>OY728163.1:1551614304-1556614304 GCA_963277665.1 Viscum album | reverse complement strand
CTATTTATAAAGGATAGATACTATCTATATGATGGATTTTTTAGATTGAAACTATGGATACACTATATATAGAGGATTTATTTTTCATTTACATGGGGTTATTTATCAAACCCATGCAATAGTGTTTTAATATGTTGTAGATACTCATTGATATAAGGTATACATGATTATAAAATTTCATTATTTAATTTTTTTATGTTGTTTCATATTTATTTATTGGGTGATCCTAAAATATGCGTTTAAATCACTCTAGATTTTTTGATAACCATTCTCAATCTCGTTCAAAATACTTCAGTAGTATAAAATCTTTCAATGGTTAGATTTATAAAATATGTTGTTAAATGATGAAATTGTGAAGAATAAATAAGTCCATTTTAATATTATTTATATTTGGTTTAAAATATTTCACCATTACGTAATTGTGATACGTAAAGGTAACTAAGGAATTACCCTTATATAAAGTAGTTTGTAAAAGGGTTGACTCCCCTTACCCTTACATACATCTATCTATGTAAGGGTCACGTCAATTAACATTTATGTGAAATGGTTTACATAATATGAGTAAAGTCATTAATGTGTTTAAAATGGAAAACTAAAGGTAAAAAACATTTAACCTTATATAAAACATAAGATTTTAACATTATCTAAAAACTTACTGTATCTTTTTAATGGTTTTCAATTGAATTACCGTGACACAAAATAAATAATTTTAATATTACACTTATCTGGAAGAGTTATACATAAAAGTCACCCAATCTACCTTTATTTAGTGAGTTTTATATGATTTTTAGAAACGTAGTACTATTTTTAAGTACTTGAAAAATGGTATTTACTAGGTTAAAAATACAAAAGGGTCTCATATAATGACAGGAAATCAGTAAACATATGCAGTATGAGTTGCGTAAGGGTCAGGACTATCTATAGTTTAGTAGAATATCTATTTAATTGTAGAAGGAGTATACAATTACACATATTGTGGCATATGTGTACTAGTAAATAGAAATTTTTTAGTATTAATTTTAAAATTGAATTTTTTTATTTATTATATATTTTTTAAATCATATGAAAAAATATTTTCAAAATATTTAATTTATTAGAAATTTATATATTAATTAAATAATTATATATGGTTTATATTTAATTAAATAAATGTTAAGAAAACTGTTATATTATAAAATAATTTATGTTATTATATGAAATACATATTAACCAAATTATATGAAATATTATATGATCTAAAAATAATAGTTTTTATTTAGAAATCATAAGTGATATTTTATAGTTATTTATAAATTATGAAATAAGGTCAAAATATACAATTTTTATGTTTAAATAATGAATTGTTCTTAATTTTTTAATTTGAAATTTTCAAATAAAAGGGTACATAGATGATGTCACAACCCATTCTAGAGATGTCCATACTGTGACTCCCCAATTCCACCACCAATAGGACAAGGGTTGGTGACTAGAACCGGGAAGGCATATCGCTAATAGGGGTGGCACTACCTATGTACATGTACGCACACACAAATCTTCAAGCCCAAAAATAATGAATTTTAAAAAAATAGGTAAACCATGCATGCCTTGAATACATCCATTGAGAGTAGCAACACAAAACATAAAGAAAAGGGGGAAACATATAATACCAACAAAAGAAAAGCATAAAATAAGAAAGTAGACAATTGTCTAGAAACTCATTGGTAGGAAAACCATGATGAAGGGTAGGTGATATGCAGCTACTTGAACCTGTAAGAGTATTCAACATCTGTCTGATCTCACAGAGAACCACCAGGTCCTAGACCACCTATGTCTCTATCAAAACATTGGTCTTCTGCACAAGACAATACATGTGTGGGAAAATCCCGTCCAGGGTTGAGTAAAAGAGTACTCATTAGGATTCCCTAAAATCAAACAATGGAAATAACACAAATAAAAGTACACATGGAGTATTGTCATATCACATAAGTATAAATCTATGATACTAAAATTAATATTATTGGACATCGTCCATAAAACACCCATTAATGATGAGACAGTTAGTCCCAATGAGACACTTAGTTCTGATGGGACACATAGTCCCGGTGAGACATTGAGTCCCAATTAGGCTCCCAATCCCGAATAGTCATGTAGCCTCATGGTCACATAGACATAAAGTCTCATAGTCTTCAAGTCACATAGTATCTAATTCTTAGACATCCATAGGATTCTGCTATTAGCATGCTTGATCTGGGAGAACATACTCCTCCATAAAATGGTCGTAAGTCAATTTTCACAATACCCACTCAGAGTATCCCTAAAGGACCGCCTCATCATGAGGGTACCAATGCCAAAAATGTCTCCTCAAATAGACATACAATTTAGAACATATAAGAATTTAAGTAAAAGGGGATGGATGGATATGAGTTCGGTCCGACCCGGTTGGGCCGACTAAACCAGACCAAACCTAGGGTCTCCTGACTCGAACCGACCTTCCAAATCCCTCCACAACCATCCGTGTTCGATGAAACCCATCAGGTCCAACCCGGATCGCCTAGTTAGCCTGACATTCACCAGATGGGCCTGACCAACCAGCTCTAGCCCGACCTTCCCGATGCAGGCTGGTTCAGTAAACCTGGATGCAACGTATGTCACATAACGCATTGCCAATGTCATCAGCCGACAAGCCAACTTCTCCTCCCAAACATGGTTCATGTGACTACCTTCCATCTAGATGAATTTGAGCCATACCATGTCTTCTGAATGGACTGATGCAACCTGCCTTGGCCGCGACTCCCGTCTCCTCCCATTGTCGAGCTACTATGTGATCTTTCCATCACCAACCATCGAGAAGGTGGCCTCCATCACCACCACCCGCAGTTTCTGTCACTACCAACCTTGTCCCCCTTCTGCTGGTTGTCCCACTAGTGGTGGCCGTCTCATTTTGAACCACCCCTGCTGTCACACATCTACAACATCCTATGGGTGTCTGATTCTATTTTTGGGTTTTTGTACCAAGAATCGAAGGTGAAACAAACCCTCTCTATCAATATCAAAAAGAACACTAAGAATATGAAATAATGATGAAGCACAAGAACACCTGAAGAATGATTTGGTCCTTTGTTCATGTAGGCCTTTGTTCATTCTTATTAGCAGGACCCTGATGAACGAAAATAAGGATCACAATGATCTAATTTCCATTTAATCACTGTAATATAACTCTTATCCCACACAGATGATTGACTCGTGGATAAACCTATTTGTTGTCTGATCCGTTTTATTCATTTAGAAATTAAGAATAGGGAAATAGAAATTACATAGAAATAAAAACACTAACTCAAGTATTGGATCGATCCCTAATGAAGAGTGAGTCCTGCATTCCTCATTTTTATGTCTGCCGAAGCATTCTCTGAATCTGATCATCAATCCACCAGCATTCATCATCACCTACCAACCAGGGGGTTCACCAACAAATTACCTCTTTAGATTCTTCTATGGAATTATATCTAGGGTTATGAATCTAACCTCATATACTTGTTAGTACATCAAATGGAGAAAACATGTTTCATAATTTCAACATCGCCAATATCTTTCATTTATAAATGAAAATAGACTAACTCATTGTTGCATCATAGAATTGATACATCACTAAATCATTATGTTACATAATTATTCTCAAAATGTAATAAAATAATAATCTTTATTTTTATTTTATTTTTCGTTAAAATGTCCAAAAAGATACTTTTACCCCTGACCCAAGTTGGTCGATGTTAGCCCTTGTATACGGTAAAGTGGTTGTTTTGAATGAAATGGCACCCTTGGATTATCGATCCAAGCACCCATTTAGAAGTTATTCATGTTTGATGTTAGTCACCTTAGAGTTTTTAATTAACAACCAATAATTATTCAAAGAATCATTTTGGGCACACCGGGCCTTGAAATCTCAGGCCATCTCAAAGACTAATCTTGAAATTTTCTCAATTAATGTTTAAAAATAATTTGCAGAAAAATCCGAGACATTATATTCTCTCACCATAGGATTTTACATCCCCAAAATCCAAAAAAACAATACTCAACACAAAGGTGAGGGTACTGGACATGAATATGTGCCTCCGACTCCCAAATGCTCTCCTGAATATTCCTAGGCTACTATTGAATGTGTAGGAATTGGCTTCCCATGAATGATCTACGCCTGCCAATCCTCTATCTCCACTGGGAACTCAACAAGCTTTACCCCATCATAATTGTTCAGCTCTCCCCATTAAATAAAGTAAAATGGATCTTGAACGTACCACCTTAGATGTGATACCTAAAAGACATCATGAACCTGATTCATCCATGGGGGTAGAGATGGGCATTACATCACCTCTCCAACTCTCCTCAGAATATGAAAAGGACTGATCAATCTTGCAGATAAAATGCCGCCTCATCCAAATTTGTGAAATCCCCATTGCAATGAGACCCGAAGGAATACATGTTCTACCTCCTTGAACTCCAAAGGCCTATGTCTCGTGTCTGCATATGATTTCTTTCTACTCTATGCAGTCTTCATCTGATCTAGGATGATCTCCACCTTCTTAGTGGTAACCCATACAAACTTTGTACCCATGATTGTTGACTCCGCTAAGACTATATAGGATATTGGTGACCTACATGGTAACCCATAAAAGGCCTAAAATAGTGAGATACTAATAGTGGAGTGGTAGCTATTACCATATGCAAACCCCACCAGAGGTAGGTGATCCTCTCATCTGCAACCAAAGTCTAAGATACATGCATGTAACATGTCCTTTAGATCCTAGATGGTCCTCTATTCCTGTCCATATGTAAGAGGATGAAACAACATGCTCAAGTGAAACTGAGTCCTGAATGACTCCTTTAATTCCCTCCATAGCCACAATGTGATGCAATAATCACAGTCTGAAACGATCGTCGAAGGAACCCTGTGAGGTTTTTCTATCGCTTGAATGTAGAGGCATCTAGAGACCTCTACTGAACCCTACTCCCGGATGGGTAGGAAGTGGGCCAATTTGGTGAGTCTCTTAATGATCACCCATATGGTATCTTATCCCTTGTAAATACATGGTAAATACCCCACAAAGTCCATTGTTATTTCTTCCCAATTCCACTCTGGAACATCAAGTGAATGATCCAAGACTGCTAGAACATGATTCTCTACCTTCACAAACTGACAAGTGAGGCACTGAGAAAATAACACATCTACTGCCTTTCTCAAACATGGCCACTAGAAACAATGTCAGAGGTCCTAAGACATCTTTTCCACACCCAGATATACTACTAAAGGGGATTTGTGAAACTCCATCAACACCTCCTCTCTCTATGCTTCCAGTATAATGGTGTACACTCTGAAAAGGACGATGTTCTCCCACCTATCAAATATTCATTAGGGGATTTCCCAATTGATAAATGAGAATATCACGTCTCTCATTCGCTATGCACAATATGTACCACCCTATATTTTTTAAGAGTGGATAAGCGAAACCCATTGACTAGAGGTTAGCTGATCCATCACCATCCACAAAGGATATCATCATAATGGCTAACTACTCTAATGCCTCACTCAAAAACTGAAAGCTGGGTATCCTACTACGTGTGTCAGCTACTACGTTCCCTTTCCAAGAGTTTAGACGATCTCAAAGTCATAATCCTGGAGGAACTCCATTCACGACCTCCATCTCAAGTTAATGTCATTCTGGGAGAATATATACTTGATACTATTGTGGTTAGAGTAGATGGTAAACCACTCACCCATCATGTAGTTCCACCACATTTCCTATGCGAATACCACATCTACTATCTCAAGATAAGGGGTCACATATTTCCTTTCATGCTTCTTCGACTGTAACGTAACGTAAAAAATCTCCACATTCCCCTACATCATGACACAACACAGTCCGGTCATAGATGTATCATTGAACAATTAATAGCCAACTCCCTCTTCTGGTAGACTTATTATGGGGGTGATCGTGTACCTCTGCCTCAACTCCTAGAAAATCTTTTGGCACTTCTTCGTCCATATGAAGGGATGTCCCTTTTGTGTAAAAGCTGATAAGGGTGTCACTATACTAAAAAAATCAGACATGAGCCACCAATTGTATCCAGCCAATCCCAAGAAACTCTACACCTTAGTCAAGTTCTTAGGTGGCTCCAAAGAAGCAACAACCTCAATCTTCACCGGATCCACCACATCACCATCCTCTAAAATGACATGTCTCAAGATGTGGACTCATGGATCCAAAACTGACACTTTGAGAGCTTCCCAAAAAGATGGTACTCTCATAGTGTATCTATGACCATCCTCAAGTGTGTCGCGTGCTCCCTCTCAGATTTCAAGTACACCAGGATGTCATCAGTGAATACCACGATGAACCTGTAATGGTAATGATAGATGATCCAGTTATTGAGTCCAATGAATATCGCTGGGGTGTTGGTCACACAGAATTAAATAACCATGTACTCATAGATTCTATAATGACATTTTAAGGATTTATTTGGTACATCTTCATCCCGTACACAATGCTGATGATAGTTAGACCCGAGGTCTATCATTGAGAAGCACCTCTCTCCCTCCAGTTGATTGAAGAGAACATCAATTTTCCGCATCAAATATTTGATCTTCATGGTCACCTGGTTGAGACACCGATAGTCTATACACAACCTCAAGATCTCATCTTCCTTCTTGGAAAACAATATTGGGGTTTCCCCGGGTGAAACACTAGGCCTTACAAAGACCTTATTCTATAAGTCATCTATGTGTACCTTCAATTTAAGAAGATATATATGAGCCATCTGATTTTCCGAAGTGGATATCAGTACCTTCCAAGGGTACTAGTCAGTGTATAAGTTAACCTTCCTATGAGGAGGAAATCCTGGAACATCATCAGGGAATATATTCTCTTATACGTTATTATTTTCACGTTACACCTATGTTATCCTATTTGGAAACCTAGTATGTGTTAATCCAGATGGCTGTCACACATCCATTTCTCCTTTTTAGAGGATTTTTTGTTAAAAATTTGTCGATTTGGGTTTCTATAAAAGAATTTTTAAACGTTAAACCTTTTATGACTAAGATGAATTTGAAGGGATAAATTCTTTTATGGGGTTTATAATGTGACACCCCAATTTTTTTTTGAAATATGTATATTTTCAAATTAATATAATACTTTCAACGTTTTTCTTCACCTGAAACATCATGATTATCTTGTGTTAGATGAGACACTAAGTTTATATTTCATTACACAGAACACCATGTTTGTACGATTTTATATTTAACATTGAGTTTTTCTTCATTATACACAACATCGTGTTTAGATTTCATTATAAGAAATACCATGTTTAGATTGTGTTACATGCAACATTGAGTTAAAAAAACATGACATAGAATTAAAATATTATTATGATAGTTATCACCTAGCCATTGGAATAAGATGTATGAATATTATTAACTTAATTTTGAAAATATATGGTTTACACATGAATATAAAATTAATTATTTGGTGACTAATTAATAAAACAATGAAAATAAAACTATTCTGAAATTTAATTTTTATTAATACAAACACATTTTACCATAATAAATTAAACAAGACACTTTTGGTTAATTATTTTTATTATACTTATATAATATATATTATATAAATTTTTTAAAATTCAAATTATGCATTTTCTAGATAATTTTTAGGAATAGATACAATTTTACGCGTAAAAACTTTAATTTTGTAAGAAGATTTTTTTCCGCCCTTTTAGCACAATTATTTTGAAAACATTTTTTAACTATTTTAGAAAATGAACTTAAAATAATAATTTCTATTTTTTAAATCATAATGTTAAATTTTTCTCAAGGTTAATTTTTGATATTTTTTTGAAATGATTATTTTTTTTCATGATTCGTGAAAAAAACTAAATTTATATTGAAATATGGATTTGGATTTAAATTATTTATAAAGTTAAATAATATTTTAAATTGTTTTTAATGTAAAATTAGTAAAATTATGTATCTTTTAAAAAAAATTTCATTGTAATTAATTTAATATTGATATTGGATATAAAAACTTTTTAAACATTTAAACAAACTCTTTTTAAAAAGTCGTTTTCCCATTGTGTCTGTAGGGTTAATTTTAAAATAAAATGTTACATTTATGTGAGTGGAATAGTGGTAAAATTTATTACATATTTTGAATCAAAATAATTTATATGATCTTGTAATGTCAAATTATTTTTTGAACAAGATAAATAGTGAAAAGCGTAAAATTTAATTACCGTGGTTATGGTAGAAATGGGCTTACCAAGGGAATAAACTAGGAAGATAATGTGTAATAGGACTATTAAACATTTAAAATTTATATTCTCTAGAAATATTGAAATAAAAAAGATAAACTTTTTTAATATATTTTTATTTGGATGGTATTGGCTACAGACTAACCATTTTATTTTGGATTATTTTGAGAAATTTCTAAGCAGTTTCTAAGTGGGTTCTTATACACCACTTATAAAAGGTCACCAACATCCTATAAATCATCACGTATATTAATCCATATATATCATAAAAACCCTAAAACAAAACCTCCCCCAAAATTCAAATCCATGTTCTTGAGCAAATTATCTTCCCAAAAGACCAACACAAAGATCCTTAATAAGAGATTCAAAAAAGGTTCCTCTAAGTGAAGGTAATCTTCTTTACTACGCTCTATCATTTTATTTATCATTTTTGTACATATAATTACATCCAAATTAATCTAATAAAAAAAATATTATATCCTATATATAATTTTATATTACTAAAGCGGTAATGGATTTTTGTCTTAATTTTTCATCTTTGAGACTTATATTTTGTTATGAAATTATATTCATTCACGAGGTGTATATATATCTTTATTGACATGTAATATAATGATTATTTTTATTTTCATGATAATTTTATTTCCATTTATTCTATTAATTAATGGGGAATACTATTCAAATTTACTAAAGTGGTGATGAGTTTATGTTAAAATATCATCGTTTATTGGGATTGTTTATGATTATGTTTAACATGATAAAATAATATGATACCTCTCTCAAGAAACTCATGAAAATTATTTTACTCTGGTTATTCATGATATTTTCATGTTACAGTACCGTTTTTATACTTTTTTGGTATTTAAAATAATCAATAAAATGGTTTTAATAAAAGCTGACTTTATTTCTCTTTTTGGTTAGAAATTCATCTTCTTTCAAAACAATGTTTTCTAAAAATGATTTCAATTTTTTTACAATTATATAATTATATTTAATTTATATTTACCCATTTCGAACTATATTATAAAATATTTTTAATGAAATATTCATTTCATTTTCCAATAAAACCCCCTTTTGGATTTTATTGAAAATGTGAAAGGAATATATATTTTAACATGCACGGTATGAACAAAATTATCAACCTTCATGAGTATTATTTTATTTTAAATCACTCTATATATGTTTGAAACGTTATATTAAATTAAAATCATTTTTAATTTTTTTTATGTTTTAAATAGTGTTTTTCAATGTGGAAAGTCTAACTTACTCAAGAAATGTCCCAAGTAATCTTCCAAAATCAGTTCCCTTATATTATGAAATCCTTTGATATTAATAATGATTTATTGGGGATATACTCCAAGGGTACCATTATTATTTATTCTTTAAATGTATTTTTTTATGATAACAATATTTTTATGAAACATGTTTCTCTTCCACAGGTTATGCCAAGATAAAATTATTATGAAACCAACTCTTTTTCACCAGTTCTGCTTTGATGAAATGATTTAATGAATATGAAACATGTTTCTTTTCAACATGTTATGTTATGATGAAATGTCAATGATACCCATTTCATTTCATGGGTTATGTTACGATGAATGTTTTATGATATTACATGATAGATATAAATTATTTTTTATTATGTGTTGGTGGTTACATTTTAACTAAGGACAATTGTTATGTTATAATAAAATATAGCTGGGAACTATATCTCCCTCCAATGAATTTTTTAAAGAGTTATATATCAAGATATATAAAGGAATGAAATGTGGAGTGAACCTAGTTTATTAAAGGGATATGTCACTTATGATGGTCCTGGGAGTGAACCATGAATATAATAATGTTTTGGGATGTGAAACCATTCTACTTTGAGGAAAGGGACTCTACTGAGGATAGTGGTGTGTTCTTCCTAGGAGGTTTATCCACCCATGGAGTTACCTCATATGTTTTGGCAATGATCCATTACTACTAAGGAAATGAATTTCAATTCTTATGTATATGCCAAAAATCATGTCTAATTCCCATCATATGCTCTAATAGATCATGCTATTTTATAATTCATGTCTTATTAATGTCCAATATTTAGTTTGTGACTCAAATATAATTATCATTAATATACAGGGTATGAATTTTAATTATTATGGTCATGTTATCATACCCTTATGTTCATGTTAGGTTTATGTATGACACTTATTTACCTATACTATGTATCTGAACTCACCCCTTCTTATGTTTATTTATCCCTAGGTTAAAAATAAATTTATTACGTATTATATGACTAAGAAGGGTGATAGTTAGGAAGATCATAGTGAGAGATGGTGTAGTTTTCCTATAGAAAGATTTTTTATGTTTCCACATTTCCCATGAGACTAAACTATTGTGGTATTCAATCCCATGTTTTTGTATTTTAATGAATATTCATTGGGAATGATGTAATATATATGTATGACAATCTTTGTTAGCTATTCCAACGGTGTGTTTGTGTGGAAACTATTCCCTTTTATTAGAGTAAGTAATTAGTGGATATGACCAAACGTAATCCATATCAAAAAAAATATTTTGTGGAATAAATAAATATAAACAAGGATGTTATAAAATCAAATGAAGTAAATACCTAAACAACCATATCATAAACAAAACAATAATCACCCAGTGGGTTGAGAATATATACAGCAGTAAATAAAATGAATCCGAATAATGTATAAGGCTCTGCCACTACCTCTGAGATGAACTATATACCCAATTTACAAAGATCATGTTGAGATGCTCCAAAATGATTATAAGAATCTACATGAGTTTCTCTGCACAATCATGAAATCATATGCCTTATCCCTATCCATCATACATCAATTCTCAACATAAAATAATACATAATTTTTTCATGCACACCGAGGTACACATACAATGTATGAGAAAAAAATCATCGTAGGAATCCCTAAATAGTGAAACTATAATTTATTATCATAAGTACATGATCATGAAATATTACTATCCAAGACGAGACAAAAAAGGGATAAATTGAATAAAATGAATCTAAATTTGTTACTTGGGTCTGTGATCCAAATCTACATGACATATGATGGAAAAATAATTGATATAGATGTAATACCACTCAATATAGGTATAATATAGTAGATCCTTGGTTTTATAATCATGTTTGAACATTCATTCTACATCTATCATGGAAAATGTCTCTATGAAATCGATGTCACCCCATGGGGATATATTTCCTAGCATAGGGATCTTGAGTACTTACCTCTAATCACTATAATGATGTAGTATATGTAATATAAGGACATTATGAGAATATGAAACTAATTTGGATCCCATACCAATAAGGCTATGTAAATATAGTTTAATGTATGGGCCCTAGGTCTCAATCTACAGACAATCAAGACATTTCAACTTAGATAGTTTATAAAGGGGATGACCCCTTGGAGACATTTAATGGTTTTTCTCTTGACCCATGGTAATAAATCACAGTCCATTCAATAAATAGCTCAACATTCCACTACCATAATATTTTAGTGAGTACAATATCAGTGAATACACACAACCCTATAGATAGACATAGGTGTTATTGAAAGAGACTGTAATTATCCTCGAGGGTATCTCAATATCTAATTGTCAGGGAAGTACACCCACATAAAAACATAATCTATGGAATGATATATCTACTAATATCAATAACCAATGAGGTGTACCATGATGAATATTGTGTAATGTAATGTTCACAATCTGGAACATAGTATGTATGATTCAGCATCCAGATAGTGTAATCAGAAATCAAGAATTCAAAAAAGATAGAGTGCATGAAGTATGTATGGGTTCCCAAAAAATAATATAATAAAAAAGGCTCAAAATTTAGGTCATAGGATGAATATCTAAACATTTTAATAGTATATCACATTGTATCTAACTCATCGGACAATTACTAAGAGAAACCATTGAAAATAATAGCTATACCATGTGTAACTGTGTGAAAGAATAAGTATCGATGAATGCCTAAACTTTTTACTACTTTCACATCCTATCATGATCAAAGGTTTAGTATGGGCTATATGGTGATACCCTCTACCATCTATACCAAAACCCACAATACACTATATTAGGGTAAACCAAACACAATGGATCCTAGTGTGTTCCTCAGGTTAAAATTTATATGAGGAATCCTACTTGGGATCCTTGAGGTCCACACATAAGCAAGGTCATTGTTATTGGGATTCTCTAAGTCACAATGTAAGAAAAGGCATCCCTGTTGGGATCCCCAAAAGTAATAAGCATGTATAGGAAAAGAATTTAGGATTACAGGAAAGAGAAAGTGAAAGAATATTACATATAATCTTCATAAATACTAAGCAGTTACAGGTATTCCACAAGTGATCCTCTTAGAAAGAGAGACAATGAAGGAACACTACAACCCTATCTCTAAAGTGTTATAGTATCATAGGCTAGAAAGGTAACACATATTAGGAGAGGTTCCAATGAGGGATGAGATTCTAAAGCATCATTATAGATGTATATCTCATGTCCCATATCAGACCAAGGTCTCACTCTAGGTTCATTAGAATACCCAACCAAATTGATCTCATCATGTCACATCTAAATCTTGTTACTAGGGACTATACCAATATATATTAGACAAGGCCCTCAGAAAAAATATTCCAATTCCACTAATCATTTAAACAAGAATGAATTTGATACCATCTAATGTAACAGTTTTAAGAGCTAGCAGAAACAAATTACTGGAGAAAAAACGTACCATTATGATTTGATCTACCCAAAAAACTTCTTAGGAGACCTCAAATCATCCCAAGGGTTCCACCTTCACAATATACATGGAAAATCAGAAAAAATGGATTACTCAAATTTCTAATCCTGAGTCTAGGGTGTCAAAAAATGGTAAACCCTAAAAATTATATGAGGGGATAATCACACAATGTGTATCCCTAAGTACATGATTCGTATGCTGCAAGCCCCCACCTGGTGTGCACTTTACATGGACTTGGGGTGTAAAACCCTATTACATGTCATGTAAAAACATGTACATGATGTGAAACCTATATAGGTTACCCTCATGTTTACCATAAATGGAATGGAATTTTTTTTCTTATCCATGTAATACTACATAAGATGTTCAGTACATGGGGTCTGGCCATGTACTGTAGATAGCCAAGTTCCCCTACATGATCTATCCAGACATGTACTCAGATACCAGAAAAATTAGGACTACACGGTGTGTACTTTCAATACGTAATGTGTTCATTCAAAAATTAAACTTCACTGAACATAAATAAGACACAAAATATGTTTCTAAAATACACTTTTTGTGGGGAGTATTTTTGAATAGGAAAACACTACAATTAGTATGAATTTGTTTTTCTCTTGATTAAGAATAGATTAAAGAAATGTGGGTCATTAGTAGTCATAATAGTCCAGTAGAACTAGAAATAGTTAAATATATTGTGATTTATATAATAAAAATAAATTTTTTTTACCTTTGGGTGAAATCTGCCAATGCTTCACTAATTTCTGTGATCAACAACAACTGCAAAATTATCCGACTACTCCTAGGCTCCGTGGTGACACCTCTCTTCCTATCTTTATCTCTATATCTATTCCTCTCCCTTTACCTTTTTCTCACTCAGTTATAAGAAGGTGATTCCATAGTTTTTTTAGAATAGAAACTAATTGTTGGATAATAAGATAAAAGAGGAAATGAAATAAAATGACCGAAACAGAAAAGAAAAGGAAAAGAAAAGAAAAAGAAAAATGGACCCATTCTTGTCCCAGATTCCCTAAGTGACTTTATACCTTGAGTAGGAAAAAAATCATTATTAACTTAATGAAAGAGAAAAAATCTCAATCTAATGATTCTTTTGAATGCTATCACTAAAAGAACATGTCTGAATAAATTTAAAATTTTTTAATTAAATATTAAATATTAAAAATTCCATGAAAATTTGAATGGGTTGGAATTAAAAAAAATCTTGTCTTAGGGTAACCCCATTATTATAGGTCCATTATAGAAGTCAGAAATACTATATGAGATCATCTACTAGTAGATAAAAGACTATTTTACCCCTCATGATCATGTGCAAGAAATGATTAAAATTTATTTTGAATTTCATAGTCCAAAAAACACTAGTATTAACAACATCTCCACCCATGTCCTTCCCACCAATGAGAAATATTAGTGGTCAAAAAACTACCATGCTCTCATCCCAATCATCTACACAACTACACTATCTTGACCGTCCCATGACTGATCCAACAATGTTAATAAATCCCTATCAACATGGGAGGTGTTTAACCAGGATTGATCTAATACACCCCATGATATGTGTATCCTTATCATCACCTTGCAAATAAACTACATGTTAAATGGAACATTCCCTTTCAATCAATGAATTCAATTACTATCATGATCAAAACTAATCATTCCCAATTTTCAACCTACAATATTAATGAATCACATGTTCATTCTTCATGAGAATGGTTTCTTACAGAAACTACTGAATTTTAACACATAGTGAGGGTCACACCATATAATGGCCAATAGTGTTCTCTACACAATATGGATAATATTATAACATTCCTCTTGTAAAATTTCTAAGGATTTTCTTTTAAAAAACTAGAATATATATTTTAAAAAAGCTCAGTGTACAACTAATTCATTATAAGTACTCCAAAGACAACATCAAGATATTTGGAAGGATCATCTCTTGACTAAGATTTCACTATGATTTCATTAATTGGTGTATATCAATCTCCCAAAGCCTTGATCACATCAACCTAGATATACCAACCTATAACTAGTCCCTATCACCCAATCTCATGATTATGTGTTTCCAGGTTCAACCAGGGGTAAACCTCTACACAACACAGAATTTGTTATCGATGTTTTCGTAACCATGGTGGGACATTCCACATATTGTCACAACTCCTAGGAAACGATGTCCACAAAATTACATGAACTAGTAGTCCCCAAATCAAACAAGGACACTCACTGAATCACGATTTAAGTTGTACCATGCACAAAAGATGCATACCATTATCACCTAAATGATGATATTGTGAGTTGTCCATTAAAGTCCAAGATGTCAATTCTATATGTCACATTAGTTTAATTATTAAAAAATAACAATTTGAAATCCTCTTCAAAATCCAGAATCACAGTTATGGAATTATTTATTCCATGGATACCCACTACAAAATGTAATTTTAAAAGATTAATGCATCAGCTTTACAACCAATAGTTTATTGATCCATGAACCTAAACAATCGAACATACCGATCCCAGTCTCAGTAACCAGAAACCCTATGTACTTCCTCATGAAACATCATCATTCCTATAACAAATAACCCAAGAACCACTCATTCATTTGTCCCAAAATGATCTTACAACCAAGATCATAGCCTCAAAAAAAAATATAAGAACCCAAGGATAACCCCCATAATGGGTTTCCCTTGATCAAATGCTATGCTGACTCATAGGGGTCGGAGTAACAAGTAAGGGTCTCTAGGTCTCCCACCAAGCCCTAAAAAAAATGCACAAGATGGGTCACTATGTCCGCTCTCATGGCCTAAAGTGTAAAACCACTCACCAGGGTCAAATCTTATAGGGCGTCATTTACACACACATCTCAACATATGACACAAAAAACCTATTAACCCTATCTTAAGGGATGAATGGATAACATAAAACTTTGTGAGTCAAAAACTATTAACCTGGGATAAATTATTTAGGTTTTTAATTACATTTTATAGAGGAAAACACCCTATAAGTTGTAATTGGAAACACATTTAATTGAAACCCATGGATAAATATTAATTTGATGGAGTAAACATTAATTTAATCACCTTCCATGAATCGTACTACTAGACTTTGATACTCTCGGATAGACATTATAAGGGATTACCCTAAATGGTTAGGATATAAACCTATAAAAGAAGATGATGCACTCCTCACCGTGTATCTATATATGAAAATACGCCAACAAGGCTATAGATTACTAAAACATTTTAAGTACCTATCAGCATTTCACTAGAGTATTTGACTATATATCCATAAATGAAGCTATTTTATTTAAAATATCAATGAATGTTGGTCATTGATCATCCATATAGAGGGACGCATTGGTGGGGTTTGTGGTGTACACCAATGATTCTAGACGTGACCCCCTATGTAGTGGGTTGATCTAAATTTGGTATGTGGTATCCCTAGAAGTGCAATGAATGATCCTTGGTATCCCCCAATGGGTCTGTGCCTGATCCACTCTCAGTGTATCATAGTATTCCTTGAACAATGAGTTCTTATTTGAGAGATTCCCAAATGAGAAAGACCTCTTTGTCGAGTATCTCAGATGATAATTGTAGATACCCAAGCATTACATACATGGACATTACATTTATTTTTTGGAATACTTAATACCTAACAAAAAGAGACACCTAAGGACCATAATAGTTTAGTGTCTTTGGAAGCTCGGAACATAATTGTCTAATCATGGTGAAAGAACTTTTACATCTCCCATAAAGATCTTCCCCTTTTTTCTCACCTAAAACATTTCTTTATGTCCTGGGGAAAAGAAAACAAAGAAAGGGTGAGATCGAATGCACAGTAAAGGTAAACATGGAGAACATAAAACAATCCATAAAAATTTGGAAATAAAAACATGAACATAAAATTTAAAAATCAAATCTTGATCAATGACATAAAACATGGTAGTACCTAATGCATGGATCATTAAATAACATTAACCATAAAATAATTTCATTCGAATAAAACATGTAATTACGGAAAAATAATAAGCACATATTATTATTTCAATAGTATCCAAGGAATTTCTAACCTGACCATCATAGTGGAAGAAGCCCATTACTGAACTAGATTTACTTTACATTCGAGCCCTGTATTACTGAACCAGATTTACTTGCCAATCCATCCATGTTTATCTCATGAGATATAAATCTTTACCCAATGAATTGGAGGGAGATATAGGTCCCACCAATCTCATAATAAAATCATTATTTCATATTCCACAAAATAAACATAAATCATTCATCATAACCCAATTAATAAAATGGTTTTGATATACATCATTCTATCAAAACATAATCCATATAAAACCATGGATACAATTTCATCATAAAAAAAATAAAAGCATGTAAATAATATGGACATTATACATGAAACATATCCATATTAAATAATGTCATCTTATATGGAAAATAGTTTTGATAAAACACTTGAAATGAATTCATGAGGAAAATATCCTTTCTTCTTAAAAATAATTTTCTTTTCTAAAAATTCCATGCACTTTTAAAAGAAAATAATTAAGTTGAAAATAATAATGAAATATTGTAGAGTAAGATTCATTGAAAAAGGAATTAGGAAACTATATAAATCTATTCATGCTGTATAAGTTAAATAAAATATTCTTCTCTTTCTTTTTCTGGAAAAGTAAAAAAGTACCTTGTATGGTAATGAAAAGAAACATTCCTTCCATACAACGTGGTAAAATTTAAAAAAGGGTAAAAATGACATTAAACATACATGTAATAATAGTAAACATTTTATGAAGACATATTTAGAAAACATGTACATGGATGATAATTATAACCCCTGTAAATACTTACGAATAAGGAATCTCGGATAAGAACGAGATTTGAATAATTATCCCTTACCATTTATAATTGGTGGAATCATACATGTCATAAAATAAATAAAATTTCATGCATATGTAAATATCATATATTTCATTATAAAAATCATAAAATATTCATGGGAAGCCTAAACACCATATAAAAGAATTTTATGGTGATTAAGGCATATGCCTCACAGAAATAAATGGGAGACGAAATAATCCCTTACCTTAGGTCTGATTTCTTCTTTATGTGTCTGAACCTCTTGTATAATGATTTAAGTAATGTCATGGAATTATTCAAGAATCATTTAAATTTTTATTTTATCATATATGATTCACTTACATCTTTATATTATCCATTCATTTGTCAGTTCCATGTTGAATCAATGTTTTGGGTAATAATTGTTTCATTTATAAAACATGTTTGGACTTGTTGTTTTTGAAATTATTATGTATATCATGATTTAATTACTTACAAAATGAAAAAAATGATTTATATAACATATATATATTCATTATATATATATAATAGATATATAAATGAAATAAAATACACCGTTCATGGAGACGGTAAGCCGTACGTACGCATGAATGATGTTTTCCATTCCCCTATTAACATGAATGGACGTAAGTAGATGATATATATATATATAAATCATTCCAGTAGTATTATTATGTCATATTATTATTAAATATATATACTTTATAATCATTCATTAATTTTTAACATGGATAATTAATCTCATCGCATCGTGGAGATGGTAATCCGTACGTACGCATGAGCGATGATATCATTCAAAAATTTATATAATAGAATTGGAGTGGATGATATAATATCTCAGAATTAGAATCATGTTATAATAATAATATATATTTATTTATTCCATTATTATACCCATCTAAGTAGGTTTGTTATGAAAAATAGATTACACCACGACGTGGAGATAGTAGGTTGTACGTAGGCACGCATGGTGATTTCATTTTTCATAGGATGGATAGAAGATGGGACATGGTTGTTTCATATTAATAATAAAATATCATTATTCATGTGAAACTAGAGTTATTAATTAATAATTAAACAACCCATATAGAGGATGTAGAAGAAGAAATAATTTTGAAAGAATCAGTAAATGATATTACCTCTTCTTCAACACGCCTCTTTTAAACCTCCTCTTAGGGAACTAAGGTTGGTATTTGAAGAAGTATAGAACCTCTAGAATATCTCTAGGGATGTTTATTAGAGAAATTGGTAGGGTTTGATAGAGTTTTAAAGCTCAAAATGGTGTGAAGAAGAGAGAGAGGAGATGCCATTTTATAAGAGAGGATTGGGGCACTTTAGGAAAATCTCAAAAATATTAATTTATAATAAGATGAAACCCCACATAAAAACCACAAAAATCACTCAACATCGAAGATGTTGTGAGGTAGGGTGGTAATCACATCAACCAAAAAAATTTATATAGGTTTGGAATTTATTTTAAACCTTATCATTTTGATTTATATGTATTTAATCTATTTGATTTTATTTGTGGTAATAAAATTCTAAATGTTAAATTGTTATAAATACATAATTATGTGTTGTGAATTGTACCTAATTAGATAAATTATGACATTTTAGACCATATAATTTTAAATTTGAAATTATCAGATATTTTTGTGAGTTTTAAACAATTTAATAAAATGTCATTTTTATAAAATACCAATAGTTTCAATTTTGTCTCTATTCAATTATTTCAATTTAAATGTAATCCACAGAGAATATAATTTAAAACCAAAATATTTAATAGATTTATAACATTTCATATTTATCTATAAAATTCTTGGAGCACATTAATTTGTCTATATAAAATTTATTTTAATACTTTTAATAAAATTAATTTGATATTTTTCTTAATAAAATAATTATAACAACCTTTTTGTATAATTATTTATTACACTTTTTTGTTTCATAAAAATCAAAATAATAATATTATTATTATGATAAATCTAACATATTTCATAAGAACACTTTTAATCTAATTGATCTTATAAAATAACCAACTTTTAATATGATATATTTATTAAATTATGAAGGAGACAACTTCAGCATCATTTAAAATAGAATAATATAACTGTCATAATCTGTTTTATAAGGCACAAAATGGTCCAAACGTCAAAACTTGGATGATTACGGTGTCGATATACTCGTCCAATAAGTTTTGGACAAGTTTTTGGGCCTTTTGATGGGTATTATTATTTTAATAAAAACTATATTATAGATTTTTCACTAAATAAATAATTTCTGCATCATTAATGTATAAGATATTAAGGTAATTATATATTCTTTAAAAATTACAAATAAATTACCATGATAATGAAAAACATTTTAGTTTTAAAATGATTATTTGTAATATAATTTATATTCTGTTTACCCTTATATTAAAAAAAATTTAATTATTAAAGTTTGAGTGAGACATATTTCACTTTCCTTTAAATAAAATAAATTAAAGGTCTTAATCTCATCCAAGTTGATCCCAAAAGAAAAAATTTCAACCCAAAAATATTTTAGGGCGAAATATAATCATCCAGTTATATTAAGACAACTATTAGGGTAATTTTATAATATTATTTTTACCCTTAATTACCCGATTTTTCTTTAACTGTGGTAAATAATATTTACCGTTGTTAGTATTCCTAATAGCCAAAAATAAAATTTTCATATTAATATAATTTGGACCTATTTAATCCAAATATGGAATCCATTTTTTTCATATTAAAAACATAGAAGTTGCATTAATTAATTTAAAATTTATCTCATTGTCAAAAAACTGGTTTTTGTTTAAAACATTGCAAAAGATTTAAATGTTTTTCCCTATGAATTCAATGTAAAATTGATGATTATGAGATAAATTATATTAAAGTGTAAAAAAATATTATATTTATAATTTAAAACCATTAAATATTATAATTTATCCATATAAATTATCACTATGAAAAAATTTGATTTTAATTAAAATTTTGTTTATTTTTAATATTCATCAAAATATGACGGTTATCATAATAATGTAAAAAATTTATACAATGTAAATTTTTATATCTTGATTCAAAATAAGAAGTTTAATTTGTCAAATTGAACTTATAAAATTGTCAAAAATTAGACTTATATTGGGTTCCCCATCAAAAGGCGACAAAACTGCATTTTTTTTGAAAAATACTTCCTTTATCCAAAAAATTAATTTTTTTCTCATACCATGTTCTATAATATGTGTAATATGAATGATAATGTTATAAAATTAAAAATGTTTTTAATAGTATTCATAAGGGATAGTTCATAAAAATATTATAACAATATATCATTGTTTAGTGAAACTCAGTATTTCTTACAACACATGGTATTGAGGATGGTCGATCTTGCGTACAACACAAGCTAAGAATAGTGTTGCGTATACTAAAATATAATAAGGTGTTTCATATAGAGAAATATAATCTTTGTGCATCGTTCAAAGAAATTTAAAAAATATTTTTCCTAAAATTTGGAGGTTTTACATTCTACCCCACTTAAAATGAATTTCACCCTCAAAATTCATCAGGGTTATAAATGGTTTAATACATGAATGTTTCTTTCATAGAAACTCACACCTTAAAAAGGAATACAAAACGTGATTTTAAAAAGTAATGTAAGAAATATAATATTTTCCCAAATTAACTCATCACTAGGTTTACACATAGGAGAACATAGGTGAAAACATGGATATGGAAGAGAAATATAACCATCATGTTCTGATGGAGAGTGGTAGAGAACATGGATATGAAAAAGCTAACAATCAAAAAGACATAAATTCATGATGATCTAAGGTACCATCTGATTCATTGTATATGAGGTTACTAGGACAACGTTTTTGGTTTTCAAGATCATTTCCCTAAAGTTTATGAATTTTGGAATAAGGAGAAATACATACTTTAATTTAGTGTAATATCATCATTGGTCATTCCATGGACATTTTTTACTTAATATCTTATTTAATGAAATGAAGTTGAATTTTTCATTCTTGAAGTGTTATCAGATCATTCCATAGAATGATAAGTCATTCCATTTGTCTTTATGACCAAAATGTTAGTACAAATTATTAAATATACATATATCCATCTATTGTGAGATTAACTGTATATGATTCCAAAAATGGACTTATACATCATCTATCATACCTTTTAATAAAATAAAACTAACCTCTACTAACTAGGTACTTCTTGTAAGCCAGTGATAGGCAATAAAGGCATGTCGCACTTTAGTTGTGGGTTCAATTCTTACATCCTTGTCCAGCGTGACAGGTTATCGTTCGTCATGGGGGTTGTCATTTTTATAAAACAACACCATTATAACATTCCATAAATAATATAGAAAAAATTTCTAGAATTAAACGATAATATATAATGTCCAACTTAATCCATTCCAACCTTTAGGATTGTCCAAAATACTTATGTCCAATCTCACAGTATAAAGAAAATGGATTCTAGAAAGGTCATATAACAAGCATGTGAATACCATCATTTATCCCCCATGTATCATAAGATATATTTTGTTGGTCTCATTCAAAACACGTGAATAATTTAATCAAGTATTCTTGAAAATGAATTATCATAGAACAATAGTGAAAACATGAATTCTGTCAATAGTTAACTCTTTCCACATTCCAAAATCCCAAAAATTATATATACTCAAACCATGATATCACTTTGTCCTTATATCACTAATGAGCTCATTAATAATATCCATTATATTATTTTCTAATTATCCCTTCATTATGCGCCTATCATCTATTTTCCAAAAATATTTCATTCACTTTTCATTGTTACTGATACCATATAATTATTGAAAACCACAATAAACCAATTCATATATATTCCAATATTCCACGATACTATAAATGAGATTTCACAACACTATTTTGGAATCCCATTACATAAACACTTAATCATTCCACCACTTCGTTTTCATATTAAAAATCTCTAATAGTGATCAAATGTGACTTCCCATTTTCCTTTTCCTTCTGAGGTTGTTTATGTCAATCATCATTAACCCTTGGATTAGGGCATTGGTTAGCAGAATGCCCCATTACCTTACAATTATAGGATTGAAGTGTTGGTGGTGCATTCTCTATAGTCTTTTCTCTATTCACATCATTAGCTACCTTTTTCCCATTACATCAACACCCAGCTTCTCGATGACCTTATTTTCAACACTTAAAAAAGTTTTTAGTCCCATTAAGACAATATCCACTATGATTCTTTCCACAATATGAGCATAACGAAACATTCATCTTTTTTTCACAATTGTTTTGAGATTTTTCCTTGAACTCCATATTTCATTTCTTGTCAAAACCATGAGATGGATATGTAAAACCAACTTCTAGTTCTTCCATGGTATCATAACACACAATATCTTCATAGCTACTAAAGTCTCTTATAGCTAATGCCTTTCAAAGGCTTGTTTTTAAGCCAATGAAGAATCGATCAACTTTACTTTTAGGTTGGATGATAAATCCAGATTGATACCTTGAAAGCCTTGTAAAATTTTCTTCGTATATACCAACAGATATATCAGACTTTTTCTTAAGCTCAAGGAACTCATTTTACATCTCTGTTCAAAGAATACGAGTGAAGTACTTATTGAAAAACAAGATCTTGAAATCATCCCATTCCATGGATTCAATTTTATCTTGTGGCCTTGTATTATGATTTAGAGTCCACCATTGGTCTGATTCACCTTCTAAATGGTAAACACCCAAAATTATTTTTTCATGTTCTGAATTGCGATGTATGGAAAATATCTTTTCAATGCTACTGATCCATTGTTCAGAAACAAGTTGACCAAAAGACCCACTGAAAGAAGTTGTTTGTTTCCTCATGAATGACTCGATAGAATATCTTCCCTTATCTGCTCATGTGGATGTCCAGATTAATTCATTTCTTGTGTATGTATAGAAATAATATTTTCACTCCAGTTATAATAAAATTTGGTTGTTTTGGTGGACAATCATTACATTGCCTAGTGCATTGATCATTGTGACTGTTCTTTCGGGTTCCAGCCATTATCTAAAACCTAAAAATAATAGAGAGAGAGGAATAAATAATACTAGGAAAACAACATAATCAAGAGAGATAATGTTCAATCACTAACATATTAGGTTTAACCCTAGGCTATTCATGATCGTTATCATAATTCAAGGATTTTAACCAATACTATATACTTAACCTTACACCCATCCATATACATACCTTAGAAATATCTTTAGGGATCTCAATAATGTTTTCGCATCTTTGTTTCCAAAGGTTAACTAAACCTTCCCTCTAATACCAACTATAGAGAACCAAGATTGACGTACATGGACATTAAATTACCTTTGCAGAATAATTAATACATAACAAAAACATACATCCAATGACCGTAATAATTTAGTGTCTTTTGAAACATGGAACATAATCTTCTAATCATGGTGAATGTTCTTTGACATCTCCCATAATGTTCTTCCCCTTTTGTTTTCTTACCTAAAACATTTCTTTATGTCTCATGTAAAATAAAACATAAAAAGGGTGAGATCGAATGCTCAGTAAGGGTAAACATGGAGAACATAAAGCAATCCATAAACATTTGAACGTAAAAACATGAACACATAATTTAAACATTAAAATCTTGATCAATGACATAAAACATGATAGTAAATAAGGCATGGATCATAATGGAACATTAACCATAAAATAATAGCATTGGATTAAAACATGTAATTGTGGAAAACTAATAAGCACATATTATGATTTCCATAGTATCCAAGGAATTTCTTCCAAGACCATCATAGTGGTCGAAGTCCATTACTAAACCGGGTTTACATGCCATTCTGGCTCTGTATTACTGAACTAGATTTACATGTTGTTCCATCCATGTTTGTCTCATGATATATAAAACATTACCTAATACACTAGAGGTAGATATAGGTCCCCCATCTCATAATAAAATCATTCGATCATGTAACACAAAATAAACAAAAATCATTCATCATAACTCAATGAATAAAACAGGTTTCATATACATAATCACATCATAACATAATACATATAAATAATGGATATAAGTTCATCATAAAAAATATAAAACCATGTAAATAATAGGGACATTATACATGAAACATATCCATATTAAATAATGTCCTCTTAGATGGAAAATATTTTTAATAAAACAATTGAAATGAACTCATGAGGAAAATATCCATTCTTCTTCAAAATCATTTTCTTTTCTCAAAATGTCATGCAATTATAAAAGAAAATAATTTCATTGAAAATGATCATGAAATATTATAGAGAATGATTCATGAAAATAAGTCATTATGAAACAAATGAAATTCAAAAAAGTACCTTGTTTGTTAAACAAAAGAAAGTTTCATTCCATACCATGCGGTAAAAGTCAAAAAAGGGTAAAATTACTTTAAACATACATGGAAGAATATTAAACATTTTATGAAAATAGTTTTAGAGGACATGAACATGGATAATAAATGTAACCCCAAAAAATACTTACGTATATATAATCTCCGATTGAAATGAGCTTGGAAAAGTTACCCATTACCATTTATAATTGGTGCAATTGTATGTGTCATAAAATAAAAAAAATTACATGCATATATAAATATAATATCCTTCATAATAAAAATCATACAACTTTCATGAGAAGAACAAAAACCATAAAAATGAAATAGACAGTGATTAAGGCATATGTCTAAGAGAAATAAAAGTGAGACACAATAACCCCTTAGTTCTTATTTCTTCCTTATGTTTCTGAACCACCAATATAATGATTTAACTAAAGTCCTTGACCTATTCAACAATCATCATTGTAACAACCCAATATTTTTTAAAAAAGAAATTCCTTTCTTATAAATATGTTATAATCACATGAAATCACAACATAATTAACTACTAAGTACTATGTGACCCTTAAAACATATGTCAGTCACTTCTAAGATTGGAATTTCAAAAATCTAACAAATACAGTTTCAATTAGTATGTTATTTAGAGTCCAATAAAGAAAACATAATTTTTGGTGAATAATAACCTACCATTATGAATAGTAACATACACTTATGAATAGTTATATACCCTAATGAATAGTAACCTTACTTATGATAGTATATAAATAATATTCAAGAGTATGTACGATATATCTATGCTTTAAAATAAGTAAAAAATTGTTTTAAAACTCTTGTTTTTAGAATAAATTATGATTTTAATTAAATATTAACCTAATAATATTTAGGAAATTATTTATTAAAAATGGACTTCATTTTTGGATTATACACATTGAAAAATGGTTGGCGTAAATATTTGGTATTTTTCTGAAATACTTGAATTTTTTAATGAATTGTGAATTATTATAAAATACCGTATATGCAAATTATTAGTTAATACACTATTGATGACATCCCAAGTGATGCAATACCACTTGGTTTGAAATCACATGATAAAATTACTATTTTTGGTCATGGGATACTCACTATTCTTTGTCTTGAGGAGATATAATAAATTAATGAATTTTATATTAAGAAATTCTGTCTCTCATCCACTATAACACCCCCTCTCACTCGCCCTTCCATTCAATCTTATAAAGACTTGTGCCAATCAAAATTCTGTCCAAATACCTTTCCAACCTCCTCCCAACGTCCAGAAAGCCTTGGTCTCATAAAAAGACCAAAACCTCTCCTTAAAGAGGTTATCAAGGATGTTTCGTTCAAGAGGTAAAATCCTCTTTTCAATTCTTTGTCTCTCCTTTCAATGTTCATTTGTTTAAATTTTTATATTACCTCTCCTTATAAAAATTTCGTGGTGACTCTAGTACCTTATATATATTTTAATTTTTTCATGATAGTGTAATAAGTTATCATCATCTCCCCCTTTTTACATTATTTTATACGAGTATCAAGAACACCATCTGAGATGTGTCAATTTTCCACATTCTTGGATGATGGAATTTCAATTTCTATTATAATTATCAATTATGGTCCTGAAACAATTCTTGTTGTGGTTGAACCAAATTATTATATATAATATAACCTATTTAAGATTCTAAAATCCCTTTGTACAAATATTATTAAGTTATAAAGAAAAATGAGTTCGTTGTAATCAAAAGCCACAAATTAACCGAAACAATTATCATAAATGATCTATATACTAATTCATCCTATTTCCATGTAACCAAGTTATATAAATGGCCAATAACACATTTTTATTTTCATAAATAATATATATTTTTAATTCTGGAGATTTACATCCATTCCACGTACTTAAAAACAAGTGAACTGAAGATAAAAATAAAGAAAAGGAACACTCCGAAGGAACGAAATTCAATAAAATAACTTATCAATAAAAACATAAATAAACTAACCAGAATTATGATTAACTAAATAAAATTATAATAGGATATTAAATAATTTATTAATAAGTATAATTTCATAATCTAGGGGATTATTTTTGAGGGAGGAAACACATTCGGCATTAAGGTAAGGGTATTTCCACCCGAACATCCATTTTCATTCGGGATACTTTAATTGTCTAATTACCTTAATTAAATTGATATTTATTGTTATATACACCTAAAATATTAAGTGTGAGTATCATATATATGTTTATACACCATAATCCTTCTTTATTTTATGGATATTTATACTTTTTAAAAGGAACGTTCAAAATTGTTTCCAAAATACTAGCCTGATTCAAGGGAATTTCTCAAATTTTACCTATTTTCAAGGGCACCCTATAATCTATTTTTGGAAAACATTATCTTAATAAAATCACTAATTTTATTATTAAAATAATATCTTACGTCAATTATGGTTTTATACAATTATTTTCCCAAAAGAACTCTTCTTTTAAAAATAAAAGAGTATTTATCTCATGAATTACATAATGATTTTATAAGAGTATTTTCATATAATTCAACACACTTATTGATTCCATGGTATTACTGGGTTTAATAATTTATGAAGTCATCCACCATATTAGATTTAATGTTTTATGAATAACTCTATTGTGGATGATCCATCCTAAAACTATTCACCATATTACTCAAGATGGATAGTTTTTTATGATTCATGATTGGGGAAACATAGTTACATTTCATATGATAGTTTCAATATGAATTTATATGTTTTTTATGTTTATCTGCACTCATATGAGGAATACATTGGACTTATTACATTACGGGTAGGGTTTGATATAGCTTCTAGATGCATCGTTAAGTCTCACGAGACAACTAGACGAGGAATTGGCCGAGGCCTTTCCCAATGTGATATGGATTTTTGCTGAGGCCTTAATCATTAGACCTCTTGTCCAAGGCCATGAAAAAATGTTTCAAAATGTCTGGAATATGAAATTACCTCATTATAAATCTTTTAATTGAATGTTCATTTGGTTATTCAACTAGTATAATTCCCATGATTATGTTTTGTTATGGCATTATTTACTCATCTTATATTCCTGCCATAATGTGTTCAAGTTCAATATTAAAGGCATGTGATTCCAATTATCCACCATGTCTTATGTTTATATAATATTCCTCAATATTTCTTAATCTTAATGAGAGTTAGAGATCACCCCTTTCTTATGTTTCATTTTCTCAGGACATGAAGAAGTTTATTATGAATGACATGCTGAAATAAACTAGAATTTGTGGGTGTTGTCTAAGGAGTTTCTATGTTGTATTTCTCTTCAAGTTGTAATATTGATATTCTGAATGTATCTTGTTTTCAATAATACTAAACTAATCGTTCCTTCAGGATTCTTATTCCTTGTATGTATGCCAACGTAATCAAATAAGGCACCTGCTCTAGGAAATTGGGGTTGGGTCCATACAGTTGGTAACAGAGTAAGTTTAGTAGAAAAAATGTAAACTAGAGTTAGAAAACATAGATTAGAGAAGAGTCCCTATGATAGTCATTGAGGATAAGAATACATGAATGTCCTGGTATTTTGGTAATGAATATATTATGTAAATCATTCAAGAAATACATCCCTATATGGATACGAGTAGGTAGAGGTGGCTCTGTCACATATATACCTAGGAGTGAAAGCTCTGACAAGGAGTTTAGGGCTTGACCCGGGGTATCCTGGTATATGAAAATGGGGCTTACTTCACTCTTGTTTATGACACTCCCGGGGGATATGCTTAGGATAATACACATTTTCTTTACAAGCCATTATGAAATATTTTAATGTAAAATTTTCCTCAATGAAATCATTTTTGTGGTTATGGGATTATCCATGCCTAGGATTTGAATTTGTGAAAAGTATTTTGTTAAGTTAAGATTACTCATTATGTTTCATAACCTAATCTAGTGTAATCCATTGTCTAGAAATGGAGCCTAGTAGAAGGAATGGAAACTGCAATATTGAACGTGTCCCCTATAGAGATTTTCCTCCGATGAAAGATAATGATGTTGGTTCTAGTGTTGTGACTGGTGTTGAGCTACTCATAACTATACTAGGACAACATACTCAGGTTATGAATAATAAACTTACCCGTATGGATCATCTGGATCCACCACGTGGAGGATATATACTAGATCACTTTATGTGACAACATCCTCCATCATTCAATGGGACTACAAACTCTTTTTTAGCTAAGTAGTGGATAAGTTCCCTTGAGAAGATATTACTTTATTTGGGATGTAATGAAATAGAGAAGGTCAATATGGCAGTTTATTAGCTATCGAGAGATGCGGATCAGTGGTGGTAATTAATCTAAAACACAAAGGAGGAGGAAGAAATATAAGAGAAGGAATGAAGGAATTTTAAGGAAATATTTGTAGAAAAATATTTCCCTCATGAACAGTGAGCATATGTGGAGAGACAATTCTTTAATCTGAGGCATAAAGAGGATAAAAATGTTACCAAGTATGAAGACAACTTTACAAGGTTAGCAAGACATGCTATGGATTACATACGAAATACAAGGAATAAAATTGATCGATTCTTTGATGGCCTAAATCCATTCCTTCAACGGGAACTGGTATACCAATGTTTTTCATCATATGATGATATATTTTCATGTGTTATCAATACAACAAAAGAATTCTCTATGTCTTATGATTTTAAGGGAATGCAGGAGAAGAAGTGGGCTGCTGAATACTCTGGAAAAGGAGTTAAGTTCATATAGACAAAGGAATGTGAAGAATATTTTGAATAATTGAATAGGCGGTTAGTGAATTCTATGATCCTAACCCAACCATCGAGGAATTATGGGTTTGTGATCTATAGTGATGCATCAAAGAAAGGACATGGTTGCATCCTTATGAAAAATGATCGAGTGATTTCCTATGAATCTAGGAAGCTAAAAATTCTTGAACAAAACATTCCAACTCATGATCTTGAGTTAGAAATGATAATCTTTCCTCTAATGATTTGAAGACATTACATTTATGAAGAAAAAGGTGAGATATATACAGATCATAAAATTTTGAAATATATATTCTCATACAAAGAACACAACATGAGACAAAGGAGGTGGATTGAGCTACTCAAAGATTATGATTGCACAATACACTACCACCCAGGGAAAGAAAATAAGGTCACTGATGCATTGAGTAGAAAGGACCATGGAATTTTGAACAACATGAGAGTTGAAAGGGATCCTATGTTCATGGATCTAGTAAAGATTGATATGGGAATTATTAATGAAGGTAGAAGATCACTAATTTTCCAAATGGTTTCCCAATATTCTTTACTAGAGATGATAAAAAGTTCTCAGGATGATGATAAGGAGTTTCAAAAGAAAATTAATTCTATAAATGATGGGAAGATGATTGAATTCGCATATGAAGGTGGAATTTTTTAAATTCAGGAAGAGGATATTTGTTCCCTCTATTCCTGAGATAAAGGGAGAACTTTTGGATGATTCTCATAGCTCTAATTTCTCTATACATCCTGGTAGAACAATGATGTATCGATATCTCCAAGAAAACTTCTGGCGGGACAATATGAATAGGGATATTGCTGAATATACATCAAAGTGCCTGGTATGTTAACAAGTGAAGGATGAGAGGAAAAAGTCTAAGGGGATAATGCAACTAATACCAATACCATCATGAAAGTGGGAGAACATTACCATGGACATTGTCACTTTACATCCCAAGAAATTTAAAGGAAACAATGCTATATGGGTCACTGTAGATCGTTTTACAAAGATAGTTCACTTTATCACGATTTGAGAGGACTTCTCATTGGATCAACTTGCATGGATTTAAATCAAATAAGTGGTAAGGATGCATGGAGTAACACTCTCTATTCTATCTGACCGTGATCCTAGATTCACCTCGATGTTCTGGAAAACTCTCCAACATGCATTACACACTGAACTGAACTTCATTATGTCATATCATCCTAAAAATGATGGCCAATCTGAGTGGACTATTCAGACACTGGAAGACATGTTGAGAGCATGTTCTATGGAATTCAAAGGAAGATGGGACCAACATCTTCCACTGGTTGAATTATCCTACAACAACTGTTTCCACTCGAGCATCTGTATTGCACCATATAAGGCCATTTATGGGAAAAGCTTTAGAACACCAGTGTATTGGGATGATGTAGGTGAGTGAAAGTTTCTAGGACCTGAATTGGTTGAAGAAATGGTGGAGAAGGTGAAACCCATTTAGTTTCATATCAAGGCATCCCAATGTCGAAAAAAGAGTTCTGCGGATTACCATCGATGATACCTTGAGTAAAAATTTGGAGACCTAGTATTTCTACGCATATCACTATGGAATAAGGTCATGCAGTTTTGGAAGAAAGGAAAGCTATGTCCCAGGTATATTGGCCACTTTGAGATCCATGATCGAGTCGGAGCGGTGGCATATCGATTGGCACTTCCACCTACCTCGTCAAAATTACTTTTTTTCCCTTCATGTATCCCTCTTAGGGATGTATATACCAGACCCTTAACATGTACTCTCTTTAGAAGTGGTACAGTTGGAGGATGATCTCTCCTATGAGGATAAGCCCGTGGAAATCTTGGATCGTAGAGACAATATTCTACTCAACAAGACTACTCGTCTGGTCAAGGTACCATGATGAAACCATAAGTACGAGGAGGCCACATGGGAATTAGAGGAATCAATGAAAGAAAACTACCCCACCTGTTCTTGGCCTAGATTTTAAAATGAGACTTCGAGGGTGAAATTTTTGTTAGTAGGGGAGAATGAAACGAAAAAATATTTTTTAAAAGGAAATTACTTTTTTATAAATATGTCATAATCACATGAAATCACAACATAATTAACTATTATGTTCTATGTGACCCATAAAACATAAGTTTTTCACTTCTGTGATGGGAATTTAAAAAATCCGACATACACATTTGTGATCGGTATGTTATTTAGAGTCAAATAAGAAAAAAGTAATTTTTGGTCAATATTAACCTACCCTTATGGATAGTAACATACCGTTATGAATATTTATATAACCTAATGAATATTATCCTTACTTATGATGTTATATAAATAATATTAAAGTGTATGTACAATATATCTATGCTTTAAAATAAGTAAACAAATGTTTTAAAACACTTGTTTTTAGAATAAATAATGATTTTAATTAAATATTAAATTAATAATATTTATAAAAATATTTTTGAAAAATGGACTTCATTTTTTTATTCTAAAGGTTGAAAAATGGTTGGGGTAAATTTTTTGTATTTTTCTGAAATAATTGAATTTTTTGATGAATAGTGAAATACGGTAAAATACCGTATATGGAAATTATCAGTTAAATAAACTATTCATAACATCACAAGTGATGCAATCCCACATGGTTTGAAATCACATGATAAAATTACTATTCATGGTCATTGAATACTCACTATTCCTAGTCTTGGGGATATATCAAAAATTAATGAATTTTAGATTGAGAAATCCACTCTCTCCTCAACTATAAAACCCTCTCTCACTGCCCCATCCATTCACTCCTTTCAAGACTTTTCCATTCTCAAAATTCTGTCCAAATACCTTCCCAACCTCCTCCCCCACGTCCAGAAAGCCTTTGTCTCCTAAAAATACCAAAACCTCTCCTTAAGGAGGTTCTCAAGGAAGTTTGGTTCAAGAGGCAAATTCCATTTTTAATTCTTTGTCTTTCCTTTCAAAGTTCATTTGTTTTATTTTTTTTCTATTACCTATAATTATCCAATTTTTTTTGTGACTCTAGTACCTTATATGTACTATAATTTTGTCATGATAGTGGAATAATTTATCATCATCTCCCTCCCTTTACCTTCGTTTACACTAGTAGCAAGAAAACCCTATGAGATGTGTCAATTTTCCACATTCAAGGATGATGGACTTTCGATTTCTATTATAATTCTCAATTCTGGTCATGAAAGCATTATTGTTATGGTTGAACCAGATTATTATATATAATATATCCTATTTAAGATTCTGCAATCCATTTTTACCAATAGAATTATGTTATAAAGAAGAATGAGTTCATTGTAATCAATACCCACAAATTAACCGAAACAATTATCATTAAATATATATATATAATTATTCATCCTCTTTCCATTAAACCAAGTCATATAAATGACCAATATCACCTTTTTATGTTCATAAATAATAAATAATTTCAATTATAGAGATTTAGATCCATTCCACATACTTAAAAACAAGTGAACCGAAGATGAAAATAAAGAAAATAAACACCGCGAAGTAATGAAATTGAATGCAATAACTTATCAATAAGAACATAAATGAACTAACCATAATTATGATAAAATAAATACATGTCTAATAGGTTATTAAATAAGTTATTAATAAGTATAATTTCATATTCCAGGAGCTTAAGTTTGAGAGTGGAAACATGTTCAGATTTAATGTAATGGTTTTTTCAATAGAACTTCCATTTTCATTCGGGATACATTCATTGTCTAATTACCTCAATGAAATTATTATGTATTGTTATGTACTCCTTATATATTCTGTGTGAGTATCATATATATGCTTACAAACAAGAATCATTAATTATTTTATGGATATTTATACTTTTCAAAAGGATCCTCCAAAATTGTTTCCAAAATACAATCCTGATTCAAGGGAATTTCTCAAATTCTTACCTATTTTAAAGGGCACTATATAATCTTTTTTTGGAAACCATTATATTTTTAAAAGAACTAATTTTATTATTAAAATACTATCTTACTTCACTTCTAGTTTTATACAAATATTTTTTCAAAATAACTCTTCTTTCAAAATATTTGAGTTTTTATCTCAAGAATTTAATAATGATTTTATAAGAGTGTTTTCATATAATTCAACACTATTATTGATTCCATGGTATTATTGGGTTTAATAATTTATGAATTCATCTACCATATTTCATTTAATGGTTTATGACTAAATTTATTTTGTATGATCTATCCTAAAACCATTCACCATATGACAAAGAATGGTTAGTGTTTTATGTTTAAGGATTGGGGAAATATAGTTACATTTCATATGATTGTTTCAATATGAATGTATATGTTTTTTATGTTTATCCCTGCTCATATCAAGAATTAATTGGAATTATTATGCGATGGGTGGGGCCCTCTATACTCCCATGATGCATCAGTAGGTATCATGAGACAACTAGATGAGGAATTGGCCGAGGCCTTTCACAATGTGATATGGATTTTGTCCAAGGCCTTAATCCTTAGATGTTTTGGCTGAGGCCATGAGAAAAATGTTTTAGAATGTCCATCATATGCCCTTCCCTAATTATGAAGCTTGTATTGAAAGTTCATGTGGTTATTCTACTAGTACAATTCACTTGATTATGTATTGTTATGGAATTATTTACTCATCTCATATTCCTGCCATAATGTTTTCAATTTGATTATTAAATGCATGTGATTCCAATTATGAACCACGTCTTATGTTTATATAATATTCCATTTTATTCCTTACTCTTACAGATCGTTTGATCTCACCCCTTTATTATGTTCCATTTTCTCAGGACATGAAGAATTTTATTATGAATGACATGCTGAAATAAACTAGGAGTTGTGGATGTTGTCTAAGGAGATTCTATGTTGTATTTATCTTCAAGTTGTAATATTGAACTTATGTATAAGTATTTTTTTCCAATAATACTAAACTACACAGTAGATCGGGACTCATATTCCTTGTATATAAACCAACATAATCAAATAAGGCACTAGATATGGGAAACTGGGGCCGGGTCCTTACAATAGTCATTTTTATGGTATCATATATGATTCACTTACAACTTTATATTACCCGTTCATTTGTCAATTCCATGTTGAAGAAACGTTTTGGTTAATAATTGTTTCATTTATCGTACATGGTTGGACTTGTTGTTCTTGATATTGTTACGTATATCATGATTTACTTACTTCCATAATGTAAAACATTATTTATATATCATATATATAATTTCATTATATATTTATATTTAATAGATAGATAAATGAAATTAAATACACCATTTAGGGAGACGGTAGGCCGTACATACGCATGAACGCTGTTTTTATTTCTTTACTGACTTGAATGGAAGAAAATAGATGATATATATATACACATAAATCCATTAGTATTATTATGTCATATTATTATTCATTATATATAATTTACAATCATTCTTGAATGGTTAACATGGATAATGAATCTCATCGTGTCGTGGAGACGGTAATCCGTACGTACGCACGAGTGACGATATCATTCCCATGTTTATTGAATGAAATTTGAGTGGATGATATAATATTTGAAAATTAGTATCACATTTTAACAATCATATATAGTTATTTATTCTCTTATTATAACCATCCATGTTGGTTGGTTATGAAAAACTGATTACACCACGGCATGGAGACAGTAGGCCGTAAGTACGCATGCTTGGTGATTTCATTTTTCATAGGATGGATATAAAATGGGATATGGTTGTTTCATATTCATAATAATATATCAGTATAGAAGTGATACTGGAGTTATTACCTAATAATTAAACAATTCATATAGAGGAATTAGAGGAAGATATAAGTTTGAAAGAATCGGTAAAGGATATTACCTCTTCTTCGACAGACCTATTCTAACCGTCCTCTTAGGGAACTAAAATTAGTATTTTAAGATTTCCATGACCTCTATTATGTCTTTCAGGAATTTGATAAGAGAAATGGGTAGGTTTGGATGAGTTTGAAATCTCAAAATGGTGTGAATAGGAGATGGAGGTGGTGTCCTTTTATAAGAGATGAGAGGAGAACTTTAAGAAACCTTAAAAAATATTAATTTATAATAAAATTAAACCCCACATAAAAACCTAAAAAATTACTCAAATTAGAAGATGAGGTGATATAGGGTGGTTATATCATCAACCAAAATAATTTATACAAGTTTGGAATTTATTTTAAACCATATCATTTTGTTTTATCCTTATTTAATATATTTGATTTTATTTTTGGTAATAATATTTTAAATTTAAAATTGTCATAAATACTTAATTATGTGTTGTTAATTGTCCATAATTAAATAAAATATGACATTTTCTACCATATTATTTTAAATTTATAATTTTTAAATATTGTTGTGATTTTTAAACAATTTAATAATATGTTATTTTCATAAAATACCAATAGTGTAAATTTTAACACTATTTAATTATTTGAATATAAATAAAATCCAAATAGAAGAAAAGTTCGAACCAAAATATTTAATAGATTCCTAACATGTCTTATTTTTCTATAAAATTCTTGGAGAACAATAATTAGTTCATATAATATTTATTTTAATAATTTGAAAACCATTTATTTTATATTTTACTTAATAAAATAATTACTACATCCTTTGTGTATAATTGTTTATTATACTTATTTATTGTTTAAAAATTAAAAATTAAATACTATGATTAAGATAAATTTAATAGATTTCATAAGAACACTTTTATTCGAATTTATCTTCTAAAAACAACCAACTTTTAAAATGTTATCTTCATTAAATTATGAAGGTGACAACTTTGACATCATTTAAAATAAAATAATATAAATGTCATACATTTTTTTATAAGGCTAAAAATGGTCCAAAAGTTGAATATTGGTCGCTTATGGTGTATACATACTCGAACAATATGTTTTGGTCAAGTGTTAGGGCCTTTTTATGTGTATTATTATTTAAAAAACACAATATCATTGTTTTTTCAATAAATAAATAATTTTTTCATCCTTAATGTATAAGCTATTAAAGTAATTATATATTTCTTAAAAATTAAAAATAAGTTTCAATGATAATTAAAAACATTTTATATTTCAAATTAGTATTTATAATCTAATTTAAATTCTGTTTAACATTATGTTAAAAATAATTTAATTATTAAAGTTTGAGTGAGACATATTTCACATTCCTATAAATAAAATAAATTAATTGTCTTAAACTCATCCAAGTGACTTCCAATAGATAAAAATTCAAACAAAGTATATTTTAGGACAAAATATAATTGTTAAATTATATTAAAAAGTGTTAGGGTAATTTTATAAAATTATTTTTTCACTTAATTACTTGATTTACCTTTAACTATAGTAAATAAAATTTACCGTAGTTACAATTCATAATGGCCAAAAATATAAGTAGAATATTAACATAATTTGGACCATCTGATTCCAAATATGGATTCAATTTTTCCAAATTAAAAACACATAATTTACAGTATTTAATTTAAAATTAATCTCATTGTAAAAAATTGGTTTTTTGTTTAAAACATTGCTAAAGATTGAAATGTTTTTACCAATGACTTCAAGTTAAAATTAATGAAAATAAAATAAATTATATTAAATGGTAAAAATATATTTTATTTATAATTTAAAACTACAAAATAATATAATTTAATCATATAAACCATCTCGATGAAAAAAGTTGTTTTTAATTAAAATTTATCTTATTTTTACTATTCATCAAAATATGAAGGTTATCGGAATAATGTCAAAATTTTATCCAACATAAATTTTTATATATTGATTCAAAATAAGAAGATTAATTTGTGAAATTGAAATTATAAACTCATCAGAAATTAGCTTTAAAATGGGTACGCCATCAAATGGTGACAAAACATCATTTTTTAAAGAATACTTCTTTTATCTGAAAATTTTATTTTTTTCTCATACCATGTTCTTGAATATGTGTAAGATGAATGATAATGTTATAAAATTCAAAATTAACTTAATACTATTCATAAATAATATTTCATAATAATATTATAACAATATATCATTTTTTTAGTGAAACTCGGTATTGCGTACAACACACGCTATTGATGAAGGTCGCTCTTGCGTGCAACACAAGCCGAGAATAGTGTTGCGTATACTAAAAGCTAATACAATGTTTTGTGTAGTGCTAGCTAATATTAGTGAAGCATAGAAAGAAATTAAAAATAATATTTCTTATAAAAGTTTTGGGTGTTACAATATCATGGCTCAAGGAGTGAGTTCACCCAGAATTAGCATATTTATAACAAGATCCCATGGTTAAAATTTGTTCATCAACACATAATGACATGGTGACTCTCTTGAGTATATCTAGATGTTATTTTTAAATGTTCCAGAGATATGTAACTGTATAGAGATGATTTTATATTTATTTTTAGTATTGTAGTGTGGTTTCAGGGTGTCCTGCTAAGAATTGTTTTACTCACCCTGACACCGGATTTGTCTACACGTGTCACGTCTTGTGTAGACGATCGAAATTTTTATGGAGTCCTATGAGGACAAGGACCAAACAATGTTAGTGAGAGCAGAATTACTGTGTTGTTTTCTTGTGAATTTTAGATTACAGTCCCAATACCTTTACTTTCAGTTTGGACATGTGTTACAAAATCTTTATAGTGGGTATGTTTTTGGAACTATTGACTTTACCTTACATCCTATCATACTATGGTTGTCGGATATCTATAGATTTATTAATGCATTGGGTTTTTAGTGGTATTTAAATTTCATCATTTTGTAGTCATTCAGATGTGTGTGTGTTTACAGGAACATATGAAATTCCTCCAATGTTAGTGATATTACTACACAGTGCTAGTCACCGGTGCCTAGACTATAGGAGTCAGGATTGGAGAGTCACAACATAGACCCCACTAGGATGGGTTATGATATGAATAATGTTTAATTTGATACAAAACCATAATTTTTTTGGTGACTACCCCTAGAATAATATCTTCCATTTCTACATCCACTTTCTAGTATTCGTACATAGAGGTATTTTTTAGGAAAACAAGAAAAATTGTAATTTAGAAAAACATGAGGATGTTATAATATAATTACTCTTATCACTTAGGAATATACATAGGGTGTTCACCAAATTTCCCTTATCCTTATCCCTAAAATATTGAATATTACTGAAACTAACCTAGTTGATTATCTATACCATTGAAATTAGGATCAACCTTAACTTATCAGACATTAAATTATCCACAACTAACATCCTATCCTCTAAAGTTATATAAAAACCACTTTGATACCAAATGTAATGCCCATCAGACCTGACCATATAAATTACTTGACATGATGTAAATATCTAATTTCAATATATTATTAAGGCCTTTTAGATTTATAAATTTAGATAATTGGGAAAGAATATTTCCTAAAAAACTAGTTTTTTCAACTAATGGAAAATTTTCCCACTATATATGAAATTTCATAATATATAAAAATTATTTAATATCTCTCAATAATTATCCATATATGAAAATATTATAGATATTTCATATTTTTCATATGTTTATTACTTAGAGAAATAGAAGGATGAGAAATGGGTGAGCTCAGTTACTCATAATGGAAATTTTATAAATATGACATCATGTGTTAGATCATATGCATGTGAGAAAACATGAGAATGTGATATAATATAATATTAAAATATAATGGATAATAATAGATTTCCATAAGTGTTAATAGAAGGAAATTTAATCTAAAAAAACATATACCACGAAAAAGAATTGTGGAAAAAAATATAATAAACTTGATCTAGGGAGAATAAAACAAGAATATAACATAGAATTTTAAAGCCGTTATAGACAACCATAATTTTTAGATGTAAATAATACATCTTATCAAATAAAAATTAAAATACATAAAATTATGATCCACAGAATACTCTTATAGGATTAGTGTATCGAGAAACCTAGATTCCAAAAAAACGTATTCATAAGATATATATATCATAAAAACTAATTTAGTCAAAACTAGCACCCTTTCTAGAAAAATCACACTTAAAACCATTTTCCATATCCTGGGTAAAATGAAACATAAAAAAGTGGTGAGCTAAAATTCTTAATAAGGTTAAATAAGAGAGATATAAAAGATCTCTTAAACATAATAGGTTTCCAAAGTTATGATAACATGAAATTAACCTTTTAAAATCCATACCCAATATATCATAGATTATAATCTTGAAAAATTTTATAAGTTTTTATAGTTCATGAGATTTGAATCATAAATAAATGAAATAACATTATCTTTGAGAGCATAAAATTGGAATAAATTTTATGTTTGTGGCCTTAAAAAAATCTAACAAAATAAATTCCATTGTCAAGGCCGATTACCAAGACTATCATAATAGATTGGGTTCAGTCCCCATTCGATCATATCTTTAATTAAGGTTCACTCCCAATAAGATTGTAGTGGATAGATCCCAATACTAAGTTTATTTTACTCACGATTTCATTCCTAATTAACATATGAGATATCCATCATTACAAAATGAATTTTTTGAATATATTATTCCCTAAAAACCCATCACATAATGGGAGTAATGAATATATGTGCAACAAGATCCTAAAACATTTATCATTACATAACCAATAGAAAATAAATGGTTTTCACAAACATTTTATTATTTATTCATATCAAAAACTGTGTAAAAGAAACATGATTCTTATTGGTTTCATCATGATGTAATCAACTCATGGAAATGAAATGTATTTCATAAAATTATATTTTAATGATAGTACATATAATATATCTAAATAATGGAAGTGGATAGTGTTAATAGATCACATCCCTTGTAAAGGATAATAAATTTCAAAGGATTTTATAATAGATAAAAAATTCCTCTTGAAGATCATATGAATTATTTTTGAAGAAAATAAAATTTTCACTTGGAAATGACTTATTTATAATCTAATTTAAAACACAATTATAAGGAAAAAAATTTCGAAAAAAATTAGGGAAAAAATTTTTTTAGAAAGAACCTTGTAAAATTATAAATTAATATTCAAATGATTTATTGTTCATGTTGTGTACCTAAAAATAGACACCATTTTCATTTTAAAAAAAAGAAAAAATAACCTCATTCAGAAGAAGATAATAAGAATAACGTAAACCCATTTTGTAAAACGTAATTCATGTGTAAAAATGGATATAAAATCATAAAATAATATGAAAATCATTCTTTAATTTTTTTTCAGAAAACATTGATATGTAAGGAAAAAATTTCTACCGAAGAGGGAAATAACGTCAGATTACCTTAAAACCATTATGTTAGACTCTTGAGTTATTAAATATAATAAAATTGGTGTAAAAGATGTAATATGGTAAAATAAATATGTGGGAATAAAATTCATCTAATATTTGAGATATCTCTCATGAAATTTCAATATTTGAAAAAATTATCATAAAAAATCTTGATAAACAATGAGATTGTAACATAAATCCCCTACCTCATGTTCTAATTTTTTTAAATCAATACATCATCCTATATAATATAATTAAATTTATTAAAATTATATAATAGATTCATGTAAGAACTTATAATATCATGTATTATCTAGTTATAACATTTCAACACTCATTTATTAATAGGGGAAAGTTGATTTTTTTTATTGAAAAAGAAATTGAGCAAACAGGTCCATGCTAAATCATGGAGGATTTAAATGATGAAGACCTAGAGAAACCCAGGTAACAAAAAATTTACAATAATCTAAAATATATCCTATTAAGTAATATAAAATAATTATTACTCCTAGAGATCCTTTTTGGAAAGAGCTTCTCTGGCGAATTTTACTTTAATATACGTGTGTTTGACATGGATTCCATGATTGATGCAGCTTCTACAATTTCTAACAAAGCATGCCAATTCCCATGGGGCCCTACCTTGTCCTCGGATCTGGCAGACCATCATTTCCATGTCAGATTTGACTGCTGAAATTTGTATGTTTAATGTTCTACATATCATAAAACTAGTTTCCATGGATCTTGTCTCCACTCCCAATGATGTTCCTAAACCATAGGATATGATATAACATATAATGACATAACCCCATTAGTCTCTTACTATAAGTCCACACCCAGCACACCAATGATTCATCAACCATCTATGTTAGGCTTCAAACCCAAATCTAGATGTATCCATTTAACCCAAATTTCCAGACAGAAGCTAGCCCTTTCCTTAGTGTAGATATTTTTCAGTGGCAGTCTCCATAATGAAATAACTGAAACCCCTCCTTTCATAAGTCCTAAAAATTTGTAAATGATAGAAAATGTATGAACCTATAAAAGAAAGTCCGAGTGTTATCTTCTTTCTTTGATATTCTTTATTGCTTCCAAAATAATCCAATAGCTCGCAAAAATTATCACTCCGGCCCTCATTTCCACTTTTGGTTGTACCTCTCCCTAGAACCACTCATCTCTGTATATCTTCATCATCATTTATTGGTGTTAACTGTTTTGTTTCTCATGAGAATTCTGGTTTGTTAATTCCTATAAATGTACATTGATAATTTTTACATCATAAAAATAATTCTAGTAATGATATAAATATCATCTATAATCATTATATATATATATATATATTCATTAATAAAAGTTAGAGATATAAAAATGAATGACACTATTCATGGATATAACAGACCGTCCCAACACATGAAGGTTATTTTCACAATTTGATAGATGGAAAGAACGAAAGGTAAATAATAAATCACCTTTAAATAATAATAATCATTTAATATATATAATATATAAATATATATTTATCAAATATTTCGATATTACCTTTTATGTAAAGGGAAAATGAAAAAATGATCACCTCACTTCATGGAGGTGGTTGTTCACATGCACACACGGGAAACATTATAATCTTACAAATAATGATAGGGTAAAAAGATAGATATGATATTAAAATTACATAAGAATAATTGTTTCCAAAATATCATATACAAACATGGAATGTATCATAATACCAATCCATTAAATATGGTGGTGGAAAAACTAATTGTATATCTTTGTGGAGGTAGTAGTCTACATGTATGAATGAGCTATACATTCACTTCCCATTTTCTTGAAAAGAGTGTGAGTATAGAGGGTTAAATAATCATATTAATTTATATGTATATTTAGAATAATGAATTTATTATTTAATTATGAATTCCAAAAATAGGTAAAAGAAGAAATAAATTGAAATAGCTTGGGTAGGATGATTACATGATCATCAGTTTTTCTCCTTTAGATCCTCTTAAGGACAGTTGACCTTTTATTTTATGAAAAAAATGTCCTCTAATACATTTATATAGAATTTCATAATATAGTTGGCTTGTGATTTGTTGAGATAGATAGATCAAGGTGGTGTGAGGAAGATAATTGAGTGGTGTCCATTTTAAACTAAGAAAATATAAAAATATAAAAAATTCATAATCCAAATTATCTCTTAAGAATGAATATATATTCAAAGTAGTAATATTAAATTTCCACATATTTATAGAAAATATAAGTTATATAAGTATAATTAGTAAAATTACCAATATCACTTGACTTAACTGCCCAGGTAAACCCTTTTTATCCTTAACTGTGAAAAAAGTTTTATATGGTATTTACTATTCATTATGAAAAAAATGAATGTTGAATTATTACCAAATTTAGAGAATATAATTCCAAAATTGAAGTAAATTTTATCAAATTCAACATATATAAATGGTATAATTTAATTTTAAATAAAACTTACAAAACATTTTAAAAGTAGTTTTCCAGAAATATTTTTCATAAGTTTAAATTCTTTTTATAATAAAATTTAACACAAAATTAATTATAATTAAATTATTTGTATTAATAGTAATATAAATCAGTTAATTTTACTATTAATATCATTTTATAACAAAAATCATCTTTTTAAATTCTTTAATTGAAAAAAAAAATTCAATAAAAATTAGTATTTTCACTATTCATTGTAAAATCATTATTTTCTATAAATTATCAAAAAATTAATCAAAGATAATATTTAAATGAGGATTGAAAAATTATTTTTGTTTTTTTAAATATATTTTATAAATATGGAAATAATTAATTATTTTACTTTCTTTGAAAAAATAATGAAAACTATTTATGGTGAAAAAATTATTTTTGAACCTTGTGAAGAGTTTACTAAAAATTAAGTATTTGTTAATCAATTTATTTTAATTATCTAAAATATTTATACATAATTTTAAAAATATTTCAAAAAAATTAATATTTAGATTATAATGTCATTCTATGTAATTGTTCATTTAGACTTTGAGTTTTTTGTATTCTATGTTATTTATGAAATTATAGTAATTTGAAATAGAAATTATCATTAAATATTATCATGTTACAATAGGAATAATAATAGGTATTCATAACATTGTTAACATAGCTATCCACATCCGTATCAGACTCTTTCTTTGGGAATATAAATAATCTGCATCATGCTCATGCTCAATCTTTTGAATGTAGCCAATCTACATAGTTTTCATACTCAATCTTATGAACATATCCAATCCTCATCATGTCGATTATAAATATTGTGAATGTAGCTAATAAACACTATATTCACACTCAACATATTTACATCACAAGGTATAAAACCATAACTAATTCATTGTAGGGAGAAAATTTTCCACCCATCATTATATAGACATATCTGTGCCATATAAAATAGATCATCTTCATATAATAAAAAAACAATGTAAAGAAAAACAAGTTCATATCCCATTCAAATATAATAATATAAGTAAAATAATAATAATTACATCAATAATCAAAACAAGATATACCCATGGAAAATATATAGGTATCAAATTTTATTCATTAACTTTTTAGGAAAATAACATAAAATCTAGATAATAGAACATAGGATATTTTCCCCATATAAATAATAGTTTTACGGTCAAGTGAATAAAATCATGATTCAATTGATGTATGAATAGTTGGTGAAAAAACCATTATTCAATGGAATAAAAAAAAGGATATTCACGAGGGAATGGAATTTGAAGAAGAATTATGGTTATACGCCAAAGATTATTAGGAATGAGGAAAAAAATGACAGATCATTTTGATTATTGATATATAATATTTCTTATTTTTTAAATCACAGTTAAATAATAAACATGTACATAAATAATAATTATAGAAAAATAATGAATTTTTCGTTTGAAAATAATAATGAAAATGAATTGTCTTCCATGAAATCCCATATAAATAAACAAATCATAAAATTATGGAAAAATAATTTAATTTATAATACCATGAATCATGGGTAGGATGATTTAAAATGATGGTAAATTTTTACATGAAAAATACATAAAAATTTTATTTTATTATTTTTTTAAATTACGTCTTAGAGAAGAATTTAATTTTTTGAAAACTAAATTCCAAAAATATTAGACTAAAAATTTTAGTGATATTCAAAAAAATTAGATTTTTAGAAATATCTAGTATTATAATCCTTTAATATATATATATATATATTTATTTATTTATGGAAAGAACAAGTAGTTGAAGATAAAAAATTGTATTTTGAATGGATCAAAAGGTTTATTAAATAATTTTAAATAACATTATTGAAAACCCACATCATAAAAACTATATTATAATTTTATTTTGAAAATAAGTAAAGATAATTATGTGTATCATAATTAATAATCCAAGTTAGAGTTCTCAAAGTATGAGATAAATTTAATATAAAAAAAATATAGACATACTGGAAATGATCTACTAGAAAGAATGAGAGTTATTCTATCCAATATAAAAAATATATTTGAGATGTAATTCCAAAAAGAATGAATATATTTATGAAACTTTTTAAATTTCATAGATAGGGTAATTTGAGTATCATTATAAAAATAAAAATATCAACTTATGAATTTTTTTAAAAAGGAATCATTATGACTCATAAATGAATTTGAGTCATGAAAAAACCAAAAATATTTTGAACTTTTGGGGTCAAAACCTCATGACACAAAACAAATTGACAAGAAAATTGAATATAATTATATATAGGAGAGTCATGAATAAAAACTATTAATGGGAAATAGATACACCTTTCCAAATGAAACATGGAATACAATAAGGTATATGTCTCAATGGGTGAATATTGAGACAAAAAACCTTTTCCTTATTACCGATTCATTCTACACATGTTCTTGACATCTTGAATAGTAAAACGATTTCTATTAAGTAACTCATTAGAAATATTATGATTCTATATATAGTTTAATGCGTAACATTTATTATCATATTCTTTTTATTTATATTATAGTTTCTACTAATGTTTGTGTGAAAATTGAATCTGTCCTTGCTTATTTTAGTTGTTCCTATGATCAAATATGATATTTCAATAATATCTTAAACGATTAGTATTATATTACCATAACAAAAAATAAATCATTAATTAAATATTATAATATAATAATATTAATATTTAATTTCCTTTAGTCATCTATGATATCATTTAATTAAATTATTCAAGTATGTGGTTAAATCAACCAAAACTAAACAAAATATATGTCGATGGGTGTATATGGTTAAATTAGTATATAATATGATTACAGTATAATAATAATTGTATTATTTATTTTTCTCAGTAGGTTAATAATATTTTATTTTTTGGATAAAAATGAATATAAAGATGAAAAATATAAAATGTTACTTCATGGTAGTGGTTGTCTTCACAATTCCCAATTAACGTTTTTTATTATCATAAGTGGATGGAAAGGAATAAAAAATGGACATTACATTAATATAATAAAAATTTAGTAAAATAATTATACATAGTTCATCATTTTATTATTGTTAGGGTAGGTTTATAGGATAAATATTAATTAGAGAAGGTAAATGGTAAGTAATACTCGCTTGGATACCCTGATCATTCTATTGAAAGACTCCTTTGAAATAAAGGGATTAGTTTAAATAATTCATACTAGTGGTTTAAAAAATTGATATATTTGTATATGTAGAGAAACAGTACCTTGTTTTAAGAAGAAATTAAAATTAATGGGTGTGTTATGAAGGGGTATAAGTGTCCGATTTTATAAGTAAAGATAAGGTATCTTTTATGACAACTTATTATTTTTCAATAATTGATTTCCATTATTCTAGGAAAAAGGATAAAAATTAATAAATAATGATGTGTAGGGTGATATAAGGTATATAAATTATCTAAAAACCATTTTAATAAATTTTTTAATCATGTTTCTTGATTTTCACAACTTGGTTTAACATTTAACAATTTTGGGTTTCACATTGGTATGTCTTTTACCATAGTATTTTATATATTTGATAAATATATGATAACCCTTATAAAAAATATTATTGTGAGGAACCAAAATTTGACATCCATATAAACTAATTAAATTTATATTTAATATAAAATTAACCTTGAATTTAAATTTTTTTAAATATTGAAGATCTACTTTGTAGATATACATTTTTTTCACATTTAAATTTTCTTAATATTATTTAGTGTTGATTACCAATATAAATTGTTATAATATATTTAATTATATATCCATAAATATCAATAAATTCAATTTTTATATGATATTACTTTATTTTATTAGATAAAAATAAAACAATTTTTACAGAATAATTCTTTGAAAATAACTGTTTTACCATTATCGTGTTCATTAACATTAATCTTAGCAGTTATAATTTAATGAAAAAAATTTAATTTAATATAAAAAATAATATTTTATTGTTGATATAAAATTTTAAATCCATTTTTTGGATTTAAATTCTTAAAGTGATGAAAAATTATTATTTAATATATGCATGTAAATTAGTTTTTATAGTTAAATAATATTGATTTTTTCCAAAATGATAAACAAGAACTTAATAAATAGAAAAAAATAATTTTAAATGATTTATTTTAATTATATATATATATATATATATCATTGTTATTCCAGAAAAATCTAATTCATTATCCTATTATGATAGTTTCAAAAAAGTGATAGTTTTAACAATATCAAAAAAAAATTTCTATTCATATAAAAAGTAACTAATTTGGTAAAATTAGAATAATTAATCTTATCATAAAATTTTAATTATAAACCCAAAAATGAAGTTACTTCGGTCAAATTGAAATTATAAAATCATGGAATTGAAATTCTAAATAAAAAATAATTAGAATTGGTTTCCTATGAAACTAACATTTTTAACTTTTTAAAGTGTTATTATTCTTATTTACTATTAATTACCAATTTTATTAGAGTTAATAAAATATTTAAATAAACAACATATTTTATCTATATTATATATTCTTTATAAAATAATGTTCATAGATATCCAATTTTATAAAAAAACATTTTTATCATAAAACAGTCTTATTGTCTATTTAGCTATATTAATTGAATTTTATTAATTCATTAATATTATTGAGGAAGCCTATATATATATTTATATAAATCAAATCATTTACCTATATTTTACTAGACTATTCAATACATATATTGTGAAAGTTATATAACATTTCATGGTTTTTTCCAGAGTTGCATGTGAAGGAAACTATTTTGAACATAGGATTTTAATGGAAAAAATTCTTATATAGAAAAATTCAGTAGATTTAAAACTAGTAACTCAAGTATCCAACAAAATTATATTGATCAATAATATTTATGGATTATATCCTATGAATCATAACATCTATCTAGGTTTACACTCAATTTCCCTAGAGAAGTTTGATAAAAATTTACAATGATCTAACCTAGAATTTTGTGTTGACCTATACTAGATATGATGAACAAATTAGGTCCACTTATTAATTTATATATGATGATGTAACATAAAATTAACAAATATGAGGTTTTAGGAAGTGATTTTATCTTTTCTAGAGTTTATTTTGACCAATGTCAAATATTATTGAAAATATAGCTTGCCTCCTCTACAATCCAAACATTCCAAAATCCTAAAACATTAACATTAGAGGGTACATTTTATACCTACTTAAAATGGTAGAAAAAATCTATATAAATAATGAAAATAATAATAAAATGTCTAATAATATACATTATATTAGTCCAACACAACTATACTGTCATACATATCAATATTTACTCAAAATAATGATAACTAACTCTAAACATGAGAAATGTGACTTCCAATAAATATGTATAAAAAATAGAAAACAAATTCACTTCCAAAGTTTTATGAAACATCCATAATAAATGGATATAAATTACATCATGATATTCATCTATATATGATAACAACACTCGTGAACGGGTTATTTCCCCTTACTTAGATCATGGATAGCTTGGTATATAATATAACATCTGAATTTTATAAGGAATATTTTTATAAATTTTCTTCCTTAAATTATCAATACAAAATTAGAATGAATTTATTTCTTCTTAATAATAAAAAAATATAGTTATACAAAATTTTAACATATAACTTTTCCAAAAAAATATTTTTCTAGTATAATGTAATTTTATTTATTAATTTTTTAGTAAAAAATATGTATGCAGGATAGCTGACATATCATCTCATCTGGAGAGGCCACCGAACTCAAACCCATGAATACAAGGCGATACATGAACAATGTCTAGCACTAGTTCCCATGTTGTCCCACTTCCATCTTCTAATAATTTTATATAAAATCATATAAAAATATTACTATATTAATTATTATTTGTAAATATATAATTTTCTATGAAGACTACATTACCTTTTATTTTTATTTTTATTTCACTATATTAATTAATAAATTATAATTTAATGGTTCACATATTATGGAACATGTGAAAAAATTCACAAAGTTCTAAAATTTGGATAGTAATAATATATAACATTTTATGTGAAATATATAATGAGATGATAAGTATAATTTTTTACAATAAAATAATAATTTGTCATGATTTTTTAATTTCATTATAGCTCATCTGTTTTCTAATTGGTTTTATCATATTCTATGAAACCATTTTCTGTAAATATTATCCCTTTAAAACAATAAGTAACAAATTATTTAATAAAATTAGTTTATAAAATATTTTTTTATTTTTATTTTAGACTGATGTTAATATTATATATACTATATAATTATCACAAAACTGTTATAAATTTTTAAAAATATATTTTTTATAAAAGTAAATGGTCAATGATATAAAATTTCATTCATAAGTTTATAAATTTTGTAACACTAAATTTTATTCTTGAATAAGTATTTAATGTATAAATTTCAAATAATTAAAAGGATAACTTCATAAAATGTACTTGTTTTATAAATATAATAAATAACTATCAATCTAATAATAATTCAATACAATAACAAATTTATTTGTAATCAGTCATAAAAAATGAAATAATTTTTTCCCAATAAATTAGTTTCCCATCTACTATATCATTTAATTGAAAATTGAAAAAATTTAAATTTTAGATTTTGAATTTTCTAAAATCGATCTAAATTTTAAATCCAGCATGTCAAAATTTTCATATAGTGAATTTTTTATTTTTCAATCAAATAGTTATTTCTAGGTGATTTGTGTAAAATAATATTTTCCTACAAGTATTGTATCTTATATGAAATAATTATTATATAATTATTAATTAAGAATATATAAAACCAATGGATGGAACAAATATGCACTTTTGAAGTAAAATAAATATTTTTAAAATATTATGTTGAATTTGGAATCCCATGCTTGACTTTTGGGGAATCTAGGTCATAGTTTATTATAATAAAAAATAGTATTGTCATTTTTATTGAATTTTGGGTTCAAAATTATCCATTTGGGTAAATGTTTCATTGTAATTAATAGGTTTATCATTTTTTGGTGACCAATTCCCTACATGATTTTTGTGTAAATTCATTATTTTTATTAAAAACAATTTTTAAACAGTTTTTAATTTTTTTGTAATACATATATTATAAGAAACTTTTACCACATATATAGATTTAGCATTATAAAATGGAATTAATATTTTAAATTAAAATTTCCATTAATTATAATATGGTAATTTTTTTAATTCATAAAAATAAGTTACCTACAAAATCATTTAGTCAATCTGGTTAAGGTTAAAATAGATAAATGGATAAAGTAAGAGATAAGTCCAAAAGTATTAGTAAAACTTCTATAAATTTGATTTTAATGATTGTATTTTGACCCTAACTTATCCTATACTTGAAAAACATTCAATTTGGTTCCACTTACCCATAAGATGAACATTATTTTATTATCACGTTAAGAGTATTTACAATGGTGCCACTCCCCTCACCTCAAAAACAAGCCCTTAACCACCTAACTTATCGTCCTACTTATAGAACATAAGATTTACCAGGATTGTCAAAATAAACTCTAAATAACCTTATATCTGACCTATAAATTCTTATCACACCTAAATACCATCCCAAAAATATTTAAGAGATATTATATAGAGGATATCCAAGGAAAACGAGGTTTGATGCACACCCCAAACAAGTTGTTATTTGAGGTAATGTTTTTTCATATCAATTTAACATCATTGATACATGAATCATTTTATAAACATATTTTTATAAATATGGGATATGTATTACCTCTTTACATATTATATTATAACTCTTATTATAATCATGTCATTTAGATGTTCAATTTCAAGTTCTATCTTTCATGGGGATTTTTTAATTTAAAAACAGTAAAGGGTTTTTTTAAATCATTATCTTTATGATTTTATAGTATTTTACCCAAATATTTCTATTTAGTATCCATGTTATTAATATTTTATGAATAATTTTATTTTCAAAACATAATTTTTTTATGTTCATTGTAAACATTCTTTGTCATTATTTACAATGATTTAAAAATGAATCTTTTTATCTTTTTACATACTTGTTAATTTTTTCGACTTTCTTATAAATGAGTGATTTTTTTTTAAAATTTTACTATTTAATAACCTTTCTGAATGTCATTAATATTTTTAATTATCATGCTTCTTGTATATGTTATCATGGATTTTAAAATAAAATCTATTCTTGGAATTTTTTGTCTTTAAATGTTACCAAATGAAATTGGTATTTCTTATTGTTTTTCAAAAGAAATTTACATTTAAAAAAAATATTTTTATTCTATGTTCTCATCCTTCAATTATGGTTATGATTTAATGTGGACTATACATCTTATTTATCTTGATGTCTTAGGATGATGTTTTGAAGAAATTATCATGAAACCAATTTCTTTTTTTTCGGTCAATTAATATATGAAGGAATAATGAATGCTATTTTAATATTATGGAATACATAAGTATTTTTTTTCATTATGTGATGGTTGGAGTCCAATATTATCCTCTAATTCATTTCTTACATCCCCTACCCAATTCCCTGTAACATGAAAATTAAGGGTCACTAAATGACCTCATGTAAAACTCTCCATATGTTAGAGTTTACCAACTATTAGTGAAGGTGTAATGAATATATGTGGGAGACTATACCGTATATAAAATTGTTGAAATAAACACTAAATAAATAAATAAATAATAACACACACACAAAGATGCCCACATAGATTATAAATGAAAAAAATTAGACAATATATATAAAAACCCATGTCATTTCATAATGGACATCAACTAAATGTCCTGAAGTAGTCTTAAAATACAAAAATGTTAAGAAAGAATCCAAAATAAAGACTCCAAAAGCTCAGTCCCATACCCCATAATCAATCTTATATTTTTTGTCAAACATGATCTAAAAATAAAAAAATCATTTAGTTATATGGATCCATTTCATTATTTAGAGATTTTTCCATAGTGTCTTCATGGGTAAAAAACGAGGCTCAAACATGGTGGGAGTAAATCTTAGTAGGATGACACCCACAATGTCTAAAAAATACAATCCAAGAGAAATTTTTTCAATAGTATGATATACATAATAATTTTTTTTAAAAAGGTAATTACTAAAATAAATAGAATGACCCTTGGATTATAGGGTGACACCAGGGATAATACATACCGGCTTTTCTATAATGTTGAGTGAATGTGTCCATAAACCTCAGTGAAAATTATCAAAGTGGACCTCCCTATACATTCTCCTATTTTTTTACTTGGAAATTAAATATCCATGTATCTCACCCTTAGGCCAGCACAATCATGAACCTCAGTGTCCGTCACTTATGATTCAAACCAAAACATGTCTCTCCCTCAGGACTATACAATCATGAAACTCTGAAACTCACCTTCAGACATCAAGTACCGACATGTATCACCCTCAATCCCATATAATGATGAATTTTAGACTCCCTCCCCCACAAATCACGTATATATATATATATATACCTCCGTACAGAAAAATAATGCATCTTAACAACTCTCTATTAGGCCTCAAATAACATACGTTAATCTAGTGTTAAAGAAAACATTATGACTAAAAATTCTAAAGACAACTTCACAAGACAATATTTATATTCCATTACATTTTCCAATTATCTTATCTTAATCCCTTTTTTCATTTCTTATTTAGTCATATCAATTCAAAAAAAATCATATCCAGAATACTGTAACATAGTTAAACTACCAATGCTACCATGGGGATCTAGATTCTCAATTTATATATACCTAACCAAATTCATAGGTTAGAACACCCATTGTGTGGATATGTGTCCCGATCTCAATCACTATAAATCCCAACATGATCCATGGGAGGTATAGAAAATAAAAATTAATGAGTTTCAATTTAATTAGTCACACATATGGTGTGTTGGTGCGATCAAAAGGGTTGCCTATACTAGAAAAAAATAAACCATTATGAGTTATTTTAGATTGACCACCATAAGAATAAAAAGAGGAATCGAGATTGAACACCATAAACTATGAATAACACCATGAACCCCAATTGATAGTGACTGATATATATTTTTAACGTAGGAAGAGGAGAATCCAAGAAAAATATAAGATGATTTCTATAAAATCAAGAATAACTCACCAATTTCAAACATATAGAAGAAAATAAATGAATAAAACATAAAATAAAATCAGTATAGAAGCCATTGGAACCCCATAAAAACATTCATAGCCACTTATATCATATTATTGATGAAATAGTGGATTAAAAGAGTTAAAAATTTGTTTTAGTTCAAACACATGCATTAAAAACCCTTATTTTGGCCCCATCATGAAACTGATGTGTATCCAGTGGGCACTATCAGCTAGCTAGTGGTATCTTTATCTTGAATTAAATTAATTATATTCAACCAGTTAAATGGAATGATCTATATGCCTTAATAAGGTATCATTGACCCCATCTAAGAGATGGTGGAATTAAAACACATCTGATATTGCATGCTACCCGATCCGTCCTTTAGCGTGGCTTTCCTAAGTCCAAAACACCATGAAAAAACACATTAAAACAAAAATAAGAATTTATGAAGAAATAAAAAAATATCATAAAAATTAATGAGGAATAAAACTCATTAGAAATATGATATCATAAAAATTACCCAGCATTTTATACCTCATCCCCGAGAGGTGATAAAAACATCCTTATAGGGTATCGACGAACATCCCATGACACTGAACCCACATATCCAACTTACTCTCCAAGGTATACTCCCAAACTCACAGATGCTTCCACCACACTTTTACGAAAGGTATAGTCATTCCATGAAGAACCTTATCACTAAAGTCTATGAAACAAATCAGATTCTCATTAAAGGATGTATATGTATCAACCTCATCATAAAAAATGTCCAACACTTGAGAAAGATCTGAGTGATATCTCTACAACTTTGATACATATAACACATCATGAATAACACTAAAGAACTATAAAAGATCCAATTTTTTGGAAAATAGACTAAAACTATTTATTATTTCAAATGCCCTAAAAAACATTGGAACTAGATTACCTTACATTTGGGTATTGAATTTATTCAGTTTTGGTGACACTTAAAGATAGACCATCAGACAAACCTCAAACACCAGTATTTATCTTTGATGGTCATTGTTGGATTTCTCGCTGCTCAATCTGATTTTCAATAGAATTCAAATTAACTGAACTTCTTCAATAATATCCCACTTTAGGCTCATTTCCACAATCAATAATTAACAAATATCAATCCAAAATAAGGGATAATTACATGAAATATAATACATGTCCTCAAGAGGTGCCACCTAGATCAACAATTGGTAAATTTTTCTGTAGGAGAACTCTATAAGATCATGATTTTTTGTCATGATTCACTAAATACTAGGATATAGGATATCAATTGGTCCTTCATCAGCTAAATGGTCTACTTTGATTTATCATCAACTTGAGGATAGTATGAAGTTCTTAGAAAGACATGATACCCAAATACAATAAAAGATCCCTTGCTCATTTGTGACATAAATAAAGTATCTATATCCTAGACTATAATAATCATAACTCCATATAGATACTATATATACAATATATACCATATAACCAGGAAAACAACAAATAATGTCTCTAATATAGGAAGGTAGTGTGATGCATTCCTTACTAGGTCCTCAATAACCCATATTGCATCCTTCTACTAAGGCGTCCTTGGTAAACATATCACAAATTCTATGGTAACATTATATAATTTCCACTTCTAAATAAAAAAATGATGTAATAATTATACTTTCCATTGATTCTCAACCTTCACATGTTGACAGGTGAATCATTGAGTCAAAAAATGATCTATCTCCCATTTCATGACTGACTATTAGTACTCTCTATAGAGATCATATTATATATTTGCCAAACATAGTTATACTGACCACCCAAAAAAAGAAATTTTCTATTAACTCCTATTACATATCAATATAAACAAAATAATTCACATGAACATAAATAACCCCTAACCCATAAATTATTAAAATAGAATTTGGATCCCAACCATTTAATTTCTCTTTAAGAGGAATACATTATGGATATACCATCCACTACTCCTTGACCCTATAGAAATGAATGGGGACTTCTAGATTCCTCTTCTTAAACATATTAAAGATATTGGGTACAATAGTGGTGGATCTAGGATGCACCCATCCACAGTGCTCTAGTATATCTAAGTGTATTTTATAAAATAGTTCCATAACCCAATACTCATAAAGGGACTCACATGCTCCTTGTTATTATTCTTTTCTACTAAATGAATTGATAAAAAACATTTCCCCTCACAGGTTTGTATTCTATATCAACGTCAAAGGATTAAAAGAACTACTCCCACCTCCTATAATGAACTTTTATATACATATGATAAAATATATATGTGATGACCCAGACCCCCCTTGGTCCCTTCCTTTGCCAAAATCCGGATCTTTAAGGGGTACAGATCGGTGAGACCGATCGGTGAGACGGATCGGTGAGACCGATCGGTGAGACGGATCGGTGAGACCGATCGGTGCGACCGATCGGTGAGACGGATCGGTGAGACCGATCGGTGAGACGGATCGGTGAGACGGATCGGTGAGACGGATCGGTGAGACGGATCGGTGAGACCGATCGGTGAGATGGATCGGTGAGACCGATCGGTGAGACGGATCGGTGAGACCGATCGGTGAGACCGATCGGTCAGACGGATCGGTGAGACCGATCGGTGAGACGGATCGGTGAGACGGATCGGTGAGACCGATCGGTGAGACGGATCGGTGAGACCGATCGGTGAGACGGATCGGTGAGACGGATCGGTGAGACCGATCGGTGAGACGGATCGGTGAGACCGATCGGTGAGACGGATCGGTGAGACCGATCGGTGAGACGGATCAGTGAGACCGATCGGTGAGACCGATCGGTGAGACCGATCGGTGAGACGGATCGGTGAGACGGATCGGTGAGACCGATCGGTGAGACGGATCGGTGAGACCGATCGGTGAGACGGATCTGTGAGACGGATCGGTGAGACCGATCGGTGAGACGGATCGGTGAGACCGATCGGTGAGACGGATCGGTGAGACGGATCGGTGAGACCGATCGGTGAGACGGATCGGTGAGACCGATCGGTGAGACGGATCGGTGAGACGGATCGGTGAGACCGATCGGTGAGACGGATCGGTGAGACCGATCGGTGAGACGGATCGGTGAGACTGATCGGTGAGACGGATCGGTGAGACCGATCGGTGAGACCGATCGGTGAGACCGATCGGTGAGACGGATCGGTGAGACCGATCGGTGCGACCGATCGGTGTGACTGATCGGCGGAACCGGCCGACGTCACCCGGCCTTTCCAAGTTGTTCCAGTAACGCGCACAAAAGTTTAATTAAATACTGAATCGGCTCATGAGTCGGTTTAAACCACTCAGCACCTTTAATGATGAGTCAAGCCGCGTGGTCAACCCATGACTTCCACGTCTTACGCGGTTCAGCGTTTTTATCTCAACCGTCCCCGGCTCTTATAAATTAAGGGTTAGGCCATGGTTTCCCCCTTCTTTGATCGTGGCTCTTCTGGTGCATCGGGACCGCCGCGTCGTTATCCGTAACGTTTCGTGCCCCCGGCCTAAACGTCGATCATCTATCAACAAGTAGGGAATTTCTTTCGTCTCTCACTTTGTGTATCATGAGGGGTGGGCGTTATTCTTGTTCTTATGGAATTGGTTGAACCAAACCTTAATGAAGATAATAAACGAAGTTCTAAAGAAAGAAGGGGAAGGGGTTGTGATCATTGTTATGCTTTATCTTATGATCATCCCTTTTTGTTGTACTGGTTTATGTTTCTGAAAATTGAGGTCGTTGGTGGTCGTTGTATGTGCACTGATGAATCCCCTCGTGATATTTTAAATGGGTTGCTGAATTTGGGAACTCCTGCTGTGAAATTGGTTAATCATGTATATCCAGCTGAATAAGTTGAAAGCACCAGGATCAACCCTTCTGTGATAACTCCCGGTTAGAACACACGGAATTTGAAATCATGGAGTGTGTTAAGTCTTTTAAATCTAAAAATCCCTGACTTGTGTTGGTAGTGGTAGTTGGTTGTTTTCCCTTCGGGCCGATTGCTGGAAATGTGGGAGGGGATGGGATCCCATGTTCTTTTTATACTCTCGGTGGCTGTGTGAATTTGGGGGATGGGATCTCCTGTTGGTATGGATTCGGTGGTTGTGAGTTTTAAATCCGGGTGGTTACTTAAAATATCAAAAATTGGGGAGATCCTCTGTTAACAGAACCGGGTGTGAGTGTTTTTGTTGATCCTTGCTTTTGACGCTTTCCTTGGTTATGCTTATGGTAGTTTCCCAGTAGTGATTAAAATTAATTGAACATTTTGACTGAACGTGAAACAAGAATGGGACAAATGGTTTTGTGGGCAAGGGTCGTGAACTGTGACTTGGGTGCAGTGGTGTTGTGTTCTGTAGGTTGGCTAGGAAAACCTATGCTTTGGGTGAGTGTTTGTTACCTATATCTATACTTGTAGCTTTGTGTTTCTTATTCGCGCCCCACCCAAGTTGAGCACTCAGTGCCGAACACCCCCATTTATGGGGGAAGGGTGTTTTTTCCCAACACTATCCTTAGTGGCTGGTTATTAGCTCCTTTTCGGCTCCCTTTCCCGAATAGCCCAAGTATCTTCGGGCATGCTGTGATGGCCTGAAGTCCATTATTAGCCCAAGAACCTCCGGGCGGGGTGTTGTGGTGGTTGGCCAGGTGTGTGCGGCAGGTGGTTTCCCAAGTGTCTTCGGGATGAGGCCCAGGTGTCTTCGGGCGTGGTGGTGGTTGCTCTGGCCTAGGTGTTTGCAGGCATGGTTACATATGACAGTTGAGGCCCAGGTGTGTGCGGGCGGGATTCGGCAGTGGGACTGCAGGTGGTTGTGGCCCAGGTGTGTGCGGGCGGGTGTGGCAGTGGGACTGCGGTGAGAATGGCGGGGTTGGTCCGATGCGTAGGATGTCTCAATAACCAGTGGAAAAGTGGCGCGGGGTACCCAAACATCGATGTGCTCTTATATATATATATTATTTGACTTGCGTTATTTGGGGAGCGAGCCTTGGTGAGGCCTGGGATGGATAGTTTGCCTTGTTAGGTGTTTGGTTTACTCTTTCTCACGGGACTTTAGTACGTTCCCCCACTTGTGCACGAGAGCTTTAGGTTTCCCTACTGAGTATACTTGTATGCTCACCCTACGTTTACTTTCAGGTTTCCAGGAGGACTACCAGGGCCGTGCGGGACCCTACTAGTCGGGCAGTTGGAGTTGTTGCAGTTGTTGTTCTCTTGTTTTCTTTGGCATTGTACTTTTGAGCTTCCTTGTACTTGTACCTTGTTATAAAAATTGTTTAAACATGCATGTGGGCTTGGTTTGGGTTTATTTATATACACTTGTTATTTTCCCTTTTTGGTGGTTGACTTGTCCTTTTTCCCAATCCAAAATAATAAAAAGGGTAATGCCTCCCATATTTTTGAAAACTCATACCCTTGGTGCTAGTCGCCAACCCGGGGCCTACTGGAGGCGGGACTCGGGGGTCATTATCTCCCTTTCACCATTGCCAGCTCAGGAGGGGAATCTTTGGTGGGAGGGGGTCGTGACAGAATGGTATCAGAGGTGATGGTTGAGAGATAGGACGGAGTCTGGAGTTAGGCACAGTAAGGATTGCATGGGATGGTAAGGCAACAGCGTTGGATGACCTTGGTGTGTGAATTAGGCCAGGGAAGACCGGCTAGGACACGGGATTTTAGGGGCCCCCGTGATCCGATGCAAGGACTCTGGACCTACCGAACGACCAAGTGAGGCCACACTGATTGCAGGGTAGAGACCCTAGGAAAGGTACATGCATCATAAATGACTTGTGTTCTCGTGTTTCTGGGATGTCTTTGGAATTAAGAATAAATTAAATCTTAATAAGTTTTAAGAACGATTTTCTTTGCACTACTTGGGATTAGGCTTTCCTTGTTACCTTGCAGCTATGGCACCTGGAAGGCGACCACGTGTGGTACAGGTGATCGAGGCCCCCGAGACTACCTTGGCCAATCGGCAGAGAGCCGATCGATAGGAAGGGGATGACCAGTGGCAGAAGACTCTTCGAGCCTTCCAGCGACAGGCCCTCGAGAAGTATGAGGGCAACACCTCTGATATGAAGACGGAAGGCTGGATAGAGGAGTTAGTCATAGCCTTCGGCCTGATTCGGGCCCCGACCGAGTACTGGGTTCCTCTGGCTGTTAGCCAGATGCGAGGAGCGGCACGTCAGTGGTGGATGCTTCACCTGGGGAGTAGGAAAGAGTCTGAGGTTGCTTGGGAGGACTTCGAGAAGGAGTTCCGGGTGGAGTTCCTCTCCTCGACAATGAAGGCGGAGAAGAGGCAGGAGCTACTCTCCCTCCAGCAGGGGAGCATGTTCGTGAGGGAACTTGGAATCAAGTTCAAGGACCTCCTACGTTTTGCTCCGGACCTCTTTCCCGATGAGGAGTCTCGGGCAAGACGTTTGGAGGAGGCGCTCCGACCCTCCCTCCAGTATGCTGTTACCCCCTTTACCCTTCCGACATACTTAGAGGTCCAGAAGAAGGCCGAAGTGGTGGAAAGGATGCATGCTCTGGGCGAAGTGTCACATGAAGGGATCTAGCTGGGGTCATCGAAGGGGAAGGCCGTCAGTGCCAGGCCTCCAGCATCGGGACCCTCCAGGTTCCGACCCACAGGGAGCAGGCCGCATCAGTTTCAGTTTCGATCCCCTGGCCCATGTTCTTTTCCTTCATGCTCGGGACCACGGTGCTTCATCTGCGGGAGCCCTGGACATCTCCGGAGTCAGTGCCCCGATCGGGTGCATTACAGCAGTGGCAGTCATCCCTAGCATCCACCGCAGCAGCAGTTTCCAGCCAGACCCTTCCGGCAGCAGCAGCAGGGACAGCGAACTCCCGCTCCTCCGCAGGCAGATATAGGAGGAGGAGGCCGACTTCAGGGCACTCCCTAGGGACCTCGACCAGGGCGTGGTCGGGGAGGTGGCCGACAGCCGAGGGTCAGGGGAGCTGGGTATGGACAGCTACACGCCGCAGAGGCAATAATTCCAACAGGGCCAGAGGTTGTTCGAGGTACGATCAATGTGTTTAGCACTCTTGGTCATGCTTTGTTCGATACCGGAGCTTCGCACTCCTTTGTTGCACCCAGTCTAGCCCGTGCCTTGGGTCTAGATGTCGAGAGACTTCCAGTGCCCCTGGTGTTGAGCACACCAGTTGGAGGTCAGACCGACTTGCTGTTCATTTGTCGGGGATGTAGACTGATGTTAGGGCCACATCAGTCGGTTAGGGATCTCCTTCTGCTACAGATTCAGCCGTACGATGTCATCCTAGGCATCGACTGGCTATTTTCTATGTGCGCCGTCATCGACTGTTTCCAAAGAAGGGTGGTGTTCTCCGGTTTGGACGGCCAGCGTGTTACTTTCACCGGCGAGCAGAGCTGTCCGAAGGGAAACAGGAGGGAGGAACCCCTCCTCTCCTTGTTGACCGAACTGACGATAGAATCAGTAGATGCGGAAATGGTGGAAGTACCAGAGATCATTCGTGAATTCATGGATGTCTTTCCTGAGGAGGTGACGACTCTACCCCCTCGACGTGATATCGAGTTCGGGATAGACCTGCAGCCCGGCTCTCGACCAATCTCGATGGCTCATTACCGGATGGCTCCTTCGGAGCTACGGGAGTTGCGGATACAGATTGACGATCTGATGAAGAGGGGTTATGTTCGTCCAAGTGCGTCATCGTGGGGTGCTCCAGTCTTGTTCGCAAAGAAGGCAGATGGTGGCCTCAGGTTGTGCATCGACTACAGGAGGCTGAATTGGGTAACGATCAAGAATCGCTACCCTCTTCCGAGGATAGATGATCTTTTTGACCAGCTGAAAGGGGAAGGATGGTTCTCGAAGATCGACCTGCGGTCTGGATACCACCAGCTGAGGGTAAAGGATAGCGACATACTGAAGACGGCGTTCAGCTGCAGGTATGGGCCCTTCGAGTTCGTGGTCGTTCCCTTTGGTGTTACGAATGCCCCGGCCGTGTTCATGGGGCTTTTGAACTCCATCTTTCGGGAGTACCTGGATCGGTTTGTGGTGGTATTCATCGACGATATCTTGATCTATTCAAGGTCAGAAGAGGACCATGATGATCACCTGAGGACAGTTTTGGAAGTCCTCCGATAGAACCAGCTCTACAGAAAGTTGTCAAAGTGCAAGTTCTGGACACGAGAAGTGCACTTCCTCGGGCATGTAGTGTCTGAGCAGGGGGTAGCAGTCGACCCATCAAAGGTTGAGGCAATTGTTTCTTGGGCAGCACCCAAGAGTGTGGCGGAAGTCCAAAGTTTCCTCAGACTGGCAGGTTACTACCGGAGATTCGTACCCAACTTCTCCCGAGTAGCAGCCCCTTTGACGGCTTTGACCAAGAAGGACCAGGTTTTCGTGTGGAGCGAGCAATGCGAGTCGTCCTTCAGCTACCTAAAAGAAAAGCTGGTTAGTGCCCCAGTGTTGAGATTACCAGAAGAAGGGATGGCCTATGAGGTATTTTGTGATGCTTCAGGACAGGGCCTGGGATGCATGTTGATGCAGCAACAAGGGGTGATCTCTTACGGGTCCAGGTAGCTACGCCCCCATGAGCGTAACTACTCCACCCATGACCTGGTGCTTGCAGCGGTCGTTTTTGCGCTAAATTTATGGCGGCACTACCTCATCAGGGAATGCTTTGTGGTCTTCACAGATCACAAAAGCTTAAAGTACATCTTCTCCCAGCGGGACTTGAACTTGCGACAATGGAGATGGGTAGAGTTCCTCCAGGACTACGACTTTGAAATCTCTTATACTGAGGGCAAGGGCAATGTGGTGGCCGATGCCTTGAGCAGGAGGACGCAGAAGGATGCGGTCCTAGAGTCGGAAAATGCCTGGAAGGAAATGGAGGAGTTGGCTTCCTTACACCTAGATGCGAAGATGGATAGTGGCAGAGGCTGCCTATATCAGATGATAGTGCAGTCATCTCTGTTTCAACAAGTGGAGGAGTCTCAGTGGGGAGACCCCGAGTGCGAAGTGATGCGTGATCGGGTTGACCAGGGCGATGCTCCGAGAGAATGGACAGAGGATGGTCAGCACCGGATGCTTTTCCAGAAAAGTTTGTTTGTTCCAATAGTGATGTGTGGCAAGGTTCTCAGTGAGTTCCACAACTCACCCCTGGCAGTGCACCCAGGAGTTACCAAGATGTACCAGGGGCTGAAAAGGCAGTTCTGGTGGCCCGGAGTTAAGCGAGCGGTGGCAGAATTTGTGGCCAAATGCTTAGTATGTCAGCAAGTGAAGGCTGAACACCGGGTTACAGGCGGCCTACTGCAGCCTTTAGTAGTTCCCGAGTGGAAGTGGGATGACATCTCAATGGATTTCGTCACGGGACTACCCAAGGTCCAAGGAGGGTGCGACGCCATTTGGGTGGTGGTGGACAGGTTGAAGAAATCAGCTCACTTTCTGGCAATCAGGGAGTCAAGTACTGTAGATGCTTTGGCACGAAAGTACGTGAATGAGGTGGTGCGGTTGCATGGAGTTCCGAGGTCTATAGTCTCAGATAGGGATGCACGGTTTACCTCACGAATCTGGAGGGGATTGCAGCATGAGTTTGGCACCTAGTTACGCCTTAGCACTGCTTTCCATCCCCAGACAGATGGACAAACGGAGCGAACCATCCAGACCTTGGAAGATATGCTACGGGCATGTGTTCTGGACTCAGGAGAGTCGTGGGTGCAAGACTTGCCTCTAGTAGAGTTTTCCTACAATAATAGCTACCACTCTACCATCGGTATGGCCCCGTTTGAGGCTTTGTACGGGAGGCCATGCCGTTCACCTGTGTGTTGGACCGAAGTAGGAGAGGTAGGCATCCTTGGCCCGGAGGTAGTTCAGAACAAGACAGAGAAGATTCAGCTCATACAGGAAAGGATGAAGGCGGCCCAGGACCGACAGAATTCGTATGCTGATACCAGGAGAAGGCCCTTGGAGTTTGAGGTTGGAGACCACGTGTTCTTGAAGGTCTCCCCGCGGCGTGGGAAACAGAGGTTTGGCAAGGGGGGTAAGCTTTCCCCCAGATTCGTCGGAACCTTCGAAGTGTTACGGCGGGTCGGCGAAGTGGCTTATCAGCTAGCGTTACCTCCGCCGTTGCTAAGGATACATGATGTCTTTCATGTATCCCAGCTCCGTCGTTATCTGCACGATGATTCACACGTCCTTGATTGGGGTGAACTGGACATCGAGGACGACGTAACCTTTGTGGAAAAACCAGTGATGATCGAGGATCACAAGGAGAAGGTGCTTCGTGGGAGAGCTATTCCCTTGGTTCGTGTGTTGTGGAGGCATGGAGGGCTCGAGGAGAGTACGTGGGAAAGTGAAGCACAGATGCGTGCCCAATACCCCGAGTTGTTTTGAGCTTTGTTCCTTTTGTACCTGTTGTGGTAGAACGTTTGACTTTTGGCTATGAAATGTACTGGGTTATTTCCTCTGTTGTTTGTGAAAAGCCCCGGCTAAAGGGAAGAGGGAACCCGACCCCTAATCAAGACGCATTATGGTGAATGCGATTGAACCCGTGCGGGCGAGTCAGTGCCGCCCAAAGTGGATAATATCTTGACATGGGGGAGGGAAACTCCCCAAACCCACATGACCGGGCTGTTTGGCGTGGTATGTTGCTTAGTTCTTGACAGGAGAGTGTTTTTAGTTAGCAGAGGTTCACTCCTAAGAGGTATCCTTCGAAGACGGTTGTTCGGACCCTCTCTTTCCTTCTGGTTTGTTGTGATTGTCGAGGACGAGAATCGTTTAAGATGTATCTGATGTGATGACCCAGACCCCCCTTGGTCCCTTCCTTTGCCAAAATCCGGATCCTTAAGGGGTACAGATTGGTGAGACCGATCGGTGAGACCGATCGGTGAGACGGATCGGTGAGACCGATCGGTGCGACCGATCGGTGAGACCGATCGCTGAGACGGATCGGTGAGACCGATCGGTGAGACCGATCGGTGAGACGGATCGGTGAGACGGATCGGTGAGACCGATCGGTGAGACGGATCGGTGAGACGGATCGGTGAGACGGATCGGTGAGACCGGTCGGTGAGACGGATCGGTGAGACCGATCGGTGAGACCGATCGGTGAGACCGATTGGTGAGACGGATCGGTGAGACGGATCGGTGAGACCGATCGGTGAGACGGATCGGTGAGACCGATCGATGAGACCGATCGGTGAGACCGATCGGTGAGACGGATCGGTGAGACCGATCGGTGCGACCGATCGGTGTGACTGATCGGTGCGACCGATCGGTGTGACTGATCGGCGGAACCGGCCGACGTCACCCGGCCTTGCCAAGTTGTTCCAGTAACGCACACAAAAGTTTAATTAAATACTGAATCGGCTCATGAGTCAGTTTAAACCACTTAGCACCTTTAATGATGAGTCAAGTCGCGTTGTCAACCCACGACTTCCACATCTTACGCGGTTCATCGTTTTTATCTCAACCGTCCCCGACTCTTATAAATTAAGGGTTAGGCCGTGGTTTCCCCCTTCTTCGATCTTGGCTCTTCTGGTGCATCGGGACCGCCGCATCGTTATCCGTAATGTTCCGCGCCCCCGGCCTAAATGTCGATCATCTATCAACAAGTAGGGAATTTCTTTCGTCTCTCACTTTGTGTATCATGCGGGGTGGGATTTATTCTTGTTCTTATGGAATTGGTTGAACCAAACCTTAATGAAGATAATAAAAGAAGTTCTAAAGAATGAAGGGGAAGGGGTTGTGATCGTTGTTATGCTTTATCTTATGATCATCCCTTTTTGTTGTACTGGTTTATGTTTCTGAAAATTGAGGCCGTTGGTGGTCGTTGTATGTGCACTGATGAATCCCCTCGTGATGTTTTAAATGGGTTGCTGAATTTGGGAACTCCTACTGTGGAATTGGTTAATCACGTATATCTGGCTGAATAAGTTGAAAGTACCAGGATCAACCCTTTTGTGATAACTCTCGGTTAGAACACACGGAATTTGAAATCATGGAGTGTGTTAAGTCTTTTAAATCTGAAAATCCCTGACTTGTGTTGGTAGTGGTAGTTGGTTGTTTTCCCTTCGGGCCGATTGCTGGAAATGTGGGAGGGGATGGGATCCCGTGTTCTTTTTATACTCTCAGTGGCTGTGTGAATTTGGGGGATGGGATCTCCTGTTGGTATGGAATCGGTGGTTGTGAGTTTTAAATCCGGGCGGTTAATTAAAATATCACAAATTGGGGAGATCCTCTGTTAACAGAACCGGGTGTGAGTGTTTTGGTTGATCCTTGATTTTGACGCTTTCCTTGGTTATGCTTATGGTAGTTGCCCAGTAGTGCTTAAAATTAATTGAACATTTTGACTGAACGTGAAACAAGAATGGGACAAATGGTTTTGTGGGCAAGGGTCGTGAACTGTGACTTGGGTGCAGTGGTGTTGTGTTCTGTAGGTTGGCTAGGAAAACCTAAGCTTTGGGTGAGTGTTTGTTACCTATATCTATACTTGTAGCTTTGTGTTTCTTATTCGCGTCCCACCCAAGTTGAGCACTCAGTGCCGAACACCCCCATTTATGGGGGAAGGGTGTTTTTTCCCAACACTATCCTTAGTGGCTGGTTATTAGCTCCTTTTCTGCTCCCTTTCCCGGATAGCCCAAGTATCTTCGGGCAGGCTGTGATGGCCTGAAGTCCATTATTATCTCAAGAACCTCCGGGCGGGGTGTTGTGGTGGTTGGCCAGGTGTGTGCGGCAGGTGGTTTCCCAAGTGTCTTCGGGATGAGGCCCAGGTGTCTTCGGGAGTGGCGATGGTTGCTCTGGCCTAGGTGTTTGCAGGCATGGTTACATATGATAGTTGAGGCCCAGGTGTGTGTGGGCGGGATTCGGTAGTGGGACTGCGTGTGGTTGTGGCCCAGGTGTGTGCGGGCGGGTGTGGCAGTGGGACTGCGGTGAGAATGGCGGGGTTGGTCCGATGTGTAGGATGTCTCAATAACCAGTGGGAAAGTGGCACAGGGTACCCAAACATCGATGTGCTCTTATATATATATTATTTGACTTGCGTTATTTGGGGAGCGAGCTTTGGTGAGGCCTGGGATGGATAGTTTGCCTTGTTAGGTGTTTGGTTTACTCTTTCTCACGGGACTTTAGTACGTTCCCCCACTTGTGCACGAGAGCTTTAGGTTTCCCTACTGAGTATACTTGTATGCTCACCCTACGTTTACTTTCAGGTTTCCAGGAGGACTACCAGGGCCGTGTGGGACCCTACTAGTCGGGCAGTTGGAGTTGTTGCAGTTGTTGTTCTCTTGTTTTCTTTGGCATTGTACTTTTGAGCTTCCATGTACTTGTACCTTGTTATAAAAATTGTTTAAACATGCATGTGGGATTGGTTTGGGTTTATTTATATACACTTGTTCTTTTCCCTTTTTGGTGGTTGACTTGTCCTTTTTCCCGGTCCAAAATAATAAAAAGGGTAATGCCTCCCATATTTGTGAAAACTCATACCCTTGGTGCTAGTCGCCAACCCGGGGCCTACTGGAGGCGGGACTCGGGGGTCATTATCTCCCTTTCACCATTGCCAGCTCAGGAGGGGCATCTTTGGTGGGAGGGGGTCGTGATAATATACCATTAAAAATTATAATATAAATACTCCGTGAACCATTTTCCCATTAGTTAGTGTTGGAAACATTTCCGACCATGAACTATAGTGGTCAAATCCAGATCATTAGTGGGGTAATTTTTCCCATCTGATCTAAACTACCTGGAGATATAGGTGGTAACATATCAATACTTCATAAGAACAAGTACCATCTCAAATATAAAGGAATCAAAACACAAAATGTACTACATATCTGTATATGGTAAGGTCAACATCATTTTTGACATAATCCATATTTTAATTTCATAGATGTGTTCGTGATAGTTATCAATCTATTTTAACTATACTCCCTTCATGTTCAAATTGGACATTTGTTCCAATATCCCAGAAATATTTTGAATAAAACATTGATATTATCCAACCAGACTGGGAAATCTATGAATTTAAAAATAAATATCAGGTCTCCCTGGAAACCACTATTACTACATTTTCAAGATCATCATTTATCCCTACCAATGATATTATATGTCTTTGTTAATAGAAATGATAAATCTAAAAGTAAAACATTTAGATTTTAATATAAATCAGATTTTTTTAGCGTACTTGTAAAATAACCCAGATTTTGATCACAATCCTCCATGGAGTTTGATTATATAAATATATAATCAATAATTACAACCAAAAAATGATCTAGGTGTGGGTGGAAGATGTGGTTTATTGAATCCATTAACACCAATGGAATATTTTTTACCTATATAGAATTACCACGAATTAATACAATCCATACCTACTTTGGAATTCTCTATCGTGGATGTCAGATAAAATCACTATTAACTAATGGAATACCATTCTGATATCAATTTTTAACATGATAACAAACCATATTGTACAATATATCCTCAATGCATGATGAAGGATACTTGTTCTTGACTACCATCATATTCAACTTCAGATAATTAATGCATTACCATAATGTCCTATGTTCATTATTTACGAAAATAATAGAAGATCCCCATAGTCATATATTATATCTGAAAAAACATATTCTCTCTAGACTCTCCAATTGAAATTCTAACTCATCCAGCTCTACCAGTTCCATAATGTATGGTGGTATAGATACATGTTCAACCCCTCTCACCAACTCGATAGTAAAATTTACCTTTAGCTTTGGGGAACAATTGATAATTCATTTGGGAAGATATCATAATACCATTCTACTACTAGAAGAAAAAAGTCATGATTTGACTCTCCATTAACTAGTAAAAGGCTGCTTACCTAAGATTTAATCCCATCGAGCCTAGTTTGTGAGTATCCTAAAAGGACTACATGGATTCCCCATTCACCACAGAAGATAGAACATCCACCCTTAGGGGGGGATAATGGTTCATATCCATGATAACAATTAATATGGTCATGATATATAAAAAATATTTCCATTTAAAATATTTTGTCAAATATCAATATCTTATTCCCAATCTTATCCCAAAATTATGGTAGCCACTAATTTCAAGAGAACACTCGTTACAATGCTAAATTCCCATCAACCAAAATTACAAAAATGTGTGGATAGATATAAATCCAAACATACACTCTATATCGAATCCCAAGAAATGGAAAATTTTAGTTGATATTATAAAATATTATACCCCTAAATAAAAAAGTTCACAAGTGAGCGTAGAAAATAATAATATCATCCCTTGAATTTGAGAATGTCTTACATATAGTCTACTGGGTTAATACTGAACCCTATACATATTGCTCATACCTCTTCCCTACTCACCTACATAAATTAACATTGAACACCACCATACTTGTACTTCTATCCCAACAATAGAGTACCCCGTACTCTTCAATGGATTATAAAAATGGTGGAACTCTAGAAACTCATCTTTCATTAAGGGGAAGACTCATTACTCCACTATGGAATATTTCCAACTCCCTCATTATTTCATGCCTGTTGAGTGATCATATAGAACCTATATTTCTAGATCAACCTACAACACACAAAAAATCCACTGAATGTCAAGGGAACTAATCTTGCCTATGGTCAGGCCTTCCACACCTAATGTAGTGAATACAGATACCAATGGGAAATGATTAACTTTTACAATTACAAGTCTACTCAATGTTATGTTTTCTAACAATCAAGGAATTGTTGTCTAGTGTTCTATTTGAACATCCTAACCACTATTCATCCCTCTAGTTATCTCTATGAATGAGAGCCATGTTTCCAATGTCTTGGAAATTAGTCGGCTAAAAGAAAATCACCGAGGAAATTATCTCATTATGAAAAACATCATATAAGAACTTCCCCCCCATCCATATAATCTTTAACTAATATTAGGGGAATACATTATAGGTATATGAAACAACTAACTTAATAAATCACCACCATGATCTCTTTTGATATGTGTATAAAATCTTGATCTATCTATTCCTTTGTTATATTTAGACATAAATAATCTAAGAAATTAATTTAAAAATCATCCCAAGCCATCCCTCTATGATGATTTTCTAGAATACGAAAATCCCACCAATGCTTGGATGGTCCCTACAACATGTACAATAATGAACTTCACCCTACCCTCCATGGGTGTTTCCAAAGGATTAATGATTAAATAGACCTAATAAATACATAACTCAACTACATAGGGGTAAAAATCCCCCCCAAATATTGTGGATAATGACTTTGAAACTCTCTTATAAGGTTTGAATTCGTTGCCCCTCCTCAAAGAGTCTAAATCCATAGATCAGATCAGTCATATGAAAATTTCATAGAGTTGATCATACATATGATTCCTCTGATCCAATGGGGGATTTAGCTATGATAAGTGTGGTTTATACTCATCATCACCCTCATCACACTCTACTATAAAACAATACCAAGTCATATCTCTATTTAGGTTGACAAACAAAATAGTACATATAATAGAAAAAATGGAAATTATGGGAGATATCGTGTCAAAATAGGAGGCATTAAAAAGGTTCTCATAGTTCACATTCAAAATATAAAATACATAAAATTTTATGAAATTAATTATTAAAATTTTTATTTATATAGGATAAAATTATAAAATATTTATTAATTATCCTCATATTAAGAAGAACAATTTATTAGGAATAAAATAAATAGTATATATATAAGTTAACAATTCAATAGAATAAAATAATTATGTTAAAATTATATATGTCTATCACGATACATGAATATACATAACACATCATAACATACCATGAGTAAAATCACATAAAAATAGTATCATCACACAAAATGTGCATCATTCAAGGTAAAATAATATCACAACTATAATAATCGATCCTCATAAATAACAATCACATCCTTATTTACTTGGGGGGTTCCACCAGAAATGTGTTAGCTAATCACATAAACAAGCTCCATACCGGGCCCCAACACATCCTACTATCATGTATACATTTATCTAATAGTAAATAAATAAAAAATATTGACACCGATACCACTTTTTCATTTTATAGACTCAGTTATCCATTACATGGTTGAGATAGGTCATCTAATGACCTTAAGAACACCTACAGGTATACCCGAGGCCACCGAATAAAAACAATGGTGTTATGATTATAGTGGGGATACCATACACATTGGAATAAAAATTGAATAATAGAAATAATAAATAATGAAATATGAAAATATATTCAATTAGATAACAGACGAACCAAATCAAACCATATATATAATAATCCATGTCATGTCATAATGGATGTCATCTTAATGTCATGCTAAAGTCATATAACACAAAAAACTAAAGATAAACTCAAAAATAAAAACACCACATGACTGGTCTTGAACCCCATAATTATTCATGTATCGTTACACCAAAACCATCCCTAGAATAACCAATCAATCAATAATAATGATCCCTTCCATTTTATAGACCTAAAACCGTGAAGTATAACTAGGTACTAAAATATGCTTGAATAGGGTGTGAGTAAAAATTATGAGACCAATACCCACATTGCCTAAACAATACAATCTAATAGTTGTGCATGAAACCATGTGATGTATAAAATAATTTAATACATAAAAATAAATCACATTAAAAAAATTATGACCCTCAGATTATAGGGTAGCACTAAATGTCAACCATACATAATTCAGCACAATTCTTGATGTATATGACCATGTACGTAAGTGAAAACACCTATGGAAGGACCAGTATTCCTGTCCTCCCCATATATCCATTAGGAATTTCAAATTCAGACATCTCCCCATCATTCCCATAAGTTTGTGCACCTCGTCACTTCAACCTCATGAACCAATCCACAACACATCTCACACCCAATTCCATACCATTATATTCTCAAAATACCACCCTTATGCATGAGGAATCAACCCATATCACCCTCATGCCCACACAATAATGTATGTCAGCATAATTCCCATAGGAATCAAGTATGTACATGTGTCCCCTTTTATCCCATTTAATCATGCATCCTAGCATCCCACACACTGGAATCATTTGTTAACATGTCTCACCCTCATGTCTGTATAACCATGCATCTCAACAACTCACTCATTGGACTCAAATAATACGAGTCAATCAATAGTTAAAGAATATATTATCATTAAACATTCCAAATAAAACATCATAATCCAAATCATTATTCCATGCACTTTTCCAGTTATCTCTTTCCAAAAAAAGTTAATATTTCATATTTAGTTATTTCAGTTAAATTATTTTATATGAATCATAAAGTAACATAGTTAAAAAACCAATGCTAAAATTGGTATCTATGTTCTCAATTTTTATATTCCCAACCAAATTCAATGGTGGAAACACCCCTCGTGGGGCCACATTTTGTGGTATCAATTACTGTTTGACCCAATTAAATCCATGGGAGTTCTAGGTAATAGAAATTGGACAATTTAAATTTATGAAGTCACATGATGGATGTGCTAGCATGATCACATGATCTACATATTTAATAACATAAAAATAGAAAATAAAGTGTTTTTTAGACCACCCACCTCAAGAAAAAAAGGAGGATCCAAGAAAAAACACCCAATTATTTGATAAACACAAAATTACCCTATTGACAGTGATTAAAACATGCTTTCCATGCTAGAAAAATAAAATATAATAACAATAGAAGTATATTTTTTTGAAAACAAGAAGAACTCCCTAATTTCAATCTCTTTAGAAAGAATCAAAGATCAATGTATCAAAGAAATTCATTGAAGAATCCAGATGAACCTAAAATAACCCTCCAAATTCACTAATCCCATATTTGGGTTAAAATATTGGATTATAAGGGATAAATGGAAGTTTAGTGATGTGAGAAGACATTTATCTCCTCATTAATGTGACCTAACCAAAAACAATGAGTATCTAGTACTGTACTCAACTGTGCCTATACTTCTGGAGATCCCACTGGAAGGTTGGTGGGTCTCATTGGCTAGCTGGTGGGATCCTAGAAACATAACAATATATTGTTAAGAACATCAAAATCCAGTGGCATTGGAGCACATCCAGTGCTAAATGATTCCCATATCCTCTCATTGTCATGAATTTTTAGAGTACCAAACACCCCGAAACAAAAAATTAATCCAATAAAAATATTGATCATAAAAGGAAAATGTATGAAACAAAACCTAAAGAGGAATGATTTTGGGACAAATGATGTGATAATAAATTATTGGTTAATGATTTATTCCTCATGAGATATATATTTATTTCATGGACACTAAAAATATTTGGATATTTTTATAAATTATTTACTAGACATGATTTCATTAATTTTTGTTCAAAATTTATGCATGGAAATGATTTTTATTTATATTTGTTAATAAATTTGAGCATATGTTTGGTTTCTATTTATAATATGTTCCCAATTTTTTGTGTGTAAAGGATTATTTATATTTTATAATAAATTTTTTAATGGAAATTATTTCTATTTATATGTGTTTACAATGCTATGTTTGTACATGATTGTGTTTGGAGTTTTTTTTACAATGTTATAATTTTACCATGCATATTCATATACTACAATCTAATATTAGGATTATAATACATGATATTTATTTTAATATTCAATGATGGTTCTTTTATTATCCTATTATATAATACCATTATTATTTTATATTATGATTCAGTGAACATTTTAGTTGTATATTTTTTCATCCTCATGTTATATCACATGTTTATGATATAACCTTTTACTACACATTGTGATGTTTTACCTTATTAATAATTTTATATCACTCCCTTTATTTCCCACTTCCTAATAAAATTATATGTAGGTTTATGATTAGAATAATGTTTGATATATAATTTTTGTGGGTTATTTTATCAAATAATGTTAAGAATGGTGATTATATAGCTAATATTTAAAGAAACTAAAACTTTGGGTGCTGTGATTGAGAGATTATTTGTGAGAATTAATTTTTGAATTATGAAAATGATGTAAAATATACATATATATATTGGGTTATTTTTGTTGGTATTAGAGAACGGTTTAGTTTTTTTGTGGATTTGATTGATAAATATAACAGAATAAAACTACTGAACTCTAAGTGAACTAAAAGTATCTGAGTCTAATGTGTATTAGTGTAATACATCCATAAGTTTATATATTAAAATTTATATATTTTTTCACTCTAATTATCTTAATATATTATTATTTATTACCCATGTTAACCATTTTTGGTTTTAGTTAGTGGATTGAATTAGGATAAACCAAGTTGGATGTGAAGGAAAATGCGGGGATTTCCCAACCAGAGCAACCAAATGAGATGAGATCCAAAGTAAAACAACCATCATGGAAATGATAACTAAAATATATCAATCAATAAAAAATAATGATAATCATGTGGTTCTACTTATTACATGAAGAATGTATTAACTTGTTATATAGTCTTTAATGAGGCAATTTCCACCTTCCTCTAGTGGGTATTTCAACTAACTAATTCATGAAAAATTTATTGACATAATGGAGAAGGTACTTCTCATTATTAATATTCATAACATTAGATAATTTTTGGCCATCTATTTCTTCGAAGGTGAGGTTAACTAATGGGGGAAACCTGTTAAGAATATGTTGTAAAAGAGAAAAGCATCACTCATATGAATGGATGGAGTTCAAGATAATATTATTTATAAACTGTTTTCCCTAAAAATTTCACATGAAATTAGTGAGAATATTCCTAGAGTTAAAATAAATTAAAATAATTCCATTAAAACTTATGAGGACAACTTTTTGAGAATTTTAAGGTACAACTATAGTTTTATTAATGAATCAAAAATTAATATCAATCAATTATTCAGAGTCTTAAAACCATGTCTTAAATAAACATTAGTTGTAAGAGACATTGGAAGATATGAATAAATTATTCAATGCTTACTAATTAAGTTATAAATAGAAAATGAAATATCTAATAATTCCAATGATTTTAGTCATAAGAAATGAATATAAACATTCATGAAAACATTAACATAGAGGAAATAACACTTAATGACCCTTGTTGAAAACATGTTGTACAAAGAACCCAGTAACATTCCAAAAAAGTAACATGAGAATGTTCGATGTTTGTAAGGATTGGCCATTTAGCTCATGAATGTTGAAGTGGAATAATGAATTTGAAATATAAAATTTTCAGAAGAAGGCCTCAACTAATGCATCACCTAGACATAAATTTTTAAAATAAAACGTTTTTAGACCATATTCAAATCAGTTACCCAATATAAGGGATAATGGGGATAATATGAAGTAAAAAAATCTTATAAATACTTATCATGGAAGAGTATATGCTATCATTATTGTTTTAGTGGTCCATGACAATGATGTATTGAAGGGTCCACTGAATCTTCACTGAAAACCTACAAATATATTAACTGATTTAGGTTATATATATTATTTCATATCATGTAATTTTGCAATGAATACTAATTCACCATGGAAGAACTTGGATATTTAATTATCAGTGAGAAAACCTCGTGGTGCATTGATTATTTTGATGGGATATTGGTAATTGAATGAAATGGTCAATATAGATCTCAAATCAATTATTTTGATAATGAAGTCTCATTTTATATCTATAATCATCCCTATTGGCCTCCTCTAGTTTTACTGCTCACAAATCATATTGAACTATGCTAATTATGAATTTTTAAGATACATTGTGTTTAATCATGTTTAAATATAATTTTAACCTATGGTGTTAGTGTTTACATCATATGGTATAATTACATATTTTGGTTAAGTATAAGTCATCGATGCATGAGAAACCGATGAAATAATCTATCGATAAGATGAGTCCCTAATAACCTAACCTACCGATGTCAGACCTATCGACCTCTGACCTACCGACAGATTGAATGAATGGAACTCATAATTTCACTATGTACATGCTACTAATAGCTGATCTACCAATGCATCAACTACCGACGCATCATCTACTGACAGCTCGATTGACCATTACAAGTTTGATATATCGATAGAATATACCATCGATAGTCTGATCTACCGAATGAAATGATCCACTGATATAATGAGCTACCAAAAAATGATATACCAATATCAAGATAAACTTATAGTTTGAGATACTGATAGACTAAGTCACTGATGATCTTTTTATAAATTTCGAACACACCTCTAGCGATCATATTTATGACATTTAGTACTTCTTATTATATGAATGAGCCTGTATTTCTATTGTATAAAACATTCAATGACCCTAGAGACTAGTTTGAGGTAAAAGATATCAAATAACATGTTTATTTGAAGTATAAAAAAAATATCTCTATCAATAAGAGATGAAGTGAGAAAGTGGTGTCCTAGAATAAGTACAGAGATTTGTTCGTGCACCATAGAGAAAAAGAAAAAATATTCCTACTATGCTGACACCTAGATAATAATAAGAATAAAAAGACCAAAAATCTATGTAGAAACAGCATAAAAGAAAAAAAACCTCAAGGATCACTGAGAATAGAACAGAGAACCAAAAACAACACTCTATTTTGGTTTCTATTTATAGAAGAAGAATCGAGCTTCACTTCTTTCATTCTAAAAAATCCCATATGGTGCATAGAACATACAAAATACATGTGAATATTATTTATATTTTAAGAAGCGTGTGTATCATTGATTTATAAATACACATTGGCCAATGTGATAAACTGTAAGATACATAGATATCTTCACCAACCTATCTTTTCACACTTTACATTCCCACAGATAATGGTGGAGGAGGACCCTGCATGGCCTGTCTATTTGTTTCTTTTACACTCCCATGAGAACTGTGGAAGAGTTCTACTGACCTAGACTATTTTTATACTATTGTTACCCCGATACAGAGTTGGGATCTTTTTTATTTAATATAAATTATTTTTTGGTAGGAGATCACCAATTTGAGAGAATTAGGTCTCATCTTGAGACTGACCCTCTTTTTTTACTTCTACTATGTGTTTTAATGTTCTTTTCTTGGTTCATAAAGTTATTTTAAAAAACATAAATGTACTCTGATAGTTAATATTATATATTTTTGTTACTATAATTTTATTTAGAAGACTATTTTGAAGGTTAAAATAGTAGTTCATATTGGTTTATCCAAGAACAAATCAATCTTTGAGAAATTATTCAAACTACCAAATATTTTATATATATGATAATTTTATTAACTGTGATGTTTTGTTTTGAAATTAGGGGATTATTTAAATAATAATTTTTAGACAGAAATATTTATAGGAAATCAATCACCTCCTCTTGAGTGTTCAACTCTGACCCGTATTTGGAATCAGAGGGTTTTTTATAGATTTTTGAAAAAAAAATTCAACTGTGATTTATATATCTTTTAAATATATGAAAATTTATATTAATTAAAAATTTATTTCTCATTAACATATTCGTTAATATGGACAATGGACTAGAAGGTGATGATTTCAACAGACCTGCATACCTTCATGGGACACATTACGTGTAGTGGAAAACTAAAATGAAGATGCATTTGGGATGTATGGGGTTTGAAATATGGTATTCAATTTTAAATGAATATAAGATTCTTTCTACTGATAAGAATACTTTAGATGATTCAAATAAGGAATCATACAATAATATCTACAAATATATGAATTCAATATAATTATATTTAGGAGATGGTGAGTTTAGTAGGATTTATATATGTAAAACAGTACATGAAATTTGGAATACCCTGACTATTTCACATGAATGAACCACTGTTGTTTAAGAAATGGGACTTAATACATATTTTGTTAAATATGATAACATTATTATGTATCCTGATGAAGCCATTTATGAAATTTATCATACATTCAATGAGATATCAATCACAATTGTCCTTTTTGGAAATTAATACCCATCCATGGAACATGTAATGTGAATTCTCAGATACTTACCAGAAAGATTGAGAGGAACCCCAGTATCAATAAAGGAATATTGTGGCATCAATAATATACCTGTAAAGGAGATGATAGGTATACTAATGATGTAAAAAAAGATATAAAGGTAAACTTATAAAAAGATTATAAATTTAAGAGAAATTTTGTGGATTTCAAAACCACTACCTCCAAACAAAATGAAAATATGCAAGTCCATGCTGAAAGTTCTAGTAATTTAGAATCATTATGTGATTGTGATGAGGAAATGTATTAGTTATCCATGACACTTAAGAAGTTTTAAAATGGAAATAAGTTCCTTATAAATCCCAAATTTAAAGGGAAGTATGAAAATAAAGGTATTTTAAAAAAGTCTAGGAAGAAAAATGAAAATACAAATGAATAACTCTCTTATGAATATAAGACAAAAGGATATGTAAAGGCTAAATTTGCCAAATTTAATTTCAAAAGTAAATATTATTCCAATGATAGAATATAAAAAAAGTAAATTAAGGACATTTAGAGTGCTTCTAAGGAAGACTCTAGTGAATCTAAATCTTCACATTATGAAAAGGCTAACAAAGCCAATATATGTTTCATGACAGACACATCTGAGGTAACCATAGAGTCTTTCGTACAAAATTCATATTATTTTGAATATGAATCTGTTTATGAAAAAATGAAAAATTATGAAATGTTTGAATAATATAAAGTTCTTGAGGATACATGCAATGAATTGAAAAATAAATATAATTCTATCACGAAACAATACACTCTTGGTGTTTCTACTAAATCTGAACTTACAATCGAAAAGTGGAATAATTATTAGTTACTCAATAAGAATAATGAAATTAATTTTTCTAATGATAAATCGAAGAAGGACCTATATAGATTTAAAAATGGTAAGGATAACATTGTCAAAATTATTGGAAAAAATTTATCCAATGTATACTACTTGTATTGGTTTTGAACCCGGAAAAAGAAATTTTGTTATAAACAATTTTGTATCCTAATATAAAAAATATGGATATATTCTTAGTTCTGGAATGCTCTCGGTATGATCTAGTGATAGAACATCTTATAATACTTAGTGTTTTCCTAGAAAAAAAAGTTTATTTTTTCTATGACTTTACAAACTATTTATAGGAAACCCATGAAGAAAAAGTGGGTTCCCAAATCCTTAATTATTGATATTATTGGATCCAAGAATGTTTGGGAACCAAAATCCCTCCTTGATGGATTTATTTCTATAGGAAAACTATTTTAAGAGTTCTTATAAGAACATATGGTTCTTGGATAATGGTTGTTCAAGACATATGATACTGGATTATTCATTCCTAAAGAATCTTAACAATATTTATGCTGGGAATGTCACCTTTAGTGATTATTCAAAAGGAAAAATAATTGGCACTGGCCAAATTGGTAAAAATTTCTGAATTTTAATTTCTACGGTTCTTTCAATTAATGGTATTAAGTACAATCATCATATAATTTCACAATTATATGATGATTTATTTCATATTATATTTTAAAATAATTCTTGTAATGTTTTTAATTATAAAAATGAATTAGTCTTCACTTGTTTTAGAAATGAAACTTTTTATGCTATGAATTTAGATTTTACAGTTTCTCAAAAAGTCTCTTTATTGAGTTATTTTCATAAAGATTATTGGATCTGGAATATGATATTATAACATTTTAATATTCTATCCCTTATAAATATTGCACTAAAAATACTAGTCATGGATTTACCAAAGCATGAGTTTCAAAATGATAATGTTTGAAATTCTTGTCAAAAAGCTAAAAAAAATAAAATATAAAGACCCATCCTTTTATTACATTACCATTAAATGAATATAAAGTTAAAAAAACATAATATTATTACACCATGAGGATCCAGATGTTTAGTGTCTTCTAAGAACTAGGACAATCATAACATTTACAACATCAAGCATAAACATTTATTTAATTCCTTCTTCTCTACCTTTTTAATTGGTATTTTCCATCTCCATAGAACATGTAGTCACATAAGAATATATATCAAGAGTGGATGACCTAGAATCCCAGTAAGAGGATATATAATAACAATATAACATTGGGTGATTATAATCATGACATCATCCTCAATATTATGGGAGGAAACATTAATAAAAGACTTGAAATGTGTAAATTCATAAAAAATGAAACATCATGCCTTAGTGGTTAACTACCCCACAAACTTGTGAATGAAGATATAATCTTGTACACACATAATTTCACTTTAAATCATGATATTAATTAATTTACCCAATTCATTGTATCTCTATATAATTCCGGCCTCACTCGTAACACTCAAACATTCATATAGTGCTATATAATTCTAGGAGCACCCGTCATATCATAAGATTATTATTATCGTGCAAGCCTCATAGAAATTTTATAAAAAATGAAAAAAACTAACCCATGTAATGGAATGGTTTTCATCTCATAATTAAACTTTCATAAACATTGTGTTCCCAAAAAAATTGGGAATAACATACTTGATAAAATAACAATTATCCTTGTGTGAGAAATAAAAAGGTGTGTTTTTTGAAAGAAGAGCTCTTTTGGAAGACATTTGATTGTGATAAACTCTATTGGAAAACATTTATATCCCAAAAAAATGTAATATAATTATGGAAAAATTATATTTAAGGAGTGACCATACCAAAAATGGTGTGAATGTGGGAGAACCCGAAAAAATAAAGTTTGGTTTGAAAATTTCCTCTTACCATGTATTTGAATTATTTCTTCGCTTTAAATTCTTGTATAACCACATTAGATTGATTAATTAAAAATTATAAAACGTTTTCTACAAGAATATGATTCATTATGGTTTCATTATGTTAATTTATGGGCCTTTGTAAGATTTAGAGGGTTTAAATCCTTTGTTTGGGAATGTTCATTTTTATAGTTTTCTTGAAGGGTTCCCCTGTTTTCATAAATGGAAGTTCATGTAGAAAATGAATAAACATCCCGAACTAATATTATATGTTATTAATGATATTATAAGAGTTTAAATGATATTATAGTCAATTATTTTATATACCATGTGGATGAATCATTTGATAAAATCTAATTATGATCTTTTGGGTAAATTCATGCGATTTTTCGACCACAACGAACTTGTTTTGTTTAATCATTTAGTAATTTGTGCATAAGTTAGTGACAGAACATGAAATATGATATAATACATATAATATAATATAGTTCAATAATAAAAATGGTTTCATGACCAGATCTGTAAGCTATAAAGTCAATTGAAAACATGTCATTCCTAAAGGTGATAAATGAACACCTCACAGATAGTGTTTTCCTTTCTAGAATAAAAAAAAAGAGAAGGGGATTGGATTATATAATATCCCTTTAATATCATAAAATTCTATCAAATATATGATACTAGAGTAACCATACCTTTTTCATGAGGATTGGTGGTGAGTGATTAAGAATAAAACATGAAATTGAAATGAAATTAAAGGAAAAGACGGAGAGAAATTAACTCTTGAATCCTACTCATGAGATCCTCCAGAAGGGACCTAGGCTTGGTTTTTTTTGATGAGACCAGAAGATCTTGGTTTTGGGTAAGGGGATAGGGAATATTTTTGGGCAGATATTTGAGAAGTATTGAAGTTAGAGAGTTGTGAGGAAATGAGGGTGTGGAGGGTGGTATTTATAGTGTTGGGGAGAGGTGATTTCTCAATATTATATAGTTTAATTTTTTATTTCCCCACATGAAAAGGAATTGCTAATCTTCCATGACCAAGAATAGATATTTTATCATGTTAATCTGAACCAATTGGGAATATATCATCCGAACATCATACGTGACTATATAATTAGTGTATTTTGCTTATTTTGTAAATTATTGTATTTCACTATTAATCCAAAATTCACGTATTTTAGAAAATCATGAAAATTCGCCCTAAATTTTTTTGACATGTAGAATAAAAAAATGATTTCCTTTTTTACAAAAATAACTTTCTAAATATGATTAATTTTATTTTTAAATAAAATCATAATATACGTGAAAAATAAAATTTTTTAAAACATTTATTTACCTTTTCAAACATAGGTACATCATAATTTTACATAAACGTCATATATATACTATCATATGTTCGGTTAATATTCATTAGTTTATGTCACTATTCATAAGGGTAAAATTCTTATTTATAAGAAAGTGTTACTATTCCCCATAAATTATGTTTGTTATATTAGACTCCAAACATCTTACTGATCACAACCATGTATGTAATATTTTGGAAATTCAATGAATAGAAGTGGAAAAATTATGTTTTATGATCACATATTATTTAGTACCACAATATTGAATTTTTATTTCTATTTTGATTATACTATAGAGAATAACTATAAGAATGGAATTTTATGGATAAACTTTGTGTTGTTACATTCTCCCCCCTAATGAAATTTCACCCTCGAAATTTCATTTTCCATAAACAGGTGAGGGTATTTCTCCTTCATCACATCTTATGGTTCCCAATTATATTATTCGACCTTATGGTTCCCCCAAAACACTTTGAAATGGTGGGATGTCTTGTTGTAGAGAACCTTATCTCTTAGGTCTAGAATCTCTACTCGCTTCTCCTCATAGGAGAGATCATATTTCAGGTGCACCACCTATGAGTTCAGTACATTTGAGGGATCATGTATGTACTTCCTCAGGAGTGATACATGAAACACATCATGAAATTGATCCAGATTCAGTTAAAGTGCAAGACGATAGGACACGACTCCTATGCGGTCAAGGATATCAGTGGGGCCAATGTACCTTTTTCTTAGATTTTGTTTCATTCCAAATCACATGACTCTCTTCCATGGTGATATTCGAAGCAAGTCATTATCTCTAACGTGAAACTCCAAGTCTCTTCGATGGTTGTCAACATAGCCCTTTTTCTGACTCTGAACAGCATTGATATTTCTCTAGATGACTTGAACCTTCTCTGCCATCTCTTGCACAATATTAGGTATTTCTCCAACTTCATCCCAATAGTTTAGAGTCATACATTGATTTTCATACCATGGTTCATATGGAGCAATCTGAATAATTGAGTGGATGCTATTGTTGATGAGAACTCAACCAATGGTAGATGTTGATCCCATCCACCATGAAATCTAATTAATATGCTGTTAGCATGTCTTCAAGCGTTTGAATAGTTCTTTCAGATTGGCCATCAGTTTGGGGGGATAGTCCATGATGATATTTAATTCATTACTTAAGGCATGTTGAATACTACTCTTTAATTTAGATTTTATCCTTGCATCATGATCATGGACAATAGAGAGTGTAAAACCATGTAGTCTTACCACTTCCCTCACATATATCTTTGCATATTTTTTTCAAGTGATAGATCTTCAAGAATAGCAATAAAATGGGCAGTATTGGTGAGTTGGTCAACCACAACCCATATTGGATTATTCCCCTTCAACAACTTCTAGAGACCCATGACAATGTTCATAGTAAAATTCTCCCAATTCCACACGGGTATAGGCAATGCCTACATAAACCCTTTGGACTTTTGTTTCTCAAAATTAACTTTCTGACATACCAATCACCTTGAGATATATTTTTCGATATTTGTTTTTCATGTTATCACACTAGAAGGGTTCTTGGAGATCTCGGTACATCTTGGTGCTACCATGATGGATAGATAATGTTGTGCTTTGTTCATTGTTCAATAGATCCTTCTTTATCCTGGTTGATGAAGGCACACATAGACACATTCTAAACCAAGTCACACATTCATCATTGATATGGAACTCTTGCAGATTCCCTTCCTTTACTACATTCTCCTTCATCTATAACTCCAGATCATCCCTTTGTGCCTCCTTAATCATCTCTTGGATTAATGGTTGCACAATAATTTGGGCAAGGTAGGATGTGTCCCCTACCCATATGGTATTCAAATTCTTCCTTTTCATATCCAAGAAGATAATATATATCTAAATATGCAACATAGATAGAGTAGCATGTTCATTGCTTCTTAGAGAAACAACTACCTTGTTTACCTATCCAAGATGATATTGAATACAAAAATCACAATCTTTGATTAGATCTAACCATATACATTAACGAATATCGAGATTATTATGTTTGAATATATTATTTAGGATCTTGTGCTCAGTTTATATGTAACACTTCTCACCAAAAAGTTAGTGCCACAAGAATTTAAAGGAAAAAATCATGGATGCCAGCTTTAGATCTTGTGTCTGGCAGTTTGTAACATGAATCTTTAACTTACATGAGGAATATGCAATCACATTATCATTTTTCATGAGTACACACCCCGTGCATTTTTTGATGCATCACTGTATATCACAAAACATTCTCAACTTTTCGATAGTGTGAGTATAGGTGCAATGATCTCCCTTCTCTTTAGCTCCCTGAAGCATCCTTCACATTTTTACGTGAAAAAAGTCATTACCCCTTTTCTTGTTAACATAGTTAGTGTGCTTGACAATCATGAGAAATTTTCACAAAAATTCAGTAGTACCTAACTAATTTAAGGAAATTATTGGTTACTATGAAACTAGAGGTCCTGGGATATTCCTCAATCACCTTTGTTTTTGAAGGGTCTATAGAAATTCCATCACATATGATCACATGTCCCAAGAACGTGACTTGCGTCATCCCAAAGCCACACTTTCTAAACCTAGCATACAATTTCTCCTTTCTCAATGTCACTAACACAAGTCTTAGATGTTCTTAATGTTCCTCCTTTCTCTTGGAGTAGATGATAATATCATCGATAAACACTACACAAATTTGTTAAGGTATTGTCTAAATACTAATTTCATAAAATCCATGAAGATTGTAGGGGAATTAGTAAGTCCGAACGGCGTCACCAGAAACTCATACTTCCTTTACCTTTTACGGAAGAAAGTCTTCTGAATATCATTCTTCTTAACCATTAGCTGATGATATCCAAAACAAAGATCCAAATTTAAGAAGTATTGGGATCCTCTTAAATAATTGAACATGTAGTCAATCCTTGGAATATGATACTTTTTCTTTATAGTGATCCTATTGAGTTCCCGATAATCATTACACAACTGCATTTTTCCCTCTTTCTTATTCATGAAGAACACTGGTGCACACCAAGGGGATACACTAGGGAGTACCACCCCTTTGTCCATATTCTCTGGAATATGCTTCTTTAACTCCTCCAGTTCAATAGAATCCATCCGATTGGGACACGTTGGTATAGGATTTGCTCTGGGTATGAGTTTTGTTGAGAAATATACCTTACAATCCAGGGGATGTTCGGGTAACTCTTCAGGAAATACCACACCTTTTTCCCTCACGATGTGAATTTCTACAAGGTTGGATCATTACCCTGACTCAACCATTTGGGCAGTGTATTCTTCGTTATAGGGTATCAACACCCACATCGTCGAAGGATTTTTCAAAGGAGATTCGTGATCCTCTTTTCGTTTGTAGAGGAGTATGGGATAGTTCGGAATTTGAAAAGATATTTCTTTTCCCGATAGTTGATACATTCTCTATATAATGAGAGACAATCCATTCCCATTATAGAATCAAATTCCACAATGGGACGTATTACAGGCTTTACTGGAAGAATCTTCCCACAAATGCCAATAGGAGAAGAACAAACACTTGAGTTGCAATGATTTCACCACTAGGTGTTTTTATAGATATCTTTTCTTAAAGGTTTTGGGGCTTCAATTCTATAGTTTTAGAAAACATTAAAGTTATAAATGAATGCTTAGAACCAGAATAAAATAAGATTTTTTTCAATTATTGAATGAATAAGAAGTAGAAATTCTACGACTTCATTATCTTCCCCCACTTCCATAGTAGTTATGGAATAATCCTTCCCCTGTTCCTTTGTCTTTGGTGGCTGTTGATGCTGATTACCCTCAAGGACGTGAGGTTTGAGGAACTGGATTGTAATGTTCCCTTGCTCCCTAAAATTATATCATTGAACTATGGATGGTTCTCTCATTTCTTCCACCACATTAACCAGCATTATCATGTATTTCTGACACTCTTGAGCAAGATGTCCTTCTTTCCCACACATGAAGCATTTACCCATCCCTTTGAGGTAGTTACCATGATGAAACTTCCCATACTTTTGGCATGTGGGTCGTTGAGTTTTCTGCCCACCAATATCATTAGATCGTCCGACATGAAACTACATCTTTCATTTGTTATCACCATTTCCTGGGGACCATTCTCCCAACTCCATTTCTACTTTGAGAGGACATCGAACAACTTCTTCATAACTCCCAATGCGTCGAATTGAAAGATAATTTTGAAGGTTTGGTTTTAATCTACTAAAGAATCTATCAATTTTGTTATCGTTGTTGATAGAAAACATGAAACATACCATTCATGCCTTGTGAAACTCGCTTCATAGTTTGTGGAAGATCCTCCTTCATTATTCTTGATCTCTATTAATTATATCTCTTTATTCTTCTAATGTGTTCATGTAAAATACAATTTAAGAAACATGATATTAATGTCTTCCCATTCCATCTCTTGAATTTCCTCTGTAGGCTTGCTGTAATTAATAAAATCCCAAAATTGATTAGCCTCTCTATCTAGATGATAAACTACAAGTGTCATCTTCTCCATCTTAGAACAATGGAGAACAAAAAAGATATTCTCCATGTATTTGACCACCTGTTTCACAACTAGTCGATTGAAATATCCACTAAATATTGGTGTTTGTTGCCGCATAAAACACTCAATAGAAAGTTTCTTCTTATTTAGTGAAGGAGGATGTTCCCCATTATTCTGGTTATTTTTCATGACTTGAGATAGTGGGGTAATAATTTGCATGAATTTTTTAACTCCACCTCCCAAATTATTGGGGATGTAATTAGGGAAATCATTGCATTGGCCCTCGCACGAATTGTTGGCATGCTTTCTCCTGGTTCCCACCATTCTCAGAAATAGAAAAGGTTAAAACAAAACATAATTCAATAAGACATGAATAAATAACTTATTCATTTGTATAATTTTCCCTAAATGCATAACTTATGGGATCCCTATGTAAAGCTTCTTGTGTGCATGTTTTTACTTAGTCTCATACTAGAGGTTTTCTCTAGGGTTCACAAATCCTAATTCCCAAATTAACTAAACCTTACCTCTAATAACAACTATAGTGACCCATCCTTTTCATACACTACAATTACATCATTATAATGATAAAAAAATAATAGTATTACACCACAATGATATAGATGATTATTGTCATGGGAAAACTAGGACCAAACATAATATTTACAACAATAAGCATAAACATTTATTTAATATTTTCTTCTATAGCTTCTCATTGGCATTTGAACTCTCCTTAGAACATGTAGTCACCTGAGGATATAAATCAAAAGTGGAGAGATAAAATACCATAAAGAGGATATATAATAACAATATAACATGGGGTTAGAATAATCATAAAATCATCATAAAAATCATGAGAGGAAACATTAATAAAAGACTAGAAATGTGGAAATGTATAAAAAATGAAACATCGTGTCTTATTGGTTAACAAACACACATACTTTTGAAAAATCATATCATCATGTTCACACATAATTTCAATATAACTCATGAGATTCATCACTATACCCAATTCATTGGAGCGCTGTATAATTCTGGGTGCACCTGTCACATTCAAACATTCATATTGCGCTATATAATTCCGGGTGCACCTGTTACATCATTACATTATCATTACCATGAATTACACATAGAACATATATAAAAAATTAACATAACTAACCCATATAAAGTAATGGGTTTAATCTCAAAAGAACACATTCATAAACATTTGTTTCCAAAAAAAAGTGGGAATAACATACTTGATACAATAATCATCACCTTTGAGTGAGAAATAAATTGTGTGTTTTTGAAAGAAGAGTTATTTTGGAAAACATTTGTTTGTAATAAACTCTAGTGGAAAACATTATATCCTACAAAATATAATATAAAGATGAAACAATTATTTTTATGGAGCGACCATACCATAAATGGAGTGTAAGAGGGAGAACCTGAAGAAAGAAAGTTGGGTTTGAGAATTTCCCCTGACCTTGTATCCAAATTATTTATTCACATTAATGACTTTTATAACCACATTAGATTCATTAATTAATAATTAAAAAACCTTGTGTACCTGAATATGGTTTACTATGGTTTCATTATGTTATTTTATGGGCCTTTGGATGAGTTATATGGTTTAAATCTATTGTTTAGGAATGTTTGTTTTTATGATTTTTTTCAATGGTTCACTTGTATTCATAAATAGAAGATCATGTAGAACCTGGGTAAACATGAAGAACTGATATTAAATGTTATTAATGATATTAAAGGATTTTAAATGATCTTATAATGAATTATGATTCATACCATGTGGATGAATCATTACGTAAAATTTAATGATTATTGTTTGGGTAAATTCGGGCGTTTTTTCGACCATAACGAACTTTTTTTCATAAGACATTTAGTAATATATACACAAGTTAGTTCAAGAACATGAAATAAGATATAATACATATAATATAATCTGGTTCAACAATAAAAATGGTTTCCTGACCAGATCTAAAAGCTATAAAATAAATTGAAAACATGTCGTTCTTGAAGGTGATGAATTAAGATCTCACGAACAACATTTTCCTTTCTAAAATAAAACAAAGAGTATATGTGGGAGGTATGATATGTTATCCCATACGTATTATAAAATTATATTATATTTATCATATTGGAGTTACCATACAATGTGTATGTGGATAGGTGGGGAGATATTAATAATAGAACATGAAATTGAATGGAAATGAATGGAAAAGAGGGAGAAAAATTACATCTTCTATCATTATCTTGAGATCCTCCACAAGGGACCTAGGCTTGTACTTTTGATGAGAATAGAAGTCTTGGACGTGGGGAAGGGAATAAAGAAGATTCTTGGGTAGAGTTTAGGCAATTTCTAAAGCTTCATAGGCGTGAGGAAATGGGGGTGTAAAGGGTGGTATTTATTGTGGAGGGGAGAATGAATTTCTCAATATTATATTGATTAATTTATTATTATTTACCAAAAAGATAAAGAATAGCGAGTCTTCCATGACCATAAATAATAATTCTATAATGTAAATGTGAGCCAATTGGGCTTACATCAGTATAAAATCATACATGATTATATAATGAGTGTATTTTTCTTATTTTATAAATTATTGTATTTTATTATTCATAAAATATTCATGTATTTCATAAAAATCCCAAAAATTAACCTTAAATTATTTTATGTGTAGAATCCAAAAATGAAGTCCATTTTTCAAAAATAATATTCTAAATATTATTAATTTTATTTTCATATAAAATCATAATTTAATTTTAAAAATACAGTTTTTAAAACACTTATTTACTTTTTCCAAAACATCAGTACATCATACATTAACTTAAATTTCATAGATATTATATCATAGGTAAGATTACTATTAATTATGGTATGTCACTATTCATAAGGTTAACATTTATATTCATAAGGGTATGTTACTATTCACCAAAAATTATTTTTGTTCTATTAGACTCCAAACATCTTACTGATCACAACCGCATATGACAATATTTTTGAAATTTGACACATAAAAGTGGAAAAATTATGTTTAATGATCACATAGTATTTATTATCATAATATTTAACTGTTCCTTCTAATGTGATTATACTATTATTCATAATTATAAGAAGTTAATTTCATTTATAAAACTTTGTGTCGTTACATAAAATATCATTCATACCAAAGATAGAAGTTTCAACTTTTCAACCTCTTCAGTTGGTTCAAATGGATTTGTTTGGACCATCTTGATTGTCTAGTTTAAATGGGAAGCGTTATGTCTATATTCTAGTAGATAAATTTTAAAGGTATACATGGAATTTAGTTTTAGCTCACAAATGTGAAGCATGTTCTAATCTCACCAAGTATGCTAGAACAATAGAGAACCTAAGTGGTCAAAGAATTATAACCTTAAATAGTGACCATGGGCGTGGTTTGAAAAAAAAAGAGTTTGAATCTTTTTTTCTAAAAAATTGATATAATAATAACTTCTCTGCTCCTAGAACACCCCAAAATAATGGAGTTGTAGAATGACGGAATTTAACCTCATAATAAATTACATGAACTATGATCAATGAGTATACAATACCTGTATACATGTGGGAAGAATATATAAATATAAATTGTTATATAATTTATTGAGTTTTAATTATAAATATCCCAAAGAAAACTCCTTACGAGTAATTGAACAATTCAAAACCTAAGGTTAATTACAATAATGTTTTTGGTTGCAAAGTCTTTATCCTTAATAACAAATATAATATTGAAGCTTCTTCCTCCAAAAGTGATGAAGGAATTTTTATAGGTTATTAAACCTCTAGAAAACCCTATAAGATCTTCAATAAAAGAACCAAGTGTGTGGAATAATCAATACATATCAAATTTGATAAAATAGATCCAAATGAACATAAAAAACCCATGAAAATATTTAGAATGATCTATCTAATGTGGATAGAAATGATAAACCTTCTGAATCTATTATTAAGAATGTTGAAAAATACTCTAGTTTTGGAAAATCTATAGACTCTAATCATTGTGAACTCGAACCTATAGATGAACTTGAAATCACTATCCATTCTTATTGTATAATGGTTTGAACCCTTAGTAACCACATCATAGATGTTTTAGTTGGAGGCTTAGATAATGAGACACCGACTAGAGCCTCTCTAGGAAACCAAGTTGAACATCAATCTTTCTTTGTCCTTGTTTGAACCTAAGAACATCAATGATGAAATCAATGATGAATTTTGGGTAGTGGATGTGAAATAAGATCCAATCAGTTTGAAAGAAATAATATTTGAAATTTTTTTTATAGAACCAATGTCATCTTGACTATAGGCACTAAATGGGTGTTTATAAATAGATTATATGAAGCTAGTTTCATAGTGAGAAATATGGCCAGACTAGTTGCACAAGGGTATATTCAAGAAGAAGGAATTGACTATAAAGAATCATTTTATCCAATTTCTCTCCTTGAATCCATGATAATTCCACTAGGATATGCATTACATCTCAATTTCAAACTATATCAAATGGATGTTAAAAGTCAATTCATAAATGGGTATATATTTGAGGATGTTTTTTTATAAAACCCACCTGGTTTTAAAAAACCTCATTTTATAAATCATTTTATCAAATTATCAAAAGCTTTTTATGGTTTAAAACTAGATCCATGAGCTTGGTATAATATCCTCAAAACATTTCTAATTTCGAATGGTTTTACAAAAGGCATAGACGAACCTAATATTTTTATAATTTTTTTTAAAGATGTTTTATTTTTTCAAAGAAATGTTGATGACATTATTTTTTCATATTCTAAAACATCGTTATGTAATGATTATTAAAAATATGACGCAATGTCAATTTGAAATGAGTTTAATTGTTTAACTCAAAATATTTCTTGGATTTCAAAATTTTCAAAATAATAAAGGTATTATTTTAAATCAATGTACGCACACTAATGATATTTTGAAATAATAGGGATTTTATAGTATAAAATTTAGTGATACAACAATGATTACAACCTATAAATTGGATCTTGATGAAATTCAAAAATATGTTGATCAAACCAATTATAAGGGGATGATTAGAAGTCTACTCTACATGACTGCTAGCCATCCTGATATTATGTTTAGTGTGTGTATGTGTGAAAATTTTCAAGACAACACTAAAGAATCTAATCAACTACTGTTAAAGGAATTTTCAAATACCTCAAGTATATTACCAATATAAGATTGTTCTATCATAGAGGACAACCTTTCTACTTAGTAATTTATTCTAATTCATATTTTGGTGGTCGTAAGTTCGATAAAAAAGAACCTATGAAATATGTCAATTTTTGGGAAAGTCTCTAGTATCATGGTTTAATAAAAAGAAAAACTCTATTGCATTATCTACTACCTAATTTGAATACATATCTACTTGTAGCTATTTTGATTTGTTTTTGTGGATGAAATACAAATTAATAGATTATGGATATCAGTTTAGACATGTCCCTATTAAATGGGACAACACATGTCCAATTAATATTTATATAAATTTAGTTTCTTAATATAGAACAAAATATATTGATTTAAGAGATCAATTTTTGAGAGAAAATATTAAAAAGGTGATATAACTCGTGAATTCATTAGAAAATAACATCAACATGAAAATATTTTTAATAAGCCTTTAAATTGTGAGAGGATGAGTTAAGTTAGACCAGAGTTAGGAATGATCAATTTTTTTGGACTCTCTGATGACATCACACTGATGCGACTCACCGATGTTGTCTCACTGAAATGACTCACTGATGATGTCTCACCATCATGACTCACCGATGATGCCTCACCGATAGGACTCATCGATGGTGATTTACTGATCGATCTAACCAATTTATCTCAATGACTGATATTTAATTATTTCTATATCAAGAATTTGAAATGTTACTTTTTAATTTAATTTATTTTATTGTAACCATAATTTATTATTTTATGATTTCAAATCCCTAAGTAATAAAATTAACGGTTGATCCAATAACTTTTACCCTCATTCTCTTACTCTCCAACCATTCTCTTTCGAGCTGCTACCTTTCTCTCTCAAACTGATCCCTTCAAACCACTCTCAATGGCTCATCTCTAGCACGTTTCAGAAAGATCTAATGATGAGTCAAATCCATCCAAGATGAAAAAAGATGAATAATATCAGCCTATGCCAAAGCATAAACCTATTCATATTGAATTCACAAACCATATCGTAACCCCTAGGAAGGTTGTGCATTCGGAATGAATGATGATCAGTAAGTCCCTTTTTTTGAATTTGATTCAATCCCAAGGGCGTTGGACTAGTTTTCCAATAATTAATGGGAATATTATCCATGTATGGTAGATGAGTTTTACCATTATTCTGAGTTTCTGCTAGAATCATCTAAGGTGTTTTCAATTAATTAGATAGTGGATGGAAATATATTCAATTTTTAGCCTTAAATTGGGAAGAATACTTAAAGGTACCCAATGAGGGGGTTTCTGATAACCAATAAAGAATTACTCCTCCAACAAGTGACCTCTTCCATTATGTGGAAGTTTTGGCATAGTTGATAGGAAATAAATATAATAATAGGTGTAGTAGTAAAGAGATTGATGGTAATTGTAGGATTTTGATTAAATCCATCCAACATCAGTTATGTCCCAGGAATGGATATTTTTCATCTTTTAATTTTCAATATTATTACATAATGTATTTGATGAAGATGTTATATAAGGTAAATCTATGCAGATAATTAATGGTTAATACCAGTGATATTATCAACCCCTATTGAAAGAAAAGAACATTGTTTTATCCTAAAATTATCGCTTCCTTTTTGAAGGAAAATATCTTTTGAAATAAAGGTGAAGAGATAGTCTCTAATTGGGATTGTTTTTGTTTCAACAAAGCTATTTATAATAGGAAGAAAGTTAATTGGAATCCCTAGAAGAAGATGTAGGTTAAAGATAATGATAATTTTTATGAAAATTTAAATCTATTTGACCATATGTTAAGGTTGATCCTGGTTTAGGACTAGATGAAGAATGCGACTATTTTGAATAGTATGTGGATGAGGAAGGGCAAGGAAATGAGTCTCTTTCAGATGAAATAAGTGTACCTGATATTTCTGACAATACAGTGATATGACTTATGGTCCTGAAAGTCTACATAGAACATTACATTCTAAGTATCCTCTACTGCCTGATAATTATAGGGATGAGACATAAGAATTAGAAAATTATTAATATGAGACTAGTTTTTATAGTGAAGAAGAATCTCATGAATGAAAAAGGAAGTGGAAGTGAATAAGAAGATAAAGATAAGGAAGATGATGGAGTATCTAGGGAGGATGATAGAGAAGATGGAAGTAATATAGAAGATGTAGAATGTGATGATTTAGATAGTGGAGAAAACCATGGTGATGATGACCAAGGTCCTAGTGGAGATATTATTGATCTAACCCATTATCATGTTGAACATGATAATCCTGTTGGTCTTGCATTAGGGGAATACAAACCTATTGTGGAATACCATGGGAATATTGAACATGTTATGATTATGAAAATTTCTCTTGATGCTCATGTTGAACCAGCTATAATTGAAGGAGTATCTCCTGTTATCCATGTTCTAGAGAAAATTTATGTTGTAAGGGATTTATCTATGACTCGAGTGAGGGAGTTGGTTTATTCCAGAATGGGCTATCGGCATAGGGTAAATAGACAAGATAAAATAGAAAAGGTTTATATTCTTTCTCCCTTGGATGATATTGTGGTACTTGTGTGGAGGAAGGACCAAAGGTATGTGAATCTTGGATTGGATTATCTTTGTGTAGAAAAATGGAATTCTACTACTCATTTTGTTGGTTTATAATCAATTGAGTATATCACCAAAGCTAATATTAAAGCCTTTAAAGAAGAAATTCTAGCTTATGTTCAATCAAACACTTCACAACCACCAGATCTAATATCTAGAATCAGTGAAAGACATGTTGGGATGATTACTAAGAGGGTTATATCTCAGGTTGTGCTAAGAATGATCACCTTTGCAGAATCTATTGTTTCAGATAATGAAAATAGAATGAATTATCTCAACTAATATGGTTTCTTTTATTAATTGTCTAATAGTTGAATATATAACTTCTTTAGAAAACATTCGGAAAATTAATGCAGACACCACTTTTGAGTCTTCTATGGAATCAACTCATTCTTAGACTCCAATTATTGATCTAAATCAGTTGTGATCCGATATTAGAGATATAGTACAAGGTGCCTCCAACTAAACATCTCTTATATATCAATCTCATGTTGTTGAGATTGTTAGAAATGTTATTATAGAGTAACTATAGACTATTATGGGTAACAAAGACCATGAGAGTTTCTCAAAAATCGTGTATAATTGTTATCATATTTATGATGTGGTTATGTTTTATTCCTCTAGTGCTATAAAGGATCAAGAAGAAGTAACCAAAAATTTAGATTTCTATTTCCTGATAATTTACACCAAAAACCAGTTAACCAGTCACTTTAAATATTTGGTGGAGAATTTGTCGCTACCTCCCATGAATCAAGAATTTGAAGATAAATTCAGGAATTTGAAAGAGTTTACTCCTACCCATTATATTTTCATTGAAAATAAAAATGATTTTGAGAATGAAATGGAATATTATGGTGAGTTAATTAAGCAAATCATAAATTTTTTCAAACCTTACATACATTATAACATCATAACTATTATTACTCCTCATGTTATGCCTATCAGACCAGTCCTACCTGCTTCTTTATCTTATTCTGTACCCTTGAAACTTTTCACCATGAATCCTACCTATATACCTCAGTCCAATTTGACCTATCACCCTCAATGAACTCATAATACTTTCTTCATCGGCTAGACCCATCCTTTCTCCATTAGTCTTTACTGGAGTTCTTATTCCTTCCCTCACTATTGGATCTATTCCTTAATTACACCACTCCTAATGCAGACCCTTATGACCCCCCTCATCAATGTCTGATCCATCCTAATAATTATCTATCTTTTTCCTTCCCCCCTCACGTCTGATGTGGCTTGCTAGCGTGGACATCAATTGTAACTCTCCGTCCCTCTTTCAATCCTAACCCTACGCATCGGACCCCCATCCTGGTTATAGGTGCAGGTGCATTATATATCTTGGGTCATCTCTAGTGGAAAAATCTTGCATCTGGCTTCTCCACTTCCCTTGAAGGTCTACCCTTTTCATTCAAATCCATTTTTTTCAAGATTGATTCGGGATCTGGGCCTACTTGGGATGGTGTTGGAGGGGGGCTAGAAGCGGCCTCAGTTCAGGTTCTTCTTCAGCTTTGGCCTTGTCTTCTCTTCTACTTGGCTTCATTTCTTTATATTGCTTTTAGCTGTAGTTTTTTTTCTCTCTCTCTATATATATAACTCTTGAATATCTATTTTGGGTTCGTTACCTTGAAGGGGATTTTTTAGTTTGTGGTCCCATGCTGAGGATTGTACCCTCTCAACCCTGCTCTGACTTCTTGGTCCGACACTCCCTTCCATGTCGGTTTAGTTTGTGTGTCTTTGAGGCGGTTCTAAGAAGTGTGTTTAAGTATAGTTTGTCTTCAATAGGGTTACTATTTCATCGGTGTTGGTTTGTAAGTCTAGGATATTTGTTTTGATATTTTATGTTGGAAACAGTGGAGTTCTCGGAGGCAAATTCACAACAGTGGCGAGGAATGTCGACTGTGACGAGGTAGAAAGGTTGAAGGGTCCAACATGTTTTTGATTGTTCCGGTAATCAGAATCGATGGAGATGGAAGGTTTCGGTGACTATGATGGTTGCTTACAGACTCTGATGATGGCGGAAAGCATGCGACATGACCGGGTGATGCGGGTGGACGTTGTTTCATGGATCGAGGTGGGCATGTCACTCCGGTGCATGGCTCGATGTTTATGTTGAATGTTTTTGAATTTGAATTTTTAATTTTGGAACATGGTTGTGTGTTTCTTATAATGGGTATGTGTAGATGTTGTGGTGGACTTCCTGTATGGTTCCCACTTATCAAAAAAGTGGTTTTTTAAAAAATACAAAAAAATTGATTTTGTGTGAAATAATACCAAGAGGGGGAGATATAACATGGAATATCTCTTATGGAGAGATTATGATTAGGCTAGAAGGTTAAAAGGGAATATATATTTGGAATGGTCCATTTAACATGTAATCTATACTGGTGTTTATTTTAAAATATCATCTCAATAACATGTGTAATATGTTCAGAATATTTTTTATCTGATCATCATAAATCAATTCAATTGTTATGGTATATAGTTCCATGATTTGTGATCATAGAAAAGGGTGAGATTTTTGGCCTCATCTATTTTCAATGATGATAGACAATGTTGAACTATAATAATTATGATTTATTAATATATATTGTTTTAATAATGTTTAACTATAATTTTAACCTTTGGTGTTGGTGTTTACATAATTAGATAAAATTACAGATTTTGGTTAAGTATAATTCATCGATGCAATACAAACCAACTACATAAGCTACTAACAAGCTGAGTCATCGACAACTTGACATACTGATTACTGGATTACCGATGTCTGACCTAATGATAGAGTGAACGAAAGACACTCAGAATTTCTCTATGTATGATCTACAGATAGCATAGAAACCAATACATCACTTACAGATGCATCACCTACCGATGAAACATCTACCGATAGCTCTATTGACCAATGGAAGTTTGACCTACTGATATAATGAGATACCTATAATCTGATCTGTCGATAGAAATGATCTACTGGTAGAATGATTTACCTATTGAATAATCTACTAACAACATGAGACACCAACTATCTAAGATACCGATAGACTGAGTCACCAATGATCTGCCTCTTAATTTTGAACATACCTCTAACATTCATATTTATGAAAATTAGTATTTATTATTATAATAAACAGCATGTATGTCTTATGTAAACATCATTAAAGATGTCTGAGACAATTATGAGGTATGAGGTACCAGAAAAAATTCTTCTTGACAATATAAAGAGAATATCTCCATCAATAGAAGATTGGGTAAGAAATAGGTTACCTAGAATAAATATGAAGAGTTTTTTTTGAACCATAAAGAAAAACACAAGAGTTTCCTACTATGCTTACATGAAGATACTATTATGAAACAAAAGGCCAAAAATATCTAAAACAAACACATAAGAAGAAAATAACTCTTAGAGTCTTACTATGAACAGAAGACAAAAGAAAAAAATGACTCTCAGTTTTGCTATCAGTTTCTTGAAAATGACTCCAGCTTCACTTATTTCACAATGAAAGAGTCTAAAAGTCACATAGAACATCACAGAGGAATTCCTAAACTATATTCTTATTAAATTTTTCTTATTGTGTATATTAATTTCATTTCGAGTAGTGTGTATATATCTACATTATAAACACACAAATACTTGTGTGCTAAACTAAAATATACATAGATATCTTCACCAACCTATCTTTTCACAATTTACATTCCCACAAATAACAGGGGAAGAGGTCCTTGTGTTGCCTATCAGTTTGTTTTTTTTAAAATTCAATGAGAACTATGGAAAATGTCTAGTGAGCTGGATAGTTTGTATACTATGCTACCCTAATCTAGGGTTTTTATCATGTTAATCTAATATAAAATTCTTGGTGGAAGGTGATCACCATGTAGAAATGATTAGGTCTCGACTTGAGACTGAACTTCTTGTTTACTTCTACAGTGGGTTTTCAAGTTTTTTATCTTTTCTTATAGATATTTTAGAAAACCTAAATCTACTCTTATAGTTAATCTTAGATAGTGTTTTTATGGGAATTTGATTGAGTAGAATATTTTCAAAATTAAAAATAGTAATTCATACTGTTTTTATTGGGAACTAATAAATAAATGAGAAATCATTAAAACAATCAAATCATTTATAAATATGCTAACTTTACTAATTGGGATATTTTGTTTTGAAATTTGGGGATTTCTTAAATAGTCATTTTTAGTTAGAAATTTTTATAAGAACTTAATTCAACCCCTCTTCAGTGTCTTACTCCAACCAACAAACCCATTATCAAATATTAATGAAAGTTTGTTTATGAACACAATTAGAAACCATTTAAGTAATATATGATTTTATACCCAATAAATATGGGTATTTAGATCAACTATTCTAGATGAAGACTCAAAATTATGAATAAACAAATGATTTTCCTAGTCTTACATAAGTTAGTGAAGATAATATTATATCTTATGTCATATAATTCCTATAGAAACCCCCAAATTTTTTCATGCAGAGTAATAATTGAAATTGATAGGAAATAATTTATTTAAGGGGTTATAATGCATCATTATAAATTTTTTATGAATATGTTTATTTTTTCCCATAAATTAAAAATGTAAATTCCTAGTGACTTTATTACATTTTAATAATATAATCCAAATAGTTATACCCATATTTATTACCTAAGTTGTTTAATTATAAAATTTCAAGCAGAATTACATTTTGTTTATTAAAATATTTTTGTAGAGAAAGGCATCATACAGGTCAATATGAAACCCTTCACATCTAATGAGGCCAGAGGACTCAAACCCAAAACTAAAGGGTGATAACGACACAATACCTACAACTATCCCTAATGATCAATCTTCACTGCTTATTACATATAAACTTATATCTATTCTACTACATTAATTATTATTTTCACATATATAATTTTATTTGGTAAATATATTAATTATTATTTTTCAGTTTCAAATCCTCAAAATAATTATGTCCTTATAATCTAATGGTTAAAAAAATATGATGCATGTTTTTAAATTCAAAAGGTTGTAACATATAGAAAGTAATTATATATAATATATTATGTAAAATATATGATGAAAATAAAAATATAATTTTATACTAAAATAATACATTTTCATTCATTCATATTTAAAATATATCTCATTAAATTTCCAAATGGTTTTATTATCATATTCTATGTATAAATTATTTGGTAAAAAAATCCTACTATAATGTTAAGTACTATGTTTTCTAATAAGACAAAAGTATAAAATAATTATATTGTTTATTTTAGAATGTGATTATTATTATGTATAGAATATTTTGATGATAAAATTCAAATAAAAGAATGATAATGTTGTTTCTCGGAAAGTAAATGGTATTTGACATAAAATTTATATCATTAATGTATACAGTTTATTAGACAAAAAAAATTTGTGATTATTTATTTAAAAAATTTATTCCACTTAATTAAAATAATAATTTCATAAAAAGTATATTTTTTATAACAATAAATAATTTATTACTAAGAATATAGTAAATAAATGATAATAAAAAATATAAATGTAACAACTAATAAGAAAATAAAAAGTTTTCATTATAAATAAGTTATTTTCAAAGTTCTATATAATTATATATTAAAGCTAGAATTACCAGCTTTAGAATTTTTATTTTATGAAATTTAATAAAATTTTAATCCTTCATGTAAAAATTTTCTTAAGGATAATTTTTGGATTTTTCCAGAAATAGTATATTTTTATATGAATATGGTAAAATAAGATTTTTACCAGAACTAATAGATTTATGAAATCATTATGTTATAAAATTAATTAATAATATCTAAAAAAATTATATCCACCAAATATACTTTTAATGACTAAAAAATATTTTCATGAATTGAGAAATCTATTCCTCTGTTTTTTTGATCCGAATTTATATTTAATTATTATAAAAACTTTTTTTGTCCTTTTACATTAATTTTATATTCATAATGATCCATTAGGTTTGGTCTTGATATCAATGTCATGAAACACACCTTTTTTCTATAAACCAAATAATATCATGGGTATAAATTATAAACATGATTTTGGTATAATTGTTTTATTCTAGGAATGATTTTTTTCTAAAATTATTTTCCATTTTGTTTTTCATACATATTTTAATTTTAATTTTTAAAACCTCCAAAAATTGAATCTTGTAAAATAGTTTGTTTTGAAACCAGCATATTTAAATTTATTAATATGATAAATTTTGTTTTTGGTCTTATAATAAGTTACCTAGTTAATAACTTAAACACCATGTTTATGGTAAAATGTTGTAAATGTTTAAACTAAAAGATATAGCCACAAATATAAATAAAATTAGTATAAATTTTATTAGATGATTAAATGTGTATAAAACTTTTTCCCATATTTAAAACATTAGATATTTGGTTCCTCATTACTATGAGAAGGTAATTTATATTATTTTAATGTTATGAGTAATTACAAAGGTTCCACTCCTCTCACCTATAATAGGAACCCTTTACTACCTCACACTCACACCCACAATGAGCACTTTAAACTAACCAGGATCTTTTAAGGCACTCACCAAAACAATAATCTATGACATATTGGTTATGCTATCATAAAACTTCAACCCAATAGGTATTAGTGGGAGATCTAATAGAGGATATCCAAGTGAGGGGACGGTAGACACACACCCCAAGTGAGTCAAAATTTGAGGTAAGTATTTTTCTTTATAATTTCACTTAATCAAAATATAGTTTATATTATAAGACTATTTTAAATGATATGGTGTATATTTTTCCTCTTGAAATATTATATCATGAATATCAATGTACTTATGGTATTTACACTTTTTTTCAAGTACTATCTCTCATGGGGTTTTGAAATTTAAAAAATGTAGCGGGTTTATTAAGAATCATTTTCTAAATTTTTTTTTTATGAATTTTAACAAAGTATTTCTATAATATATCCGTATTAAAAAAAATTCAAAATTTTAATTTATATACTTCATTTATGATTTAATTTAATTTTAAACTATATTTAAATTCAAAAAAATATTTCAAAAGAAATGTTTTGCATTTTCTATATTGGATATTTTGTTTAACATTCATAAAATGACATGAAAATAATAGTATTTTATGGTTGACCTCTGGATTTTTTTCCATCAGGTCTATTATTTTGTATCAATATTCATTTAAAAATTTACATTAAATTTTGAAAAAATTTAAATGACCATTATTATAAGAATTTTTAATTTTTAAAAGGTACCAAATACAAAGGTTATTTTTCTTTCCATTATAAAATATTTCAATAAATTTTATAAATATATTTCTTTTATCAATGTCAACAATATTTAATGATTATTTTTATTAACTAGCTATATTACCTAATGATACCATCCACCTACTTTCTATTTATTGCTTATGATGATGTTTTTAGGAACCTTTCATGAAACCCATTTATTTTCTGTGGGTTAATTAATCATTGAATGAATAATGAATGCACTTATGTTCCAATTTCATAAATATGTATGGGTTATCATTATTTTGTGAATGAAGCCATATATATACCTCTAATGCATTGGTTAATTATTTATACCATCATAGATAAATATTTTTGTGTGTAAAAATGTTTAATGTTGATATTTCTTCATAACTTTTTCATGGTAATGACTGTTATTTGGCTTCATTCAAAAATTTCTATGTCAGTATAATTGTTGTTTAAATTTTTTTGTAACTCTGTGCATATGAGTTATTAATTTTTATCTTTTTTCAAAACATTGTGAGGGGAAATTATTGAATTTATATTTTTTTTCAAATTATTATGATTTTCTTATGTCAATTATTATATCACACATTAATATTATGTTTTCAATCCATGGTATTTTTCTTAAGCTTTTATGATGGTTCTTTTTTAATACTATTATATCATACCTTGATCATAATTCAATATTATTTAGCAATCTTGTTTATTATATATTTCTCCCATGTTCAATTTAGATTAAATTTTTATGATATAACCTTTTATGGCTCATTGATATCATTAATAATATTTAGAATTTAAGCTCACTTTTTATTTATTCCACTTATATAGGAAATTATGTACATGAATCTGTGTAGAAAAAATATTCATGTTGAAATTATTATGGGTTATATTGAAGAAAAAAGGGTAAAATGATTTTTTTGTGGATAACATCAAAAGATACTAAACCTTTGGGTTCTATGATTGTGATATTATTTGTGATATTTCATGTTTGAATTATGAAAATAATTTAAAATATACCATTTTTTCTTGTCTCCAAATACACACATCCCAAGGGACACATGGAGTGTGTGGGTATATTTTACCCAATAAGATGTCTCACCTGATTTGTATCTATATACCATGAGACCATGTGCATATAGTAGTAACATAGAGTAAAAAAGTAAGAAAAACATGGAAAAATATTTTATCATATATGTTTTGAGATAAAATAAAATAATTTAATATTCTTAATGATTTTTAATTTCTATGAAAACCACAAAATAATAGGCCATATATTATTCAAGGAAGATTTAGATCCTTTTTAGTGTAAAATTATTAATTGGAAATCATCCTACCCACAATTAGGAGGGAATCAATATTATATTCCATATGAGAATTCATAAATATTAAAGGGGTAATAAAATGTATTCTTATAAGGAAATAATAATCACGTGTGAAGTGATACAAAATTTTTTATAAGAAATACATAATTTATTTTAGAGTTTCGAAGGAGCGGTCCTTCAAAAAGGGTAAAATTCTAAATTTACATTATAAGGTGAAAATTGAATTTTTATATGATTTAATTGAACATGAAGAAAAAAATTTAACCTTGGAATAAATTTTGGTGAAATTACGAGATAGTTAGAGTCTAAAAAACATTTGATATTTTTATATAAATAAATAATTATCTCATCACAATGAATCATCATTTCTCTAGAATAAAATATTAGATGGAAGTTCCATCTTCATTATTGAATTTTAATTGTGGTGTTTTCCATATGAATGGTGAAAAATTTGGGGTCGGGCTTTGAACCCTTAATAGATTATTTTCATGGATTTAATTAGAATAGTATTTTTTGACACTCTTGACATAATCCAGCCAAAAAATATTATTTTTTAACATTTTCTTGTGGGATTTTCATTGAATGTAAATTTTATCATTTGAAATAATTACTCTATTTATTCTTATATTGATGGAATACATCATGTGGAAAGGATAATGAAAATTGTGTGTCGAGAAAAGATCATTAAAGCATCAGTGTTTCACCATAAGGATTGATTTATTTATTTTTATTCTCTTTATTCTATATTAATTTGATACATATCTAAAAAATATTATCTTAATTATAATCAATACTACAAAGGAAAAACGAATTAATGAATGATAATTATAATATTTCATAATTATTTTATCATTTTGAAAATGAATATTTATTTAAGAAAAAAATTTCGTCATATTTCTAATTTTTGTTATTGATAAGAAAATTATATTAACTAAAGAATAATTAATATGGAATATTAGTTATAGAAATAATTATGAATTGATGATAATGTCATAATGGAATATTATCTAACAAATTCATGTTATTTTTTTATCATAAAAATTATATAATTACCCAACTATTTAGTTTTTTATGAAACATGATTCTTTAAATATTGGAAAAAATAATGATATTATTTTTAATATTATCATTATTATTATATATAATTAAGTTTTATATTTGGTGAATGGTGTTAGGTGATGATAAATTATGTATTAATTGATCCTCATGTAACATTTTTGACTTTTTCTACCTTATAATATTCATTATTTATAATCTATAAAATTTTTGGGGTGGGAATACCTATCCCCATCCTCCAATTATTGATTTTATATCATTTTCACCACATTTGAATTCATTTTTAATAGACATTCTCAATAAGAATAGTTTAGTTTTTTTCACATAGAAACACTATTTGATATAGTTTTGATTGTTTCTTAACATGAGTAATTGTCACATATGAATATAAAATATGTTAGTTCAGATGAAATTTATGAAAGAGATTGATAATGTCCACCTAAGGTGTGATTCAATTGAGAAATAGTGACTTTAGTCACCTGGGACTTATTTTTTATGACTCAAGAAATGATTTTTTTTGAAAAATGAATATCTTTTGGATAGTAACTCATCAATTGAGTAAAAAGGTGAATCTAGATTGATTTTCAAATTACCCAATTTATAGTCCCCTTGGTCACACTTCATGCATGATGGGTTTCATAGTAAATATAATTTCTTTATTTTATAAATATCACGTTACATGCGAATTTATATAACATACAATGTGAATTTAGGTCACACACTTATGTATTGTGGTATATACTTCCTCAACATGTATTCCATGTACAAGATAGGTCGAAGCGTTGGACCCACAACTCATTCATCATGTCATACACATCATGTTTAATGGAAATTCTGGATTGACTTGTAGAGTTTATACATTACAATTGGACTCCCGACCTTACATGTTTTTTACTTCCTTAATATGTTACTTGCCTCTCATAGACACTATGTATTTCTTAGGGACATGTTGTATCGCTAGACAGATAACTAAACCTGTTCCCAGAGTTGTTAACCCACCGATATAAATAGTGCACATGACTTCTATCATCATAGTGGGAAACCTCTATTTGGAAATGGTGTTGGCCAATAATTGATATCGATTAACTACATATCACCCATATTATAGGATGAAATCGGTAACCCACCAGATGGAATATCAATTCTACTTTGTAACTCGTACCCATATAGATATTAGTGTTTTTTTGGATTTATGGTATAAGTTTATTGACTAGTTTCTGATATGGTGTTTCCCTTTACAATTATATATTATATAGAGATACACCTGTTCCATATCATAGCTAGTGAGGTAGCATGTGAGTTTAGAGGTTAGGCTAGTTCTGAAAAAAAAAATTATGGTTGTTGTAGTTCTTATGTTGTATCAAGATTTTCTAGTTTTTGTCCTGATATAACATATAACACAGTGGATGGTTTAGGGAATTTAATTGATTTATTTTAATTAAGTAACTTTGAATCCAATAAGATATGACTCTTTACAGAGTTATGATGTAAAAATTACATGTCTATCAATTTTTTTGGGTGTCTTGATCTTTGTAAAATTATATTTCTATTAAGGATTCATATTCCAATTATAATTATAATTAGGGTTTACATTAATTTTTTTTCATTTTTTATGGAATAATTCTAGGAACATTTATCCCCAATCATGTACGGGCCACTTTTCCACAAGTGTTGTTTCTATGTAGATGATATATAGATTAATGGTATCATTAGTGCGCATTGGATGGTGTATAATTTGTAGAGTTAAATTTTGGAAGAACATGGTGGTTTCTTAGAGTGATAATTGAATCTTATGTTATTATTAGGTTTATATATAGTGAGGAGGTGACATTTCATTCTTGGAGAATGTGGTATTCATTGAGTTTTTACAATTATATTTTTATATCCATAGTATGACTACCCATGTGTCATTTTTTTAGTTAGTTATTGTAAATTACATGAATTTATTATATAGTTCAACAATATATATATACATATTACAATTTTATGGTGGATTATGGATATTCTTTATGGATTGAGTTTCACATTAGTTTAATGCTAATATAGAGAAAGGGCTCTCAAACATGTTACAAATTCTTGGTTCTAGTCTCTCACCCCTGGTCTATTTGTGCTAGGCTTGGGTGACCCATTTTTGTTTCTACTAATATTAGTGTGGACCAAGATGATTGAGTCATGTTAGAATGGAATCAAATTTTCTAAAGTCTTAGGTATGATTTTGGAGTTTTTTTCTTATGATGATTGGTTTAGGAAATTGGGAAATAATCATAAGGGGATCCTTAGTTTAGTTATTAGATTCGGGACACCGACATAGGTGTCATGGTAGAAGTATCATTTTATTAAGTCTCAAATAAACATACGGTTGGTATAGATCTCTGAGGATTAATAATTATGGTTCAAGTAAGTTGTTTTAGACATTATATATTGTTTTTTATAATTTTTCATTCATTTTTTGTGTTAGCTCACCCATACATGCTCTAGTAATTCTGGGTTCATAAAATCTATAATGAATTATACCAGCATATATTGAAATATTATCCAATGATATGGTCTTTATTTACCCTTACCTATGCTTAATTATATCATGAATAATCCATTGAGTGAATGTTCATAAATTTAGTATTGATTGTGAGTTATGATTACCTTTAATGAAAAAAGTATATCATTCTATAAATTTTCTTGGTATAGATTAATTTATAGAGTGGATGGATATTACCACTATTATAAGGATTACTATATATTTATAATTCCTATATAACTATAGTGATATATGATCATGGTATTTTGATTCAATCTTAGTCTTTAGATGGTATATGAGTGGTGGGAGTTTGAGATTTAGAATTCATGTCTAGTTTATACACCTATCAACTGGATTTTTTTTCATTTTATTTAATATTAACTGTGTAAAAATTATTTCTATATGTTTAAAAAATATCACTCTAAAAATATCTTACCATGATAAGAATTATAAATTATTTTCACTGTGTTCTATTTAATGATTGTGTGGATGTATTGAGATTACAAGATACATTACCTTCTTCTTTAGGAATCATAATAACGACTAGTAACATGATGAGATGAATAGATGGGGTGTACCTTGGAAATGAATTAGTATGGATGATTTCACAGATTTAGTTATTATGTGATTCCTTCAATGTGATTTTCATGTTTAGGGTTTTGTATCTTCATTCCCCACTTATTCCAAATACGAAGAAAAACTGTTGTCTATTATACATATTTATTAGAATAACACCATGATTTTCAATAGGTTTAAATCACCTAAAAAACCAAGAATGATGGTGTGTATATATTTCTATGTTAAATAAATAACATGAGGTGTATAAATAATTATACCATATCAAATTACAGCTGTAGGGTAATCTCTATTTTACAATGATTTTCGATAGTTAAAATTTAGATAACTGTGTGTGATGGATGTCATTGATTCAGTATTATCTAGTAAGGGTTTAGGTCTAATTTTTTTATAAAAACACATAATCATTAATTTAAACATTATCCATTTAAAACATTAATTTTTTTTAATGGAAGCTGATATATGTGGGGTTCGTAACAAAACCTATACAGCTAAGGAATCCCAGTATTGATAATATTCATTTTCCATTTTTTTGAATGTGAGTAAAATCTTTTGTGTGATTTTAGTGTGTAAGGATGAGATACTATATTATCCACCCTAATCTGGATCATATTTATATGGTATTTTTAATAAATATGAATATGATATGGGTTCATTTAGTAAAAAATTGGCCTTTATATCATCTTGCATTAGGGGTTGTACTAATATATCATACCATTTATCGAATAGCCTATTTGAGATAAGAGATCTAATGTGTAATTGGTAAACCTATATTAAGAATGATATTATTAGGTTAAGTGTAATATTATCAACTATTATTAATGTAATTCCTTTTAAAGGAAAAACATAATTCTATTTGGTACAATATTCATGTTTCGTGTAGAATACACTCTAGAGAATAATTCTTAAAATAACATAATCATACTGAAGTTTTAATAATGATTTTTGTTGTAATAAAACCCCCATAAATGTATTGAGACTAATGGTTTATAATGTTTTAATTTATTTAATATAGCCTTATTTTTTTATCAAAGGATGAGTATACTGAGGGGTTAACAACAAAAATATTTTTATTTTACAGAAAAATTGAGCGAGGTCACAAAAAAGAACATATGCAGAAAAAACTAGAAACATGGGGACTATAGTGGGATAAAATACTTAATGATAAGGGAATATTATCATAAAGTTATAATGAATTCCAAGGGAATACATCCCACATTTTAGAAAACAACAGAGGCACATTCAGAACACACTTAGTGTCCAAAAAATCTTTCACCTTTATTTCAATCACTCCATGTGTATAGTAAAGAAACACCATTAGGAGTACAATATTTTCTTCTTCATATATGGTAATACAAAAAATAGTAGGTAGATTTATGATAAGGGTTTAATTCCTCCCACATGATATGTATAATGATTGTTTGATAGTTAGATTATGCAAATAGAGTGGCACAACCTCATCATAATGGATGATTCCATTAGCAAGAAGTTTTAGTGTTCATAATTCATTAAGGATATCTAAGAAGGCAGTGTCAGTCTAGTTGTTTTTTCATGGAATATGTTCTATGTATTTTTATTTTTGTAATAAAATTCATATTTCTATGAAAAAAGAGTTCTATCATGATGGAATCGATTTTTTAATAATTTATAATCAATTATTTATTGAAAATTCACTTATTGCATTCCCATAAAGGTAGACAAAAGCACCTATTTCTTTAATGTTTGATAATAGTGTCTCATGAGACGAATATTGGGTGTTAAAATGATAATATTTGAACTATGGATCCCTCATGGATATATAAATTTTTTATTTTAATTACAACATAGCATTGGTTTTCATTGTGTGGTGGTTCATGAAATACAGTGAAAGGTGTTTCTCTGAAAGCTATGGTTTTGGTGAATTGTGTCTAGAAGTTGTTATCCTTGGGTCTTGAGTTTACTATTTATACTTCTTAAAATAATTAGAACCTTTTACATTTTATTGTGGCGAAATAAGTCACAAGAATTCCATATATTGGTTGTTTGGTGGCTTTAAGAAGCTGGTGTTGCTTCTTGTTATGCTCATCTATCACATTCTCATAGAGTGATGAAAACATAACGGAGTGGTGTTCAATATTATATTTTAGAATATATGGATTCATAGGATCAATTATTATTACTACTAATTTTAGAAATAGTAGTAAGCATAGGACCTGTAAATAAACTACCTGTTCATGTAAGTGATGTCAATAAGTGCACCCTTGAAGTTGGAAGTAAAAGTAGAAGTAAAACACTAGGATTCTCACCTTGTATGATTTTTGGTAATTAGCTTTTAATCTTATAGTGTGTCTACCTATATCATATTTTTCATAGATTTTTGAATTTTATGTGGATCACATTTGGTTTCTCATTAAATTATAGAGTATTACTCTCTCGTAGATGGTTCCCTTGATGATGATCCTTTTATGGTTGATGTTCATGGATAGAGTTTTCTTCTCCCTACTTTTTATTTGGGTGACCAATTATTGGGAAGGTATTAGATAAATAATCTTTATGTAAGTATTTTTTATAAGATTATTTAATTTTTTTAGATTTTTTTGGATAACCCAATGTTAAAAGATTCTATTGAGGATGTGCAACATGTTAGTTAAAGTAGTTGTGTTCTAGGTTCTCCTAGTTCAAAGACCTCCCGTGGTAAATTCCACTTCTGTGAGGATGGATTATATTACATGAAATTTTTTTTAATGGGGATTTTTTTTTGTTTTTCTTGTTTTTTTATGATAAAAGGGTTTATGTTTGATATGAAGTAGCAACATTTATTTTTCATATGTGGTTCATAATTTATTTTTTTCATTTTTAAGAATATGTTATTTATAAAGGAGAAACCAATAAATTTTCTTAATAATTTATCATGAAATATATTTTTTATAATTTTAGTGAAATATATATGAGGGGTTCACCATTACGATATATTTTCCAAAAATTATGAAACATTTGATTTTTTTGGATATTAAATGTTTTCTAAATAAATTTATATTTATCCCATATGCATGAATTTTAATATATACAAATAGAAAATTGGATTGATATTTTGACGTTAAGGTTGTGTATGGAATGATTTTTTTCCAAGGTGAAGTGTAGTTTTTAGGATATAAGCATTTTAGAGAGTTTTTTAGGTTTGTAATTAGAATGGTTGTTCTTGACACTATTGACCTAATCTAACCAATAATTATGCTTTTATAAATTTTCTATGGTTATGGTCATCAAAAACACAGGGTAACCATATAGTCAATTCCCCTAGTTTTTACAATGTTATAGGATTTTTTGTATGGTGGTGATAACAAAGATCAAACAACCAGAGAGAATCCTTAATGCGTAATCAAGATTGGCACAGGGTGTGAGGTTTTAATATTTTAGATCTCCTCATCATTTATGATAAAATTATTTTCTTTAATATATAATCCTTTGAACTATACATGGTACCATTGTAAATGAATATTTAATGAATTTGAAGTCAAATATTTTATAATTATTTGATCCCACTAAAAAATAATTATTTATGAAATTAATTTCTAGCTATATAAAAAAAATTTATTGATAAGTAATTTTTGACGGAATAAGGAATAATTTGTTTGGATTACGAATTCCATAAATTTTTATTAATTGATGTGAATTGTTCATGGATTTTATAATAACAAACATATGTTTTTTTATAATGAAAATTTTATAATTACTAAACTAATTATTTCATAACTTGTGACTATCAAATCGTTAAATTATGGGGAAAGGCTGATATTATATTTATTAATAATATTGTTTTATATAAAAAAGATTTATGTTTTATTAATGGTGTCAAGTGATGATAAATAGTGGATTAATTCATCCATAAGTAATTCTTTTAACTCCCACTTCTATATAATCACCATTATTTGAAAGATAAAACTCATTTTTGGATGTGGTTGGACATCTTCCCACCCATAGATTGTTTATTTTTCACACTTTTTTGGTATAAATTAGTTTGTTCTTTTAAATATGGTCTTACAATGGACAATTGGTGAAATGAGTTTTCACATAACTCTATTTCACAATGGGAATATGAGTGTGGAGTTACTACAGGAAGTGGAAGAGATGATTGGAATGATAGTTTTTTGGAATAAAATCATGTAAGGACTTGAATAAATTTACTAAAGGAGTTATTCCAGTAATCATTATTTACATTAGAGAAGGGATATGCATTAGATATGGATCATTCATTGAATATGTCGATAATCATGGTTGTTTTGGATTGAAACATATCCTTTAATGAAAAATGTGTCTATAAATAGATTTACCTACAAAAATTTTTATAGTCCCCTAGGTCAAACACTGTGTATGTTTGGATCCATGGATTCTAGGGTTTCTACATTACAAATATCACACACAATGTGGATTCAGGTTACACATTGTGTATTACGAGATAAAGTTCCCATGTATACACTGGGTCAAATATCTCGACTGACATGTCATACACTTTATTAAACATGTAGCAAAAAATGGTAGGTGTATCTCAATGTGTATAGGATAAACATTATATGCAACCATATGGCCCACATTCTGTGTACTTCTAAATGATACATTGTAAAAATGGAAAGGTAACTTAGTGTGTAGATAGTTAACATATCATCCATCATAGGTTGATTCATACATTATATACATATAAAAACATGTTGTGTATTTCAATACAAAACATAGACACCACCATATTAGACGAATAAATCGATCGAGTAACATATATGCCATGTAACCTATAGGGACACTCCATATACTCATTAGATTAAATTATTCTGTATATCTTATTAATTAGGGGGTGGAACATGACCCATTAGAAATCTACTAAGATATATTGTCCATGTTAAATTTCATGGTTCATTCTTTATTAATAGTATATGTAGTTTTTATTGAATTTAGGGATGATTATGTACCTAATATTTATAGCAATGACATTGGTGTGATAGTGAGATGTTATGTGGTTACATGAGATTGGTAAATCCCTAAAGTGTTTTATGAAAGGGTTTGGGTCCAATTTATGTATTGTAGAATAGGTAACCCTCTCATAGGATTATGTAATAGGGTTTCAATCCTAATGGTGTGAGTACCCAATTTTGGAATATGGTAGGTACCCCGTTGATATCTATATTGTGTGGGTCCATCATACTATAGGATGAATTCTATAACCCTTCTAAAAGAATATAAATTCTATGGTGTGGTACAAAAAAAATTTATAGATTAATATTTTTTCAGTTTATTAGGATTTGGGTTTCTTCCGTCCCATAGTATCTTGTATCACCATATTTTCCAAACACTTCACAATATTGTCAGAGACTTCTATCATATTTAATGATCTATAATTCATGTATTGTGGTCTATATTATTATAGGAAAAGGATATATAGTTTTTTCAATTTTTTTTTTGTGTATCATGAATTTCCCGTTTTCATTGTGATATAACTAAAATTTGGACTTATGAATTATAGATCTATAATGTTTTACATAAATTGGGTCTCTATATGCTTGAGAAATATGATGTCTCATATAGTTATGATGAGATGACTGATACTCTTGCATTTAATATTATTATATTGAGCATTAATCAAATATGGTTTATCATTAGGAATCGAGAACCTATTTCTATTAGACATGGGGATTGAGATAATTTTTTTATTCCATTCATTGTGTTTTGGGGCACCCAACTATGTATATTTATGGTCACCACCACAGAAGCCTCTATCCCATATGTATTGTGTCTATATAGAATTCTCATAGTTCAATTATTTCCCTGGTTGACATGGTATGGTGTATCAATTTAATAGATAACATTAAATGGTCCATGGTTTTTCCTAAAGGGGGTGGTTGACACTAGGGTTTATCTTTGGGGTATATATAGAGAATAGGTGACTCTCCCTGCCTATTTTGTATGGTACTTGGGATGTTTTGAGTTTTCGTTTGTATATCCAAATGAAGAAAACCCATGTAGAATTGTGTTTAGTTAGTTATTGCACCTTTCATGAATTTTTAAGACATTTTAATTATATATATATATATTATGTTTGGATAATAGTTGTTGGATATGTCTTATGTATTGTGTTTCTATTTAGTAATTGGATGATATAGACTATAGACTCTCATACATGACATGCCTTCTTAATTCAAGTCTATATACCCTTATCTATAAGGATCTAGACTATAGTATCCAAGAGACGCTACCATACATTTGTACATTGTTATAAGATACATTAAATATCTTCCCAAAGGACATAACAATTTAGTAGTATTAGTAAACTACATAAATATATGAAATACTATTTACATTTTGGCCATAAAAATCAAAAAGTATTTTATTTTAGAAATTCGATATTCCTCTTAGTGTAACCATACATATCAATGATAACAAGATTCATCAAAACCCTAGGAAAATAAAACCTAAGAATGGTGTGATCTAAAATTCTCATAAAGGTTTATGTATAATGGATGATAATTTTAATCAATAAGAATAAAGAATATTATTTAGATAATAATTGAAAACCTCTTCCTTATAATAAATAAAAAGATAATAAAATTCATCCATATATTTTTTCATTGTGAAAATTATTTGGATAACAAAGATCGATTTTTAAATGAAGGTAATTATTATTTATTGGATTTCATGTATCTAGCACATGATCCACTACCTCAAGAAATTTCAAAAGATAGTTTAATATACTGGTAATAACCCATTTAATGTTAGCATAACTGATTCCTCCCATGAGAATACTGATGCATCTAGGGGATATCTATAACCCCCCATGATTTTCTATCCAAATCATCCTTATATATGTAATAATCAATTTAATTAAAGAATATTAAATTAATGTGTCCCATACCAATTTGAAGCATTTGAATCAATTTAAGATATTTACTAAGGTATGGATGATGTAATAAAAAAAATATAAAACTCAATGAAGTAATGTATTAAATAGAGGATGTTAACATATATGAAAATAATTTAAATGATACCATTGAAAATCTTTTGATAGAATAATCGTTAAAAATTATGAAATATCTCATAACACTTTGAAACATTTTAATTTTAATTCCCATAAAGGAATATAATTTAAAAAATATTTAATAACATGAGAATAAATAAATTCATGAAGTGATATATCAAAGGGGCTATAAAAACACCTTATAAAATAAGGGTGGTGATGACATGAAAATATGCCACAACAAAAGGACATTGAGACGAAGTCCCTTATAATGATAATTTTGTTAATAAAATGGATGGATTATATTTATTCAACATAAATTAAAATAAAAAAAATGGTTTCAGAAAATTTATACTAATAATCCATTTCACACATAACCTTAAAGTTATATAATTAATAAAATAGAAGTTTTACCCAATGAAAGAAATTTGAGTTTGGAATTCACTTACCAATTAATAATAAGTCGAATCGTATTCCCCAAAAAAGTAAAAATTAACAAACTAAATATTTTATATCATAAATATAATTATATAACTTACATTATATATCAAACATGAATCATTAGACCACATAAGTAAATAAGTGTCTAAAAAGGCATATATCTCATAGAAGTAAATGTTAGATGAGAAAACCCTTACCTCATGCTTCTATTTAGTGTATCAATTTAACCTACTATATAATGGTTAATATAATTTTATTATCACATTTAAAAAATATATCTATATTTATAATACCTTCTGTGACTATATTATAACATCTAATTACCGAGTAATTACTAATATTTCATTATTTTAAAGATTTTAGTAGCATTCGTTTCATGGTTTATTGATCGGTTCTTTTGTATAAAATAATAAACATTATGGTAAAAAGGAAATAAAACAAATTAATTGAAATTAAATGATATTAATGAAATTCTCTAAGTTTAATTCTTCCCAATTAACATTTTTTATTACATACATGAGGAAGATTCATTTGATAAAATGTTAATGACAAACTTTTTGTTCATTTTTGTAGGTTTTCCGAAAACCATGAACTAGTTTGTTGTTATATTATATTATGATTATATATTAGTTAAATAACATTAAATATGTTATAATATACTTGTTTAAATATTAATCAAGAGGAAAAAAAATTTTATGACAATCTATGAAGGTAGTAATGGAAAAAGAAAAAAAATTATTCACGGAGATGATTATGATATATAGTTGGACTATTAAATCATTTCATTGATTAAAAGGATATAATAAAAGGGATAGATATAAAATATTCCATTATAAAAATAAAATTAATCTATGTACATGATTTAGGGATTATTTTGTCTTGATGTATGAAATATATGATGAGAAATTACAAAAATAAAAGAAATTAAGAGAGTTGTTTTGAGAAAATACTTCCTAAAAATCCCCTCCTTAGAGGACACCATAAGGACCATTGATTTTGTATTTTGGTGGAAAATAAATAGTTGAAATTGTATACAGTTATAAGGGGATATTTTTATGATATTTTTTGAGATTAAATGATTTTCTGTCGAAATGTGGTGGTCAAGGGTGTTATTTATACGTGAGGAGAGGTGGGGTTATGTGATTAAATAATGAACAATTCATAATTAAATACAATGACATTGAGATTTAATTAATTTAAAAAAAATATTTTTAATTAATGTTTTAGATTATGGTTACATTTATACAATACCTTAAACAACCAACAAATGTTTTAATTTTTAGGTATATTAATCTTTTACCTTCTATCTTTAACCCTAGTAACTATTTTACCAGTACATCAGTAAATAATATCTTAACATGGTAAATTATTTATATATAAAAATTAAATTGACCTTATAACAAAATTTATACCTTATAATTACCAAAATTTAATCAATTTTTAAAAAATCAACTCATAAAATTTGATGAATTATATTTAAAATAAACCCACATACACAACAAAAAAGTAGGTTTTAATGTATAAAAGTTCAAAAGTGTAAAATGTTTTTGTATCCAATATCAACGTGAAATTTCATCAAAAACTAAATTTTTTATTAATGTAAAATTACACTAATTAAACGTTATAGTAAATTTAAAAAATAATTTAACTATATAAATATATTAGAAGAGAATGCAATTTTCAATTAAAATTCAATATTTTTCACTATTCCAAAAATAATAAATCTTCTCCAAAAAATACAAAATCATAACCTATGAAAAATTTGATATAAATATTTCCAAAACTATCGTTATTAATTCAAATAAACTTATGAATTGTCAAATGATAGACTCAAAATAAGTGTACCATCAAAAGGTTGAAATATTTTTGTTGAAAAATATAACTTTTATTATTTAACTTGGATTTATTCTCATAGTAATCCTGTAAAACTTGTTGGATGATTTTAAATACATTTTATTTAATATATTAATTATAAATATAATAAATATATTTAATTTATATTGATTAATTCAAATTATGAACGTATTGTTAATGTAAAACATCATTGTAGTCATAAAAATGTGTTTTTACTAAATACACATCCTTTATATTCAACAAGTTTTTATTTTAATTTATAATTAATTGGTAACCAATGAAGTAATATGACAAAAAGATATAAACTATATTTTGATAATTTAGTCAATCCTAATTTTTCATACCATTCTAATGGCTAGTTGATAACTTTAACAATTAAATAACAATATTTAATGTTTTGTAATCATGATATTCTATGTAACATAAGCTATCAAATAAATTCAATTTATTTAACAGGATACATACCATAAAATCTTGGGATGTCACATTATCCACCTCTTCAATAAATACCATCTTAAAAATTTGAAATTTTACTATAAGAATAAAAAGTTTATACTTTAGAAAAACCATGGTGGGAAACCCACATTGTAGATAGGGTTCATAAAACAACCCCTTAATGAGAGAGAATGGGAAATGCAAATATTAACAAAAAAATAGAAGTTCAAATCATTGTTGAAATTTGAAAACTTGTACACAGAATAGAATTATAACTATACTTTTCTAATGGAGAATGATATAGGACACCATAATTAGAAAGTAAAAAATCATAAAACCATAAATCTTGTGATTGGTTAAAAGACCGTTGACTTATTAGTATGAAAATTAAACTGATAATTATTTAATTCCAAAATATATTTCATAGTGTTTATGGATTATTTTATTATTTTGATAAACACTTGATAATGTGTAAATATTTTAATTATTTCCTTTTTATAAGAATAATCTCATCCATTGGTTGTGCTTCGATCTACTTTAACTCCATCCCATACACTAAGAAACAGAAGACTATTTTGAATTTTTTTTACCTGAAGGACATTGATGGATCATAATATCCACAATTCATTGCTTCATCATTTAAATTGTTATAGAAATGAAAATGGTTATAAAATGATATTAAATATAATAAATCACCTTGTAACATAAAATAATAACATATGATGTTCAACTTAATCCATTCCATAAGTAGTTAATTTTAATACACATAGAAATTGTATCTGTCCAAATTCAAAGACCTATAATTTAAATGGAATGTCCCTAAATATAAAAAATCAGCATAAAATCAAATTTTTATAAAAACATATGTACATATTATTCTCACAACCGAAATATATGAATACCTTGATCACATTTAATCCTTAAATGACATGCTTCCAAAAAAATAATTTATGGTATTTGAATACATTCCTTAAATAGAACATGTTGTAAACCCAAAATAAAACATAAAATCACAAAACAGTTTCATTTTCATATATTTTATCAATTAAAAATAAATTTATGATTATTATCTCAACATCAAACACATAAAAATGTTATCATACCCAAATCATGTGTATTACCAATGATTTACATGCAACAGAATAACTTCTCTCAGTGACTAGTATTATTTATCACATGGTTCCAAATCCGTAAATTAGAAGTACTAAAATAAAATAATTATATACCTAATGATTTTTATAACTAGATACTCATTGATAAAATAATTCTTGAATCCAAATAGGCATGAAATTTAATCATACTACATAATTCATAAACCATTTACTATGCTTCAACAACTTATTCCATAATACTTTATTCCTATAATTTGTCATATTTTGTCTGTTTATCATTATAATTATAACAATTTAATATATGACCTATATGAATCTATTCATAAGTTTTCCCACCATGACATAGATTCTCAAAATTACTATAATTTCAATTTATAAAACATTCAACCATAGAAGATTCCATAGGGATAATATTATTACAAACTTTTTATTTTTCCTTATAAATTAATTTCTTTGTATCTTTATTTTTCTACTTGGAAAAACTATTTATGTTACTATAATACTTTCACTTGGGTGATTCTTCTCACCTCTTATACATATAGGAAACTGAATATTTAGTCTTTCATAGTCTCCTCCATCCGAGTTCACAATGAACTATATCCTTATCTTCTTTGATTAGTTTGAGAACTAGTGAAAGTTGTAATTATTAATTGTATATTATGATAACTGATTTGGAATCACAAAAATATCATTTAACATAGTCATAATTCCATTAGGTTTCTCATTAACACATTTTCTATCACATTAAATATTAACTTGGGTCCTTCTAGTTCTATCAATTTAATAAAACCAAAATCATTGTGTGAGAAACATTATTCATAATTATGAATCACAGAGGATAAATAATCATTTATAGGATTTATAAATCATGAATATTTATAAATAAATGAATCATTAAGTTTAACCAAGGTAATGAATTGTTTTGAAAATGATATAGGATGATGTCATGTACTTATACTTATTGTCATAATCTGTCATAGGGATATATTCCCTAATATATGTTTTCTGAATTCTAGTTCTCAAGGTTTCTACTAAACATTCTTGATACCAACTATAAGTACCAGACTCTATTAGTCCAAATCTCCTGCCTTAATTTATTACATAAGTATATGATACATGAATCACATATCAAAGGACCTAATAGTTTAGGAGTTTTTTTAAACTAGATACATATTTGAAAATAAAAAATATTCAATAAATAAAATTAAAAAAATATTTTATTTGGGAAGGCCATTATTCCGCTCAGAATAAACCTTCAAATCAATCATAATAAAATTATTGGAAACATAAGTAATGTAAAACATACGAAATGTGTGAGTTAAATTTCTAATTAAGTGTTAAGTATGACAAAATCTATTTTTAATCAATAAGAATAATGAAAATAGTAAGGAAAATAATAAAAAAAACATGCCATTTAATCAATAAACTAATAATGAAATGAATCTATATATTTATTTATAGTTAATATCCTCTGGATAATAAAGACCAAACTCATAATGTAGGAAATTATTAATTAATGGACATCATGTATCTATCACATGAACCACTATTGTCAATACCTTTCACAAGATGGTTTAATATATAGGTAATAAACTATTTACTACTAGCTTAATTGGTTCTTCCCATGAGTCTACAAATTCCTTGATGGTACATCTATAACTGGGACCCACCCATTCCTGTATTTCAAAAGCTTCCATCATATATCAAACAATAACTTTAATTATAGATTTTAAAATCAAAATGTATTATTCCCATTTGAATCATTTTAATCAATTTATACCATTTAATAAAGTATAAAAGATTATATCATAAGAGGTAAACCTCAATGTTGTATTGGATTAAACAATGTATGTTTTCATAGATTGAAATACATTAAATGAGGCAACTAAAAAATCCTTGAAGAAACAAATCCTTAAAAATTACAAAGTGTCATATAAAACATTGAAATATTTGAATTATAAGCACCATGAAAGAATTTCATTCATAAAATCATTTAATAAAATGACAACAAATAAATTCATGATATTATATGTAAATGGGTTTGTATATAAGCCTCATAAAAGAAGGTGGTTATATAACATAAAAATTATCCTTCGTGAAATAATAAAAAAACGAAGTCCCTTATAATGATAATTTAGTTAATAAAAAAGATCAATTATGTATATTCAATTTAAATGAACATAATTTTTTTAATTAAAATATGAAATTATTAAAAGTCATTTCACACATAACCCTAGATTTATATAATCAATCAAATAACAGTTAAACCCAATGAATTGAAATTGAGTTAAGAAATAACATACCACTTTGTAATTAGTTGAATCATATGACCCATTAAAGTAATATTTACCAAATAAAACATTTAATATCATGAATAAAATGTGACTCATTAAATTATATATCGAGATGTAATTAAATACACTATATTAAATATATAAGTGGTGAATAAGGAATATATCTCACTAATGTAAAAGTAAGATGAGAAAACCCTTACCTCATGTTTCCATTTAGTGTATCAATATTTAAACTCTTATATAATGGTTTAAATAATGTTATTAAATCATTAAAAACTATATTTTTATTTATAATACCTAATGTGACGATTTTATAACATCTTATGACCCTTTAAATAATAAAATTTCATTATTTTCATGGTTTTGGGTGTGTTTATTTCATGATTTCATGACATCTTCATTTGTCTAAAATTATAGATATTCTTGTAAAATGGAAATAAAACCCCGTAATTGAAATTAAATAGAATTATTGAATTTAAATAATTATAAATGGTCCAATTTATCAATTTAATTTCACACATGCAGATGATTCATTTGATAAAATGATAATGATAAATATTTAGTTCATTTTGGTGGTTTTTTAAAACTTCACTAATTATTTTTTTAATTAATATTAGATTATATATTAGTTTCATAAAATTAAAAAAGTTATAATATTCAAATTTAAATCTTATTAAACTATAAAAATATTTTTTTACCATCCATGAAATATGTAATGGAAAATGAACAAAAACAAAATTCATATAGACGATTGATAGACATAATTAGACAATAGTCTCATTTCTTTGATTAATAGGAGTTAATAAAATCAATGGATGTAAGATATTCCATTTTAAAATTAAAATTATTTAATTTTTATTATTATGAAATTATTTTGTCTTTATGGATTAAACATATGAGAGAAAGTAGAAAATTAAAATAAATTAAGATAGGTGTTTTGAGAAAATTTCCTCTTGAATATCACTTCCTTGGAGGACCCTTTGAGAACCTTGTATATTGCCTTTTTGTAGTACCAGTTTCACATTTTTATTTATAGAGTGAGTATGAAAGGTTATAGAAGATATTTTATGAGCTCAAATAATTTTTTGTAGAAATGGGGTGTTGAAGGGAGTTATTTATACTAGAAGAGAGGTGGGGTTAAGTGATTAAATAATGACTATTTAATAATTAAAGCCGACCACATTGTGTTGAAATTAATTTTAATGAATTATATTGTTAATTAATGATTTATTGTATATTTATGTCCTAGAAATACCCCAATAAAGTATTTATGTTCCCATATTTAAGAATGTTAAGCTTTTACCTTTTAAATTTAACCCTTGGCACTATTTTACCTATACTCCCATAAATATGTTTTTACCATGTTATTTTTTATAAATAATAAAGAAATTGATCTTCAAAACTAATAGATAAATATTTATTCCAAATATTTAATCCATTTTAAAAAACTAAATCCAAATAATTAAAAAAACATATATTTAAAATAACTATACAGACACAATAGAAAAGCATCATTTTAAGGTGTATAAGTTTAAAAGATTAAAAGGATTTTACATCCCATATCACTGTGAAATTGGTTCCAAAAAAATAAATTAGTTCTATTTAAGTAAATTTAAACTAAGTGATATTTTATGTAAAATTCAAATATAATTTAACTAAAAAATAAATTAGATAAAAATATTTTTTAAATTAAAAATCAAATTTTTTTCCCTATTCATCATAAAATGAAACTGATAAAAAAATCCCCAAAATTTTACCCTATTACAATTTTATACTAAAATTTAAATACATTTATTTTTTTTCAAATAAAACTTATAATGTTTAAAAATTTGGATTTGAAATATGTGTGCCATCAAATGGTGTCAAAATTGCCTTTTAGAAAAGTATAATTTTTTTGGATTAATATTTTATTTATACTTATACTAAGCTTATAAAACTTTTTATATGAATTTAAGAACAACTTATTATATATATAACATTTTTTTAATATCTTTAAATTATATTTATTAATTAAAATTGTTAATTTCAAATTCCATTTTGGGTATAAAAATAGCTTTTTTACTAAACACATTTCGTTTATATTCAATTGGTTTTTATTCTAATTTGTAATCGTTTATTAACTAATGAACTCATTTGATAAAAATGTGTAATATATACTTTCATAATTTTGTTAGTCTCTTTATTCCAACCATTCCAATGACTATGTGATAACTATCACAATTAAATTATAATATTTTATCGTTTATTTAAGCTCGATGTTCTGCGTAAAATAAGTTATTGAATAAATAGAATTTATTTAAGATGATACATCGAGTAAAATAAAGGGGGGGGGGGTACATTACTTATTATGGGAATTATTATCATGGAAAAGTAATCTTTAGGAAAGCCTTTGTGCGGTCATAGTTGGTTGGTTTATATTAGTGTATTATAAGAACACCAGTATTGTGGGAATGGTCATCACATATCATGTACTACAAGTAACCATGTATAAATCACCTTATGAAACATATTAAAAAATTAATTTATATAAAATATTTTACAAAAAATTGATATTTTATTTTTACCTACAAAAGATAATAAGAAAAAATGTGTATTAAGTGAATATTTTTATCGGTAGGTATGATAATAAAAACCCATGTTCATATTTATCAATGGTTGAGGTACCTGAAAGAGTGATATGAAAACAATTAAAATTCTAAAACCCTTATATAATTTTTTGAAATTAAATCATAATATATAAAACACCAATTTTTTAATTTATATTTCTGTATATTATTTTAGATATATAATATGACATATAATTAGAAAAAACAATAGTACATTCTTGTTTAAGAGAAATTATCTTCATAAAACATTTTTTTTTAAATTAAGATTCCTTTTAAGTTGAGTTGTAATATACTCTATGACACTGATATAATGAAAAAATAATTTTAAGGAATGTTTTTATTCAAATTTATTCATTTTATGTGTAATTATAAGTATTTTGAGGATAATAGAGTTAACCAGAGTGAGGATAAAAAACCAAAAGGCTGAAGGACCATTGAGAACAGGTGAGAAGTAGTTAACTCCCATGAGGAATATTATGGTATCCCACTGGGAATCCACTATTAGTATTATTCTAGATATAATCTTAGTAACTTTAGTCAACTCACAATGAGAGTCCACTAGAAGGCTGATGGCCCAATAATAGTATAGTGGGCTCCCAATGGGTCTTCATTAGAACACCCAACCGCCAACATTTATGGGGGAATTTTTTGTCATTTTTCCTCTCATATTTTAACTCATTTTTCATCCATACATCACATTTGTGAAAAAATCCCACATTTCTTTGGACCCTTTCATTTTTTAGTCAACTCTATATTTGTTTGGTATCTCATTCATTCACCACCAAGTGCACTATTCATATCTTGGTATAGATAAAAAATTCAATTCTTAATCAAATATTTTTTCTATTATTTATACTTACTTCATGTTAAAAACATAATTTAATGGCTTTGTGATATATTCTTTTATTTTAGTATATTGTTACATAATTATGTGAAACCCTTTAGTGAACAATCTCCATGAAGATAAAGGAATGGGGATCTCAATAGTCTACATTATTTATATGGTTTTCCTTGATATTATATATTTATATGAAATATGGTGAAATTATATATTATATATATTCCTAGTGTTTTAGGGAGTTTTGGTAGTCTCGGAAAAGTATGAATTACATCTAGGATGTAGGGTGGTAGTTTTAAACTGAATTGGAACATATTTGATATGTTTTTAGGGTCTATATACTCAATATATATACTATAGATAATTGGGCATAAAGTAGGGTGTATAATTTTGGGATTGGGTATTTTTTATTACTTTAATAGAACATTGTAATTTGTGGTGACCACCTCAGTGTGGGAGATTGAAAAGTCTTGAAAAGAAACTTGTATATATTGGTTTGAGATGTTTGGAGGTATAATTTTTTTCCATTAAAAAATTTTTATAGTTGGGTAGGTATTGAGGGATATTATGGGTATTTAAATTGGTTTCAAAAATATAAGTAGGTTTTGTGAGCTAGAAATATCATGCGTACTTGCGAAACATCGACATTAAGTCATGGGTAGAGTTAGATATTGTGGGATTTTTCTTCAGGGCGGTTGGATGGATTTTTTGCTTTTATATTTCTAAGGGGTGGGATATGATAATCCCTCCACATTATCATAATAGTCTCACCATGGTAATCAATGATAAGGAATATGCATGCAGTCGATGTCATCCAATTGTGAATACTTTCATAAGAGGATATATATGTTTTTCCATCCTCACGATTTAAATATACGTTCCCATTAATTTAGATGATATGTTTTGACATAAATTTCATTTCCAATATAGTTGACTATTATTACAGTAAGGAATTACATATTTTAGGACTTTCCTTTTATTTAGATGATATCATTGTTCTAGTTATTTAAGAATTCATATTATTTTATCGTTATGTTGTATTAGTTGTCCATTTTTAATAAATGAACACATACCTTATAATTGAGCAAAGAAGGTAAGATAAAGTTTTATTGTAGTCTGGTTATTACATACTAACCCAACATGGGAGTATGTTTGATACCAGATTATTTCTTATTCAGAACATGAACTCAAATATATTATTAAATTTTTGTTTAGGTCCCAATGGTGGTTCCCTAGATGTTTTCATACTCAATCCTTCTGTGCGAACCTTGTTGTATGTTCATACATCACTATAAGGGATACAAGGAAATGAAAAACCACCATATCAAATGGATAAGCTTAGTGAGAATAGATTTTGGATAGAGGATTTATATTGATATATTTTTGACCTTTTATAGTTATGGTTCGTTTATTTTTAATTTTTATTATAACTGTGTATATAAAAAATATTTGTGTTGATTATTATTTTGAGAATAGATATATGATTTTCATTGGATAACATTATGTTTTTACATGGTGATATTATTGATATGGTTGGAATATTAACAAGATTCCATATTTTTTGTGTCATTTTTATGATTCTTGTTCAATTATTTATTATTTTTTATAATATTGAGGGTATAGTCTCCCATATATGTAGACATGTCCCCCAAAACTAGTCAGTAGCCAATGAAGTATGGGGGGAAATATTTTACATTTTATGTCACTCTAGAACAAACCTGGTTTCCAATGATTGTGCCTAATAAAATAATATCAAATCCATTTATTAGCATAAATTATGATTTTAGGGCTCGATAAAATGGTGATTGGTTGGTTTGAACTTGGTTTGGAAGATATGTTTCCATCTATCCAACACCATTATAGTGGAAACCCATGTCACCATGGACATGTGATTATTTTTATATATTTTAATGGTTACAATTTCTTTGATTTTTCTCATAATTGTTTCTTTATTATGATTTATTTATCTACAAAAAATACTATATGAAAAGATAGAAATAGAAAATGAACCAAATCAACATATAGGTTAAAATAGAAATGTTTTTTCCAATGTGTGTTTATAAATGATTTAAAAATTTGAATATAAATAAATTAAATGCGAACAATGAGTTATTTTATGGTTTATCAAATAAAAATTTTGTTTTACTATAATTAATAATAACCTATAGTTATATTTTTGTTGTTTTTTTCTTTGATAAAACTATGATAAAAATATATACGTATTTTGTAAACTCATGCCAAGAATAATTAGTATGTTTATGATATTTGTTTTCTAAGATTTTAAATCATTAATTATTTAATAGTGGTGTTAATTTGGTTTTTTTATATGAATTTATTGATATTGGTGTATACAACTTTTGATGTAGAAAGTAAATTGGAATGGGGTATTTTGTAATAGGTATTGTAAGTGTATCTACCTTCATGTCCAATTACATTTCAAATTTGGGCAGTGAAATGTGTTTATAGTAAGCTTAATAAGGTTTGGTGGAAGTTGGAGTAAGAATAGAAATACATAAATATTTTTACATAGTAAAATATGGTTTTACGAAAAAATTATTGTGGGTTGCAGATTTTTTAGAATGTGGGTTAAGAAAATTTTTCCGTGAGTGGAAAATCATTAAAAGTGTTTTTATGCTATTTGATAGCGATTTGTGGTGTATGTTAATTGTGTCTGAGGTTTTATGAAAACTGGTGAAACTTATAAAGATTTGGTTTTTACATCATAAAATGGTTGTACAACATAAGTATTAAAGAAACTACAGTTTTTATGCCATAAATGTGTGGTTTGTGTTGTTTATTGGGAGTGTTTATGGTTGTTTATAACCCTTGTTTGGTCAAATTTTCATTGATTCACCTATTTTCATCTTAGTTTTTGAAAAACCAAATGAATGTTTTGTAGTCTTTCCAACACATATTCTCCCACCTTGATCCTTGGGTTTGTGTGGTTTCTCATTGGTGATATGTGGTGATTTTTTGTCCCTTTCTCATTACTCTCTATCCGCTCTTCTTATTGGGATCCACTAATGTGTTGTGGTAACTATTTTTGGGATATTTCAGTTGTGTTTTCATAATCCCTTGATGTGGTGATGGTTGATTCATTGTTCCCATGTGAAGTTGTGGTTGTTAGTTTCTTCTTATTCATTTTATGGTGCATAGTAGTTAGAAAAGATTATTTATGTACATGATCCTCATTCTCACCTTTTTATATTCTTCGTGTGATATTTTCAAGGTTTTCCTTTACATTGCGTGGATAGTAAGGTTTAGCGTAATAAGATAATAAATTGGAATAACAAAAATTTGTGGATATGGGAGAGATATCAGATAATTTATTATTTTTATATATGTTTTTGATGATATTACGCATTCCTATTTCCAATTCTAAAAATAATTGAAATTATCATCATTATTTTCACTATAGTTGTTATGTTATGAGTTCCATTTTGTGTTGTTTTGTAATCAGACATTTCATAAAATGATAAATAATATATATCTTTAAAATAACTAGTTTAAAAATAAATAATTTTTTTGTAATAATACCCTTGATTAATCAATATTTAATATAATAAAATCCCTTGAATTATTTGGGGAATCTGAAGTATTTTATTATCATGTGTGGTTTCTTTTTTTTGTTTCCTAGCATGTTGCAGGGTTTTGTGCAACAATGGAGATGAATGGATGGGCTATGTGATTCAAGGGGATATGATGATTTTTTTGATAGAATAGATATGATATGGGAAGCTATGAAATGTGGTATAAAGAGGTTATGGTGTGCCTTGGTGATGATGTGTAGTGTTGATGTTTTGTTGTGGTGTGTGATATATGAGACATGTAGGTATTGTGATGAGATATTTTGGGTATTGTAGAATGGGGATGACTATTGACGTGATTTGGGATAGTTTTTTTGAGGTTTGGTTGTGTTAGTTTCCATGTTATCCATGGAATGGTTTTTGATGTTGAAACAAACAATTAAACTAATAGGTTGTTAATGAATATAATGTTATGTGTAACTATGTCTGGTACATGGATAATGAACTAATTTAATAAAAGAATAATTTAAGTAAATGTCAAAGAATGGATCCATAAATTGGAGATATGAAATCCTTTTAAATATGTATTTGGTGAAAATTTTAATTGAAATTGTAAATGGGTGGTTTTGTGAGGTGGATTTTCTGATGGATACATATATTGGTGGCATTGGTTGTGTTGGTTGACCTATGGTTAAGTGGTTGTGTTTTGATTTCATGATGTATGGTAGTGCAGTTATTGTTAAAACCTATGATGGGTAATATGTGCCATCTATATATCGTGTATATTATACTATTTATAAAGATATTCCCCACCCAATTTGTAAAACTATAACAAAACACAATGGTTCTATGATTCAGGTGTTTTCACTATCATCCAGGTTTGGGGCTATATGGATGGCTGGCTACCCACATCTTCCCCTATATTCATTTAGAAGCTGTGATGGTCCAAGTGTCTTTGGGAGAGATTTGTAGTGATGGCCTAGGTTTCTTCAGAATGGATGTGTTGTAATGGCCTTGGTGACTTATATAGAGATGTGTTGTGATGAGATAGGTGTCTATGAGCGAGATGTATTGTGATGACCCATGTGTCTTCTAGAGAGATGTGTTATCATGATGTATGATGGTATAACTAGATTATAGACCTTTAAAGGGTGGTTTCAGTATATATGTGTTCGTATCAGCATTAGATATGGTTGGAATGTAATATTTTATATATAAAAAGGGATGAGAACATAGGACATTCAATGTTGGGTTGTAAGAGAGGAGAAAATATGTAGGGAACTGTTAGTGGGGATCCTTTATTTTTAATGATTTGAATGTAATATTATTATATTTGACATGTGATTTTGTGAATGAAGAATGAAATATCTAGGATTGATTAGTTTAATTATTTAGGTTCTTGTTGGCACTTATTTTTTTCACTAGCACGTTAGCATTTTCTTTTCCTAGGTGCACTTGATACATTGTGTATGATTACACTAAGTATAATTTTATTCTCACCATACATAAAAAAATCTATTTTTTAGGTTTCCAAGGGGACATTGGAAACTGAGCTGGACATTTCTAGTTTGGGATTTGGATCTATTGTTGATTCATTTCTATAGGACTTATCCTCAATAGTCTATAAAGAAATTTTATATGTATCAAATTACATTGTCGAGGAATAGTGGTGTGGTTTGGGGTTTAATTTTTTATTATCATTTAGTGTTTTTTGTAGGTTTTATATTATATTATGATCGTATATTATATTAGAGCGAAATAATTCCAATTTGTGATATTTTTATACCCTTTTTAATAGTCTCCAGCCCAAGGCCTACTAGAGGCAGGACTCCTATGAAATTATCTCTCTTTCTTTGTTGTGGTATCTATGGAGGAAGGGGTCATGACATGTATAGTTATCATATATGTTTAAACCTACCCCTATTCTAAAAATGTGTAATTCAAATCTATTTTAAAATATTTTTTAAATCAATTAATTATAATTTCATAATTATACTACCTTGATTGTGTCTTATTGAGAAGTTGAGATGTGGAGTAGAGCATGCCCTAGGAATACTACCAGCTAATCATGATTGATTCCTAGATAATGAATTTTATAATAACCCTTGAGTTTGTAGATATTATTTTCTACGAGTGAAGTATTCTGGTGTAAAGACATAACCTAGGTTCCCAAAAAGGACCCACTCGGATAGCCACAAGATCTCAGGCATGCTTCTTGAAAAGCAGAGATTCAATTAAAAGTTGGGTGAAAATATATAAAGTTAGTAAAATATTTTTCATCTTTTATTGCATAAATTAAATGTAACAAACCCATAAAAAATTATTTATGAAGACTTTACTTTTTATATGTTATGAGAAATGAACCATTCAACTGAAGGGAAAACCTATACACAATTGGTACATTCTTATCCAAAATAACTAGAAATGTTACCTTCTATATGTTAGATACTATAGTAGTCATCACATTCAATATAAATTAAAGAAAATGGATTTAAATATGACTAATCAAAGGTAAAAAACTATAAATTAAGGGAACACTTCAATAGAAAAATTGTTTGTGATGTCGAAAAACATTTTATTAAAAGAGTCATCAAAAGTAGCATGATGTTGTCACTAGATAAGAAAATTTGATTCTGGTCTAAAATTCCATGACATATATTCACTTTCACCATCCTAAAAAATACATAGGCATAATATCTTTACTAAGTCTATTTCAAAAAATGTTTATATACATTCTAACAGATCATGTATATAGTGTAGTCACATTATACCTAGTAGTGGTTCACACCAAACCCCTACCCATCTATCATAAAACCAAGTGTATAATGAATCAATACAATGAATATCGATAATATATAAATAAATTAATAAATTATAATGTAAATTATTATTTAAGTAATATACTCATTCTCTATTATCTTCCTAATAAAGGCCCTACATTAATCTGATAAGCCTAATTAGAAGTATGCTCAGAATCCAAGATATGATACTCATCTACTAAAATGAACCTATACATTAAATATTCTATCAAGTTACATCCATTATATGATGAAGAACACCTAAAAAAAGAATCATATAAATATATGCAACAACTGTCATATATTCAGGATTTATCCTCTTATATGAGAAAGAAAACATATGTATCTGTGCGTATATATATTGGTATGTGTAAAAGTTATGCACATGTAATTTATAAATATAATCATAATTATAAAGGAACCTGCATATAGAATATATAGAAAAAAAATAAGGCTATAAATATCTAAAAATAATTTGGTTCTTGACCAAAATCTATTAAAACACTAGAACGAACACCATGGAAACATAAAATATAGAAAAAACTGTAAAATTTGTCTCCATTCCATGTTGTATAGAACATAAAATTCAATTGACACATATTTCACCTTTACACAACATTAATCCCCCAGAAAAAATGAAAAAAATCTATCAATTGCAATCCTTATAAAATAAATGAGGGATAAGAAAAACAAAATGATATTACATATTTCATAATTGCATCATACTCTATGAGGGAATGGTGGTTTAAATTATTTAGTGTAAATTATGATGATTATAATGGAGTTCATAAATCATAATGTAATTACACTGTATTAATAATGTGATCCCAACTAGTGTGTTGGTTCACCACCACATTCTTATCTTCATGGTATACTGTCCACCTCAGACGATCATCATGGATGAACCTCTATTTATTCAAATTCCACCACCTACTAAACCATAATTTCTAGTTCACTATTTATATTATTTATAATTTCACAATATATTACTTCTATTTTATCTTTTAGTGAATGATCTTCTGGTGAAATTCTTTCTTGCACCATTCTAGCAGACATCCACCTATTTCTTCTTGAGCCTCGAGAAATTGCCCCTATTTATTACGTCAACCCATTTTTGGAAATAAAAAATAATGCCTTAATATTTCCTCATTTTAGTAGATATTATTTATTTTTATTAAAATTATTTTCACATGGAGAACCTATAAATATCCCACATGTAGATTATTTTACTAGAATTCATTACTATATAATTCCATCAATTTATAAAGAATTCTTTTCTTTCTCTAAAACTATAGTTTAGTATTTATATGGTTCCCCAACTATATTTTCTTGTCTTCCATGTCTGAATGTGTTGTATAAATACTCTAATAATTCCTTCAAAACAACCACTGTCAATATATATTGTATATTTCAAAACCTATCTGTCTTATTAAGATCTTACTATACACTATAAAATAACTTCTATATGAACTGAAACATTAATTGAATGTTATTTTACTTTTAGTGAAATTTGGGATTTTTTTCAAAGTAAAGTTCACTTCATTAATAAAAGGGGTATCACATTACTATTATTTATCATATGACCATCTACTAACCCTCAAAACCAATTAAACCCTTCAAAGTTTTTGTTAAATATGCATACTTATAGTTCATTATTGAGAGTGATACTACCAGTTGAAGATTCAACATATAACTATATATCATTTTTTTATAAAGTAAACACATGAATTTTGAAGAACTCTTGTAGCCATTAAATGTAATCTTACAAAATTAGGGGTAATGTTATTGAAGAATGGTTACTTATGATATTAATCCCTAAAATTCAATTAATTGGACCATAGTTATTCATTTCAGAAAAATTATACAACATAAATTTTTTCCCATCGATCCTCTCCCTTACGGGAAATACAATTTTCGTGTAAATTACATATAGAATTGGTGTAATAAAACACCCATAACAAAACTACTTCTGATAAAACCAATGAAAAAAATTACTATGGTAAAACATCTGATCCTTTATTTTGTTTCTGAACTTCTAGTTCCAATTCATTATTGATTTATTAAATATGTAAATGATACATTTTATTAGGAACACACATCGCATATATCATTAAACTAAAAAACCTACCGACTCCTCAATGAGGACCTCTTTATATAATTCCTTTTAAAAAAATTCAATCTCTATTTCAAAATTTTCAATCTGAATTTCTAAAAATTGAAAAATAATGAACACTATTAAGATATTCATGTGCTAAAATACCAGTAAAAATTTCATCGATAAAGATACACCATCAATTTTTTAAAAACAATATATGAATATACTAGAATTTTACCTTCGTCCACTATCTATCTCTTCTTTAATCTGATAAATTTTTTTTGGTGAGGATTTGTTCCCCATAGGCCTTTCCATTAGGACCCATTTTTTGGAATCATTAATTAAATCATGTTTATCCCCCATGTCCAAATCCCACTATTCTAATTATTTCAAACAATTCACCTATTCTAGGCGCCCTGGATCACCATAATCTCTTAGTAATATGTAGTAAAAAACATCACCAAAACTTTTGAATGGGTATCTCATCATGGTATATCTATACAGTCTTATCAATGTTCAATATACTTCTAGTACTACAAAATATAGTGTTTCAACTTTTAATGCTTGTGATTACATTGTACTTGAAGACTTCAACACACCTTTTTTGAAACAAATCATTAAAACATTAGCTATTTATTTTGATAAATCATCTTATTGTCTTAGAGTTTCCGTTACTAACATTCTCACTGGATTGAAAATGTCATCCATAACATTTTTAAGTCCTCTAAACTAAACCTTTTCTTTTAATTATGCTCTTCTCTTTTCATGAAATTCTACTAGGTTCTGATCCCCCAACATGTTTTTTTATTAATGATTAGAAATCATGTTTTAATGAAATTGTGAGAGTCATTATCCAAGAGTTGAAATACACAAATATTGTTACCAAAGGAAAAAATTACACAATCACGTCATAACCTACATATTATCACATTCCTGAAATACTTTTAGGCATATGAGACTACTTTGAGAACCTTGACATTGTTAAAAAATATCTTCCTTCCAAATAGAAAGATATCCTTATGTTGATGTCCAATTTCGGATGATAGGCTATGATAGACTTTGTACATCCCACAATCCACTACAGTATCCTAAAAACCATTAATGAATCCAAGAAAAATGTAAATAATAAAATCCTTCTCCTCCATCATCCTGTTTATCTACTCATAAACACTATTATGTTCTAGATTCACTATAACAATATTCTCTAAAAATTAACCATGATCTAAAAAATATCTATAATTATATACCTCTACACCCACAAAAATTATTTTATCACAAACATATAACCTTATTTACAAACCCATTTTTTTCTTCATCCCTCCAACAATTGAAGTTCTATAATATAATAAAGTAGTTTCTTAGAATGTTCATCCAAAATTTTAATATAGAATCATCAATTTAAGTATTATATAAGTTATCCTCCAAGTGACCACACCATATTCGATCCCCAATCATCTATTTAAACTACCTCTATGTTCTAGTTATTTATAATTTTCCCCTCCTTCAATATGGAAACCTTCTTATAATTTTTGAAGATGCAATCCTCATATAATATAAAACCTATGTGTTAGGCCTTTAAATAAACATGAACTTCTCGTATCATTATCTATTTCTCTTATAAGTGATATATAAAGTGGTGATATAACTTCATGAAATAAAAAAATCCATGAAAATTTTTTCCTTATGGTGAACCAATGAGGTAAATAATCTTAAAATCTAATCCTCTTTAGATGAACATTGAATTTGGGAAAAAGTTTCATTAAACATATAGGAATTTTGTATAGAAATACACATCATAATGTTTCTCTACTAATATTAAATTATTCCTTAACATTCATATATTCAAAAAATCCTCCTTCTCTAGAATCATTACAATCCATATAAATATTTAAACATCTCCTTTGAATAATATTTCATGAGTTTTTTCATCCAAAATATTCACTTTATCATACCATCCAGATGTATAATTCCTCCATCTTTCTATCTTGGATATTGAGTGCAATGAAGCTCCAAAATCCAACACACAAAACCCTAACGAAATAATGAAAATCATGTGTAATCCACTCATATATTCAAATATAGGATTTAGAACCCACTAAAAATAAAATACCTTATGTAGTTATTAATAAATTCTCCAAAATATTTAATTATGTGACCTTTTATCCCAAAATTCCAATATAGGGTAGCACCATCAACCGAGCTACCCCTATTCCATATACTTCTTTATAAGACCGTGATATTCTAGAAAATATTTTCTCTTTAACAAATTCATTGTGTTTGACTGATTCTGATGCATTGAACTGTTTAGCTATCTGAATAATTATTATAAATTAAAAACTGAATATATCTATATGGTATTAAATTGGAAAATAAAATTTCAAAAATAAATTCTAAATCAGTGTAGAAATAATATTTACCCTAATGAAGTGTTTTTAAATATTTCATTTTTGAGAATTGTTTTTTATATTTTTTATTCAAAAATATATTCATTGTTTGTAAATTAGAGAAAAAATATATTTTACATAGGTGAAATATTAATTCAATGAGTATAAATTGGTTAAAAATGAATATAAAATAATTTAATGGTAAAATGTGTTTATATGGAAAATATCATTTTGTGCTTGTAATGTATTTTTTACATAGTAAATTAAATTAATTAGATTTTATGAATAATATTAATGTAACTTGTAGATAATTTATTTAATAAATTATATAAAGATTATCCTAATGGTTTTACAATACATGGAATGAGAATAAAATGAATTTATGCTTAAAAATGATTTTTAAATAAAAATGGGGTTTACACGTTTTGTGCATGGATATTATAATTGACTTATATGAATTATAGGAATCTAATATTATGAAATATTTTTTTTTATTTTTTTTATAATCATTTTTCTTAAAAATGGTTTTGCTAATTTATTTTTAATAATGGATAGTAATAATTGTAAAATTTTAACACCTCGATAATGGGTAAAATGTGTGAAACATGGCTAAAATTATGGGAAAGGCATAAAATTCATTAAAAATTCATTAAAATCATTAAATCGGTTTATAATATACATCATCATCAAAAATTATAAAATATGGAAATTTTTCCACTTTCTTTTATTTACGACCTTTATATTATATTAAGCAATGAATATTGATAATATGTGACTCTATTTTATCAAATATATATAATATTTTTCATAGGAATAAAAATATGTAATTAATGGAAAAATGGTTATTTTTATGATGAATAAATTATTTGTATGTAATTATTTTATCTTTCATTTTTAATGGTTTTATTTCCTAAACTCTTTCATATGGCTAATGATACACTTGTTCAAGAGGGTGAAAAGTCACAATATGTATTATTTAAAATATTTAACGTGATTTATTTATAGACATTTTAAAGTATTTAATGAAATTTTTGGATCCAAGTTAATTGTAATTAGTGTTTTAAAAAATAAAATTCTAACTCTAGGGTAATAATGGGGTTTCAAAATTCCACATATTTGAATAGTCTTGAAAACTAATTTAAGGATTTTTTATGTAAAAAAATTTTAATTTAATCATTTTAAAAATCATAAAAATATTTTATTTTATCTTAGAAATGTTAAATGGTCTACAATATTAACCATTTAACATTTATGATCCACTTTACTTTTCAGAATGAAGAAATTAAACATTGAAAATTAAGTATTTAATTACCATGGATAATGATAAAAGGGATAACGATGAGGTTAAACTAAGTGACAAGGTTCAAAATACCATATAATATTATATAAATCATATTTTATGTATTTACATAAACCTTTATCTCATTATATTAGATTATATGTAAATTAAGTGTCATTTTATAGTAGTTAGAGGCATATTACATATTATTATCTCATCTATCTACAAGACTGGAAAAAACCTCACTTATACAAGGGAACTGGCTATCCTCGCCACTTAGAACCTTCTTGAGACACTTATAAAGACCAAAAAAAATACCAAAAACCTTATAAAATCCCCTTGTAAAATTATAGAGGGTTTTATATTCTAATAATATCAACCCAAGCATCCATATTAATAGATCTAAAAGTGGTTTCTCAAAGAGGAGGTAATTACCTACACAAAATCCTTTTGTGTTTATTTTTTAATCTACCTCATCCAAATGTTATTTATTCATATTTAAATATTTAAATAATAAAAATAATCTTATTTAAATTTTATTATGTTATTATAATAACCATTACATATTTATCATCCATCATAAAGGAAATTAAAAACATTGTTGTGCATACATTTGAACTATCATCTCTACAATCAAAATATTTTATTTTTCTTCATTGAATCATAAAGTTGGTTATAAATCAGGTATTAATGATTATATATGATGTTTTTAACATTATTAGTATTATTTACAAATAAGCTATTATCTACCTTCTAACCCACAAATCTGTTGTAAGATAATAACATCCCTTTTTTGTTTGTAGACTATCAACTTCACGAAACGATGTGATTATTTTTCAATTTGTAATTTATATTGAAGATCATAAGGATACATTTATGGATTACATATAATATTTACAATATTATTATTATTATGGAAATATATATTATTATTCATCTTTATTCAATCTGATTCATTGAAGAATGAAAACATTACTCGTGTGTATGTATAGACAACCATCTCTACGAAGTGTTGTAATTTTTATTTCATCACCAACATACATGAACAGTTATATAAGTATATATAATTATCAAAATTGATACTTATTACCTGATTAAGATTCAATAGATTATGAAACCATTACCAATATTCAAGGATAGAAACCACCATACTAGAACAGGCATCGAAAATAGAATAGTTAACACCCATAACAATAATTTTAATGAATAAATACTAATAAAAAATGATAAGATGTCATTTTTGAATGATATCCACTAATATAAGTATTAATATGGTTATATTATAGATTTATAAAAAATATAAATTTATTTTATAAGAGTTTAAGAGAACGTACGAAGAATGTCTGGACATAAGGTAACGGTTTCTCATATCACTATAATTTCTATATGTCATATTACATTTTAACCAATCATTTGGTTTGTGTGGTATATATATATTGAATAAATGTATTAGATGATATATTTCATGAATTATTTTTCTGAATAAAAAAATCAATTTATGGCTCTTTCTTTTATTATTTTTTTCATTCAAACATTACAAAAACATTAAGTGTTATTCCCCCAAATATTGTTTGGTTTATAATTTTTCAAGATAAAAACCTACTTAATGTTTATCAAGTTTATATTATAACCAATTATATTTTGTATCATGAATATATATACCTTATCGGTATTTAAAATTTCATCTGAAATTATTTCTTCCAAGGGTTTTATGATTCAAAAGTTACTTTATTAGTAAGGGTTTATGCTATAATCCATTTTTTGTAGGATTTTCTTTTTGAAATTTTAATTTTGTGAGAATAAATTGCATTATAATTAAAAACCAATATATTTTTTTATCCCATAGTTACTTCTATAATTTTCATGAAATTATAAATTGTTTAAATATTTTGCATTTTAAATTATCAATAATTTATTTTAGTAAAAGTCATCCTGATTTCATCTTCAGGTGACTAAATTTATCCTCCATGTCCTTTTTCTTAAAAAAGTTTTAGTTATGTTTTTACCTATAAATGAAATGTTTATAAATTTTCATTTTCACTAACTTTTAGTATAATGACCCTAATTTATAACTGGTAATATATCCATTAAATCATGATCATATGATTAGTATAAATATAAGTTTTTAAAAACCCAATTGTCATGGAAAAAGGAATTGAGGTCCCCAACCAGTAGAATCATAGCATATGAAGACCATTTATACTAGCTTCTGAGGGAGGTAGAATCTTTGGTATTTTCCCTTGACTATTACCAAGATGAGATATAACCACTTATTCATGATTGAAACCGTTTACAAGAGATGTTCAAGCTCATTGAGATATTGAACCAAACCATGTATGGAGAACCACCCCATAAAAGTATAACTATCATGCACCTTACTATTATAGTGTTTGTATGTGTATTAATGGGAAATGTATCAAGACCCTTGAAATATAATAATGTACATTATTTGGTAATGGATATATTTTCATCACATTATTGTTATTTTTAAAATGATTTTTATTTTTACATAATAAAATAAAAAATGTATTTTTGAATTATTTTAAAATTCAATTAAGGAATTTTATTAATAATTAACGGATTTTTGAAATAAATAAATAATTTACTAAAATATTATTAACATGTAATTTTTATTTAATATAAATGATCATATAATTTTTTCACATCAAATGTAATTTTTTATAAGGGTTCAAAAACATTTAATGTCAAAAAATTGATCATTTATTAATAGATGTCGTTTTATTTTGTAAAAGTAAAAATTCACATATTTAGAAATATATTTAGATAAAAATAAATCTTTTTCTAGAAAAAAAATTGAAATTATCAAATGGTGAATTTTTCATAAATTTTTATGACTGTCGAATTTTAAGGTAAAAATTAATTACCGTATAAATATACTTTATGTATAGTGACATCATAACAACCCAAAAGCGATATAATAAATCCTGAAAATGTATCCATGAAAAAATATATTTTTACATTCTAAATATTTTTATTTTATGTTTATTTTTTTAATTATATAAAGCCTTTTTAAATTATCCAAAACCATTAAGATATTTTAAGGTTTTAAAATCATTTCATTAATAGTATGACTCACTTCCACATAAGTAAGGTCATAAATTTATTATTTTCATTCCTTGGAATTATAAAATAATTGAAACAACTCCCATTTGGTTGAAATATTGGGAATAAAGATGGTATGGTTTTTGGTTTTGGTTATTTTATAATCTTGTGTCCCAAACCTAAGTTTGAGAAATAATAAAGAATTCCCTACTCATTTACTATATAAACCTAAACATGATCCCATTTTATAGTACTCAAATTTTTTGGAGCACTCCATTACTCTTCCCTCCCATCTATATAGTTCTACCAAGGTTCACCATGCACTCAAGAATCTCCTCTCAAACCGTTAGTGTCACACAATCAAGTAAGGGATTCTTTCCATTCACTTTTTAAATTCAAATTTCATTATTATAATATGACATATATATTCAATTACTAAGGTTGAGAAATGTCTTTACATGTACCTATTGCATCAAATTTTATTTAAAAATTATTATAGAACCATTTTTCACTCATAAACCCATATGATGAATATTTAAATGATGTATTTATAGTGAAACAATTTCACCACGATTTTCTATGACAAAATAATTTTATAGTGAATACCATACTGATTTCCTATGAAGGGTTTACACCTCTATAAAATAATATTTATCTGAATTGGGAGTTACATCTATGTATTCCACACTCTGATATTGGGGAATGAAATGTGATGATGAATGAATCCATGTTTTTTTATCTATGGGGCACAGATTTAGCATGATAATGAAATGAAAGTGATGGGTGTGCCCATAATTATATATTGCCTCATTTCATTAGTTAATGTTTAGTCTCATGAGACATTATGTTGGGACATGGTTTGAAATTGACCTTATTATGCGTCTATTTTGTGACTTATTACATTATGATGTATTGTCAGTTATCATTCACATATGTTTATAATGTAGTGTTTTATGTTGTTTCCACATTTCCCATTTTCTTTTATGATATCTTGTTATTGTTGGAGTTGGTGGCCTAGGACCAACTACTTTATAATTTATTATTTAATAAATACCTTATCACATCTTGATTTTCATCTGCGTGAAAATTCATGTAATAATTTCCTAAGGATTGATGTTGCATTTAAGGGTCATAGCGGATCCCTGCTATAATGAGAAATAAGAAGTGCCATAACACTATTGTTGAATATTTGTTCTATGACTGAATGATCTTATTTAAGGGGAACAAATAATATATTCCATTAGGGGTGAGGACTCATAAAATATTGAGCCACCTTCTCATGATTTAATTCCTTGGTAATGTTTAGGAAGATATTAGGGGAACGAGACCATACAGTAGGAAATCCACATTTCATAGTGTAATAGGATGTTCCTATTTGAAGACGTGTGTATTGGTCCTTAGAAATTAATATTATTATTAATGGGTATTACAACTCACACACTTAGATGTATTGATGAAAATTATGATGACACACTATTCACAGTGAGGTAGGATACGTGGGGTGCGTCACAAGGGATATTGCATTAATAGATAATGTGATAAAGGATTTTTCCCTTATGTTCCATAATATAAATAGATATGTTATGCCCTTTGATGGAATTGATATTGCCTAAATAATTCCATGGCCATGGTGAGGAACGAGAAATCTCAAATCTAGAATGTCAAAGAAGGAACAATCAAACACATGGGTTGATGACACTAGAATGAAACCCACTTGATTCAAGATATCGAGACAAAGGGATTACATTAGACGATAAGTGTTCATAGGATATAACACGTCATTACGGTGTTAAATTCTATCTCTATTGGTGCCTTGTCATGTTTCTAGATGCTAACATTGGACTTTAGGTAGGCTCATCTTAATGCCACTATGAAATAGGTAAATAGGGTCACACAATAAGTGTTTCCAACTATCTCAGTTAAATAATAATTTAATAAGTTGCACAAAGATTATTCCCAATTGTAATTTTTATAATTATTCAAGGACATCTGATCACATTTATTTTGACAATAGTTATTGAAGAGAATATACGGTGGGTGAAATAATATATTTATTAGTGATTAATGATTTGATATTTTTTTGACAAATAAATAGCCATTATTCAAGGTCTAATAAATTTCATGGAGAATATAAAGAGAATGGAAAAACAAAAGTACACGATGTGTATAGATTAATATACATTTCGTATATTCTAGGGAATCTATTAGAAAAAAAATTATTTATCTAATTAAATAATATTAGGTTTAATTTTTTGGGCTCATGTCATGAGGTATTACTATGAAATAAATGAAATGAATAAATGATTTCGGGTAATTAATTCATTTCATTGTTATATGTAATTGAAATCCCAATAATATAATTCTCATTAGCATAGAATTTTTTTTAGTTGTGCACAACAGATTTGTAGATGCTCTCAAGCCATGAGAGAATTATTTTTTCCACTAAGAACACTCTCCAGCAATGAGAGAGAGATCCTCCTCCACCGGATGAAGGAGATCGAATGCGGACATCACAAGAAAATACTCTTCAATCCTAGTACCCATATATCCATTCAGGGACTTCCAGAGATACGTAGAGATTGTTTGGATGACCTCTAAAGGTATACTACACTTGGATTCTATGAAGAAATAATGGATCACATTGGATCATGATCGGAAACATCAACGAAGATTGAATTACATTTAGGTAATTATCGTCTTTTAATTAAATTAATTATAACGAACATATGATAATACTCTATATGGTTCTGGGACTCCCCTATTTTCATTCATTCTTCATTCTATTCTGAATATTATTCATATTATCATCGTGATGGATCTCGGATTAAACTTCGTTAACGGAAAAAATTAATGTTGGGTACACCCACCAACACGCTTCCACTATGCCCAGAACCTACTAGTGGTATCAAAGGGGTCATATCTTTGATTATAATTATTTAGTTTTCCATTTGTAATTTATGAATTTAATAATTTAGATGTTTCAATTCAAGTTAATCATTCTATAAATCATAATCTTGAGATCTATTCCTCCTCTCTCATTTCACGTTCAGCTTATAGATATGACTAATTCTTTACATTCTGACTAAAAAAATAGAGTATCTCATCTAGAGGTGCCAAATGTTCGTTTCCGTACAACACCAGAATACACGGCGTGTATTCCGCAGTACACACCATGTAGTCTATTTTCAATTCATCGGATGGGTCTTCCAAATCAGGCCATGTGTTGGAGTATTTCTAAGTCTTAAATAATACCATGTGTTGACCAAGAATATGTGGGCACATAGTTTCTAGATTACACACATTGTGGTCCACTGAACACGGTTTGTAGTCCCTTCAGGTTAGTGTTATACCATGTACCCCGTACAAGGCTTTCCCAGCTTGAAACCGTGTAATGTAGATAATCCAAAACGTGTGTCCCCCTAAACACACCGTTTACTCTGAATATTTCCAAATTACATCTACATGCCCTATACACGGGCGTGTACTTCGTATGGATGGTGAACAAAATCACATGCCATCTAGTCGAAACTACACATCATGTAATCATCCAAATTACAAAGATTTATTAAAATTTATTATTATATTATACAAACCCTTGAGACGTATACCCTATTGTAGGCATAAATCATAGTCACAACATGTGATATGTGTTTTATATATATGTGTTTAATTTAACATCAGTGTAATGTTCATTTCTACTCATTGGGTAGTTATTAATGGGAATTCACTGTTTTGCCTCCAAGGTTCATGTTACATACAATGATAATTTTAAATTAATTTATTTGTATAAAATTATGATGGATGAGAATGTCAAGGAAATTCATTAAAGGGTTTATGATAAAAGGATTGATTAAATAAAGATAATTAATTTATTCAAGCATTATTTATCTTAAATAAGAACGATTAAAGAATTGAATGATAGTTTTATTTTTACATAAATATCATTTCATGTATGGATGATCATGAGCTAAACCAATACCATTGTTTGTGAATGGATTCTTTGAATTAATTTATTAAAATTAAATTTGTTGGCCTATGAGCCTTCTCGTCATTAATATGTAGGCCCTAAATGCCCAAGGTTTCATTTACATAAAACCCCATTTTACCCCTCACCTGCATGTGAGATAAAAGCATATGTAATGGATGGAGCTCCCAAGCTGGTGGATGTGGCTCATGTTAAGAGCCAATTTGAAACGAATCCATGGAGATACAAAGTTGAACAGGTAGAAAGCTATAAACACAAACCCAAAAGGATAAAAGTGTTTCTACCCTATGTCGCTGGTTAGTTTATCAACCAGTAGATAAAATAACTAATAGAAAAAGCCCATGATCAAACCCTTTATTTTATTTCCACCATTTTCATGGTTTATTTTTTGTGGATGTATTTTCCCGATCACATCATAAATGAATTAAACATGAATGAAATATAAAACTAAAATAATAAAAACTTATGCGTAAATATTTTCTTAGACATGGATAATCACTTAGGTATACCCCACATAATATTAACAAGCATGTAATCACAGAAAATAAAATGGAAGTTTACGTATAAGGATAAAATCCCACAAAGAAAATATCAACTTGGTATAGCCTTTCATAATCATGGATAGAATCGAACCATTGTTAAAAGTTCTTGAACAACCATAGTTGGGGAGATTTCAATAATTGGGGGAATATATTTCATGGTTTTTGGTTGAATTGACATTGTTTTCATTAAGGGTTGACTTCCATAAAAGGGCTTGGTGTGACCAAGAGGAAGAGGTTGAGGAAATACAAAATAAAAGGATTTTAGGATTGGGGAGTCCACTCCGCGGATCAATGAGCTGTGAGTTAACATAGTTTTCATTTGGAATTCCTACCTAAAGACCTAAAAGTTTCTTGACCAACCCTAGTTGGGGTAATGTGAAGGGAAATATGGATCCTTTCCACTATAATATTTAGGCAACAAAATATTCTGATTTCAATGGCGAGGGCTATTAGATATCGATAAAATACTCGGAGACTAATAATTATTAATTTTATTTTTTGTCATTTATTTATTATAATAAAGTGATAAACCTTTGATCAAATTAATTTTTAGAAATTTCAAGAAAAATTACATTAAACATATCATTGAGAACCATTATTAAGAAGAAAAACCTTCTCACCAACTCTAAATTCCATGAGTGACAGTGGAATTTACGCGTCATCCTATGGCACCAAAGAAAATTGTATGTGATGGATGATCCTATTCCAGTTGCACCTGGGATAGAGGCCAGTGATGAGAAACCATATCTATATATGAATCATATGGTTGATTCCATATATTTCCAATGTTTTATGCTATTGGTTATGTCTAATGAGCTCTTGAGGCAACATGAAAACAAAGACGCCTATAGCATAATGTCTCACCTTTAGGATCTATACCAATAGAAGGCGAGAAAAGAGAGGTATAAGATATCAATTTCATTGTTCATAAATAAGCTTGGAGAGTCGGAACCATTTGGGCCTCATTATTAAAGATTATTTGCTATATTGAACGCTTATACATCTTAGAGATTAAGTTCCCAGAAAAGTTTCAAAAAAATATCATCATATCATCACTGCCCAAGTCCTCATATAGCTCTATTGTCAAATATAACATGAGAAAAAATTAGAAGAGCCTATCAGAACTTTTGAACTTGATTCTCCAGGTAGATAAGGACATGGGGTGTGACAAACCATCAGTCTTTATGGTGAATAAGAAAAGGAAAGAATGATAATGGGGCCATGTATTCATAAAATATCTAAATCCCCAAAGCACCATCCCTCCAAGAAGGGGAAGATTCAAAGGCAGAGAAAGGAACATAAGGCAGTATGTTTTTCATGTGGCTAGCAAATCCAATAGAAGAGGAACTACACCCAGAATTGTGGGGATGCTAAAGCATTGTTCATTATTGAGTGCAATCCTTCCATTTCTACACATTGGCTATTAGATATAGCTTTTGGGGCTAACATCAGTATTAAAATGTTGGAACCAAGTATATTTTGAAATATTTCTATAAGAGAGGTGGATATTTGAGTTTCCAATGGCGTGAGGCAGGATAAGTAATACATTAACGATTACTTCTTCTCAATGACAACTATGATGATTTTGGGTTCACATAACGGTTATTATGTGCCTAGTGTTACCAAAAACATAATTTTTTTATCATGTTTGGATATGGATGAATATATTTATATGTTTGTTAATAAGGGTTGTATCTTTTATAAGAACAATGTACATTATGGTATTGAACATTTAAATAATGGTTTGTATGTATTAAATTACGAAAACCAAGTGTTGGCAATCGATAATGAAGTAAACACACATGAATCATACATCACACAGTTGTGCCATCACCATCTCAGTTATTTAAATGAGAAGTGCTTGACGAATCTCTTTCAAGATGGTTATTTAGACTCTACGAAGCTAAAACCACTTGATAGATGTCTTTCTTGTTTACAAGGTAAAATTCCCAAGAAACCTTTTAGTGGACATGGTGAAAGGGCCATAGAGCTTCTAGGATTGATGCACATAGATGTGTGTGGACCATTTCTAATAGAAGTTAGAGGTGGATATTATTACTTCATTAATTTTACTAATGATTTGATTGGATATGGATATGTATTCTTAATGAGGTATAAGTCATAATCCTTAGAGAAATTTAAGGAATTAAAGAATGAAGTAGAGAATCAGCTTGATAAGAAGATAACGAATCTTTTATTGGACCGAGGTGGGGAATATATGAACCAATAGTTCATCAATATTCTACGGGAGTCTGGGATTCTATCCCATCTCACTTTTCCTTATAAACCACAGTAGAATGGTTTTAATGAATGGAGGAACTACACCTTGTTGTACATGGTGAGGTCAAAGATGAGTCATGTAGATCTTCCATTATCCTTTTGTGGATTTTCATTACAAACTATTGCATACACATTAAACTGAGTACAAACTAAGGTGGAAAATCGAATTCCCTTTGAGTTATAGAATGGAAAGAATCCAATTTTATCACACACACATGTATGGGGATGTGAAGCATTTGTTAAGGCCTTATAAAGAAATAAAATAGCACCATAGGGCACGAGGTGAATCTTTATATGATATCCCAAGGAAAAGAAAGACTATTACCTATATAACTCTTCAAATAAGAAAGTGATTATCGCCAGACATGCTGTATTTATTAAGAGGGTGCACATCCTCAAAAAGGATTATGGGAGCAATATTGACTTCATAGAAGTTGATGCTCAAGATACATCGGAGTTGATACATGAACAAGTTCCACAGGTCTCTGTGGAAGTGGTTCTAGAAACACAAGTATTGTGTAGGAGATCAAGAGATGTAAGGGAACCAGAGGGATTTGGATTCATAGTCACAGAAGATGGTGAATCCTTATTGTAAGACAATGATGAACCACTCTCCTATAAGGAAGTAGTAGAAATATCAGAAGCCTCAATATGGCATGAAGCTATGAATTATGAGATGAATTCCATGTATTACAACCAAGTTTGGGTTCTAGTTGATGAGCTTGTTGATGTAAAGAAAGGTGGATGAAAATTGGTATTCAAGAAAAAACTGGACATATAAGGTCATTTTAGAACCTATTAAGCAAGGCTAGCGGCCAAAGGATTCATACAGCATGAAGGGATTGACTATAATGAACCCTTTTCGATAGTTTCCATGTTTAAATCCATAAGAATTATACTTTCCATAGCAGCTTACCATGACTGTGAGATATGGAAAATGGTTGTCAAAACAACATTCCTTAATAGGAACTTTCAAGAACATGTCTACATGACACTACGAGAAGGTTTTGTGACAACAGGTGGAGCCAAATGGGTTTTAAAGTTGCGAAAATACATTTAAGGATTAAAGAAAGCATCCAGGTCATGTAATTTTCGATTTGATGAATCCATAATAGAATTTAGTTTCATTAAGAACTAATGTGAGCAATGTGTTTATAAGTGGTTTAATGGGAATGTGGTCATTATACTAGTAGTATATGTCGATGACATGTTGATTATTGGAAATGATGTATCAGTCTTAAAGTCAGTTAAGGACTAGTTGAACTAGTGTTTCTCTATAAAGGACATGGGTGAAGAACCCTATGTTCTAGGGATCAAGATCATTTGTGATAGATCTAAGAGGTTGATTGGACTATTTCAGGGTACATATATTGACCAGGTACTGAAAATATTTAGTATGGAACAATCCAAGAGGGTATTGGTTCTAGTATCCTATGACCTACATCATTCTAAGAAAATGTGTCCACACACACAACAAGTGAATGATATAATGAGTAATATATCAAATGATTCGACTATAACATCCATCATGTATGTCATGTTATTTAATAGGATTGTTGTTTCCAGTGCACTTAGAATGGTATAAAGATATCAAGTAGATGTAGGAGAACAACATTGGACTACTATTAAGATTATCCATAAGTATCTATGTAGGACTATGGATATGTTCCTTGTGTATGGAGGAGATAAGGAGCCTGTCATCAGAGGGTATACTGATGCTGGTTTTTAGAAAAATAAAAATGATATGAAGTCGCAGTCTGGGTATGTTTTCTGTCTTAATGGAGGAGCTGTGAGATGGAAGAGTTTAAAGCAACCAGTTTTCACCGATTTTACTATGGAATCTGAATTTATAGTGGCTTCTGATGCATCCAAGGAAGCTGTCTAGATTCAAAACATTGTCCAGGAATATGATGTCATGCCTAGCAGTAAATATTCTGTCACATTTTTTTGTGATAATACTGCAACAATGGATATTGAAAAAAAACTAAGGTAACATCAATAGAAAAAGCACATAATTTGAAAGTATCACCTCTTGTGGTATTTTTATCAAAGGGGTGAAGTTGCAGTGAGTAGAGTTTCCATGGAAGATAAAGTGGAAGACCCAATGACTAAATTCAAATCTCAGGAAAATCATTAATATCATGTGAGAGATAGCGGGTTTAATGTTTTTAACAGTTGGCTCTATTCCAAGTGGGTGCCTGTTGGATTTAGTGGCCTAGAACGAACTAATTTGTACATTATTCAATAATAAATTCCTTATCACATCTTGATTATTATTCTTCATGACAATGCATGTGATAATTTCCTAAGGATAACTGTTTTATAAATAATCATAGCGGATCCCTACTATGATGTGAACTCGGAAGTGGCATAACACTATTCCTGAATATATATTCTATGACCAGATGATTTTATATGCAGAACAAAAACAATACTTGACATTAGGGGTGAGGCCACATAAAACATTGATGCACTTTCTCATGGTGTGTTCTCTTGGTAATATCCAGGAGGATATTATGAGAACGATACCCACTAGTAAGAAATACACATATCATAGTGTCATTGGAAGTTCCTATCTGCAAACGTGTGTATTGGTCCTTAGAATTTTACGATTATTATTATTGGGTATTAAAACATTCATTCATATTTGTATTGAAATTTTTTTTTACAAAAATACTATTCGCAGTAAGGTTGTATACATTGCGAGAGTCACGGGTTATACTGCATTAATAGATAATGCGAGAAAGTATTTTTCCCTTCTATTCCATAAAGGAAGTAGATATCTTAGTGCCTTTGATGGAATTGATATAGACTAAATAAATCTATGGCCATGTTGAGGAATGTGAAAGTTCAAATCTATAAATTAAAATAATGAATAATCGAGCTCATCTGTATGGCACTAGCATGAAACTCACTTTATTTGAGATATCGAGATAGAGGGATTACATTACAAGGTAAGAGTTCGTAGGATGTGGCACATCATTACAGCATTAACATCTTTCTCTATGGGTGCCTTGGTGTGCTACAAGATGCGAACCTTGGACATAGGCTCTGCCTAATGCCACTGAAAAAAAGGCATATAGGGTCAAACTGTAAGTGTGTCCAAGCATCTCAGTTAAATATTAATTTAACAATTTAAAATAATGATTATTCGGGATTTTGGTTTAATAATTTTTCAAGGATGGCTGATCGCATTTATTTCGACACTAGTTATTCGAGAGAATATACTGTGGGTAAAATAATATATTTATTAGTTATTAATGTTGTGATATGAATTTGATAAATAAATTTACATTATTCATTGTCTAATAAATGTTGTGGTGGAAATAAATAGAATGGAAAATCAAAAGTACATGTCGTGTATATATTAATATACACGCCGTGTATTCTGAGAATTTATAAGAAATAATATTATTTATTTAAATAAATAATATTAAGTGTAATTTAATGGGTGTATGCCTTGTAATGATAATAGTCAACTATTACTAATAGACATGGGGTATTACTAAGAATTAAATGAAATGAATAAATACTTTTGGGTAATTAATTCATTTCATTATTCTATATAATTAAAATAACAATTATATAATTCTCATTAGCCTAGCCATTTTTTTGTGATTGTACACAATGGATTTGAAATATCTCTCAAGCCAAGATAGAGTTCCTTTTTTCACCAAGAATTCTCTCATACTACAGAAGATAGATCTTCTTACACCGAATCTAGGCGATCAAATACAGACATCACAAACATAGGCTCTTCCACACTAGAACCCAGATATCCATTTGGCGACGTCCAGGGATATGTGAAGCACCTATTTATCACTTCTATAGTGATCATACACATGGTATCTATGAAAAAACTATGGATCATATTCGATCATTATCAGAATCATCAATGGAGAAAAAATTCCATCAAGGTAATTATCATCTTTTAATTAAATTAATTATAACCAATATATGATGATCCTTTATATAGTTCCAGAACTCCCCTCTTTTCTTTCATTCTTCATTTTATTATAATGATCTGAAATTTTATTATCATGACATATCTGAGATTAAACGTTGTTAATGGAAAAAATTAATGTCGGGTACACCCACTAACTCGCTTCCAATGCACCCAGAACCTACTGTTATATCATGCTTCATTATTAATTTTTCAAATTCTCACACATTTTAATACCTTTTTTATATGCCTATTTTCTAATATTTTCACCTTATTCCATGTTTATTCCCTCACTAGGATTTATATCTCACCACATTCTTATGTATCTCCCTCTCTTATCCGGCATAGCTTTAAATTCCATGGAATTTTAGAATCATGATAAGGATGGTTTCAATAGTAATGTTGTATTCCATGTTCAATAACTTATTCCATGTACATAATTCCCTAATACACTAGACTTATTGACCTTTTCAGTTTTATTATGTTAAATTTTATGTAATTAATCATTAATTAACGAGAAATAAAGTGAAGGGATGTCTTAGTTAGTTTCAAAGTCAAATTTTAACTATTTCTGGGATTAGGATTGGAAATATTTAGAGAAACAGTTATGGATAAGAATATTTATAAGAAAAAATCCATAAATTTTGGTAAGTATAGAGTATGTGGTTTATCAAAAAAAATATATCATTGTTTGGATATAATAGGTGGATATGGTTCCAAAAAAGATTTACCTAGGGGTATCAACTCTAACATGGTGCATCGAGCCTCACATGACATAACATAGTACATTAGAATGGTCCTTTCTATGCAGAATGTTTGAAACCGTCTAGGGATATGATTTGGTAAACATATAATCTAATTAAAAACCATTATTAATTGGACAAGAAAATCCCATAAAAATATATGATGGTAAATAGACCATAGATAACATTGATTGAATCCTAGAATATCGTATGTTAAAAAAATAAATTTAATTTATAAGTCATCCCTTTAATGTCATTGGAATCCACTTTGTATGCATAATATTTTAAAAATAGTCATCTTTAATTTTCCCAGTATTAGAGACAATGACCAAAAAATGGAGGAATTAGGTAAATGATCAATGCGACATGAAATGTGATGACTGTCCCAATGAGATGCCTAACTCAATGGGATCAGGAATCACAAACTTTGTGATGATAATATATTTCATGACTTAGGTTTTTAATAGAATATTGAATCAAGAGAAGTTCCAAAAACCCCCCCTAAGAATGAGCATGCTATAATTGAGTGCTTTATGTGACGATGACCACTGAATTTCAATGACTCATCCAACATATTAATTTAGTAACAATGGATTGACACCATTGAGAAGATCATATCCAACATTAAATGGTCGAAAAGAAGATAAGGTTCTTCTAACTTTTTAACATATAGTGGAAGATGTTTATTATTTGTAGACATTGATCAGGAATACGAAGCTTGAGGAAGATATAAAAGTGATAGGGTGGAAGGAATTCTCAAAAATGTTCATAGATAAATATTTTCCTCACACTCACCATCCTTAAATGTAACAGGATTTCCTTTCCCCTAGAAACAATGTCAACAAATCTATTGGGATGTATAAGGAAAACATCACAAGGATTTCATGATACACTTCAATATTGGTCATTAACCATGAATTCATTTTTGACCACTTCATTAGTGGGATAAAACCTAGCATACAAAAATCACTAGCTATCCAAGACATTGATATATATGAGGAAATTTTTAGATGTGCCCTCAAAGTAAAAATGGAGATCTATAAATATAAGGGGTATCAAGGGGATAGTAAAATGGAAGTGTAGTTTAATTCAGGAGGTATGATGTGTTAATCTAGTGCTTAGAAACTTCAACATCTCGCGTGTGAATGGTGTGGAAAGAAGTACCTCGTAAATTTTGAATGGGGAAAGAGGAAATGATTTAGGCGTGGGAAGAAAAGAAACATAGATAATGATTTCCAATTAGATAAACCCACTAATTTAATAGAGGAATAGAATTATATATCCAACCCAAAACCGATTGATTATTGATTTAAATACAAGCAGTACGGGAACTTTGCAAATCAATTCACGAAGGCATGGTTTTTTTGAGACAACCAAAAAACTCCAAGGCAGCAAGGGCAATCGTTTCCCATCATGACCGTTGAGGTGGATCCTAAAAATTATGTGGTGAAAGGAACACTAGTTATTTCTTCATGGATTGAGGTAAAAACCTTTGATTATGGTTCTATGATTTTGTTTATATCACAATTTGTTAGAAGAACTACTTAACCACCACTAAAACGTTTGGAAGTATAGTTGTCAGTGAAAATGGAAAATGGGGCAGTTATTGTATCCGAAGTATATAACTCCTCCCCTATCAAAATTTATGAGCTAAAATTACCAACCAACACATTCATACCTCCTTTGGTTTAATTTTATGAAATTATGGGTGTCTATCAGTTTTCCCTATATAAATCCAATATAAGTTTCCAAGAGAAGGAAATAATATCAATATTTTGAATCAACCCTACTTCTATATTAGTGACAGGAGGATGAAACTTCTTTATCACTAACATTATAATAAGGGATATTATTGACCTAGGAGAAAGTGTATTTTTATAAAAATATTAAGTATAAGTAAAAAATATTCCTTGAAGACATGCCCATTATGAGAGAATACACTGATGGGTTTCCTGAGGAATCGCCTAGTCTTACTCTTAGTCACGCGGTTGAATTTTCAATCAATATTTTAACTATGGAATTGAAATTATCCAAGACTCCATATATAATGGATGTTGTTGAACATGATAATTTTATGAAAAAACTATGGAATATTAGGATAAAGGGTTCATATTCTGAACTGCTTCACCATGGGGTGCACCAGCTCTTTTCGTCAAGAAGAAGGATGCATCAATACGTCTTTGCATTTATTATCGTGATATCAACAAGATCATTACAATGAAAAAGTGTACTATAAAAAAATATTGATTAATTGTTCAATCAAATATGTGGATTAAGATAATTCTATAAGTTCAATCTGTGTTCTGGATATTACCACATTAGAGTGAAGATGTAGGATGTCCCCAAGACTTTTTTTTCAAACAAGATGCTAGAACTATGAGTTCATACCGATGTCGTTCATGCTCAATAATGATACATCAATCATATTTTAATTGAAAAATATTGTCATTGGATAATACCTTAGTAAATTTGTGTTAGTTCTTATAGATGGTATTCTAATATACTCAAAAACCAAGGAGGATCATGTGGAGCATATGAGAAATATGATAAAGACATCACAAAAAGAGAATAATTATACCAATTAAATAAAAGGTGAGTTCTTGTTAAATGAAGTCTCTTTATTAGGATATATCATCAGAAGATATGGAATATATGTTGCCCCTTAAACGAAAGAGACAATTCAAGGATGGTTGATTCCAATATCTTTTAAATATATTTGTAGTTTCCTTTGATTGGATAGGAATTATCATCGATTACTGAGAAATTTCTCACGCTTTTTAAACCCCTTAACAATAATAAATTGGAAGTGAGTAATGTGTTCATTGAATGATGAATGTTAAGTGAAATTCATGTTGTTGAAAGGATGTATTATAATTTCCCCCATCCTCACACTACCCACAAGTGGAGACATTTTCATGGTTTTCAGAGATGCTTTGAAGGGGGGATTAGGGGATATATTAATGAAAAAGGAAAACGTGGTAGCATATTCAACAATTCAGTTGATATTTCATGAAGAAAACTACTCATCTCCTGATATGGAATTAGCTAAAGTGATTTTTCATTGAAAATATGGTGGCATTATCTCTTTTGGGAGATGTGTAAGATATATACTGATCACAAATTACTCAAGTATATATTCACACAGAAAGAGATGAATATATTCTAGTGACAATGGTTAGATATTATTAAGGATTATTACTAGTCAATCCAATAACATCTTAGTAAAGTGAATAAATTGGAATATTTTCTTTTGTATAAATGATCCAACAAATCTATCATTGATAAAAATTGAGAGGGATCCCATCATCTTAATCTTGAAAAGGAGGGATATGAGAATCATAAAGGAAGGTACATAATTAATCATTTTAGAAATGATTTCATAATCATACCTTCTAGAAATGATAAATGTTGAAAAGAGAAATTAAGTGAGAATTCATAAGTGGATACTATAATTAAATGGAAATCCTAAAAATTCATTGTTAACGAATAAGGAGTTGTAATATTTGGGTCACTATAATTTGTAGCATAAATTATTGAGTTAAAGAAGATTTTTTAGACGACAAACATAGTTCTAACTACAAAATACATCATGAAAACATCATAAATTATTGATATCTCCATGATCACAAATTATGTGACAATATGATGAAGGATATCGTGGAGTATACATCAAGATGTCTTGTTTGTCCATAAGTGAAATATGAAAGGAAGAAATACAAGGGGATGATACAACCATTACCTGTACCTATGAAGAAGTGGGAGAATATAATCATGGAATTTGTCACTAGAAATCCATATAAACAAAGAGGGAATAATGCTATATGGGTGGTGATGGATTATCTTAAAAAGACTACACACTTCATTTCGATTCAATGGAATTTATCACTAGCTAAACTTGCATGAATATAGATCATAGAAGTGGTAAAGTTATTTGGAGTACCACTATCGATTTTATTTGATCAAGATCTAAGATTAATCTCCATGTTCTAGGAATATATCAAACAAGATTAAAATACTAATTTGAACTTCATCACATATTATCACCCCCAAACTGATGGGAAATTTAAACAAACTATCAAGACACTATCGGACATGTTGAGATCATTCTCAATTGACTTCTATGAAGGATGGGACCAATATATTCTTCTGGTCACGTTCTTATAAAATTATTGTATCCACCTAAGCATCCAAATGTATACCTTTGAATCCATTTATGGTAAGACATATAGAACACTTTCATGTCAGTATAGAGTTTTGGAATGAGAAATTGTAGGTCCTGAAATGGTTGGGAAAATGGCTCAAAAGGTTAAAACCATTCTGTAGCAAATCAAGCTACTCAGAATCTATAAAATATCTACGCGAACAATAATCAACATAAAATAGAGTTTTATGTTGGATACATTTTATTAATATCTATATCACCATGGAATAATGTGATGTGATTTGGGAAGAAGGGAAGGCTTAGTTTGAGATACATCAGACCCTTTGAGATCTCAGATCGCTTTAGATTAGTGAACTACCTACTTGATCTCCAAACGAACCTATCTCAAGTACATGATGTATTCCACATATCTATCTTGAGAATGTACGTACCAAACCCCTAAAATGTACTCAATATGTAGGTACGACCATTGGAGAATGGTATCTCATATATTCATTATAATGTGAAGATCTTAGATCATAATGGAAAAGTTATACGAGATAAGAAAATGAACTTGGTCAAAGAGTTGTAGAAATATAGAATGTTTGAAGAAGAAATGAGAGAACCAGATGATGTGGTAAAAACAAGTTTCCCTCATCTTTTTTAGCATAGGAAATGAAAATTGTGAAGGTCTTATTTCATATGGGGGAGGATTGTCACAAATTGAATTTTTATAAATAAAATTCCACCTTGTGTTTTAATAAAATGACTAATTATGAAATATAGTTATATAAAACAAATGAAATTATTCGATCTTATTATATCCTATTATATTTAATTTACCATTAGTAATATTTATCATTAATAATTATATATTGAAAAATTATCACATGATTTTCATAAATATATGGTTTTAGAAAATCCATTTGACATAGATAAAGTAAGTGATGTCGTCAACTAATTGTAGTGTACCATATGAAGCTCATTTATTAGATCTTACAAGGGAGATATAATATCTGGGAGTTTCCCTTTATTGATCATGAGACGATATCCAATAAATAATCATGAGAAAAACCATTGATAGGAGAAGTTTAAGCTCATCAAGACCACATCCCTAACCATGCATGTTGAACCACCCAATGAAAGTCTCACCATCATACCCCTTATTATTAGGGAATTTTTGGTTTTATAAAACTGGATATATATCAATAAATTATTGATATGAGTATTTAAATTATTTTATAATGGATATTTATTTATCCTATAATTTTTTTACTTTAAAAATAATTTTTAATTTGATACAACAAAACCTAAATAATATTTTTGGATAATATTCAAATAGAAAATATAATTTATATTGTTGAATTAATGACTGTTTTATAGAAATTATATATAAATAAAATAATTTTATTAAATAATTTTTACTAAATATAATTGATTATTTTATTTTTATGAAGTCAAATGTAATTTTTTAAAGGGTCTGGAAACTGTTATTTCCAAAAAACAGGCATTTCTTAGTAAATGTCAATTGTATTTTAAAAGTGAAAATTAAAATATTTAGAAAATTATTTATATAAAATTAAAATATTTTTTTGTAATCATAATGTAAAAATTATCTAATGGTGAAATGTTCATATTTTCCTGAGAAAATCCACTTTTAAGGTAAAAATTAAATACCATATAAATATGCTTTGGGTATTATGACATCATAATGACTGGATTATTTTAATAAATACCATAAAATATATCCATGACTAAATAAATTTTTTACATTAAAAAAATGTTAATTCGTGTTTATTTTTTCAATATATAAAGACTTTGGTAACCTCCAAAACTAATAATATATTTTAATGTTTTAAAATCATTTCTTAAATAGTATGACTCACTTCTATATATGAAAGGGTAATATTTTATTAAGTTAGGATAAAAATATATAATATATTAAAAACCAATAATAGTTGGAAAAAACAATGTGGAAAAACCATATGAAGGTTTTTTTAGTTATTTTATTATTTATGGTCCAAAACCAAAGTTTGAGAAAAATAATGAAATCCCCGCTGATTTACTATATAAAACCACCCAAGCGATATTTTAAATTCACTAAAAGTCAATTGAGCAAATCCCTACTCTGACCTCTCATCTCTAGAGTTATTATAGGGTTTCCAAGGCACTTAATAAGATCCCCTCACGAATTTGGAATCACACACTCTTGTAAGGGATCATTTTCCCTATATTATATATTCCACATTTCATTATTATTATATTTTCCTTCTATTTCCAATTCCTAATGTACCTAAATATCTTTGAATATCTGTATTATGCCCATTTTATTTCTAAATGGTGAAATAACCATTTTCTATCATCAACCCATATTTTTAATTTTATGTGACTCTGTTATGCTTCCAAAACTTCACAGTGATTTTCCTTGTTAAAAAATTCTATATTCAATGCCATGCCTGTTTTTTATAAAGGGTATTAACCTTTATAAACATATAATTCTTTGGAATGGGACTTAAATGTATATATTCCAAACTCCTTGATGATTATGTAATTAAATATGATTATCGATGGATCAATGTTGAACACTTAAGTATGAGATTGAAATGAAAGTGAAAGGTCCACCAGGAATTATATAGTGCTCCAATACATTAAGTAAAGTTTAGCCTCATGATAAATCCTATAGGATTAAGGAGTGAACCTAATTCCCCTGTGGGACATTTTTTATCATTATGTATTCGTATATATCCATGACCTATCTGTATGATGAAAGGTTTTAGGTTTTTCCCATATTTCCCAGGTTTCCTCAATGTTATCATGTTACATTAGGCCTCATTATTCATGTTTATGATTCTCACACATTTTATTCCACATTTATATGCTTATTGTCTAACGAGTTTCACCTTATGACATGTTTTTCTCCCTTAATGGTCTTTATATATAACCCCATTCTTATTTATATCCCCATGTTATAAGATTTAGTTTTGAAATACATGGAATTTTATAAGAATGTTAAAGATGATTTCAATAATGTTATTACATCCAAAGTCCAAGATATTATCCAATATAACCAATTCCCAAAGACACTAGAAATATTCATTTTTATAATGTATTAAGTGTAAATTTATGTGAAAAATATAGTGTTAATGTGAAATAAATGTTATAGTTTTATCATTACTATATTTTTACAGGAATATAATTAATCTTTCTAAAGAGTATTTAAAATAAATATTTATTCCCATTTTATAAAATTGTGAAAATAATTTTTTATTTTAACGTATATGACTAGATTATATTTTTCTATCATCATTAACATTAATTTATTTGAATAATAATTTAATATTTTACATATTTATCTTCAACAAAAATCACTTCCTTAATATTCTGATAATTTTCAGTTAAATATTAGAAAAAAATATTTTTCATAATTTTAAAATAAATGTTCAACAGCCTTTAAATGATCTTTTTCATATATGAAAAAATATATTAAGTATTATTATTCTTCAATGTGGATATGATATTATTTTACCTTCTATGTTATTTATCTGTATGTCTTATAATAATGGTGTTTTATGGAATATTATATGAAACCACTAATTTTACCATGGGTTAAAAATGTGTGTATGAAATCATTATATATCCCATTTTATTTCCCATGGGTTAATCATGTTATGTGGAAAATTATTTTTTTTATAAAATTATTATGATAAAATTCTATATTTATATTATTTATTAATGTTAGGGTTTTTTCAAATTATTGATGATGACATTTGATCCTGATATAGGTCATGATGATGGGTGTTCGCAATATATCTCATGATGTTAGGTGGGCCTGATATAGCTCTCTATTACATTCAGTAATGTAATAGGGTTAACTTGTTTATTGTTAGTCCAAATATATTATTATTTTTATAGTATATATATAACAAAATGAAGATGATATAGTTTATTAATGAATGGTTACTCTTGAAAAGATGTTGGAATTATCTTATTTTGTTATTCCATGATGAATGCATGATGTGTAAAAATGCCAAAATATGTTCCTTATGTTTTCTATAATATTTAATGTTTCCTTTGAAAAATAATGATTTCATATATTTCATGTATTTTTGCTCATATGAATCTGGTCTTACGTATAATATTTATAACATTACTCATTTTTATGGTCCAGGTTTTGATGGGTAGGAATTACCTTAAGTTATTCTCATACACAATGATTATGTTCTCATAACCTTATTCTTATATTATAATTAATACAAGATCACTGTTTTATATCTCATATTTCTACTATTATTGGTCATATACAATCACCGTTTCTTTTTTCTCTATTTCCCTAGGTTATGAAGACATGATATTATTCATGAAACGTTTACAATGGAGTAATGTGTCGATAATTTTTCAGGGGATGTTGAAGTTATAACAACCCTTTTTTTGTAACACAATTAAACGTGATTTATTACATAATATATTAACTTGATACAAAATAGATGACCAATAGGTATATTGTCTTTGGCACTTAGGAACATTACACAATGACTTAAAACATGAAACACAACATCTTTATTAAAAACATTATTTACATGACCACTATATTCCCTCGTACATAGCATTGCATGGGATAACCTGAGGAAATGAATAAGAAAATGGTGAGATATAAAGGCCAATAATGGAGTAAAAAACACATAAAATAAAAAATAAAATAAATTATAGGCAATAGGAAAATCAATTAAGCATAATAGAAACATGAACATAAAGGTATGATATTACATGATTATCATAACATGGAAATGTCGAAACAAAATTTAATTTGGTATTAGAATGAGACAAGGATCATTGAACATAGAGTATGATTAAACCCTAATTTCACATGAATTATCATGTGTAAACCCACATTACAGTTGATGTATCATGATACTAATCTTTCCCCAATGCATTGGAGTGCTATCTGGGTGTACCCTTCTTAAACATTTCATTTCATTCATAAGTGTGCCACATGGATCATTCAACATGTAATCATTCAACAAAATCATTCATTCCATGATAAATGAATGTGGAATGTATACATGAAACTCTTTAAACACTATGTAAATGTGCATATAGGGGAATAAAATTTATAGATAAATGGTTATGGTATTCACTACATAATGACTTTGTCTTGGAAAATCATGACCCAATTTCTACAGCATAACGACGTGACATTAGAATTCAAAAAAATGGTTGAGTAGAGGGAATGGGGTGTCTCATCCGATGCACATGAAAGGAATAGTAATGGGGTCATATATATACATGTCCCAACATGATTAATGTAACTATATATTTATAAAAAAACTTCTAGAATGTAAATGAGGAGAGTGAAATTCCTTATGGAATTTCGGCATGGTAACATGTGTACATGGGAGGCATTAACGAGAGTGAAATGGGTCTATAATCATTCAAAAATAAATAGGGTAGTATGGGGGAGGTGAAAAATAAAAACCCAACAATTATAATTGAAAATAAAAGGACATAACAATATTAAGAAACTAGGCCAAAATGAAAATGGAAGGAATCCCTTGATTGGAAGTGTGATCCCAATGGATTGGGAGGGGCTTGAAAGAGGCTTATTGGGAAATTGGGGTGCCCTATGAGGATTCTACAGAGTTAAGGGAAGAGTTTGTACGAACTCTCAAGGCTTTGAGTGAAGAGGACGTGGGAGCTTGGATTTGTTTATATAGTAAATGAGTGGGAATTCTTTATTATTTAGGTTTAGGACACCATAAATTAAACTAATCAAAATCACAAACCAGCCCATGGTTTTTGTCCTAGGATTTTTTACAAATGGGTGTTCAAAAAAATAAATTATAAGGCCAATGGACGAACATCTTAAAATAATATGGTTTCTTATGTGGAGGTGAGTCACACTCTAAGAAAATAAATTTAAAAGATAAAATATTTTATAAGTCTTGGAGGGTCCACTAATGCTTTGTAAAATAAATCGAACAAACCTAAGATCACATTATTTTAATTTTAAAACATAATTTGGGAAAAAACTATGTTTTATATTATTTTATTACATCACTATTGGGTCATTATGATGTCATAAAACAAAATATATATTTAAACGAGATTTAATTTTTACCCAAAAATTCGACTGTCTAAGAAAATTATGAAAAAATCCCCATCAGATAATTTTGATGTCCTAATTCCAAAAATAATATCTATTTTATCTAAATAATTTTCTAAATATGTGAATTCTTACATTTGAAATAAAAACAGACATTTATAAAAAAAATTCTGGGTTTTTACCGAAATAGATTTCAAACCATAATAAAAAAATAATTGTATTAATAATAATTATACAGTCATTATAAAAAGTAGATTAGTGACAATATTTTATTAAAATATTATATAATTCAAAAATCCATTAATTCATGAAAATATAATTTTTAATTGAATATAAACTAAAATACTATTTGTTCTTTAAAAACTATTTACAAAGTAATAGTGAAATGAATGTATATTTTTATTATATAAAAAAATAATACCCATAGTCATAATGCTATGGTCATGTTATATAACCCCTTATAACACCCGTATAAGAAGGAAGGGTAAGGTCTGCGATGGTGAAGGAATCTTGGGGTGGCATAAATAACATTACTCGGGTGGTAATCTCTATCAACTTCTACTTCTCCCATAGGCAGTTTCGTTTGAGCTTAACTTGTTGAAGCTCATTTTGGGCTAGGTTAAGAGAGAATACCAATGATGCCACCTCCCTTCTGTGCTCCAACAAATGGGATTCATATGGGGCAAGTCTACCGAATGAGGCCATCACTTCCTTTGTCTGAGTAAATTGGATTTGTTATTGCTTTATATTTATACTAATCCTGTGATCTCTGTTTAATGACTATATTTTCAATGGTCAAAATTCATAACGGTATTTTAAAATCCAAAAACGTAAAACTATAGAAGATCATATTTTATATAGCCATTTTACATAATAATAAATTTAATTTCATCAAGAGTAATTTTCATTAATAAAAGTTTTGGACATTACAATCTTCCCCCCCATAAGAAATTTCACCCGCAAAATTTCGTTTTCCCACACTAAAATAGATGCAGTTAACTTTGATTCATCAGTTCCTCTGATTCCCATGTTTCCTCTTAAAACATTCGGTTCATACACAATAGTTTCAAGAGAGTAATTGTCTTACTTTATACAAATTTTTTCCCTATGATATAATATATTCACTAGTGTTCCTCATAAGAAAGATCATCTTCTAATTGTACTACCTCAAAAGAGAGTACATGTGAAGGGTCTAGTATGTACTTCCTTAAGAGGGATACATGAAGGACATCATGCACTTTGGCCATGGTAGGTGGAATTTCTAGTCGATAATACACAACCCTGACACGATAAAGAATATCGAATTGTCCAATGTACATAGGACTTAAATTCCCTTTCTTTTCAAACCTCATGTCCATATTTTGCTGAGATATGCGTAGAAATACCATATCTCCAACTTTGAATTCAAGGCCTTGTTGACAGTTATCTGCATAACTCTTCTATCAACATTGGGAGGCTTTGATATGTTGATGAATGGTTTTCAAATTCTCCACCATTTATTTGACCATTTCAAGTACTAACAGCTTATTCTCACCGACTTCATCCCAACAAACTGGTGTTCTGCACCTTTTCCAATAAAGGGCTTTATAAGGAACCATTAGGATTCCTGAGTGAAAACTATTATTATATGAGAACTCAATAAGAGGAATATGATGATACCATATTACTTTTTAGTCCATTGAGCATGATATCAATATATCATCATGTGTATAGATAGTCTACTCAGATTGGCCATCAGTTTGAGGATGATAAGCGGTACTGATGTTTAGATCATTATCTTGAGCATATTAAAGACTCTTCCAAAACATATAAGTGAATCCTGGATCTCGATTGGATAAAATAAACAGAGGAACTCTATATAGCCTTACCATGTCACTAAAGTATATATGTGCTAGTTAATCCAGTGATAAATTCTCCTTGATAGTAATGAAGTGTGCAGTCTTTGTAAGATGATCCATGACAACCTAGATTACATTGATTTCATTTGATGTATTCGGAAGACGGATGGCAATTTCCATGGTGATTTTCTCCCATTTCCATAATGGTATGGGTAATGGTTTCATCATCCCATTAGACTTCTTCCTCTCAGCCTTCACTTACTGACACACCAAGCACTTTGATGTATACTCAGTAATCTCCTACTTCATGCTATCTCACCTATAATGCTCTCAGAGATCTCGATACATCTTTGTGTTTCCTGGGTGAATATAGAAATTTGAACTATTTACATCATTAAATAGTTCCTTCTTCAGCTCCGGACTAGTTGGAACACATTTTCCTTTCCCAAATATCAAAATTCATTCATCATTAACATTAAAAACCACAGATTTATATTTTCTAATAGTTTCCACTTTCATCATAATTCCCACATCATCCTTTTGAGAAATCTTTAACCATTCTAATAGAGATGGTTGATAAATCATTTTTGAACGGATTGATGATATTCTCTTCTTTATGACTCCCACTTCCATCTACATCAAATCATAGAAAATTGGATCATTTTCAATTATAATCAACGATTGAATTGATGGGTCCTTTATACTTAGAGAAGCTGCCACTTTTTTCTCTTTCGTAGGGTGGTAATGGATTGGGAAATCATAGTCTTTGATCATCTCTAACCATCTTCATTGGTTCATGTTCAACTCTTTTTTGTGAATATTTACTTGAGGATTTTGTGGTCTGTATATATTTCAATGTTCTCCCCAAAGAGATAATGCTGTCAAATATTTAAAGTGAAGATCACTACAGCCCAATCCAGATCATGTGTTGGATTTTTCTCTCATGATCATCTAATTTCTTTGAAGCATAAAAAATGACTTTGTCATTTTTCATCAACACACAACCCATTACCTTCTTTGAAGCATCACTGAATACCACAAAAAGTTAACTAATTATGTGTAAAGTGAGAACGGGCACAGTGATAAGCCTCTTTTTCAACTTCTTGAAGCTCTCTTCACATTCATCACTCCAAGCAATCTTGACTCCCTTCCATGTTAGCTTTGTAAGAGGTTTTGGAATTCTGGAGAAATCCCTCACAAATCGGTGATAATATCCAGCTAACCCAAAGAAGCTATAGATATCCATTACTGATGTTGGCCTTAACCATCCCTCTATTGTAGCTATCTTCAAGGGATCCACAAATATCCCATTTCTTGTGATTATATGACCCAATAATGAGACCTCACTTAACCAAAACTCACAATTGCTGTTCTTTTCATAGAGCTTCTTCTTTCACAAGGTATCTAGTACAGTTCTTCGATTCTCCTCAAGATCCTCCTTGGTATTAGAGTATATTAAAATATCATATATAAAGACTACCACAAATTTTTCGAGGTAATATATAAAGACTATATTCATAAATTTCATGAATATTGCTGAAGCATTACTGAGTCTTAAAGGCATTAATATGAATTCATATCCCATATCTTGTAAGAAAAGTAGTATCAGGGATATCTTCCTTATTCACACTTACATGATGATATCCTAACCACAAATCCTCCATGGAAAATTATTCAACTACATGTAGATGATCAAAGAAGTCATTAATTCCTGGGAGAGGATACTTGTTCTTTTCCATGATTTTTTTAAGTTCACGATAATCGATTCAATGGGGAATTTACCCATCCTTCTTCTTGATGAAGAGGACTGGTGCACCTAATGGGGAAGCACTTGGGCATATAAACACATTATACATATTTCCTTATAGTTCTTTATTAAACTCCTCAAGTTCCACAACACGCATTCTATACAGATACTTGGATATTGGCAACACCATCGGTATAAGATCAGTTAAGAATTCAACATCTCTTCTAAGAGGAAGAATAAGAAATTCCTTTGGAAACAATTCAGAAAATTCTCTCACAATAGGCATGTATTCAAAGATGGTTTTCTCCTTAGACTCAATCATTTGAGCCAAATATTCATGCTCATAGGGCATTAATATTCATGTTTGAGATGATGGGGCTAAAGATGATTCATCCTCCTCCTTGCACTTGTATATAATCAGTGGTCAATTCTCCATATGGAGAGTGATTTTCCTCTCACGGAAATTTATGTTGGATCTATATGAATAAATCCAATCCATGTCGATAATTGCATCAAATTACACTAAAGGGAGTATGATAAGTTTTTTTTAGGATGTTCAATCCACATAATATGACATGGGAGGACTTATTTACATTGGATGAAGGATTTTACATTTTCCATAATTACCAATATCTTTACTTCCATGATTTTTAGTGGTGTTGGGATTATTATACTAAACCTTTTGGATATATATGAATTCGTATAACCAGAATAAAAATGTATGTTCTCTATTCTTGAATGAATAACTATCATACCATTCGCAACTTCATTGATGGGGTTCACATTGTGGGTTGTGATGGAAAACTCACTCCCTTGCTACCATGGATGTTGTTGGTTGGCTTCCAAAACCCTTGGCTTGAGGAACTGATTTGAAAGTTACCCTGGCTCGTTATAGTTGAAGAAATAAAAAATGTGTTTAGAGTCGAATGTAGAGTTACTCTCCTCTGTTGTAGTCGCGGGTTTTTCTTGTCGGTATGTAAAAGTTAGGTTCCCTCTTCTTCCAAACGTAGTGTATTTCCCCATCCCCTTCAGGGAATTTCTTCGGTGCGTCTTTCCACACCTTTTTCATGTGGGGTGCTGGATTTTCCTAGCACCGTTTGATTTATCAATTAGACAGCCATAATTTATGTCCACATTACGGTTCATATCCCCATGATACCCTTGGGATTCAACAATATTTATTTCAACCTTGAGGAAACATCCAGAAAATTTACTCATAGCTTTTGATGTCACAAATCGACAGGGCTTTCCAAAAGCCTGGTTTCAGTCCAACAAAGAAGCGGTCAACATTGAATTTGGTGGTAATGACAAACCCGAAGGATTATCATTCAGGACTTTTGAATTTTTCCTCATACAATCATATATATTCATCATATTTTTTATTGAATTAAAGGAAGTACCTTTCCATCTTATGTTAGAGGGCGTAGGGAAAATATTTATTGAAAAACATTTTCTGAAAATACTTCTATTCTAATGTCTCTATCTCCTCCTCAGGCTTCCAATTTTTGATAAATGTCCACTGTTGATCGACTTCACCCTCCATATGATAATCATCCAAAAGAACCATCACTTGTTTTGAAAATTGAAGGATGGAGAAGAACTTTTCGATGGAGTTGATCCATTTTTATAGCGATTCAGGGATCAGATGATCCATTAAAAGTAGGAGGTACTTGTTTCATGATGCTCTCGATAGCAGCTTGTTCATTCATAGGTTGGGTTAAATGTTCTGTTGGAAGCATGTTTATATTCTAATATTGAGTTATCTAAGAGATTATCATGAGATTTTTTGTGATTCCAGCTCCCATAGGACAGTTCATCTCATTAGAACATTCATCACACTGATATTTTCATCGGTTGTTAGCCTGATTCCTCCTATTACTGACCATTAGATAGAATAATAGGAATGTTTGGGGTAACACATAAAGGGCAATCCAAGGACAAAATGGATGAGTTATAAATAGATTTTATTTCTGTAGAGACCCAAATCATGACGTACATGGAAATTAGAATACTTTTTCAGAATACTTAATACATAACAAAAACAGACACCAAAGGACCATAATAGTTTAGTGTCTTTGGAAACTCGGAATCTAATCTTCTAATCTTGGTTAAAGATCTTAAACATCTCCCATAAAGATATTCCCCTTTTATCTTATTACCTAAACCCTTTCTTGAAATCCTGGGGAAAATAAAATATAAAAAATGGTGAGCTCAAATGACCAGTAATGGTAAATATAGAGAACATAAAACAATCCATAAACATTTGAATGCAAAAAACATGAGCATTAAATCTAAACATCAAAATCTTGAGTAAAGACATGAATCATGGATGTACGTAAGGCATATATCATAAAGGAACATCAATCATGATATAATAGCATGGGAATAAAACATGTAATTTTGGAATACCATTAAGCACATGATATGATTTCCATAGTAGCCAAGATATTACTTCCAAGACCATCTTAGTAGACAAAGTCCCTTTCTGAATCGAGTTCACTCCTTATTTCAGTCGTATAACACCAAACCAGATTAACATACCATTCCAGCCATGTCTATATGATGAGATATAAATTGTTACCCAATACATTGGAGGGAGATATAGGTCCCACCCTTCACATAATGAAATCATTCTTACTTTTTCCACAAAATAAACTTAAAACAATCATCATAACCCAAACAATAAAATGGGTTTCATAAACATCATCCCATCATAACATAATCAATATAAAAAAATGGATATAATTTCATCATAAGATAAGTAAAACTATGTAAATCATAGAGACATTATACTTGAAACATATACATATGAAATCATGTTATCATAGATGGAAAATGGTTTTGATAAAACACTTGAAATGAATTCTGGATCAAAATATCCTTTCTTCTTCAAAATCAGTTTCTTTTCGCAAAATGCCATGGAATAATAATATAAAAGTATTTTGTTGAAAAAAGTCATAAAATTTTGTATAGCAAAACTGTATTGAAATAAGTCATTATGAAACAGTAAAACTCCATTCAAGCCGTATAAGTTAAAAATAACATTCTTCTCATACTTTTTTCGGAAAAGTCAAAAAGTTCCTTGTAAGGTAAACACAAGAATGATTCCTTCCATAACACAAAGTAAAAGTCAAAGAGGGGTAAACATGAAATTAATCATACATGGAAGAATATTAAACATTTTATGAAAAAAAATTTATGGGCATGGATGAAAAATATAACCCCAGTAAATACTTACGTATAAGAAATCTCTGATAAAAATGAGATTTGAAATATTATCCCTTACCTTATATCTGATATTCTTCGTCTGTATCCGGACCTCCGGTATAATGATTTAAATAATGTTATCGACTTATTACAGAATCATATTCATTGTTACGATATCATATATGGTTCAATTATGACTTTATAATACCCGTTTTTTTATAAATTCCATGTTAAAGCATCATTTTTGGGTAAAATCATTTCATTTATCGTATATGTTTCGATTTGTTGTTCTTGATATTATTATTATTTATATCATGATTTACTTACTTCCAGAATGTAAACCATGATTTATATATCATATATATTCAGTATATATATATATAATAAATATATGAATGAAATAAAAGACACCGTTCATGGAGACGGTAGGCCGTATGTACGCATGAACATTGTTTTCCTTTCCTTATTGACTTGAATTGAATTAAGTAGAAGAAATAAAAATATATATATAAATAAATACAGTAGAATTATTATATATTATATTTCATGATTGCTTATTATATATACTTTATAATCATTCTTGAATTGTTAACATGGAAAATGAATCTCATCGCGTCGTGGAGACGGTAATCTGTACCTACGCACAAGAGATGATATCGTTCCCATATTTATTGAATGGTCTTGTAGTGGATGATATAATATCATAGAATCAGTATGATGGTATAATAATCATATATAGTTATTTTTTACACCATTATACACATCCAAGTAAGGTGGTGGTGGATAAACAGATTACACCACGGCTTGGAGACGGTATTCCGTATGTACGCATGCGCGGTGATTTCATTTTCCATAGGATGGATAGAAGGTGAAATGGGGTTGTTCAATATTTATAATTACATATAATTATATAAGTAATACTGATTTTATTACTTTATAATGAAACAAATAATGAAGAAGATGTTGAAGAATAAAGAAACTTGAAATAATCGTTAGAAGAGATTACCTCTTCTTCGACGCACGTCCTTTAAACATCTTCTTAGGGCACTAGAGTTGGTATTTTGAGAAGACCAGAACCTATATGATATAACTAGATAGGTTTAGAAGATTAATTGGCAGGTTTTGTCCGAGATTCAAGGCCTAAAAGGGTGTGAAGAGAAGAGGGAAGGGGTTCCCTTTTTATAAGGGAGGAGAGGGGCACCTTAGAAAAAACTTAAAATATCATTTTATTATAAATTCATATTCGGTTTTTAATAGCTCCAAATTAATTTATTTAGAAGCTAAAGTGGGGAGGGTTTTAAATCATTTCAACCAATAGATTTTATTCAAGTTTATGTTACTATTTTAACCTTATCATTTATATTTAACTCTAAGGTAAATAATTTAACTTTTATAGTGTCTTCTTGTTTTCTTACACTACATGGTTAATAAACTTACTATAACAATCCAAACGAACCCCAAGTGGTTAATTATTAATATATATAACCTTATCTAAGTCATATGGCCAAACCATAGATTTTTATGAATAAAATAACAATTAATAATATAATATTTGTTTTAAAGACTATTTTATGTCAATTTTGACACTATTTGGTAATTGATTTTTGTGAAACTAATAACAGCATTATTTGTTATAAATAAGTTAATTAAGTCAATACTAATTTTTAATATTAACCTATAAAATTAGTTTAATTTTTCAAAAGTCTCAAATTACATCTATTTGGGTATTTATAATATCAATTATGTTAATATTTAATTAATAAAGTAATTACTGCATCATCATTCTGTCATAAATAAATTATATTATTTAAAGTCTAAAAATTATAAATAAAATACCATTATGTTGGAAATCGTTTTATCTTTCTAATGAAAATTTATAGTTGAATTTATCTTATTTATAACGCTATATTAAAAAAAATTAGTTATTAAACTTTGATTTTAACTATTTTAACTATTCTTTAAATAAAATAATATTAAATGTCCTAATCTAATCCAAGTGGACATAAATGGTCATATTTTATTTCTAAGGCTTTTTTTGGTCGAATTAAACTTATCCAATAGAATTTAGACATGTATTAGGGTAATAATAATACCATTTTTACCCTTAATTACCCTATTTACTTTTAGTCGTGGTAAATAAAAGTAAAAAGTTACTATTCCCCAAAAATTATTTTATCTTATTGAACCACATTTTACTCCTTGATATAAACTGTGTCTCTCAGATTTTTTAAATTCCATTCCTAGAAGTGTTAAAATTAATTTTATGTAAATTTTCAAACTCTTCTAGGAGGTGGGTAAAAGACGGTGAAATGTTCAATAAAATTTTCATATGACTAAATTTATTATAAAATGACTCCAATGAATTAAATTTAACTTATATATTTATTATGTATAAATTTTGACCAGAAATAAATTTAAATAAAATAAATAATTAATTAAATAAAAAGTTGGTTTTAAAATAATAACCCAGTGTTTTCACTATTCATCAATAACTGAAAGTTTTCTGAAAAAATACCAAAAATTCACCCTAGGCTAATTTCAATATTCTGAATCCAAAAATGGAGTCCATTTAGAAAGATAAAATTTATAAAATATCAAAAATTGGGTATTACTATTCATAGCGGCTAGTTTATATAATATTTTAATAGCATATCATTGTTTAATGAAACTCGGTATTGCGTACAACACACGCTATCGTGGAAGGTCACAATTACGTGTAATGCAAGACAAGTCATGGATGCGTGTAGTAAAAGATCATTTTGGTGTAGCATACAAAATAAGAAATCAATTAAATTAAAAAGAATATTTTTTATAAAATCTTGGGGTGTTACATTCTACCCCCCCTTAAAATGAATTTCGCCCTATAAATTCGTCGGGGTTATAAATGGTTTACTACTCGAAAGTTTCTTTAATAGAAACCCACATCTTAAAAAGAATACCAAAACATATCTTTAAGAACTAATGTATGAAACGTAACTGTTACCCAAATTAACTAATCACTGGGATTCCACATAATAGAACAGGTGAAAATATGGATATGGAAGAGAAATCTAACCATCATGTTCTAATGGTGAGTGGTACAGAACATGGATATGAAAAATCCAACAATCACAAAGCCATAAATTTATGATGATCTAAGGTACCATCTGATTCATCAGATATAAGAGCACTAGGACAACATTTTTGGTTTTCAAGATCATTTCCCTAAAGTTGAAGAATTTGAATTAGAATAAATACTTACTTTATTTTAGTATAATCTCATTGTTGATCATGCCTTGAACAATTTCCACTTCATATCATAATGAAATGAAGTTGAATTTTTCATTCGGGAGGTGTTAGCAGATCAGGTGATAGAATGATGGGTCATTATATATGTCTCAAACAAAAGGTTAGCAAATGTTATCAAATATACATAAGTCCATCTATGGTGAGGTTAATCATATATGATTCAACAAATGGACTTATACTTCATCTATCATACTGCTTAATATAATAAAACTAGTTTATACTAACTAGGGACTTCATGTTGGCTAGTGGTAGGAGATAAAGGCCTATCGCACTTCAGTTGTGGGTTCGATTCCCACAACCTTGTCTGACGCAACGGGTTGTCTCCCATCCTGCAGGTTACCCCTTTTTCTAAAACTACATTATAATAACCTTCCCACAATAAAATAGGAAAGAATACTATCTTATGTCTAACTTAATTCATTCTAATCTTTAGGCTTATACAAAATACTTCTGTCCAGGCTCATAGTGTAACGAAAACAATTACTAGAAATGTCATCTTCCAAGCATGTGAATACAATCATTTATCCCCCATATATCATACGATATATCTTGTTGGTCACATTCCAAACATGCGAATACCTTAATCATGTATTCTCTTGAACCATAGTGAAAAAATGAATGCTTTCACAAGGTAACTCTTTCCATATACCCAAATCCCAACAATTATATATTCTCAAACCATGATATCACTTTTTTCCTTATATTAGTCATGAGCTCATTAATACTATAAAACATTTCATTATCTCTGTATCCCTTCTTTATGCACATATCATATGCTTTCCAAAATATTTGAATCACTTTTCATGGTTACTGGTACCATATAAATATAGAAAACCACAATAAACCATTACATAGATATTCCAATGTTCCACAATACAATAAATGAGATTCCACAACATTATTTTTGAATCCCTTTACATAAACACATAATCATTCCACCACATCATTTTCATAATCAAAATTTCTAATATTGATCGCTTGTGACTTCCCTTTTCCTTTGCCTTAAGAGGTTTCTCATGTTGATCATCATTAACCCTTGGATTAGGGTATTGATTAACATAATTACCCATTTACTTTCACTTAAAGTATTGAAGTTTTGGTGGTTCGTTCTCTACATTCTTTTCTTTATTCACATCATTAGAAACCCTTTTTTCCATTACATCAACACTCAGCTGCTCGATGACCTTATTTTCCGCACTTAAAACATTTTCTAGTCCCTTTAAGACAATCTCCATCATGCTTCTTTCCACACTCTGAGCATAAAGAAACATTCATCATCTTTTCACCATTATTCTGAGATATCTCCTTGAAATCCATCTTTTGTTTCTTGTAAAAACCATGAGATAGATATGTAACACCAACTTCCATTTCTACCTTGATAGCACAACGCACAATTTCTTCATAGCTACTGAAGCCTCTTATAGCTAATGCCCTTCGAAGACTTGGTTTTAAGCCACTGAAGAATCAATCAACTTTACTTTCAAGTTGGATGATAAAGCCAGATGCATACCTTGAAAGCCTTGTAAAATTCACTTCATATATACCAACAAATTCATAATCTTTATGATTAAGCTCAAGGAAATCATTTTTCATATTTGTTCGAAGAATACGAGGGAAGTACTTATTGAAAAATTAGTTCTTGAACTCATCCCATTCCATGGATTCAATTTTATCTTGGGGCCTCGTATTCTAAATTAGAGTCTACCATTGTTCTGCTTCACCTTCTAAACGGTAAATAGCCAGAATGACTTTTTCATGTTCCGAATAGTGAAGTATGGAAAATATATTTTCAATGGTACTGATCCATTGCTCAACAACAAGTGGATCAGAAGACCCACTGAAGGAAGGTGGAAGTTTCCTCAGGAAGGACTTAATAGAATATTGTTCCCTTCTATGCTCATTCGGAAGTCCAGAATGATTCATAGCTCGTGTATGTATAGAAATATTATTTTTCACTCCATATCCCATAACGTTGGTTTGTTCAGGAGGACAATCATTGCATCATCCATTACATTGATCAACACGGTTCCTTTGGGTTCTATCCATAATCTAAAACACAAAAAGAATAGTGTGAGAGGCAATAATCATGCTAAGGAAAACAACATAATAAAGGGGGAGTATCTTGAATATCTAAAATCTTAGGTATATTTCTAAGATCATTACTGTAATTCTAGTACTATAACCTATACTTATACTTAACTTTAGGGACATCCCTAGACATACCTTAGAAATATCTTTAGGGATCTCACTGAAGTTTTCGCATCCTAGTTTCCAAAGGTTAACTAAACCTTTCCTCTAATACAAACTATAACTACCCATACTTTACATGCATTTCCATTACTTTATAATTGAAGCATAATTATTACAGAATATAACAAAATCATCGTAGGACCGTATAGGTACAGTGTCTTTAGAAACTGGGAAACATAAACAACTGGTTCATAAAGCATCTACATTGTCTTCCGTTTATTTCATAATATCTTGAGTCCCTTTTGGTATATACTAATTAATAACCTTCTTCCTGAACTGGGGAACGAAAACATTCAAAAGGGTGATCTAAAATTCCCAGTAAGGGTAAACATAGAGAACATAAAACAATCCACAAACATTTGAATGCAAAAACTTGAATATAAAAGTTAAACATCAAAATATTGAGTAAAGACGTGAATCCTGGAAGTACGCAAGGCATATATCATAAGGGAACATCAATCATGATTAAATAACATGGGAATAAAACATGTAATTGTGTAAAACCATTAATCACATGATATGATTTCTATAGTATCCAAGGCATTGCTGCCAAGACCATCTTAGTGGACAATGACCCTTTTTGAATCGAGTTCACTCCTCGTTTCAGTCCGATAACACTGAAACGGATTAACTTATCGTTTCATCAATGTATATATCATGAGATATAAATCATTACCCAATGAATTGGAGGGAGATATAGGTCCAACCCTTCTCATAAAGAAATCATTCTTACATGTTCCACAAAAAAACATAAAACATTCATCATAACCCAAAGAATAAAATGGGTTTCATAAACATCATCCCATCATAACATAATCCATATAAAACAAATGGATATAATTTCATCATAAGAGAAGTAGAACAATGTAAATCATAGAGAAATTATACTTGAAACATACACATATGAAATAATGTCATCTTAGATGGAAAATGTTTTTGATAAAACACTTGAAATGAATTATTGAGGAAAATATACTTTCTTATTTAAAATAATTTTCTTTTCACAATATTCCATAAAATATTAAAAGAAAAGTATTTTGTTGAAAATAGTCATTAAATGTTTTTAGAGGAAACTTCATTGAAATAATTCGTTATGAAACCGTAAAAATCCATTCACGCCCTATAATTTAAAAATAACATTGTTCTCGTACTTTTGTCGGAAAAGTAAAAAAGTTCCTTGTATGGTAAAAAAAGAAACATTCCTTCCATAACAAAAAGTAAAAGTCAAAGAGGGGTAAAAATGAAATTTAACACACATGGAATAATATTAAACACTTTATAAAAAAACATTTTATGGGCATGGATGAAAAATATAACCCCAGTAAATACATACGTATAAGAAATCTCGGATAAAAATGAGATTTTCAAAATTATCCCTTACCTTATGTATGATATGCTCCTTATGTATCCATACCTCCTATATAATGATTTAAAAAATGTTATTGACTTATTACAGAATCATATTCATTTTTATGATATCATATATGGTTCAACTGTGACATTATAATACCCGTTTTTTTATAAGTTCCACGTTAAAGCAGCGTTTTGGGTAAATTGTTTTCATTTATCGTGCGTGTTTAGATTTGTTATTATTGATATTATTATTACTTATATCATGATTTAATTACTTACAGAATGTAAATCATGACTTATATATCATATATATTCAGTGTATATATATATAATAGATATATGAATGAAATGAAATAAACCATTCATGGAGACGGTAGGCCGTACATATGCATGAACGTTGTTTTCCTTTCCTTATTGACTGGAATAGAATTAAGTAGATAACATAAATATATATATAAATACATCCAGTAGCATTATTATGTCATATATTTCATGATTACTTATTATATATAAATTATAATCATTCTTGAATTGTTAACATGGAAAATGAATCTCATCGTGTCGTGGAGACGGTAATCCGTACGTATGCACAAGCGATGATATCATTCACATATTTATTGAATGGAATTGGAGTGGATGATATATTATCATAGAATCAGTATTCTGTTATAATAATAATATATATTTATTCTTTACACCATTATACACTTCCAAGTAAGGTGGTGGTGGAAAAACAGATTACACCACAGTGTGGAGATGATATTCCATACGTACGCATGCGCATTGATTTCGTTTTCCATAGGATAGATACAAGGTGAAATGGGGTTGTTTAATATTTATAATAACATATCATTATATAAGTAATACTTATGTTATTACATTATAATGAAACAACTAAAGTATAATATGTTTTAGAAGAATTAAACTTGAATGAATCGTTAGAAGATATTACCTCTTCTTCGACGCACCTCCACTAAACTTCTTCTTAGGGCACTAGAGTTGGCCTTTTTAGAAGACCAGAACCTCTATGATATAATAAGAGATGTTTAGAAGAGGAATTGGCAGGTTTAGGTCGATATTTAGGGCTCAAAAGGGTCTGATGAGAAGAGGGAAGGGGTGCACTTTTTATAAGGGAGGAGAGGGGCACCTTAGAAAAAACTTAATATATTATTTTATTATAAAGTCATATTCGGTTTTTAATATCTCCGAATTGATTTATTTAGAATCTAAGGTTGGGATGGGTCGAAATAATCTCAATTAACATATTTTAGACAAGTTTATGTTACTATTTTATCCTTATCATTTAGATTTAACTCTAAGTTAAATAATTTAACTTTTACTGTGTCTTCTTGTTTTCTTACACTATATGGTTAATAAACTTGTGATAACAAGACAAAAGAACCCCAAGTGGTTAATTATTCGTATATATAACCTTATAAAAGTCATTTGGTCGATCCTTAGATTTTTAGGAATAAAATAACAATTAATAATATAATATTTGTTTTAAAAACTATTTTATGTGAATTTTGAAACTATTTGGTAATTGATTTTTGTGAAAATCATAAAAGCACTATTATTTCTAAAAAAGTTAATTAAATAAATAAAAATATGTCATATTAGCCTATAAAATTAGTTTAATTCTTAAAAATTCTCAAATTACATTTATTTGGGTATTTATAATACCAATAATGTTTAAATTTCCTTAATAAAGTAATTACTGCATCATCATTGTGTGAGAAATAAATTAAATTATTTAAAGTCTAAAAATTATAAATAAAATAAAATTATGTAGTAAATCTTTTTATATTTATAATGAATATTTATAGTCTAATTTATCTTATTTATAACCCTGTATTAAAAATGTTTTAGTTATTAAACTTTGATTTTAACTATTTTAACAATTCTTTAAATAAAATAATATTAAATGTCCTAATCTAATAAAAGTGGACTAAAATGGTCATATTTTATTCCTAAGGTTTTTTTTGGTCTAATTAAACTTATCCAATTGAATTAGGACTTGTGTTATGGTAATAATAATATCATTTTATCCTTAATTACCCTATTTACTTTTAACCGTGGTAAATAAAAGTAAAAAGTTATTATTCACCAAAAATTATTTTTATCTTATTGAACCACATATTACTCCTTGATATTAACCTTGTCTCTTGTATTTTCGAAATTCAACTTACAGAAGCATTAAAATTATGTTTTATATAAATTTTCAAACTCTCCTAGGTGGTGGGTAAAAGATGGTGAAAAGTTCAATAAAATTTTTGTATGTCTAAAATTATTATAAAATTACTCCAATGAATTAAATTTAACTTATATAGGTATTTTGTATCAATTATTATCTATAATAAATTTAAATAAAATAAATAATTATTTAAATAAAAATTCGGTTTTTAAATAGTAACTCAGTGGTTTCACTATTCATCAAAAATTGAAAGTTTTCTGAAAAAATAGCAAAAATTCACCATAGGATAATTTATATATTCTGAATGAAAAAATGGAGTCAATTTCGAAAGATAAAATTTATAAAATTTCAAAAAGTGGGTATTACTATTCATAACGGCTAGTTTATATAATATTTTAATAACATATCGTTGTTTAGTGAAACTCAGTTTTGTGTACAACACACGCTATCGTGGAAGGTCACGATTGCCTATAATGCAAGCCAAGTCAGGGATGCGTATAGTGCAAGCTCATTTTGGTGTAGCGTACCACACAAGACATCAATTAAATTAAAAAGAATATTTTCCCAAAAATCTCTGGGTGTTACAATTTCCATAACTTATGATTCTATATGCTTCGGTAAATGTTATCCATGATCTACATTCTAACATATATTCATAGGGGAATTTTTTTATACTCCCTTAATAATGGTTCATACTAAGCATGTTAATTTACCAAAGAATATCCCTCAGGAGTGTCGTAACCAAGAGTGCAGTAAGTCCCATTGTCATGTACTAGGATACCCCAAGATAGGCTTAAAACTTCTTTTTCATAATTTTCACTAATAGGTACATCTCTACCAGAGTCACCTCTACATGCTTGTATTCATAAAGGGGTGTATTTTCATAATAAACCACTTACTCAATACTCACCAAAATTTAGGGATGTTTTTTATTATACAATGTCTTAACCCGAAGGCTTTCACTAGGGTTTTCTAATCCAAATCCCAAAAAATAACTAAACCTCTCCTCTGATACCAACTATTCCAACCCTGTTTTTTCTTACCCATATAGACATGATTTATTACATAAAATATTCACATGAAACAAAATAGATGATTGAGAGGTCTAGTGTCTTTGGGGATTTGGAAAATTACATAATGACTTAAAAAATTAAATACAACAGCTTTATTGAATACTTCCTTTACATGACTACTACATTCCCTCGTACTTAGCATTGCATGGGATAATCTAAGGACATGCATAAGAAAAGGGTAAGATATAAAGGCTATTAAGGGAGTTAACAAGGAATGCCATGATGAATAAAATTCAATATAGAAAATATTCATATCAATGGAGCATAAAATAAACATTAACATAAAGGAATGATATAGCATGATTATCATAACATGGAATTGTGGAAAAAAACCATAAACATGGTATTAGCATGAGCAAAGGCACATTAAACTTGGAGCTTCAGTAAACCTTAATTGACCTTTAACTATCATGAATAACCCCTCATTTCTCTTGATGTATCCTGATACTAATCATTACCCAATTAATTAGAATTATATCAGGGCGCACCCTTCTTAAACATTTCATTTCATGCATAAGTTTGCCACATGAATCATATAACAATGAATCATTCAACATCATAATTTATTACATGATAAAGGAATGTGGAATAAATAAATGAAACTTTTTAAATAACAAGTGAGTGTTCATAAAGGTGAATACCCTTGATAGGGGAATGGGTATGGTATTCACTACACAATGACTTTGTCTTGGAAAATTGTCGTGCAATTTCGGCAGCATAACAGCGTGATAGTAGAATTCATAAAAATGTTTAATGAGAGAGAATGTGGTGTCTCATCAAATTTAAATGAAATTTAAAGTAAGGGGTTCATACATATACATGTCCCAATATGAATAATACAATTTTATTTTCACAATACAAAATAATTTCTTGAATGTAAATGAGGAGAGATAAATTCGATACAGAATCTCGGCATGGTAAAAAGTGTACAAGAGAGGAATTAATGAGAGAGAAAGGGGTATATCATCATTCAAACATAAATAAATAAGTATGGGGGAGGTGATAAATCATACCCCAAAATTTATAATTGAAAATAAAATAACATAACAATGTTAAGTAACATGGCCAAAATGAGAATAGATGGAATCCCTTACTTAAAAATGTGATCCCAGAGTATTGGGAGGGGCTTGAGAGAGGCTTATTTGGAGTTGGGAAACATGGGTGTATTATAGAGAAAGGAGGGAAGAGGTTGGATGAACTCCAAAGTCTTTGAGTGAAGAGGAAGTGGTAGCTTTGTTGGGTTTATATAGGAAGTGAGGGGGAATTCTTTATTATTTTGGTTTGGGACACCACACATGAACCTAATCAAAACTACAAACAATCCTAGGGTTTTTTATCATTGTTTTTTCTGAAGGGGAGAGGAAAAAATATATCATAATGCCTATGTCAAAAAATCTTAAAATAATAGGGTTTCTTGTGTGGTGGTCAGTCTCACTCTCATGGAAATCAATTTAAAATCAAAAATGTTTTATAAGTCTTGGAGGGTCTGCTATGTCTTTGTAAAATAAATAAAACAGACCTAAAATTACATTACATTAATGATAAAACATATTTTGGGTGAACATTAGTTTTACAGTACTTTATTACATCACTAATGAGTCATTATGATGTCATAAAACATATTATATATTTAAATAGTATTTATTTTTTAACCAAAAATTCGATTGTCTCAAAAATTTAGGAAAAATTAACCGTTGGATAATTTTGACAACCTGGTATCAAAAATTACCTTCATTTTATCTAAATAATTTTATAAATATGTGAATTTTTAAATTTAATATAAAAACCGACCTTTATCAAAAATTCATGCGTTTTGATATAAATAACATTATATCCTTAATAAAAACCATAATTGTATTTATAATTAATATACAGTCATTTAAAAAAATTATTTATTGATAATATTTTTTAAAAATATTATTTAATTCATAAATCCATTAATTCATCAAAATAGATTTATTAATTGAATATTATCTAAAATACTAATTGTTCTTTAAAAACAATTTACAAAGTAATAATAAAATGAATTTATATTCTTTATTCTATACAATAAATACACTTATTCCTAATGCTATGGTTTTGTTACATAACCACTTATAATACCCCCATAAGACTGAAGGGTAAGGTCTGTAATTCTGACAGACTCTTGGGGTGGCTCTGATAAAATTGCTCATGTGGTAATTTATATCAGCTTCCACTTCTCCCTTATGCGGTTCCATTAGAGCTTAACATGTTGAAGATCAGCTTATACTAGGTCAATAGAAAATCCCAATGATGCCACCTCCATTAAATTATTTGAAAAATCAGCTTCATATGGGGAAAGTCTACTAGGTGAGGCCATCATTTCCTTTGTCTGAGTAAATTGGATTTGTTAAAACCCTATATTTATACTAATCATGTGATCATTATTCAACGAATATATTAGCAATGACCACAATTCCTCATGGTATTTTAAAAAAAACCTAAAACCAAATAAGTTCATATTTTATATAACCATTATAAATAATAAGACATTTAATTACATCAAGATAATTTTCATTAATGAAGGTTCAGGTCATTACAGAAGTCTTTTTAAACATGAAAATATGGGTATAGTAGAATCAATTCCCATTTTAGGGAAATATATGGGTTTTTATACGGTCGGAATGACCCGAAGACCTTTTTTTTATTATTTTGATAATCCACCTTTAAAGGGGTTAGGTGGAACTCTTATAAGGCCTAAAGGCTTAGAGAAAATTACATGACCCATAGGACTTAGAGGTAATCATCCAGACAAGACAACTTGGAACTAGTCCCCCCCAGCATATGAAATGATATTAGCACTCCACCTTCGCAGGACCGATCAGCTAGTTGTCCTTTGCAAAGCTGCATATGCCTGGTACCGATGGAAAATCTATACCCTCTCATTCTTCCAAATATAGTTATCTATGTTCTAGTGAATGTGCCTGATCTGAATCCCCATCTGAAAACTTGTTCCTTGTAGTCAAACCGTTGCATCTAAATTTAAGTGGCCCGAAGTCCTTGGGGTGGCCCTAAGGCCTTATGGTGGCCCAAAGGCCTTGAGAATCTACTATCCCGAAGGCCTTGGGTGGATTGAAATCCTTGCAGGACCCAAGGCCCAAAATGGTGGCCCAAAGGCCCAAATGGTAGAATAGTTTTGGATGCTAAAGTATCGAACAGTACCTGCTACAGTGCTTGATATAGTGCCGAACGGTACCTTATATAGTTCCTTCTACATGTTCCTAATACAATACTACTATGGTACCAAAAATACACCTCCACCTGGATATGATCTTGGGTCTCTTGGATTCCCCAACCGAATCCTCACCAACCGGGCCGAGGCTCATGTGTAATATGGGTTTTTATACTTTATGGGTTTTCCTAAAATCTCTAAAACAGAATGAATGAAAGGTATTGTTTAGGTAAGTGACTCAATGTTTGTTATTTATTCTTTAATTTTTGAGGTTAAATTTGAGTCACATTTTTTATTTTGAAATCTAGAATTGTAAAGAGTTTTTTATCAATGGATCTAGGTGTTCAAGTATTAGATTGTCTCTATTGGTAATAGAGTAGGGCTTAGATAATCAAATATGATATGAATTTATCAGATGAGAAACTTTTAAGAGTTATGTATATCATTATTGGATTATATTTTTAAATATTATCTTAAAACTAAAGGCACAAATACACATTTGATTTTTTTTGTTTTGATATTTTAAGGAAAAAATAGTCATTTGGGGGAGTGGTTATTGTGTTTTAATATATTATAGATTCATGTATAACCCATTAGTTTAACATATTATTTCATTTAAAGTTATTTAGTAAGATTATTATGGGGGATATAATTTTAAAGAAACACCTAATCTTTAAGGGTAATATGTTCTTTAAAGACTAGGTAATTATAATTTATGGTGATAAAGGGGTTATCATATTTTAAGAATATATATTTTGATAAACATGGGATCGAAAATTTATTTTGGTATTAAGTGATTGAATTTATTTTTTAATATGTTCAATATATTGTGAATATCATATGATAAAGGTAAAAAAATACTACTTTCTTGTATATAATTTTATTTGAGGAAAAAATTAAGGAGTTAACTTGTAGATTCATATATTTCATATATGGTTTTATACTAATTCTGGTTATTTTGGGAAGTTTTTAGTATATTTAAATGAATATTGTATTATTTTACATAAATTTTTGTTGTGGTTTTATGATGGAATAATGATATTTTAAGATAAGTTGTATGTTTATCTTTGAAGATTGTACGATCAAATAATTCTGATTTTCGATTAAAAATATAGTAACTTGTATTTTAGAAGAGTTATATGATTAATTATTTATGCAATTATTTATGTTGACCATTGTTGTTATTTTTCTTTTCTAGTTTTATGATACTTATTTAAAGAGATTTATTCATATTATATAGTATATTTACATGTGAAAAGCATTTTGGTTTCTGTTCATGGGTAGAAATAGGTGGAAGAATTTTTCGTACTTTTTTCAATATTACGGTCCATTAATATATAATTTTATAAATATAGACATGTGATATTAATTTAGATTATTTATTTGATGAAAATTTTTAGAGGTGGAAAACTACTCGCAAAACAACCAAATGATGAATATTTCAGAAGAAATCAAGTATGTTTATTCTCTCACATTTGGTATATTGATGGTAAATTAATTACGTAAAATCGGGAAAGTGAAATATAAATCTATTGAGACCTATGTAAAAAATAATTCCCAAATATATATGTAATATTTATGAATCTCATTCACACGTATGAGTCTTACTATGGTAAAGTAAGGGTTTATAATGTATTTAGGAAACAGAAATTTGTATAGTCTTAATATAGACATTAAAGTCCCTTTAAAAAATTGTAATCAATGTACATTTAGAAAATACTTATTTCAAATTATATATAATTATATTTCACCCATTAGAGTTAATTTTTAAAATATTTTAATTCTATTTATTAGAAATTTGAAAAAAAAATCAGGACACAATTTTTTAAGGGGGTTGAATGTAACACCCAAATATTAGAATATATTTCATCTTTAGTAATTTATATAAGTGTGATATATTGTGAATAATGAAACAAAGAAATAATGTGAAAAAGTTTTATAAATTTTAAAATCAAGCACAATATATGGTATTGGAATGAAATATAATTCATGAAAAATAATTTCTAATTCAATTAGGAAATACTATTGACCCTAAAGAAGTGTTTTGAAATATTTGGTCATTGAGAATTTTTTTGATATATTTTTTATTTAAAAATATATTCTGATTTTTAAAATTATCCAAAATTATTTATTAAATATTTTTGAAATAAATTCATTTAATATACTTTTTTTATAATTTTTAATGATAGCATTTTAAGGTTAAAAGGGACATTTTTCTGAAAAAAAGCATTTTTTTGCACAGAATGTATTTTTATCTTAATAAATCAAATTAATCACTATTGATGAATTATTTTAGTGTAATTTGTAGATAATTTTTTAATATAATATAATAAAACTAATATAACAGTTGGAACTAGATAAAAATTTAGAATAAAATCATCTTAATGCATAAAAATACATTTTTTAAAAAAATAATTTTACCCATTTTGTGCATGGATATTAGAAGTGATATCTAACAATTATAAAAATAAATAATTATAAAATGGATTAAATATTTTAGTTATTATAATTAGTATTTTTTAATAAATTTCCACTTTATATTTGTCATAATAAACTGTAACTTTGTAAAAGTTTAATACATCACTATGGTGTAAAATGTGATAATCATAATTAAAATTATTGGACGAGGAATGAAATTCTCAAATAAAATTCCCATAATCTCAATTTGTGTTTTTATTTCATAAAAAATCCTAATAAATTAAAAAATATCACAATTATTTTCATCTTTCTTATGATTATGACCATTATATTATTTTATGTGATTAATAGTGGAAAAATTATACACTTTTTTAAATATATATAATATGTATTCATTATGAAAAAGTGATTTTATGAATGTTCATATGTTTTTATTTTTAATACTTATAAATTATATTTTTTATAGTAATTTAGTTTTAATTTTTTTGTACAGGTATAACTACCTAAATGCATATGCATTGCTGATGCAATCCTTGTGTTAGTGGGTGAAACATCAAATTGTATAGATTTAGAAACATTAAATGTTTCATTTTTAATATATGATAAAGTATACAATGATTTTTATAAATCCAAATGAAATTTTGGTAATTTTTTGAATATTAAAAATCAAAGTCCATTGTAATATTGAAGTTTTTAAGGTCAAATTATTTGAATAGTCCAAAAAATGACATTGTGGATGTTTTATGTTAGACATTATTTAATTATTTTTTAAATCATAAAAATTGTACATTTTGTGAATTTTATATGAATGTTTCAACAATATAAATTATTTTTCATATTATCTACTTTTCCATTAATAAAAGAATATGTATTTATTTACAACATTTAAGGTTTAAAGGCTTCACGAATTAGTTAAACTAAGTGATAAGGTTTATAATTCTACTAATACTGTATAAATATTATTGGATGATTTATTTCATACTTAAACATATTATATTATAATATATTTAAATTTTTTCCACTCCACCTGACTTAGATAAAGCTTATATATTAATATTTCAGGTATTTATATGATTCCCACCAACCACACTTTTGAATGGGAACCTCATATACTATCTTCTTCACACCCTATTGAGATAGATATCTCAAATAAATAATATCTCAATCTCTTATAAACATATATATACACATTATATTTTTTATGTTATTCTTATCTGACCAACCCAATTTCCCAAAATAAGAACTCCAAAATAGTGATTCTAAAGATGAGGTAATTATCTTTACAAAATCCTTTTATAAATATTTATTCTTATACATACCCAAAATAATTTTTAACCATATTTAAATGCATAAATTAGTAAAATTATCTTAAAAAATAATATTCCTTTAACAGGATAATAATTTAATATTTATCATCTATCCTAATGGAAAATTAAAATTTCGTCTTTTGTACGTACAGACTACCATCTTCAGGACCGATGTATTTCATTTTTCATCAAAACCAAACATAGTTCGTTATATATTTGTATTTAAGTATTTTTTATTATTTTTTAAACATGGATACAAATATTTAAATATAATATTTATAAACCTTCTTACTCTACCAATCGTTGTAGGACGATAACATCTCGCGTTTGTACAAGCATACTACCACCCTCATGAAGTGATGTGAGTAGTTTTCCTTTTATAATTTATATGGATGAAAATAAGAATATATTTAGAGTATAAATATGATATATATTATATTACTATGATTCTATAATGAAATATTATAAATTATGTTTCTTTATATTGATTCATTTCAAAATAAAAACATTAATCGTGCATGTGTACAGCCAACAGTATCCATGACATTATGTAATTAATTTTTCAACCCCATCATATATGAATGGTTATAAAATTGTATATAATTAAAAGATGAGATAATTAGGACATTAATAATATTCTAGATATTATTTAATGTGAAAAATGTACAAGTACCATAAATACCATACCAACACATGCATTAAAAATGGGACATTAAACACCTAAAATAATGATTTTTACTAATAAAACTATTAATAAATTATAGATAATATTTCATAAGTGAATCATATACAGAATAATAATAATTAATATAGATATTTTAATGAATTATTATAAATAAAAATTTATTATATATTTTTTTAAGATCATGTACAATGAAATTTTGGATTTGAGGTAAGGGTTTCCCATCAAATATTAATTTTATGATATATATGCCATATTAACCACTTATTTATTTTGTGGGGTTTATATACTGATAATGAATATCTATAATTATAATTTTTGCTAAATTTTAATGGAATTAAAAATCTTTTAATATATCTGTCATTTATTATGTTTTCAATTAGAAATTACTACAACATTAATCATTCTTCATCTCAATGTGGTTTCGTTCAGAAACGTTTCATGTTATGAAAATATTTATTCATATAAGGTGTATATTGTTTATTTTATTATTGTGTACTCTTAATATCTTTACATTAATGGTATTTATATTTATATTTGAATTTATTTATGTCTAGATGGTAATGATTCATAATTTATCAAAATAGAAAGGGAATATTTTTCAATATCATTTCTATTCATGATTTTCTATAATAAATTTCTATTTAGGAAAATTATATGTTATTTTTATTTATAACTAATATATTTCTTTCACTATGGATATCTGATTAATTTTCATATAATTGTATAATTTTACTATCTTTATTTTTAATAATTATATAGAAAATGTTTTTAATAGAAGTCAACCTTATTTCCTCTTTGGCTGACACAATTTTTAATCCATGTCCATGGTCTTGAAATTAATTTATAAATGTATTTAATAATAATTGAAATGTTTTTTTGAAATAAATTTTTTCAATTTTTGATTTATTTATGATGTTTCAAAATTAATATATTTATAATGTTTTTAGAATAATTACATGTTGACTTTATACAAAATTTCGAATAGACTATTATATTTCAACATAAACGACCTGAATTGATTTTCCCACCATAATTAATATTATTTTATTTGAAGATTCATTTACATGTTTACGTATTTATTTTCATTGAAAATAATTTTTTTTAAATTCTATTAATTTTTATTTAATATTTTATAAAAAGAAAAATGATAATTTCCCGTATTTTCATTGAGAAGTTAAAACTCCATTTTAAAGGTATTTTTTATCTATGTCAACATCTTTTATAGATTGTTATGCTTCACTAGGGATAAGATACTATGATACCATCTATGTTCTTTACATAGATATCTTATGAGGACGATGTTTTATGTATTATTATTTAAAACCCATTAGTTTCCCATCAGTCAATTATGTTATAAGAAAAATGTTATGGAAACCATTTCTTTTCCATAAGTTAATCAAATTATGAATGGAATTATTGATTTTTCGAGGAATTTTATAATGAAATGAAATAATATTTATTCTAGTCTTATTATGTTGGTTGAACATTATTGATGAAGATGGGTGTTCCTGATACTTATCATGATGACAGGTGGGGCCAATATAGGTCATGAGAATAGGTGATCCCAATATAGTTATCCAATACATTGGGTAATGTGACTGAGTTTACAGAATTTGAGTTACTCCAAACAGATGATTATGTTTAGTCAATATCAATAAATCCCAAGAGACGATGAAGATTATCAGTGATAAATCATTCCTAATAGAATGTTAGCATTATCCTGTTTAGGTGATTCAATGATGAATTTATGATGTACCAAGATACCAACAACATTACCATATTCTTTCAATGAGTCTTAATGGTTCCTTAAAAAAATATTAACTTTACATGGTTCATGATTTTTGACCCACATGAATCTTTTCTTATGTTAAATATTTTTTCCACAAATTTTAATTTATGATCTATGTTTTTATGGCTATAAATTATATAATTATATGATCATTAAATTTGATTATTCTCTCATACAAATAGGCTAATCTTGTTCAAAAATATTATAATCGATTGATACATAATTTTATAATCTTTATTGAGCATCCAAGATCAAAAATTCTTATATTTACATTTTTATATGTTATGAACATTGGAATTATGTAATATATTTATTTAAGGGTTTCATGGGTGGATAAAATTTTAAGATATGTTGGATCCTTATTATAGAATATGAAAATCTAGTTATTACAGGAAAAATCCCCTTTTGGATGGAAATATATGAGTTTTTTTATATGACATATTTTTCTTATTTCTCTAAAACTCTAAACCTAAAAGTTCATCATCATTTTTGTGAATGAATTTTTGTAAATAATTTTGCAATATATGTTGGTTAAATTTGGTTAAAATTCACTACTTTTAAATGAAAAATTACAAAGAGTATGTTTCTTCATCAGACACTGGTGTATGAGTCTTGAGGTATCTCATTCTTCCTCATCCATTTTTGGGATTTTTCCAAACAACAGAACATCCAATTCTTTCAGTATTTTATACATTATTTAAATATGACTGACTATATTTTTGAAGAATCACCTCATTAATAATTAGGTTTCTAATGTCTATCAACTTTATGTCTAAATTTCTACTCGAATTACTCATAGTGGTCACCATAACATTCCAATATTTCAAGAGTGGTGAGAGAAAAAATCCCCAAACCTAGTCTATAATGTTCATCCTCACTACCTCCAACTAACTGTTTTTAACATTAAATTTATTTATATGATTGGTTGATGACTCAACTTCCAATATTCATATGTATAATAATTTGTTTAATAAGAATTTTGTTTCTCATTTTGGAGTGATTATCATACATGTTATAGTGGTTCTCCCTGATTTTTGATAATGTCTTATAGTCCAAGATGTTATCCAACAATTTTTTTGGAATGTAGAATTCACATAAAACTGAGTGATTTTTAATCCATTATCTCTTATTCATTCAATTTCTTATCTTTTGGATTTTCCCCAATCAGGAGGACATTATTTAACTTATATGAAAAAAATCATCTAAATATATCATTCAAAAATTATAATCCATTTCTTTCAAACTTCTCCTCCTAAAACATTATCCCTTATTATAGCATAATATAGAGTGTTTAGACTCCCATTAATTCAAAATAATATAAGGTAATTAGATCGAGAACATCTAACCAATATTCACTTATAAGGCCAGTGGATGAAAAATAGTACTAATAAATTCTACAAATTACAATATCCAGAGCATAATCATCTTGAATAGTCAAACCTTGTGTTTAGATATCTCTTATTGGATACATGAACACCTTTAAGTAAACTTTAAGAAGAAAAACCATCAAGACATACGTTTAGGAAATATAAGCTTAGAAATTTGAACATGTGATACATTGGACAAAACATGGAAGTGAAATCTATATAGATGTCACCACATTATAACACATAACCAATGGATGAAACATACATGAATTGTCAGTAGAAACAGCTCGAAAATAAATAAGAAACTATAAAATAAAAAATATTATGTGGTTTTAACTTGATGCATACTCTATAAGGGAATGTTTTGTTACATTATTTAGTGTAAAGGAGGATGATTATTGTGATGTTGATGTATCAAAATGTGATTACACCGAAATAATATAATAGATCCAATCCCATAATTTCAGTCACCATCACTATCATATCTTTATGGGCCACTATCCAAAAAAGATTATCTTTATAGACTAAAATCCATATGATTAAAGGATATCAACTCCTTAAATAGATCACTAATGAACTATTATTAATTTTGAACATTTAACAAGTTGTTTCTCCAATTTTATTGTATGATTAATGATAATTAGGTTAAACACTAAATTATTTATTCCCAAATAATATCTATTTGTAGCTTATGGAGACCAGATCCTCAGACAATTTTTATTCTATCAATCGTTTTTTTAGAAAATATAAATTAACACCATAAATTTTTTTATATTGGGGGTCTTGTTTTACTCATATGAAAATAATATCACATGTACAATCTAAAGATACCATCATTAAAATCCTCTAAAAATGATATACACATATATGAAAAATTATGGAAACATTTATACATAAGTTATATATCATAATCTAACAACAAATAAATCAGGGAATCAATGCCAAGTAAATAAAATTTCAAACTACTTGGTTAATTTAATTATGTAATTACATAATGATAACATTTTATGGAATCCCTAAAATAAATTAATAATATCATTAAACATGTCTTGTAACTTGAAACATGGAATAAATTTAAAACCAAAACATAATAGACCCTAACATGGAATAATACTACATGACAACATATGAGTGTGCTTTAAAGATTAAGAACAAGTAATAAAACCCCAATTCATTGTATAATAGGTTTTATTAAAGTGTGGAAAATGAATATATTATTTTAATTTCATTAGATAAATCTCAAAACATCATGAGTTTGGTTTGAATTCATTTTTTATCAATGTAGTAATTAGACTTGGTCGAAATAGTGAGTTGAATATATCGAAGCCTATTTAAGGGAGACCTTACAACTAAATGGAATAGAAGGAGTACTCAAACATACCCAGTCCAATAATTACTTAGTTTGAAAGTAAGGGGATTTTTCTTGCACATGCTCTAATTATTGCAGGAAGCACCCACACAAGCATGTACAAAGGTTCTGTTGAGAATACAATGACTGACGCCTCTAATGTCATTATGTTTGCAGGATATGAGGATGTTGTCCCTTCCACTTCCCCGAGTTGTATGTTGATAGAACCCATGTTGTATCATAAGACAAGAACAACTGAATACCCTCAGTGATAAATATCCTTGGTGCTTGAACACATGGATCTTCTAATGCACTCAGATGAGGAAATAATGGAGGATGTTCTTAAGTTTAAAATGTCAAAAAATATCGGAAGATTGCTTTGTGTAAACATCACTAAAGAGAAATGTGAGTGGTTTGATAAAAATACCAAACTTTTTCTTAGTGGATTCAATATGTATAATATTGAAAAGGAGGAATAAAAGTGAGTTTGGGACAACAAGGAACATCAATATGGTGGAATTTTAAAAGACCAACCTGACTCGTAGTTAAATTCTATCTCCTTGATATTGTTTAGGGAGATTAATTCAAATATTCTAAAACGGTTTTCCAAAAAATATGTAGTTTCTTTTGATATTTAATCTGGTAGTTGAGAGGGTTATCTCATTCCCCTTAATAGTGTTTAGAATATAAAAAAGTTATGTTAGATGGGAATGGAATGGAAATCACCAAATGAGTAGAACTAAATTTTAATTCTTCATTAATCATAATGGGACAACTAATTTTAGGTTTATGTTGATGAAAACCCCATTTTATTATACATATTATCATTTAAAACATTTAACTGCTTATCCCCCACTATACCCTATTATTAATAACCATGAATTTTTAGATATTAAAACTTTACCTCTCTAAATATCTATTTATTATAATATATATAATATATCATATCTATGAAATAATAAAATAATCATTATTTCATTTCATTCGTGTAATAGGATTAAATTTTATGTATGAAGATACTCTATAAAATTAAAAATAGTACAATGGAACAATGAATTGAGGTAAATAATATATCATGAAATTGATTTTCGATTGGATTTCGGTCCCCGAAATTTATCACAAACATGAAAATAAATGTAAAAATAAAAAAATAATTTAAAAATAATTTATATTTTAAATTCAAATATAAAAAGAATTTATTGAAAAAAAAGTGATTGAATAATGAATGAAATGAGAAGAATTCATAAGAAGTGTAGTGATTCTATTATTATTGGAATAATATATAATTGTTGTGAAATGCTAACCCAATAGATGAGAATAGTAATTTTCCTAAAAATTATTATCTACAATGGAAAAACAAATTAAAAATAATTATTATAATTCTATAAAATGTAGTCCAAAAATCATATAACCTAAATTAGAATCATGTTTATAATTTAAATATGTATTATTTGACTTATTATGAAATATATTTGTATTTATATTAAAATTTAATTATCTAATTATGATATTTATTTTGGTTAATATATATAGTATGTAAATATCATTCATAAAAAGCATATTATGGAAAATAAATATAAATGTAATCAATCATGGGAAAGTAAATAATATTTTTTACACATAAAAATATTTTTCCATGTATTATATGATATTATTTAAATATTGAAATTAAAAAAATTATAACATTATTTTTATAGAATTAAATTTTGTATTGGAATCATCACATTGAAGTTATCATAGGACGAATTGTTTATATATTTTTTGCAAGAGTTCATTTTTTTTTGGTGAATAGTAAAAAATATGATTTTTATGAATAATATACATTTTAAAATATTATTATGATATAAATACAAAATATAAATTTATAAAACATACTTATTAAATAAATATTTATTATTGTGTAAAATAATTAATTTCATGATAAAATATTTAATTTATTAAACTGAATTTGAAATTTTATATTTATAACTATATTTTATTCTAATAAAAATATTTATTATTCTATATAAGTTAATTATTTTGAAGTTGAAATTTATATTTTTTGTGGGTTTTATTACTAAGGAAACATATTTTTTAAATTATAAACCATTAAAATTCCTAGAAATAAACACTATTTATACAGTTTGTCTTGAATAATAAAATAATAAATACTTTTTTTATAAAATATCATTCCCCATGAGTATATAAACTCCCACCCCACTCTACCCACATAAAAAACTAATTCATTTTTGAAATATATACCCAAGGTTCTCTCTACGCTCTCCTATCCTTGTCCTTATTCCTTCGGTTTTGTCAAAATTCAAATATCCCAGGGCTTTAATCTCAATCCAAAAGAGGTGACTCAGGGTGTTAGGAAAGGGTTATCAAATTATTCTTTTTATTTCAATTATCACCCAATCCAATATATAACATTAGGTAATAAAGTATTTTTTTCAAAACATTTCACTCAGTATTTTTTTTTATAAAACTATATTATCAACTGCTTGAACTCTTCCTTTTAAAACTCCTTTAAAAACATTATTTTATATGTGGTTGTTTCATGCTATCTATGTGAAATATGATATTTTATTTTTCAATTATACTATTCATGGATATAACTAAAAATTCTTTTAATTATTTAATATAATACAATAATACAAATTTTTTTATTCTATAATGAAATAAATTTAATAGTAATAATAAAATAAAATGTATGTAATAATATTCATTTTTAACTGTAAAAAAAGATTACAAATGAATATTTATTTATTAGTAAAAATTAACTAATTTATTTAACTATATCACTTATGGAATGTTATGATCCATATTACACAGAAATAATTTAATTTTGCAACCATTTGATAGTGACTTTGAGCCGTAACTTTTATGAAACATGTCTTTCTATGTTATGAAATTTTAGTGGAATTAAATTTTTTGGTTCAGTGGGGGGTCACATTGAGAACTAGGCTCCAAGTCAACAATAAAAGATGTGGGAAACACAAAATAATTATAGTGGATATGTTTTAACTCATGGCTAATGATTCTGGTTCTTTAAAGGTTTTGGGAAAAATTCTTAAATTTTTTAGATTTTGTATGGTTTGAAAAAAATATTCTATGCCCAAGTGTCTTATGTTTTATGCTAGTCTTTAAAAAGCATTATAACAAACGTATTGTGCACAATACAAGACATTAAACAAAATTTAGTGAATATCAAATTATTTGAATGTCATTGTTAATATCAAGCTATTACAATATATGATTTTATAATGACTTACACACGACATTAGACCCTATAAATTATTACAATTAATGAGTGAATTTTTGAATTGTGTTTCTATTTTCCTAAAATTATATGATAGAAAATTTTTAAAAATACTTTTAAAAGTTAAATTGGGGTTCATCATGACCTATATAATAGGTGATACATGACTAAGAAGGGACTCTCTCCTTTATATTCAATTATAATGGAGTATATCCCCTGATTCTAACTAAAATAAAGTTTCATTTAATCAAGAGGAAATGTTATGGTAAATATAAAACATTGGGTTCAATTATTCCCCTTTTTCATTACCACTCTTATCACAAAATATGTTTTCTACTGGGTGATAGTTTTTATCAATTATTCCACTATGTCATGGTGAAATAATAATAATATACAAGGATTTTTTAGATTAGCTGAAAGTGGTCTTGAGGGGATGATCAATTTTATATTTGAATAGACTTAAAGTGGTATGACAATATCATGATTTTATATAAGGTTTTGAAAATTAGGGGTGAAAGGAGTAGATTAATTGAAAAGATAAATTAGTAATTTTTTGTGTGAATGATCTGGATGGATGTCTGGGGTGGTGAACACATCTTTTCTCATGAATTGTGCCTCGGGAAATGGTCTATTGAGTTTTAGGCATTATTATTATTTTAATTACATTTAAAATATATTATTATTGGTTATAATTAAATTTAATTTTTATGTATAATTTGTTATAATTAATTATATAATGTCATGTCTTTAGATATTCCCTTTTATTGATGGGTGATGGCTGAATTGACTTGGAAAACTATATGAGAGAGAAATAAGGACTTACTTAAATGAAATTTATTAAAATGATGTAGGTGGTACCTTGATCCCACACATTTGAATTTTTAGTTTGATATAAAACAATTGATGTGTGGTCTTTCCACTGGGGTTGATCTAAATTTTTAATAAATGTATTTTTTTATGAATATAAAATTATTATGAATACAGTTATGTTCTATGGGATATGATAGTTCCTCAAGAACCAGTTATTGTATCATCCATCCATAGCTATAATATTGAGTATAAATATGGATCATGGACAACTATAATGTGATATAATTAGTTAAATATAGTTGTCCATGTGATATGTTTATTTTTCGTGCCAAGGTTGGGAGTTGTGATGAACCATGTATGGGTAATCCTAGATGTCATCTTAGAATCTAGGTATATATCAGATAAGGATGGAGATGTATTATAATCTATTAGGATAGAAATTATGATATCATGGTATTTTCCATTTTCCCTTAGATATTTGACAACCTATGTAGGAATTCCCATGGTGGTATTATAAACCTATTGGGTGTGTGAGATAGACATATATTGAAATGGGAATTGGGGTGCTCATTATTCAATTTATAAATAGTAGACAATGTAGATTTTACTATGTGGACAATGAGTCTATATAATGATTATGATAATTTTGAGGGATGATATTACCTCTAGGTGATAGTCTTAGTTTAACACTTGAGATTAATATATGTGAACCCATACAAGGTGATCATGTTTTGGTGATACCTAGGAGAACATGGTGGGTTCCCTAGTGATATGATGACTCCAGTGAGGGTTAAAATGTGAGATTATATGTGTTTGACTTCTTATGTAACCATATAACCTAAAGTACAATAGTTTGAGATAATTGTGGCTGTAAAAATTGAGTGAGAAATTATAGGATGGATGCACTACCATGATTTTCCTACGATTTCATCTCTAGTATAAGACTTTGGATTCAACCATTGGGTATATAAGGATTTCCTTCGATTCCCTGATAGGAATCATTTTAAAGGATAATTTTATATGATTTTATAGTATTACCTCAGATAAATTTTATTTGATATATATGTGACTAAATTGATTATAATTACATCCTATGAATCTAATTTGATATTGATGTTGTTGGATTTCTTATGTTTACCTCATAAAAATTTGATTTTTCAAACACCACCAAATTACATAGGAGTACATCTATGTAATTGACTTTAACCCTGATTCTATTGGATTTTCCAGGATTACCATCTTGGAATCCTGCTTATGCCTAATGCTAATTGATTTTATAGGATTATGTCATATGAATAATCTTTAATATTGAAACTACTAGATTTCCTTAGACCACATCCAAGGAATAAATGATAGTTCCTAATATTATATAGAAATTAAGCATGATACTCTATAGAAGGAAAATTAAATGTGTTTAAAGACACTCTACCACTGAATAAGGCAGGTATTTTCGATCCTCATTATCCCCATAGATGGTAATGATATGCTATTTTTATTAATTTTTGATTTTATAGTAATTTATATTATTATGAGAATATCAGTTGTGTATACATTTTTAGTTGGTTATGATAGGTACCCCATTGGAGGTTCGCTATGAAATTATAGTAAAACCCTTCATGGGTGGACATGGATCTTTGATTCTTAATAAGATTTCATTATTTTACGAATTAGGTTGGATACAAGTTCTATGTGTTTGATTAAGTGTGATAGATTAGATGGGATTCAAAGTCCTAGATATGATGAGACCTGAGGATGGTTTTAGAGAACGAAAATTTCATAATTTTTTATATATTTTATAACTTGTTGGTGTACAAGGTTATTATATTCAATATACTGGTATAACTGTGTGTTTGTAGTATTTTTAGATTTTAAGTTACATTATTTGTAGCATTTAATGAATTATTGATTATGTGTACAATGATAATTTTTGAATGATTTTTTTGACTATTTCTAATATTTATTTCTTTGATATGGGGATAAATAAGATTTATCCCCATAATATATGCCCTTGTTTATAGTTGAAGGCGTCTAGAATATGGGGAGATGCACCTAAGATCCTTGTCGCATTACTATCCCTAGCACTAGAAAGTGTCCACAAGCTAATGAATGTTATAAATTGGTATGAGAAATCCTTTAGACCTAAATATTTTAGGAAATTATGGGTAGGTGATATTGTTATTTTTTAGAATATGTGATGGACATCATACTTGTGTTTCATAACCACAATTGATATGGGGATGATTATGTTACCATGAATTTGATATTACTATTATTGTCTTTTTCTTTTACCGTTATATGATTTCACCTATTTTGATTGACATTATTATATATATTTGTGATTTAAATGATTTTTTTGATGTTTTTATATTAGATACATTATTTTTTAAGCATGATTCAGGACAAGTAAGACTCACATAAAATTCGTGTTCATTCATGTGATTGATATAATTGATTATTGGGGTTTTTCTATTTAAAACATCAATAAAAGATTATATAGAATATTACCATATAAATTGTTGGTAATTAAACCACATATTTTCTTCCCATGAATGATCATTTTGATATTTTGAAGTTTCAAAACCCATGATTTTATAAATTATTACTTTTTAAATTTCTATGTCATTCATGGCTTGCGTTAAACACAACATTGAGCTTAAACGGATCGAGACACACCATTAATGTACTATTACGTGAGATTAATAACCTTGTAATAAATTCTAATTTTAATAATATCTCTAAATAGTTTATTAATTATATAAAAATTAATTACTAAATATAAATAATTAGTAATTAATCACTTAATACCTCATGAAGTCATTTTATTCCATAAAAATATGTTTTCTTCAAAAATTGATTTTCATTTCTTTTTTATTTAGTATTATAATTTCAAGATTTATAAAAAATATTTAATAAAATTATATTCATTTTTTGAAATCAATTTATTAGAAATAACATTGGGTTAAATTTATATATTTCCTTGAAAAAATGATTTTTTAGTGAAAATTTTAAAATAACTAATTTTAAAAAACAGTCATTCTTTACATATGACGTATTAGTACGATCATAAATTTTTTTCAAATTAATTAATTATTATTTAATAATTTATAATCTAATTTTCTTTATTTTTATCAATATTATACATGATTTTGGTATATGATCAATTTTGTCCTTATAAAGTTTTTTTTTGAAAAATGTATTTTATTGTGTTGTATGCATTTATATTAAGCATAATTTATTCAACATTTAAAAAATGAATCTAATTATTTAATATATTTATAATTATTTGGTACAATTTTTAAAAAAATTCCACAATTTTTAGTCAAAATGATTAGTAACTATGGTAAAATTTGTCATCTTAGTAAAGGTAAAATCAGGTAAATAAACCTAAAAACTAACTGATAAGGTCTTAATTTTTCATTTTAATTATTAATTGTTAAATTATATTTTATAATTATCATTTGAGGATACAATTAGAGTTATTTAATGGATAGATTCTCATGAAAATGACTTATTTATTATTTAATCCAAAAGAAGTGACAAAACGTCTCTCTCTTAGTTTTAAATATTATTTATGTGATCACATAAGGATTTTTTTAATAAATAATAATAATAGTAATCCAATTCCAAATGAACTTATAAAAATGATAAAAAATTTATTATAATTTTTAATAATTATATAAATACCTTAAATTCTTACACAACATCGACACCATAATTATTCAATTAATGAGAAAATAAAATAAATGAAATTTAAAATATTAAAAGTATTATAATTTGAGATAACAGTGCTGATTTTTGAATTTTATAGAAAAAATGACCTTTTATGGATGTATTAAATTATTTTATTCTAGTTTATATTGTTTTCTTGATGTTATTAAGGTTAATGTAATTACTTGTGTTCAAATTGTTAGTAATTATATTTTATGAATATATAATATTTTTTTAAATTATTTAAAAGATAATAAAAATATATAATAAGGAATAATAGAATTTGATGTTTTCTAACATGTCTTACCCAATGAATTTTTAGGTAAGTGAGGAGCATTTTGATATTGAATAGTCTTATTTTATTTTCATCTTTTGAAAAATTCCAAAACATCCCCTAACCGAAATTAGAAAACGGAAACTCCCCCACACATAATTACACCATGTTGAGCCTAAATAATCAACCGTAAAATAATAAATTTTGTTAAGAAATCCCTTATTATTATTTTATAGGTTCTGATCGTTCAAAAAGATAGAGCATATAGTCATTTTGAGGAGATCTAAAGGATTCATTTCTATGAAAAGGTAATCACCCTTACTGATCATTTTCATTTTTATACTCAAATTTACCTTATCAAAATCAATTATATTTATCATAAAATAAAAAATTATGTATACTAAATATTCTTAAATTTTATTATTATTATGAAAACACCATCGTAAACAATATTTTCTAAAAAAAATATGTGAAATTATTGCTATAGGGTTTGTACGACTTACTATCTCTACATAGCTATACAATTAATTTTTCAACATCATCAATTTTGGATGTGTATTACGATGGGTTTAATGTTTATATATAATTTTGTTTAAAATTTTATACTATAATAATGATAATATATTTAATACTTTATTATGACCCAATATTTTTGTGAAATCAAAACGTCCCTTGTGCGTTCGTTTGGACTAACATATCCATGATACAATGTGATTTTTTATTCTTTTATATTTTACATAGAAGTTAATAAATTTTAATTATATGAATATATATTATATATATGATATAATAAAAAAATCAATAAATTATTCTTATTAGTTACCTTTATTTCATTTCATCAGTCAAAAAATAGAAACAATGCTCATGCATTTGTAAGACCTAGCATCTCCAAGATTGATGTAATCTATTTTTATATGTCTAATTTTTATGTATGATTTTAAATATGTTAATAAATAATATATATATTTTTATACCATAATTAACATTCTATAAATGATGGGACCATGATCAATGTACAAGGATTGATATTACCAACCTAAAACATGTTTCGAAAATGAAGTAATTATCACTTGATTAGGGATTTTAATGACAAATTATTAAAAAAATTAGAGATAATAGTAATAAATAAAAATACATGGTAATACACATATATGGATATAGAAATAATTTAAAATAAATAAATATTTATTATATATGAGGTTTGAACCTAAACTAAGAAATTTGATACATGAGGTAATGGTTTATTATACAATCTCATCATTATTCGGAATTTTTTATGTTTAGGTATCCACTAGAGAAAATTTATCTCATATATACATATTTTATAATAGTATTTTAAAAATTGTTATTAGTATTTATCTAATATTTTCTAAATTCATTTTACCCATCTTTAATTTTTACTAAATGGTCTCAAATGAATATTTTTATTCTTTGCTAAATATCGTACTTTGTGACTTTTCTAAAAAAATATAGAAGGAATGTTTTTTAATCTTATACAGATTTAGAATATTTTCATTCTTTTATAAATCCACAATTCATAGAATCTTATTTTAAAATTTGATATGTTTGTTTTTCATGAAAGTAATTTCATTTATATGTATGTATAATTTTAAAATGAGATGTTGTTTTAAAACTGAAAGGTCAATTTCCACAATATTTTTTCCATGTGATCAACCCAAATAATATTATATCTAAGATGAAATACTTTAATGTTAAAAATACTTTAATGGATATTTTATCCAAGTAAGACATACTTATTCTTCATCAGTATGGTTTATGTTTTTCAAGAAAGTATGAAAGGTCTATGAAATCCATTTCATTTCAAATTTTTGATATAATGTTACTTTTATGGTCCCATGGAACATATATGCATGGTTTCCATTATGTGATGGGTGGGATGAATATCTATATCCAATTAATTAGATAATTTATTATATCTTAGGATGTTTTTATGAGATACAATTCATTGTTCCTGATATGTTTTGGGATTCAAGTATAATATCTTAATCCGTTATGTGAAACATGTCGATGTTTTGGATCTGTTTTGGGAAACAAGTTGATGTGATTGATCAATTATGAGATGTAATTAAATTTTATTGAATTCATTATGTGAAATTTTTTTATGTCCTTGATCCTCTATGGGAATCATGTACTGATTCCTCATTAGATGAGGCTAGTCATTAACCTTGGCAGATGAAATTTTGTATATACATATGATTATTACAAACACATTAGTGAAATAAAATTATGGTTCATGATTATGTTATGAAGAATTCTCATTTTTATGATTCATTCCATTTGAGAAATTTATGTTTTAATCCATAACTAATATTTATGATCTTTGTCAAACTGGGTATAAAAATTATAAGTTCTGATCAAGATATATTTACCCTATGATTATAATACAATTTGATATGATCATCAATGATATATCTCATGGTTAACCATAATGGGAATCTAAGATAACCCTTTATTATATATATTTTTCCCATGTTATTATTTTTTTTAGCTGGGCATGCCTGTGAAGTTTACCATGATGGGAGATATTTTTCAAGGATATTGAATATCTTTCATAAAATAAGAATATTGATATATAATCTCCAAAGACACTAAACTTATACAACCTTCAAGTGCGTTCAATATACAATGTATTTAATATTCATCTATTAATACGTAATATTCATGTATGAAATTATTAAGTCATTATATTTGGTATCAGAGCAAGGTTTAGTCATCCTTTGGATATTAGGGTTATAAAAATTTAGTGAAATCTATATAGAAAAGTCTATTTAATGTATATCATCCAAATATTTTGGTAAGGAATATATAATGTGATTCACTAAGCAATTACATCCCTAAAAAGATACAACATAAAGATATATATATTTGGTATAATTTAACCAAGTGGAAATTAACCAAAAAAGGGTACATTTAGATAGACATGGTCATCACCTAGTACATGAAAACAAGCATTGCTATAGACATGGTTTTAAACTCCTAGGTATATGCATTAGATTAATTCTTATATTAGTTTATGAACCATTGTAACAGATTTTAATATATGATAATCATGGATAACATAGGCTAAACATAAGGTGTCATAGATTTTATAAAGGTTTCATGATTAAGATATCTTATAAATGATTGTGTGGGTTACCACTATGATTATTACTTCTGAAATAATAATTTTGATTTTTTATAATTGATAGAATAGGAGGATAGAAGTTAATAGTGAATCTAATGGATAATGGAATAAATTTACTCTTCAGAGACCAAATGAAATCTGATATGGAATGAGAAACCTTATTATTATTTCTAATAATAAATATCAAAATATTATTAATAATCTCAAATTATGTGAATTTAATAACGCACCAAACAAGTGGGAAAAAGTATTCATGATGACCATATAAGAAAGTTCACTTTTCATCATGTCATGAATGTGGGAAGAAGCATGGAGGATAATTCATCAGAAGAACATGAAGATGCATCAATTATAGAAAGGGAGCATATAGATAAAGTAATTTTCAAGGAACGGTGAATGACATTGTTAATAGAATGTATTTTAATAATGGTTTTAATAACCTATCATCGATATCTGAATGTTTCAAATGTATAAACTATGAGCATTATAAAAATTTATGTCCTGGGGGGAATAATTTAAAAAATATCAGTAGGGTTGTTAGAGTATTTGTTTTCTTTTGATGATAATGAGATTATTAAAGACATATGAAATGAAATATGTGTTATACAATATGATGATAAAGCATGAAAATTAGATTAATGAAGAATTGGAATTATCAAAATACTTATGAATTATTATATAAAAATTAATTTGAAAAATCTATTCCAGAATTATATTAACTATTATATAAATCATGAAACATATATGTATTGTTCTAGAGTTTTTTTAGTATATGTAATTGAAATTATACTTTTAGTGATACCAATAACCTAATAAATTGATTTATTGGCAAGATGATCTTTTTGAAAAACACACAATTGGGGGAATGATAACGATTAATATGTTTCCAATGTTGAGATAATAATGTTCAGTTCGATAAAGAGACAATTTCAACTAATGTGATAGTATTGTTAACATTGTAATTTTTTGGTGATTTGATGAAAATGTGATTTCAGCCACTATTGATAATATTAATTTAATTTTTGATTAAAGCAACATATTCAACAGACTTTGGTTATTTTCTAGTAAAAAAGATAATGCTAATTTTCAGAAGCATGGATTCTTTCATTAATTTTTTAAGGTAATTTAGGTTATTACGATATTTTTAGATATTATATGACCATGATGTACACATATTAGGTATTTTAAATTATAAAATACTTTTGGGGATTAATTTTACATGTATTTTGGTATTATAGTGACTTTATTTCTAAATTTTTTATCATTAATTTGTTCATATATATATTGAAGTATTTTTAATATGGATTACATAAATATAAACATTGGGAATAATTTTTTTATAGTATATAAAGTTTTTTATTTATTCATATTTAATAACTTATGTTAGCCATTTTTGTTTTAGATAATTTCTAATGATATTAGGGGTAGATTTTTATCTTTTTATAGATTATGTGAACTGATCAATGATTATCATAGTACATTAGGTGTGAAGTATTAAACAAATTTATCATCTGGATAAAAATGATATTATGGTGGAAATTTATTGAAGGATAAAATAATAGTAATAAATTTACAATATTTCATTATATTTAAAATATAGATGATAATGGGATTCCATAACACTAGGAAAAAGATCTTAAAAAAATATTTCCCTATCCCTTTCAATTAAAATGAATTTATTGTCTCTTTGATAGATCTTGTATAAGATTATGTGAATTTTTAAATTCTCTATATCATTCACCATATTTTGATCAAGGATCTCTGGAAATTACTTTTCGTCCATGTATATATCCTCAATTCATAGTAGATTTATTCTATTCTTAATCTATGTATGTGTAATCCTAGATGACTTTCATACTTCTCTTTCTCTCTTTTCAAGACAATGTTTTATTAACTCTTATTACAATGTGAGTTTCTATAAATAATAAATAAAATGGGAAACATTTTATTATGGATCATAAATTACAATGATGTAATTTAATGGGTTTTGGTATAATGTATAACCCACTTTATTTCCAAAAATATTTCAATTTAAATAATTTTACTTCTTCGATGTCGTTTGTTAAATTAAAGTCCATGTTTAAAAAACCCGTGATACAATATTAAAATATATTTATGTTCGAATTAGAATAAATTTATTAATTAGTATGGTATTAATATGATAAACTAATTTTTTAATTATAAAATAATTATCTACTCAATATAAATACTTAGTAATTAATCACCCAATTTTTAGCAATGTTTTCTTATTCATAAAATTTATTTTTTTCGTCAAAAAATGAATTATTATTTCTATTTCAGAATGAATATTTAAATTAGAACCTTTAGATTTTTTTTGAATTAAATTAATTTTTAAATACAAATACGTAAATAAGTTTTGTGTAAAAATTTATTAGTTTTCTAAAAAGATTTAATTTTCAGTGAATAGTAAAAAAAAACCCTTTTTATAAAACTATAATTTTATTACCAAATAATGTATCAATATTATTTTAATTTTATCTATAAGTAACCTAAGTATTATTTAATTATATCTAATCTAATTAACGTCATTTGAATAATCATTATATGTGATTATGGTATAAGTATATTTTTTGGGCTTAAAACACATTTTTACTAAAAAAATGTTTTTTGTTGGGTTTTAGTCATTTGTATTAAAATTAATATCGAAAAAATATTGAAAATAAATATTTTAAACTAGAGTAAATATTTATAATCATAATGTTAAAAAAAATTTAAATAGGAACTTTTATTATTTTTCATAATGAATAGTAACCATGATAATATTTACCACCTCAATAAAGGATAAATTAGGTTAATCTTGGCCAAAACTAAGTTATAAGGATATAATTATTAATCCTAATTCTTATTTTATGACTTTAATTTGACCCTTATAATTTTATTCTATAACTTGAGTTATTTAATGCACACTTTTTCACTAAAATGACTTATATATTAATTAGACCAAATGACTTTACAAAATGCCACTCTCTTAACATTAAATATCATATATGTGTTCACATTGGTAAAAAATCAATTTATGAATATATATTTGTATTAAATTTTTTCCTAAATAAATTATATTCATTATGGTAATTTATTTATAATATTTAGGAATTAATTAATAGCCTTTAATACTTACAAAATAGTGTTGTAGTAATTATTCAATTAATTGAAAAAAAATAAATGATATTAAAAGTATTAAAAGTATTATTATTTGAGATATGAAATGTTGTAAAAAAATTCATAGATGAAAATGAAATTATAACCGGTATTAAATAAATTTTTACTAAATCCTGTTATTTTCTTTATTTTATTAAGTTCATCTAATATAATAGTGTTAAAAGTGACAATAATTATATTTTGTGAAAGTAATATATTATTAAATTATATAAAAATCATAAAAATATTAAATCCATGAAAAGGGGATAAGATAAGGTATAAAAATACATCCCATATGAATTTAAATTCCATTGGGAAGAATTGATAACTATAATATAATTATTATATTTTAATCTTTTGAGAAATTCAAAAAGTTATAGTCAATTCAATTATAAAAGGACATGACCTCCCTCACTTTTTTATAGCACATTGAGACTTCTAGCTCAACTATACTCACCCAAATTATATTATAAACTTATTTTTTCACATTTTAGAAGGGTTTATATTTCCAAAAGGGAAAACCTGGATCCATTTAGAGGATATCGGATGGAAACATTTTGAATAAGTGGTAATCACCGTAACTAATCATTTTCTTTTTTCTACCCATCTTTACCTCATCTAAATAAATTATATTTATCATAATATAATATCTTAAGTATCATAAATATGTGAAAATATTATTATTATCATTATTATTATTATAAAAACACCAATATAAAACCTATTTCTCCTCAAACTAGATGTGAAAGCATGGATCATGAAAACACAAAAGTTACTGTCTCTACGTAGCTATACAATTTAGTTTTCATCATATTATTTTATCGAGGAGTATTAGAATGGTTTTACTGTTTATATATGATATTAATGACATAATAATTGTTCTATAGAGATAATATCTTTTATAACTTCTTATTATTAAATATTTTTTAGAAACATTAGGTCGCTCAAGTGTACGTATGGGCTATACACTATGTGATGCAACTTAATTTTCATTTATAATTCACATATATGATAATAAAGAATACTTTTATAAAAATATATGATATATATGATATAATAATAATTTTTTAAATGTTATTTATTATTGTTTTGATTTCATTCCATCAGTCAAAAAAATGGAATCAGGTTTCATCCATATGTAAGGCCTACCGTCTACATGAATTATGTAATTAAATTTTCCATATTAGTTTTCTTATGAATGAATATAAAAATTTATATAATTAATATATATTATTTTTATATAATGATTACAATTTTTTAAATTATGGGACTATGATCAATGTATATCTATTACGACTACTAAATTGAATCATGATTGAAAAACGAAGTTATCACCTAGAATTGTGATTTAAATAAGAAATTATTAATAAAAAAGTGTCAAGATGTTATAAAAAATAATACATTGTATGACAGATAAGTTTTTTTTTAATAAATTTTTAACAAATCCATAATTATTATAAAGTATTTTCGATCACGGAAAATGAAAGTTAAGTCTTTAGGTAAGGGTTTATTTCACAATATCAACATTATTTAGGATTGTTTATATTTTAGTCTTCAAAAAAGAATATTTATATTCCATGACCATGTTTTATAAAAAAATTCAATTTTTTTAACATTATTCAACAATTTTAAATTTATTTTTACCAACTTAATACATTTTATTAATTTTTTGAAATGAATATTTTTATGATTTTTCAAATTAGGTGCTTTGTGTCTTTTCCAACAAAAATTTAGAAGGAATGTGTTTTTCACTTATATGTCATAAGTGTATTTTATCACATTCATGACACATATGTTCTTTAATGCATCCTTTATCTGTTTATAATTTTATTTACAGATAATTTTTATTTTTCATTAAAATTACACAAATTATTTATTTGAGAAGTAGTTTTATAATTGAAATGTTTTTTTCTTAAAGAATTATTCCAAGTGATATATAAAAGTCATTTTCCATCTATGATGAAATCATTTAATGTTAATTATACTTTACTAGGGACATTATTCAATTATAGCACACATATTATTTCTCTATATGGTTTATGTTTATGATTAAGGTTACAATTTCTTGTGAAACCCATTTAGTTTCATGGGTTCTGATATGATAATTTGTTTTGTTATCATGTGGAAGATATAGGTTTGTTTTTCATTATCTAATGGGTAGAAACTACATCTAACTCCATAGAATTCGGAAAGGTATTATATTTTATGATATATTTTTTGTAACATGTTGATGTGTCAGATCTGTTAAGGGGTACGATTCGAAGTTCATGACCCATTATGAGAGACCAGTCATTGTGCTTGATCTATTATGGTAAGAAAGTTGTCGTGCTTGATCCTTTATGTTAAACAAGAATATGTGATTGAATCTATTATAGGAAATAAGTTTATGAGATTTATCCATTATGGGAAACATGTTTTGATGTGTGATCCTATGGTATTAGTATTTAACCATGAAATATGAAATGATATCTATATTTAGAATGATTCCACAAACATTTTTGGCATGAAATTATTATTCAATATTTTGTTATGATGAATTATAATTCTTATGATTCATGTATTTTTAAATGTAATTTTTATTCTATAACTCATGTTTATGATCTATATCATATTGGGTGTGGAATGTTTATGTTATATTCAAGATGTCATTCACTTAATCTTATTCTATAACTTTATATAATTATCAATTGATATATCTTATGATTACCCTTACTGAGCATCTGAGTGTACCCTTTCTTATGTTTCCTTTCCCCATGTTATGAATTATTTTTTTCTGGGTTGGTATGCCTATGAAGAGTACCATTAGGGAAGATTTATATTGGACATGTTGAGTATCTTTCCTAAAATATGAATATTCATATGGAATCTCAAAAGACACAAAAACTATATGTTCCTTGGGAATGTTTACTTTACGATGTAATGAATATCACCTATTAAGATGTAATATTTATGTGTTAAATTACCAAGTATTTATAAGAAGGGATTCTACTTAGTGATGAATTTATAGTCAAAATATGCATGGGATATATAGTGACCCCTAGTTTGTTGATATAGGCACTTCATTCTATGATTCTTGTTCTAGAACAAAATATGGTTGGTTAATTAATGTGTCAACAACAACCTATAAAATGGTCTACCATATATCTTATTTTTTTAATTATAATTAACATAAAAATATTTCTATGGATTACTTGATATATATCTTCATAGGATTATGTAGTTAAATATAATTTTTTATGAGATCATGGTTCTTGAGGGGGTATTCGTGTTTACATATTTCATGTGATGAAATGTGTTATATATTGAGATGATTATTTTAAAAGGTTATTCCTAATGTGCATATGCATTTCAGAACCATTGAGTGGGTGTTTGGGAGCCTTAATTTCAATGATATATTTGAGATGTGAATAACAGTGTACCGCATGATTTGTGACCTGAGGCCTCAATATAAGTTATTAGGGTGATCTTATTTCCCTTGATAATTGTCTTATGGTATTGGTGAGAAGAGTGACATGTATAATTCTATCTGAAAAGAGGGGTTTGGCTGGACATGAGAGATCCTGAGGGAGGAGAGGCATGGGAAAATGCTTTATGTTATGAGATTAATCTATGGGAGGTGAACTAATATATATTGTATATGAATTGTGATTTATTGTTTTTTTATGATATAAATAACCAAGTGTACATTTTTATTTCAAGGTAAGGTTTTGTAGGTATGTTTGGTAGGATACCTGAACCTAATTATTTGGGGTGTGGTTCCTAAATGGACAATGAATTTTGATCATAAATGGTCAGATTGATGATGGTTAGAGAGTGAGGTAGATGTTCTAATTTTGGAAAAAAATTAGTTATGGGTTGTCATTTAGTTGGTCGTGGCATGAGTGAGATGACAAGATCTCTAAAAATAATGAATAAAATTTCTTCATTTTGAATATATCATCCTGTGGTGGAGCATGGTTGGTGGATAGGCGTGTGTGACTTGATTCAGTCATGTGTGAATCAAGGGAGTGTGAGTCATGTTATGTGACTGGTGGTATGAGAGGATCTCCTCATTAGTTTTAGATGATATTGATGTCATATATAATAAATACATTTGATTAATATACATTATGGATTAGAGAATGGACATTTGTGATCTGAGTGCCGATGAATTTTTTGAATCTCATATAGGATAGGTTTATTAATAATTTTTTTGAAATTCTAAATGTTCCTATTTGGTGAGAGGTGACATTAGATATTGATTAATGTGATGTTGTAAAATCGACTTGTGTGCCTTGAAATTGATTATTATCATGGAATGTTGTTGGAATCTATTTTTTATATACTAGATGAGTGGGGTAAAAAATCCATTTATTGGGAGTTCATCATAGACCCTTATGGGCGTGAACCTCATTAAAGATGAATTTTAAGAGATTCTAAAGATGCCATTCATAGTGAACTGAGAATGGGTGGTGATTTATGTTTAATGATTTGTGAAAATTTACTAGTGAGATGACCATGAACTTACAATATGTATGATCATATAGATATTTTGGACCATGTAGAGTGTTTATATGAATACCCCTATAGCAGGGATTCTTTTATTGATAATTGAGGCACAATCCTCATGTTGAACGGGTCGTATATGGTTGGTAATAGTCATTGGATGGTAGAGATGGAACCAATATTCTTATGTGTATGTATTAGAAATGGTATTAGTTGATTTTTGGGAGTTAGGGATCCCTATATAATTTATGGATATTTTTTTCAGGAATGGGTGGTTAATTATGTTCTAGAGATAATTCAATGGGATTATGGGAGGGTTTTCGAATATTTGATATTTTTATAGGGTATTCATAATTTTTCTATGTTTATGTTTCTTACATGAAGTTGATGGATTTATAATGTTTTAAGAGATGAATACTTATGTTTAATAATTTGACTAATTTCAATACATTGACATAAGCATTTTATAAATATGATTTTGTAAGATTAATATATGTCTGAAGACATAGGTCATACTCATGGCATAAGACATTTAAATTTATTCACTATAGAAAGTATTACAATAGGACTATAACACAATAAAATTATTATGGTGTAACAATTTATAAAGTCTTACATGTTGAATATGGATATCAAAATTATTACACGTGATGTGATGATTTTAAACGTTTTTTTTGTATTCTTAAAAAATACGAAATAAATGACTTTAAGAACCACAATTGAAAGGAAATTTTTTGGTGTTCCATGACCTATATAGTAGGATATATGAAACTGAGAAGGTAATAACCCCAATCCCTCATATTCTAAGGGAGTTTCTCCCAAATGTATTTCATTAATCAAGTGTAATTTTATCTATAGGATAGTTTGAGAAAAATAAAACATTCTATATTAATTTTTCCTCTTTCTGTTCAACTATTTTATTAGAGAAAATTTATTTTATTGGGAGAGATATTTCAATGATCATACTACCATAGCATGTTGTAATCATATTTATATGAGATGAAATTTTCATGGCATAACTAAAGGAGGTATTGGGAAGATGATCAAATTAGTTTTTTTTAGATTTAAATATGTTTGTTACTATTGTGATTTTATATAGGGTTTTGAAATTTTGGGGTAAATTTATAGACTTATTAAAACAAAAAATTAGGGATTTAATGTTCAAATGATTCATATCGATAACAAGGGTGGTTCATACCACTTTTCACAGGAATTGGACCATGGGAATTTACCAGATGGGTTTTAGGAATTATTACTAATTGAGTTGAAATTAAAATAAACTATTATTTTTTATAATTAAATTAAATGGATAATTATTAGTTATTATAATTAATTATTAAATGTTATGTTTTTATATAGGGACTCATAATTACATGAGATGTCTGATTGGGCATGGACAATATTAGGAGTTAGTAGAAAATCATCTCTTAAAGAAAAAATCTTGGAATGAGATTGGTGGTCCCATTATCATACCCCTTGGGTTTAAGATTTTGATATAAAAAATGGGGTATACAATCTCGACATTAATAAAGATTCACATTTGTTTAAATTGACTATGAAATTAATATAAAATGATTATAAATAAGATTATGTGTCAAGGAACACAAGAAACCTTAAAATACCAGTTGATGTTGTAACCACTAATAGATATGATATTGATTGTAAACATAAAATCTTATTGGGTATAAAAAGAGTGAATTAATTAAACAAATAATCCCATTTGATAGGTTCTGTTATCTCTCCAAGGGATGTAGTGGCAATGAACCAGGTACAAGAATCTATGATTGTATCCCTATAACCTGGGGGTTGAACATGTGAGGATTGACATATAATATAATCATCATGATAGTTGATATGAGAGTGGGGTGAGTATTCCTTCTGCAATTGATATTTTATTACATAGGTACGAATACATTGTATGTGATCATAAACAAGTTCAGTGCATGAGGAATGATCAAAATTTACATGGGAAATATTGGTGGCCTTCTTTTGATCTATCAAAACATGACTCGAGTGGATTATCCATAGAGGCCAACACATTCGAAGTATGACTGTGATAATTTTTAGGGACACTATACCAACTGGGAGATGGGATTGTCCAATGAGGTGATATTTGGATAAGATAACCCTTGTAGGGTGTTCTTATTATAATGATACCCATGGGGTGTTAGTGTGTGGGCATGTGATATGAAGACCCTAGTGAGGTATTGGGTTTGAGAGTATATGTGATAAACTTTTTGTGCCAAATAAGATTACAAAAGTCAGTTTCATTGTCCCCTAGATTCTCTAGTCATGATGTACGGTATTACAAGAGGGATTCTGTCACGACCCGACCCTACCTGGGATCAAGCCACAACTACCCCAGGCCCGCCTCTAAAGGCCAGGGGCTGGCGACTAGTGCTGAAGGCACAACAACTCGGGGAGGCTGTTGCCTAAGTACATGTATACACACACGTAGCACACACAATGAAAAAGTGCAGAGTAAAAAAGAAAAGTGAATACCAACTACTATAAATAAACCCCAAAAGTGCATCGACCTCTAAACAGTACAATTTAGTACTGAAGATAAAATGAAAAAGGAAAGGGGCAAACACACGCCCAACCAGAAAAGGTGCCACAACCCGGCAATAGGTAAACTAAATAAAAATAGCTGGAAGGGTCCCCCACCTGGAACCCAACTCCGACCACCGCACGCGGTCCAAGATCTTGAACTCCTAAGCTCCGCTAAATTCACGACCAACCTGTCCATCATCTGCATGGGCACACCATGTGCGGGCAAAGACCAAGTAGGGGTGAGTATAAGAATACTCAGTAGGATACACTAAAAGCTCTAGGGAGCAACAAAGGAGGTACTGAAGGGTGAGAGGTAGATCAAACAGGGGAAAATTAAAGGACTACCACTGATAGTGCAGTAAAGAGTACTGTAAAGAGTCCAAATCAATCCAATAAGAGAAAGGAAGTAGATACTTCCAAACACAAGGAGCTGGAAATGGTGAGAAGATAAACTTCTCGTCGAGTCTTCACTGCATATTGCAAGAGAGTAGACTCATCCATCCACGATAAACTATACACGGAAAGCACATGGCATACCCCGCACGTCTTCGCCTCCCCTGGAAGGAGAGCATCCAAAACCCAAGGAGTGGGTATTGGAACAAGGTATACATATACATATGCTCAATGAAGAAGCCTGAACAAGATCGTAAGGGGATATCCATCCCGTAGATCAGCCCAAGAAAGTGAGTAGCCAACAGTCCCAGAGGTAAACACCATCATCAATTCCCATCATCCCACACGTCTACCCTGAACTGTAAGCCAAGGTGCTCAAATCACCGCACCTCGACACTATATGCTTTGGGCGACACGGACTCGGATGCATGGTTTTAGGTCCCGTCACAAGGAAGCTTCTCAGTGGGAAAAGTGCCCCTCGTTCTTGATAGTTCTTGGGGAAAGTCAACTACACCTCGTCACTGTCATACAATTGAGATGTATTCTTGATGGAAAAGCAATCACATCACTGACCCGTACAACCAACGATCTCGCTCCGGTAGTCATGGTGAAAAAGCCACAAACAAGCCTAGAATAAAGGGCTGAGTCTGAAATGACAATAGGTGACCCACTGCCCAGCCAGCTAGAGTGTAATTCATAAGAAGATATCAGGTGACCCACTGCCCAGCCCTGCTAGAGGGTAGACCTGGAGAAGTCGACAGGCGACCCACTTCCCAGCCCTGCTGGAGGGTAGACCTAGATGGTCTAAACCATTGTGAACAGGAGGACCCTCTATGTCACAAGAGGTAAAAGGTATGAAAATCAGAACAGGGCACGCACATGGGGCCCACACGACGTGTGGCCCCAAGTCAACTCCAACCAAGCGCACAAACATTCTCAGGTACAACCACAATGGGTACCTCAAAGAAAAACCATATACTCCCAGAGTATACCACAATCCCATCCCAAAGGCTATCATGCACACAGCACCCAACGTCAATGCGAAGGCGTAAATGTAACATCTCCAACTTTCCACCTTGTCAGCCTAGGCTTGACGGACCACATCTCTTCAAACATTCACTTTACTCTCACAGGAGTGAACGTGATCACACGCCAAGGGTTCTCTGCAATCACGGCAAGAAGAACCTCCACTGGTACACCTTTCATGCTTCCACATTAATAATATTTCCTATGAGGCTTTTCTTGCCAGAACAGATTACACCATTGTAATCCTTGTGGAAAAACAAGCAGGATCGACTACTTACTCGCCTCCAACGGATATCCGACGAAAAAGTTGCCAACACCGCTTTACGCCCAAACGACGTCCCGTGATCCTGAGCCTCATCCCTGAAAATAATAAGGACCATCACACCATTGCAATCCCCTCGGGAAAACATGTCAAAAGGACTACACACTTGAGTGGAACAGATATCCGGAGAAACAAATGCATTCCGGCACACCGCACACGAGCGGTGCTTCCTGGGACCCACATTACATCAGACTTTTGCGATCCTCTTGAAAAAGTACACAAGATGGACTATTCACTTGTCCAAAACGGACACCCAGTGATAAAGCTTGAAATCACCGTAAACTCCTGAAACGACCCTCACGGGGCCCACACCAGCATACAGAATTAGAGCTGGCGGATGGAATCATTGCAATCCCCTCGAAAAAACACCCAAAGACGACTGCTCGCATGCCCCAAACAGACGTCGGATGAGAAAGTCGCTAAACACTACTCGCAGCTCGAAGGACGGGCCATGGGGCCCACCCCTCAACTCCGGTTTCAACGGCCAAAACAACACTGGAAGACTCTGGCCAATGCCAGGGTCACAACACCACTGACGATGCTCAATGCGGACATTGGATGTGTCTGCACAGTCCAAAACAAGATTCTCGGAAAGAACGCCTATCCACTTAACGGTCATGTCGCGCCCCTGAGCCCCTCGTTTCGGGAATTAAAATTCCCTGAAGCCTTCTAAAAAAGGCCGCCTCTATTTAAGGGATGTGTCACCACAGATGGTGCCCAAAACAGACGCCCTGTAGATTATTTATGAAGTATAAATCATTTTTCATAATAATAATAATAATCATAATATTATTACTATTATTATAAACCATTTTTTATTATATATATATATATATATATATATATTTAAAAAACCAGACAGGCCATTCGGCCGGTGTTCTTCTCCCAATAGGACCCACAGTGTGCGGGTCCTTGTCGGCCAGCCAGGGTTCGTAGACCCCAGTCTTCCTTCACAACGACCGGCCAAAGCTGGTCCTTGCCCGCATCGCCACCCCGCTGGCACCAGCTGCCGAAGACCCCACGAGAGCCTCCGCCGGCCTTGCCCGCTCACCCTGGCACCGACGCCCTCAGCAGACATAGGCCAAATGCCATGCTGCCGCTCCTTGATGCTCACCCTGCCACCGCGCTCGCCCGCTTGCCCTCAAGCCGAGCCTCCACCTCCACCAGGACCGCCTGTAACTCACCGGACCACCGCCCTGGCTCACCGGAACACCCCAAAATCCACCGGAAAAAAACCAAAACCCACACACTTCATTAAATGACTGCGGCCTCCTCCGAACTCGGATATAAATTCTAAAAGTTGCGTTGGAAATATAATATAATATACTACACGATTATGGGATTTCATTGCAAATTCTAAATCAATTCAATGCTATAATTGAATTGATTGAAAGGTTCGGAAATGTAAACACAAACCAAAACCTCCTACCTCGTGGGGTGTTTCCCGACGCTTCACGTAAGGTCCACCGCCGTGCCACTGCCTTGCCAGAGGGGAGGAGGAGAGGAGGAGCTTCCTATTTCGTCATTGGGAGATATTTGCATGAGGGAAAAGGGGAGAGGAGAGTGGTGGGTTAAGTCTTTAAATAGAAAACACTTAACCACCCGCCCGTCGGCCCGAACCTGAACTTCCGGTAGGGTCTAGATTAAGCCTTCCCTAGGCTAAAAACCACGCTTTGGGTGCAATAGAAATCTGGGAATTTTAATCCGAGGCCCCGTTCAAAAGTTATTAAACTCAACGCCCGATGCCACCAAATTACGAAAATGCCCCGGGGCCATTTTTCACTGACGGCTCGTGCCCGCAAAACTTATACCCCTCCTAGGGTAAATAGCACGTTCTGAACTAAACGGTTCCCTCAGTTTTTTCATATGAGACACCGTTTAAGAGATACATTAGTTTCACCATTAAATGAATTAATTAATTAATTTATTTATTAGTTTAACATTCTGGTAGCGGGTGAGGGGTCCAAACGTCCCACACCTACATGCTTTATGTCGTTCCTAAGGTAAACACCCAATTACGGACCCATAATTACACTCAGACTTCTTATCCGGATCACCGTTTAGGAGTTATCCCATTTATTTTTCATTCTCAGTGTGAACGCACTGAAAATTTAATTTCGGCCTCACCGGGGCTCAGAATCACACGCCTTCTGAAGGTGCTGCTCTAGAATAACATGAAGAATATTCTAAATTATTTTATAGACAAAAACTGGGTTCTTACAGCATTCCCTCCTTCATGCTTTTTGTTCCTGAAAAGTAAAACCAGGGAACAACTCCGGGTACCAAGCCCGCACCTGGATCTCCTGTACCCAGATGAACTCATGCACATCTCTGTGCCACCGCACACAGACCAAAGCATTGATCCATTTCACGCAAGGTCTTCCCTTGCCGATGACATGCATAGGAGCACACACACTTCCTCTCAAGTGAGTCACGTATGAGACGTCATGTAACCAAACCTGCCTTTGGGGTTAGGGAAAGGCGGTAGGGGACCTCACCAACCCTTCGCACGTTCCCAAAAGGTCTGAAGGACCTCAGGGGTAGCTCACCGCCTCAATCGAACATGTACGTCACACGCCGCGAGTGGAATCACCATTTGGAAATGGGATAAACCCGATGATTCCCTCCTTTAGAATGTCCATATGGTGAAACACCCAAGGATATCCGGTTACGCAAGATTTCACAGCCGATGTCTCGCATCCAAGACTCTCTTAAACGCTCGAAAAGCGATGGAGTCAACACCATCGACTGAAGAGAAAGGTTCCACACCTTTTACTCTACCGACACAAGGCCACACTGATGCCCGCGCGTCACCCTGGTAACACCTCAAACAAGGAGCAGGGAGAAAAACTCTTTCACACGCAGAGTCTAACAATTCTACTGCAAAAAGTAGAAGAGATGTAGATTGTACCTCTTATCACCTCATGATCTACAGGATTGTATATATCCAAAGCTCGCGGATATCCGCGGTCCCAACTGTCAGCTCCCAGCGCCTGACGTGGTCTACCTAAGGGTGATAGGAAGACCTCGTAAGGTCGTCCTCCACTTCCAGCTCCACCCGCTCCTCTTCTAGCACCACCTCTTTGGGTACTACTCCGATCATGGACCTGCCTCCATCGTGGTGGTGCACCTACTGCCATCCCGAAGCTCTATTTATGTCTGATCGGACAGTCTCATGCCAAGTGACCTCACCTGTCAAAAGAATAACATCGACTCCCTCTGGGATGAACGGGTGCCCTCCGACGCTATTGTGGTGTACGAACATGCCCCTGAGTCTGGTTGTCAGAAAGCCACCTACGTCGAGGTTCTGCTTGCTGACGCTCGCTAGATGTGGCAGACGTCTAGGCTCCAACATGCATGCTGCCACCACCAACTCTAGAATGTGATAGAAATCTCTCTTTCATCAGCGCCTTCTCTAGCACCCCGACATATGTGGAAAAGCCCAAGGCAACTATGACAACACAAATCTCTCGGCGGAGACCCTGCTCAAACTTTCATGCTCAGATGTTGTCATCATGGACCAAGTCTGGGTAAAATCATGCCCGGTCTGTAAACTAGCCCCGTACTCGGCCACCGTCATCCCTCCCTGCTAAAACTACAGGAGATCCTGAATCTGAACGGAGCGTAAGCAGGAGGGGAAAAACTCCTCACAAAAAAACTAAAAGTCGCCCCACGAAAGCGACGACTCGTTAAGAAACTGAGTCACCAGACTCTACCAATACCAAGATACTCCACAAAAAAGGTTGATGGACAAAGCCACCATAAGATCTTCCAGTGTCTGCACACGATTGAAAAGGCGAACCACTGCCTCCATCCAAACCTCTTCTTCCTGAGGTTCTGAATCACCACTGGACCTCAGCAGTCTCTCCCGCTGGAACTCATGGAGCACGCTCAACCTACGCTCAAGCCTAGTCTGCTCTGCTGAAACTGTCTGCTGCTCAACAGGTGGGGGGCGCTGCTACCGGGCCACCCGGAGAAAGGGGATCTCATGATGGGTCCTAGACTGCGGCCTCGTATCTCAAAGGGTCTTCTTCATGAACCAAAGCAGGTATCCTGGCTGGCTGTCTTTGTGGAGACATCCTGAATGTTATCAAGGTGTGTCACGATCAGATGAGCATATATGTAAATCACAACAACAACAACAATGATGGGGAGTTTACTTAAGAAGGATAGTCAAATACTCAATCCTATGTGATGCACAAACCAATTTACCCTACAATGAGTGTCCCAGCATGCCGAGTTGACAAGCGGGTTATCAGGATCCCGGTGAATGGATACGTCGGTCGCCACACCATCACTGGACTCCTTGGCCTGAGAGCCACTCTCGAGACACGTTAATACTTTTTCCCTAGGTCCCAACCAATTCCTCTTTTAGGGATGTCTGCACAATTCCCCAAAGAATAAACCACCTCTGATACCACTTTGTCGCATCCCGACCGTACCCGGGCTCGAGCCGCAACAACCCCAGGCCCGCCTCTATAGGCTAGGGGCTAGCAACCAGCACCGAAGGCACAACCACTCGAGAAGGCCTTTTCCTAAGTACATGTACACAGACACACAACACACTCAATGCAAAAGTGAAGAGTAAGATGAAAAGTAAAGTACCAAATGCTATAAATAAACCAAAAAATTATATAGACCTCTAAAAAGTACAAGAATGTGCTGAAGATAAGCTAAAAAAGGAAACGTGTAGACATGCACCCAACCAGAAAAGGTGCCACAACCCGTCAATAGGTAAACAAAAGAAAAACAGCTGGAAGGGTCCCCCACCTGGAACCCGACTCCGACCACCACACGTGGCCCAAGATCTTGAACTCCTAAGCTCTGCTGAAGTCATGAACAACACGTCTATCGTCTGCAAGGTCACACCAAGAGAGGGAAAATCCCAAGCATGGGTGAGTATAAGAATACTCATTAGGATACCCTGAAGGCTCGAGGGAACAAAAAAGGAGGTACCGAAGGGTGAGCGGTAGATCGAACTGGTGAAAATTAAAGGAGTAAAACCGATACTGTAGTAAAGATTACAGTAAAGAGTCCAGATCATCCTAACAAGAGAAAGGAAGTAGACATGTCAAAAAACAAGGAGCTGGAAACGGTGTGAAGATGAACTTCTCATCGAGTCTTCACTACTTATAGGAGGATCGTAGACTCGTTCAACCACGATAAGCTAGACACGGAAAGCACGTGGCATACCTCACACGTCTTCACCTCCGCTGGAAGGAGAGCATCCAAAACCCAAGGAGTGGGTAGTGGAACAAGGTTTACATAAACATATTCTCAATCAATAAGCCAAAACAAGGTCATAAGGGGATCTCCATCTTGTAGCTCAGCCGAAGAAATTTAGTAGCCAACATTCCCAGAAGTAAACACCATCATCGATGCCCAGCTTCCCACATGTCTGCCTCGAACTTCAAGCCATGGGGCTAAACTCACCACACCTTTACACTATCTGCCTTGGGAGGCACTGAATCGCCCACACAGTTTTAGGTTGTGTCACAGGGACACGTCTCGGTGGGGAAATCACCCTTCGTTCTTGAGAGTTCAGGGGGAAATTCAACTACACCTCGTCACTGTCGTACAATAGAGAAGTGTTATTGATAAAAAAGATGCCACATCACTGACCCGTACAACCAAGGATCCCGCTCCGGCAGTCACGGTGAAAAATCCACATACTAGTCTAGTAGAAAGGACTGAGTCTGAAATGCCAACGGGTGACCCACTACCCAGCCCTGCTGGAGGGTAATTCATAATAAGATATCGGGTGACCCAATACCCAGCCCTACTGGAGGGTAAACCCTAATACATCATCATGAGACCCACTTCCCAGACCTGCTGGAGGGTACACCTGGAATAAGTCAACATGCGACCCACTAACCAGCCCTGCTGGAGGGTACACCTGGAACAAGACGACAGGCGACCCACTGCCTAGCACTACTGGAGGGTAGTCCCTTAAGTCGTCGGGTGACCCACTGCCTAGTCTCTGCTGGAGGGTAAAACCTAAGTTGTAGTTGGGTGACTCACTTCCTAGTCTATGCGAGAGGGTAAACCTGGAACAAGACGACGAGCGACCCACTGCCCAGCCCTGCTGGATGGTAGACCCTCAAGTCGTCGGGAGACCCACTACCTAATATCTGCTGGAGGGTAAACCCTAAGTGGTCGTCGGGTGAAACACTGCCGAGTCTCTGGTAGAGGGTAAATCCTAAAATTCAGTGAGCAACCCACTGACCAGTCTCTACTGGAGGTTAAACCCGAAGAAGCCGATGAGCAACCCACTACCCAGTCTCTGCTGGAGGGTAAACCCAGAACTGCACTGGCCATCCCAACTGGATGGTACAATACTGGACAACAGAACTCGGAGTGTGTATCGTGCAACCACCCAACTCCAGCACTAAACCAGGGGAAACTACTCAACCCTGCTGGTCTAAACCATCGTGAACTTGAGGACCATCTATGTCGCGAGAGGTCAAAGGTACACAAATCAGAACACGACACGCACATGGGGACCACAGGACGTGTGGACCCAAGTCAACTCCAACCAAGCGCACAAACGTTCTCAGGTAAAACCACACTGTTTACCTCCAAGAAAACCCGTATACTCCTAGAGTATACCACAATCCCAGCCCAAAGGATATCATGCACATGACACCCAAAGTCAACGCAAAGGAATAAACGTAACCACTCAAACTTTCCACCACATCATCCTAGGAACGGCCGACCACATCTATTCAAACATTTACTTCACTCTCACTGGAGTGACGTGATCACACGCCAAGGGTTCTCTGCAATCACAGCAAGAAGAACCTCCACCGGTACACCTTTCATGCTTCCACATTAACAAGATCATGTAAGAGGCTCTGCTCGCCTGAACAGATTACACAGTTGCAATTCTCATGGAAAAACATGCGAGATCGACTACTTACTCGCCTCCAATGAATATCCGATGGAAAAGTCGCCAACACCGCTTTACACCTGAACGGCATCCCGTGTTCCCGAGCCTCGGCCCCAAAAACAATCGGGTGCATCACACCATTGAGATCCCCTTGGAAAAAACACATCAAAAGGACTACTCACTTGAGTTGAACGGATATCCAGAGAAAAAGATGTATTCTAGGGCACCGCACATGAGCAGTGCTTCGTGGGACCCGTATCCCAGTCCCAAAACACAACGAACGGATCACACCATTATGATACTCTTGAAAAAGTACACAAGATGGACTATTCACGTGTCCAAAACGAACACCTGGTGATAAATATGGAAATCACCATCAACTCCTGAAACGGCCCTCGTGGGGCCCACACCAGCGTGCAGAATTAGAGTAAGTGGATTGCACCATTGTAATCCCTCAAAACAACACCCAAAGACGACTAGTTGCACGCCCTGATCAGACGTAGGATGATAAAGTCACTAAACGTTGCTCGCTGCTCGAAGGGCGGGCCATGGGGCCCACGCCTAAACTCTGGTTTCAACGCCTGAAACCACACTGGAAAACATCGGCTCAATGCCAGGGTCGCAACGCCACTGACGGGGCTCAATGCGGACATCCGATGTGTTCGCGCCGTCCAAAACAAGATTCCCAGAAAAACTCCCCTCCACTTAACGACCATGCCGCGCCCCTGAGCCCCTCGTTTCGGGAATTAAAATTTCCTGAAACCATCTCCAAAAAGGCCACCTCGATTCAAGGGATGCGTCACCACAGACAGTGCCCAAAACGGACGCCTTGAGGATGATTTATGAAGTATAAATATTTTTTCATAATAATAATAATAATATTATTATTATTATTATTATAAACAATTTTTTTATAAATTTATTAATTTTTTTAAAAAAACCAGACCGACCATTCGGCCGATCATCTTCTCCCAACAAGACCTGCAGCGTGCGGGTCCTTGTCAGCCAGTTGAGGTACATAGACCCCAGTCTTCCCTCGCAATGATTGGACAAAGCCGGTCCTTTCCCGCATCGCCGCCCCGCTGGCACCCGCTGCCAACAATCCTGCGACAGCCTCCGCCGGCCTCGCCCGCTCACCCTCGTGCCAACTCCCTCAGCAGACCGAGGGAGAACGCCCCGCCGTCACGCCTCGCTGCTCACCAGGCCACCGTGCTCACCTGCTCGCCCTCGTGCCGAGCCACCGTCTCCGCCAGGACCGCCTGGTGCTCTCCAGACTACTGCCCTGGCTCGTCAGAACGCCCCAAAATCGGCCTGAAAAAAAAACCACAACCCAAAAACATCGTCGAATGACTGCGACCTTCGCCGAACTCGGATTTCAATTCAGAAAGATGCATTGGAAAGATAATAAAATATAATATACGATTATGGGATTTTATTTCAAATTCTATGGCAATTGGATGCTATAATTGAATTGAAATAAATGTTCAAAAATGAAAACGCAAACCAAAACCTCTTACCTCGTAGGGCGTTGCCCGACGCTTCACGTAGGGTCCGCCGCCGCACCGCTTCTTTACCAGAGGGGAGGAGGAGAAAATTAGATTCCTCTTATGTCAATGGGATCTCTTGGGGCCAGGGAAAAAGTGGAGAGGAGAGGGGTGGGTTAATTATTTAAATAGAAAACACTAAACCACCCGCCCATCGGCCCGAACCTGAACATCCGGCAGGGTCAAGATTAAGCCTCCCCTATTCTAAAAACCATTCTCTCAGCGCAACGGTGGTCTCAAAATTTCAATATGAGGCCCCTTTCAAAAGTTCTTAAACTCAACGCTGAGGCCTCCAAATTACGAAAACGCCCCCGGGGACATTTTTCATTGACGGCCCGCGCCCGCGAAAATTATACCCCTTCTAGGGTAAACGGAACATTCCGAACTCAACAGTGCCCTAATTTTTCCCATATGAGCCACCGTTTAAGAGATAATTGAGTTTAACCATTAAAAGAATTAATTAAATAATTAATTTATCCGTTTAACGTTCTGGTAGCAGATGAGGGGTCTAAACGTCCCGCGCCGACATGCTTTATGTTGTTACTAGGGTAAACACCCCATTACAGACCCATCCGTACACTCAGACTTTTAATACAGATCACCGTTTAGGATTTATGAAATTTATTTTTCATTCCCAGTGTGAACGCACTGAAAATTTAATCCTGGCCACACTGGGGCTTGGAATTTGACTCTGTCTGAAGGAAGTGATCTAGAATAACAACAAGAATATTACAAAGTCATTTATTGCCAAAAAATGGGTTCTTAAAGTTTCAATCACTTGTATTTATATGAATGATTTCCAAATATACCAAACATAGTTCAAGATATAGGTATATCATGACTTCCTACAATAAATCATTGGAATCATATTTTTGCCTGATTTTGTTGGACTTCATGGGATTAACTCTATGTAATAAAATTTAATCCAAATGGGTCTTCATTTTATTGGATTACCACCTAGGAAACCACTTATTCTAGACGCCCCCAAATATCCTTGGAGTAACTTGATGAAAATTTCATTGAGATTTTTGATTTTAGATTACCTAGGATTACCTCTTAGGAATCAACCTTACTCTTGATGATTTTTAATTTACTAGGATTACATCATAAAAATTAGCTTCATGTATGAAAGTACTATATTTCATATGATAAACTGATAGGAATCATTTCTTACAAAATTTATGATATAACAACCGATCCTGATCAAATTTTACATGATTATTTAGTTTTCTAAAAGGGAACCGACCACTAGCTAAAGCATGTATTTTTGAAATTGGGTTTCATCTTAGAACATCATAATCAACATTTTTTATTTATTTATACTCTTATATTTAATTTTTTTATTTTATAATTATCACATAAAAATACACTTTTTTTATTGGTTAGGTTTGGCACCCTTATGGTAGTTCCCTATGTAGTTGTACTCACACCATGCTCAGCTAACCTCAAAAGTTGTGTAACAAAGAATAATTCACTATTTTATTGTTAAGGTTGTTTAGAGGCTAGGTTTAATTAATTTAATGATATAAATCTAATGGGATTTTGGGACAAAGATGTTACGAGGCTTGGTTAAGGTAGTGAATCATCTATTTTATTATTTATCTTGTATACTTGTTTCGACTGATGTGAAGTCTATTTTGTATATTATAATAACCATGGGTATACACTATTTCATAATTCTACATTAAATTTATATTACAAGACATGTAGTATTTATTATTATTTTTTTATGTGGGATGGATTCTTTCTGTTCATTTCTACCATTTCATACTATAATATGTGGGATAGTGTCCCCACAACACCACACAACACCATCCTAGACCATAAATACTTGTTGTAAGCATCTAATATATTTGGATCCATTTCCATGTTCATCATAGAATCACTAGGTTAGGAACTATAGAGTGGTTGTTGGTAGGGGAACATTATAGTTACCACTGTATCAAAGTTGATTTGGAACCATGAACTTAAAAAAATTGAAATCATTGACATATAAAATATAAATTTAATAGATGAATAAGGAACCATAATAATATATCATAAGCATTTAAAAAATATAAAATATTTCTCAATAAAATCGTTAATAAATGAAACATTACTTTTCAGGAAGTTTTTAGAGTGTCCAACGAAAGTCAGGACTCGATGTAAGGGTTCTTTCCCGTTCTTTCTCATTATTAAAGTCTTGTTATCTATAACCCCTATCTCATCAACCATTCACATTTATAATTTATATTGTTTATTTTCATTATGATTCCCAATTCATACTCTTTTTGGGGATATTTATTCCATTATGTTTTATTTATCATTATATCATGAAGGAAAACCTTATATTGTTCCTAAGGGAATCATTTCCTTTTTATTACATCATATTCAAGATACATCAAAATTAACATTATTTATAATAAGGGACATATGATTGAAATCATTTCCTTAAAAAATTTAATAGCATTTTTATCACTTTTTGTAAAATATTTATTAAAAGTGAATCATTTTACATTTTTATGAATATGTCCACAAATGATATGAAATCTATTATCAATATTTATATGAATTTTTTCTCTCAATTATTTCCAATGTTATTTCAAAAAGTTTTCATTTCTATTATATTTTATAAAGATTAATTTTTAAACTAAAAATTGTATTAAAATTAATAAACTATAATTTTTTCCTTCTTTGGAACTGTTGTTTCTTTATTTTTATCATAATTGAGTATAAAGTAAGTAGCTATTTTTATAAATATTATATATAATTTCTCATAATTCTATAAAAGATTATTCATCTACATCCAGAATCATTTACCTTCCACACATTTTATCTTTTCTTCTCTCTTAATTCTATGAATAATATCTTTATCATAAATTGATACTATTATATAAAAATCCACTTATTCATTGTCAATGTTCTTTTATATGTGATGGGTGGTTGAAATGAAATCTCTAAGATAGAAATTATCCATTAAAAATAGATCGTCTAATTTTCCTCAACTATGAATATAATTATCTCTCTATTAATAAATTTCCATTATGAGTAACCTATAATTAGTTTTTAAAATAATAGTGTTCATATAAATAACTATACAAGCAATTGGATGGGGAAATTATATAAACCTGGCCTTATACCCTTTAATCTATATGGAATTAATACCTCTTTATTTATTATCCTGATTAATGGTTATATATCTAGAAAATTATTATATTTTCATAGATTCATATATTATTTTTATTCATTAATCATGATATTATTTTGACGGATTCAAGAATTTTTTTCATTTTTTTGGAACACATATTCATTGTGTATTATGATATGATGGGAGATCCTGCAATTAAATACCCTCCCAATAAATTGGATATTTCTTTAAATATGAATATATCACTTTGCATGGGACATGTGTAGTTTGAATCATCGTTATTATTATGATTGGGCCATGTGTAGTTTGAATTTTCCGCAAGATAATGTATGGTCTCAGTGTACTTAGCCTCTTCCATAATGTTGGCTATGAGATAGGCATAGTTGACATTTTTTATAATATTATGATGTCTTGGGTGTGTTCTTTAACCTATGTTTATGATGAGATTCCTTATAATTGTTCAAATTTTATGATTCTCATATCTACTATGGTCCTATGAAATTTTGAAACATACACTATATTATTATCTTGTGGATTATGATCCTTATTTTATTACACTATGTTATGATTATTGACTCTGAATATATTTCATCCCATTTATTTCCTTTTTATACCCTTACAAGGATTTATTGATCAACTATTCATTTTTGTATATCCATAGTATATCCCTAATAGTGATAGGTGTTTTTTGATCTTTTAAAATAAATGATGATGATTAATATAAAATATTATATAGTTAATTTTAAAGAGTTTTGTTTTATGTACTTAATTTACCAATTTCACTAGGACTCTCTATTTTTAGGGCTCTATGTAAATATTTTGTTAAAAATTTTATAATATTATGTATAATATATAAAGGTAATTGTTGATGGTATGGTTCAATGGTTTATTTATTATGTAGGATTTTGTTAGAGAAACTAATTAGAAAGTAAACCTAAATAATGTTAATTAAACCCTAGGAATTCGAAAGATTGGATTTTAATTTTATTTCTGATATCATCTTTATGTGAACATTTTTTTATCATATATTCTACCTACTTCATGTATTATCATCCTTAAAAATCCATTTTTTTATTTAATGGATAAAAATTGGAGGAATTGATTAAATAAACAATCCAATGGGAAATTCTATGATTTCCAATAAGTTGTTCCTAATATGATTGGAGAAACAGTGGAAAGGATCATTATGCAACTTGTTTAATACAAAAAATCAATGGAAAATAACTCAAACCATGTGTATCACCCAAATCCTAAAAAATGAGGTTCATGTAATCGTTGAGTAATTTATGAGACAATGAAAACCCTATTTCTATGTATGTTCCTAACCATTGATAACATAGTAATCGATGAATTTTCTTGAGATCATATTTTATGTGATCCAATACTACAAGAAAGAAAAAATGATAACCAATATTAATCACTTTGAGGGAGAAGATTATTAGTGGTGGAAAATAATAAAAATAATTTTCCCAAGGAAGTTATTGACATTATCGAATAATAATTTTCAATAAAATATTTTTTAACCTTTACTTTCCTTACAATCATTAAATAAATATACATGGACAATTTCCTAGGATTAAAAAAATAGAAGAAAATTCTATAAGGTTGTAAAAAAACAGTTGGAGTCTTGAAATTTATACCTCTAGTTTCATCACTGGTCTAGAAAGAAAGGTTTCTCACTTCTATGGTGGCATAAAACCTTATCTTTTAAAAGAATTAATAATTTGACTCTATGATAACAATGAAGAAATAATACATTTCCCATAATGTTGAGCAGGATTTAGATGAATCCTAATGGTTCCATGGGACTAGAGGTATGAAGAGATACACAAATTATAACTCTAAGAGTTTTTATAAAAGATAATATAAATAGATAATATTTAATTTTTAATCATGTCAAAAAATGTGGGATGAATAACCATGGAACCCACCTCTAAAGAATAAAAAGATTCTAAAAGCATAGAAAAGAAGGAAATAATGAAAATTAGTGCTAAAGGGACCTAAATGATCCAATCAATAAGATAGATGAGAAGAAGGTTATAGAAAATACTTTGTCATGGGTATAATGATTCAAAATTCATAATGATAGAGATATTGAGACACAATGAATTAAGATATGAGAAATTAAGGATAACTAACAACCATTACCTCTAAATACACAAAAATAAGTAATGGATTGTACTATGATTAAAAAATATGGCTATCTTGAAAAGTAATCAGTGATAGGTATACTTTTTATTTATTCATGAATTGTTAACATCCAATATGATTTTTGATATATGAACTTATTCTTATTATATAATATATCATAATGTACTTAAACACTACAATGATTCATGGAAGTGGAACCAACAGTTTAAACACTATGTAGTTAATCATCTGTTCACTATTATATAACTCTTCCACAATTCATGTTTATTTGGAGAATATTCCTAAGTATATAGTTATCAACCATTTTGTTTATTTTGAAAAAAATTTGAGAATTCAATAGTTTAAATTTTTATATATAAAATTATATAGATCAAGAGTGGGAAATAAAATTCAATATCATAGAACATATTTGATTATATAAATTTTTGGGAGAATAATTAAACTCATTTGGAAACTCCTTCTCCATCATGGATATGATATAATTTTGATGAGAAATGTCTTACTCAAATTTCAATGGAAAATAAAATTATTATCCTTGAAAAAATGAACATTATAGAGGAATATGAGTATGTATTCCTTAAAGAGTTTTCTGATATTCCTTCTAATTAAAGGGTTGAATTCTCTATAGAATTTATTCGTTGAGCTTGGTATATATCAACGTGTCACTTCCAAAAAACCACCACTGATTTTTAAGAGTTAATGTAGATACATCATTAAATCTAGTATTTGTGTTTCATATGATCTATTACTTCTCCATAAGGTTCCCCATGTCACATTATCAAGAAGAATGATGATTTAATGCATTTAATCATATGTTTCCATGATCTTAGGAATATCATGATAAATGAACACTATTATTTCTCATAGATTAATTAGATATTTGACGATCTACATGGGGATCAATACTTCTCTAAGGTGGATCATTGATTGGGATATCATCAATTAACGTTGAAAAAAATTATGTTTCTATGACCACCTCCCATACAACATATAAATATTATGGGTTTTAATTAATTGAATTAAGACTCAATAATAAATCATAAATTTTATTGTAATTAATGAATACAGACTTTATATATCAAAATTTATTATAAAAATAAAAATAAAATTCACTTCTTTATAGATAAAGACAAATTATTGGGGCATGTTATGTCATTCAAAGGTATATCTATTGATCCCTAAATGGCTATGTTTATTGATCAATATCCCTCAAAAATAGTTACTGGGATAAAAAATCTACTTTGATTAGTTGGGTTCTAATGATGATTTTTAATAATTTATCATGATTAATAATCCCACCGTATACAATACATCATATTTTTTTAATGTTTTCTTTAGGGTTGGTGAATGTCATGTAATATTATAGGAGATCAATAAATTTATATTTACAACACTTTTACTGACACTAACATTTTTTGGGGAAGGTAATTTGATATACACAAACTCTTTATAATAATTAATGGGTCATGGAATCTTGAATAATTATAAAGTTATTGCATATTCCATAAGGAAATTGAAGGTGAATAAGAAATATTATCTAACTAAAGAACTATAATTTCAGGCAATAATCATTTCATTAAAAATTCTGAGACATTAAATTTATGGAAAAAGTTTTACATATATAGAAACCAGAAAGCCTAATGTTTATATTCACATTGAATTATGTAAACATACACCAATATAGATGGGAAGATATGATCGGTGTATATTATTTTTTAATCCATCAACATACTGGAAAACCAAATAAAATGAAAGTTGGTCCATGAAAAAAAGGATCTTATAACCCTACACTTGATTTGGTTTCAATGGTATCCAATACTTATAAACAAGAAATTGTTGAAAATGTTACAAAAAGAAGTTACCACATTTAAACTTAGCCAAATAATTTATCAAGCATTTATCATGGGAATGATTAAGGTGGAACAAAGTGATAATGTTGTGATACATAATATGTTTTAAGAAATATGGATGAGAAAAATATAAATGATTAATATAAATAGTGATATAATTTAAATGTATGATACATAATAATGTTTACTATTTCAGCCCAAGGTAAATAATGATATATTTGATGTTCTCATTGGTCAACATTATATTTTCACTCAGGAAGCACAAATATGTATAGATATATTTAAGTGAAATTCCCATTCAATAATATGTTGAGGGATATTTTATAATATCTATATATATCATACTATATGGTATGATAAAATATTAAGGTAGAATGAAAAAACAAATATAGGATAATTCAACCATTACTTATACCTATATGGAAGTTTGAGAATGATACCATATAATTTATCAGTGGTATTCCAAATATAACTAAATATAACAATGATATATGGGTTAGAATGAACCATCCTGTAAGGACTAACCAAATAATATCTAATGAAGAAAACATATCACTTGATCAATATTCCAAGATATATATCATATAATTGGAGAGTCTTAACAAAAAACAAATACCAATTTTATGTGATCTAGAATCAAGGTTAAACCCGTAATTTTAGTGGATACTTTAATATGAATTTGACACAAATGTGAAATTCAGTATAAAATAATATCTTTAGGAATTGAGTAAATCTAAATGGATTATTCAAACTATAGGGTCATTCTCAAAGCATACTATATAGACTTTAAATTTGGCTTGGATCAATACCTTCATTTGGTTAAATTATTCGTCAATATGGGATTAAACATAGGATTTAATATTACTCCTTATAAATCCCTATATGGGAAGAAATTTATAATTATTTGTTGTTGTTATGATAATCAACAATGGATTATATTTGGTATAGAACATGTAGTAGATATGATAGTAAGGATCCAATCCCTTTAGCAACACTTCAGAATTGTTTGGAATCAGAAAAATAGTAATGGTTAAAATCTATGATGAGACTTAAAGATTTATATTAGGGATAAATTAATCATTAAATATCATTATTAGAAATATTTAAGAGGTTTTCTTAGAATGGAATTCTAATTTTGAGTTATACGTACAACTTTGAGGTTCTTGATCACATTGATGTTGTAGTCTATTGGATTTCCCTTCCACCGAACATATCTCAAGTACATGATGCATTCTACATATCTCTCTTGAATTTTTACATACCAAATCCTTCAAATATACTAAATAAATAGGTGGTACTGTTAGATAATGTTCTATTTTATGAGGTTAAATTGGAGGAAATATCAGATTATTGAGACAAACTACATTAAAATACTACAACTCATATTATCAAAGTAATATTTTCAAATAATAAATATATTGTTTAAACATGGTAACCTGAGGATGAAATGGAAAAATTAACCCTAATATAACAACATCATAGGGGTAAATTTGAAATGTTTATAGTAAATTTTTAATTGGGGAGATAATGTAAGGGCCTAGAATTTCTATATACGAAAAATTTAAATCAGGAAAAATATGCATGGTATATTGTATAGTATAAATATTATAAAAGACATAATTAAATAAGAAATTTTTTATTTCATAAGTATAAAAACATAAATTAAATGTATATATATACTCCATAAAATTAAAAAAAGTATAATGGGATAATTAATAAAAGTAATAAAAACTAGAAGATGATATTCTTGTGTATCCCGATTCACTAAAATTATCATTGATGTGAAAAACATTATTATGAGAAAAAATATTTCAAACAAGTATGAAATTTTTTATTTTAATTAAAATTAATTTGATAGAAAATGGGTTAATGACTAATGATGTAAGTTAGAAGTATTTTTATTTTGTGTAGTGATTTCATGACAATCTTAATATTATATAAATGTTGAGATGAAAAATAGACCATTAAAATGGTAACTAGACTAATGAGAATTATAAAATACCTAAAATTTTGTATTTAAAATTAGAAAAATTAATTAATTGTAAATATTTTAATTATATAAAATTAATTACCAAATAATAAAATATAAAATAAGTAGAAGTTAAAAATTTTAAATTTTATTTTTAACTTCTGATGTTCCCAGTCAGTCAAATAATCACTGGGGGTTGAAATTGTTATATTGTTCTTATGATTAACTTTTTTAGAAATTATCATCTTTAAAATCATAGGGTCCCAAACATATCTTCTTTAAAATCACCATGAACCATATGAAACACGATGTGAAAATTCAAATCCCACACGAATGGTTTTATGGGGTTTGGTCAAAGTGAAGTTACCTAATATTTGTGAGGTTCAATTAATGTTTTGAGAACTAGATTATGGCTATAAATTTCATCTAATTTTAAATGAAATTAAGTGACATTCTATTAATTATCTATTGATAACTATAACAGTACAATATATGGGTATAATAAATAATTATATCTTCATATAGGGAAAGTAATAATTGGGGGGTTATTTAAATAGGAACCACCAATATTCCAAAAATCTATTATTATCATTTGTATGAAAACGATCATCAATAAATTCTTGGATTTCATTGAATATAAATATAATATCTTCTTCTTTAGTCACTTATCATTGTATGATAAGTGAATATTAACAAAGAATTATGCATTTTTTCCTTCCTTCCATATCATTTATAATATATGATAGGTTCATAAAGTAATTAATACACTTTCAATTAATTTTCCTCCTCATCCAAAAGCTTCTAGATTATTAAAAACCAGATTAATTTCATTAACAAACATTATCATATAAATTTAATCAATTTTCAATCACATATTTTCCCTCCATTAATGATACTGTAATTTTCCAACATAATAAATTATCATCACAAGATCATTAATAATTTATGACATGATATATTTTCATTTTAATCCTTTACATTTCGATAGGTTTTTGAATATTTTTTCTATAACAATTTATTAATATTTTCCCTTATTTTACAAAAAAACCATAAATTAGGCCAATAGATCCAAAAACATTACTCCAATATCACCACGATAATGATGTTATAATTTTGAATTTATAACTAATTTAAATATTAATCAATAATATCATCAATAAGTAATCCCTAAATCCTGGATTGAGTCACATGTTTACCAATATCTAGTTAACTTTTATGATTTTTAGTCCTACAATGAATCACGAAACATATTTTCTTGGAACATTTATGGAATCTAATTTTATAAAAATTATAAAAAATAAAAACCCCTATTAAGATAAAATAACCCCTATGAAATTAAACTTTCCTCTTGAATAATCATAATAGCCCTAAATAACTCATTTGGTCTATCCTATTTTGAATTTTAAATACAATGATGACTCCTATGAAAATTTTAAAGGACCCTTATAGAAATAAAATGGACATTATAGAATACAAGAAAGATACATTCCTTCTTGAACTTTTTTCCGTAAGAACTACCCTTATAGAAACTCAAATCACCCATATGGAATTTATATAACCCATTTGGAAAATATTTCATCCTTCTTGAGTTCTTAAGCCTCTAATAATTCTCCCTTACAAAACTAAAATGATCCTTATGAGGATGAGAAATGATCCTTATAGTAATTCAATTATTTAGTCATTCTTCCTACACCAATATATAATTTCACGAAGTCTAAATAAAATAAAAAATAATTATAACCAATTGAAGTAATTTCATTTCACCTTATAATATATCAAAATTAAATTGAACACACTAAGACCAACCTCAAAATACATCCCATTAATCTCATTCTGTGTTTACAAAAAATATAATATTTTAAAAAATATAGTTATTTCTCAATTCTTCCGACTTATATTTAATTAAAATATTTTAATAACTATTTTTTAATTATAATTAATCACAATTTATTAAAAATAATAATAAAATTTATCAAAGAGAAATTTAATGACACCACACTACAAGATACCAATTTTTTGGAGAGAATTCAATCTCATAAAAACCAGAATGATTATATGCTTTTTCATAGGATATATATTGTTCATTAATTTCACTAATTTAAATTTTACCCCTTATTAATAATGAAAAAAATTATAGATTAATATGAAAATAAATTATAATGAACAATAATTTTCATATATAGATTCTTATTTGATTAGAATAATATTTTTTACATTACATAATGATCCAAGCCCGAAAAATATAGTTTTAATGGATTTAAAAACATTGATACATATCATTATTATTAACTTTCTAGATTTCATTGTGAAAATTAAACATAAAAAGGCGGATCTCAAATGACTAATATGGATAAAAAATGGAGATATCAATGTTCCTTTAGACATAACATAAATATAAATATAAGAGTCCATGTGTGTAACTTTATAAAACTATAAAATAAATATCAAAGATCATAATATAAAGTCATGTCATAGAACATAGAAGTTCATAAGATCTGAATCATGGAACAATCGAACACCATAATAAATTAGATCATAAAATTGTAATATGAAAACAGTATTTAATATGAACATATATTTATAACACTGAGAACATTTATAAATTGAAATATCATGACAAATTAATTTAAATACATGAAATAAATCCCTCACATAAATTTATGGACATGAAAAAAGGTGCACAAATAATCTTATTAACATGATTGATAGAACAATGCATAAAATTATAGACACAAAAACCAGGTAAATGCATATTATTATAGACATGAAAATAAATATTCATTCACAATCTTATTGATATGAAATCACAGTCCATGCATAATATTAGCGAAATGAAATCTTAGTCCATTAATAATCTTATGGAAATGACATATAGGTCCATGAAAAATATTTTAAACATCAAATAAGGTTTAATAATAATATATTTTACTCATTTATTATCAATATTTACCTAATTAATTAGAGGTGTTTAATGGACCCAATCATCAAAGAATAATAATTCATTCAAATAATTTCTACAATGTCATAAATCAATACATTTTAACATAAGACATGGAATATAAATGTGTTTTTAAAAATATCATAATAATAATAAAATAACCACTTAGAGAAATAATTAGGTTAGTATAATTGTATAATATTCCCAGTAAATCATACATAACATCCAATGATGTCTTCATATATGAAAAAATACTTTAAAGGTTCACCTAAAAATTTCTGGATAAATTACAATTTTCACATTGAAGTAAACTTATTGAAAAATAAAAAGATTCCAAATATTAAATAAAATGTGTTATTTTAATATAATCAAGGAAAATTTTAATGTAACTATGAAATCATTAATCGTTCCTAATGGTAGGAAACTGCACTCATGACTTATATGATAAAATAGGACATTCAATTCAATATTTTGTAGAATGGTCAAAAAGTAACTCAATTAGAAAATTATAGGAAGATTCAATTAAAAAATTTTAGAAGAATACATAACAAGTTAATAATTTATTCAAAAAATAATAGAGAAAAATAATTTATGTAAAATATTTTTTGAAAATATAGATTTGAAAAAAAATACCTTTTTAATTAAAGAGAGAAATAATGTATATTTTTTAAAAAAAATACTAGTCTCTTGAGTAGTTAAGGTTAAGAAAATAAATTGAAAAATGCAAAAAAAAAATAATTAAATAGACGAGAAGAAATGTCATTAGTTTCTTGAGAGGTGGATCATAATATTTCATCATTAAAAACATAATCATAAACAATCTCAAAAAACATTACCATTGTAACATTAAACCATTATCATTTTGAAAACATTTGAATCGTAATCCTCAAGAGAGATATTTGATTATATGGTTATTTAAATACAAATAAAATTCATATGATTCAATATAAAATAAATTTATCGTTACTATATACACCATAAAATATAAACAAGGGGTGAATATAAAACATTACTCAAAAAAACAAATGGGAGATAAAAATCACTTACCTGAGATTCACATTATTTCATAAATGTTCATAACTCTTGAATAATAAATATGAATTTATTAATAATCAAATAAATAACCATAATTATATATAATACCATATATTGTTTTAATTATAACCTTTCACATGATTATTAACAATTCTTTTTTAAAATCACTATTCTGAGTGATATCGGCTTCGTTTTTCATAAATTGTTTGGTTTGGTTGTTCGAGAACTTATATATTGATCATGGTTATATAGTATTTTAAATTTTTAATAATGATATAAATATCATATATAATCATTATATTTTTATTTTAATTCATCCAATGTATAGAGATCGAAAAATTAATTACATCATTCCTGTGAACAGTAGGCCATACATATACATGAACATTGTTTTCATTTTTCGAAGGAAATAATTAAAGAAAGGTAAATAATAATTCTAACTTTTATATTAATTATTTAATAATATTTAGCATATATATTAATTTAATAAATCCTTTTTACATTCATGTAAATGATAAATGAAAAAAATCACATCTCTTCATAAAGGTGGTAGTCTACACATATGCACAATCATCATTATTTTTTCCAACAGATTAGAAGGTAAGAACATTAATTTGGTATTATAAAAAATAATTATAATTATGTCATAATTATCCTATATAAACATTAAACCCATAATAATAACCATGAATTAAATAATTTGACATAAAATGAACTATATCACTACTTTGATACTGTAATCCGTACGTACACACGAGTGATAAATTCACATCCCATTTGATGGGAAAGAGGGTGAAAAAATGGTGATGTAACAGTAAAATTTTATTTTCTGGATTTTTATGAGGTCATTATTTTATTATAAAATCCATATAGTTTAAGGAGGTAAAGAAGAATTAAAATCTAATGGAATGGTTAAGGTGATTACCTATTCATTGAAAGAACTCCTTTCGATCTCTATTTAAGGTTCATAGGGTTGGACTTTTGGGAATAAAATAACATATATAATTTTTATATAGAACATTAGAAAGGATTTTAAATGGGTATGGTTGAGATATATAGCTCCATGTGGTATAAATAAGTTAATAGAGGGGTCCCCTTTTATAATTAAGGGGAGAGGCACACTTGGGATTTCATAAAATATTAGATTATAATAAATTCATTATCAAAAAAATAATTAAGAATGGGATAACATTTGAATATTTGGTAGGTTTTGTTTTATCATAATAATAAAAATAAATTTTTATTGGAGTGTGTAGTGTTTTAGTCAATATATTTTTCATTAACCCCTTTGGTAACAAATTCTAACAGTAACTACGTATTCAAATTTTAAATAATTAAAGGTTTATAATTTTACTTATATGGTAAATATTTACTTATAAATTGAAATATTATTAAATTATCGACCATATACTATTATAATAGTTATATTTAAATATTTTCATAATTTTGAAATAATTTAAAACAATATTAATTTGATAAAGTATCATTAATTTCAAATTAGACAATAATAATTTAATTTGACATAAAATACAAAAATGAAAACAAGGAATTACAGTTTAATCTCTATAAACATAAATAACATGGTATATTTATATTAAAAATTAAAAAACACTATAAATATGGAAAATAATATAACTTTAAATATTTTTAAGATCATTGTTTTTAATTTTTTTATTAATTGGTGAAATACTGCATCCGCATTTCATAAAAATTTATGGTAATTATATAATTACTAAAAACATGAATGAACTTTACATAATGAAAATAATTTCATTGTTCTAAAGATATATATTAATATTATTTCTTAAATTTAAATTTTCCCTACTTGAACACATAATAGATAATTACAACTAAGAGAGTGACATTTTGTAAATTTATTTGGTTTAATTTCATATAGTTTATATTCATGGAAATGTGTCAATTAAAAGAATTAAATTTAAAATATAAGGTGATAATGGTTGTATTCCCTTCATATAATTATAACTAAGATAAAAAATTATTACCTGATCAATTTATATTAACCTAGAATAATTTAATTTACCCTTTAACGCGGTGATAAATTTTTCAATATTTATAATTCAAATTGTAAGTGAATAAAATAGGACTATTTACCAAATTTTAACCTCACGATTACAAATATTGAATAAATTTTTTGAAATTAAAATTTTCTAATGTTCAGAAATTAATTTTGAAATATAAGTATTCAAAACACGAAGAAAACAGCATTATATAAAAATAGTTTTTGATCATAAAATTTGAATTATTCGTCTACCATTCTTAAAAAAATATTAATTAAATATTAAATTATTTTATTGGATATATAATTAATAATTTCTATTAAATTAAATCAATAATAATGATAAAATTAGTTTATTATGATAAAAATAAATTTCATGTGAAATAAATTTTTTTCTATGAAAATATCTTTTACTTTTAAAGGAATTTTGTTTTCTTTCAAAATTTATTTTTAACCAATTTTTTTTTATAAATGTGTAAACCAAAAGATTAAATAATTTATTATGTTATATTATTAACCACAATTACTGTAACTAGTATATAACTATAATGTTAAATAACGTTATTTTAGTATAATGACGTGGTTCATTTAAACTCGGTGTTCTGTATAATGCAAGCTATCAAATAAATAAATTTTATATGGAAAAAGATTTCATAAAATATCATGGTTTTAAATTAAAAACCACATAAAATGAATTTGCACCTCATATTTTTTCTCCCCCATACAAAAATTATTGTTATCTCGGTTTCATTAAATCCTCCGGATCCTAAGTATCATATTCAAAGATCTGATTACTTCAGATAACATTCACTAGGTGTGTAGTATTGTTGCATAATAACTTATATATGTGATCTAATATTTATACTATTTATTATTCATAATAAATATAATTCTTTAATAGAATTACCTTGGAGTTAAGTTTATCTGATGGAACAAGTATGTAATTCTTTAAAAGTGATACCTAGAAAACGTCATGAACATGAGAGAGGTTCAGTGGGAGGACAAAAGATAGGCTATCATCCATTGTCAATCAAGAATATAAAAAGGTAAAATATTTCTATGGATTATCTTTCCAATATTTTGATATTGGATAATCTTCTTCAATGGAGAAATTCATTAGAAAATCTTTCTCACCAACAACAAATTCCACATAATTCCAATGATAGTTACCATAACTTTTATATCGACTATCAGTTGAATTAATGTGTTGTTGAATGGATCTAACATTATCTACCATTTCCTTAGATAACTCATGTACCAATATTTTTATTTACCTATCTTCACCCCAATACACTGATTCTATACAATTTTTTTCAAAATAATTTTTCATTAGCATCCATATGAATTATAAAGAGAAATATATTATTGTAAGAAAACATGAAAAGAGGAAGGTGTAGATCTAAACCAAAATTTTAATATATAAAATTATAACACTAAATCTACTCTTGGTTATGAATGATTTAACTTTCTTGACTATCTCTTTGAGGATGATGCACTGTAATAAATCTCAACTCTTTATCCATATCCTCTTAAATATTTCACTAAAACATTCAGGTTAACCTGAGATCCTAATAAGATGAAATTTAATGTGGTAATCCATTAAACCATACAATATACATAAGAATAATCTCCAGAATTTTTTTTAAGGTAGCTGTATTATCTTTTGTTAATTTACTATGACGAAAACCTATGGTGACTGACTATAACCCAAAAAACATTTTTCTTGGTAATGTTTTGTGGAGTCCAATGAAAAAATCCATGGGTAAGTTCTCCCATTTCTATTCTATTATGGGTGACGATTATAACATTCAATTATACTCATTACTCTCAAAAATAACTTGTAAAAATACTAATCATTGAGATAAATACTCATTAATATCATATTTCATGATTTTATTCCAAATATAATCTTTTAGATGTCTATATATCTTTATACTTATAGGATGTATAGACAATGATGAACTATGTGACTCATTAAAAAGGTAATAATTCAAATATGTTATTCAATGAAAACATATATGGTCCCAAAACATATAATTCGATCAAAATCATGGTTATGTTTTGGAACATTTCTCACCTTCTTATACAGTACCACATCTTCCTTTTGTTCCCCATTAATATTTACATAGATTTATGGTTGAACCATCATTTTAAAAACTTAAGATTTGTCCCCTTCATTGATGATTTCATTATCATTCCTTTGAAAATCTATAAATAATTGATCTACTGTGATCCTCCTATTATATAAGCTTTCATGATCCTTTTTTACTTAGAGAAAATTCCACTTTTTTTTGTCTTTCATAGTTTGGTAATATATTGAGGAGTCATAATGTTTAATTAACTTTAATGATATTCTCCGGTTCATATTCATCTATTGCTGTGTAAAAATATTATTTTAACTTTTCTGATCAGAATATATATCACATTATTCCCTATTAAGATAATTCAACAATATGTTTAATAAAAGAATTTCCAAAAGTAACTCCAAATCTTTAATTGAGCACTTATCCTCATATTTCATCAGTTTGGGTGAGGAATGAGATATAAAAATATCATTCTACAAAATAAAACATCCATATACCTTCCATTATTCATTAATAATGATTTTTAACCCTTCTACATAGAATGGTAAAGTAAGCATATATTCACCCACTAACCTCATATTCAATTACCTGATATTTTATTCACATTCATCTATCCAAAATAACATAGCTCCCTTCCTAGATAACTTAGTTATTTTATTATAAAATCATGACAAATCATCCAGTAAGTTATGGTAATATTCATCCAAACCCAAAAATGAGGGATCTTCGTTATAGTAGTTTCTCTCAACTTATTTTCAAAAACTTATATTTTTGAAGGATCTATTGAATTACCCCCACATGATATTATATGACATAATAAAGAATCATCTCAATTAAAAATATCTATACTTGGTAATTTCATCAAAAATATTATACTTCCTTGAGGTCTTCATAAATATCCTAATGTGGTATTCATTCCCTTCCACACTCTTTGAATAAAATACACTATTGTCTATAAATAGTAACACAAACTAAGAAATGGAATCTATATATGATAATATCATTAAATTTATGATTATAGTTGGGGAATTTGTATAAAAAATTGAATCATTATATATCCATAGTGTCTATACCGGGTAAAAAATTATTTCTTATGTATATCATCCTTATTAAAACCTAAATGATTATATCAAGAACAATGTTCAATATTGGAAATGTATTGAGCTCTATAAAGTTTTTCAAACAAGTTAACAATAAATGGATGATGATATGTTTATTTTATTTTGTTCTTATTTAGTTCCAAATAATCAATTTAGAGCCACATCAAGCCATATTTATTGTAAATATTATCCTAGATTTTCTGGACAAATTCAAATAACTCAATCAGGTACATTCTATATGGAATTTTTAAAACAGGTGTAAAACTTGGTAGGATTTATATAGAAAACCCAAATTCATGATTAAGTGAAATACTAGAAAATTATTCTAGAAATGAATCCAAAAATTATTTTGAAATAGGGATATCATCAATGTTGTGTTTGTCAAAATAATTTGTGATAAAAACCTAGTTTGAGTAGAAATCAAGACCCATATAATGGATGTGATTCCAATTAGATGTTCATATTCATCGTCACACTAAAATAATACCATAGGTTAGTATCTAATATCAAATGTGAATTCCCTTCCCTGACAACTAATGTGGGATTTATGTATTGAAGGAGAATATACCTCAAAAATAACATCAAATTTATACAGGAGGGAAAACATTAGGATTATTAGGAAGATAATTCCATGGAAAATCAACCAGGTAAGAAAAAAATACATATGATTTGATAATTGTAACATTAGGTATTTTCACATCTAAATAAATATATAATCATTGGTGTGAAATTATGATACCCATTTAAAATTCTTTAGATATAAATGAATGTTTAGAACTAGATCCAAATAAGCCATTGGTAGTTATAGAGTAGATGGTTGGTATACATTTAACTATTTCATTATTATACCCCTATCACAAATACTAATCAAATGAGATTGATTTTTTTCTCTCAGATTAAGTGGTCAATTAAATCAATCATCGTCATTAAACATCATAATTGAGAACTAGTTATCATAATTCCCATGCTCATTGAATTTAAAACACTAGAGTGTGGGTGGTGCATTCTGTGGAGATTTATCTCTTTTTATATCATTAACTAACCTATTAATTTTTTTTGAAAATTTGATTCCCTGATGAAAATATTTTCCATACATAAAAAATTTATAATTATCCTTAAGATAATTTTACAAAAATACCATTATAAATTTGATAAATAAAGGAACAACCATGTTTTTATGTCTATGATTTTTATAATTTCCATTGAATTTAATATTTCTTCAAATATAAAAAATGAGATATATATGTAAATATAGTCTCTATTTCTAAATTGATATATCATTATATTATTTATTTATATCTAAAATAGTATCTTATTGATAGTATTTTTGGAGGAGTTGGTTTTAAGGAACTCAAGAATTGATCAAGCTTATATTTAGGTTGGATAATAAAACATGAAGTGTAACTCAAATGTCTTATAAAATCTTCCACTTATAAACTAATGGATTCATCATCATTAAATATAAACTCAAGGAATTAATTATCTACTTTCATATTTAGAATAAAGTTAAAATACTTATTGAAAAATAAATATATAAAATCATATCACTTTGTGGTGTAAATATTTTCCCATTACCTCATTTTGATTATAAGCTTTCACTATTGGTCCACTTATCCTTCAAAATAATTAGTTTTCAAAATTATTATTTAGTAATCTGACAACCAGATAATTGAAAATATCTTTTTAGTTATAATGATCCATTTCTTAAAAACTAGTGGATCCACTAAACTACCAAAACAAGGTGGATGTTTCCATATGACAGAATCATCAAAACCTCTATTGCACCCTTTCTTTTTTAGATGTTTTTTATGATTCATAGGAAGAGAATGATGTCTAATAATATAAATTATATTTATAATTATAACTCTTATAACATTTGGATCATCAAAAGAGAAATCATTTCCCTTTCCATAACATTTAGAATTTATATGACTCCTTTTTGTTAGATCCATCGATTAAATCCATGAAACATAGTGTGAGGAATAATTGTCATAGTGGAAGATGACATAATCATGAAAAATAATTTATATGATTTCTAAATTATGATACAGTTTTAAAAATCCACGATGCCTTATTGTTAACCTAGGTAATATATGGTAATTTCCAAAACATTTTGATGTTATATTATATATATATAATCCCATATATTTTGACTAAGGTTTTCTAATCCTAGTTTCTATGGATAACTAAACCATTCAATAATACCACCTATATCATACCTTACTTTTCATACATATTAATTTTTTTTATTTTATATTATTATTTGTTAAATAACATAATAATCCACACTAAAATTATATATATATATATATATATTCTTTGGAAAAAATATATATATAGAATACTGGTGTATATATAAACTACACCATCTCCAAAAATGTTTATCATAACCAAAACCCTTCTTAGAAATATCATACTTAATACTCTACATCAAAACTTATGAAATAGAAAAATAAGAAATGGTGATATTAAATGATTAGTAAGGGTATAGAAGGGAGATATCTAAGAGCAATTAGCCTCAATATGAGCATAAGGGTATACAAACATGATCTAATCAATTGAAAACCATACCCTAGAAATGAAAGAAAAAAATATTTATTTTTGGAACAAAACATGGAAGTTAAAAATACATGAATCATTAATGAATAGAAGAAAATAATCCATGGGAGTAAAATATTGTAATAATACATGTGTTTTTGGAATTATCTTTCGATTATTAATTTGTTAACATGTATAAATGCATAAATATTAATGCATTACATTATAGACTTGAAATACAACCCCAACATAATCTTATCGACATAAAACCAAGTATATGAATAATATTATGGACCTAAAATATAAGTCCAAACATAAATTTATAGAAATTAAAACTAGGTCCATGACAAATATTATGGGCCTGAAAACTATGTCAACACACAATCTTATGGAAATGGAAACCAAGATCATATATAATATTATGAGAATAATAACCACCTCCATGTATAATCACATGGACAAGAAATCTAGGTCTAATGATTTTTTAAATAGGAAATATAGATCACAAGTATTCCATTTTAATCATGATTTTTCCATATTTACTCATTAAATTGGAGGCATTTAGGGGTTCTAAATTTCACATTTTCACAATACATATATATAATTTCTTAAAGAGCATAAATCATACCAATATAATGTATCCCATGAAAAATTAATGGTTTTGTAAACATGTTATCATCATAATCACAAACCACTTAGGGAAATAATAAGGACTTTATTATTGAATAATATAACCAATAAATCATATTTAACATAAAATTATACTATCATTAATGAAAAGCCTTCTAGGGAATCCCTAAAAATTTCTATAGGAAAAATTCCTTCTCATTTTGAGATAAAATATATTATAAGAAATTTTTTTCCAAATATTAGAGAAAAATGTTTCTCTAAAAATAAAATTATAAACATGTTATGAAATATTCAAATTATTTATTATTTATGTTGGTGGAAAATTCCATTCATGTCGTATATGCTAAAATAGTTCATTCCATTCCTACTTATTTAGAAAAGTCAAAAAGCACCTTATTAAAAAATTATAAGAATGTTCCTTTTAAATGATATATTAAATATCAAAACATGTGCCAAAATTACATTGAAAAATTATTTTCCACCAGTAAAATACTTCTTTATATATATTTTTTGAAAGCATGTAAATTAAATAAAAATGCTTTTTGACTGAAGAGTGAAATAATGTTGATCTTCCGTGAAAAAACATTTTCAGTATCATCAGTAAATAATGTGAACAAAACAAAAGGAAACCATTTATTATCATGTCATAAAAAGAGGATAAGAAAATTTATATGTTTATGGAGAGTTTGATCACAATATTTAATCATTTGAAACAAAATCATAAACAATCTTGATAAATTATGAGATTAGAACATAAAACCAGTATCTCTTTGGTTAAATTTGAATCGTAATAATGATGAATTAAAAAAACATATAATTATATGTAAATATAAATAAATTTTAAAATTATCATAATAAAATAAATTCATTTGTAGTATATACACCACATAAAACCATCAAGTGGGTAATATGTTATATGTCTCACACAAATAATAGTGAGATTAAAAACCCTTACCCCAAGTCAATCATCGATTGAACAATTTATAGGAACATTTATAGTATATATTGGTTTTTTTATTTATAATAAATTATAATATTAATATATGTCACACCATATGTGATTTAACTATAATATTTCATCTTCTTTTTTTAAACAAATTTTTATTAAAATAACTGTTCTAGGTGATATCTACTTTGTTTTTCATGTATGTTTTTGTTCGATGGTCTTTATATTTGTAATTTAATCAAGGTTTCATCATATAGTAATTTTTATACTGATATAAATTTCATATATATTCATTATATATTTATTTATATTCATCCATAAATTTTCTAGTATTAAAATAAAATAAACCGTTCATGAAAAGGATACATCATACATACACATGAATGTTGTTTTCCTTATTTATATGACATAATAAAATATTGTTAAATATTAATTGAACTTTAAATAATCATTAATATATCATATATATTATATATATTCATTATACCTATCTTTTTTAGTGTGAAGGTAATAAAATTTAAAACATATCACATCACTTCATGGATGTCGTACACCACATATACGCACAAATGACATTATAAATTTTCAAGGAGTTGGAACGTTATAAGGTAAATGTGACATTATGATTCCTAAAGTTTATTCATGTTATAAGTATCATATAATAACATTAAACCCATCCTAAAAACTATAAATGAAATATTTTGGTGGAAAATAAATATATTACTACATAGAGATAATAAGTTGAATGTACGCACACGCTATACTTCAACTTCATATTAGATGTGAAAAAGAGTGTATAATAGTAATATAATAATAAAATTTATATATATTGAGGATATTAAATGTATTAAATCATTATAAATAACATATATATATATATTGGAGGTAAACAAGAAGTAAATAGAATATTACCACTAAAGGCAGTTAACACTTATTTGGGGGGAGAGACACTTATTGGATTTTATAAAATATTTAATCATTATAAAGTAATTATAAAGAATTATCATTCCAAATGGACATATATTTGAATATAATGTATTATTTGATAATAATAACACCATGAAATATAATCTGGACCAGTTTGTGTGGGTTTTAAAACCTTATCTTTTGGTTTATCCCCATAGTTATCCTATTGTAACTGTAAACATGCAAAACAAATTTTATTCTTAAATGGATTAATTTTACTTATAAGGTAAATATTAAATCATAAATGGAAATATAATGATATTTAGGACCATATTATATCCTAATTTTACTCAATAATGGTTTTTATAATTTATAAATAATTTTTAAAATATTATTTTGATAAAATATCATTAATGTAAATGTTTACATTACTAATTTAATTTAACTTAAAATACAAAAGTAAAAAAGTTTTAATTATAATTTATTCATTTTAAACATTACTAATATAATATATTTATCTAAAAATTTCATTTAACCCTATAAATTACTCAAATTATATTAGTTTTTGTATATTTTAAACCATTTATTTTATTTTTATATAAATTGATGACATACTACATCAAAATTTCATAAGATTTTAAGGTGATTATATAATTAATGAAACATATAAATAACATTAAATAGTGGAAATAATTTAATTATACTCAAAATAGACATTTATATTCATTCATAAATTTATTTTTTCTCTATTTAAACTCAAAAGATATATTAAAAAGCAAGATAGAGACATCTTATAAGTTTTTTATTTAATATTTTATAAGTTATTTTTATGTTAAAGATTCCATTAATGAAATAAGTTTATAGGTTAAGATGATATTTTTTGAATTAAAATTATATAATAATAATTATGATTAAAACATATCACCTTAGGACATAGTTTAATACTAAATTAAACAGATTTACCCTTTACCAAGGTGAATTTGTTTTACCATGGTTATTATTTATATTTACCAAATATATAAGGGTATATTTTACAAATTAATTCATCTGGATTCAAAACATGGAATCCATTATTATAATTCAAAATATATAAGTTTGAAAAAATAATTTAAAAATAATCATGTAAAACATGATGAATCCACTTTAAAAAAATATAATAATTGCATAATACCTCTCTTATTTTTATCCCATACATAGAAAATAACATAAATGATTATTAAATTTTTTTATTGAACAAATATAAATTTAATAAAAAATAGAAACTAATATTTATTAGTTTAATTTAATTTGATAAAAATACACTGGATGGATAAAATGTTTTTTTAGCAAAATATCACTTTATTTGGAAATGATGTTTATTTTATTATATAATTAATTGGTAACCAATGAATTTATTTTAAAGTTGTTTAAAAAATAATTTTTAAATTTTTTTTCTTCATACCCTACAATCAAATTTTAGTTTATAACAATTACTTTAAATAAAAATATTTTAGTGGTATATTTGTGTTTGTTTAAACTTGATGTTATGTGAAAAAGCATATCGATGAAATAAAATTTATTTCAAAAAATATTTTATAAAATATTGGGGTGTTAAAGAAATTGTTATAACTTTCAAAATTTATTGATAATTTAAAATCATCTCTCCCCATTTTACATCATAATCTAATTCATATTAATGGTATATCGAAATTTCCCTAAATAAGAGGAAAACATTTAACATTCATGTTTATCCTCATAGTATAAAAAATATCCACAAAAAAATTTTTGTCAAGAATCAACCTGTTTGTCTCTAGTATGAATTAATTTAAGCTTTATATCACTAATTTAAACCCCCCACACTAATAAAGTAAAACATGATGTCAATATAATTTAATCTAGTGTGTTTCGCTAGTTTTTTATGGCTATAAAATACACTGTTGAATGTTATATAGAATTTTTATTCGTTTCACAATCCTCACACTAATCTCATTAAACTATTATTTTATCTAGATCATATAGGAACATAAAATTGTATTAGGAATATAGTTTTTTGCATTCGATAATTATGTAATAGAATTATATTCCTTATAACCCAATATTATATAGATCACTTACTAAAGATATATTCCAACAGTATTATACTTATTTTCATCATAGTTACCTGCCTAGTAAGAATTACTAAATCCAAAAAAATAGATACTCAAAATTATTTGACATCATCCCAAAGTTCATGGTAACTTTTATGTTCTTGAGGATTTTTTTGGCTAAAATAAAATTTGATTTGTTATGATAACTTTTAAATCATTATCATAGGGTAACATTTTAGATAATGTCAAATATAGATGAATTGATGTAAAGTAACATTCTAATTAATCTTATAAACTCCAATAATTTGATGAATTTTCATTCAACAGACTTTTGAAGATTGATCCCTATCTATATTGGGGTATACACTAACAATATTATTTTATTATTAAAATAATCAATAATTATATTTCATAGGTTTATTGAGAGAAAAAACTAAATTAATTATTTTTAAGCACTCAAAATCATAGATAATACATCATTTATCACATTATGCACATTTTAAAATGAGTCATTAATATTGTTAAAAATCCATTTGATACCATTCTATTTATCTCTTGAGAAAAGAAAATAATCAACATTGACAATTAAAATGAATATACCCACCTCCAACTCCATTACATAATAGTTGTGGCCAAAATTTCCATTAGTTGAAATAATATAATTAATGAATCCATTCAACAATATATATCAATATTAGTAATATGGTTTTAGCTTATATGAATACTTCTTCAGTTTTGACACCCTAGTTCAATCACATTCATGAAAAAATTTCTTATCCTACATAATATAAACTTATTATTCTATATATCTATTCATGAGAGTGGATTTCAATTCCATTTTATATATTTTGTATATCCCATGATCTAGAACTACTACGAAAATTCTAATGGCTTCTAGTATTTCAATGGTTGAAAAGGTACCTCCAATATAAAATCGTTCTACCTATGAATAACCTTCGCAAACAATTTATACCTTATTCCTTGGTACTTCTCCTTTATTATTCGACTTATTTTTGAATACCCACCTGATTCAAGTAACATTTATGTCCTTTTATCTTTAGGGAAAATATACGAAGAGAAATTTCCCAAAATATGATCCATTTATTTATTTATAGCATAAAAACATTCATTATTCTTTGTAGCTTCAAAAATTTAATGTGGATTTAATTTTGTAATGAGAGTTTTTTTTGTTATCAAGCTTATATCTTCTTCTATTATGAAATATATCATTTTTATCTTTAGTTAAATTTTAATATTTACATTATTCTTTATATCCTGATACTTCAATTTTTAAAATTAAATATGATATTACACATAACTGGTTTGATTAGATTCAACAAAAGAAACACGGGGTTCATCTTATACTTCTTCTTACCAGAATTTAATTAGTATATAAGCATTATCTCCATCAGAAAAATAAAAATATACGTTATATAAAACCTTAATCATAAAATTATTCTCAATTATTTTTATATAACAATATCTACTTACTTTTTATATTAGCTTTTTATATAATATGTATACATTACTATTTCATATATCTTATTAATAAAAATTCATTGTATTTCTCATCAAAAACATCCATATTATAGTTTTTTATTTTCATTAGATAGGGAAAATGAAACACCCAAATGTAGTCCATAGTTTCATTTCATATACCACATTTCAGATGATGTAATTTTTTTATTTTTTCTCAAAAGAAATTTATTTTTAATTTGTTCAACTTTTTAAAAAACCTCATTATAGTCGAACATTCAGGCAGTAAACACTTTCAGCATGGCTTTCGCCAACTTAACAAATATTTCATCCATTTTCATAAATAATCTATTTATTAGGTAATTTAGGGAGTAATACATAGATTTTTAATTCACATTGACTCAAGGTAGTATTATAATGATTTTCAAGTGAACTCTCTACCATTATCAGATATAATTTTCTTGATACACAATCCCTGTTGTGTATGAAATCTTCCCTTAAAAATATTATACTTTTTAAAAACATATAATTATTTTGATGAACATCACATTAGTCATTATAGTATAAAAAGTTTTATGTATAAGGATTTAAATATCAAATTTAGTGTATTATTTTCTCACTATAATAATTATTTCCTATTTTTGTATAGATTTAACCATTATTAAGAAATCTTGACTCTAATTTTTTTAAATTTTCAAATTTTCTATAATCTATCTTCTCAAAATCCCAACAAATTATTTCTTAATTATTAAATTTTACATTAAAATTACTTATTTACTCATTATATTTACATTTTTTATATAATTTATATTTGTATCTATTCAATGTATTTTTTGAGTTTCATTAGGGGTCTGATTTTCTAATTATATTACATGTTTCTTTTAAGACATGTTTCATGTTATGATTTTATCATACGTTAAACATATGTTTATCATCAATATTTCTCACCAAATAAATTTTATTTATGAATTATTACATGATCTAGGATGTAACATAACATTCCTCCAATGTCACTTTAGATTGAATAATTAAAATAGAGTGGTCATCCTATTTTTTAATGAAAAAAATATATTCTTTTCTTCTTTGAAAAAAATCATTGTTATCACTATATTAAATGATTTATTTATTACTTTATATCTCTGTAACTATTTTATTCCTTTCATCATACTATTAATATATGTACATCATAATTTTATTTATTGATAAATCAAGTGAATTTTGTATCATTACACCGCAAATAGAGAACCTAAATAGCAATTTGCAATTTTACATACCATTTTCCTTTTATATGTATTAGGAGATAAGGGATATTGAATTTTTACGATTTTCACCATTTTTCTTATCATAATATTATTCAATATAGGGATTATATACCTCTTCTAATATTTTGATATTATTTATGGCATTGAATTCAATTTTCCCCATAACATTTTAATAAATAAATGATCATTTCTCATTCTATATTTGAGATGTTATTATTAAACTCATCTATATACATGAAATCATTAACTTAAAGTTATGATATCATATGATCAATTTTTTATAAATGAACCTCATAGGGGTCTTGATTATAGTCGAGTCCTATAAAAAAATTACTAATATATTTAAAATTACTTACTATCTTATTAAACCTTGTGATTTAGTGATCAACTATTACACATTCATCTATTCTTATGTGTTTAGAAATTACTATCCAATATTTAAAATTTTCTTTCTTAATTTTGATGTTTCTTTTTATATGTTCTTCAGCTTATCCAATATTTCCATGGCTATTTTGACTATCATTAAATCTTGTATAAATTATTTGATAAAGATTATAGAACATCATTTTTTATTTTTTTAATATAATTATATATTTCTATTTTATAAATTTTCATTGGAAAATAAATTCCAAGGTATTGTAAATCCATATTCAGAACATCAGTTACTCTAAACCATTTAGATATAATATATGGAAGTATTTTCTTCCTTACATCCCTGAAAAGATTTCCCATAAATGAATGGAACCCCTTTTATATTTATTGAAATCACATTTTTCAAACGACATATTTTTTAGCATAGGATTAGAAGAAGAATATGGTGGGATTTGATGCCACATTATGTACCCAACATAGTCAAAGAACCACTATGATGGGGGGTGGGTGGGGTTAAATTTATTAATGTTTTAAAATTTAATGTTTGTAAATAAAAATAAATAATTATTTATGTATTTAACCTATGATATTATACTCCCCTTCAAACATATGTAATAATATATCAAAAATGAGAATCTAAAATTTATTTCAAAAAGGACCAATCCCAAATTTGGTACCTAATCCTTACTACGTTCTGGTCATGTTTTGAGACCTAGATAATCATTGTACTCTTCAATTGATTATATGTTTGGGGAAGTGTTATTCTTGACATGGTAATTGATATATATTATAGTAAAATATTATTGAATAATATATCTATGAATAGTTATATATTGACATAAATTATTCGGAATATATTTGTACTAGAACCACCAAATTCCAACAAGCACTTATTATATTTTTTGAACAACATCTTCAATGAATTTTACAATAACTCTAAATATGAGAATAAAATATTATTCCCTAGTCTTATTCTTCGACTAGAATATTAATATAAACAGATAATCATTCACATCATCCTTCGTTCTAAAATTTTTAGAACACTTAACATGTGAATGAGGGCATTGAATCAGACAATAGTCTTATTAATACTAAAAATAAAGCCACCAAATAATCATAAATTGTATTGATTTTTTGATATAAACGATCAAATAAATTAAAAAACATGTAGACCTTTCTTTCTTCCTCTTTATTTGATACAATATTTGTTCAACATCATTTAGTATTGAATCCCTATCATTCATTATTGATGTTATAAAAATCACTTATTTCCGTATTTTATATTTATCAAATTATGTGAACATTACTTCCATAAACCTTAAAAGAAATATCTCCTTATTTTATTATAATACCATCAATTTGGTCAATCAATCCCGAATACTTCTACATATTGATTGGGAAAATTCATTTACAATATTTTAATTTGAAATCAAAATATATTTTTCTCTATGGCCTTCTCATTAAAGTATAAATGCATCTTTTCTTGAATAATATATTTAAAAATTGATTATGATATATTAATAGTTGAAGTACGAAAAATAATTATCAAAACTATTATCATATATTATTTAAAATAAATCTATCTTCTTAAAATTCCAAAAAATGATTATTTTTATAAAGATCTAATGAGACCTAAAAAATTCACCATAAACCTTAAGAAATTATAATAACACTTAAAGAACATTGAATTTATTTCCCATTTAAAATTTTATATTTATTGATGAACCATATTGATATAAAATACAACCCTTATCAAAAGTCAAATGACATTTATAGAACACATGTTGTATCCATTCCATTTATAATTTTCTTCCTTGATAATGAATCTTAAAAAATTTCAATAACTCCAATGTAAAATAAACCAAAATTACAAAAATTGGGTCATATTTACATTTTATCAACAATTTTTTGATTCTCTACTCCAATCCTAAAATTAAACTTATGAAGTTACTAAAAGAACACTATAGAAATTATAAAACTCAGCCTCTTTACATCCATTACTCAAAATTTAGAAAACATTTCAAATAAACACAAAACTCATTTCAACAAATTTATATCATTTCAAATCACTTTACAATATCTCAAAAAATATTATGAACATGTTAAGGATAGAATTAAAAACATCCAATGATAAAAATTTATTGTTTACAATAAGGAAATCCTTCAAAAATTCCATTGGGATCATTAATAATATTTTACAAAATATTAATTTACATTAAAAATTTAATATCTAAAGTTTGAACATATATTAATTAAAATTTATATAATAAATTTATATCAATCATAATATAATTTCTAATGATTAAAAAAATAAATTTAATGAATAATAGAAAATTAAATATTTTATTGGAAATATAATCAGTTTATCCATATATGATATAATTTTATTTAAACATAAAATTTCATAATTTTAGAATTTTATGGTGATACAATGTACCTAATATTTGAAATCATAAAATCAAAAATTATCTTAGGGCATTTATTTTTTTTCTATAAAATGACTATTTTTTAAAAAATAGTAAAAACTATAGTTTTTATAAATACAACATGTTTTAAGAAATCACATTGATATTGATATGATATAAAAAATTATGTATTTCTTAATAATTTTATATATATTCATAGAGTAAGATAATTATTTCAAAAATTATAAATTAAATCCCAAACAATTATTTAAAATTTAAAATTCTAATTTATATAGTTTCTCCAATAAAACAATATTTCTGATTATTTTCCATTAATGAACTATTTCCAATATTCCAATCCATTATGGACAGATTTTAATATCATAGAAACAGTCATTATTTATTAATAAAGAAATAAGAGACATCTAAATTATCACTATTGTTGTTATTGGTATAAATAATAAAATAACTAATAAATTATTTTTAAAAGTCCCCTCCCACATAACTATATAAACACCACTGTTTCACCCCATTATCTAGACCATTATGTCAAAATTATTCTTTTAAATTTTCTATTATTTTTTTTGTTTTGGAAATCACAATTTTTTAAATGAATACATATAATAAATTTAAGAATTTTTTTTCATTTCTAGGAAGAAAATTTTATATGGATATGATAATAATCATACTCACTTGTTTCATTAAAATAATCCTTTCATATGGCTATCAATTTTATCATAGATAAATTTATCCACATACTCATCATATTAAATTTGATCTTGATTTTTATCAATCTCACTCTTATGAATTTCATCGTACTCACTGATAAAACCATATTTCCTATATTTTTGTATTCAATATTTACAATGAATACAGTAATAGTGATAACTGTTCACTCTAGTATTTTATCAGATAATTCATATTCTTTTCATACACTCTATTTCAAATGAATATAGTAATGTTGATTTACTGTTCACTCTTGTATTTTATCGGATAGGTTTTATTCTTTTTATACTCACTCAATAAAATCCGAAAAATAGTATTGTATCAAAAATAATCACATTAAATAAAAACAATTTCTTCTATTCTATTTTGATAAGTATTAAAACACTTTCATTGTTTCAGTTACAATATTGAAATTAGGGTGCCACCTATTTAAGTCCCTCTAAGAGTTCACGAAGAAATAAGATTGTAGGAGGAAAATATGACAAATTGGAACGAATGATATATGCCAAGTCATTTTTATGAGCTAAAATTGTTTCTATTTTTTGTACTGAAACTCTAACAAATATTAATTATGAAAAAAACTTTGATGTGATATAGTTGTGAACATCTTGTTCGACAAACATGTCATCTTCAATTGCTTGGTTTTACTTCATGTGACTCTGATAGTTTCTGAATAAATCCACGGGATTTCGAGGATAAGATGAATGAATGCACCAATAATCGTATTGATCGAGGGCTTTCAAGGATAGAAAGACAGACTCTGATCATTGTATCGAGGGATTACCCTAGTGTGGGTAAGACAGAATTTCTTGATTGTATAAATCAAGGGACCCTTATCCAAGGCTGTTGGATACCCTTCTTTTTGAATTAAATTATTTTTTTTCTTTAATTTTATTTTTACTTTCCACAATTTTTAATAGAATGTGAATTATTCACTTGTTCAATTTATATAGAATACTCTTTACATTTTAATTACTCTGATTATGATCAATTATATGATTATATTCATTTTATGATTACGATCTTTTAGAATCATTAAAATGTGATTTTATACACTATATGGTAGAGTCTATTTATTGTATTTATGTTGACAATCATATCCATTCTGAATACGATTCATTACCCCACATTTGGGATTACGATAAACAGAGACCTGTGAAATATCATCGTAGTCACTCTGGAAATGATAACTATCAGACCGAGGGACCTATCCAGGTTTATTATTCTAATACAATATTTGTTGTAAATATAATTATTTCAAATACTTTTTAACTAAATCCCTTTAAGGGATAAAAAGAAAAGTTTTTTAAAACAAAAATTCAACCTACCTCTTGTAATGGAGCTACTAAATCTACATTTTGGTCATAAAATTGGTATCGAAGCAGGTATCATAAATACTAATATAAAATTTTGTATTAAAAAGGATTATAATGTTTTTATATCACATTTTTTTATACGTTACATTTTTTTTCTTTGATAAACACTTTGTTTATAAATATACACTACACTAAATTATGGAGTGGAAATGTTTTGTTTTGAAATATGGAAGGAATAAATATCTAATCCATAGATAATATTACCCCTACATGACCACCTATATTTAGTGGTAGTGACTAAAATTAATGTAGACACAGAATAAATACCTTTTTTATTAATACTGGTGTGGAATACATTTCCATTATTACTATAGATTATCAAATTATTGATAAGGAAGTCAGATCTATTACTAATCAATTAAATAATTAATATCAGCTAAACTATAATTTATCCAACAATATACATTATTATCTGACTAGTAATATATATATATATATATACATACATCTTTTTGTAAATAAGATAATTGTATTTGGAAGAAACATTAAGTCGCACATTTTAAAACTTCAAAAGTTATGGACACCAGAAGAGCTATGTTTAGAGAAGATTATCAAGGTTTTGTTTTTTATTATGAAGAAGATATAATTAATTTTCAATAGAGATATACTAATATTTTAAAAATTATATAATAAATTTGATAAAAAGTTACAAATAATGAGATTATGGTAGATAAATTTATAGAAATCTTGCTTAATGAACGAGAATCAAAGAGAACATCTTTTTATGAGCCATGGAAAGTTACAGTTGTAAATGTTGATGTATTATTTCGGACTATATTACAACATGAGAACAAATTAAAAAGAAATAGTGAGATTATGAAGAATAAGAATGGAATTTTTTCTTTTACTACTACATCAAATCAAGTGAAATGTAAAACTATTGAGAGAGTTTCTAAGACCACCAAATCAAACATAATTTTTAGTCAATCAGATTCAGGTGTTAATAATCACTCAGAAAATGAGTTAACCAATCTATATTAACTGATGACGAATATTGTTGGAATAAATTATTTCCAATAATTATATAATAAAAAGGATAAGAAGGATAATAAATACACTGAAGTCACAATCTTTGAGTGTAAGAAAGCTTGGCATATCAGACCTAATTTTCATAGTCTTAAAAGAAAGGATAATTAATATACTCATTTTTAGAGGAATGAAAAAATATATTATAAGCCTAATGGAAAGAAATTATTAAAGAAAAATAATTCTTGGAGTGAATGTGGTGGAGACTTATAAGATGAATCATTAGATAATGAATCGTTTAGACAATAGAACATTGGTCTTGTTACTAGAATACCTATTGAAATCCAATGTTTCATGGATAAGGTAAACACTAATAATCCTTATATACTATATCTTTATGTTATAATTATCCTAAGGAATAATATTCTAAATATACTAATGAAAAATATTGTCTAGTAAAAGATAATTCGTTATATTATTTTGAAGAAGTATCTAGATTTTCCAAGATGCATGATAATGAAAATATTAAGATAAAAAATAAACATGAGAAGGAAAATTCTAAAAATTATGTTCTAACCAAATAATTGTCATATCTTTCTGAAGATCGTGATGATAAATCCTTTTAAATTTATTCCATTTTTAAAATATAATTCTGAAAAGGTTGAACTTTCAAACGATTTCAAAATATTTATTTCTAAGAAAAATGATTTATATAAAATTCCAATCATTATACAAATTACAGTAAGGATAAGAATTTATTAATTAGACTAAAATCTGAAAGGTGTTACTTAAATAAGATTTTATAGAAATTTTCTTCTAGTAAAGAAAATTTTGATAAAATTTATTACCAAATTCTATATGTGAGGAATAATTCAAGATTTTATTATTCTCACTAAAAACCTGTTTTTAGTCACAACAATTTTTACCTTATTGTGTCCCTTTTTTCACTAAGTTTCAAAGTGGTGGACACTACGAGAAAATATGTTCTTCAAAAAAATCTAATACTTAGGTTTTAATAATGATTATATTTCTAGAAATATGTGGATTACTATGATTTTATTTTGAAACAATTATGGATCCATGAATTTTTGGATTATGAAAATCTAAATGTTTTATTTATAGGAAAAAAAAGAAGGTACCAAAAAAAACATGGTACATGGAATGTATATGTTTCCAATAGAAGACTGGTAGAAAAACCCCCTTTTAAAATATTATTAAGATGAAATATAGAAGATTATCTTTTAGAGATAATGATCAAATAGAGATTATTGGTATTTGTAACATCACTGTTAGGAATGATAAATTCATAGTACACAATTTACAAGGCTCAATTCATTATTACTATCTATTATCATGAGAATGCCTACACCCAAAACATAAAAAACAAGGGGGAAAATATGTACCATTCAATAGTGAAATTTAAGATCAATCAATGTTATGGCATAGAATAATGATACATTGTATCCTAAAGAACATATATAAACTATCTAATGAAGGAATTGTTAAGGATCTAACAGATCTTAAATTTGATTCTTCAAATGTCTATGACCATTTTCAATATTGAAAAAGACATAATTAAGGATTTAAATCCTTATTTTAAGTCTCATTATATCATTCACTATTTCTAGTGCACATGGACTTATTTGGTCCAACAAAAATTAGAATAATTTGAGGAAAATACTATGTATTTTTTTAGATGATGATTACACTAGATTTACATGGCTCTATTTTCTAGCAAAGAAATCTTAAGAAATTTATTATTTCAAATATTTTTCATCTGAAGTTAAAAATTATAAACACCTTCCACTGATATATATTAGTAGTGACCATAGAAGAGAATTTGAAAATTTGGATTTTGAAACTTTTTATAGTAAGAAAGGGATTAGTCATAAATTATCATCTTCTAGAACTCCCCTCCAAAATAATGTTGTTGAATGATGAAATAGAGTTATTAAACAGATAACAAGAACCACATTGAGTGAAAAATCAATTTATAAGCACTTTGTGCTGAATCTATATATACTTACCTTTATACAATTAATCATTATCTAATATGGCCATTTCTTAATAAATCACCTTATGAGTTATGGAAATGAAGAAAACAAAAAGTTTCATACTTCTGAGTATTTACATGGAAAGTAATCATTTGAATTAGAAAATATAATTTAAATAAATACAAAAGTAATTACAATGAAGGTATTTTCTTAGGTAACTTCACAAACCCAAAGGTTTATAGAGTTTTCAACAAAAATTCTTGAACTATTGAGGAAATAGTCCATGGTAAAATTGATAAAACTGATCTTGTGGTTTTTACAGAATCCCAACATACATCTTTGGATGTGTTTCAAAAAACTAATTATCAACCTTTGATAGAAGACTCTTCTAACTTGGATAATACTTAGGAAAGTTTTTTTTTGAATTATTCACTCAAGAAGCCATTCTAACCCATGTTAATGAACATTTTTAACAAAATCCAAGTAAGCTATTTCTAAGTAATCATCCTAGTGATAGTATCATTGGTGATGTAAATCAACCCATAATTACTAGAATATTTTAAGAAAATGATGTAGGACATCTATCCTTTCTTCCCCAATTTGAACAAATAATTTATGATGAGGCATTAGGTAATTAATATTGGATTAAATATATGGAATATTAGTTAAATGTATTCAAAATAAAAAAATGATCAACCATGGTTGAAAGTACTAAAAAAATTCTATAATTATAGTAATGTGGGTATAAAGAATGTGATAAAAATTGAATCATTGTATGAAATAAATAAGGATTAGTTTCTAAAGGCTATAATCAACAACATGAATAGAATATGAAGAAACCTATACGTTGGTAGCAAGACTTGAATCTATTCATATTATATTAGCCATTACAACATTAATTAAAATTACACTTTTTCAAATGAATATAATGTGTGATTTTCATAATGGATTTGTTCAGGAGGATTTTTATGTTGAACATCCGCCTAGTATTGAAGACACAAAAATCTTGAACATGCTTTTGAACTAACAATAGATTAAAATGGACTTAAACAATCCCTAGACCTTAATATGATAGAATTATAATATTTTTGTTAAAAAATAATTTTTTTAAGGGAACTACTGATCCAACCTTTATTATAAATAAATAAATCAAAAATATATTGTTTTTTAAATTTTATATTGAGTACATTATATTCAGAACAACTCAAAAATTCTTAAATGATTCATTTTTGAATCCTATGAAATCTGAGTTTGAATTGAGTATGATAGGTGAGTAAAAATTCTTTCAAGTTTTTGCAATTTCTTCAAAACCATAAGGGAACTATATATCTCATAATAATTACATAAAATATTTACTCAACAAGTATGGTTATGATAGAACTTTGTGTATTAGTACTCCAATCGGTACCACGAATACTCTTGTTCTTGATGAATCTAGGAAACCAGTGTATCAAACAATTTTTAGAGGCATGATAAGATGTTTACTATAACCAATAGAAAGAGGAAAAAACATAATTTATTATATATAATTATGTTCATGATATCAAGTAAATCAAAATGATTCTCATTTAAATGTAGTGAAAAGAAATTTTTCTATTTAAAATGAACTATAAATTTGGAACTTTTTTACTTTTTGGAAATGATTATATTTTAAATAGTTTTTATAATTCTGAATATGGTGGTTATAGAATAGATAAGAAATTTAAATCAAGAACCAATAATTTATTAGGAGATTCAATAGTTTCATGGTCATGTAAGAAACAACTCTCGGTAGCACTTTCCACTATTGAAGTAGGATTTATGGCAGCTGAATGTTGTTGTGCTCAAGGGTTTTGGATGGAACACACACTCACAGACTATATGATGAGTTATACAGAAACTCAGATTTTATTTGATAACACTAGTTCCATTTCCCTAATCTAAAACCCAGTAAATCAATCATGTGAAAAGATCATAGATATTATGAATTATTTTTCTAGGTATCACACATTTAAATGAGATATCATTTTATAATTCTTCAGAATTCAAGAACAACATACTAATATATTTAAAAAACCATTACTTTCTGATAGATTTGAATATATTAAAAAAATCTAGGAATGATCACTTAAAAGTACTCATTCATATATTCTTATTGTTTAAACCATATCTTTATATTATGTTACGAATTTTACAAGGAGGAGTACATTTTTTTGTTTATTGTTTTAATATATCATTGGTTTTATGTTTTAATGGGTTTTTACCAACATTTCATTTTTATTGATATCAAATTTTCATAGATATAACGTTTTCATCGATATCACTTTTTCATTGATATCATTTTTTAACAAACTCTCTTTTTTATCAAACTCACATTTTTATCGATCTCATTTTTTTAATCAATGTCCCATTTTTAATTGATATCACTTTTTTTATCGATCTCACTTTTTTATCAATGTCACTTTTTTATCAATCTCACTTTATTATAGATCTCACTTTTTTTAATCGATCTCACATTTTTTGTCGGTATCACATTTTTCAACAATATCACATTGTTATCAATATCATGTGTTTATCAATCTCAATTTTTTTTTTAAATAGTGTTTACCAAAAAATCTATCATGAGATCGTGAATGGTATATCCTTATACTTTTCATTTTGATTTAATTATTTCTATATCTCTTGCTAATTTTTGTAAAACACTATTAGATTCTTCCTGAATTTTTATTTTTAAAACATAAAGTGTTAAAAAATTATTAACCATCAGATCAACTAGATCTAATATGGACCATAGAATTCCAAAATTAACTTCCCCATACCTATAAATAGGGACCCCACTATCCCACAAAATAAATTTCTGGTGATTACATTGAAGCTCTTCTCTTCTTCAATTAGCTTAAACCAATATTTTCCATACTCATTGTTTATCTGGTGTATTCATGTCATAGTACTCAACAACATATACAAAATAGATGGCACCAATTTGTTTTTGAAAAGATGAAGTTCATTTGAGAAAGACACTTAATAGGGATTTCTATGAGTTGTATGATTCTTCTATGGAAATAATTATTTAATACCAAGGATGGTAATCAGTGTGTGTTAAGAAACCAAAAACTCACAATCCGATAAATTTAGATGATCTAATTGAATTATATAAAACAACTGAAGTTGATGAATATAATTTGAATCATTCCTTTCAAATCTAAGATAATAAATTTGGTATATTAGCTAATGAGGCCACAAGGATAATAAATCTTTTATCTGAGGGTGATGCATTTTTTCCACTCAAAAATCCCAAAAAAGTTGGGATTTATTAATAGATAAAAGGAAGAGAAAACATTGTCTGAGATTCATGGATCAAAAAAGAGGTAATTCATATGTTAGCAGATAATAGATTAATTACTCTCTAGATGCAAGGGGTTACTAATATATAGGAGAGATGATAAAAACCCTAAAGGTTCCAAACGTCTTTAATCTTGATTATCTTTGGAATATGAGGAAGATCGAACTTATGGGTTACATCATTTAAACTATAAAAAATTTCAATTTTGGAGCTATTATGACATAGTTGTTAATGATCTCAGTTATTTTAAGCCATCTTATTTTTGAATGTCTAATGTTTTGTAACCTCTTTATAGCATTTGTACCATGAAATTTGACAATTTATTAGATTAGTGATGACAACCTAATATGGATGAAAATGTCTTTTGACTTAGATTATAAAATATTTGTTATGTTTGATAGAGTATAAAATTTAGAAGAAATAATTAGACAAACTCAAGTGTCGGTTTCATTAGAAAAAAAGAAAAAAAAGTGTAACATTATTCCAAAACCAAATAAGAAATTTGTTATGGGGAAGGTACGGATGATGTATGGATGAAAGAGCATGATTACAAAAAATAAGGATATGAATTACTAGTATCAATCAAAGGAGTTAAATCCATTGAACAAGAAATAAATAGTATAGAAAAGACAAATATCTATTTTACAAATAAGGGTGGAAAGATTTATATACATTCAAACAGTCAAATTGAAACAACATATATATTCAATGTTTTATTGGATATATTTATAACACTTGAATCCCAATTCAATGGTTTTCAAGAATGTTCTATGGAACACAGGAAATCATACCATAATGTTTTCAAATTGTCTCATAACATTGATAGTAATGTCAAGCATCATAAAGATACATTTGAAGATATAAAGAGATTGATAAATGATCTCTCAAATGATTTCAATAATTAGATAGTGAAAAAAATTCTAATGTAGAGGAATTTGAAAAAAATAGTTCCTAAATGGACTCTCACTTTGGAGAATAAAAGGATCATAAGGATTAAGTATCAGACTTGATGGTAAAAAATTTCTTACTAACTAGAAAAGTTGAAACCATAGAAAATATAATCATGCTTCAATCTGAAATGATTCAAGCCCATGAAGAGGACATTAAATCTCCAAAAGAAAGAAATCAGTACCAGAAAGAAAAGGATAACATTTATGATGGCCTAATTTAGTATCTTCAAATGAAAAAGTTTTATCAAGAGTAATTAATTCAGAATCTATATTAGTTGTTTATCATCTAAAATCAAATACTTCACTGTGAAAAAGAATATATATCAAAGCTTCTAGAATACATGAATGAATTTAAGAATATGAATATGACTATTTTACAAGTCATAAATAATGAAAAGGAGAAAGAGAATGAGAAAACCAAGTAAAAGAAATTTTGTTTTTAACTCTTGTATTATTATATAAAAACATCAATGCATGGTTTTGTCATTCATAATTCTATTTAAATGTTTTAAATTTATGGATAAATGTTTTATAAAATATTTTTGATTGTCAAATAAATTTTTATATGTATATCTTCTCTATTTCTCTAACCCTTTTTTAGGAATTACTAGATATTCTCCATTCTGTTTTGTAAATCAAAAAGGTGTAGAATTTTTTATTCATGTTAGAATATATAAAGGGGGAGTGGGAAATATGACATATTTGAGGATAATTTCTCAAAAATAGAATATTCTTAGTAAGGAGGATTTTATTCCCATAGAATATGATCCTTAGGGATTTTATCATCCTAAGGTGGAGGTTAGTGATATTAAAATCATATTTAGATGAATTTTTAAAACTCAATGGTAGATAAGTATAATTATTCTAAATAATAAATTGATAAAATATTTCTTTCCCAATTTTTTTTAATTTTTTTTATGATTTCCAAAAGGAGAAGATGGTTAAGTCAAAAGTCCTCTTTTTACTCTTCTATAGATTTTTTGTTTTGGAAATCACAAACTATTCTTAAATGACTACATATATTGTTTTCATGATATATTATTTTGTTTCATTTATAAACTGTGATTATTTATATGGATATGAAAATATTCATGCTCACATGTTTTATAAAAATGATCAATTCATATGATCCTCAAAATTATCCTAATTAAATTTACCATCGTACTCATCAAATATAATCAGAATATGATTTTTATCAATCTCTATGTTATATATTTCATCGTACTCACTGAAAAAACCACATTTCTAGGATATTTGTATTCACTATTTCAAATGAATATTGTCAAACCAATTTACTATACACTCTTGTATTTTTTTAGATTGTCCATTTTCTTTTCATACACACTATTTGAAATGAAAACAATCATAAATATTTACTGTTCAATATTTTATTTTATTAAATATTCCTTTTTATTTTTATACTCACTCTATCACTTTGAAAAAATAGTTTTGTATCTTAAAGAATGACATTACATAAAAATTATGTCAAGTATTCTATTTGGATAAGTATTAAAAAAATGTGGTTTCAGTTAAAATATGACCGTTGGAGTGCCACCTGTTTATGCCCCACTTATAATTTAGGAAGACATACAACAGTTGGAGAAAAATATGATAGTTTAGATGAAGGGTATAAATTCTATGTTATTGGTATACTTTAAAATATTTTCTATTTTTTATACTGATACTCTACCAAATTTTTTTGTGATAAGGTTTGAAGTGATATAGTTGTGAAAAACATTTTCTACAAACATATCTTCATCAATTACTATGTTTTGATTCATAAGAATCTAATTATTATTGAATACAATCGAGGGATTCCGAGTATAAAAAGTTAGTATGTGAAAATCACCATATTGATTGACGGCTTGCAAGAATTGCAAGATAGACTACGATCATCATATCAAGTGCTTACCCTATTGTGGGTAAGATAGTCATTCTTTAATGTATAAATCAAGAAAACCTTATCTAAGGTGGTTGGATACCCATTTATTTGGGTTTAATGAATTGTAATTTTTATTTTTTTTATTTTTCATTGTTTATAATAGAAAATAAATTACTCACTTGTTCATTTTCTATCATATACTCTTTGAATTGTAATTACTGCAATTATGATTAATTACATGATTACAATAATATTTTTATTATGATATTTTACAATACATACAATACAATTCTATACGCTATATGGTAGAATATCTATATTTTATTTACATTGATAATCATGTCCATTATGAATACGATTCATTACCACACATTTTTGATTAGGATAAATAGGGACCTATGAAATAGCATCGTAGTACACAGACTACAATAACTATAGGACCCAAGGACCTATGTGAATTAATTAATTTAATAAAATAGTGGTTTTCAATACAATTTTTAAGTCCTTTTTAGGGATTCTCCTTCTAATGGATAAAATTGAATGTTCTTAACCCTACAATTCACCCCCTATTACAATTAAGAAACTAAATCAACATTTCGATACTATATTGACATCAAAAACTATATTTTTAATGAAATGCATCAATAAATCACTAAAATCCATTATGTATTTCATTAATTATATGGTGTGATCAAAAGTCCCTCATCTAATATCATTAGGTTCAGTACTAAGGATGTGACTCAATGCATTGGTAAGGGTTTCAAAACCAAAGTTTCTATTTCAAATACTGACATTCCAATAATATAATGTGAAAAAATAAAAAACAAATTCATTAGATAATTTATTATAATCTTTTAACTATAAAATTAACTATTTTATCTCTTCTTTTTAAATCACTCTTAGATGAATAATTACAATAATGATAATTTTACATTAAGTGTGTTAATGATTATATATTATTTTTCACTTATTAAATTATTTGATATTATTTAAAATATATTTAGTTATCTAATATAAAATAATAATAAAATAAAATAATTTCTGTTATTCTAGATTACAAAATAGGTATGATAATATAGAAGCAATAATAATGGTTTTTACCATAAAATACATGATAAAAAAGAAATATTTCATAAATTGTAACTATATAATAACCTATATTACTCTATCACACTTTGAATGATATAAACCATATTACATGAAACATATAGATCTTGTAAAATCATTGTAATGTGTCTTTATACCATTATAATAATATCACAGAAAATTTAGAACCATGAACTAAACAACGTCAAAACAATTGTCATGGAAAACATAAACTCAGTAAATGAATAAGAAATAATTTAATTTTATTATGAAGTATAAAATAAATATTTAAAAGTCTCTTAATAAAGTAATAAATGAATAAAATTTAACTATTAAATAAGTTAATGGAGTATCTAAAGAAAATATCGACCTAATGTTATGGCTATTTCTCAACCTATCTCATTCTATATGATTTGTTTTTTATCACCCAATATTTCTATTTCATTATATATATCACTTTAAATTGTGATAAATTATGTACTTCATGGTTTCTATTTCTTCCTTTGATGATGATATTCATTCTATCATTTTTATTTTTTCATTTTTTTCCTGCAGTTAAACATTATTATGACTATAATGAAATCTTTTACAATTATTGAATTAATATCCATTTTTCATCAACATTTACTCTATATATATTAATGGATAAATTATTGGGAATTTTTATTATTAAAATAAAATTTTCATTTCATTTTTATCACCTTTTTAAAATGTATTTTTTTAATGCAACTAATTTTTTCTTTTTATAAAAAATTCAACAGAAGATAAGAAATCTCTTTTTAGGATATCTATCTTATTTTTCTATGTCTTATTATTCATATTGTTTTTCAAAGTATAAATTTTTTATTTTATGTTATAATAATTATTTACCTTTATGTTGTTATTTTTCGTTAAATCAAAATTTATAATTATGTCCATTGAAGATGATTATTTCCTTATGTTCATTAATTTAAATAAAATTCTAAGTAATTTTTTAAATAAATCATATATAATTTATCGTCACCATTTTGAAGATTCTTCATTTATACCAACACTATTTCACATTAGTCCTATGTCATATTTTATTATATTTTATATCACTAAATTATATCGTTATCATAAGATGATATTATCTTAAAATACAACATCGATTCATTGTCCATATTCATATAGATGTTTGATGTGGTGGAAATAAAATATCATTAATATAAGTGATATATCACATCATTTTCATTGAATTTTAATGAACCATGTATAAGATATCATTTATATTAATTAATTTACTTCTTTAACACCCTATAAATATTTTTTATGGGAATACAAGATATCCACACATTTTATTGGTTAAGGAAACTAGTGACACAATCATATACCAATAATTCTATATGTAATTAATACTATATACTGAATTATCTTGATTAAAGGGAATTTTCCTAAATAAAACCATTATTTATTTTAATTACAAATTTTATTTTCAATGGTTAATCATGATATGGTTTTGATTGATTTATGATTGTTTTTATATTCATGTGGAATAAATATGCATGTTTTTAGGATGTGATTGGTGGTCCGTAAATTATATAGTCTCTAAAAATTTGGGTAATTTAATATTTCTCATAATATTAATATTTCTATCCCATGTGTAGATAGATTCATTGAAAAATTTTTGCTGGGATATGTGTAGTTACCCTTATCCATAATGTTTTTCATGGGACAATATCAGTTTGACTGATCCATAATGTTATGCATGGGCCTGGTATTGTTAGGAATGTCCATAGTGTTATTATATCTTTTAAGATATATTTGACCAAAATTTATGATCATATTCATAATTTATATTTATAATTTCTTAATTTTATTTTTTATAACATACTTGTTATATATTGAATCATGTGGTTTGTTTTCAGAAATAGTGTATAATACTTACATTATTTTCCAATGTTATAGTTTTTGAACCTCTTGAAATCTCACCCTATAATTATTATATTTTTCACACATACTAGGATTTATTTATCACCAATTATATATTGTATTTACTAATGATATCCCATTTAGTTATTGGTGTATAGTGAGATTTAGGTGCAGGTTAAAGAGATGAAAATAAAATATTACATTGTTCATTTTAAAATATTCTGTATTATGTTCATAATTTACCAAAAAAAATTATCTTTTTAAATATGGGTTTTATCTATGTATATTTATTTTAAAAATAGTTTAATATTATGTGTAAATGATATAGCTCATTATTATATGTCTCTTAAAACCTACACACTGAAGGAGGGGTCACCCACAATGAAAGTTTTAGGACAAAGTTCATATTACTAAAGAAGTTATATATGCTACCACTAATAGATCTAGACAATATTTAACTAGATGATCATGATAATTTAATCAAATATACATGATGAAACAACATTCAAGATAGAAAATAAGAAAAATCACTTCTTGAACACATATAACATTCTTATTCTACCAAACGAATGAAAAATGATCCAAGGAGAACCTTGTATTTGAACTTTATATGAATAATAATTTTAGATATTTATATATTACTTTAGGGGTTGATGATATTGGATTTAGATGATGAAATTACCTTATCTTTGTTGATATATAACTCCAATAATATCTCTACACATTAATGGGGATATCTCAAGGGAAGTTATATAATGAGATGGAGTGAAAAATCCTAAGGAAATAATTTTGAGGTATAAGTTATTAAATTAATGTGAATATATTAACCGACATTTGAAAAGGTAGTGAAAACCTACCAAAACTCGAATGTGTTACCCCCAATCATACAATTGTAATAAGTGGGCTACTGTACTTTTTATGGTTTTCCACCAGGGTTCTAATTCCATTAATATAATGTGATCACTTCTCCCTTCTTCCAAATTATTCCTTAATATCCCTTTAACATCCAATAAATTTTTATCCAACCCTGGAATACCACCAATTAAAATTTTTTATGATGAAAAATAAAATAAAAAACTCATCCAAAAATAGATATGGTTATTGAAAAATCCTAACCATTATGTTTTTCATTCCTTGGAAGCTTTAATTTGATATTGGTGGGAACAATGCTTGACATTGTGCTCAAACCACAAATTCACATTATCGAATTTCATGTAAAAATTTTTATTTATGGAATTAAAAAAAATATAAAGGAATTATTTTTTCTAAAGAAACTTGTCTCTCTAGTTGACTATACTACTAGGATTCAACATAATGGAACCATCAACTTCAAATTGCACATTTTCAGAAATAATTACATGATTTGTATTCTCCTAGTAATTCATAAATTGTAAAACATGAAATATACTGTTTATTTTATAAGATTGAGTACATTAATCCAATTTAAAATCCATTTATAGGTCATAATTTAATATAAATAATTAATTAACAAATTGAGTAGCAAGATCACATTATTTTCTCATCATTATTTGTTATAATTAAAGAGGAACTCAAAGAAATACATGACCACTAAGTAAAAATTCCAATGGAAATTATATATGATCAATGTAAGACATCTAAAAAATTTTCATTGTAAAAATACTCTTTTGTATCATCGTCACTAGTTCTTTTACTTAATTAACAGTAATATGATCAATTAGTGATGGCTCACTAATATCTATAAAATATAGATAAAAACATAACATACCATAGAGTCACTTAAATAAATCCATATGGATTGATGAATGGTAAGTGTGTAATATTAAAATTCTATTAGTGACATATGATTCTCCTGAGAGACAACAAAATAATGGATAAATTCTCTTAGAACATCCTTTAGAGTGAAACTGGCCCTCTTAGACTAGCCTTATATTTTATGGAGATGTGATGTAATCAGATTCAAATGAATGATGGGAGTGAACTATAAACCTTGAAAAAATCTAGATATTAATCTCATGTCCCAACCAAAGGAAATAATTTCCTTCACCTCAGGATGTTTCAAAATATATCTAACATATTACTTCAATAGCCTATAAAAATAGGAGGGTTTTGAAAAAGTATGAAAATGAGGTGTCTTTTATAGGTATGTAAGAATCACCTGCTCCATGTTCATACCTGTAAAATATAAAGGTTTGCTCATAATAAAATCAACGTGATATTTCCCAATTTCTATATATATAGGAGGTGGATAATAAAAACTTATACGACAGTGATGCTCTAACTTGACCCATTTATATGAAATTCAACCATAATAAAATCCATCATTATCCCATTTGATAGTGAGACACTAGAACTACCTATTCATATCTTGAAAGGCAATTGGGATTTAATGGTTAACAAATTAAGGGGATATTAAATACGCTCTCAAAAAACTTATTCTAGTATTCAAGTGGGAACCAGTACTCATTCATGAATATAGGGGAATGAAAAAGAATATTGAGATTATCTATCTAGGATTTCCCCTATATTTATTCTTTCTCAAATGAGTATATGTTCCATATCACATATCTTAGTATCTTTTACCCAGTAGATAATTAATTAATAATGTTTAATAAGAAATTAAGAGGAAAGTATTTGAGATCAATATAGAAAGTATAAATAAATATCATATAAGCCTTTATTTATCTATAAATACCCACATTTTTTGAGGCTGTGACTTCTTACTAGGGACATCATCTATAAAATTTCCCTTTCAAGGTGTATATAGAATCTAAAAATCAAAATATTATAGATATTAAAAAAATATTTCTTTAGTTTAATATCATACTGAGAAGAAAATATACTTGCGTCTTTTATAGTTGTTATAAATAATAAATGTGTCATCATGAAAATAGTGACTCCAATATTTTAAAATATGAAATAAAATCAGTAACACAAGAACATGGATAAGATAATTCAAATCATGTATCCATAATTTAAAAGAACCATAAGATAAAAAATGATGATCCTATATTAATACACATCTAAGACCCGTAATATAGACCTCACAAATCAATTTGAATCATTTGAATAACTATATAAAAAATGATGGGATTTGTGGTTTTCAACATATTTAACTCTTAAAAAGATAATTGAAATCATTTTAACCAAAAGAAAATTTCCCCATTATTAATTTTGAGAACTCATTGGGGAATCTATTCAATAAAATTTATCGTTAATATGATGATAATATCAAGTATTCATAATAAGTTCTGAATCATATTGAAATTATTAGGTACATCATCATTCATATCTTATCCTTAATTATTTTGGATCGACAACAATTCCCACCCGTAGGAAATCATTTCTAAGTAATTCAAACTCATAAATACATAATTACAATTTGATTTGTTAATAAAGTCTATTCTCCCATAACATTACCTACAGAAATCCAAGATTATTTCTGTGGCCATGTTGTGTCTGAGAGTACATTCATATATCATATATAAATACCATAAAAAAATAATTCCAAAATAGATGTAAAATAAAATTCATTAGATCCATTAAATGAATTATTCAATTATTAATCATTTTAGAATTAAAAAATAATCAAAATTACTATAATGGATTGAGAAATATATATTTTTAATATTTTTAGACATATCCCAAAGTTGATGAGACCTGAATCTTAGGTTAATCTTAGAAAACCATTTAGACACTTTTAATTGATTGAAAAATAAATAAAACGAGACAATTGATATTTAATCATGATAATCACCTCATTCAAATTATTATAATCTATAGATAATCATAAAAGTTTATCAGCTTTTTTTCAAAAAAAATAAGATCACCCCAATGTGACATACCATGTTTAATAAACCCTTCATAATGTATCTCAAAAACTTAATTTTATATTATCCTAGATTTTATTTTTCTATATGATATGATGAAATAAATTTCAACCACATTATTTGTATTACCTTGATTGATAATTCCACCATATTGATATCAGGAAATCATAAGAAAGATTTGGGAAACACACCATAAAAGAAGCATAATACAGGATAAAAAATCTAAAGTTTCTCTACATCCAAATCTCTATATAATATACATGCTACCTAAGATGTGATTATAATATTTATTTATGGATCCAACCTATATCATTTTTTTTGAATTCCCATTCCTTTATGTTATTATATCAAATTGCATAAGAGAGGGAAAAAAATTCCAGTAATATAAAATCTTATATGGGTATTGAATTAACTGAAACAATATTTATTCAAAATAATATATACAATTACAATCATGATAACAAATCACTAGTCTAGAAAATTTGAATTAAATTCTCCCAATAACCATATTAATTAAATTTGTTTAAATATTTATTTGACAATACTATTCTAAAATATTTTGGGGAAATATTAAAGTCAATGTGAGAGCTTAGTGTGAAGATGTGTATGACTGTGATGATTGTTCTTCAGATATACTCTCCATCATGGAGTGATTTATATCCAAAGATGTATCCCTTATGTGAGTGGTTTTTGATCTAGATGAGAGAAAAAATACACTTACTGAATACCTGAAGGTTCATAACTCAAGAGCTTTCATGAAACTCTCTTATATACATTCAACATTGAATGAGTAGATCACATCAAAAATTTACATCCTTTCATATAGTCAAAAAAATGAGAGAGTTTAGATGAATTTTTTATTTAAAATTGTAAATAAACAACTCAAAATTATCTCCACGAAAAATCTAAGTAGACTCGATCTTTTGGATCACTTCAGACAATGTGACATAATATTCTCTAGTTCATACTTAATACACTTTCAAATTATTATATTTAATTTAGAACTTTGGGTTTTTTGTGTTGTTTATCAATATGAAATTAATCTTGTAATAGAATAGGATAATACTATATATTATATTCACTTTATTTATATCTATATACCCATAAGTATTTTGGAAGTGGTCATTGTGTGTCCAAAGATGTTTTTCTTCCCACATTTTTTTGTAGAAGATGTCCCTTTGCGGCATTGATAGCTTCCAAAATGTTTTGTAAACACCTGATCTAGGGTATGGATCAAATTAAATTTATTTAATCTTCTTTATAGTTGTTTATTACCAAGTTTGTGAGATTAGTTCTCTTCTTGAGACTAAACCTCTTGTTTTATTCAATTCAGCATGTTTCTATTTTATTTCACTCATTATAATGATTTAAACTATATTTTTTGAACTAAAAATATTAGATAGTTAATATTAACTATTTTTCATATAATTATTTTATTGAGTAATATTATTTTAAAAGTTAAAGTAATTTTTATATTTTGTTAACTGAGCTGTAATCAGGCTTTGAGGAATCATTTAAAAGATCAAAATTACATTAATCTACACAATTGATTAACATAGAAAATATATTTTTAATTTTGTGATTTTATTTGAACTTGTTTTAATAGAGATATTTATTGGGAACTCAATTCACCCCCCATGAGTTACTCACTCTAACCAAGGTTTGGTATCAATGGTTTTTAAAAAACATATAAACTATTATTTTATTTGTGTTAAAATATCATAAATTTCTATTTGTTGTAAATCTATTTCATTAATTGGTAATTGAAAATAAGATTATTCTACCAATATAACTCATTGGTATAATGTCAATAACTATGATCAATGAAAAATAAAGATGAAAGTGGATATTGAAAGATTGATAATTTTAATATGGACATCTATATATAATATATTTAAAATAACCAAGACTAATAGAAATATGGGGGTTAATGATACTAAAAAATCTTAAAACAAAATATATAAAGACATTAATTCCCTATATTTATGTTATTGAGATTGAATTGTTACTTTAATATATATGCACAAATACATGTGAAATTTGGGACACAAAATATATTATTCATGAATGAACATTTAATTTGAAAGAAAATTGATTAAATAATTATATAATTAAAAATGATTCATTAATGTTGAAATATGATGATCTTATTTGTGAAATGTATATGCAGATTAATTAGGTATGGATTATAGTGTATTCTTTGGGGAATCCAATTTTTGATAAATATTAAGTCATTTGATTGTAGAGATTCTTACTAGAATGATGGAGAGCAAACCCAGCCCAAATTAGGGAATCATGTGATATAAGAAAGATACAAATCAAAGAACAAATTGGAATGTTAATGATGTAAAAGGTAGAACATAAATTTAACCTAGATGATAAAAAATGATCGAAAATTATTTATGTAGTATTCAATTTTATATCCTCAAAATAAAATGGAAAATGATAGAATTGAATGTTGCAGTGATGAATAATAACATGATGATAGTGATGAAGACATGACTCATATGTCCAAAAGGATTAAAAAGTTTTATCAAAATTAATAATTTCTTTAGGAAACCAAAATACAATTTAAAATAAAACAATATATGTAATTGGAATAATGATGGTAAGAGAGATGATAATTAAAATGAGATCATCTAAAATTAATGTAAGAGGAAATGAAATGTTAATGTTGACTATAGCATGATGATGGATAAAAACATTTATGATAAAAAGATTGGAAACATAAGAATATATTGAAAGAAAACTGTAGTGATTTTTAAAGAAGCTCCAGTGAATCATACTTGACCGATGAAAAAAACCTGAGGAAGAAAAAAAAATTCATGAAAAAAACATATGAGGTATCAAATGTCATTTTTTATACTCTTTCAAATAATTATAATCCTAATAAATAATAGAATAATGATGAAACTATTTAAAATAGAGATATTATTTTTATTGTAAAATTCTAGAGGATACATTAAATAAGATTAATTATAGGTATAAACTAATAAAGAAAAATAAGATTTTGCTATTAATTTTAAATATGATCTTTACTAAAGAAAAGAAAAAAATTATCAATTGTTTATGGAAAATACTGAATGAAGATTACCTAATGAGAAACAAAAAAATGACATAGTGGGATTTACTAATATTCAAGATACTCCATCATATATATTAGGAAAAAGGATATCACCTATGTATGTAATTATCTTAGGTTTTCTACCAGGACAGAGAAGAGTTATGAACATCAATTTTATTCCTAAATCATGGTTTATGAAATCTAAATCCTGTTTTTACTCATCCAAAACAAACAAAGGTTTTATTTATTTATGTTTACAATATGGTTACAGGATACCCATTAAGAAAATATGGGTTATTAAAGACTTAATTACTAATTGTTTTGGACCGAATAATATTTTTGTACTGAAATAATTTTTGTAAAAAATTAACTTTCTAGGGAACCAAATTGAAGAGATCCTATAAAATTATATGTTTTCTATATATTAGTTGTTTTAGAAATATGACTCGAGAATATTTATGATTTTACAATATAATTGAGGTTAATGGTTGACTTGTTTACTTATATGGTAATTCTAAAAGGAAAATAATTAGTATTGTACAAATCTATACTTCTAACTTATTTTTAATGATAAATTATTTTTTGATGGTTTTAAATACACTCTTATTAACATCTCCCAACTATGTGATAATGGTTTTCATTTGACATTTGAAAAATATTCTTGGAATTTTTTTAATTTTAAAAAGGCTTTAGTATTTAATACTTCACGAAATGAATATTTCTATGATGTTAATATAGATTATTAGCTTTCAAAATGTTTCTTGTATAAATTCCATTCATAAGGAATATTGTATATGAAATAGGAGACTAGGCTACTGCACTATTAACTAACTTAGAAAAGTAACTACTTAATAGAAAAACAAACCTTCCTAAACTCTATTTCCAAAATTATAAATATTATAACCCTTGTCATAAAGGTTAAAAACAAAAAATATACTTCAAATAAAATAAATAAGTTTGTACTCTTCAACTCCTAGAGTTGGTTCACATTGATTTTATAGACCATCTAGAGTTTCATGTTTAAATGGGATTAACTATGTCTATGTCCTTGTAGATTCCTTTTCTGGGTATACATGGGTATTATATTTATCTCATAAAAGTAAATAATATGCTTAATTTACCAAGTAATATTTTATTATATAAAATATTATTAGACATATGATTAAGACATTAAGAAGTGATGATGGTAATTATTTTGAATATCCTAACTATGAATCATTTTTATCAAAAAAGGGATATAATCAAAAAGTTTCCTTTCAAAGAACCCCATATCTGAAAGGTGTTATATAAATAAGAAATAGAATATTCCACGAAATCTCTCTTTCAATGTTTATTTAATATGGAATTTATATTTATTTTTTGGAAGAGGGTGTATATATAGCCTACTATATTATTAATTGAATTTTAACAAGGCCCCTCTTAAAGAAATCCACTTTTGAATTTTGGAATAATAGGAAACCATAGGTTTACAACATTAGGGTTTTTTTGTTTAAAATTCATTTTCTTAATACTATGGATAATCATAAAAAAATTTCCTTCATGGTTGATGAATGCCTTTTCCATGGTTATTAAATTAATAGTAAATTATATAGAGTGTTTGATAGAAGAACCAAGACCATGGAAGAGTAAGTTTATATCATGTATAGTTATATAGATCAACATGATCCATAAATCCATTTTATAAAACAATGAGGATTATTTATCTATTCGAGAAATAAATTTTAAATGTTCTAATATTTTTTGTAATAGAAGCCAAAAAATAATCCAGTTTTGAGGATCTTTTACAAACCTAAACCTGAAACTAAAGATAACCTTGTGGCGACCATACATTATTTTCAAAGAGTTTTTAGGAATAAAATATACCATCTTATTGTAATGTAATTCGAGACCAATATATAGGTACACACAATATAGATTCTCTTATAAATCATGTTGAACATTAACTATTACTGTTAGAGCATGAACCGAAGAACATGAGTGATGTAATTAATGATGAGTTATGGGATACTGATATGTAATAAGAACATAACTAATTTGAACGAAATAATTTATTTTAACTTTTATAAATTTCTAAAATCACATTGGCTATTATCACTAAATAGTTATTCAGAAACAAGGATGATTAATCTAGAACTACAGTAATGAGTAAGGCTAGACTAGTTTCACAAGGGTATCATGAAGAAGAGTGTATGACTTTGAGGAAATCAATTCACCTATATCCATACTTGAATATATTATAATTATTCTTTATTATGAATGAATTTGAATTTACAATCATATCAAATGGTTTTCTAAATTCAAAAGTTTATTAAAAAGTTAAAACTAATCGTATTTTTTATAAAAAAATTCAAATATTGTTATAGTTTTTCAAATATATATAGTTGATATAATATTTATATATTTTAAAATTTAATTTTTTAGGTATTTTTAAAAAGTGATTCCAAATTAATTTAAAATGAGTTTAATGAGTCAAATAAAATTCAATCTTAGTTTTTATATTTTTTATAATAAATAAGGAATTATTTTATATCAAGGTTAGTACTCCTAATATAATTTTAAACATTTTGGTTTGAGAAACACTAAAAGTATGGATAATCCAATGATTATCTCCTGTATGTTTGATATTAATGAAGATATGATACCAATGTATAATGCCGGTTACATAGGTATTATTCGATGTATTGTATATTTAACTTCTACTCATCCTAATATTATTGCAATTATCTGTATTTGTGATCAAATTCATGAAAATCAAAAAAGTCATATATTCCCACTTTTAAAAGAATATTAAAATACCACAAATATACAACCAATTTTAGACTATTATATCCTAGAGTAAAATCCATTTACATAGTTAGATATATATATATATATATATATTTTGATTAAAATTAGGTATAAAAAACCCCTTCAGAACCTATCTTCTTTTGGGAAATACTCTAGTCTCTTAGTGTAGTATAAAACCAATTTTTATTTCAATAACTAATTCTAAATATAAATACATAGTGTAAGGTTGTTTCTTTACTAAAAATTTTATATAATAAAAAAACTCTTTTATACTATTGATATGAATTAATACATGTCCCTATAAATTTTGAAAACAAAATATTGAATAATATATCTAGGAATACTATGTCACACTCTAGAACAGATATTATTGATGTAAGTCATCGATTTTTTAAAGATCGCATTCTAAAGGTTTATATAACTCTTGAATTCATAAGAACTGAACATCGTATTATTGATATTTTTACTAATTCACCTAATTATTAGAGATTAAATCGGAGTTTAATTTTTGGTCCCCACCATTGGAAATTATCCATAGTTGGGAATTACCCATTATTAGAAATTTCCCACCAGTAGAAATTACCCACCATTGAAAATTAACCACCATGGAAAATTACGCACCATTGGATGACCCACCATTAGATAACCCACTATTGGACAACCCACCATTGTAAATGTCCTACTTTTGGAATTAAGCAACCATTACTAATTTTTTTTCATGTTAATTTTTTTAAATTTTTATTTTAAATGATATAATTTTCATTTTACATTTTAAAAAACCTAAAAAATATAAATCGCGGCATTAGTATATTTCAATGAACTCTCTACCTCATGCATCTTTATTTTTGAGCTTCTACACTACCCTTTATCTCATGACCATTAGCCTTCTCTCATCCTATCCTGATCCATAGCTCGGTTGCAATGGTTGAGTCTTGAGACCTATTGAGTTGAATCTCTATGATTTATGAACTTTAAATAATCCTATATGCGACTTGAGTAGAATGATAGTTAAGTCATGGAACCCACAACTCATGAATCATACTGTGGTTTTTGAGATGTATGTAAATTCCTAATGTGTTTTTATCAAATATATGGTGATAAATGTAATCCAGCACCATGGATGGATAGATTGGTTTTCAAATATTAAGAGGCCATTTTATCCTATGTTAGAAATACCATTTTATCAATATGTCTTGTTTAGTTTTGGGGAAATTAAATACTTAATTGGATGAATGTTAGATGGATAACAGGTGATATTCCCTTTTAGGAAATGAGATTATTGAATAAAAGTACCTCCTGATGTATTATGGAACGACTATCAATGATTGATTCCTATTAATTGAGATTATTTTGAATACTATATTTCATTAGTAGATTTGAAAAACAATGGAAGTCTTAGAAGACCATCTAAAATATAATTTTATTGTGAGTTTTTACTATATTTTAAGTTTATACATAATATTTTATGCCCAATAAAATAATATTTCTCTATTATGAGATACTAGGATGTATATCTATAATACAGTGTGAAGCATGGAAATAGAATCAATTTGGCGATGTTTCTAATGGTTCAAATGAGGTATATGTGCAAGAAATCATCCAAGTCAAAATAAAATATTTAACCCACACTTATTTCATCCATTCATGAGGCCAAAGGGTTAGTTGACTAGGATGGAGAAACTGAAGTGAAATATGAATAATTTTTCTTGACCAAATTCACCAGTAAAAGAATAAAGATAAATTAGAAACCATGGATGAAGAAGTTGGTAGAAGATGATGATATGTTCAATAAATATTTTATTCTTATAGATCACCCTACAAGAATGAAGAATCTTGTTTACCCTGGATTGGATCTAGATGAGATAATTGAGTACACAGATGAAGATTATGAAAATTTGGTTAATGCACCTAGTAATGAGGACGATTTCTTAGTTGGGGATGGTATTGGACCTTCCATAACTAAGACCCCTTTGACTTATTTTGGTCAAGTTGTTCTTCTTTGATCTATACCTTATAGATAAAATATTTTTAGTGAGAAAGATTATGGAGATGAGGAATTGATGTTTTAAAAGGAGAAGAGACCAAGAGTTCCACTTCCAAATCATCAAAGGAAGTTATGGATATCCATGTTAATGGAATTTATGGTCATGAAAATGGAAATTATAGAAGTCATGGTTATGGAAAATAATAAGTTAATGATTGTAAAAGGAATGTAAAATAGTTTAAATAGATGGTTATGATGATAGAAGTGATATAGGATGTGATCATGGTGGTCTTGATGATCAAGAGATGAATTAAGAACATTATTCTTATGATTTATTTCATATTTATTCTTGGTCTAATAAGAGAACTTTTTTATAAAAAAAATATTCCTAATGAAATTATTATTAGATATAAGATGCCGAAATCTATTGACGGGGAGTAAACCCCTAGTTTTTACCCCCATTTCAGTGGACCCTATTGATGGTGAACATGTTGACCCTACAATTGTTTCTTCTTCCTTGTTGTATGTCTCAGATTTGGATGTGTGGGAACGATTACCTAGGTATTTGAGGCTTGGTTATGAGTAATCTAAATCAAATGATTTTGAGAGCTATCTATCAAATAATGGTGGATCTGTAGTTCCATTTTGATATTATATTGATTATAAGGTATCCATGGTTGAGAAAACAGATTTTGTAAGAGAGATCTAGGAATTTTATTCATATGTTTCTCCTAGAACTGATAACTAATATGTTTATATGCCTCATTTTCAGATAATTTTTACAACTCTTCTTACTCCAACTGCACATGTAACTATAGACACTATTTCCAGACCTGATTTAGAGTCTTTCAAAAAGGATTATTTCAGAATTTGGTAGTATGAAGAAGATTCAGGAAACTAATGTCAAAAAGAAGAGTCAAATAGATTCTATAAAAATTTTGAGTTTGTTTTTCTCTACTTATAGGCAAAGATGATCCACTAAATTCATGAATTAGTGATTAAAATTATATAGTTAGCATATGAGTTGTAATCTTTGGGGTCAATGGTGGAGGAGACATGGAACGATTTGTAGATAGTATATCATCATTTTTGGAGATATTTGGGTCTATATCTTATGTGTCTTATACTTACCGTTCTCTATATACCACAGTTCTAGTAGATATAGTGTTGATTTGGTATGTTATTAGGTAATAAATTCATTATATCATGGGAGATGTTCCTTATACTCCTAAGTAGGATTTGAGGAAAACATGACAATAATGAGATCATGTTTATAATATGGAATGGGGGTATTTGAATGATTCCATGAATTATGGGTAACACATATCAATGTTCAATTAATATTACCTTTATAGAGCTTACACCAAGCATGAATTGTACTCGCAGTTCATGTTTCTAGAAAAGTAACATTGGTTGCCACCAGTTACTAGAGAGTTTAATGAAAAAGTCAATGAGTTGAAGGAGATGACACATTTTATTCTATATTTTATAGAGGGAATGAAATATTTCTTTAGTTCCATGTATAATGGAGAGTACATCATTATGGACTTCATCATTATTATTAATATTTTCATGCATGTGGTAAGGATTATAATGGTATCTCGTGAGGCCATTCTTGTGACTTGTCAAATATCTAGTACATCCAATGCTCGAAAGTATTTCAAATAATATATTGTTAAAATTTTGAATTCTCTTTTACCTACTCAATTTCAGTCTATTAGTTTTTATATAGTAGAATCATCACATTATCTTTGGCTACTAATTTATTTGGGAGCCACCCTCTTCTACATTAATCCATTCACCAACTACTTTACTTGCATCATCCTCTAACTTTGTTCCCAATTACTATGATAATGGAAAAGTACATACTATTATCCATACATACTGTGAGAGTCATTGATATTATAAGTTTTCTTTTACATGTCTTTAACTATATTGTATCTATATTTTTTGGATGTAATATATCCCCTTTTGACATTAATTGAATTTCGATACATATTCATCCTTTTCTTTTTTCACATTCTTAATTATTATATTTAATTATTAATAATCAAAAAATGGGATTAATAAATATAGAGTAAAATTTAAGGGGATTATTTAGGGTTAATTATGTAAATATACATTTATATTTACATTTTTGTTTATCATATCCTTTAATAACCATATCATATATGAAACTTTTCCAGATACCATCGTTATTTATCTATATCTTAAATTTAAATTTTATATTCAAACACTCACATTAGCTTTTGGATGTTTTTAGAAGATTCATGAGATTTTCAAATACATATATTTTATGCTTATTTGTATCCTATACGTAGTTTTTTAAGTTCCCAAATTTTTTATCCTCAGAAACAAGGATATTATTGGAACCACTTTTTCTTAATTTTCATAAATCTTGTTAATTATGTTACAAATAAATTTTTTTGTTTTATGATAGAATTTTATAATATAAGGAACTCGGATTAAATTTTGGTTATGTGTTGGGATGTGTCACCGCAATAATTTAGCTACCAAAAGAGTTCAATCACTACTAGAAAATACTCCCCAAAAAAGTTCATTTACCACCAAGAAAGGCTCACAACCAAAAACGAGACACCACTAAAAAAGAATCAATGGTAGATTTGAGTCACCAAAAGAAAAGGATCCCTACCATATTTTAGTCAACAATAGAAAACACTCACCATGATAAAATATTCACCTCTAGAAAGGAGTCACCTCATGACTTGAATTACTATCAGATGACCTGCCATCAGATGAGTCACCAGTGAGACGTGTTATCATATAGATGAGTCACTAATGAAGAGGAACCAATTTAGTATGATTAACCATTAAGTATGATTCACCATTGAGTATGAGTGACATCTATATGAACTATAACTATATGGTATTTAACCAGTGTGACTCAAAGTTAGATTGACTTACCAGTAGACATTCATCACTTCCAACATGTTATACCATTACTATTTCGGGAAATTTGAATTAAATGACATCAACAGATATATTAACTAAATTTATTTAGTGAGTTATTTTATATTTATATTCATATGTATTTCGTGTAAAAATTAAAGTCTATGTCAGAGATCAATATGAGGATGCATAGGATCATAATGATTGTTCTTGAAACAAGTTATCCATTATATAGTGCATTATATTCAATGGAGTGTGCCTTGTGTTAGACATGTGTGTGATGGATAAGATAAAACATATAAATAATGTATGGTTGATGTTTCATCACTCATGATATTTCACCCAACACAATTACTTTAATTCAGATGTGAAAGAGTGGAGAACAACATACATTAAAATCCATTCCTAAAATTTCTAATAAACAAAAAAGTCTTCTGACACTATATTTATATGATACATTCAGAGAAACAACTCAATATACTCTATAGGAAACATACAAGGAGTATAATGATTCTATATCACTTAATAATGAACATGAAAATCTTGTATAAATCATACTAGTTTCACTTTATGTTTATTGTATTTACATTCAAGAAGTTTTTTGTTTTGGTTTTTTATCGATATCCATAGTCACTTTCACAAGAACTGGAGAATAATGGATATTCTCTTCACTTTATTTCAATAATTATGCCAACTAGTATTGCGTAAGAGGCACTAATTTCTACTGTAGTGTTTTCATCCCATTATTATTTTCTAAGAGGTCCCCACATCGCCTAGATAGCTTGTACGCTTTTGTGTAAATACCCAATCCAGTTTGTGGATCATATTATATTTACAAAATCTTCTTATATGTGGGTTCTTTCAAAGTGGATCGGATTAGGAATTAGATTAATAAAGAACCTATTTTTTTATTCCACTCTGTGTATTAATATTTTGTTTCATTCATTATGATGATTGAAAATGTATTTGTTTTAAAAGGTAACCAGAACCTATACTTTGATAGCAAATCAAGACTGGTGATTATAAAAGTATTTAATAAATTAAATTCTTTTCAAATAATAAATATCTTTTCAAATTATTTTAACATATAAATATTAAATATATTAGGAATCATTTATAAGTTCTATATTTTATTAATCTACAATTATAATTAATATTGTGATATTATTTTTAATTTTGGGATTTAATTAAACATGGTTTTAACAAATAAATATTCAGAATTCAATTCATCCCTTATTGAGTTACTCATTCCTAAAAAAACCATAGATCTCTATATTATACTACAATAATATGAAATTAATTGCACCTTTTACACCCCTATAGGGATTTACCCCACAATGTATCAATATTCATGAATATTTTTTATAAATCTCCGACCAAACAAAAAAAAGATTTTTTAGGAAATAAATATTTGATAATATATTATTTTCGAAGGAAATAATGAATAGTAAAATATTATAGGGGAAAATTATTATTATAGATGAATACCCATCGTATATAACATATAATACTCAAAAATAAAGGATTTAGTAGATCTCTAATAAAAACCCTTTGATTGAATAAAATTATTTGTGGGATATTCAACTATATACTAACTCTTTACTCTTTACCTATTTTCCCATAAGTATCTATTATATAATGATTATTTTTCCATGTTTCTTATCCACAAGGATGATTATGTGAGGTATAACTCTATTGAGGCCACATAACAATAATATCATAAAAAATATACCTATAAAACCTCTTGATATTACTATATGCTCCACTTAAGTCAATTTAATTTGGATTAGTGGGATATATGGGTCTAGTATTACATAAAAACCTCATTAATGATACCAATTTTTTGATCCCCTAGAACTAGGAGAAATAGAACCACCACCTTGACTATATTTCCTTGATCAACCTCAACTCACATCATTTTGACATCACTTTAACCCATTGGAATAATAACCAACTCCCAACCCATTAGGAACCAATATCAATATGTAAAGATTTATTCACAACCCTTGATAATGTTTAAATATTAATAATTACCACTTCAATAATTGGTGATTCCCATATCCCCATCTTAAATTTTTTGGATTTGGTTACTTCTCCCCTTCTTCGATAATGATTAATGATGTTAAAATAAATGAATCCAGATATAATATCTATAAGTTTAATAAACAATAGTTTATTCATTATAAACTCAGGGGCTTTTATTGATAAATATTATATAGAAGAAATTTATAATATTAAAATTCATGATAAAAATTCCATGCAAGGCCATGACCCGAATTTTTATCCACTATAAATTTTGGATGCCATAAGTAAATTTAAAAACTACTTCTTAAAGAAATTATTCTCATATCTCGGGGTCATTTTTAATGATCAGTGGTATTACAAGAAAAATATGTTCATCAATTTTTTTTGTGGACCATAAGGGTGTTGATTTATGGTGTATTTTCTTTATTTAGAAACACATGTCATAATACCCTCCTATATTAATAAATTTAGTTTTTAATTCTATATTATAATAGTTATTTTCAAAACCCACCCACTAACCTTCACTTATTTTAATATTTCGAATCATTATTTGACATGAATAATTTAAAAAAGGTTTTAAATTTTTTCAATGTATGAATAAAAAATATATCTGAAAATAATAGAAAATATAGTTTCCAATAAAACTGAATCAAATTGAATAAGTATATCAACTTTCTTGTCAATGAAAAATAATTAGAAAAAAAATATTTATCTATTATTTTGGTTCAATTTAATATAAATATTGAATTGAATAAAATAGTAAAATAAACAGAAACACTGGAAAGAACATGATATATCATTCCATAATTCATTTTATTACATATTTAGGTCTTCTAATGATTCATGAGACTCGTAGAACAAATATTTACTCAAAAATTAAGACAAATCAAACCCATACTACACATGAAAACTCAAGATTCCACCAAAATTATCCTATCCAAGCATATTTCAGGGATAATTACCATTTATTAGTAGAAATATGTATTAGATAATATCAATCCTAATACCACATATCACACTTCGATACCATTTTGTAAATAGAACCATATATTCATGATTAGTACCAAGAACATTTTCCACAAGGACCTCGTGTATACTTCCTGATTATCAGAGGTTATCATAAAAATTAAGTGATGATTGATAATGGTGGGAAGAGATTTTCCATCATTATTGAAATAAATATAATATAGCTAAACACTCACGAAAGTAACACAAATTAGGTATATATAGGATTAAGTGAAAAATATATCATCCCATCAATTTAAATTCATGTACACGTATGGAACCTTATTTGAATAGATAATGAAATAAGATAACTTTTATTTGTATTCAAGGAAAAAACCTTGTTTTCCAAAATAAATACAATAAAATTGTCTTAAAATAACGATGTATAAGTATATACTCATAAGGGTGATACAAAATAAAAAATATAAAGGTTTGGTGATCTATACCATGTTATCAAAAGAGACATGAAATGAAAGATGGTGTTTTATTTGAATTAGACAACCATGATTTTTTCCAAAATGCATTGATACTTACCCTTATTATCATTATTAGTCTTTCATAGGTTTTTTAATCTTTCTGGTTCTTAAAAAAAATATACATTCATTCATTGGGAACAAATATAGTTTGTGATTATATCAAACCCATCATAGGTTTCCACCTAACAGTCACATATCATTCATAAAAAAGTGTTGAATGTAAAACCAAATTAATAAAAATATCATTTGAAATAAAGTAACATGTAATCATGAAATGTAATTGTATATTAATCTACCTAGGGTTTTATATCATTTTATTAAATTCCTAGAATGACTCATTCAACCATAATTCACTCCATGTTTAAAATACAATCTATAATAACTACGATTTAAAGGAATCTATTGATCACATATTTAAATCACGTGGAATCATCTATTAGAGGAAATCACACATCAAAACACACAAAAATATCTATATAGAGTCTTTCACTCCTATGAATATGTCCTATTTTCTTTGGAGGGAACCATAATCATATCTACATAAACGGAACGATTTTTGTCTCAATAACCACTCAATCCTCAAAAGGGACAAATTTATTTGTAAATATATGGACACATATAAAAACAAAATAAACCAAATTTCCTCCAATATCAGTCCTTGATTATATTAGGGTGGAATTACATGATATATACTTATACCACCATTGGTATATGGTACACACATGTCAAACATAGCATTCCTCACAAGTTCAATGACTAATAAATATATGATATATAAAAAATAAAAGGTTAAAAATATGAAATACTATAAATGAGTGGATCTAAACCTAATATATATGTGAATATAAATTTGTTGAGTAATATGAACATTTTTCCCTATCATAAAGTTTCAAAATATACATAAATAAGTATGTCTAGTTTATTCATATTTCTGTTCGTAAGGATTGATTAAACCCGAAAAGTGGAAGGGTGGTTGAATCAGTGATAATTTTATTATAAAAAATATAACCTTATAAAATTTAATATTTTTATCCTATTAGAGTTATTTTTATTATAAATATTTTAATTATATCACAAGCATAAAAGATAGAGATAAAAAACAAGAACAAAATATTTATAAAATTTGACCACACTGTGAAAACCAGCATCGTTCCATGTCCACTCTTCTTGGTCCATGGTAATTATCTATTAGAAATAAATAAATTTAAATTAATATTCGCCTAAATTAAACTCCTTAGATCTAATTATAGGAATTATTATTCTTAATTGTATAATTTTATAATATTTTCTTACAAAATCATGGAAAAAATGTATGATTCCTTTTAATGATGATCAAGAAAATTTTATCAAGAAAATGACTCTCTGATTTCATATGTTTGGTAGATGTACACCCAATGAATTCTTTCTAAATTTAGTAAAATTTTATCTATTGTGCCTCAAAAAAATATCTTTTGTAACATTGAGACTTTTTGATTCACGAAACCACTATGCCTTAAATTATTCTCATAAAATTCAATCTGATGATATTGCTTCGATAATTGCCTTTCTAGAAGCTTTATTAGATACCAATGTATGATTTAATTATTAATAACAACTATTAGGATCTATTATTTAATAAAAAAATAACATTTGGTAGGAAAATAATTTCTGAAACAATATCTATAGTATTTTAGCTTTAATAAATTTGAACAGTTCAATGTATAATGTAATTTCTGACACCTATTTATAGGTTCACCCAAAATAGAAATGGTGTCGTTGCTTTTCATTTTCCCATTTAATGAAATTCAAAATTCAAAATATTCAACACATTTGGATATTTTTTTTCATTTTATAACTTTTTAATGACTTTCTATAATTTTTGAAACATCTTTATTTCTCTAGTGAATTCATGATTTTCGTTACTGTAAAATAAATAAAAAACCCTTTAAATAAAAAATTAAAAAATCTCACATTTTTTGTCTTTACAAACCTCCTCATAAATCTCAAACTAATTATTTTTATGGAAATCATTATCTAATGATATTTTTTTATATCACATCTCTCTTCATATATTTAACTCTATCTAAAATTTTCTATAGAAACATTCATTGGTTAACATAATGAATGTTTTTCCAACATTTTATCTTATAATCATCTATTCAATGAAGAAAAGAAGTTCTTGACATTGAAAACTCGAACTATACATAGATTTAACATTAGTTAACACATATTACCTATACCATTTCTCTCAACCCACTAGAAATATATTAAAATCACTATAAATATATTTCAATACATTTTCGAAACCTATAAATACTTCAATCACATGCATGAAATCAGTCTCATATCATATTCAATAATTATTACACCATTTATTTTTCTTACTATTATGTATGGAGAAAACAGTAATTTCCAAAAACATGAATCATTCCTCATAAAGATAAATCCTTAAGATTATTGGTAAGTCTATTTCTATAAATGACTATTTTCAAATCATTTTTTAAATTTTCCTGAAAAAAATTCAACCAGTATTGTTTTTTTGAACTCTAATACATTTATTTGATCTCCCACAACCAAAATCTTTGGCAAATTTGATTAAAAATTGTACAAAGTAATTTTTTCACATAAAACATATTATTCTGGATGTTTTTTAAGAAAATTAAATATTGGTGGGGGAATAATGATTTTATAAAAACCTCAAATAACTTCATTATCACATTCATAATCTAATTATAGTCTATCTGATTAATATATTTTCAATGTTTTTTGTCTTACAACATATTCATCTTGAAATATACATTTTTTGGATTTATTAATTTTATCACCATCATCAAGTACCTTTAACTTTCAAAATATTTTCCCAGATAGTTTTTCAAAAAATTACTTATCCATAAAAACTATTTTTGGAACCATAGTTAATCTCCTCCAACATATATTGAATAAAAAAATGGATATTGAGAATTTCATGATTTCATGAACCTAAACGATCAATAAACCATCATTTGATTGATTAGGCTTATAAACAAACATTATAATTTTCATCTTCTCTAGTAACTCATATTTTACATTTTTCCTAAAATAATATTTACCAACGGATAGTTTTTAACCAATAATAATACTTGTTAATAATTACAAAGGATATTTAATCTCCCCTTTTAGAATTATGGAAATAATTCATTAGAAAATTTTAACAGTCATCATTTTTCATCACTCAGACCTTTTCACTACTTATTTCTCATACTCAAAATTTATTTTCATCTTTTACCAAAAATATATAATTAATAAAAAAAGTCTTTTTTGAAATATCACTATTAGATAACATATTTATTTTATAAATAATTTCATCCCATGATAATTTTTTTGGCCCTCTTAAAATACATTCCACAATAATTTTATATTTTTCTATTAATTTATCCATTAAATATCTCCTCATTTTATAATAAGATAGATTCATATTTTTTTGAGAAAATATTTTCTTTGTGCCCTTATTTCTATTAAAAGTTTTACATATTCTCCAATATTCCCAACATAATATAATGTATAATGAGGTACTTCATTATAATCTACTATTTACTCTTTAGTGGAGGATAGACATGATTTTATTGCACTAATTCCAGAAATCTATTTTTTATCATTGCTTTGATGAAAAAAATCCTCAATTTTATATTTCATTGAAATGTATTAGAACATAACATATTCAAAATATAATTTATATGAGATCAAATGATACTTAATATAACAAAAATGCCATTTTAATGGTTCTCCTTCTAGTGTTATGCACATAAGGTCTTCTTCTAATTATGAACTATTGAACCTCTCTTCAATGCTATCTAAGAGCCTATTAAATCCTACAACCAAATCCATCCACTCCCTTATTAAATAATTTACATTATCATATTGAAGGGACATGGTTTTTTTCCCAGTTGAACTCAAACATTATTTTTCTTGAATCCTATCGCCATAATGATTCAATCATCAACGTGTTGGAACCAAAGAGTAGGTCTCAAGAATCAAATGTTTATCTCAAAATACTGGCATGCCAAACAACAAACATGGTATGATAAATTATAATTACATTTGGATCTTCAAGAATCCCTTGATTAAATTTGAGAAACTAGATATTTCTAATTAGCATATCAAATGTTTATCTCATATGCAGGTTGATGAGATCCTTTCAGGACTGTCCAACGCTGGGCGAAGTGAGAAAATTCAGAATCTGCTGCTGGTGGCTGGTGCTGCAATTTTTGGGGCTGTTTGGCATGCGCGCAATGCCATCCTATTTGAGAACAAGTAGATTTCTACCCAGACCGGAATGCTTGCCCTGCATAGGGAAGTGTATGCAGCATCTATGGTGCAAACTGGAGGGATGAATAACAACTTATCTGACCTGCAGGTCCTCAGAATGCTAGGTGTTCCCGATCGCCCCCGAAAGCCCAAAACTGTCAAATACATTCAATGGATACCTCCGATAGGCGCGTGGATCAAGGTAAATGTAGATGGGGCTGCTGCTGGCGCACCAAGGCCATCTGGATGTGGCAGAGTCTTCCACACACATCGTGGTTTTGTGAAGGGTTGATTTTACTGTTACACTGATATAGGGGTGGCCTATGAAGCTGAGCTATGGGCTATTATACATGAGGTCAATTTTTCTGTTCAATTCAAATGGAGATTGTTATGGATTGAATCAGATTCTCAAACTGAAGTGTAGGCCTTGAAAACAAGAACACGAGATGTGCCATGGAGAATTCTACCTCACTGGATTGCATGTCTCAACAAGGTTACCGAGCTCAATCCGATAATCTCACATGCTTATAGGGAAGCCAATCAAGTTGCTGATGCTTTGGCAAAGAAATCAATAATGGTGAATAATATGATGTGGTCCTTCACGGCACCAGAATACTACGCTCCACTGGTGGAGGCGGACATGCGTGGTGTAATATACTCTCGCCTTTGTAATAATTCCTTGTACGCCTGACTCTATTATCTTTTTCTGAATAAATTTTTTAGGGACGGATCTGACCGGACCTTGGAATTTTTAGTATATTTCCTCCTTCGTTTCAGGAAATGGTTTTCTTGATATTAAATATTCAGGTGATTTATATACATAGTGAAACAACAAAAAAGTTATTATTAACATCTAGAGTAGTACTTATTTATGTTTTATATAACTACATGCTTTAAACACATTTCTTTTTTTCAGGTGTTTCCAACATGACCTATTTGATCTCATATCATTTGCATATCCTGATATATCATGACTCTAGTAGAGGAGTAAATAGGATGTTCATTTTCTCTGGCATACCGAGTTTTATCATTACAGTTCGATCATCTGAGATAAAGGGCCTAAAGGGTAGATTTTTCAATGGTTTATATAACAATATACTAATAATCGATCTACATGCATGGAATAATATCCATACTTCCCAAATGATTGGATTAGATTAAATAAAATAGTATATTAAACATGTAGAGGTTATCATATAATATTTCTAATATGTTTCTAATTTCAATGATATTACTAGGAAAAATAATCCAGTTATCAAATATGATCTTAGAAGAAGAACATATTGATCATGATATTTCAAGATCCCTGTCTCTCAATGAAGGTGGTAGAAATTCAGATTATTATCTTGCTTGAATCAGAGGGAAGAAGAGGTATTTTATCAATAACATTCCTATGGAATATTGGATTTATATTAAAGAAATGAATGTTGTGGAAAGTATAAAGTATTGACAAATTAAATCCTTGTTTAATAATACCATCCCTTATATGTAGGCTTCGTATCCAACAAGTTAGTCTAAAATTATTGATTGTTTTCCCACGGTAGTCACTAATATGATCAATGTCTCTCTAGGTGGAATTCCTAAGGAGAATGAGGTGTGGGAGGTGGTTGGATCCCTTAATTCAAAGATCTCTCTAGGGAATGTCAGATCCCAGGGCACTTTCTATTTAACTTCATATGATATCATCAAATGGATCTTGTTGGGATTATAAAAAAATTCTTCAGGGGTGGTATTCTTGTAAGGGTGGATTATGATACAATGGTGGTCCTCATTCAGAAAGTCAGAAATCCATCACATATAAAAGAATTTAGACCCATAATTATATGAAATGTTTCCAATAAGGTTATGGAAAGCATAATTAATTAATGGAGTTCTCTTTACATTCACAATAAGGTGTCATAAGAACACCATTGTTTTATTAGTGGAGGATATATACCTGTTGCTATCAGTGTATCTCAAAAAAGTTGTGATAAAAAATTTTAAAATACAAGCCCCATCATTGAAATAAAATTTGATATGAATAAGGCATTTTATAGAGTATAATGGTTCTTCATCATCAACGTGATAATGAATATGGGTTTCTCTAATGACATTAGTGACACTTTCTTCAACTATTATGGCTCTACATGGCTCTACATTACTATTAAATGAATAATGTTTAGATTCATTAGGTCAGTTAGGGGACATAAGTAGGAAGATCCCCTTTCGGCTAGTATTTTATTCTTTCTTCAATAATACCTCATTAGATATAACATATAGAGGATCTCCAATCGTAACATTCTTCCTTTCAGGAGAAGGTCACATTTTAATGGTGTTTTAGATCCTCTCTTTATGGATGATATCTTGATCTTTATTAATGGGAATAACAGATCTAACCAAAATCATAATATGGTTTTTATGGAATAACCCATGTGAAGTGGCCAAATTATCAACCAAGACAAGAGTAATGTTTAAATTTATATCCAATTCTTGGAGAGGAGAGTCCAAAATATTGTGGAATCTATAAGTTATAATATAATGTTTTTTCAATGAAATACTTGGGGGCCCCGACTGCACGAGGAAGGTTTCAAATATTTACTTATAAGTGGTTTTTTTGATAAATTTAAATCCACATCCTCAGTTGGAAAAATAAATTTATATTGTTTGTTGGTCACTTTACACTTTATAGTTTTTTCATTCTTCATTTCACAGGAATGTGATTTCCACCCTCTATGTTCCCAAATTAGTGTTATGAATAATATGAATGATCTTGATATAATTCATCAAAGAAGCACACGAAGAGTGTAGAACATGGGTATTTAGAAAATAATCCATGGAAACTTTGATTTTATCCAGTAGAACTCAAGACGAGTTGTTGTTCTTGGAGATATAATCCCCTAGTATCATATTTGGATATGAATGTTATTAGGATTTCTATGATTTCCAACTCCTATAATATTTTTCTCTCTTAATAACATGTTCCCTTATTTTATTCAACTTATTATAGGTATGAACCACCATGAATTATTCATGAATATTATGCTAAAAAATAATTACAATAAATTAGTTTATACACATTCATCATCTCAGATTTTTTTGGTCATAGAGTATCACTCCCTCTAGAAGGTTTCTACTATTTGGGATTCCTAGGGAGGCATTATTTTTATGTTTAGATATCCCTATGAAATTATTCTTCCTCATTTGGAGTGTTAGGGATCATTAAATTCCAATTGATAAGGATTTCATGTGTTATGGAATCTATTTAGCTTCAAGGTGTTAATGTTGGAGAGACCATAAAGAAAAATCAATTCTTCACATATTTTTTTCAAACTGAGTGTGAAACCACTATATAGTGTAAGTTTGTATAATGATTCATATTAAAATAATATAATGTATATAAGATTGTGTTTCTTAATAATTAGTTTCTATGATTTTGGAACCACAAACAGGAAGAGAAATCTATGGAGGCTCTTTTGGAGGTGGGTTTCTAGACTATTAGAAACACTCAAAATAATGCTTTTTTCCACGAGGGTTCCTCCATATCATGGATGATTATGATTTCTAAGTCTAGGATTATGGTTGTGGATATTTTATAACTCATTTATAATAGGTCCAAATCTCCATATTTGAGGTTTCTCATGGATAGATGCTTACACCCCCTAATGAAATAGTCAATAATTCAAGAAAGTTATATGAATTGGTTATCCCGACCCATGTCTAAAACTAAATCCTGATGGATCATTCATAGATGGCCTCAAGCATGGTGTCTATGTGATTCTTAATCCTATGAGATATTTTTGTCATATATTAATATATTATATATGGTTAAGGTGATCCACTTATTGAGAAGGCCCATGAATTTGTCAATGACACCCTTTTATGATATAATAGGGACCACTTCCTAGATTCAGTTGAGACTAATTCCTTAATGCTTTATAACATTATTCACAATTTTGTAACATCTCCTTGGACCATTAACCGTATCATCCATAAAATTAAAATTATACTGCATGACTGGTGGTAATTTATTCACACATGGATAAATGGTAAAATAGTGGATAATTTCCTTGCCTCTCGGATCACCCCTGTTGATCACATAATTTTCTTCTCTAATTTGGGTTCACTTCTAGCTGAGTGTGATGTTAAAGTGGGGGATTATTCCCTTAGATTAAAATATTTTCATGTACTTTGATTTGTATGCTTTGTGATGTACTTTTTTTGAAAATCTAATAAAAATTATAAAATTTTACAATGATAATATTAACATATGTCTTTATTGAGTGTTTTTTGGGTTATTATAATGATAAATGGCAGTCAAATTATTAAATAATGTTAAATGGTGTAGATACTTTAACATTCAAATACTATGGCACAACATTTATCCAAAACACTTAAGGATAAGATATACTAGTGAACCTATTCCAATTATAATTTTATCGAAGTTATGAAACCCTATTTCTTTTTATTATTACCCACAAAACATTCACAACATATGAATTTTTATATTAATGATGGTTTTTTATCTGTGAAATTCCTAGATGAATCTGCATCTATGTTTCTATGAAAACTTATATCATAAATTTTTTTTATAAAAAATCATAAGTAGTTGTTCCTATTAGATATCTAAAAATTATTTTGAATGAAACATGTGAGATTAATTAAGATCAATTTGATATCAATCGAATAATGTTACAACAAAATTTATGTCTTCTATTAAATCTATATGATATAGAAAACATCATATAAACATATGGAAATATTTTGGATTCACAATTTTCCCTACATTTTCATCATTCATCTTTAAAACCACTAAGTGTTGAAACTTTTTTGGAATCAAACAAACCAATTTCTTGTAACAACTCCTTGGAAAACATTTCTCGAGATATGAAACTTAATCTTTCACTTAAGTAGAATTGTAATCCAAAGTGATGGGTAATTCACCATGAATTGACAAAACTAAATTCGTCAACATTTCTTTAAAAAAATTATTTATAAATTATTCACTATATCTTGATAATACTATATTTTCAACATAAATGATGATAATGAGGGTACCTAAGTCCAAATCCTTCAAACATATGTTGTATTCAACTTATCCTTTAGAAAAATTCAGAAATTTAAAACAAAATTCAGTTTTAAAGTACCAAGATCAATTAGTTTGTTTCATGAAATACAAGGCATTCTTAAACCTACAAACCATAGTTTCATCTTTATTAATTAAAGACCCATAGGGTTTCTAATTATAAAATTCTTCCTTAATATCCCCATTTAATAAATTTTTATTTAAATCTAGTTGTTAAACATTATAACAATGATGTGGAGCCAATACTAAGAACATTATGATTGTTTGCAATACTGAAATTAAGGAATATTATTCTTCAAAATACAATCTATCCATATGAAAATAACATTTAACAATATTTCTTTATTTTTTTCTTTATACTTCTGCATGTTTATTATGTTTTTAATATAAATAAAATTTTTCCGAGTAATATTAATATATTCAAGATGTGAAACATGTTACTATGAGTTATTATTTATATATGTTAAACTATTCAGCCATATAATCATCCCATTATTTTGGTTAAAATCCATCTAGAAAATATTAGTTTTCAATCTATGAGATATGTGATGTTTTATTCTCTAATATCAATATTCTTATAATATAAACCATATACATTCAAATTCCAATAATGATGTTTGAATCACATTATTTTTATAGTTTTAAATTTTATTTTTTTCTTAAAACTTAATTTTCCTCACCACATGATTGTTATGAATATATATTCACCTTATTTGGTCAACAATCATATTCATTCTTTAGTTTCATTGGAAATCATAAAATTGTATTCAGGGAATTTCTCAACAACCTTGGTGAAGTAAGATAGATTTTATACAAATTTCACATCATAGGTATCCACAAACGTTTTCATGTATCTTCCTAACATTTTAAACAACTTTTGTTTAGTAAATATCCCATGATTTTCCAACCTAAAAAATTTCATCAATTTTTTCAAGATCTATTTTTTTATCATTATTAAATAGAGGCTTCCAAAAATCGTGAAATATTTCTTTGAAGCTTTTTTATAAAAAAATATATAGTAGGTCATGTTGAATACATAAATAAATAAACATATATATTTTAATTGTACAAAATTACTCAAATATTTTATATTTAAAAACATTAATAGTTTATATTATGCCAGAATACATCTTCCCATTTCTAAATAAACATCTATTTTTCATTTATATAACTCCATTTTTTAAGGTGTGTATAAAGCATAGTATTGGTGAGTAATTTCACATTTATTCAATTATCATTTTAAAAAATGAATTGCGAAATTTTTTCCATTATATATTATTAACATCATTATGAAAAAACCCATATCATTCTTAAGTTCTATAATGAAATATCTAATGATTTTTAACGCGTCTCACTTGTGTCTCATAAACATAATGTTGTTAATCCTGGTGAAATAATATATAATATAGATAATTTAAAAATCCATTTTCCTTGATTGATGTCTCATTGGAAAACATAAATTACACTGAATAAGTTTAAGAGGCCTTATTGAGTCAATTTCAACCATCTTATCTACATTGTTAATAAACTTCCATTTCTGACAATTTATAAAAACATCATATTCATTTAATTTAAATATTATCATGTTTTTACAACATCTACATTATAATTTTTTTCATACTCTTCTGGATAAGATACCTAGCCAATTGATGCCGCTAATTTTTTTCATTATCATCACTCAAACAATAAACGTTACAAAGTTAACATATCTAAATGTCATTTACACTGGTTCATTCTGTCATGGTTAAAACATTACCATCTTCAATACTTTTAATGATAAATGAATATTTTTTGGAAAATAAATTCCCTCCCATCATAAAAAAATTGGATTACACCATGTAAGTTGTGTTTGATCCAATCAACATAATAAACATCCATATATTTTAGTTTTTGAAAAATAATCTATATTGATCATATTCCTTTGATTTTTAAGGAACTATCAATTCAAAATGTTACTACATGCACATGTTGTTTTTTATCATCTCTAATGATTTATATATTAATTTTTATGTGTGAGGAACCACCTATATCAAGAATCCATGGTTTGTCCAATTTTATTATTTTAAGAGCTATCTCAACAACACATGCTCTTTTTTTTTAACATTATTCATTCAATATTAGTTTTATTTCCTCAGATATGAAATTTTTTCTATTAGAGTTGTTAATTTATTTTAGTAATTTGACCTAGTTGGTCACATATTGAATATATTTCTTTAATATAATCATACTTATTTTTTAGGAAACATTATAAAATATTTATATTTTATTTTCTAACATTACATGGATTAGTAAAGTCACTTATTTTCCTCCTAGTATTACATTATTAGGTTAATACCTATTTGTATGGAGAGAAATGATTTTCCAATATTTATAATTTATATTCCCATATATTCCAAAACAACCACAAAAACAATCAAATATCAGTTTTCTGTAGAATAAGTACTTTTCAATATAGCAGGTTTCTTGAGGTTCGTAACATTTTTCTATTAATATTCCCTCCTAGTGTGGGGAACCATTATTTTATGATTAATTTTCAATTATCATTGATGTGGTATATTTTTGACATCCTTTCTAAACTCATTATAATCAAAAAAAATTATTAACACCTTCAATGTTAATATAATTAGATGATCTTTTATTGTTTGTGTGAGAAGGAGTCAGCTAATTCATGTAGTGAGTATTCTCTATAACAGGAGACTATTAAGTATTTACTTTCATATACTTGACTAAATTTTCATTCAACTTCCCTAATGATCTTTCAACCTCATGAATATTGGATTATTTATACAAACCTCATCTTCCTCAACTATAATTTTTGTATAATTATCTTTTCCAATTTTTCATTTTTCAATAACATTTTTCTTTAGATTTAAAATTTCCAAGATATACTCACCTTCTTGTTTAAGAACACCATTCCTTCCTTCATTATCCTTTCCCAATTATATCTTGATATATTTAATTTTATTCATTAGTTTATTTATTTTTTCTATAAAATATAACAATATATTATTTTAGATGATATTATTTATAATATTCCATACCTACTTATACATTTATTGAGGTTTAAAAATCTTCATTTTGTTAACATTTATAAATAAGTATCAATTATTTTATAAATATTTTTATTCGGAATAATTTTTTCATTAGATTTAGATTCTAATTTGTCACTCACAATTATATTTTTTTTGAATGAACTTTTTATTACTACCATTGTACTTCATATCCACCATAGATTATTTTTTTATAATTATTCCAATGAGTATATTCTTTATAATGGTCTCAATATTCTCCAACATCCATCTACGATCTATTTATAGGATGATTACAATTTTCACTACACTCAGAACATTTGAGTTGAGGTTTACATCAAAAATTTACCTTCAACATCATTACAATTTTAAAGGTCATGGATATAATATATAATTATCATGGAATTTAATATTTTTATTACATAGTGGTGTTATTAGAATAATTATCATCCAGTTATGGTACCCTATTGTTATATTCATTGTTATTTGGGTTCTATTCATTTATTTTCTATAGGAATTATATCAAGGGAATAGTATCCCCACTATATATACTCGGACCTTGTGTAATGTTGAAAATTGTTGGCATATGTGGTGACACTCTTGAGATTATCTAATGTTCTAGACAAAACATCATAACGAGATTCTACAAATTTCAATTATCAAATATAATACTATAATAGAATTAAAGAGATGAGTGGTCACCATCTAAATAAATTAATGAGCCTTAATCTAGAAGTTAGGTTACGAAATGATATGAACACAGGATATATTTAAGATATTTAGGACATGGAAAATTTCAGATTTAGTTTGTAGGTAAATAAAATATTGGAAATCCAGAAAGAATAATTTTTTTTCCCTTAGGGACGGAAAAATTTTACCCCTTCAATACATTTTCAAAATATATAGGAAAAACAAGTGGAAAAACAATATTAAAGGTTGAGAGAGAATAGTTAAAATATTATTTGGGAGGTTTTCTATAAGGCTATAAAATGAAGATCCTAATTAAATGGTTTATATAATGGTCTATATTTTTATCTAAATGACCATTTAGCTTTTAATTAAACAAAAAACATAATTCCTAATAGGCACATAGTTAGGGACTACCATCTATTATAGAATCCATTGAGTACCAAGTATAAGTCCATTAGGTAGTATTTCCGTAGGATGGAGGCTTCTAAAATTACAGAAGATATGATTAGGTACACATTACTGATAAAAATTTTACTCAATGCCACTTAATCATAGAAACTCAGTTTGTTCCCCATCTTTATCCTTCCATTCACCATAAAATCCCCTTATAACACCCAAATAAACCATTTACATATAAAAACTATGTTTAAAAAAACATTCCTAAATGATAAATGAAATTAAACCACCATATTAATTGGTTTGTTGTCATTGTGAATCATCAACGATACTCTTTAGGAAACAAACAAATCTATTAAGCTGTAATATAAATCCTCCATTCCCATATTTCATTTTGGGATGTTCCTGTTTTCCAATTAAATCACACTAAAAGAATATATTATCCTTATAAAATGTTGTCACTATGGTCATTTATGTGAACTAGTTTCTTTATATAAGACATTTTATCAAATAATTTAATATTGTTGAAATTGATAATATGGTAATTATTAGGTATATATAGTAACAATAATGAAGCATACAAGATAATTTGACAAAAACTGAATTATAATAGCAAGAAAATCTATCATATATTTTATAATATAGTAAAATATTTTAAATGTTTTGTTAAATTATATATTTAATTTCTATTTATTTTATGTCCTCTGATGACATAACTAACAGAAATACATGATCTACAACCAAGTGATCGAAATTACATTACATATAATAAGAATATAAAATACGGTGTATTTTACCAATAATGAACCATTTCTAAGTCAAATTTATCAACTTTTTAATCTTCCTTGATATTTTTGTTCCAATAAGTGATGATTCAATAATAAATTTTCTAGAATTCGGTAGAATGTCTGGTTTTACCATGGAAATATAAAAAAGAGTTTATGTAAATTTATTATGAAATATGTTATTATATGAAAAATATATAAATGATACTTGATAATTCCAAAATCCTATAATATAAAAATACATTCAAATATAATTTCTTTTAGAATAATTATATCCCAACCCAACTATCTTTCATCATGGGTGTGACAATATGTATATAGTTTTAGCAGTGTAATAATAGCATCAAAACAAATAAGTGGACCTTGAATGTCATTAAATTATATTTCTTATTGGAACCCCAAAATGTTTTACAATCTCATATATATGTAATTTACAGAACTCATCCATAAAATATTATTTTATAAATGTAAATAAGTGATCCTCTTAGTCAAATGATGAACAATTACCTACAAAAAAACTTAACTTTCAGTGATCTAGACATTTTAGTTACAAAACCCATCATGATAATATTTGATTTTAATGATGGCTGAGTGGGTGTATATAATATTTCTATGGATCAATGATGTTTTATAATTAATTTTTTATTAATTAATTTATTTACAAATAAACTACAAATCTTAATTTTTAAAACCATGATTCAAATTTACTTACGAATATCATGTTACATCTTGGATAAAATATGTTAAATAACTAAATTAAAATAGTGATATCAACAAATGAATTATTACCTAATTCTAGTTAGATCCCCAAGTATATTTTCAAACAAATACAAAATTATTTGACTTCTAAGGCCATCACGTGATGATCTCCCCACTATAATGTAACTCTCAAATAAAGATACAATCATGGTTAGAAATATAAGAGGACTTTAATATCTCCACAATGGATGATATAAGTTCAATATAGAATAACAATTTACCGTTATGATACTTAAAAACACCCAAATAATGCTCAACCATCATATAAATCAATATTCATTCCATATTTTTGTCATTCATGTTTTTGGATTATATTTCCTACAAGGGGAATTGAAAAACATATTTTCATTTATAGGTGTATTAAATAGTATTAAATTAAATTATTTTAGTTACTCGACATAAATTAACTATATTGGATTCATATTCTATTAGAAAAATTTATGTCGAGGGATTTAGTTCTCATTGGATACAATATATCACATTCCAAATAAATACTGCCATCAATGGTTTTGGGAACAAAATTATTTGTCCAATTATATGTAAAGATTTAGATAATTATTTACATTGGAATTGAGTGTTGAGATTCATAGAAAAACATACCATTTTATCCCATAAAAATATAACTAATTCATAATAAATATTCATAACATTAAATTATAAAACCATCACCATATATAAGATGAATAAAGATATTATTATTGGTAATCCTTTTATTTAAATATTAGGAAGCTTTATCGTAATTTTTTTGAGAAAAAAATTCATTCCCCTTTCCTCATAAATGTGGTGATAAAAATATTTATCCTAGAAAAGTATTGAACAATATATCGATAATATATAGAAACTCAAATAAAACATCAAATCTAAAAAACCATTATATGATATTTTGAAGAAAAAATTACATCTACCTTTTCATAAACTGTAAAATTTATTTCCTCCAATAAATAGTCCTAAGAAAATTAACATTATAAATATAGATTTTTTTGAAATAATATAACAATGATTGTGTTCCTATAATTTTTCCAACACATACATGTCATGAACTATAGTAACCCTATCCCAGTTACCTATATGATGCCATGTGCTTCCATTAATCCCAAGGGAATGGCCTGATCCTTAGGGGCTCATGAAAAGTTACATGGGTATCAACATAATATTAGGGAATGGTTATACAATTTTAGATTGAAATATATTACATGAAAATATCCTCCTAGAAATTTTTCCTGACATATCCATTTGTTGGATGTCCAAAAATGAACATCATATGACTTGTCGTAGTTTAATAACAACAACATTCACAGAAGAAAAATTATATATTTGAATGCAACCAAAACATGAAAAGCATTGCTCCCCATATTGAAACTTTCCATAAAAATAGAAATCAAAAAATAAATAAATATAAAAAATTATAAGTGAATAGGTAAGAAACTAGCCACTTACATTAACTAACTAACCATTTACCAAGCCTATCATAGATTCCAATAATATTCTTTCGACTCACACAACCAAGCTACGAACATACTACACCTGCCAATGTACCATTCCTTACCTTAAATTAATTATCATAGATGATTCCTTTTTACCAGGGGTTTTATGTTGCTTATGACCCTTCATACTCAATAGGATACAACTGACGGTGTCTAAACACACACACACAATGATAAGATGATGAATTATTGATAATACCAACACATATACATTTATATAAAATATATATTTATAGATAGTTACAATGTATGGTAAAAATAAATAGGGAATTGAATAAATTAAAACAAATTGTTTTTTTAAGTATAGTTGATTTTCTATAAATCACAAAAAATAAAGAAATTAGGAGACATATAAAAAACATTAACAACGTTATCTGAAACTACTTTGAGGTTGAGCTATGAATCCATGTACTATGCCTATCCACTTTATGGGAGATTCCCATGAAGGATTTATATTAGAAACCATTCCCTATACAAGGAATCACACACACATAGATATATATTTATTATTTTTAAATTATTTAAAATCATAATACATAGGAGGCCTCATATTTATATAGGAAGGTACTATATATTTAAATAACATTTTCATAGGATAAATTATATTCTTATTGGAAGGAACTATATATCTATATCATCCGCACATAATAGGCCATATCTACTCAATTAATGTAATGGATACATGTTGGTGTTTAGATGCATGTATATATATAAAATTTTATATATATACCTAGTCCCAAATGGCCCAAAGGCCATATTTTTTATACATTTTTTATAATCCCTCTTTTATGGTTTTAAGGGGAACCCTTACATGGTCCATAGGATTTGTGACATTACAACGTGTGAAGTTCTTATAAGAATTCATCCAGACTATAACTACTTGAAAATACCCCCTCCCTAGAATCGATATCATGATGTCAACTCTCCACATTCTCATGACTGTTTGACTAGGCTTCTCGTGCAAGCACAAGCTGGTCCCGATGGTAATTGACAACCCCTCTCATTATTCCAAAACTGTAAGCTCTGCTCTGGTGAATGTGCCTACTATGAATCCTTATTATAAATCTATTACTTTTAGAGTCTGTGCGGTCCATTTAAGCACAATTTCTAAGTGGCCCGAAGGCCTTGAGGTGGCTATAAGGCCTTGAAATTCTGGAGGACTAAACCGGTGGATCGAAACACAAAAAAAAATGAATAGTAACGGCTACTACAATACCAAACCTAGTACCTTCAACCGTACATGCAACAACATTATTGTACTACCCTATATGTTTTTATCCACCTTCGTTTCTTCTCGAGCCTCTTGGATGAACTTATCGAGTCCTCTCTAACTTAGTTGAGGCTCTTATTCAATATATAGCTAGTCGTACATCTATATAATATCTCCCAACTCATAGGATTAAACTATTACTAGGTATCATCCTATACATGGAGGCATATATTTTCATATGGAGGTAATATATATATATATATATATATCTCTCTCTTTGTTTATCAAGTACACATATCACTATCAAGAACCTAAAAAAATAGGTCTTAACAACTTCGTATTTGAGACATGACAAGATTGAGGCTCTTTATGTACAATCATAAAAAATATAACATTGAGTATGGTATTTATAATAATACCAAATATTGAAAATTAAAACATATGTATCAAATAATATTAGAAAACATTATCTATAAATTAGAAACAATAAAACTTGATATATGAAAAAATATATTCTCTATAATAATAATAATCATGCTTATTATCAAGTAAAATGATTACTTCTCTCAAGAAATAGACATGAAAGTTTCAATATGAATGTGTAGCACCCTAATACATTACAATATTTTTAATTTTATAATAAAATTAATTTTTTTCTATCTTTCTTTATACGTAATAATGTGTTAATCTTACATTACACATAATACTAAGTTATCTTGTGTTATATGAATCATCGAGTTTTACAACCTTTTAATGGTACACCTATTTTAAAGATAAATATTCACACATTTATAAATATTATCTGTAAAATTAAAATTCATTTTTGAATGAGTAATGTGAAATATATATTTGGTTGAACATTTGGATTTTTTCTAAGAAGTTTTAGTTTTTGATAAATAGTGAATAATACTGCTTTTTAGTTGAAAAACCCATTTCATTTAAGTTATTAAAAAAATTTAACTATATTTTAAATTCTATTTTTGTGTTCTAATAATTTAATTATACATATATTAATCCAATTTTTTCATTGGGATCTTTTATATATATACTTTGTTAAAAAAAACATACTTAATATTTGAACATTTTCACTTTAAAAACCTATTTTTTCACCTCTGTGGTATTATCATTAAATTTAATTTTTCCTCTTGTGTGGGTTGAATATAGACAAATAGAAATACAAAGCTTGAATTAGTATTATATTTATTGTCTAATAAGCATAAATTAATTTATTTTACCAAAAATAACAATGAAATTTAATAAAATTTATTACACCGATTAAGGTAAAATTAAGCTTAACAAGGGAAACATAATAAACATTGGAGATAAAATGACCTATGAAATTGTACAAAAAAAATTGGATAAAAATATTCGGACCATCAATCATTTGGATTTATTTTAATCTATTAGTAATACTCATTTCCCTAAAATTAAAACATTTAATATGTTATGTATTGAAAAAACCAAAAATTCATCTTCCTCGATTTTCATCACTATAAAGCTTTGGAGTATGGATGAATAAATATAGTATAGGAAATAAATATTATTATTAAAGGTAACTCAGTTTTTTAATATCATGATAATTTATTTTTAATTTTTAGATATTATTTATTTACATTGAAATCTAAACATATGATAACACGTAGATTATTTATATAATAATTAAATAAAATAATTTTTTCTAAAAATAGTATAAGTAATGTCAATTTAATGAATTGTTGTGTTTGATTATTTTATAGCTGAATATATCATGTAACATAGATTTTAACATAGTATATTCAAATTAAAATATTGTTTTTGATACTTTTAACTTAAAATTAAATAAATATTTTCAAAATTGACATTAATGTTATTTCACAATAAATGATATTGTCTAAAGAATTTAAAAATAGTTAAAATATTTATTATTAAAATTAATTCATAAATGTTAATAAATAGAAAATATGGTATATATATGGACAAATTTAAGTTTTATAATGACCATATGGACCCCTAAATATTAAAAACATTATCATTATTGTTCGACATAAATTAGTTGTTTTGCGCGTTAAATGCGGTTGTTTAAAAATTATTTTCCAAAATAGAAGGGTTTTTTATTTAGTAAATTATATATAATATATATAATTAATTATGTATATTTTATATAATAAATGAAACTATAATTTTTTATTTATGGTTAAATTACATTGGATATAAAACTGGTTAACTTAATAAAAAACCAAAATTGAAAAAGTGGGGAAACATGGAATTTAAGGGGTAAAATTTTTTACAATGGTTATATTTTTGTGTTTTGGAGGTTTGGATAGACTATAAATCCCTTGTAACCAATTATTATTCTATTTTAGATTCATGTGAGCCTAGGGATACCTCTCAATATTTTTTATCTTTTTATATTTCCATGAATGCCACTTCCCCTCCACTAAAAAAAGGCATTCACTCTTCCCCTTCTTCATAATTATAAAGTCACTTTAGATTATACAAAATATTCAAAAATAATTTCGCTACATACCATACCACAACCTAGAAGCCTCTCTTTGGTAATAAATAAATAAAATAAATTCCTTTGTGGAAAACCAACTAAAGTTACTTGAAGAAGAGAAATCATTCTTCATTGATCACTTCAGTTTTATTTCATTTTAAAACCATTAAATTATAAATATTAAATTATTAGAAAATCAAATCATAATAAAAAATATAAATAGACTATTTTATGTTAAGGGTTTTAAATACACTTACTCACTTCCATAAAATGGGTAACCAAATTTTCTTTCATGTGAACAGAGGACTGCCGCCTCCTGAAATGATGTCATTAATTGTTCCTTTACCACCTTCATGGTTTGGAATTATGATGGAAAACATATTTTTATATAATATATATGATATTATTTTTAAACATATTCACTCTGATTTATTTTTATATGAAACATACATTTATTCTTTCATATTGTTTTAATATGATAACTTCATTTGTTGACGTGTGGACTACATCCTCCTAAATGTGATGTGAAATGTTAAATCATTACATGAAATGTATTAAAGATGGTTTAAATTAAAAATATGTGACATAAAATACATATATACATGGAATAATTACCTTTTTAATTATAATATTTCACTTTCTTTCAGTCCACTTTCAGTCACTTTTCACACACTAAAAAGTGATAATGTTGTTCATGGATGTGTGGAATACATCCTTCTCGACACAATATAATTCCTTTTAAATCACAATAATTATATATATAATTATATATTATGAAATAAAATTGTATTGGTTATATAATGATAATTATTTAAAAAAAATTCTTACCAAAATTCTATCCAAAATGATAATTGAAAAATAGAAATGTTAAATATGTGTATGTACTGTCTGTCGTCTCCATTATTGATTGTTGGTTAATTATTAATAACCACTTTTTATGAATGATTTTAAAATAGTAATTGATGTTAAAATATGATAATTATGTTATTATTATTATTCTATATTTTTTATATAATGTCCCCTTTGACTGTAGTCGATCTACCAATGTAATTTCGGACACAAAAATTGAATTTAGTCAAAACAAAAAATGTAAACATAGTTATTTTAGTAGATGTATAAAAATTATAATAAGTGAAATAAAATAAATAATTAAATTGGAAAATATTATCCATAAAGTAAGTTATTAAATTAATTTTAATATTCAAGAAGATGAAGATCCATGGGGCAATTTATATTCAGGTTAAAGGATTCATGGCATACTTTTTCTTTTCTGAGGCATACACTATTGTCACAATTTATTTCTTTTATTGTAGTTTATATACTACAAATTTAAAATTTAATATCATTAATCCCTCATATTTCATGGTATTTTATGTTTAAATTTGAATTTTATCATCCAAAGGGTTTTGGTTGAAAATTTCCATGTCGTAAAAGTTTTATTTGATATATCACTAGTCATTTGTGATTGTTAACATTCTCTGGAAACAATCACTTTATTGTAATAATTTATTTTACATTAAATTTATATTAAATTTTCATATAATTTATCATGTATATTTTAATTTCCTAAACATTATACCATTTTTATATACCTTTTTCACATAGATACTTATTTGAGTAGTTTGAGAAATATTGATAAATATTTATCTTCTATTCAATAATGTTATTTGGTAATGAGGTTTATAGATTAATTAAATTGATTATTCAATATATAAATAATTAATTGGAATATAGGGGCCCTATATATCCCCTAGATACATTTATAGGATTTATGAGACAAACTATATATGGTTATGGAAAATGCCTTACCCATTTATTATATTCCTTAAAGGAAGGATCGATAGTAATAGATTCATGTAATGAATCCTTGAATTTTAATATTTAAGACAAAACATGAAAATGATACACATTACCCAATTTAATATATCATGTTAATATAATTATTCATAGATAAACTTGTACCCAAAATAATTATTAAGAAAACTAATTGAGTATAATAATCTCAAAATAAAAAAGTACTATTTGAAACAAAAATAATAATATTTATCAAAATATAAGGTTTTTTTAATAAATTGTAAAACATCGTGTTTTAATTCATTTTCATAGAACAAGAATCACTCATAGGGTCAATAGAACCTACCCTAATTTTTGGTACGCATTAAAATACATCCTAAATCACTAAAGAAATATCTAATACTATGAAACCTGAATTATATAACTACCTAATCCTTTGCCACATGACGTAATAGTAAAAGTAATTCTAAAACTAAAGACTCATACGTAGATAAATTTTTATGATCCCAAACTATAATACCTACATAATACCTAATTATTATAGTTATTCATTACATATAAGAATAAATACAACCCCAAAACATATAGATTTAGAGTATTTTAATATTTGTAAAATAAAAAACTAATTTGATAATATTTTAAACATCTCCATCAAATTTTATTCACAGAAGATATCATTTTAGACACATAATTTTTAATAACCATTGTCTTAACCTGAGGAATGTAAACATAATAAAGGGTAAGATAAAACTCTAATTAATGATGAATATTTAATATATCAATCAAATATCATTAGTGATAATAATATTGGTATATGGGTATGAGAAAATAATAAGTGATATTTTACAAAGAATTAGAGAATTATACCCAATACAAAGTTATTCCAAAATCATGAGTCATGGTATAAATCTATGACACAAAATAAATCATGAATAATAGGGGTATTGAAACATGAGTTTAAAATCAAGATGTATGAAGTGATAATATTTGGACTATATTTAGGTAGAAAAATAATAATAATAATAGCAATATATTTAAAGGCCAACCATAATGGAATTACTATCATAATTAGGAAAACAACTGACCCATTACATAGAAGATTTGGGATAACAATCTATATCGCATAACATTTTTGACATAGGCTAAATATCATAATCCCATCCTTATATAATGAGATACAAAACATTACTTAATTTATTTGAGGGATATCATTGATTCACACATTTAATATTGATATATAATACAAATGTGTTCTTTAAGGGCATGAAAACATTTATAATTCAATTATATCTTAATAATATAGTGAGAAATATATTATTTATATAATGAGTTCTCTAAATATTTATCATAATCCATCTAGAGGAATTAGTAGGATGGTATCCGTTGATTATATCCATAGATAAGCATAAGAAATATTTAATTATTTCTAAATGTACAAAAACACTTTTATAAGAACATTTGAATGTTATATTAAAATTTTATATGAAAGATCTCTTTCATTTGATAAATTTTTATTTAAAAATAAAATATTTTGTAGAAGAATAGGAATAAAAAATAATTTCTAAAATATAAAAAAAAATTAGAGAGGCAATGAAAAATAAATACTATAGAGGGTAAAAAAAATTATATGAAAATATCAAAAAGTAATATTTTTTAAAATAGTTTTAAATTCTCTAATTTTTAATAGAAATAATTATTATGGAAAATATTAAAAGATATTACATTAAAATTATTTATAAAAATTGAATGAAAAAATGAACAACAATAATATGTTATTTTAGAACAGATATGGATATCCATAGAGTAATATAAATAAAATGGTTGTGGAAAAGAATGATTACCAACTAAAAATAAAGGATAAACTTGGTTCCACATATGCATATAATTAAATTTTAATTTTGATCCAAAGGGATGATAAATGATAAGAGGATATTTGAGGACTACAAATCAAAAAACGATAAGAAAATAGTAAATATTATTTACTTACTTATATGAATAAGATTATTATTTATTTTTATTTTTTAAAAAACATTCATTTAAATTTCCCTATTAAAAATATATTAATTAATAATTATTAAGTCAATATTTGGATGTTAACATTTCAATATTTCATTAACGATTTATTTTGGCGGTTCTGATCATTATCAATGGTCATGGATTCATAACCAAATTAAATTTCAAGATAATATAACACATTATTTTCATATATTTATAGATTCATATAGTCATTTCATATATCTTTTGGTGATGGATCTCATGAAACACATATAAATAATTTTTTTGAATTTCTCATCAATAAAAAGAATATATTTATCAAATATAATCATATATTACCACCCTATAATTAAAAAAACAAAAAGTCATCATTGTTACATATTTTCACCATTATTAAGGTATTATTAGTTATTATTTATGTAAAATTTATAACATCATTCATGTTGGTGATATAATGGTCCCAAATAAGAAAATGATAAAAATATTGAATGAGTAAGAAAATGTAATTTTACAGTAATAGTGCCACTTTTGTTAAAGATAAATGTTTATTTTTTTAATTGTTAAATTATTTTTACAAATTAGTAAATAAAAAAGATAAGTGAGATTGGTCAAGAAGAGAATATGATTTACATTGATGGATTGAATCTATTCTTATTGAGACTTATGGAAATGTGGGATTTTGGATTTATTCTTGGGACCATAGGTTTAGAAACATGTAATATGCTTATCAGGGATATTAATTTAGAAGGTATTCAAGAGAAATTATAAATGAGTGTTTTTGTTTTTATATGGGTAAAAGTGGGGTTTGTTTATTGATTATAATGGGTGGATTTTTTTTGTAAATAATCATTTCATAATATTAAATGAAAGACGCATTTAAAAAAAATAGAATAAAAAATTTTAAAATTAATGAGGTTAACAGAATTAAAGTTCAATAAATTAATCTTATAACTATTTAGAAGAATTTTTTATCATATTATATGACTGTATCGCTTAATTTAATCCTTTAACTTCATTTTAGGTCTAACCGTCATAACCAAATTTTTTATATTATTAACTTATTATTAGTCCTAAAATTATACAAAACATATTAAAAAATATATAATTTATAAATATAAATATTAAATTCATGTTATTTTTTTAAATTTCTACTACTAATAACAATAAATTTTAATATAAGTACACGTAACTTTTTAAATCATTTATTAAAATAATGATTTCTATGAAATAATTGAATTTATAATTATTTCATAGAAAACAGTAAAATTAAAATATTTTTTATTTTGTTTGTATATATATATATATAAGTAATTTCATTAAAAATTATAATTCAAATATGAGAAATTTATATTTTAAATGGAAACATATTTAATATGTAATTAAAAATGTGTTTGAAAAAAATGTTCTACCATGAATAAATAAATTAGTACTCGTTAAAGTAAAATGATTATTTATTATATTATATTTATATATTTTACTAATAAATACTTCAATTTAATTAATACATTTTCTGGGTTTATTCACTGAACGTAATAAGTCTATCAAAAATATTTAATTCATAAAAAAACTGTTTCTTTATAATCAATGTTATTCACCAAATTGAAATAAAACCCTTTTATTTTTACAAAACTAATCTAGTTCTCTAAAAAAATTATTTTAACTAAATGTAATTTTATTTTATTTTGTATATTAGTTAATAAATATTCAATATAGATAAATGTTTCATGTATTTTAAGATATTGAACACACCAATGTTATTTATAGGGAGATATATAATAAAATAAAAGGGTTTTATATTATAACTACTTAAAATATTTGTACCGTATAAATTATCATAATTAAATGTAAAAAATATGGATATTTCCCATCCTAACATCAGGTCCCCACATCACATCTTCAGACATATAATTCCTCCGACGATATTTTACTAGGTGAGTAGCCATGTTTGTAGAATTTTATATCGATGATCCAAGATTAAAACTAGTTATTCATTTAAGGGAGATAATTCACCTGCTATAGAACAATATAGTTTAATAATGTTAAAGTATATTGAATATAATTTTTCAAAAGTGATATATGGAACATATCATCTACTTGGGACAGTTTTTGTGGATGCATAGATGATATTATACTATCCCCAAATGATCAAGGATTTAGAAAGGAACAATGTGTATTGAGAGTAATTTTCATTTATTCTTGAGTCATGTAATCTTGTTACGTGGTTGTTTTTTTTGAAATACTTAGTATCTGGCTAGATATTCTTAATCTAATTAATTATTATCAAAATATATCTTCTATATACATGGTGGTGTATTTATATGAAAATGAACTATATGAACATTTTCTTTCATTTATTTAACAAGATAAGGTCGTAAAAAAAATTTATCTCCGAATTAATCCCTATATATTGATGTTCTACATGAAATATAATATAGACATTCAGATTGTTTAATTTGACTACAGGAATGGAAACTATTGTTATGTGAGAATTATATGAGGGGAAGGTGTTGATCCGAACATACTTTGATGTTCATTGAATGAGATATCATCATATCTTCTATAGATTGAATGGTAATTTTATTGTAACCATAATATAAGGTTAATAATTAGTGCTAAATCATTGGTCCATATCAATTTATTCTAGAAGACATATCAAAAGCATTATGGTAAACCTTGATTTCCAAAATGATGTAATGTAATGTGGTACTCTATATAGCTTTACCATTTTTTCTGTATCCTATCAATTTGAACAAGCTATAAATTTTCTCAAATAAAAATGAAATGTGTTGACTTTGTAAGGTGATCAATTAAAAAACAAATGAAATTACGGGAATTATAGATAAGGGGAAGAGTGAAAAAGAAATAATGATGATTTTATCCTATTTCAATATAGATATGGGTAATGGTTGAATCATCCAATTAGATATTTATCATTCTACCTTAACTCACTGACATACCAATCATCAGGATACATACATATAAATCTCCCTAATCATGTTCTATATCCATAAATTATATTTTATATGTATATATATATTATTTCCCCCATAGTGGATAATGAATGATAAGACATGTGCCTCATCCAAAAAATCCATTTATTTTGGTATCATTGGGACATATAGTAATTTTTCAAATCTAATTACTCCATCATTGTCATGGTTGGACTCTATAATATTTTCTACCATATATTTTAGCTATATATTCCCTTAAAATAAATTTGGGATCTTTACATTGATAGATGGTTGAGCGATAATTTGGAATGATAGGTTTTCCCTTATTCACTTATTATTTAATGGTTCATCATGTAACTCCACATATATTGGGTCTATTTGAATTCAAATAATGTATAAGGTATTATGATCCATTATATAAAGAGAATTTACCACCTTTCGTGGATTACCAAGTTTTTAATGTATTTAGTTATAGTCCCTGATCAACTCCAACCATAACCTTTTCAATAAGTTTAAATATTCTTCTATGAATATATGTTATAACTCTCAGGGTTAGTATATATATCACACATTTCACATTGGGATAATTCCATAATATAATTAATGTAAAAAATACCAATACATGATACATGTAATGTGTTGGGTGATTTTTATTTTCAAAATTAATTTTACCTGAGGCATATGATACCACCATGTCATACTGTAGGAGGAGACATCCAAATAATTTAAATGATGCATCACTATATATCACAAAACCTACTCCAATGAAATGTAGTGTGATTATATATGTATTGATCAAACTTTTCATATGATCATGAAATTTTATTCACATTCATTTATCTAAAATTACTGTACTGTTTTTTTAGTTAACATGGTTATTATATTTGACCACCGTAAGAAATTTCACTCAAAGCATCAATCATATCTCATCAATCTATGGAAACTATAGTTATCGACTATAATGGTTGGTCTAGTTCACTTTTCAATTACATATATTTTGATATGATCAATCAATATACCCTCTTCTATGATTACATGACTCAATATTCATATTTTAATAGACATAATTAAAACATTATAAATTTTTAATTAGGTTTCTCCTTTCTAAAGTTCTTGAACATGGTCCAAAAATGATATTCCTATTCTTACATGCTCTAGGAATATATGAGAATATTAAATTTTATGACAGTGAAAATTTTATTTTGGTAATGTATAAAGAATCTATTAATTAGATTAGTGAAAATAGAAGGGGTTTTTTAAGTTTGAGTGGAATCATTATTAATTCATAGTGTAAATGTATTTTAATAATGGTTAGATTGGACAAATTATCTCACTTAACCCGTAGTTGATTGTATCCAAATTGTAGGTGAAATCCTAAGAATTATTAATCTCTTCATAGTTGGTCCAAATATTCTTAAATATGGGGTATAAGATTCATATTATGATAGTGATATTTTAATGTTAATAATAATCATTTTTTTGCAAGCAATGATCTATCCACATTTTTAAATAAGAGAACTGGTTCACGCTATGGAAATGTTATCTGACATATAAAACCATTATGTAATTTATTTTTTGTTTTTTTATATTACTAAAACCCAGTCAGATCAATTTTGCAAGGACTCTTTGATATAGTAATAAAAATAGGTATTCATTTTATTTAAAATTAAATTGTATAATCTCCTTGAAGAAAACACAAATCTTCTAGAATTTGTTTAATATTCTAAATAAGGATTTATTTGTTTAATAATGTTGTTTTACTCAATAATTAGACCTATATATACATCATTTATAGATAAAAACTCCTATATAAGGGATATATCTTTTATAGAGATCTTATAGTTATATTTTCATTGATATGGATTTCAATGTGTCCCTTTGTTTGGTGTACTTATTATTTTTATTTCCATAGTCCTTACAATTTCAATTATAGAATTTTGGAGGGAAATTATGTTGAGAATTCTATAATTACAATTTTTTAGTTGGCCACTTCATATCACATTATAATTCATAAAAAATAAGAATTTCTATCCAACACTTAAACTATTTACATGTTCTTTTGAGTCAATTTCCACATTTCTTCATTCCATATTTTTTTGATGTTAGAAGATTAGATTTTATTATTATATGGGTTTTATCATTTTAGTTTCCTTGAATGAATATTTTATTATATTTTCTAAAAATCCATGGTAAATATGGGAGTCTTTAAGTTATATTTCAACATTGGGATGTGATTGATCAATTTATTCATATCTACAAAATTCACTTACTGTTAACACTATCTATAGACATGTTTTTAAGACAATAAACAATGATCAATTTTTAGCTAAGTGTTAATGATAATACTTAAATAATTACTTACATGTCTTGTAAAGTTTACTTCATATGTTCTAATGTAATCATCCTCATTTTTTAAATAAGAAGTGCTTAACTCTCTATTTTTTTTATAGAGTTAAAGGAAAACACTTAACAAAGCATAAAATATAAAACTAAACCCATTATATAGAGTTTATTTATTCCCCTTACATTATATTCTTAATTAAATTCCATGATTTATCTACTCCCCCATATAAATTATAATTGGATAAAATAAAATTTTCATTAGAGAAGGAATAATATCTTTCTATTGTAAAAATACCCCACTTAAAACATACTGCGTCGAATATAAAATTAAAAGTGAGAGATCATTATCATAGTTTGAAATTGTTCGAGTTTAGTTACCTTTTATGATGACATTGGATATTGTATTTATTAAAAATATTTCTTATTTTTATATATATTTTTGAGAGTATAGACATAAAATTTTTCATTACATCCACCACTCTTCATTGTTTATCATGAGGATAAACATTGTATTTTCCCTGACAATTGTTTTCAACTAGATTACTCCTAGTTATATCCATTGAGTAAATCATGTAGTTAGTGTGAGTATCATGATATTTATATTATAGTGATTAGTAGTATTATAAGGGAAATAAATCCTAACATGTACAAAATTATGAAAACTTTATTTCATCCAACAACATTTTACTTTCATACACAATTAATTTAGATAAGAAATAATTTTTTTGGTTATATCCTATTATCCCTTACAAACTACTCCCCAAAAAATATTCCCCTCTATGATACCAATTTATATGACCCAAGAATTTCACATATAAACACTACTTCATTTTACTAGATGATATATTACTTCTCACAACAAATTGCACACAAGAAACTATATTATTTTCATTTTTGGAGATTATATATGTAACCAATTTTTTTAAACATTTTAATCATCACACACAGACATAATTATATTTATTTTCATCATATGTTATTAAATTTTAGGAATATTTTATGTAATAAAAGTATTTATATCCCACGTAATGGAAACATAATATGGGGAGAGCTCAATTGTTCTGTAATGGTAAACATAATTGATATTAATCAATGATTATAAGTGAGTATAAGATAATAATTTGAATATGAGAACATAATCAAAGTTCATGGACCTACCATAAGATAATCATATCCAACAAAAAAACCCATAATTCTGGATCTATTGCATTAATCATTTGAGTAACATAAATAAGGGGTTATATCTGTTTGGATGCTTATGTTAATAATTATGAGTCATGAATGAGTATAGTTATCATAAGAATGAGTAATAATATGTTTGAATAAATATAATATTACAAATAATAAAATATTTCATAGATAACCACAATGAAATTATTTTTATATCTACATGATTTATGAGACCAATCCATGTTATAAAATATCTATATTCAATGGATAAAATCAACATCAAAACCCATTTCTTCCCATGAGGACTAACAAATGAACACACTGTATAGACTTCAACCTATTTAGTGTGATAATAACTTGAAACACACTTACATACATTCGATAAACCAACTACATGAATAAATATATCCCACACAAGTCAGTGAAATACGATTGGTTCATTAGATATCATATGAATTGAAATAGAAATCCCCATATCTAAGACTTATTTTCAAAACAGTCTGACATGTTCTTCATGAAACTGAGACATCATCCATTATGATCACTCAAAAACCATGTGACGTTGAAATGGTCATTCCATATGGATACCCACTCAGTTAATAGACCATAGACTATTGAATACCGATGATAGAACCACATTGCTTCACAATTCAAACTATGAAACCCCATATCTGATAAAATAGTTACCCATGAATTACTTATAAATAACCCATTTTTTATTCAACATAGAAATAATTGTGATGGAATGATGAATCATAAGATGAAGTCGATGAATTATTTACAAGATAATTATAGTGTTTTTGAGCCATGCGAAACTATTTACTTAATGAAGGTTTTCTGAATGATTAGGGTTTGAGTGTTTATATTAAATGAATTATAAATTATCATTTTCATTATGTTAGTAGTTTTCTTGGAGAACACACAATCATTTTATTCTCATCCTACTACCCCACATGGCCTTTTCCTCTATTCATATTCCGGGATGTTTAGTCCTCCATCAGGAGCTCACTAAGAAAATAGGTATCCCAGGAGAGGTTAACACAATTATTATACTTATAATGATTATATAAAACATGTGATTATCCCTCCATGTTTCCAATTAGTGGACCAATCCCATTAATATGCTTACCAATGGAACTGACCTCCTTTTTAAGGTCCCTATGTGGGTCCATCCTCCAAAAAACAATATATTGTGCATATTTTCTTTCACCATGAACCTACCATGTGGACGTGCCTATACTCACACGCCTAAAAACAAACAAGGATACTTTAGGTAGTTTGATCCCTTACATATGTTATTTATTACTAGATTAGTATTCAATCAACTCACGTCATATTTATCTTGGAAAATATAAAAAATGGACACTTAAATCCTCATACTTACCACCATAAATGCATGATTAGGTTTTTAGAAATACAAGAGTGGGCCAAATTTTATCATACAATAACTTGATAAAAGGTTTTTCCCCCATGACCATCCTCACTAATACAACCCTTAGTTAATTTTCAGTGATGCATTTACATGATAACTAGAGTACACAATATAGTGATTATAGTGAGACCATAACCAATCCATGAAATCCAATCACAAAAAGCTCATCTCGAATCATTATTAATATGGGATCTTGTTGGATTTTCATTACAGGTTTGATTGGTGGAAGACAAATTTTTTATTTTCCCTACATATAATATTCAATTACACTTTCATGGACTTGTTACCCTTAATATCTCCCATCCTATTAATATAAAGGTATATGAGAGGATGTGATTGAGTTTTGTTCTAGGTGTATTCCCTATCATCGGGATTAGTGATTGATTTATTTTCCACATTTTTATCCATTCCACAAATGGGATTCATTCAATATGTATGTGATAATTTATAGCTTAATGATACATTTTATCTCCAACAAGTCTTCTATGACACTAATGGGATTTCTACATGTTGTAAACCTTAAATATAGAAACCATATCATATTCTACTGATTGGTTTAAGAATTATAGGAAAACATTATAGGTTTAATCCTATAGAAATTCTATATTTTCCCACACTTATAAACATATATGTCTGCACAACATATTATTAAACTCTATGGATAACATTTTAGTAATGTGACATAATAATTCATGATAAAATCATTACCACATCTTGTTAAATTGAATAATGATTTTCTTAAAAATAACCTTACATAGTGCTCCTGGAACAATATAGTACTTGATTCCTATCAAGAGGGATGTGTATGATACTTATGATTCAATCAATCATTAACCATCAACCTTAATTTATCATATTCATGGGGCATTATTATTTTTAAATACACATATGTTAATCCTATATAGGTAATATTACATATTTAGTCGGATGTCACTTTCACTATGGGCATATTATAGGGGTAATCTCATAATTGGTTTATATTCTAGATGAAGTAATATCCTACAGGAGGGTTTTAATGTTTCCTAGAATAACCCCATTTCTTTCATTAGGAAATATTCCTAAAAAACACCATTATGTCCATGGGGTTATTTTCCTATCAGAAAAATAAACATCATACTATAAAGGATCATATTACATTTGGAAAAAATATAAACTAATTGTTTATTATTACATTAAGGGTAATAAAGAAAGGACCAATCATGCATATGTATGACACCAACCAACACTCAAAACCATTCCTCTAATCATCCTTACATCTTGATGTTAAACTATACAAATCATCTCTCATTACAATAAATTAAATGGTTTGATGAATCCCATTCACTATAACTGAACAAAAAGTATTTTAATTACATTCATAATGTTATATAAGAATCTCTTTTTGATGGACCAATCCCAACACAATCAAAATTAATTCTTCCTTGGATGGATTTAAAATATGGATCATAAACCAGTGGGATAAAAAAATAAATTAATATTAATATTAAATATATTTAAAATTAAAAAATTATAAAACCTCTATTAATTATGGATGATCAAATCAGTACATGTTTTAAAAATAATTCATAATGGTAAGAAACCCCAAAATGAGATTTGGGATGCATCCATGAATATGGATTAAATATGTAATGAATTATAATGGTATGAAATAATTCCCTCTAGAAGGTGAGATGAGATTGACCTCCCACTCTCTACAATAGTGTGTATTTAAATTAATAACAATCTTGAAACACCTATAATATTTTGAATATATATGTGGACTCATTATTTAAATGCTCAATTAGTAAGAGTAATCCATGCTCAGGTGTTATGTATAGACTCTAGAAGGTTTGACCATTGTCTTGTTTAATATCTTACTAGTTTTGTCCATCACTAATTAAGATGGTATCCATTATAATTTACTATAAAATTTTACCTCAACATAGGGAAATAAAGTAGTCATTGAACTCTCAAATTTAAATTGTTGGTATAATGATTGGGTCATATACTTCATTATAATATGGAAGGGTATTCCATACTCATTAAGAAAAAAACTATTACAATGGAATCTACTGAAACTCTATTCGTGAGTTTCATATTCAGTTCGTCCAAATCAAATTCTCCAATAGATTTAGTGAGTTAAAAAAATGGCACAAATTTTAGAAAAATGTTTTTAATAAACTGAGGAAAAGTCTCGACCAACACCAACAACCCATGAAAAGAGTAATTGAAAAGCATTAATAAAAACTGTAATGCCTAATATATCTATGAAACCATCTTCAAAAACAAAAAAAATGAAATACCACATGACATAATCAGTTAAATATAAAAAATAAAAAAATCAAACATTCAAATTAAAAATAAAAGAAAATAATATCACTCTATTTGATGATATAAAGAATAAATTATTTTATTTCAAAAATTTGTAGGTTCATGGGTACTTTATCATAGCAAAAAAATATTTTTTTAAAACTAACAAATCCAAAACATCATTATCAATTCATCCTAAATGAATGGCCTAATTATTTTCCCTTACACATAATGTTGGGAAACTGTATTGAAGAGTATTTTGTCCTCATGAACATCATTGATAAGATATTAGATTATTGGGAGGTAAAAATGGTAATCTTATGAACATAAGTAGACTGTGTTTCTCACATTCCCCTATAAAATGAAGGAGAATGGTTGGATGTCACTAGTATAGAAACAAATATGTTTAATGAATGGATGACTATGTAAATGCTCAATCAAGATAATTATTTCCATAGTTAATTGTAAAATATATCATTTGGGACCCAAAATCAATTAACAACAAGTGACTGAACTTCTTTAAAACCACAGTCTTCAAAGGATTTGTATTTTTTGAATTAGCGTAATTGGAAAAACTAGAATAATGAATATGATGGGAAACTAATGCTAATACATAATCCAGTTCTTAGTCTATATGATTTCATTCCATTATAGTTAAGAGGATGGGAATTTACCCACCAACTGGTCCAATGGGCATCAACCCATAAAATTGAAAAAACACCAGATAAAGTATTCCAATAAATCTCTTTCCATGTGATTCACATGGAAAATTCCTACTTTTTCAAAGAGGGATCATATAAACATGATCTCACCTCCCACAATCATGGAGGAGGGAGTGGATTCCATGCCCGATTGGGTCAAGTGAAATGAGGTCGAAATGGATCTCAATACTAAGGTCATATACATATTATAAATATATATTATTTAGAGACTATGATACATGAAATATAGATAGATTAATAGGGTCACTAGTTTATTCTCAAATCAGACATATTTTTTTCATTAAAAATCATACTATTGTATTGATTGAAAAAGTATCAACTATCTACATGAAACAAAAATATATAATGGTTAGCAAAAATAAACTGGATGAAAAAATATACCATTATATCTTTTTTCCTATAAGGTATCCACCTTCCTAGCCTCATAAAAAAACTCATATAGGGAATTATAATTCATTAGATTTTAGTGTGACATTTTGAAAAAATAGTTTTCGTCCTTTGTATGCCTTCATCTCTGTATTCAATAATTTTTTCCCAAGTGCTTCAAAAATAACTTTTTGAGGCTCTCATAACCCCTCAAGAGTTTAAAGTTGAGGTCACAATAGATAAATTGTATTTTGTAGAGATGGATCCCATTTAGTTCGATGATTTCATATCCTTCACAGACAATGAAAGTCATACAACATTAGAAGTAAATATCATGACCTTGTATATATTTATAATGATATATAACATTAGAATTTGTTAAACCCTAATTGACAGCAGTTTTAGAATCAATATAATTATAGAATAGAGCCTCCAATGATTGATTTACCATAATGAAAATTTTTCTCTCACCACTATGAAAATCGATGTGAATGATAAGAACAAGGAGAAGCCTCTTGGCCAGAACCATCAAAGAGACCAATTTAGAGTCCTAATCTCTAATTATGAATTTATGGTTTCCCCCAAGATAGTTTTTTCAATGATCTTATAAAACAATTATTATTTTATTCCTATATAGTATTTCATTCATTATAGCATCAATGTATCAAGTACCCTATTGAATAATAAGATGATGTTCTACATGGTAAGTTATCTATTTTAAATTCTTATGAATCTCAATAAAATTATCCATGATTCCATAGTTGGGAGGGAAAAAATAAAACAGAAGGTGATGATATATAAAAAAAAATAACCAAATGGTCTTGAAATTGACCCTATAACCTCATTCTATGAACTCATTGATGATTTTATATTTCTTGTCAATCGAATTAATGAATTATCATTAGACATGGGTTGATATCAAGTTATAAAACCCTTATCTTAGAAAATAAAGAAGTTTATCACATTTAAATCATACGATGGTCCTAATAAAGTACCCTAATTATATATAACTATGGTAGAGATAAAAGATTCTATTCCATATATAGATATAAATTTTGTTCCTTAGTGTCTCAACATGAACGAAGTACTGACTGATCTTCAACCCCCATAATGAAAAATGAATCTTAAACAAAGTGGATATTGATCTTTGGAGTAGAGGAAAGACTAGAAAGTTTGAAGGATTTACCTATTTACATAGGATATTTGTCACACAGATAGAATATAATTGTGTGAAAGAAGTGGGAAACCCTAGTTTTGGTTATGATTCCCCGAGTACGAACACTCTTGTTTTTTCTATAGGATCCCTGGTGATTATTTAATCTACTCCTAAATCAGAGAATTATCACACATATCTTGTGAGATTTAAAATTCCAATATATCATATCTGAAATATGAAAATGTCGGAAATTTTTTTTCCACTAATTATATTTGTTAAGAATGAGAGATCATATACTTAGTCCATAATAATAATTCACATGCGTTAGCACCCTCAGAGGATAGGGATTCCTCCTAGTCATTCATTGAAGAAACAAATACCCTTGTATCATATTATACTACCAAAAAAATCTCTTTAACGCCCACTTATATTGAAATTTATAAAGTTGGAGAATATGGATAATTAGTGGGATATATCAATGATTTCCCTATTTTCTTTGATGAAGGAATATAAACCACAATCAATCATCAATGATAAGTAAATTTTGGAATATAAAATGATCTAGAAACAACATTAATTATTTCCGCTTTTTATTTTAATGAATAATATACACATAAATCCTTTCTGAAAATGAATTGAGTTGTATTCACATTGTATTAAATATAAATTCTTTAAATTGATCTTGAGGTGGCCTCCCATCATCTAGGTCTTCCAAAGAACCACCATGTATACAAGAAGAAAATTTGGGGAACGTATCAGTCTCATGCTACCAAGGTAAATGCTTCTAATGACAAGCTCATTAAAGACAACCTCATTTAAGAGGTTCAATACCTAAAATAGCTTGCTAGAATTATCTCTATGATGAAAAAATATAAATATTAGGGGTCACATAGACTTGATAGATCTGAATCAGTTTTCCCCAAAATATGGTTTCCCAATTCCATTCATTGAAATTTTAATTGATGCAACTATTTTTTTATAGGTCCCCTCTATCAGGGAATGATACTCTCACAATGGTCATTTCTAGATACATGTCAATGAAATGGAGGAAAAAAAATTCTCGGGACCCTAAGAAGTATATTTCTATTGAGTAATTACCTTATACATGAAGAATATTTGTTACAAATACTGATATGTGATGCACCATATCTTGAAGAGGTTTTTGGGAAATATTGTAGAATAGTATATAGGTGATCTAGTCATCAAATAAAAATAGCATTGTGATCATCCGTCTAATGTTATGAAAGAATTAAAAAAACTCAAAAGAATTAAGATAACCCCCTCAAAATACCCTTTGGAGTAACATCAATGATATTTATCATCTTTGCACTATATCAATATTACAACGAGGTTATCCTCGATAAAACTAAGGAACACTCCAATAATTACTTCTAACATTCCTAGAAAATATTTTTTTTGGATTAATTTAAAAAAAACTATTAATTCTTCAAAATAACATTAATGGATTTATAGTTTAGATGTATATAATGATAGTAATGGATTATTCACAATGTAATTATGAAGTTCCCAAGTCAGGAAAAACTATATCCTCTTAATATGTTCTTTCGTGAGTGTTGGTTTTCCAGTATATGGAAAACCTGTATTCAAAAAAACTCTCCACACTCATATCCATTTTTCAAGATCTATGTAGGAAGAATAAACATATTTTCCATTTGTCATTTTGAAAAACCAATATTTTGTTTTCTTCACCCATCTCCTAGGTAGTTCATCCCTTTGTTTCGAGCTGAATAAGAAAATTTTCTTCTAGTGTGAGGTTACTACATAACTCATCTATCCAAAGAATTACCTACCATGTGAGATGAGTCCACCATGAATCTCTTGAGAAGAACAAAAATATTGGTGGTCTTACATAGTATATTACCTTATTTGGGAAGTCATCTAGAAGGTTCGCTATGCACATGAATGTATACCATGTGGAATAGTTTTTATCACACACCTAACATGATGTTGAGTCCCCCCCCCCCCCCCGCACATGACTAGAACATAGATTAGGATCAATTTAGGGTGTAAAAATACATCTTCCATTTGTGATTTTTAGTGGGGTGTTGAATCAACCCATGATCATATTTATCCAGGGAAACCATGAAAAATATTACATAAATAGACCCCTAAAACCATAAATTCATGATCATATTCTCGGTCACACCATAATGTATTTGTTTCAATCGTGCATTATGTTGATAAAATGTTTATTCTCCTAATTCTCCAAAAAATAATGATAACTTAGGTGATTTTCAACATGGTATGACCTTGAAAATGTGGATCCCCATTATAGAGACATAAGTGTGACCATACTTTGGCAATGAAATTTAATATGTCCAACCTTACCTCGAATTTGATTGGCCTTGGAACATGGTGGATGCCTAAAAAAATTAGTAATGGAGGTGAAAAAAGTATTCATAAGACTTACAAGGACCATTATAGTCCCATTATCATGAGTGGGTCCCCTTTGACTCTCCACATCTATCAATAGGTTTGATGGTGAGAGGATGAGGATAAGATTACATCTAGTTATGCATCCCAACATTAATCTCAATTATGGATTTCTTCTCCACCTAGTGGGACATGCCACCATGAGATTAATTCAAGGTAAAATTCTGATAATTATTCTCTATGTATGATTACTACTAAGTGTAATCCAAAACTCTCAATTCCTTCACCAAAGAAACTTGTTGTTTTGGGAATTACACTGAATCCTATTATGTGTAAGCCCCACTCAATCCTCTATTGTCACAAAACTCACAACATAGATGTCCTAATTAATTTGCGTTAACCTAAATGAAAAAAGACCTATTTTATTGGAATAAAACATCATAATAATTTCCTTAATACACGTTTTTAAACATCACAATATGACCATCTTACGTGATCATTGATTATACAAATCAAACTATGCGAGATTGGATTCTTATCAAGGAATATATGTAGGATTCATCTAAGAGGTTATGCCCCATAATCATCAACCATACATTTTATTTTTAATGGGCCCATATTCAATGTTAATCCAATTATATTCTTCATCACTATGCCATATTCCCTATGAGATCAGATTTGTCATTCACTCAGTCTATAATTCATGTCAACTCTCTTCATTAGGCCATATTCCCAATGAATCCATATCTAACCTGGAGAGATATATTTCTTCTAGGAATAACCTTATTTCTTTTTTAGCTAATATTATTGATGAATACAATTTTTTATTACTGGTAAGTGATCTTTCTTTTCAAAAAATGATTATAACGTATAAGGACATATACCTTGGGAAAATAACCTAATTTTATTATAATATATTTACTTCAAGGTAATCCTATAATGAATCATATTTTTTATGGATTTTTTTATAAATTAATTAAAAAAAAATTAGACCAGTGTTTGAGATAACATGAGATTATGAGGCCCAGTGTTTTTGGAACATTTCGATGAAAAATTTAAAGCATTTAAAAAAGTATATGTGTAGTTTTTATCTAAACTAGAATAAATTTTAAATGGGAACTAGATCAGAAAAATGAGGGAACCGTTGTATTCATAACATCGAATTTACCTTTGGTGGGGTCTAATATTATTTGGAGAGGGTCATATGAAGATTTTTGTTTATGTATGTATCGATAATAAAATATTTTATTGGAACACAAAAAGGGTTTCTTTTTTTAAAATGAACTTTGCAAAAGAATTCAGGTTTATCATCATAAACCTAGAATTCTTCTGACTAGTATATTAGGATATCTCCTAATAAACAATAGAAGATCGAGAATCAACAACAAAGGATCATAGATCATATCTTGGATCAATGATCGACAGATCATAAAATGACAACGATGCAACTTCACCCTTCATAAAAACTGATCCAAACTCTAGGTAGGGCGTTTAATATACATTTAATTTCCTTAACCCGTCTTTGTTCCAATGAAGAATGTAGATCAACTAGTTAACATGTTGATATGATATTTTGTTGTTCTTAAGGGATGGTTAAATTGTTGGGTTAATGAATCAAAGTTAATTATGATTATATTTATCATTATTTGTTAACATTCCAAACATGAATGAATTGAGGCTGACGTGAACAAGGAAAAGATCTGTTATGTGGTTCTTCCTATGTTTTTATTTCATTACCCTAATCTTTCAGTGTTTCTTGTTCTTAAAAAGACTTGAAAAGGATCAATTCACCATCTATCCGTAGCGAAATAATCTGAGATAAAGGATACGACATCGCAATGACATCATAGAAGTACGAAAACATGAAACGAATCACTTGATGTTGTAGTTTATAATGGATCAAGCTAGTTCCAGGAGTAGTGGCTATGGCCGCAATCAGGCAGAGCGAAAGGTGGAACAACAACTAGTGGGGTGTCTAGTGGTGGAGTGTGAGGTTTCGGTCCAGGAGGGACTTCATGGGAGCTCGCAGCGTTAGAAGTCGTGGGATGAAAATTTTGGACACGGAGGAAATGTCCCACATCCATGGAAGGTGGGCCGATTGGACCCCACGGTCATGTGAAAGTCGCATGGTAGGTGGATGGTGTGCCAACTGTGTGGAGATAGGAGGCACATGGTCATGGAAGACCGCAGGTGGTTCACTGAATTAGACTATATTAAGGAGGCTCAACCAGAGGAGGTGGGCCGCTATCTCTACATAGTGGTATATTCTGGTTTGGGTGGAACTAAACCAAACCAGGTTGGGTTGGGTTAGCGAGATGGTTAGGTCAGTTCTTGCTGGTCGAATCTGCCCCAAACCGGATCCGAGTAAGACATTTTCTGTAAAACATATGCAACATTCAGATAGTGTGTCTGTTTGATGGGGAATTTCTGGTTTTGTAACCCTTGAGATGAGACGTTACTTTTGTGATAATCTAAGTGATTTTTGAAGTTTTCACATGACATAATTTATTGAAAGGTAGTTCCCTAGATGTAAGCGCACTATGAGTGGAATATTGTTTCTATGTGAATCAGTGATTATGTGAGATGATGACTATGTAACATTTTGACAATATTACATGAGGAATGAATCAATTATCAACATTCTGTGTTATTGAAACTCTATGTGTTACTAACACTCTTTTTGTTATTTCATTCCGTGTGTTATCAAAACTCCATGTGTTACTGATATTGGGTGTTATATGGACTACATATAATAATCTATATTTACATTCTATTGACTTATGCCTCTGTAATATGACAATACATTGAGTTTTTCTATTATTATATACCATGTATCTCTTCATGGTATACTTTTTTTTTTTTGCGATACATCATTTATTTTATAGTGGTATTCCATTGCAGTTTCAGGGTGTCATAGTGATTATTGTTTCACTCACCCCTACATGGGACTAGCCCAATGATATCATTTCTTGTGCAGATGATCGACACATTGAAGGAGTTATATGTAGACTCAGACCAGGTGTTTCATACATTGATTAGACAAATGAGGTTTGCTCTTACAACTACAGAATTATGTTATACACATACTCTTTAGGTAGGGTTTTCTATAGGTGAGTTTCAGGAAATATTGAAATTACTGTTGCAGAATATTCATTTTTGTGGGCTTATAATCAATATCTATTTACCTTATTATATTCTATTATCATACTCTATGGATTCTATCTAAGTGAATGCATTCATTTTCTAATTAGTGTTTTTAATTTTAAGCATCTTGGCCTAGGTGATGTTTGTGTGTACAGGTACTTAGGAAAATGCCTCACATTCGTGGGATATTCCTAATCGGTGCTAGTCACCAGCCCCTGGACTATCAAAGGAGGGCATTTCATAGTCACGTCATGGGCCCCTCTAAGATGGGTTATCACAGAGTGGTATCATAGTATGTCAATTCTAATTAAGGACTGAGATATTGGGAGGTTGGTTTGGGGGAATACTGTCATGTGATCTGATTTTGTCTTTTAGGCTAGGGAATCTAGTGTTGTTGCAGATGTCATCATATCCATACACCAGGAGTATCTACAAATTATTTTTGACTTGGTACATGAATAATCTTGTTGCAGGGGAATTAATGGTACATGCATCATATAGGGCTTGGGTGTGTTATCATGTCCTTCTTGAGTCAGCTCATTGAGTATAATCTACCGCATATATACCAGCTTGATCTATTTCAGGATGTCTTACTATATAAATTTATCTACGATTCCATTGTGTTATCACAAGGTAGAATTTATTAGGCATGATGCATCAGTATGGGCATGTTCAAGAGATGGCACCACTGTGTGGTTTTTCAGTTTTAGTGCCACCAGTCGAGCTGCAGTTACTACTTTCACTATCTGTTGAGGATGAATTCAAGCTGAGTGCATTGAATGAGTATTAGAGGTAGTGACATCCTTGGTTTTGGGGTGATATAAACCCCCCATGTAGCTGAGGATTGGATAGAGGTAGTTACTCGTGTCTTCTTTCATTTGAGGACACATGCCGACTTAATGGTAGTCCAAGCTGCGAGTCCTATTTAGAGATCCGTGGGGTGGGGGTGAAGATTAGTAATCAAAAAAATGATAATGGAAACATATATTGGGAATAATTTGAGTAAATAATCAGATATGAGTTCATCCAAACTATGTTATGTTTAGTGTGCATAAAAGATATCCTGCATCTGCAGTAGGATAGTCAGATTGTGGCAGAGTACTTATTGAGGTTATTGATCTTTCTCGCTACTCCACAGTTATGGAACAAGGCATGTTCCTTAAGGATAAAACCTTTGAGAATGTCTTAATCCTAGATATAATAGAATAAATGATATCTCACCTATATATTATTGGGGTACTATAGGGATATATACTAGTTTAGAGATATTTGGTGGCGAAAACGTCAGCTGTGGGAGCTACTAATAGGCACCAGGCAACAAATCTTCATTTGTATGTAGATGAAAGTAGACAGAGGGTACCAATCCGGTCATTAAATCTAGTGGAAGACCCTAGGACACAAGATCAGTGGTTAATTTCTCTTAGGTAATACAAATTCATTGAATTACATGTTGTGTTACTCCTGTGATAGTTAGGGACATATGGAACGACATTTCCCGAACCGCCATACGGATGATCATGAGAGAGTTGAGGGACATCTAAAGAAGAAGAGGAGTCATAAGAATGGTGGTTTGTTGTGATGATGACATGGAAGAGGTGTAGGAAGGCCGGTATATGATGGGAAAAGATTCAACATAATACCACCACCACCCCCCACGTGGTCCATAACAGGCTTAGGGAGTAGGTGGACATGGAAGTGTACAACTGCAGCTAATGGAGGATTATTACCCTAGTGCTCTAGGGATAATTTTAGGTATGATACATGTCTTTTCCATTCAATATATAGTTTCTATAGACACAGGTTTCATTCATGATTTTTTTCATGACCCTGTTTGAGATTTTGAGATTCCAGTAGAATCTTTGATTTGATCCCTGAACAAAGAGCATCATATTGGAGGTGATTATATGATCACACACTGGTGTAGATAGTGTGACTTTATAAATGGAGGTGAGAGTTTTATTTGATATGTCTTGGTAGTGGCATCAAGACCATACAACATCATTCTCAGTATGGAATGGTTATCTACAGTCCATGACTAGATCGATTGTTTTAGGCACCGAGTGCAGTGTATCCATGGTGATAGGACCAGGTTTTCCTTTTTTGGTTAAAATGAAACTCTTACAAAGTTTGATGGATTTTCGCATAAGATGGTGCATCTGATTACCCAACAATTGGATATCCTCACCCTTGGTGTTTTGGATTATTGGAGCCCTCAATTTCTATAGTAGTGGAGGAGTTTGTGGGTGTCATTCCCAAGGATGCACATGGATTACCTCCTCTTAGGGAGGTTGACTTCTACATTGATCTATTCCCCGATATGACACTAATATCTACACATTCATATAAGATGGATCCTGTAGAGCTTCATGACTTGATGGTATAGCTGGAGGACTTGGAGAGTAAGGTCTTCATGAGACCCAATGTTTCACCCTCGGTGGCCTGAGTTTTGTTTACTAATAAGAAAGAGGAGATATTCAGGTTATGTTTAGACTTCTAAAACCTGAATCAGGTGACAATGAAGAAAATGTATCCCTTACCGAGGATCGATGAACACTTTGATCAGTTGAAGGGATTGAGATGGTTTTCAATGATTGACCTCATATCTGGATATCACCAGCTTCCTATAAGAGAGAAAAATGTATCGATGAAATCCATTAGATGTCAGTACAACCACTATGAATACTTGGGAATTCCGACTACTGTGAAAAATTCCCCATTAGTGTTCGTGGGACACAAGAACATTATCTTCTAGCCTTTTATATACTTGTTCATGGTGGTCTTCATTGATGACATGCTAGTGTACATAGTGACCGAGTATGATAACATGATACAATTAATGATGGTACTGGAAACACTCTAAGAGAACCAACATTATAGGGATCTCTTGATGTGTCAGTTATAGATTTGGGAGTTCTAATTTCAAGGACAAGTCATTTCAATGGCTAAGGTTTCAATGGATCCAGTGAAGATTGAGGAGGTTCTTAATTTGGATCCTCCCAAATGTGTCACTATGGGGCAGAGTTTCCTAGGTTTGGCTAGTTACTATCAAATTGTTTTTCCAATTATTCATTGTAACAGCACCATTTATTTGTTTGACAAGAATGGGTAAACCCTTCATGTGGATAGACAAGTTCTGGTTGTGCTTTCAACATTTGATGAAAATGTCGATGAGTGATCCAATATTGAGGCTACCAGAGGAGGGAATCATCTATATAGTTTTATTAGATGCATCATGGACCAGGCATGATTGGGTCCCGATGTTGGGGAATGTAGTGATTGCCTATAGATCACACCTGCTGAGATAAAATGGGAAGAACTAAGAGACTGATGATTTTTAGCTAGTAACAGTAGTCTTCACATTGAAGTTGTGGCAACACTACCTATTGGGAGATAGGTTTACAATCTACTCAGAACACAATAGTCTCAAGTATATATTATCTTTTAATGATCTGAAAATGAGGTAGATGTGATGGATAGAGTTACTCTAGGACTATGACTTTGAGATAATTTATATTCCTCGGAAGGTGAACATGGAGGGAGATGATCTCAGCAATTGATCTAGCATGCAGTTACTGAGTGAGGCATCTGAGAAGTTGGCCACATTGCAGATATCCTATGTGGATGGTGATGGAGTGGTATACCTCTAATAAATTGTTTTCACCCCTACACACATATAATGAGTTAGGAAGTCACCGTGAGGAAATACTGACTACAAGACCCAAAAAGTTCATTTTTTCACAGGGAATGAACCTGAGGGATATTTGTCAGCTAGGGAGCATGACTCGATTTTTATAGAATTCATGGTATTACTAGTGGTGTTTAGGGGAGGCGACCCTGTGGGAGTTTCACACATCCCCTTTGGCGTTACATATTGATGTGGGGAAAGATGTAACATGACCTCTAATGTTATTTCTTGTGGGAAGAGATGACGAAGGTAATGGAAGAGTTCATTTATCGATTCCTCACATGTCAGCAAGTGATGGTTGAGCCTCAGGTTCTAGTGGGATTGACCTAACCACTTGACGCACCAGAGTGGATGTGGGATGGGATATTGATGGAATTTGTAATGGGTTTTCAAAACCTTTCTAGGGCCCATGATACCATCAGGGTGATCATTGACCGACTCAAAATGTTATCCCACTTCTTACTGATCCATGAGGAATGATCAATAATGATTTTGGGATGCTCTATGTGAAAGAGATATTTCATCTTCACATAGTGACAATGATGATCATTTAATATCATGATGATTGTTTCACAACCCATCTACGAAATGGATTTTTGGAGGCATTTGGGAATCAGTTACGCTTGATCACAACGTTTCATCCCTAGACTGATGGCTAGACAGAGAGGACCATTCAGATTCTGGAGGACACTATACGTGCTTTCATCCTAGGATTTGGCCATATTTTGGAGGATCGCTCCCTCTAGTTTAGTTTTCAGAAAAAAGAAGAAACCACTCCACCATTTTTATGGAATCTTTTGAGGCTCTGTATGGGTGCCCATGCGGGTCACTAATTTTCTGGACTGACATAGTAGAGTCAGCACTCATGGGTCCAAATTTGGTGTGGGATACCCCCAAGAAGGTGAAGATCATCCGAGAGAAGATGAGGAATGAACAGAGCTGGCCAATGCCATATGATTAAAGGATATATAGGCCCTTGGAGTTCGATGAGGGATACCGAGTGTTCATTATTGTCTCTCCATGATATGGATTATGGAGATTTGGTTGGGGGGATAAGTTATCTACTAGATACATTATCTATTTCCAGATTTTGAGTATAGTGAATGAGGTGGAGAATCACATAGTTCTACCCCCAATAGTAACAACAGGTGCATGATGTGTTCCTCATGTCCCAACTGAGGAGGTACATGAATGATTCATCACACATCATCAATAGGGGGAAGCATAACATTGAGGATTGAGAAACATTTGTAGAGTACATGGTAGAGATCGAGGATCGATAGGAAAGAATCCTTCATGGAAAGTCTACTCATATGGTGTGTGTTCAATGGTTTCACATGATTATCCCGGAGATCACTTGGGAGTGGGAAGCTCAATTTCATGCTCACTACCCTCATATTTTTGTTGAGTATCCCTTGTTTTGGATTTCAGTGATGCAAATCCCTAAGTTGGGGATAAAATAAGTACTCTGATTTTTTCCAATTTTATTTTTTTTATTAATTGTTAAAGATACGAGAATAGATTCTATGATGGAATTAGATTCCAAGGCCCAATGTTCCTAAAATAGGTTTTTTGAAAAATGTTAAGCATTTAATAATGGGTGGAGTATTTTTTTCCTTAAACTGGAATAACATCTAAAATGGTGACCAGATCAGAAATTTGAAGGCACCATTTTTTAAGAACAATGAATATAACTTAGTCGGAGCATAAAATCATCTAGATTGGGCCATATGAAAAATTTATTTTTGGATATATCTGTAATAAAATAGTAAATGAAAATATTTTATTGTAACACAACCAGTTTTTTTAAAATAAACATTGTCAAAGAATTTAGGGTTATCAACATAACCCAGGAATTCATTTGACAAGTGGGGAATGATCACTCACTAAAAAATAATGGAGGATTGGTAATTGGTGATGATGGATCGGAGATCAGATCTTGGATTGAAGATCGACGGATCAACAAATGAAAACGACACAGCTTCACCCATCATCATATACTGATAAAAAATCTGGGTAGGGTGTTTAATTTCACTATGATTTCCATTCCCTCTCATATATCCAAGGATTAGTGAGAAATAACCAAAGAATAAGTTGATCTGCGGTTCGATCATTTTAGCAGGATGGTTAAATTGAGGGGTTAGTAGTTGATAGATGTTTTTGATTATCTTTATAATTCCTCATTAATAATTCTAACATGAATTGATCGATATCAAAATAGTCAATGGAATGATCCATTCTTTGGGAATTGATGTAAATTAAACTATTCTCCCAAATTTGTTTTGTTCCTCATTCTTTGAAAAATTTGAACAAAGGATCATTTCAGCTTCAATCTGTGGGGAAATGAGTTGAGATTTGGGATTCTACTCCACAACGACATTGCGGAGGTGTGTGGGAATGACGCGAATCACCTGAGGATGCAGTTTAATAGGGCAAAAGCTAGTTCCCAAAGAAGATTCTCTAGATGGTTTTAGGGGACTGTGAGGTGGACGAACTATCAACAGGGTGACCAGAAGTGGAGGGAAAGAAGTAGTCTAGGATGGACCTAATGGGAGCCCGCGGCGGTAGAGGGTACAAGTGAATAACTGGGGAAATAATGTCTTGGGGCTACATCCATAGTAGGTGGTCTGTGTGGACCACATGGTAGTGGCGAGTCCATAAAGAAGGTTGATGGGTGGATGCATGTGTTAATGTGGTGTAGCACTATATGGAGCCAGAGGGACCCGGTCGGGGCAGACCATTCCCAGTGCAATGAACCTACTCATATGCCGTAGGCCCGACCAGAGGTACAAATCTTCTCTAGGAGAATAGTGGTCTAGGATAGTTTAGGCTGGATCAGACCGAACTGTACTAGGTTGGATCAGAGAAACTGATTCGGGTCAACTGGCCCTCCATGTCTAGTATGGCTGGTCCAAGTGGACCCTAGTCCATCCTTTTTAGTAAAATAGTTGTAAATTTGAAAACATGAGTCCATTTGTTGATCCATTTTAACTATTTCTACCATTTAGATGAGAAAATTCTTTTCATATTCTCTATGTGATTTGTAGTGGAATTTGTAATAAAACCCAATGTCTTGAAGAGTAGTTTCTCCCAGTGGAATCATGCTACAATCATAATCCTACGGCTATATGACATGGTGACTACTTGAATTGATTACCGCCTAACATGATGACCATGTGACTTTGGGGATGTATGAATTATCGATAACATATGTGTTATCGACACTCTGTGTATTATTAAAACCTCGTGTGTTACCGATATTGTGTGTTATGTAGACTACATCTGATAATCCTTCCTTTCATGCTATATACTTACACCTTTGTGAGATGACTATACATAATTTGTTTCCTTTGTGGTATACCATGTATCTATTAATGGGATACTTAGTGTATTTATTTATGGTCTACTTCATGTATTTCCTAGTGGTATTCATTTGTTTTTTCTGGGATTCCTACTAAGTATTCATTTACTCACCCTTATCGGGCCTTGCCTGCACATGTCGTTTCTTGTGCAGATGATCGACATATTGATGTAATACAAGATGGACCCTGACCAAGTAATTCTTAGATTGACATGATAGATGAGGCGAGATTATATGGCTTCATAAAACTATTCTAATCGACCATTCAGGTAGGGATTGCTGCAGATGAGTTTCAAGAACTTCTGCATTCACTATTCTAGACTCTTTCTTTTGATGGGCTTGTATTCTGTCATTGTTTACATTCCATTATTCTACCATCATACTCTACGATTTCTATCTTAGAGTATGCATGCATCTTATACATACTTTTTTTCACTTTTCATTATCTTGGTCTTGGAGATGTGTGCGTGTGTATATATACTTAGGCCAATTCCTCCCATTTTTAGGATATTCCTACTCAGTGCTAGTCACTGACCCATGGGCAATCAGAGGTAGGATTGGCGTAGTCACAACATGGTCCCCTCTGTGAGAGGTCTTGAAAACCCCAAAAAATGATAATCATGTGTATGTACCACAATACCCCTTAGTAGGATCCCTTTTCCCAATCATATTTACGATAGGATGTTAAAATTCACAGATCAATCCTCCTCAAATGACCTAAAATACACGACGTGTCCCATTAAGTGGAACAATCTGTGTGGGGTTTGATTTCTTTTTTTATTAATCATAGGAATCCCTTTTAATTGATAATATTCTAACATATTTTCCACATAATTCTTCCCTAGATTGTTATAAAATCATGACTACCTTATTATGATGCTTTAAAATTTTACTTCTCAATATTTAGAATCAATAATTATTAAAGAGCATGTATGAAGAACCAGAAATACATAATGATATTTAACTGTATATATTTTAATGATAAACTATTTTCATAAGGGTAAAAAGTATGACACTTGGAAATTAAAAGGATGAAAAAATATTACTTAAATATAATATTAGTCTAATAGTTGGAAATATTCCACTTAAAAGTATGTAATGATCTCGTCCAACCATCATCTCAATAATTGTGCATTATTAAGGGTAATTGTACAGAAACACCCATCAACCATATTCCATTATAAAATTTTACACAATTATAATACACATTAAACTATCGTAGATGTAGGAGAAATCATAATTTTCTTTGAGAAACACATTCACATCATATTAGACTAGTCAAACCACATTCCTATGATATAATAAACTTAGGGAAACCACCCATATTCTAAATTTTTTTTGACATGGACTAACCATCGATTCCCATCATGATAAAATGAGATATAAAACTATACCTTTTACATTGGGGGTATATAATAGACCTATAAATCTCATAATTATAAACCATATATATGCGTTCTCTAAGAACATGAAAACATTCATAATTTAATCATAATGTAATGCTCCTTTGGAGAAGTACCAGGTTATGTAATGATTTCCATAAAACATTATAATAATCCATCAAGATGAATATGTTGGATAATATCATTTCAGAACACCACTAAAAAATAATAATAACAATTAATGTATGTTTCTATATATATAAAAAATTGAACATTACAATATTACTATTAAAATTACAAGGAAATAAACCATAATTTTTACAGATATTTTAATTACAAGAAAATGTTTTCTAAAAAAATTGGAAAATAAATTACATTAGAAACCAATGAAAATATTAGGGTATGTTTATTAAATAATAATAAATAAGTTTGGTGGAAAATGTGTTATGTAGAAAATGTTAAAAAGGAATACTACTTTAATAATTTGGTAAAACAAGTCAGAGAAAATTGAAAATTTACAATATAGAAAATGTTTAAAATGTGCCCTAAAAAATTTCATAAATAATGTCAATAAAAATTGTAAATGAACTTATGCAATAATTAAAATATTGATAAGGATATTCCTAGAACAACATAATGAATATGAACATACATGGAAGAGATTCCAAAATAAAAATAAGAGATATGTATCATTCCACTTACATAAATCAATTAAATTGAATTTTAAACTGAAGGGAATAAACACAAAAATAAGACATGTGAAAGTAACAAATTACCAGAGAAAAGTAAAATAGTTGGTGTTTTAGATATAAATGAAATAATTTTCCCTTAATTAGAAGTTCATAAACAAACAATCTTGAATTCAATGTGTGGTCGGAATAGAAACCATTACCTTATAATTTTTTTTTGGTCATATGCATTTTAAGTCTCTAAATAATAAATTATGTTTCATTATTGTTAATAATAATAACCTTATTTATAGTTTTTTCACTTAATATACCTAATTTTTATTTTTTTTCCCATGTATTAATTTTTTATTATTAATGTTAATATTATGTGGTAATTGTTTCATTTCCCATACATTCTCTAGTTTGGTGGTTCCAGTCTTTTCTCATTGGTCATTTGTTCTTTACCTTTATAATTATTACTCTAATTTAATTCATGTTTTTTTATTTATTTCTTGATAGGTGAGTCTATTTCATGGTACTTTTGGAGACTATTAACATGTAATGCTTAAAAATACCTTTTTATAAATTTTGATTAAAAAATAATGGATTTTATTACTTAATATACATATGTTTATAAACATATTATAATTATAAAAGAAAATTAATTCTTCACTATTACAAATTTTTTCTATTATTAAATATTTTTCAAAAAATTTGGTAAATGTTTTATAACATCATTTCTATTAGTTGTATAACCGACCCAAACAAGAACTTATTATAATTATTGAATGAGATGGACCATTTTACTATATAGTATTAGTAAAAAATATAGAATATTAATTAATTAAAAAAAGATTATTCAAGTGATAAATCATATTCCAGAAGAGGTAGATGAATAATTTAAATAATAAAGATCCAGAAGAAGATAACAATTATTATGACACATGAATATCCTCTTAGATTTCCTCCAAAAAATGAGGTACTTGGTACTATTTCTTGGGAGAATATGTTCCCAAACATTAGAGAGGCTAATGATGAGATAATGTTTCCATTAATTAAATAATTATAAGTACAAAACTAAATTAAGTACAATGCCTTTCTCCCTATTAAAAATGACTTATTCGATCAATGGCTGGAAAAGAAACCCCACCCTCACTGATGGGTGAGGTTCAAACTCCTTCTCTTACACAGAGACATATCAATAAAGCTCTATTTTTAGATATTTTAGCCATGAATTTTGGGTTATGGTCCCTAATATCTATATGATCCTTACAAGGGTGGATATATAACCCTTTAAATTATCTATCACCACAGATCTAATTGTCTTGTCCCTGATTTCCCATTTTGGCCGTAGATGTCTATCATTTTGAGACATTTAACAGAATCATAGGACTAATTGGGGTTTGAATTATCCCTTTTAAATATGAATAATCAATTAAAATAGGATCTTTAGGAATATTAATGAGGAGGAATTTTTTGGTTGTGTGGTTAATTCCCACTTACCTCTTCTATTCATTTATGGTTTAACATTAATGGTGTTTTATTGAATTCTTTATGTGTCAAGACCCTCCAATAGATAATACTTTTTTATGTTTACCCTGTTTATCCTTAATTTTTATTTATTCATAAATTGTAAACATAAATGGAAATTATTTTCCTTTTGGTGTTTAGATCTATAATCTAATTTGATACTACATCCTAATTATTCCAACATGTGCATGGAAATCGATTTATACAAACATGTTCCTGAACATATAAGGACTAGTATATTGGGTTAATTTATTTTCATGATATAGGTGAAATAAAAATGGTTATTTTTTTAAAAAAAATCACTCAGAAAGAACAAAAGATAATCAATTTATATATGGTTTTCTTTATAGAGGCTCTAATTTTATCTTGGAATGATGTAATCAGGGGATGTAAAACCATTCCTTAGGTGGTAGAGGTTGGATCAAACGTTTGTCAACTAATTGGTCTGCTCCTTCTAGTTGAAATTTAGACAGATATGTGTTTGGATTATTTAGAGGTTATACTTTTTGATTCATGGTAATTATCTATACAAAGGTAGTATTTCAAAGTTTCATATGTTCCTGGACACTCATATGGGGTTTTTCTCATATAATTGTGAAAAATACCATCAAATTTTGGTTGGTAGATTTATTTTATCCACAGTGTTTTCCTCTAGGATGTATCTCTATTTTTATTTTGAAGGATTTGTGATAGTAACAAGAGGATCCCATATTTTCATGAATTTTTATTGGTTTGGTATCATATTTAGAAATAAATCTAGAAGAGTCTAAGAAATATAATGGGTATGGTAGGAACATAGAAATAGATAGTGTTTAGAGAAAATTTATCATATTTTGTTTAACCACTTTCAACGGTATTATTAAGCCCCTCTAATAAACAACATAAAAAGGAATAGAAAAATTACATCCCAATCTATATTCCACCTTGAGTTCTCTCAGTGGGAACACATGAAATAATTTTTTTGGGTCCCCAGGAAACGACATATTTTATTATAATAAGATGCATTACATTTAAAAAGGAGGAATTATGAATAAAATGAACAAAATACTAGGTTGATGAGGTAGATCAGGTTAAAGACAATCAGAATGTGATCTCACAAATAAATGATACCTTTACTAATAAAAGTGGAGAATGTGATGAATCATTAAATACATAAGAATTTAAAATTTATTAGTTGGTGGGAATATTATTCTATGTACGTATGTAAAATGAGAAAAATGTTCAAGGGATTCTAGAGATTTTTCATCCCATACTAGGAGGAAAAATAGATAGTAAAAATAATTCTCCACTATCCCCAAACCTATAATGACTCGACTAGTGGGGATGATTGGTGTGATCCAAGAATCTGCGGATCACATATAAGAGGTAATCTCAAATCCTTCATAAGTTCCATCTATTTATGAAAATAGACACTATAAATGATATTTCCCTATAAAACTGGAAGAATTCTCAGACGGGTAGAAAAATGGGGGTTTGTATATAAAAAAATACTCAATGAAAGAATGATAGATGAATATATTGAGTTTAATAATGTCATAAAGGAAGATATCAATAGGGAAATAATTGGTGATGAAGATTTTAAATAGAATTTTTTTCATTTCAATAAAATCTATTTTTTGGTTTTAAATGGGAACTCGAATGGATTTTAACATCATAAAGGGGACTATACTACAAAGAAAAACTCTAAAAAATCACTACTAAACCAAAAAATAAATAGAGTAATACATGTTGTATAGTCTTAATTCAATAGAAAAAAATTGATTTTGGATCATCATATAATTTTCTTTATGCAAGAATCTTCATTTTCAAAAAACATAATGTACACCAATATATGATATCTCCTTTGTTAAAACCTTAAATAAGAATATGATATCACCAATAGTTCAATTATATTACGTATTTTCTTGATTATTATTTAATTTTTAGACACAATTTTTTATTCTATTTTTTCCTTACCTTTACTTTACTGTAAGGTTCCAAAAGATTACATGTGGTTTTATGAGTGTCTGAGAATGTTTGGAGCATGGAGTTATAGTTTTGATTAAGATTATAATGATAATTACTGGTCAAAAACCACTATTTAAGTAAAATTATTATTATACTAAGAATGAACCATAGTGTTCCACCCAAAGGATGATTACAAGGAGGCCTCCTGCATACATAGAATTTTCTGTTTTCACTATTATAAACTTATGTAAAAATTATTATATATTAATATAAGAGTAGGATATTTTAAATGAATGAAAAATAAATTCAACATGTATAAATGGAATGAAAACAGATTTTTAAATGAAATAATGGTGGCAAATTGTCTTAGGAGGTCATTGTGATTGAAATCATTGTTTAAAATAGTTCTCAATATCCAATTAAATGAGGTTATCTAGATCTTTCCTACCTCACCTTCTTGTATGAAATTTCATGACCCCATCCAATAACTCTACATGAAATGAAATTATCATAAAAAATTAATCTATGAGACCTCTTCATTGACCATCACATCCCATTCTATGATTCACCATATGCACAATATAAATAATGATGTGAAGAAAAATTATAAACAAGAAGAAGAATTTTGTGGATGGATAAAATTGGGTGACCACTAACCATGATAATTTTAAAAATCACCAAAAATCCCAAAATTTAATAAAGAGAATAAAACAAACCTCATGAAACTCAATTAAATATCCATTCCTTAATTCAATCAAATGTTGATGTTAGCTCTCAAATTTTTTACAGTGGATAAGAAACACAGTTAGAGAAACACATAAATAATAAAAATAAAATATATGATGTATGAAGATGAAAACTATTATATTAAAAGGAAACTAATATTATATAAATAAAAACACTATAAACACACTCTAAATTCCCACAAAACTATAAACCCATGCTTCTAACCCCTTGAAATTAAGAAGGGATGCATTTTTATAGCGATAGGGAGAGAAAGAATTCAAACCAAAAGTATCCTATGAATGTTTTATCATGTTATCCCAATTAAATAATATAATTTTTTAATGGAATATTCTAAAAATTTGTTCTATATTGTATCTCATGTTCACCCTAATCATTTCATATTGATTATGAATCATATTATAATGTAATGGTAGATATACACTGTGAAATGAATTCTGTCTTGGTGACTGTTAGAATTTGAAAACATTAATGTCACCTGCCACTATGACATTGAAAATGGATGATTCATGGATATAATCCTTCATAAATGTTGTTATGTAATTATTTATTCAACCCAATGTATAATTTTTGTTTCCTTAGGCCTTCTCTATTAGAGATATAGTATCATCTTCAAATGTGTATAGATCTGTGCATTGTTTTTTAGGCCTGAATACTGAGAAAGTTTAGAGATTCAAAAAGAAATATTGAGCTTTGTATCCCAAAATAATTAAATGGATCTCATGATGCCAGTAAGACTATAAAAAATTAATTTTAAAATTTAATTAAATTTAAAAAATGTTTTGTCTAAAATATCTAATAAAAATAAAATACATAAAATCTAATATTAGGCAATTTTTTCATATAAGCTCAAAATTATACTAAAATATTAAAATTTGAAAATTTCCCATTAAATATCACAACTGTGGGATTATAAGAATTTAATTACAGTATAAAATGTTTTAAAAATCTATCTTTTGCACTCCCCCACACTTAACCATTTCCCTCCTAGGAAACCATCATATATTCAAATCCAAATCCACACAACAATCAAGAATGGTAAAACATAAATGATCTTTTATAAAATAGTATGATATCTCATCAATTCTATTAAAAAAAATTACATAACATTTTCATTTCTCAAATTTTAATTTTTTTCATCCTAATAAATTGATCCACTCTTTAATCACTACCGGATTTCAATTGAATTTTATATCACCCTTCACCGAGGAGAAATTGAATATAGAGTGATACCCATACATGGAAATTTCATGTATTACAATAGGATTTTCAAAATTATAATTTCTCTATAAGATGATATAGGAAAATATTTTCAATCATGATATATTTTTATTGGTTATTTGTGTGCATTAATTTTGGTGGGGAAATGAATAAAAAAATTAAATCTGAAAAGAGGGGGTTTTACTCTTAAGTACAATGGATGAGTAACCATGTAAAAAAATTGGTTGAAACTCATTAAATTCCATGAAAAATGTGAAAAAATCACAAAAAACGTTTCATGACATGGGGCTTGAGCCAAGAAATAATTATAATGAATGGTACCATCCAAGTTCTCATTATTTTTGTTTATTTTTTTAAATCCCCACAAAGGCACAAATTTATTTTTCACTTTTTTATAGTGGATGATATTATAATTTAATAAAATGAAGTAATGTCAATTATTTCCCTTTATTTTATATAGGGACATGATTGATAAAATAAATTACAATGAAAACATCCTTCTCATATCTGTTTTTTCAATTGTTTTCATTTTCAATTTCATTTAAAGGAGAACCCAATAAAACAAATAAATCATAATTAAATGATGAATCAAGACTAATTATCACATTATACACTACCAGAAACATTGAAATACACCTCAAATAACTGAAAAATGAAACACAACCCAATGAAATAACACAAAAGGCCCTTCAACCAAACCCAATCATGAAATATCAGTGAAAAAATATTAATACTGTATGTAGGAAAAGAAAACTCAGCAGGTAATGTGGCTTAAACATATAATGAAATTAATGGAATATAATGGAAAAAATTATATATTTAAAGGTAGGTATTAGTTTAAAAATTTGGATATCCAATGAAGATCCTCAATGATGTCAAAAACATTCCATGAAATCCAAATCATTAAAAGTAAAAAATCATGTGTTCTAGTTCTCACAAAAAAATCAATGTTTGTCATAGGAAACTGATTATAGAATTATAAAAATGTAATAATGTATTATAACACCTCATGGGATTGGAAAAATATTCTGTGTCAATGATTCAAGGGAATAGATGTCAAAAATCAGTCATAATCATAAAAAATGCATGGAAATCTAATTCCAGAAAATAAAATTTCACAATAATAATCATTTATAATCCATTATTTAAAAAAAATTCAATTTTATCAAAAATATTTAATTTTGAAATAGGATGAGAATATTAATTTAAGCTCAAAAATCCTAAATATATTAAAAAAAGAAAATCACACAAAAAATTGTAAAGGTTATCGCACACCCACACATACATAATTATACCCCTCATTTGCACTAAATAAAAAATAAAAATAAGGGAAGAATAACTAAAAAGAAGAAAAAAAATTACCTGAATTTATTTCCAATTGAAATCTATGTGTTAAGATTCCAGACATTTTCAATAAACCAAGAAATAATTAAATAATGAAAATAATAAGAAAAATAAGCTAAAAGGAAGAGGAAGGGAAACGATAATAGAACAGGGTTTGGACCCCAAGTGGGTGTTAGGATTTTATTTCCCATAGTTTGGTTGTTTTAGTGGTCTAAACCCCAAAAGAAAAAAAAATAGCCCCAATCCATAGAAGCGATGTAAGTGAAAATTTATTTTTAGAGGGGGAGGGAAAAGAATAAAGGGGTGGTTCTTATTTTTTTATCTTGCTGAGTATTTTCCAATGGTTGCGGAATTATTATAATAGGATGTAGATTCTATTCTGGTTAAGGTCCATCAAATTATTCTACACGGATTTCTTATTTTGTGCCATCATCCTCGTATTCACCTATGTACTACTTGACTAACTCATCCATTTCCCCTCAACACATGTAACTGCTTCATCTAGGCCCGACAGTAGTGGTTACTGATATACATAATCGATGTATGGGAGATAAATATTCAATTTTTTATTAATAATAAATGAATAAAAAGATATCTTAGATATAAAATCTACTAATTTATTTAACTTAATGTTTTTCTAAATTAGTATGGAAGATGGAAATTCATTTGTTGTGGAGGAAAGTGGATATTAAGGTTTATATTAAACATCACCGAAGTATTCTTAAAATGTTTGTGGAATTTGAATTTTATTCTCTTTAGTTTTTTCTTTTTCCCATATGACCTTTACATTGTCATCTTTGTTGGTCAGTGACGCTACCATCATGCTATATTTTTCAAGAATATTGATGTTATTTTCAATCGTGTGGTAATTTCGATCCAACTATATCATCAATACATCCTTTATAATGAAGAATTTATTACTAGGTAATGTATATGACAAATCTATAAAAAACCTATGACCTAATGAAATAATTATATGAAATTTAACTCTATTTTATGTTGTTTAAATGACTTATTTTTTCTATTTTTTATGAAATATATTCTGCATAATCACCTGGCCTCCCAAAAAAACCAAAAATTGATGGTATAGGTTTTGTACGGTCCATTGTTCAATTAAATTATTATTAGAATAAAATTTCACCATAGTGGAACACACTAGGGTCAATCATAAGAAGGCCTCTTCCACGCACATTTTGTTCTATTATCACCATTATAAACTATTATAATCTCAACTTATATACTAATTTTAATGGGGAGTATTTGAAATGAATCAAATATAAATATTATACATATAAATGCAATTCAAAACAGAATGTTTTCAGAAAAAAATGATGGAAAATGTGCTTAGGAGACCTTAGTGATTGAAATCATTGTTCTGAATAGTTCTAAATATTCAAGTAAAAGAGGTGATCCAAACTTGTCAATCTTTACCTTCTCATTTGAAATTTTATTACCCCATACCTAGACCTCAAAATATAGGGATATAATATTTACATATTCATACAGGATACCTCTTCACTGAACATTAGTACCCATGCCATGCTACACCATATGGATGACACAAATAATGATGAGAAGGAAAATTATAAATGGGATGAAAAATTCAGTCGAGGGTGAAAATAGGGAGACCACTCCCTATAATAATGTTACCCATCACTAAAAATCCTAGAATTGGATTAATTGAATAAATTAACGCATGTGATTTTCCATAAAATAATCATTCTCTCCCTCTAAAATATTCCAAAATTATCTCTCCATTTTTTGAAGAGTTGGGAAGGGAATCCAATCAGAGAAACACATAATGATAAATATAAAATAAATCAGGAATGATGGACAAAACAACTATATTTAATGAAAAGAAATATTAGAGAAATTTAAGCATTAAGAATATTCATTATGATTGAAAAAAGGATACCCACAAGTTTTCAAACACTTGAAATTAATAATGAATATAATTATAGGGAGATGGGGTGAAATAATTTTATCCAAAAGTATCCCCCTTGTGTTTTTCATGTTATCACAAATAAATGAAATAATTCATGAATGATGTATTCTAGAGAGTTGTTTCACAATGTCTTCCTAGTTCACCCAAAAAAGAAGCATGATTTCCCATATGATAAAGATGAATAATTTCATCTTGATTTTCCATATGATAAATATGTTATTATAAATATAATATGTTAAATTAATTATATCTAGGTGACACTTCATATGCTAACCATTCAAATTCACATACCATTATGACATTGAAACTATTTCCCTCGCACATTTAATACATTATAAAAGTTAATAATTATTTCTATATATAGATCTATGATTCATATGAGCTTTGTTAGACTATACATATTAGACATATAATCCCATCATCAAAGGATTCAAGATCCATTCATAGTGTTCGAGGTGCGAATTTTGTGTTTTTTTGGGCTTCCAAAAGTTGGATTGAGCATTGGGTCTATAATAAATAAATGACTGCCCAGATGAATATAATACTAAAATGATTTAATTTTTAAATTTCATTCATGTAGGAAATGTTATGGCTAAACTACATAAAAAATAATATAAATAAAATCCAAAATTAGGCAATTTTTTTTAAACTCAAAATTGAACAGAAACATAAAAAATATGCAATTTTCCATTAAATTTAAATTTGGTGGGATTATAAACACTAATCTATTGTATATATTTTATAAACAGTATAGGTTTATTTTATTCATTAGATGAATGGTTAACATATATTTTTTTCTAACTGTGCACCTTTCCTACATGACTTGGAAGATGGAAGAGAATAATTTAAAAATCTATGCGAAGGGGCACTCAAATTCAAGTGAGGCATGAAATTTATTAAAGGTTACCCTCATATAGTTTTCTTATAGTTTTCCTAACCATGAACATTACCTTTTGGTGTGAGGTTTTCTTATACTGTAGGGACACAAGGTTGTCACATGGTTTTGGAAACCATGTGGCCAAACCGAAAACCTTGTTAAAAAGTGAGGAAATTTAACCATTTCCCATTTACCCCATAAATGTAGTTTCCTATTCTATTTACCTATATTTTAATATAGAATCTATCAGTATTATCTCACTCTTCTATCCTCATGATTTTTTTTAGATCTCCCTCATTCGACCACAATTTATTCTTTTTTCTACTCTATCAGAAAACCATCAGTAAGGACAAAAATAATTTATTTTTGTCTTTATTTATTTAAATATATATATCTCTCATAATATTTGAAGTGAATACCATATTTCCATGTATTTTTAAAAATTTTCTATTTACACTCATTTTAAATGAAATATATGGCCAATACTGAATGAGGAGTCATATCCATTCCCATGGCTGATGGTCTGTTAAATTTTGGCTAAACTATAAACATTTATAAGATGTTTCATTGTTATGTATGTTGAATTTTTTTATTTTTTACCCTAAATGTTCATTTGTCTAAATTATCACCTTAACATTTACCTAAACATACCATAGGAAACTGAAATACTTTCAATGGTTGAAAACACATCCCAAACCATCAAATAGGATAATTTTTGCATATTATCGCGGAAAACCATAATTTTATGCTTCCTAACCACCACTTATGGTGTTTTTATAATGAAACATAAAATATGAGAACTCTTATAATAGAACTTGGGAATGTGTTGGGTAGATTAATCCTGGTTAAAATATTACGGTATTTGGGTAAATACTATATCCCATAAAAATTTGTTTCATTTAAATAAAGAGGAATGGTTTCTTTAATTATGAGATGACTTGAGTATCATTCTTGGTAAATATGTCTTTTTCAATGGATTCTTTTGTAACCCATTTTGGATATTTCTCACAACATAAAATTGATGATATTCATAGAGTATTCCTTAGATTCCCTATATGTAATAGCTTTAGTGGAATCATAGAATGCCACCAGATTACCTGATATGAATTCCATGTGGTGAACCCATATTTTATTCATCTTGTATATGTTACTCCTGAATTCCATGGAAAGTCAGTGAGGATTGATTTAGAACAATATAATATTTTAATGCTCATGAAGATCTCTAATGTTTATTTTCTTTTCATACGACAAGGATCTCCTTATGTATTCTCTATAGAGACCATGTATTCCCTTTTAATATTTTGAAATTTATTTTCAAAAATTTGTGGAGGTAGACCCCAAAATGAAATGTGATTCAAAGGCCTGATGTTTCCAAAATTAGCTTTATCAAAATATTATTTAAATTTTATATCACAGAAAAAAAAATCCTAAAAAATAGAAAAAATCATAAACAAAGTCTCATATCAAAAATATGATACCATGGTTCAATCAGGAACATGGGATTCATCTTAGAAGCGACCTAATATTGGTCAACACAAGGAGTTATACTAAAAACAGATGCTGGTAGGTTCATTCAATGAAATAATTATTAATTAAATTAATTCACTCAACCCCAAAAACCTACTTTTTTCTATTTATTCATTGTTATGGAGAATTTATAGGTTAGTCACATAACTCTATGCTCTTTCAAAGGTGATTCCTCCACCCTTTATTGGAAAATCATGTTTAGATGTTAATGATCTTTTGGATCTAGGTGAATCAATGTGCAATGAATGAAACATATTTTGTCCTTTATTGGCGAGAAAATTCTACATATATTTATAATCAAAATATTGTGGTAGTAGTTTATATTTTTTTATTCCATCCCATATGATTTAAATAATGATTAGGATTATTTCCATGTCATTGATCGACTTATTTTATAACCCTTTACTTGATCTTAACAATTGATTTTCAATTGGTTATTTAATCTATATCAATTGATCCAGGATTTATCACCCCAGATATACCAATCTAAAATCGATGGTTAAGAACACATGGGAATTTTTTTTCCACCGTCTTTTTTTCTTCCCCCTCACTATTCTTCGAGTTTGTCAACATTATCCTAGAAGGCTACATTTCAACAATTTCGGGAGGGAGAGAGCTCAATCAGCATGTCAGATTCATCAAGGATTAACATACGATGAATAGATTGATGAATCTTGGATGAATATGGGTGGATTTACATATATTGTTGATTATGATATAGATTAAGTGATATTTTATAAAAATGATAGGTTCCATGTTTGATAGTAGCACATGGAGGATTCGAGCGATGGGACATATTCCTTTTTCCAGCCAATGGATAGACATGAAAGATGGTCAATGGAGCATTCCATTATTTTTAGGAGAGTAAACATTGATACCGATAATAGATGATTTATATCTATAGAACTAGTTTAGATTTAATGTTTTAATGAAAAGATGAACTATATTATTTGTAGTCTAAAGAAAAAATGTGGTATATGTCATTGTCTTGGACATATAGGGTTTATAGTTTAGTTAAATATCACAATATGTGGGTGGACAACCACATGTTGTGTGTATCAGTTTAGGTGACCCAGTGTTCACACATTGACTACATGGGCTCAAACTCTACCAGGAACATGATGTGTACTAGAAAATGGTCTGGGTACAGAGCCACAATCTAAAAGAAACAAGAATGATCTTATATGGGAGGAAACCCATCTATTGGAGTATATATGCATGGCCAAGTAAAATGAACTTGCTAGGGGAATTGGCAGGAAACCAGGTGGCATAGTCATGTTTTGTAGTCACATTACATATTGTGTAGGGCTCTGTGGAAATGATCTATGTACTATTTGGGAAATAATGAGGCATCAGGGAAGGGCCACACACTATGTGGGTCTCTTAAAATTCCTTGTACCCTCTTTTTTAAGAGAAAATAACTCTCCCATATTCATAATTTGGAGATAGATTTAGGTCCTCTAAAATATTATCATGAGTTATTATTTATGTAGAAATATATGGTATTCTTTCTGGTTGATTTTTGAAATAGGATGTGAGATATTCTAGGTGGGTTTATTCTTTAGGTGACTCCCTCAGATTGTTGTGATCATTTATGATAAATAGTGGTACCCCTATCTGATAGAGAACATTTTTTCAATCTATTATATGGTACCCTAATTTTATTATGGTGTGTATCCCTTATCTATGTAGTGTACCTCCATATAGAATAGAGAACATGTCCTCCATCTACTATGATGTACCCCTAGAGAAACAGGGTGTAGTTCCATAATATATATAGTGGTACCCCTTATGTGATTAGGGCGAGGGACCTCTATGTATTGTGTGGTACTCTTATTTGATAGGGTATGAGTCCTCCTTACTCTGAGTGGTACCCATATCGAATTAGATGCAGGTCATCATTACTCTTAGTGGAACCCCCTAACATAATAAGGAACATGTCCTATATTTTAATATTGTCCCCCCATAACTATAAGAAATAGTGGAATGTTGTGTTTCCACCACATGGTTACTCATATGGACAAACACACTAGATGTTGTGCATCGATGTTGGTCCATTGGAACAGATGAAATACTCTTTTCCTGAGTTTGGATTTGATATGAAGATCCCCTTTATCTCTAATTTGGGGTTCTTTTCATCAATATATATATATATATATATATCCACAATATAGGACGTTTTTACTCTCTTTCTATGTGTTGAGCTGCCTATTTCTATCGTGTCTTAATACCCCCTTTATCATTTAAGACATATTATTATGTATGTATATATTCAACCATTCGTGGACTTTTCCCACACATATTATGTATTATACTGATGAAGGACATGTTGAAAGTGATTATTGGGGATCAAATGGATTACATGGGGTATTTGACCACATATGGTGGTTGGGGCATGGAGATTCAGAGATGGGGTCTCTCAACACTTCACTTTTCTATTCCTCTCAAGATAGGGCATCTTTCTGGTGGGATGTGTATTTTCTCTTTTTCTATTTATATTACACAATTGTACTCTTTTACTCCCTTGGTGATTTACATTCCTAGCTTATTCTCTAGATGGTTTATCTATTATTATTATTTCTCTACACCTATTCCTAGATATGGTTGGGTATGTGCATATAAGTACATTAGGAAATGGAATCCATTATTAGTTATTCCTTTTGGTGCATGTTTCTAATCATGGTCGTCCTATGAAGGCAGGCTTGGGGTAGTTGTAGTTTTTTCCCTTTGGGGTAGTTCGTGAATTATTGTAATTAGAGAAGTTCATTCATTGGGATGGAGATTAAACTTTTCTAATTATGAGGATTTGGTTGTGATTAAAATGTCAAAGTGTTCTGAGAGCAGCTTTCATTCCATAGAAACTAGTGTTTTTGGGGTGGCTGATGTATCCATAGACCAGGACTGAGACAACCTACTTGTCAACATGGCATACCAAGACATTGGTTGTAGGTATATTTTGTACATGAATGATATAGGATTGATTTACATTACTAACAACTCTTTATTTTTATTTCACAAAATATATGCTCAACTGACTGTGGTACATCTTGATTAAATTATAAAGATGCTGATGAAAAGGCATCCATCCTAGTTACTAATTCAGTAATGTGACAAAAATTTGCAGGGAGATAAGGCCTTAGATCAATGTTCATATATAAAAATCCATCCTCCAAGTTGATATGTAGAAGCACCCTCTACTATCAAATAATAGATAATTCTTGAAGGTTAAGTTGATGATGGTCCAAGCCTTAGTTCACAACATCCGTTCTGATGCTAGTGGTTGTTAAGGTTCTCGGCTGAGCCCAATCCCTAGGAAGTGAAAGATGTTGAAATAGTGGGTATTGTAGACCCAACATGTTGTACTTTTGATTTCCATTTTGTGTAAACAGTTAGATATACATGATGTCTTCTTACCAATATAGTGTTGAATTTCCATGTACACTATTTAATTATAATGTCTTAGATTAATTATTGTATCAAAAGATTATAGTAGATCCCATAATATAATTTGAATCTCAAGATACTGTGACATTAATCGTAAACAAAGGTCATATAGTCTAGATACATCATACTGAATAGAAACAATAGATGCTTTACTTTCATGTGTTGGGGATCAAAAGCATTGAGACTTATTCTCATGAATTTCATAGTTGGTGATCTCATGTAGTGAGATCATAAGGACAGACCTGTTAGTAGGAAGACCACATGTTTTGGGTGTCATTGATTTTACATGTCTATAAACATGTTTATTGGTCCTCCAACATGAGACCATTACCAATGTGTTCAATTTGATTGAGTACATTGATTCAAGGAAAAAACAAGGATATTGAAATCGTGGTAAGGTAGGTTGTGTTGGGTGCATCATTAGTGGTATGAAATTAGTTAAATGTTCAAGAAAGTATTTGTCACTTCTAGGTTATTGAGGTTGTAAACACAGGTGTGGTTGATTAGGACGGTGATACCTTCATAATCCTTTATCCAAAGTAGTCAAAAGATAAATTCATCTGGATATATCCAAAAATAATACAGCATTAATATGGCGATGTTACATGTATTCATCCGGATTTATGAAATATTTAAAGATAAGATATTATAGTACACAATATGTGTTTGTAGGATGGTTTTCATTGCTATGTCAATCCTTATCTCATTGTGGTACTTGATGGGTGGCTAGAATCCACTCTTGGTTTATGGGTTTTATTAAATCTTATCAAGATAAGGGACTAGAGGGTCACACACTATAGCGTATTCATGAATCCACCATATTCTATTTAATAGGTACATTGGGCATGGTGGGCCCCACCGTGTGGCCTAAGTGTTGACCAAGGGATCCATCACCAAAGAAATAAATAAATTCATTATTATTAATGTTGTGAATTAAAGATATTTAATTTATTTAATTTATTTAAAATATATATAAATACGAGAAAAGATATTAATCAAATGAATATTATTTTAATACTCAAGGTTACTTTAATATTAATCGGGAATGAAGAGTAGAGTTAAATGGCTTGGTTTTATCAAATAATATTACATATATATATATATATATTTAAATAATGTGATATTTTATTAATAATATTAATGGATTATTTTAGGTCATTATAATTATTATTGAGTGGATGTTAAATAAATGGGGGCTAGGGAACCCAATTGGGTATTTAAAAAAACACTATAAATAGAGAGAGGCTCTCTCCCAATGTGATATTCATTAATTTAGAAAGAGGGCATCTCTCTACTACTACATTCTATAGATATACTATCTATCTTCAAGTGAAGATCCTAGAAGTCCTTCATATAATGAAGGAAGGGGATCATGGTGATCATCAGAGCATCGAAGGTGCTGTCGGATCTCCTCCCTTCCACCCAGAATTTGATGATCAAATTTTTAGTGGACTATGAAGAATGTATGGATGATCTAGATGGTTCCTTCTATGGATCCATTTAGAAATGATCACCATCAACATGTTGATGTCGAGCATAGATTCAGATTCAAATATGTAGGCATTTAGGTTTAATTTACATTCACTTTTATCTTATGCACGATCTTCATACCTAATTTGGGCTCAGATCATTGGAGAAAACAAGTTCCATCATCTCATCAGATATTTTTTTAAATATCATCAACCCATTGGCTTCCGCTATGGGCCCCGGTACCTAGAACTGGTATTATAGTGATTGCGTAAATTTTTAGAGCCAAATAAAAATTAATTTGCCTAAAAATATGTAGTTGACTTGAAATTGGTTCTGGTTGTTCAAATTGCACTTCAATCCGATTTAAACCGTCTAAGTTATTGCTATTTGAAATTTTATGAATGAATGATGTTTTTTGTTTGGTTTTGGGTATGAAAATATTCAATTGATTAATTTCGGTTTAGATCTGATCATTTCTTATCATTGAAATTTCTTTTTGTATTTTTTATAAAAAACACACATAATGATTATAATTATTTTTATAAACAGTAATAACAATTATAATTATAAAATAATTATTATTATTTTTTTATATTTTTATTATTAGTATAATAATTAATATATTTAAAAGTCTATTTATTTATCGATTAGTTTTTGAAAACCATGTGTGGAATAAATACACATGAACAAAAAAATAAGTGTGGAAAAGAAATGTTTGTTGGGGCTAAGGCGGCTCAATCATAGACATGAATTAATCAAAAAAACATGCGTTAAAGGGGAAGGTGTCGGATCAACAGGAATCCAAAAAAACTAGAAAAGGGGTTAGCGTTGGCTCCCTTATCCCATACCTTTCCCAGTACGGTGGACCACACCAGCACTAGCCGCGAGATCGTGTTGATGGCCAACTTTCTGCCATACACGGCAGCGCTGGCCTCCCCTCCTTTCTCACCACGTCAGCGACCTCCGCCCTTCAACATGAAACCACCTTAGATCTAGTAGCTTCCTCCCCTGTGCGCAGTAGCTCCGTGAACTCCCTATATATGGTGCCCTCTGCCTCCCCTTTTCTAGACAGTGAACTTCTCGGCTGCCTCCCTGTAAAATCCATAACACGGTCAAATGTTAAGGAAACTGCCACTACTCATAAAAATCATCACCATATGGGTTCATCTCATCTATCACGGTGGAGCCGTAAAGCCCTCCAGATCGTCGATAGGCCAAAACATCCTTCCTAGGATCTTCCAATAGTGGACATCTTGCCTGACTATGTCCTCTTTCTGGTCACCAAGAACTGGGCGCCACCAGTGCTCAAATCCACCCCAACCGCGGGATCATATCTGGGTGGTACTTCCTTCTACCGAAGAATCCAACACCTATAGAAATTTTCAGCATACCATCGCGAAAAACTCTCGCCAAGAGACTGATCCACCATGGAGGTAACCCTCTTTTCTGCCCGATCAAAGACCATGATGTTATACCAAAACCATAATAGAACTCGTTGCACCTAGTGGCCCAGATTAGCCCAGACCAGGATTTTATTGGCCCGTGGTGAGTGTTCGCAAGTTTGGCGCCACTTTCAACAATTCAGTGTGTTTTTTCGAGGCCCAATGAGTTTTAAATTAATAAAAATTAATTAAATTTAATAATTTAATTTTAGATATTAATTATGTTAATTAGTGGACTGATATATAATTAAATTATTTAAATTATTTAATTCATTTAATTTAATTAAATTACCCTCATAATTTTTTAATGAAATTTAATTTTATCACGTATTATTATTCATGATTACTAGTGTTGAGGATCAACTCATATATGTCTATATTTAATTAATTATTTAATTATTTTAAACTACATGTGATGATTGTAATTAATTAAATTGTGGTCTACACATCGTCTTTGTTTTAGGTCAATTAGTATAAGGGTATATGTGTCCAAATCCATCTACTGTATATTAAACCCCTAATCCCCCATTCATGTGTGCATGTTTATATATATTTTAGATGGAGATGGTATACGATGCCGACCCTGCCAAGATGAGGTGGTGTACGTTAAGAAATAAGAAGAAAGCCATGACTTGGACACTACCATGACAATGTGAAACTCCAGATAAGAAGGGGACATACAATACAAGGGGTAGTTGCCTCAAGAGTCTAGCTATTACTATGGTATGATGCACCTAATTCGTTTACATGATCAATACCTTTCGGGTAGTAGTTTACCTTTATTACTTTATTTATTTGTTTACGCATTTTATAACAGGTAGAAAAATACATAAAATAATAAATAATAAAATGCATAAAAAAATAAATAGGTGTTTTTCTATTAATGTTTAGTTGTGAACATGACAACATAGGTGAACATGATTAATATAAATGGATTACATTCATTTATATTGAAACAAAAAACCTTTAATGTAATATTAATTTTTAATCGCCTTCCATTATTCATGTTTGATCAAAATTGTGTGTTCGAGGTGATGATCATCCAAAATATGAGGGTTACTCTTAATATTGGGGCGTAATTATGAGAGTGGTGGGTTAAAAAATAAAACTGTAGTGAAGAAAGAGCTGAACCTAGATTTTTGTAATTCTAGAGGTTAGCGTTGATTAATTCAAGTACTGATTTTTCATTGTGGGACCTCACACAACAGATCAAGAAAGCACGAGTTAATGCGGTTGGAAAGCCCACCAACTACCTTGAACCCTCTGAGTAGTGGTGTAGCCAAATATTGTATGTAACGCCCCGACCCCAGCTACCCAGAGTCGTTGCATTACTTCGTAACATTGGCATGATCAAAAAAGATCAAGTCTTGAAAGACCGATTAGTTTAGTAGCCTTGGAAACACTAGATACATTCATAAATCTTACATTACATCATAAAAATGAAAACTACAATAACATGGTCTCCCTAGTCCACACTCATATCCTCACTGACTATTCTTGCAAGTCAGTCATAATACACTTCTTCACATCCTGGGAAAAAATAAAACATTGAAAGGGGTGAGCTCAAATGCTCCGTAAGGATAACAATATAGCGGAAACTTTCATAAGAAAACATAAGCATTTAAGGCAATGTATAACTAAAACAAAAGCCTTATTGAACTTGAACTTCAGCATAATATGTCAAAAGTAAAATTAAATAATGTCATTACTTACCCACATGGATATTCTACTAGACGAATAATCACATCAAATATCAATCACCACTTTCATAATGAGGGAATGTATAATGCCAGACATTCTGAAACATTTTGTCAAGGCCTCGGCCAAGACGTCTAAAATGATTAAGGCTTCGGCCAAAACCATAAATCAAATTGGGAAAGGGCCTCGGCCAATTCCACGTCTAGTTGTCTCATGAGACCTACCGATGCATCGAGGAGCTATAGCAGACTCCACCCGTCACTTATTAAGTCCAATACATTCCTCATATGAATAGGTTTAAACATAACATAAATATTCGTATTAAAACTAGCATACGAAACGTCAAAAATTTCTCCATAAACTATGGATGGTATAAAAATAACACATCCACAGTCAAATATTTCACAAAATGTTCAATGAGAGTTTTGTATCATAAATCAATTTCAATTAAACTTAAAACCCATCAAAGGATGTTGACATGGATGAAATCAAAGCTATTTGAGAGAAATATCTCTCTTTTTTTGAAATCATTTAAAAGTCCCACAATTATAAAATAATACATTTACTTTGAAAATATTCTTATAAGCTTGTAAGGGAAGCTTCGACGAAGTTATAATGGCGGAAAATAGCCGCGCCGTATAAGTAAAAAAAACATTCTTACCTTAAATTTGTCAAAAAGGTCAAAAAGTACATTGTTTGGAAAACAACGGTAAGATTCCTTTCAAAAATGTATAAGGGTATAAATGACTTTAACCCATTTTTCATTTAATAGTAAACATGTTTTGAAAGATATTTTTAAGAAACATGGATGTGGATGATAACGAGGTCCCAGTAGATAATTATGTATAAACAACCTTGGATAATGAAGAGGTTGTGAAGTAAACCCTTACCTTGTACTTTTCCTTGGTTGGGGTAGGTTAACCTCTTGTATAATGGTGAAATAATTGTTATTAAACTATACAAGAATCATATACATTCATATGATATCATATATGATCTTTTAACATTGCTTTGTTAACAATATCTTAGATTTATCGTTGTTTCGGGTGTTAACTTACTCGTTTTCGTAAGTCATGTTTTCATGGATAGGTTGTATCTTATTCATATCCATAATGATATCATGTCCTTAAACATTATTTTTAGATCATCAAATGATAATTATACTTGAATGGATACGACGGAGAATGAATCTCATCGCGTTCGTGGAGATGGTAGTCCGTACGTACGCACGAGCGACAATATCATTATTTTGATATTAAAATAATATATAATTGGAGAGTATATTATATATACAGAATCATTATCATGTTATATTTATTATTTACATGAATTACATATCATTATTATACCCATCTAAATAATAATATATTGAATAACAATTACACCACGACGTGGAGACGGTAAGCTGTACGTACGCACGTATGGTGACATGTCATTCAAATGATGGGTAGAATACTGAATATGGTTGTTCCATATTTATAATAATATCACAGTATATAGAAGATACTGGAGTTATAATTTTAGAATTGAAATAATAAACAAAGAGGGAGTGGAAGAAGAAAGAAACTTGAAAGAGGGTGATGAAAACGTTACCTCTTCTTCGGGTTCTCCCTTTTGATTTGATCAAAAGAACTCATTAGGATGGCTTTCTGACTAAAGTAAAGCTTCTAGGATGAAGGGAGAGAATTTGAGAGAGTATTTGGGCAGAGGTTGGCCGAACCAAAAGGCTTTAAAGTGTGTGTAAGGTGGTAGAGGTGGGGGCCTTTTATAAGAGGAGAGGAGGGGCTCTTTTGGAAAGATTGAAATGTTACATTATTATACAATGATTTTCGGATTCTAAAGGTCCCAAACATTTATAATTCGTGGTTAAGGTGATAAGGGTTCGAAATATCTTCATCCAATAGGCTTCGGACAAGTGTAAGCCATGGATTTTTCATTATCTTCTCATTTTATTTAAATCGTTAAATAATGAGGTCATCGCTGCATCATCATGATGTCATAAATAATTTAATTTATTTAATGTCTAAAAATTATAAAAAAATACTATGATGCATGAAATATTTTTATCTTTCCAATGACTATTTATAGTAAAAAATATGACTTATATAACCCCATGTAAAAATTGTTTTAGTAAAACATTTCATGTTTGTGTCATTTTTTACTTTAACATTAAATAAAAGGTATTTATGTCATTTTCCAACTAAAGTGGCTCCATGGGGACCCCAAGTTGACCCATGGATTGTCTTGGTCGGCCATGGCACATCCAATGAGGGTAGGACATGTGTCAAGCTCATCTCATATTATTAAAACATTATTTTTACCTTAAACTACACTAATTACCTCTAATCGCGATTAAGAACTTAAAAGTTACTATTCACCAAAAATTATTTTAATCTCATTGAACCAAATTTTACTTCTTAATGACAACCATGTATGTCGGATTTTTGAAAATCAAACCACAGAAATGATAATATTTCATTTAAACGAAAAATCAGTTATTTAACTACCACTTAGTGGTTTCACTATTCATCAAAAATTGATGTTTTTCAGAACAATGCCAAAATTTCACCCTAAGCTATAATTGTTATTCCGAATTCAAAAATGATGCCTATTTTACAAAATTACAAACATATAAGTTGCATTAATTAATTTTATAATTAATTCCCGCTGTCACAACAAATAGCGTGTTTTTAAGAAACAATTTATATCAAAAGATTGGCAATTGTTTATGTCCAATTTCAATGTTAAATTAATTCTAATGACCACCATTGGATAAAATGGTAAAAATATATTCTAATTATACTTTAAACCACTAAATAGTATAATTTATCACGATAAATTATTTTGATTTAAAAATGTTGTTTTTATGTATTTTTCACTATTCATAAAAAATTAGAAGTTCTCAGAAAAATACCAAAAATTCAACATAGGCTAATATTGATATTCCTAATCCAAAAATGAAGTCCATTTTGATAAATAAAATTTATAAAATTTCAAAAAGTAGGTATTACTATTCACAACGGCTAGTTTAATTAGTTGTGGTGTATATTAGAGCTCGAGGTTGCGTACAACACACACTATTGCATTATTCGAAGGGAAACGTACCGTGGAAGTTTGGGGTGTTACATTGTATGCTATATAGAAAGGTTTTAGAATCCTTCCAACTAGAATACTAAAGCGACAAAGCATTCATATTCTAGTATAGAGGTTTTGTGGAATTTGATAAAAATAGCTGGATACATATAGTGATTAAATGAAATGAAAATGTCTAATTAGGTAATCAATATAGATTTTTTAATCCTATAATGTATTATTTTTTAAGAAAATGTTATGTAATACCTAAATAAGACAATGATAAAAATTGGAAAAATTTTATGTCAAAAAAATCATGAATTTTCATGTGTAGTACTGGTGCTTGTGCACCCCAGTAAAGTATAAAAAATTCAATGTGTTCGTGTCCCTACCTGTTATCCTACCTCTAGAAGAATGAGTGTTATAATTCTTACATGAGACCCCTGAATCAAGCATATGTTGGTTCTATCAAAATGTTATCTTCAACATCCAATGTTAGTTGTAGTCACGTCATCCTATCATGGATGAACTCTCATGTTGTCTCCTCTCCATGATGTTTACACGGAGAATTTTCTGTCAGATATTTGAATGATAAATTACATAGGTTTATGTATAAACATGAAAGGAATATTGATCATTCATGTAATCCCATTCATATATAATTTCATGAAATTACTCTAGTTTCATTTACCAGAAAAACAAAAAATATTGAGTAAGTGCTTCATTACCTTTAATGTAAGGTTCTCTAAGTAATAAAAATAATGAAGAAAGTATTTTATTTAGTTCTTATGGAAAATAAATTGGAATGCATAGAAAAAATTCCAATTTATTGTTATGTCAAAGGGACCTTGGTATAATATTTACAATAAAATCGGTTCATTATTAAATAGGAGGTTATTTACATCATAATAAATTTATGGATGTTTAAAAGGAAATGACCGAAATTATAGAAGAAATAAGTTTCTTATTCTTTAGTGTACACTCATAAAATAAAAGAATTGTTGCTAATATACTTCATGGGTATTAAATTTAATATGACTTTCATATATTTGTATTTAAATACAGTAACCATGTTTATAAACATTATAAGGTGTAAGGTGTCTCCTTCTAGAAATAGAGAAAGGGTGATTCCTAAGTCAGTAGTAAGAAAAAAAACATATTATTTCCATGTAATTGATTTAAATTGAAAAAGTTGATCAGTATAACCAAAACATTAATCTCATTTTTTTCTATGGACATAATGAGAAATTATTCTATGTCTAGGATTGAATGTTGTTATTGGTGTCTTATACTAATCAAATAGTTTAGTGTTACATAAATCATATGAAATAAGTGATGAAAATAAAATTCTAATACTTATGAAACAAGTTGTGGCTGGGTAATTTTTTTATGAAAAAATAAAATCATTCATCAATGACATAACTGATTTGGTATCTAGGCTCTACACAACTAAACACCATTGGTATTATCTATGTATTTAGTTAGGACAATGGAAAATTTATAATTAAATTCATTCCACAAAGATTGTGGAGATAGTTTAACACGATAATGTGAACTATTCCAAGGGAAATATATAGGTAAAGATAGTTAATAAGATTCTATTATGTTATTAAGAAAGTTGATAGTGAAGTATAATCTTGGTCAGAAGATATGAGTTGTTTCAAATCGGCTTGTTGAACAATATCCTGACCAAGCATTCATCGATCCTGATAATGTAGAATGGAATAATTCCTTAACACACATTACCTTATCAACATCATGACATTTATTATAATAAAGATGATCAATTAAGACTCGTACATGTTAACTTTTATCAACAAAATGCATCGTGTAGTAATTCCAAAATGCACTTTTTATACACCAATATTATGATGTAAGTAGTATCAATGTTACAACATCCAATAACTTCAATCATATACCAATTCATGCACTGCAAATAATTTTGTAATCCTATTACTAATATTCCAACTAAAAATGACCAATGTATATCATATGAGTCATTGTATGATGGTAGTCCATTATATAATAGGACATGTATTGAGACTAAAAGTGTTTTTTAGGATTAAAAAAAACATGAATCATGTTAAACATATCGTGAATCTAAGGCAATTATCGTAATTGTTTCTTTGAATATTATTTAAATACCTAATATAGAAATATGGTAGTCAAGTGATAAGAAAAATTTCTAGATAAGGGAGAAAATATATTTTATAGACAGAGGGAGTTATTATGACTTGGGTCTAGTCACTGATCATGATGCACAAATTTTTGGTATGGGAACAAGATCCATAAGTACACGTGGAAGAGAAATGTTCAAGTGACACATTCTATATAGGTATTTTAAAAACCACGGTGATAGTTTTCAGTTCACTATAGAATGTGATATGTTATTCATAGAGAATAATAACACCTACAAGTAAGCAGTATATGGATATTATCTAAGATTAACAAGAAGAATTAAAAATAAATAAAATATTCCGTGTATTAAATTGAAAATGGGTTTCTTATTCTGAAAACTATGGTGGGTATTCAAGAGAGTTGATACATGAGTGGTATAAGTGTGGTACTAATATTGATTTATTGGTAATACCAAGTCGGTATGCGATAATCAATTAGAATTTTAATTACCATATCTAAATTCTAAGATCATTAAATTGGTTATTGGATATCAATATCATCTTCAATTTATGGTATCTATACGATGTATCCAAAAAGGGATGATGACATCATCTGATTCTATATGGGAAGAATGTTACTGAAATCTAGTTCCGGATTAAAGTATAGAACATGTTCATAGATCATTCATTTGTAATGAATCATTTCCATATGTATACCAAATGATATTGGGACGACCAATGTTTTCTATGTGAAATATGGTTGGAAACATATGGAAAACAAATATTGGTCTTACAATTTTTTAAGACCAGAATAAAAGTAATAATCCAAAGATTGAAAAAAATTAGAAACCTATGTTATAGGGATGAAGATAAACTAAGGTATTTGTAGTGGTTTCATGGACCTAGTAAATTGTACATATAGTGACATGGTATTGAAAAATAGAAATTAGAAAAATTCAAGATTAGAATTGTTTCTAATGACACATGGAACAATCTCTCTCGGTTGATATGTTTCAAACATGAGAGGAGGTTGATGTTGTGAGTTGAGTTCCATACAATTTAACAATGGATCGATCACATATTAAATTATGTGTACATGAATTTATATTACTAAGATATAATTTATAGTAGGAAAATATCAATTATATCCTGGAGAACTGCAAGTGAAGCAGTGATAACTATCATATTATGGTTTAAAAAGTACAAATTATAAATACCATGTAAGAGGATAAGAATGATACTAGTCATTATGTGATACAAAATAGTCCTTATTAGGACATTCTGATCTAGTACCATAGTTAATGTATGATGATGAACAAGTGAAGTTCATAAACTATTGTGGTAGATATATCTGAAAATACTGAGTATGTTTTAACTTCTATGATAGTTAAGAAGAAACTATTGATTGAAATTATTTGTTCCAGTTATTGAAATCACACCTAGTAAATAAAGAATTAACATAATATAAATTGCGATATTATTAGTAGACAAGATTTCATGTTATAATAGTGGATAAAATTGACATACTCAGGGATACCTTATCTAGAGAAGTTTTACTCTAGGAGGTGATTTAAACAATATCAGAATGGCCATGCAGAATAAATGTGGGAGACCCAGCAGCTATATCCATTACTCAGTAGAAACGCAATATTTTCCAATTGAGTAGTTAACAATTATTGTTATAACATTCGATCTAGTGTATGGGGGAGTGTTGAGATAGTCTGTTCCCTATACCCAACTATGGTGTACATTTTATTACCATATCTAGTATACAGTTAGCTATAGAAGATGTATTCTTACCATTATAGTGTAAAATTTTCCATGTCCACTATTTAATGGTTTTGTAAAATATTAATTATCATATCAAAGGGTAATATAAGATCCCATACTACAATGAGTACCTTGAGATATTCTGATAGTTATCATTAAAAATGGTTTTGTGGTCTATAAAAATCATACAGACTTAACACAGTAAATGTATTACTATCTAGTGTTGGGTGCTCACAAGCATAGATATTTATTCTCATGATGATTATACTTGTTGATCTCTAGTAGTGAGATCATGATGAAAGACCTGGTAATAGGGACACCACATGTTTTGTGTGTCATTAGTTATTCCTATCCACATACATGTGTATTGGTCTCCCGACTTGAGACCATTAATGATGCGAGCCATTTGATGGCATAATTTGATGAAAGGAAAAAACCATGATATAAAAATAATTGGGAGGTATCTTGTGTTGCATTTGTCATTGGTGGTATGAAATTAGTTGAATGTTATAGAAAGTATTTGTCCCTTCTGGGTTATGGAAGTTATATATATAAGGCCTAGTTGATTTGGATGGTGCTACCTTCATAAGTCTTTGGTCAAAGAAGACAAAAGGTTAATCCATACAGATATATCAAAAAATAATAATGATAGAAATGGGTGATGCGACAAGTGTGCATCCAAAATTTTGAGATACATATATAAAAAGATATTATAGTACATAATATTTTTTCATCGGATGGTCGTCATTGCTATGACAATCCTTATCTTTTTAGGGGATTTGATGGGTTGCTTGACATTTCTCCTGGTCTATGGGTTTTATTCACTAATAGAAAAATAAGGGCATAGAGGGTCACATACTATATCATATTCATGAATATTAATTACTTAGTCGAATACGTATATTAAACATGGTGGACACCACCACAAGGTCTGAGGGTTGTCCAATGTATCAATCACTAAAAAACAAAATCATTATTATTAATGTTATGTATAATTTGGACTTAATTTAGTTAATGTATTTTCAAGATAAGAAAATAAAATTGAAATATTACTCCAACTCATATTATTTTAATATTCAAGGTAAATTTAAAATTAATTGGGAATTACTAGTCGAGTAAAATGGATTGGGTTTACCATGTAATATATTTCATATATATTACACGATTATGATAAATTATTAATAATATTTATGATGCAGTTTAGTTCTTCATGATTATTATGGAGTGTAATTTAAATAAATGGGGGTCTAGGAACCCAATAAGGTATTTAGAAACTCAACAATAAATAGAGAGAGACTCTATCCCAACAAAAATTAATTCATTTAGAATGAATGTCTCTCTCTCTTACCACTTTCTAGAGAGAGATTCTCGATCGTCGAGTGATGATCCAAGAAGACCTTCATGTAATGATGGAAAATGATCGTTGTGATCACCATGCCATTGAAGGCATCATCATATATCCTCACTAGCACCCCGATTTTAACAATCAACATTATGGTAGATTTTTAATCGTGTGTGCATGATCTAGAGGGTTCATGTTATAGATCCTTCAAGAAAAAATCACCATCGACAAGTTTCAGATGAGCGAAGCTTCATATTTTAATAGGTATGATTTAACTTTTATTTTACATTATCTTTTAATTTACATGATTTTTTTTCATACCAAACTGGGGCATGGATCGTTAGTGACGACAAGTTCTATCATCCCATAAAAGAATATTTTAAAACCATTTGTCCATCAGCTTCCGCTGCAGGCCCTAGTACCTACAAAAGAATGTTTAGAGTTAGTGATAAATTTTTTTAGGATAATGATGATAAATAATCATTAATTGTGTTTTCTTGTAGCTATAATTTTAAATGGAGATGTAGGGTGATTTTGAATCCAATTCATGTAGATTCCTAATGTGTTGAAACTCTCACAGGCTATCTTCCAGGAGTTATTTTATGTGGCATATTACCCATCTTGCTAGTGATCATTTTGAATTCATAAGATCACAGAGATATAGTATGGAAGGATGATACATTATTTGTTTGATTTTTGTTTTAAAGAAATTACACAATACATAATTGACATGATTCAAGATAGATACTTCTAAGATTGGATGTCGGAATAGTGTCTTCGTAGAGACATTCATGCCAATGTAGTACCCTTATGTACTCCCACATAAGTTGGGGGTACCGAATATGGGACTGGTGATGCATATCATTCTAGCATAGGGATATAGAGAAGTTATATATAATAGTGGGGGATATAGGAATGAGTCATCAACAGTAGCTAGCAGGTTCTAGTCGGCAGGATCTTGACAAAAGAGACCTACCCATAACTAGAATCATACACATGGTCTTACAACATAGGGACCACATAGGGGACAAGAGAATCATGAATAAGGATGGTGTTATTAATTTTATGAGAGGGGTTATATGGCTTTTTATTTATTGATGAGACATGGTAAGGTGGGTACAATTATTGAGGATGAACCACCGTGAAATAGGTAGCACTATCATGGATCTCCCAAGAGAGGGAAGGGAACCCCCTTGGGAGGTGGAGTTTGAAGAGGAGTAGGTGGGGATCTAGGAGGAGTAGCTATGGGTGGTGTATGATGATATGCGATCCATCCACTACCAACACCAATAATCCCACACCAGGCTTAGGGAGATAGCGGTAAGGGTCATGAGAAGGTTCATGCTATAGATGTGTATAACTTAATAGAAGACAATAAAATATGTGGTGTTAAATAATTTTATTTTATTCTTGATAAAATAACAGTAGACATAGGTTAATTTTTTTATTCATATAAAAAATCCTTTAGTGGGTTTTCAAACTCCTATTTGAGATGTTAGCCCAGCTGATTTTCCTTAAGATTACTACAAGGAAAACATGTTAGTTATCTTTTATATGATGGAAGTGAGAGCTATTTCTTGGTGGAGATATTTTTTAATGGGGCCTTTTGGACATCATTATGGGTTTCTAGGACATCATCTTGTGTATAGATTTGTTGTACACTTTCCAATCCTATATTTCCTATCACTATAGATATATCAAGTGACTTCACACTGATGGGAAGGGATTATCCTTTGTGGGCGAGAGAGATCTCATAGAGGGATGAGTTAGTTTTCTGAGTAGGAGGCTATATCCCCTTACCCATTAGTAGTCAGTATACCCCTTGGAACAAAAATATATTCATTCATACGTATTCCTTATTATAGTAGAGAATTTTATGGATGTCTTTCCTGATGATGTTTCAAGACTACCTACCAGGTGGGAGATAGAGGTTTTCATCAACTTTAACCTCAAGACTACTCTGATATCTTCAAAAACATATCATATAGCCCATACAAAGATCATGGTGCTATAGTTATGGTTGGAGGACCATTGAGATAATGTTTTCAATTAGACCCATTATGTCCCCATGGGTAGTTAAAGTGTTGATCATGAAAAAGGATAATGAGATATTATTTAGCTGGGTGGATTATCATCCCCTAAACTAGGTCATGCAAAGGAATAAGTACTATTGGTGGGGATTGGTGGCCTCTTTGATCAGTTTTAAGGTAAAGTATGATTATCAAATATCTATCTCAGTATCAGGTACCGCCAATCAAGAGTTTGTGAGGACGTTATTCCGATGTAGGCTTTCCAATGACGCTATAGACAGTATGAGTTCCAAATGGCGACCTTTGGTGTGATGAATTCCCCCACAATGTTTATTTATTTGATTAATTTGATTTTCCAAACATACATAGAACATTTTTTGTTGTATTCATTGAATAATTATTGAAATACACTTCTTCCATGGAGGATCACGTAGAGAAATTGCATATTGAACTATATTTTCAACAGGAGAACTACCATTATGGTAAAATCTAGAAGAGAATGTTATAGATCCATGAGGTTATATTTTCAAGGCTTCTCATTTCAGGGCATGGATTAGTTGTGGTCCTAGTGAAGATTTATGTAGTTCCTTCATGAGAGAAACCAAAGATAATTTTATGGGTGAATAGTTTTACATGATTGGAGGGGTACTACAAAAGTTTTGTGGAAGATGTATCCTGTATTTAAGAAACGTTTTCCATGTTGATGTGGAAAGGGATGTCATTTACCTAGATTAGAAAATGAAAGAGGTCCTGTGAGAAGTTGAGGTTGAGGATGATGAGTGATCCAATTTAGAAACTAATGGTGGAGGTTGGGGAGTACATTGTTTACTGAGATGACTATGGACATAGTATTGGTTGCGTATTGTTGAAGTGAAAGGAATTGAAAGTATATGGTTCCTAGATATTGAGACATCATGAGTAGAACTATACGAATCATGATGAATAAATGTAAATCATAGTCTTTTCAATAAGGATGTGGAGTTAATATCTTCTAAAACATCAACTTTTTGTTTACTCATACTATCAAAGTCTCACATATGTCTTCACATATAAAGACCTGAATATGATTTAGAGGCACCTTTTGGAGTTCCTATAGGAAATTGAATTTGAGATTGACTATACCCATGGGATGGGAGACATTGTTACAGATACCCTTAGTGGGAATTCTCAGGCTTGTTTGGTGGATGGTCATCCGAGTAATTAGATTCCGTTAAGATAACCACGGAAGAAGAGGTGGGTGAATCTCTTCTACATTCGTTGGTGTGCACACCTACACATCTCTTCCATGTGAGATATTCTCTATTGTGAGACATCGAATTTTAGGTCTTGTGTTACCATATATCCTCAAAATAATAACTTGAAAATTTTTTTGAATGAAGAAATCTAGTAATCCATTTTACAAAGATGGATGGTGGTCCCATCTATGATGAAAGAAGAGGGGATGAGAGAGTTTTAGAAATATTCTTTGGATGTACATATCTATTGGGGAAGATGTAAAAACACCTTCATTGGAATTTTAGGTGGGTTATCATGGGATGAAGAATGGCTGAGTTCGTATGTCGCAGTGTCACCTGTCAGTACTTGAAGGCTAAGAAATAGGTTCTTGAGATTTTGTTACATCCTATAGGGATCCTATAGTGTAAATGGCCCAGCATATACATGTACTTCATGATAAGAATTCTACTAATTGAGAGAGGCCATGATAACATATGTGTGATAGTTGGTCGAATCATGATGTTAGCGCACTTCCTTCCTATCATGGATCTGATTTCGATGTAGATTTTGGAGTAGTTGTATATACGGGAGATCATAAACCATCATTATGTTCCTTCAACTATTTTATTTGACCACGATACATAGTTTACGTCATAGTTGCGGATATTCCGGTTGGAGGTATTCAATACGTAATGGAGGATGAGTAAAACATTTCACCCCAGACAGATGGGAAGATAGAGGATACTATCAAGATGTGAGAGGATTTTTAGAGGTAATATGTTTAAGAAATATACTAGAGGTTGTATGATAAGTTTATATGGATAGAGTATATATAAAATAACATATGTCATTATAATGTCGTCATATATCCTTTCGAGGCCTTGTATGGGAGACCCTATAGGTCACTGATGTGTTAGGATGAGGTTAGTGAGGCATATTTTGTTGGGTAAATATGGTTTTTGGAATAGTATAAAAGTTCCATTTGAACTTTATGTAGATGAAGAAAACCAATAGAATGTATAAATCTAATATAGAGTGACATCATATGCCCTTAGATTTCAAGAAAAGTGACCAGATTTTTTTATGTGTCTCCCCACAAAAAAGTTTTTGTAGATTTAGATAAGAGGAAATATATCATATGGGTCCATCATTCAATTTCTGATCTTTTATAATGTTGTTGAGGTTTCTTACTAACTCACCCTACACAAACAGTTAGAGTGGTTTCAAGACTCCTTCCATGTGTCTCACTTGAGAAGATATGTGGATGACCACACCTTTGTCATTGAATGGGGTGAGATGTACATTGAGTATGAATCCACTTTTGGAGCACCTAGTGTAAATCAAGGATCAACAAGAGAGGTACCGATGTAGATGAAGCATTACCTTGGTGCTTATGTTGTGGCAGCACAAGAGCATGTTAGAGTGGTCCTGAGATAGGGAGATCTAGATGGAAGCACTGAATCATAACCTTTTTTAGTTTATTATTTTCGAGGGAAGAATATTGTAGGGAATAATATATAGATCCTTTTTTATTATAACATACTGAAATATATATAGAAATATTTTTAGATCCATAAACTGAAACATCACATGATTCCAAGGACTGTTGTTCCCAAAATTAATTTTATAAAAATATAAAATATATTTCATATTTCATATGTACATTTTCTAATGAAAAATTGTATAACAATTAAAAAGACTCTCATAATAAAATTATAAGACTACAGTTCAATCCAAAATGAGTGTTTTACCATAGGTGAATCATATATTTTTTTGGTATGGTACATTCATATAAAACGACCATTGATGGGTGCATTCAGTGGAATATTGAATTAATTATTTAGTTAAACAATAGAAACTCATAGAAATATTTTAATATATTTAGTCATCATTCTGGTAGATATATATGGTAATATTCCCAATGTTGGTATCACTGGAAGGATTTTCTTCCACCCTCCACTAGTGAATAAAATTCAGGTGACTATTAGCCTCCGGATCCAGGAGAATCGAGGCACATTAAACACAATGAATTCTCTCCTACATTGGAGTGTGTGTTCTAGATTAGTGAATGATAAATCCCCCAATTTAGGAGTTTTTATTTTGTATATTCCACCCTAAATTATTGAAATATTGAACATGATTATTTCATTATCTTTGATCGTTGTTTTTATGACCCTTTTCATGAACACACATACCAATTTTACGTCAGTTATTCAATCTACATATAATTCACCATGATTTCTCAACTTGGAATCAGAATATATATTCATTATACAAGATAAAATGAAAAATGATTGTTTCACCATTATTTTGTGATTTTATCCCATCATTATTCATGATATCATTTATTGGCCTATAATGCCACTGTTCGACATTGGTAGGCGGGATCCATCTTGATTAGACAACCAGATTCAATGAAAATTCATGTAATACAAATAGTTTGATGAATCAAGAAATGATTTAGGAATATTTTAATTTGAAGGTGATTCAACCATGGATTCTAAAATCATGTTTTGAATTAGGAGGTTCCAAAAATAGTATTTTTCATCACGATGTTCGAGTGATGAGCCAGATTCCATTTTCCATCCAACTGATGGATGGAAATGATTGTTGAAAGAGCATTCCATCATTTTTCAGAGAAATAATATTGAGATCTATGTTGAAGGATCCATATCTAAAACACCATAGAAGATATTATATTTATGTGAGATACCCTACTACACAATGTGTAGTCTGAATAACACCATATATGTAGGGCCTTAGTTGTGGAAGCTAGGGTTTCTAGGTGTGTAATATATCACATGATGTGTTGGACCCCCCATACAACGTGACTCAATGTTGGTGACCAGACATGTAGTGTAAGAGTACATGGGAATGGGAACAAATAGAGATAATCCATGTACCAGAACACAGTCAAGGTACAAGGACATGGACTAAAGGACACATGGACAACCCCATGTGGGATGAAACCCCATTTATCAAAGTTTACATGCATGGATAAGGAACATAAACATGGATAAGGGAACATGTAGGACCACAGGTGGTTGAGAAAAATCATGTAGTTCCCTTCCATGTTATTTTGGAATACATGGGTAGTGATCCATGAATTATGAAGGAAACAATCAGGCAACAAGGTGGGACCACATGTCATCTGTGACCCTTAACAAATAGTGTACCTTACATTTTGTGTGAACTTCAACCTCACATATATCCATCATTTAAACTTATATTTCACCACAATAATAGGATATCCTGAGTGTTCTTCCATGTATAATGTTATGTTATCATTTATGGTGGATTTCCAGATAATAGTTGAGATATTCAGAGTGTGATACATCTTTAATAGACACCTGATGATATAAGTGATCGGGTAGGGTCATAGATTGGTATCCCTATTGGATAGGGTGTAGTCCTCCAATCGACTTAGTGTTACCACATATTTCATTAGGGATTAGTTCCATTATCTATAAGGAGGTACACTCTATGGAAGAGAGTGAATACCCTCTATCTACTGAGTGGTATCCCCTATGGGATTATGGTGTAGGTCCTTTATATACTCTATGGTACCCCTATGGAATTAGGGTGTTGTACTCTATATATTGATTGAAACCACATATTAGATAGAATAAGGTATTCATTAAACTCAGTGGTACCCCTATCATAAAGGGAGATATTCCTCCCAATACTGTGCCACATGCCAATGACACACTAGGGAATGAGTCCTCTACGTGGAGACTATGCCCCTTCAATATCAAAGGACAATGGTGAGTTATGATAGCTCCACATGGTTACTCATATGTATAGAGAAATGATATTATAGGAATTAATGATGGACCATTGGAACTACTTAAAGACACTTTTCCTTGGTTGGGATATGACTTTGATATCCCCTTCCTATCTTGTTTTGGGTCTATTTTGTTGAGTGCATATATATATATATGCATATATATATATATAATTATTTTTTGTATTTGTTACACTATTGATATGGGTTCAGTTGTTTGTTACTATTGTGTATCTTACTTCTCCCCCTTTACTATTTTGGGTTTCCTAGAGTTTATGTATATACTCACCACAATATGGGATTTACTCGCATATGTCATATATTGTATAAATAATGGACGTGTCATAAGTGATTGAAGATATTCATAGGGATTACTTGGTGAATATGACCTTCTATGGTGGTTGGAGCTGGAAATTATGAGATGGGATCTCTCAGCACTTTACATATCTTGTTGAGTTGGGTTTTGACATATTTCTTGTTGGGAATGTATTTTACCCTATACATTTTTAGTTTAAACAATAATACTTTCATACTTGAAAGATGATATACATGCATGGATTATTCTATAGATGTATAATATTCTTTTATTATTCCACTAAATTTTTTCAAGGAGAGGATTGGGTGAGGAATACATGTATAATAGGCACAGGCCTACCATATTAGTTATTTCTTTTAGTGCATGTCGCCAGCCCCTGGCCTATGAAAGCGGGATTAGGGTTGTTTTGGCCCGATCCTCCTAGTTTTAGGTCATGAAATTAACATTGGATTACAATAATTAAATTCCCCAAAATTAAAGGATAACATCCCAAATTTTATTTAATGACTCACAGAGTATAATTAAAATGGATTAACTTTATTATTCCACTCAAAACCAATTATCTAAAAATTATTGGTTGATCATCATAAGTTATCTTGATAATAAAATTTGAAAAATTCCATCGGTTCTTAGTGGACTCAAATGAGTTTATTTTCATCTAATAGATTGACTCATACCATAGATTACATGATATTATTAATCCTTGTATTCCATAGACAAATTACCCAAGTCCTATAATAATAATATTATTTTACCTGACATGTGACATCCTACTTAGAACAAAGTCATTAGGGTCAATTGGGTATCAATTGAGGATCCCAATATCAATATAGATTTTAATACCTTAAAATTTTAATATATTATATCTATACACTATTTGGTTCTATATTCATAGACATTATTTTCCTTAGACACCATTTGTGGGGGTCAAATATGTTCTACTCAAACCCTTTACAAGCCATCGCATGGTACCAGAGTAGATTTAATGGATAAAGAAAGGGAAGAGGTGAATCACTCAATAATGGATACTTAATTCCGGTTTAGGTTTGAGTGAATGTGTGTAGAGAAGTAAAATAGGCTCAAGATTATCATGTAGTTTAGTAGTTTTTGGACATGTCTTTATTTTTTCCTAGTTTATCAGTAATTATATGACATCATTCATAACAGTTTTCCTTCCATTTGGTACAACTATATAATTATATTTATATAGTCATCCCTTCATGAATATGCATGTTTTCATTTATTATCTGTATTATTATTATGTCTCTATTTCTATGGTGTTTCACTATGAAACGTGGTTATAATCACCCCATTATACAACCATACACACTCACTTATTGTCAACACCTTGTAGAGTTTGGGGAGGAACACATAAGGCCTAGTGTTCCTATATATGAGTTACATATCAATGAATTAGGCCTAGGACATAACAAATTTGTATAAGATATTTAATTTTGACCTTTTCTTATTGTATTAGGTTTTTTGTAGTGTAGACTATGATGTGTTCGAGCTTGGTGATAAGCCTGTGACTAAGAGTAACTAACCAACATATGGTGAAAAATACATCTTTTTTGGGAAGGGATTGTTTTTGGAATTTCGTGGTTACAATTATACTATTTTCACCTTTGGGTGACTCACATTTTATGTGATGTTAGGTGTTTTTGGAATTTCAACCCTTGGGATCATGTGTTAGGGGTGTATTTACTAGTACATAATTATAGACATATAATAATTTATATTTATTTGATTTTCTATTAAATGAGCATTTAAATTATTTTAATATTTCTTATTACCTTAAATATATTGGTTTCTACCCCTATAATTTCTAAAATTACATGAAGGGATAATATTGGTAACTTAAAGTGTCTACATTATACCAAATGGTGTTTTCCAACCTAACATGATGATATATTTTTTTTCAATTAATATTAAGAAATCCATATCCTTTAAATAAAGGTTACTATTATTTGTAATTTAAATAGGTTTTAGTTAAATAGAGTACCAATTAAAACAAATAAGTTGTATGCCTTTATAACATTAGAATGTAAATTTGTCTAAGTACACCATTATACATAGAATATCTAAATTATCCTGATGTTTTTAAAATGGTTACTATTAAACGACACGCCAATTAAAAATTAAGGACTTCATACCACTATAATATTATATTGACAAACAATATAACTGGACCATTTCAATAAATATTTTTAAAATTAACATGTAACCTAACAATTAATATGGTTAGGTGGGTTTTGTGTCATTTTTTGAGTTAAATATTTTATGAGGTTAGTCTATGTCTTATATTATGGTATTGAGCCTTTCATTTCTTTTATTATCTATAATATTACTTCTTGACTACCTTTTTACAAGGTGTGTGATTGTAATTTTAGATATATGCATTCATACCGAATTATGGTCAAGCCCTAGGAATGTTGTGACAATCTTGATTCCAAGGTAGTGGTACCTAAACCCCCTTTAATGTAATTTATGACACCTTCAATAGTAAAAATTGTCATTTCTAGATTGGCCACTGATGAAAATCCTTGAGTGGGGTTTCAATGCATCGTATAGTCCTCAGAGGGAGCTCCATAGAGAGCATAAAACATGTTTGATTAGACTAAAGAATTATAGTAGCATCATGATTTTATTATATATGTGGAAGGTGGTCCCTTGGAAGTGGATTCTTGGTAGGAATCTATTCATACAATATTTTAGAATTTGGAAATGACTCTTGAATGGATGGTGATTATCATAACTTTTATTCCTCAAGGATCATCCATGTGGTTGGGGTATATTTTCGCATAAGTAGAACATCATTATAAAACTGTTTTAGTATACATCCAAACTAGATTATATGTTTAATTATTCATATAGAACTTGAGTAATGATCATGATTGGGAAATCATAACATCTATGTAGGTAAATAACTTTATAATGGATTAATCAGCATGATTCAATGAGCTCCAATAGTTTTCACCCACTCTTGTAGGGGATGAGATATCCTGGGTGAGGCTCATTTGGGATAGAATTAGTAATTCCATTCCATATTAGGTTAATCTATTTCAATTAAATACTTCCTTTGAGTTATTAATCTAATTTCTTATCTCTAAGGAATTTAAGGGAAGTCGAGGGTATAAATCATTGTTGATCAGCCTACATACTAAGTAGTGTAATATCTAGTGGATATGAGCATCTCCATGAGACTTCCTGATAGGGTAGTGAAATCTAGGATGTGTTTATAGACAGTAAAAATGTGTGTGATTAGTGTGGTAGGTAGGTCCACACAATGACACTAAGTGACATGGACTCAGTAGAGTTTGGAGATAGTGAAAAATGTTCAATCTAAAATGATTATGTAGGACCATTCCACTGATGTTGAGTGAGTGGGTATCTACACCAGTTCTGAGGTATGAGGATGGATCTGTAGCACCATGAACTGAATGAATCTATACTTTTATGATCTATTTAGGTAATTTATATGGTCAAGGTCATGGGTTCTAATCTCTATATTTATAGATAATGTTGTTATCAGTTTCTTAGAGATGTTAGTTAAAGCTCTGGGTTGTGGATCTAGATTGTTACATGAATTATAACATATACCCACTGATAAATGAGCTAAGACATCTCTATTGTGATGAAGGATCTTTGTGGAATTGACATTAGTTTCTTATTTTATATATATATAAAATAAACATAGTATATATACATTTCTTTAATGGGAATCTGAGTTTTTGAGATTGATTACCAATGTGGTCAAGTAATTTGGTCACATAGAATTTAACACTATAAGTAGTGTCCCCACAAGATTTGAATCTATCATTTTCTATGGTAACTTTTTGTCCTTGAGAAGATAATCATCAAAATAATTCATAGGAAGAACCCGAGATTTTCCTTTCAAGCTCATATTGATTTTCATCATTGATATGTGTCCTTATCCGATCCAGAGGGTAGTAATTATATTCATAATGGATAATGGAATTTACTAGATGTTCATGTGTGACTTGAGAATCAGGGGTTTGGTTGGAGTTTCATAATTGATTTTGGGAGACTTACTGGATGATCAGGGACATTAGGTGGCTATATTTCATCTATTTGTAGACTGGTTTTGGGATTTATTCCCTAAAAAATTATATAACTTACCTTCAAAAAAATATGTTTACATTATTATTGAACATTTTATAAGAGAATGTAATATATAAATTACTCTATAAATTATGGTTCTTACTTATCTATACTAATATAAGATGAAGTTAGTGAACCTAGAATCCAATGGGTCTATTATTCCCATTACTTTGCATTAGGGTTCATTGTTGATTTTATAAAATATAACAGATTATAAAATAGTATAATGTTTAGATTATCATTGGATTAATTAGGTTCATTAAAAAAATCTGACTAACTCCTTCATAAAAATGATAAATATTCCTAGATTTTTGGATCCTTGGTCTTATCAATGATTTATTTGAGATTGGGCTGTTATCATGTGAGATTAAGGCAATAAGAAATACAACATATAACGTTCTGAAGTAGGTATGGATTATATAAATATTCGGTAATTATTAGTCTAACAAACATGAATACTATATTTTTGGACATAATGAATAAGTTCTTTCACACATATCTAGATTTCATTATGGTCATTTTCATTAATGATATCATAGTACAAAAATAGTAAATGGATGATCATGTGTGGAATATTAGAGTAATTATGACTATTCTTTGATAGCAAAGAATTTATTTTTAAGCTCTGGAAGTGAATATTTTGGACCAAGAAAGCACACTTTTTGGTCACAAAATATGAGGAACATGGGTTTTTATGGATCTAAACTAGATGACAATAGATTGTTATTAAGATAAGCTTTTGAATATTTTTTATATTTATAGATTATAGGGATTAGATATTTACTATGAATGATTCATTCAGAAATTTTATTTCCTTTAATTTTATATTAATGGAATTAAAATTATATTTTTTACGTTTGCATTGTATAAATCATGTGAACATTATTTTTTGGTGATGGAAGGAAGGTTAACCATAGCTTTGATCCAGAATTATCCATATGCAAATAAAGGGTAGATAGTTTATTGGGCCTCATAAGCAATTGGGGTAAGTGGTATTTTTATTAAATCTGAGAAATTTGTGTCATATGGTCCTTGGAAGTTGATGACTCATCAGTACATTTACCCGATGAACAACCTTGTGTTTGAAGATGATCTTTATGCTCTGTATTTCATGAGACATTACCTCATGGGGGAGTAGTTCTAAGTATATACAGACAGTAAGATCCTCATGTATATATTCTCTAGGCATTAATTATTCATATTGAAGAAGATTTGGGTTGAATATCAATAGTATTTCAATATTGAGATTAAATATAAACCACTAAAAAGAAATGTTGTGGTTGATGCTATAATCTGAAATACTTATATTTATGTTGTTCAAAATTATATTAGCTAAGTCATCTTTTTGATGAGATCCTCCATTACCTTTAAGAGTGTATAGTGTATCCTATTGTCAAATATTTATCACTGGAACCATCACTCTAAATTGGATAGAATGGTATAGTTTTATGATCAGGATTTCTGGGACCTAAGGTACAATATATATGGTGAGGATCCACTACTTGATTGGGTAATCGATGAGGATGAGATCCAAAATTCCTATGAGATTACCTAGGATCCAAAAAGATTATAATAAGAACTGGAATAATAATATCATGATTCTAAATGTGATGTGTATCCTAGGATAATGAAAATGTATCATGATTTACACTGCCTATACTATTAGAAAGGGATAAAAAAGGAAATTTCATATTTTTTTACATGGTGTTCCACCTATCATCAAGTGAATGTTTATCTATAGGGGGGATAAAGGTATTCTTCATCCATTATTATCCCATAGTGGAAATGGGACGATGTTTCCATTGAAATCATTAATGGGTTTCAATATTCACCCATAGGTAGTGACACAATGTGGGTTATTATCGATACTCGGAAAAATTTTACCCATTTATTTACTATCTAGGAGACCTTATTAGTGGATTATATTGGGAGGTTATATGTTTGGGAGGTCATATATCATTATAGGATACCACAAACCATTATGTTATATATAGACAATTAGTTTACATCCCTAGACTAGATTGGGTAGTTTAATGAAATTGGTATACTAGTAATCTTGAGAAAAACATATCTCTATAAGACCAATGAACAATTTGATAAGACTATACATATACCAGAGGACATGATTTGGGAATCCATTTTAGACATTGGAGCATCATGTGATAAACAAATTTCCTATATAGATTTTTCTTATTATGACATCTACAAAGAGACAATTCAGATGGATCCTTATGAGTCTCACTATGGTAGGTCATTCAATTCACCTTCGTGTTTGTTAGAGTAAGGGATGAAGGGTTTATATGGCCTAGTCTTCTTCAGGATACATTAGAACATGTGAAACAAATCAAAAAATGTAATTAAATGAATTAATACTGGTAGTAGGATTATTGTAATTGACATCCATATGCTATGGGTTATAAGGTACGATATTGGCCCTTCTCTCAATTTTCACATAAATTTGGTCATAGAAGAATTTAGAGGGAATAAATTTTCACACCTATAATTCGTTGGCCATTTGATATTGAAAAGTGAGTCAGACCAATAGAAAATCAGATATATATTCATTTTTAGTACATAGAAATGTATGATGTCTTCTATATTTATCTTCTTTAGAATTAATAATCTAACACATATAATGTCTTTAATCCAAATGATGTTATTTTATAGGTAGATTCATCATTTGAATTTTATATTGTTTTTATTGTTGACTATAGTCAAAATATTTTCTAAGGAAGAATGTTTCCAATTGTTCAGGTGTTCTTCAGACATTGGTATATTAATGAGGGAATGTCGGAACAAGGGTTTTATATAAATTCCCAGTATCATTCATTTTTTTGGATGCATATCTTTAACCATTATATGTAAATCTCACGGGTGATTCTTTTTAATAAGGTAAGGTTGTTTGATATTACTTCATCCTCAAGGTACATACTCCAATTTCATTTTTTTGTTCCATTACAATTAAATAAAAAGAAGTGTTTAAGATAAATTATGAGTTTTCAGTAGATTTTTGGAAGGATTAGGGATTTGATATTTAGTTTTTTTTAAAATATTATGGGTATCATAGTTCTAGAATAAATTTAACTAACTATGAAGGTTATCAAGGATTCTTGGAAAAGGGAGGAGTGTGTATTTTAAAACCATGTGAAGGGGGTCTCTAAATAGTGGATGGAATGAAATTTATTTCATATTCACTTCATATGATTTACACTTATAGTATTTAACATTTCACCAAACCATGTATGGTGTGGTTCTCTTAGATAGTAAGAAAAGATTAGTGGGGAATGGTTTTCCTGACCATACAACCCAATCTTTCACCCTATTAATAAGTGGAAACTTTTACCTATTCCACCACCCACCCCTTAAATCTAATTTTCTTCTTAATTCCTTCCATTGGTGCATAGAATCCAACAACATTATCTCTCTCTCATATATTAAAGGTTTTAGTTCATATCCTTCTTCCAAACTCCATTCACACAATTTTATATCGCATCATAGCACTCCCAATAATGAAAACACTCCTTTAAAATATTTTCTTTCAATTTCGTTCCATCAGAATTTTTATCACCATATTTTAAATAAATTTAATATTATCAATGATTTTCACTCTTTTAATTTTTTTTAATATTCCATCCCAAATATATGGATGATTTATGATGCTATGTCTTATTCAAGACATATAATGGTTCTATATAGGATATCATTTAAAAAACAATCAATTTTATATAATGTATCATTCTCCCAAACACTTTTATTTCTATGAATTATCTATAAAATTTATATTCTATTAAATATTCACCAATATATAGACCTAGAGATACCATGGTAATCTTAAATTCAATTTATGGTTGTTAAAAATAACCACAACAACCCCTTAGTGCTTCTTTGTAATGGAAATAATAATATGAGAACTCTTATGATGGGACATTTATTTCCATTGGGTATATTATACATGAACAATATATTATGTTGTTTAGATAATTAGATGATAACAATTTGTTTCTGTGTAACATAAATAGAAATTGTTTATTAAACTGTGAAATGAAATGAATATCTTTCTACTTATGACTTATTCCAAGAATTATTTGGTTACACATTATGTCTATTTCTTACTACATTAATGGTGTGTAATTCCTTGATAAATCATTTATTTTACTATTTTTAATACCTTGAGAATAATCATTAGATTTAACTAGATTTATTAATGAAAAATCAAGGTGGTGAAACAACCTTTGATCCATTCTGTGTCTTGAACTCATGAATCCCACAACTAGTCACCACTGATTCATTTAATACTATGAAAAAATGAATGTTCACGGTGATGCCCTAGGTTTGGACTGATTTCATTTGATAGGGAACACCATGGATTTAAAGCTCAGATTCTAATGGATACCTCACTTGATATGAAAGGAAACATTCAATTGGTATGGTTAGAGACTCTTAATAGTATAAGTTAAGGGGTTTATCCCATTAAATCAACTCACATCACATTATATAAATTTTTTGAGTTGATCACTATAAGTTGGTTCAATAATAAAATATGAAGAATGAGATTGGTTCTTTATCAATTTGAATGGGTGTGATGTGTTGGAATTCCCAGACTACTACCATCGATTACATAATATTATCTCTCCATAGACTCCTTGCCTACATTTCTTGGTTCATAGACTAATTAATTGTTATAAGTTTAGAGATATCAATCTTAGACCTAAGTAGATTGGGCCAGACATGAATCCCATAATGTTCTTGAGATAAACATTGGGTTTTTACATTACTGTTTTAATTTATATACCTTCACACTATTATCATTTTTATTCACTGAATTAATTTTCATTTGAATCCATTGTAAGTGGCCTACTGTATTGTACTCACACCATGTTCATCCCACCCATTAATACCTGGGCTATTGAAAAAAATCCATCAAGGTGTAATTTCAAGGGTTTTTTGGTTTTTTTGTATTTTTTTTGAAAAATATAGTCAAATTTTTTATAACATAGTTGATGCCGAAGAAGTGTTATGAAGGTGGCATAATATCCCCATGTTTGAAAATTTTTGGGCATTAAAATTGTGTGTGTTTTTTTAAATGATTGATTTCCATGAATTATTTTCATAAAACCACACAGAATATAAAGAAGTTTGCGATCTATTAGGCGTTTTTCCGAGTTTATAGAACCATAAGAGAAAAATATGATTTCTGCATGGTATATTTACTAGGAGACCCATAAATAACGAGTTTGAGGGAGTGCACTGTTTGAAGACAAAGGCGGTGAATTAAGTTTTCCAAATAGTGTTATGGGATATATGAACTACATATCAAAATCACTTCATTGTAGGTTTGTCATTTTCATGATAAGGTAATGAATTAAACAACACAAAAATGGTCTAATCATTTTATTATGTAAAATGGTGAATTAAGGGGGTCATAAATGAATAAAATCTCTATGGGTAAAAAATAGAAATACAAGCATGCAATGAAGGATAATTCTCAAAGGAGTTTTTTAAATCTTATTACAGGGATTGGAGGATCATTTTTTCAATATAAATACCCATAATAACATCATTAGAAGAGTGATTTCTATTCTATAAGATTATCGATGGAAGAATTCAGCTTAGTCCAATGTGGTTAATAAATGAGGAAATCTGTGAAATAATTTGTGAAGGGTGTGATTTAGAATATAGTTAATGAATTTCAGTTCATGAAGGAGGATGTTTATGAAGACAGTTTATATAATGAGTTTATAGGGAACTATATCTCACATAGTAAAGGGGTTATGAAGCATTAAATTTCCATAGAGAAAAAGAGTTCTCTAAAGCAATGTGCTCCTTGAATCACTCATTCCACATGGTGAAATGTAGTTCACATTGTGATTAATGAAGTTAATGGAAGGGACTAAAAATAGTTTCTGAAAGATATTTCTATAAACCAACAATATATGGAATATTTGATTTAACCTATGTGGTTAAAATGAGACTTCATAGAATATTCATATATGTGTGAAATAATTTTGAGGTGATTTAGAACGACATAATATTCCTCTAAATAAGTAGTGACCAGACATCAATGTAGAGAATAATGGGATTTGATATTATTATTAGTTGTAAACCAGGGGGAAATTGATTCCAATTCAAACCTTATATTGGAAGTGAGGTTTAATGGATTTGGTACATATGAACACTACTTTTTTAGGGATTATGGATGTATCCTAGTAAGGATGAACCTTGAAAAATTGTAATGTCCGGTTAAAGTTTTAATTCTCATATTATTTACTGTTATTAGGAGTGAGAATAGTGTTTTGATTATTTGAAAAAAGAAGATCTAAAGGGGTAGTATTTTAATCCATCCTTTACTTATTCACCCCCTTCTAGGTTATTTAACAATGTTGGGATACAAATTGGTATCAGAGATAAAATTTGAAGCATAGTGGTTCTCCAAAAGAATATGAAATCGAGACTATTAATCATAAATGGATTTCAACATCAATGGAATAAATTTTCAACTATGGATTAATATGAAGGAACACATCTTCTGATCGATGGTTATGGGTGTATTTACTATTATAATGTATTGTATTTCATCTAATACTGATAGTGATGTTTTTTCAAAAGTAGTTCATAGAGAATTGGATGTTTATTTAGTTTGGTTCACCGCCGTTGTGATCTTCGATCCTCTAATGCCCTAGATCCATGCCGCCAGATCTCGCTCCCCCCTCCCAATTGGAGGGGGCAGGATCGTGTTCGCTGGCGTCTCAGAAGGAGGTTGCATGTTCCCTGCCCTTCCCAAGGATTTCTCTTTCCCCAAAAGCCTTAGATGTATACAGGGTGGCACCGCAAATTTCTCTGCTTCCAGATGAGATTATTAGTGCTGAGGAGCTACTCATGTTTACCTTAGTCTCTCGTTTCTGTCCGCATCAACACTCGGTTGAGGTGTTCTCCCAGTTTGTCACTGATTTGTGGAATCTGAAGGAGCGTGCGGTCATCAGGTTGCAGGACCAAAGACACATAATGGTTCGTTTCATCTTTGAGGAGGATTTGATTTCTTCTTGGTCAAGGGATCCTCGGAGGTGTGGTGACTCTTCTTTCTTTCTATTCTGTTGGAGCTTCTACTTTCACATGCGGCAGGACCCTTCCATGGTTGCGACTTGGGTTAGTATTCCTGGACTTCCGCTTTCATTTCAAAACCCATCGATCCTCTGTGGCATTGGTAATATGATTGGGAGATTTTTATGTTCGGATCAATGGACTTAGGCTGTGACACACCCAATTTGCCCATGGATTTGTGTTGAGGTCGACATTTCCAAGCAGCCGTTGCGTTGTGTATGGATTACCGATGGGAAGGAATTCCGATTGATACAGGAGGTCATATGTGAATCGTGGATGAAGTATTGTGTTGGTTGTAGAAGGTTTGGGCACCTGGAGGCCATTTTCCACTACACCAAGGTGGGTGTTTCCTCTCGGGTGATGGAGTCGTAGTCTGGAAGTGGTTATGACCTTCACATTGATGCGATGATGTTTTAGGTGAATGTGAAGGATGGATCTGGGGAGGTTTGGGATGGGTCTGAGTGTGTGAATGAGGATCTGGGCACTTCTATGGAACCTATGCTGTGTTCTGACGCTAGAGCTTCTGCTGGGAAGGGTGCTTGATTGAAGGCCCCCTGCCCTGAGTTGTAAATTGTTCAAGATACTTCTTCTAGGAATTCGGAGAGGGAGATGAGGAATGAGACTACTTTTGCTGTGTCGAGGTTTGGTTGAAGTATGAAGGCAGTGGAGGTGTCCTTGAACCCAACTGTGCAGCAGGATTTTGATCGGTTGAGAGGTGATCTTATTGTTGAGTCCCGAGCTGCAATGGATGGGGAATTCCATATGCAGTTGGTTCCTATTCCTCAAGAGCATGTGTCCAATTTGGCTATGGACTATAAGATTATGGGTGTCCCTATGACCTGCAACCGGTTTGAGATTCTGGATTCTAAGGAGCTGCCGCTGATGCTGGAAGCTAAAAATATGACTGCCAATGGAGACTTGAAGGATGATGTCACTAATAGAGGAGGATAAATGGAAGTGGTGGTGGAGAGGGGCCTTCCGTTGATCTAAGTATCTCTCACCATGAGGAAAACATGAAATGCCTTGCAGTGATTGATATTAATAGTCATTTGGAGACAGATCGTGGAGAAAATAATGGTTTCCAAGAGGTGAAAGCCTCTGGAGAATGAGGGGACCTCTCAAATAGTGAAAAGGAGAACAATAGTGGTAGGACCAGACTCTATTATAGTGAGATTGTCCTAGGGGACAAGAAGAATGTGTTGGGGAATGAGAAAGTAGGGACTGCTTCGCCAAGGAAGAAGCAAAGGAAGGACTACTCCTCTATGCCGAAACCGATGGCTACTAGGTCATCTTCCAGCAAGGGAAAAGTTATTCAATCCTCTGACGAGCTCTTATATATGGAAAAATTAAATCTCAGAAGGAAGTATGCCAAGGTTCTGGATAAATATGATAGCTGAGAGTGGGAGTCAGCTACTGCAGATGAAGCAATGTATTTTGGTTATGGAGATGGGCAGGATTTCTATGATATGTAGCTAGATTGTATGGTTTGTGTTGCTCTTTTTGTGTACTTTTCTTTTATTTTAATAAATGGTCAGGGACTTTGTCTCTAGATGAGCCTTTCTAGTAAATTGGATGTTGATTCCCTAGGAATCATTGCCTTAGTGGGTTTCATATCCAATAATATATATATGAATGTGATTTCTTGTATTTCATCTCACGATATGTGGAAAAATCTACCCAATATTCGATGAATTATTTTAAAAAAATTTAGAATCAATAGAGAATTATCTATGGATCCAATTTGAGGACTTTAGATTACACCCTAATGAGTCTGTAGATTCATTATTTTACCAAGTGAATGATATTTTCTAAGACATGCATGGTCTTGGAGAAATTACTAATGATATAAAGACTATTAAGAACTTCATTAGAAGACTCCCACCTTTGTTAAATTAAAAACTATTTGTAATGGAGGTTAAATATCCAAAGTAAATGAAATTTGAAACTCACACAATACTCTATTAACATACATGATGATAAATGATGATAACGATGTTGTGGGAATGGGGAAGTCAATAAAAGTGGAATTCAAGGCCATGATGAAGCTAAATATTATTTATATTCTGAAGGAAGAAAATTTCGATGAGGCCATGTCATTCCTCTACTCAATTATGAAAATGTAAATAGGAAAATTCAAAATGAAACATCTAATTTTATTTTTTTTATTTGGAAGTAGTGGATATATTGCAGAAAAGTATCATAATTATTTTCATGATGATGATGGTGAAATTGTTTTTGAAGAATTATTCAACAATTTTTAATGTTAGGATTAATACCATGATAAATTTCTTCAAAACATGAATCTTCTTTCAAAATATTTTAGCAATTCATAAGAATCTATGTTAGTAGAGAATCTAGTCTATAGGGATGATAAATAAAATTCTATTGTAGAAGTTATCATAAATTCCCAAATTTAGATAGAAAGTGATAATGAAAAAGGTGTAGAAAAAGGAATCTTTTACCTTTAGATCTTATTATAATATTCACATGATGACATAGAATTTTGGAGAGCCAAATAAAAATAAATCCAAAATGGTGGTTAATTATTCCATCCTCTCTATATAACAATATAAGAAATATAATTCTTATATGGAGGTTGAAAATAAATGTATTAAAAAAAATCCAAAAATATCATAGAAAGTGATTGAGTTTAACCTCAGAGTAAAATTACATACTAGGATTTTTTATAAAATGACTAACACAGAAAAAATTTGAGTGAAATAAATTGAGGCGATTTAAGAGGAAGTTGTGGATGAGTTAATAAAGGTAAAAGATCAAGAGAAACTCTTGACTATATTAAAGAAGTCTTAAAATGAAAAAAAGGAAAAACAGTTTTTAAGAGTTCCAATAAAATAGAACATGTAATTTAATGATAATAAAATAATAGATCATAACAATACATATTTTATGTGTCTTGAACAGAATTAGAAATATGTGATGATTCTGGTCCAACCCCGATCACTCTCTCTATGTTTGAATATTGATTTTGGTATTGTTTAATAACTGGAAGATTCAGCGAGACCAAAGGAAAAATAATGGTGTAGAACTGACATATAAGAAGTTACAATACTTCAGGTTTTATTTTGTATGGAAATATGGGATAATAAAAGTGTTTATTTTCTATATCCAAGAGGTTCAAAAGGGAAAATGGCTAATAATGGCAGCCAAACGTAGCTCAATATTCATTGATATCATTCGATGGTCATTATTTTGGGGTGGAGTATTATATATCTTTTATAGATATTGTGATCCAACTATTCAGAGGAATGAACAGAAGGAGAATCAATGTGGTCAAGTATACTCTGATAATGATCAAGAATACCAGTCAACATCATGGATTAGAAACAATAGAGATGAATAGTTAGTGGATGTAGATAATTTAATCAAAAAATAATATCACACTGGAATATGTATCATTGAATGTGGATTCACATCCAATATGTCGGGAACTAATGATCTAGAGATACGAATTAGACAAAAAAATTAAGGTATTATAATATTTGGTAATGAAGAATTCGAAAATATTATTGCTTAGGAAAGATCCATGATTTGGGGAAAATATATGAGAAGTGAATATGACGTGGTTATTGAAGGTCGCAATGACAATGTTTTATGTGTCAATCAATTGCGTGAAAAAATATGGTACAAATTTCATGTAGGTAATATGTATGAAGGGCAACCACTACCATGAGAGTGGATAAGAATATATATTTTTTTCTATCCAGGGAAGAAGAAAATTTATTATGTAATACACATCTTGGTAATTTTATAGGAACATTTTTGGATGATCTGGTGAAATGCGAAGAAACTCAAGATCTTCCTACGTTATCATGCGATCATACCCTTATGTGTAATGGTTGTCGACAAGGTAATATCACTAAAAATATGTGTATGGAAAATGTTTAATGGTTAGTAAAAGTTATTGAGTTGGTTTATATTGATGTGTTCAAGATTATTTCACCAATATATATTGATTGGAGGGGACAATATGTTCTATTTATTAATGATTATAAAATAATGGAATGGGTATCAATCATGACCTACTAGTATGAAGTATTGTGTAGCATAATATGTTATTAAAGGGAATTTGAAAATAATCAAGGTCATGAAAATTTTGACGTTATTAGAAGATAATGGAATAGAGTTAAAAAAACAAACTAAAGAGTTATCTCATGAAACATGGTAAAAGGAACCAAGTTTTAGTAGTAATTACTCCATAGAAAAATATATTAGTTAAGACATGATTTTTTTTTATTAGTAACATTACTAGATCAATGATCATTACGAAAATACATCCATAATTTTTTTGGAAATAAGTAGTGATGAAATAATTTTACATATCAAATAGATCCTTATTATGTCTAAAGGATGAGAAAACACCATATGATCTATGATATATAAAGATAACTACATTGAAGTAATTTTGAATTTCTAGAAGTAACTATTTATATCATAATAAGGAGAAACATAGGATTTATGAATCTCATGGAGGCAAAGGATTGTATCATGGATACTCAATAAAAATAAAATCACATAAATATTCTCATAAGTAAAAAAAAGGAATGTTATAGAAAGTAATGATGTAGTTGTGATAAAAAAATATGTATTTTTAAAAAATACATGAATTGTTTTATGAATGTAGTGAAAGGATATTAGAAGATTATAGGGAGTTCCATTAACTAATTAAGGTCCAGAATATGATTCACAGAATGAAAATTATGAACACAAACTATTATTTGACTAGAGACCAAAGATTTGATCCAAAATTGATAGATAAAACATAATCGATGATCAGAAAACACTAGTGAAGAAATTTAGGATTTACACTCTAAAAAAATAGTTCTTATCATATATAGAGACAAAATATTTTGAATAACCATCAAGAGACCTGATTTGGGTTCAAGCAATCAATGAAGAACAAGACCAGATAGAATGAATCTGACATGGGATATTGTGTCAAGTCCAACAGATAGTAATATCATTACGATGAAATGGGTATTCTGAAATAAACTAAATGAATACAACATAGTGATTAAAAAATTATGAATTTCATGAAAATGGTACTCCTAGATAGAGGGTATCAATTTTTATGAAACATTTACAACTATTTAAATCCTAGAGGCAATCATATCAGTCATGGAAATTGAAGTGGAATAAAAGTTATAATCTTTCATCTAGGATGTAAAGTAGTCATTTGTTAATGGGATTATGGAGGAATAAGTTTTTATTGGTAATATAGATGGTTTCCTCATTCATGAATATGAGAACATATATTTTCCTCTAAAGAAGATATTGTATGGGTTGAAATAATAAACATGAACATGGTATTCAAGGTTTGATGATTTTTAATGAATAATTATTTTCATCTTGGTGGAGTTGATTAAAATTTATATTTTAAAAATGGTAGTAATCCATTTATTATGGTGTTGGGGAATTTATATGACATAATATTTGGTGCATGAAATGATGAAAAATAAAAACAATTAAGAGAAATCATGAAAAGTGAGTTAGAAATATCAATGATTGCAGAACTGACACTTTTCCTTGGTTTATAGGTAAATCAAGGAAGGAATGAAACATTTATTTCTAAAAAATAATCCATGGAGGTTCTGCGAATATATTTAATGGATAATTCAATAGAGATGATGACCCCAATGAATACCCATAAGAAACATTAAAGTGGGGATGAAGCTAAATAGATTTATATCATAGAATATAGTCAGATCATTGGTATTTTGTTGCACATAATATCAACATGACCGAATATTATTTAATCACAAGAAAAGAAGCATGTTATTAAATTAATTAGAAATAATGACACATAATTTTAGTAAAAATAATAATTTAGTATTTCAAGGGAAAGATGGATTTTTGTTTAGATTAGATAAAAAATCACTATATGTATTATTGAAACACACATATATAGATTGGGCCAGTTCAGAAGAAGAAATAAAATTATCCTTTGGTGGAGAATTATATATTGGTGGATTGTTTCATTATTAGTTAATAAAGAAATAGATTCCATTTAATTAATAAATAGAGATTCTAAATATAATATTGGCACTCAAAGTTACACACACTTATTAGGGATGAAGACGTATCTTGATGACATTGGAGTTGAAGTGAATTCTCAAATTAGAATCCATTGTAATAATTTATATGTCATAAACCGTTTGAAAAATCCAGTACATCACACATAAACAATGATCATTGAAATCAGTTATCATTTTATTAAGAATAAGGGGGAGCATAAGCATGTTAAGTTGGAGTATATTCCTAAAAAATAAAAAGTTTTTAAAATTATTTCAATTTTCTCACCCACATAATCATTTGAGTAGTATCGACATACTTTTTATGATCAATCGACTTCCCACAATAGAAACAGTGTGGATGTAGGACACCTCTTCCTGAGGTATATTGTTTTTTACCATTATTTTTTGATATATTTTATTTTAAATGATTCAACCACAATGAAGTGATCATTAGGTTAATTGAAAAATGATTTGAAAAAATATTGATCATGCTGTGGAAGAAGTAGGTAAGTGGATGTAATAACTTTATCTGTTATAAATAAATATCCTCTTGCAATTTAATTATATGTACTTTTATATAATATAGTAAAATAAACACATACACTTATTTGTTATGATTATATCCTATCATATTTAAAAGAACATTAAGAATAATTACTATTGAAAATATAGTTGTTGAAATGTTATCATATGATTAATATAAATATAAGATTTTAACTAATCCAGTTGATATATAAAAAGGAAGTGGTGACCTCAACTAATAGTATCATAACATATGAATCCCATTTATCATATATTACGAGGATGATAAATTCACTAGTATTTTCACTGTATATGTATATTCTATTTTCAATAGAATAATGGTTATATTTACTTCTTATTTTTACTATGTAAAGAATTTTTATTTGTATATAATAAATCATAAATGGATTTTTTGAATGGAGTTTAATTTTAATTAAAGTTTTTATCATGATGAATTAATTTATTTTTAATGTAAATTATATTTGTAATAATATATTATTATTAAATAATTTTTACTAAATATAAATGATCAAATAATTTCTATTATGTAAAATGTAATTTTTTTAAGGGTTTAAAAAATGTTATTGTTAACAAATGTATCATTTATCCATAAAGGTTTATTATGATTTTAAAAGTGACAATATAAATATTTTTTTTGATAAAATTAATTTTATTATAGGAATTATAACATCAAAATTATCCAACTGTAGGTTTCTTATTAGTTTCAGTAACGAGAAAATATTCGAATAAAACTTATATACTATATAAATATATGTTGTGTATTATGACATCATAATGACCTAAAAGTGATTTAAAAAATAGTATAAATGATATCCAAGACCAAATATATGTTATCCCTTTAAATATTTTTATTTTTTTCTTTTTTAAATTTTATAATGAAATTATAAATTTTTCAAGCCATTTATATATTTTAAGGTTTTAAAATCATTTGATTAAGAGTATGACTCACTTTCATTTAATCAAGGATATTATTTTATTATTTTCTTAAAAAATAATTATAATGTAATGAATAATATCACATTTATTAAAAACCATAGGAAAAATCCAGGGGATGATTCAAGGGTTTGGTTATTTTATTATATAGAGTCAAAAACCAATATTTTAGGTATATTTATGAAATATCCATTTATTTCCTTTATAAACCCACCCTATGTACTATTTATAATTACCTAAAATCATTATATAATTTCCTTTCTCTAGCCTCCCATCCATATAGTCCTCCCAAGGTTTCCTAAGAACTTAACAAGCTCCTCCCAAGCATTTTTCCATCCTATATTATATCATGTTTTATTCTCGTCATTATATTCCATGTTTATTCTCTTACTGGGATTTATAGCTCAACCCTTTCTTATGAGTCTTCCCAATTTATCCCATACCATTTTATGTGCGAGTAGGTTAACAGTGTTTTTATTAATCAAAATGTTTTTTTCTATTTAATTTGTTATGTAATGTACCTAATTATTAAATACACTATAATTCTCGATATTCAAAATTTTATTATGGGTAAATTTATGTAATAAATCATGAATTAATGGGTAATATTGAGTAGGGTTTTCATCATTTTTATCAAAGGATATGGTTATTTATATTTGGGTATATGATTTGAAAAATGTAATGAAAACCATAGAAATGTGTCTATGATTATGGAACATACCTAAATTTTGGTAAGTATAGAGTATGTGGTTTATATGAAAAATACATCTCTCTCTGTATAATATAAGTAGATGTTCCTATGGAATAGACATACACTGAGATAAAACCTAAAAAAATCACATTAAGCTAGAACTGACTGGAAATTGGTGAGTGACAGTGGGGCATGATACACACCTAGTTCGATACTCCTTGGGGTTTTCATTGGTAATTCCATAAGGTCATTATGAACCATTATCAGGGAAAAAACTATAAGAATATATGTATTAAAATATATCATGTATAATAGATATTGAATCCTATAAAATTACATTTTACAGAAATGTGTATAATTTATAAGTCATATCTTTAATTTCATTATATTACCATTTATGTGGTTAGTAGTGTAAAAATACTCATCCATAATTTTCAATTTATTCTTTCTAATTGATAGAAATAATAGGAATCAGTTAAACATTTAATGTGATGGGAAATGTTCTGACTACCCCAATGAGATGTCTTACCCAATGGGAGCAGGAATCATGAAAAATATGATGACACTCTATCAACAGACTCATGTTCAGAATTTAATCCTAGATTATGAAGAGCCCCTAAACCCTCCTAAGAATTATAAATCAGAGATTGAGACCTTTTATCAATTGATCCCTCATACTTGTAGTGTATCATATGATCCCTTAATCATGGAACAATTAATCAACTGTATTGAGAAGACATTATGCTTCCTTCAATGTTCTATGAATGAGAAGATTCTATTATATTTTTATCTTATAGAGGGATAAGATGTCCAATGATGGACAATTCTCAAGAATATGAATCCAATTTAAGATGTTAATGTGATGTGGAAGAATTAAGTCTTGGACTGTTTTATCAATAAAAATTTTCCTCTCACTCTCCAAAATTAAATGGAAATATATTTCCTTGACCTAAAATAAAAATATGATGAATTCACAAGGCTATAAGAGGAAAAAATCACAAGACATGCAAAAAATGCCTTCATATTTGTTGTAACTACATAATTCAAGGTTGAATGTTTCATTGGTGGGCTAAACCCTTTTCTATTGAATTCCCTGGCGATTTGAGACATTGATATCATGAAAGATGTTTTTGGACGTTCCCTAAATGAAAAATAGAGATCTGTGAATCTCATGGGTATAACAATGATAATAAGTGAAATTTAGAGTCTAATTTGGGTATTCTAGTAGATAAATCTAATGTTGAAATGAAATTTAAACATCCCACATGTAAAATATGTGGATGGAAGCATCTTAGAAACTACCTAAGGAGAATTAAGAAATGAATTAGGTGCCTGAAGAATGGAAGGACGAGAACCTATATAATAATTAACGATTGGAAAATACACTAATTTATTGGAGGAAAGGAATGATCCAGACAACAATAATTGCATTTTACATTTCATCAACACTAGATATCTAGGGCACTCTGCAAAAAACAATTCACTATGGAAAGGGTTTTTGGACCCAACCAAAAAACTCAAAGGAATCAAGGTTGATATTTTTCCATCACAACTACTGAAGAGGATCCCAAAAATGAAGTGGGGATAGGTACAATTGATATTGATTCAATGATAGAGAAATTAATTTTTTAATTATGGTTCTATGCATTTCTTCATATCACGATATTTGACAAGAACTATTCAAACCCCCCAGAAATCATGGATGTAGAGCTATGTGTGAAAACATAAAATTGTGAAATTTTTGTATTCCAAGTATATAACCCCACACCTATCAAAATTTGCAGGTTGAATATTCCAAGGAACCTTTTTATACTCCCTCTAGTGAAATTTTATGCAATTTTGTGTATGGATTGGCTTTCCATATATATATTCTAAAAAAATTATATGAGAAGAAAACCACTCTCTATATCGATAATAGACCCCTGAATCGGTACAAGTGGAAAGACATGATAAATCTATTTTATCCCCATCCACTTAATAGTTGAAAATATTTACATATGAGAAATCATATCCAGCTCAAATTTTTGAGTCAAATGAATGAATCATCTATGAAGACATGCCTATTGTTATGGATTATACAGATGTGTCTCTTAAAGAATATCACGATCTTCCTCCCAGCTGAGAGGTTTAATTTTAAATATGTCGTCTACCTGGTCTGTTACCATTATCATGGACTCCGTAAAGAATGGGTTTTGTTGGAATTGATAAGATTAAGAACCAAATATAATAGAATCTAGATTATGGGTTCATACTCACATGCGCTTCATCAGGGTGTGCATCAATCCTCTTCATCCTGAAATAGGAAGATTCAATTAACCTTTTAATTCATTATTAGGATCTCTACAAGATCAAAATAAAAAAATTGTATCTTATTCCACATATTTATGACATTTTTCATTAGCTATGTTTATTACCATACTTTTCCATGGTGGATCTTTAGTCATGATATTACCATGTTAGTGTAAATAAGGAATAAATCCCCAAGTCTACATTTCCTAAAATGTACGAGCAATATGATTTCATAGTAATTCCATTAAGACTAATTAATTATCCAATAATATTCATGGAAATAATGAAAATAGTCTTTCGAGATTACTATTAAAACAATTTTAGTCTTTGCAGATGATATTCTAATATACACCAAAATCCTGGAGGATCAGGATGAGTATCTAAGAACATTTCTCAAGACCATATGAAAGGAAAAAATTTATTCTATGTACATCAAATGTGAGTTATGGTTGAAGGATATCTCATTATTGGAGAATATCCTCACGATAAATGTGATATATATGGACTGTTCTGAGAAAAAAGCAATTGATGGATGTCTGAGGCCAAAATCATTGACTGATATCTATATTTTCTATCGATAAGATGGTTATTATCATTGATTTGTGAGGAATTTATCATGATTTTCAAATGCTCTAACATAGATAACATGTAAAGGAGACAAGGTTTCATTGAAATTTTAACGTGGATATATCTTCAAGGATTTTTAAAGGATTCTTATCACTACCCCTGCTCATACAAAACCCACAAGTAGAAAACAATATTTAGAATTAGTAGATGATTTAAAGAAGGCATTGGGTTTTGTGTTAATTAAAAATTGAAAAACTCATATCCTGTGATTCAAGGAAGTTTATTATACATGACTAGAATTACCCAACACATGATCTATAGTTGTTTGTATTGATCTACACTTAGAAAATATGCCTCCATTATCTCTTCGTAGAGAAGTTTAAAATATTTATGAATCGTAATAGCCTCAAATATATATTCACAAAGAATGAGGTGAATATATGCTAGCGAAGATGGTTATGGTTGATTAATAACTAATAATTATCAATTCAATACCATCCTCAGAAATCAAATAAAGTGGAAGATGCAATAAGTATAAATGATCTGACAATTTTATCATTCAGGTGAATTGACAGAGATCTGAGATTCTTATATTTGAAAGGGATATACATGGTGATCATAATGAAATGAAAATAATAAATCCATTTAAAAATTATTTCTCAACCATCCCTTCTATAGAGGATAAAGTATTTTCAAAGATATTATTTAGTAATTCATTGGAAAGATGAAACTAATAGAAAGGGTAAATCATTAGAGGTCAATGTTAATAAGGAATGAGATATGAGGTTTCTATTAGGACTATGTGTACCATAGCACCATGAGATAAAGTAGGAAATGTCGAATGATGTATATAAAAACATTTCTATATCCATCCATGTAGCAAAAAGATGTATTCGAGTCTCTAATATAACTGTTGGTGCGTTTATATGAATAATGGGATCACGAAATATACATCAATATATATTGAATGGAAACAAGTGATTTAGGAAAGGAAAATATCCAAAGGGATAATGTAACTCTTAACCATACCTACATTGGAATGGTAAACCATCACTGTTGACATTTTCATTGGTCATCTAAATACATCAACAAGAAATAATTCAATCTAGGTTGTAGTGGATTTCCATTAAAAGATTTCATAGTTCATTGTGATTTGAGAGGATTTATCACTCAAACAACTTGCATATATATATATATAATAATTAGTGATTCTAGATGGAGTAACATTATCAATTGTACCTGATCGAGATCTAGGATTTACCTCTATGTTATATAAGAGTGAAAAACATACTCTGAATACTGGGATGAACTTCATCATGGATTATCTCCCTCAAACTAATGGCCAATCACAGTGGACAATCTAGAAACATGAGGAAATGTTGAGAGCAGGCTCAATAGACTTGATTGTAGGATGGGATCAATATCATCCACTAGTAATATTCTAGAAAAATAATCATTTCTACTTGATAATCCAAATAGACACAATTAAATCACTTTATTAGAAGAGGAGAATAACACTAACTTTATGGGATGAATTAGTGAACAAAAACTTCTAGGTCTAGAAATGGTTGACGAGATGGTTGAAATGTTTAGGACTATTCAGCAGAACATCAATTCTTCTTAGAGTCTACAGAAGAGCTATACTAACAATTTTTAATGAGGCATATAGTTTTATGTTAGAGACATTGTATTCCTCCAAAAATCACCATGGAATAAATTTATGATCTTTGGTCAGAAAGAAAATCATACTCTAAGATACATCGGTCCCTTTGAGACCCTTGATCCCATTATATAGGTAGCCTATCAACTAGCACTCCCACCTAACCTTTCTCTACTAAATTATGAATTCTAAGTATCCCCCATGATGAAGTACATAACAATCATTTAACATGTACACGATCGAGATGTTTTACCAAGGGAAATCATAATTCCTATTAATAGAATCCAGTGAAAATATTATATAATCAAGGAAAATATACACTAAAAGAAAATAAAGATATACACACTATTTTGGAAAAAAACTATGGGTATAATTCATACCTGTTCCCATGGGATTCCAAAATCCTTTGGTATAGGTTTTAGTTCAAACCAATAGTTATGGTTTTACAATAACTCTGGGTATAGGGTTTGGTTCCTAACATATACCACTGATTATTTATAAACCATGGGTATTAGTGAAACATATACCCACATTTCGCTAAAAACCTAGAGTATAAGTCATCCATATTTAAAAGGGTTTTCTAAACCATTGAAATATCTTTTCAATGCATAAGTGGTAAGAAATTCATGCACGAAAACCTATTGTTACATTTATCAATATATATCCATGATATATATATATATATATATATTTATACCAATAATATTATGTGGTGGTTAGACTCCCATGTTTCTTTCAACTGTGGGTATAGCTTATAAACATGGTTTTACAAACTACACCAATAGTTCCAAACCATGGGTATCAGGTAATTTTCTAGTACTGTTCTACGAAAGATGAAAATGCACCTCATCATAGAATTGTGGAGAAATATCATGTTTGAAGAAGAGACATGTGATATTTAGGATGTGATGAATCATAAGTACCCTCATTTGGTTTAGTGTGGGATGTTAAAATCTTAGGGGAGAAATTTATGAAATGGGGAAGACTGGAAGAAATTTTTTTTAGAAATTGAATCACACATCCAATTTAATTTAAAATATTTTATGTTATATAGATAGAAAAAATTGAACTTCATCAGTTTTATTATACCCTAAAATATTTAAAATTCCTTTAATCGTTAGAACCATAGATAATATTGGCATTTATCAATAATAATATTATTTTTTAAATATAGGGTTTTAACAAATCCAATTGACATAGAATAAGTATGTGATAGCCTCAAATAGTAGGATCAATCCCTATAAGGCTAATTTATTAGATATTCCTGGGTAGATAACATCATTAGGACTTTTTGTTTATTAATCCCAAGCCAAGATCCCAAAACTTAAGCATGACTGAATCTGTCTATGGGTGAAGTTCAAGCTCATTGAGATCACGACCCAAACCATGTTCACTGAACCACCCCATTAAAGTCTCATAATCATGTACCTTACCCTTGGGGAATTTTAAGTTTTATTAGAAGTGAATTTATCAAGGAAATAACAATATGAATATGTATATTATATTTTTAATATAACAATGGTTATTATTACTTCTAATTCATAATTTATAGATGATTTTCAATTTTTATACAATAAAACAAAAAATTTATATTTAATTGGTATTAAATTTTAATTAAGATTTCTATTATGAGGAATTAATGTATTTTAAAAATAAATATTATCCAAATAAAATATTATTTTTACAAAATGTTTCTTAAGTATAAATTATCATGTTATTTTTATGATGTGAAATGAAAATTTTATATGGGTTTGAGAACTTTTATTGTTAAAAAACATTCATTACTCAATAAAGATTGATTAAGATTTTAAAAGTGAAAACTAAACGATTTAAAAAATTAATTTAACAAAATCAACATTATTTTTGAATCAAAATTTTGAAATTATTCAATGGTTAATTTTTCATAATTTTCTGGGACAATAAAATTTTTTGTTAAAAAATAAATACTATATAAATATATGGTGTGTATTATGACATTATAATGACAAAGTAGTATTTTAATTTGAACTATAATGGGTACCCCCGACCATATAACTTTTTTCAATTTAAAATAATTAGATTTTATGAACATTTGAATAAATTAATAAAGCCTTTATGAATCCTCCAAAACCATTAATATATTTTATGGTCTTAAAATAATTTCTCAAAGAGTATGAATCAATTCCACATAATATAGAGTATGATTATTATTATTTTAGGCCCATGTAATTGTAAAATAATGTGAACCACTACCATTTGGTAGAAACCATGGGTGAAAATAATTGGAAGTTTTATGGTCTTTCTTATTTTATTTTATAGAGTCCAAAACCTATATTTGAGAAATATTTAAACAATTCCCACTCATTTAATATAAAAAGCCACCAAAATATCCCTATTAACTTTCCTCAATTTCCATAGAGCACAGAATTACTTATCCCCCACCCTAGATTCCTCCTAAGTCTCCCCATGCTCTCAATAATCTCGTCTAAATCATTTGGAGTCACACACTCACCTAAGATATCCTCTCCTCTCATCTTTATTAATGTTTTATTATTGTCTAATGACCTCTTTTTCCAATTCTTATTATTGGGATATGTATATCCACGTATATTTTTCTTTCGATTTTATTTCTTAATGATGAAATAACCATTTATCTCTCATCACCCAATATTTTGAATCATTATGTGATGAAGTTATGCTGCTGAAATTTCACCATGATTTTCCATGCCAAAATTTTTTTTTATTTAATTCCATACACATTTCCTATCATGGGTGTTCAAAATTTCAAAGTTTTAATTCTGTTATTTATTAAATATTTGTATTTATTATATACTATTTTTTCATGGAATAAAATATTATAATGAATGAATTCATGTTGTATGATCTATGTGACACACTTATGCATGAGAATGAAATCAATGTGACTTGTCTTCCTGTAATTATACAATGTTCTAATTAATAGATTAATGATTACTCTCATGAGAAATAATGTTGCGATAGGGAATGAACCCAATTCCATTATGGGAGTTTTTCCATCATGATTTCTTGGTAGATAACATTGACCTATGTTTATGATGTAATATTTTATGTTGTTTTCACATTTCCCATGTTTCCAAATTTTCATGTTGAATTTTTTTTCTATATTTCCAAATTTAATTTTTTTAATGTTTTCTTTATTATTATCATCAAAAATCATCTCTCATTGTTCATCATTATGGTTCGTACTCCTTTTATTTCCCATTGATATGCCTATTTTCTAACATTTACTATAATATTAAAGTTATTCCATGTTTATTACATTACTATGATTTATAGATCAAAAATTTTCTATATAAGTCACTAGGTTATCCCCTGGAATTTTATGCGTGATCATGTTAAGGATGTTTTTAAAAAAGATGACATTTTTCCTATTTTATTTTGTTAAATAATGTACCTAATTCTTAAAGAAAGCAGATTTATGAATCGTACAGTTTATATTATGTTTAATTTTTAGTAATAAATCAATAATTAATGTGTAATAAAGAGAATTTTTTTAATATGTGTGAAATGAAGTAGGCTGAGTTTCAACTCTAATGATGTTGAAGAAGTACATTGAATGAAGATAAATCAGAAGAGACGTTTGTTATGCTATCAGTTTTAAATAGTGGATGATGAAATAGTGTATTCATGAGATCCATATACATTGATACAATTATTATCAAGAATGGTCCATAATGTGGTATCAATAAATAAGTTACTCATTGACTAAATGTTCTTTATGCCCTTGTTTTACATGGTGATCATAGATCTTTTGGGAATATTTTATGTGTAGGGTATGTCTTTGGTCTCCATCTGAAATCACATGAATAAATTTTGTTTTAAAGTGTTTGAGTAATTTGAATTATTGTCACCAAACTGAAATGGGGGTATTTTTGGGAAGAAATTCTTCATGGTTTCATTTTGGTGTTTTTTCTTGTTTGTGTTTTTGGAAAAATATAGATGAAAATATTGAAGAAAAATTATTGTTCAAGGAGGTGTTTTGATTAGAGTGCAGATACCAAGTGTTTCCATATTTTTTGAGCCTTAAAATTTATTATTTTTATTTAAATGAACCGATTTCCATATATCATTGAAGCACAATGTGTAAAAAGTATATTTTTGACTAAAAATGTGTTTAAAGGTGTTTCCAGAACCATAAGAAAAAATATTAATTCAAATTAAATGTTATGCTATGTGAACCACAACATACATGTTAGATATATTTTGTTTTTTCTGTATCAATATATGAAATTATGTCTACCACAAAGGGTTTTATTCTATAAAAACTGTAAAAAAATTTGGATCAAGAGTGGATTATTCTTGGAAAAAAAGATGATAAAATAAATTTCAACAAAAGGGGAAATCATTTTCAAAAAATATATTATGATTTTAGGGGGACCATGAAGAAAGAAATGCTCTATATGAACCACATATATAATTTTTTATGTGGTAAAGACCCATATAGAACATAGTTTTCAATAATTAGGATTGGTTCGTTTTGAATATCCATTTTTCCTTATATAAAGATCCCTAATTAGATAATTAGGAAGGTAATACCATTAGATAAGATCGTTATTAGAATAATTCAAAAATATTTATGTGTTTCTAAAATGAGGAATTCATATATGGAAGCAATTCGTGAAATAGAAGATTCATGATATTTCCCATGGTGGTTTGTTTTAAAATGTGCAATTTAATGAAGATTTTATATTGAAGGGGTTTTTAGTGAACTATAGCTGGAAAAGTAAAAGGGGTCATAAAGAATCAATCATCTTTAAAGAGAAGGTCATTTGTGAACTCTGATAGTCCTTGTAGCACTCATAACATGCAGCGTATGAAATTACAAAAAGTTATTAAATATTTTCAAGAACGGACTAAAATTAGTTTTCAAATATAATTTCTATAGAAAATAATAATGTTGAAAAGTGTATTTTTCCAATAAAGTAAAAAATATGACCTTATGGAATAGTTATATATAAGAGATGATTATGTGGGGATTCAGAAAAATATAATATTCCTATGAAGAAGAAGCGAGAAAACCTTTGTGTATAGAATAATGAGATTTAAAATTTTGAATGGTTGAAAAATAAGAGTGAATGTGAGTCTTCTTCAAACATTCTGTTGAATGTGATATTAAAAGATTTGGTACAAATTAAAATTACCATTTTATGATCCATGGTTTTAGCCTAGTGAGGGAGGAACAATTAAAATTAAAGCTTCCTATTCATTTTTCAAATATCATATTATTCTCTATTATGGTTGGGAGAGAGAAGAGTGTTTTTTAATAAAGAAATAGGACCCAATGTTATATTTTGTAATCAATATTACCCTAATTCACCTATAATCTTATGATATTTATCCTATTTGGGATAAAAATGGATTATTTCAGTAATAATAGAAAGGGAAAGGGGAAAGGCCCTACTATTGTGTCTTGACATTATTTAATGGTTGGAAAAATTAGATAATGGGCCAATTTTTTCTCTTGGATTACCATGGAGTTTAGTAGTTTTTTGTCTGCTGTTTCCTTTCTCCTTATCAAGCACTGCTTCTTTGACTACTTTCCTAACACATATATTTCAATTTTAGTATCACTATAACTTCATATATATATAGTGAAACTTTCCTCATTATGCCTATTTTTATTTAATTTCTTGATAAACACGTTTTTTTATTTATGTTGTGTTTCTCTAAGATAAAGAAATTATAGTACCCCGACCATACCACATTACACCCTTAATTCTAGTGGATAGTAATTTTTATATGAGGAGGAGTGATTGGGGCTTAATGCCCCACTATACTGATTACTTATCAATTAAACATTTTTGGGATGCATTTATTTATTGAATCTAATATATAATTTTATTGTCTAAATCTTGGTAATATCATCCTTCAAGGATTTGATGTGAAATCCTATCCAATATTCTCATCCCTAGAGTGATGTAGGAAGTCTGATACTAGTGTTGGGGCACTTTATTCATTCTAAATTCTCCCTGAGCTCCCTCCGTCCATAATATGAATACGATCATACATGGAAAATAACGATTCCACAATATACTCCTTGATAGAACAATTCTCACGATCATGGGAAAGAAGAATCTTCCCATTAAATACCCTCAATTTACCTATATACCGTGTCATTATTGGGTACGATATATTGTAATAGTCGCTATGCCTTATTATCTTCTTATCTACAGTCATCATTTTTTAACTCATCATGTGGTATCATCAAGAATAATTACTCATTATAACAAGATGATATCAATGAGAAGTTTACATCCCTTGATTCAACCTCAGAATAAGTTTTGGAAACAATATACATTGTCATCAAAATATCTTACTAAAGACCAGATCCACATACCCAAATAGTCTTCTTCTTTTATTCAATCTTATGATGTTTCCACTTATCATTTTAAAATAATTTACTCTCAAGAGAATAATAATGGCTATTAATCAAGATTCTTTAAGAAAAATACTATATATCCATTACAAACATGAGGGGAAACCCATATTTTATAAAAATTAGGGAAACCCAACAATTAAAGTGGTTTACATTCATTAAAATAAATGATATTGGAGAGAGATCTAAATTAATCCCTTCATCTACCAATTATGAAATCATTTGGGGTGGATGGATGAATAGTATAGTTTTATTTATGCCATTTTTATCTTCTATTATCATATCCAAGATCTATGTATCACCTTTAATTATTCATAGATCCATTCTCATATGATAAAAAAATTTCTCAAACAACTATTTCCTAATATTGTAATCCCATCTCATTCCAATCATAATATCAACAGTGTCACTAAATTATTTGGGTTAGTGAACTAAAAGACCCACTTCTCATGCATGTGACACTAGAAATCTAAGGTCTCACTACTACAACACATGATGACCAAATCTAGTTATATCTTATAAGTCCTATTATAAGAATCCACCAATTAGTTTCCATCACACCATTGAAATCATAAATATGACCTAAATGAGAGGTGGTGTAGATTCCATATTCATTTTAGTTACATTAACCCTATTAGTATCTTCACCAATAAAAGACATATTATTGACCAAGGGATCCTATGCATTACCATTTTAACATCAAATAAAAAAACCACTAAAATAAACACCTTTACTATAGAAAATGTATAAAATAATTAGAAAAATATTAATAAAGAACCAACCATTTATTCTTATGTTATCCATCAATCTCAATGCATAAAAAAATATAGGGTTCATAAAAACATAAACGTATACATAGATAAAAGGGTTGGTTAGATAACATAGGGATAATTACTTTAGTGAGTAGATGGTAGCTAGTGGAAATTCGGTGACATCGGGATGGGATAAAAAATTAAGTGATATTTTTATTTAAATTTATTGACCCATATTTGTCACCCATAATCATTCCCTATGATGAATAATAACAAATAAAAATTCATAAGTCACTCTTGGGATCACATGATCTATCTTTTTCAACTTTATTTAAAATTTAATTTTTGAATCAATTATTTTCCCATAAATTTGAATTATTGTTAAAATCTATCCCATTTTTTTATTATTATTTAGAATTAGAATATGTTAATAGTTATGATACTAGAGTCTATTGACTTTATTATGATATCTCTTGGTATCTAAATGATTCTTCATGTTTTTTTACCAATATTCAGGTCACTTATTGATTTTTATGTAGAGGAAGTGACCTTTTAGGAATATGAAGATCTACCCTCTACACAGACCATAAAATTATGGAAACATGATGATAATATTTATGTATTAATGTTTATGGTATCCTCATGATTTCTATTGTGTTCCCATTCTTTCTGGTTTGTATATCCCATTGTGGTTGGTGTGTGATCCATGTTTGAGTTAGGTGGTTACATTGTAATTATTTGTTTTTTAATAGTTAATTTTCTTTGGTTTCCAATTATTTTTCAAAAAATTAACTTTTTTATCCTTGGTTCATTTTATATTAGATTGTAATGTGTTTTTGATAAAATATGCATTTTCACCATTTTTGGTAAAATAAATACTTTTTTCAATGAACTATGAAACATTTTATGAATTTCTTTTAAATAATTTTTTTTTATGAAAAGAATTGTATGGATTTTTTTGGAAATTATATAATCCATTTAAAATGATTTGACATATGTAACACATGGTTTCGATAGGTACCTAAGAGGGGTGTATGGTATTTGTCATAGTTCTTTTTTCTATAGTGGGCACACTAATTCAATGCTCCATTATCACATAGGCCCAACTATTAAAGGGACTCAATTATTTGACACCATATGTGGTTCAATCATGGGGTATTACTCTATTACCTACAAATTATACTTCTAGAGAATTTTTATTGTTCAATAATTATTGAATTATTGATAAGGTACAAGTGACCAAAACAACATTGAATTTCATTATCCTATGAGAGACTACCACATTGATTTTCTTTTCTTGGCATGATTTTATTATTTACCTGATATTATACACTACTGGAAAACTAACCTTTACCAACGGTTCCAAACCGTTGGTATAGGCCTCCAAACCGTTGGTATAGCCTATACCAACGGTTTGGAGAACCGTAGCCAAGTAATCCGTTGGGATAGGTCTATACCAACAGTTTTGGAAACCGTTGGTATAGGTAATATGAAATATATACCAACGGTAATGGAACCATTGGTATATAAATTCCAAAAATAAAACATCCGCTGGGATTTGATCCCAGGACCCCTCGTTTATAATCGAACGACTTAACCACTAAGCTAACATCACTTTTGTAAAAATAATTTCATAAATATATATATTTATTATCATAATTATTTAAAATTTTGATTTATATAATGTTCTCGGTTAGTAGATCTGGAAAAAAATTAAAGAACCTATCGCAACGGTTTTCAAAACCGTTGGGATAGGTTTGGGTGAACCGTTGGGAAAGGTCACTCTTTCCCAATGGTTTTGGTGAACCGTTGGGAAAGAGGCTCAAAACACACCCTTTCCCAATGGTTTCTCATAAACCATTGGGAAAGAGTGACCCTTTCCCAATGGTTTTCTAAACCGTTGGGAAAGGTGGGGAAATCTATGGCTTTCCCAACGGTTTTGGTGAACCGTTGAGAAATGGTAGCTATACCAATGGTTTTTACAAACCGTTGGTATAGAAGTGTTGGGAAAGATCATCTTTTCAGTAGTGATAAATGATTAATTCATTAATAAATGGTTTATTATAAACTATTATTTTATTATAGTTTTAAATAATTCATTTAAAAAATATTTAAGGGGAGGTGTTTCACCATGCTTTTTGATATAAATGAGAAAACTATTTTTTCATGTTGAGTTTTTCAACTACTTATCCTAATAGGACTACTTGACATAAAATTTTTATGGAACATTTGGGTGGGATTCTAATAGTATTTTTCTATTCACACTCTTAACACTCCCCCGAGGGCTTGTAGACATTATTGTTTATGATGTAAGAAATGGAAATGTGTTGTACTGAGCAGATGATGTCTCATGTCAACAATGAAATGATAGATGGAATTGAAACAATGTAATACTCCCCATTTATAACAAAATGTAAATATTTTTAAATTTAGTTAGTTTTGTTTTGTTATGTTCATGGAAATATACCTTATTTTTGTCTTGTATCCTTAGAGAAAATCTATTCTCAGAGTATTTCATTCTACATAAGAAGGTAGATATGAGAAATGATTTTAAAGAATTAATGGGTATAATTTAAGAGAGTTACTATCCAAATTTCACCATAATAATCAATATTTCAAAAAAGGATGTCATGTTTTGTGTCTCAGGTGTAGGTTTTTGATCCATATATTATATTATACTTATATTATTCTAGTGTAAACTAAGAGTGTTTTATTGAATGATAACATCCTTCTATTTTTGTTGTGTATAATCACGTCTTTAAGAAAACATCCATGGATTCCTCAGTAGGGTTTACTTGGAAATTATCCTTAATGGAATACTCTTATCAATTATAATGTTAGTAAGGATATTGTGTGGGAAGTTCACCCCATGGATAAGAATATTATGCATATTCAGAACCAATATAAATTGAAGCATCTAAGAGATCATGGAGACAATGATCTAGAAATATTAATCTATAAAAAATGACCATATCTTTTATGGGTAATAATTTACCTTGGTAGGTGCATAATAGTCTTGAAAAAATTAATCATTTCTTTGAAATTTTTAAGTCACCATAACAAATCACGTTTAAGGGAATAATCCATAATCATGAGGGTCCAATAAAAAGGTGGGGAGAATTTATGGTTTAGGAGAATTGGCATGTGAACATGGATTGGAAATACATCACGACCCTTTTATGTAGGAATCATTTTATTGAATCCATGATAAAGGATGTTTCTATGGAGTTCCTCTCCATTAAATAGATAGTGAATTTGATGATAGAGTAAAATAACCATTTTGTTGATATGGTTAATTTTTCACTTGTGGTGGTGATGAATGATAAGAAGAAGGATAAAAAATAACTATATGACATTTGAACCCATATTAAAGAATTGGTGTATGTGTTGAATAAAACTACCTATATAGAAATGGATAATATTTCTATTATTCAAAAGGTTAATATGGATAAAAAAATTTGTTTGGATCACACCTTCCATAAAAAATAAATTCTACTGGAACACATTGGATAATGATGTTGTGGAGTGATATTCACAAGGGTTGAGAAGGTAGTTCTCAGATTTGAGGGTTTTTTAATCAATCACCATAAATTATAAATATTCCCTTAACTTGATACTAGTGTGTTATGGTAGGTCACCCATAATAATATTTCCACACAGAACCATATACCTATAGTACATACGGTAGCTGAGTTTATATAAAAATGTAATTCATGGATCTATATATACCTTTATACAAACAGAGTTAATATGCCCAAAATTCCACTATAGGGTATTAATAAGCATTAAATTCAATAGGGTTATAGCTATAAGACTTCAGAGTGATGAAATTTCATATAGTGGATCTTGTACTAGTTGAATTTTATGCAGGTACAATTTTATTTATAGGTTCCTTTTGATTGTATCTTCTATAGAAACTTCTTTATTTTATATTGGTCTATCACACTATTTCATATATTCTTGTTTTCTTTAAATTCTGTGAAACATAAGATATAGCTCATTTCCTTTGTTATGAAGCTATAACCACCTCCTAGAATGAAGAATTAGTATGGGTTTAATTTTCATTCAAGTTATATTTATACAGATGACGTGTGGTTAGTCAGTGACTTTTTGGTTACTAATATGCATTATTTGTATGTTATCATCAGGATGTATTGACATGTTTCTCAATAAGAAATGATTTATTTTTATAATTGGTATGACTCCTTCATTTATACTAATGTGACCCCTAGGGGTTTAATTGATAGTGATATATGATGTCTAGACATGTATGACCTTGTTTCAGGATGATTAGTAATATTCTCTCTACAATTATAGTTGATCCCAATTTTTTATCCTCCCACATAGATAATCTATTGTTTGTTTTGGATTTTCCTATGGTTTTCCAAGATGTGTTCTATGGACATATTATTTAATTAGAAGAATATTTCTCCATTGATATAGAAATTTGTATAAAAAAATTTAGTATCCTCTTATTGTGTGGCAAATTTGAAATAAAATAGTTTTAGAACATATAAGATAGACAGTTAGATAATGTAATAATTTATCTTAGTGTTTCTCTAAGTGAAACCCTATGCTCTATGATAAAAATAATAAGGGTGGTATTCATCTCTATGGTGATTATTTTAAACTCAATCGAGTAATAGATTAGAATATATATCCCTTCCCGGTATCAATGACATGAAAATTTAGTTAAATGGGGAATAGTGGTTTTAAAATATTGATCTTAAATCAGGTTATTAATAGCTCGTTGATAAGGTTTAAAATATCCCAAATATAATATTCAGAGATAGGTATTTACCATTTCAAGTATATTGTAATACATTTTGGCATACCTAACACTCCTTCAGTTTTTATTTCATTGATGAACCTATTTTTCCACCAGTATCTTGATACGTTGATTATGTAATTTATGGATGATATCATGGAGTATTCAATATTTGAGAATGACCATAAGCATCTTATGAATTTTTTTGGGAATATTATAGGGTTAGAACCATTATATTAAATTATCCTAATTTAATTTCTTTAGTTGAGATGTAATATTTTTTGGGAATTTGATTTTTAGACATTGAATCATAAAAAATAATGAGAAGTTGATGGTTTTCATATCAATGAAAGTACCACATAATTCCTTCATGTTTATAATATTTGTATGTCTTTATATTTATAATCGGCAGCTTATAAAGAATGTCTCAAATCTATAACCACCATTAACTACTCTTACCAAGAATGTGGTGACATTATCACGGGATGATACATCTCAAGAATCATATTATGAGTTGAAGAAATATATATCGTAATATATAATTCATATCTTTCTCAAAAAATATATGGACTGTTTCATTTAATATGATACTTCTTGTGGTATTATTTTATGTGTACATTTATACGATAATCATGTGGTGGAATACTGTTCTAATCATCTTTGACCACATGAGAATAATTGTAAAACTCATGACATGGTTCACAAAACTATTATTAATTCTATTAAGTGTTGGTGAGACCTTCATTTTGGAGAGTGTTTCATAGTCTATTTCTAAAAAAATAAATTGAGTTATATCTTCAAGTAAGAGGATATAAATATCATATTGAGGTGGTGGGTGGAGTACCTCCAAATATTTTACTTAAAACTCACATATACCTCTATGAAGGATAACATTTTAAAGACACTATAAGTCATAAATCTCCTTCTTAGGTCATTAAAAAGGTGAAGGTGGAGTGGAATATAATAAGGTTCTTTTCTTAGTTGCATCTAGATTTATAAGAGAATGATTCCAGTATGGTTATGAACAATTTTTAATTTTCATCATATCTTTTTTGGTCGATTATATTAGAATAATTACACGATGATGTGTTCATATGAATTATATAATCCTTATATTTTGGGAAGGCCACTACTACATAGTCTCTCCCAACTGGAGGAATTATTCAAATTGTGGATTGGTTTATCATCTATTTATATGCCAAAAAAATTTTGATGCAAAATTTTCATAGTTTATCATGGGTTATTTAACCTAGAACAACAAATATGTATTATAACATGAGACAGTGAATCTGATTTATGAGTATGAAGCATAAAATTGGGGATTTTTTTATAATATTTAATTTAACATACTAGGGGTTTTAGAATTTGTTTATGTTAATTTATTCTTTTAGAAATTTTACAACTCACCAATCACTAATAATAAATTATTATATATTAACGAAATATGTTTGGCATTTGTTATACACAACACCATGTTATTCATGCACAACAACCAACATAAATATTAACCTTATCTATATAGAATAGAAAATTCATCTATGACTTCTTGTATGATACAAGCAGAACAAAATTTGGGTATGCAACACAAAACTCCAACATGGCATACATCACTTGGAACACTAAGTTCCCATTAAACATTTTTTTATTATTATAATTATTTAAATGATATAATTACATTATAAGCATTAAAAATATTAATATGAATGGAGATTAATACTTTTTGAATAATTTTCTAATGGTTTTATATAAATAAAGTTTATTGATAATGAAATATATAGTTTCTGTTAAAGTTCCTATATGATTAAAAATTATATTTTTTAAAATAAAATTCTTTTCATGTCCTTCTGTGGGAAAAAATTAATGTTCGTCCCATTTAGAAATTTAATTTGATAAAATAAAATTTATCCTTTAATTATGAATTTCTAAATTACCTTAGGGAAATGTTTTATTTTTTTAAGAAACTTCTTTTTGGGATAAATAGTTAAAAACACATGATTTCAATTTAAATCTTCCTTTTTGTCTAATTTAATTACAAGGATAATATATATATTTTTTGATTAAATTTTTAATTATTCTTTATTATTATCAATTAATCCATTTTAGTTCATTTTATTCAATTTAATTTTGAAATTTGGTATAAAAAACATAGCGAAAAGTTTGATGTTTTTTCATTAAAACCTCGTAGTGTCATCACATAAGGGGGATTAATTTAAAATTAATATATTTAAATTCAATGATTAGAAATTGAAAAAATGGATTAAATATGAGGAATACTATTAATTATTTATTTTTAATTATATCACCTCTATTTTTGACCAAAAATATTAGTGAAAGTGAATAAACATAATTTCAATGATTAAGAGAAATATTAGGTTAACCAATAAATAAAACATATATTTATGACCCAAGAAGATTTAAAGACTTTTTAAACACAACATTTATGGAAATTAATCAACTATTTACCCTTCATTAATGATTTTATCTTGTTTTATATGACCTTTTTATGTAAAACATTTGTACAACTAACTAATTTTCTAAAAATACAATTGTTTCCTTTCCCATCTCTATAAAATGCCACCTCCTCTCCCTCATCTTAAAAAATCTTAAACCACATAGGTTCGGCCAAAATCTACCCAATAAATATCCTAAAATCTATAACTTCATCATATAATCCTTTCTATAGGAAAAGAACAATACAATGAATCCTTTTGGAACAATCATAATGGAGTTACCTAATTAAAAGGTAACATCTCCTCTTAATCGACTTTCATTTAATTTTATTCCTCAGCCACTTCAGTATAGTAATTTCATTCTTGTATAAAAAAATTATCATAAGTTTACTACTATGTTTTTATTCAAATGGGTTTACCCACAATTATAAACACATCCATCTAATGGGTAATAAATATACTATTTATGTGTTTGGAAAACTATAGCCTCAGAAATGATGATAGTTCATATTTCTCTAACCTCCTCTCATGGTTAAACTTTTGATGGAATAAATTTGTATATATGTTATATATTATATTTATTATGTATTTTAGCTTATTTAACCATTTTTGAAATATCTTTATACATTTAAATTTGTGTAAATATGATAATTTCGTTTGAGAAAGTGTGGACTACAGCCCCTAAATGTGATGTGATTATTTCACAAACTATATAGAATGTATTAAGGATTTTTGTAATAAAATTATATTATATATATGATATAAAAATTATAATGGAATTATAATACACACACACACATATATATATTAAATTTTCTTGGTTTAAATTAATATAGGAACAAAAATGGAAACAACATTCATGCGTATGTACGACTTACCATATCCATAAACGGTGCCTTCCATTTTATAATTATATATTATAGAGTATATTATAATAAAAAAATAATTTATATAATTTATATTCATATTATTTTTTACATTACTGATATCATGATATAATTATATGGACAAATGATGTAAAAAATTAAGACACATGCGAAGAATAATGTGAATATTACCAGAATTGAAACCATAACATATGATTGTTAACAAAGTGGTTATATATGGTCATAGTAAAACTATATATGGTATTAAATATAATAATATTGTTCATTAATATATTTATAATAAATGTATATTTTTTTTATATAGGTTATTAGTATTAGTATGATGAGAATAAAGACTCAAGGTAAGAGGATTTTTTCCCACCATTTTATTTTCGTGAGATACATGATTTATTCACTACCCATTAATTTTGTGTGGTATATATACTAATCATGGATTTATTAAATGATGATGATTATTAAATATATAGGTATATAAATATCTATTATATGATATTTATTTAGACATTTTTACATTACAAATGTTTCCAAATCTGTAAAATATTTTTGTCTCCATTTTCTTTCATTGAGACTCATGTTTTTTATGCACCTAAATTTCTTTTTCAAGGGTTATATATATCAATTTTTTTTGTTATAACATGAAGATAATAAATTTAATGATATTTTATGCTTTATTTATTTTAATTTTCATACATGAATATTATTATCCCAAGTTACCTAGTGATAAGTTCTTATAGAAACAATCTCATCACATTTAAAAAATGTTTATGATTATGATTTATTTTATTAAATATTCTGATACGCCTCTCATGGAAATTAATTAATTTTATTCTCCTATAAATATTAATAATATTATATTATATTGGTATCATTTTTCAACACTTTGGTATATAAGAGTGTTAAAAAAGTGTTTTTAATAAATCCCACCATTGCCCTGTCTTTGGTCAGAAATATGTGTTCCTTAAAAATTTTGTTTTCTAAATAGGGTTTACAAGAATATTGCAAAATTTTCATATAATATATAAAATAATTTTTTTTTATTTTATTTAATTTACCAATTTTTCAACGGAATATTCTTGTCACATATTGAGTAAGGAAATTTTTAACCTTTTACAATGAAAAATGAATGTTCTTAAATTTTTTTTCCATATTTCATTATAATTTTTCTTAGTATTTAAATGAAATTATTTTCAAAATGTTTTCATGATTTATTTATAAGTATTAAAACTATTTTCAATGAAATTGTTTTTAAAAAAACACTATTTAATTTAGAAAATGTTAATATATTTTCATATAAAATATTTTTCAAATTATTTTGAAGCATATTCTATATGTTTTCAAGGAAAATAGTTTTTAAATTTATTTCATGTATTATTTATATATTTTGAATTTATTTCTTGAGAAAATTATTTTTCTAATGGTTTTATGAATTAAAAATCCTTCTTGAAATAATAAATTATATTTTCTATCAAAAAATGTTTTTTAAATGATATTTAAAATTTATTTTTAATCTGAAATAACATTTCATGATGTTAGTAGAGAATTTTTTATAAATTATAAATGTTTACCTTCATATTAATTCTCTAAAATGATTATTCTTAATGTCCTAGTCATTAATAAACCTATTTCTCTAGCATTGGTTATATTTTTATGAAATTAGTTTCTCTTTCAAATTTATGATTTTGATGAGATGATTAGAAACCCTATATATTTTTCCATAGTTTATGATATGACAACATGTTTTTGTTACCAATTTAATTTCATTGGTTATGATAAGAATTTCAACGATCTTTTTGAACATGTGTGTATGATTTCACTATGAGATATGTGAGACCTATATATCTCTCCAATGCATTGTGTAAAGATTAATATTTCTAGAGTTATTCTAAGATGGAATTGGGAATGAACCTTGACTACTAAGATGGACATGGAAGTGAACAATTACTACCAAGATGGTATATAATGTGAACTCATGCTACAAATATGGCTATGGTAATAAACCATGTCTACCAAGATGGTATGGTGAGTGAACACATACTATAGAGATGGTATTGGAAGTGATTCCATGGCTAATATGGGAATAATATTATATTATTATATGTATTCCACAATTCCATGTTGTATTCCTATGTTATGATTTTAGGTCTTGTGTTATTTATTTCCTCATTATTCATTTCTTATGAATAGTCATTCTTAATTCCAGGATTCATGATTATGATATTTGATATGTAGGGTATGATCTTATATTTTCTTGATCATTTTATCATAAAATTATGATCATGATTATGCATACATGTATCCTATATTTTATATTACTAAGCATTTAAGCTCGCCCCATTTTGGGTTCCCTTTCCCATGTTATAAAGATACGTATTTTGTTTAATGTTTCTAAATGGGTGATATTCATAAAGAACCTAGTTAGAGATATTGTAGATCATTTATGTACCAGTTTCAATTTCCCATGTCTCCATGTGCACTATACTAATACAGTATTTGTGCGTCTATTTGTATAATTCATTAATTACTCCACAAAATTTATGTAATGATAATGTATGAAAAGATATGATCTCTATAGTTGGTATTAACTAAATGGTTTATTTAACCTTTGGAATCTTGGATAATTATCCTTGAGTGAGATACCAATGTTTATTTATTAGAATATGTCAAGGGATGTCCTTAGGGATAAGTATAAGGATGATTTATCATTTAAGAAAATGTCTTGTTATTTTGGTAAGGGATAGAGTGAGTGGTTTCCTGGTAATACATCCTTGTCTAGATACTATAGGTTTATGTGGGTCTCAAAAAAGTATACCTAGGTGTAAAAATTCCAAAAATATGTTCCCAGCCTGACTCAGGGTAATATGGTACATGAAAACTGGCCTAGCTACGCACTTGGCTTGACACACTAGGGAGATATACTATGGGTATTCACAAACTCATCACAAATCATCATGAAAAATTTAAATATACATTTTCTATTAATAAACTCAGATGAACCAATAGTGACATAGATTATGGAAGGTTTCATGATTTAGACATCATATATGTAAGTTGTTTCATGACTATATGGTTTCTTTATACGATAATTAATGATCAGACTATTCTTATGGTTTTCGCCAATGGAAGAAACTGGATTAAAATTGAATTTTATGGATGAATAATTGATTATAAATCAAGTGGGAGGATCAATTTAATGAATAATGTTTTGATCATTACAAATCAGTTTTTATATAACATGATTAACAATAAATACCATAACCAAATTTTGGTATCCCCAAGGAAGATAAAGAAGGATTTTTCTGAGTGTTCAGTATTAGAGACCATGTATGAAAGATGAATATGATTACATTATCTAAAGAATGTGTAACGAATCACAAAATTGAATTTATTATAGGAACAATAAATTGTCTTGACTATTGAAATAGACACAAACAATGTTACCGCATGGAAAAATGGAGTGTTCAATTAAGGAAATGGATCAGAATATTATCCTCCCTAAGACAACATTGAAGGATAAGTATTTTAGGTGTGGAATAATTAGTCGTTATGAAACTCAATGTCCTATGAGAAAATATATTAAAGAGAATAATCAATGTTGTATGAGAAATGGTTACATTCTCTGATGATGAAGAAACTACAGTTTAAATGTGAAAGGAAATAGGTATTATATAAAAGGATGAGGTAGCCTTGTTAATGGATTATGGATAAAGTAATAATTTTTTTTATTAATTTGGATTCAATAATTTTGAATGGTGAAATATATAAGTATTTCTCAATTTATGTCTTCTTTCTACATTGATTTGGAATAATACATTGAAGGGATAGATGGAATATGAATTTTTTTAATGTAAATGTTATGACCATGTATAACACATTATTAAGGGAAATGTAACACATAATAGGTTTTGTATCTCATGAATATGTTTTTTTGGATAATAATATATTGAATATAAGTAAACTGGATAGTATTTATTACATTGAATATAATTAAGGACATGTTGACAAGTTGTTTTTCTATCATGGATGATGTTTACATCTTCTTGTTTAGTGAACCCCATTTTTCTTACCTTGGTATTACATCATTTTTACGATAAATGACATAATACCATTATATTAATATGAACCAAAGTCTTATTATCATAGGAAAACTAGGACCATACATAAATTGAAAAAATAATACATAAACATTTATTTAACTTATTGTTATCTATATTCTTATTGGCCCTTAAATTTTCATTTCTTCAAGTAATCACATGATGATATACATTAAAAGGGGGTGAGATAGATATATGGAAAGGTTATTGATAATAAAATTAAATAATATAACATGGGGTGAGAATAATCAACATCCTCATAACATTGTAATAGGATCATAATGGTGATAGGAAGCATTACCATAAGTCTGTGAATGTGGCAATCTATACAATTAAAACATCATGTCTTAGTGGTTAACTGCCACACATAGTTGTGAATAAATATAGAATCATGATCATGAATTTTTAACTTTTCTAATTAGTTATATCACATTACCCAATTAAAAAGTGATCTATATAATTTTTTTCACACTTGTCACATCATAACATTTATATTTTTCAATTTAATTACAAGCTCACCTGTCACATCATAACATTTACATCACCATGTGTGCCACATATAACATACATAAAACTTGCAAATAAAATAACCCATGAAAAGGAATGGTTTTAATTTTATAATGAATATATTAATAAAATTTGGGTTCCCAAATGAAATATGGAATAACATTATTGATATAAGAATCATCTACCTTTAGTGAAGAGAAAACAATTATGACGAGTTGAAGGTGTGTTTTATGAAATAAAAGTTCTTTTGGATAACATTGTGTTAGTCATTTACTCAGTTAGAAAACATTTAAATCCAATAAAGGGTAAGATAATGATGAATAAATTATATTATGGGATATCCATACTAAAAATGGGATAAAATAGGGGAACCCAACGAAAACGAGTTGGGTTAATGAATTCCCCTCACCTTGTGTCTGATTGAGTTCTTCGCTTTAATGTCCTATATAATCACATTAGATTAAATAATTAAAAAATAAATAAAATTTAAAACATTAATTTTATTCGTTAAAGTTTTATTGTGTTCATTTATGGTATTTTCGATGAGTTATAGAGTTAAATTTCATCATTTATGAGAATTTGTTTTCATGGATTTCATGAGCAGTTCATTTTTATACATGAATAATAGTTCATGTAAAATTAGAATAAAAATCCATAATTGATATTTTATGTTATTAACAATATTATATAATTTTAATTTATATTATAATGAATTTGGATACCTGTTATAAGGATTAATCATTCGATACAAATCAATGGTGAGAGTTTTTTGTTAATTTTTGTGTTTTTTCGATCCCAATGAACTAGTTTTATTTTTTTATTTAGTATTATGTGTATAAGTTATTTCATGATAAATAAAAGGATTATAATAAAAAAAATTAAATTCTTTTTCATAAATTATAATGGTTTTATTTACTTCAATGAAGTCGCTAACAAAAAATGAAAGTGCATCACCCATAATGTTAGTAAATTAACACATCACAGGTGAAAAATTTAATTTATATAATAATAGAGAGAGAGTGGGAGAGATTGGGAGGAGTTTAATAATGGATATAAAATTAACATGATATTATTATTGTATGTCAAACATATTGGGGTTATCAAGTAATTTGGATAAGAGTAGGTAAGGATAACAGAATAATAAAAATGAAATTGAAATGTAATTACAAAAATAAGGATGATGATTTTACCCCTTGGATTTATCCCCATAGAGAACCTCTTTAGGAAATGTTTTCTACCTTTTTTTGAGACCAAGATATCATATATTTTGGATAGGTTCATTGGGAGAGGTTTTGGCAGAATTTGTACAAGAATCAAAGCATTAATTTTGTGAGGGGAAGAGGGTATGAGGGGTGGTATTTATAGTGGAGAGGGGTGTTTTGTCAATATTATATTCATTAATTTATTATTTTGAATCAAGATTAGGAATATATTGATAATTATAACTAAATTATTTAAAATAATGAATATTAGTCAGATATTTTTTTCTTACCTCATCCTTACATCATCTATGACTCCATAATTCATGTATTTAGATTTTATTTTAAATTATCATATTTTTCTATTCATAAAAAATTCCCATATTTTAGAAAATTCCAAAAAATTCACAATAACCATATTTTTACTTGAATATTTAAAAACAGAACTAATTTTTATGAAAATAATTTTCAAAATATGTGTATGTTAATTTTTATTTAAAATAACCATTCACATGGAAAATAAAGTTATAAAAATTATTACTTATTTTATAATACTTTGAAAAATTACTTGATATCTCAAAAAATTATCTTAAAGTTTTAATACATCAAAATAATAATTTATAAATACATTTTATAAAAATAAATTTTATTTTAAATTACTAATCTAGTCATAATATTAAAAATTAAAAATTCCATTATCATAAAAATTACAACACTTAATTAATAAATTTAAAAATATTTAACTACTAATAATATGATATAATTATATCAAAATTTCACATATAAGATTCCTAACTTTTATTTATACTCTGAAGGATGAGTGTAATACTCTTTTGGTTGGTTTACTATTCATAAGGGTTATATAACTACTCCTAATATCAAGTTATTATTTCATCGATATTGGTTCATTAACATCTAGAGATACTTCTTATTGCATTAATTATTCATTTGTAATATTTTTATTATTATCTGTAATGATTTTTTTGATTTATAGTATATGAAATTGCTATAGAAAGGGACAAATTCCAGTGATAAAATTTTGGGTCAGGTCATTCTTCCCTCCTTTTGAAATTTCATTCTCAAAATTTTGATTTACATGAAAAGGTGATGGTACTTCTCTCTCATAACCTCCTCTAGTTCCCATGTTCCTTATTAGTAACTATTGTTCCTCCAAAACACATTGAAAAAGAGTGTATTCATGATGTGTATAACCTTATCTCTCTAGTTAAGAATATTTACGGGCTTCTCCTCATAAGAGAGATCATTATCTACTAGTACCTCCTCTCAGTTCAATATGTGTGAGAGAGACGGTTTGTACTTTCTCATGAGTGATACATAGAACACCTCCTGAACATGATCCATATCAGGGGATGTACCATCCAATATACCACTGTCTGATTGTGATTGAATGCTCCCAAGGAGACCACATTAATAAAGACAGAAGACCCTTAAGATTTGAATGCTTCTTGAATAAAGAACGTGAATACAAAGATGTTATCCATTCAGGCTGGAAGAGTGGACATTCAGACATTGGGTCAGATCTCCAACAGATAGCATTACATTTGAGGACGTAGAGCAATAAAAAATTCCATCAACCTGACAGGAACAAGTATTTCCTCGAAAGAAAAATGTGCAAGCTTCTCAACCAACCAGCATCCAATTGCACTATCTCTAAAATCAGCACCATTCAAAGGGATTTGGCTGCTGCCACGCAAATTAAGGAAAGATTCTGGGATATGTGGGCATGTGATACCCACATTAATGTAGGGGATGCCAACACCCACTATTTTCATCTGAGAGCCTCCCCTAGGCACCAGAAAAAATTTATATCTTGCATCTCGCATCCAGATGGTACCAAAGCCTTTGACAACGATGGAATCCAAAACACTATCTCCAATTATTTCTAGAATCTCTTTTCGGCAGGAAGTTATAACATCTTTGCTGAATTTTAGGACTACATCAGACCTGTGATCGCTGAAAAAATTAACAGGAAAATTACCAATGATATGAAGGACAACGAAATTCTTATGGCCCTGAAACATATCAACCCTACTAAGGCCCCGGTCCCGGACGGATTCCACGCTCTCTGCTAGAAACAATATTGGCACATTATTGGTCCTGACATCTACAATCTGATGAAGAAGATCTGGGTGGGGGAAACAAGCCTTTCTGACATTAACAAAACTATCCTCATCCTCATCCCCAAAATCAAGAAACCCCTCATGGTCTCTGATTTCCAACCTATTGGCCTCGGCAATGTATCGTACAAGATCTTCTCAAAGATCCCAATTAATCGGCTAATCCCATGGTTTCCAGATATCATATTGGAAAATAAATGTTATTTCATTGCTAAGAGACTGATTACTAATAATTAAATAGTGGCGCATGAAGCGTTCCACTCAATGAAAACATGATCCACTATAAAAAGAAGAACCATGGTGTGGAAACTGTACATGACCAAGGCCTACGATATAGTGGAATGACATTTCCTCAGATTCATGATACTGAAAATGGAATTCTGCTCTAAATGGACAGATATGATCATGCATTGTGTCTCGTCTGTATCCTTTCGAATTAATGTCAATGGGGTGCTCACTCATGGATTCTCCACAACCCGATGCCTTCACCAGGGAGGCCCTCTTTCCCCATTTCTTTTTATCTTGGTGGTTGATTTTTTTTCTAACCTCATTTCTAGGGAATCTTCCTCTCATTAAATTCATGGGGAAAAGGTTTGTTGTGCAAGCCCACTGGTTTCACACCTTTTTTTCCGATGATTTCCTACTTTACTCTAGAGCAACCCATAATGAGTGCCTCACTATAGGCCATGTGATCCATTAGAATGAGAGGTCCTCTAGGAAAACAATCAATCATGGAAATTCAGAAGTCTCTTTAAGCTCTGGGGTCCCACATTCCAAAATAGAATAGCATTGTTCCATTGCAGGCATTCATATGGTCCGGAAGCATCAGCAGTACCTCGGGCTACCCACGGTGATCGGTCGATCCAAAAAAGAAATCTTCGCATCTTTTCATGATAAGATAGATAAAAAATTCAAGGATTTACCCTAAAAATAATTTCAAAATCCGACAAGGAAACCCTAATAAAGGATTCCATTCAATCTATTCCTAGCTAATTTATGTCCCTGTTTAAGCTTCCTACTATTGTTGCCAACCAGATCCACTCACGCACAACAAAATTCTGGTGGGGACAAAACAATGGAAGGAATAAAATCCACTTGATCACCTGAAAAAATCCCTGCCAACCAAAATCTGAGGGAGGAATGGGTTTTTGAGACCTATTTCACTTTAATGATGCATTGTTGGCAAAGCAAGGATGGCACCATATTAACCACCCATCCTCTCTCTGTGCGTGAGTTCTCTGTGCCAAATACTTCCCCCACAAGGATTTCCAGGAATCCTCTCTTGGCCCCAGACCAAGATTCACCTGGAGAAGTGTCTGGGGCTCCCATAGCCTCGTAGAGAGAGGTTTGGGTTGGATTATTGGGAATGGTTCATCTGTTTCTATCTCAACAGACCCTGCCTGATTGATAAGGACGATAGGAAGGCATCATCCCCAGCCTAACCTAGGCTCGTAGGTGCCACCGTCTGGTGCCTATTTTTTAATCATGGGAATGGGTGGTGCATGGAAAAGTATCACTCATGGTTCAATGAAAGAGACATAAGGATTATCCAGAGTATCACCTTTGTTCCATTGCAGGCCCGACCACCTCTTCTGGATCAATGACATCTTGGGAGCCTATATGGTGATATCCTGCTATCGACTCTCTCTTTGTACTCAGTCAGACGTAAGATAAGTGGGGCCATGGGATTTGGTGTGGAAGCTCAACGTCCCCAAAAAAACCCACTACTTCTGTTGGTAGTTGTGCTCATGCATCCTCTCTACCATGAGCCTCCTTTCCGTCCGAAATTTCTCCAGTGACATGTTATTCCCCTTCTGGCCAGACATCCCAGAATCTCTCCTCCACGCTATCATCCAATGTCTAAGTGAAAAGAAGATTTAGATCAAAAGGGGATCATTCATGGATTCTTTACTATATTTGGCCTTTGACCTCCCATCACCCCTGAGGTGATGGTGCTATTACTCTTCACCGATCATGGCGGGCTCACTCTGCATCATGGCTCAGATCGTTTGGGTTCGTCGTAATGATGATGTGTTCAACCATGTCTTCAAGCCTCCCGATTTCTAGATTGAATGGGAATCATCCTGGATTGAGGGCTGGCAGCATCAATATGGTCAACAGAATCCCCTTGGATCCATTTCCCCTTCGTCCCATTGATGTATGCCACCAGAAGGGATCCTCAAGATTAATGTGGATTCATATCTCCCCATGGATGGTCCTATCGGCCTTGGTCTGCTAGCCCGAGATCATTTGGGTCAAATCATTGAAACGAAAAATGAATCCCATCACGCTCTTTTGGAGCTTGTTGTTGATGAAGCCACTCCCATCCTCGTCGGGATGACGTTTTCCAAAGATCGTGGATGGGAGAAAATTCACCTTGAGTTGGACTATCTCACAATTATCAATGACATCACCCACAACGACTACGACCTTAAATCATTTGTCCCCCTCATCTGAAAAATCCACTCTCTCCGTCACTGTTTCATATCCTGCACCTTCTCCTTTATTAGAAGGGAAGGGAACAATTCTTCCCACCAACTAGAAGCCTCTGTCCCTCTTGATGACGACCAGCTCTGGATGGACCACTTTTTGTCATGGATTCACGGTTGTACATCCATTGATCTCCATTTTTAATGAATTTGTATTTTATTCAAAAAAAGGATATCAAAGGGGCCAACGTACCTTGGTATTAATATCCATTTTTTCCCAAACCACATGACTTTCTTCTATGATGATATTCGATGGAAGAATTTATCTCCAACGTTGAACTTGATTTCCCATCAAGAATTATAAGCATAACTCTTTTTCCATCTATGAGAAGATTTTACTTGTGTCTGGATGAATTGAACATTATTTTTCTTCTATAGCACAAGATCAGGTCCAAGTAGCTTTATTTCACCAACTTCATCCTAGTAGGTTGGAATTATACATTTCTTTCTATATAGATATTCATATGAAGCCATCTAAATAATTCAGTGGAAGCAATTTTTGTATGAAGACTCAACAAATGGTAGCTACTAATACCATCCACCTTGGAATTCTAAAGCGAAGGCCCTTAGAATATCTTCGAGTGTCTGAATATTCCTTTCAGATTGACCATCACTTTGGTGGTGATAGGCCATGTAGAAATTTATTTTGGTACTGAAATCATGTTAAAGAATCCTCTAGAATATTGATGTGAACTTGGGATCACGATCAGAGACAATTGAGAGTGTAACCCCAGGTAGTCTCACCACTTCCTTCACATATATCATTGAATGTTGTAAATGAAAGATATAATCTTGAATGGTGATAGAGTAGGTAGTCATGGTGAGTTGGTCCACCACAACCCATATCACATTGTTTTATTTGGATTTCTTTGAGAGACTATTAATGAAGTATGTAGTGACATTTTCTCATATACACATGGGTATAGGAAATAGTTTCATTATAAATTTGTACTTCTATTTATATACTTTAACATGATAACATAATATGAACCTTGATATATGCTCATAAATCCCCTTCATCATGTTTTCCCAGCTGATGTTTTCTCGAATATTGCGATACATCTTGGTACTGCCAGGATGGATAGAGAAAGACGAGGTATGTAAATTATCCAATAAATCCTTCTTTATACTAGGTGACGAAGGAAGAAAAATTCATATTCCAAACTGAATCAAACTATCTTCATCGAAATAGAACTATTTTAGATTCCCTTCTTTTATGAAATTCACCTTCAATTGTAACTCTGGATCATCCTTTTTAGCCTCCATAATAATTTATTGGATAGATGGTTGGGAAATTATTTGAGGAAGGAAGGATGCCTTCCCTTCCCTAATGATTTCCAAACCAATTCTTGACATATCTATTAAGATATGGTCTTTCTTAATCTGCATCATGGATAGAGTAACAAGTTCTTTTATACTATGATCATTAGCTATATTGTTTTCCATGCTAGTATGATACTGAATAGAGAAATCACAGTCCTTGATTAGATCTAACCATCTCATCTGAAGAATTTTTAGATTCTTTTGTCAAAATATATACATTATAATCTTGAGGTATGTATATAGGTCAAAATTCCCATGATAGAGGTAGTTTCACCAGATATTCAAGGAAAAAATCCCAGCTACTAACTTCAGATCAAGCATTGGGTAGTTATACTCATGGATAATCAACCACTATAAGGCACATGCTATAACATTATTATTTTTCATTATTACAAAATTGAAGCCTTTCATTGAAGAATCATTGTATAACAAAAAAATTTCTCAACTTATTGGTAATGTGAGTATAGGTTCTTTGAATGGACTCCTATTTATCTTCTTTGAATATTTCTTCACATTCTTCTATCCAGACATACGTTACCCCATTCCATGTTAACATAGTTAGTTGGATAAAAAATCTTGTGATATTTATCATAGAACATTTGTAGTACCCAACTAATCTAAGAAAATTGTGTATTTCTGTCACACTAGAGGGTCTGACCGAGTCCTCAATCACCTTTTTCTTTGAAGGGTCCACATGAATTTCCTCACATATGATCACATGTCCCATGAATGTGACTTTCTGTATCCAAAAGTCACACTTTCTGAACATGGAATACAACTTCTCCATTCATAATGACACCGACATAATCCTTATATGTTCTTTATGTTCCTCCTTGATATTGGAGTAGTTTGTAATATCATCGATAAACACAAACTAAAATTTGATTGGGTAATTTTTAAAGACTCTATTCATAAAATACATTATGATTTTTGGGTTATTCTTTAACTCTGAAAGGGAATTTCCAAAAATAAGTGGTTCCCAAACCTTGTATGGAAGTCAGTTTTTTAAATATATTCATTATTCAACATTAACTATTGATATATAGAATAAAGATCCACCTTTAAGAAGTACTGAGATCCTCAAAACTGATTGAACAAGTCGTTAATCCCTTAATAGGAAACACATTTATTATAGTGAGATTGTTGAGTTCTTGATAATAGATACAAATAAACATTGATCAATGATTCTCTTTAAAAATGAAAATTGGAACACCCTAAGTTGATATACATGGTTGTATGAACCTATTTTTCAAATTCTCTTTCATTTTCTTATTTGACTCATCTATTTCGATATGAGACATCATATAAAGCCACTTTGAGATAGGAGTAGATCGATGAATGAGATCTATGGGGATATATACCTCAAAGTCATATGAGTGTCTATGTAACTATTGGAAAAATATATTATTGTATTCCCTCAAAATGGGAATTTTCCCTAGGTAAATACCTTCCTTTGACTCAACCAATTTGAGAGAGTTATACTTCTTCATATAGACTCAACACCTCCACTTTTGGAGGACTTTATATAAGTGATTCATGATATTCATTTCATTTTTTGAGGATCATAGGATGGTTTATAAAATGAATTGATATTTTTTCCAAATAGTTTATATGTTCTCTATATAAAGATATCCAATACTATCCTATTATTGCATAATGTACTTCCATGGGAAGTATCATGATATTTTTTTTGGAAGAATCATTCCACACACACCAATAGAAGAAGTTTCCAACATTAGGGTTTCAATGATTTCACAACTTAATGTTTTTACATATATATCTACATTATGGATTCGAGGCTTTGATTGACTATATCGATAAAACATTCATGATATAATGTAATACGTATAATTAGAATCAAATAATACTTTTTTCATTATTAAGTGAATATGATTCATACCATGTTAGACTTTATTTTTTTCTCCACTTCTGTAGTAGTGATGGAATAAGAATTACCTTTATCCTTTGTATTTGGTGTCTGATTTGATTGATTACCCTCAATGACTCAAGGTTTAGTGCACTGGCTTTCATAGTTCCCTTTCTCCCTGCATTTGTAGCATTAGACCATGGGTTGTTCTCTTTCTTCCTCCACCATGTTTTACTACTTCCTCTTATCTTTTCTGCATACATGAGCCCAGAGGAATTCTCTCCCATACTTGAGGAATTTTCCCATTCCATTGAGGTAGTTACCATGATGATTTTTTCCACATTCTTGACATGTGGGTGGATGAGTCTTAATTCCACCTTTCTCATTAGATACTCTGACATGAATCTCCATTATTTGTTTTTATCACCGTATCCATGGGACCATTCTCAAAACTCTTTCTCCACGTTGAGATCACATTGACCAAAATCTTCATAACTCACAAACATTGAAATTGATATATCCTTTCAAATATGTTCTTTTAAACAACAAAATAATCTATATTTTTTTATATCATTGTTGTCAAAAAATCCGAAGTGTACCATGAAATTTTTGTGATATTTTCAATGTAGGTCGTGAATGATTATGATTTGTTTTTATTTAGCTATATAAATTCTCTCTCCATATTTTTTGGAAGAGTTAATGGTAAATAAATGTGATGAAACATTATCTTAACGTATTCCCACTACACTCATCAGTTTATTACCTTGTCTTTGTGTTCTTAATCAACACCTAATATTGATATAACTATCTATATATATGGTAAATGGAGAGTGTAAACAGATCCATATCAGAAAAACGAAGCACATAAAAGTTCTTATCAATTGAGTTTACTAACTATTCAATGACTTGTGGACTTGAAGATCCATTATAAGTCACTGGTGGTTGCTACATAATATACTCGATAGCTAGTTACTCCCTCTTAAGTGAAGGTGGATGCTCTACATTATTGTGGTGATTGTTCAGAACTTGAGATGTCTGGGTAATCATTTCCAGGAAATTTTTAAATCCAAATCCCAAATAATTGGGGATGTCTTTTGGAAAATCACTACATTTTCCCTCACATGGGTTTTAAGCCTGGTTTCTCCTAATTCTCACCATTTTCTAAAATAAAAAAGCTTAGAACAAAACAAATGTCATAATTTCATTTATAAGTTATCCCTTTTGTGAAATTAAATATATAGGAATACATTATGAGATACCTATATTTTGTAAATCATATTTTATTTGTACATTTAAGTAGTCCCATAATATGGGTTTTCACTAAGGTTCTCTAATCCTAACACCCAAATTAACTAAACCATGCTCTGATTCCAAATATAGAGACACTTCATTTTCCTACATTAATATTACATAATATAAATGATAGAAACATTAAACTATTTCATGACCATAGAAAAAAGGTTTAGTATCATGGGAAAAACTAGTACCATATATAATTTTTAAAAAATAATGCTTAATAATTTATTTCATTCCTTCTTCTCTAGATTTTTATTTCCCCTTGAATTCTCCTTAGTCTAAGTAATAACCTGATGATATACACCCAAAAGGGACATGATAAGAACCCATTAATAGGATAGATAATAACACGAATCAATATAACATGGGATGATAATAATAATTATCATCATAATATAATAATATTATCCCAATCATGAGAGGACTCATTTATTTAAGGCATGGAATGTGGCAATTCATAAAAATGAATCATATTGTCTTAGTTTTCAAATGCCACACATAGTTGTGAAACAATCTACCATCATGTTTAATAATATTTCACTATTATCCCGAGGTAAATAAAAATACGTAAATAAATGGAGATTTATACAATTTTAGGTTCTCCTGTCACATCATAACATTTACATTGCACTGTATAATTCTGGGATCACCCTTCACAACATAACATTTACATCATCATGCATGCCATATAGAACAAACATCAACCATAGATATAAAATAACCCAAGGAAAAGAATGGGTTTCCTTTGATAAAGAATAAATTAAAAATAATTTGGTTCCCATATGAAATAGGGAATAAAATACTTTATACAAGATTCATCAACCTTGACTGGAGAATAAACTACCTTGATATGTAAAAGTTAAGTTATTTGAAAGAATGGTTCTTTTTCAAAACACTGTGTTTATCATAAAATTAATTATAAAACATTTTTATCCTAGAAAATTTAAGATAGTGATGAAGAAATTATATTTAATGAATATACATATTGAAAATGGGATGATAGAGTGAATCCCAAAGAAGGAGAGTTGGGTTTGAGAATTCACCAAACATTGTCTCTAAATAATGTATTGATATTAATGTAATGTATAATCACATTAGATTTATTAATTATAAATTAAATATAATTTTATAAATTAATTTAATTAATTATGGTTTTATTGATTTCATTTATGTTTTTTTATGATTTATATAGTTTACCTTCATCATTCAAGATCATTCATTTTATTTGTTTTCCTGATCAGTTCATCTGTTTAAATAAATGAGTGACTATATAAATGTAGATAAATAACTAAAACTATTCAAATATGATAGAAATGATATTTTATATGTTTAAATGATCTTATAAATAAATTAGTGACATGGTATGGTTATGAATCATTAGATGCATGTTAACGACTATCATTTTAGGTTAATTTTGGTTGTTTTCTGATCACTGGGAACTCGTTTTGTTTTACCATTTAGTATTAGGTGTATAATTTATTTCTATAAGATAAAAAGTGTTATAGCATAAAATTTAAAATATATTTTAACCCTTATAATGGTTTTATTAACATAAAAAAGCTGTTATATGAAAATGAATGTGCATCGCCCATAATGTAGGTAAATTGACACATCTTGAGTGACAATATTATTTTTAGAATAAGAGAGATAGAGATGGAGGATTGTAATTATGAATACTTAATTAACTTGATAAGAATAAATAATATCAAACATAAACTATTTATAATTTTATTCAGATAAGTTAGGTTAGAGAAGAGATAAATATAAATTAAACTGAAAATAAATTGAAATAAAAAGGAAGTGGACTTGACCTCTTGAATTTATCCTCCTCGAGAACCTCTTTAGGGAAAGGTTTTGGCTTTTTAGTGAGACCATGTTCTCTATAATGTGGTAGAGGGGCTTGAGGACAGGTTTGGTTAGAATATTTAAAAGTGTATATGATTTTGTGGTGTTAGGTGATAACAGTATGAGGGGTGGTATTTAAAGTGGAGGATAGGGGTGCTTTCTTAATATTATATTCATCAATTTATTACTTTGGCTCAATACTATGAATAGTTTGATAATTATAATTAAATATCTTAAAATAACGATGTTTAGTTTCAGATTTTGTCTTACATCATCATTAAATCATCTATGACTCCATAATTCATCTATTTAGCATTTTTTTGTAAACTATCATATTTTACTTTTCATAAAAAATTAATGTATTTTATAAAAATAAAAAAAATTATTCATAACATATATTAAATTTTTAGAATATAAAAATGAAATCTATTTTATAAAAATAATATTATAAATATTTGTAAATTAGTTTGTAATTAAAATCATTATTTACTTAGAAAATACTTATTTTAATGTTATAACTGATTTTTTAACACTTGGGGAAATTATGTGAGGTCTAATAAACTTATACTAAAATAAAAATATTTCAAAATATTAATTTATGAATTAATTTTATGAAAATAAATTTTATAAGGGTAACCATTCATTATATGTTGATGTTAAACTTTGGAAGTGGATTTTTTGTATTGAGATTGTGTTGAAATCCATGGATAAAATATATTTAGTGATTAAATTTTTTTCAAGGATGTCCACAATATTTAGGAAATTCTATTAGAATGGTTTTAGAAAAATATATCATATATCTAGGATGAAAACCAATAAATTCTCGTAAAGACACAATCCATGAACCCATGACCAAAGGATGAGAAGGGATTCATTACTACCACTGGCCTATGTGATGTCCTAGTTAATGTATAATTATTGTTTATGAATATTTATTTATAAGGAAATAATAGGGCTACTTATTATGCTAAAATATAAATGTATGGACCATATTTAATTTTTAAGAATAGTTATAGATAAATATTTATACGTTTTATTCTTTTATGGGACATAATATATGATAAAAGTTTATTTTAGTGATTTAGTCGTAAATGTTTGTTCCTTACATCCAGTTATTGATGTAATTGATGAATTATAAATACTATAATATTCAAAAAATATTGAAATTTAATTAATATAAATATATAAAGTAGTTTTATTTATTATATTATTGGTCAATAAAAAATGTTAAGATAATGATAAAAAGTTTTCCTAATACATTTTTTGAAATAATGACCTTATAAATCATTACATATTTATGAATTTGAGGCCCTCTACTTTTCTTTTATCATTCGATTTTTTGTGATTGATTATCTCATTCACTGACTATATATATTTACTATTTTACTCTGTGTCCTCTATTCACTCTCAACATATGTTCTCATATGTGGAAACCTAGTCATATGTTACATTGGGTAACCATAATGGTTTGAACATTCTCTTTTTAAGGAAATATTTAGAATTCATTTTTATAATGGGGGTTTACATGAATAAAACTTTGAAATATTAATATTCTGATATCCCAAATGAATTTTGTGGGAGAAATTTATTTTTACGTTGGTAGATAGTATCATCATAAGAATTTTTAATTTCTTCCAAATTAATTCTACCATTATGTTATTTTTCATTTCACAAAAAAATGAAAATATTTTATTATATATTAAAGAGATATGTTTGGATTATGATATACGCAACACCAAGTTAATCATGTAATGAAAAAAATATAAATTTTATTTTTCTTTATAAAGAACACTAAGGTTAGATGTGAAATTTCATATATTACATGAAACACCAAAAAGGATTACACAACATTCAACACCAGCTGGGAATATTTCAGACACAACATAGAGTTTCTATGAAACCTATTTTTACTGTTATAATTATTTAAATGACTTAATTATAATGTATTGATTAATAATATACATATTAACATTGAAAAATAATTTTAAAATATTGTTTATAAAGTTTTTATATAAAGAATGTATATTTATAATGAAAGATATATTTTTTGTTAATGTCCTTATATATTTAAAAAAAATACAATTTTCTCAAATAAAATACCTTTTATGTCCTTATTTGAAAAACAAGAGAAATAAAATTAGATGTGTTTAGAAATATAATTTTTTAAAATAAACATAATTTTTCTAATTATAATGTCAATATTATCATTGGGATAATTTTCTGTATTTTGTTTGAGAAACATCAATTAATAATGAATAGTGAACAATACCATATTTTAATTCAAAACAACATTTTCATGTAATTTAATTATAAGGTTAATTTTTTATTAATTTTGTTTAAAATATAACTTATATCATACATTTATCATATAATTTTATTTAGGTCATTGGAATTAATTTCACTTTGAAATTTGGTATAAAAAGCAAGAAAAAATTTGAACATTTTTATTTTAAAAACCGATATTGTCATCCAATTAGTGGGATTTGTTTTAAAATAATTTTTTCCACCACTATGATAATAATTTTAAAAAATTGATTTAATATTTGGAATAATAATATGTTATAATGTCTATTAAGGTCAATTTTATTTTTGACTAAAAAATCTTAGTGAATGCTATTAAAACTAATTACAACAATTAAGAGAAAAGTTAGGTTAATAAAATAAAAAACCTTAAATTTAATATCTAAAACAAAATATAAACATGTGATAGACCAAATTTATAGAAATTAAATAGAAATTTTCCATAAATTATTTAATTTGTTTGGATTTTATGACTTTATTTAGGTAAAAACGTGTGAACCCCTATTTTTTTAAAAAAAATGTCAAGTGAGTCCTTTCCCTTCCCTATAAAAGGACACCACCTCTATATCTTCCCCACAAGACTCAAAAATTTTAGGTTTGTTAAACTTCATCCCAATTCACATAAAAAAATCCATCACTTCATCTTATAAGTATCCTGTTAGTCAAAAATAAAATCAAGTAAGCCTTTTCTCACAAACCAAAATGAGTTACCTGATTAAGAGGTAACATCTTCTCTAAAGCTCTATTATTTTATTTTCATTTTCACCCCTCCACTCTATTTATTATATACATGTATAAAATAAAAGTGTCCTCACAATACTAGGATGTTTTTATGCCATGTTTTTTGCAAAAACTTACACACACATCCATCTAATGGGTAAAAATCATAGAATTTATGTGTATGATGAACTACCCCCTCACAACACGATGATTGGTCATTTTTTCATTATCAACTCTAATGGTGGAAATTATGATAGAAAATATTATCATAAATTTTATATATTGTATTTATTATTTATTTATTCTTTTGAATCGTTTTAAAACAAATATATTTATACTTTCAACTTAGTGTAAATATGATAATTTGGTTTGAGGAAGTGTGGACTACCGCCCCTTAAAAGTGATGTGATTCGTTCACACACCACATGGAATGTATTACAGATGTTTTTAGTGAAATTATATGATATATATGAAATAATAATTATAATATAATTAGAATACATATATATATATATATATTCATAATTTTTATTCTCTTTCTTTCTTTTAATACGATAACAAAAATGGATACAACGTTCATGCATGTGTATATCTTATAATCTCTATGAGTGGCGTATTCCATTCGATGATTGTAAATTATATAGATTATAATAATAAACATATAATGAATATAAATTTTATTTATTTCATGTTTTACATTTTATAAATCATGATATAAGTATAAGCTCTAAATATATATCAAATTAAGACACATGTGAACAAAAAAGAGAATATTACCTGAAGTGAAACCTTAACCTAGGATGTATAAAAATAGGTAATACATGGTTATAATAAAAACATTTTTAGTATTAGATATTAGAATATGGTTACGTAAAATATTTATAATAAATTTATATTTATTATACAGGTTGTTTGAATGTGTACAAAGAGAGTCAAGACACAAGGTAAAGGGATTTCAACTCACTTTTTATTTCCTAGAGATGCAGGCTTTATTCACCATCTGTTCCATTTGTTTTGTGATTGTAATAGACATGGATGTATTTAATGATTGTTGTAATTAATTTTATGGGTATTTACATATAAATTATATGAAATTTATTTATGGGGTTTATGTTCCAAAAGTTATAAAATAGGTACAATAGTTTTGTCTCAATTTTTATTTCTCTGAGACTCATGTTTTGTTAGGAACCTAAATTCATTTTATGATGTGTATATACTTACATTTTATATGTTATAAATTTAATATCATAATTTTAAAGATATTTTATCCTTAATTTAATTTCAATTTATTATGTGGAGTCTATGATCCATATATACCATGGGATAAGATCTTATTGAAACAAGCACATCATCTTTTGATATTATTTATGTTTATGTGTTATTTGATGAAATATTATAATCCATCACTCCAGAAAATTAATGAATATTCCAATACTATAGTTATTCATGATATAATAATATATTGGTACCATTTTTGTACTCTTTGGTACATAATATAGGTATGATAGTGTATTTGTGAAATCCAGAATTTAACCTATCTTCAGTCAGAAATCTTTGTTGCTTCAAAAACAAGTTTTCTAAAAATGGAATCCAAGAATATTTTAATATTACACTATAATATACAATAGAAATTTTTTCCCTTTTCAATAACGATGTTTTAAATGGAATTTTATTTTCTCATTCTAAACAAGTAATTTTACCCTTTTACAGTGCCAAAAGAATGTTTTTCTTACCTTGTTCATCATGTATAGATTTTCCCACCATCATTTCCATTAAGCTTTATTTTCATGTTTAGTAGCTTACTTTATAAAATAACATTTTAAATTTATTTCCAATAAATGATTTTGATATAATTTTTAAATGTTTTATTTGTATTTTTCATGGAAAATGTTTTTTAAGTGGTTTTTTGGATTCTTTTATAAGTTTGAAAGAAAATTGTTTTCAATTTTTTTAAATATTAAGAAATAAGTTTTTAATGAAAATTGTTTTCAAAATAGTTTCATGATTCTTTCATTAGTTTTCATGTTAAAGGGTTTTAAAACATTTTCAATCTTTTATTATAAATGTTTAATGTTATATTCAATGAAATTATATCCCAAACATTTTTCATATTTCATATAACTATTGAATTTATTTTTAATGAAATAATATTCAAATGGTTTTCAAGACTTATATTAAATTATTATATGTATTTTTAGTGAAATTGTATTAAAAATGGTTTCATGGCTGCTTTTAATAATTTTAAAATTATATTAAAAGAAAAACTATTATAAAATTGCATGGATTCTTATTTAATATGTATTAATGTAAAACTATAATCAAAATCATTTCATGGATTCATAATATTTTTAATGTACTTTCATTGAATTTTTTTTCAAAAGTTTTTATGTATTAAAATGAATTTTTTAGAAAATAAATGACATTTTTCTTAAGAATTGTTTTTCTTGAAAGATATTTCAAAATTATTTTCCATATTAGACGACATCCATTGATGTTACTCATAAATTTCTTGGAAATGAACTAACGATTTCATAAATATTATTTCCCTAAATGAGTAATGGTTAATGTCACGATCATTATGAAACTCATATATCTTTCATGGGTAAAATGTTTGTGAAATCCATTTCTCTTTCATAAGTTCTGATTTTGAAGAGATGATTACGAAATAAAAATATCTTTTTACACATGTTATGATATAATTACATTTTCACATTTCCCATTTCATTTCATGGGTTATGAATTTATTTGTATGATCATGTAAAACAGGTATATATGAATTATATATGAGATGTGTGGTAATTATAACCCCCTCCAATGAATTGGGTAACGATTTATAACTCTTGATATAGACTAAGTTGGTCTTTAGAAATAAACTTGACTATTAAGATGGCCATAAGAGTGAATGATTACTAACATGATAATATGAGGAGTCAGATCAGGCTTTTGAAATGGCCATGGGAGTGAACTATGATTAGAAAGACTGTATGGAGGGTGAACCCATAACACTAGGATAGTCTTGGAAGTGATTCCATGGCTACTATGGAAATCGTATTATATTATTATGTATCTACATTAATTCTATGTTTTATTAATATGTTTTTCTTTCAAGGATTAATTTCATTATTTCCTTACGATTCATGTATTATAAACAATCAATCATTATTACAGGAATCATGATTATGATATTTGATATAGAGGGTATGATCTAATATTTTCCTAATCATGTTATTATATCATTATGCTCATGATTATGAATAAATGTCTCCTATTTTTACCCTTACAAAGAATAGGAGATCACCGATTTTTGTGTTCCCTTCCCCATGTTATGAATATATGTATAATTTTTTATTTTCCCAAGGATGAATCTAGTTAGGAAGAAACTATATGGAGATAATGTAGTCCATTTATATACGAGTGTATATGTACCATGTTTTCAATGGATCAATACTAATAATGTTTTTAAGTTTGGGGTTGAATACTCAATTTAATATTAAAGCAAAGAACACTTTTTAGTCTATGTATATAGAGACACATTATATAGACTGAAGGACATGGTCCAAGTGTCCTGAATACAAAGATTGAATACCCATTTTTCCCCAAAGGACCCCTTAGTGAACTGTACTTCAACAGTCCCTGTACTGCTATAGTACCATAGATTCTATAGTTCATACTACAATAACACTGCTGCTACAGTACCTCCACTGCTACAGCTCCACCGCTGCTAAAGTACTGCTATAGTGCCCAACTACAGTTTGCTGCAATCCCTGGAAATTCATCCTTTCCCAGATTTGATCTAGGGTCTATTGGATGTCATGTAGGATTCTGTACCACTTGGGTATAGGCTCATTGGCATGTAGACTAATACAGACTTTGGGAATCTATTTTTTTAATGATTTAATTACTCCTAGAAAGTTTTTTATTGTCAATGTTTGAAAATATATGATCACTATAGTTACACCTATATATAGTTCAATGCATATCACCTTTGTTCTTATAGTTTTCTTCATCATATTTAGACATCATTATTGATGTGGGATGTGGTATCCATGGATTTAATTATGGGATTAACAAAAAACACTAAAGATGTAATGAAATATAGGTGGTGATTTAACATTTTAAAAATTAGTCATATTTCATTCAAATTAGGTACACCACCATATTTTTTTAGATATAGATATGTTTTATGCACTCTATATTATGTGGTTTTATGGGTCTCCATCTTCCAGTATCCCAGACATAGATCCTATGATTACTAATTTGTTTTGGATATTTTTTCAGAAATAAATTGGGGAATAGGTTTCATTGATAACTTCATACCATTTATAGATAAGATTCCTACTTGAGAATTCAATTAATAATCTCGGGGATATTATCCATGCCTATGTCTAGTATTTTATTAGATCTTTCCATAACCATTTTCCTTGTTGAGTTTGGTTCTAAAAATACTTACCAGTTATCTATCAAGATAGATCCCTTAAAGGAATTACTTGGTCACCAATTAAAGTTGACTCAGTATGAGTAATTGTTGGATATTGTATCTGTCATGGGAATTAGTTTTTTTAGGATATTTCTATGAGGATTCAACATAAAAAATGATTTTTGGCTATATATTAGGATCATTAGAAATTTTATGTGGGTCATTGATTTAAAAAATGTGGTATTTATATTAGTGATTGATTATTTTTAGATGTTTCTATTTATTCGGGTCACCACTGGATGAGGAAACATGAAGAGTTGGATACATGATATGTATTCCTGTTTATGATAATTGATCGAATTAGAAAACTTTCTTATCAATTTACATTACTGTCTTAGTTGATGGGAAATCCTGATGTTTCTATTTATCTGATATAATGAAATTATATATACTTAATTGATACATTTATTTAAGGATTAATTAAGATTTATTAATTAAAATACATGTTTGTGGTTTTTTCTTAGGAATTAGGAATTTATAACACAAAGGAATAAATAATGAATAATGTTTCAAAAATAAACATTACACACCGTGCATCACATTCACGATGTGTATACCTCAATGATAACATTCTTGCAGAGCCATAAACTAGCTCGTGAAGTCTTCATATGATGTAAATAAAGTAAAAATTGTTTTTAATCATTACACACTATAAATATTTAAAATATTACAATCCTTATAAAGTGAAACAAATACATGATCTTAGGAGATTTCAAGGAGTTTAATGTTCAAAGGGTTACCCAGTCAAAAATATGATCCAATTATTTGACAGGAATTGTAGATCAAAAACACAAAATGTGAAGATATTAGGACTAATGTCACATTATCTAGTACACAATTTCCATGACTTACAAATCATGTAATTTTCTGGCATATTAATATTTCTACACTCCTACATGCACAGAGAAAGCCACATATTTTTTTCCTTTCAATTTCATCCACTTTTTTCTCATGTTTTCACTTTTTTCATTCCAAAACCATTTTAATTAATTAATTAATTTTTTTAAATTCAATTTTAGTTTTTGGTTAAACTAAATCCCCGTTATTTACATTCAACATCTTTTGCGATACCATTTCAATTTTCAATTTGTATTTCATCATCACTCCCAATTCATCATCAACACCCACAATGTTCTTCATTATTTATTTAGATGTAGATATTTTTTATTGTATTTACACTAATTTTAAATTTTTAACTTAACTATTTATTGATTTTATCCAATATTAATTCTTTATCTACTATTTCCTTATTCTTCATTGTATGTTTTATACTTACTTTTTTTTATCATCAACACCGTGAAAAACTATTCCATATAGGGTTAGAGGTTTATTGTATGGGTGGTTCTGATATTAATTTATCTTTATATTGAACAATGGTATACCTTTATCTTGTAATTAGTTTAATAATAATCATTCATCACATTATTTTTCACAACCATAACCATGAAAGGTGTAATTTAAGGGACCTAACCTAATTGGAGATGGTTAAGACTTTGAACACTATCATGTGATGCTTTCTGCAAATAATATCAGAAAAATGAACAAATGTTATAAGATATACCTTGAACATGGTATAATTTTATCATGTATAGATCTAATTGGTTTGAAAAAAACCAATTAGTGAATCTTTCACCGCTTCACAGCCAAAGTTGTTGGAGTAATGAAAGCTAAGAATAGCATTATCTTATTTTGGAATCCAAAAAATTGGTCTTGATCCCTTTAATTATTTTTTGAATTAAATCCAAGATACATAGCTTAATAAAAACCAAACATGATAAGTAAACATGATGATTCCATTCAATGCAATTTGTTATATTGGTTGGTGACCTTCTAATGATCCTCATGGGCTCGACCCGACATTGCATATTTTCTTCACTAAAGAATTTAGGGTAGTTTGGGACTATTAATTTTTATTATGATCACTGACCACATGAAAAAAATAAGTCACATAGGTAGGGAAATATTTTTCATCTATGATTGGGATTACTTTTATCTATGTAAAATGTCCTTTGAAAAAATATCATATTACCTCACCACTCCCCATTTACTGTTTCCTAGCAATTTTAATTTTTTCTACTTTCAGAGAACCAAAATTATTTCATTATACCTATCTTATTTTAGATCATGAATGCTTTATGGATCCTTGACTAATTCAATAAAAACATATACACAAGAAAATATTCTTTTCAATATCTATATTAATAGAAAATTACTGCACACCATCCACTTTAAATTTATTGAGCATAATGAGGTTTTGATGCCACACCACCAAAATTTGCAATATGTGAAACCTAAAACCTAGGATGATCAACGAGCATTGAAGGTGAAATCTATAATGGATTACAAAGTGATTTCCATTAATAATTCTACACCCACTGTTGTGCGACCTCCAATTTAGGCACAAAATTTTAAAATTAATCATTGAGTCATTCATATGATAAAAACATGGGATATTTACATGAACTCCAATGTGAAGAACTCCATGAAAATATTTCAAATTTTATGAAGGATTTCGATACCATTTTAAAATAATGAATAACCTCAGATTATATTTAATTGATAGTTTTCCCAATCTCCTTATGTGAAAATGCTGAGGAATTGTTGAATGGTCAAGCTTCTAAGTCAATCATGAATTGGAATGCATTGGTAATGAATTTTTTTACAAATACGTACCACCATTCTGGACTTTGAATCTCTGGAAAAATAATCAAAAAATCACCTAGGAAGATGGTGAATTAGTACAGTATCCATGAGACATATTTATTGAGAATACTACTAAGTGCTCGCATCATAGACTAGATGTGTTGAATCGATTTCACAAATTTTATGAAGGACTACAACTAGAATCCCATACTATATTAGAAAAAGCTATTAACATCGTAATCATGCTCATGATTCCAAAATATGTTCAAGCTATTAACCATGAATTTTTTCACATATCTAGTATATGGAAAAGTGATAGATAAATGTATTAGTGTAGAATATGATTGTTGGAAGAAACTACCTGAATGGAAGTACAAGTAGATAGTCTAACAAAAAATATATAGACATGTTATCTTCCAACTGCACCACCCCCTCCTACTCCTACTATAACTCCTTGACCCCAAAATCCTAGATCCAACGAATTTACATATTAAATTTTCATGATTTTAAGGAATCAAATATCATTGGACGGACTTGTTCAGCAGTCCTGGAGAACCAGATTACATTTTTTATGCAAATAATACATTGAAAAAAATTAAACATGAAAAAAATGAAATAAAATACCTCATTGAAATATTAGTCAATGTTTTCTTCTTCATAACAAGGTAAAAGGAAACATAACAGTTGACTGAGCTCAGATGTATAGTAAGGGTCAGTAATACAAGATAAGCATAATTAATATGGCATGGTGAATAACTAAAGAACAGACACCATTAAAATTTATAATGATAATAATATTGTAGTAATAAAGTATGAAAAAATAATTCCATAATGAAACCTAATAATAAATATTCTACAATTTGAATAAACACATGGGATATGAATTACTAGTTTCATAGTGAGATAATTCATAATGTTGGAAATAATAACCATACTGTCAAGGCCTCATTCCAAGACCATATATAAATGGGTAAAAAACCAAACTTGTTTGTCTCATGATACCTACCGATGCATCAATGAGCTATAATGGACAACATTCATCACATAATAAGTCCAATACATTAATTATATAAAAATAGTGATACATAGACTATATAAAAATTCATTCTGAAAACTAGCATATGAAATGTTAATACTTTAACTATAACCCATGAATGGTATCAAATTAGCACATACACATCAAAATGATCATCATCCCTTCAAGATACTATTGTAGATGATTTCATAAAAGAGAAAACTCAATGAAGTACAATATTCAGTAAAGGGTGTTTATATAAATTAAGATACTTTTAAATGAAAACAATGAAATTATATTTAATAAATATTACATTAAACATTCCAATGATTCATATACCACTTTTAAATATTAAAATTTTAATCCATTAGAATATCATGATAATAAAGAGTCTTTTGGTATTATTTTTCAAAGGGGTGAAAATAAAACACATACAAAAAATAAGTGGTGATCAAGTCATATATGTCACAGAAATAAAAGTGAGACGAGATAAATCATTTTTACATTTGAAAGAAGAGTTCTTTTGGAAAATAATTTGTATTTGTCATCGAATTTTATCATAAAAATTTATATGATAGAAAATAAAATGGAGGGTCATTGAAATTATATTTTAGGCACAAATTATGTCCCTCTAAATTGAAATCGTTTTAAAAAACACTTTTTATGAAACTATAGAAATAAAACATTTTAGTGTAGTTTATAGAAAACACTAAATATATTTTAAAGAGGAAAAGCATTTTTACTTCCATAAAAAGATAAATTAACCAAGATATTTATTTCTTATTTTTTTGATTTTTGGAAAAATATAATTTATTAAAAAGATTATATATTTCACTTGATAATGGGTATGTACATGATATGTTACCTTGAATTGGGCTCGTTTATTAGGAATAATTAATAAAGGAACGATTTTAAAACATGAATATCTATGTCAAAGAAGGATGATACAATCTAGATATAAGATTTTTGAAATTTTAAATATAATTTATAATTAATATAAAAAATTAAATTAGTATTATATTTGATTAGAGGGTGAGAAATTGTATTCCAAAGGAAAAATGGGGGTTCAAGAAGAATCCCATATAACTTTGTAATCAGTCCAATCATTTTCCCAAAAAGTAATAATCATAAAATGAAAAATTTAATTCCATGTAAATAAATTTATTAATGATACTATACATCAGTGGGATGTATAAATACCCCATACCCATGAAATAGTGGTGAATAAATAAAATCTCACAAAAATGGATGTGAAATGAGAAAAACGTTACGATATATATGAATGTGTTCCGCACTTGACAATAGGGTCCTAGAATATGAAATTGGACTCAGTTATAATTTAATTCATAACCTATTAGAAATTTATAGAGTTTATTATAATTTTATTAATTTAATTTATAGTCTTTTTGATGAGTTAAAAGATATAAATTATTTCTCAAGAGCGTTTGTTTCCTTGGTTTTCACGATCGGTAAACCTATATATTAGAAAGGAAGTTCTTGTGGAATGGATATAATTATCCAAAATTTAATTTATATGATACTAATTAAAATACAAATTGTCAATTGGTTGTATGATTAAATTTTTTATTTGTTATTAATATGAGTTATTAGATAAATCATTAGTGACAATCATTTAGATTATTACGACAGTATTTCGATCATCTCAAACTAGTATTTTCGTATGAATTTATATTATGTATATATATTGGTTCTAGAACGTTAACTAAGATATACTACATTTTTTATAACTATTCTTTATTAATATAAATGGTTTTATAACTAGCCTTGATTTAGAAATTGAAGAATGAATGTTTTTCATCCACAAAGGTTGTAAATTGGCACATTTTGGTCGATGATTTCGTTATTAAAAATAAAAGAGTTATAGATATTTGTTTGAGGATGGTTTTTAGATTATAATGTTATTAGTAATGTGTAAAAATTATAGTATATTAATCAAGATCATTTTTATAGAGGTGGTGAGGAGAAGACAATAAATGATAATAAAATTAAATGAAATTAAAAGAAAAAAGGGAAGAGGATTTACCTCTTTAATTATCCTCCATGAGAACCTCCTTAGGGGAAGGGGGTTGGGGTATTTTGGAAAAACTAATAGATCCTGGATGTAAGGACAGACTAGAAAGTATTATTTGGTAAGAACATTTAAATTCATCAAGACTTATAAGAGTGAGGTGAAGAGGTTGTGATGGGTGGTTTTTATTGTGAGGGAGAGGGGAGATTTTTGAAAATAATATTTATTTATTTTATTAAATTTTATAATATAAATATTAGTGTTTATTTTTGTGACAAAAAACCAAAATATGTTCATGTGAGTTCGAACCAACTATTCTTACATTTTTCATACAACACCTATGAATCAATAAATCATGTATTTAACATTTATTGTTAATTATCGTATTTTACGATTCATTACAAATTAATATAATATAGAAAAATCTAAAAAAAATAAGCATAAGGATTTATAGACATATGGAATTAAAAAAAGTATCCATTTTATAAAAATAATTTTCTAAAAATGTGAAACTTAATTTTTAAATAAAATCATAATTTTCTCGAAAAAAGTAGTTTTTAAATTTAAAAATTATTTTATAATACATTCAAATATTAATTAAGGTATCATAATGTTATCCTAAAATCATATGAAAAAAAATTTGTTTGAATATATTTTATTGAAATGAATTTTTTTATAAATTTATTAATTAAAAAATTATAATTATATATTTATTACTCATTTAATACCATCACTTAATGATTTATTTTAAGATTAATCACTATCATTTATAAGGTGAGTAAATTTTATTTATAAATTCAAGGGTGAGGTTACTATTCATAATGTTGAAATTTACTATTCATAATGGTACCATTATTGTTCATAAGGGTAACATTTCTATTTATAAGTGTATATTATATTCCAAAGGGTCAAATTACAATTCACAAAAAAGATAATTTGATCCAATCATACTCTTATTATCTTACTGATCACAATCGTGTATGTTTTTTTTTTCAATATTCAATTTCAAAAAAGAGGAAATTTTTTATCTAAATCTAACCCCACATGTGTGGTAAGAATGAATGTAAAAAAAATTCAAAAGTTCAATAGGATTATATATTTAATTATAAATATAACAATTATTACAATGATCTAAATTGGATTAATATGTGTATAATCGATATATTGTGACAATAAGAGTCATTCATATTAATTATATAACCAAATATTCTGTTTTTAACAACAATTCAATATTTTTTAACTATTCATTAAAAAATAAACTTCTTAAAAAATTACTTAAGATTCTCCCTAAATTAATTTTTATATTCCAAATTCGAAAATGATTTTTATTTTACAAATAATTATATATTTAATTATTAGTATGGTTTAATTATGTGAAACCATTATAAATAAAATTAAACAGTAGTTATGACAATTAGTATTGCTGTGTTTAACATCTTGGTTTTAACTATCTATTTTAAATAATTATATTAACAAAGTGTTGTTTCACAGAGACTCAGTGTTTTATAACATGTTATATTAAATTTATTTTGAAATCCATAGGGTGTTATATTATCCACTCCATCAAAAAAATTGCATCCTCAAAATTTGGAATTATATTTTTAAAGTTAATGGTTAATACATGAAAATTATGTTGTGGGAAAAAACATTAAAAATAGGGTTTATAAAGTATACTATTAATAAGAGGTAAAGGGAAATTAATAGGTTACCACAACTCTATGCATTTGAGAATGATAATATTAGTGCAAAGTTGAAAATATGGACATTGAAGAATAATCTAAATATCATATTCTATTGGAGAGTGATATATAATATGGTTAACAGAATCATAAAAACCCCTAAACTATGAATCTTGTGATCAGTTAAAAAAATATTAATTTCTAGTATAAAAACTACATGGATAATGATTGTGTAACAAAATATTTTTCTAAGAGTTGAGAGATTCCGTTACTATCTTTATATGTACTTGATAAATTAATCATACTTGATTAATTTCTATATCATAAGAATAATATCATCATTTGGTTGTGGATAAATATATTTTCCCTTTATTCTTTATATATGGAATTGAATTTTCAAGATGATTTTTTTATTCTTAATGAATTCAAATGATCTTCAATGGATAAAAAATCCCAGAGATTTATAATCATATATTAACAAAATCCAAAATGGTTAGTAAAATATAGTATAATTTCCCAAAGAAAATAATAATCCTTTATATGATGAAAAACAAATTCAATATCTAATGTTCAAATTTTCAACTCAAATTTCAACATAGATCATATTTAAAATTACAATAATTCTTAAAAAATATTTTAGACTATGAATCCAAAATAAAATTAAAAATTTATTCCTCAAAGAATTCTATTTACCAAAATCATATAGGATTTGTAAATGTGACAAAATAGTCTGATATAATGTTAATCTATTAATCAAAAAATCCTTTAACTCTTCAATAGAACAAAAATTACATAAAATCAAAATAAAATTTATCCAATAGATGTTCCGGACATTATATAGGATAGTGGTTGGTGCTGCAGCCTTGTTGTCCTTTGGTTGTGGGATCAAACACTCTGACCTTGGTGTACGAGACATGTTTTCCCCTAAAATGCATGCTTTCCTTTTTATCAAATAATTTAACATCCAAAATAAATATGATTTATGTCATTAAAATAAGTTCAATAATTAAACATTATTTTAATTATGATTTTCAATACAACATCACTACAAAAATACATCATAAATTTATTTTCACACAGGGCCTTCCATAGTCTAGGTGATATACTATATAATAGTGAATTGACTTTGGTAATGCCTAGGTTTATTATATTTAATATAAATAATTAAAAATATATTCTTAATACAATTTTTAGTACCTTCCTTTATAAAATTCAATTTTCCTTGGAAATTATTTTCTTTATGTCTTTCTTTCCTACCCATAAAGCATTTCTCTATTCCATTTAGACAATTTCATGGATTTCTCATTTCAAATTTCATGCATAATAGAAATTGATCATTATTTTACCCATGGTCTTCGCTATTGGAGCTCATAGAAAACACTACTATTCACTAATTTGGTGGGTCCATGAGTTTGATCAGGTATATGTTGTTAATAATATATCATGAAATCTGATTAGGCCAGTACATTATATATTTCACTCTTATCCTCATCCCATATGGTTTCTCATCACCACCCCCATTTCCCTAATGTTCAATGTTAACATGACTCTTTTGTGTTCCATCCATTGACTAAAACTAAAAAGAATAGTGTGAGTAACAATTGTTATAGTGAAAAGAACATAAATTAATTTATAGAATATCATGCCACATTTTTTTGACTTAAAACACCTATTTTTAAACCTAGGTCATTAATTTTCATTATATATTAAAATATTTAATAAACATCTGTAAATAAAATGTGAATGATTTTATGCATATCCCACCAGAGTGTCAAACTATATGTGCAGCAAGGCCTGTTGTCGTTTATTATGATACCCCAATTCAGACCCAGAACACCTTGTTGAAGCTGTTACTCCTAAGTACATATGTTACAGAACTATGTACACTTGTAAAATCTAGAAATGGATGTATTTAAAAGGAATATCCACATTATATATACCTTACTAGAATTCTAGGATGTTCTTATATACTAATCCCCAAAGACTATCTTAGTGTTATGTTATCTCATCGTTATAATCTAAATATAATTTCCAAGGATGATTATAAAATTCTTTTGATTTCAAACGTAACTCTCCAACACCTGCATCCCAGAGTCGATGAATTAATTTATTACTTTGGCATGATTATAAGGAATCAAATCTAAAAGGCCTAAGTAATTTCCTAATCTTGGAAGACTAGATAAGATTCATGATAACCTCAATTCAATGTAAAAAGAAAATAAAACATGGAAAAATATAAAATGAAATAAACTGCACCATTGAAAGATTAATCAATGTTTTTTTCTTGATAACCTTAGGAAATGAAACATAAGAAAATGTTGAGATCAGATTCTTAGTAAGGGTAAGTAATTAAATATATGCATAAATAATAAGACATGGTTAATAACTAATGAACACATACCATTAAATGTAAATTAGAGCATAATAAGGAAGGAATAAAAATAGAAAAAATTGTTTCATAATAAAACATTACCATGTACACTATACTAGTCTAATAATCACATGGGATATAAATTACTAGTTTCATAATTAAGTAATGCATAATGTCGATCATTATGACCATACTGTCAAGGCCTCGTGCCACGACCATATATAAATGGGTAAAAACTAAAACTAGTCTGTATCATGAGTCCTACCAATAAATCATGGGTCTATAGTGGGCCTCGTTCATCAAATTATATGTCTAATATATTCCTCATATTAAAATTGTTACACATAGAAAGCATAAAAATTTGAATCGAAAAATAGCATACAAAATGTGAATACTTTAACTATAACACATGAATGGTATTGAATTAGAACAACCACAGTCATAATGATCATAAAACATTTAAAAACATATGGTAGATGATATCATAAGAGATAAAAATCTATGATATACAAGATCTAACAAAGGATGTTGAATATATGAAGATACTTTTAAATGCAGCCATTGAATATTTCATGAGTAATTATTCTTTAAACATTAAAAAGTGACTCGTACCACATTGATACATTAAAATTTTAATCTCATAGAATATCATGAGAAAAATAAGACTATTAATATGATATATCAAAAGATAATACATACACCATAGAAACATAATATGTTGTTATCAAGTTATATATGTCATAGAAGTAAAACTGAGATGAGAGAAATCATTTTTACTTTAGAAATAAAAGCCCTTTTAGAGAATCATTTTTTTAAATTCAAATTATAAAAATGTTTATCCTAGAAAAGAAGAGGGTTGTACATTTAAATTATGTTTGAGGAATAAATTATGTCCCACAAAAGTGTAAATATGTAAAAAATATTTTTTAGGAAACATTAGAAATAAAACATTTTAGTGCTGTTTAAGGAAAACTTTTAAGAGATTTTAAAGAAAAAAGGCATGTTTATTTTCAAAAAATTGAAATGAATGAATATTTTTTTCATTATATAATATGATATTTTATTAATTATATAATGTCTTAAAAAATATTATATTGGGCTCTTAAAAATGGTTAATAACTCGAGAAGTTCCCTTAAATTAGGCTTGTTTATTGGGAAGAATTAAAAATGGAACCATTTCAAAATTTGGATATCTGTATCAAAGAAGGATTATATGATTTGGATATATGATTTTGGAATATATACATATGATTTTGAAGAACTATGAAAAAATAAATATGTATTATATTATATTATTGGTATAAAAAGAGTAACCAGAAGGGAAAATGGGGGTTCAGGTATAATCCCTTACAACATTGTAATCAATAGAATCATATTCCCCAAAATAATTAATCATCAAATTATAAATTGAATAAAATTATAATAATTATATTCATGATATGATACATCAATTGGTAGTATAAATCACCATACACAATAAATAGTGGTGAATAAAAAATATCTCACAAAATTGGAAGTGAGATGAAAAAACCCTTACCTTATATCTGAATGTGTTACGAACTTGACATTGAAGTCTTGTAATACAAAATTAGATTCATTAATAAAATAATTCAGAACCTATTATATATGTATATATTATATTATAAATTTATTTAGTCCATTTATGGAGTTTTTTGAGTTATAAGATACAAATTATCATTCAAGAGTGTTTGTTTCCTAGGATTTCATGATCAGTATTCTTTCATATGGTATAGAAGTTCATGTCGAATGAAGATAATAATCCTGAATAGAAATTATATTATAATAATGAACATAGATTCTAGTAAATTATTTTATAATTAATTTTATATATGGTCCGAAGATGAGTTATTAGGAAAAACATTAGTGACAATCATTTAGATTATTATAAATGTATTTCAATACTTTCAAAATAGTTGTTCTCAAATGAATTAGTATGATGTATATATACTGGTCCCAAAACATTAAATAAGACATAATAAATATTTTATAATCTAGTTAAACTGTAAAAGTTGTTTCATAACAAGCCATGAATGAGAAATTTAAGAACAATGGTTCTTTTCCCATGAAGTTTGTAAATCGACACCTCCTAGACAATGATTTCATTTTAAAAAATAGATGGGAAAGAGATTGTATATTGAGGAATGATATTCCATTAACATTATTTAATTACAATATATACATGATATTAGAGTTATCATGATCATTTGGATAGAGGATTTGAGGAGTGGATATGTATTGAAATTAAAATAAACTTTTATTAAAAGAAAAAATGGAAGTGGATTTACCTCTTGAACTATCCTCCTTAAGAAACTCCTTAAGGGAATGATTTTTAGTCTTTTGATAATAAAAAGAGCACTTAGATGTGGGGAGAGACTAGATAGGTGGATTTGGGAAGCACAAAAACATGCCTCAAGGCATATTGAAGTGTGGAGAAGATGGAGTGAGGGGTTGTTAATATAGTGGAGGAGAGGGGTGATCTTTTAATATCTTATTCATTATTTTATTATTTGTCTTAATAATTGAAATAGTTTTAATTGTTGTTAAAAAATATAGTAAGAAGTGTATGCGATTTCAAACCAAGAGTTCTTTCATCATCCATACATCACATATGACTCCCTAAATCGTGTATTTAACATTTATCATTAATTATCATATTTTAGTATTGACTAAAAATTCACGTATTTTATAAAAAATAATGAAAATTTAATATATCCACTTATCTATGTGTAGAATTAGAAAATGGTGTTAATTTTTCGAAATAATATTATAAATATGTGAAATGTAATTTTAATATAAAAACAGTATTTACTAGAAAAATATAAATTTTGAATTTAAAACTGATTTTATAATACTTTCAAAAATTAAATGTGGTCTCATAAAATTATGCTAATATCATAGGAAAATAAAGTATTTATTTTGGAATATATTTTATGTTTTTTAGATTATAAAATTTAAATTAAATATTTATTATTCAAAAAATACTAACACTTAATAAGTAATTTTTTAAATATTCTCTTTCATTTATAAGGTGAATAATTTTTATTTATACATTAATGGGTGAGTCTAATATAAATAAGCTTCATATTACTATTTATAAGGGTAAAATTACTGATAATAAGAGTATAATTACTATTTATAAGGGTAAATTACTATTTTATAGGGTTAAGTTACTATTAACAAAAAAATTTAGTTGATTTTATCAGATTCAAAATATCATACTAATTAGAATTTTGTATGTCTATTTTTCAATATTCAATTCACAAAAGTGGAAAAACTATGTTTAATGTTTATCTCCCAAGTGTGGTGAAAAGATAGATAAAAGAACGTTCAAAATTTCAATAGATTTTTATATACATTTGTAAATATAAAAATTATTCCAATGATCGACATTAGATTAATATGTAAATAATAGTTATATTGTAACATTAAGAGTTAATTATAATAATAATTAAATATAAAATAGTGTTTTTTGAAACTATGTAGTTTTTTCACTATTGATAAAAAAAAGAAATAGCACATGATAATACTAAAAAATTACTTTAAATTAATTTTGACATTCCAAATACAAAAAAATTATTTTACCAAAAATCAATTATTTCATTATTAATATATTTCATTTATATCAAACCATTATAAATAAAATTTAATAGTTGTTAATTTTCATTTTACTATGTTTAACAAATTGGTTATAACTATATTGTTTAAATAATTAGATTCAAAAAGTGTTATTTCACAGAGACTCAATGATTCGTGGATAACATTATATATTAAATTTATTTGAAAATCCTTTGCGTATTACTCTAATAATTGAAATTCAATATTGAGAAATGTATAGAGGTGAAAACCTATACTAATACTTAATCTAAGGCTTAAAGAAACCACAATTCCATGATTATAATAATGTTCATTACAATAAACATAATCATCGATACCAACATCCCTATAAATTTAAAAAAAAATGTCAGCAAAGTCTAGCTCATCTATCACCACAATAGAAACATTGTTATTTCTAGAAGTGGAGTGGATGTGTACCACCTATGAATCAGAGACCTCATAGGTACCCACAATAAGGTCCATATCCTTCACTTTAGTAATAATTCCATCATCATTTTACTATATATCAATACTTCTCACTAGCACAACAACATTAGTTTCCACAAGATTAGTTTAGGCCACCACAACAAGCCAAACCAATATACACCAATCTTGAAAGTCCACTCTCTACCTTCACGAAGAATGAAGATATATGATCTTGGTTCTTCTTAAGGTACATATATTTTTAATTTCAATTGATAACTTATTGGTGACATAATATATCTATCTAATGGGATGAATAGAGTTTCAGGTGGTGTCCACGGATTGTTTAGAGGCCAGATAACAGATTTTATTGAAAAATAGGGGGCCACATAGTTAGTAGAATCATTAACGTTCCTGTTGCTTGGTTAGGAGTAACCATGTGGGACAGAAAAGAAGGTAGTAGGCTGACACATAGTCTGAGGGAACTGTGAAACCTGAGGTGCTGAGATATGCGGGGGATCAATAGATAATGGAAAAGAATTAATACACAGTTTTTGCCTAGTTTTTCTAAATGTGCACCATTACCGTGGAAGGCCCACTTGAGGTAGATAAGGTTGCATGGTTGGAACACGGTTCATCCAACCATGAAGAAAAACATTAAGACAATGATAAAATATATAAAATGAATATTTCCCACCTAAAATATTTTATAATCTAAAACTACTAATCCTCCATCTTCACATAGAATTATTTAAGGCCTGGGAGCTACATTGAAACATAAAATGTTGGGTTTTATCACGATTCCCCATTTGGACATGGAATCGAGATCCATTTTTCTTGTTTCATCCATTCAAGTAATATCTTTTTTCATCTTAACCATTCTTTGTTTTTCATTGAATCGAGAGAGTCAATTTAGTGCATGATAATATGAACTATTTCTTTAATTTATGTCTTCTCTTCATTTTATTCCAATGTAGAACAAATTAGAGTTGTATATAGGATGAGTGTTCTACCATCAATATACAATATTTGTTTTATACCTTTTCACATATGATTTTGTTTTTTAATTTTACTATTTAGTTATATTTCATTATAGAACATCTCTTGTTTCCCCTAATATTAATTGAATGCCATGATAAAACTGAATTGGAACATATTACGTTTCCCCGTAAGTACAATTTCATGGTTGGTGGTCACTTATCCTTAACCTGAAACACTCATGGTGTGTCCCATTGTATCTTCTCCATGTTTTACTACCCCATTGGTTTCATTTTAGATATCCAATGTTAATGTAATTATAAAAAAGAATTTATTTTATTCGTAATGTCGGGAGACATTGTTTTACATATTTATATGTTAATGAATAGAATGAAAGGAATAAACTGAATTGAATGGAATTAATAGGATGAGGTTATTTCATCATTTTAATGTTATTTCAAATGAATAAAAAGGACGAATGGTTTATTTGGTAAATTTCGTATGAGTAGGAAGAAATCATTTATTGTTAATGGATATGAAATGATTAATGAAGTGAGATGATGAATTGACAATGGAAGTTGACACCATAAATGAACTTATGGGGTCATGATTCCATTAAATGTCATTGGTATTTTCTAGTCCCCATATCTTGTTTATGTTATTGTATTCCATGGGCCTCTTTAATACAAGGATATTGATTCTATATGATTAAATGACCATAATATCTCTTGGATTCATCTTCCATTGATTGAAAGTTGACATGCTCACACTACGAAAAAAAAAGGAATTTAGCGGCGGTTTTTTTTCGTTTCGCGGCGGTTTAAACCGCTGCTAAATCGATTGGTTGTGGTTCTGAAAAACCGCCGCGAAATTGTGCGTCGGGAAACAATTTGCGGCTGTTTTCAAAATTGGCGCAGAACGTTTCGCGACGCTTTTTTAGAGGTGGTTTTTTTTATTTTTTTATTTTTTTATTTTTTTATTTTTTTTTATTTTTTTTATTTCTTTTATTTTTAATTATATATATATATTTATATATATATATATTTATTTATATATTTATTTATTTATATATTTATTTTTCGTATATATATATATATATATTTATTTTTCGTATTTATTTTATTAATGTATTTTTCTTATTTATTTATTTTTTGTATTTATTTATTTTATTTATTTATTTTATTTATTTTTATATTTTATTTATTTATTTATTTTATTTATAATATTTATTTTATTTATTAATTTATTTTATTTATTTGTTTATTTATTTATTTATTTTATTTATTTATTTTATTTATTTATTGTATTTATTTTAGTTATTTATTTATTTATTTTATTTCTTTTATTTTATTTTATTTATTTATTTTATTTATTTATTTTATTTTATTTACTTATTTTATTTATTTATTTTATTTATTTATTTTCGTATTTATTATTTATTTGTTTATTTCATATTTATTTTTTATTTACTTTACTTATCCATGCATGCACATCCCATGCAATATAAAGAAATTCTGCGTTTGGTGAGATTTGAACCCCTAACCTCTTGCATATTTTCCAAAGACGTTACCACTTCAGTAAGCTCGCCATGTGGTTAATTGACAGAATTTAACATACTTATATATATTAATTGAAAAAACAAATAATACATAAATAATAGATATAAGGTCACTAATAATAAATAATAAATAATAAATAATAAATAATAAATAATAAATAATAAATAATAAATAAATATAAATAACAAATAATAATTAAATATAAATATTAAATAAATAATAAATAATCAATAATCAATAATCAATAATAAATAATAAATAAATAATAAATAATAAATAATAAATAATAAATAATAAATAGTAAATAATAAATAATAAATAATAAATAATCAATAATAAATAAAATATATAAATAATAAATAAAAATAAAAATAAAAAATAAATAAATATAATTAATAAATAAATATAAATAATAAATAATAAATAATAAATAATAAATAAATATAAATAATAAATAATAAATAAATATAAATAATAAATAAATAAATATAAATAATAAATAATAAATATTAAATAATAAATAATAAATAATAAATAATAAATAATAAATACATAATAGATATAAATAATAAATAATAAATAATAAATAATAGATATAAATAATAAATAATAAATAATAAATAATAAATAATAAATAATAAATAATCAATAATGAATAATAAATAATAAATAATAAACAATAAATAATAAATAATAAATATTAAATAAATAAATATAAATAAAAAATAAAAAATAAAAAATAAAAAATAAAAATTAAATAAAAATAATAAATAAAAAATAAAAAATAATAAATAATAAATTAATAATAAATAATAAATAATAAATAATAAAAAATAAATAATAAATAAATATAAATAATAAATAATAAATAATAACTAATAAATAATGACTAATAAATAAATATAAACAAAAAATAATAAATAAAAAATAAAAAATAAAAAATAAAAATAAATAATATATAATAAATAATAAATAATAAATAATAAATAAATATAAATAATAAATAATAAATAGTAAATATTTATAAATAATAAATAAATATAAATAATAAATAAATATAAAGAATAAAAATTAAATAAATATAAATAATAACTAATAAATAAATATAAATAATAAATAATATATAATAAATAATATATAAATATAAATAATAAATATAAATAATAAATATAAATAATAAATAATAAATAATAAATAATAAATAATAAATAATAAATAATATATAATAAATAATAAATAATAAATAATAAGTAATAGATAATAAATAATAAATCCTAAATAAAAAATAAGAAATAAAAAATAAAAAATAAAAAATAAAAATAAAAAATAAATTAATATAAATAATAAATAATAAATAATAAATAATAATTAATGAATAATAACTAATAAATAAATATAAATATGAAATAATAATTAATAAATAAACATAAATTATAAATAAATATAAATAATAAATAATAAATAATAAATAGTAAATAAAAATTAAAAAATAACCAGTTACAAATAATATATAATAAATAAATTAAAGTATATTATATATAATAAATAATAAATAATAAATAATAAAGGTAACACATGAAAAAGTATGAAAGCACGTGATAAGGGATGAAAAATCATGAAAACGCGTGAAAAAGGATGGAGAAGCATATGAAGAATGAGGCATTAGAAAGAATGAAAACGCATGAAAACTCATGACAACTCCGGAAAACTCCTTAATAATTCAACATAATCATCATAATAACCCATAAAAAACCACTAATAAAGATAAAAAGTCATGGAAACCCAAATAAACAGTAATAAATGGAGCTACCATTAAAACCTGTCAAAACAGTCATAAAGAGACAAAAATATTGGACTCACATTAGTAGAGATAACTTATGATCCAGGAGTCCGTTTTAGATCCACGACCTGTCAAATCAAATATCCTGAAACGATCTTTGACCTGAAAGGTGAAAGAGTCCGAATGGACAGGCGGATCGGAAGTTATGACCATTTTAAAAAAAGCTAACGGGGAACGAGTGCTAAAACGAGGCATTGAAAAACATAACAAACTCGATACCCACTAAAAGGCCATATCATATGATCTAGGAGTGCATGTGGGCACCGCGACTAGTCAAACTGAAGCTCATGGAATGAGCTATGATCTAGAAGGTGGAAGAGGCCGAACTGACACGTGGATCGAAAGTTAGGTCTGTTTGAAGACAAGTTCGACGGGACACCGGTGACGGAAACATGGTTTTGGAGGCCTTCGAAAGGGGTTTTAGGGGTCGAAAAATACTTCAAAAGCTTGCTATTGTCGATCTGGTGCGTAGCTCTCTTTGCTGGCTTCGATTTGATATGTGGTAGAGCCCAGACGGACACCCGGAGCGAAAGTTATGGCCGTTTGAAGTTGGAAAACTTTTTTAAACTTTTTTATAACTCTAATATCTTCCACACCTTAGACCGTCTCCCAATTTTGATTATATGTGCCTCTAGAACTCTTCATGAGCTTCGATTTGACTGGTCGTGGTGCTTCAACGGACGCCCGAATCAAAAGTTATGGTTGTTTTAGTGATTTCGGGGTTTCTCGTGTTTTTTTATTTTTTTCATTTTATTTCGCGGGGGTTTTACCGAAACCGCCGCTATTTCACGGGGGGTTTTTTAAAAAACTGCCGCTAATCCTCGATTAAAATTAAATAAAAAAATAAAAAAAATTAAAAAAATAATTTTTTTGCCGTTTAGCGGCGGTTTGTTCGCGGTGGTTTTTAAAACCGCTGCGAAACGGCGGCCCGAAACGCGTTTCGCGGCGGTTTTAAAAACCACCGTGAAAAAACCGCCGCTAAACTGCAGTTTTCTTGTACTGTTAGTTGGCGCGCTCGTTGGAATCCACCCAATTCATTATAGTGTTTCCACAGAGATGCTCATGGGACTGGACAATAACACCATGTTCATCTATAATATAGATCTATAAATTCATAGTTTGACACTTGATTACAAAAAATGACCATTATAGATGTCTTACACATGATTACATAATGAGGACATTATTGAGGTTTTACACTTGATTAAACGGTGTGGATGTTGTGGTTTTTTTACCCTGGATTACATGACACATATAATGTGGATATATTTATATTCTTATAGATTGCCTTGGTATAGAAATCCTATTATAGTTGTCATAATGGAAAATTTTATACCTTGTTTTTATTATTTATAGATTACCATGATTATGATATCTTGGTTATTATTAAAAAGGATCTATGTTTGGTTGGACAAGATCAATTTTCTCTTGGACCATTTTATTTATTTTTGAAACACCTTGTTTATATAGTCAACTGGATTTGTTAATATTTCATAAACATGAATTGTTATAGAAACCATTGGTCATGGCCTACTGATTTATATCTCACACCATTTTCATGTTATACTTGGGTACCAATATATAATTAATTAGTGTAGGTAGGGAATGGGGAATGCTTTTTCTGTATGATGCATGACTCTATTTACTAAGGATAAGAAGAACACATGATCGAGCTATGATGATGATGATAACTCAAAATAGTTAGTTTTTTTGGAACTTTTAATACATGATTTTTACTGGATTACTCTATAACTTTTTTCTTACTTTTTATAGACAAGAAACATCATTTTGTAAATGATATTTGTTCTAGTTATGGTAATATATTTATATAACATTCATTATGTTTATCTTCAATAAATGGTTTACTTTAGGCTTCCACTATTTATTGTTATTATTATACCACTACATTAAACAATGAAATGATTAAATAGTCTACCCCAAATACATAACATTGTCCATGTTTACTAGTCGTTAGCCTCTAGGATATGGGGAGGCATGTTCAAGGCCATGTATCCCACCGGCTCGAGGAACCTTTAAGTGGAATTTAGGTTGGGATGTAAGAAAGTTGTATTAGATGATGTTTATTTTCATTCATTAATTTTTTTAAAAAATAGATCGGGGACTACGAATGAATTGGAATTTGGTTTCAGTTGTTCATCTATGTGTCTAACCCTCCTGTAGGATAGATAAAAATTTCTTGAACGGTAGTAGTTTTTAAAATTAATTCCTATAATAGTTGATTTGATATAACCGTTGTGTGATGCACTATCATTTTGATGTTATTATGATTACATATTTTCATATTTCGACTGATGATAAGAGGGTATTCCATCTCATTAATCATTTTAGGAACTTTTTATAATTGACTCACCATTTACGATGTCATTCCATTTTTGGTGTATTGCTCGACAGCCTGACATTATAATGCGTTCCATGAGGGATATAATTTTTTTTATTAAATGGTTTTTACAAGGAATTGAGAATCCTGAATTTTTCTTAGAGTTCCTTCTATAAATGAAATAGTTATTTAATACGTAGTCTATAAAAGACACATTGGGAAGTTAGCTATGGAAAATTGAGTCATGTCCCATTAGTTGAATTGACTGAGATGTGTTTTTTTTGGAGTAAGTGGACATGAAATTTATATTTATGAGGATTATATGACCTTATGAATTGGATGTGTTGATCCATTTTATTCATCCAATTATGGATAAATGTGAAATAAATGAGAGATGAAAATGACTGAAAAATTTGAAATATATAACCTAATCATGAAATAATGTTATGTAGGATCGAAATAAAGATGTAGTTTCTCAATATACAAGAGGGGGGGGGGGGGTGAATTTTACACCTTAAAAATTTCCTTAAACAAGTAAATATCTATGTTTAACAAAGATAAACTAAGAAAATTCACAACACCTCTAACACCAATTGGAAGATTGTGACAATGTATGAAGCTACAGAATTCTAGTTCTATATTCTTTCTTAAATATGGAAAGTGAATTCGAAAAACTGTTTCCGGAAATATGGATCTGGAAAATGAATCTTAACCAAAGTTTACAATATGACATTGTACCTTAAAGTGTATAGAATATAACTGAATCAAAGAACACAAGTTTATGAAATTATAATATGTTTATACTTTCTAAAACATACAAAATGCAGTGGAAAAAATAAACTTGTAATAAAAACAAGTAACAAGATATAAATCTTTTAACCCAAAGAGTAGGGTATCCAACAACCTTGGATAAAGGTCCCTTGACTTATACTTTAAAGAAAGTATGTATTACCCTCACCTGGGTACGCCCTCGATACGGAGATCAGAGTCTCTATCTTGCTATCCCCACAAGCCCTCAACTTCAAGGTAGTTGGAACCGTTGTCTTCTTCAGCATGGAATCCCTTGAACTTCATGGTAGTCGGCACCTCTATATTCCTATCCCCAGAAGCCCTCAATTGTAATCAACATCAATCAATGTCCCACGAAGCAAGTCTGCATAAGGAAAAGTTTGAACATCTTGTTCAAACTTTCTGCACGAAGCATTGAGAGTTGATAAGAGCCTCTCTCTCACTCTAGAAATCACTTCAAGAAGTTTTGATCACCAAAATTCCAAATATCCCAAACACGTTCAAATGAGATCCTATTTAGAGGCGAAGATCCAATGGTTGGCTCCCTCCTCCAATGGTCATATTTCTCCTTGAGTTTTGGAGGGACATGTACGTGTGTCAATCAACCAACAGTTAGTTAATAACTGAAAGCACGACATCGTTTTGTAATGAAACATGTATAGGCATAAGCAAAACTGATGTTCGGAATGTATGAAAAATAAAGTTCGTAGTCTAACCAAAAATTTATTCGGAGTCTATAATAAAGAAATGTTCGGATTAGATTTTTCTAAGCAATTCGTAATGAGAATTCGTAATTAGAATTCGTGATCAGAATTATAATGAGAATTCCTCAATAGAATTCATATTGATAATTCAACATCAGAATTCATAATGAGAATTCTGAACTAGAATTCGTAATGAGAATTCGTAATCAGAATTCATAATCAGAATTCGTAATGATAATTCCTCATCAGAATTCATAATGATAATTCTGCACTATAATTCGTAATAATAATTCCTAATCAGAATTCATCATCAGAATTCTTAATGAGAATTCTTCACTAGAATTCGTAATGAAAAATTGAATACCTTACATCTAAGTATTTATATGATTATGAGGTTTTGTACATCAATCGAAAATTTATACTTAGACAAATTTACAACATGAATATGAAAATATAGGTAATGGTAAATTTCATTAAAGAAATAAATTTTCCTTATAGATATAAAATATGGATTTGCTTAAGTATAAGGTGTTTGTGATTTTGAAAACAAGAATGAAGGGAAAAGTCATAAGGAAAACCTTATTGACTCAACATGTTAGAGTGGGTAGTAGGTAGGGTATGCAGTTACTTTAACAGATGGATTTGTTATGTAGTACTGTATTTAGGATTACGAATAGGGGTGTATATTTTTTATAGGAAGTCTTTGACCTATCATAATCTTTTTAACTAATATCTCCTCATTATTGAAATTTTAGTGTTTTTTTCTTAGCATTGAGGATAATTTTCACCATGATGACCACCGTTCATACACCAGGAGGGTGGAGATGACTATGATCCAGAGGTAGAGAGATCTAGGCTACCAGTATATCCTCATGTAGTTATACTTTTGGAATAAGTAGTTGTATCAAATACTAGTGTTGATTCCATATTCTGAAAGGGGTTTTTACTCTTTATGTAGACTGTTAGGGGATCCCCTTAGCCAACCACAAATATAGAAGAGATGAAACCAGTGTTCCAGTAGTGGAATTATCCCACAATTTTGGGGTATAGTCATCCACTAATAGTAGATCTTTCACTTGATTATGAATTTTTTATCTTTGAGAATCATAGACACCTCTCGATAAAAGAGTGGTGTTTGTGTCATACATGCTTAGGAGTGAATCTATTCATTAGTTAGATATTTAGAAATGTTATAATGTGATCTAAGTTATGGGTTGGAGTGATTTCCCAACATGTATTTTTTATTATATATTTCATGAGACCTTGAGTTGTAAGAGTTATGTATATTTATGCATATAGAGTAGTACATAATGAAAATTTTGAAGTATTCACCATAGTATATAGAGATCCAGTTTCCTACACCATCTTATCTTACTCATGATCTATTATGGATGAGACACTCTGAAGAAGGTCTCAAACATGTTATTTGATAATATTTCAATGTGTTTTTGTTTAATACTATCACTGGGATAGTAATTAAAAAATTGATCATCAAATAGCAACATAGAGAGGCTGGGGGAACTAAGATGGTTTGTTCACCTTATCGACCTAGTGGTTCAAAAAATTCTATTAGGAAGCACCATTTTGAGAATTATCATGACAGAATTAATAAACAGACTCTTAGTAATTATAGTGAGATATTATTCTATCATTGAGGGAGGTAAATATAGATGATTAATTAGTGCGATAGAGAATATGTTGAGTTCTGATCATATGAAATGATAGGCCACATATAACATTTTTGGTGGAAGTTCAATAAATCGTTCAGTGGAAGGGGATGTACCAGGAATCTTGGTTAAATAGAGGGATTCACATCTCTATATCAGGCTTGGATATAGAGTACTACATGGTGCTCATACTGAGGTGGTGGTTGTCATTGAGGCATTAAAGAACTAATTTTTCCTAGATATTAGAGTGGGTGTACTTTAGGTAGTGAGGTTTTTTCACCGATATTTGGATCAATCTAGGTATATTATGTATATCCTACACATGATTTGAAGAGTACTGGTCTATCTATGGTTAGAGATATGATCATAGTATCCTCTAATCTATTATCTTCTCTCATAAATATTGGTGCTTCTCATAGTTTCATATATATATATATGTTATGGATAGGCTTGGGATCATATTTCATTTTTATAATGGTTTTATGACTTTTAATACTATATTAGTTATTAGAGTAGAAGGAAAACACATGTGTAGGGAGTTCCCCTTTAAGATTGGTGGGTGTTATAATTTTTGACATTCTATTCCATCGAGATGATGAGGTTTGAAATCATACTCAGGACAGAATAAGTAGTTTCATACTGTGCCCATGTTGATGGATATCGATGGAGGGTGGTATTCACATCACCATTGGGTAGAGTATTTATTAACATTGTTAAATGGGATTCCCATGAAAATAAAGCTGGACCACAACACCATTTGCTAGTAGGGATGAGAACCCAAATCACTAGTGTATATATAGATGATCAAGAATTTCAATAAACTAAATAAACTCTAGTGGATGATTTTTTCAGGGTCATTTTCATGGAATAATTTTATGGTTTACCTTATGAGAGAGAGTAAGGTGGATTTTTATATAGATATATTGCTAGGTGCAGAACCACTTTCCATTCCTCTTTATAGGATGACTACTACATTGTTATAGGAGTTCCAGAGAAAATAATAGAACATAGGGGAACAGGGTTTTATTTGGCCGTGTATATCTATTTGGGGTTCACTAGTCTTTTTTGTATAAATAGTAGATGAAACCCTTAGGTTATGTAGTATTATTTGAAATTTTACCAATTGAATGTTATGAACCAATATCCATTGTTCAAATATATGGTCTTTTCAAACATCCATGATTTTATTATATTTTCATGATGATTGATATGAGACTGATTTATCACTATGGGCTTGTTCGATGAGTAGACATAACTCATATAACATTTCATCAATGCTGTGGTCTATATGAGATTCATGATATTCAATTCACTCTCATGGACACACCAACATTTTTGATAGCCCTAATTAACTATTTTTTTCATCCTTATCTGGATTTGTTTACAATTTTATTAATGGTTGGTATATTGGTGTATTCTCACAGTCGACATGACTATTACAAACATATTGTGATAATTTAGGATATACTTTGATAAAATATATTATATTCTATTCCCACAATGTTTCACTTTTTGATGAATACAATTGACTTATTGGGTCATATTAACTTAGATGCAGGATCTCCTATTGAGGTAGAGAAGTCGAGATCTACAATTTCCTTAGAGAACCCCCATAACAACATTGACATATAGTGTTTCTCAGAGATAGATTAATATTAAAAGTGTTTCATACATGAATTTTAGTTCTTAGTGTTACATCATTTGTGATTGAACTAGAAGGGTTTGACCTTTGTATGGTCAGATACCTATCATAAAACCATTCTGGAGATGAAAGGGAGACTAAATTCTGCCCCAGTTTTGATTCTTCTATAGATGGCTAGGAGCTAAACAATGTATTGTGGCACATCATGTATTTGGATAGGTTTAGTTCTGAAAAATGAGGAATGAGTGGTTGTGTATGGGTCTTTTCAGTTTAGGTAAAATAAGAGGAACTACACCTCAAATTTTCTCTTGTTAGCTGTTGTTGTTCATGATATACTATGTTGAAGGAATTATTTATTGGGGGAAACATTTAATTTTACATGAACCATTAAATATTCAATTATATATTTAAAAAGTGTTATTTTAATTTAAGCAAATGAATGTGGGTAGAGTACCTATATTCCTTTGAATTCCTACATGCATACACAATAGGTAATGGTAATGTAGAGGCCGATTCACTAAGTAGGATGATTCAATTATTGAAATTTTAGGAGTCTATTAGGGAGTGGAATCTTATTGACTTATTCTCTGAGATGCAAATGGAGGTGTATGGAAGTATCGAGAAAAAAATTCTCCCAAACATAGTGATGACATATACTCTTTAGGGTAGATTAAGGTTGAGTCAATCCTATAATATTGAGGGTAATAGACTACTTGTGAGTGTGCATGTGAGGACCCACATCATAGGTTTTCTATTTTGAGGATGAAATTTTTCATGTTCATGGTCTCCTTGGCTTCTAGTAGATATACATGAGGATCTACTTCGATAGTTTCATTCCACAGTTGGAATAGTGAGTCCCATTATTACCATGATGTTTCACGACTTAGTCCATCAATACTGGTGACCAAGGATGAAATTAAAATTATTTTGTTTTATCACAATGTGATCCCCTTGTTAGCAGGTAAAGAGGGATAACTAATGACTAGACAAGATTTAATAGAAGTTACCTATACGTTTGAAGAAATGGGACAATGTTTCAATTTTTTGTAATTATATTATTTCGGTCAGCTCAAGTTAGAAATGATGTGTTGGTAGTTGTGAAAATTTTAACAAAGGTAGATTATATTATTTTCAATCATTGAGACATTCTTAGTAGATGATCCTAGGAGGTTTTATACCTGTGAGATAGTGTGCCTTCATAGGGTACCATAGAATATTGTACTAGACTGGGAGACTAGGTTTATTTATCAATTTAGGCAGATATTATACAGGTAATTGAGAACATTGGGGCCTCTAATCATTGAAAAAACCCTTAAATAGATTGATAATTAGAGTACACTATACATGTGTTTGAGGAAAAGCATAGAGAATGCATTCTTGATTTCCAAGTCTTTTGGGAGAGGCATATGGACCCAGTTGAGTTCATATACAAAAATAGATATGAGTAAACTATAGAGATGGAAACTTATGTGGTTTTATACATTAGGCCATATTCATCACCTCTATATTGGTTAGAGGAAGGAGAGGTATCATTACATTGACTGTGTCTAATGTAGATGAATTTGGAGGAGGTCTAGTCTATCAAGAATTATATGGCTACTAGACATTATTGATAGAAATATTTCACCAATTAACATTGAAGAATAATAGAGTTTGAGGTCGTAGATTGCCTATATTTATTTATCTCATCGTGGAAGGAATACAATGTGATTCAAAGATAGGGTAACCTATCACAATGATATGTTGAGATATTTTATATTGAGGAGAAATTCAGGATGCTAGAAAGTCTGTTGTATTATCAGAAGAGGTATTGATATATTTATGAAATATTTAATGTATCTCAACATTGATGTTTTCACAAATACCGTTCTATTATTATATATACATATGTTGATGCCCTTTAGGTAGATGCGTTCAATGAGGAGAATCAAATTAATTTCATCAAAAGGATCATAAAGGCTATCCATGGATAGTCAATTCCTATTCTATTGTTGATATGACAACATGAAAATTTATAAGATGACTCTTGGGAGTAGGTGGAAGACATATGTTATCAGTGTGTTGAGTTATTCATAGACTATTATTAACCACCCATGGAATAAAAATTTGGGGATGAATTTATATAACGGGGGATAATTGTAAGATCCCAGGATTTTTAAAATGTAAGAATCAATTTTATTTTCGGTTTAACTCCATGGGTTTGAACACTTTTTTGTGTCTAATAAGATCAATGGAGTTTCAAGGGTGTTCAGGGATCCTTTGGCAGCATGAACACATGTTTTGGAGAAAAATAACAGAGCAACATGGTTAATACAAACCATGTGACCCAAGACACATGGTTAGGAGTAAACATTAGGGGGGTGGATAGAGGGTCAAATGAGGCCTCCTAGATCGAGTAAAACATGAATCCTGAGGATGAATTCCCCTAAGACAGCTCAATAGTCCTTTATAATGGCTTAACTCATTGTTGAAACATGATTTGCCTAACCTTTTAGCAATACCATGCATGGCCCCTGTGAGGCAGGGAAGGGTATACGATATGGAAAATGTTTGGAAATACCATGAAACATTGTTAAAAAGTTTTATATGAACATTTTACGACAATATATTTTATAACATAAAACTATTTCTCCCTATCTTCTAGTAGACTTCATTAATGATTAAGAGTTCCTTTAAATATAAAAATGCAGTCTTTATTCACAATTCACTTTGTGAAATCAAAATCAAGAGTCTTTTGAGTTGTCGGATCTATGAAGTTATGTTATTATTTCATCTCATTCCATTATTCATTTGTCTTTGTAATGGTGGAGTTATTCTGGTGTAATATAATATGAAAAGTTTTCAATATTTCAATCTCTACATTATTTTTCTCTTATACAGTCAAAGTTAGAGGTCAATACAGGATGATTTTTTATCCATGTATATATTGTAAGTGGGATCTACCTTTTTAAATTATTTTTTTTGTTTTATAAATTTATTCAGTTTTTCTAAATTCTAGAGTATTTATTGTTTCCCCAAAAAATAATTGAATGCATCAATTAATTAAATAATAACCAGATAAGATTCTCCTTGAGTACCATTTCAATGTTGGAAGTCAGTTATCCTCAACATAGGCCCCATGTGATGTTTTGTTGTTTCCGACCCATGTTATTACACTTCATTAGGTTTCTGTGAGCACTTCAATATTAGTGAGAGACTAAATTAGAATTTATTGAATTATTAAAATCTTTAACGACTTGTTTAAACTATTCATTTTTAAATAATATGAATAAATTAAAATGGAATTGATAGGATACCGTTATTTACTTCTTTTAATGTTATTGTGAATGATTAAAATGGATGAATGAATTATTTTATAAATACTTAATGATTTACAAGAACTTATTTATTTTCAATGGATATGAAATTATTATTTAATTGTGATGATGAATTAAAAATTGCAGCAAATGACTTTAATGAGATCCTGAGATATTGATTCTATTAAAAACCATTATAAATTTATTCTTCATAGATCATTTTTATGGTAGGGGATACCTTTGACTTATTTACTATATAGATCTTGATTCCATAGGATTCCATGGGCCTTGGTACCCCCTGTATTCCGATTTCATGGAATCACATTGGACATCCTCTAATGACATGATCCTTATAATACAAAACATTCTTTATCAAGTTTCCATTGAATTTTTCATCGGACAAGATGAAGAAGCCTTGGTCATATACCCCTTTTATTCGCCCCTTCAATTTCTAAAAAATTATTAAACAATGTGGGAATTATGGAGGTTTCACACTTGATTATATGGCATTTCCCTTGAGGAGAATTTACAATCAATTACTTGATGATGGATTTTTTTGTTTTATAATAGATTATATGGGATGACTATTTTGACTATTTTTATATGATTATAAATTTTCATAGTATGGGTATCTAATTACAATTGTTATATTTGACCATTATATAGCTTATTGTTTTTATTTATACCTTTCCTTGTTTATGGGAGCATGGTTATTGTCCATAGGGAGCCATGTTTGGAAAGACATGACCACATTTTTACTGGACCCTTAAATTTATTTCTATAATACCTATGAAATATATCACATTGATTATGTTTATGTTAAATGGATTGGACATGTAATGGACTCCATTTGGTGTGGACAACTGTGTGTCATCTCACAACCTGTTCATGCTTCCATTAGGTACCCAAAAAGCCTTTATTTTTTCAAGTAGGGATCGAGGAAAGAACCCATTATATGATGCTTTATTGTTCATTTATTTGGAGTAGGAGTTGGAAGGACCCTTCTAGGAATGTGTTGGTAGAAAAATAGGGTTCTTTTTTTATTTTTGTACCTTTTGATACATGTATTATACTATATTTTTTACACATGTTTTTCTGATATGTAGACTCAATAAAAATTATTTTTACATTGTATTGCAAATGGATTTGGTTGTTTATTTTTAATATCTTTTAAATTCTATCTTGTATAGATTTTTAACATTAATATTTCTCTATTGATTATTAGTATTATACTACTTTGATACACTTTGAAAAGAGATAATATTCTCCCTATAGACACACCATATTCCCCCTGTCCTAGCATACGACCTCTAGTATATAAGTTGGTGTACTTAAGGCCGTATGACCTATCGGCTTGTGGCACCATTATGTGGAATCTAGTTCAGGATGTATCAACTGATCAAAGGATGAAAACACTAGAAATTTAGTAGAATTACCACATGGATTCACTAAAAAACCTTCAGAATAAAATAGGGATTATATCAAATAATTCATCTAATCCTCCATCAAGTAATTTTCATGTAAATAATGAAACTAATCCGAGAGAAGTTTCAAGAGCTATTATTTTCAGAAGTGGTAGGGTGTTGGATTTTCAAAATACCATATAAAAAGAATAAAAATCATTTTAAATAATTTTATGAAGCTATTCAAGGGAAAAACAAATAGGTATAACATGATGAGAAATATATAACAAAAGAACATCCTAAAAATGACAAATATTATGTTGTACCATCAATATTCATGCTTCCCCTCCTTTATACTGATCAAATTTTATAAAAAAATGGAGGGTGAATATAAAAAACCATGGAGATTTTTTGTCAATTGAATATAAATATTAACTCTCTAGAGTTAAATGATTGATTAACCACTTATGAAATATTATTTAAAGTCTTTATGTACAAAAAAAATAAAAAAGTGGACTTATGATTCATCTACCTATATTAAGAATGCATCATATTTTTCCAACAAAATCTTCCTTAAAAAATTTGAGACCATGTGGGTTTCTAAATTCCATGCACTATAGGGAAATACAATTTTAAAGAGGACTTGTATGAAATAGAATCATATTTATGTAACATTTCTATGTGTTTTTTATAATTACTGGGCTATACTAACTGAAACCAACAATCATGGAACTCCAAAATTCTGACCTCCCAATCCAGCATCCTAAAGGATTTATTGAGAAAATATATGAAATGGTTGGAACATCTATTTTCCCAACTGATTTTGTTTATATGGATTTGTAAGTGAAATGATATGTTCCCTTAATATTTTTAATAAAATTTATCACACATAAAAACATGTTGATTGATGTTAACTAGGTGATATTTTTTTGTTGTTGATGAATAATAGGTTGTCTTCAATTTAGAGAGGGCCCATAATAAAAGAAACGCATCGTGGTATTATCAAACCTTATGTATTACTCACAAGAATTATGACCATGTTCCATTGGGAATGACAATAAGAAACTACCTTCTTTTTATAAGGTATTTAATGATGAAAAGAATGAACATTTCACTACACCTCTAACAAGGGAGAAAGTCTCATTATTCATCCCCTCTATCCTAAAAATCAATATACAAGGGGTATCAACTCAAAGATAAAGTCATACGCTTCACAAAATGTCTATACCTAGAAAATAAATAAATAAAAAAATTGGGAATAACCCAAGGTAGGTTCACTAGTCTATAATAATATAGTTTGTTTTATAGTACACCTTAGGGATATATGATGATTAATTATAGGAATAGGCATAAAAAGTAAAGAAAATTCAAAATACATGTCGTGTAATCATTAAACTATGTATAAAAATATAGAGACATAAAATTTAACTAATTTACGAACCTGATTCTATTAATTAAATATATGAAATTTAATTTACGGTGATACTTTTAAATACCATGAAACATATGTTCATAGTCCCCACCATTTACTTCTGTGCATGACCCCTCCTATCCTGAAACCTCTCCTCCACCCCCATCGGCCAACTCTCTCCTCCCCCTCCCTTCACGGTCACCACTAACCACATACTTAAATACTACTCATTTCCTTTATTTTTCCATATTTACAATCTAATATGGAGCACACCAAGACAATCCTCACCCCTCCTACTGACTATGTGGATAAGCATGAAAATACACATCTACCACCCATGGAGAAGAAGGCCAAACCACCTCCTCCATAAGAATATATATCATCCTAAACCACTAATTCTTCTAATGAATATAATCTAGAATCTGGGGACTCACAGTCTTCATCTAGCATGTCATATTTCACTACTCATCCTCACCAGAATCATTTCCTCCAATTTTTCGACCATGCACACAATATTATATTGTTTTTTCTCCAAGCCAAGGAAATTTGAACCAACAATACATATAATCTCATTGATCTAGATCACATCCAAATTCTACCAGAGGTCCTTTATCTCATTAACCTAGTACCCATATCAATGACTATATAGGTTTGATATGAGACTGTCATGTATATATTCCTTGATTTCCCAATATCATTAGAGTTTTACATTTATTGTTTCCAATTTATACTATGTGATAGGCCATGGGGGATCCCCTTCAGTGAGTTTAACATATACCTCAACATCTACTCCACTAATATTTTTTATTCTCTAAAATTTCCAAAATTTTAGATCAATAAAAAGAATTTTGAGACTTTTTGAATTTGCTCCCAGAATTCTAGACACTTTTCAGTCATATATGATCCTCACACTGAAAATATAGAAGCACTCCAATTTTCTACCCTTTGGATCCGGTAAAGGTCCTTGGATCATTCCAGGATGCCCCATAGTGAAGTACATGGTGGTTTGATCTAGATAGAGTTCTTCATTCTTTCATCACTGATGGGGGACCCGATTGACCACTAGTCTAGGAATTTTAGCATGTTTTACCGGAGATTGGAAAATTCGACTCACAATACATTGATCAAAGGATCCTTCATTAGCAATTTGAACAGGCTTCTATGTGCCTTTGATGCCACCAATCCCAAAACCTACCTTTTTAATATATAGAGAATAAAACTAAAATGGTAAAAAAATGGATATTCTTCTTATGGTAGGTATTATATACTAGTGCATGTCATCTAATCTTGAAAATATTGATGAGGCCATTACTTATCAAGTAGCAGAGCCATCTGCACCAACCTACCCTTCTCATTCAACTATAATCACCAATAACACCACCACAACTTATAAAATTGACCATATTAACAATACCATCACACTCAACACAAATCCCCATGATTTTTTAGAATTACCACCATATGACTTACTATATCTGAACCTGCCACATCCATTACATCTGACCAGGGATATTCTATCTATTATATATAGTATATCCTATACAATGTTTTATTCCTCATATGCTTAACAATCATAGATAATTACTTTTCTACCACCCATAAACTTACACCATCCCCCCACATACTCCAAACAACCAACACCTATATTCCTTTCATCCTCATCCATTACTCCAAATACCCAACCCATATTGCTCTTCCCTCTAAGCTGATATATCATCCGACATAGAAATAGTATCAAGTAGAGTAGTATTTTTTGTGCAAGTGACTAGTCATCCAATCATCCACTGTGGTTTCACTCAGCGACCCATCATATTGAAATAAAACTAAGATCTGGTTTAGACCCATTCTAGCACCATCCAATAAGATATCTTCTAGTATCACAACACAAACCACAATAGTTATTCCCTCATCCCCTTTAACCACTGAATACACCGATAAAGAGGTCCGGTTGTAGACACTAATTATTCATAAAGATACAACTAATGTAGACATTGATGAAAAGGTGTTTACTTAATAGTTTTCTACCAAACCCTCCCCCATTTTTGTGTTCTATTTGGGTGACATTTTTTTATACTTTTATATTAAATTTTTAACTGATTCGTCATTTATCTACATATACATGGGATTCAAATACTTTATTTCCCCTAGTTGTTTTATTTTTACTCAATTATTTTATTAAACATTCAATTTCTATATGTTATTCCTTATCTATTGTAATTGAAGAGCCTTTCCTGCCCCTTCCCCCCTATATCTAATGTCTCAAAATCAGGCTAATGTTGAGCCAGAGATTGAAGATCTTTTACATGAGATCTATTCCCAGTAGGGATCACTACTAGGATGATCAGAAAATAAATTCTTTATATATAATATTGAACCTCGGTATGCTCCAAAGGTGGATAATAAAACCAAGAATCACTATGATATCGATTACAACATTATTAGTTCATCCAGGATGAAAACAATTTCAACTATTGGATAAAACTACAATGTCCATTTATCCATATGTCTATATGAGGATTTTATTATTAAAACATTTTGGAAGGTAACTCATATTTTCATTATTTTATTTATCTTCACCAATGTACTTATGATATATTTTTCATTTTTGTAGAGTTATTATTCATAAGTCATCATGAACCTCACATTACTCACCATTCATTTTTTTTGAGTTGATATCTATTGATTTTGAATGTACTATCCAAATCATTTTTCTACTTCCAAATTAGTTAACCATGTGCACTATTTATTAATTTATTGATGGTTTTCTCTTAAAATGTTTATTTCTGTTCAAACATATTTCATTCATAATCCAAAATGTTTCCCAATGGTGTGACACTCATTCCATGGAGATATCAATTCCCTAATATAATTTCAAATATATATATTTTTTTTATCTATGCTCTATATGTGATATCGATCCCACGATGCTTTGTAGGTGAATGTTAACAGTTTTTCATTTTATGTATGGGGGAGTCATGCTTGAGCTTTATTATCAATACAATTAGATTATTACATGTTTTCACTCATCTAGGAGAAGCTTTTCTCTTAAATAATGCATTAAAGTGAAAATAAATTTCAACCATTTATATAAATTATAATGATATGATGGAAATTTTTTAATTCCATGATTTTCTATTTTTTTATTTTTATCATGATTGATGAGTTTAATAAATTAATTAATTTATATAAAATTTTAAAATTTGTATTGATTGAATTATTATTGGATTTTATACCCTAACTGAGTTCCAGTTATTTTTTATTCTCCCATTCCCTAGAGGATTCTAGACCCACGATATCATATAATTTTCTAACAATATTTATTGGGAGAAAACTAGGGAATCTAAAACTATCATATAATCCAAATAAATTTTATATTGGATATATATGAAAAAAATACACTTTTGATATGACTAAGGAATCCATTGATGACCCAAATTTTTATATGACCTACCATTACATATTTTCTTCTTTATACTATAGTATCCATGAAGAAATTTGTATGAATGGACACATTTCATTCTGATTATCCCCCTATCCCAAATATTGTTATTATCAATAATTATACTTTGTTCATGTGTGGGGGGATTTTCACTATATCTAGACACAAGAATCTATCATTAAGAAGATGTGTTGAGTAATTATAAATTGAATAATAATATGTTTCCCATTATTAATTTTTTAATTTTCTAAACATACCACGTTCCATCTAAAAATATATAGATAAAAAAATTTAAAAAATCATTAGGTTGTGTATTAGGAAGGAAAAAATCACCAATTTTTAACCGATGAATCATCTCATGGATAATATGTTATTATGGGTTTTATATTGGATTTGTCCTAAAAAATCATTTCAAAAAATAAAGCAAAAGAAAAATTACGGAACACGATACATTTTTATATATACGTGATATAATGGTGGTCCCACATTGAGGTTTTAGAGAAAGGAATAGATTTTATATTTAAGTAGTTACATCATTTCACTATCAACAATTGTCATACATTATATCGTTGATATTACCTTTATTTTGAGCTTGATCATTATCAGTTTCTACCTTCCTGCCCTCAACCTCTCTGTCATTCAAACTCTTTTTATTAAATCTTGCATGATTGATTTTTTATTTTTCATTATGATATTGGGACATTATAACCAATGCAAGCCTATGGTTAGGAACATTTATCTATGGTATAACCAATTTTACAATTTTATTTTTACCTAGAGTGGAGTGAGTGATTTTTTTTATGTAAAGTGTAATATGGGTATAGAATATAATGAATAAGTATAAAATTTCAATTGAAAGAATATTGAATCAAGATAAAGAATTGAACATAGTGGAAGTACATATTTTCTCCATGGAACTTGTTATGAATGACTATTTTATTCTTATTATAGTTAGTTTTATTTTCATGGTTGTAATGAATGATTCTAGTTTTAAATAATTATTCTCTTGGAATACCTTTTGAGATTATTTATTTCGCGTGGTCAGGAAATTTTTCATGTGTAAGGAAATTTGATACAATAAATTTATATATACATATTGGATACATTTATTTTTGGTTTATTAATGATTTTTTCAGTAATGCAGTTGGTTTTGGTTTGTTTTCATTAGAATTGGGAATTCTAAAATCAATTGGGAAAATGATGATAAAGTAAAAAAATACATTACACTCTTTGTATAGTGAATTTAAAATAATCTTTTAGAGACATAGAAAATCATGTGAGGTATTTACATGACATGATGATAGTACACGATGTGTGCATTCATTACATGAAAATTTTATTTCATTTTTCAGAATCCTGATAAAGTGAAACACATACACAACATGAAATGTTAGAAGGCTCAACCGTTCAAAGATCTAAGTTGATTGATTGACTTGAATTTGGAATCTCAAATACATGACGTGAAATCAACATACACGACATGTAGATATAAGAAAAAAATCAATTAATCTAGTACACAATGTCCATGACATATACATAATGTACTTTCTAGTCTATTAACATTCCAATGGTCCCCTATATATAAAGGGAACCGGATATTTCATTTCCCATCCCATTTTCATCTTCAGTTATCTATTGTTTCCACATGTTTTCATTACACATAAATTTAAGTTCAGTCCATTAATTGTTTTGTCTTTTACTTTTGTGTTTTTAGTTATTATATTTCTATTTTAGTCATGTTATACAAATATTTTGATTCTATTTTCGTTTTGGATGTCTGTTTTATCAGCAATTGTTCTTCTTCATCAACACCTGCAAAATTCATCATTGGATATTTTTGAATAGTGTTTTTCTATTACATTTACATTTTATTAATTTTTTTATCTTGATTCATTTTTTTATCTAAGTTTTTATTTTTCTCAAATGATTCATGATTAAGTGTACCGTATTTAAAATTTCCTACCACTTTATCATTACATATATGCACAACTAATCCGCCCATGTTTAGGGGTAGAGAGTGTGAGAATTTAAGAGCCAAATGAATCTTTAGATTTTACATTGAAATTACTAAGGCTTTTGATTAGGATAATAATTATTTTTTGTCACACTATTTTTAGTAACCACGAACATTGGTAGTGTAATTGAAAGAACATAACGTAATTCAGGTTTAGTAGTGATCGCACTGCGATTCACTATTTTATTTCACTCTTAAACCAAACAATAACATGAAACTTTAATCAATAATTTAATTTTTATCACTATAATAAAATGTAGATTTTACTTGTTCTGGTGATTTTATTGTAGGAGGAGGTGATTTGGAGGTCCGAATAAGATCCGAAAGGAAAATGGTCCAAAATAAATTGAATCCCATGGACACATATCCACTATTTTATAAATTGCATGAAATATATTCCAAAACAAGGGATGAATGTTTCTTTATGGTTCAACACCTTCATGGGATAACTTTTTTTGGAAGAAACCCAAGAACAATTTGTCAATCTGGTGGCCCATCCAGAATGATCTGTCCAAGCAACCAAATCTGCATGGAGTAAAAGAGTTGTGTGCTATTGTTAATGTATATCTCAAGATAAAGTTCTACAAAAGATTTCAACCATTTGATGCAGATAGTAAATATGTGGGGAAAAATGTTTTTAGTTTTTTTTCACATCGAGATAATTCCATTTAGCAAATGAAAGATGACATATAAGTGGTTTGACCAAAAACTAGGTGCCCAAAACCACTACCCATATTTCTTTAAAAAGTATACATGGGAACCAAAATTGAATGTTCATCCAGGAAGAAAATATATCGAATTTTGGAGACCAAATGAATTCCTCTCCTCATCCAAGAATTTATGGAGGCCACTATCTTCATAGGGGGGGGGGGGGGGGTCAAGGACGAAGGTGAAGTTCCACCTGATACTCCTCCCCCTCCATATGGTGAGATAAATGGCGGACTATAATTATTAGGGAGCTACACATACTTGGGAGGGAGTTCAATAACATGTATGTGTACCAGTTTTATTAAATTTATTTGGGAAATTTCCACTAATGTTTAATAATAATCTTCTTCTTCTCTAAATACATTTTTTTTATAATTTAGTGTAATACTTTTTATCTAAAGACTGATTCATTTAAGATATTTAGTGGTGATCTTGGGCTCTTCTGATTGAAAAAAATAATATTTTTTATCTCACACAATCAAGGGGTTTCAGTATGCTTTTGTACACCTTTTTATATTCTTGAGGCCTAAAACATTACATCAAGATTTTTGTTTCAAAGGTTTCTTCTTTGTGCAATGTTTTAAGAGTCCAGTGAGGAATCCAGATCATGAGAACCCTCAACCAAAGAATTACATTAGTTCATATTCAATTTTTAGAACAATTATCTATCAATGATATGTTGTGAACATGAAATGACCTCCTTATCTAATAATTATTTAACACCACCATTATTTATCAACTACTAAAATTTTCAATTAGGTCATTTTGTTTTTAAAAATATTTCAAAAACCACCCCCTAATTTTGTAATCGTTATTACAAATACCCGATTTAAAATCCACCACTCCATGAGATTTACTAATTTTTAATCCCGAACTAGGTAGGATCCTACGTTATCAAAATTGTGACACAAAAGACAACCATTTAAAGAAGTATAAGTTATATATTGTACCTCTTCTTGACCCATCTTATTAATATGGAACTAACCGAAAATTTGAAATAAACTTACAGAACATGTCTAAAAACAATATAACACTAAAATAACTAATCACACCTAATGTTGATATCCAACCCACATATATATTTAAATGAAAGGAGATTAACTCAATATTTAAAATAAATTTGGATTGATTCATTTATTACAAGGAATCCATGGAATCAAATGACGTGACCCACATAAGATTGAAAATGAATTTTAGACGTTGGGCTTAACCTTGAATCTTTCTAATATGGTTTAAGAACAAGTAAATATTAGATAATTCCATTTTTTATTATATGATACTAAAAAAGATTTCCAATATTATTTAAATTCTCCAAATATAGGTTGTAATACATGATACACATTATTCTTAGAGAACACTAAATTAAAAAACTAAATACGTGGTATAAGGAAATATAATGGGGAAACACTTCATTAATGTTGGGAAATATTTAAAAATAATTTCTCATGTTTCCCAGACCACCAAATAAAAGGTATATATTTAATTTAGTATTTTTATGAATCTTTAATTATTATTTATCGAAATATGATTGATGCAATACTAGGTGGTGTAGTAGTTTATAAGACCCCAACTTAAACAAGAACCCTAATTGAGAACATGGTGTAGATAACTTTGAAAACCAGTTCACGGTCTAATATACCAATTAAAGGTGTACATGAGATGAAATTTAATGAATTATATATGAAAGTGGATGTGAATTTTAATGTGGAAAGTATCCTTCTTCGACAAATGTATCTTACCCTATTGAAATACCAACCTCATCCTTCAATCTACTATGGAATATGTTCTTAGAATAGACACTATTCAGACTAATTCAGTCAACTTAGAGAAGCATCTGAGTGTTCTGAGTTAATCTTCACAGGATGCCTGATTGACCATCCTTTTAGGCAAGAACCCTACTATCCATATAGAAAAATAAATTTTACGTACAAGGACAATACATTAGTTTTACAGAATACATAATACATGACAAAAACAGATTCCCAAAGATTGTATAAGTTTAGCGCCTTTAAAAATATGTTTCATAATATTCTATCATGGTGAAAGATATCAAATATCTCCCATAAAGATCTTTGCTTTTGTATTCTTCTCTAAAACCGTTCTTCATATCCTTGGAAAAAGAAAATATAAAAAGGATGATCTCAAATTCTCAATAAAGGTAAAAATTGTGAACATAAAACAAACCATAAACATATGAATGTAAAAAAATGAACATAACGTTTAAATATGAAAATCACGAGTTATAAAATAATTCTTTGCAGTTTGTAGGGCATAAATTATGAAGGAACATTACCCATGATAAAATTGCATCGGAATTAAACATGTAATTTTGTAAAAATAATAATCTAAAAATATGATTTCCATAGTTAACTATTCATTTCATCCATTACCATTATAGTTGAAAATTTAATTTACTAAACTAAGTTTACATTCTGTTCTAGCCATGTATTACTGAAATAGATTTACTTATCATTCCAGCCCTAAATTAATGAATTTGATTTACTTTTCATTCCAATAATGTTTATCACATGAGATATAAATCATTACCCAATGTAATGTAGGGAGATATGGGTCCCACCCATCTCACTGTGAAATCATTCATACATGTACCATAAAAAACAAATTATTCATCATAGCATAACCCATAAAATAAAATGGGGGTTTTAAACATCATTCCAACATAATCCATATAAAATAAATGTATTTAATAAATATAATTCCGTCATAAACACAATCAAATTAATGTAAAATTTGGGATAGAAATATAATCCTATGTTATTTTAGATGGAAAATAAATTTCATGCAATTGTATAACTAAATTTATCAGGAAAATAACCTTTCTTTTTCAAAAAAACATTTTGTTTTCTCAAAATGACATGAAATTTAAAAAAAGGATTTAGTTGAAAATAAACATGAAATCACATAGAGAAATATTCATGGAAATAATGTGTCATTAAATCATAAAATTCCATTCCAGTTGTAAATGTTAAAAAACATTCTCCTCATGCTTTTTCCAGAACTATCAAAAAGTACCTCTTATGGTAAACAAATGAAATATTACTTCCATACCATGTAGTAAAAGTCTAATATGGGTAAAAATTACATTAAAATTTTTTAGAATAATAATAAACATTTTATGAAATCATTTTTTGAAATCATGTTCTTGGATGACAAATATATCCCCAGTAAATACTTATATATAAACAATCTTGGATAAAAATGATATTGCAATATTATCCCTTACCTTTGGTATGATATGATTCTTATGTGTCCAAACCTCTTTTATAATGATATATATAATGTTATTAACTTATTACAAAAATCATGGTAATAATTTATGGTCATATTCTACATTTTTTGTTTGTAACAATTCATTGTTACTCGTTATTCAGGTTTTAACTACTTTATGATCATATGTATGTTTTGTGGAATAAGTTATGGTTTTCTTTACTAGGTCAGATTTGTATCATTAAAAAAGATATTATCATGATAAATACCATATATATTTATTGTGTACAATTATATAATCATTATACATTGGTTATCATGTAGAACAAATAACATCTTATAGTGGAGATGGTTAGTCGTACGTACGCACGAGCGACGTTACCAAAATTATAATTTTTGAATGGTAATGATTTTCCTATTGTACTCAATTTCCAATTGAATATAATTTTATAATACGAAAATATTGTTATTAAATACATATTTTATACTTATCTATGTAAGGTGGTGGTGAAAAATAGATTACACCATTACATAGTGATAGTAAGCCGTATGTAAGCAAATGTGGTGATTTCGTCATTCTTAGGATGGATAGAAAGCTGAATATGGATTTTTCATAATAATAAAATCTCATTATATAATTAATACAGGTTTTATGCTTCTATAATGAAAAAACCCACGAATTATAAGTATAAGTAGAATGAAATATGAAATAATCAGTAGAGGAGATTACCTCTTCTTTGACGTGCTCTCTTTAGATCTCCTCTTAATGGAACTGTAGATGGAATTTCATGAAGACCAGAACCACTAGAATGATAATAGTACTGTTTATAAAATAAATGGGTAGGTTATGGAGTAAATTTAAGTCTTAATTAGTTGGGTATAAATGATGGAGGAGGTTAACTTTTAAAATTTTCGTTATGGGAACTTTTAGAAAAGAAAAATATATTAATTTATAATAAAACAAAACCATCTAAAAACATCATAAAATGTACCCATTTATAAGGTGAGATGACATAGGGTTTTAATATAATCAAAAAATAAATTTTAAACAATTATATATGTCCATTAAATCTTTATCTTTTCAATTTAACACATAGTTATTCTATTTCATTTTTACTAAGGTGACAAATATGTCAATATTAAAAGTGTAAAATATTTTTTATTTGTTGTAAAATATATCATAAATAAATAATTTATAAAATTATAGACAATATCATAATTATTATATATTATTTAAATTATTTATTATTTTTCAAAAAATTAATAAAATAATATTTTGATAAACAATAATTAGTATCATTTTTGACATTATTCAATTTATGGATTTTAAAAAATATAATGATAACAAGTTAACTTCAAACTAACTATTTCATTATATTTATATGAGGTCAATGTTATATATAAAATTTATTTTACATATTATTTATCCCGAAATATATTTATTTTAATATTGTTAATAACATTTATTTCATTTCTCCATTAATAAAATAATTACCACAAAGATTTTGTGTTATAATTTGATATATGCATTTTTTGAGGAAAAATAAAAATAAAATACAATTATAAATATAAATTTAATATATTTCCTGAGAGTACATTTAGTACGTTTTATATACTATAAATGAAACTAATAAAAATGGCATACTTATTAAAGTATGAATGTGACAACTTTAACATTACTTTAAATAAAATATAATAAATGTCATAATCTATTCTATAAGGATTAAAATGTAAATATATTGAACCTTGGATGATTATGGTCGATATATACTCAACTAATAAGATTTTTTCATGTGTTTGGGGATTTTTATTGTTATTAAGAATTTAATAAAAATTGTTTTATACAATTCTCATCAATTAATTAATTTTTACATAAGTAAACTAAAAGGCTTTATTGTAATTATTTACTTCCTAAAAACTAAAAAAATTAACACGACGTATTTAATTATTGAAACCTTCCATGTTCAATTTACGTTAAAATATATCACATTGTGATCCCAATATTAAAATTATTATTCTAATATGAAATGTGAGTTTGACATTTTTTCCCTTTCATAGTTTTTATTACTATCATTGTCATTTTCACGGTCATGTGGACATTAAAGAACTATTTTTAGAACCAAATATTTTAAAGGTATAATTTCATTCATCTAATAGAATTTTGGAATGTTTTACGATAATTTTATTGTCCATATCATATTATTTGTTACACTAATTTAGCTGATTTACTTTTTAATGTGCTATATAAAAATTACCATAGTTATTATTATAAATAAATAAAAATTCCATATTTACATAATTTGTACCGTCTTATTAAAAATATGGAATACATTTTTTTAAATTCAAAATACATAATTGGAAGAAATTAATTTCAATTTAATTTTCATTTTCAAAACCAGGAAGCAGGTTTTTAAGAAGTAAAAACTCTCAAAAGATTGAAATGTGTTTATGTAAAATTTAAATGTGAAGTTACTTATAATGACCAAATTGGATTAAATGATAAAAAATTGTCCGATTAAACTTTAAAACTAATTAAAAATGATATCTATCTATATAAATAAATTACATTAAAATGTAGTTTTGAATTAAAATTAATTAATTTTTTATTATTCATTAAAATTTAAATTTTATCCGAAAAATACAAAAAATTAAACCATTGTAAATTTCTATGTCTTGATCCCAAATAATATGTCTATTTTTTTCAAATATAACCTATAAATGTGTTAAAAAATACATTAAAAATGGGTGTTCCATCAAGAGCTGTCCAAACCATATTTAAAAAAAATACTTCTTTTATCTAAAGATAAGAATTTGTTCTTATATAATGTCCTAGAAAACACATGAGATAAATGTTAATGATAAAAAATAAAAAATATGGTTAATACTATTCATAATGGTAAGTTTTTATACCATTAAATAATAATATTTTAATAATATATCATTATTTAGTGGAAAATATTATTGTGTAGAATGAAATATATCGAGGATGATTACTCTTGCATGTAATGAAAACCAAGAATAGTGTTGCGTATACTAAAAGCTAAAATGGAATTTCTTATAGAGAAATCTAATCTTCTTGTAGCGTACAACACAAGACATAATCGATATTAAAAAAATCTATCTTATAAAATCTCACGATGTTACATTCTACCCCCATTAAAATGTATTTCACACTAGATATTTTTTGGGGTTTTAAATGGTTTATTACATGAATTTTTCTTTTATTGAAACCCTCATAGTAAAAAGGAATACTAAAACATCATTTTAAAAAAGGAATGTAAGGAAGATAATAATTACCCAAAGTAAATCGTTGCTGGTTTTACACATATGATAATACAAGTGGGATATCAAAACATGAATATGGAAGAGAAATATAACCATCACGTTATGATGGATAGTGATAGAGAATAACATATGGAGAATTTTAACTACAAAAAATTAATAAATATGTGATGATTTAAGGAACCATATGATTCATCGGATAAGAAGGTATTAGGATAAAAGTTTCTATTCCAAGATCCATTTCCAAATTTTGATGAATTTTTTAATAAGGAGAAATACTTTCATGATTTCAATGCAATCCCACTATTGGTCGTTACTTGAATAATTTAATCTTCATGTCTCATTTAAATAAATAATAATGAATTATTCATTCTTGAAGTGTTTGAATATCATGTGATAGAATTATAGGTCATTCCACCTATATGAATGAAATGGTTAGAAAAGGTTATTAACTATGGTTTAGTCCACTTATAATGAGATAATACACTAATAAACAAATGTCGATATAAATATAGTATATAATCTCCATAAAATAATAACATTACAATCCTTTCAAAAATTGAAAATACAAAACTCTAGAAAGAGGTGAACAAAATCAACATAACGTTTGTCTCTTATATCTCATTTGACAGTTCTTGGTCATCACATACCAAACATGTGAATACCTTTATCATGTATAATATTGAAACATTAATTACTAAAGAAACTTAGTGAAATAATGCATTCTATAAAAAATAACACCTTCCACACACAAAAAAAATCTATATACTAAGTCCATGATACCATTTTGTCTATATATCAGTCAAGAACTCATTAATACTATCAAATATCTCATTTTCTACTTATCTCATCACTATGATAATATAAAATTCCTTTAAAAAATATTTCAATCTCTTTTCCAAATTAACATTACTATATAATTACGGCAAAACAAAATAAACTAATACATATATATTCTAATATTCCATAACACTATAAATTAGATTCTACTATTTTGGAATCCTATTACATAAACACTTAATCATTCCCCCACTTTTTATTCATTCTCAACATTAATAATATTGATCACATGTGACTTAAAATTGTCTTTTTACTTAAGTGGTTGTTGACATCGATCATCATTAACCCTTAGAATAGAGAATTGGTTCCCATAATTCCCCATTTCCTTACAGTTGTAGCATTGAAGTGTCAGTGGTGTGTTCCCTAACGTATTTTTTCCACTTACATCAATAAAAAACTTCTTCCCATTACTTCAGCAGTCAAATACATGATAAATTTTTTTACATGCTTGAAAAAGTATATATCTCCTTTAATACAATCTCCACCATTCCTCTTTACACACTTTGAGCATATGAAAATATTAAACATCTTTTCACCATTGTTTTTAGATTTTCCATTAAACTATGTATTTTTATATTATCAATACGATGAGATGGATATATAACACTATCATCATATTATACCTTGATATAACAATTCACAATAACTTCATAGTTACTAAAGTATCATATAACTAATTCACTTTGAAGACTTGGTTTCAAGCCCTTAAAGAGTCAATAAACTTTACCTTTAGGTTGGATGATAAAACAGGAAGCATACCTTGCATGTCTTGTAAAATTTTCCATGTATGTACCAACAAATTAATCATCCTTTTTCTTAATCTAAAGGAAATCATTTTCCATTATTGTTTTTTGAATATGAGAGAATTAATAATGGAAACCAATTTTCTTTGAACTAATCCCATTCCATGGATACAATTTTATCTTACTATTTTGTATTATTAATTAGAGACCACCATTGGTATGCTTCACCTTATAAACGACAAACAAACAAAATGAATTTTTCATGTTCCAAACAACGATGAATGGAAAATATATTTTTAATGGTACTGATCTATTATTCTGTAACAATTGGATCAGAAGATAGACTCAAGAGAAGATGGAAGTTTTTTCGTGAAGGACTCAATAGAAAGTTGATCACTTCTGTACTCATTTGAAAGTCTAGAATGATTCATATATTGTGTAAGTTTAAAAATAATATTTTTCTTTCCAACTACCATAACATATGGATGTTCAAGAGGAAAATAATTTGATTCCAAATTTCCTTGATCATTAACACGGTTCCTTCAGGTTCCAGCCACTGTCTATAACCCAAAAAGAATAGATTGAGAGGGAAAAATCATACTAGGAAAAAAACATAATCAAGGGGGTGTACTTTCAATATCAAACATCTTAGGTTTAATCCAAGGTTATCCACTATCATTACCATAATTAGAGGAATTCAACCTGTAGTTATAATTACCCTTAATTATATCCCTAGACATACCTTAGAAATATCCATAGGTATCTCACTAATGTTTTATCATCCTTGTTTCCAATGGTTGACTAAACCTTCGATCTGATACCAACTATAGAGAACCAAGATTGGTGTAATTGTATATTACATTACTTTTGAGTAATACTTGATACATAACCCAAACAGATTCCCAAATATCATATTATTTTAGTGCCTTTAGAAACATGGAATATAATATTCTATCATGGTGAAAAATCTTCAACATCTCCTATAAAGATCTTCCCCTTTCATTTTCAACTTAAAACCATTATTTATATCCCGGGAAATGTAGAACATAAAAAGGGTGATCTCAAATTCTCATTAAGGGTAAAAATTGAGAACATAAAACAAACCATAAACATAAGAATGTAAAAACAGGAACATAATGTTTAAATAAAAAAATCTTGTGCCATGTAATAAATCTTGGTAGTTTGTAAGTCATAGATCATAAAGGAACATTAACCATGTTAAAATAGTAGTGGAATAAAACATGGTATTTTTGAATGAAAATAAACTCATAATATGAATTCCATAGTATCCAATGCATTACTACCAAGACCATCATAGGGGAAAAATTATTTTACAGAATTGGTTTTACTTTTCATTCCATCCATGTATTACTAAACCAGATTTTCTTTCCATATTGTAGTTTATTACTAATCAATATTTATTTTTCATTCTAGTAATGTATATCTCGTGGGATATAAATCATTACCCAAATCATTGTAGGGAAATATATGTCCCACCAATCTCATAGTGAAATCATTCTTACATGTTCTATAAAAACATTAAATCATTCATTATATCATAAATGATGAATTGAAATGGGGTTCTTAAGCATCATTGAATCATAATCTATATAAAATAAATAGATTTCGAAAAAATAATTACTTCATAAACATAATAAAATCAAAGTAATAAAAGGTATAGAAATATAAACCTATGTCATCTAAGATGGAAAATTGTTTTGATAAAAGACATGAACTTAATTCTTGATGAAAATATCCTTTATTTTTAAAAAAATGATTTTCTTTTCCCAAATTCCACACAATTTTTAATAAAAAAAATTAGTTGAAAACAAACAAGAAATCTTGTAGAGTACGCTTCATGGAAGTAAGGTTTCATTAAACCATAAAAATCAATTCATTCCATATAAGTTAAAAACATTCTCCTCATACTTTTGCAAGAAGGGTCAAAACATAACCGGTATGGTAAAAAAAGAACGATTTCTACCATACCATGTAGTAGAAGTCAAAATGGGTAACAAAATCATTAAACAAACATATAATAATATAAAACATTTTATGAAGACAATTTATTTAAAACATTTACATGTATGATAAATATATCCCTAGTATATAATTACGTATAAACAATGTTGGATTAAAATGAGATTGAAAAATTATCTTTACCGAAGGTCTGATATGATTTCTATGTTTACAAACCCCCTGTATAATGTTTTGATAATTTTATTAACTATTTCTATCATCATGGCCATCGTATATGGTCATATTCTACTTATTTTGTTTGTAACAATTCATTGTTACTTGTTATTCGAGTTTAACTGCTTTGTGATCGTATGCATGATTTTTTGACAAATTGATGGTTATCCTTATTTAGTTATATATATATCAATATAAAATGATATTAACATAATAAATAACATATTTAATCATTCTTAATGTTTATATAATAATTCTTGGGTGGTTATTATGTAGAACCAACCACATCATATCGTGGAGATGGTAGGCCATACATATACACAACAGATGACATCATTCCCATAAATTTTTAATGGTATTGTTTTTAATATTGAACTCTATTTCAGAACAAATATAATATTATAATAATAATATATAGTCATTAAAACCATTTTTTATACCCTTCCATGTATGGTGGTGGTGAAAAACATATTATACCATGGCGTGGAGGTGATAAGTTGTATGTATACGTGTGTTGTGATTTCGTCTTTGTTGGGATGGATAGAATGTTGAATTTGGTTGTTTTATAATAAGAAAATATCATTATATAAGTGATTCTGTTGTATTATTCTATAATGAAATAAAATAGTACGTATAAGTAAAGGTATAATGAAATATGAAAGAATCAGTAGAAGAGAATACCACTTCATTGGCATGATCTCTTTAAATCTCCTCTTAATGGAACTGGAGATGGTGCTTTGAGAAGACCAGGACATCTAGAATGTAACTAGGGAAGTAGATACGAGAAATGGTTATGGTATAGATGAAGATGAAGGATTTATTAGTTGTCGATAAATGAGGGAGGAGGTTCCCTTTTATAATTGAGTTGAGTGGCATTTCTGGAATCCTCAAAAATATAAATATATAAAAAAATAAACCCCCTCCAAAAAACCTTAAAAATGTCCTAATTGGACAGATGAGATGATATTTAGTTATAATGTCATCAACAAAAAAAATTTATATAAGTTTAAAATTATATTATAACCTTATCCTTTCAATTTAACACTTAGTTTTTCTATTTTTTTAATTAGGGTACCAAATATTTAAATATTAAATGGTTAAAATTTTAACTTATTTATTTTTAATTAGATCATAAATAAATAATTTAGAATATTTTTGACCATATCATAATTATTATTTTTATTTAAAAATTGTTTTATCATTAAAAAAATCAATAATATAATATTTTGATAAATAAAAAATTGTGTAAATTTTGACACCATTCAATTTATTGATTTATAAAAATATAAAGATAATAATTCAACTTAGAAAAAAATAATTTATTATATACCTATTAGGTCAAGGTTGTCTATAATATTCATTATAAATATTAATTATATAAAATTATATTTAATTTAATATTGTTAAAAACATTTATTTGATATCTCTATTAATAAAATAATTACCGCAATGATTTTTTGTAATTATTTAATATAATTATTTTTTGAGTCAAAATTATAAATAAAGTTCCATTATGAAGGTAAATTTTATATATTTTCTGATAATTCATGTAGTATAATTTATCTTCAATAAAATAAAATATTTAAAATGTTATTATTATTAGTATATGAATGTGTCAACTTTAACATTACTATAAATAAAATAATATAAATTTCATAATGTATTCTATAAGGCTCCAAATGGTAACTATCATGAACCTTTGATTATTATGGTTGATATATACTCTACCAAAAATAATTTTTCATGTGTTTGAGAATTTTTAGTGTTATTAGGATTTTAATAAAAACTGTTTTATTGATTTATGATCAATTTATTAAATTTACATCATTAAATTACAAGAAAATAATATCTATTTTTTTTCCAAAAAATAAAAAATAAATAAATATGATTTACATAATTACTTTATCATTCCATTTACTATTTATGTTTAAAGATATCACATGGTAATCCCTATATTAAAATTATTATATTTATATGAAATGTGAGTTTGAAATTTTGTCAGTTCCATTGGTTTTATAATATTCTATGTCAGTTTCATTATCATGTTGCCATTAAGTGACCAAATTTTGAAAAACATATTTTATAGGTAAAATATTATTCATCTAAAAATATTTTTTAAGGTTTTAGGATAATTTTATTATCCTTATCCTATTATTTATTACACTAATTTTCAATATTTACATTTAACTGTGGTAAATAAAAATAACCACAGTTACTATTACAAAAAGAAATAAAAGGGACCTATTTACATAATTTACACATTTAGATTCAAAATATGGAAACCATTTTTATAAATTCGAAACCCATATTTGGCAGAAATTAATTTAAATTTAATTTTAGTTGTCAAAACTAGAAAGCAGGTTTTTATGAAGGAAAAACTATCAAAAGATTGACATGTGTTTATGTCCAATTTAAATGTTAAATTACTTCAAATGAAAAAATTTGGAATAAATGCTAAAAACATAGTATATTTAAAATTTAAAGACAATTAAAAATATAATCTATAAATATAATTATATTTTATGAAAAGGGTGTTTTGAATTAAAAAGCAGTATTTTTTATTATTCAATAAAAAATAAATTTTATCAAAAAACTAAAAAAAATATAAACAAAGTTAATTTTTATGTCCCTCTACCAAATAATAATTTTATTTTATTAAATATAAAATATAAAAGTTTTGAACATGATATTTGAAATGGTTGCGCCATCAAAAGGAGGAAAACTTCATTTAAATAAAACATATTTTATCTGGAAAATTAATTTTTTTCATAAATCATGTTCTAGAAAATACATAAGATGATTTTTAATGTTATAAAATTAAAAATGTGGTTAATAATATGCATAATAGATAATTTATATCCCATTAAATAATAATATTTTAATAATATATTATTGTATTGTGAATGTCAATATTGTGTACAATGCAAGCTATCGAGGAAGGCCTCTCATGCATGCAACACAAGATAAGAATAGTTTTGTATATATTGTAGGCTAATATGGCACTTCAAATAGAACAATATAATAATGGTGTTATTTATAAAACAATACATCAAATAAATTAAAAGAAATATATCTCATAAAATATTGGGGTGTTATAATCCATCTAACACTGGGGGTAAGGACAAACAAGACTATATGAAAGGGTGGTATTAAAACAAATTTCAAAAACAATGGAACCAAATGGGGTAGAGTTTTCATCCAACTCCACTCATGAATCATCAAACATAATAAAGTACTTTCCTAAACCCCCCTCCAAAACCCGATGCCATAATAGAATAAATAATGAAATAAATGGATCCCACATTATCCAATTACAAAAAACCATCTGTGATTCCATAAAAGACATAAAAACCCAATTAGGAAAACTAGAAAACTCGGTGGGGAATATCCAATGTCATGGGTCGGGTAAAATACCATCTAAACCATTAGTCAAACCTATGTATAAGGGAAATGTTAGTTACATAACCCTTTAGAGTGGAATAAGACATAAAATCCAAGTCAATCCTCAATTAAAGTCATCCGCTCCTATGAAAACCACCATCTCATCCACTATAAACGATCCAAATGAGGTAGAACATTGTCCAAAATGAATCCCATGGAAGGAAAATTCTGTTTCTGTTGAAGAGTCTCCTAGAATAACTATTATTGTTTCATTTACCAAAAGGTACACCTCATCTTATGAAAAAAATTAAATTGATCTTCTTATGTAATTTTTTGAAATATTAAAAAAATTATAGGTTTACATCCCCTTGATTGATACTATGAAGAAAATTCCATGTTACAACAATTTTTTGATGGTGACATGTACATACTGAAGGTGAATCTGAGGAGAAGAGGAGGTGATCTTGGGGAGGAATATCTACGAAATAATATATCCATCACTTCCTACCAAATATAATTATCTTGGAGCATTCTAGGTTAGGTTAACCATAGAGGAGTATTCCTTCTACAATGTTATTCCTGATTTGGGTACTTCTCTATATGTGAATCCTTTATATATTTACTCTTTATTATAGGTAGATGAAATAAGGCCCACTAGAATATTTTTCAGATAAAAAATCTGAGTACATCACAACCTTCTGGTGTGATAGAGGATGATCTTGTGAGGGTAAAAAATTTTAAATTTTTATGTTGATTTTTATGTGATAAAAATTGATGATGATATGATGAATAGAAATTCACCAATAATATTCGTGGAACCTTTTTTGAAAACAACCAAAAAAATAATTAATGTACATGATGGTACATTATATATGGATTTTGATAGTGACATTGGCCACCACAACATCCTTGATTCCATGAAGCACCCCTCAAAAGAACATTTCTATCTCTCTGTTAATTTAATTGATATATCGCCCTCCTCAACATAATATTGTTTTCTCCCCCATGAACCCATCTCTGAGTTTTCATCACTGATTGATATGATTGGAAATGAATCACGCATAGATTTTTTCACCAAACAAAAAAAGCCTTATGCATGTTTGTTAATTGACGATTTATTGAACACTGAGGATCCCATGACAATTACTATTACCAATAATCTTATAAAAGACAATTCCTCATATGAAGATCTTACCATTGTTTAGTCAAATGATAATAGTGGCCAATCATTTTCAAACTAACTCCCATAAATCCAAATTCCACAAAAATTGGGACCTAAACAACTACCTCATGATATAAAATATTCTTATATAGAAGAGGGAAACAAGCATCTTATCAACATTGTTAGGTCACTCCCTACAAAGAATGAATTGCGGCTGTATAATATTTTGAGAGAGTAAAAAAAAGATTTAGGATGTACACTTGTTGATATAACTATTATTAGCATATAAATATCCCCACATCATATATCATTAAATTATGTGGCTAATCCAGTGATGTAGAAACAACATTGACTGAACCCAAACCTCTTAGATGTTATAAAAAAATTGGTGACAAAATTATTCGCTAATGGAATCATTTATCCCATTAATGAAAACTAATCTCCCATTCCAGTACATGCTGTTCCTAGAAAACTGGTCTAACTATAATTAAAAATGAAAAAATTTAGTTTGATCCAACTTTTGTGTATATTAGTTGGATTGTCTGTATAAACTATCGCTAAATAAACCAACACACTAGGAATGACCATTTCCAATTTTCATACATTTCCCAAATTATAGAGAGGCAAGAAAGGAAGTCCAATTTATATTTTTTTTATTGGTATTCAGGATACATTCAGATCCATATTTCTCCTAGGTTTTAGGAAGTAGAAACCATTATTTCACCCATTAGCACATTTTCATGTAGAAGGAATCCATTTGGTCTATGAAATGATGTGGGTACATTTTAGTGATGCATGGTTAGTATTTTTTCGGATTAAATGGATACTTTCATAGAAGTATTCATATATTATTTCAATATTCGTGTCTCCTTATTTGATGAATGTTTGAGTAGATTATGGTATTTTTTATACTTTTGTTTTGAAAAGAGTTTGTATTGAATTATGAGAAATTAAATTTCATGTGTTTGAGAAGGTATAATATTTTTACATGACATTTATTGTGATGGTATCGATGTTTATAAATCAAAAGTGGATGTCATTTCATCCCTGACATTACCTGTATATGTATGGGATGTGTTGTATTCCTAGGTCACACTACATTTTACTATTTTTTCATTCTTTACATTAGTTAGATTTCACTCCCTCGCCTAGTTTTTCCCAAAAAAACTATTTTTTTACTAAATAATTTGATATTACTTTTAATAAATATAAATGGAGTCTCACATCTCCCCCATTAATCCAACAACCTCATTGGGATTTACCATTTTAGCTATTTTTTGACGCCTCAAACAATATTTTTTGGGAAGTCATATTATAAAGGGTCAATGGAGCTTCATTTGTCATTGGATATACCTCACATACATCTGACCCTACCCAAAAAATCTACACCATAAATAAAAAATTATTCTTTTCAATTGTGATTTACTTGGATAAATTTAGGTAATAACTTTTAGGGTCCAATGTTATTGTGTTCTCAAACTATGCAGACATCTATTATCTCCTCATGAAACCAAAAGTTGAACCATGTCTCAATCATTGGATGATACTAAATTAAGAATTTAATTAAATATTAAGGATATAAGAGAAGCTACTAATTTAGTGGATGACCATATCAGTAGGTTCCTCCCATCCTCTGACAATTAATCATACACTTGTATTACCATAAATGACATTTTTTTATGGGAAACTGTATCGATCCAAGAAATGATGATGTTTTAAATTATTGGTATCATCTAGAACTGCATATTATTTCCCCAAAACCCAATATGACCATATAAAAAATGATTCTTGTTGGTACATTTGTTATGATCCCGACCTTTGGCGCAATTATAGTGATCATGTCCTTAGACGTTGTGTTGTCGATAGTGAGTTTCAATCTATCCTTAGGTTCTTCGAGAAAAATTTTGTAGAGGCGACATTGTTCCCCAATGGAATTATTTCAAGGTCCTTGATTCTAGTAACATTGGCCAACATTATTTCAGGATGCCAATTAATTTTTAATATCTTATCCTCACTGGAAGAGAATGGGGTATGTCTCTAAAAGAAATGAAATGCCACAATAACCCTTTATCATTCATGATATTTTTTATGTTTGGGGTACTAAATTTATGATATCATTCCCCAAATCATTTGTGAAATTCTATATTCATTTTGATGTTGATTATGTTTTAATATGGGTAGTGGCATGATCCATAATGAATGATGATTCCATGAAAAATATGGAATTTATGAGAACCCAAATGTATTGTTGGTAGGGAATAACTAGGTTCATCATTAGGGACTTGGGTTCTCATTTCTACAACTGATCAATGCAAAGACTTTTTTGTGGGTAAGGGGTTGGGAATCGAGAATCTATTGCATATCACCCACAAACCAATGGTCAAGATAAGGTTTCAAATATTGTGGTAAAACATATTATAGAAAAAAATGGTTCAACCTAATAATTTTTTGTTGGTTCCTAGGTTAAATGTTTCATTATCGGATTACGATAATACCTTTAAAACACCCATTGGAATGTCACCATATAGGATTTGGTTTGGAATAAGTTTTCATCTCTCTATTGGGATAGAAAACTAGGATTACTATCACATTACAAAATTCAATTCGAATAATTCTATTATAGGTGATCAAAGGAAGCATCAGATTTAAGAGCTAGTAAAAATAGGTAGAGATTGTTATGAGAAATATATGATTATTAAATAGAGAACCAAGGATTAACATGACCACCATATACTTGTTCTTCAATTCTACATTGGGCATAAGGACCTCTTTTTCAATTCATGTCTGAAGTTGAATCTAGGAATGCTTCATTCCCACTGGTTTGGACTATATGGTATTACTAATATTTATCCATTTTGTGTTGTTCTAATACAAAATGATGAAATGAAGAAAACCCTCACTATCAATGGGAAGAGGCTTAAACACATTCAAAAAACCATCCAGAGTCATCGATATAGGAAGTAAAAGTTCAAGGAGAAAGAATCAAATGAAACCAACTAGGATTTATATTTCCTTCTCACATTCCATTTAATTATAGGTTGGATAAATCATATTCTAGGTGTGGGGAAGGGGATAATTCCTAGGTTATTTAGTAATTTTCATCATATTTTTTATTTTTATCTTTTTAGCTTACAAAATAGTATTGTTAGTTCCCACTATTTCCCCTATCTTTTGCACTGGAATGTTAATTTTTTATTCCCACATTGTCATGGAAAAATATTCCCTCTTATTTGTGGAAGTTATATAAAATTTATGATGAATTTCCATTTTTCATGTGGTATTAACATTCATAAAAAATATTAAATAAATATCAATTTAACCAATAATTCAATATATTGGTGTGACTTTTTATTGAATTTAGGATTTTTTCAATAGATTGATTTATCACGTAAAATAATTTCAGAATAATGGTATCTATTGTGTGATTAGTTTATAGAAAAAAAATTCACTTAATTTCTCCAAAAAACATTGTACCCAACCATCATGTGTGAACATTTCTTAGACAATAGAAGGTATGAATAAGTTGGGATAATTTTTATCTACATTGTAAAATGATTTTTGATATGTTCAGTCCTTATATGATCTATTTTATTCCTATACCAGCTGTACATATGCATGAGAACCTGTTATCTAACTTTTGTATGCACTAAAAATCCAAAAAACAAAAACAAAAACAAAAACAAAAATAAAGAAATATTGATGGGAGTGTTGAAATGTACAACCTATGGTGATATCTAGGTCACGAGATTATGGTTCTAATTCTGGTAATGCATAAGTGGGTGGGTCTTGAAATTAGATTGTAATGGATGTTGGGAAGGTTCAACGGGAATGAATATATTGGAAGAATTTTTTTTAAAATAACTTATCTTTACATGATAGAAAGCTGAAAGAATTTCATGAAATGGTTGTCACACACACACATGAATAATTAGTGATATGATTAAATTTTTAATTATTTTATTCTTTTTTCATCATATATATATTGGAATTTTATTCTGATAAAAGTTTTGAGATGTCTTTTTCTATGATTAGTGAAAATAACAAATCAGTGTGATTTTTATTTGATTGCATTTCTATTTGGAATTTAATTTTATTTAAATTTTAAATATTAATTATGTTGAGAATATATCCATGCATAATAATAAGAATGTTTAATTTTTGTAGGAGTGGAACTGTTTAGGTGTGAGGGTCTGTTCGCAACACAATTCACTGCAATATTTTACTCTTACACCACTATTTTAAACGGGTTTTGTATTTGAAATTATCAATTTATAAACAAATTTCACCTCCAATTTGATTCAATAATTTAATTTTTATCATTGTGAATTTCCCCATGAATGAAAATGTTTAGGTTTTCCCATACAGACTTATATGTTCAAGAGAACGAATATCTTTGATATCAAAAGTGGTGAATTGTGTTTCTTCCATATCTCATGTTGTAGGGCTCAAAAATAATCCATACATTTAGTGGTGATATTCAAGAGATGGGGAAATAAGTTTTTTATTTTTTCCAAGTAGAGATAATTACATTTACAAACCAAAAATAGAGAAACAAGTGGTATTACCAAAATCTAGTTCCCAGGTCCACATTCCATTTTGGCTATAAAAAGGAACCCTGGAAACCTCATTCTCAGGTTCATCCATGTAGAAAATATCTGGTATTTTTGAGACCCAATAGATCCCTATACTGATTCAAAAAGTTCTAAAGGAACCTATCTTCATTGGGGGTCAATGATGAAGGTGATGATCATCTCGTACCTCTTCCTCTACCTTATAGTGAGATAAGTTGTTGATATTCATTATGAGGGAGATAGGCATTCTTGGGAGGGAGTTCCAACACATATTCTTCACCTTTTTTTGGTAAATTTTGATTAAAATATTTCAATTATGTTTAATATTGATATTTTTCAAATGAATACATTTATTATGTTTTAATTAAGTGAAACACAATTAATTTCCAAACTGATTCAGTTAAGAATTAAAGTGGGGATCTTGGGTCGTTCTGATTATAAAATAGAATATATTTTTTCACACACAAAATCATGTTTTTTCAGTATCCATTGGTATTCCATGTTCTATTCTTGATCCGTAAACCTTGACCACACGATTTTTGTGTCATGGGTTTCTTTTTTGTGATTTTTTTAAGAGTCAAGAGGGAAATCAGGATCTTGAAAACCCTAAACCAATGAATCGTATTAAACCATATAAAATTTTAAAAATAATGACATATAAAATATATATAGTGAACTGTAAATGAAATCCTTCTCTCATACTTATATAACACCCCTTTATTATTATCTGTTAAACTATTCAATTATGCCATTTTGTTTTCAAAACTATTTACAAAATCACACCCTCAGTTAGTAATATTTATTAAAAATAAAAAAATTTAAACAACTAACACTAATTTAGAGAAAACTTTGGGTTTTCCCTCAACTATAAATAATCTGAAAAAACATAATCAATTTGACGTGTCATGACATCAAATTCAATTATGACTCTGACCATTATAATATGTCACTTTCTACTTATATGATAACGGTAATTAACCATGGTTTTCATCTATACCCTACCAATGGGATATTTTTATCTTGGTTAGATGGAATTTGTTTTCCCAAAACCAATTGGTGTATATGACACCACATTTATGCCTAATTTGATAGAGTGTACCAAGATAAGTCAGAGATTATATTCAGTAAGGAGCCTTAAAAATAACAACATTCCCATCTATTACTATATTAATTAAAAAAAACTACATAGACTTAGTAAAAATAAAACCCTATGAGGGAACACGGGGAATGATTTCCAAGGTGTTTGTTTGATTGGTTAATGACAAGCTAGGGATCCTCATGTATTCGACCCTGAATTGCCACATTACTTGGCGATAATAGTAACTATAGTTTGGGAACATAAATTTATAATTTTATCTCCATCCATTTGTATTAAATGAATAGTGTGAGAACTCAATATCTATTTTTATGAAGTATCATCTTGTTCCTTCAAATTTTAAAAATTGAGTTGATGTTGTGGGGGAAGGATACTAATCTGTTGGGAGTAACGAGTAGAGATCATTGAACCTGAGATAAAATTTATACATGGGAATTATGTACCATTAGTTAATGGTTTTTGAAAGAACTTTTTATATTCTCAAGATACATGGGAGCATGAGTCACCAATAACAGTGCAATTTTCTCACTTTTTTCTAAGGAATCATTTTTTCACATGACATTCTGGGGTTAAAAATTACTATGGTTTGGAAAATTGTATCAAATTACTAAAAATGTAGGTAAAATATATTTAGATTAATTTGATGACTTTTTCCTATTTTTTGGATCCTGATTGTGGTTATAGGATGAGAGGGTGGGTGTTCAGATTTGATATAAATCAAGATTGACTAAACGATTGCAACATATTGGCACTAAAAAACTAGTGGAATTATAAAAGTATAGAGTTCCTATAAGAAATTCACTAACCAATAGGTGGAATAACACCAACCCATTGGTGGTGTTCTAGTGATACATTTAATCTTATTGGCCTCACTAGCTAGCCAGTAGTCTCCAATAGTTAGCTATTGGTGTGAGGCTCAACTGAATAATTAAGAGAATTATAAAATTTTAATTACCCTAAACTCTCTTTTATCACCCATAAACATCCCCCTTGACCATAATTACCATGTAATGAATACAAGGGAACACTATGGATGACTCAATCTCTCTCTATAACTATTTCATTACATTTTTATTACGGATCGATAATTTATAGAAGAGTTTGTATTTGTTATCGACTCTATCCCATTATTTCCCTATTTCAACATGAATTGGTACTAGTCTTGGAATGTGTGATTGGAATCAATTGATCATGTTATGTTAACCTGTAACCCCTTATTTTTTAGCTGTTTGTTTCTTGAAGGATGAATCTCTTATTGATTGTGGTGCGGTGTGTGTGTCCTCAATGCATAGTGAAGATATATACCCTGTTTTCAATTTTTTGGGAATAAATTTGGAAGATCTCCTATTTATTTAATTTTTTCTATAATTCCATTTTTTTGAGTAATTCATTGTGGATGGTGTGTGATCCACATTAATGTTAGTGTTTCTATCTCAAGTCATTATCTTTTAAACAACACATACTATTTTTTTTAACAAATTTTAAAAATTATTGTTGATGATCTACTTGATTCTATATAAACGTGTCAATAAATGGTTTTTGAAAAAAATATTGGTTTCCCAAATTTTTAGTAAAAAAATAATGTTTCCAAATAATGATGCTTGGTTTTATGAAATTTGTATTAAATTCATGATTTTGAGGAAAAGGATTATCTTAATATTGTTTTGTGAAATATTATAAGGAAAATGAATCTCTTTGAAATAGAAAAAATGAGACATGGGACACCCTCCGGGTCACTAGTGTGTTTTATTTGAAATTTTATTTATCTATTTATTCATTATATAGTAATTTTAGGGTGTTGAGGGTCAGAAACATAGTTTTTTGGTGATAATTGACCCTTGAACATAGTCGCTGAATGGTTTTAACCATGAAACTAACAGTTTAGGAGAAGTGTTTTAGGGTATAATGTGATTTTCCATTGATTAATCACATTTTTTAAACTATATAATAATATCTAAGAACCAAGTGGATTTTTATGGGGAGATAGTAGCTCCTACATGGTTGTCACACTATTTTTCTAACAACCCATCAAAACCATACAGTGTTCCCAAATCATATAAAATTATGGGGTTTACCATGTTTTACTAGAAGGATTTATAATTTTTTTCATAATTCCTTATCTCCATTATGTGTATCCCTCTTCCATGGTGTCAGATATTATCCCATCTCAATTATAATGGAATTAATTTATTTCATTGTGCCTTTTATTTTCTAAATCCGTAATATTCATTTTTTCTCATTCTTTCCCCATCTATTTTCTTATCCTTTAATTTTGAAAAAAGTTAGGCAAACTAGATGCTGGGTTGGATGAATCTAGAATTAATAATGGTTATTTTTTATATTTTGTTTTATGTTTTTGAGGACTTTTTATATAATCACGTGGTTTACGTGGAAGCTGATGAGGTAAGAACCAATTTGGGGGTATTTGTATCTATTTGATGGATTTTTACATTAGACTTTAAATTCCATATCCAATTTTTAATTTTTTTTAATTTTTTTAATTTATTTATAAATTATTTTTAATCCATGTTTTATGTGACTTATTGGTTGAGTTGGAAATTTAATGTTTAAAGTGGAATTCAAAAACATGGTGGTCTTAATGCACCCCATGTATTTACTAATATGGCCCAAGAGGGTTAATGGTATCTAATAGGGTTTCTAAAGTGTTTTATAAATGGTTTCCTATAGAGTAAGGGGTTTTATTGAATTGGATATATTTTTTATTGAATTTTATTTGAAATGTATTTTATGAATCTATCATTAAATGTTCTTATATTTCAGAATTAAGGAACACATGGGATACCAAGTGTGTGTGGGTGTGTTTCCTAAGGGATTGAGATATGCATTGGGGAGGAAGATCAAGAGAGAATCCACTTTTTGGAACTAGATATCGGGGGTACTGTTAAGAGTTTGGCCTGAGGAAGACTATGAGGGATTAAAATTTTGATACAATTATTTAGGAAACTAGAATATTTTTTAGATTATCAGAAATTATATCTTTATAGTTAGATCCTGTTATGAAAATTTCTTATTCTTTGTTTATTTATATGATTTCTTGAATTTCTTTCATTCATTTATTTATTTTGATATACATTATAATTCCCCATAAATCATATACATTGATATTGCATCAATGTTGAATATTATTTAATACAATATATAATAAATCCACAAAACTACCATATATGTATACTGTCATTAAAAACTAGGAAACATAATCCACTAGTTCATAAGACATCCTCATTGTCTCCAACTTATTTCAACATAAGTAGACCATTTTGATATATGTTACTTAATACCCTTCTTCATGTCTTGGGGGAATGAAACATATCAAATAGTAACCTCAGATGATCAGTAAAATTAAATAAAGGATTATAAATCATATCATAAAAATAAGACATAATAACATAACATTTGAAAATCTTACCCTGTATATAAAGGATTGTGATAACATGCCATGAGATAAATTTTATAATTTTATAAGAAGCAATTAGCATTATCCAAAAATTCATAACATCTGGCATGATGTTTTTCGGCATACACATAAGCATAGAAAACCGTCTTATATTAGTTAGGGGTTATATCCAAGACCATCATAATGGAAAAAGTCCCTTACTGAACCAAGTTCATATCTCATTCCAGCCCTGTATTACTGAACCAAGATCATTTCCCATTACACCCTTGTATATATCATGAGAGATAAATCTTTATTGATTAAATTTGATGGATATATAGGTCCCACCCATCTCATAATGAAACCATTCACACATATTCCATAATAATACAAAATAAGGAATAAAATAGGTTTTGTAAACATCACCCCATCAATATCAATATAAAACAAAGGGATTTCATAAATATAATTCCATAATAAACACAATCAAACAATATTTATATTAGGTAAAGAAACATAACCCTATAAAATAATTTCATCTTATAGGGAATATAATTTTGATAAAAACACATGATATTAATTCTTGAGAAAAATATATATTCTTAAAAAAATCATTTCTAAAAATATCAAAAAAATTAAAAAGAAATGAATTTATTTGAAAATAAACATGAAATCGTGTAGATTAAGCTTAATGGAAATAAGTTGTTATGAATACTTAAAAATATGATCACTCCGTAAAAGTTAAAAAAATATATTCCCCTCATAAATTTTCTAGAAAAGTCAAAAAGTTCCTTGTATCGAATAATGACAAAAGATCCAATTCATACTATTTATTAAAAATTCACCATTAGGTAAAAATAAATTTAAAAAATTGTAGAATAAAATTATTTAACAATCATTGGACATGGATTTTGATGATAAATACACGCTAGTAAATACTTATAAATAAATAATCGTAGTTAATAATGAGGTTGCAAAATTATCGCTTACCTTAGGTATGATATCTTTAGTATTAATCTGAAACACATGTAAAATTATTACTTTTTTTACATTCTCTAGAATCATATTCATTTTTATGATATCATATATTATCATATTATCATCCATTTGTTAATAAAATTTCATTATTACCTGTTATTCCATTATTAACTCCTTCATTTTTCATATGCATGTTTTGTCACATAAGATCCATTTATCCTTCATAGGTCATAGTTATAGCATTAAAAAATATATTAACAAAATATATATCATATTTATTCATTATATAAATTTATATAATAATTATTTAATGAAGAAAATGTAGAAGTAATCACATCACATCATGGTGATGGTTGGCCTTTCGTACACAAGAGAAAAGATATCATTCCCATAATTGGTGAATAGTATTGGATTAGATGGTATATCATATTTCATAATCTATATCATGCTATAATAATAATATATAGTTATTATTTAAATCATTATACAGCTCCAAGTAAGGCAGTGGAGAAAAAAATATTACAACACGACGTGGAGACGGTAAGTCTTACATTCACACTTGTGGTGATATCATTTTTATAGGATGGATAGAAGATGGAATATGTTTGTTTCATAATTATAAAATATTATAAGTATATAATTGATAATGTATTAATTACATTATAATGATCCAAATCATTAACAGGATGTAGAAAAATAAATATGTTGGAATGAATCAGTAGAGGATGATACCACCTCTTCTTCAACGTTCTTCCTCGAAATCTCTTCTTATAGAACCAATGTTGGTCTTCAAAAAAGACTTGAACCTATATAATATAACAATCGATGTTGAAAATTAAAAAGGGGAGGGTATGTCTCATATTGATGTCCCAAATTAAAGAGAAGATGTTAGGGAGGAGGTTCCCTTATATAACTGAGCTGGGGACACTTTTTAGATCTCGAAAAATATTATTTTAGAATAAAATTAAACCCTATCCAAAAACAACTAAAAAGTCTCAATTTGAAAGATTAGATGATATTTGGTCCTTATATCATCAAACAATTAATTTTATACAAACATTATTTCCAATTTAACAATTTCATTTTAATTAACACTTAGTTATTCTATTTAATTTTAATAAAGATAAAAATATTTCAATATAAAATGGGTGAAATATATAATTATTTGACGTAAATTAGACTATATATAAGTAAATCATAAAATTTTATACCATATAATAATCATTATATATTTTTTTAAAACATTTTATGTTTCTTAATAATTTAATGAAATATTATTTTGAAAAATAATCAATAGTTTCAATTTTGACACTATTAAATTCATTGATTTTTATAAATATTACGATAATAAGTTAACTTCAAAAAAACTATTTTATTATATTAATAATAGTTCAAGGTAATATAAAATTCATTGAACATATTAATTAACTAAAATTATATTTATTTTAATATTTTTAATGATAGTAATTTTATTTCCAGGAAAACCCCTTTGATTGAACACAAAAGGAAACATCTCTTTTTGAGGAATAGGAAAAGGAGAAACCCATTAAAAGAACTAGATGATAAAAGGAAACCCAACATGGAAGAAAGTCCTTACATGGGCCCAAATTCCTAATAAGAAACACATATCAGAATCAAAAATAGCCAGGAGTCTTTTTTCCCCCCGTTAGAAACTACAACAGTGAAATCTGTCAATGATGATGCACCCCCCTGTGCTAAGAAGTGTGTCATGATGAAAAAAAATCAAGGAAAATCACTCCTAATTAGCACAAAAATATGTAGGAAGAGGACCAGATGATATATGTAATCAAACCGTTCTCTCTTGCGAGCTTCCCACCCGACAATGCAAGCAAGGAACTCACTGCACAGTCAACCAGATGCATCGCAAAACCATACACAAAACACTGTGTAGAGAAAAACAGAATAACCATCGATCAAATGATGACAAACAGATAAATGATGTGCATCCACAAACACATCCCTCTTTCAAGGTCACCCACCTGATGCCATTAGCACGAAATAGACATGCATGCCAAATGAAAAGAGACACTAACCAGATCTGACATCATCATCTGAATCTCATCAAGCCTTCAGTTCTATAAAAACATGGAGAAAACAAGAAAGAAACCAAAAGTAATGTAAAACCTACAAGAAAAGAGGAGCTGCAAAAATGCAGCAAAAATAGTAGGAAAACCAAGAACCAATACTTGATCCCAAGATTCCTTAGGGGAAATCCACACTAAAAACAAAACCTTCTATGGACACAATTTTAATGAAAACAATTTTCCAACTCCAGTAATAAAATCATTACTACATAAATATAGTGTAATTTTTTATTAAAATTATTTGTTGAATAAGAATAAAAAATAAAATAATATGATGAATATAAGTCTACCATATTTCATAATAAAATATGTATCCGAATTTAATTTCTGAAAAATAAAAAATAAAAAATATTATAATTATTAAATTTTGAATGTCACATCTTTGACATCACTTTAAATAAACTAATATAAGTGTCAAAATATCTTTTGTAGGGCTTCTAAATGTCACTAAATCGACCCTTGGATGGTTTTGATCTATATATACTCAACCAATAATATTGTTTCAATTTTTTTCATCCTTTTATTGTTTTTAATAGTTTAGTAAAAATTCTTTCATGGATTTATCATCAATTAACAAATTTTTATATAATCAATGTTTATGGCATTAAAGGTAAATATTTATTTCTTAAAAGTTAAAAATAAATTACCATGAAAAAGAAAAACAATTTATCTTTCAAATGAGTAATTATAATCCAGTATATCTATTTTATGAAAATATATACTAATGATTTATTTATTAAAATTTGAATGAGACATATTAAAATTTTCATTAAATAAAATAAATTAAATGTTATAATATCATTCAAGTGGCTTCCAAAGGACGCGATTTTGACCCACATATTATTTAGGTCGACACACACTCATTCAATTATATTAATACATGTATTAGGGTAATTCTATAAAAATATTCTTACACTTAATTACCCATTTTATCCTTCTTCCATATTAATAAAAAATCAAGAAATTACTATTCATATTGCTAAAAAATAAAACCAGGAAATTTAAAGAATTTGTACTTACTGATTCAAAATATGAAAGCCATTTTTAAGAAATTAATTCCATGAAGATTTAGTAATTAATATATAATTAATCCCATTGTCGGAAAGAGAGGATGAGTTTTAAATGATAAAACACACCAAAGGAATGAAATATTTTTTTAATAAAAATTCATTGTAAAATTAATGCTAATAAAATTAATTAAATTTTGTTATAAATATATAATATATTTATAATTTAAAATATTTAAATAATATAATTTAACCATAAAATTTATTTAGATGGATGATGAAAAATTCAAATAAAATTTAATGTATTTTTACAATTGATTGAAATTACAAATTTACCAGAAAACTATTAAAATTTCATGCCAAGTATATTTATATATCCCACTTCCATATAACATTTTTATGTTTTCATACAAAAATAATTAATGTATCAAAAATATTAATTTAAATGCGTTCTCCATTAAAAGGTAGAAACGTACCCTTTTGAATAATATATGATTTTATACAACAAATATAGTTTATTCTTACTATATGATAATAATATCTATTAGATAAATATAAAAAATATTTTATTATTTATATAACATATATATTTCATTAATTTCATTTCCTAAAAGTAATTCAATGAATTTACTAATACGAAAATACAAATATATAATTGATATATATTTTCTTGTAAATAGATGATACCAAATGACTTCAACATACACTTTCAAAAGTTCTTTATATTTTTTCATAGAAACATAACAGATAGGTTAAAATGAACATTTTATACTTGGATCATCTCATAGTTCATTTAAGCTCATGATTTTGTTCAATTAAAGTTATTGATGAAGTAAAAATATATAGAAGGAATATTTCATAAAAACATATGTGTGTTGAATTATACCCCCCTCAAACTGAATTTTTCCCTATAAATTCATCGCATAGATAACAATATATGGGAATTTCTCTTAATATTAATAATATAAAGTACCCATGTAGCTTTCACAAATTATTGGTTCCTTCAAAAAACTATAACCATGTGAGTGGTTTTGTTTCATATACGATTGAGAATCACTATATGTTATTATTCATAAGAATGGTCATGCTCTAGTGGCATGAATTATTAGTTCAGAACATGTGAAGGATCAGGTATATACCTTCTTAAGAGAGATATAGGGAACACATCATGAACATGACAGAGATTCAATGGAAGAAAAAATTTGTGATCAAACTTCCTGACAAGACCCAAAATTTCAAAAGGAATCATATACCTAGGGATCAGCTTTCCATTCATTGCAAATCTCATTACTGTCTTCCAAGTAGAAAATAGTAGAAACAACTTATCACACACTTCAAACTATAGGTCATTTCTTCAGTTTTCAGCATAACTTTTTTGTTGAATCTAAGCTGCTCTTATGTATTGTTGAATAGAGTTTACCTTTCCTTCATTTTCATTGACAAGATCTGGTCCTAATAGATTTCATTTCCCAACATCATCACTACAATATGGAGTACTTTATTTTCATCCATATAAGGCTTTATATAGAACCATTTTAATAATGTGTTTAAAACAATTGTTGTAATAAAATTCCACCAAATGTTGGTTTTGATCCAATCCACCTTTGAAATCCATAGAGCAATCTCTCAAAATGTCAACTAGAATGTGAATTTTCTTCTCAGACTGACAGTCTATCTGAAGAGGACATATAGTGTTCAATCATCACTCTGTATACAAATCATACTAAAGAGTTCAAAATAACTTCAAGTTAAACCTTGGATCCTGATCAGATATAATGGAATGTTGTAATCCATGAAATCATACAATATATTTTAAATATATCCTAGAAAACCGTTCAAGTGAAAAATCCTCTATAATAAAAACAAAGTGTGCCAAATTTGTAAGATGATCAATTATAACCCATATAATATTATGGTATATAGATGTTTTTGGTTGACTGGTGAAAAATTCCATTGTGATGTTTTCACACTTCCATTCTGGTATGGGTAATGGATGTGACATCCCCTTCGGCTTCTGTCTTTTGTCATTAACATACTGAAAAACCTATCATTGAGAGAAATATTCGTAAACATCCCTTTCCATTCCATCACGTGAGGAATAATCATCTAGGTCCATGTTAATCGTAGAATTTCTAGGTTGAATAGAGAATGAATAACTATGAGCCTCATCCAATAACATAATCTTTAATTATGGATTTGGAGGAACACATACCTTGTCCTTGAACATTATTATTGCATCATAATAATTTTTTAATTAATGAACATCTATGGAATTATTTTATATCTCCACAAGTTCTTTTTATGCCTCTTTAATCATTACCTTTATAAATGGTTGAATATTAATTTATGAAAGAAAATATTTCTCTCCTTCAATTACAATTTTATGATCCGTTATTTAAAAATCCCTAAATATTTGATCGTTTATGATCCTCATCATGCATAGACTAGGATAGTCCTTTCATCTAAAAGCTTCTTCCACATTGTCCATTTAACCTATATGGTAATGTATTGAACAACCATATTCTTTAATCAAATCCAACCATATTCTTTGATGAATATTTAGGTCTTTTGTGGGAAAATATACTTTTAACATTGATGATCAATATAAATATCACAATTTCACCATAAAGATAATGCCTCCATATATTTAATTAAATTATTACTATAGCTGCCATGAAATCTTGTTTTAGGTATTTTTTCTCATCGATTTTCAATTTTCGTGATGTATAATCTATCACAATATCATTTTTGATGGGGACACAACCAAGACCCTTTTTCAACGAATCTCTATAGATCACAAACCTTTCTCTACTATAAGGTAGTGTGAGCACAAGAGTAATAACTAGAATTCTATTAAACTATTTGAAATTCTCTCCACACTCTTTCATCTAGATGAACATAACACTTTTCTGACTTTACTTGATGAGTGGATTAGATATGAAAGAATAATATTTCACAAAATGTTGATAATATCCAGCCAATTCACCAAAAATTTGAATCTATGTTACCATTTTTGATCTCGGTCATCCTTCAATAACATATATTTTTCTTGGATGCATAGATATCCCCCCAATTGAGATTCTGTAACCCAAAAATGAAACATTCTAAAGACAAAATTCATACATGGTAAATTTTTCATAAATTATCTTTTTCTCAGGGCCTTCAGTATAATTCTCATGATATATTCCTGTTATTCTTTACTCATTGAATCGAAAAGAATATAATCAATAAATACTAAAAAAAACATATCTATATACTCTCTAAAGAAACTATTCATTAGATCCATGAAGATAGCAGGGGAATCAATAAGGCCAAAAGGAATAACTATAAATTCACAGTGTTCATACCTTGTATAGAACGTCGTGTTTGGTATTTCCTCCTTCTTGACCCGTAACTGATGATATCCTAAATGAATATGGATCTTGGAAAAGTGTTGAGCTCTACATAGTTTCCAAATAAGTCCTCACTATAGGGAAGATGATATTTCTTCTTGATAGAGATATTGTTATGTTCTTGATAATCAATGAATAGTCTCATTGATCCATATTTATTCCTAACAAATTGAAAACTTTATCTCTAAGATGATGCACTAGGGCATAAGAATCATTTATAAAGATTATCATGGAGTTTATTATTAAATTCTTTCAAATTAATTGGGTTCATTCTATACGGTGTCTTTAAAATAGGCATAACACTCGATAATAGTTCTATTGAAAACAAAACATTACTATTTAGTGGAAGAACTGAAAATTCATCCAGAAAGAAATCATCAAACTTCTGTACAATGGGTTTATTCTTAATTGAGAGTTTCTCTACAACCATTTGTGATAAGTAACAATAATTTATATAAATCATGACCCATAATATGGAATAAATTTATACTGGATGGTTATATTTGTCCTTTCCCAGATAAATGATTATTGATTGATCAAGATTATGAAATATGACTTCCCTTCCACAAATATTGATATGATGTCCACTTATAAAATAAAATCCATTCCAAGAATCACATAAAATTCCACTATAAAAATTATTACAATATTTTAGAGAAGCCTTTTCCCATATACATCATCAGAAGTAGAATTATAAAATTTTGATGCGACTGTTGTTCATTTAAGAGTTTTCAAAACTAACTCATTAATATAATTTTTGGGGAAATACTTTGATACCCATAGAAAATTATTCATAAATAATATATTGTTCTGGTTTATAATCAAATAAAAAAATTACTACTTTACAATGGATGGTAAGTGTACCTTTCATCACATTTTTATCAAACTCCACATCGCCGATAATGATTGTATGTGACAAGCATTTGTCTTTGGGATTAAGTGTTTTCTGAATACAATCATCATCAATAACTCTTGTATAGGGGCATTGACTAAAAAATTCACCATTTCATTACACTTGTAACATTGAAGTGTATGAGGTTTATTCTATATATCCATTTCTCTATTATAATCATCAAACATCCTATTCCCATAACTTCCAAATTCAACTACCATAAGATCTTATTTTCGCCATTTAAAACATTTAATAGTCTTTTTAATCCAATTCCCTCCACGTGTCTTTTCACACTTTGAACATATGAAAAAAATAATCTTATTTTCTGAATGGTCTTTAGATTATCAATTGAATTCCATTTGTATCATCATATCAAACCCATTGGAGTAATGAATTACTCAAATATATATCTCAACATAGAGATCATATTGAATATTTTTTTATAACTAAAGAATTCACTTATGGGTAATTCCCTTCAAAGACATGGTTTTAAGACACTAATTAATGGATCAATTTTACTCTTAGGTTGGATAATAATTGTTGAAGAATATCTTGAATGTATTGTAAATTTTTTTCTTAGGTACCAACAGATTCATCATAACTTTTTCTTATGTTCAGGGAAATCCTTCTTCATAATTATTATAAGAATACAATGAATGTATTTGTTGAAAAATAATTTCCTAAACTCTTTCCATTCCATGGGTTCAATTTCATCTATATGGATCACATTTATGATAAGGTACCACCATTTATCTATATATTTTTAAAAATTATAGACTTCTAAGATTAATTAATCATGTTTTGAATATTTAGGATTTTAAAATATATTTTCTGTTGTACTGATCTATTGTTTTTCCACTAATAAATCAGAAGACCCACTGAGTGAATGTGGATGATGGCTCATTATGGACTCAAAATAATTTTGTCCCTTCATTTTATCATTTTTAATTCCTTCATGACTCATAGGTTGAGAAATTATTGTAAACCTATCTAACATATTTTTTATTCAAAATTAGAAAACATTTGGATGCTTAGGAGTCTAATAATTTCATTTCACATCACATTCAATAATAACCGGGTTCCATCAAGCTCCATCCATTGACTAAAAGCATGAAGCATTGTGTGAGAAGCACTAACAATAATTTGAAAACCACCTAATCAATAATAAATGTTCATCGTTGAACTCATTAAGTTTTATCCTATGTTATTCATGATCATTTATAAAACACAATGATTTTAACATATACATTAACATATCTATGGGGTTCTTAATAAGGTATTCTCATCCCAGTTTCCAAATAATAACTATACCTTTCCTTTAATACCATTGTAACTGCCCTTAATTTACATACATTGATATCACTACAATTTTAAAAAATACTCATTACAAAATATTACAATTCCACAAAGGAAACGTATAGGTATATTTTCTTTAGAAATAGGGATAAATAAACATTTAGTTCATATGACTTATTCCATGTCTTTAACTTATTTAATCATAATTAGACCCCTTTTGGACATATCTTACTTAATACACATCTTCATGTCCTAGGGTAAAGGAAAATATGAATGGGTGAGCTCAGATTCTTTGTAATGGTAAACAAGGGAAATATCAATCATATCATAAATATAAGACATAATAACAGAAAATATTAAAATCATATCCTATATTTGAAGGATCGTGATATCATTCCATGGGATAAATCATAAATGATAGTAAGAATAAATGAGAATATTCCCAAAAGTAATATCATAAGACATGATGTTTTGTTTCATACACATATGCATACCGAATCATTTCATATTAGTCAAGGATCACTGCCAAGAACATCACAGTACAAAAAAGTCCCTTACTAAACTGATTTCACTCCTCATTCAAGCCATGTATTTTTGATCCAATATTATTTCATGTTCCAGCCATCAATATTTCATTGGATTTAAATGATTATCCAATTAACTGTTTGGAGATATAGGTACCTCCCATATCGTAATATAATAATTCTATCAGATTCCACAACAAAATAAACCAAAGAATGAAATAGGTTTCTTAAACCTCAATCCTTTATAGTAATAATAAAATGAAAGGATTTAATAAATATCACTCTATAATGAAAAAAATCATATAATATTAATAATAGGGATAGAAACATAACCCTATTAAATAATATCATCTTAGATGGAAAATAATTTTGATAAAACACTTGATATTAATTCGTGAGAAAAATATCCTTTCTACTTCAAAAACATTTACCTTCCCCAAAATTTTAAATAATTGAAAAATAAATGAATTTATCTGAATAAATATTTGAAATAATATAGCGGAAGACTCATGGAAGTTGTTTTCTATGATGACAGAAAAACATGTTCCTTCCATATAAGTTAAAAAAAACATTTTCCTCATACTTTTGGCGAGAAAGACAAAAATACCTCGTATCAAATAACGAAAAAAGATTTCATTCATAACATTTAGAAATAATTTACCAATGGGTAAAATATACATTAATTTTTTTCTAAATAATAGTATTACATATTTAGGTAACATGTTTGTGGATAAAAAATAGTACTATGTAAATACTTACAAATAAACAATATCACATAATAATGAGATTAAAAAATTATCTCTTACCATAAGTCCAATATATTTATTATGTATATGAACCACCAATATAATGAATTAAATAATTTTATTGACTTATTATACGATCATAGTCATTCTTATTATATCATATATGATCATTTTATCTTGGATTTATTATTAATATGTCATTATTACTTGTTATTCGAGTATTAACTACTTAATTTTTGTTATGCATTCTTTTTCGAATAAGTTAAATTTATACTTCAGAAGTCATAGTTATATAATTTAGAAATTATATTAACTTATTAAATATCACATTTATTAATTTTATAAATTTATATAATTCATAATTAATGATGATAATGTATAATGAATCACATCGCATCGTGGAGACGGTAGGTCATACACACATATGAGTAAGGATATCAGTCCTATAATTGTAGAATGTTATTGAAGTGGATTGTGTGACATATTTAATAATTAATATAATATTATAATTATCCTATATAGTTTTATTTCGATCATTATACCCATCCACGTAAGGTGGTCGTGAAAAAAAGATTTCACCACATCCTAGAGATGTTCAGTTGTACGTACACACACATGGTGATTTTATTTTCATAGGATTGTTAGAAGGTGGAATATGTTTATTTCATAATTATAATAATACATTAGTATATAATCTATAATGGATTTATTACTTTATTATGAAAAAACTCATGAAGTGTAAGTATGATTATAATGAAGATTGAAAGAATCAGAAGTGGAGATAACCTCTTCTTCGACGTGATTTCTCTAAATCTCCACTTAGAGCACTATAGATAGTCTTTTAAAAAGGACCAGAACCTTTAGAATGTAACTAGGGATGTTTATAAGGGAAAAGGGTGGGGGAAATATGATCATGAAGTTCCAAATTGATGTGAATAGGTGAGGTAGGAGGTTCCTTTTTATAATTAAGGTGGGGCCCCTTTCAAGATCTCCAAAAATATTAATTTATAATAAAACTAAACCCAAAAAACCTAAAAAACATACCAATTTAAAATAATTTCTAATATAGTGTTTTAAAATCATCATCTATAAAATTTTATACATGCGTTTATACCAATTTAAACATTATCATTATAATGAACACTTAGTTATTCTGGTTAATTTTAATTAATTTAAAAAATATTTCAATATTAAAAGTGTTCAGTAATTACATATTTTATTTGAAGAAGTCCATAAATAAGTACCTCAGAACATTTAATTTCATATAATAATAATTTTATATTTTTTAACAATGTTTTATGTTTTTTAAATAATTTAATAATACATTATTTTGATAAACAATCAATAGTGTCAATTTTGGGACTCTTCAATTCATGGATTTATAAATATATTATACCAACAAGTTCACATATAAAAAAATATTTTATTATATTTATATTTTTTCAAGATAATATAGAAAATTTATTGGACTTATTAATTAACCAAAATTATATTTAATTTAATATTTGTAATAACATTTATTTGATATCTCCAATAATAGAATAATTTATACATAAATATTTTTTAATAATTTAGTATACTTATTTTTTGAATTAAAATAAAATAAAAAATAAAATGATGAAGAAAAATATACTATATTTCAAAATAATATAAGTATTCAAATTTATCATGTAGAAAATCTATCATTTAAAATGTTATACTTGTTAAATTATTAATGTGAAATATTTTATATCACTTTAAATAATATAATATAAGTTTCACAATATCTTATACAAGAATCCAAATTGTCACTAACTCAAACCTTGGATGATTATAGTCTATATATACTTGAACAATAATTTTTTTTTTCACATTTTTGGTTCCTTTGAGGGATATTAAAATTTTTACAAAGAAAAATTCTTGATTTCTCATCAATTAATTATGTTTTTTTACATCATCAAAGTATATTTATTTAAGGGAATTATTTATTTTCATAAAATTAAAAATAAATTTCATTAATAAAAAACATTTTATATTTAAAATTATTATTTATAAAAGAATTTAACTTCGGTATAATATTATATAAAAAATATTTAGTTATTATAATTTGAGTGATACCAATTTAACTTTTCTTTAAATACAATAAATTAAATTTCCAAATCCCATTGATGTTGTTTCCAAAGGACACCATATCGACCCAAAGAAGATTTATGTTGTAACACACTTATAATATGATATTAATTCAAGTGTTAAGGAGATTTATAACAGTATTCTTATAATAGACTACTAGTTTTTCTCATTTATTGTATTAATAAAAATTTCCACACTTAGAAAACATATTTCCCAAAAAATAAAACAAATGTATTTAAATAATTTTGGAAAAACATTTCCAATATACGGAATAAATTTTTAAAAATTCAAATAATATTTTTTTTGGAAATAAATTTAATATTATTCACGTATCCAAAAATAGAGAATGGTTTTAAAAGATAATTTTTTTTTAAATAATGAAATATTTTTACAACTAAATTATATCATTAATTAAATCAAATGAAAAAAATAATATTGAGTTATAAAAATATATTATATTCATACATTAAAAAAATTGAATATTATAATTTATATATGTATATTTTTTTCGATAAAAAAGTTGTTTTCAATTATACTTTAGTGTATTTTTACTATTCATCAAAATTTGAATGTGATTTGAAAAATATTAAAATTTCATCCAAAATAATTTTTTATATACTACATCTAAAAAATATGTTTGTGTTACTATACAAAATTATTAATGTGTAAATATATTAATTTAAAAAGGGTTCTCTCTTAAAAGGTGGAAAATTTCCATTTTGAATAATATATGTTTTTATACATCAAATAGGGTTTATTCATACACTATGTAAAAAATATCTATTGATAAATTTTAAAAAATATATTATTAATGATATAACATATATATTTCATTAATTTCATTTAATAGAATAATTCAATAAATTTATTAATAGAAAAACACAAATATATAATAGATTTATATATTTTGTAAATAATTTTTATTGAATGACTTAACCATACAATTTTCTAAGTTATTTATATTTATTCCTGTTAACCTAACAATTAGGTTAAAATATTCATTCTATACTTAGGGAATATCATGGTTCAATTAAACTCACAATTTCATGCAATGTATGTTATTGAATAATTAAAAATAGTTGGACAAAATATTTCATAAAAAATCAATCTGTTAAATGCTGGGTTATAAGCATTTCATCTTAGATGGTTATACAATATTGTTTATTATGAGACATTTTTTATTCCATATTTTGGTAGATTTATCATGTTTATTCAATTTGGATTATATTTATTACATGACCCATTTTGTGTGATGTTTTGGAAAAATGTTTTGTTTAAGAAAACCCAATGTTATGTGAAAGGATTTATTTCATGTGACTTTTTTCAAAGTGTAATAGTATTTGAAGAAGAAATTTAAAAATATTTTTTTAGTTTTAATGTTTTAAAAATAAACAAATTGATTAATGAAAAATATTTCTATAATTGTTTTCTCCCACAAATCATTTGAATTTTTGAATATATATAATTTTTTTATTAGACCCAAGTAATGGAAAATGAACAATGTATTTTGGTGGATCTTTGTGATTTCCATTGTCCATGGTATTTTTGTTGGGGAGTCACGGGTTCATAGTGCTATACCCAGAAGATATTTTTTGAGTTGTTATAGAATTTTGAAAATGTTGTTTCTCTTTAGTTCTTGGTCTCTGTTATGGGTATTCCTGATTTTGACATTGGATGTCATGTTTATGTCTTCTATATGACTTATTGGTCAGAGTTAGTGATATTATTTATGGTAAATAATTTTATTTATTATTCTTTTTCTCTAGTTATATATTTATATCTATTTTCTCATATTATATTGGCATCATTTTACAATTTCATGGATGGATCAAGTCGGTCTACCATTTGTTAAACCATTCACAAGAGGTTATTTAATAATCATTGAAGATTTTGTCCCTCCCAATGGGATTGAAAATTCACTTTAGAACATTTCGTGTGCCAACTAAGTTTTATGTTGGTTTTACCCAATATGGTTTATAAAAAACAGTGTAAGGGATTCTTTTTATTTTGGAGCCGGTGGTATAATGGATCATGGCCCATCGATTCAAGAGTATGCTCCTTAGTTAACTAATTTGGTTCATGTCTCTATTGAACTACACATGATCCATTATCTTATAAAATGACATTTTGAGATGGTATTGAATTCTATAATTGTTTTATTGATTATCCTTGATTCCCTAAAAACCCATGTTAAGGTGGTTGATAGATCATGTATAGAATAGGTGAACATGACTAGTAAAATGGGTTTCAATGGTTTTCATTTAGTTAGTGGTAGCCACATCATTTCATATAGTTATGAGAGGAAGTATGACAAACCTTGTTCGGTCAATGAAATGAGTTACCAGAAGAAATCAAGTTCAACAATAATGGTTTCTTTAAGGAATAAGCCTATTGTATAATATCATATTTTTAAGGTTGGACATGCCAAACCTAGTTCCCCAGTGGCATAGAGGGAATTCTAATGGGGTGGGAGTTCATGTCTTCTTCAATGCTTCTGTTAGGATTCTATTAAGCAGAGTGGCATTGGATCCATATTCTTATGTGGTCCTTATATGAAAAATGATACATAAAAGTGTGTATGATCTCTCTATTAGGTGGTTGAAGATTCTCACGAGGAAAAGAGGTATCAGGTAAGGATCGATTCACGTCACTATCATGTAAAAATTGTTTCATGGGGAGACCCTAAATCCTCTCCAGCCATCACAATTAGCATAGTGTTCATTAAATTTTCCATGGATTTGGTTTTTTATATGGGTACATCCCTTTCTTTTAGCATGATTAAGTTTCTTGATTTATTGGGTATGTGAAATGAGATAATAGATTTTTTTTGGATTTTATATCATCACTTTGTAGGAAGATGAATCAAAGTTTTTATTTCGTCATGGTACATGTTTTAATTTTTTATGTGTATGTCGTGTATGATTTCCTCATTTTATTCCTTTATTATTTTATATCATTACTATTTCTAATTGGAAAATTTGTTTCATAACTCATATTTATTACTATTAGTGTGGGGTATAGTATCAATATCATAAAGGGGGTACTCACATCATGCAAGGTAAGTGGGGCCCACAATAAAAAAGGGAGAGAACCACTACTTCAGGTATGGTAATGATTTTATTGTAGGAACCTTGGTTGTTATTTGATTCCATAGAGTATAGTAAAGTTTTCTTTTCATCTAGTTGTCATGGATCAGTACATTGATTTGTTTTCTAAGTATTTTACTTTCTTTCCTTTATAGTGAGAGTTCATGTATTCTTCTAGATACGATCACCATTTCATTATTATGTTAGTGGATTGATCTAACTGATCCCAAAGAGTTGAATGTTCGACTTATGGACCTTGAATTCAAGTGTTTTATTTGTTCAAACATTTCACCATGAGAATAAAATATTTTTCATTAAAATAAGTTGTAATGAACTTTCTATATTTATGAATATTACTATAAGATTAATAATTATTATGTGAATAATAATTAAATGTTTCATATAATTTATGATATAATTTATTAGATCAAGGGAACTCATGGGCCTTCTGTAATTAAATTGAGATTATGGTATAAAATTTTGAGTGCCTGGTAAGACATTTTACATAAAACTAAATTTCCAATCTTTTTTGAGCACATTGATTATTTACTCAAATAATTTCAAATTACCAATTCTCTTATGTACAATTTGGATGTCATAAACCAGATAAACCATTTCGTTTTGGAGTCCTTCATGGATATATTGGTTTATAACATCTTATCATATTCCATGATAGAATAGGATCATGATGTCCACCTGGAGATTATATTGGGATGGTTTATAGATCATAGTTTATATTTCAATCAATAAAAATTCATTTTTTGGATTCCAGAGGAAATGTTCATGGGATGCATGGTTTCTGGGAAAAGAGTTTTACTATACCCCTTAATGGCTTAAGAAGTCATCTACTTGGAGAAGTGGAAGAATTTTTATGATATTATGAGAATTTATTGGATTATATCCATATTATAGATTCTTTTTCATTACATATTATGGATAGATTCTCCCATGATGGATCTGACTAGGAATTTGGGTAGTTTGAGTGGATTGAGAAGTGCTAGTGTTGTTTTTACTAGTTTTTTCCCCATTAGAAATCAACATGTTTTTTTGTTATTCTGGAATATACTACAACTTATTCTATGATTTTTATGCACCTTGTGTGGCGTTATGATTTGTGATTATGCTGGATAATCATGTGGTGGTCTGTATATCATGGATGATATTCCCACAAGAGAAGAATTATCACACCAATGACCTGGAGTGTGTATTTTTTATTCTTTCATCTAAGAAGTGCTGTAATTAATTGTTTGGGAGAATTTTAGAATATATTTAAATAATATAAACTTGGTGTTTATTTTCACCTAGAGGGACTTGAATCATAGTCCTATATGATAGGTATAATATATTTAAGAATTTGATTTCAACATTACCTATTCACATATAATTGGGAATGAATCTATGAACACCTTGATTAGAAATATTCCTTCCAATGATATTAATGAATTAGTGGTCGAATAAATATTTATGGGGTTGTTTTATTATATTTTATTGATGGTGAGAGATGATGGGAGTTTGTGTTTTTGAGCAATGTATTGGTTAAACCTTTGGGTTTTGATCTGTTCAGAGTGAGTATGTATTTAATCATGGGTTGTACTAGATTTTTATTGTATTAAATTGTTGGGATACCTCATATGATTGGACTCCATATCCTAATCGAATCTCTAATTTGGGAAGTATCTGGTGGTTTCTCTTGTCATGGGGGGAGGAGGGGATGTGGGAAATGCATCATTGTATTTGGACCATCCATATTGAGAATAGAATGATATTTTATACCTTAGGAGGTCTGTATTAGTTCCCCATGATGATGTGATTAGTCTCAAATTTAATTTCACAATGTTTTACCTACCATAAAATTAAATATGAGAATAATAGAATTATATCGTTATTATATTCTATTCCCATTCAAGTGTGTATATATAATGAATTATGTATGTTTATTTCTAATTATTAAACCTCATACTATGAGTGGGATGAAGACTATGTATATGGTTCCTAACTATAAAAAATTCTCTCATTGGAGATCATGCTTCGACTCCCCAATCCTGAACCCAAAAAGCCATGGGATAATGACTAGCAACAAGTAGCCATATCACTATGATGGGAGACCATAGCATAATGTATCTAAAAACACACATCTCCAAACCCATGAAATTATGAAATGTACAGAAACTAATAAATTATGCATCCACACATCTTAATATAGGAATTGGAGTAAGAAAATAAGCAACGCAAATTCAACACTTCTAAATAAAGGCCCACAAAATAGAGTAAAAAAATAAGTCCTGCAAGGAAGCAATATAGGGGTTGCTACCAAGAAAACTGCAGGAACACACCTCAATATGTCTAGCTCACTAAGCAGCTCTTGGTTCTGGTCCCTCTAAGACCATGTCAAAATGTTGATCATCTTTACAAGACATGACACGTATAGGGAAATCCATCGAAATTTGAGTATAATAATACCTAATAAGAAACCCTAAAACATCAAATCATATAACAAAAATAATTATAGTTAAATACACACTGATATATATCCATATCACATATAACAAAAATAACAAGATTTACTCAACAAAAAAGTCATTGTCACAAATTAATGCCAATACAGTAATTCCAGCATTTCGTTCCATCCTGAAGGTTCCACATATCACTCATCTGGTAGAGCACACTTGATGAGTCATATATCACTTATGAAAACCATATGAAAGGTCGTGTTCATAAAGCCTCATCATTGGAAGGATATGTATTACATATAAAGGTAAATGATATAAATATGAAGAACAAACCCACAACTATATAGTATACCAAAAGCACAATATGGAATAACATTCTAAGTAGAGGATCAACCCCTTGATCATGATGTTACCAATAACACAAGATAGGGAAATAATATAACATAATATCTCACTTTGGGACTCATGGAAGGATTCAAACAAATTATAACCAAGATTTATTGATGAAGGGATTGAAATCCTATGTCTAGGAAGATATTCCATATTAACCATTAGGGATATGAATCAGTGAAAATAACCCTAATGATAATTTTCATGATATAGATGAAAGGGGATATCATAAAACATTGAAGAAGTACATCATGTGTTCTAAAAGTATACTATGTGTCACTACGGAAATGGGTTCGGCATATGTATCCTAGCTGGTGCATGAGTCTATGTAAAATTACACAATGTGTCTATTCTTGTGAGCTTCTTCTAATGTCCCATTAAAAGGTTCTTCCCTTGTATACATAACTTGGTCATGTCGATGTAGAAGTACAAGGCATGTCTATGATCGTGTACTACAGGTCGTGTATGTGTACCCAACGAGGTAGATGACTAGCTAACATCGATGGTTTTACACACCATATGACAACATCACATGTTTTGTGATACATAACATATAATGGAAACCATATATACTACACTAGGGGTCCCACACAGTACGTGTTCCTAGAATACACTTCGTTTATATTGAGATTTATCGAAAATATAGATATTCAAAATGTGTCTTATCCCACTCCACTATATTCCAATCCAACCACACTTATCACCATAAATCATTGAATACCTTGGACTAACACGTTTCAATCACAAATATATGATTCTTACCGTTAAATCCATTCAAAAAAGGCCCATGTACATCACCCCCATTTGTGTAAGAAAAAATTATATATCCCAAATTCATTTAATCCAATTCCACTACCAGATTTTCCACATAAAAATTCCATACCAATAATGTATATGTGATATCAAATCATTAAAGGAAAAAATGGGTTAGAAATTCTCAATTCCCCAATATTTGTATCATGTTGTGGGCCAAGATATTTTCCCATGATGTTAGAAGAATGGGGAAAGAAAAGTACAATCCCAAACATGAGAAAAGAAACCCGTAAAATATTAATGTTGGCCTCAATTAATTTCTCTATAATGATTAATAGAGAGATAAATAAATAATCAAAAATCATCTCCATTGTTTTTTGATAATTCGATCCCATTCCCAAATGACACATGATCTATGAATCAATTAATTTGTTAATTAATTCACATTCATTATTGTAATCATAAAATGAGTATAAATCCAAGAAAAACAACATTCATTCTCGATTTAGATCAACCAATGATGAAAAAGGAGGTTGTTTCATTGTTGTCTGCGAGATCCTCAGATTCTGTTGCATGCCGGTTGTCAATATCTGATTTGGTCACCATTTTCTAATAGAAGATATACATACAGATCTACAACGAGTCCCATAATTTTACATGGTTATGTGGTTAACCCTTAGATTTTGGAAAAATCATATAATTATATAATAAATGAGTTCATTATGTTAACTCAAAAATATATTAGATTTATTTATTTATTTTATTCATTTTTCTCAAATTACTTTTTTACTACTATTTTGAACCAATAATGTTTACATCATGACTAAGGTAAAACACACAATCTAAACTCAACCGTGACATCGCATTTCTAATAGAAACCTCCATTTATAATTTATTCCATTTTTCTATAAAAATGCACCTTCATACTATTTAATATATTTAAAATATTTCAAAAAACTATTCCAGACTCACAAGTCCCTTGAATCACAGTCCACCTTAATAAAAGGTCTCAAAAACAAACACTACAATATCCAAAAATAAAACATGGAATATATGAGCCACTACATTCTCCACACCTTGAAATTTTTTTTCCTAGAAATATAAAACATTGTTATTTAAAAAAATGATGTGGGTACTAAGTATGTATATTAGCCTCTCACTCCCATGTGATATCTTGAAGATCCTCATCCTGCCACTAGATAGACACTATATCATCTCTCAACCAAAATGGTTCCTCTTGTCCTGATCCTCAATCTCTACAAGGTAATCTGAAATAGTAACAACATCTTTGATGTCCATATCTCCTCAATAAATATTGTGTGACAGATCATGAACATACCTCCACATCTTTGGAACCTAGAAGACGCTATTTACCTAGTCTAACTATGGTTGTTGACCTAAAAGGTATGCCACCACACTTATTCTACCCAGTATCTAAAAATGGACAATGAATCTTAGAAACACCTTGTCATCATAGATAAACCTCTCTAATCCGAGGTGAAACCAGTAGGAACACATGGTCTCCCGCATCAAACTCCAAAGGCCAACTATCATCGGTAATCATAACTTTTTTGAAGGATTTGGGTATTATTCATCCACTCAAAGATTATTTTGATCCTTCATAGTAGTGCCATTAAGAAAATTTGAATTTCATATGGTTAAAACTTGTGATTGTGTTGATGTTGATGCATCCATGGTGGCTATTGATGTAGATTGGATCATAGTTGAGGAAAAGTATCATCTTCACCAACATGTGGTTTATGAATCGGGGGATGATTTCTGCTCTACATGTAATCCGGTGGGGAATTCATTGGTGTCCTATAGATGTGGGTCTGGGAGGCATGATAATGATGGAGATAAAGTCAATGTTACTTTTTTCAGAAGCTAAGAGAATGTGAGTATGGATAATTTTACTCAACAGGCAATGAATGTTATGTTGGAGCATATGATTTCATGAGAGTAGATGGATTCTGGTGTTTTGGACCATCTTGTTCCTATTTACTCTTAAGGTGGTAGTGGGAACACTATATTGAATCATGTATTTGATGAAGTCCCTAAATCCATTGGTGCCTCCTATGATGTTTTGGTGATTTATAAGAGTGGTATAAATGATAATGGGAAGGAGGCTATTACATTTGAGCCAAGAGAGGACTCTCTTATAGATTGTAATGCTTCACCCAAGCAGGTATTTCCAATGAAATTGGATGGAAAACAGTATGCTGAATCTCAGATGAGAAAGGTTCGGGAAGAGATTTCAGATGATTCTAACAGGATGTTGGATACTGAGAGCACCCATTCAGAGTTGGTGGGACAATGGGTCGCATGGCAGTGTATGAAAAAGGAGGCCATGAATAGCTGTAACTAGTTTTCAGGTCTGCAGGACCTAGCCGAAGAATATGTGAATGTCATTGAAGCTCAAAAAATAGAAGGGACATATATGGATGAGGCTCTCCCTGTTTTGGACTTAGGAGATAGCACCATGTCTTCATGGAAGAGTAACAAAGGTTTCAAGGAATATTCAAATATTCCATTGTAAATGGTGACCAGGTCAGGTAAGAAAGATAAATCCAAAGAGTTGTAATGTGGGCACAAAACAATTGTTAATATGTAGGGGAGTCCCATGGAGAATTCCTTGTTTTTTCACTTAGAATAAGAAATTAGGGATTGGTTTCTTTACATTAATACAATAAAAGAAGAGGCAGACAAAATAATTGGTAGGGCACTTCGGGAGGATTTCAATAGGGAAAAGGATGCATGGGTCAGAAAGAAGTACTTTATTCTGATAAGGGGTTTCAATGAAGGGAAGATAATTATAGAAGAATATTAAAAAACATGGGAAAATCTATCTGATCACATTGAAGACGTCATTCTTGAAAATCCTAATTCTCAGGTGCATTCAATCCTCTATAAATTTTTTAGGGAGAAATCCTCTAATATGCATAAATTCTATTTTAATAATCTCATGATTTCTTATGAGGGTTTTCCTCCAGGTTGAATTATGTGGTTTCTCACTTTTCCTTAAAAGAGTTTTCTAATAGAAAATTAATTTTCATTCAGTAGTGTCTTGCACCAACTCTAGGACAGGGGGTTAACTCTCCTTGGTAATTCAAACAATGTGGTGACTTGTAGGGTCACCCATACAATGCCTTGAATTGTTCCATACTAATGGTTTAGTGGTGGATATTTCTGTATGAAAACACTTCCACTGGTTAATGATACTCCCATATATGGAAAAAGTATAACATGAAATCTCACAGCATGTACTATAGAACAATAATGGTCCACTTAGTCTAGATACATTTATATGGGTGAATATTCATACTAGAATATAACTATGTCCCAAAACCCAAAGTAATCTATTCTATAAAGAATATGTGAAGTATACATCATGGTCAAAATTGATCATTGATATAAACTTACGGGATAAACTATCTTCTTCATGTATTTTCATCCCAATGTCTCAATTAAACCATGAACCATAATATCGATATAGTGGTTCTACTAGGTTACTATGTTAATGATCACCTAGATGGTATCTTTCCCCATAGACATATGGTGCAATTATTTAATAAATTCAACTAATATACCATCTCACTTACACCCATGAAATTTAACAGGTTGATGTAAAACTGCTAGAACATGTTTTTTAGACTTCATATATAGATAATTATGGCATCTAGAGACAAACTCTACAACTAACCTCTTCATCACTAGCCTCTAAAACTAACATCGGAGTTCCTAGCATATCTTCTCCACACTTGGGATTACTAAAAATTAGATATATGAAACTATCTCAGATCCTTCTCTTGTAACATCATTGGTACCATGACTTGTTATATTGAAAGAAATAAATGGTTACCACCATAAAAAAACCCATCAAAAACATATCCAATGGATAACTAAGTATGTTGTATATCATAGATGGTATCACCAAGATATGCCTCACTAAATTGCTATAACTTTAGAGGAGAAACAACCATTGAATGGAGTAAATATTCTCCGGGTCTATTTACAAAGGATTATAGTAATTAGGCCAACTTCTATAACTCATATTTTAAAAATGGTGAATAATATATCCTAGTGAGAGAATATTCTACAATGTTCCCATTCCCATGAGTATATAATATATAAATGTCAAAATCCTATAGGAACTATATTAATCCAATCTTTCTCATGTTGAGATCCTTTAGAGAGATGATCTAATTTATACTATTGTGGTCAAAATAGATGATAAAGCACTCACCCATCAGGTAGTGCTTCCACATCTTCAGTGTAAAGAATAATGCTTCTAACTATATATCATTTGTCACATGGTTTTTATCATGTTTTCTCAACTAACGCGAGTCATAATAAATCAACACATATATCTATATCATAGAACACACAATCATTATTTTCAATACATCACAAAAAAATGTTTACCAAAAACCATCTATCAATAATTTCATGATGGGAGCAGTCATCAATATTTCCCTCAACTCCTAAAAATTTAGATGGGACATCCATTTCCACATGAATGGATTCCCCTTTTAATTAAAATATTTCATATTTGATAATATGCTAGAGAAGATCAGTATGAATCTATGGTAATATAATGACAACCCAAGGAAGCTCCACACCACCATCACACTCTTGTGTAGATCCCATGTTTTCAATGCCTCAATCATCATCAGGTCCACAGCCACACCATTTGTCGAGATAGCATGAACCCAAAAGTGGACCTCATGAATCTAGATATGGAACTTGGAGGGATTAAAATAAATCTTGTTCTCTCATTGTTCATTTATAATCATCCACAAATATCTCACGTGCTCCTCCCCAAATTCCATGAATATAAGGATATCATCAATGCATACTACCATGAACTAGTCTAAAAGGGGTTGAAAGATCCTGTTAATGTGTCCCGTGAACACTATTAGGAAATTAAACTTTCCTACGGGCATCACTAGGCACACATAATGACGATAGAGAGACCAGAATGTCATATTTGGTATATCCACAAAACGTACTATCAAATGTTGATAGCACGATGGGAGGAAAACATCATGAAACCATTATTCCTCTCTAAATTGATCATAGTGTTCATAAATATTTATTAGTGGATATATTATCTTTAAAGGTACCTGATTTAGGTTATGGTAGTGCACATAAAACATCAAGCTCCCATCAGCATTCTTGGTGTACAAAAAATGGGGCTACCCATGGTGAAACACTAGGTCTAACAACACCATTCCACTATAAGTCCTCTAAAACCACCCATAGACCATGAAGCTCTAGAAGAGTAATATAAATTTTTGGAATAGATATAAATGATTTATCAGGGTGTATAACAATGTATAAGTTTATCTCTTAGTAGGAAGGTAATACTTGAACATCCCTGGGAATGATGTCTTCTTACTCCGAAAAAACATTAGGAAATAAGAAAAATATAACCTCCACTATAACAAAGGTCATTCTAGACAACTAATGATTATTTATCTATACCCTACAATGAATAAATACATAATGCATTGCATGAGTTTCTATTTTTTCCATAAATGGAATAGCTCATCCTTTCACTGTGGACACACCAAATCCTCTACCTGTAACATTCGATCTAGGTATGAATTACAGAAAACCAATCCACACCTAAGATGATGTTAGAAGGCCTAATCTTCCTACAAAGAGATCCCCACAAAAAATCACACCTTATGTACTCAAGTAATAGTATTATCAAAATTGTATGGTTACAAAGTCATATCCAATAAGAGTCTCCAAGAGAATTGTTCAATACAAAGTCTCAATTAGAATATTTATGCCCCAAACCAATTATGTAGAAATAAATGAATTACTATATCATAATTCAATAAAGTCTAAAAATATGGAATACAATAATAATATCATACATAAAATCCTCCCTAGAGCCTCTCAGTTATATGAAACAACCTATTGAAGTTGTCCCCTCCCCTGTCATCCCACACACTAATCCTCTTGTGGTCCACTTAGGGGTGGTAGTGGTAACAAGTCTAAGTGTCTACCACCTAAGTCTTCTCTTCCATCTCCTCTACCTCAAACTCTGCCACGCCGAACTGTATTTTCTTTCCATTTCCACTTCTGTGTTTACCCATCCATCGTCTCTCAATTATCCATGTGGCGATCTGATTAATATCATGCAAGATGACCCCGTATGTCTTAAGAGTATCACCACCACACTTAGGCTAACTAGGCTCATCATGTGAGGCCTAAACTACATACTCTCTAAAATGGGACTTCCTTCTAAAATTTATGGCATGTACAAGTCCCAATAACTTATTCCAACTCCTTACTAGCCAGGCCTTTTCTCATTTGTGCCGACTATTGGAAACAACTATATGTGACAATTCATCCTGGATACTCTCAACCAAAAAATATATCTCTATGACCCCATTATAGGTAATTATGTAAATAGGTATAATAATCATTTAGATGTTTCTATATACTCCTAACTCGAAGGTATGAACTAGGATAACCTAATCACAAACTATATCCATATAGTACCTATAATGGTTGGCGAACCTCAATGAATACTCAACAACTATCTTACTTCCCAACTAGAGATAAAGAATTTTTACGATGCACAAGACCCTCGTTATTGATGGTGATAACTCTTCTTTTGAAAGGATATCAAATCTTTACCATGATATAGTCTCCTCATCATACGATTGGGTCACCTAAACCTATAATCATCCGTCATATCCATAGAGAAGGCTCATTTCCAGAATCACTATCTAATCTATTAGTGTACTAAAAAAAGTATAACTCTTGTCAATGAATCAAGATAGTCATAATTTTCTAATAAGTCAGCTTTCCTCATATCCTGAGTGTTTACTCTCATTGGAACTCATGATGTTAGCTCAATCTCTACACCTAGTCTTCAAGTACAATGGGTATTGTATTCTACTCAACAGGTGGTGGTATATATGGTGCACTTCCTGGAGGTGCATCGCTAGAATGGGTCCCTGTATCAATGCCATATCACTTAAAAGATCATCCCAATGATCTACATCAATAATACTTGATAACATACATCCTAGAGCCATTATAAAATAGTTATGATATAATACATTCAATGAGTATATCTAGTGGGATGACTAGATTAGGACATTGAAACAAGAATAAATTTATATATGATCCATCTACTATCGATTTCCATGTAACTGGTTTCCTCTTGTACTGATTCAAAAGGAAGGGTATCCGATTCCATGTGCATGAATATGTTGGCTACTTCACCGTCAATTAATTCCTTGGCCTAAAAGTTGATCATAAAACACTTAACAATGTTTCCACAAACCAATCTCATAAAATATTCTCATAAGGTAGAACAAAAAACATTGATACCACTATATCATGACATTTCCTAGTTTTGACCATGCCATAAATCCTCAATCCCACCGCTTTTAGGACAATATCTAGTGACTAACACCAACTATGCATATTACTAACATGAGGGGATGTAGTCTAATGTACCTATAAATCAGCACACATATCCAAAACCCTAAAATGAAGAAATTTAAAATGGATAATAAACTATGTATACATACATCTAAATCCCATTACTATAGTAGGACAACACATAATGGAATGTAAACTGAGAAAAATAAATGATGACAATAGTGATTCTAAAAACAATTCCATCCATGAAGTATAAAAGTGAGATACATAAAAGATTAACACAATAACAAACCCAAGTATATTTAGATCACTATGAGCCACAAAGTCCTTGTCCCACTATGACTATTTAAAAAGGATGATTAACATTACAAGACATAAAATGTGTGGTAAAATCCATTGAAGGATTCAGTATAATAATAACTTGTAGGAAAACACAAAACCACAATGTTCATAAAATTATGAATAACAGTAAGACTCACATAGGTATATGTCTACAAAACAAATAAAAACATCCATATATACTCAAAAAAGACACAATGTCACAATGAAAATTGACAATTGTAATACTAGCCATGGTTTACTATATCAATCTTCCACATACCACTCATCTATGATAAAACACTCCATGAATTAGAAAACACTGATTAAATCCATATGAGATGTTATACTCACCATGTATCTTCGTATGAAGGATACACTAGTGTCCAATGAGATATGATACATAGATGAATATTACACCCAATTAAATAGGGGCATACTAAGAACACAGTCTGGAAGAACCTGCTAGGTAAGGGATCATTTCCCATGTAGTGTTGGTCACAATGAACCCAAGAAATTTACTTATGGAAAGAAGATGATAGAGGATCTCACACAGGGCCTCATAGAAGGATTCCAAAAACTCTATCAAAATAAATATTTTTATAGGGATAACTATACTTTGTATAGGAAGTGATTCCATTCTAACCCTCATGGAAATTGATCAAGAGAACAATCTGTAATGAAACATGTCCATGTTTTAGAGGAAAATGTCTCTAATTTGAATTTGAAGGAGTAAATGATATGTCCATTTGGAACTGGGTGATTTCCATGTATCACAACCCTAATTATATTCGTGAAAATGATAATGGTGTGTCCATGTCCGTTTACTCATTCGCATGTCCTAGTATGTGGATATGTTTATGTATTCCTAGAATAGACATATATATGAAGCAGTACAGAGTATTTCAATGAACAGATACAATTGGTTTTGTCTTTGTACCACTAGAGGTACACACCTTGCTGCCAGGGAAGGGTCACACAATGTTTGATCGAGTCACATTCCTTGTTGTACTTATATTCTCATTGAAAACCTTTCTACAATACAGGGGTTCCCAAACAACAAGTGTTTCTTGATTTCACTCAACATATATCATGATTTCCTATAAATCTAGAAATGGTTCATGAATCTTCTCCCACTCCTCTTACCATCGATTTGGCCATAATTCTTACATTAAATCAATTAGTACCATCGACTCCACCATTTTCGTTGATGAACAATGGATTCCAGCCATTGAATCCATATGAAAAAATTCCTTGCGTATCACGCACTATTGATTTCTAAATAACAAAATTTTGGGTATCCCAGTGTCATACAATCTTTGGTAACTTCCATAATCCCATGATCGTGGTGCCACATCGATTATGGATATGTGATATCGAATCATTGTGCCAATAATGATGTGTGTAATGCTTCATTCCTTGGTACATGTGTTGAATAGTGACAGAAATGATTTTTCCACAATTAATAATGAAAGTTGGAAGAATATTAAAATCAGAATCTTGAGGAACCAACCATTTCCAGGGATTTTATTGGCCTCAATTAAATTTTATTTGAAGAAAAAATTAAGAGATAAATAAATAATCACTTGTAAACATCATAGTTCATAGATAAATATAACATGTATCTACAAGAAATATAATACACAAATCATATCATTAGTTATTGGATTTTATATCAGTTTATGAATCATGAAGCACAAATTTTTGGAAGAAAAATAGTATCCATCCTTTATTTGGATCAATCACAGATGAATAATGAAGTTGTATCGTTTTAATTAGAAATATACTCTAAATTTATTGAACTCATTTTTCGATCTCATATTCAGTCATCATTATCAAATTGATCTTCAAAGGAAACTATAAATCTAAATATATTCGTTGAAAACCCTATAAATACGTAATAAAAATAGAAATTTAAAAGAAAATAGGTTTTATTATGAATGAAAAATAAAATTAAATTAAGTTACTTATTTTATTATTTTTTATGCCCCTTGTGATTTTTTCCCAAACACCATGTGCTGATGAAGTTAATGTCACACATAAGGTAAAGCCCAATCTCTAAACTCAATAGTTACCTTTGATTTATTATATGGGACTCTGTTTAGAATTTACTCCACCATTTCAAAAACACTACTCTCAAAATATATTTAATATATTTCAAACATCTATTATGGGATCATTGGGCATGGGAATCACATGTCATCTCAGTTTCCAGTCTCAAAAATAAACCAATCAATTTTAAAAAATAATATAATGAAAACCCGTGTAACTAGACTAACAATATGATTAAATTACCCAATTTTCATCCCATCATTGTGCTAATAAGGGTAGAGGATTTCATTCATTGTATGTATTTGCTGTTTTATTGAATAATTGAGTTCCCTCAGGGATATTTTTCGACCTCTATTCCAATATCACTTATCCATTTTGGATGTGACTTTCGGATCCTTCAGAAACCGAGCTACAGTTGATCATAACATACCACCCATAGTTGGATGTCCTATGTGAGTGGAATGTCTAGAAACTCTTGTACATTCATTAGGAATGTTTATATTAAAGGTTTCATGGTATTTAAACATATTATTTGATGAGTTTTCCTATATTAATAGTTACCAGGCCTCAATTATGTTTTCCATATTGGGGGAGTTATATAGGCGGCCATGCTAGTCCACTTCTTTGGGAAATGTTGGGTAAAAATTCTTATTATGACTATATCTCATCCCTAGAATGAACGATAAAAGTATATTGATTCAAGAAATGTTAGGGATAGATCAATTTCAGTAGATATCATATTACAGTTTTCATTTATTCTGACTAGAGTTTGTGGTTAGGGAGTAGTTGTTTCTTTAGGTAACAATTCTACTATGACACCATTGCGTGGGGGATATGGGGATGCTATAATCTCATTATTCTAGTCATTTTTATTTTATTGGTACTCTAGGGAATTCACTATATGATTTAAAGTTTCCCCCATGGTTGACCCTGATTTATGTCTTCCAATTGAAATCATATCACTTAGACCCATATTATTTGATATAATGGGATGATTTTGAGGTGGACCCATATATCATAATTGTGGAGTTGCCTATTTTTATTTTGGATTATCTGTAGTAGGATATATATGGAGAATTAATCCCATTGGTCTATGTACTTTGGTAGTGTACTGGAAATTTCCACAATGCAAAGGAGTGTGGGGAAATTTTAATGGAGAAATGGCCTTACTAGTTTTTATCAATGTTTCCCTAAGGGTATTCTGGGGGAATAAAGTGACATATTAGGGAGGTTTATGACTCTATCCTTATCAGTGGTACACCTTATTTGAGAATTCAATTCAATTTTTTTTTATTTTTTCATGGCGTTTTTGTGTGACTAGGGTTAGAAAATTGTTTTTTGTTGGAAAACTGACCTTGGAAAATTTTTGGTGCACAAATTGTCTAGCCATGTGACTATCCTTATCAGAGGGTTTTCCTCAAAATCATTAGGGATTTTCATGGTTTGAACTTGGTTATTCAACCAGTTTCAATATCTTCAAAAATAGTGGGTCATTAATTTTTATGAGGTAGTAGCTCTAATATGATTGGTTTATGGGTTCTTCCAAAAGTGCTACAAAAAATGTGGTCTATCATTATCAATAAAAAATGTCTTTCTAAATAATTTCCTAGATGTATTTTTATCCTTTGTACATAATTCATTATTGACATCAAACCGAACCCTCTCCCATGGAATTCCATATTCTCCCCTTTATATTTTTTCTTATTATTATTGATTCCCCTCTTTTATGGATTCAAGTAAACCCTAATTTTCATGGGTTTTCTACATTCCCCCTTCTCTATCATTGTACTTCCTTCTTTAAGGAAGTGTGAATCATATTATGTTGGTTTGGAAAATAATGGGGTATGTAATCAGGGTTTTCGTTTGATTTCATAATTTATTGACGTGTAAGTACTTATTCATACTAAAATAAGGGTTTTAATCAATGTAAATGAGATTAGAATTGGTACATATGTATGTTTTTCTATTTTATTTCATTTTCCATATATAACCATTAAATTATTGATCACATTTTGTTTTTATTTATCAAATTTCCTTTGAATTGAGGGTAATTTTTGTTTTCTAAATAATTATTGGAATGTATTTCATGAATTTCATTTCATATGTTGATATTTGTGTAATTGAGGATAACATGGGATACCTTGGGTGTGAGGGTGAGTTGTGTACGGTAATGAGAAATTATTTAGGGAGAAAGACAAAGAGAGATTCCAGTTTTTATACAAAGAGAACATTGGAGCTCTTGGGAGTTGGTCCTAGGGAAGACCATAAGAATAACTTTTTTATACATTCTCATCCATTATAGTGTCGTATGATTTAATCTATATATCATTATACCATTATGGTTAGAGCCCATGGGAAACAACACTTATAGCTAGTGTATGTATATACTTTCATTCATTATTTTAGTTCCTTCTATGATTTTTTAATATTGTGTTATACCAATTTTATCTTATTTAGTCATATAATGGTATCAATGTTTTAAATTTTATTAACTCTGGTTGGGGTATGTCAGAAATGTTTATTAAAAGTGGAATCCTTTTCACTATGTGATTAATATTTTTAAAACATTATTTGTTAATAAAAAAGAATGAGATTCCAAGGTATTTATTTAATGTTAAATGAATTAAATATAAAATAGTTTTTTAAATTGTGTTTTCAAACTAGCCTATTCTTTTTCATGGGTTTAAATCCTTAAATAAATTAATAATGGTATCCTAATGGAATTTGATTCTCAAACCCTATATCATCCATTAGATATATGAATAATTTATTCTACAGGACATAAGTAAATTCATTCCCAACATGTATTTGGTTGTATCATAATGATTACTATGATATAAGTTCCATTTATATATGTGACATGGTCAATCATGGTCATATCATGGGGATATTTTTTTAGTTTTTTTACCAATTGGATGTATGTATTGGTTTTTTTGGCATTATCAATATTTTATGTTTCCGATCATTGAACTATGAATTTATTTATTTTTTCTTGTATATAGAATTTATGAATGAGGTTATGATGTTATCTATGGTATTTACTTATAATCATTGAAACAATATACTGGATGTTTTTTATATATATTGGCATAAATTATACTGATGTAGATTTCCAATTACAAGGATAGTTTATGCCAGTTTTCCATGGGTGAAAACATTCCCAATAGGTCATACAATGTGCCATGATTTTTTTGATCAGCTAGTGGGTATATAGAACACTCTACGGGCCTTATGGAATGATGAATTAGGTGATGGGTTGGTTTTAAATGGGTTTTTTATATTCAGGATACTTGGGTATTTATGAAAGGGTATTTTTAACACCCAATCCATTTTATGTATTGTTATATTTAAATAAATACAATAAATAAATAATATTCAATTTTTAAATACAATAACGAAGAGAATTTTATTGAAACACAATCTTATTTACTTAATTACAGTAGAATATCATAAAACAAATCCATCAAAATTATTACAGACATCAATAATAAAATTACAACACATCTGGTCAACATAAAAATGAAAAATGAATAACCCAATATTTGGATTCCCCTTGATTAGAAAAGTACATGCCAGAAAGATCGAAACAATACAGAGAGTAAGAGGAAAGTAGAGAACTATTTTTGTTGTAAGATAATATATTTCGACTAATACTTGTTTATTTGAATACCTTAATGGTGTGGAAATTTATAGAAGTTATGTTTTAACCATTTTGAAATAAATAAAACCTTTTGAATTTTGTGTTTGAAGTGATGGTGACAGTGTTAATAGATACATTGAAATGAAATGACATAAAATGATATTTAAAATAGTTATATGATAAATGGTATTATCAATTTTTACATAATAAGTTTCATTAGAATTTCAGAGTAGGATTATTGAAACTGTAAAAGTGATCTAACTTTTATTATTATTATCTACTCACTTTTTGGACAATAAATGAAAAATATAAAAATAATAACATCCAAAAATAATGAAAGGTTACGTAAGTCAATTTCCAACCATAGAATAGTTGAATTTTTTTAAACTCCACCGACCTTATTCTATTAGGTTGGGATGAATAGTTTTGAAGATCATTGTTTTGGAGAATATTATAGGAAAATTTTAGGTAGACCCATATATAAGGCCTGACTACTATGCATAGATCGGGCATAGTTCCCACTACGCCAAATCCATGCATGGTTTTTGTGTTTTGATTTTAGTGCAATACTGTCATGACTAAATTTATTAAGTGTGGAAATAACTAAGTCTATTTATATAAGGACTAATGGTTTAGGTTAATGTTAACCCACTTTAAATTGATTGATTATATCATAGTCATTGGATATGTTTGATCTCTTGCATTAAATATCTCTTTAGTATTTTTCATCAACCTCGGTTCGGTCAAGAAAAACTAAAAAACATCATCTCTCCTCCAATGATATCATTACCATAATCAAAACATGGCCTATGAATGGTAATGTTTGAACGAAAATAAATCATTATCTTCAAGCATGATATAAAAAGTAATCAGTATCCATCTCATTAAATAGGTTTATGCTATTTTTATATACCAATACAAGCAAGTGATAACTTCATTTCAAATATATATATATATATATATATATATATATATATATTTGGTACCGTCATTAGTATTTTTTGGATCTCATTAAATATATTCTCTATAAACTCAAATCATATTGGGTCAATTTTTGGTTTATATTTGCTTCAATATTTGAGATGCACATATGAATTAATATATATATATATACATACATACATATATATATATTATCACAATGAATCCAAAAATATTTTTCAGATACTAAAATCATAACCCATGTAACATATTAAATTTAAAATCAAGTTATATCATGTTGCAACATACAACAAATATAGATAAAACCTCATTATATTCACTTTAAATGCAATATTCACATATACCTCTTCTATTTCATGAAACCAAAGACTAGTATAAATTATTTCGTATTTGATTAAAATTTCATTTAAATGATTTAGTTTTCATTTTTTATATATTTCATCAAAATTTAATATATAATTAAAAAACCATCCATAATTATTTATTATGAAAATGAAATAATATTTGAATATGTACTATATTTTATAAATATTTACTAAATTTGAATTTGGGTTGGGGGTTATCATTTTTGGTTAAAATTTTATTCTATTAGAATCCATTTTCAATGGATTATATTTTTCCACAAAAAAGTATGATAGAATGTTATAATTTAGTTAAGAGAAGTTAATTATTTTAAAAATTCATTAATTTTCATCTTCAAGGTTTTATTTCATATTTTAGAACATGTAAATGTTTTTTGCTAAATTTGAAACGAATTTTATTTTATATGAAAAATATACATTCAATTTATTATTTATCATTTTATCTGAAAGAGGGTTTTTAAATTTTGTAAATGTCAGGCATTATTTTATATGCGACCATAATATATAATTCATAACATTACACAAATGTTTAAAATAATCATTCGATTAATTCCAATTATCCTATGTTTATGTCTCTTGAATGTATGTACTATTTTTCTTGGAAATGTGGATATCTCGTATACCTCCACGGATTTATTGAAAAAAATGAAATTCCTCAATGATTGGTAGTTATTACATTATTAACATCATTGAGAGTTATTTATGTCATTTATGAAATAATTATTAATGGATTACATATGTGGAAGACATATCTTAAGAAAAACATTTTATAAAAAATAAATTTGATGCTCTCATATAAAATGAGAAAATGAGGAATGAGGATTAAAACGTAGACATCAGAGGGATGATATCCTATGAATGCAAATTCTAAGTGTCCATAAGGGTTTTATAATATATATCTTTTTTATTTTTATCAATAAAATTATTATTATTATTCAATTATTTTCACAGATAAATAAAAATTCTTTCTATTGATTATTATTAAAAAGATCATTAAAATGATATGTTTCTTTAAAAATGTTTTGAAAATTAGTTTATAAATATATATATAAAATTTCTATAATGTTTTTTGAATGAGTTTTTAAATGGTATTACTAATATTATTTTTCATTGATTTCAAAACCCCTTACTAGGAAATTTTAATCTCATCCCATGTTTTATGATATTTTTCATAGGTCTTTTAGTAGCTCTATAATACATTGATTCATTTAAGGTGTTATATCACACAATGTGTATTAGTTCATTTTAATTTTTTTATACTATGATGATTTTTAAGGTTTTTTAAAAATATCCAGATCCTAAACTAGTAATTGTATTGGATTTTATAAAAACAATGTATTTTTTACTCATCTTTTATAAAATCAATAAACAACATTGCTTTAGTACCGAATGTAGAAGTACATGTTTGGAAAATTACATTTTGTATAAGATAAATGATATTGAAAATTTTGTAAATTGGAACATTTAATTATATTAGGTATCCTTTCTTAGTAAAATCTATTATTCTATATTTTTTTATTGAATGGAGGAGAACATGAACATATATATTACCCCTTCTATTTGAGTTTCCCATTATAATTATCATAAATTCATTCCCATATGAATTGGTCCCTTTTCTAACTTCCAACATACTTGTAAATGCCATTATGAAATATGAAACATATCTGATATACTCTAATCCTTTCATGGAAGAATATTTATCTATTATGAAAAATTTTAATCTCTACCTTCATATTATGTACACAAAGGAAGTATCACGAGTGTCATATCAAATATTTTAACTTAACCAAAAAACATGAAACAATAATAATTTGTTTTATGTCAAGAAAGAAGGAAACCTACAAACAGTATAAATGTTTCACCAATTATGTTTTTGATTATATAGAAGAATTAATTTATGAATCATTTATGACATAAAAATATTAGAAGAGGAGTAGGATTGAATATTTTATAAGAATCAGATTCAAATTGATCATTCTATGATATATCATCATTATAATTCAATAAGAACTATATTTACATGTTTTTATCAATAAAACAAAAATTGTTTAAGTTGCATATTGGAATGATATGAAAAATAATTTTAGGCCTCATTGGAGATAAATTTATTGGGAAAAAACTTAATTTTCAAGATAATCACCAATATTGGGGACATTGGTGAAGGTAATAATGATTTAAAGTATCATTTCCATGATTTGTGATAAAATAAAACTTATTTTTGTTGGAAATGAAGTTCCAAAAACCAAATATTAGAGGAAGGAAAGATAGAATTTATGTATCAATGACTTTCAAGGGAATAGTTCATTTAATCGGGGAATGTAACATCGTAGATTTTTTTTATAATTTATTTTAAATGAAAAATATAACTAAATTTAAAAACAAGAATAATGAAAATATTATTGATACCAAAATACATTTTATTTATTTTATAAAATAAATCACTTTGAGGAAAAGTGAGAACCATCAAATAGACCAAGACACCATAAGAATCCATTGGTCGGCTGGGCAAAGAACCATATCCATGACAAACCTGACCAAGAAACAACACAAGAGATCCTCGAAAATAGCAGCCAAAACCAAAAAATCAAAAATAGGCTAGCTAGAAACCTTTTTCAGACCAACCAACCCAAACCATCACCATGAAACATGAACATACAAATCTCCCCGAATCCTACCACCTTGAGTATCACCCTATTATATCCAATGACATCATCATAAATGCAAAGAAATCAAAACTATCCATTCCATCCACAGCATCGACACCACACCAGAACCACCGAGGCCAATTCCCCTTTTCCACAAGAACCCAAATTTAGGACAAAAACTGCCACACCAAACCAACCACCAATATATCGCCCAATCGCACCAACAAACCAAAAGCCAATAGCACAACAAAAATTGTCGAGGAAGCCATAAAAACAGACCAAAATAGATTCTTTCACGATTGATCTAGGAAAAATTATGTAGAAGACTAGGGAATGGTTGCCCGCCGTGGATTAATAAGCAATGATATATTAAATAGTCTGTAATAGGAACCAATAGGGGAAGTGAGACCCGCAAATTAGCTGTTAGGGGAGGGAATAAAAGGAAAGAGGCCTCCGCTAGTCGTGTTCATTTCTGAAGACACCCTCTACAACCCTGTAATAACTTGGGAATAAGATGATAACCTTCCCTTATTCCAGCCAACAAAGACCAACCACTAAGAAAAGGCACTAAAAAAGCTGGACCTGAGACGTGTGAGGCCATAGCGGGGGGATGCATTGAGAATAACATGTCATATTCATCGGAGGAGTGTTAATGTTATCATTTGTCGTCAGAGTTCTGTCAATCTGTGATACCTCAAACTGTTCAAAGAACACCACACCACACCATCAGCAGCACTCAGCCCAACCGTGGGAGGATATGAGAAGGGAGAAGGTGAGAAGAGATATAGGAAGAAAATGAGAGGTGACAGTTGGGAACCCTAGACCGTAGAGAGATATGCCGCTCACGATCTGTCCCTTACGGGTCCATCCTGAAAATTTTATTAATACACTAACATCAGTAAAATAATTACAATAAAATCCCTTGAAAATAATTCAATAAAATTATTACAAGCATCATTAATACAATTAGAAGACCTCCAATAAACATAATAATTGCAAATGTATAACCCACCTATTACAGTTCATCCATGAGTATGAAATTACTATAATATAGTATTTCAATAATATAGAGGGAGAGGAAAATGTAGAGAACCATTTAGAGAGTATGAAAATTTATTTTTAGAAATAACAGGTTATGTGAAAATATCTAGGTCATGGATATTTATAAGAGTTTCGTTTTTACCTATTTGAAAAAATTATTACCCCTGAAATTTTTTTCGGATATGATGGTGACAATGTTAAAAGAGTATATGATAATAAATGACATGAAAATTCATTTAAAATATTAATAAGAATAAGAATAATTTTAGTTTTTACATAATAATATTTAATAAATTTTTATAGTAAAATCACTATAATGTTCATAGAAAATTAGTTGTCTAAATAATTATATAATAATTTGATAAAAAAATAATTAAAAATTATATAAAAATTATAATATCAACCAACTAAGAAAGGGAATCCATGTGCATGTGAAACTAATTATTTGTTGGCCATCATTGCACTCAGCCAAATGTTGTGGACAAGGAAATGATAAAAAGTGTAGATATCATATGATTAGACTATAATTTTTTTTAATAATGAGTTGGACCATATTAAAGGACCACTGACTACACATAGTTTGAGCAATGTGGCCACTAGTTCAAATCCTTGTGTGGTGTGTTTGTTTTTATTTTATTGAAATATTGACTCCACTTTACATATTAAGTGTAGTAATATAATAATCTATTTTGATTTGGGAATCACCATTTAGTATACAATTAATCCATTTTGAAATTTCGAGATCAACCTTAGTTTGGACGAGTAACCCTTGATGACTAATGTTTTCCTCTTATAAGAATATCCTTACCCTCATCGAACCATTTCCAAAAAATGTACATGAAAAAATAAAAACAAATCATTCAGTTCAAATGATATATAAAATGATAATCAATATATATCTCATTAATTATGTTTGGGATATTTTTATATACCTATACAACATGGAAAAAATGAATTTTGATATCAATATATATATACATATATATGTATATATATTATATGTTACATTCATGAGTATTTTTGAATATATCTAAATACAATGATCGAAAATTCTGATAATATTTGATAGATTTTTTGTTTTTGGTTTCTTTAACATTTATGACACAATGTGAGAAGAAGTATATATATATATTATCACAATTAAACCATAAATCTATTTTGGATACTCAATAGTCCACCATTTTAAAATAATAAATTAAAAAAAACTAATACCAATTTGTTTCCAACAAAAAATGTTGGAATAAACCACAATCAATTAACTGGAAAGGATCATATCACATCTCCCTCTTCTGTTCAGAGAAACCGATGACCAGAAGGTCTGATTTTAAATTTTTTTTATAATTTTAGGTAAGGGATAAATTTTTCAAAAATTATATTTATATTTCCTAATAATTATTTTATATTTTAAATATTGTAGGTATGATTTTATATTCATGTGATTACATTATGGTTAAATATGTACTAAATTTCACAAATATTTACTACATTTTAATTGGGGAGGGATTTTTATCATTTTATGTTAAAATTTAATTATTTTAAAAGATATTTTTTAGGGATTATATTTTCCATAAAAATATGTATGATATATTCTTCCAAATTATTTAATATAATTTAAGTATTCCAAAAATGTGTTAAATTTAATTTTTTTTTATTTCTTATTTCAAAAAAACTCAAAACTTGGAAAGGATTTGACATTATTAAAATATATCTATGAAATATATCATCAGTAATTTTTTATAAGATATGGTTTTTAATTTTATTAAATTTCGTGCATGATTTAATATGTGACCATCATATATAATTATTAACATTTCATGCTTTTTAAATACAATAATTTGAATAATTTTATTATGTCTATGTTTATTCTCATTAAATGTGATTACTTACTTTGGAAATGTGTATTTCTTCCAAAAAAATGTATTAAAAATGATATTTTTCTAATATTAGTAGTTATTATATTATATAATTCATATAGAATGATTCAGGTTGTTGTTGAAATGGGTTTTAATGGGTTTCTTATAATAGAGATAGATATTCTAAAAAAATGTTCTCTCGAAAATAATTTTTATGATTGCATAAAAAATGAGAAAATGAGAAATAGGAAGTAAACCCATTATAACAAACCAAGTAAATAAAGAATAAAACATTTTAATATTTATTAATATTTACGAATTAAATATTAATTTTACTTTAAATGAGTTTCTATGTTCGATAGCGTACCCGATACGCAACAAAGAGTTTCTTTGAAATCGTACGTTGCACACTAGTAATAAAATAATATTATTTTAAATGGTAGTTAACACGTAGCCATTGTATTGGCGGGAATGAATAGAAATAACTAAAATATGATTATATATGTTTGTTAAATGTTTTTACATCTTTCTAATAAAGGTTAATGGCTTAAAATACAAAAAGAATTCAATTTTAGGCATATATAATCTAATTTTTACTAAAGGTCCACTTATCGCCTTTTGTTGGAAAACCTTCATTAAATATAGTTTTGGTCACAATTATACATTATATTGGACCAAATAAAATTCTTTGTTAGAATCAGGACATCAAAATTTACTTTGTGTAAATTTTTGGTATTTTTCTGATAAAGTTCATTTTTTAATGATTAGTGAAAAATGTTGTGTTTTAATTGAAAACCCCTTTTTATTATAATTTATTAATATGATTAGATTATATTTTTAATTGTTTTAAAGTGAAATTATAATATATTTTTACCATTTAATTCAATATTGGTCGTTGGAATAAATTTCACTTTGAAATTGGACTTAAACTAGTGTCAATCTTTTGATATACATTGTTTCATAAAAACACGCTATTTGTCATGACAGTGGGAATTAATTATTAAATTAATTTATGTAACTTATATGATTTGAATTTTGTAAAATAGACATCATTTTTGAATTCGGAATATCAAATATAGCTTAGGGTGAAGTTTTGGTATTTTTTCTGAAAAACATCAATTTTGGATGAATAGTGAAACCACTAAGTAGTACTTAAAAAAACTGATTTTTCTTTTAAATAAAATTTTACCACCTCTGTATTTTTAATTTAAAAAATACAACAAGCATGGTTGTCATTAAGAAGTAAAATGTGGTTCAATGGGATTAAAATATTTTTTGGTGAATAATAACTTTTATGTTTTTAATCGCGATTAGAGGTAATTAGTGTAATTTAAGGTAAAAATAATGTTTTAATAATATGAAATGACCTTGATACATGTACTACCATTATTGGATGTGTCATGGATGACCAAGAAATTCTATGGGTAAACTTGGGGACCCCATGGAGCCACATTGGTAGGAAAATGACATTAATAAATTTTTATTTAAAGTTAAAATAAAAATGTCACAAACATGTGTTTTTTTACTAAAACAATTTTTACATGGGGCTATACAAGTAATATTTTTGACTATAAATATTAATTAGAAATATAAAAATATTTCCCACATCATGATTTTTTTTTATAATTTTAAGACATTTAATAAATTAAATTATTTATGACACCATGATATGCAGTGATTACCTCATTATTTAACGATTTGAATAAAATGAAACGATAATTTAAAATCTAAGAACTAACTTGTCAAAATACTATTTTATGATAGGATTTCGAACTCTTATCACCTTAGTCTCTATATATATTATTTTGGGACCTTTAAAATCCGAAAATCATTTTATAATAAAGTAACCTTTATAACTTTCAAAGAGTGCCCCTCCTATCCTATTATAAAAGACCCCCACCTCTACCACCTTACCCACACCTCTCAAGACTTTGGATCGGCCAAATCCTGCACATTGTGTCTCTCCACATCCCTCTCTTACTCCTATAAGCCTCACATTTGGCAGAAGTCTTTCCAAGGAAGCCTTTGAGCTCAAATAAAAAAGATTTACCCGATTTAAAGGTAGTGTCTTCTCTTGTGTTCTTATGTTTTATTTTGCTTCTCCAACCCCGTAAACTCTTTTTATTACATTATTTTGTAACAAAACCAGTATCATAAATATACTAGGATGTTTTTATGAGAAGTATTAGAGCTACACATAGACACACCATCGTCTAATGGTTAAAGAACATACTGTTTCTGTGGTTGGCGATTTTCTGCCTCACGAAACGATGATTGTTCAATCTTCTTTTAACACCATTCATGGTGGAAATTAAGATTCCACTCTATTTATATATGATATATATTATGTTTATGTTTTCATTATTCTTATGTATTTTTCATTTTTGGAATAAATTTATGGTTTCCATTGTGGGTAAACACGATAATTTCTTTTCTAGGAAGTGCGGACTACCACCCCTCAAAGTGATTTGATTCGTTAATGCCATATGTGGGACGTATAAAGGATGGAGTTAATGTTATTATATATGATGTTATACTGTAATTATAATTTACCTTTATATAATTATTATTTCACTCCATTAAATAAAAAATAGAAATGAAAGTAGCGTTCATGCGTACGTGCGGCTTACCGTCTCCATGAATGGTGCATTTCATTTATTACATATAAATGTTATGTAATATTATAAATACATGTATATTCTGGATATATATAATATATATGATATCAAAATCATGAATATCATTCTGGATATGATGAACCTTTGACCACATAAACAACATGTAATTGTAAGAAGTCTATTTTTGACTTATGAACCATATATTGACAAAACGAACATTATTAACTTAAATGTTTACATAAAGTTAATAACATGGAAATAAGTGATATAAAAGGAATCGTAATCTTGAAAAAGGTTTTTAAGTGAAAATTAACATTATTTTATTATTCAAAAGATTAAAGAGCAATCGAGTCACGACAGACACGAGGTAAGAGAATTCGTCTCAACCTCCTTTCATTGAGGCATGTGTTGTTCTAATACAAGACTTTCATTTATACTCTGTATAATACACCTTTGAAATTTCATTTCATTCAAATGGAATCTTTTTCTACAAATAATTTTACTAAACAAAAAAAGGAGTTTTTATTTTAACGTACGAGGTGACAACGACCTTTTCCACCGCCGCGAGTATATTTGTTCCTTGGCTTCCTCAACAAGCCGTAAAGTTTTTGAAATGAAATAAATACCATATACCCATTTATGTAATTTGGTATTGAAAATGGTTTTTATAATGAACATGTTATGTCAATATATTTAAGTGATATATTATGATCAAAATGTGGAAATGTTTTCTTTCCATTATATTTGTTTTATGTATTATGATTTTATAATGGTACATGGACATTTGATGGGTGGTTACATGATAAACCATATGACGGGTGGTGCCATGGATACCAGGACAGGTGGTTATGTTATAACTTCCAATTCATTGGGTATGGAAGTCGGCCATATGGCTATTCCATTAAGTGATATGCAAGGAAGTCGACTGTATGGTTATTCCATTTAAGTATGATTATGTCCTATGTTACCTTTATATGTTATGTGTTCTTTATATGGGTTTTATGGTAATATTTTGGTTTCAAAAGGGTAATTAATGATATTTTATTCAGTGAAGAGTAATTACTACTCCATAAAGGTGAAATGTATTACATTGAGAAATTTTTCATGGTTTACTTGTTTTCCTTCTTTGTGTATCCCTTATTGAGATTTTTATGCTCACCCTAAGTTTTTTTGGAATGTTTTTCATAGGACATAATGTGGAATAGGTTCAAGGATGGGATCAAGGAAAATTCATGATTTCTTAAACATGGAACTAGAAATGAATTTTTTTAGAGTTCATGTTTTGAAAAAAAGGAAACTTTGTTGAAGTGTCTACTGTGTAATCTTTTGAGATGTAATAGTTATGATCTAATTGTCTAAAACTCTATACCTGAAAGGATCCTCAATGGGGATTTTTTATTTAATTCAATATTAAGTAATTTTTATGGTCGAGGCCTTATAGTTGGTATCAGAGGTCGGTTTAGACAACTTTAGGTGTTAGAAAATTGTTAAATTATAAATTAATTTTTGGTATGATTGAAATGATATAGAATTTGAAGATTTCCATGCTTCTTATCCTAAGATATTTATGTGTTATGAATGGGTTTTCATTGAAGAAACAGAACAGATTTTTAGGGAAGGCATAGAGAGGGAAATGAACTTTCAAATCTGTATCCTGAGATGGTCAGAATCAGAACTAAACAGTTTGTTGTAGTGATGGCTCAGTTGACTCAGGTGAGAAATGTTGGTTGTTTTTATTGATGATATTTTGGTGTTTTCTAAAACTGAAGAGGAGCATACAATTTATTTAAGGGTTATCTTGCAAACCTTAAAAGAAAAGAAACTGTGTGGAAAATTCAGAATGTGTGAGTTTTGGTTATAACAAATTTCTTTCCTTTGTCACATTGTTTCAATAAAATGGCATCACTTTTGATCCTACTAAAAATAAGTCGATCAAGAATGTCCAAGACCGACACATGTAACCGAGATCCGTAGTTTCTTAGTTTAGAAGGTCACTACCAAAGGTTTTTGGAAATTTTTTCACAGTTATCTAGTCCAATGTCAAAACTAAATCGGAAGGGTGTTAAGTTTATCTAGAAAAAAGAATGTAATGATTGTTTTTAAGAGTTGAAAAGAAGATTGGTGAATGCTCAAATTTTGGCACTTCTTTCCAAGGATTGGTGAGTTTTATATATACAGTGATGATTCAATAAAGGGACTTAGTTATATCCTTTTGAATAATGATCATGTAATTGCATATGCTTCACGTCTGTTGAAAAATAATGAGGTAAATTACCCTACACATGACATGGAATTAGCTGCTGTTGTTTTTGCTGTAAAAATTTGGAGGCATCATTTATATGGAGTAAAATGTGAAATATATACTGATCACAAAAGTTTAAAGTATATATTCACTCATAATGAATTAAACATGAGACATACGATATGGCTAGAAATAATCAAGTATTATGATTGTACAATTCATTACCATCCGGGAAAAGCAAATAAAGTGGTTGATGCTTTGAGTAGAAAAGGAAATTCTACATTATCCATGACACGTTTGGAATGAGATACTTTGGTTTTTGATTTGATGAACTTTGGAATAGAAGTTGTTGGTGCAGGAAGTTCTTCTGTTTTGTTTCAGGTATCAGCGAGATCATCTCTATGAGCCATAACTAAGAAAGCACAGAAGAATGAAAGTGGGTTGTAGAAAAAGGTAGAGCTGGTACAGAAGGGTAAGTTTCATGAATTTAATATTGATAACAATTGTGTTTTGAGGTTTGGGAAGAGATTATGTGTTCCTGGTTATTCACAGTTGAAGAACGAGTTGTTATGTGAGGCTCACAGTTCCCTGTTTTCAGTTCATCCTGGCAGTACTAAGATGTACAGAGATCTGCGGGAGTATTATTGGTGGAATGGAATGAAAAGAGATAAGGCTGATTTTACAGTGAAGTGTTTGACTTGTGAACAGGTTATAGTAGAGCAGTAGTTACCGAATGGGATGCTTCAGCCTTTACCAGTTCATGAGTGGAAATGGGAAAATATATCCATGAACTTTGTTGTGGGATTACCGATGACCTCTCGAGGTAATAATGAAATCTAGGTTAGTGTTGATCGCTTGATTAAATCTGCTCATTTCCATCCAATTCGAGATACTTTCTATCTAGATCAACTATCTCGATTGTATCTTAAAGATATAGTCAGGTTTCATAGAGTTCCCATATCCATTTTATCTGATCGTGATCCTAGGTTTACATATATCTTTTGGAAGGGCCTTCAAAAGTCGATGGGTACTGAATTAAATTTTAGTACATCTTTTCATCTTGAATCAAATGGGTAGTCAGAACGAACAATTTAGTCTTTGGAGGATATACTACATGCTTTTTCGATGTATTATCAGGGATTTTGGGACCAATATCTTTCATTGGTTGAATTTTCATATAATAACAATTTTCATTCCAGTATACAGATGGAACCGTTTGAGGCATTATATGGTAAGCGGTGTCGAACTGCATATTTTTGGGATGAAGTCGGTGAAAGGAAGGTGATTGGACCAGAATTGGTAGAAGAGATGGAAAAAAAGTTCAGTTGATTCAAAAACACATGAGAACAGCTCAGAGCAGACAGAAAAGTTATGCAGACAATAGGAGGAAGGATCTATCTTTCGAGGTATGTGATCATGTTTTTCTCAAAGTTTCACCATGGAAAAGTGTGATGCGATTTGGTAAGAAAGGGAAGATGAGTCCAAGGTTTATTGGACCATATGAAATTCTAGAGAGAGTTGGATCAGTTGTTTACCGAGTGGATTTACCTCCGTGTTTATCTTAGGTACACAATGCTTTTCATGTTTCGATGTTGAGAAAGTATATTCCAGATCCATCTCATGTTTTGAGCCCGGAGGTAGTTCAGTTGGAAGAGAATCTATCTTATAAAGAACTACCAGTCCAGATTCTTGACTAAAGAGAAAAAGTGTTGTGAAATAAGGTAATTCACCAGGTAAAGGTTTTGTGGAAAAACCATATGGTTGAAGAGGCAACGTGGGAATCTGAAAATTCTATGAGGGATAAATACCCCTCACATATTTTGATAAATGAATAAAGTTGGGAGGACGTAATTCCCAAAAGGGGGAAGGATGTCACATCCTAGGTAAATAAAAAATAAAACATTTTCATATTTATTAATATTTATGAATTATATATTAATTTTACTTTAAAGGGGTTACTATGTTTGATAGAGTACCTGATACGCATCAAAGAGTTTCTTTGGAATCTTATGTTACACACTAGTAATAAAATATTATTATATTAAATGGTAGTTAACACGTAGCCGTTAAATTGGTGGGAATGAATATAAATAACTAAAATATGATTATTTATGTTTTTTAAATGTATTTACACTTGTCCAATAAAGGATAAATGCTTAAAATATGAAAAGAATTCAATTTTAGGCATATATACTCTAATTTTCACTAATGGTCCACTTATCGCCTTTTGATGGAGAACCGTCATTAAATATAGTTTTTGTCTCCCTTATAAACTCTATTGAACCAAATAAAATTCTTTTTTAGAATCAGGACTTCAAAATTTACTTTGTGTAAATTTTTGGTATTTTTCCGATAAATTTCATTTTTAATGAATAGTGAAAAATATTGCATTTTAATTCAAAACCTTTGTTTAGTAAAATTTATTAATATGATTATATTATCTTTTGAATTAGTTTTAAATTGAAATTAGAATATATTTTTACCATTTAATCCAATAGTGGTCGTTGTAATTAATTTCACTTTGAAATTGCACTTAAACTAGTGTCAATCTTTTGATATACATTGTTTCATAAAAACACTCTATTTGTCATGACAGGGGGAATTAATTATTAAATTAATTAATGTAACTTATATGATATGAATTTTGTAAAATATAAATCATTTTTGAATTTGGAATATCAAATATTTATTAGGGTGAATTTTTGGTATTTTTCTAAAAAACATTAATTTTTAATGAATAGTGAAACCACTAAGTGGTACTTAAAAAAACTGATTTTTCGTTTAAATGAAATTTTACCACCTCTGTGTTTTGAATTTCAAAAATCAAATATACATTGTTGTCATTAAGAAGTAAAATTTGGGTCAATGGGATTAAAATAATTTTTGGTGAATAGTAACTTTAAGTTTTTAACCGTGATTAGAGGTAATTAGTGTAATTTAAGGTAAAAATAACATTTCAATAATATGAAATGACCTTGAAACATGTAATACCATTATTGGATGTGTCATGGCAGACCAAGAAAATCCATGTGTCAACATGGGGACCCCATGGAGCCACATTGGTAGGAAAATGACATTAATAACGTTTTATTTAAAGTTAAAATTAAAATGTCACAAACATGTGTTGATTTACTAAAACAATTTTTACATGGGGTTATACAAGTCATATTTTTGACTATAAATATTCATTATAAATCAAAAAATATTTTCTACATCATGATATATTTTTTATAATTATTAGACATTGAATAAATTAAATTATTTATGACACCATGATGATACAACAATTACCTCATTATTTAACTATTAAAATAAAATGAAAAGACAATATAAAATATAAGACCTACACTTGTAAAAAACCTATTAGATGGGTTTATTTAGATCTATTATCACCTTATCCTAGAAATATATAATTCTGGGACCTTTAATATCCAAAAATCATTTTATAATAAAGTAACATTTTATAACATTCCAAGAGTGCCCCTCCTCTCCTATTATAAAAGGCCCCCACCTCTACCACCTTACCCACACCTCTCAAGCCTTTTCCTCGGAAAACACCTGACCATTTTGTCTCTAAAAATCCCTCCCTTACTCATAGAAGCCTCACTTTGGGCATAAGTCTTTTCAAGGAAGCCTTTGAGCTCATATCAAAAAGAGTTACCCGATTTAAAGGTAGTGTCTTTTATTGTGTTCTTATGTTTTATTTTGCTTCTCCAACCCCATAAAATCTTTTTATTACTTTATTTTGTAACAACACCAGTATCTTCAATATACTAGGATGTTTTTATGAGAATGGTTAGAGCTACACGTACACACATCTTCGTCTAATGGTTAAAGAACATACTGTTTCTGTGGTTGGTGATTTTCTGCCTCACGAAACGATGGTTGTTCAATCTTCTTTTAACACCTTTCATGGTGTCCATAATGATGTCACTCTATTTATATATGATATATATTATGTTTATGTTTTACTTATGCTTCTTTATTTTTCATTTGTGGCATACCTTTATGGTTTCTATTGTGGGTAGTCATGATAATTTCATTTTTAAGAAGTGCGGACTACCACCCCCTCAAAGTGATTTGATTCGTTAATGCCATATGTGAGGCGTATAAAGGATAGAGTTAATGGTATTATATATGACGTTATAAAGGAATTATAATATAACCTTATATAATTATGATTTCACTCCATTAAATACGAAATAGAAATGAAAGTAGCGTTCATGCGTACGTACGACTTACCGTCTCCATGAATGGTGAATTTCATTTCGTACCTCTAAATGTTATGTACTATTATAAATAAATTTATATGCTGGATATATATGATATATGTGATATCCAAATCATGAATATATTTCTGGATATAATGAAACTTTGACCACGTAAACAACATGTAATTGTAAGAAGTCCATTTTGACTTATAAACCAGATATCGACAAAACAAACATTATTAACATAAATTTTTACATAATGTTTATAACATGGAAATACGTGATATAAAAGGAATACTAAGATTGAAAAAGGTTCTTAAGCAAAAATTAACTTTAGTTTATTATTCAGGAGATTAAAGAGCAATCGAGTCACGTCGGACACAAGGTAAGGGACTTCGTCTCAATCTCCTTTCATTGAGGCATGTTTTCCTCTAATACAAGAATTTATTTTATAGGATGTATAAAACACCTTTGACTTTTCATTTCATTCAAAGTGAATCTTTTCCTATTAAAAATTTTCTAAATGACAAAAAGGAATGTTTATTTTAACGTACATGGTGACAACTACCTTTCCACAGTCGCGAGTATTATTTGGTCTTTGGCTTCCTCAACAAGCCATAATGTTTTTAAAAAGAAATAAAGACAATATAACTTTTTATGTATTTTGGTATTGAAAATGGTTTTTATGATGAAATTGTTATTTAAATATATTTAAGTTATATATTTTGATCGAAATGTGGAAATGTTTTCTTTCCATTATATTTGTTTTATGTATTATGATTTTATAATGGTACTTGGACATTTGACGGGTGGTTACGTGATAAACCATATGATGGGTGGTGCCGTGAATACCAGGATGGGTGGTTACATTATAACCTCCAATGCATTTGGTATAGAAGTTGGCCGTAAGGATATTCCATTTAGTGATATGTGTGGAAGTCGACCGTATGGTTATTCCATTTAAATATGTTTATGTCCCAAGTTACCTTTATATGTTATGTGTTTTTATATGGGTTTTATGTTAATCTTTTGGTTACAAAAGGGTAAGTAATGATATTTTATTTAGTGAAGATAAATTACTACTCCATAAAGGTGAAAAGTGTTACATTGATAATGTATTCATGGTTTACTTGTTTTGCTTCTTTTTGTATCCCTTACTGAGCTTTTTATGCTCACCCCATGTTTTTTTGAAACGTTTTTCACAGGACACAATGTGGAATAAGGTCAAGGATGGGATCAAGGAAAAGTCATGCTTACTAAAATATGGAACTAGAAATGATTTTTTTAAGAGTTCATGTTAAAAAAAAAGAATCTTTGTAGAAGTGTCTACTATGTAATCTTTTGAGATGTAATAGTTATGATCTAATTCTCTAAAACTCTAAACCTGAAAAGATACTCAACGAGAATTATTCTTTTAATTCAATATTAAGTAATGTTTAATGTCGGGGACTTATAACCATGACGTCAACAGGACAGTGTCACGGTAGTGATACTTTTTAATGGACCTAATATTTTTATTAGATCATTCAAGTACCATTTTAATCCATAAAAGTATTTTTATTTTCAAATTGTCATCAATGTAAAATCCCATTAATTGTTAATGATTATTTTTGAAATGAATCATAAAAATGATAAGTATTTTCAAAATTATTTTAATATATATATATTTATATTTATCAAATATATATTTCAAAAAAAATATTGAATTCCTTTAAAAATGTTATTTAATAATTTATATTTCATCAGTTTTAAAGCACGTTGATGGGAAATTGTATACCCATCCCATGTATTTAAAATATTTCTCGTAGGAATTTTATATTTTATAAGGATGATTTGTTTTTTGAACTAGTTATCACATGTGAAGTGAATAAAATATTTTTATTTTTGTAAACTATACTAATTTGTAATGTTTTTCATATAATTAAATAGATTCTAGATTAGAAATATCATTGTAATATATATTGTACTATTTATATTTTAGTCATATTTTAAAAAAATATAGCATTATTTTATTAATGAATCTGGAAGTGTGAGTTTGAGATTATAAATCATGGTATTGGTATTGTACTTGTTTTTGTAGAGGTTTACTGGTGTGGTATTCCTTTGGTTCATAAGAACTATTTTTATGGACATGATTCTTATAAGATATAGGCAGTTCACTCATGTGGTGTCCCATAATCATCAATCAATCCTAAAACATAATTATTCCTTAAATATATATCCCCGCATAATATATATTAGCTATGGAATAATTCTTTGGTAGGAGTATATATATTTTTTATTTCAACTAATCTATGGTAATAAAGGTTACACCCCAATTTTTTGGGAAATTTTTATGTAATTATATTTAATATTTTCAAATAAATTCATTATAGAAAAAAATGATTTTAGATTTCATGATACAAAATAGATATTTTGGCTTATATTACACATAAAAATTATAATGTTCATGATACGTGACACCAAGCATCGAAGAATCATATAATAATATTATTTTAAATATGAACACTATAAACTATTTGTTAAATAGGTGGGTATAAATAGTATTAACTAATTTATTAATTATACATATAAATTCCATTCAAAATTAAAGATTTATTTATAAATATTATGTAAATAATCAGTAAATTTTGATGGAGTAATTATAATTCAACCAAAATATGTTTTCAAAGAAAATGATTATTATTGATTTTCTGAGAAAATATTATAATTAATTTATAGATATTTGAGAATAATTATTTTTAAAAAATAATATAATTTTTGAAAAAATCATATCAAAAGTAACACATGGTGAAATTGTTGGAAATTTTGGAAAATATTTATTTCACAGTGAATTGTGAAAATCATAGATTTTTATAAAACTATCATTTATTTTTGATATTTTATTTATATTAATGTCCCCATTATGATTTAATGTAACCTAATAATTCTTAATTTATAATTAATATAATTTAGAACTTTTATGTCAACAATATTTTGTATTTTAGTATAATTTTACTTGAGGGTCGAAGAAAAGGTTTTTTCTGAAAATTGCTTTCATATAATTAATGTCTATACAAGTTAATTAGTTAATATAAAACATAATTGGAAATGTTTTAGATTATTATTTTATATTATATTTCAATACATTTTAATTAATATTTGTATAATTATTATTATTAGACATAGAGTATAATTTAAATCAAATTATGATTGAAAAAAATAATTTTCTTAGAAACCGTAAATTTAATAACATCTATGAGTTTTGTTTTACATGAGTTTTTTTATACATAAATATATTTTATTTAAAAAAACATTTATCATTTATGAAATCAACATTTAAAAATTATATTAGTGTTATGTTATGGATATTTCTGAAAATTATTCTTATTTTGACAAATAGTGAAGAATATTAAATTTTAAATGAAAATTTCCTTTTGATTTAATTTATATATTAATTTAAAATATATATTACAATTTATATAAAACATAAAAATCAATTAAAAAATTAATACAATTTATCTCGGCGGAATAAATTTCATATTGATATTGAATCTAAATACATTATATGATTTTGAAACATTTCTCATTAAAAAAACCTTCACATATCATTTACAGGATTAATTTTAAGTTAATATTTTCTACTTATTGAATTTAATTTTACAAAAAAATTTCCATATGTTGAATCACAATAATTTATCTCATCTAATAAGGTGTGTGTAATCTTTTACCAAAATTAATAGTCTTAATAGTAAAAAATTATTTGGTGTGGTTAAGTTAAAGGTGGATTTACCATGTGGTTAAATGTAACACCCCGAGCTTCCACGATACGCTTCTCATTCAATAATGCAATAGCTTGCATTGTACGCAACTTCGAGTTCTAAAACACCACAACTAATTAAAGTAGCCGTTATGAATAGTAATAACCACTTTTTAAAATTATAGAAATTTTATATTTCAGAATGGACTTCATTTTTGTATTCGTAATATCGAAATTAGCCTATGTTGAATTTTTGGTATTTTTCTGAGAACTTCTAATTTTTTATGAATAGTGAAAATCACTTAAAACAACTTTTTTAATCAAAATAATTTGTAATGATAAATTATACTATTGAGTGGTTTTAGAGTATAATTAGAATATATTTTTACCATTTTATCCAATGGTGGTCATTAGAATTAATTTAACATTGAAATTGGACATAAACAATTGCCAATCTTTTGATATAAATTGTTTCTTAAAAACACGCTATTTGGTGTGACAGCGGGAATTAATTATAAAATTAATTAATGCAACTAATATGTTTGGAATTTTGTAAAATAGACATCATTTTTGAATTCGTAATATCAATTATAGCTTAGGGTAAAATTTTGGCTTTATTCTGAAAAACTTCAATTTTTGATGAATAGTGAAACCACTAAGTGGTTGTTAAAAACTGATTTTTCGTTAAAATGAAATATTAACACTTCTGTGATTTGATTTTCAAAAATCCGACATACATGGTTGTCATTAAGAAGTAAAATGTGGTTCAATGAGATTAAAATAATTTTTTGGTGAATAGTAACTTTTAAGTTCTTAATCGCGATTAGAGGTAATTAGTGTAGTTTAAGGTACAAATAATGTTATAATAATATGAGATGAGCATGAAACTTGTCCTAATCCTATTGGATGAGTCATGGACGACCAAGACAACCCATGGGTCAACTTGGGGACCCCATGGAGCCACTTTAGTTAGAAAATGACATAAATAACTTTTATTTAATGTTAAAGTAAAAAATGACACAAACATAAAATGTTTTACTAAAACAATTTTTAAGTGGGGTTACACAAGTCCAAATTTTGATTATAAATATTCATTAGAAATCTAAAAAGATTTCCTACATCATAGTATTTTTCTTATAATTTTTAGACATTAAATAAATTAAATTATTTATGACATCATGATGATGCAGTGATGACCTCATTATTTAACTATTTAAATAAAATGAGAAGATAATGCAAAATCCAAGGCTTACACTTGTCCAAAGCCTATTTGATGAGGAGATTTAGAAACCTTATCACCTTAGCCTCGAATTATATAAGTGTGGGACCTTTAGAATCCGAAAAGCATTGTGAAATAATGTAACATTTCAATCATTCCAAAAGTGCCCCTCCTCTCCACTTATAAAAGGCCCCCACCTCTCCCATCTCATTTACACTTTCAAGCCATTTGGCTCGGCCAACCTCTGCCAAAATACTCTCCCAACTTCCTCCATTACTCATAGAAGCCTCACATTGGGCAGAACTCTTCCCAAGTAAGCCTTTGGCTCAAATCAAAAAGAGTTACCCGATTTTGAGGTAATGTCTTTTCTAATGTTGTTTTGTTTTATTTTTCTTCTCCAACCCCCTAAACTCTTTTTATTAATTTATTTTGTGACAACACCAGTATCCTCAATATACTAGGATGTTGTTATAAGAAGGATTAGAGCTAAACTTACACACACCTACATATAATGGTTAAAGAACATACGGTTTCTGTGGATGGCGAATTTCTGCCTCACGAAACGATGATTGTTCAACACTCATATAACACCTTCAAAGGTGGCCATTAAGATGTCACTATATTTATATATGATATATAATGTGTTTATGTTTTACTTATGCTTCTTTATTTTTCATTTGTGTCTTACCTTTATGGCTTCCATTATGGTTATACGCGATATCTTCATTTTAGGAAGTGCGGACTACCGCCCCCTCAAAGTGATTTGAATCGTTAATGCCATATGTGGGATGTATAAAGGATGGAGTAAATGGTATTATACACTATATTATACTGGAATTATATTATACATTTATATCATTATGATTTAGTTCCATTAAATATGAAATTCAAATGAAAGTAGCGTTCATGCGTACGTACGACTTACCGTCTCCATGAACGGTGCATTTCATTTCTTACCTCTAAATGTTACGTAATATTATAAATGAATGTATATACTGGATATATAAGATATATATGACATCTAAATCATGAATATAATTCTGGATATAATGGATATTTCACCACATAAACAACTTGTAATTATAAGAAGCTTATTGTTGACTCAAGTACCAAAGATCGACAAAACGACCGTTATTAACTTAAATAATTACATAATGTTCATATCATTGTAATAAGTGATATAATACGGATAATGAAATTAAAAATGGTTCTTAATAAGGTATATATTAACTCTAGTTTATTATTCAGGAGGTTAAAGAACGGTTGAGTCAAGTCGGACACAAGGTAAGGGAACTTCTTAACCCAATTTCTATTCTTTGGGTTAATCTCCTACTTTCAAATTATGTCATGATATTGTTATGTCATATCTTGTATTTGTACTTTCTTTATGTGTAATTATAGTGAATACACATAATAGATATATTTTATTTAAATGATATTTGTAAGGGAACTTCTTAACCCAATTTCTATTCTTTGGGTTAATCTCCTACTTTCAAATTATGTCATGATATTGTTATGTCATATCTTGTATTTGTACTTTCTTTATGTGTAATTATAGTGAATACACATAATAGATATATTTTATTTAAATGATATTTGTAAGGGAACTTCTTAACCCAATTTCTATTCTTTGGGTTAATCTCCTACTTTCAAATTATGTCATGATATTGTTATGTCATATCTTGTATTTGTACTTTCTTTATGTGTAATTATAGTGAATACACATAATAGATATATTTTATTTAAATGATATTTGTAAGGGAATTTCTTAACCCAATTTCCATTCTTTGGGTTAATATCCTATTTTCAAATTATGTCATGATATTATTCTGTGATGTCTTGTATTTGTACTTTATTTATGTGTACTTATAGTAAATCCACATAATAGATCTATTTTATTTAAAAAATTATCTTTGTAAGGGAACTTCTTAACCCAATTTCCATTCTTTGGGTTAATCTCCTACTTTCAAATTATGTCATGATATTATTATGTCATATCCTGTATTTGTTCATTATTTATGTGTACTTGTAGTGAATACACATAATAGATCTATTTTATTTTAAAAATGCTCTTTGTAAGGGAATTTCTTAACCCAACTTCCATTCTTTGGGTTAATCTCCTACTTTCAAATTATGTCATGATGTTATTATGTCCTATTTTGTATTTTTACTTTCTTTATGTGTACCTATAGTGAATACACATAATAGATCTATTTTATTTTAAAATGCTCTTTTTAAGGACTTCGTCTCAATCTCCTTTCATTGAGGCATATTTGGTTTTATACACAACCTTCTTTTATACGATGTATAAACCCCTTTGACTTTTACGTTTATTCAAAAGGAATCTTTTTTATACGAAGCGTTTTGCTAAACGACAAAAGGGAATGTTTTTCTTTCCGTACTTATGCGGCGACAACGACTTCTCCGCCGCCGTGACCATTATTTGAGTTTCGGCTTCCTCTACAAGCCATCATTTTCTTTTTTAATGAAAAATAAATACAAAGTTTTAACATTCTTTTATTTTGGTATTGAAAATGGTTTTGAAAGTGTTTTTATTATATCAATGTGTTGTATTGATATCTTGTGATTGAAATGTGGAAATGTTATGTTTCCTTTATGCATGTTTTATGTGATACGATTATGTTATGGTTTATGATATGTTTAAACCTATTCATATGAGGAATGTATTGGACTTAATATGTGACGGGTGGAGCCCGCTATAGCTCCTCGATGCATCGGTAGGTCTCATGAGACAACTAGACGTGGAATTGGCCGAGGCCCTTTCCCAATTTGATTTATGGTTTTGGCCGAGGCCTTAATCATTTTAGACGTCTTGGCCGAGGCCTTGACAAAATGTTTCAGAATGTCCGGCATTATATATTCCCTCATTATGAAAGTGGTTATTGATATTGCATGTGATTATTCGACCAGTAGAATATCCATGTGAAGAAGAGAATGGCATTATCTCATTTTACTTTTGCCATATTATGTTGAAGTTCATGTTTAAAAGGCTTTTGTTTTAGTTATACATTGCCTTAAATGTTAATGTTTATTTATGAAAGCTTCCGCAATATTGTTATCCTTACTGAGCATCTGAGCTCACCCCTTTCAATGTTTTAATATTTTCCAGGATGTGAAGAAGTATATTATGAATGACCTGCAGGGATAGTCAGAACAGGATATGAGTGTGGACTATGAAGACCATGTTATTGTAGTTTGTTTAATATTGATGTAATGAAAGACTTATGAATGTATCTAGTGTTTCCAAGGCTACTAAACTAATCAGTCTTTCGAGACTTGATCTTTTGTGATCATGCCAATGTTACGAAGTAATGCACCGACTCTGGGTAGCTGGGGCCGGGGCGTTACAGTTGGTATCAGAGGCAGTTTAGTACAAACCTTGGAAGCTAGATTTAGATAAACTCTGATTAGAGCACATATCCCGAAGATAGACTTTGAGGATTAGTATAGAATAACTTCCTAGAATTTTGTTATTGTAGAGATTTTGTGAGTTTTCCGAGCAATACATCCCTGTCTCGATACGAGCAGGTAGAGGCGGCTCTGGCACAGATGTACCTAGGGGTAAAACCCGAAAACACCGCTTTGAGCTAGACTCGAACGGGAACTGGTGCACGACAACGGGCCTTGCTGCACTCTTGGTTACGACACTCCCGGGGGATATGCTTAGGATAATTCTCATTTTCATTACAAACCACTATGAAGGGTTATGAGTATATACTTCCTCAAAGAAAACATTTCTTTTTATGATTATGGATTATATCCATAAATAGTTCAATTTATGTAAAGTGTTTTACAAGTATGGAATTATGTATTTTGATTCATAAACTAATCTAGTTTATGCCATTGTTTAGAAATGGCGCCTAGTAGAAGGAATGGAAACTGTATCAATGCACGAACTTCGTGTAGGGATTGCCCTCCTGATCAAGATAATTATTGTGGATCTGGAGATAAAACTGGTGCTGATCAACTTATTACCATACTTGGACAACTCACTCAGGTTATGAATAATAACCTTACTCGTATGGAGCACCCTGATCCGCAACGTGGAGGATCAATGCTAGACCGTTTCATGAGGCAACAACCACCAACCTTCAATGGGAGTACAAATCCTATAGTAGCTGAGCAATGGATAAATTCCTTAGAGAAAATATTCCATGCCTTGGGGAGTAGTGAAAGGGAGAAGGTTGTCATGGCAGTTTACCGCCTCACTGGAGATGCCGATCAGTAGTGGTCGCTGATTCAAAACACAAAGGAAGATGATGACGTATCGAATATGGAATGGAGGGAGTTCAAAGATCTTTTCTTAGAAAAATACTTTCCTCGTGACCATCGAGCAGATATGGAAAGGCAATTTCTGAGTCTGAGGCAGAAGGAGGATGAGAATGTCGCAAAGTATGAGGCTAACTTTACAAGGTTAGCGAGGCATGCTGCCGATTATATACGTAACCCAAGGAGTAAGATTGATCGTTTCTTTGATGGGTTAAAACCATTTCTCCGTCGAGCTTTGGTATCACAATCCTTTTCATCATACGAAGATATTGTCTCGTGTGCTATCAAGACAGAAAAGGAATTCTCTAAGTCTTATAACAACAATGTAAAGCAAGAGAAGAAGAGAACGGGGGAACAAGAGACAGATAAAGGGAAAAAGGGAAAGAAGGATTTTCCATTATGTGATAATTGTGGGAAGAATCACCCTGGTACTTGCCTAAAAGGAATGGGAGTTTGTTATAAATGTGGAGAAAAGGGTCACCAGGCTTGTGATTGCAAGGGAAAGAAAGAGGCTATCAAAGTTGAATGCTAAAATTGTAGAGAAATGGGTCATTATGCAAATGAATGTCCTAAGCGTCAGGGAAACTTACCTCAGAAAAGGCCAAGGGATCAAGGACAATCTTATGCTGTGACTATAGTTGAAGCGGAATAATTATTTTATTTGTGTTTTTGGACTCAAGAACTAGATTATGGTTATAAGAATAATGTGATATATATAAGGATTATACTGCAGTACTTGTTGGTTTCAGTAAGGTTTTAATAGGATGAAGGTAATTATATTTTTAGTATGTGACAATAAAAGAAACTTTACTTTGTTTGGGGAATCTGATAAATTGATTTTGGAATTAAGAGACCTTTTAGAGAAAGTCTGGACAGAGGTATTTTGGATAACTATTAAGGTTGGAATGGATTAAGTTGAACTTTGGATAGTATTGTTTAAGGTTAAAAAATTTATGAAGATTATTTTTGGAATAGTATAGTACTATATTTTTAGGAAAAGGACAACCTGCAGGGTGGGGCATAAACCGCCGCGTTGGACAAAGCTGTAGGAATCGAACCCACAATCAAAGTGCGACAGGCCTTTATTTCCTACCACTAGCCTACAGGAAGTCCCTGGTTATTACAAAATAGTTTTACTAATCTAAATGGTATGTGTTAACATTTTGAACCTTATACAATTAGGATAAATAGAATATTTTTGAGTTCTGTTACCATTTGGAGTAAAAGTTGGGTTTGTGGTAAAAATTTATTAACGAATGAAAGTATACATAACAAGTATGTATATTCCCTTACGTTCTTAGTAAATCTCATAAAAAAATTCCTCAACATTATAAACGGTAACTTAAAACAAAAATGTTGTCGGTTAACTTTTCCAACTGGGGATTCAATGACCGTTTAACCAATCACAAGTTTGTGATTTTCTTGTGGTTAAACTTTCTCCTAATCCTGTTTTCTATAACTCTCCATCAGACCTTGATGGTTTGTTTTTCTTCCATATCCATATTTTCATATAATCCTAGAATGGGCTATATCGGGTGACCTTTGTACTTATCTTGCTTTCTTTTAATGTTATATATTTATTAACCTTATTTCCGATGTGGGTTTTCCTCAAAGGTATTTTCTCTTTTCAACCTTTTATTTTCCAAGAAAAATTTCAAATTGCGAGGACGCAATTTATTGAAGGAGGGGAGAATGTAACACCCCGAGCTTCCACGCTACGCTTCTCATTCAATAATGAAATAGCTTGCATTGTACGCAACTTCGAGTTCTAAAACACCACAACTAATTAAAGTAGCCGTTATGAATAGTAATAACCACTTTTTAAAATTATAGAAATTTTATATTTCAGAATGGACTTCATTTTTGTATTCGTAATATCGAAATTAGCCTATGTTGAATTTTTGGTATTTTTCTGAGAACTTCTAATTTTTTATGAATAGTGAAAATCACTTAAAACAACTTTTTTAATCAAAATAATTTGTAATGATAAATTATACTATTGAGTGGTTTTAGAGTATAATTAGAATATATTTTTACCATTTTATCCAATGGTGGTCATTAGAATTAATTTAACATTGAAATTGGACATAAACAATTGCCAATCTTTTGATATAAATTGTTTCTTAAAAACACGCTATTTGGTGTGACAGCGGGAATTAATTATAAAATTAATTAATGCAACTAATATGTTTGGAATTTTGTAAAATAGACATCATTTTTGAATTCGTAATATCAATTATAGCTTAGGGTGAAATTTTGGCTTTATTCTGAAAAACTTCAATTTTTGATGAATAGTGAAACCACTAAGTGGTTGTTAAAAACTGATTTTTCGTTAAAATGAAATATTACCACTTCTGTGATTTGATTTTCAAAAATCCGACATACATGGTTGTCATTAAGAAGTAAAATGTGGTTCAATGAGATTAAAATAATTTTTTGGTGAATAGTAACTTTTAAGTTCTTAATCGCGATTAGAGGTAATTAGTGTAGTTTAAGGTACAAATAATGTTATAATAATATGAGATGAGCATGACACTTGTCCTACTCCTATTGGATGAGTCATGGACGACCAAGACAACCCATGGGTCAACTTGGGGACCCCATGGAGCCACTTTAGATAGAAAATGACATAAATAACTTTTATTTAATGTTAAAGTAAAAAATGACACAAACATAAAATGTTTTACTAAAACAATTTTTAAGTCGGGTTACACAAGTCCAAATTTTGATTATAAATATTCATTAGAAATCTAAAAATATTTCTTACATCATAGTATTTTTCTTATAATTTTTAGACATTAAATAAATTAAATTATTTATGACATCATGATGATGCAGTGATGACCTCATTATTTAACGATTTAAATAAAATGAGAAGATAATGCAAAATCCAAGGCTTACACTTGTCCAAAGCCTATTGTATGAGGATAGTTAGAAACCTTATCACCTTAGCCTCGAATTATATAAGTGTGGGACCTTTAGAATCCGAAAAGCATTGTGAAATAATGTAACATTTCAATCATTCCAAAAGTGCCCCTCCTCTCCACTTATAAAAGGCCCCCACCTCTCCCATCTCATTTACACTTTAAAGCCATTTGGCTCGGCCAACCTCTGCCAAAATACTCTCCCAACTTCCTCCCTTACTCATAGAAGCCTCACATTGGGCAGAACTCTTCCCAAGGAAGCCTTTGGCTCAAATCAAAAAGAGTTACCCGATTTTGAGGTAATGTCTTTTCTAATGTTGTTTTGTTTTATTTTTCTTCTCCAACCCCCTAAACTCTTTTTATTCATTTATTTTGTGACAACAACAGTATCCTCAATATACTAGGATGTTGTTATAAGAAGTATTCGATCTACACTTACACACACCTACATCTAATGGTTAAAGAACATACGGTTTCTGTGGATGGCGAATTTCTGCCTCACGAAACAATGATTGTTCAACACTCATATAACACCTTCAAAGGTGGACATTAAGATGTCAATATATTTATATATGATATATAATGTGTTTATCTTTTACTTATGCTTCTTTATTTTTCATTTGTGTCTTACCTTTATGGCTTCCATTATGGGTATACGCGATATCTTCATTTTAGGAAGTGCGGACTACCGCCCCCTCAAAGTGATTTGAATCGTTAATGCCATATGTGGGATGTATAAAGGATGCAGTAAATGGTATTATACACAATATTATACTGGAATTATATTATACATTTATATCATTATGATTTAGTTCCATTAAATATGAAATTCAAATGAAAGTAGCGTTCATGCGTACGTACGGCTTACCGTCTCCATGAACGGTGCATTTCATTTCTTACCTCTAAATGTTACGTAATATTATAAATGAATGTATATACTGGATATATAAGATATATATGACATCTAAATCATGAATATAATTCTGGATATAATGGATATTTCACCACATAAACAACTTGTAATTATAAGAAGCTTATTATTGACTCAAGTACCAAAGATCGACAAAATGACCGTTATTAACTTAAATAATTACATAATGTTCATATCATTGTAATAAGTGATATAATAAGGATAATGAAATTAAAAATGGTTCTTAATAAGGTATATATTAACTCTAGTTTATTATTCAGGAGGTTAAAGAACGGTTGAGTCAAGTCGGACACAAGGTAAGGGAACTTCTTAACCCAATTTCTATTCTTTGGGTTAATCTCCTACTTTCAAATTATGTCATGATATTGTTATGTCATATCTTGTATTTGTACTTTCTTTATGTGTAATTATAGTGAATACACATAATAGATATATTTTATTTAAATGATATTTGTAAGGGAACTTCTTAACCCAATTTCTATTCTTTGGGTTAATCTTCTACTTTCAAATTATGTCATGATATTGTTATGTCATATCTTGTATTTGTACTTTCTTTATGTGTAATTATAGTGAATACACATAATAGATATATTTTATTTAAATGATATTTGTAAGGGAACTTCTTAACCCAATTTCTATTCTTTGGGTTAATCTCTTACTTTCAAATTATGTCATGATATTGTTATGTCATATCTTGTATTTGTACTTTCTTTATGTGTAATTATAGTGAATACACATAATAGATATATTTTATTTAAATGATATTTGTAAGGGAATTTCTTAACCCAATTTCCATTCTTTGGGTTAATCTCCTATTTTCAAATTATGTCATGATATTATTCTGTGATGTCTTGTATTTGTACTTTATTTATGTGTACTTATAGTAAATACACATAATAGATCTATTTTATTTTAAAAATTATCTTTGTAAGGGAACTTCTTAACCCAATTTCCATTCTTTGGGTTAATCTCCTACTTTCAAATTATGTCATGATATTATTATGTCATATCCTGTATTTGTTCATTATTTATGTGTACTTGTAGTGAATACACATAATAGATCTATTTTATTTTAAAAATTCTCTTTGTAAGGGAATTTCTTATCCCAACTTCCATTCTTTGGGTTAATCTCCTACTTTCAAATTATGTCATGATGTTATTATGTCCTATTTTGTATTTTTACTTTCTTTATGTGTACCTATAGTGAATACACATAATAGATCTATTTTATTTTAAAATGATCTTTTTAAGGACTTCGTCTCAATCTCCTTTCATTGAGGCATATTTGGTTTTATACACAACCTTCTTTTATACGATGTATAAACCCCTTTGACTTTTACGTTTATTCAAAAGGAATCTTTTTTATACGAAGCGTTTTGCTAAACGACAAAAGGGAATGTTTTTCTTTCCGTACTTATGCGGCGACAACGACTTCTCCGCCGCCGTGACCATTATTTGAGTTTCGGCTTCCTCTACAAGCCATCATTTTCTTTTTTAATGAAAAATAAATACAAAGTTTTAACATTCTTTTATTTTGGTATTGAAAATGGTTTTGAAAGCGTTTTTATTATATCTATGTGTTGTATTGATATCTTGTGATTGAAATGTGGAAATGTTATGTTTCCTTTATGCATGTTTTATGTGATACGATTATGTTATGGTTTATGATATGTTTAAACCTATTCATATGAGGAATGTATTGGACTTAATATGTGACGGGTGGAGCCCGATATAGCTCCTCGATGCATCGGTAGGTCTCATGAGACAACTAGACGTGGAATTGGCCGAGGCCCTTTCCCAATTTGATTTATGGTTTTGGCCGAGGCCTTAATCATTTTAGACGTCTTGGCCGAGGCCTTGACAAAATGTTTCAGAATGTCCGGCATTATATATTCCCTCATTATGAAAGTGGTTATTGATATTGCATGTGATTATTCGACCAGTAGAATATCCATGTGAAGAAGAGAATGGCATTATCTCATTTTACTTTTGCCATATTATGTTGAAGTTCATGTTTAAAAGGCTTTTGTTTTAGTTATACATTGCCTTAAATGTTAATGTTTATTTATGAAAGCTTCCGCAATATTGTTATCCTTACTGAGCATCTGAGCTCACCCCTTTCAATGTTTTAATATTTTCCAGGATGTGAAGAAGTATATTATGAATGACCTGCAGGGATAGTCTGAGGGGATATGAAGACAATATGTTGTTGTTGTTTTGGTTTACTTTATGATGTAATGTAACGTTTACAAATGTATCTAGTGTTTCCAAGGCTACTAAACTAATCGGTCTTTCGAGACTTTATCTTTTGTGATCATGCCAATGTTACGAAGTAATGCACCGACTCTGGGTAGCTGGGGTCGGGGCGTTACATTAAACTAAAAATATAATTCTCAAAATGACTTACCAACCTGTAAAAATATTATTTTATGGAAAAAATTCCACATTATCCCTCCAAAGTTCAACATAAGTGTCCTTAATTATTTTTATTAGAAAACAATTTATTATTTTGGATTAATTTGGATAACAACCTTGTAATCTGGAAAAGGATCATCATTCCTCATATATAAATGGAAACTCCCTCCCCTCACTTATTCAAAAATACCATGAAATTTTGATTTTAATCCAATATAAAATTATCTCCCAACAATCTTAGTGTCATTATAGATCTCATATTCCTCCCAAAAGATTATCCTTTTGGTCCTTTAGAAGAGATCCAAAGGAGGTGTCCCTTAGAGAAGGTAATTATCTAAACAAGATATTATATTATTATTCTTAATTTCAAAAAAATAAATTATTTATTTAAAAATAAAATATAATTACTCTATTTTACACCATATACATATATGTAATTATTTTGAAATAATATTTACCTATATCCACTTAAATCAAATTGGTTATAAATATATCACTTATGTATACACCGAACTAATGCCTCAAGAACTAATATCATTAATTTCTCCATTATCACCTAACAATTTTGTAAATTGTGATAAATTTAATTTGTATTTATAATATATTATGATATAATTATTACTTTTTGAATTATTATATCAGAGATAACTTCTTGATTTCACATTTTTGGGTATATGATAACTTCACTCATGTGTATGATGGACTACCACCTTGTGAAGTGTGCTGATTCCTTCAATAATAATAAGGATTATATTAAGGATATATGTAATGAAAATAGGATATACATTTGACATAAAAATTATTCTATAATGATAATATATCATTTAACATTATTTATTTCAATCTAAAATGAAAATAGAAATCATGTTCATGCATACAGAAGACCCAATGTCTCCATTAATGATGTATTTCATTTTATATCACATAATTTTATGGATTACATAATATATATATATAATAAATATATATTATATTTATATAATTTTTATAGTTAGTTATATTATTAAATAATTAAAAAAATAATAAAAACAAGAAAAATAAAGAATAAAAACTTATATGAAAAACAGATTGGTTATTACCATCCATACAAATCAAATTTTTATTCTAAATGTTAGAAAAAATAGTTAAAGTGGGAGAAAAAAGGATAAAAACACACACAGAACTAAGGGGGCCTAATGTGGTTACTACCCAAATCCCATCATTAAAATGGAATTTTTATTAAATTTGGAATAAAAGGTAATAAGATAATAAAATACAGTATTTTATTGGATAATATTTTTATTTAATATATTTAAAATAAACTTTTATTTATGATATTTGTTTCTTAATCTTGTACAACAAATGATATGAATTAAGGTAAGAGATTTCTGTCTCAATTCATTTTTTAATGAGATACAAGCCATATTCACCATGTGTTTCTTATATATGATGTATATAATTCCTATGAATTTATATTATGATGATTTGATATAAAAATATTATTATTTATATATCCATTTTGTGATCACTCTTTCATGGGGATTAGAGTTCAAATGGTCAAACATTCGGTATCTGATTTTTGTCTCAATTTTATTTCATTGAGACACTCATTATGTTATGCACATATATTCTTTCACGAGGTGTATATAAAACACCTTTGAAATTTAATTTCATGAATTTATTTACACCTATTATATTTTATGTTTAATTTTATGTTATTCATTCATGGGGATTATGATTCAATGTTACGAAAGTTTTATGTATTTAATGATATAAACTTGCAGTTTACTAGGATTTTTTGGGATTATGTTTCCAGCAATAAAATATTATGACTAATATATCTATAAAATCATAAATTTTATCATCCTAATACTTTTCATATTATTTTCAAGTAATAATAACATTTTCCACAATTTTTAACTTAATATAATAGGGAATTGTTTATGAACATTTGATAATATTTCTCTTTTCAAGTGAAAATCCACTTTCTACCAAATCAATATTTTCTATTTTTTATAAAAAAAATATACTATTTTTATACAAGGATAAATAAATAAATTTTAATCCATTTTTAACTTTTAAAAAATGATTTCAAAGATGTTTTCATATCATTTTCAAAATAATGCCAAATTTTTTATCGAAAATTTAAAAGGAATGTTTCTTTTAGCGTGTATGACAAGAATAAAACAACTCATAATAAGGAATATAATATTAATTGATGCTTCCATTATATGTTAACATAGTTATTTTCAGATAAAATCAATTTCAAAAATATATATATTTACACGTTTTTTGAATTAGAAATGATATTTTTGTCAATAAATGTTTTAAATGTTCAATCAACATCTTTTAGCAACTGAGATGACATATGTTGATGTGTCCTATTTTTTATAGGGGATATGATCCAATGATAATATTATTATTATTTATTTGAATTTTTTATTTTAATGATGTCATGATACTGGTGAAACCTACTTATTTCTTCTTAGGTGATGCTATGATGAACTAATGAAATGATTATGAAATTTTTCAGTTTTATATAGGTTATGATATGATGATGTGTTTCTGAAGCACATTTAATTTCCTAGGTAATGGTATGATGAAATTTCAATGATATTCAGAAAGACTTATGTATTATTTTCATTATGTGATGGTGGTTACATTACATCCATGTATAGTTTCCATGTTATAACTAAGGATCTAGGTTAATTTATAAGAAAATATAGGTAAGAACTATATATCCCACCAGTTACTTAGGTAATGAATTATATACAATGAAATACACCAAACAGAGAGTTGTTTACGAGAATTGGACTGTGTTTTACGGCTTTTGACAAAGATTTGGGCATTCGGTCGAGGGTTGCTGACGTGAATGGAATTCAAGGATGTCGCAGGCTCATGGTAATGGGAATTCTGTTTCTGTGAGCACCAAGGATGGTGTAATAAGTGGAGTCAAGGCAGGTCCGGTCTTGAGTACTATAGAACTGGCTGGAGAATAAAAGGATCCTCGTTGGTCTGGTGCTGCTGGGGCTACCAATCCATCGAGGTCCCATATGGTGTCTTTTGAGGAAAACAAGATCACTGAGGCATATGGTGTTAAGTCGAACAAGGTTAATCCATTGGTGAATAGGTTTTCAAAATATTAAGGCAGTACTTGGGAGTCCCTGATGCTACTATGGTTGGGCTGAGTTCAGAGCAGAGTGGCGATGGAAGAGAATTCAGTCTTGTGGAGGAAATCACCACATCCATTGTTAAGGTTGTTAGAAACCTGGATCCTCTGGAAAAACCATTTATTTCTTTGAGAAATAGTTTCAAAGGACTCTCTGATGACCTCTCAGCTGCGGGTTTGTAGGAGGGTGTTGTTGTTGGAGGTTAGGATGGTGCAGAGACCTTGTAAGAACAGCAGATTGAATTTCGAGTGCTTGAGCCAGTTTCATTTGTTGACGAGCCCGGGGAGGATCAACAGGCTGGATAATTGAGCCATGAAGTAGGTACCAAGATGGCGGATAACAATCACAATGGGTCAATGAGAAGTCCTGTGGGGGAGAGTATGGACCATAGGATGGGGAATAATGTTGAATCCATTGTTGATAGTGCTACTGCTGAGGATAGGCGCCTTCCGCTGATGGAGTGTAAAAATTCAGCCCAAACACATGAGAGAAACTCGGAGTTTGGTAATACTGCTTTGAGGGAGTGAACTGGATTTGGAAGGGAGAATTCTGGGGATGGGAAAGAGAATGTGAGTGGTCAAGTTGGCATTTCATTTAGTGATATTGTTAAAAGTGGGAATAATATTTCGGCTGTAGATGAAGGGACTTTGTCTGCTACCCCATGATGATGACCAAGGAAGGACTATTCGTTTCTTCCAAGACTGATGCAGACTCGATCTTCAATAAAGAGAACAACAAGGTGACTATGGCCTTTAAAAAGAGGAGAGTGGTCATAAAGGTGTATCCAGACCAATCTATTCTTGACCAGCTTAGGTGTCAGGTTCAAAGTGGAAGTTTTTGGAGGCATCCAAATTGGGAATCAACTATTAGAGAAGAAGACTCCCTCTTGGTATTCAGAGATGAATATGGTAATTATAATGAGTAAGTCCTTTTGGTTTATGGTGTCTGGCTTGTTTGCGGTTGTTTTGTTGGGGTACCAGGACCTATGAAATAGGCTTCTGGAAAATGGAAAAAATGATTCTGCGGTTTTTTAGTCCGAGGGATCATGTTCCATCATTTTCTTATGATTAAGTTCTTCTGAATTGCCAATATTAATGACATGACTGAATGTTATGATCTTTGATATGTAGGTTATAGTATCCAAATGTAATTATAAAATTCTAATATCTATATGATCATGTTATGATTATATATCTCTGTTTTTTACATTACTAAGAATATGATCTCACCCTTTCTAATGTTTTTATTCCCCAGTTTATGAATAAAGGTTTTATGTAGGGTATTTTTGTTAAGATTACTAATGGGGAAGATATTTGTAGGATATATTACATTTTTTTAGTAATTAAGAAGATTATTTTCCATGATTATAAAGGAACTAAACTCTTTTGGTCCTCATGAGAGTGTTTAGTAATATAATGAATATTCCTTTATAAGAATTTAATATCCATATATGAGAAGTCGAGGTCACTATATTTAGCATCGTAAGATAGGTTTAGTTAATCAATACAAACTAGGTATAGAAATTTTTAGTGATAAACCTATGTATATTTATTAGGATATGTCTTGGGATATCTCTATGGATAAGTCTATATATTATTCAAGCTATTAGAAAATGTCATGGAATTTTTGTGAAGTTTGGAGCGAGTGTTTTCTATGAAATTAAATCCATATCGGGAGAGTTTAATTGAATGTGGGTCTTGAACATATGGACACAGTTGTAATAACTAAGAAAACAGATCATTGAGATGGACTTGATCAATTCCATTTTCTTTATAATAGGCCTTACAACCCACCAGGTTTGACACTCCTAGGAGATATGCTTTTGAAATTCACAAACTCTTTATAAGCCATTATAAAGGATTTAACATGATGATGACTACAAATTAAATTGGTTAAAACAAAGATTTTAGGGATTAAAAAGAAGTTGCCTTTAATTATATATCATATAAGTTATTTTCATGATTATTTGATTTCACTCTATAATTAGTATTTTTTGAAACAAAGGTTGTTTATTTTACTAAATTATGGGGACAAAAAAAGAACATGGTTTACACTGAATTCGATGGAAAATTTTATTATGAGTATCCAAATGGGATGATGACTCAAGTAATGAATAATGTTATTATTCATAATCAGTTTTAATGTTATTTGATTAATATTTTTCACCTTATCCAACAATTGGATTTACCAATGAATATAAAGATATTGTACATTTAGAGTTTAGGTAATGGAGAACATGGATGAAAGAATATTTAGTTTTTTATATTTCATGAATATGAGAAGAACCAATCCGGGGAATGTTTTAAAAGAAAGATACAATGTTTTTAATGTTAAAACCAAAGGCATAGATTAATCATTTATTAGGGGAAAATTAATATTTATGGTAATTCAGTGTATATGAATGTTGGTCTACCTAAACAATTCTCAATGGAGAAATATTTTAAATGTGGTTGGTATAGGAATTTTGAAGATTGATGTCAAAGGGGGAATGCTATTGAAGATAATTTGTAAGGTGGTATGAGTAATGGACATACTAATGATGATAAAGATACCATGAGTAATAGATGAATGTTATGGAAAATTATAATAGTGTTGTTTTTTTAATAATGTGGAGAACGATAAAATTGATATTGATTAATTTTAATAAAGTATTCGTATTATATATTTTAGGAATGTCATATTAATGAACATGATGATGAAGTTTACTTAAAAGTTTTATAAAAACGAAATTTTTGAAGTGACTATTTATTGTAAATCAATAATTATGTTATATGAACCATAAAATATATATGAATTTTTCAATATATTTTTTTCAAGGATTTAATTTTTTTTTTCAAATGGTAATGATGAAATAGAAATGGGATTGAATAGAAATGTGATATTTTTATTATGTGAAGATGAGCACTAATTTGTACCAGCTGTTGAGATAATGATTTTTGGATAAATAGATGTGTTATATGAATAAGTAAATTAGATAGTTTTAATTAAATTATTGGTGTGTTAATAAGTGGTTAATGATATCATTTAGGATGTTTTCCATTTTTTGTATTTAATGAATATATCCAGAATTGTATGTTTTAAATAAGTGAATGAGGAATCATATATGTTTTCCATAATATTTTTTGGTAATTTAGGATCTTACTTTGATTGAAGAGAATATAGTATGAAGGTATTGAAATCATTGGTATGTGTGAATAATGATCCACTTTATGATATATGGGGGATTAATGATATGTTTATTAAGAGAAATCTATTGATATTATTTCTAAAATTTTGATTTTTAATTTTTTGGAATGGTTATAATGCAATTTTTTTTAAAATATTTTATGTATAACTTTAGAACATGCCATAGATATTCATTTTTTTACTTCACTATATAATGACTTATACATATATGTAGTTTTATTGACAAAATGGTTGTTTGATTTAGTCAGTGGTGGGGACAAAAAATAATTGTTTTAACATTGAATTTGATAGATTCTTTTCTTATTATTAACTAAATGGGATGATGAATAGAGTAATGTATAATTTTATTATTAATAATCAGTTATCATGATATATGATTTATAATTTTCACCTTATCCAATAGTCAGATTTTCCATATAAGAGAAGGCTAGTGTTCATTTCGAGTTCAAGTAATAGAAAACATGGATGAAAGATCATTAACATTCTTATATGACCAGAATATGGGAATAAAAAATCCAAGGAATGTATCAAATTAAATATATGATGTTTTAGGTGATGAAAACATGGGGATAGAGTATACAATTGTCGGGGGAAATGAGAATTTCAGTTAACACAGTGTATATAAATATTGTTCAACATATCTAATTGTCTATGGATGAATATTTTAAATGTGGTAGGTATGAGAATTTTGAAAATAATTTTCATAGGGGGAATACAGTTGAAGATAATCTATATTGTTTTATGAGTAGTGGCTAAAATTATTATGTTGAAGATACCATGAGTAAAAAATGATCGTTTTTGAATGTTATAACAATGATTTTTATGTAAATCATGAGGATAAGTATTAAAATTATGTTGAATAATTTCTAAAAGGGTTCATTTTTTATATTGTCGGGAAGAGGTATTATGAAATAAAATGATGAAGCATAGTTAAATGTTTAGGAATGAAAAACATTTATTCAATTTTCTATGTATTGGAATTAATGAATTATGTTTTTTGAATTCTGAAATATATAGGGAATTTTCAATATAAGTTTTTTAGGGATTTAGAAAAAATATTGTAAATGGTAATGATGAAATAAAAATGTTATTTAATTGAATGGTGATACTTTGATTATGAGAATATAACCATTAATATGTACTGGATATTGAGATATTCATGTTTGGATAAATAGATGTGGTATATGAATCATGAAATTTGATAGTTTTCATTACCTTATTGGATTGTTGAAAAAGTGGTTTATGATTTCATTTATGTAGAATACAACATTTTTTTATTGAAATAATATATCTAGTAATGTATGTTTTATATAAGAGAATGATGAATCATGTATTTTCTGTATAATATTTTTTGGTATTTTTGGTTATTTCCATTTTTCAAGAGAACATAGGATAAAATTATTCAAATTATTGGTTTGTGAAAATCGTGATCAACTTTATGATATTTGGGGGATTAATGTTATGATTATTTTGAGAAATCTTGTGAACTTATTTTTAACATTTTGGTTTGTAATTTATTAGAAGGGTTATAACGCTAACAGTTTATGAAATGGTTTATGTTTTACTTTGGAATAGGCTTTTGATATTCAGTTGATTACTTCCCCATATAAAGACTTATCAACATTGGATAACCTATGATAAATATTTTTTTGGTGATGATTACTAAAGATAGATGGATTTAATTATGATTATATATATGGATCTCATGATCTATTAGTTCTTCTATAACTACCAAGTAAACTTTATTTATTGGAGTAAGATATGATGTGGAAATTGATCAAGACACAAGCAATGAATGATATTATTATAATGAAATGAAATAAAATCTTGTAAATATACATCATTGTGAAAATTATTCATCTTTTTTAAACGGAACATGAACTAAAATTTTGGATTGTTATCATGATTTATTATTTTATAAATGAAATTTTTCATTCCACTTAGTTTTTTTTGATTTATAGTCTTCAACCTTCTTAGTCTCATACACATTATTGTGATCAATATTCTCTATCACTATATCCATATTTCAGTTTAGTTTTCTCTATTATGTTCATGTTTTCACTTCCTACCTATCTTATAAAATTTGGAAACCTGTTATGTGTTACTCTATATGAAATACTCATATACCTTTATCTTTTAAAATATGATGTTTTGTTAACAAATTTTATGTTGTGGTTTTCTATGAATAAAAGTTCATATGTTATACCTTTTATGTCAAATAATAATTTTGAGAGTGAAATTCATTTACTGGGGGGTATAATTTAAGTACAAATGTTTTATGAAATATATATTTTTCCTATTAAATTTAACATTTTTCATATTTTTGATTATATGGAACACTAATTTTATCATTTGTTATCCAAAATACAGAGTTTATAATATGTTATAAGAAATAATGATAGCTTGAATGACACACAACACCTACTTTCAAAAAACTGTGAAATGATATTATTTTAAATATGTCTATTATAACCTAGATTTAGAATTTGTGGGAATGAATTCTATTAATTAATTTATTAAATATATGAATTAAATTTTTTATAAACGAATTGTAAATAATCAATCATTTTTTATTAAAGTAGTTATAATTCATAAAAAAATTTGTTAAAAATTGTAATTATTATTTCATTATAAAATATTCTCATTTTTTATATATATTTTCATACCATTTATTTCATATAATAAAGTTTATTTTTTAAATAATTATATAGTAAATAATTCATTATACAATTTGGGGTTCCTTGGAAATTATTAATTTCTTAGAGAATCATGAAATACATTGAATTTTTATAAAATACAAATTTTTATCAATATATTATGTTATATAATTTCCTCATCATGATTTAAAATATCATAAATATTCTCCAGTAATATATAATCCACTTATGTGCCTTTGGAACAACATTATGTTGGATTTTTGTGTTTTTATATTCTATGGTTAAGAGAAAGGGTTTTTATGAAAAATGATTTAATGTGAATGATGTTTACCAATTTTTGTTTAATTTAAATTACCCATAAATAAATTTTTTAAACTAAATTGATATATTATATATTAATTTATTTTAATTTACATTCATATAATAATTATTATTAGACATATAGTTAATATAAAATCATCTTCTATTGAAAATATACTCTTCTTTAAAATCTGATTTTCATCATGTATACAAGTTTTATTATAAATTTATGTTTTTCTACTTGTACAAAAAAAAATTCGAAAAAATAATAATAATTTTTAAATTCACCGCATAAAAAATATCTTGTTGTGAATTTTGTGGATTTTTCTGATCATTTCCTTTTTTTATTAATTGTGAATAATATTGAATTTTAATTGAAATGTGTGATTCCATTTTATTTATTTATAAATAAAATTATATATTATTAATTTTAATTTAAATTAGTTATATTATACATCAATTAATATAATTTATTTTATTGGGATAAATTCCATATTGAAATTGGATGTAAAACCTTTTTAAACATTTGAAAATGTTCTCATAATAACCCTTCTTTTTTGTCAGGTCAATGGGATTAATTTGAAATGAAAAGTTTATACTAATGAAAAATTGAGGTCGTTAAAATGGACTCCATATTTTGAATTGTATTAATTTTTATGATCTAATAAGTTCAAATAATTTTTTTCCAAAATGAATATTGAATATTGTATATAAAAATAACCACAGTTCAAGTAAAAATGAGTTTATAGTGGGGATAAACTAAGAATATAATGCTTTAAAATACTTATAAACATGTCAAAATATAATTTTATGGGAATATGTACCACTTATACTTCTATATACAGACCTTGGTTTCATTTTGAATCTCATTTACCTATAATTAATTTATTATTTTGGACTCTTGATAAATTTTCACATAATTTTCATGAGGGTTAACATTGTCCAATTATCGACAAGAACTCCCTCAACTAACATATTCACCCCTAAAAAGAACATTTTATCTAAAAAATCAGAAATATTATCCACCCAAAACCATAGTCAGAGATTAGATATTCTATTATCCCAAAAGTCTATCCATATCTTCATGAAGAGGAGAACCAAAAACAATTTCTCCTAGAGAAGGTAATTGTCCTATCAAGCTAAATCATTGTTATTTTTTAATTTTACTCCATAAATAATATCATTAAACATCCATTATAATTAAAATATTAAATAAAATATATTTATATGTTATTAATTTTATGAAATAATATTTTTCTATCTACACTTTCATCAAATGGGTTATGATATAATCGTTCTTTTGTATGCCTGACTGCTGCCTCAAAAACCAATGAAATTAATTTATATATTAACACCTATCATGGTTGAAATAATAATTTTTTTAAAAAATATATATATATATATTATTTATCATATTATTATTATTCTGTAATGATTATACACTATATACCTTCATGCTTTCCCATTTATGGGAATATGACAACATCACTCGTTTATACAACAGACTACCGCCTCAAGAAATGATGTCATTCATTCACACAATAAATGGAATGTATTAAGGAAGGATTTAATGAGATAATGCGATATATGTGTGGTAAATAATTTCTTAATGGTAATTTACATTTCATTCTTTAAATCAAAAAAGAAAACAAAAACTTTATTCATGCATATGTATGGCCTACCATCTCAATGAATGGTGTATTTAATTTAATATCACTATATTTAATAGATTACTCAAAGAATATATATAATGAATATATATTATAAATATATCATGGAAAAAATTAAATATATTTTCAATTAATGGTAAAATTTAAAAAATAAAATAATGAAAAATAAAAACATATAGTAAAAAGCGGCTATTAACAAAGACGTAACCTTAATATGGAATTTTTAATACATATGTAATAAATTTTATTAGGAAATAATATACGATATGATATATGTATATATTATTCTTTAATATATTTATAATAAAATTATATTTATTATACAGATGTTTTTAACATTAATGACGAATTTCAATACATAAATTAAGGAATTTCTATCACAATTATATTTTCTATTAGACACATTCCATTTTGAACAAGTGTTTCATTTATGTAATTTACATACGTACCATGAATTTATTTTAAGGGTGTTCTAGTCAAAATTATAAGCATTTATATCTTCATTTTTTACCCCTCATTCAAAGTATTAATTACTCAAATTATTACCCAAGAAGTAAGGTATTTTTGTCACAATTTTTCTTCTTTGATACATCTATTAGATTATACAAAAATATAATTTAATGAAGTCTATATAAAACAACATTGATATATAATATGATGAATTTATTTATACTGAAGTTACTTTATGTTTAATTTTATGATATTTCATCATGGGGCTTATAATTCAATGTTACCAAAGTGGTGAATATTTAAATATTATAGTCCCATTTTTTATCCAGATTGTTTATGATTATATTTCTAGAGATAAAATGTTCTGATAAATCTCTCATGAAAATATTTATTTTTATTATCCCCCAGTTATAAATTTTAATTTTATGTAATAACAGACTTTTACATATCTTCAAAAATTAAAATAATAGGGAAATTTATTTTACTAAAATCGGTCTTAATTTTCTCTTCACCCAAAAATCTGTTTTCTTCCTAAACAATGTTTTAAAAAAAATTTGTTCAATTTTTTTTTATTATTCCCATTTTATAATAATGTTATTTTCTCCATTTTGGAACTTTTTTAAGGATTATTTTATTTTTTCAAAACAATTCACATTTTCCTTTTACAAAAAATATGAAAGAATATTAGTTTTTATCTAAAGAACATGAATGAAACATCTATTAATTATGACTATTATTTTATTTCAATTATTCTTCAAAAGAAAATCATTTTTATTTTCAAATTACAATAATATAAAAAATATTGTGTTTTAAAATGTGTCATTTTAAAGTGTAAAAGAATATATTCCTTCAGAATTTTTTTAAATGATCGATCAAAATCATTTTCTATCTAGGATAACATTCGTTGATGTAAATTATTAATTATTGTGAATCCCAGACCCATGAAGCCTAGAGTTTGAGCATTATTTTAATACATTTCCATGATTACATGGAATACAATTCCAATGTACCGATCCATTTATTATTCAAGGAAAAATAGATTACAAACATGAACATTAAATTATAATTTCGAACATAAAATACAATATAGATAATTGTTTGAGAACATAATTATTCTCCTAGATTAAAACTATATTTCAGTCATAATACACTTCATGGAATTTTAGAAAAATAAAAATAATAGAGGGTTGAGCATAGATGTTCGGTAAGTGTAAGCATACAACAAAAGATGTTATGAATAAATGATTATAATCCTTATGGAAATAAGTATAATTGAAACACAACCCCTTTAAACATAACATTGATCATTAAATAGAAATAATAAATAATTACATATAAAACAAGAATAACCATGGATATTATCGTAGTATAATATTCACATGGAATATCTATAACTAAAATAATGACGTGGGAATTCATAATGTCGAACATATGCACTATCAAGATATATCCTCAAAATATCAACTATTAAGATATATCCTCATGAAATTTTAGGTTTCTGCGTAGAAAACATACTAATTTGAGTCATGATCTATCCTCTTTAAAATGTTTTACTGCTTAGAAAACAAATGAAATGGTTTAATTTTTCAAACTAATTTCATCTTATTAGATCTACGGATGTATCATGCTTCTATAGAAGGCCCCACCCATCACATACTATGTCCAATTCATTTCTAATTTGGAAATGATGAAACATAAATAAAATAAACATTCACATTAAAAACTAGTATAAGAATAATGAATACTTTAAACATAAACCAAGAATGGTATATAAATATCACATCCATAGTCAGGCATATTATATAACATTCAATCCAATATGGTAGATTGTATTATAATAAATCCACCAAAAATAATCATAAAATCTAATAATGGATTTTGACATAGATGAAAATTATATACTAAAATAATTAATTCACTTTGAAATAAATATCCCTTTTTATATTGAAAACATTAAAAATCCATACAATTTTAAAAGAAAACATATCTTTTGAAAATAACCCTATATGCTTGAATGGGATCCTTCAAACTTTTATGGTGTTATAATAGTATAAAAAAGGTGCTCACGATATAAATGTTAATAAAACTTTATTTCCTTAATTTTTTGAAAAGGTCACAATGTACATCATTTAGAAAAAGACAGAAATATTCATTTCAAATTGTTTAAAAAAAGTAAAAATAAATTTAATTTATTTTATAATATTTTGATATATATTTTATGTAACATGGACATGGATTATAATTATATCCCAATAGATACTTATATATAAAAATTCTCAGCTAAAATGAGATTGTGAAATTAACCCGTACATTGGAATTTCCTTTATTAAAGGGTGTGTTATGAACAAAAATAATAGTTTAAGAAATATATTAAATTATATGAGAACCATATCCATATTTATTATATCATATATGATCCTATTATCTACTTTTGGTAATAATATATCATTATTACTGTTTCATAGTGTGTTAATTGCTTCATTTTCCAATCCTTTTATCATGTAAGTCTTTTTTTAGGAATAGTATATATTTTATTCATATCCCAAAAGATATCATGTTCATAAATATTATTTTTACTCATAATATAATTTTTAAAATCAGTCTTTAGTGGTTATCATGGAGAATGGATCTCACTACTTTGTGGAGATGGTAGGTCGTACGTACGCACTCGAGAGGATATCATTCCCCTGATGGTTAAATGGTATGAAATTTGATGGTATATTAATTATAAATATTATTTATCATGTTATATTCATTATTTAAATCCATTATACTCATCATTATACCCTTAGAAACAAATAGGTGTTGAATAACATATTACACCATGGTGTGGAGACGGTAAGTCGTACATATGCACAAATGGTGATATTTATTTTTATAGGATTGGTAAAAGGATAATTATGGTTGTTACATAATAATAATAATATCTCAACATTTTTATTATAGTCTATATAGTAATTTATTATTCAATTGACATATGTATAAGAAGTATAATAATAAAATAAATTTAAATGATTTGGTAAACCAATTACCTCTTCTTCGAGTGCTTCCTTAAGATTTGTACAAAAGACCTTTATGTTGGATTTATTCCAAAGTGTGGAATCTAGGATTATGATATGGATGTTTAGAGGAAAAGTGTTCAGGGGTTGTCCTATCCAATTGGGCTTGGAGGATTTAATATCAAAGAAGTAGAAGTTCTCTTTTATAAGAGATATGAGGGGAACTTTTTGAAGATCCTTAAATATTAATTTTTCATAAATTTAATTTCAGTTTCAAAATGATCCAGAGTGATTTATTTATATAATTACATGTATCAGATTATAAATCCCCTCACCCAATGTATTTTAGACATTTTAAAGTCATAATATTAACCTTATCTTCTAGATTTAACCCTTATTTAAATAGTTTAACTCTTACCATGTCATTAGGTATTTTTAAACTATATGGTTAATATAGTTATAATAAAGTTGATAAATAATCCCAATTGGTTCATTAATGACATATATGACATTATAAAAGTTATGTGGTGTAAACATTGATTTTTATGACATTTGTATCATTTAATAATATAATATTTTTTTAAATACCATTTATGTTAATTTCAATACAATTCGATATTTTTATTCTAAAAACTAAAAACTATGATGATAACATCGATCCAATAATTAAGTTGTGTCACTAATGTGCCTATGTTTTATATTAAATTGTTTCATATCATTAATTAAGTCTAATTATATTCATTTTAAATATTTTGATATCAATGATTTGATATTTTTATTAATAAAATAATTTTAGCATCACTATTGTTTCATCATTAATGATAATTATTTAATCTATAAAAATTATAAATAAATTTTAATTATGTAGTTAATTATTTTATCTTCTATATAATTTTTTTATCAATATTATCTCTGTGAGATATCTATATTAAAATGAATATTATTTTAAGAAATGGGAGTGTTACATTTTCTCACAATCATTATTATTAATATTATTCATGTAGTATTCATGGAAAAGGGTATACTAAATTAATAAATATAAAATAATATGTGACAACGGTCAAATTTATTCATCCAATATAAGTTTTACAGGTGTCCGGTTAATTTTATAATATTATTAGTAACTTTATTTACTCAATTTACCCTTAAGCGTAGTAAAACAAATTACTAAAGATATTATTCATAATGCCAAAAAATAAATGGAAATAATTACATAATATTGACCCAATGACTAAAAATATAGAATAAATTTTTCAAAATTCAAAACATATATGTTTTAGTAAATAATCTAATTTAAATTACGTTGTCAAATAAAAAACTGGATATTAAATGTTAAAACATTGGAAATGATTAATTTTTTTCATAAATATTAAAGTAAAAATTAAATCCAATCACCACTAATATATTTAAAGATAAAAATATAATAGATTTATACATTTAAAAATTCAAATTTATAATTTGGAAATATAAATTATTTCAACGAAAAATGTTTTTTCAATTAAAATTTAGCATTTTTTACTATTCATCAGAAATCGAAATTTCTAAAAATAATAATAATATTTTAAAAAAGTAAATTATGATATTAATATTTCAATGAATATGTTTTTTTATAAATAAATATATAAATATTCAAAATAGTGCATTTTAAATGGGGTTTCCATTAAAACGCGTCAAAAACAACATTATTTAAAAAATAATTATTTTATCTGAAAATCTAAATTTTTTCTTATATAATGTATAGAAAATACATAATATTAATGGTAAAATTATATAAAATATAAAAATTTAAACATTGTTTAATGCTATTAATAACCTCAAATTTAATAGCTAAGTTATATATTATATTAAATAATATTATTTTATTAACATATTTTTGATCGATAAAACAAGGACATGGGTCAAATGCAAGTTAACTCATTAATGCGTATAGTGTAAGATTATCATGGTTATATATAAAAAGAAACCTAGAAAAATAATTAATTTATTAAGAAATAAGAATCTCATAATATCTCAGGATGTTAGAGCCTCCCCTACATTAACAAATTGCATCCCTACAGTTTGAAATTTTTCTTATAATATAAAAGGTTGATAATAAAAAATACCATTATGTAAAACCCACATCGAAAATAGAGTTAATGAAATAAAATGATTATAATAGGGAAAGATAAATGTGAAGGTCACTAGAAAATTATCCTATCAAACAGGATAATATTAGTGGAAAGTACTGATATGTCCTTAGAGGAAAATAGAAATATTTTTATGGAGTGATTAATGTCATCAATCAAAAAAACATAACAATCAACTGAAAATTGAGGGCCTCAAATCCCTAAATATATGATGTTATTAACTTTTATCGGTTCAATTGTATTTAAATTGAGATACATTTTTAGGATAACACAATTTTTAGTTTATTTCATAGATTTGAGGGATTATTATACTATATAGATAAGTACAAGGTAAACCATACTTGATTGCACCAATTTTATCCTTTTGTTGTGTTTCTATCTATCTTCACTTCAACCTTTAAATATTTACTTACACAAAAAATGATAGACCAATCTATCCAATAAGTCATACATTAAACTAAAATATTAATATACACAATTCATCTTACTCTATTCCAATGTTATGACTCGACCAAAATACTTCCATACAAAATCATAATCCCAAAAGGCCTCTAAAATTTCAAAAATCAATCCACACATCAAATTCCCCAAACAATGTAATGTATCTCTTATTGTTACATACCAAATTTTTTATTACCTCTAAATCTATAATGATAACTCCTATGCCTCCAAATCCATAATGAATAATTATTGAATTTTAATAATATTATATCTTATGAATGTTATAACCACAAATCCATTTATGTAAAAATTCATGAATCCAGATAGAATATATACATAATCATTACACATTACACATAAACCATTTACCATGTTTCAATATATTATTCCTTAATAACTCCTTCATATAATTTATCTTTTGTGTGTCTTCATTATCAGTACTATAACAATTACCAGTATAACCTTGATAATTCTAAATATTGACCAAAACTCAATGAAAAATGCGAGAAACACTATTCGTAATGACATAGTCTTAAAGAATCATTTATATGATATATATATGGTTCCATATTCTACTCAATCTATATGTCTATTGGATTATACAAGGTTTTTGATTACTAAATCTATAAGATGATATACTATAATTATCAATATAAAAAATTATTCAAAAGGTTATGTTTTCTAACAATTGATTTCTAAATATAATTTCCAAGGTTTTTGCTAAAATTACTCTAATTCCAACTATAATGCTCCGACTATAGTATCTTGGAGTCTGTGAGTTATTTTAATAAAATGGAATGATTATTGAGAATCAAACCCCAAAATACTGATTAGTTTAGCGGTACTAGAATGTATATTACAAACATGATCTTTACATTTTAATTTAGAATAAAAATACAACATTGATAATCATCTGATAATTCCATTATTCTCCTAGCTTATCCCTACATATCAATGATAATACACTTCATGGAATCCTGGGAGAATAAAACATAAGAAAGGGGTGAGATCATATGCTCATTATGGGTAAGCATACAGTAATAACTATCAAGAATTATCAGTCATAAACCTAATGAAAAGATGTATAACTGAAACAAAATCCATTAAAACATAATCTTTTTCATAATATGGTAAGAATAAATAATACCATATAAAGGAATCATATCCATGGATACTCTATTAGTCGAATAATCTAATGGTATATCAATAGTGAATATCGTAATGAGAGAATTCAAAATTCCAGACATCTACACTATCAAGATATATCCTAAAGGTAACTACTATCAAAATTTATTTGTCTCTATCTAATTTAATCTCATGAGACCTACTGATACATTGAGGGGCTATAGTGGCCCCCACATAACACATACTAAGTCCAATACATTCCTCATATGAATGTGATGAAACATAAATAACATAATCATTAGTATTCAGAACTAGTATACAAATTATGAATACACTAACCATAAACCAATAATAGTATCTAAATGGAACATACACATTCACACATCTCATAAACCCTTCAATACAATATGGTAGATTGAATCATAATAAATCAACCAAAATTAATAATAAAATCTAAAAAAGGATATTGACATAGATGAAGATAATCTAATAAAATGATTAATACTCATTGATAGAAATATCCCTTTTGTACTTATGCAACATTAAAAACCCATTAAATTACAAAAGGTAACATTTCATTTGGAAATTACTATGCAATATTTAATGGTATGATTCAAAATGATAAGGCATTATAATAGTGATAAATAGCTGCTCATGTAGTATAAGTTAAAAAAACATTCTTTCATTAATTTGTCTAAAAGGTCATAAAGTACCTCATTTGAATAATGATAGGAGGAATCCATTTAAAATGTATTACAAAAGAAAAAAAAATGAATTTAAACAAATTTAAAAAAATTAGTAACATTTTGAAATACATTTTACATATCATGGGAATGGATGAAAATAATATCATAGTAGAAACATTTGTATAAATAACCGTATGTAATAATCATATTGTGAAATTAACACTTACCAAGAACTTTCTTTTAGTAGAGGTAAAGTTATCCTACTATATAATCATTAATCAATGTTATTAAATTTTAATAGAACCATATCCTTACTTATGATATCATATATGATCCTATTATATCCATTTGGTAATAATATATCAGTAATGTCATTTTTTCTGATGTTAACTGCTACATTTTCCAATTTCTTTTTTTATATAAGTCAGGTTTTTCTTCATAGGATATATTTTATTGACATCCATATTGAAATTATGTTCATAATTATTATTTTTAATCATCATATATGTTTTATAATCATTTTTTAATGGTTAATATAGAGAATGAATCTCATCGTTTGGTGGAGTGATTAAGCCGTACGTACGCACGAGCGATGATATCATTTCCTTTATGATAAAATGGTATATAATTGTATGGTATATTAATTATAAAGAATAATTATCATGATATAATAATTATTTATATCCATTATAACCATTATTATAACAATCCAAATAAATTAGTTTTGAATAACAAATTACCCCATTACATGGGATGGTAGGCCATACATACACACACATGGTGATATTTTTTTATAATAAGGGTAAAATGAATAATATAGTTCTCCCATAATCAAAATAACATATAAAAATATATATCATTTTGGAAATGTTACCTTAGATTGTAAAATACATAGGAATAGGAAGTATAAGAAGAAAATAAATTTAATTGAATTAGAAACAGAATTACATTTTCATTGAATGTCTCATTTTGATTTAAACAAAAGGGCCCTTAGGTTTCCATTATACCAAATATATGGCCTATAGGATAATGTAACGGAATTTGGGAGGAAATGTTTCTAGGGTTTGGAAAATCCAAATTGCATTGTACGTGTGAATTAAAGTGAAGGAGATATTCCCTTTTACAAGGGAGGTGAGGAGAACAATTAGAAAATATAAAAATATTAGTTTATTATAAATTGTTTTTCTGTATCAAATAGATCAAAAGTGATTTATTTAGAGGATATGATCTGAATGGGTCTAAATACAATAATATAATTAATTATTGACCTATTTAGGTAAAAATATTAACCATATCTTTTGGATTTAACATTTAGATGAATCTTTTAAATCATACCATGTCTTTAAGGTTTTTTACACAATAGGGTTAATATAGTTACTTCAAAATTAAAAAATGAACCCCAATTGGATCAATAATGACATAATTTAAATTATAAAATTTACATGGATGAATAAAATAATTTTATGACATTAATATCATTTAATAAAATAGTATTTATTTTTCAATATCATTCACGTCAGTTTTAATACTATTCAATTTTTTCATTTAAAAAAATATTAAAAAACATGATAACATAGACGACATAGATAAAATATGTCAATTTTTTTAAAGCATATATAAAATTATTTTATGCCATTAATAATGTAAATGTATATTAATTTTAATATTTTTAATATCATATAATTTTTATTATATTAATAAAATAATTTCTACATCACTATTGTATCATCATTAATGATAATTGTTAAATATCTAAAATTTATAAATAAATTTCTATAAAATAGGGTATTATTTTATCTTTTCATAGACTATTTTTAATTATATTATGTCCTAGATATCTATACAATAAAATTATTATACCTATAAAGATGAGAGTGATATTTTTTGGTTCATTAATTTTTTTAATATTCATGTCATATTCACGCACAATGGTCTATTAAATGAATCAATTAAAAATATTTGGTGATAAGGGTCTATTTTTTTTATAAAATAGAATTATGATAGGTTCTAAAGTAGTTTTGTAATATTAATTGTACCTTTAATAACCTTTTTTACCCTTAACCATGGTAATAAAAAATTTACTAATGTTACTATTAAGAATAAAAAAACAATAGGACCATATTACATAATTTGGACCCAAGAACTCCAAATATGGAATAAATTTTTCAAAATTTAAAAAACAGATGCGGAACTAATTAATATGAAATATATCAATATTTATGAATGAAATAATGGGTTTTTAGAAGATAAAACATTGAAAAATAATGAAATATTTTTACATAAAAATTGATGGAAAAATTAAAAACCATAAAAAAATATTTTTATTGATTAAAATATAATATTTTCATACGTTAATACAACTCAAATTGAAAATTAAACAATATAAATTATTTTATTGAAGAATTTTTTTTCAATTTAAATTTATCATTTCTTTTACAATTCATCAAAACATGAATCTTATCAGAAAAAAAATAAAAAATTGATGAAAATTAGATTTTGATATTAATTTTTCAATGAAGAAAGTTATTTTATAAAATTAAACATATAATAGTTTGAAATATTTGATTTAAAATGGATTCATTGTTAAAAGGAAGTGAAATTGCAATTTATTAAAAATTCTTCCTTTATCTGAAAAATTTACTTATTTCTTATGTCATGCCTAAAAAAATAAAAAAGAGGAATTTTAAAACTATATAGTATATATAATAAAATGTGGTTAATAAAATTTATAAATTCTAATTTAATCGCATGTTTTTATATATTATATTAAATAGATATATATTATTAATATATTATTATTTGGTAAAGATGGGTCTCGCATGTAATACAAGACAACACATTTATGCGTGTAGTGTAATATTAACAGGGTGATGAGTAAAAATAATGAAAGAAAAAAATTAAATATATTCAGTGATAAAAATATAATAATGTGTCGAGGTGAAACAATTACTTAGGATATGATCCAATTATATCATTCTAATTCTGTCACAAAATATTTTATTTTGATGATGACATGATACTTATGAAACGATATTCATTATCTATGGATTATATAACGATGAAATGATGTAATGTTTATTTATCATATAACATTCCCATAGGTTTTGATACAATGAAGATTTTATGGATCCCATTTAATTTCAAGAGTTACGATATAATGAATGATTTATAATCTATTGGAAAACATGTGTATGATTTTAATTATGTTATGGTGGTTATGTTATAACAGAATACATGTGGTATATATATCTCCCTATACGGTATTTGGAAAATAATTATATCTTATTATATAAACATGACTAGAATGTGGATTAAACTGATTTTAGTAAGGTAATTTGTCCACTATGATGGTTTTGGGAGTGAATGATGACTACTATGATGGGTTGATGATTGTACTCATTCAACTTTAATGAAATCTATTCCATAGACGATAGTGGTGTGTCCCACCTTGGAGGTGTTTCCACCCAAGACGTTCTATGGAATTTTTTTAAAATGATCATTGAAAACTAAAGAAGTGATATTCTATACATATATGTATACCAAAATACTATGTATTTTGAAAATGTTATTATCTCATGGATCATTTTATTTGTTGTCCTTACGAGTCATGTCTTATGAACTACCAATCATTATTACATGACTCAAGATTATGATATTTAATTTGCAGCTTTTAGTATTTAAAATTCATTCTAATGTTATAATACCATTATGATCAGGTTATAATTACATATCACCATTATTTACCCTTATTGAGAATCTAAGATCACCCTTTGATATGTTTCCTTTCCCTAAGATATAATGAATTTTTTATGTAGGGTATGATTATAAAGTTTACTAAATGGGAATATATTTATTGGATACATTGTATATCATGTAGTAATAAAAATTATTTTCGTTCATGATTCTAATTTCCCTTAACTTTCATGGTCCTTAAGAAGATGTTTTTGTAATTTAATGAATTTTAATATAAAAAGATACTATATCTATATATGAAAATCCATGTTTTTTATAATAAAATATTTAGCACCATTAGTAACTATAATAAAATAATCATTTATTGTATTTTCACTAACATATTATCAATAATTTTCTTTTCCTCTGTAGTGATTCATAATATCCTCCAGTCAATATCAGGATTCTATAAAATCACCAAATTTACTTTACTCACATTGATTCTCAGTCATTGTCTCCCTCTTCAACATCTAAAGGATAATTATATAATATATTGATCTCTTTTTCAATCACAAGGAAATATCCTAAAAAATACCTCTATGACTTCAATTTATGAAATATGAGGAAGAAGCTAGTTTTTGTATCTTGAACTCTTCATCAATAGATAAAATCCATATTCCACTCTATTTTATGGTTTATTCCATTTTTTCATTTGTTAAAACAGTGATTATGAGAGATCTCAATCCCCTATGATGTAGAAAATTTGTGGCCTATTAAAGCATTTGTAATATTTACTTGGTGTTATAAGATCAGATTTGTTAGTCTCTTTCAATGTGATGCCGTAAACTCTGAGTGTTAATCATGAGATAGATAAGAAATATGATATTAAATGACATTATCCTAAATTTATTTGTATGTACTTTACTTAATAATACACCTTATAGATCTAATCAAGGGAAATTATGACTCCCATCAACTTGTTTAATATCTAAGGGTTACATGAAATCTATATTCATAGTTATATAATAGAATATACTAGAATCACCAGCATCCTACTTTCATGTTCTAATCCAAGTCATTATCATATTCTTCACTTTGACATATATTATTCATCCACTTTAATTAAAGGAGTATACCAATATATCATTAGTAAATACGTCTTCCCCTTAAGTTAAAACCTAACAATAATTATATAATCAGAATAATCTCCCTAATCAATTTTAACACAATAACTATTGATCATTTATAATTCATTAAATGTTAAAATAATTAAATCATGACATGTATTTACATTATATATGATATGAATGGGAATATCAATCTCCACCATGTGTAAAAAATAATAAATGAAATGTATGTATACACTAATGTAAATAATGTGTCCAAGTAGAACATGAATTATCATCAATAATTCATTAAACACTAAGAATAAATCCAACATGAAATTAATTGACATTATATATGATATTAATGGGAACATCCATATCCCAATTTTAATTTGTTTTTAACATAATATTAATAATTACACTTAATTAAAACATCAATTTAATTGTGATAATTCATAGAATCAATTGGAACAAATTTAGTGACACATCCTAATAAATCACATATTTCATCAAAACCGTATCTTGAATAAAAAACAGACAATGGATTATGATGTATTCTTCCGCATGGATAAAAAAATCAATAACAAAATATATAGTAAGAAATTATACCCCAATATATCCCACATTATGGGTTAGAAAATTTATCACTCTTTGAATAAGGGTGGAAACACAAACATCACACTGATCCATGAACTATTTTTCATTATATATTTACTCTATAATTAAAATAGATAAATATTCCATTTTATCACCATATCCAACCAATTATGTAACATATTGACTGTAGTTACCTAGAGATATTGGTTATCATACCACATTAGATAAATATACAAAAGATCACATCCTTAAGCATCAAATTATTTTGATTTCATGGGAGAAATAAATACATACATAGTTCTCACATTACATTTGAAAACATGAAATAATATATACAATTAATGTTTATAAAGTGTTATTTATTAAAGTATTGAAAAAAATCATTCATAAATCCCTCCCTAGTATCATGGGGAATGGAAAACAAAGTTAAGGTTGAGGTAAAATTCATAAAAAGAATTTATACAAAATAATCATAGAATTAATAAAGAATGAATAAAATAAAATAGATAATGAAAAGTATGTTATTACATATTACTAATATAATAAAAGTTATATAACTCAATGTGTGACATAACAACAAAAATAATCACATGGAAAACATTAACTAGTTTCATAATGATATAATTTCAATATCCAAAAATCATAATCATAATATCGTAGAAAAATTCCAAGACATCGTATATAAATACGTATGGGGTACACTAAATACCCAAAAAAATGATATATCATTATACTTATCACTCCATCAAGAGGATATAACATGATCCATTCATCAAATTATATGTCCAAAAAAAATCATATTATAAAATAAATAAATAATCAAAAGAATCATTTATATTGAAAAAGTTATATACAAAAGGTCAATATTTTAATCGGTCAATAGATAAGACAACATGATCATAATCCAACGATAAAAATATGGTGGATAGTAAAATTTGAAAATATACCTAGGGAAACATATGTTACACAAATGGATATTGACATAGATGAGTATACCATCAAAATAATACTTGAGTATTTCATTGAATATATGAGTAAACTATGATTTTCTTTTTTTATATCATTTTAAAAAAATCCATAATATTTAGAAAATTAATTTCATTAAAAATAAAACATGAAAATTGTAATATAATATTCATAATAAATAATATTTATTATTTTTGAGGAATTAATTTATTAGATATATGTTAAAACACTTACTCCTTACACAGTTTTGGAAAAAGGAAAAAGTACCTTGTTTGGATAATGAGTAGAAGATAACATTTCAATATAATTAATGAAAGTAGAATATAGTTGAAAATTATTATAAATAATCAATTGATAATAATAAAAACATTACTGAAATCATTATTGAGGTCATGCAGAAATAAAATGATATAATACAAGAAAAGATGGTAAGAATGAGTTGTTTGAAAATATTGATATCAAGGAATCCTAGATCTGAACAAATCCTTCACTTATAGTTATCACAAGGAATAATTTGATTTATAATGGGAGTTTATAGGGGTTTGATGTAATGTTAAATGAAATCTCATCCATGGATCTAGAGTGTGACCGTGATCCCGAAGCCAAAGGAGTGAATTTTGTGGATGTACTTTGTAGTTCCTCCAAGATTCTGATACCAGATTTATAAAGAATTTCGCCTCAGAGTGGCGGGTCTTCTTCCTCTTCGGTACTTCTAGAGTTTCCTCATGGGTATTTCCTCCTCCCCTATCTGGCGTGGTTTGGCATTCGGTGTTGGTATCTTCTTGATTTTCAGTATTCTGGGTGGTGGCTTGGATCTCATCTCGGTCTCGCGGTTCTCAGGGTCGGCTTCAGTATGTCATGGTGTGGCTCAGGATGTCTCCAGTGCATTTCAGTGTTGACGACCCTTCTTTGTTCAGGGCTTGTCTCCTCAGTCCCGGCGTCATCCTCGATATAGATTTGGATGTCCAGTGCTTAGTTTTTTCTTCAGATCTGGAAAGATTTGTGTTTGGCGAAGGTCTAGCCTGATTTGCTTAGTGTCAGAGTTGTCAGGCTTGGCGTCCGTTCTGGAGTGATTCTGATCTCAGGCATTGTCCATGGTTGAGGTTTGGATTCGACAAGGTCCGCGACGGAGCTGGTGCACCTCAGTTTGCCTGCTGTTTCATAAGGGTGTTTTGCTTCGTCTTCAGCACATACTGGATGGGGGGGGGGGGTTCAGTCCATGTTTGGCTGTGATGTTTTTCAGATTGAGGTTGTGGAGTTTCTTCTAGAGGTTGTGAATTTGTTGGAATGTATGGCGTTCTTATAGTGTTTTAGCTATAGGTGAATCCCTTCCTTGTTGGTTCTTTCACTTCTCGTGGTCCGACTGGTTTGGAATCTGGTAAGGGTTCCTCTAGAGTCTGGAGATTACCAGATTCATGCCCAAAGTGGTGTTGTGGGATCTAATCAGCTCAGACCCCGTCAACGGAGACACACCGTTTTTGTGTTGTTTGGTCTTCTAGTCCTGGGTGACAAATATTTGGCTTTGCATTTATGGTTTTCATCCTCTTTGGGTTGCTGCATGTGGTGTTGGAGGTGCCTTGTGGATCGACTAGTCTATGGCTTAGATTCTTCATTGTGTTTCTCATTTCAATTTTGAAGATATTTTATCTGCAATGGTTCTTTTGAGATCTTTCGGAATGGAGATTCACCCGTTCCTGACCTCATGGTGCAATCCTTGAGGAGGTTTCAGAGTTTTATTTCATCTTTTCAACTCTTTATAGATTTGTAAGTGGAAAGTGTATCATGTCAGCCATCGGATCAGTCCTGTGCTTTGACACAGGATAATGGCTTGCTATACAACGATGTGACGGTGGAGGGCTTTTCATGGTCAAATGCTATGGAGGGGTAACTTCATGTTATTAGGTTGGGTTTTATATCTTGAGATTCGGGTCGTGATTGTCCTATGTCCATGAAGTCTGTTCGGGATTCCCCCTTCATCCCATAAAAGAGGGTTATGTTTAAAATAAAAATTTGAAGGCTTTCGAGCCTTTGGATGAATGAAACTAGATTTATATAATCCTTTCTACCCATACTAATTAGAGTATTTTATCTAAAATATTTTTAATGATCTTTAAGATCTCCATGAAATATTAAATGTCTCTATATATTCCGAATTAGAAATATCATGATGGATAACGGTGATAAATCATGGACTAGTAGTGATATAACTGGGAGACTCTGTCAATACTATGGTATGAATAATAAGAATCCTATATTGATTGGTAGAGTTTACATCCAACTTGTCTTTATTAGTAAAATAATATAATAAATCCTTGAAAATTTGGATAGTCCTCTTTAAACTATATGTTTTCACGATCACTATGTGTGATTTTAATTTTATTATATTAAACCAAAATCATTCCTCTACAGAGATTTGGAGTAAATTATATGGGATTATTTGGGTTTTCCATAATCCAAAGATTAATAGTTACATAACATCATACTATGGATCACCATTGATGATAGAACAACACACTAATAATAATGATCATGGATTCTATGTTCATATTCTAAATGATGATGCCATGGAGTCCTAGTTTCTTACTGTGGATAATCGTGTCATAAATTATAGGATGATTAAAATTAATGTAGATAATAAATACAATAAATCCTTATGTGATTTGTGAAAAGTTTTTTGGAAGTAGATTTACAAATGTAGGTCTATAAAAATTAATGTTTAATGTAAAAAATCTAAAAAATTTAAGGAATGAAAGGAGGCATGGAAGATGAAAAGGAGGTGAACAATTATTATTTAAAAATGAGATCACTTTGGTAAGGTCATTAATTAAAATAATGTTCATATAAAACCCTATCCCCTTTCTAATAGGTTTTTTGGTTCTAAATAAATCAAATATCATTGTGGTGGGTCAATATGTGGGGGAGGATGAAGTATTTTTTCCTCTTCTGAAAGATACTTTTGCTAAAAGTGGAGGAATTGAGACACCATATGGAAGGATTATGACTATCTTTCCCCCCATCCATCTATTGATTCACCCATCAACAAATCCAAATTTTTTTGTGATAATATATTTACTTATCCTAACCTCTTGGAATGTGGGATGGTTTGCAGGTATTTGGATGAGGTTTCATAACCACATATATTCAGAAATGATAGAAATACAGTAATAATGAATATTGGAATCAATGAAAATACATATAAACCCTCACTCTATCAGAGGGACTCTCTGATTATCACTAGTTTTGATATCATTTCCATGAGTTATTTTTCTTTAATGAACATATAAAGTTTAATAGCTGAAGAATAAATGGAGTTGGAAAGTCTTATATTCTATACTATCTCCCAATGTTCCCCTTCAAATGGTGTTGGATCAAATGATTCATCCATAGGCATTTTGGATAACAAAATGAGTAATATATTCACAAATGGTGCATGGACTATTTTATTTTCTCTTAATAATATGAAAAAAAGAAACCAACCATTGATTTATAGGGGTTTAAATAAATCATAGAATAAAAATAAATTACATGAAGAATAATTAATAGAAAATTAAAATCAAAAGCAGGTTCCAAATGAATACTCAATTTTTTAATATTCATATACTGTAAAATACTACAATAGTATGCTCCTTTGAATGAAATGTTCGGATTTATAATCCCAAATTATTTGTAATTTCTAAATATAAAAAATACTATATATATATATATATATAAATTTCTATAATTAATATAATTTTTTATCATTTGGATGGTTCTAACTATGGTTCATCCCAGGTTGATACACTATGGGTCCTTTCTTACACATTTTTTGGAAATGTTTATGTTCACATCCTTAAAGAGATGATGGTAACATTAATGTTTTATCAAAATAATGTTCAAAAGTTATATTCCATTAGTTACTCATAGAATTTATACTAGTATATTTGTTGTTTATTGCAATTTATTGGAAATCATAATTGATCTGTTTTTTATCATTAGTTTCTTCTTGAATATATGAACTCTATTTTATAACATAGTGATAAAATTGGTTCCATAACTCATCTATTTATCTAAATGAATACAAATATAGTTTTTATCGATATGATTTTATTGAAATTAATATTGTCGGGAAAAAATAATCATGGTATAAGAGGAATATAAATAGAAATGCCTCAAGTTAGATTTATTTTTTATTTACCAATGCAGAGGATTTAAAAAAACGAGACACAATATCCAACAAAAAACTTCTTGATCTCAACTAAAATCAGTACCATATACTTGATAGTATCAATAATACATAGATGGGAGTGAATCTCCCATTTCAAATAAAATATCTATGAGCTAAACCCAATGAATTTGACAGGATCATACAATAATTTTAGAGTAACATGTATTATTAAAATTATGAAATATCATGTAAATTGAAGTTGATTATCTATATGTATAAACTAAAGGGATTGAGAATATCCTCCTAAAGTAGGATGGATAGTGAAATATACTTTATCAAGAATTGTCATTAACTGATCAGGGAGAATGAAATCAAGGATGAATTTATCCTAGACAATTTAAAATTGGTTTTTATTTATGCTAAATTGAATTCTCCTTACTCAATGATGGAAATGGTAGAAATATAAACCATCAAAATTAAATCGATCAAAGAGGGGTATACGAATATGTTTTTAATCCCTATCTATAATATTAAGAGATATAATAGGACTCTATCATTATTAAATGTGTGGGATCATGATAGTAATAATTGGGTGTTTATTTCAGAATATATTGTTTTATATTACTTAAATGTATTCAATATTACTATAATTGAGCAGAAATTTATTTATTTCGTTATTCCCAATATTTTCACACCTTATCAAAAATCAATTTTTTATGACTATTCTTCTTTAGAATGAGATAAAATTTGTAGTTTTTATCCTTTACACATGTAGTGGCCCTATACTAGATTGTTTCAATTATTTCTCATTCTATAATTTTTTTAATGTGATACAGGTTTATTTATTAAGGTTGGTATATGTATTCCTCATTAGTTGAACTATTCCTCAATGTCTCATAACACCATTTATCACATTGATTCCAAATATTTATAATTCATTTTAGATTTATCTCTTTATTCAAATTGAACATATAAACACTATCCACACAGTGATTAGTAAAGTTATTGAAAATATTAATTATATAATTATTATAAAATAATATCATGGAATTATGTTGGGTTCATATATGGTAGATGCATTCCATATTTCATTTGTACTACATTGATGTTTTTTAAGATTATAAGAAAAATGTGAAGTGGAGGTATAATTTCTCTCAATCATCATATTGATAAATATTTTAACAAAATTTATTGTAATTTCTAATTAGTGTTCATGGATAAATTGGATTGAATATCACATTTATCAATTAGGTAACGTCCCTATTTGGTTTAGCTAAAATTCTAGTTGTCATAAATGATTCTGCTAATGGATAATTTAAACTCTCTAGAGGTGTTATAAAAGGTGATCCCCTATCAGAAGCTATCTAATCTATTTATAAATACTCTCTTAATATACTTATCTATCACTTTTTTCCAAGGAATCTTCATATTGATCCAATGTTCCAAGTCTATTTCTATTCCAACTCAACTCTTATATACTAATGAAATAATTCATTTTCTGTCATTTTATAAAAGGAATATTCAAAATATTATGAAAACATTACTTCATCATAAATTTTTCATATGAAAAAATATTATTTGGGATAACATAGTAATATAATTTGGGAAGAGATAATACCTCTTCAGGAAAATTAATATCATGTTGGAAATGTGAATTAGAGTGGGGTATAATCCATTTAACTATTATATAGTTTTCTTATTCTCAAGAGACCAAAGGAATTCTATATTATTTTCTTTATTAATCATATAAAAATTCATCTTTCATCTTTGAATAGAATGATAATATCAATATTTTGATGAAGAAGGGTGGTTTAATTCCAAATTATTTCAAAAATGTTTTTTTTTATTTTAAGATTTATAAATGTTACATGGGGTTTATTAGACTCTTAATTAAAAGGATCCAAAATTTCATTTAGGGTTGAAAAATTTTCTAACGGAATATGGTATCTCTCACTTTGAATAAATTATATAACACATTAACTAATTGCGTTATGATAATTAGGAACATGAAATATTTTAATGAATCTCTTCATGCTTAGTTCACTTGGAAATCATCAACAAAAAATCCAATGCAAAGGTCTTTCATAGAACATTATATCTCAAAAGGTTGAAATATCTAGATTTCTCTTACCTGGATTCATCTATTTTTTCAGCTATCATGTTCTATTACTATAAAATAATTTCCCGATCAAGATGGATTGCAAATGAGAGATCATATCTCAAATTATGTTTATAATATTGTACTTGATCTGCCCTGATTTGTACCTTCCACCCTCCTGATTCATCTATTGATTCATAAATATTCATTAAAGAATTTATTAATACACTTAAACCTCATCTACACGATGTGATTAAAAAATTTATTTGTTCTCAAAAATTTTAATCATGATATGATATTCTCTTATAAGAACTAGACATGAATGTTATTTTGAGAAATTTTTTATAATTTCAGCGTAATTCAAATGCCTTAAATAGTGATTTTGATTTATTCAAAAACATCAAAATATCCTACAATCAACCCTCATGATCAACTCTGATCTCAATATTAACATATTATTGATCATACACTTAAAATTTATTACAAATATTTTTTTTCTCTATTTGTTCGCTTTGTTATATATGAAACCAACATAGGTAATATTAAAATCCTTTATTTCTCATATTTAAAACTAAATCAATTTTATGGATGGAGATTTATTCTCTCTTTGATTTATTAGGATTAGACATGAGATACTTACTCTCTCTATTTGAGCATGGAATGAGACTCATGGTTTCTCCCCATATGTGTAACATGTTCTAGGTGGAAATGGATTTACATCTACAAACATTATAGTTTGGCCATATTTCCTTCATTCATGATGGATATTCATTTAGTCCTCGATCATATTAGATGAGAACCATAATGATTTTCATTGAGTTTAACATAATACAAAAAGATTATTCTTACAACAGTGTTAGTGATTTCATGGTTCTTAAAAGTTTTGGATGTTTTTGTAAATTTTAAATCACCGGTGGGAATGTTATATGTTTTTTAGAAGCCTCCTATTTGTAATTTTTTTAATATCATCTCTAGTGAATATTTGAAAAGGAATATAGGTCCCATGGGGTGTGGCACAATAATTCAAGATTAACATGGAATGATTGAAGGATGTTTATTTGGTTTTTTTCTTGTAGCATCATCAGATGAATTAGAGATTCTAGGAATTGTTAATCCTGTTAATTTTGCATGATCAATTTTTTTTACAATTTATGGTTTGAGGGTGATTCAACTATTATTGTGAAAGTTGTCAGGAATTATAAACTAATCGTTTCCTTGTGACTCACATCTCAATTAAAGGAGAGTGTGGATTTAAATATGAGCCTCAATTAAATTTTCACACATATATATATGAAGGATAACTTTTTAATGGATGGTCTTATCAAAAAGGATTATTTATGGATCTCACTTGTTAGAATATTCATATGCTAATTCATCTCCACATTATGAAAGAGATTGTATTTAAACACATTTTTTTCAATTTTAATAACTAAATTTTATTAATAATATACTTAGCCTCATAGGTCGATCATCTATACCAAAAAAACAAATTATAGAGAACATATCTATAAGAGATAAAAACTCTGAACAAAATGAGATAAAAGTCATGTTTTCTATACAAATGTTAGTTATACATTTTAAGTAATAATAAAAATAAGTGAATGGAAAACATATAAAGTCCATATAAAACATTATAAGAAATAAATATATAGATTATAAAATATAAATAGATTATAATTTACATCAATGGAAATTTAAAAATAAACATTCACAAATGAAAATGAGGTTAAATAATAAACAGTTACCCCATAATTCCTTTTATTCGGATGTATTATATCATCCATAAGAATTATATTAAAATTTTTAAATTATTTATTAAGAAAAAAATTAATATTTATCTTATATTTTATTTTAATTTTATAGTTATTAAACATTTATTCACATAATAGTTATTATTTTCATTGACCACTTATGGTTCTTTTCTCAATTTATCCAAAACTAATTCAGTATACTGACAGATGATAAATGTTTTATGAAATTTTTCCATAAAGTCCATAATATTAATAATTAAATGAATATATGTTTATCCATTATATAAATTTTCATGGAAAAAATTTTATGTTGGTAATTGAAAAAAATAGAATCCTACGTGGAGGTAGTACTCTAGATATACGTATGCATGAAATTATCATTTTTAAATAGATGATGGGGTTAGAAGCTATATAATATATCATATTTCCAAAATAATAATAATTTCACAAATATAATATATATTATTCAAATCCATCTTTATAAAAATACAAATAAAGAGATTAAGAAAAATAAATTACACCACTATAAGGAGAAAAAATAACCTAAATATGCTGAAGGGATGATTTAATTTTCTATCGTATATGAAAAAAGACAAAAAAATGTATGTTAGGTAAAAAATAATAGTTTTGTATTTTTAATGGTTTTATTTGATCATATCATCATTATTTTATTATATTTTAAACATATGGAAGAACCAATAAATATGAAAACACATTGTTAAGAGTTATACATATCCCTTGGAAAACATTTGGTGGCATACACCTTAAAGAAATATAGGAATTTTATGTTTGGGAGACCCTACCCATTATATTGTGGGTTGATATATTGGAAAGGATTTTTTTTCAGATAATGGTTGAGAAAATGTATTACATAGTTGCAATAATAGCTGAAATGAGGTTCTATTTTATATATGAGGTTAGTGGCATAAATGAAATTATTATAAACTATTAAAAGTTATAATGATATTACTAATCGACAATGAAATCATAAAAAATAAATAATATAAGACAAGGTGATAAGGGTCTCAATAACCAGATCCAATATGAATTAATATGAGATTTTATGACTATTTGATAAGGTTTGAACCTTTATTAAACAGTTTTACCACTTTACCAATATAAATTTTTTTTATTAATAATACTATTGATAATGAAAAAAATGTAATTGAACTCCATGCTAAAAATGGTCCTCAATATTAAAAAATTGATATCCATTTTCTATTAATAATTTTCCATATATGGGAAAAATTAATATTAATATATGTATTGAAAACACACTAAACCATTATTTAGAAAAATATGTTTTATATTTAAATGAAAAATTATACCAAAATAAAATAAAATTCATATTACTAGAGAATTAATTAGATTTTATAATATAAAAATGGATCAAACATTAAATTAAATCTAAAGAAACAGAGTAAGAAAAATAAATGATAGGTTTTCTAAAAAAAATTATCACTATTGATAATTATCATCCTCAGAAGTTGGATTATGATTGTATTTTTTCTAAAAATGTTTGATCTGGTTCTATTTGAATTATTTAATGGATGATATTATAAAATTAAAATTATACCAAAGTTATATAATGATATTAAATACCTTGAATATCAATTTAAAAATCCTCAACATATATTGAAATATTGAAATAATAAATTTAGACTACCTATTTTATAAAGAAATATAGGTGGTTATAAAGTGTTGTTAGAGGTAGAATTATTTTAATGAAACTTCTAGAATTTTGATTTCAATAAAGGTTAACAATCAGATACGATTGAATGTGGCACATCATGAAGTCTTATAGATTCATTAATAGTATGAAACACAAAGCACAAAAGAACTATATTTACCCATATAGTGAAAAAATGTGGTGTCTATATATGTAGATCAATAATAACCTATATTAAATCATTATTTCATGGAGTATTTATAAATATAGTGACATTCCCTATAAATATAGTCTAACTACCACACATGAATAGTTAGAGTTATCATGAATCAATTATGAAATTTTCTTTTGTCCTATGCCAATTTGAAAAATAAGCATATAGATACATATTCTATACTTTTTCCATTTTATATTTTTTTTCCTAAAAAATTCACTTCAAATAGTCATGAATTTTTTGCTACATGAGAATATAGAGATATTTGAGTTGTCATCTCTATATAAATATTCTATTTTTATCACATGCATGGATAAGAAACATACAATATTTCTAAACATTAATATTCCATCTTTATTGATGAAGGATAAAAAATTCCCATTATAAATCTAATAGATTTTATATTTAATATTCTCATAATCAATCTAAGAAAATCATTATCTAATTTGCATGGTTTCTAACTCTTTTTTAATAAATGTAATGTTTCTTATTCCTTAATTATTACCAAAAACAATTTTACAAAATTGATGAAAATATTACACTTTTAATCAACATTTTACTGAAAAAGTCCATGATATTTCATAATTAATTCATCAACAAAAACATTTTCCATCCCATTGTCGATGTTTATTATGGAATAATGCTCCCTGAGTTGTTATAAAAATTTCATTTTCCTCTTGTTGGTCTTTATCTTTGAGAAGTTGTATTATATACTTTTATGATCATTATAAATTTCAAATTATCACCATAAATGCATTAGATCAATATATTTAATAAAAATATTTCAATATCCCAATCAATATCATGGTTAGATAATTCAATTTGTGGATATTTATCTACACTAATTGTTAAGAGACATATATCTCGTCTTAAATAATGAAACGTATAAGTCCATTATTTGATGCATTACTGTATATGATAAATCCATCCATTCAGGAATCTAATTTAAATAGAATTTTATTGATCAATATCTTATTTAATAAATTAAAAATTTATTTATATTCTTCTGGATATCTAAACATAACACCTTTATGAGTCCAAAGGTTTAAAGTGTTTTCCATTGAATAATGTTTTATATGGAATCATAGATAGTAACCTTGTAGTCCAATCAATATAGATTCCTCAGTTATATTCAATGGAATTGGAAATTCCATCACTACCTTTTTATTTGTCTGATAAATTTATATTCCATACATATAGAGGATATGGACAATGAAAAAATCACCCTAAATACATAAAATTCTATTGCTCAATTTTCCATAAAACTAAAATTCTCTATGTGTCTCAGGAATTATTCTCAAATGACACATATTCTCAATATATATTTCATATTATATAATTATATAATTAATAAATACCACACAAAAATTATTCTGATAATCCATGAATAATTTTTTTCATTAGATCCAAACTAATATAGGGTTCATTATTCAATCCAAATGGCACTACATTATATTAATAATGTCAATATCTCATAGAAATATCATCATTAGAATATCCTACATATTTAATCATAATTGATGATATCTCTAATAATGATCAATCCCTGAAAAATATTGATCTCGTTGTAGTTGATTGAATAAGGAATCATTATAGGGAATATGATACATTTTCTATTTTATAATTTCATTCACAACACTATAATGAAATCAAATCATCATAGACCCTCCCTTCATCATAACAAAAAGAATAGTATCACTCCATTGTTTAAAACTATAGTTTATATATACCCAGAAATTTAACATATGTAGTTTTTCATTAGTTTCACAAATTCATATGTAGCAATACTAAATGTATTCATAGATAATTTTTTCATCATGGATTATATTAATGTAAAACATTGTAAGATACCTTATATTTCTTGAGATATGGATCATTTTGTTTTTAGTTTTAAATATCTATTTACCCTTATAACCATTCATAATAAATTAAGGATGGTTTAGGCAGTGTTCAGGGAAAGATACCAATGTTTGGGGATTTTTTTCATCCAAGATATCTATGTCATGGAGGCAACAAGAGAGGAATAAAGTTAACACATGGTTATTAATAACAATTCACCTCAATCTGTGAGGCCCAATAATGGTTCCACATGGTCTTTCTGTTTTATATTCGAGGGTCTTGGAAGTGAGAGGAGGTGGTAGAGGGTGTGAACAACATGCATATGTGATGAATACAATTTTCCTAACATTGTGAAGAAGGTTGTATAGTGTGTGATCCTTGGATAGTGGGGTGTGTTTAGTTGACGTAATTATTTGACAACCATGTAACTTAAACATGAAGAAGAATAAAAAATAGTTATTTAACATTTAACAATATTTATATTTAACTCACACTTTCGTTTATTTATTCCTCCAATGGGCCAAAACTTCCTCCTTTATCCGTTTTGATAAATTTAAAGCCTATAGATAGGATTTTAATTTGTTCTTCCATTGGGACACTGATTCAAGATCCATCTGCCATGTTAGATCAACAATGGTAAGTCATACATTTCTTTAATTCCTTTAATAATTATTCTTCATGTATAAAAAATTATTTTGGTTTAATATATTATGATTTATTTAGAGTATGTTCATCTGTATTTTCTATTTTTATCTGAATAAGATATAATCAATGGATGATATAGGATGTTTCTTCTACAATATGATTAATTTAGGTATTTTATAAATTTTCCGTATGTTTTTTTTCTATTTTTCAATCTACATCATTTTTCATAGAAGACCTTCCGTTCAATGATACTAAATTGAACAATAAGCATCATATTAATTTATATTTACAATATGGGCCACCATTGTAGCACTTAATATTAGTGGGATGTTTTCAAACTAAACACGAGCCATCCATGTGTGGAGTTAATTTTTCTATCCTACATTAAAACACACCTTTGGGTGTGTGATCATACCACCGTGGAAATAACAGCCAGTAGGAAATAATTGATATTATTTGAAAAGACCATGCCTCATTTTTCATGTTATTGAATACTATTAAAATTATTAAATGGTATATTAAATTTTAATTTTAAATGTGTTTGGACACTTACATAGAACATTTCATGTAATTATAATCACCTTCCTGATGTTGAATATCTCTGTATGGGATTGAATTTTTTATGATGGTATCGAAACCATTAGGGGATCAAGGTATGGTAACTTTGAACCCTAGGTATGATTACATATGTTATGAAACTGACTAGGGGATCGAGGAATGGAACATGAAACACATGTTTATGATTATTTATAGTATCAAAACAATGAGAAACATCATGGAACGAAACATGAAACTTCTACATACATTCAAAAATCCAGATATTAGTCACCTTTGTTATTTTCCATGGGACCTAGCCTATCTAGGTATATTATTATTTTCACATTTGGATTATTCTGAGCATGTAGTTACATGATATTGATACTTTATATACATATTTATTCTAATATTTTATAGCCTATTTTTAATAAAATGTGTGTTCAAGGAAATTTCATATCTATTATTCATTTACATCTTTGACTGTTATATCAGGATATGGTTATAGTTTACAAGATGATGTTCTATTATCTATTGAAATCATTGGTGGTGGCCTAATGAGTTTTTCTCACACCTAATATGGGACTCCAATGGTACCCTGTTAGTTAATATTAATGTTAGTAGTGAAAGGGGAAGGCAACCCGTTAATTATTTTTGATTAATTATAGCATGGGAGCAGTGGGCCAAACAATCAAGTTATGGCTGAGGATGGTATAAAGAGATAGTTTTTTGTCTCTTTTTAATTTTGATATACCTGAATGAATGTTTTCATGCTGCCATGATTTCATGTGATTTTTTAGATACACTATAGTGTCAAATTATTTATATGACACTAGATATTTCATTATATGTCTTGTTTATTATTATAGCCTGGTTTCTTTAATTTCATTATTCATGTTATCATTTATTATAATTTTTTATCATCTAATTATTATAATTTTGTGCTACTATTATAATGGGGGTATATTATATCCACTCTACCACCTTGGATCTGCACTTCTAGTGGGTACCCATTGGCATATTAGGAGGTGTGCTTGAGGCCATGTGAACAACCGACTCAGGGATATTCTTAGTGGCTACCAAGATGGGATGTTACAAAAATAACTCAATGATTAGGTGGATGTCCATATAATACCTCAATCATATATCAATGTGTTCTTGTACAATAGTTTCATTCTCTATTAGGATGATACTATTCCCACATATAGATTATTTTTCTCCTCTTCACCAAAAAATCATTAAGGAGAGATACTGTTGGTGAATCTGGACATGATTAAAATGATTTAGAATCCCATATAAAGATAATGGATTCAACATCACTATCATGAATTGTAATATACTACTATTATCATTAATTTTTTTTCATTTTAATTCGAAATCAAATCATTTGCACTGATTTATATGAAAGATAACCATCAGAATAATAATCATGTTTGAATATAGGTTATGTCTATGCATCATAATAAGTGATTAACTAAATATCCTAGTTGAAATAAGATTTAAAAAAGTAATTTTTATTCGAAATTCCAACTTTATATTTATAGAAAAAAATCATCTTTTCTTGGAAAATTAAAAAGAAATAAAATTTTAAGAATATCATGAATCATATAAATCATTGGTAAAATTTGAGGTTATGATAAAAATAATTGGTACCACATATTTATGTACTTAAAACATTGTTGTGATGATTTTATAAGCATAATATTTTAACCTTTTATTTTCTTAGAGGAATATTATATTCAATATTAGGGAATATGTAAAAATACATCCCTATCCACTTATTGTTAATTAGTTGGACATTAGATGCTTCTATCGTTCACTTATAATCACAATACTATTGGAATTTATATCTATACATTCTTTGTGGTGTTTCTTTCCAAAACCATTACATGTTCAAAATTCCACCATTCCCTTATTCCCTATTATATATTTATTTTTTAGGTTTTTCAACCAAATTCTTTATTTCATATTTTCCTTATAAAACTTAATAAATGGATAATTCATCATCTATATTGATGGAACATGACACAATATCCTCATATAATTAAATTTCATAAGAGACTAATTCTGGTAAATGTAAAGGTTTTAGAAGATAAAAAAGTCAGTTAATCTAAATTATTGTATTTTATTCATAATACACAACCAATGTTTCAATACCTGTAAAGTTATATTAATATTAGAATAAATAACATCTTTTTCCATTATATTAATGAATTTAATAACAAAATCAGCACTCTGATCTTGGAGAATGTATTTATGTTAATAATATCACCATGAAATTATTCCACCATGTATTATATATTCCATTTGACATCTCAATTTTTTGGATCAATGAACACCATTGACCACCAGCTCATATTGGGTGATAAAATACAAAAATTAAAAACTATCAATCATAACATCCAAAAATTTTAAATTAAATTATGTTGGTATTTGAAAAATATCATAATAACTAATGTATATTTTTAGTCCCATTCAATGATAGAGTATTGTCTTTAATAAAATAGTCAAACATTCTTGAACCATTTTGGGGATTAGTATATAGATTTTTATGGACTATATTAACAAATACATTTAAAATTACTTTAGATCAAGATCCATATTTATGGTGTTTATCAATAAGGAAATACCTATATAAATTATGTTAATTGATAAAATTTCAGTTTCATTCTTTGAGATTCAATTTTGAAAAGGGGAAGATAATGAATTATCTCCATTAAATATGAATTTAAGTTCATAATGTAGAATTCTAAATCTGATGTAATAGTTAAGAAAAATTAAAAGTAATTAATATCTAATATCATAATTATATTCTTTGTATATTAGAGAACAACATCAAATGATAATAATTTTTTAATATTTTTCACTATGGTTAAATATGGTCTTGTTAACCAAACAAGCATACCCCTTAAGGGCATCTACCTAGGTATAAAGTCTTAATCTTACTAATCGTGCATCATGTAATGATTTATTTTCTATGCATGTAGATTTTTTGGGAGGTGTACACCTAGGTGAATCTATTACATAGACACTTCCACATTTCTATATCTATATAGAGATTCTATTTCATGAAATGAAACAATTCTTCAAAAAACCAAACCATCGTGATATTATCTTATCCATTGACTTATCCATAGATTTTTTCATATTGTTTTGGTCACCAATATATTTTTACAAAAATCTAGTTCCCAAGGATTATAATAAAATCTTTTTGATTCCAAATATATCACTAAAACTATAGTATTATGGACCTAATGGTTGTAATACCAAATTGGCATAAGACAATAGAGATCTCATCTAAATGAATCAATTTTATTAATAGTTTTGGGAGAGTCAATACATACATGATTCTCATATTATATTTTAACGCATATAATATAATTTAAAATACTAGTGAGGAATTTATTATTTCATCAATTATAGAAATGAAATATTTTATAGATATCTTTTTGTTATGTTGGGGAATGGAAAATTTAATAAAGGGAGAGTTAATATGGTCAATAGGGGAAATTGTACAATAACAGATATAGTAGAATTTATAAATCATGAATAATATGGAAAAAATAAATAAAAATCATATATTCTATATAAATAAAATCCTAAAAGGTTAATACATCCATTATTGTAGTAACTATATAAATAATAACATGGAAAATAATGTAGTTGGGGTTTGCCATAGTGGTAAGCACCCTGTAATCCTATATGAAAAATGGGGGTTCAAAAACCTTAGGGAACAAGGTATTGTAGAGCACTATAGTAGTGGTGGCACTATAGCAATGATGGGAACTGTATATGTGGCAGGTCACTATAGCTATGGTAGGTCACTATAGATGTGGCAGGGTACTATAGTAGCCTCGGGTACATTGCAGTGCTATAGTAGGAGGGTATTGAAGTAGTATTATTCACAGAATAGTATTTGGGCCAAACATTTGGGCCTACGGGTCAGGTAATGGGATAAATTCCCACTGGGACTTTGGGCTAGGTAATGGGTCTCTCTCTATCAAGATTAAAGAGGTCTTTGCTTTGTTTAATAATAAATGAGTATTTGGCCCCAAATTTATAAAAAACATGACATGGAAAATAATAAGTAGAATAAATATTATAGAATACGTAGTTCTAGACAACATAATCATTTTATCAAGGTATATGCAAAGACATCATGAATATAAAGGTAAAGTGTATACCAAATGCCCACACTAGCTATTTTGCGAGACTTATCGATTCATTGAAGGGTATAATTCCCCCCACGAGTCACCTACTAACGCCAGTCCATTCATTGTAAGAAATAAATACATAGTCAATATAACCATTTTTATTTATAAAATAAGAATGGAAAATGTAAATATTTTTCAGATCAATAAATAGAAAAACATGATCCTATTAAATCTACAGAAATAAAGTTGATAGTAATATTACAATATTTTATAGCTAAATGATATAAATATGAATTTATGTCCATATTAAAAAAACATTTAAAGTAACATTTGAGTCTTTCTTTGTAACATGTGATAAATATCCTTTATTGTTTAAAAAAATGTTAAATATATGTTTTGAATTTATTGAGAAATTTAATATTTATGAAAATAACTGAAAATAATTATAAATTAATATTCAATGGAAATAATATTTATGGTGGGGGAAAATTCATTTATTTTGAAAATTTTAAAATAAATACCCATATCACACTTTCAGTAAAAAATAAAAATTAAACTTTAGGATAATTATAGGAAGATCCATTTTAATACATTGTAATGAATATCAAATCTATTTGAATATAATTTTAAACAATCTTTAGATCACAAATAAAATATTTTTGATGACCTTATAAAACATGGATATGATGGAGAAATATTCCTCCCCAAAATGGGAAACAATATTGGTTATCTGTAAAAACATTCCCAGTCATTTAAGTACCCATGATAGGAAAATCAATTAAAAAATGGAATTTCAATATATAAATATATTATAACAATATAGATTTAATTTTATATATAATTATCTCTTAATTTCATTCAATTTAAATTTAAACAAAATCAATCCTGAATAAAAATTACATTATAAAATAAACCCTTACATAAGACATACACATAGTTAGATGTGTTTTATACTTTTTAATATTCAATATAAATTTATTTAATAACTTATTATGAACCTTTTTCGTATATATTTCAATTTTAATGTTTATTTATAATTTTTTTATGTATTTATTAAATTGTTATTAATTATGTAGAATACTTAAGGATGTATAGTCAATAGCAGAACATTAATTAAGTATATTGACTGAGGATAGAGGGGTTATGAAATTGTTCCATCAAATATTGAATGTAAATAATACAATGAATCTTTTTCTCATATATATAGATTTTTAATTATCTATATTTTCTGTTAATGGAAAAAATCACAACACGTTGTGGAGGTCTTATCCACACGTACCCACAAATGAAATTTTCATTGTTGAATAGTTGGAAGGGTAAAAAGGTAGATTATTATTACATTCTCATAATGATAATTATTTTATAAATATTATATAATTTTATTAATATAATCTTTGAATCTAATGTGTAACATGGGGAAGAAAAATGAATTACACCGCCATATGGAGTTGGTAGGTCTTTTGTACAGATAAGGGATTATTTTATTTTCCATATGATGGAAAAAAGTTGAGAAATAATTATGAAATCAAAATAATAAAATTTCATTACATTCAATATGATTATATTATCAATTAAACATGGTTATTTAATATATTAATGAGGTGTATGATGATAAGAACATGAAAATAGTCCGTTAAAAGTTTTACCTATTATTTGGAAAAATTCATTTGGTTTACACATAACAAATATATAGGATTGGTCTTTTAGTGATACAAGGACCTCTAGGATGTGAATATGACTTTGGGAAGTTATTACTATAGGTAATGGTCATGTTAAATTGATTATGTGTTGTAATTAAGAGAGAAGGTGAGGTTCCCTTTTATAAGTGAGGTGTTTGAAACACTAGTAATTATCCTTAACTATTAAATATTTTATATGTATGAATCGTAGATAATTGGATATTAAAAAAATTAAATTCATAGTATTTTGAGATGGTTATTGAAATGAAATCATCTAATAATAAATAATATTAGTTTTTTTACTGTATCCTTGGGTTTTACATATTATTAACACGCTTTACCCCATTTACCTTATTGAATTTTTTTAACCAATGTTACAATTCATAATGATTGAAAAATAAATGTTCCTCATTAATAAAAATAAAACTCATAATTTATGATATGTGATAAAATTTTGATTTTCCAGTTTTTAAAATGTTACAACATTAATTTTAATAAATTAATAAAAAACATTTTTTTTGGAAAAACTTTTTATGCATAAAAATAATATTATTCCAAAATATTATATAATACTGAGTCTAGTGAAATTAATAAAATTAATTTCAATAAAATAGATATTATATTACTTTAAATGATACAAAAACATAATTTTATTGAATGTGAATGATTATTTTTCAAAAAAGTAATGGTATATTTCACTACTCACATAAACATTAACAATTTAAAAAACAGCAAACAAAATAACCGTAATGAAAATTCAATAATCTATTGTAAATAAATAAATTCATTTATTAAAATTAAAATAAAAAATTATATAAATTTGAATTTAAAATAAAAAATAACTCTTTCAATTATAACAATGAAATAATATGATCTGCATTGGGCTATGGTCTAGGGATGCAATGTTTAATTGTTATAAGGCAATGTCTATTATTAAGGTTTTTCTTAATTTACAGAAAATAAAATTAGAAGTCAGTAGATTTTTTTTCAAATTTCATGGGATTTTAAACTCATTACAATCATTATGTAGATCCCCCATATTAATTTTTTAAATCAATAAGTAAAGGAATCAAAATAATAATTTTTTGAAAATTGAAATATCAATTAACTAGTTTCCACTTATGAGGGGAAGTTAATTGTTGGAAAGAAGAAAAGTAAATCAATAAATATATGTCTTAACAAAGTTATCCTCTTATATAGATTTTTATTGAAATGTAAATTTTTATTTTTAAAATAAATATCTTGTTTCCTGCTAAAAAATAATTAAGCAAATCAATGAAAAATAAACGAAGATGTATAAAAAATTCAAATTTCTAGATTTGATAATAAGTGTATTTATCATTTCTATAAATATTTGACACAAAATATTTATACAATTACCTCTAATATTTTTTATAAATTTCTAATCACCATTTAAATGAGTTTATTTATTTTATTTTTTAGCATACCAATAAAATGTTCATGTACTCCTTTCAGTCTAGCTTCTCTTATTATCTCTTTGATCATTAAATTTTTAGAGGTTTCATTTCATTTTTTCTTACATAGTATAGAATAAATATGGTTTTGTGTTAAATTTAATAATATACACTTATATAAAATTTTCATTGCTTTTCCAAATTGAACAAAAAAGAAAGAATTAAAAAAGTAATGGTGTATTTTTATGGGACTTGACTTTTCTTCTTATTTTCATATATTGAGTGTCTCAGAAGATACAATTTATTTTAATCAACCAAAATTATAAGAATATATAAAATAATTCTCTAATTATTGGAATTACAATCAAATTTTAACTTTTATTTATTTGAAATCCTTGTGATAAAATTAATTTTGCATGCCCAATTCGAAAACCCATCATACAAGTTTCCATAAGAGAATAAAAAGTATGGTGAAATTATCCTCTTATTTTAGATATTTTCTAATATGGACTATAATAATTTAGGATTTAATATAATTATATGCATAGCTACTATTCAGTTTAAGGAGTGATTAGTTTGATTAGAATACATATGATTTTTTTTAATAGTCTTTATATTACAATTTTATTTCATTTAAAAGGGTAGTCTCTAGTTTGTAATAATATTTCCAAATTTTTTTATTTTTTCTTCTTCTTGATTTGAGTTTTTCAATTTCCGTAGACCATTATTATATTTAGAGATATTTAAATTCACAATATTTATCCCGTAAGATTTTCTTAAAAGTTATTATTCTTCTAAAGATCAATAAAATAATAATCATTAGTACTACCAATTTGAATTTTGGTGGGATATTTTCCATTCTTAGGAGAATTAAAACCCTTCATACCTTTATATCAAAATAAAACACACCATTAGAGTAATATTGAACATCCAATATGATATTTTTAGGGAATTTAATACTATAATTAAACTTATCAGTATATTTAACAACATTTTAAACCAATTTATATGATTTCATATCATCATTTATAAAATTTTGAAACTCCTCAGGATGAAATAATTTTATGGATTTCTAATTAGAAATTTACTTCACCACAATAATCATTTCCTCTTCAAGTATATAATTATATTTTTTTGGGAAATTTAATTCATATAATCCATTAATTTCTATAATATTTAGAGATCACCCCTCCTCCCTGATAAATCTATTTTTGTATCTATATTCAAATTCTCATTCAATTCATGAAAATTTGATTAAAAAGGTAATTATCACCTTTTAATGACTACAATTATTTCTCAAGAATATTATTTTTATTTAAGAACACCTTTACATCCATTCTCAATGAAAACTATTTTAATGCCTTCCTATAAATGTTCTCATAATACTTACATCCTTCATCTTCTCTATGTTTATCACTAGATATATTTTATTTTTCCCTAAAATACTTGTGTACTTAATTCCAATTCATTATTTCCTCATCAAAACATGTTTTATAATATTTTGAGGGGAATATCATTTTCCTTGATGTAAAATAATTTCGTTTTCTATTTAATAAATTTCCTCATTTTCACCCTCGTCATATACTAACATGGGATACAAAAACAAAGTAACCATCCCACCCACAATAAAGACATAACTGAATTTATATTCCCCTTAGGCTAGAAAATAATTCATAGACATCAGGATCACAATACATTAGGATGGTTTCAAAAAATAAGAAAACTACGAATGTTTTACTTTATAAACTCTGTGAGAACCCTCCATAGATTAGTGAGTTCCAAATATAAATAACTATAGGGGAAATGTAAAAAATCCAAAAAACAACATAATATAAAATTGAACTCATCATAACCCATAATAAAAATACAACAATATTTTTTCTATAATTTAAATTCTTTATAAAGTCATCAATAAATCATATAAAAAGGCTAAAAATTGTATGAAATATGTAATAAAAAGAGATACCAATTATATGATACATGAGGATACATATACTACAAAATTTAATATAGAAACAATCAAAAATGTCATCTTCCCATATTAGTGTGAGATGAGGGTTGAATCCAACCATGTCACCACCTTTAAAACCCATTATTATATATTATGAGAATCCACCATAAAAAATATACTAATTTAATTTACCCATATAATTCAACACAAGAATTATATAAACACCAAGGATATATGTTTTGAGTGAGAATATCTATCCTAGTTCAATCCCATCAAGTGTTCACTAGGAGACCATTTGAGATAATATATAGATGTTAATATTAAAAAACATTTGAAAATAAATGTTTAAATCTATGAGAGGCATGAATCATAGATCAAGATTTAATAAAAATTAGGAATAAATGTAATGTTACAAGTAATCATACATTTTGAATCAAGAATCATGGGATATAAGCTATGTTTAATAAGGTCAATGTTCCCTAAGATTATAAATGTATACAATATTAATATAGATATATATATATTTGACTATGCACTAGTTGTTAACCTTTCTTAATACATAATCTAGTGGGAAGAATCATTATCTTGTCTATAATTCATAAATAGTGTTATTATAATGAATTAACTATACAAGGTGGAATTAATTACCAGGGAGGTACATGTCCTACGTTCCCTACCAAAGAACTCAGGATTACCAAGAAGCATATACTCTATAATATAACCCTTATTTAAAGAGGTGTTTCATTTATAAAATGAATATGTAATTATAAATGAAAATTTTTACAAATACTAGGTAAGACATTTTATTAATCAGAACCATTCATTTCTATATAAATTAAGAACCATTAAAACCACATTAATTACAAATATAAAAAATATAAAAAATATAAAAATAGAAATAATAATATTATTTATAATAGTCCTCCAAGTTGAAATAAAATAATAAAAAATAGTGATATATATTTTAAAATATATTTTTGTAAAATCTCTTACATGTGGTTACTCAGTACAAGGTAAACAAATGAACCACCTACCATTATGGGATGTATTAGTTCAAGGATAATAAAAAATCACAAAAAAAAAGAAGAGGTATAAAAAAACCCACAGTAGTAAATACCCAAAACATGGAAACTCCCTTTTCTAAAAGAAAAACCCTAGGTCATACTTTTTATAGTGATAGAAGAAAACCATGGATAATAAAATAAAATAACATATGAGGAGGGGGAACACTAAATAGATGACTTCGTGATGATTCTATATACAAATCAAAAAGTGTTCATGGTTTAGAGAAGGATAATAATTGTTGTTTATGAATAAATCTAGTAAAATTTTTAAATGGGAAAGGATGAATGATTGAGTTAATTTGAATTTGTGTAGAAGAGTAAAATAACAATGTTAATTTTAATGGTAGTACACTGGTTTTTTGTAGGATTTTATATACCATGAATCAACAAAATGAATAAAACTTAAACACCTTTATCATGATAAAATTGTTTCCCCAAGAATTTATGACTAAAGAGAATTATTTATTCGTGATATGTATGAAAAAATAATCTCTCAACCTACATGATTTTAACTTGTATGGAATTTCATATCATGTATAAGATTAAATAATATTTTTTCATTGACCATTCACTACTCACTAAAATTTGATAACCTTCAATATTATTTCTCTACATGGATACTATTATCTATTCACTAACCATAAACTAACATAATATTTTAAATTCCTCCCCACATATTGAAATATATATAAAAACATATAAATTATTAATATTTTACTAAAAAATAACCACAATTTTGTGATATCCTCTTTCTACCATTAGCATTATTAATGATCTTTTGAGATAATCTTCCTCTATAAATTCTACATTCATCTTATATAAATTTATAAAATGTTCTCCAAAATTTCCACAATTGAAAATATTTAAATGGATGTTTTCACTTAATTGAAATGTTTCACATTATCAAACTATTTAATAATATTAATTAAATTCATTAAAATTATTGTAATTCCAATTAAAAATTTTCTTCCACCTCAATAGGAAGCATTATTTAATATGTATTGAACCATTAATAGTTATTAACATTTTTTATTTCTCTGATTTGATTTTTTATTTATAGATGGAATTTTCATTATCTCATACAGATCATGAAATTATTGTGATTATCAATATTCAACTTATCCATGTCTTGATCCACAAGAAGAATTTTTTTTATCATTTTTTGGGAGATTCATTATATATTTCTTCAGGATGGTTGAATCCTCAATAACATTTATAGAACATTAAATAAATATTTCAGTGTTGTATATTTGAAAAAATTATACACTGAGACATATTTTATAATTTAATCAACCTAAAATTGATATATACCGCTTGTTAACAGTGAACCATAACCATCATATCTATATAATGGATATATAAATATTTTCATTGAATTCAATTTTATTGTTTTTCTATACATAATTCATGTCAACATTTTATCTACGTGGTATATGAGTAATACATGAAATTCTCTTAGATGAGATTCAATATTCTTTTTATTATTTAATGTAAGTTTTATAATATCATTAAGAATTCATAAAAAATATTGACCTCAAGGTTTTCCATTTAATTCTATATAATAAATGAAATTATACACTTATTCTATAGATATAATCCTATAACAATTATTTTTGGAACACAATTATAGTACATGTTTTATTTGATTTCTATTTATATCTTATATAAAAATGATAATATAAATAAATATAAAACACCAATATATTTTGAATATGGGGATTTTATAAATATTAATCTTAGTTAGTGTTTATTGTGTGCAATTTTCGTTTGTGTAAAATAATATTTTTCTAAATAATTATATTTTATAATGTTTGGATGATTTATTTGGGATTAAAATTTTATTGTGATGAGGGAATGGGAATTAGTTTGATTTATTTGTTTCCTAATTTTTAGGGAATGCATATATGTTATAATGGTAAATTATTTCATTATTAATTATAGGTGAAATCATGTCTCTAAGGTTGGATAATTTTATTATAACTAAGGATTTATTCCCCTAGAAAAAATAGGACAGAGTTTTCAGATGTGTTCATTAATGTTAATATTTAAAAATATATTTTTGGGTGAACTTTTGTAAAAAAAAATATATTTTCACAATAATTAAGTATATATTTATCTTTAAAGTCACTAACAATAATGTTAAAAATTTTCATGATCTGAGAGAATGTATTACATGATACTCTTTTGATTTGCCCGGTTTTTTCAATGTGTGGGGACTAATTGAGGTCACTTAGTAAAATGCAACCATGTTTTTTACTCAATTGTGATAAAAATAAATTGGTGTGTATAAAAATTACTTTCACTAAAAAAAAGTTACAAAAAAACATTCTTTACAAGTATAAGGTCATAAAAATTTTATTGTGACCATATTGTTAGTGAGAAATTCTTATAATTATTAATTTTATTATTTTGTAGTATTTATTCTTTGGGATTATAATAGTGGATGTTTTCATTTGTTCATTATGAAATGAATATATATGGTATTATTTTTGTTTATTTGGAATTTAATCATGTTTTATATTACTTTGGTCATACCTATGGTTTTTTAATATGTTTTAATCATTATTATATATATATATTATAAAACATCTAGGGGTTTAGTATGTTTAAAATTTTCATTATGGGGATTATAAAGTTTATTAGAGTAATTATGATAATAATTATTTGTTTGGGTATTCTTTTAGAATATTTTTAAATATATACTCCTTGTGATTTATTTGATCAAAAATATATGGCAGGAGAAATTGAAATATATTTAGGGATAACTATCCCCCAATAATTTTATTTTCACTATTGGTATTAGTAAAGAACCTATGATGACTAAGGGATACACCCATAACCATGTGAAATTACCAATTAATATTTCTATGATTTGGAGTTACATGGTAGTAGGTCCTTTTATAGTTCATTAAAAATTGTACAATAATTAATTTAATTATTTTCCATGAAATTATTAAGTTATTGCAATCTTGTAAATAATGTTGAAGAATACGATAATAATCAAAAATCAAAATTTTTAATTATAAATCTAATTTTCATTTTAATATTATAAGAGCTCATAAATATTATTTTACAATTATTAATTATAAATATATCATTATCTCATTTTATAAAATATTATATATTTCTAGGAAAATTGACACTTAAAATATATATTCAGAATTAATTATATATATATATTTATATATTAATTTTTTATCATATATTACTAACCTAAATTTTATTTTTATGGTAAAAATATTCCCATTTGAGTCATCTAATGAGATTCCCCCATATGGTACACCATAGTAAAATTACTGGTAAAGGGGGGAAAATATAAATATTATTAAATATATTGAGGAAACCATAATTTAAATTGTGTATAAAAATGACTTTACCAATAAATTTCCCCATAATTAAAATATCATCTTACAATATTTTTATATTTCATACATCAAATAGTATAAACTATAAAAATATGTAAATAAATATGAAAAATTAAATTTGATTTTCTATTGTAAGAAAAATGAAAAATTAATGGTAAATATTATATATGATCGATCAAAGTGGGATTTGATATCATTTAAAGTTAAATTTCACATGTAGAAGAAATCATTGTCGCAATAATTTTTAAATTAAAATTATTATACCCATAATAAGAATTATTTAATTTAAAAAAAATTATATTATACAATGAATATATATCTCAATAAATAAAACAAGAATATAAAATATGATTAAAATATATTGGAAAATATATTGGTTTTTTTTATTACATAATTCATAAAATTGTGTCAGTATCCATTAGGTATGTAATGCGGTTGTTAGAACAATAATGGTGCCATTATGAATTAAAAAGGTACAGTAAAAACATTATATTAAAATTTTAAATATAACTAATATTTATAATAGTCTTCAATTTATCATAAACAATTTATGTCAAATTTGAAACAAAAATTTCAAAATTACGTAGTGTTAAATGTTTATTAAATTTTCAATATAGTAAATTTTTAGACCAATTATAAATTCTTATATATGTATACAATGTTATTTATAAAGTTATTTTTATGTGAAAAAATTAATAACTTTATTTTATCATTTTTATGATTTAATATATGTATTATTAGTAAAATAAGTCATTTTAAAAATTTTACTGAACCCCAAACCATTATGTGAATTTTTAAAATATAACTCATATTTCATTTAGTCATTTTTTCCATATATTGAATAATTTATTAAAATGGAGCCATTTTGTATTAGAGGGTTTTATAATTCAATAATATTTTTTATCATATATGATGTTTTAAAAATTAGAACATTATTTTGGGAAAAAAATTTAATTCTTAAATGGTAATATACCAATATAATGATTCCATAAACCAAAATACCAATTGCATAGTTATTATCCTTGTTATTATATAAATATAATCACATAAAACCCCTTTTCATCACACAATTTATTTCATGAATGGTTCTACATTCATAATATCTCTCAATTACCTCTTTAAAATATTATTAATGTTTCAATCAATGTTATATTTAATGTTATACATGATCTCCTAGTAATTTTACATTTTCTTTCCCCTCCTCATCATTCTATCACTATCTTCATTCCCTATAATTAATATCATTTATAGTAATACATTTTCTATTAAATTTCATATTTAATAATTATTTTATATAAATTGAGGTACTATCTAAACTATTTATCATTCCCCTGATCACCCATTCTCAATCCATAAAATCTATTCATATAATATAGTTTTTTACTATAATTATTTATCATCATATGGAGGGAAGAAAATGAACGTATAATTATGGATTAATATGTGTCCATATGATCACTATGGGTTTATATTGAAAGATTAAATGTCTTAAATATTATTATTACGACCTATTTTGGGTTATAACCTTGGATTCAGCTTGTATGGTGATGCATTTTATTGATCCCTTAATAAAATCGTCATACAAGGTTATTATAACAAGATTGATTCATACATTATTCCAGTATATCCATTTTGTTTCAAATTTTTTCTAGAGATGAAATAATATTATTGTAAATATTATAGTTAATTTACCCCCAATATCATTACCTTGCCGTATTTTAATCAACTCTATGTTTTTATCCTATTATAATGATAAATATTCTGCTAATACTAAAACCACTCTACTTTTTATTACACACTTAAATGCGATTTATTACATAAAACCCTCACATGAAACAAAATAGATGATCGAAAGGTCTAGAGTATTTTTGGCTTAATAACATTATATAACATCTTAAAACATGAAACCCCATATCATTATTGAAAATGACCTTTACATAACCACTACATTCCCTTGTACATATCATTTAATGGGATAACCTGAGGATGTTCATAATATAATGGTGATATATAAATCCTAGTAAGGGAGTAAAAAAGTATAACATAAAGAATTACAATACATGTTAAGAAATAGGCATATCAATGGAGCACAAGAGAAACATGAACATAAATGCATGATATGTCATTATTTTCATAATTTGGAAATGTGGAAACAACACTTAACATGATATTAGCATGAGAAAAAAATCATTGAACCTGGAGAATGATTAAACCATAATTTATCATGAATTATCCTGAGTAATCCTTTATTTCACAAAATTTATCAGGATAATAGTCTTTACCCTTTTCCTGGGACGACTATCAGGGTGCACCATTCTTGAACATTTCATTTCACGCATAAGTGTGCCACCTGAATCATACAACATGGAATCATTCAAAATAATCATTTATTACATGATAAATTTATGTGGATAACATACATAAAACTCTTCAAACAATAATTAATTGTGAATAAAAGTGAATACCCTTGATAGAGAATTGGGTATATTATTCACTATACAATGACTTCGGCTTGGAAAATTGCAGTGCAATTTCGGTAGCGTAACGACATCACATAAGAATTCATTAAATTGTTTGATGAGATATAATGTTATTTATCATAACCTTTACATGAAATGGATAGTAAGGGGGTCATATAGATACATTTCCCAACATTATTAATGTAATTTTAGATTCATAATATAGAAGAATTGCTTGAATGTAAAAGAGGAGAGAGAAATTATTTACAGAATTTTGGCCTAGTAATGGGTGTACATGGGAGGAATTAATGAGAGAAAAAGAGGTATATCATCATTAAAAAATGAAAATGTAATTATGTAGGAGGTGATAAATCATACCCCATCATTTATAATTGAAAATAAATGTAAATAACAATATTAAGAAACTAGGCCAAAATGAGAATGGAAGGAATCCCTTACTTGGAAGTGTGATCCCAAAGGCTTGGGAGGGGCTTGAGGGAGGTCTCTTGGGAGCTTTCAGAACCATGGGAGGATTTTAGAGAGATAAATAAATAGGTTGGATGAACTCCAAATTATTTTTTTAAGAGGATGTTGGAGCATGGGTGGGTTTATATAGGAAAAGAGAGGGAATTCTTTATTATTTAGGTTTGGGACACCACATATTAAAATAATGAAAACCACAAACTAGCTCATGGTTTTTTCCCATGGTTATTTACAAATGGTAGTGGAAAAAAATTTATAAGTCCAATGGTCTAAAAACATAAACTAATAGTGTTTCATATGTGGAGGTGAGTTACACTTTCAAGGAAATTAATTTAAAAGAAAAAATGTTGTATATGTTTTGGAGGGTCCACTAAGGTGGTGTAAAATTAATAAAGCAAAACTAAAATTAAATTATTTTAATGTAAAAACATATGTTGGCCGAACATAAATTTTATAGTATTTTATTACATCACTATTGTGTCATTATGATGTCATAAAACACATTATATATTCAGACGATATTTAATTTTTTTTCCAAAAAAATCGACTGTCTCAGAAAATTATGAAAAATTCACTATTGGATAATTTAAATTTCTAAATCCCAAAAATAATATTCATTTTATCTAAATATTTTTCAAAAATAAGTAAATTTTATTACTTTTAAAATAAAAAACAACCTTTGTCGAAAATTCATGGGGTTTGACAGAAATAGCCTTCAAACCTTAATAAAAAATCATAATTGTATTCATAATAATTATATAATCATTTATAAAAATTAGAATAGTGATAATATTTTATTAAAATATTATTTAATCTAAAAATCCATTAATTCATCAAAATAGATTTTTTAATTGAATAATTACTAAAATATTATTTGAAGATTAAACACTATTTACAAAGTAACAATAAAATGAACTTTTATTCTTTATTATATAAAAAACTAATACACATTGTCATAATGATATGGTCTTTACACATAACCCCTTATAAAACCCACATAAGATTGAAGGGTAAGGTCTGCGATGGTGACAAAATATTGGGGTGGCTCGTATAATATCACTCGGGTGGTAATCTCTATCAACAGACACTCCTCTCGTAGGTGCTTATGTTCGATCGTAACTTGTTGATGCTTAGATTAATCATGGTCAATAGTGAATCCCAATGAATACACCTCTGTTAGAGCTCTCAAAAATGGGCTTCATATAAGGAAAGTATATTGGATGAGGCCATCGCTTCATTTTTCTATGTTAATTGGATTTGATAATGCCCAATATTTATACTCATAATGTAATCAATGTTTAATGGATATATTAGTAATTGTCACAATTCCTAATTGCATTTTAAAATAAAAAAACATAAAACAAAATAAGTGCATATTTTATATAACCATTTTACATAATAATACATTTAATTAGATCAAGAATAATTTTCATTAATGAATTTTTGGGTTGTTATAATATCCCCCCCCCCTCAACTTAAGAAATATCACCCTAAAAATTTCCTTTTCCCACACTAAAAGAGATGAGGGTAACTATGATTAATCACATCTTTTGATTCCCACATTGCCTCTTCAAACATGTGGTTTCTCCACAACACTTTCATGAGGGGAATTGTATTATTTCATAGATATTTTCCCTTAGATATAAGATCTTCAATGGCTATTCCTCATAAGAAAAATCATTCTCTAACTATACTACCTCTATACAGAGTACACGTAAAGGGTCTGGAATTTACATCCATAAGATGGATATATGAAGTACATCATGTACATTGGCTATGGAAGCTGGAAGTGCTATTCAATAGGCTATAGCCCCGACACGATCAAGAATCTCGAAGGGGAAGATATACCTTGTACATAACTTCCATTTCCTTCCAAACCTCATGACCTTATTCCACGGAGATATGCATAGAAAAACCATGTCTCCATCTTTGAACTCAAGGTCCCATTGACAATTATCTTCACAAATCTTCTGTCCACAGTGGATTGCCTTGATATGCTGCTGAATGGTTTTCACCTTCTCCACCATTTCTTCAAACTTTTTAGTTCCTAGCATCTTATGCTCACTGAATTCATCCCAACACGTAAGTTTTTCTCACCATATCCCTTAATGGTCTTCATATGGTTCTGTTAGGATGCTTGAGTGGAAACTATTTTTGTAAGAGAACTCAACTAGAGGAAAAACGTTGATCTCATCCTTTTTTGAAGTCCATTTCACATTCTCTCAATAGGTGTTCAAGTGTTTCTATAGTCTGCTCATATTTTCCATCAGTTCTAGGAGGATAATCCATAATTAAGTTCATATCAGTATCCATAGCATGTTTAAGACTCTTCCAAAACATAGAGAGGAATCATTCATCACTATCAGATACAATACATAGTGGTACTCCATGAACCCTTACCACGTCTATGATGTATATCTATGGTAGTTTATCTAGTGAGAAATCCTCTTGAATTACAATGAAGTGTGAAGCCTTTGTAAATCGATCCACAACATCCCAGATGACATTCATTCCTTTGAATATATTCAAAAATCTAGTGACAAACTCCATGGTTATGTTCTCCCATTTCCATGATTGTATGGGAATTGGTTGCATCATCACCTTAGAATTCTTTCTCTTAGCCATCACTTTCAGACACTGTAATGTCCCGAAATTCCCGTGGAATTTTTTTTAAAATACATGTGATTCTTAAGAGTCTGTAGTTTTTGACAACACTTGATTTCAAGGCCCGATGTGCCCGGAACCAATTTCTAATGTTTTGTTCGAGCACCTTCAGTAAAAGTACGAGCGAGTTTTTATAACTTTTGAATGGGTGCTTATAATTGAAATCTGAAGGCAACGTTGAACTCGTAGTGCTGATTTTCACTTAAGAAGACGTTCACCTCGATGACATATGATTGGGTATGAGAGTTGGTTTTTGGGTTTCACGTGGATTAACAAAATAAAATAAGTGACAACTTAATTTATTTTTGTTGAACTCACACTATGTGGTAATGTTTGTTAAAAGCTCCACATGGGAGTTTGTGGTGGGACCGCCACACCCTAACCTCCCATGGGAGGATAATTGGGGTGGGGACCACCCGAGCAGCATAACCTCCTACGAGAGGTTATGACATGGGGTCCACACGAGGCTTAACAGGAGGGGATAAAACCTCTCAACTCTCCCTCATTAATGAGGTAGAGATTCTTGGTCTCTATCTCTCCTTTTAATGGAGGTGGATAGAACCCCCCAAAACCCCCAATTAATTTAAGGGAACCCCCTCGACCATCTTCATGTTTAATTAGGTGGGGACCACCCGGGCCTCTAACACCCTTGAAACTCCCCAAATTTAATATGCCAACCTCTCATGCAATTAATTTGGTGGAGCCTCTCTTATTTTTTTTGAATTTCATATAATTGTTCCGGTCACATGTACTTAATTATGTGGGGACCGCATAATTAATTCACGCCAACGGGCATAATAGATTAAAATCTATTATTTTGGCACGTTTATTCTCTATTTAGGCTGAGCTTGGGAGAAAATAATTCTCCAACAAAGAACGTGATGACGCCGGCGACGACGCTTCTTCCTCAGCTTCTTTCTCGGAACTCCCCCTTCCGACATGGAATCTCTTTGATGACCCTTCTTCCTTCCTCTTCGTCATCAACAGACCAATGCACGAGCTCAGAAGTGGAAGTGTATGGTGAATGACAACAAAATCGTCTTCCCCCGTGACGAACGAACACCTGAAAAGTAAATAGGTAGAGGCGTGTATTAAGTTTTTAAACGCTTTATCCTCTCACGTTGAATCAACATCATGAGCCGCTTGCTATCGTTCTAACGTGGATGGTTTGGGCCAAACGAACACGACCCGAGCCCTCCGAAACCTTTATTGTTTTGGAACCTTGAGTCTACGGAGAAGAAATGATGGTATGGATATGAGGTGACGACAACGAAGACGGCGAATAAAGATTATGCAACCTGCAGCCTCTGAGAACCGTGCTGCCGGCCGAGCGGCCCCCGACCAGCCTACCCGTGTGCTGCCCCCTGCGCACCCCGGCAGAAACCATGGCCTCCTTGGCCCGCCGGCACCTTGCCCGCGTGCCCCGTGCACTGTAGGCGCACCCCATGCCTTACCCGGGGCCCCGGCGCTTGCCCGGTGCCTAGGCCGCCTTCCTGGCACCCCCAGTGCCCTGCCCGGCACCCAGGCTGCCTGCTCAGTGCCTCGACCGCCTACCTGGTGCCCCCCCAGTGCCCTGCCCAGTGGCACTGTGCCCAGGGTGCCCTGCCCAGCGTGTCCCTACACCCTACCCGCGCACCCCGGCACCCTACCCGCTCGCCCCGACACCCTTTCTGGCACCCCAATTCCCTACTGCGCCCTTCCCAGTGCACACGGTGCCTTCCCGCTCCCCACTTGGCTTGTCGTTGGCCTCTCGGGCTGAGCCTCCCGGGTCGTGCCCCTCACGGTGCCAGCTGGACCTGCCACTGGTCGTTCGGTCGAGTCACCCACGTGGGAACTTTCAGCACGAATTTTCCACGTTGTCCGCTGGGCTAGGCCTAGCGGAATGTGCCGAACTGAGCAGACTGACCCACCCAACAGGCTGGGTCAGACCCAACATGTCAGTCTAGGTTGACCCAGACTAGGATGACCCAGACTGGGTTGGGCCGAGTTGGTCTGACTGGGTCGGACCGGACACGGGCCCATACTGCTCCCTTTACATTCTTGGGTCATATCATTAGCACTAGATGTCTGTTTGATGAATAGTCAGCAGTGCCAATTTTTTGGAGCATAGTCGTCCCTTTGAGTATACCCCACTAGATTTCGGGGTATAGTTGAGTAACAGTAAGGTTGGTTCGTACACGAATCCAACCAGGCTCTCAAGACTAAAATGCTATTAATTAACAGACAGGGCATCTGATTGATGCATCGTCTATTACTTTGAGACCCTTATGATGGTGCAGACCCATGAGATTCTTCTTCATGGGACTTCGTGACACTTGGAGTATAGGCTTTTAGCTCGTGGAGTGGACCCTACTAGAGATGATCGAGTAGAGTACGGAGACCTAGTAGCTGGCTGAGACCTGATGACTTCTTGACCGATTTGTTTCAAAGTGATTCGACCAGCACAGTGGGGAGCGCTACTGTGTGAGGTAGCAGACCCACGGCGAAGAAGAGCTACATTGTGAGATTTCAGACCTATGGTACTCGATAGGAGGAGTAACTCTCTAGGCTATTAGGGGGAGCACTACTATGTGAGGCGGCAAACCCCATGTGGGAAGAATTTCTGTGTGACGTAGTTGTCCCACAATACTCGACAGGAGGAGTACCTCAGTAGTATAAGGTTAGTGTGTAGCACCTCGAAGTCACGATAGGGCCACTGTACTAGACAAGGGATCAGTTCTCCAGTAGTCGTGGTTTCGTTAATAAAAATCTTGGTTTGAGCTAAGTCAATGTCCTTTGTGTTTTCCTCATGATTGAGATGGGTTACTCCATAACATAGGTATATGTATGGGCATATACCTAAGTAATGGTTATCTGTTGAAATCATACTTTGTGGGTTATACTTGTTGGATTTTGAGAGACCATGAGGGTCTTAGGGTCCCTATTGTTTATCGTTATACTAACCCTTGCATGGGCTATGTCGGCACCTCGTTGTGTTGAATGCAGATGACGGACATCGCCAAACGATGCAAAGTGTAATAGGACTGGATGATACCAGGAGGTGGACCTCAGGACGAGTCGGTACCTGGAGGATTTGGATGGACATGTAGCACTGAGGAGGCTATCTATACCTACCCTTCAGGTAGGATTTGTGGTGGACGATCCAAGAGCTTCTAGACACCTTTCAGCTTTTTGTCGTTTTGGTTGTACCTATTTGTCCTTTCCTTGTAATTTACTATTGGGCTTGTATTCTGGGCCCCTTTAATTTCTGTACACTTTTTATACAACTTTTACTTTTTTTTGCTTCCTCTTGTACTCTGATTATGTGTGTTTATGATTTATAAAGGCAATGAATTCCCAATTTTAGGGAATTACGCCTTTGGTGTTGGTCGCCAGCCCCTGTACTATGGAAGGCAGGCTTGTGGTAGTCACGATTCGGGCCCCAGGGGACAGGTTGTGAGAAATTGGTATCAAAGGACTTCAGTTCTACCTAATATCTTAGGAATCTGGTATTTCATTTCTGTGATGAAATATTGTTAAGGGTACTAAGTGTGGTTTTCAGTTCAGGGAGTCCAGTGTTGGTGCGGGCAGCTGACGTATCCATACACCAGGACCCTAACATCTGATTTCCGACTTAGTGTACAAAAACACTTATTTCATGTGAATTCCCAATTTTAGGGAATTACGCCTTTGGTGTTGGTTTCCAGCCCCTGTACTATGGAAGGCAGTCTTGTGGTAGTCACGATTTGGGCCCCAGGGGACAGGTTGTGAGAAATTGGTATCAAAGGACTTCAGTTCTACCTAATATCTTAGGACTCTGGTATTTCATTTCTGTGATGAAATATTGTTAAGGGTACTAAGTGTGGTTTTCAGTTCAGGGAGTCCAGTGTTGGTGTGGGCAGCTGACGTATCCATACACCAAGACCCTAACATCTGATTTCCGACTTAGTGTAAGAAAACACTTATTTCATGTGTGTTTTCAAAAGTTTTCTTGAAGTCATCTCAATCCAGTTCAGCTCACCAGGTATAGTCTTTTGACAGTGTCGCATCTGTTTTTTTCAGGATGCCTCCATGTGGACGACCAGCTAGAGCCCTGAGAGTTGTACATACTGAGAGCCCGCAGAGTGATGAGGCCTCAGTATAAGTCCCTCTTCTAGTTGAGGCACCGGTGGAGGAACTAGCGGTACTACTCCCCGTTGGGCCACCAAATGAGTTCCAGTGCCAGTGGCCACCCAGGTTCTGGGGAGAGACGGACCAACAGGCGGTTGAGGATTGGCTGGAGGCTGTGGTAAGAGTATTCCGGCTAGTAGGGACACAAATAGGATTTATGGGGATCCTTTCTTTCATACTTCTTCTGGATGTAGTAGGAAGATGGTGGAGCCTGATGCTTCAGGTCCAGGACGAGGCGACACTTCTATGGGCAGGCTTCGAGAGCCTGTTCTGGGCAGAGTTTGTACCAGCCAACCTTCGAGAAGTGTAGATACAAGAGAAACATCATCTTCATGAGGGAAGAATGAGTGAAGCTCAGTACCCAGTGAGGTTCACTGAGCTCTCATGCTACTCCACTGATATGGTACGAGACCCATTCTTCAGGGCCCTGACCTTTGAGCAGGGACTCAGGAGAGAAATTAGAGCTTCAGTTATCTATCACATCATCCCGACACAGACATGGGTTTTGGAGAGAGACTTCCTAGAAGTGATTTTCCTTGATGAGTAGTCTCGAGCAATGAGACCCACCACTAGACGACATGTAGCGGAGTCTTATGAATCTTGTAGTAGATAGATGATGAAGAGGTCCAAGAGGACCAGACCAATAGGTTGTCGACCGCATGACTCGGGATTTGTAGTGCTAGGAACCCAGAGTGGGGAAAGATCCAGACCTGTCAGGCAGTGTTACTCGTGCAACGGAGAGGGTCACATGGCTCCTAACTATCTGAACCGCCGTACGGATTATTAACAGTCAGTTGGGGGACCACCCATGCAGAGGCAGAAGTTTGGTCGAGGTGGTCTACAGGGTATAGGTGGACGTGGCATAGTTGCTGGACATACAGGTGGTGGCGGACAACCCTTCGAGGTGTTGCCACCACCACCACCAGGAGGTGTACCCCGATCGCAGGGAACATGTGGACAGGGGAGAGCCCATCTTCACGAAGCTGAAGCATATGACTATGGAGCTCCGGAAGCAGGTCGATAAAAGTGATACTAGTTCCAGGAATGGAGGCCTTTGTTCTTGGTGCTTCTATATTCGTTGATGTCATTGTTTGTGGTTTTCTTGTGTCTTTGTACATTGATCTGCAGTAATAAAAGACACCTGTCCTTATGAAATTTTATTTTCTTCCTTTTTTGAGGTTAATAATAAGAGGTTCTGTTTAAAAGAGTTGACTTGACCCTCATATTCGAGATTCCTACTCGATGATACCCAGTGACCAAACACTGATGCAGACAGTGTGACTCAACCCTTGGAAGTGAGAGTAAGGGTTGGATCTCATGGTAGTAGCATCGAGGCCTTACGACGTCATCCATGGGATGAATTAGAACCGTTCATGTCAGGTTTGACTGTATTAGGCAAGGTACGTGGTTCATCCAGGGGATGTGACCAGATTTCTCTATTCGTTAAAGGAAAAATCTTAGCAGCGCTTGTAGAACGTAGGAAATGAAGGGTGAAGTCGAGTTCATACAATTGGCTAGACTCACCCCTAGTTCGTTGAGCAAACATTTTATGATTTACTGTAATCTCAATAGTATCAATTATATCTTCTCTTAGAAGGACCTGAACCTGATACAACAGTGGTGTCATGAGTACCTCCAGGACTATGAATTTGAGATAGTATATACTACTGGGAAGGAGAACATAGTAGCAGATGCGCTCAGTATGATATCAGGAATTCAACTGCTAGGAGAGGCGAAAGAGGAGCTGGCCGCGTTGCAGATATCCTTTGTTGATATGGATAGAGTAGCCTATCTACATTCTCTTACAGTCACTCTACCACTTCTTCAGCGAGTCAGGGAGGCGCAGCTTGGGGACACTGACTGTGAGATACGATGTGCTAAGATATCCACAAGGAAGTCACCTAATGGATTTTCTGAAGGTGGGGAGCATGTCATCCTCTCCAGAGGATGTTCCATGGTACCAGTTTCACTTTAGGAGGAGGTGTTGATGTAGTTCCACACATCCCCTCTAGCGGTACATCCAGGAGTGGGGACGATGTACCAGGAACTTCGATGACAACATTGGTGGCAAGGTATAAAGAAGGCGGTAGCATAGTTTGTCTCATTGTGCCTCACTTGTCAACAAGTGAAGGCAGAGCACCAGGAACCAGCATACTTGTTTCAGCCCTTAGAGGTCCTGGAGTGGAAGTGGTATGGGATATCCATGTACTTTTTGATGGGTCTACCACATACATTCAAGGGTCTGGACTCAATATGGGTGATCGTCGACCGACTCACCAAGTCGGCCCACTTCCTAACGATCAGATAGTAGGGCTCAATTGAGATGAAGAGATGCCTCTATGTGCAGGAGATAATGCGTTTGCATGAAATACCTTCTTCTATTTTATTTGTCCATGATGAATGCTTTAATTCTTGTCTATGGAAGGGGTTGTAGGAAGCTTTTGGGACACATTATTGCTTGAGCACTGCCTTTTATCCTCAGAATAATGGTCAGACTGAGAGGACCATCCAGACCCTCAAGGACATGCTTCATTCTTGTTTCCTTGACTTTAGTCACCTATGGGAGGACCACTTGCCTTTCTTGATGTTTTCCTACAATAGCAGCTATCACTCCACCATAGAGATGATGCCTTTTTAGGCCTTGTATGTCTGACTTTGCAGATCGCCACTATGCTGGACAGACCCAGGGGAGTCAGCACTAGTAGGACCAGAGATGGTACGAGCTACCAGGAAGAAGGTGCAGATCATCCAGGAGCAGATGAAGACTGCACAGAGTAGGCATAAGTCTAATGCTGACAGGAGACATAGACCTCTGGAGTTCGACGATGGTGACTACGTCTTCCTATGGGTCTCACCTCAAATAGGACTATAAATATTTGGTCGAGGCAACAAGTTTTATCCAAGGATCATAGAAAATTTCTAGGTTCTCAGTAGAGTAGTTGAGGTGTCTTACCGCCTAGCTCTTCCACCTTAGTTGCACTAGGTTCACGACGTCATCCACATATCCCAGCTAAGGAGATATGTGCACGACCCATCCCACATCATCGACCACGTGGAGATGGACATCGATGAAGAGGTGAATTTCATAGAGGTTCTAGTAGAGATTGAGGATCGATAAGAGCAGGTCCTGCATTGATGGTAGATTCTTCTGGTGTGCGTTCACTGGCAGCACGGGAATCTCCAGGAGAGCACATGGGAGCAGGAGGCTCAAATGTGTGCTCAGTACCCCCTTTTGTTCCCTTAGTGTGAGTTGTAGATTACAGGGATGTAGAGCCCTGCGGTGGGGAGAATGTAATGACCCAAAATTCCCCTTGGATTGTTTTTAAATATATGGGATTTTTATGAGTCCGCAGTATCTAACAGAACTTGATTCCGAGGCCCGGTGTTCCTGGAATCAATTTTTTATGTTTTGTTCAAGTACCTTCAGTAAACGTACGAGAGGGTTTTTATAACTTTTGAACGGGTGCTCATAATTGAAATCTAAGGGCACCGTTGAACTCACGATGCTTGTTTTCTCTTAATATTACATTCACCTCGACGGAGGATTATTAGTTATGAGAGTTTTTTTGGGTTTCATGTGGATTAATAAAATAAAATATGTTACAACTAATTTTATTTTTGTAGAACCCATGCCATGTGGTAAAGTTGGTTAAAACCTCCACATGGTAGTTGGTGGTGGGACTACCACACCGTAACCTCCCATGGGAGGATGATTGGGGTGTGGACCACCCAAGTGGAATAATCTCCCACAAGAGGTTATGACGTGGGGTCCACACAGGGTTTAATGGGAGTGGAGGAAACCACTTAACTATCCCTCATTAATGCGGGAGAGCCTCTTAGTCTCTAAATATCCTCTTAATGGAGGAGGTTAAAACCTCCCCAAATCCCCCAATTAATTGAAGGAAACCCCCTTAGCCCTCTTTATGTCTAATTATGTGGGGACCACCTGTGCCTCTAACCCCCTCGAAACTCCACAAATTTAATATTCCAATGTATCGTGCAATCAATTTGGTGGAGCCTATCCTATTTTTTTTTGAAATTTGAATAATTTTTCCAACAACATGAACATAATTATGTGGGGCCCACATAATTAATTTACACCAACATGCATAATAGATTAAAATCTATTATTTTGGAATGTTTATTATCTCTTTAGGGAGAGCATGGGAGAATATAATTCTCCAACGACGAATGTGAGACACCGCCGACAATGCTTCTTCCTCGGCTTCTTCCTCGGAACTCCCCCTTCCGACGTCATATCTCTTCGATGACCCCTCTTACTTCCTCTTCATCGTCAACGGATTGACACACAAGATCGGAAGGGGAAGAGTAAGGTGAACGACGACAACATCGTCTTCCTCTATAACTAACGAACACCCGAAAATAAAAGAGGCAGGGGTGTGTTTTAACTTGTTTAATGCTTTATCCTCTTACATGGAATCAACTTCATGGGCCTCTTTCTATCATTCTGACGAGGAGGGTTTGGGCCAAATTAACACGGTCCAACCCCTCTGCACCCTTTTTGGTTTTGGAACCTTGAGTCGATGAGGAAGTAATGACGGCATGGAAATTATATGATGGCAACAAAGACGGCGAATAAAGATAGATCTACCTGCGGCCTCGGTGAACCGTGCCGCCGGCCAAGCGGCGCTCGACCGGCCTACCCGTGCATTGCCCGGCGTGCGCCCTGGCTGAAACCACGGCCTGCACAGCCCACCGAGACCCTGTCTGCATGCCCCATGCGCTACTAGCGCGCCCCGTGCCCCGCCCGGCACCCAGGCCGCCCGTCCGGCGCCTAGGCTTCCCGCCTGGCGCCTTGCCCAGTTCCAAGGCCGCCGGCTCGGTGCGCCCTGCGCCTGCCCCGTGCCCAGGCCGCTCGCCCGGCACCCCGACTGCCTTCCCAACGCCCCCGTGCCCATGCCGCCCTACCCGGAAAATCCCGGCGCCCTACCTGTATGCCCTGGAAACCTGTAAGTGCACCCCGGCGCCCTGTCCGGCGCCCCCACACCCTACCACACCCTTCTCAATGAACCCAAGGCCTACCTGCACCCCGCATGGCCTGTCGTGGGCCTCTCTGGCCGAGTGGCCATAAATGTTCCCATCGCGGCACCGGTTGAACCTACCACTATCCTTCGAGCCGAGTCGCCCATGTGGTGATCTGCGACATGAATTGTCTACATAGTATGCTGGAATGGGCCTAGTGGACGGGGATGAACTGAGAAGACTGACCCGCCAAATAGGACTGGTGAGACCCAGCAAGTCAGTTCGGGTCAACCCAGACTCGGTTGACCCAGACTGGGTTGGGCCGAGTCCGTTTGACTGGGTTGGACCAGACCCAGGCCTGTACAACTCCCTTAACATTCTTGGGCCATATCTTTGGCATCAGACATCCGTTTGAAAAACTGTTAGCGGCACCGATATTCTTGGACCATATCCACCCCTTTGAGTGTACCCCACTGGAGTTTGGGGTATAGTTGAGTCACGGTCTAGTTGGTTCGTACACGAATCTAACCGGGCCTCCGGGACTAAAATGCTAAAAACTAACAGACTAGGTGGCTAATTGAATAGCCATATTATTCTTTGAGAACCTTATGACGTGGCATACCCATGAGATACTTCTTCACGGGGATTCAAGAAACATAGAGTATTGGCTTGTAACTCATAGACCAGACCCTCCAAGAGACGAGCGAGCAGAGTATGAAGACCTAGTAGCTGGCTGAGACCTGACGACTGCATGACCAATTCGTTTTAGAGTGACTCAACTCGCCCAGTGGGGAAGGGTACTATGTAAGGCAGCTGATTCTTGGCTATGGAATTCCACTATGTGAGGAATCAGACCCGCGATACTTGACAGGAGGAGTACCTCTGTAGGCTATATGGGGGAGCGCTACTGTGTGATGTGGAAGACCCCTGGTGGGAAGCATCTCAGTGTGACATAGTTTTCCCACAATACTCCATAAGATTAGTACCTCAGCAGTCTAAGGTTAGTTAGTAGCACCTTGGAATCGTGATAGGGCCATTGTACTCGACAGAGGAGGAGTTCTCCAATAGTTGTGGTTTTTTTTATGAAAATACTGGTTTGAGCTGATTCAATGACCTTTGTTTTTTTTCTCATGATTGAGATGGGTTACTTGATAACTTGGGTATATTTAAGGGCATATACCTATGTAATGGTTATCCATTTAAATCAAACTTCTTGGTTTATCCTTGTTGGATTTTGTGAGACGTTGAGGGTCTCGGGGTCCCTACTGAGTATCGTTATACTCACCCCTTCACGGGATATTCCTGCACCTCGTTGTGTTGGATGCAGATGACGGACAACACTGACTGCGGCAGAGTGTACGAGGACTGGAGTGTACCTGGAGGTGGACCTCACGATGAGTCTATACCTGGAGGAGTCAGATGGACATGGAGCACTGAGGAGATTATCTATACCTACCCTCCAGGTAGGATCCATGGTGGATGATCCAGGAGCTAGTAGACACCTTTTACCTATTTGTCTTTTTGGTTGTACCTATTTTACATTTCATTTTACTTAACAGTTGGGCTTTTATTCTGGCCCCCTTTACTTTCAGTACACTTTTTATACAACTTTTAATTATCATTTTTTCCCACATCTACTCTGGTTGTTGGTGTTTATGATTTATAAATACAATGCTATACCAGTTTTAGGGAATTACGCCTTTGGTGCTAGTCTCCACCCCCTGGCCTATGGAAGGCAGGCTTGGGGTAGTCACAATTCGGGCCTCGAAGGACGGGTCCTGACAGCCACACCAGGGACATTAATTTATACTTAGTGATCTCCTTCTTCATATATTCCCACCAATAATGCTCTCAGAGATCTCAATACGTCTTTGTGTTTCCTGGGTGAATAGGGAAATTCAAACATTGTGCACCATCCAAATGATTCTTCTTCAGCTTTAGAATTTATGCAACACATAGTCTATTCTCAAATATCACAAATTTTCTTTCATTAAAATGGAACCGTGATAATTTCCCTTTTCCAATAGTTTCCACTTTCTTCTGAATTCCCAAAACTTCCTTTTGATCAACCTTTAACTTTTCCAAAAGAGAATGTTGAGAAATCATTTGTGAAATGATAGATGATGTTATCTTATTTATGATTCCTTTGTCCATAATTATCAAATCAAAAATGATTGAATCATTTTCAATTCTTATCAATGATAGAATTTGTGGGTCCTTTCTACATAGGTAATATGCCACCTTGTTCTCATTTCCAGGGTTGTGATGGATTGAGCAGTTGTAGTCTTTGATCAACTCTTACCATCTTCGTTGGTACATGTTAAACTCATTTTGTGTGAATATATACTTGAGGATTTTGTGGTCCATATATATTTCAGACATCTCCCAAAAGCGATAATTCCACCAAATTGTTAAAGTGAAGATCACTATAGCCAACTCCATATCATGTGTGGGATAGTTTTTCTCATGAACATTCAATTTCATTGAATCACAGGCAATGAATTTGTCATTTGGAATCAACACAAAACCTAGGACCTTCTTCAAAGCATCACTAAATACCCCAAATGCTTCTCCAATGGTGGGAAATGTGAGAACATGCATAGTGATAAGCCACCATTTCAACTAATTGAATCTCTCTTTGCATTAATCACTCCAAGAAAACATGTATCCCTTATGAGTTAGCTTGTTAAGTGGGCTTGAGATTGGTGAGAAATGTATCACAAATCGGTGATAATTTCACACTAAACCTAATAAGGTACGAATATCTATTACCGATGACGGCCTCAGTTATCCCTCTATTCTAGTTTTCCTTGAGTGATCCACAAATATCTCATAGCTTGTAATGATATGACCCATGAATGAGACCTCCTTCAACCATAATTCACACTTCATGTACATTTAATTGAGTTTCTTCTTTCTCAAGGTCTTTAGTATCGTTCTTAGATACTCTTTGTGATCCTCCTTGATTTTGGAGAATATTAGAATATCATCTATAATGACTACCACAAATTATTTGAGGTAATCTCTAAAGACTCTATTAATCATGTACATGAATATATCTGGAGAATTGGTGAGTCCGAAAGGAATTAATATGAATTCATTGGGCCTATATCTTGTATGAAAAGCAGTCTTGGGGATATCTTCATTCTTCACACTTACATGATAATATCCCAACTACAAATTCAAATGGGAGAAGTATTTTACTCCACACAGCTAATCAAACATGTCATCAATTCATGGGAGAGGATACTTGTTCTTTATCAAGGTTTTTTAAGATCACGATAATCAATGTAAAGGCGCATTGACTCATCCTTCTTCTTGCTGAAGAGAACTGGTTCACCCCTTGGTGAAGCATTTGGGTGTATAAACCATTTATCCAAATACAATTGTAGTTGTTTCTTCAACTCATCAAGCACCAAAATATCCATTCTATATGGATTCACGGATACTGGAAAATGGAGAAGTATAAGATCAATTGAGAATTAAACATATCTTTTTAGGAGGAAGACCATGCAATTTCTCAATAAACACTTCATCGAATTATCTCAGAATAGACATGTCTTCAAGGATGGTTTTCTAAATATACTCAGTCATCTGAGCTAGATATTATTTCTTATAGAGCAGTAATATCCACACTTGACATGATGGTGCTAAAGAAGATTCATCTTCCTCCATGCACTTGTATATAATCGGGGGTCGATTCTCTATATGGAGTGTGATTTCCCTCTCACGATAATTTTTTTGGCTTTATATAATGAAATCCAATCCATACCATGAATTTCATAAAATTCCACAAGAGGGAGTATGAATAGGTTCTCCAGGAAGTTCAATCCACAAATTAGGACATAGAGGAGTTATATTCATGGGATAAAATGATTTCCCCATTTTCCGTACTCAAAGAACTCTTTACTTCTATGATTTCTAGTAGTGTTGGGATTATTCTACTAAACATTCAGTATATAATAGAAATTTTAAAACCAAAATAAAAATCCATGTTCGCTATTATTGAATTAATAACTAATATACCTTTCACCACTTCATTGTTGGGGTTCACTTTTGTGGTAGTGATGGAAATATATTTCCCTTTGTTCCTTGAAGGTTGTTGGTTTCCTCTGAAAACCCCTAGTATAGGGAACAAATTTACAAGATGACCTGGTTCATTCTAGTTAAATCAATGAAAAATGCATTGAGATTTGAATAGATCCTTCCTCTCTTATGTCACAGCCATGGGTTTATCTTGTCCGCAGTTAATAGCTTGGTGTTCTTTCCATTTTCACCTAATGCAATTTTTTATCCCCTTCATTCAATTTCCAAGGTTCTTTTTTCCACACCTTTGGTGAGTGGGGTGATGGATTTCTTTATCACCATTGGATTTTTACATAGAACTACCATAATTTAAGTCCACCTTACGATTCTAATCCCCATGATACCCCAAAGACTATCTGATCACTAGTTCTACCTTGAGGGCACATTGGACAATTTTATAATATCTGTAGAAGTCAAGGATCACCATGGTTTTCCAAAGGATAGGTTTCGCCCCACCAAAGAAGTGGTCAACCTTGTATTAGGGGGTAATGAAAAAGCTGGAGACGTATCGTTCAAGCCTTATGAAGTTTGACTCATACGCTCTGATGGATTCATTGTCTTCATGATTGATGGAAAGGATTTTCCTTTCCTTCTTAAGCCAGATGGTGTGAGGAAAATATTTATCGAAAAAAATTTCCCAGAAATCCTTCCATTCCAATGGCTCAATCTCCTCATCAGGCTTTGTAACTTTGATCGATGTCCACCATTTATCAGCTTCACCATCCATATGTTAAACAACCATATGAACTATCTCTTGTTGGGGACATTTATGGATGAATAATAACATTTCAATGTAGTTGATCAATTGTTCGACAATTTAGGGATCAGATGATCAATTAAAAGTAGGATCCCATTGTCTTATGAATCTCTTGATAGTAACTTGTTTTTTCTTAGGGGGGTTGATCATTCGTCTAGAACGATGTTTCTATTAAACTCTTGTGTTAACTGAGAGAGTATAGTGACAATTTTTATGATTCTTTCTCCCATTATATTGGGAATCTCATTAGAACATTCTTCACATTGGTCTACGCATTGGTTGTTAGCCCGAGTCCTCATATTACCAGACATTGGCTAAAAATAAATGAATGTCAGGGGTAACACATAAAATTTAATCCAAGGACAAAATAGATGAAATGTTAATAGATTTTATTTCCTTTACTTATGAATCTATTGGCTTCAGTGTATTTTATTCATGATTTAATTTTTAACATATATTTTTAGGGGAATTTTTTTAAATCCCTTAATAATGGTTCATACAATGCTTGTGAATTTTCCAAATAATATCCCCTAGAATTTCATAACCAAGTGTGATTAAAGGCCTGTTGTCGTGTACTAGGATACCCCAGGTCAAGCCTGAAACTCTTTGTCATTGTTTTTACTTCTAGGTACATTTGTGCCAGAGCCGCCTCTACCTGCTCGTATCAAGACATGGATGTATTCGATTGATAAACCACTTAATTAATACTCCCCACAATTTTGGGAAGTTTTTATTATACTTAGTATTGTCCCTAAGGCATTCACTATGGGTTTCTAATAATAATCCCAAAAATAAGCAAACCTATCCTCTGATACAAACTATAAAAACCCTGCTTTTTAATATGCACTTAAACCTAATAAATTACATAAAATCATCTCATGATACAAAAGATAAGATTGATAGGTCTAGTTTTTTAGGTGTTAGGAAAATTACATGATGACATCAAACATGAAATAAACGTCAATATTGAAAACTTCTTTTACCCAACCACTATATTCCATTGTATATAGAATTGCATTTCATAACCTAAGGACATGCGTAAGAAAATGGTGATCTATAAATCCGCATAAGAGATTAAATAGGGTATAACAAGAATAATTAAAAAACATGTTTGGTAATAGGCATTTCAATAGATCTCAAGAGAAGCATGAACATAAAGGCATGATAAAACATGATTATCATAACATGGAAATGTGGCAATAACAGTTAACATGGTATTAGCATGAGCCAAGGATCATTTCACATGGAGAACGAGTAAACCCACATTGAATTCAAATTATATTGAGTAAACCCTCATTTCACATGATGTATCATGATACTAATCTTCATCCAATGCATTGGTGCGCTATCAGGGAACACCCTTGTTAAACATTTCACTTCATGCATAAGTGTGCGAAATGGATCATACAACATGGAATCATTCATCATCATCATTTATAAGACGATAAATGAACGAGGAATACATAGATGAAAATATGTAAAAAATAATTAAATGTTCATAATATTGAATACCCTTGTTAAGGAAATAGGCATGGTATTTACCGCACAATGACTTTGGCTTGGAAAATCGTGGTGCAATTTCAGTAGCATAACATCGTGACATAAGAATTCATAAACATGGATGACGAGAGTAAATGGGGTACCTCATTACATTTACAAGAAATTGACAGTAAGGGGGTCATATAGATACATATCCCAACATGAGTAGTGGAATTTTTGATTCATAATCGAAAATAATTGCTTGAATGTAAATGAGATGAGAGAAATTCTTTACGGGATTTCGGCATGGAAATAGGTGTACATGAGAGGCATTGATGAGAGAGAAAGGGGTATCTCATCATTAAAAAAATTGGAAGTTAGGGGTGGATTGAAATCACCCCCAACATTTATAATTGAAAATAATTAGATAATAATATTAAGAAACAAGGACAAATTGAGAAGGAAAGGAATCCCTTACTTGGAAGTGTGATCCCAAAGGCTTGGGAGAGGATTGAGAGAGGATTCAAGGGAGATTTGGGTGCCTATGGAGGATTCGAGAGACAATAGGTCAGGATTTTTATGAAGACCACAAGATTTTAGTAAAGAGTACGTGGGTTCTTGGGTGGGTTCATATAACAAAGGAGAGGGAATTCATTACTATTTAGGTTTGGGACACAACACATTAAACTAATCAAAACCAAAAATCATCCCACGGTATTTTCCAATGGTTTTTTCCAAAGGGGATTGAAAAACCATATTCTATAGGTCCAATAGATGAAGATCTTAAAATAATAGGGTTTCTTATGTGTAGGTGACTCATAATCTCAATGAAATCAATTTAAAATCTAAAATGTATTATAAGTCTTCGAGGGTCCACTAAGGATTTTCAAACTAAATAAAAAAAACTAAAATCACATTATTTTAATTTTAAAATAGATTTTTACGAAACAAAATATTTATTGTATTTTATTAAACCACTATTGACTCGTTATGATGTCCTAAAACATAGTATATATTTAAACAGTATTTATGTTTTACCCAAAAATTCGACTGTCTCGGAAAGTTATGAAAATTTCACCGATGGATAATTTCATCACTCTGATTCCAAAAATAATATTAATTTTATATAAATAAATTTCTAAATATGTGAATTATTACTTTTAAAATAAACCTGAAATTTATAAAAAAATCTTCGGTTTTGACAAAAATAACCTTCAAACATTAATAAAAATCAAAATTGTATTCATAATAATTATACGATCATTTATAAATAGTAGTTTAGTGATAATATTTTATTATAAAATTATTTTATTCAAAAATATATTAATTCAACACTACATATTTCTTAATTGAATATTAAAAAAAATACTGTCTTTTCATTAAAAACAAATTTAAAAGTAAGAATAAAATGAATGTATATTAATTATTATATACAAAAATAACACATATAGTAGTAATGTTATAGTATTGTAAAATAACCCCTTATAATACCAGCATAAGTCCTAAGGGTAAGGCGAGTTATAGGGATAGACTTTTTTGGTGTTATAGATAACATCACTCGGCTGGTAATCTCTATCAACATCCACATCTCCCCTAGGCTATTCCATTCGAGCTTAACATGTTAAAGCTCAGAATGGGCTTCGTTAAGAGAAAATCCCAATGTCTCCACCTCTATTCTGAGATCTGAAAAATGGGATTTATGTGGGGTATGTTTACTAGATGAGGAAATCACTTCCTTTTTCTTAGTAAAATGAATTTGTTAAAGATCGATAATTATACTAATCATGTGATCAATATTGAATGGATAGATTAGCAACGATAACATTTATTAACAGTATTTTAAAATCCAAAAACATAAAACCAAATAGCTTCATATTTTATATATCAATTTTAAATAATAATACGTTTAATTATATCAAGAATAATTATCATTATTGAATGATTGGGTCATTACAAATACGATTTTTTATGATATAATTAATAACCATTAAAAATTTACTAACAAGTAATTATTAATATTACCATGGAAAATTCAATTTTTTTACTCTATATATCATTAGTTGGTTTAATGGTATTAACTAATATGTTCAATAATTTTATGTTATAATCCATGATGATTCTTTATGTATCTTGATGATATCTTATGTTATATGATTTTCCAATATATTCGATTATAATACATTATGTTTGAATTATGATATCATATTTTCCATGATAATACCATATTTTCTATTATGGTACATTATTATTATATATATTAAATGATTATTCCACAAAATGTATATTTCATGATCATTAAAGTCCTTTTAAATCTTTATATTTTACTGTAACCCATGTTTTATGGGGAATTGATTCCTTCATAGGCTGTCTAGAATTTACAATACCCCAAATATGTATTTGAGATTTGAAACCCATATATAAAAATTGTGGTAAATTTGAAATACCTATGAGTTATTTTCTGTAGTATTTCTATTTGACATTGAATTTTTAATAATATTTATCTGTTGAATGGTTACTAAATGGTTTGGAGTAACAATGTAAAAAATATTTTTATAGGGAAACCATTTGGGAGACTTTTATGTATGTGCTTCCCATGTGATGTATGGATAGTTTACATATATTATAATTTCACTAGAAATGGTGAAGATATCCTTACATATGATAAAACTTGCATTATACCTGTGTAAATATTGAAAACCCATGTGAGTAAACCATCTGGAGTGCTAATGATAAGTTATTGTTGTGGGAAAAATTTATATATTAGTTTTTTAAACAACTCAGAAAAAATATTTGACATTGTAGTACTTTTCTAGTGTGACTTTAATTATTAATTTATGTTTTGGAAAACAATGAGGCATAACATTGTGAGCTTCCCATATTCGTTAAAATTTTAAATTTCAATTATTCTCACACCCATGTTAAACTTGTTTTCACCTCCTATAATCCCTCTCTGACATAAGTGACCCCTAAGAGATCTCAAATGTGGTCATCCCTTATTCTCCTATGGTTCAAAGATTTTTATTTATAGTTTACTATATATTTTTTATTGTAAATATAGTTTTTATTAATTATTTATTCTTATACTCTCTCTACCTTCATATCCCATTGGTATCCATTTATCTAATAAACACACATGTATATTAAGGTTAAATCTATGGGTTGGGTTGATCTATCCAAATGCATATTTTTCATATAACTAATATAGTTTTTTCAATTCTACGTTTATTATATCTCTAAATATGGGTTGTTTTCACTTAAATACTGTAGGAGTTTTTGTGAAATCATATTGACGAAGAAGATATGTATTTCTTGAACATTTAAAATATTATTTCATATGAATTTGTAGTTATAAGTGTTAACCTTTAGTGACTTATGAAATGATTTCCTGAATTTTCTATTATTATAATAATGTAGTACATATGAATTATTTTAGTAATTATTTGAAGGTAAATATTTATTTATGCTTAGTTCTTATTAAAATGTAATAGGTGTCTCTATCAAATGAATTTAAAATTGAAAGTGTTGTTTTCCTATATTTATTTTCAAAGGTGATTAGTAATATTTAAAAAAACATTACATTATAAAAATGATTTTCATCCATATTTTAAATATTTTGATTCTTATTGGTCTTGGTGGTTCTCTAGGATATTTTAAAAGTAGAAGAGTATAATTTCATGGGATGTTTTTATTATATGGTTTTAAAAAGATGGTATTAATACTTAGTCTTCCCAGTTGTTTGGAAATTACTTATTATCACATTGTTATAAAAGTATGTTCTTCATTTATTGAAGACATGGAATCAATATTACAGTATTAAATTTTTATATGGGGTAATATTTTAGTTTAAAATAAATACATAAATCACATTGAAACAATATTTAATAAAGTCAAATTTTTAATAAAAAATTGAATTTATTCTTATTATTTAACTAGTAGAATACCTTATATGAATGTTATAATATATATTTTTATTATATTATCTAAAAATTTCATTAAAATAAATCATTAAATATGATTAATTAATTTTTTTTATAATAGAATAAGTTTAATGAGTAATTTATTTTATAATAAACATTTATTTTTTACATTAAAATGCTTTTATTTTAATAATAACTAATTGAAAACCAATGAATTTAATTTATTAAATGATAAAATATATAATTTTCATAATTTAAATAATCCTATTCATAACCACCAATTAAATAGATATGAAATATTAATCATATTTAATAATATTATTTCAATAGTATATCACAGTTCATCTAAACCTAGTGTTTCATGTCATGAAAGATATAAGAGAAATCAAACATATTTATGCAGAAATAAATCATTAAACATCATGGTGTTATACAATAAACCATAGATTTCCCTCAAATTTTTATTACTCTAATATAATTATTTTAGGATACTACTTCCACACCACATTCATTATTTCCCATATAAAAACCTTAAAATCATGTTTTTATAACAAAACATTGGCCATATCAGTATTCTTATTATGTAGAACATTATATCATTTATACAAAATATCTATAGGTCATTCCACCTAATAAAGATCATTCTCTTGATGTATATCGTCTTTTTTGTCTATATGTAATGTATTTTATATGTACATCCTCAGGATATATACATGGAACACATCATGGACAAGAGAGATATTTGGTGGATAAACCATGTTATATAAAATTGTCATGGTATAATCACGTATTTCAAATGGGATGACATATCTAATTGTTATATTTCCATTTATTCTAAATCAGATAGCCTTCTTATATGAAAAACAATCATTGGAATAAATTTTCAAAAACATTAATGAATATATCTCACCAATTATTAATAACGCATCCCACTTATAAACATTGAGATTCCGTGGTGTGATACTGAAAGGATTTAAAATTAAATTCAATTTAATAATCATTATTAGGTACCAATAGATTTAATTCTCCAAATTCATTCCAACACATTTTAGATTTTTATTTCTTACCATGAGGGATTCATAATGATCCTTAAAAATTCCCGAGCAAAATATTTTTTTGTGTGAAAACCTGAGAAGGGAAATATTTCGATAACAATATTATTTGAAATAAAAAATGGCACTAAAAATAAAATTTATTGTTTTGAAGACCCTCTTATACTGATTATCATTTTATTAATGGCATGTGTTTCCAAAGATACACATTGTATTAAAATATTATTATTAAATTCTCTATAAGTCTGGGGTTAACCTCATATTTGATCAGATATAATATAACATTGTACTCCATTAATCCCTAAATTTTAAAATATTTTATCTTAGAATAATAAGAAGGGAGAAATATTCATTGATTTTAATAAAATATTCATTTTTCATTAGTTGATTGACTACACCTAAATTTATGTTACGGCCTTTGGTTGTTCATGGGACTGTGATGATGATACCCATTGTGAAATTTTATCATTTCCATTATACTGTGGGTAAAGGTTGAAAATAAAACCTTCAAATCATTTAACACATCCATAACATTCAAACATTATTTGAATTACGATACATACTACTCAATATCCATTTTCAGGTTGAATCGTGTGAAATACTCATTCATTGTTACACACATCATCATAATTCTAGAATGAATTGAGAATAATGACCTATGAGATTTATCTAAAATATCATTATTAAAATATGGTAATTATGGGAAATATTCTATGTTTACGAGCCTTATAATTCTATCACAATCATCATTTTAGTTAGGAACATTTTTATTAACTTTTTTAGTTCTATATCTTCCTTCCATGAACCATCAATCATCACATAGATAGATAGATGAAAAATAATTGGAGAAAGAAAATATATGTATTAACATTTATCATTATTTGATTATCAATCATCAAAAAATCCATAATTATTATATCTATTTAAATCTTTATCTGGGAGGAACTAGCATTATCTTTTTTACTTTGAGAATAGACAGCCTTTCTCGCCTTGCTATAGTGGTAATGTAATGGTCATTCATAATTATTAATTAACCTAAAATAACTCTTTTGGTACATATATAACTATTTATATATAAATACAAATGAAATGATTTTATTATATATATATAAATATTTAAACATTCCACATATAGATAATCAACATTATTTTTATTTGAAAAATCACAGCTCCCACCTACAAATAATAAGTCCTGTATTTTTTCTAATAAATTTTCATTTGACATGAGGAATAAGATATTACCATGTCATTAATTATGAGGATAATTATCGATACATTTTTTATGTATCACTATATATCAAAACCCTTTTCCAATATATGCTAGTGTGATTACATTTTCATTGAAAAACCTTATCTCATGTATATTGAAATTTTATTGGTATTTATTTTTCTAATGGAGCTTGGCTACCTTATGAGTCAATGTGTTTTTTAGTTTTATATATGTATGAATCTTCTCAATGAAATTTTTTAGTATCTATCAAACCCAATAATAACATGGGTATCATTACCCAGGGTTAGTATGTTCCATTTCTCAATAACATTCATTTTAATGGATCCACCAAAATACCCTCTATTGAGAATATATGACCCATGAATGGAAGTTTTTGTAGAAAAATTTCATACATGGTAAATTTTATATATAAATTAAACATCCTTACTATATTCAACAAGGTCCTAATATGATATTCTTACACTTTTTATCTTTTATTATATAAGAATTCAATATATAAATACTATTGTGAACTAATCACGCCAATATATAAAGATACTATTCATTATATACATGACGACAGAAGAAGAATTAATAAGTTCCAATTTCATCACTAAAAAATCTTAATGAATGAAATTAATATAAAAGAATGTTGAAAATAATCCTTTCATGGATTTTGTAAAAATCAATTATTTCTATTTTCATACTATATCACATGTGATAACCACAATTGTATCACTTTAGGAGCTTCAATATTATTCAATCACTTATTATATTTACCAAACTACTAGTTAATTTTTTTATTAATTTATAAAATAAATTATAAACTAACATGAAATAATAATGACGTTATAGAAAATTTGGAATAGACCTAGGATTTTTTCATTGTTCATTCATTAATCCTGCTTTTTTGAATTAAATGTGATTGTCTAATAAATAAAAATAGATTTGACTATTATTATTTTATTTACTAGTTTTGAAATCATGAATTCCTTGGAAAACTAAATCCCACCTCCTCATATAATTAAGTATTCTCAAACACCTCAATGGAAAATGTTGCACCATCCTAGACCCAGCTCCATTGTATTTTGCTTCATCCATTGAATATATTGGATCCATAAAGTGAATAGACATCATCCAAAAAGCAGGATATAAATTTTATAAAAAAAATTAAATAAATTTTAAAATCCATGCGATGTTGTATGATCAACACACCCATACAGTCCACTTTCATTCAACAAAAATTGATTCAATACATTTAGGAATTGAAAATATAATTTAGTAAACAACTTTATCCTCCCCTGTGGTCAAGCCATGGATTTTTCACACTTCATATGAGAGTAATATGTCTCAGTTGAATAATGAGAACAATGGAATAATAATAAATAAATGGATAATGAAATATAATAGAGGCATCATATTTATCATTTTATTAAAAAAAGAATCCATGTATTAAAAATGAATCTAAAAAATATAGAACTCGGTAGAAAAAATTATCAACATACCCCTTGATGAGTCCATTTTTGACTATTTAATAGTATAAAGACCCTATTTTTATAGAGGTATAAATCTATTTATCTTCCTTGTATGAATATTTAGAATCACAATTTTATCATGAGTCAATATTTGAGTGAAAAGTTTTAATTTCAATAAATTGAATGTCCTAAAAGTTGATATCCTTCCAAATTTCATCATAGAATAATTTTGTGGAGTGGGATTGAATACTTTGGCATTAATTTGTTTCACATGTACTATGATGCACGAAAATGGGTCAGCCAATTACTCCATGGTCATAGATCATGTTATATATACTTATTCAAAACCAAGACATTACCATATTCTATATCTCTATGATGTTTGAAGAATCCTATGAAGCATCACCTGAAAAATAAATTATCAAATAAAATAAGCCAATACAAATTCATATACCTATATGGTGCATGAAAACCTCCATGCTACAACAATCAACTTAATCCTTTCTTTATGTAGGGCTACAATGCTACTGGTTATCCATGATTGTATCCTTATACAATGGTGGAAACCAAGCATATACCATATTGGTATCCTATAAACCATAAATCTTATTCCACTCTACAGTTGACTTCTTCATGGTGATCCTATAACATAACCATCATGGAATCAATATAATAATGAATTCATATGACCTATCCTTTACCATTTCTAAAGGGGATTTTTTATTATCATGCATGGATTTTTTATCATGAACAAAGGATTATTGGGAATTGCCTGAGGTTATAAAGGTGAGAATTGGTGATCCATGAAACATTATATGGTTTTGTACTTGAGCTTGAGATTTTTTATTGTTTTGATGTCATACCCTGTAGGAAGAGAAGAGTGGAAGGCGGTATCAAGTGGCAGAAGTATGGAGAGGGAAATGTCCATGAAGTGATCACATGACTATGCTGATGAAGGATGAAATTTGTATTAGTTAATAATAGTACCCTTTTCCCCTCCTACCATATATGAAATGAAGGAATTTGGAAACTTTCATATATTATAACCCATTTAATTAAAGTATTAGAATACCCTAGCTATGGGGTAACAGAATGTATTGAAATTGTTTTTCTCTTTTTATCCTGATGGGAAAACCATAAAGCATAACGAATGGATCGATGACCTTTTACACCACCCATATTAGCACACCATAGTTTTCTCTTACAATGTAAATCATCCTCCAACAAAGAATTATCTCACCCCACACATTACCTTTAAAATATAACATAGAATACTAAGAGGAAGGTAGGAGTTGATATAAATGGATTGAAATATGTCCCATTCCTAATAAGGCCATTCATGTTATCTATACTATAAAAAATGATCAATGTGAATGGTTGTATCATGGGTAAGACAATATTAATTAAAATTCATTAATTATAGTAAATGTGTTTCTTCATAGTCATAGTTATGGAAAGTTGCAATGAATGGTTTATAAGCCTACATTCCCCAAGTGAACTCTAGTAACATACTCATGCAAATATAGAATATATTGGGTCTAGATATAGTTTCAAAAAATAGGTATACAATTTAGAATAATCACTAATGGAATGGATGAAAATAGAAATTCATCACAGATTAATTTTATAAATTAAATGTATAAAAATGGTTGAGGATAATTTCATCCACTACAATCAACCAATTACCTCAAAATATGATTCATAGAATTTCCATTTATGATTTACTATATTCATTCAAATTTCTATTTCATCAATTCAACATAATTATTATTTAAATATAATAAATTTAATCCTCGGATCCTAAGAAAACATTTTTCTTAGAAATTTAAAGTTAAATAGAAATGTTCATGTACAAACATGTAATTTCTATTTTTTATCTCAAAACAGAGTTTTCAAAAAACATGCATCGAGGTAAAAAGGTATACAAAAAAATTAGATTTATTTTCTCATGTATAGTTTTACCTACCCTTAATTGACTTATTTTTGTAGTCTACCTTGTGTCATAATGGACCTAAAAAGTAAAATAAATCATTCAAACAAAATAACCATGTTATTAGAGATAACAAATAATACAAGATTTGTTTTGTATCTTGATCTAAATACTAAGGATAAAATTGAATATCATAGAAATAAGTTAAACTGTTAAGTAATAGGTTAATCCCCAATGAGGTGCATGAATTTTTACTTCCTGTAGAAAAGAAATACTTTCTACCAGTAATAATTCTTCGAAGGGTGCATCATCCAATATTTGAACTTCCAAATTCTACTTATAAGGAATTATCCTTAAACATTACATAATGTTTTATTTTAGGTCAAGAATTAATTGTCATATATTTTATTATATATATATAGGTTTAGGTTTTTAGATAATTAGTTCATATATATATATATATAAGGGACAAGAAATTCGAGGCTTCCTATTCTAATGAAAAAAAGATAAATTTATGAAATGTTTACCATAAACTAAAATTTTTATGATAAAAATGAAATAAATAATTTTCATATGAAATAAAACAAACTATTAACTCAAAAAAATTAGTTCAAAACAATACCAAGAATATAAAAATAATGTAGGTAAATTTGGACACCATCATTCATATCACTCTAACAAATAGAATAATTGATATTGTCAACTCCCTTCTTTGGACTATCCAATTCATTGATGGACTATCACAAACCCACACATCCTTGGATTTTCATAGAACATCCCATCCTTGTTTTATATTAGAACTATCATAATTTTTTTAATGATTTAACCACCCATCCTTGGTTTATCACAATTCCACCCATACTATTAATAAAAAAACCTCCCTTCTATGGTTTATAATGGAACCAACACTCATCATAAATAATTCAAACCAACTAAAATGTAATAATAAATCATGAAAATAAGTATTTTCATCATTATACCCTATCAAAATTATTTTAATTCTATATGAAGACAAATTAAAATATCAATATAAACATTTCATTTTAATACACATTGCCAATTAAAAAATAACGAAAAAGGGAAAAATGATTATTTGTCCCAAAACATATAAAATATTTTAGAAGAATTTAAAACTAAAATAATTTTTATGGAACAGGAAAATTAATATTTTCCATAGAAATTAATATATAAAATTCATTTTTAATGAAATTCCAAAATTCGGTACAAATATTTCTTTTTTGAAAAACATTTAATGAAAGACAAAAATTTACTATATGAGACTATCATGTATGTATAATTATATTCCTACAAAAAATTTGAAATTTAAATTATTTTTTTATAAATATAATAATAAAATTTCAAATATAATCTTTTGAATAAAATCATTATATGAAACTTTTTTAGTTAAAACTATTTCATGTGTGTTGTAAATATTATATAATAAATTTATAATAAATATAACTATTTTATTAAAAAAAATATTCAAAAATTACAAGGGTTATAACATTATAACCCCTTTTATACAGTGAATCATCAAAATTTTATACAATTACTAAATAAGAGGGGATTTATTTCCCAAATTAAATTTTCATATTACCATGTTGGTTATTCAACTATACGATTTTTGGTAAACCTTTTCCCGGTGAGTCCGCTTATTCTAAAATAGTTTCTATCTATTGTAAGGAATATAAATTGGATATTAATTATAATAAATATTAAATTATAAATATAATACATTAGGGATCATAAAATTAAAATAATTTTGAACACATCTCCATAACAATGAAAGATGAAATACATTGTGTAAATAGTAAAAACTCATAGGATATGCCAAATGGTAGGGAGTTTTTCAAACATAATCAAGGATTTTTTACAGTCCAGTAAAACATGGAATTATGTTTCCCTTTTTTCAAGAACATATAAGAATTTTTTAGGGAGATACTTTAAGGAAAACATAATTACTATTGGGAAAAAATCGCACAGGGCAACATTGAGTCATTTTAGAGGTGATTGTGTTAATTGAAAAAGTGGTCCTCCATGTTGTGTTTGTTCACAATGTAGACCAAGATGTAAAATTTGTTGACAAAGGGGGTTCACATGGTGGGTTTTCAGGTTTAAGAGATTTTATTAGATATCCATGTTTGACAGAAGATCCTAGATAAAGTAACATGCGATCTTGATGTGGTACAAAATGAGAATATACAAGGTGGTGCCATTTTCTAGTGTTTTCTATATTTTTGGGCCTGGAAATCGGTAAATGAAGAGGTGTGAGAAATATATGTGGGGTGCGCGAAATAGAGGAACATAGTTTTTTGTCCAATAGGTGTTCGAGATCAAAAGCTCGAAAATTTGCAAAGGCATGACTTGCGCAAAAAAGAGGAGCATTGCAGAAAATACAATGTTGCGTGAAAAATGTGTTTTTATGCTAAAAAAGGATTACACACGGAAGGAAGGTTTTTCACGCATGGGTAAATTTTGCCTATAAATATGAAGTGACCTCCTTCATTCCAGGAAGCTCAATACTTATAGAGTGTTTGATGTATGACATGTGAAATTGGAGTGGACAAGGGAGTTGCATGAAAATAACAAGTTATCACGTAAAAGAATTGATTAAACACAAAGAAAAGGTTGCGTGTAAAAGAAAATTGTTGCATACAAAACAAGTGTGTGCATGTAAATCAAAGGATACACGTAAAATAAGTGGTTGTGCATAAAAGTGGGGTTGTGTGAAAAGTGACTTTTGTGCAAAAGTATAAAATTACATGCAAGGCAGGGTAGAGGCTGTGCCGAAAAATTGGGGTTTCCCAGTACACCCTTTGCAATGTGAGATTTATCTTTAGGTGAAAGTTGGACTTCAATAGAGCATCTATCAATATTTAAAGTTGTAGATTTCATTATAGATATTGAAAAGACCTATAGGTATATAAACTGTGAACAGATCCTTTCCAGTGCAGTTTGCGTAGGTAGAGGAAGAAGGTAATCCTCTCCACCAGTAGTGAGACAAAGAGAGAGAGAAATAGGGAGAGACCCCTGGGAAAGCTGTGAGCAAACCCTAAACTTTGAAAGGCTATGTGCTTGGGCATAGATGTGATCTAGCCAAAACATTGAAAACAATAGTGCACTGTTAGTGGATTTGGTACATCGGAACATTGCCGGTGTATACACCTTGGACGTAGCCCAGTGATAGTGAACCCAATAGTAATCATTGTGTCATGTGCATGATTTAGTATCTCTTTAAAATTTTCTATAGGAATGAGAGAGAATAATGTTTTTCCTAACAATGAAAGAAGATCAATGGTGGAAATTGTTTTAATCAATCCTACCCTGATTCACCGACCCCCTCTCAGGGTATCTATCCCAGTGGACCTAACAAATGGCATCAGAGGGAAAGTTTAATATCAGTGGTTGTCTCTAAAACGGAGGTCACCAATCATAAAGGGATTCTGATCATTGATATGAAAAATTTCTATCTATAGAAGAATCAGATGCAACACTACTTCTGATCTTTGGGAATGGATGTATTCACAATAGAAATTCATGGTATAGCAACCAATATTAATTGTGGTGCATTATCGAAATCCGGGCGAAGAGAATTCGATGTTGACACTATGGGAAAAAATGATTTAGGGGGATCCCTATAAAATTAAATCTATAAGAAGGTGATGTCAGGAAAAACATCACATTCCATGTAAGAAAAGCTACTGAATATATATAAAGGGGGCACAAAGGTCAGAGATGAAAAGATGAAAGTTCTATGGAAAAAATCCGATGATTTCAAAATAAACCCGATTGAGTCAATTGATTAATTATTTGATATGGTAAATATTGGTGTGGAAGATATGTGGGGTCTTGGAGAAGTCATATAAGACATAAAGATCTTAAAGAACCTCTTGAAAAAACTTCCACCTCGGTTCAATCAAAATGTTTAATTACTATAAGATAAAGATCCCAAGGAGCTGACTCTGGACAATTTTCACAGTACCATGGTTGAATATGAAATGAGGAATGATGATAATGAGGCTGTGGAAAAGGGAAAATCTAAAAAGGTGGCATTCAAGGCCACTAAGAAACTCACCATTGAAGAATATCAGGAGTATAAAGAGATTGATGAGGTGATGTCATTTAATTCATCAGATCTGCAAAGGGGAAAAGTAATCATCAAGGGGAAACTTCCACCAGCTTGTTTTCAATGTGGAATGGTTGGTTATCTTGCAGTAAGGTGTCCCAAAATGATCCATGAAGATGATGATGTCAATGAAGTAAAAATTACAAGGAATAATTCTATATCCTATGGGAAGGAAAATAAGAAGTTCACAAAAAATTTATTTAAGAATAAGAATATGATTTCACAAGAATGTGATGGTTTAGATGAGTCTGAGGTTAAGGAGGTTGAAGTGATAGAGAACTTCAAATATAGTGGTGAAAATTCTATGGTGGAAATTGTTGATAGTACTCAGATGAAGGAAGAAATCGAAATTGATGATGAAGAAAAAGTTGAAGGAAGAGTAGATATGAAAACAGAGTTAGATGCTTCTATTTAAGAGATAGATATTTGGAGAGGTAAAAAAACAAATGTGATAAGGTTCCTATGACACCACACTCTACATGTAGCATCAAGAATATAAGAAGTCTGAGTTAATAGAAGAACTTGATAAGCTAATATCATCAATGACAGAGAATTTGGAATCAGTTAGTGAGTAAAAACTCAGGATTTAATAATATAAGAAATAGATCGATTACATGAGTATCATAGTGATGGATCACATTATGCAAATCAAAGAGCTTGAAGAGGTAGTTGTCGGTATGCTATGAAAAGATAAATATCATGAAAGAAATATTTATTCCCAACATGTTCTTGAGAAAGACTAATATTCCAATGATGGGAAAGATGAAAGAGGATCCAAGTAGTTCAGCTAGAAAGAAGCAGAAATCATCCTCAGATGGTAAGGAAGATTTGAGGTTTGATTAGAAACCGAAAGAATCCAGTGTTGAAGTCAGGCTGCAAGTGCCTATTCCAAAAATGAAAATTGACGTGGGTACAAAGAATAATCAGAAAATTAAAAGAAACCAACAAACAAATGGATGTATATATATGTGAAATTATTAAACGAACTTTTCATTAGGTTTAATTGTAGTGGAAATATGGGACACTCACAAAATGTATGTTCAATAGCCAGAAGATATCGAAGGACATAAGAAAAAAGGTGGAAACCAAACAGAGAATGGTTTTATATAACATATTTCAAAGTACATGGATTTTGGTGTGGATGATTTGGGTACATGGATAGATATTGTACATCAACTATAAAGAGGAACATGTTGAAGCAAAATCAAAATGTTCGCAAGAAGTAGATCAATGAACAAACAGGTGAGTTGAAGATTCAAAATAGATTTGAATCCTTTAAAGATAATTTTGGTATATCGTAATCTGAGAAATATCATAATTCTCAGTCTATACTTACTGTGAAGAAAAAAATATGGTCTAAGAAGAAGAGAGTATGGAAGACTGTGGTTGCATAAATTTCCCTTAATGTATCAGACCGTTCTGGTGTGTGGATCCTTGACAATAGTTTCACATCTCACATGACATGAAATAAGGATCTTGTTATAGACATAAAATATGAAAATGAAGGATTTTTCATGTTTGGAAACAATGAAGGCCTACATTTTATTCTCTCTAGAAAGGCCAAGATTGGGGTCAAGGAGATGAGACTTGTAGATGTCTTAGTAGTAGAAGGCCCTAGTCACAAATTGCTTAGCGTCAGTCTGTTATGTGAATCAAGAAATTCTATAATGTTTACTAAGAATATGTGTATCTTAAAAGGAAGATATGGGTAGTGGTTATATAGGAAAAAAGAACAATGGGAAATCTCTACCTTGTAATTGGAGAAAAAGATACATGCTTAATGTTTAGAGAAGAAGAAAACAAGCTATGGAATAAAAAACATGGTCATCTATACAATCCATCTCGGGAAGATCTGTTAAAGTGTGATGCATTAAGAGACCTCCAAAAATTTTCATGTGCTTATACTCACACATGTGATGCATGCAAATAAGGTAAGATCATCAGATAGGCGTACAACGAAAAGAAAATTTAGTAAAAAAATATTGCTTGAATTGGTGGATGCGGGTGTCTTTGGACCAAATTCACCAATATTCATTAACTAAAAAAGGTATTACTTTCTTTTCATTGATGAATATAGTATAATGGCTTGGGTATTTGGTATTTCCCATAATTATGATGTGTTTAGATACATAAAACTGTACAAGAGGGAGTGTGGAAGGATGCATGGAAAAAACTTATGATGTTTCGTACTGAAAATGGTAAGGAAATTTCAAATAGTCAAGTACAAGACTTTCCTGAGAAACACGGGATAAATAATCATGTTTTCTCAGTAAGAACTCATCAATAGAATGGTGTGGTTGAAAGGAGAAATCAGATCATAAAAAATATAGACAGAACTATTCTTATAGAAAAAGACCTACCAGATAGTTTTTGGAAGAAAGTAGTGTTGACATCAGTCTACATTTCTAACAGAGCTATGTTCTGTACAATGGAAAGAATGAATCCCTATGAGATGTCATATGGAAGGAAAAAAAGTTAAATACTTTTGATTCTTTTGAAGTAAGGGTTTCATCCTCAATAAGGAAATAAATAGGAAATATGAGTCATGAGGATATTAGGGGATATTCCTGGGCTACTCAGGAAGAAGCAACGAGTATAAATGATTCAACAAAAGGCTGGGAAAAGTTGTTGAAAGCAATGATGTTACTATAGTGGAGAATGTCGAGATCATTAGACAGTGAAATAAAGAATTTCTTGATGAATGTGAGGATGGGGAATACAATGTAGGGGGAGCAGAAGTGGATGATGTTGATTCATAAGAAGATAATGATGATGAGCATGAGGAAGTAAAATATGTATCCACACAGAAGCTAAGGAGTCGTGCTGAAATTGACATGAAGAATATCTTTGCTGATTAGTCAGCCACAATTAAAACGAGAAAAATGAAATCACTACAACATAAATCTTTCCTATCTTAGGTAGAGTTGAAATGCTTCATTGATGTAGCTGAAGATGAGAAATGGATTCTGACAATGAATGAAGAGCTAGATAAGATTGAAAAAAATCAGACGTGGGTATTTTTTTGAGGCCAGTAGATAAAAATTTCATCATGACAAAATGGGAGTGTCACAAGAAAAAGAATTAAGATGGCATAGTGATTCAGAATAAAGCATGAATAATGTGAAATTGATACATCTTGATAGAGGGAATAGATATTGATGAGACATTTGAACTGGTTGCGAGGCTAAAGACATTCAGATTAATCATATCCATTACAGTACAATGAAAGTTCAATGTTTTTTAGATGGAAAAAAAATCTGTATTTTTTAACGGAGTTCTTGATGAAGAAGTGTATATTGAGTTGTCGGATGGTTTTATTATTCATGAGTATGTGAAAAATTATGTCGGTTGAAGAAGGCACTATATGGGTTGAAATAAGCACTAAGAGCATTTTACACAAGGCATGATCAGAATTGGATGAATCTTGGTATTCAACATAGTGGAGTTGAATAAAATATCTATTTCAACAACGATAGTAATAAAAGGATGATGGTTCTGGTTTATGTTAGTGATATAATTTTTGGCGGATCAGATGAAGCTCAGTGCAAACCATTATCTGAATTCATGAAAGGTCAGTATGAAATGACAATGATTGGATAGGTGACATTTTTTCTTGGTTTACCGGAGTCACATGGAAAGAATGAAACTATAATTTCTCAATATAAATATTACAAGGAGGACTTTAGATGATTTTGAATGGAAAAATTCAAGGAGATAATGACTATAGTTGCTACCCGGATGAAATTATCAAATGATAATGATGGAATTGCAGTTTATATCACAGAATATAGGAAACATATTGGGAGTTTACTATACCTAAAATCTAAAATAACTAATATTGTTTTTGACACATGCCAAGAAGCGCGATATAAATGAAATACCAAGAAAATACACATTCTTGCGGTGAAATGAATACTTCGGTGTATCTAGGGAATAATAGAATTTGGCATGATATATAATGACAAATCTTAGTTAGAGTTATTGAGATATATTTATGTAGATTGGGATGATTCCGCAGATGATAGGAAATGGACATTAGGAGGATCATTCTATCTTAGTGGATTCAATATTTCTTGGTTAACAAAGAAGCAATATTGCATTTCATTTAGCTCTGCAGATGCTGAGTATATTGTGGCCACTCAAGCATACAGACAATTATCTTGGATGAAGCAGCAGCTTGATGACATGGGAATTGAAGTGAGGTCTTTTATAGGAATCCAGTGCGATAACTCAAGTGCAATCAATCTAAGAAAACAATGTAGTCCATCACTCAAGGACCAAGACCATTGGGATCAAATATCATTTTATCAAGGAAAAGTTTTAACAAGGATCTGTGAATTTGGAGTATGTGCCTACATAACTCCAAGAGGTAGAAATTTTGATAAAATCCTTACCCAAGGAATATATTGAGAGGCATTGACGGGCTCTGGGAGCCCATTCGACTCCATGAACATGAAAAAGTGTGGATGTGTACTCCCCCATCCTAGAGGTATAGTGTGTTTTTCTCTACAATGCTAATATGACTTCTTTCCAATGTATCAGACCATAGAAGAATGACCTTTGGGTTCATTGACAAAGGGGTGGAATAGTGACTCTTCATGGGGAATAAAATATGGCTATATAAAGGAAAAATGACATTGTCAAAGACATGTGAAGAAGTTCATAGGTAGAGCAGCAAGATAGGGGGTAAGCAACGAGATAAGGTGGATATTTTTTAAATCGAAGGATGCTAGAAGTTATCTATCAAAGAATAGATGTCATAATAGTTGTGGATCATGATAAAAGAAGAATAGTGTAGTGGAATGGTGTTAGAATATTTCCATAATTCCACAATTGTTATCAATTTAGAAATTGGTGTTAGTTTGGTATCAACAATTTCTGTATGAAATGAAGTGGTCCATTGTTTATCTATTCATTGACCACTATTTCTCACAAAGAGAATTGCACATATTTTCTTAGAGTATGTGTTCTATGAATCCCTTAATGCTATCAAAATTTCAAGAGGGGAAGGGTGGTAGCAGCTGTAAAAATCATTAATGTGGTATCAAAGTAGAGATAATTGTTTAAGAGAGTGTTGTCAACAAACCCAAATGGGAAGTGTTTTGGGAAAAATCACTCAAGGCATCACTGATGCAATTTTGAGGTGATTTTTTTTCTTGACAATGTGGGCCTACATGTTGTGTTTATTCACAAAGCATAGAACGGTGCATAATTTGTTGACAAATGGGGTTCACATGGAGTTTTTTCAGGTTTAAGAGATGTTGTTGGATATCCATGTTTGACAGAAGAATGTCGATAGAGGAATAGACAATCTGGAGGTGATAAAAAAGTGAATATACAACGTGGTTCCATTTTCTAGTGATCACCAAATTATTGTGTTTGAAAATTGAAAAATGGAGGGATGTGTTTTTTGAAAAGGATGGGGTGTGCATAATTAGAGTGTTGCACCAAATATAATGTGGCGTACTAGAAATTTATGTGATGTGCGAAATATTGGAGAGGTGTGTGAAATATTGGCGGGGTTAATGAAATAAATTAATGCATTTTTTCATGCAAGAGGTGTTTTGGGATCAAAATATCAAAAAATGGAAAAGCCTAAGGTGCATAAAAAATTGGAGCATTGCTCAAGATACAATGTTGTGCAAAAGATGTGTTTTTTGGGCTCAAAGTGGATTACGCATGGAAGGAAGGTTTTTAGCACATGGTTCAATTCTTACTATAAATATGAAGTGACCCCCATTCATTCTAGTAAGTTCAAGACTTATAGTGTATCCAATCTCTGGTGTGCAAAATCAGAGTGCACAAGGGAGTTGCGTGGAAACAAAAATTTTGTGTGTAAAAGAATTGTTTGCGCGTAATGAAAAGGTTGGACGTAAAATATAAATGTAATGTGTTAAATACTTGTGTGTTAGTAAAGAAATGTTTTATTGTAAAATAAGTGGTAGCATGTAAAAGTTGTTTTTTCACAAAAAGTGAATTTTGTGAAAAAGTAGAATATTACGTGCAAGGTAGTGTAGAGGCTGTGCGTAAAAATTGGGGTTTCCCGGTACACCCTGGGCTAAGTGAGATTAACCTACTGGTGAATGTTGGAAATAAAAAGAGTACCTATCAGCTGTTAAAGATGTAGATTTCATTAGAGATAATGATGTGACCTACAAGTCTATAAATTGTGAGTGGATCCTTTCTAGAGCAGTGAGCGTAGGAAGAGGAAGAAGTGAATCCTCTCCACCGGTAGTGAGCCAAAGAGAGGGAAACATGGAGTGACCCTTGGTAAAGTTGTGAGATTACCCTAAACATTGAAAAGGAAGGGGGCCTGGGAATCGAAGTAATCTAGCCTGAACTTTGTAAACAATAGTGCGCTTTTAATGGATTTAGTACATAGACACATCGCCAGTGTATGCACCTTGGACATAACCCAGTGGGGGTGAACCCAGTAAAAATCACCATGTCATGTGCATGATTTAGTATCTCTTTATACATTTCTATAGGAAAGAGAGAAAATAATGTTTTTCCTAACAACAAAAGAAAATCAATATGGGAAGTATTTTTAATACATCATACCCTGATTCACCCCCCCTCTCAGGGTCTCTATCCCAGTGGACCTAATAATTATATACCATGAAAAAAGTTATTTCCTTCGATTATACATATAATGTTTATTCCTTATCTATTCCATCCTCATATGTTTATTTCATAACTACTCCTTCACTACTATTTCTTCTTACAACTATTGTCCCATCAACTTCATTTCTCCTACTCCATCCCAATAATATTGTGTTTATCCAACTTTTTTATAATGCCTCAAAATGTTCTACATAAATACTAGAATTAAAACTATTGGTATTATAAAATTAAAAAAAAATAATTTTATTGACATGAAAATTTATTATAAGACATTAGAAAAGATTTATTAATATCTTCATCGGTTCGAACTATCCTCTCTGATTTTCCTTCAAATTGAAGATGAAATGTTTTTATGAAATTTAATTTATTACCTTGTGATTTTTAAAATCCATTCCCAATATCAGATGTTAACGAGAGATCATGTTCTATTATAATAGAGAGGGGAACTCCCTGAAACAATACCAATTCCTTTATATACATTCAGGAAAGATAATATCAAGAAATATTATCTAAAATTGTATGTAATTGTATATATTTAGTTAAATGATAAACATTAAGTGACATTTCATTGTAACCCGATGAATCCATTGTTAATCCAACCATGAAAACTATTGATATATTATAATATTTATACTTTTTCATAGGAAAAAGATGATGAATTATTATAGATAATTTACTTTACACTATATCATTTTAACAATTCAAACTCTTAATGATCAATGTAGAAACATAAATTTTTATTCCTTCCTATTAGTAATACTTTTGAAGGTATTTAAATATCATAGTTTGACCAAGATGAATGGAAAATAAGAAACTATGAGCTTCATTCCAAACACTTTCTTCAATTTGGAATCAAAACAAACACATAATACCTATAAATATCATATGAAACCCTATTTATCAATATTACAATCAAGTAACTCACCCTTATTAATAGATTTTACCTTTTCTTACAATGCATTTTCCATCATTAGACAATTATTATTTCATTATATGAAATTAAACCCCACTAAAACCTAAAAAAAGTGGATGTTCTTATATCCACAACTTCTAGGAAAAAATTCATCACATCATTAAATATAGGGTAATGTTTTAAATGTAAAATGTTTAATAAATAATTTCTTTTCTAACACATTGAATTGACCTCTTTCATTGATTTTCTAGTATGGTAATTCATCATAAAATCGTAACTCTTGATCTGTTTCATCATTTTATTATAAATCATGTTCAATTCCTTTAGAGTGAATATATACTAAAAACATTACTAATACATATATATTTCATTTTTTACTTCAAAAAAATTATCCATAAATAAATTTAAATAAAAAATAAAATCTGGTTATTCTTGATCTTATTAAGTGTAATTTAACTCATGGTGTCTCGACTAACCAGAAGCATAAGCAATTATCTTATCATTCTATAACAAGAAACAACCAAGTCTCTTCAATGAAGCACAATAGTATATTAAAAATTAAATATTTCTAAAAAGAAGGAAAAAAAATATAGAATTCACCAATTATATTTTCGGTTCTTAAATATAATCATCACACACTTTTATCAATATGAATTTAACTACTTTTTTGAGTTATCTTAGTCAATTAGCTTTCAAAATGAGCATTGTATTAAAAAACTTGTATAAATCAACTATTCTGAGGAAACTATAAATAACTGTGATATTTTTAGGTCCTAGAAACTATTCAATGACTTTTATTTTTGTTATAGTAAAATGTTATCCTATATTTAGAAGAAATATATCCAAGGAATGAAATTTATTTGAACAAAAATATTATACTTACTAAATTTTTCCTTAATGTTTATTTCTCTTATGGGATTTAAAAACAATCATTACATGTTATTCATGTTCCTATTGTTATTTAGAAAATAAAAAAAAATATTATCAAGAAATAAAATAAATAACTTATCCAATAATTCATGGGAAACTATAGTTATATGTTTTGAAAATATAGTTGGTGCATTAGAAAACCCAAAGATAATAACATGAAACTCTTAATACGTACATCTAATTTGTAATGATTTATTTATAATATATACTCCCATCAAAATAAACTAATGGAACACCATATGAGATCAATCATAAAACAATAAATTTCTCCATGGAGCTCATTAAACAACATATAGATATAAAAAATGGACACATGGTCTTATCCATGCTATTATAAAAAGTACTATAGTCATTGAAAATTTTGATCAAACCATTTTATTTTGAACAAATTAAATATGATCACCAAATGGTTAAGATATAAGGTGATTGACACCATTATCTAACACCACCAACAATTGATGTTTCTATTATAAAATATACACTTGAGGAATTCAATAATTTCTGAGTACTGTAGCATTACTATAGTAGTTACTGTAGTAGTACTGTAGTAGGTATTTTGTGGAACTGTAGTAGGAACTGTAGAGGGAACTGTAGCAGGCACTGTTTGGAACTATAGTAGCCGGGAATATGCCCCCATTTGGGCCTTCGGGCCACCGATTTGGTCCCTAAGTCCTTTAAGGCCTTCCGACCACCCAGGCCTTCGGGTTAGTAAGGCCTTGGAGCCCCCTCAAGGCCTTAAAGCCACCTTAATGTGTAGTTTCAAACCATACAACCTACAAGGAACATGCTTCAGATGGTGGAGGAGTAAAGAGATTTCACCGTATCAGATGCTAAACATATTGCACGAATAAGAGGGTATGTCACCTGCCATCGGAACATGCCTGTGAATGCACGAGAATGCCTACCCGAGTAGCCAAGCGAAGGTGGAGATCTGATTTCATGATGAAGATGCTGGGGAGGAGATGTTCCAAGTAGTTAGTCTAGGTTGTATGTAATGTTTGAAGCCTACGGGCAATGAATTTCTCTAAGGCCTATAGTCCATGTAATGCTTCCACCTACGGGCCTTGTAAGGGTTCCACCACACTCCTTGAAAGGTGGATGATCAAAAATCAATAAAAAATGAAGGCCTTCTGGCCATTAGAGTACATCAATGAATTCATATAACACAAGTATCTAAAAAATATAAACAGTTTATTTCATTTAAAATATATAATCTATCTAACATTCATTATGATATATAATCATATTATTATCTTATTAATATGTTATAAAACACATAAAATTATTTAACATTATATTTATAACTCTTAAATCAATCTTACCATGATAAAAAAATTCAGTTCGTATGAAGAATGATATAAAAGTATACTATGTATAGATCAACATGCTTTATAGGAAAGATCGTCCTACTTCAAAAAAATAGGAATATTTCTATAATTGTTGTTTTATTTTACACTTCCACTTGGATGTTCAACAAATATTCCTTATTAATTACATGAGGTGATATTCACAATTTACATGAATATTAGATTAGAAATGAAATAATTTAATGATCTCGAGTCAGATAGTGGATTATTATAATTATAATAAACAAATAACATAACTCCAACTACATCAATTTATGGAGAAACATCATTTATAGTAGTAACAATATAATTATCTTCACATTTCTAATTTTGGTCATGATTATTTTGACCTAGAGTGTCTTTCAAAACACATTTTCATAATTCACCAACTCATTGCAACTGAAGCATGATATAATCGAATTTTCATTATTCATCTATTCATGTGACCTATGAATAATCTTAACACATTGGATTCACTTTCCAAATATCATAAGATATTTTTGAAAATTATTTTTACCATATTTCTAAAAATATATGAACTTGGATTACATACCTGCATAATTTTATTATGGATGATTCTCTGTTTCCTTCCATCAAGGCCTTTTCTTACGTTTTTGATACCATGGAACTTTTCTTTTGAAAATATCTATCTACAATATCTCATCACAATGAAAAAATTTATTATATATTTTAATTTCATTCATAGAACAATATTTTTATAAACATGGATTTCACCTGTACTAGTATATATTAAATTTATTACCAATATCACAAAAAACCTATTACATACTTGAATAGTCTTGTAAAATTTCCTCCATACATGGCCACATAATATTTATCATTTTTCCCTAATTTATAGGAATTATTTTTCTATCAAATGATTAAAAAACATAGCAAAATATTTCAAATGTAATAGATTTGTAATTGATTTCTATTCCAGGGAGTAAATATAATATTTCTCTCTAGGTTTTTAAAAAAAATATCATTGTCATTCAAATTACCCTTCAATATGGTAAATTGAATATGTTATATTTTGTAATTTAAAAAATCACATGACTTCAAATATATTCTCTGGGGAATTAATCAATACATAGGCAATTATTGGATATAAATATCAACTGAATTCTAAAGGATGATGTCTCAAAAAATCATCAACTTTAGATATATTCTTTTATGGTATATTAGTTTACTCTATTTCATAGATACTACCACCATTTTAATCTTGTTTCTACTATTTCATCATAGAAAAAAATATTTCAATTATAATCGAATAATATCATTATGTGGATTTGGAGATATATTTCCCTCCCAATTCATTCCTAAAACATCTTCCTTATATACAATATATAAAATAATGTCAAAAAACCTACTTTAGAAGAATCCCCATGATAGTATTTAAATTTTGTTTCATTTAAACATAACTATAAATTAAAATCCTCAAATATTATGATATTATCATTATACAAACTCTATTTTTATCATAGAACTAACACTCTTTGTTAGTATGGTAAGAACCCCTCGTAATATTTTAACCAACCCAGTCAATATCATAAAAAATTCTGACCAACCATACAATAATCATAAATCTAGAGTGATTTGGTTTTCATAATAAATAGTTTTAAAAATATTTTATTGTGTATGAAAAACTCATTATGATCATAAAATTCTCATTTGTTCTATAAACCCACTATAAATACCAAAATACCGTAAAATTGAAATTATGGGTTTTCGTTGAAGGATGCATGCAAGATTATAGAGGATATACAAATTCAAATAATGGATCCAGTGGATGGAAAAATCATTTTTTTAGTTTTCATTAAAATAGAACATTAATTTTATTGTTTTTAGAGAATATAGTACATTCTGAAAATATATTTATTTTTTTAAAAACAAAATAATTTAAAGAAAAAAACTTATTCTAAAAAACATTCATTTCCACATATTTAAATTAATTTTTGTAAACATTCAAATTGAGAAGAAATTTTCTATGATGTAACAAAATTAAAATGTATTTTAAAAAGATATAACCACCATGCCACTTTGGAAAGACTTAAATAATAATCCATGTAACATAATAAAATTAATAAATCTTTAAATGTCATGAGAATAGACAAAGTCATGATATAAAATAAAAAATGGTCTATGTATACACATATTCAATAATATATTTTCATAATATAAAAATATTACTCAATATAAGTAAATTTAGATAATGTCCCTTACCTCATTTTGATTCATCACATACATTCTTTATCTTCCACTCTTTCATGAAAACTATTTAGGTAAAGACAAAAAACATTATTGAAAATATTTATGTAAAAAATAAGGCATCCTAGTCCTAAGGTGGGAAGTTAAGAAGATATTTTGGTACGAAATGGTAAATACAATGGGATTTTAAGGTGTGGATAGGAGTGTATATGTGGTAACCATTTGTATATGTGGTTAGTGTCACACTTGTAATTATTTAAAATAGAATGGTGTACGCAGATTTTTCACATGCCACAAGCATCCCAAATGGGACATTATTGATATAAAGACATGATAAAGTCTAAATATGGTCATAATGTAGATTTTATATTGGTTTTAGGTTATTTAATCCCTTATCTATTTATTATAACCATCAGTAAACATTTTTTCGCTTTATGGAAATAATTATTTCCTACATTTTTCAATTATCATAATCGTAAAATATTAATATGACCCTATAATATAATATAATATTTAAATATTATCAGTATATATTCCATTTTACCAAATTAAATTCATAAAATTGGGAAAATATTTTTTTAAAATAAATAAATTCATGATTGTGATGAAAATGTTGTTCTTGAGAAAGTGTATTTTTTAAGAAATAATATATTTTATTTTAACTCTATGTCATATGATAATAATTTTATGAATCACTACAAATATTTATTGAAATATTATTAAAAAATTTCATTTATAACTTTTTTCAACAGGTATTTTTTATATTAATTAAAAAGATGATACATTTTCACTTTAATATAGTTAAAAAAACGATTTTTAATCCCAAAAATAAACTTTTATTAATTTACCATATAAATTTTTTAAATATTTTATTATATAGATTTATTATAAATAAATTATTATTTATTAAAAGAAATTATATATATAATTAGACTTTTAAATTTCTTAACTTATTGAAAAGTAATGTCTTTTTTACAAAAAATATAAATTTTAAAATATTCACCAAAAAATAATTATTTATTTAATGCAAAAAAATTTCACCCTAAGTTCATCATGGTATAAAAATTTCAAAAATTAAGAAATAAACTAATTCATATTTTAAAATTTATATATTATGTTTCTAAACAAAATCCTTATAAGAAATGATTTTAGTTAAAAGAATTTCATGTTTTATGTAAAAATTAATTAGTATTTTTATAGTGTTGATAATTTTTTAACCCTTGAAAATTATTTATATGATCATTATGTGTGGTTATAACCACATTTTACCATCTTTAATTTCTATTTTTTAGTGAAGATTATTCTAGGGATAAGGTACACCAAATATATCCCCCTGGAAAGAAGGTACATCTTGCATGATGGGGGTCAGAAGAAGTATAGATCATCATCATACTTATATGATACTTACATGACCTCATATTTTTTGATCATTACATGATAAATGTGCTCAATATTAATTTAATATTAAAGGATATATTTTGAAAGTGTTATAACTTTAACTAAAATTCATCACAGATAAAAAAATTCAAAATTATCCGACTCAAATTTAGAATCATATTCCATGGATTAATCATTTAAAACCACATGGACATCATAATGGGATTTCTTAAATTTATCTTCAACATTATCAAGGATCACTATAAATTCCTCATATGGTGCATGGTCAAACTCATCAATGAAAAAAATGAATGGATGAATGATAAAAATTCAATATAATGGGCGTTAATTATAAATGCATATTGAAAAAGTAGATGAGAAAGAGTTTATAGAAGGTAAAACAAATTTATATGTATTTTATTAAATCTATTATTCATTGTAATGTGTGTAACACCAAATAATTTATGGTATGCCTCTTTTTAAATTTAACTTCTTCGATAGCATGCGTTTCACAAAAACCCAATCTGAATAAATGATTAAATATTTTTATTTAATTATGATACTTGTCACCTAGCCATTAGAAAGGAGAGAATGAATGAGATTGTATAAGTTATGAAAATATTGTTTACACAATGAATTCATTGGTTACCAATTGATTAGAAATTAAAATAAAATTTAATTGAATATAAAAGATATTTTTTTATAAAAAAATATTTTATGACCACTATGATAATTTATATTAGTAAATTAAATTACTTAAGAGTAGTGAAATATATTAGTATAAATTTTATGTTACTTATTGAATAATATTTTTTAAAAGAATCAGCAAATATGTTTGGGATGATTAAGATGTTATGAAATGCATTTCTAAGAATAAAATAATATATTTTCTAAAAGTCATTTTTACCACCTTTTAGTGGAAAACATTATTTAAATAAAAATAACTAAATTTTTAAAAATTAAATTTGAAAAAATATACATTATTTTTTAATATGAATTCCCAAATAATCTTAGGGTGATTTTAATTATTTTTTAGAAAATAATTGTTATAGCGAACTATGAAAATACTTATTTTTATAAAATTGTGAATTTTACTATATTAAAGGTCTATTTAGAATATTAATTTGAACTAAATGTAAAAAAATTTTATTTAGTCATAAAGAATCTAATTTTAATCATCAATATTCTTTATTTTTTTATAAGAACATTTTCATTTTCAAGAAAACAACATATTGTTTTATTTATAATTTAAATTCTGCCACTTCTATGTTTCAAATTTTGAGAATTTTATTTCATATTTAGAATCATATGATTAAAATTTATTAGAAAGGATCAATTTATTTTTGTTCAATATGAATAGTAACTTTGGTAATTTTTATTACAATGGTTCATGGGTTAATTTGAAAATTTATTCCAAAAATAAGTTGGTAAGGATTAAAAAATTAATCTAAATTTTTCTTGAATTTTATTAGATGATATATATTAAACCCTATGAACATAATGATTAAATTTGAGTTATTTACGGGACACTTTTCATTTAAAATGAATATGGTTGTATTTAAATTAATGAAAATCACTAAATTACCAATTCATATTTTTAATGACCATATTATTTTAATATATTATTATTCTGATGATATCATGTAATATAAATATTCTTTTGAGACATAATTTTTTTTGAATCATCTTATATTATTTTTAAAATTTCATGAAATAATAATTACATTATATTGTTTTACAAGGATTATGGAATAATTATTTTATTATTTAAATAATAAAATAAATGATGATATTAAATAAATATTATATTTCTCTTATTTAGAAAATTATTTCCTTAAAATTGTGACTATTATTTAAATCTAAACAATTGAAAATTGTTAAGGTGAATTTTTGTGATTTTTATTTAATAGTTAATCTTCTGGTGAATAATAAAAAAATATAATTTATTTTATTTATGATGATAATCTTGATACATGAATTGTAGAGTAATGGATTGTGTATGGATGATGTAAGTACCATTAGTTTAAGCTCAAATAGACTAGTTACTGTTATTAGTCATAATAATTATCACAATTCATTGTTTTGAGACAAAATAATATGCTAATGAATAAAATTATTAAAAATCACCCATCTATTCTATTATAAATACTACATCTCACAACAAATTATCCTAACACCTTTATTTCTTTTTGATATTTCTCATATTTTTTCCAATTACACTAATAATCCTCTACCCTCTTCAGATCATTTTGGTCCCATAAAAAGTTCATTTCCACGTTCCTCAAAGAAGCTCCCAACGAGATGACATTCAAGAGGTAAAACCCTTCAACATTCTATTTTAATTTATTTCCCCTTATTATCCTTCCATCACCACCATTAATAAAGAATATTATTTCTATATTATCTAATATATAATATATTTTTAATTTTTTAATGAAATATAAATCATCTAATATCTTCTCATCCCGTCATTTTTTTAAAATGAAAACCTTATCTATGATGTGTTGATTCACCGCCTTCATGGACAACCTGTTTTCATTTTTCATTACCAATCTCTAGGATGGTAATAAAAAAATTTATGATTAATCTGGATTATAATAGGTGTATTATAAATTAATTAATTTTTTATACATATAATATAAACATAATATTAACTAAAATAATACTAGTATTTGATGGTTGTAAAAAAAAATAAACTACACATTTTTCACTTACATTTTATCCACAGAATAATCTTCATAAAATAAAAAAATGATATAAAATGACTATTTAAATTTTTTGAAGTATATTATAATCATTCCATTTCACTTTTCAAATTTTTGTTTTATTTGATAAGAACTGCCTATTTATTTTCAAGGGAATCGACCATAAAACCATGAAATAAATGCTCCTGGAAGATCAAAATAAAATATTACAACTCATAGAAATGAATATAAACAATGTTAATAAAACCATAATAAAAAAATAAAATTTTAATATATTTGGAAATATGTAATTTAATAGTCTTATTTGATTATCTAGGAGATTATGTAAAACTTCAGAATACATTTGGACAAAAGGCATGGGATTTCTCATCTCATTTTTATTTATTTGATATTTTCCTTATTCACTATTAATTCCTTATATGTGGTTAATGTATACTTCTAATTTATATACAAATTATTTTATCCCTTTATCATCATGTTATTTAATGTTTCATTTTATAATTATTACTCTTACAGAGAAAAGAATTCGACTAATTATAAAGTGTTAAGGGAATTCTCAACCCAATTTTCCTTTTGTGGGTTGAACATCCACTCCATCGATTATAAAATTATTTTATTATGTATCATATTAATTTATATTATATTATGTTATTTTTAAATGTTTATTTTGTTTATTTATATTTATTACACATAATAAAATTATTTGGTTAACACTAACAGTTTCTTCTGAAATATCTTTTTAATTGTTTATTTTTTTCAAAATTTAAAAGATATGTTTTTTAAAAGATATACTGAATGAGTGGTTTTTTTCACTTTAAATATTCCTTAATTCCATGATGAATTCATTAAATATTTTTAATTTCATTTCCAAATATTAATATTTTTGTATATTTTTATTATTTTTTAAATTAATGATTCCAAATTAAAAAAAGGATATTTCTCTCAAGAATGATTCAATGATTTTGTTAGAGTATTTTCATCTATGTCAACACACTCTATTGAATATTATTTTTAATTATGTTTGAAATTGTATACCATCTACCATATTATTGTGAATGGTTTATGATAATTTTTACTATGGATATTCTATATTGATACAATTCACCATATTACTTTGGATAGTTTGTGATTATGATTATTGAATGTGGAAATTATATATATTTAATATGATATTTTCATTATGAATTTATATGTTGATTATATTTCCCCCCTTTCATATGAGGAATGATTGGACTTACTATGTTTCACAATGGGATATTTATATCACCTCAATGAATCAGTATGTCTCATGAGAACCATTTTTTTGTGTATTGGCAGATGTCTAACCCAATTTTGTATTGTATCTTGGTAAAATCATCGATGGTATGTTTATGATGTCCAACATTATGAATTACCTCATTATCTGATTAGTTTTTGTATCTCCATGTGATTATTTGACTAATATATTAACCATGATTACGCTTCATTATAATGTGGTTATTTATATGGAATTATTTGATCATCGTTCTTTCCTACAATATTATGCTCAAGATTATGCTTTAATGGAATTTTTTTTTCGTTTGTTCACCTTTATAAATTGTTTATGTTTATTTTTATTAGCTTCCACTATATGGCTTCCCATAATGACCACATGATCTCACCCATTTCTTATTTTTTACCCTTCCCATGGTTGAGAAAAAGATTATTGTTACTCATTTGATGGGTTGTGATAAGGGTAATAATGGTGTTCTAAAATAATGATTTTTATATATTATCTATAATATTCATTTTTATTCCAAAATATTCTAATTTTTTGATTCATGAATTATTTTATATCATGAAATTATCAATAATGACCAAGTTTCTAGAAACCGGAGACATATATGGATTGAATTTTAGCACATTATCATTATGGAATTAGAAGTATGTGATGAATAGTAAGAGTAAAGAAGAGAACTTATTCTAGATTCATTTTATCATCATGAACATACTTTAAATTGGAATGAAACCCCTAAACATGTTATTAATGTTTTGATAATAATAATTTTAATTTTAGGGAATGTTATCAGTGAACAAGAATATGTTTATTGATATGATGTTGTATGATAGAATTATAAGATTTTTTGATTTATGGAATATATAAAAACATGATACTTTAATATTGTAAGCATGCATGTTTTCATAATGATTTAAGTGAGAATAAAGTAATAATATATTTATTTTGTTGCAGTAAGAGATACATTCATTTGGGAAATATTATGCTAAGTATATTTTTAAAATTTATAGACATACCTTTTGAATTTTTTGTTGTTTAATTTGGATAGAATTTTTTTGGATGAGTCTTAAGATTAACTACCTAGAGAATTCATTATGATAATATTTTAAAATTACTATTATTTGATAACTTGTGCTATAAATTTTTGTTTTAGTAAACACTTAAAAAATGAATTAATGACTTAAGAACCATAATAAACATTAATAATTTCTCCAGGGATGAATCATTCATCATGAATATATATTTCACTGCATAAAATTGAATCACAACCAATAAGTGATATTATGACATGGAAATGAGTCAAGTATTATTAATTTGTCAAGTGCCTATCTAGATACTAAAATAAATAGTCAAATATTATAACATCACTGTTAAATAAAGAATATGACATTGTTCATATTTAGTAATATTTGTGAATGAAATATTAATGTTAATTTAAAGGTGTTTCTATGTTCTATGGTGTACCCGATATGCAACAGTGGGTTTCCTTGAAATCTTATGTTACACACTAATAATATAATATTATTATTTGTAATAGTAGTTAACTCCTATCCGTTTTATTGAGGGGAATGAAAATAACAGAATAAAATATTATTATACATATTTTATAAATGTTTTTATATTTATCCAATAAATATTAGAGGGCTTAAAATAAGAAAGTATTCGTTTTTAAGAATAAATACTCTGATATTCTTTAAAAGGTCTATATATCGCATTTTAATAGTGAACCCTTTTTAAATGTAGTTTTTTTTCACTATTATATGTTTTATTTTACAAAGAAGAATTCTTTTATTTAATCGGGATGTCAAATTTTACATTGTGTAATGTTTTGGTATTTTTCCGATAACGTTCATTTTTTAATGAATAGTGAAAAATGATGTATTTTAATTCAAAAGAACCATTTAATATAATTATTTATATGGTTAAATTAACTTTTTAATTGGTTTTAAAATTTAAATAGATTATATTTTTACCATTTAATCTAATTTTGGCCATTGGAAGTAATTTCACTTTGAAATTGGACATTAACAAATAGCAATCTTTTGATAGTTATTATTTCTTAAAAACAAGATATTTGTTTTGACAAAGGGGATTAATTTGAAATTAATTGATGAACACTCAATGTTTTTAATTTTTTAAAATATAAATCATTTTTTAATTCATAATATCAAATTTAAGTTAGGGTGGATTTTTGGAAATTTTTTGAAAAACCATCAATTTTTGAGGAATAGTGAAGCCACTAAGTAGTAATTAAAAAACTGAATTTTTCAATTAAATGAAATTTTATCACTTCTGTGAATTGAATTTCAAAAAACCGACATAAATGGATGTCATTAGAAATTAAATTTTTGTTTAATGGGATGAATGTAATTTTTGGCGAATAGTAATTTTTGACATTTATTAAACTCAATGAAAGGTAATAGGGGTAATTAAGGTAAAAATAATGTTATAATAATATAAAATTACCTTGAAACTTGTACTAACCTTATTGGTAGAGTCATGGACGACTAATAAAATCCATGGGTCAATTTTGGGAACCCAGGGATCCCCTTCGGTAATATAATGACATCAGTAACTTTTTATTTAAATTTAAAATAAAAATGCCATAAAAATGTATTGTTTTACTAAAACAATTTTAATGTGAGGTTATATAATTGATATATTTCACTATAAATATTCCTATATATCTAAAGTGATTTCCTAAATCATGTTAATTGGTTTATCATTTTTAGAAATAAAATAAATTTAATTATTTTTGACACAACAATGATGCAACATTTACCTCATTAATAAATGATTTAAATAAATCAGATTATAAATATTAAAAAAATATCGAAAAACTTTCCTATTCATATTTGATGATTTTATTTCTACCATGAGTCGTCTTAGCTTAGAATTTAATTAGTTTTGGACCTTTATAACCGAAATATAATTATATAATAAAATAATATTTTCACACTATTCTATAGAGCCCCTCCTCCCCCTTATAATAAGCCATCACTTCTTACTCATTCTTCACACCTCTCAAGATACATGGATCATCCAAAACCTGATCAAATAATCTCTCAATATCCCTATCCTCCTTCTAGAATCCTTACCTTAGGTAGAAGACACTTCATGAAGTCCTTTTTGTTCAAACAAAAGAGAGTTACCCAAATTAAAGGTAATCGTTCCTCTTAACTTCTTTTCTTTTATTTTACATCTTAAACCCCTAAAATCATTTTATTCCTTTATTTTATAAAACAACTAGTGTCCTCAATATACTAGTATATTTCTATGAGATGTATTTGAAATACCCTTACACACACCTCCATCAAATGGGTAAAGAACAAACTGTTTCTGTGGACGATGAACTATTGCCTCACGAAACAATCATTGTTCGATTATCTCCTACTGCCTCTCATGGTGGCCATTAATATGGAAATTTATTTATATATGATATATAAAATGTTTATTTTTTATTTATGCTTATTTATTTTACATTTATATCATACCATTATGGTTTCTATAATGGGTAAACCCGATAATTGCTTTTGAGGAAATGCAGACTACCACCAAGTCAAAGTGATATGAGTCATTAATGAATTATGTGGGATGTATAAAGGATATTTTTAATTATATTATATACTATATTATACTGGAATTATAAAATAACTATGTATCATTATGTTTGAATTCCTTTAAAGTACGAAATAGAAATGAAAGTAGCGTTCATGAGTATGGACGACTAACTGTCTCCATGAACGGTGCATTTCATTTCTTATCTCCAAAATATTCTATACTATTATAAATACATATATATACTAGATATATATGAATTATATGATATCTAAATCATGATTATCATTCTGGAGATAATGGATTATTGACCACATGTACATCTTGTAATTATTTGGTGTTCATTTTTGGCTCAAGTACCAAATATAGACAAAAGAAACATTATTAACATAAGTGATTGCATAATGATTATAACATGGTAATAAGTGATATAAAAAGAATAAAAAACATTAAAAAGGTTCTTAAGAATGTATAAATGAACATTAGTTTATTATTCAAGAGATTAAAGAATGAACGGGTCAAGTCGGACATGAGGTAAGGGACTTCATCTCAATCTCCTTTCATTGAGGTATATTTTTTTAATACCCGACATTATTTTATATGGTGTATAAAACCGTTAACATTTTATTACATTAAAAAGGAAAATTTTTTATATGAAGTGTGTTACTAAATGAAAAAAAGAAATATTTTTTTAATATAAGCGGTGACAATGACCTTTTTCCACCACCGTGAGTATTATTTGATCTTTAGCTTCTTTAACATGCCGTAGTGTTTTTTAAAGGAAAATAAATAGCATATACTTTATACATATTTTTTTATTGAAAATGGTTTTGATAATGGGTTTGTTATGTCAATATATATCAATGATATATTGTGATTGATATATGGAAATTTCATCTTTCCATTATGTTTTTTTATGTGTTATGAATATGTTATGGTTTATGGTAATTATTTAAGAATATGGGTGGATATGTGATAAACATAGGGTGAGTGAGCCCAAGATAGCTCTCAATGCATTGTATAACATGATGGAGGTAAACATGAATGTTTCTCCTATGATATTTTTGGAATATACTATGATGGTTATTCTAACCAAAATCCCTTGGTAGCTGTGATAGCTACAATGAAAGTGTGATAGGAATTCCATAAGTACCTTTTTGATTTTTTATTACTATGTGTCATTCATAAATCTTATGTTTCATGAGGTAAGTAATGGAGTTTATGTTTTATATGTATTGATGGAATAATAATTTGTTTCTTATTTCTTTACCCTCACTGATATTTTTTATGCTCATCCCACATTTTGAAATGTTTTTGAGAGGACTTAAAGGTGAATAGGGTCAAGGATGGGATCAAGGAAAAGTATTTCTGCCTAAAACATGGAACTAGACATGATTTGTTTTTAAAGAGTTTTTATTTTATGAAAAAATATATACTGTGTAGAATTGTCTATATGTGATATTCATATTGTTATGTAAATGTTTTTACCTAACTCTTTAAAACACTAATGCTGAAAAGATCCTCAATGTGAATTATTCCATTAATTCAATATTACGTAATGTTTATGGGTGAGTCCTTATAGTTGGTATTAGAGGATGGATTATAAAACTTTAGGAGTTAGAATATAGTTAAATTAATAACCATAAATTATTTTAGGTTAAGATCTTGTTGAAATGAAATATCATTTAAAGATTTCCATGTTACTTCACCTATGTTATTTCTATTTTAGGAATGTTTTTCCATAGAAGAAACATGGAAGCTATATTGGGAGGACATCAGGAGGAATGAAACGTTCCAAATCAGGAACTTGAGTTGGTCGAAATCAGAACTGAACAGTTTGTTGTAGTGATAGCACAATTGACTCAGGCTATAAATGGTGTTGGTATTCATGCACACGATCATCCAGATCTACCCCAGAGGAACATGTCAGAAGTGGATAATTTCATGAGGCAACATCACCCATCATTCAGAGGATCTTCTGACCGTGTTCTAGTAGAAGGGTTTATTGAATCAATTGATATCATTTTTGATGTAATGGGGTGTTTAGAACATCAAAATGTTAGTCTTTTTGTTTACCATTTTGTTGGTGAAGCTGATCAGTGGTGGTCGATGGTGAAAAATACAAGGGATATTTAGGATATTGATGATCTTGATTGGGATGAAGTCAAAGATATGTTTCTTGAGAAATAATTTCCTATGGTGGTTTGTCTTCGAATAAAAAACTAATTCCTAGAATTGAGGCATGATGATGACTCGGTGGATACTTATAAAAAAACTCAATAAACTAGCAAGATATACTCCCAATTTCATACGATTTCATGATAGTAAAATAAACTATTTTAACTCAAGATTAAAGCCAATATATCGAAGGTCATTATCATCTCATGAGTTCAAAAGTTATGAAAAGAATTTTCGTTATGCAGATAACATAGAAATGGAGTTTTCCAATGATCAAGTGTTCTTTTACAAACAATAGAATAAGAGGTCGAGGTGGAAGGTGAAAGAGAATAACTCTACAGTATAGCTTAATGGTAACAAACATATGTTTACAGTTTGTGAAAATTGTGGTAAAAATCATTTTGGGGAATGACTTTTCAATTATGTTAAGTGATATTTATGTGGTAAAATGCGACATAAGGATTTAAATTGAACTAAAAAATATCAGGTTAATAGTAAGACAAAATCCTATTTACAGTTAGTAAAATGATTTAAACACAATGAAATGGGTCATTATGAAAATGAGTGTCCAATGAAGAACTCAACTAAGGGAAAACATCTAGACTAAAACAAAAAGGGGTGGTGAAATCCTTTGCAACTACTTTAGCAGATTTTGGGCCATCAAATGAAGTAGTATCTGGTACATTGTTTTTTTATACAGATTATACCAATGTGTTGTTTGATTTAGGGTCTATACACTCTTTCATTTCTAAGAAATTTCATTGTAAATTTGGAATTCCATATCATGATATGAATCAGGAACATATGCTAAAAACAACCGTAGGAAATTTGATGAAAAAAAGAATTTATAGGAACATTCATATCCTTTTGGGTGGAAACAATAAACCTGCAAACATTATTGTTTTGCCTCCAGTAGATTTTGACGTTATTTTGGGTATGGATTGGATTTCTATTTATCATGCTATGATTGATAGTAGAGAAAAAGAGTTTTCTTTTTCGAAATATTTTTAGTCTCTATACAAGAATGAACCTTTGATTTTTATAACATATCAAGAATCATAGAAACAAGTTAACGATGGAACTTAATGTTACCATTCTCATATTGTTGAAAATAAGGGATGTGTTGAGATTAATGATGTGCTAGTTGTAATTGAGTACCCTGATGTTTTTTCTATGAAGTTGCCTAGTATTAGACCTAATAGGGATGTTTAATTTATTGTTGAATTAGTTCTTGATGATAAGACAATTTCAAAACCCCCTTATCGTATGGCTCAAATTAAACATTTTGAGTCAAAGAATCAATTACCAGAGTTATTAGATAACGGTTTCATTCGACCTAGAACCTCACCATGGGGTGCTCCTATATTATTTTTTAAAATGAAAAATGGTTCAATGATACTTTGCATTGATTATAGAACATTGAATAACATAAATGTTAAGAACAAGTATCCTTTGACTCATATCGATTATTTGTTTGATTATCTCCAATGAGATTAGTATTTTTCAAAGATTGATTTGAGGTTAGGGTTTCATAAGTTGAATATAAAAGAAGTAGACATTTTGAAGACCGCATTTCGTACAAGATATGGCCATTATGAATTTGTATTTATGACTTTTGGTTTAACCAATATAACTATTGTATTCGTGTATCTTAAGAATTGTACTTTCCGTGAGTTCTTGGATAAGTTTGTGGTTGTGTTCATTGATGATATTTTGGTTTATTCTAAAAACAAATAGGAACACGAAAGTCATTTAAGGGTTATCTTTCAAACCTAAAAGAAAAGAAACTATTTGGGAAATTCAACATGTGTGAGTTTTGGTTACATAAAATTTATTTCCATGATCACATTATTTCAAAAAATGATATAACTTTTGATCCTACTAAAATAAAGGCTGTTGAAGAATGGCCAAGACCCCAAAATATAATCGATATCCATAGTTTTCTTGGGTTTGTATGTTATTACCGGAGGTTTGTTGAGAATTATTCACAGTTATCTATCCCAAGGACTATGTTAACTAAAAAAGGTGTTTAGATCATTTAGACAATATAATGTGATGATTGATTTCAAGAATTGAATAGAATATGGGTGAATGCTCTAGTTTTGGAACTACCTTCCAGAAATTGAGAGGTTTTTATTTACAGTGATGCTTTGTTGAAAGGAATTGGATGTGTCCTTATGCAGAATGGTCATGTAATTTCTTATGCTTCATGTCAGTTGAAACCTCATGTGTTAAATTACCATACAGATATTATGGAAATCTTTGCTATTTTTTCATTAAAAATTTAGAGGCAACATTTTTATGGAGTAAAATGTGAAATATATATTAACCACAAAATCATGAAGTATATATTCACTCAAAAAGAATTGAACATGAGATAGATGAGATGGTTCGAATTAATCAAGGATTATGATTTCACGATTCAATACCATCCAGGAAAGAAAAATAAAGTGGATGATGTTTTAATTTGAAAAATTAATACTTTATTAACCTGGATACATTTGGAATGAAAACCTTTGGTTTTTGATTTGAGGAACTTTGTCATAGAAGTTGTTGGTGAAAGAAAATTATTCTGTTATGTTTCAAATTTAAATTAGATCATCTCTATTAGACAAAATAAATATAGCATAAAAAGAAAAAATTGAGTTTCAGAAAAAGGAATAGTTAGTTCAGAAGGGTAAGTTTCTAGATTTTAACATTTCTAATGATTGTGTTTTGAGGCTTGTAAAAATATTATACGTGCCTTGTGATTCACAGTTGATGAATGAGTAGTTATTTGAAGCTCATAGTTCCCCATTTTCAGTTAATCGTGGAAGATCAAAGATGTAAAGATATATTTGACAGTATTACTGGTGGGATGGAATGAAAAGAGATATTTTTGATTTTACAGTGATGTGTTTGACTTGTTAGTAGGTTAAAGAAGAACTGCAGTTACCAAAAGGGTTGATTTTTTATTTATCAGTACCAGAGTGGAAATGAGAAAATATACCCATGGACTTCACTGTGGTATTAATGAAGACATCTCTTGGTAATAATTCAATATGGGTTATTGTTGATCAGTTGACTAAATCTGCTCATTTCCTTCCAATTAGAGATACATTCTCTCTAGATAAATATTTTTGGTTGTATGTTAAAGATATAGTTAGTTTTCATGGTGTTCCACTCTACATTTTATATGATCACGATCCCCGGATTACTTCTAACTATTATAAACAATTTAGAAGACATTGTGTACTGAATTAAATTTGAGTAAAACTTTTCATCCGCAATCAGAGGGGCAGTCAGAATGAACAATTCAGACCCTAGAGGACATGCTACGTTCATGTTCCCTGGATTACCAGGGAAGTTGGGACCAAAATCTTTCCTTGGTTAATTTTTTTATAATAACAATTTTCATTCCAGTATACTGATGGATCCATTTGAGGTATTATATTGAATGATTTGTCTAACTCTATTATTTTTGGATCAAGTAGGTGAAATGAAGCTAATGGGACCAGAATTGGTAGAAGGGATGGCAGAAAGATTAAGTTGATTCAGAAGAAAATGAGAAAAGCTCAAAGTAAGAAGAAATGTTATATAGATAACCGGAGGAAGGATCTATATTTTGTGGTAGGTCATCATGACTTTCCAAAAGTTTCTCCATGGAAAAGTGTGATAAGTTTTGGTAAGAAGGGAAAGTTGAGTCCGATGTTCATTGGACCTTATGAAATCCTGTAGAAAATTTGATTACTTGCGTACAAAGTGTATTCACCTCCATGTTTATCCCAGGTACACAATGTATTTAAATTTTCAATGTTGAAAAACTATAAATCATATCCATATCATGTTTTAAGTCTAAAGGTAGTTCAGTTGGAAGAGAATCTCTCTTATGATGAACAACAAGCCCAGATTCTTGTCTATAGAGACCAAGTGTAGCAGAATTATTTAATTCATCATGTGAATGTTTTTTAGAAAAACCATATGGTTGAAGAGGCAACATGGGAATCTGAAAACAATATGATGGATAAATACCCCCACTAATTTGATAAGTGAATAAAAATTGCGAGGTTGCAATTTCTGAAAGGGGGAAGGATGTAACATCCCAGGTAAATAAAGAATAAGACATTGTTTATATTTATTAATATTTATGAATTAAAAATTAATGTTACTTTAAAGGGGTTTCTATGTTTGATGGCATACCCAATATGAAACAACATGTTTCTTTGAAATCTTACGTTGCACACTAACAATATAATATTAATTTTTTAAATAGTGGTTAACTCCAAGAAGTTGTATTTTAAAAAATTAAAATAACTAACAAAAATGTGATTATTCATGTTTTTAATATGTTTTTACATTTATCCAATATATTTTAGACTGCTTAAAATAAGAAAGAATTTGATTTTAAGCATAAATACTGTAATATTATATAAAAGGTCGATTTACCAACTTTTGATGCAGAACTCTTTATAAATATATTATTTTTCACTCTTATATGTTCTATTTTACAAAAGAAAATTATTTTTTAAAATGTGGATATTAAAATTTACTTTTTGTAATTTTTTGATATTTTTATGATAAAGTTCATTTTTAATGAATAGTGAAAAATGTGGTATTTTAATTAAAAACCACCTATTAATATAATTTAATTATATGGATAAATTATCTTTTTAATTGATTTTAAATTGTAAATAGATTATATTTTTAACATTTAATCCAATGTTGGCCATTGGAAGTAATTTCACATTGAAATTGGACATTAACACATATCAATCTTTTGATAGTTATTGTTTTTGCAAAACACGGTATTTGTTTTGAAAATGTGAATTAATTTTTAATTAATTAAATCAAATTCTATGTTTTTAATTTTATAAAATAGAAATCATTTTTGAATTTCGAATATCAAATTTTGTTTAGGGTTAATTTTCAGAATTTTTTATGAAAACCTTCAATTTTTTATGAATATTGAAGCCACTAAATAGTAGTTAAAAAACATACTTTTTCATTTAAATGAAATTTCACCGCATATATTAATTAAATTTCAAACAACCAACATACAAGGTTTTTATTAGTAAGTAAAATGTGGTTCAATTGGATGGAAATAATTTTTTGTGAATAGTAAATTATGACTTTTATTAACCGCGATTAAAGGTAATATGGGTAATTAAGGTAAAAATAATGTTATAATAATATAAAATTACCTTGAAACTTTTCCTAACCTTATTGATAGAGTCATGGACGACCAAAACAATCCATGGGTCAATTTTGAGACCCCATGGAGCGAATTGGGTAAGAAAATGACATTAATAACATTTTATTTTAAGTAATAATAAAAATTCCATAAACATGTATTATTTTGCGAAAACCATTTTAATACAGGGTTATATAATTGATATATTTGACTATAAATTTTCATTAGAAATATAAAGTGATTTATTACATCATGTTAAATTTTTTTATAATTTTTTGACATCAAATACATTATATTATTTATGACACAATAATGATGCAGTATTTACCTCATTAATAAATGATTTAAATCAATTAGATTATAAATATTAAAAAAATATACAAAACATGTAAAATTATTATTAGATGATTTTATTTTTACCATGAGTCATCTTATATCCAACTTTAATAAGTTTTGGTCCTTAAGAAATTGAAAATCATTACATAATAGAATAATATTTTTAAACATTCCTAAAGAGCCAATCCTCCTCCTAATAAAAAGACATCACTTATTACTCATTACTCACACCTCTAAAGCCCATATGATCGTCCAAAACCTAACCAAATAAGATATAAATATCCCTACCCTCTTCTTATAATACTTACCTTAGGCAGAAGGCACACCAAGAAGTTCTTCTGGTTCAATCCAAAGGGAGTTACCCAAATTAAATGCAACAATTCCTCTTAACTTCTTTTATTTTATTTTACTTCTCCAACCCATAAACACTTTTTATTACTTTATTTTATGAAAACACCAGTATCCTAAATATACAAATATTTTTTTATGATTTGTATTTGAACTACACTTACACAAACCTTCATCAAATGGGTAAAGAACAAACTGTTTTTTTGGATGACGAACTACTGCCTCACGAAACAATGATTGTTCAATTATCTCTTACCACCTCTAATGGTGGACTTTAAGATGGAACTATATTTATATATGATATATCTTATGTTTATTGTTTCTTTATTCTTCTTTATTTTACATTTATATCCTACCTTTATGGTTTCAGTAATGAGTAAACATGATAACTTCATCTGAGGAAGTGCAGACTTCCGCCCGCTCATAGTGATATGACACGTTAATGCCATATATGGGACGTGTAAAGGATAGTATTAATGATATTATAAATGATATTTTACTAGATTTATATTATTACTATGTATCATTTTGTTTTAATTCCATTAAAGTACGGAATATAAATGAATGTAGCGTTCATGCGTACGTACGACTTACCATCTCCAGGAACGGTGCATTTCATTTTTTATCTCCAAAATGTTATGTACTGTTATAAATACATATATATACTGGATATATATGATATATATGATATATAAATCATGAATATAATTTTGGATATAATGTAATATTTACCCTATGGACAACTTGTGATTATATGATGTTCATTTGTGACTCATGTACCAGATATCAACAAATCAACCATTATTAACATAAATGATTACATAATGTTTATAACAAGGAAATAAGGGATATAAAACGAATAATAAAATTTAAAAACATTCTTAAGAAAGTATAAAATACCTTTAGTTTCTTATTCATGATATTGAAGAATGAACAAGTCATGTCAGACACGATGTAAGGGACTTCATCTCAATCTCTTTTCATTGAGGCATATTTTGTTTTTAATACACGACTTTGTTTTATACGGTTTATAAACACCTTTGACCATTAGTTTCATTAAAAATGAATATTTTTATATGATGTGTTTTAATAAATTAAAAAAGGAATGTTTTTTTAATGTAAGGAGTTACAATGACCGTTTTCCACTACTGTGAGTATTATTTGATCTCTGGCTTCCTTAACAAGCCGTAGTGTTTTTTTAATAGAAAATAAATACCATATACTTTTTTTGTATTTTGATATTGAAAATTGTTTTTATAATGGATTTGTTATGTAAATATAGTTCAATGATATATTTCGATTAAAATGTGGAAATTACATCATTACTTTATGTTTGTTTTATGTGTTATGAATATGTTATGGTTTCTGGGCATTATTTTTGTATACGGGTGCTTCTCGGATAAACCAATGGCAGATGAGCCCGAAAGAGCTCTCCAATGCATTGGGTAGTGTTACAGATGTAAATGTGAATTTTTCTCTTAAGAGATTTAGGGAATATACTGTGATGTGTATTCTAGCGTAACTCCCTATATAGCTGTGATAGCAACAATATAGGTATGATATGAATGCCATAAGTACCTTTATGATTTTTTATTACTATGTGTCATTCATAAAAATTATGTTTTAATTATGTAAGTAAAATATTTTATGTTTTGTATGTATTGATGGAGTAATGATTTTGTTCTTATTTTATAACCCTTACTGAGCTTTTTTATTATTATTTCAAGTTTTGAAATGTTTTTCACATGATGTAAAGGTGAATAGGATCTAGGATGGAATCATGGAAAAGTGTTGTTGTCTAAGACATGGATGTAGAAATGAATTTTTTTTCAATATATTTTATTTTATGAAAAAATTGATACTGAGTATAATTGTCTACATGTAATATTCATGTTGTTACATAAATGTTATGACCCAACACTTTAAAAATATAAACTTGAAAAAAACTTTAATGTGAATATTCATTTAATTCATGATTAGGTAATGTTTAACACCGAGTCCTTATAAATATAGAAAAATAATTTTAGAACAATATGACATTATGTTTACATTACATTATGAGAAATCAGTGGTCTTTTAACCAATCACAAATTTACGGTTTTATAATGGTAGAAAGTATAATGAATATCTTCAATATATCTTAGGATTACAACGTTATAAATAGATTTCTTTTCACATTCATTATTTCACTTCCCATTAATGTTATCTTATAGGTAAATATATTTTTGTGGTGACTATCATGTTGTTCTTTCCCTCTATTTAAGAGGATATTATATTAACCCAATTTAAGATGTGGGTTTACAATTGATGAATTTTCAAGTATTAATATTATATTTTCTAAGAGAAATTTAAAAATTGTGATGAAATATTTTATTCAAAGAGAAGAAAATGTAACATACCAATATTTTTTTGAATGTCTATTTTTGAATTTAACTTCTTTGAATGCATCAGTTATAACGAACACATAGCTAAAATAAATGATTAAATATTAGTACTTAATTATGGAAGTTGTCACCTCGCCATTGGAATGGTGGGAATTAATGAGATTATTAAAATAATGAAAATAAATTTTACACAATGAATTCATTGTTTCCTAATTAATTATATATGAAAATGTAAAACAATTGAATATAAAGGATCTGTTTTTATAAAAAACAATTTCCAGGAAGACAATAGAATATTATAGTATCAAATTAAATTATTCAAAATTAGTGAAAACTATAAATAAAATATAAATTATATTTTTAATATAATGTTTTTATTTTCAATCAATATGTTTGATAGAATTAATAAAAGAATAAAAGAAATTTTAAGCACAAAATGATATATATTAAAAAAGAAAGTTTTAACGCCTTTTAATGTTATACATATTTTAAATATAAATTTTGACACATTTAAAAATAATATATTTAAAAATTATGTTCATTTAAAAAAAAATTTATCAAAATTATCTTAGAGTATTTTTTTTGGTATTTTTTGGAAATAATTATTTTCTAGTGAATAGTAAAATATTCTTATTTTTATAAAATTTGAAATTTCATTATATTAATGGTATACTAATGATTTTTATTTTATATAAATTTTATGTAAAAATTCATTTTTTATAAATAATCTACATTAAATATTCATTATACCTTATTTTGGTAAATGTTAATTTTGACCATAAAAATTCATTTTTAAGAGAAGTTTCGTTGTTTAATTTTGAATATAAATATTCCAATTTTTTTTTTGAATTTTGAAAAATGGATTCAATATTTGAAATAATATGTACCATATTTATAAATTAGGATCATTTTATTTTTGGTCAATATGAATAGTAACTTTGGTAATTTTTATAACTATAGTTAAAGGGTATGTTTTGATATTTAAGCTAAGAATGAAATGAAAAGGAATAGAAAATTACCCTATATTTTTCCCAAATTTTATTAGATGATTAATATTATACCGAAAACACATATGTTTATAATTTTAGTTTATAAATAGACATTATTTCTTTAAAATAAATTTAATATTAGTCAAATAAACGAAAATCACAAAATGTCACATTCATATTTTTAATAACAAAATTATTTTGAATATAGTGTTATTATGAATATATAATGAACTATATATAATCATTATGATGATAAATTTTTTATCCCTATAATGTAATGTTATTTCAAATTTTCAGGGAATAAATAATTTCCTTACATAATTTAACAACGATGATGAAATAATTATTTTATTAATAAATTAATAAAATAAATGTTGAATTTTTTAAAAAATATTTTCCTCACATTTTGATAATTATATTCATAAAATAGTATCCATTTTTTAATCTAAATTTCAAAAAATGTTTGGGATGAATTTTTGGGATCTTTCTCTAATAGGTGATTTTTTGGTGAATACAGAAATTTAGTAATTTATAGTATGTAACATTATATTCTAAATACATGAATTTTTTATCATATATGGTGTATGGATGATTTCAAAACCATTATTATTATATAACATTCACTTGTTTCAATACATAGTAACATGAATAATCACTATTGGTCATCTAGAGAAAAAATAACAAGCTAATGAATAAAATAATCAAAAAACACCCCTCCCCACCACTATAAATACCACCCCAAACCACATTATCTCCTCACATATTCTAATCCATATGGATTTCATATTTTCTACCCAAATACACTACCAAAAATATTCCCAACATTCTGGTCTTTCTTGTCTCACCAAAATACCATTTCCAATGTCCTAATAGAGGATTCCCAGGAGACAACACAAAAGAGGCAAATCCATCCCACGTTGTCTTATAATTTTTTCCCTTATTATCCATCCCTCACCTCTCATATCCTAAGTAACATGGTAAATACAGTGTAATATTTATATATATGGTAATTTTATATTTCTAATATAATATCCATCATCAAATCTCCTCTTCTATACCTTTTGTTATAAAAATTAAAACACCATCCGGGATGTGTCGATTCGCTGCCTTCGTGGATGAATTTTTTTTCATCACTGCATTTTAGGATAGTCAAAAAACAATTTTTGATTATATAAATGATTATAAAATTTGAATTAATAATTTTGGATGGTTTATAAAGATTATATGACATAAAATTAAATAAAATGACATTATTTCATGTTGGTTCTAAAGACCACCAATATAATTAATTCTTTTTCATTAAAATTTTACCTAATGAATCATCATCATACCATATATCCTTAGAATATATGATAAAAATATATGATTATGGGAATATATTAATATAAATCCATTAAACATATATATTTATTTCCATTTTATATAATCTTTGATATTTATACTTAAGGGAACCGACTGTAAAACCCCGAAACGAACACTCCCAAAACAACATAATTAAATATAATAACTCATTTAAATGAATAAAAATGAAATTTAAAAAATTATAAAAAATAAATTCTATGTTTAATTGGTTAATAATATTGTAATTAATTAACCTAATTTGAGTATCTAGGTTATTATGTACAAGTTCTTAATGCCTTCACGCATAATGTAATGTTTTTCTCATCTGACTATCATTTATGTGATATATTACTTATTCACAACTTATTCAATGGGTGTGGTGTATATATAATTCACTTTAATATCAAAAATCATGAATCCAATTATATTTATTTTAGTAAATGTTTCATTTTTAGTCATTACATTAATGGGCCATACAGTTTGACTGATTTCAACGTGGAAACAGAATTGTCAACACAATTTCCATTCATTGGGAAATTTTTTTTATTCCATCGATTATGCCATGCTTTGATTATATGTCAAATTAATTATGATTTTCATGTGTTGTATTTCCATTTAATTATGTTAATTTATATTTTACACACATCTTCGTCTCATTTTTGTAATTCCCACACTATCTTTTGAAAAAAATCTTTAAAATGTCCCATTATTTAAAAAAAATAAAATAAATGATTTTTTAAGATTATACAACAAGAGTGGACTTTTCAAATTCCAAGATGTTTTTATTCCTTATGGAATCATTATCATTTTTATAGTGTCATTTTGAAACAAATTGTTATATATTATAAATGCATGATTTTTTAAATAAAATATTCCAAAATAAAATGGACATTTCTCTTGGGGAATTTTCAATATTTATGATAGAGAATTTTAATCTATGAGATAAACCCCTATTGAATATTATGATTAATTAATTTTTATCACTTATACAACAAACCTTATTTTTTAACGGTTTGTGATCATTTTGACTATATATATACTGTCATGATACCATTTTCCAAATTACTCTCACTATTTTCTGATTATGATTACTGATTGTTGAAATTATTTATATTTCATACAGTTGATTCAATATGAATGTATTTATTGATAATGATTTACCCCTTTCATATAAGAAATAAATTGGATATAATATGTCTTTTGAGGGCCCCCATATATCCCCTTGATGCACTGGTTGGATACATGGGACAAACATGTTTGGGTATTGGCTGATGTCTTATCCAATTATGTTTGGTGACTTGGATGAAGCCTTGATTGTATGTTTATAACATTCCACATTATTCATTACCTCAGTATGATATTTTTTATTGATCTTTCATATGATTATTTAGCTATTATAATATCAATGGTTATGTTTTATTCTCATGTAATTATTTTTATGGTATTATTTGATCAACATTCATTCAGGTAATATGATGCTCAAGATTATATGTTAATGGCATGTTTTTTAGTCATTCGAATTTCATTATTTATTATGAATATTTATGATATATTCCTATATATTCATATCATTATGGAGTTTCTAAGCACACCCATTTCTTATGTTTTATTCTTCCCGGGGATTCTATGAAGTTTATTATAATTGATATGAAGTGTTATGATAAATGGAGTTTTATTGTTCTCAAAGAAAATACTTTTCGGGGTTTATGTATAAATTGTATTTTAATGTTTAATTATGTATATAGTTTTAAAATACAAATAAACTATTAATTATTTTTATAAATTATTCTTTATAGTCAGGCCAATTTAATAATGTAATGAACTGAATCTAGACTATTTGTGTCCTGGAAATTAAAAAAATCCTCATTATATTGGATTTTACTAGATACAAGTAAGGATTTTGGCCCCTCCATTATATCATCAAACTTCAGCACTTGGGCAGTTTACTCCAATTTCAATGATAAATATAAATAGAGTGGAATTTTTTATTGTGATTTAAAAATAGGGAGATCATTTTACAACTATTTACATTAACAATCCCTACTAAATAGATATTGAGCTGGTTAATCTCTTATCTGAAAAAATGACATGTGATTCATCATCATCACTCCATAGCTCTTCATCGAAATTCTAAATTTTTTTTGAGATGGTTCTGTTGTGGATGCTTCTCAAGATTCTTTGCAACCTCTTGGATCTCTTTATTATAATTGGAATGATCCGATGGAACCAACTATTAAATCCTATGTCTTTGAATGTCAGTTTTGGATTTTATTGGCCATGCCCATCAGTTCATGAAATGTGTAAGATTTTTTAGGTATTTTGGTCAATTTTTTAACCAAATTAAATACATCACCATCTATTCATAATACTGTTTCATCATATTTTAAAACCATTGGGTCGTTCACCTTAGAGTAACGGTTCCTTTTATATTAATATTCATTTAAAGATATGAAATGAATTTTTTAGTTTTTTTTATAAAAAATTATCAACTATTTATAATGTGAAGAAATTTATGTAAAAAAATTTATTTGCTCCCTAAAATAGGCACCATGTTCTGAAATTCATACATATCACTTGGTTTGGAAAAAAAGAATAATTTTTATTCTCTTAATGAAACAAAATTGATGACGAGGGACATATCACATGAGGAGATTCAAATTTATTCAGTCACTAATTTTATTCAAATAAAATATATATTTTTTGTTTTGTTATGAAAATATTGTAAAGTATTAAAAAAAATAAAATTAAAATGAGGTTTGAAAATAATGTACCTAGACTTATGTTTAATTTTTTGTTACTTCATTATTCATGTTTTTTATTTTAAATTCTTTTTGATAGTCTAATTTCTAAATCTTACTTTTGAACTAATATTATATTATTAATTTGATTTTAAATCATGAATTCCATGGTAAAATAAATCCAAACTCAACTAATAATAAATTTGGATGAAAAACCTCAATTTACAGTATGGATACATCCATGAAATACCTCCATTATACGTCATTTCATCCATTGAATAATGTAACACCATTATGGGAATAGCTTATATTCAATGCATGGTAGAAAAAATCATAAATGAAATTATATAAGTGAATTTTAGATCAATTTCTTGGTGGATTATCACCACCCAATTACACTTCCCTCTCATTAAACACAAAAAAATTCAAAAAAATTGTGAATTAAAAATAAAATTTAAGAAACATTTACCTCCTCTTTCAAGGACAAGATATTAGCTAGTAAATATTCATTGAGAGTGTAAGGGGTCAGAGTGAAAGAATGAGAAAAATAGATGATATAGAATTTAATAAATATTGATAATCATGTAAAGAAATAGATGGAATAATTTATTAAAAACATAATTCATGAATTATATATGAAACTATACACTTTAGATGAACTAAAAATAAAGGAAAATAGAGTAGCAAATTAGAATCCCAAGGATCTCCATCTGATTGTTTAAACAATATAAAACACCAATATTTGTAGAGGGATAAATATATTCTATCATAATTTTCCAAATATTTTGTATCTTTTTTATATTGAGTAAATGTTTGATTGTATTTTTAATAATATTAATTGATTTAATGTACTAAAATATAAGGTATTTCCAATGTTGTGCATAGATTTATACCATATAATGGATGTGAAAATAGTGCCACAATAATTTCTTCATTGATATGGTAATTTACGGATATGGCGTATCAAAATTCTCCATGGACACATCTCAGTTTTTACTTACGTCCCCAAAATCATGCTAGTTCCATATTTTATATCTCCTTGACTAATGAATCATCCTATGTTGTACCTCCTTGGAAACCTAATTCTATATAAAAATAAACTAATATCATTTTTAGTTTCTCCAAAGAACATGTAGAACTAAATAATTTATCCCTCAACTCTCATTTCATCCTTATTGAGGGATACAGTGTAATTAGTCATCCATATCCACTTCATTTTCCTTGCATGAAAACCTTGATGTTTCTAAATATGACACCACAACACATGTTTAATGTTGAAACCAAGTAATTTTTGGTGATCAATTAAGACAAATATCATGGAAAAAATTGAAATCTATCCTTTGAAATACAATTCATAGTGGCTGGTGGAGACTTCTCATTATCTGTCATGGATTTGTTCACATCAACACAGGCTTCATGGGTATCTTATGTGGGTACCAAGGTGATCCATAATTATCCATATCCTTTAAATAGTAATGTGCTAGATCTATAATTTTTTATGTCCATGATTGAATCTGGATATCACAGAAGGGTGGAAATTTTGTAAAGTAATAGAGGTGTGGTGATGCAAATTTACGAAGATTGGGTAAAACAACTGTACAGTTGAACTATTTTTTTCTATAATAGTACCATAATTTCCTAGTCCCACATAAAAAATCAACCACATATGAGTGGTTTAATATATTAAAACCCATGGAAACTATGGATCAAAATTCAATGTAAGTTGGTGATCGACACCCACACACACTATGCACACTAGAAATGGGCCCCACCTATACACAGTGCCCATGTAGGACATGTCGCAACCACTACACTATTTATCCATTCATATAATTTTCTTTTCTCCTAACACTCAAAATTCATTACCCTTTGTATACATTGGATATATGGATATTATTTTTTGGATATGTGGTGATTCTGCCTTCTAGATTATGTTAGTCCTAGTGTTTTCAATTTATTTACCTAAAAGTATCATGTAATTGATAAAATTTTAAAAATAAATTTATATCAATTTAAACTATTATAAATTCATCATTTTATTTAAAGTTTGGTAATTTTATTTCTACAATCATACCTTACAACATTTCAAATAAACAATCAAATTTATGGTAATATTCATTAAATAACATTAATAAACAATAGAAGTTGTTTAATTTTATTCCTGATAAAATTAGTGAATCTTTGGTATGGGGTATATCATACTTCTTGAACATGAATTTATGATATCCATATTAAATATCAATCATAGAAAAATAGTCATTTCTACATGATTGATCAAATCTATCATCCATATGAATTAGAGGATAATTGTTTTTAATAGTGACCATGTTATGTTCTTGATAATCATTGAAAAAAAATTTCTCATATTTATTCATAACAAAAATAATTAGTACACAAAATGGCGATGCACTATGTAATTAAAATACCTTTTGAAAATTCTTTTAGTGTTTCTACTTCAGTTCATGAAACATAAATACTTCTAGTATATATAGATACATGGAAATACGTACATATAGAATACATTTTCAATTATAGATCGTATGGTAAATGTAACTTTCATAAAAATGTTAATATTACCCACACTCGTTGTTTTGGTAATGTGATATTTCCCTTTTACTCTTGACCTAATAGGTTAATAATGTTGATTTTTTCTATTTCCCTCAAATTCATCCATCAATAGTCATAATTTCTATAATCCTTGAAATTATATCATTGGAGTTTTGGTAGAACATCTTATTGATCTTTCTATCGATCATTACAAGGTAAGTTTACATCATAGAGACATTTATTTTATTAATGGACAACTTCTGGACACTTAAAACTGTTATTAGACAATATAGTGAAATTGTTTCCATGATTCTTTCAGACTTGTGAAAAAAGGGAAGTTAATTTTGTTTCATCCATGGGGTTTATTATTTAAATTCAAAATAATTTCATTCTTCCTAATATTTTCCATAAAACCATTAAAACATTTAGAGACTCCAATCTCCATGTATAGATTGAGTAAAAATCGATGATCCCATTATAAATACCAATACCTCTTATACCCAATCCCATTTTGTTACTTATACATAAACCAATAATGAACTGATCCATTTTGCATTATAGGATGAATATTAAAACAAAATAAAACATTAAATGTATGATGAAATTTTCTTCACAGGTACAAATGGTTTTCTCTTCCTCCCACATTAGTCCATGGAATTTGATTTTCATTTTCAAGAAATGATATTGAGGAAAACAATTAATGCAAAATACTTTCATGAACTCTTTCAATTGATTGGTGTAAATTTATTCTCCTTACCTTTTATTCTTGAAATGTTTTAACTATTTATTATATTCACCATTGAAATGATATATATCATTAATACAATTTTTTATATTAGAAAATTTGATAAAAAATAATTTATTTCATATAACATTGATTTATTTTTCAGTAATCCGTGCTTCTAAGGGACCATCATATGAAGGCAAGCATTAAGTAATTAAATAATCAATTTTGATTTATACCAACCTTTGGAATTTTTTTATTTTAGTATAGTTCCAATTACCAGTAATTTCTTGGGGGAGTTAGATTATCATAAATAGAATATTTGACATCCCTGATATCATTTCAGTTTGTTTATCAAAAAGAAGATAATTAAATTTTTTGTCATATTATATTTTTACATGATTCCTCCTAGCTGAAATTTTTTTGTAAAAATTGATTAATATGAGTTTAAAATACATAGAATTAGAGTAAAAAATCATAATATTTTGGAAATAATTTTTATTATGAAATAAATTGTGCCACCATATTTCAAGCCATGATACTTATGTTCCTCTCATATCACTATGTTTTATTATTGTTTTCTATATATTATATCATATCAGTCAATATAATTTTTTTATAATAATAATTTTAAATTACCATATAATATCCACTGAGAGTTTCTTGGAATGCTTACAGTCTTACTCCCACTTATTATCCAGCACATGAATATTGAGTTTATACTCAACCATACTTTTATACTATGTTTGACACAATGTAAATATATTTCATGGCTACTTCCATTGGATGGTATCCATACATGTAATATATTTCAAGGAAAACAAAAAATATCCACATTGTAAAAATATCATGATTTTTTCTTTTACGTAGACTTATACATAAGGTTTTAAAAAAATTTCACTATTTTTTTACTACAAAAAAATAAACAATAACATGAAAAAAATGAGGAGACCTAAAAATTTCATAAATAAATGTTATATCATATTAGATATAAATTAAATAAATATCATGAAACTATAGAACCCAAAGAATAATGGGTTAGTATCTTTAGAGACTAGATACATAATCATATAATTTAATGAATTCTATTCAATATCATCCATATAGTTCATGTCACATTGCAAACCTATTAGACAAATCATATGGAAATCCAATCATCATAACCTAGGTTAATTAAACCTAATAAATGGTGGGCTCAAATGATATGTATGGTTTAACATATTAGTTATTGACCAATGAACATGATTGAGAACAAGATAAGGAAATGTATATAACAACAATGTTATAAGTTATGAATGTCATACCAAACTATTCGATGAAATTTAATCATGAATCATTTCATAATTTCATGTCGCAAAAGAAGATATATGTCATAATATTTGTTTCATGGAAATTATGTAACAATCAACCATTTAATAAGAAAAAAAAATGGTTAGACAAGAACTAGACAGTCTACCCATTTTATCTGGTTTTAGCATAATTTTATTTAATGCAAAATTTTAATTCATCCCACATCAATAATTGAGTACATACCTTCTGTCAATATGTAGGAAGTCAATTGGTTTTTCATCCCCAATGTTAATTATAATGAAACATTGGTCGAGATTAGGGGAGGTCGAGATAATCATACCTGTTTTGGGGGGGGGATTATTTCATACTTTATTACTATCTTATAGATTTTATATATGTTCAATATTCTCTTTATAATCCCAGTATATGATAAGTTACCCTAAAAATTGATTGGGTTTGTAATCCTTCTTTGTCCATAGGGAGGTATATTATTTAATCCATCTATATGTATTCGTAGTTCTGCATAACTTTTTTATTAATCAATTTCTTATTATATATTGATTCTATAAAACCGTAAATTAATTTTTTTCATCTAGTGTGGAAATTAATATATCAATGATGAGATTAATCTGTTAGATGGTTTCCAATATATTCTATTTATAACAGGAATCAAAACCCACATTTTTTGTTAATCCTATAGAGTTTAACATCATGTGGAAATGAAATATATTTGGGATCACATTCCCCTAGAATGTGAGCTCCATTAGTTTAGAATCATCTTACATGTCATCATTATGGTGGAATATGAGTCATCATTGTTTGATTAATCCCTTGCGATTTTCCCCGAGGTAGTCTTCCATATATGGGAGTAGTCATATCATTCCAATAAGAGAATTTTCACAATGGGGTTTCCCTATCTGAGAAATATTCATGATGTGAATCATATGATTACTCCAATTCCATAATCCCACATGAGTCATTCTTAGTTTTATAAATAAGGGATAATAATTAATATGCCTTATTACATATCAATTTGGGGATTATGATTTAATATATCCCTTTGGTTGTTTAATATGGATCTTAGTCTGTTGGGAAGAACCTTTTGTACCCTTGTTTTAGAAGGAATAAGGGTCACTATAGTTTAGTTTATTAGGTCTTATACACTATGGTTTCCTACTATGTATACTAATGGATGAAAAATAATTATTATTTCATGGGAATGAACTGGTCTCGATTGTTGGAATGTCAGAAACATGGCATGACATACACCAAAGTGGATAAGCATTTGAGCATTAGCTGTAGAGATGCATGTTATATATCCTATTTATAGTAGTTATTTGGGTCATAACTGTTCAGTTTATTAGGTATTACCCACAAAGTTATTATCAATCCACTGATGTATGAAAAATAATAACTATCCCTTGAAAATTACTGATCCCTAATGGATGTAATTTCGGAGACATTGAGTGAGTTATATCGAAGTGGATTCCCATTTGAACTTGTTCCTTAGAGAGGTATCCTATGTATACTATTAATAATAGGAATAATTTTTATCATATATATGTTTCATGGGTCTTAAAGACTGTGGTTTCATTTTAAATCCACTAATGGATGGGAAATAATGACCAGACCATTGGAAATATTGGGCACAGATGGTTAAAATGTTGTATACACTGAAGGAGTTATTGAAAATTGGAATACCATATCTAATCATGGAATAAAGAGGAATTTTATATATCCTAGTTATATAAGGAATTAGATTCATCATTGTTAAGTTTACTGGGGATTACACACAAAGGTTTCCATTTAATATCCTCTATAAAAGTATTTCATGTTATTGGAATTTTCCTCGAACAACCTGATTGTCTATTTTGCATTTTTTATTATAAAAACTGACATGTATGATTATTTATCTAACATTTCCATTGATGTTTGTAAATGACCTAGATTATTATAATACATTCTTAAAAATAATCGTACGATCTATTTGACTTGTTCTGAGGATTTCACATTACCAGAATGTCATGATTTGGGGGAATCGTAAGATCAAAGATGACATTTCTAGAGGGTGTCACATGATCTAGATGGAATGGATGAAGAACATAGTGATATAAAGATTACATTTTTGGAGGGATACAGATAAACATAATAACCTATCTAGAGGATATCATGTCACTCCCTATCTTTGAGAGATATTTCTATTTTATTATATTATTTTTCTTTGGGATATTTTATCAATTTGTGGGCCAATACCGATTGAAATTTATCCTTTTCATGATAATTAATGTTTTTGGGCTTTTTAGTTCCCAACCCATGGGCATGGTCGGGTATTGTTGAATCCATATTGCTTCACCGAATCACCACGCAACCTTCCCAGTGTAGGACTAATTAATTAATTAATTAAATGGATTATAAAGTTGAAATTCAATAAAATTCAATATAAATATATATAATGATTTAAAAATAGTTTTAAAAAGAAGAATAATATTAATATCATTTGAAAATATTATTATTATTAACATGGATAATAATTTAATTGATATTATTATTTTTATTATTTGAATTTTTTTATGTTGGTTATTATTTAGTTTATTAAATTTAGTATTATCTTAATAATAATATTATTATTATCATTATTTTAAATTATTATTATTATTTTTATTGTTTTTTTATTTTAGGGCATGTAACACTCTCCCCCTCTACCTTCATGGTGTCGAGAATCCGCTCTCCCCCACACCTTGGTATCGCACAACAAATCCCCCTAACATCAGCACACTTCCCCTTTCCAATATGATTTCTTGCACCCCTTCTCAATTCGCCTCACATAGTACCCCATGGATGGCCCTTTCTAGGAATAATGATCTTTCGGCCCTCCTCCAGTGTATGCGCCTTTCACTGACACCCCATTCCCCTTCCGTGTGTGTTTCTTACCTTTGGGAGAACCACTCCCTCACTATTAGAGTCTTTTCATTAAATTTTATTGATTTTGATTTTGTTTTGGTTTAACCTTGATGTTTTGGTTAAATCAAGTTGGGTTATTTTTTTTTCCTATTCTTGGTTTTTTGGAGATGCGGTTGGCATGAAATTGAGAGTTTGGCATCAAATTTTGGGTTTTCTATACCGAGGTAAGATGTTCTAAGTTAAAACATTAGTTGATGAATTATTTTACATTCATGATTAATCAGGTGTGTTATTTGATTAATTAATTTGGTGAAAAATTGGTTTTTAGGATAGGTTGGTATGTGTATGAAATTTTGTAACATTGTTTATAATTCATGGGAATTTTTTATAGAAACTGATTATGATTAATTTATTAGTGTTGTGTGAATTTTTTGATTAGTTTATTAACTTGTCCATGTGGTTAGAGTTTTTTTCTTGATGTGGCAGTGTGAGCGATTGGTAAAAAAATTGGGGTTTGTCTTGGTTTTGTGGGTAAGGACAAGTTAATTTTTGTGAAAATTATTTTATAAACAATTATTTATGGTTACTTAAAATATATAAATGTTGAAAATGTCTTTTTGAAATGGTTTAATGGTCTTATCAAACTATTTACGTGGTATGGATCAAATTTTAGAGTTGTGATGGAGTGTTTGGGATTTTGAAACATGATTTAGGGTTTGTAACTTATGAATTTGTTATGAGTAATGTTTCTTTTAGTGGGTTGTGTGAGAATATTTAAATGGATATTTTCCAAGGAAAATGAATACATTTTTTGTGTTTTATAATTTTTTTTCTTTGTGAATAAAATCTTGAATATTTTAGCAATTGAAATATTGTTTTAAAAATGTTTTCAATTGTCGAGTATGTCTAAGAAGGGGTTTGGCCCTTTGTCTTGGTTAGTCCTTATTGTGTGTTTTCTTGTGTTATAAAAAGGGAATTTGAGAAACTGTGAATGTGGTGGAATGTTATTTGGGGTGAGTTTTCACTTATTTGTTTATTCAATTTTTTTATTTGGATCCTTTGGCGGTTATTAGACTCTCACGGATCATTGTATGGTGTTCTGTTCATCTCAGTGTGGGATTTTTTATAAGCAATAAAGACCCAAATGTATATACATGGGAAAGATAGTATATATGTATATCCTCCTTGGGAATATTTCCTCAAGGAATAGGGAATACATAATTTGTACAAATGGTATATATATATATATATGTGAACATGTATATGTGTAAAGGTGAATTAGTCCTGTGATTCCATTGTTATGAGTTGCCTGTCATGAGGTAGGTCCCATATGTGTATGCCTTTAATTTTAATTCCATAATTTCTTGATTTCTTTAAAAGAATGTTTTATATTTATTCTATATACACATGATATAAAATATGTTTGTGGTTACTCGAATTGATTATTACATTGTTTTGATAATTGAAATGTATTCCTAACGACCATTGGTCTTATGTGACTTTTCTTGAAAAGTGATTTCCTAAGTGTTTTTGAATTGGAAATGAATTTTTACAATGGCATTTTTTATTTTTTTCTATTTGTTATAGAAAGTGTTCTTTATTGGTAATTAATCATATCTGGAACCTTATTAATTTTTTATTAAAATTTAAAACCTCTTTTGAGGAATTCCCCCTTGTTTTAGAAAATTATGTGTGTGATGAATGTGTGATTTTAGATATGTGCCTAGTAAAGAGTATTGTGCATTATTATATGAAAGATAAAAGGAGGATGCACACAAGGAGGTATATTGATGGTTAGAGGATGTATGTGTTTCTAAGTAGACAAAATGATATGTAAATATATATTTTCTTAATAAAAACTCACCACGACTTGAAATGAAGACTACTTGGAAACCTAATTATCTAGGATGGTGGACTAGGTCTAGTACGCTAGATGATACACAAGTGGTTCATCCCTGTTTCTTCTAGTAGGATTAATGCTATAAAAATAACAAATCATTTGTGGTGATAAGAGACCACTAGGTTATGGGTTTGTTCCCTAGTATTGGATCATGTACGTGAACATATATTTTTTTTTGTTTTTGTGCTATGTTTTAATAAGGTACGAGGATCCTAGGACCCCAACTTACATTAGAATCATTTGGAATACCAATGGATCTTGTGTTATGACTTCCATTTAATTCATTTAATACATAATATCTTATTTTTTAAAACTATATTTTAAGCTAAATTAGTTTCCTTACATTTTGAAATATTGATGAATGTTTGGAACCCATTTTAAAAAATTAATTGGTTGAGAAATGATTTATGTGAAAATGAAAACATGTTACTTTAATTTGAAAACAATGAATAACAATAGGGTATTATGCCAGATTTTATACTAGATTATTTTGGATTTCTTATAAAAGGCATGGGAATAGGGTTTTGTTGTATCTTGTCATTCCTATTGAGCAACTTAGTGCTCACCCCTACATTAATTTTTTGTTTCATGTTCCTATATTTTTGGATATCTCATAGATTGGGTGTAATATTTATTATATTTTAACCCACGAGTTCACTTGAGGTATGTCTTATTGCATCGTTTACCCTTTCTTCCACTGGAAGTTTGTTAAATTTATTTTTAGTTATTTATCTATTTAGAATCGTTTATGATTATTTATCTATTTTTTTAGCTAAATCATTACTAACTAGTTTATATTGATGCCCGACACTAGTTCCCAGCATTTGGGGATTGGGAACGCCCCTTAGGTATTGTTGCAGATTGGTTTGGGTGACTGATTCAGGGTGGATCTATGCAGGTTTGTGAAAAAATTGTATCATAGGAGGTCTGAACTCTTGGGTCATGTTCTTTTGTAAAGAGTTAGGGTAGACCAAAGCTTTGATTATTTGAACACGATGTACTAGATAAGAGTAAGGGGATTGGCCAATACATCTCTTATCGGAACTCGAGTTACCAGGGGAATATGTTGTTTTTCAGAGTGTTTAGTCCATGTGTTTAATATTGTTTGTGGGAAATTAAAATGAAGTATGTACATGGTTCTCATCGATCTCGTAGGGACAAGAAGGCCATGGGGATCATGGTACATTTCCCTAGAACACTCTATATGATGGTGTAGTGATTGGTGTAGTGCTTCCAACCATATGTCAATGTCACCCACTGACACTAATTTCCACTTTCATTGTCTTTTTTCAATTTTGGTTTTGGACTTCATTTTGAAATCCTCTATTTGATATTTTACGAAATCATGATGTAAATATTGAAATTACTTGATTTTAAAAATGATGTCATTGGGTTTTTAGAACCATTTTTAATGAGGGTTTAGAATGTTTGATACTCATGAAATGGTATTTGAATAAAACAATATTGAATTTTTTAATATCAAGACCTATGGATTTAAAAATTGAATGATTTGGTAAACATGGATAAATATAATGAGGGTTTTGAAATTCTATTTTAATGGAAAATTGTTAAAACTATGAATGATTTATAAAATGGGATGAATTATTTGAAAATTGATGTGCAATGTTTAAAAATAAAATATTGTTTGGATGATTGTTGTTTTTTAAAATGGTTGTGAGATTAAAAACGGGTTAAATTGTGTGAATGGTCATTTTGAAAATAGGAGGTGTGAGGCAAATTGTTTCTGTAAAATGAAAAGAATTTTGTTCTAAACTTGGGTATTTACATAGGTAACCACACATATGAGTTATATGTGAAAGTTGGATTGGTTTTCGATCGACATGAGAGAATTCATATGTAATACCCTTGATGTACCATTGGGGAATGTGCAACCTACCATCTAGGTTTTAGATTTTAATGTGTATTTTTAAGTAAATGATGGAGTGTTTGATGTTTCATAGTTTTGTGGTGTGTATTTTTTTTATTTTTTGAATCTTACAATGGGGTGTTTTGAGTTTTGAAAAGCATTCTTTTTTTGAGGATATTCTATGTTATATGTTATGTTGGTATGTTGATTTTGGGTGTTTGTTAGTGGTTTTTCTCAAGAAGTGTTTTGGGAGGAATTTTCAATGGTTTCCATGTTCTTTCCATGTTTTCTCATGGTGTGTTTGACTAACCAACCACATTTTTGGTGTCTTTATTTTTTCGTATTGGCTAGTGTTTTCCCCCATAACAGTTATCATCCAATTGATGTGTGGCCAAGAGAAATTCTACATCGGCCAGTTCCATAGTGGATAAAATTAAGGAATTTCCCATTTGAGTGTTAGTGATAAGTCTATTATTTTCCCCTTTTCGGTTAAGTGTATCATATCTCTGTGGGGTGGAAGATGCGAGAGGAGTTCAAGACGGTTTTGGTCTTCTTGAGTTGTATGAATCATTCAATGTGATGTTTGATACTATTGTGTATATGGGATCTGTCGAGAAGTGGTGAAATTAATTTATGTGAGTAAAGGAGAGGATTCTGTATTTCGTAATGTTAGATTCAGTCATTATGTTCTTTTTATTCTTTTAATGGTCTGGTCTAAGAAGGGAATAATTCTAGACTTCCAGGGTAGAAAGTCAGAACATAAGAGGCTAACATATCAGTTTATAAGAATTGTGGGCCATTTAAGACTCAGTTTAAATTCCATTTCCATGTAATGATTCTTTTGGCCGGAACAGTCATGTTCGGTGACATTTGGAAGTGTTTTACTCTTGGTTGGTTACAAGTTGATGGTTTTACAACTTTCTAAGGGACACTCTCTTGATAGATGTGCATTTTCCATCAATAAATTTTTATTTCATTTATTTTACAGTGAAATTTTATTTTATGTGTCATTCCACTAGTTATTTCTCGATTAGAGTAACATAGAATGATGTGAAACCACCATCATAGATTTTGTGTTGGTGAATGTGTTGTGTCAGAGTAAATGGATTTTAGAGTGTTATGCGCCTAGTGGAGTAGCTTAAAATGCAACGTGGTTGCGTGTGAAACTAAAAGGATAATCTCTATTCAAAAGTATTCAATTCTCTACTATGAGGTAATACATGTTTCAAAATTCTGGGCTCTAACCATAGGCCTCAGAAGGAATCTAGAATGTGGTCAGTATACCTCGGAGTGATTGGGATCCTGACCTTTTTTCTTTTGTTATTATTGAAGGTGAATCCAGTCTAAATATTTTATACTAGCTATTCTATCATGAATGACCTATTTGGGTGTGTGAGGTTTCCTGTGGCTATGAGAAAGGCGTGATATTAACATACCTTAATTTCATGATGGATGTGTCCCACTAGATTAATTATCTTTTAGTGGTAATAAATGGTTATTTTTTGGTAAATTGGTTTCAATTTTGATCAGTTCTCATCCAATGATGTGAAGATATTAGTTTTTCTTCAATTTTGGGTTTAAAGCCTTGATAGTGGGGCTCATCCCTCCCCACCCCTTGTGGTGAGGTGTTTGGTAAGTGCTGAGAAGTCTCTGAGTTCATGTGTTTCCATTGGTGATAGTGGTGGGGATTCCCTTTGTGAGTCTCACTAATTTTTAACAAGAAGAAACAAATATTGTCATATTCTTAATGGTGGGGAGTCCGTTCAGGACTCCTTATACTAGTTTTCCTATCTTCTCTAAGAGGTTGGTTGGATCCTAATGGGGAGGAGTCTTTTCGGGCCTCCTCGTGTCTTTATTTTGTTTCTATTTTTAGATATGACTTAATAGTATGTTAAACGAGTATTCTTTGGGATGTAGTTTTATTTTTTTCTTATTTTAGTAGTGTAGTGTGGGTTCTAATTGGCACTGTTTGAGGTGTTTTAACATAAGATGTTGTTTATATGTTTTGGGGAAATATCATTCAATTGATTGATCAACTATATATGGTTAAACTCCTAGGTGGAAGCTGTCATGTTAACGAGGACTCCATTTCAATCTCCCAATATTATTTTCATACGTTTTCTTTTTGTTGTTAGTGTTCTTGATTCTCAATTTTGTCATTTCTCGAGAAAATAATTTAGTTGAGAGGGGTTACTACTTATTATTTATAAGTTTCACCATGGCTTTATAGGGAAGGAATGCTTTATGATTGGGTGAATTTACACACCTATACTTTTGAAATAAATTCTATTTTATTATTTTATTTATCATTGAGATTTTTTTTGATTTGAGGGATAAGACAAAATGACGTTATTCTGTTCATAAATAATTGTTTTGGGATTCCCAACACATGATGCATGGGCTGGGCAAGGCATAGTTGAAGTTGCACGACTTCCTAGAATCACTGTGTGACCTGCCGGGTGCATGGCTATTTTATTATTTAAAAAATGAATTATAAAGAGAAAATACAATAAAATAAAAAATAAAAAAATAAAATTAATTAAGAATGGTTTTAATAATATTATTAATATTAATATCAATTAATAATATTATTAATACTATCTAGTATAATAATTTAATACAGAATATTATTTTTATTATTAAAAATTTATTAAGATGATTATTACAATGTTTATTATTTAGTTTATATAGATAATAATAATAATATTATTATTATTATATTTATTTATTTTTAAATAATTATTATTAATATTGTATTTTTAGGGACTAGAACACTCTCCACCTCCTTCTTCATGGCATCGTGTAGTAGGTCCCCCTCCCCCTTGGAGTCATGAAACAACTACCAGGAACCCCAGCACACCTCACCTTGACCTCCCTTATATCCAAAATGCTTCACATATCTGGCTTCCTGCATCCCATATATTATAACACCCTATTGGCATGTACCCCCTTATAGTGTGATTTATAACACCCTCTTCTCAATCTGACTCATAAAACAGCCCATGGTCGTCCCTCCGCCCGAACATCTATCTGTCAACCCACCACTGGAATCTGTAACCTCTTTCAGCTCTCCATTCTCCTTCTGCCTATTCTGCTTCCCTTTGGGTAAACACCTCCCTCAATTTTGGAGTTCTTTCCATTAAATTTTATGGGGTTTTATTTGGTTTGGATTTATCCTTGGTATTTTCGTTAAATCATATTTTTTGCGCTTGGGTTGTTGGAGGCGTGGTTGGCATGTGATTGTTAGTTTCACATCAATTTTTTGTGGTTTCTATACCAAGGTTGGGTTTTCTATGTAAAAACCATATTTAATGAATTATTTTACTCACTTGATTGATCTAGTGTCTTATCTGATTAATATATTTGGTGGGAATTTGGTTTTTAATAGTGTTTTGTATGAAATTGATATTTTTAACATGTTTATATTAAACATGTTTTGTTTTTTATAGAAACCCATTGTGAGTCATTTTTTGGTTTTTCATGAATCTGGATATTAGTTTATTAGTCTTTCAATGTGTTGTGAATTGTGTTCATGATGTGGAGTTATCTGTGTTTGGTCATAAAATAGGGTTTTGTGTGCATTTTGTGGGTATGGCCTAGTGATGTTTTGTGAAAATTGTTGTATAAAATATTATTTGTGGTTAATTAAATTATATGATTGTTCAATATGTGTATTATAATTTTTTTAAAGATTTTTTCAAACTATTTATGCGATATAGATAACATTTTTGTGTTTTGAAAGAGTGTGTGATATATTGAAACATGATTTAGGGTGTGTAACTAGTGACATTGGTATTTTTAGTGTTTGTTTGGATGGATTGTGTGTATATTAAAAGTGTTATTTTCAAAGGAAAATAAATCAATTTGGGTGTTTTTGTTGTTGTGTATTTTGGTTATAGATTTTGGAATATTTGAACTATAGAACAATAGTTTTAAAAATGGATTCAAATCATGAGTATGTTTAATAAGTGGCTAGGAACTTTTTGTGGGTTGGTCATTATTGTGTTGTTTCTTGTGTTATGAAAAGGAAAATATTTAAAACTATGGAAGTGGTGTTAAATATATTAGGGGTGAGGTTTCTTTTGTTTCTTTATTCAAATTGGTTTTATTTGGAGCCATTAGTAGTTATTATAATTCCTTGCATCATTGTAGGATGTTTTGATCATCACAGTGTGTGATTTGGCCGTCCGTGTTAAATACCCATATGTATATACATGGGTAAGCACATATATATGTATATCCTCCATGGGAATATTCCCTCATGGGATGTGGAATAAATACTTGGGTAAAAGGGTATATTTATATATGCATATGTATACACGTATAGGAGAAGCATTCCTGGGTTTCAATCATTATGAGCTGTGTGTCATGAGGTAGGTCCCCAATGCCGATGCCATTAATTTGATTTCTATAATTTCCTGTTTTTTTAAATATGTTTTTTATTTATTCTATATTAAAATTCTATGAAATTTGTTTGTGGTAGCTAGAAATAATTATACATTCATTTTGGAAATTGAAATGTATTCCTAATTCCCATTGTTCTTATGTGGCTTTTCATGAGAAGTGATTTCATTAGTGGTTTTGAATTGGTAATGAATATTTCCAAATGCATTTCTCCTTTTGACTGATTAATTATAAAAATATGTTCCTTGTATGTAATAAAGCATGTCTGTCACCCTAATAATGGTTTATGAAAAACAAAAACCTCTCTAAAGGTATTCCCCCATGGTTTTAGAAAATGATGTGTGTGTTGAATGTGTAATTTGAAATATATTCCTAGTAAAGAGGTATCTACATTATTATTAGCTAGAAAAACAGGGGGAGGCATTCATGGAGGGAGATCATATGTGAGAGGTTGGATGTGTTTTTATGTAATGAAAATGACAAGTACATATATGTTTGTTAAATAAAAACTAGCCACCACTTGAAATGGAGAATAATGGGAAACTTGGGTATCTAGGAGTGTGGCAAAGGACTAGTATTCTAGATGATACATAATTGGTTCGTCATGGTTTCATCTAGGATGATTGATGATACGAAAATATCTAAACATTTGTGATGAATGGAGACCACTAGGTTATTTGTGTGTTATACAGTAGTGGATCGTGCTCAAAAACAAATTTTGTTGCGGTTTTTATATTCTGTTTCACTAAGGAAAGAGGATCCAAGGTCCGCATCTAAAAATATTTGCTTAGGGATCTACAGTGGCATGTGTGATTGGATTTCCATGAGAGTCTTATTATGCTTGATTTCTTATTTGTGAAAACCATATTGTAATCTAAATTGGTTTCCTTTAATTTGGAAATGTTGATGCATTTTTAGAGAATTTTTTGAAAATGTAGTTAGGGGAGAAATTATATTAATGAAAATGGATGTTTTTTACATGAATTTTAAAAGAATAAAGACATTATTTTATTATAAAATAATTTTAAATTTGAATATTTTGTATTTCTTATAAATGGTAATGGAATAGTGAATTATTGTATCTTGGAATTTCTACTGAGTATATCGGTGATCATGAATACTTTACTTTTCAGTTATAGGTTCCTCTTGTTCTGGATCTCTCTTGGAGCAGGTGTAGTTTATGTTTAATAGTGACCCATAAGGTCTCTTGAGGTGTCCCTTACTGCTTTGTTTAACCTTTATACTACTATTTTGTTCAGTTTATTTTATTTTATTTATCTTTTTTGTTTAGATTAGGTTTATATATGTCTTTTCTTATGGGATAATTCATTCCCAACTGGTTTATATTAATGCCCGACTCCTATTTCTAGCACGTGGGGATCAAGAACACCCATCGGTCCATGTCATACAATTTCTCAGGTGACTGGTTCCGGGTCAACCCCGGATGGTTCATGTAAAAATGGAATCGTAAGAGGTTGCCCCTCATGGGTCGTGTTTTGTTAGGAAGAGTTAGTGTACACTAAAGCTAGGATTCTCAGAACTCGATATTCTGGTTATGAGTAAGGTGCCTGGCCAACACATCTCCTAGTATAACATGAGTTTACAGGGGAAGTGGAAGTTTGTCTGAGGATTTTTTCCTTGTGGTTAATCTTGATTGGGTTAAATGAAAATGGAGAAGAGTCAATGATATCATTGAGCTTGTAGGGCCTGGAAAGCCTACACCTCAGCCTCAGCCCAGTTGGTGAGGACGCCTTAAGTGCATCTATGAAACCAAGGACCAAATCCAGATAGAGGATAATATCTTGGTACTGTAGCAGTATTATAACAGGTATTGTGGAAGTACTGTAACAGGGACTGTAGCAGTACTGTAGCAGGTAATATAGCAGGTACTGTGCTGAACTATAACCGGTATAGTAGAGAGAATTGTATCAGGCACTGTTTGGCATTGTATCACCCAAAAATATTCCCCTGTTTGGGCCTTTGGGCCACCTATTTGGTCCATGATTCCTTTAAGGCCTTCGAGTCACCTAGGCCTTCAAGTCAGTAAGGCCTTCGGGCCACCTCAAGGTCTTCGGACCACCATAAGTGCAGATTCAAACCAGACAACCTATATAGAACAATATTCAGATAGAGGAGGAGAAAGGAGCTTTTACCATATCAGATGTTAAAAGGGATTGCAAGAATGAGAGAGCATGACACCTACTATTATGAAAATCCTATGCATGCACGAGAAAGCCTAACCTAATATCCATGCAAAGGTGGGGAGCAGATTTTATGATGAAGATGACGGGGAGGAGCAGTTCGTAGTAGTTAGTTTGGGATGTATGTAATGTTTGAAGCCTATGGGAAATTAATTACTCTAAGGCCTACGAGCCATGTAATACTTAGGCCAATGGGCCTTGTAAGGGTTCAAACTCACCCCTTGAAAGGTTTATTATCAAAAATCAAGAAAAAATGAAGGCCTTCGGGCCATTAGAGGTCCTAGAAATCCATGTGGAGCTAGGGACATTGACCAAGTACACTATCTATAATGGTGTAATGAATGACATATGACTCCCAGCCATATGGAAATGTTACCCACTAACATTAATTTCCCCTTTCATTATCTTGTGTCCCTTTGTGTTTTGGACATCATTTTGAAACCCTCTGTTTGAAAATTTATGAAATCTAAATCTTAAAGTAAAAAATACATGATTTTAAAAATTATGGAAAATGAACTTTCATAATTGTTTTGAATGATGTTTTAAAAAAATTTATTTCCAAGAAATTGATATTTCATAAAATGAGAATGGATTTTTTATCAAAACATGTGGATTTACAAATAAAATGGTTTGGGAAACATAGATAAATTTAATGTTGGTTTTCAAATTATATATTGATGTAATTTAGTTAAAACAATGAATTGTGTTAAAAATGGGTTGAAATGTTTAAAAATTGATGTGAAAGGTAAAAAAATAAATTATTGTTTGGATGGATTTTTTTTCTAAAATGGTTGTGGGATGAAAAATGTGATCAATTTTGTGACTAGTGGTTTTGCAAATATGAGGTGTGGGTTAATTTTTGTTTTGAAAAATGGAATGAATTTTGTTTTAACCATTGGTATTTTCTTGGGTAACCAAACTCATGGGTTATATGTAAAAGGTGGATTAGTGCTTTATTGACATGAGAGAATACGTGTGTAAGTCCCATGATGTACCATGGATCAATGTGTAGGCCAGCCTCCTGGAATTAGTTTCAAATGTTTTTTTTAATGAAAGGATGGAGTGTATTATGATTCATAGTTGTGTGGTTTGTCTTTTTGTGTGTTGGGAATCATACTGTGGGTTGTTTTATATTTGGAAAAACATCTTATTTGGATGATGTTCCCTTTTTTTGTTTTTTTGGATAATTGATTTGAGGTGTTAAATAGTGATTTTTCTCGAGAAGTGTTTTGGGAGGCCTTTGAAAAGGATTCCCAATTATTTTAGTATTCTCTAATTTTTTTACCAACATACCAATTTATTGATGTCCACTGTTTTCTTTCATGGGTTGTGTATGCCACCATGAGAGTTAACATGCGATTGAAGTGTGGACACATGTAGTTCACCATTGGACGTCCCTCTATTTGATCAAAGTAAGGACATTCCATTTTGAGTGTTAGTTCTAAGTCCCATATTTTTTCTCTTTTAGGTTAAGTGGGTCATTTCACAATGTGATGGAAGAAGCGATAGAAGTTGATGTGAGTTTTTCTCTCCGTGAGTTTCATGAGTCATCAAAGGAGTAGTTTGACACTGTTGTGTACATGGGATCTATCTGGAAGCAGTGAAGGTAATTTTAGTGTGGAAAGGGGATTATTCTAGAGTTGACAGTATTGTATATTTTATTAATGGGACTTTTGGTCTTTCATTGTCCATGTCTAAGAAGGGATTCATGTTGGACCATTAGGGTAGAAAGTCAGGTCATAAGGGGTTACAGTGGCCATTTGTTGGATTAATGTTCCAATTATGACTTAGTTTAAAGTTAATTTCTATTTATTATATCATTCATTAGAAACAATCATGTTCAGTGACTTTTGAGAGTGTTGTACTCTTCTTCAGTTATAAGGGGAAAGACGTGTATCTTTCCATAGGAGGATGTATTGATAGAAGTGTATTTTCCTTTGGTAAATTTTGAATTCCTACATTTTATAGGAAGGTATCTTTTATGTTTCATCATTCATGTTGTTTCTTGTTCGGAGTAACAAGTGGTGATTCACATAAAACATCTTATCTTTTGTGTTAGTAAATGTTCCATGTTGGGTTGAGTGGATGTCTGGGTGTGTTGTACCAGGTGGTGTTGCCTCAATAGCGAATTGGATGCGTGTGACAATAAAAGAAGAAGCTTTGTTTGGAAGTCTTCAATGCCTGACTACAAGGTATAAGATTATGAAAACATCAAGGCTCAATCCATAGGCCTTCAAGTAATGTTGAAAGATGATTAGGATCCCCGAGAGTGTTTGGGACCCAAACCGTATTACTATCATCAATGTTGAATGTGAAGGTAGTTTAAATTGGTTCTTGTAGATGTTCCATTTTGAATGGACTATTTGAGTGCATGTGGTTTCTTGTGTCAATATGGAGGCATGGCTTTCTTTTACATTAAATTCATAGTGGATGTTTCCCAGCATATATAGTCTCTTTTAGTGGTCCTTATAGAGTATGTTTGGTTAAATCTATCTCAATTTTGATTAGTTATAATCTAGGGATGTAGAGAAGTTGGTTTTTCATCAGTTGTGGTTTTGATGCCCTCCTAGTTGGGACCTTCCATCTTTTCCCCTTATGGTGTGGTGTTTTTACAGTTCCAAGAAGTTTGTGAGTTCTTGTGTATCCGTTTGTGCTAACGGTGGTGATAACCATTGTGGGCATCACAAAAATTCCACTAGAATAAACCGATATTACCCTATTATGAATGGTGTGGAGTTCGTTCGGGACTCCCCAAGTCGGTTTTCCAGTCATGTCATAGGGTTTAGTTGGTTTCTAATGGTGGGAAGTTCATTTTTTCCGGCCCATGTCAACATATTGGTATTATTTCTAGTGACAGATATACAGTATGTTATGGGAGTATTCTTTGGGGTGTAGTTTTATTTGGAACTTTATTTAGGAGTGTGGTGTAGATTCAGTTTGGTAGTGATTGAGGTGTTTTAACATAATATGTTAGATTATACATTGTGGGATAATTAACATTCCGTCATTTGATCAAATGGAGATGGTTGAACTCTTAGGGGTGGGTGGATGATTATCAAGGTGTCCATTGGGTCTCTTGAATTTATTTTATATGTCTTTCCACATTGTTGTTACTTTTCTTGGTTCACTTTTTCATTGTTTGTTGGGAACCTCTTTGAGATTAGAGGGGGTAGTCGTTCAATTTTCTAAGTATTATTGTGGATTTATGGGGGAGAAAAGCATTGTGGTGGGGGGAATTGCCACACCAGGTCTTTTGAGATAATTTTATTTTATATGTAGATATTTTGTTGAGTTTTGGGACAATCCTTATTGAAATATTATTTTTTTCTTATAAAATATGTTCTTGATTTGACAGCACCTGATGCATGGAAAGGGTAGGGAAGTGTTGAAGCCATGCGGCATGGCTGAATCACCGCATGGCCTACCCAGTGCACGACTAATTAATTTATTAATTAATAAAATTAATTATCATATAGAAATGAAATAATATGAAATAAATAAATAAAATTTATTACGAGTGGTTTTAGTAATAATGTTATTATTAATTTAATTTGAAATTATTCTTAATATTATATTGGATAATAATTTCATTGATAATATTTTTACAATTGTTAGCATTTAATTCAGTTTATTATTATAACGTTTTTTATTTAGTTTAATAAATTTGTTATTATCTTATTATTATTATTATTATTATCTTTATTTTTAATTAATTAATAACAATAATAATTATATTTTTTACATCTTGGAACACTCTCTCCCTCCACCTTCATAGTGTCAAGAACCATCTCTCCACCTCTCCCTTAGCGTCGTGGAACAGCTCCGACCCTAACCTCATCACACTTTCCATCAACATCCCATACCTCCTGACTAGAACACATCTTCGTCATCCCACCTCCCATCCAGCATAGCACCCCTTTGGCGCACACCACCCTTATGGTACTATTTCTACCCCACATTCTCAATCCAACACATGCAACGCCCCCTAGCCGACCCTCCCCAGAAACAATGAATTGTTGCCCCTCCTTCAGTGTTTGTGGCCTTTTTACGAGCCATTTTATCCTTCTGTATTTTCTTCTCCCCTTCAGGTAAACATATCCCATCAATTTTGGAGTTTTTAAATTAAATATTATGAATTTTTATTTTTTTGGTGTTTAACCTCAATGTTTCGATTAAATATTGGTGTGTTTTTGTCTGATCCTGGTTTATTGAAGTTGCGGTTGGCGTGAGATTGGTAGATTCACTTCAATTATTGAGGTTTTCTATACTGAGCTTAGTGGTTCCATGTGAAAACAATTTTTATGGTTTATTTTACTTGCTTAATTATTCTGGGGTGTTACCTGATCAATTGATATGGTGATAAATTGGGAATTTAGAGAGTTTTTTTTTTGCGTTTGAAATTTTGTAGCACTTTTATATAAAATAGATACTTTGTTTTATAGAATACCCTTGTGATTCATTTGTTAGGGTTGTGTAAATTTTTACATAAGTTTATTAATATATCCATGTGGTGTGAATTTGTGTTCGTGATGTGGCATTATGTGTTTTTGGATGTAAAATAGGGGTTTGTGGGTAAGACCAAATGAATTTTTGTGACAATTTTTTTATAAAATATTATTTATGGTTAATTAAATTATATAAATGGTGATAATGTGTTTTCTAAATGGTATAATGTTTTTATATTACTTTTTATACACTAAGTATCACATTTTAGAGTTGTGTTGGAGTGAATGTGTTTTTAAAAAATGATTTAGGGTGTTTAACTTGTCAATTTGGTAAGTATAGTGTTTGTTTGGATATCTTGAGTGTGTATATTTAAATTAATATTTTCAAAGTAAAATTTATAAATTTGGTTGTGTTATCATTATTTTGTGTCTTCTGTATAAATTATAGAGTATTTGAATGAATTAAATCTAGTTTTAATAATTGTCTAAAATCTCGAGTATGTTTAAAAAGGCGCTACACCCATTGTCTTGGTTGGTTTTTAATGTATGTATTATTGTGTTATAAAAAGGGAATTTTAGAAACTGTGCATGTGGTTGTAAAGGTACTTTGGGTGAGGTTTCTATTATTTCAGTATTTACTTTGGTTGTATTTGGAGATTTTGGTAGTTACTAGAATCCCTTGAATCATGGTAAGGTGATATGTTCATCACGTTGTGTGTTCTGGTCATCAACGAAAATGACCCATTTGTAAATACATGGATACAAATGTATATATGTATATCATCCTTGAACATATTTTTTCATAGAGAATGAAACGCGTACTTCAGTCAAAGGGTATATATATATATATGAATATGTATATTTGTATAAGTGATGTAGTGCCAATATTCCATCATTATGAGTTGCATGTCTTGAGGTAGGTCCCCAATGCCTATGCCTTTATTTCTAATTCCATAATTTCTTGTTTGTTTAAAATTTATGTTTCATATTTTTTCTCTATTCACATGCTATGAAATACCATTGTGGATTCAAGAAATAATTATTCCATTCCTTTGAAAATTTAAATATATTCCTAACACCCATTGGTCTAAAGTGTCTTTTCTTGAAAAGTGATTTCTTAAGTGTTTTTGAAATGCTAATGAATATTTCCAAAGGTGTTTGGAATTTCGAACAGTTATTTATAATATGTGTTCTTGTATGTTATTAAGACAATTTGAAACATTAATAATGGTTTATGAAAATGAAAAACCATTTTTAAGTCACACTCAATTGTTTTATATAATAATTAGTCTGTTGAATGTTTGATTTCTGATATGTTCAGAGTAAAGAGGCGTCTGCATTATTGTGTGATGAAGAATGGGGGATGAAGTCAAGGAGGGATACCAGTGGTGAGACTCTGTATGTTTTTTTAAATAAATTAAATTATATCTACACATATTTTTTTAATAAAAACTCACCAACACAAGAAATGGATCACAATGGGAAACATTGGTATCTTGGTTGGTGGACAAGGACTATTTTTCTAGATGATATATTAGTGGTTCTTCATCATTTTTTCTATCAATATTGATGCAACAAAACTAACAAAAAATTTGTTATGATTGGAAACCACTAGGTTATGGGCATGTTCTCTACTAGTGGATCATGCATGAGAATATAGATCGATGTAGTTCTTATTGCACGTTTCACTGAGGTATGAGGATTCTAGGACCCCAACTAACAGTAGCTTCTTAGAAATTTCCCATGGTTCTTTTGATGTGAATTCCAATTCATTCAATTAATACTTGACGTCTTATTTGTGAGAACCATATTTTAATCTAAATTGTTTTCCTATCATTTGGAAATATTTATTTATGTTTTTATCTTATTTGTAACATGTTGTGGAATATAAATTATTTACATGAAAATTAAAACACATTACATGATTTTGAAAAGAATGAAAAAAATTATTTTATTATTCCCATTTTTCAAACTATAATGTTTTATATTTCCTATAAATGGAATGGGCATATGAAATTATTGTATCATGGAATTCATACTTAGCATATCAGTGCTCATGACTACTTTGAATTTTTTGTTTCAGGTTCCCCTAGTTTTGGATTACACTTAGAGTTGGTGTAGTTTATGTTTCATGGTGACCCACGAGGTCACTTGAAGTATTCCTCTTTTCTTTTTTCTGTTATTTTACATTTCAAATTTTTTTAGGTTGTTTTATTTTATTTATCTGTTTTATTTAAGTTATAATTATTTATCTATAATTTTTCATGGTCTAAATTGTTTCCAAATGGTTTATATTGATCTTCAATGCTAGATTCTAGCCTTTGGGGATCTGGAATGCCCCTCATGCCATGTCACAGATTGTTTTGAGTGACCAGTTCAGGGATGAATCAGGTAAGTTTGTGGCATATCAGATGATCTAGGATGTCATGTCTGGAGGGTGTCACATGACCTAGATGACCTTTCTGGAGTCGGTCACATGATCTTGGGTGACTTTTCTTGAGGGTTACACTTGACCTAGATGAATTGTATGGATTATGTCACTTGATACAAGATTCAAAGTATAAAGGGTTCCACATGACCTTGATTACTTGTCCATAGAACATCACATGATCTAGGATGACATTTCTGGAAGGTTCCCCATGAACTGGCTTACATGTTTGGGGGATGTCGCATGATCCAGGGTGACATATCTGGAGGGAGCCGCATGATCTAGATAACTTGTTTGGAGGAAACCACATGATCCACTATGACTTTTCTAGTGGGTTCTACATGACCATGAGGACTTTTCCTGGTTCGTCCAAGAGATTCAGTTGACATGTCATGGAACCACCACTAGACCAAGATGGAATCTTCTAAAGTTGTTGTGTGATTGGTGATACATTTCTAAAATCAATTTCATGGTATAGGTGTTAATTCTAGAAGACTTTGAGAGAAATGGGTTTCGTGACCAGAGGGAATCATGTGACATTATTGACATGTCCAAGGAACATCTCTTGATACATGTATCATATAGAGGGAGTATCCCATGATCTGGGAAACATATCCCATTACTGTTTCATGATTCTAGTTTGGACATACAATGAACATGAGGATCAGTGGATATATTATAATGTAAGGCTCCCTTATTATTATTGTATTTTATTCCACTATTTATTTCATATGATCCTCATTTTTTATACATTATGTTTATTTTATGTTTGAAATGTCCCAACAGACATGTGTGACTTTGTTCGCATATTCCAACTGACATGTTATAAGTCCTTCGATTGATCTACGAGTGATAGAATGAAGTGTCTACACATACATAATGACCCAATAGGGTTTTCAGAGGATATTACCTAGTAGAATACCTTTGTAATCGTGTGATTGGCCAATCTGGAAAATTTAGTCCATCACTCTCATATAACATGGATCAATGATGTAATTTTTCTGCTGGTGGGGATTTATAAGCCTCACCACCCAGGTTAAAATAAACATTGCACATTGCATATCATATAGATTTAGACTAGAGTCTGTGATGGGTTTGGGGGTTGGGTGCTTTTTGAAATCCTACCATAGGCCACCCCAATGCATCACAATATTTTCATCGACCACAATAATGTCTAATATGTATAACACCTCAAGTTCTTATGACCTTTTTTTTCAAATTAAATATTTTCCATGATTTCATGCTACACCATGTAAAAATTTCATTATATTATATATCAATTTAATCTTGGGATACACACAACACCATCATGAATTGAGTTACACACAACACTGATTTTATATGAAACAACATATTAATTTATTTATAATTAATACATGATAGTTTTAACATATCATTAAAATTTTTATAATGAATAAAAATAACTACTTTTAAAATATTATATATAATGGTTTATGTGAATAAATCATATTGATAATAAATGCTTAAATATTTGTTAATGTCTTCATATTTTTGAAAAAACAAATTGCTTAAAAGAACTTTTTATGTCGCTCTACCAATAATAAAAAAATAAATTTTAGACAATTTAGAAAATTCAACTTAATAAAATAGGTTATATTTTTAATTCATAATATCAAAATAATATTAGGTTTAATTATTTATATTTTTCTAAAAAACATAATTTTGGATGAATAGTGGAAAATATTGATTTTTAATTAAAAACACTTTTTTAATCTAAATTATTTATTTAATTATATTTTATATAAAATTAGTTTTTAATAAAAATGATATTAACTTTTCCTCAATTAATATAATATGGTTTATTTGATTCAATTTGACATTGAAATTAGATATCAAACATCCCAAACTGTTAAATAAAATTTCTGGAAAAAGCTAATGTCGTGGCACATCTGTGTTATTAAATTTAACATAATTTCATCCACTTATGTGATTATAATTTGTAGAAATAGATTCCATATTATAAAACATCATGATTTATATTGTATAATTTTGTCATCGTTATTTTTAATAAAAAAATATTTTATTGAAATATATTTAAATTAATTACACCAATTAAGAGAAAAAGTATCTTAAAAAATAGATTGTAAAATGTAATCCTCAAAATGGCCCAAAAACTTGTCAAAAATTAATTTTTTTTATTAATATGTCGACCCTTTAATCCCTTGGATTTTAATTAGACCATTATTGGAGCCACTTGTCATTATAAAAACATGGTTGTAATTCCATTTATAAAAATTTAAAAGAATAAAAATCTTCATCCACTATAAAAACAAAATTCACCCCTCACACTGAATAACACATCGCAAGAACATTGAATCCTAAAAAAATATTTCAAAATAACCTACCAACATCCCTAAATTAATCTACGAATCCCCCTTTTGGGTAGAAATCCATCCATGAAATATTATTGGTGAAGACCAAAAGTATTTACCCAACGAAGTGGTCTAACTACTCATAGGTTTAAAATTGAAAAATAAACTGAAACACACATTTCAGCAGGTAAAGTGATCACAAAGTTAAAATCCACATACCCATAGAAGATAAAAACATGATTCACTTAAATTTAAGACCTATAAATCATGCATGACACCCCAAAATTATAATATAAACTTTTATGAAAATACCAATATATCAACCACTGTGTTTACATCATCATCACAAAATGGTCATCACCAGCACGACATCATTGTCCACTCAAAATCTCATCATCATCACCATCGCCTCACATAACTCACATCACATAGTTATCAACATTATCACCAGATGACATCAGAGACTACAAATATTTTACGTCACTATTATAAATGAGAACCCACCATGGACCGCCCCTCCATAACCTCAAAACACTACCACAAAACACTTTCCATCACTCCAACATTCAAAAAAATCAATGAGGACCATAATCATAACCAGAAACAACCTCTAAAAGAAGTAACCTATTATAAAATCACCCTATGGAAATATGAAATAAAAAATCCATCATCAATTGTTGCTACATTTTTTAGATGACCTCATGTTGTAATCATTATCACTAATATTAATGAATCTTTGACATCCTCACCAACAGAAACCCCAACTGAACTACATACAATTGTAAAATTATTTAATTAATAACCAAAAAACCCCTCCTACTAAAACAAAAAAATTAAAATAAATATAATGTGAATAGAAATAAATCATTACAAGAAATACCACAGAGGTTGAAGAAGAATGAAACCAAAACAGATCAGAATGAAACTGATTATATCATAGGAAAAACACTGATACTACTACAAGGCCCTCCAAAAACTATGCAAAGATGACTAAAACTCCTCATCGAGCCTGAAAAATATTGGTCGAGAATGATGTGTTTGAAAATAAGGGAAGAGGAGAAGAGGAACACCGAACGCCACCACCGTCACAGACACAAACCATCTGTATCACCCACATTTTGAAACATAAAGAGGAATAATTTATATAATATGATAGAAATAGGGGTGGTGAGAGGATAATTATATCCCACCAGTGAGTCGCATCATGAAAGTAAGGTATGAAGATATTTAAAAGGGAGGATGTGAAGTGGTAAAGGAAAAAATCAGTTCATTAACTGCTAAAAGGAATAATGAAATCCTAAGAAGGATGGGGAAGAAGAGGGAGAGGTGGGAGTTTCCAGAATGATGGGGAAAAGAGTAGGTAAGTTTCATGTGATTAGGGGAATGAGTATAGTAGAGGGAAGGGGAGATGATGTCGGAAGTATCACAGAGGCCGCCCCTTGCCGAATCACCGACAATGGCAGCCATAGCTTCTGGAGATGAGAGAATGAAGCCACTAAAATATACATATTCTTGGGTTATATAATATAATCAGTATCCCTAATATATATGTATGTTGGTATTATAAGGGTTCTACATACACATAAAAAAACTTCAATCAATTGGGTAATGAAATTATAGTTCTTCGGTATGATGAATTACCACTTCAGTAAATGATGTTGTGCTTTTTACCTTTGCAACCTCTCTTGGTTAATAATAAAGATGGAAAATATATTATTATATGATATTTATGCTATTTATGATTTATTTATGATTATTTAATTACTATATAACACATTAATTCATGGTGTCAATTTTATTTAAATTTGATAATTTTTTTTTCTGGAAGTGTCGGATGCATCCTCCTCAAAGCGACGTGATTCTTTCACACTCAATATGAAATGTATTAAGGATGGGTTTTGTAAATGTATATGATATATATGAAATAATAATTCTAATGAAAATAGTATATATATAAACATTTTATTCATTTAAATAGTAAATTAAATATGATAATTAAATAGATATATCATTCAAATGTACGTACAACCTAGCATCTCACTAGTAGAAAATATATTTTTCACTTTGACGATTTTATGTCTTTTATTAACCGAATTTAAATGTCATGTACATTTATTTATCTCATAATTTATATTATAACTAATGTCAATAATGAATTATCTCACTTTATTATATCAGTTATTATATAACCAAAGTGAAAAATAAAGTATATTTCTTTATCACGTTGGCTATTATATAACCAACGTGATAAAGCACATTTTTTCATCAGTTATATAATTACCGATGTGATAAAAAAAATATTTTGTTTACCATATACATTATTATATAAAAAACATGATGAATTTAATTAAAATTTCATTATCATACTATTTAAAATATAAATGATGTGATAAATCATTTCATGTTTTTATGAAGCGCTGTTTTGAGTCATTATAGTGTTTTTAGATCTTGTGAAATCGACTCAGTTTGTTCTCATGTGGAATCAAAAAAATAGTTTCATTGATACTGTGGCCTCCAAAATCATTTTTATTTCTTCATTCATTTAATTTTTTATCAACCGATATATCTGATTGACCAATAACACTCAATTAATCCTCACATGCCGCGATTTTGGTTGTTCTATTTCATGGATTCCCTAACAATATGTTTTGCGATTTCATTTACTAAAATATCACAATACCATGTTGTATAATTTCCTAATGTAATCAAATTTCATCGATATATAGAAATGATGTATGTTTCTAATCCATGTGATTATTTATGTGGGACATGGATTATATTTCAATTATAAAATATGTATTCACTATAATTCCATGTTTCATGAATTTAATTAAATTTAATTTTTTTGTTATATGCATTAATCCATTTGGGAACAAATTTATTTTTTGTTTCTTGTAAGGTGATCTTGTGTGAGTGTACAAATAATTTACACTTTTTTCACATCATGATAACCATATATACTTATTGCATATTGATTATAAATATGGTGGATGTTGAGAAACTACCTACGATTCCACTAAACGACGTGCCATTTTTTGCTCATCCAGTGGATACAAATATCAAACAAGGACTGTAATTATTAAGTATATGTCATGTATCAATGTTTATTTTACCAATAAAATATAACCTTAATATGTTTTGATCAATAATTATTCCCTTATACAGGACATATTTATGGTCACGTGATGTTGAAAAAACATAAATTACTAGATAATAGTTTATTTCTACAGTTTAGAGAATTCTCTATAAAGGATTTGTTTCTAAAAATATAATTCATTCCAAAAAAAGACGTTAACCATATACATTATCTGGAAACCACATCTCATTGAAATATACTAAACTATAGTTTGGCATAAAATGTGATTGAATTGTTATATGACATTAAGGGTTTTATTCTTATATACAGATTTTTCAAATAGTTTCATTGACCCGAATCATTTTTTATGGTTTAATAATACATCACAATAGTGGATTTTTATTTTTTTTAACATTTTCCTTTTCAATCATAAAGCTAAAAACAATAGAATTATAATTTTTAAATACACATATATATTTATTTTATTTATAAACTGTGTTCCTTTCAAATTATGACATATTTTATATAAATATAAATTTGTATTAACTAATTTTATTATCATTTTTAAATTATTTCCACACATATATTTTTCTTATTTATAATTTTAATTTAATGTTATCTTATATTATTGTATATAATTTATAATTATATTTCTCAATTATGCATATTTTTTTTATGTTTCAATGTTTTCTTATATTCAAATTATGAAATATTTCATATAAATATAAACTTGAATTATCATGACAAGATATATAATTTTGATTTTTTTAGGAAATAATGACTCAATGTTTGATTATGACACAATGAATGACTGATGAATATGAAAAAGGTGTTGATTCATTTTAAGAATTTTTTAAACTAAATGTTCCAAACAATGAAATGATTTCCTTTCCGTGCCTAAAATTTTTAAATATGAATTTGTTAAAAATTATAGAGATAAATGATCTTTTTATTTTTCATTTTTTCAATACAAGTTATTGTCCTTTTATTTTCCATGTTGAAACTAAGCAGAATTTCAGATCTATTTCTTATGATACTTTGCAAGATAAAAACTCTAATTTAATTCAAGAACTGATTTTTGATATTGAAGAAGTGGAAGTTGTGAAAGAACCAAAATGGGAGCCTCTATTTAGTGATTCTGAGAAACCATTGTGTCCATGGTTGTACCAATTTTTTGGTTTTATCATGATTGTTAAAATTCAATAACATGAATAAAAAATAAGGTTAGAGTGAAAAAACATTACTGGTTTACTACAATTGTTGAATGATATTCTTCATAAAGATAATGATCTTCCTGATTCACATTATAAAATGAAGAAAATAATATATCCTATGGGATTAGAGAACAAAACAAATATATTACTACAATAATGAATTTTTAAAATATAGAAAGGAGTGTGAATTTCTGTTAGAGTGTCTTAAATGTTAGACATCATGGTATGAGTCGAAAGAAAAATCATATGAATATAAATAGGTTACAAAAACCCATGGTATATTTTTTGGTATCATCCAATAATTCCTTTTTAGAAACATTTATTTAGTAATTCACATGGTGAAAAAAAATAATATGGAAAGTTGATGAGTTGATATATGATCGAGAAATATGCCATCTGGCTGATTGTCATCAATGGAAGAAAATTGATCACTTGTTTCTTATATTCGGAAATGGAGTTAAAAATATCAGACTTAGATTGTACATAGATCGAATTAATCCATTTCAATGCCTTAGTAGAATAAAAATTTCATGGACTATTTTATTGGAAATGTAAAACCTATATCTTAAATTTTGTGTAAACTAAAAATATGTCACGTAGTGTTTAGTGATATCTGTACCAAAACATCCCCACAATGAAATTGATGTTTTCTATACACCATCAATCAATGATTTGAAACTCTTATAGGATGATGGTATTAGGGTGTATTATTCTTATAAAATGAAATATTTTCAACCACATATAATGATTATGTTCAATAAAATTTACTTCCCAAAATATGGAAATTTTCTTGGATATAGTGTTAAAGGGAAAGAAGCATGCGCAATTTGTGAAGAACAGAATTTATATTATCAATTTCGTCATGGGAATAAAATAGTATACATTGGTCATCGACTGTTTTTGTCTATAGATCACTCTTATATGAGATTAAAAAGGAATTCAATGGCTAACAAGAAGTTGATATTGTTTGAAAATAATTTTCCACAGATCAGTATTTTGTGGGGCTGGAAAAACATCTGGTGACATTTGGAAATACATATGTAACTTGTAATGATATAAATATTTGGAAGAAACAGTCAATATTTTTAAATCTACCAAATTAAAGATATGATGAAGTGAAACATACAATTGTGTTCATTTATGTACAGAATAATATGTATTAAAGATTAATTTTAAAATTTTTATATATAAAAGGAAAGAATAAATAAGGATGTAATGTATGATTTGACTTACTGTCAATGGGAATACATTTGGATTTATCTACCACTCATGATAGAAGGAGAACATTTCTTCCCCTATCTTGTCATACATTATCCAAGAGGAAAAAAATATATTTTATATATGTCTTACTAATATCAAAGAGTTGTATGGTTCTTCATTAAATGTAAAAAAATTTATCTATTTAAGGGATTTGATGTTTTAAGGTATGAAATTTCATGATTATCACGTCATGTTGCCTAAAATTCTACCATTTACAATGTGTGAAATATTTCCCATACATGTATGAAATAATATATTGAAGGTGTGTTATTTTTTAAATTAAATTCATAATAATGTGATTGATTTGTATTCTTTGAAATTTTTGGAAAATGGATAAATTTATATACATTGTGAATTTGAAATATATTTCCCTCCATCATTTTTATATAATGGTGCAATTAGTGGTTTATTTAGTCTAGGAAATAGTGATTTAGGAACCTATATATCAATGTTGTACGTAACCTTTTGAACGTTATTTGATGATATTGAATGGGTATTTTGAGAACCTATATCAACCTAAAGCCACCATTGTTAAAAAATATATTTCTATGGAGGTTTCAGTTTTTTGTTAGAAGCAAGTTGTCTATAGTGGACAACATTGGTTTTACTCCATCTCTTCCTGAATGATTTAATTATTTGGGAAAGGGTATTAATTGATTAAAAGTCAAACCTTTGTCAGGTGAATAGATAACGAATATACATTTGTAGGTATTTATTAAAATTTATGATTATAAAACATACATAACATTTCATATTAGGGTTTTGAAACAATGTCATCTAAAGAAAAATTTAATTTGTATTTTTAATGATGGTGAAAGTACATTTTTCCATGGTTTAAAAAAATGGTGCTTGGTAGATCAGATTCATCACAAACTATAATTTGGTTCATGGTTGGCCCATGATTAAATTTGATAACATGGAATTTTTATGAAATTAATGGGTATACATTTCTTATGAATGATCAAGAGAAGTGTAGTTTCAAATAGTGGTGTATTTGTGTTCGAAGAAGCAATCCATTTTTCGAGTTCAATTGAAACAAACACAATTTATGTATCTATTACATTTTAGGGAGTTATTGAGAAAATATTGTACGTCGATAACATTAAATTTATTGATCCAGGGTTTAACTAAAAATGGTTTATCTATAAAAACAGTGTTAGTTACGGTGAATTTTTGATGACTCTTGTTAATTTGAATAAATTGGATGAAACATCTGAATCTTTTATAATGGAACACATGAAAAACCATATATGCTATTGATCAATGTGATATGCATTGTTTTATGATTTTATAAGGAATAAATATGATTGTGGTGATATACATGATAAAGATGCATATTTATGTGAGATCCCAACTTCTATGGAAAGATAAATAAGTAATGATGATGGGCACATCATAGACATGTTTCGTTCTAGGAGGAACGCTCACGAAGAACGAATTAGAGAAAAAAAAAATTTAGTACATTCATAATATTTCATGTAAAATGTGTTTATTTCTCGTTTAGTTTAATTAATTTCAAAAAATAGTAGATATGTTTTTGTTATTTTTTCTTTATTAAAACACATATTAAAATTAAAAAGGTAAAATGTTTGTTTATATTAGTTTATTTTTGTGTAGTTTACTATGTTTAATGTTATGTAACTGATATATTTATTGATATTTTTGAAATAAATTTATTTCATATCTAACATGATAAATAAAAACAAAAATATTTTATATGATTATGTTGAAAAAAATATTATTTTTTGTGTAAAAATTGTTTTATTAGGTTGGACCATTTTAAATATCATTAAACATATTTTTGATCTGATTTCAATAATTTACATTACATTTCATATATCACTACTATTATAAGAACATTAGTTTACTATAAAAAATATGAATAATAATGTTTTTTTTACTTTTTTTTCATAATTTTTCATTTTTTATTTACATTAATATATTAATAATTGAATTTGTATATTTATGTACTAATAGTTTGTTCCTTTGATTTCAAGGATAATGATATATCAATAAGGGGATCCAAAACATACTGCTGGAGATGAGCGTCATGATTATACCTCTGGGGAGGAATGCACACATGCCTCTCTTGATGAACCCCAACATTTCTAATAAGAGTAATATACTCCCACGATGGAAAATAAGAGTTTGAGGGTTGATAAATGTGGTTGCACACATTTATAAAAATTATAAGTTTCTTGTAGCCAGGCCTATAGGATAGTGGTATAATTTGATGATAATTATATTCCAATGGGTCCTAATGAAAAAAATCAAGAGATTTGTATCAGTTAACGGTAAATAAATAGTTAGTATTTTGTTTAATGATTGGATAATTATTGATAGTGCAAAAATATCACTATTGTGGGAGACAATTTTGGTATGAACATTTTTTTATTGTTTTACTAATAATGACATGATTATATTAATATATTTTTCGCCGTTTTTTTATCATATGAAATTTCATATACCAGGCAGTGATGGAGTTATGAAGAAAGATTAATCAATGGATGTTAAGAGATGATGGGATCTAATGTCATCCCACACATCTAATTTAATTTTCAAATGTAGGAAACATCACAATACATTTGATATATATTCTTTTATAAATAATGACACATAGAAACAATTTTTTGAATAATGAAAACAAGAATAATTTTTGGAATGGGAAACGTAAAATTTTAGAAGTCTTATTATTTTATTGTGGTCTTATTAATGATTTCTTAATGATTTATTATTTTTAATATATATTAATAGATGAGATATAATCTTGAGATACAATCTAGAAATTTTTACCATCATACCATATCTCGAGGAGTGTATACATTATTAAGAGATCAAGTAATGGATGAATAAATAAAAAAACTGAGTGTTCATTATTTGGACAGGTATACCCTCCATCCCCCCGACAAGACATGAAAAAATTGAAAGGGGATAAGATGTGAAAAAATGGGAAATATCTAATTGAATAAAAAGGTTTTTATATAAAACGAATGTAAGATGTTTATTTTTTTATTTATTTAAGTAAACTGTATTGGTTATATATTTTTAATCATTATATTATTCTTAAAATAATTTGTAAAGGATTATCCCGAGGATAAAAAACTCAGGGGGTATTTATAGCTAATGGGAGAAAAGATATTTTATCTATATTATTGGAAATTCCAAAACCCCCAAGTCTTGTACGATGATTACTGATGGGTGTATATGTGAGAAAAGTGTAACCAGGTTCTTCATCTTCTAGACAGGAGGATTTTTATTAAAAATATAATTTTTGGAGGCTGAATTTGATAATATTAATATAACAATGGAGTAAAATATCATAGAATCAGTATAGTCCTTGTTTTCTAACATAAATAGAAAATTTCAAACTGTAGCTCTTACTCCTCCACATCCACCTGGAGACCCCATTTTTTATCCTACTCTTCTACCCCCTCCTACACAAATTCTGAGTTATTATGAGTTATATGTTGATGATTCAAATCATAATGTTTAATATTGGTTGATATATAATATTGTACATATCATCAATCATCAAAAGTTAATGATAGAGAAGTATAGAGTCACTATAGAGGATAATATAAATATACCATCTAGAGTATTGTTACCTACATATAAAGTGATGATAATTGGAATAAGTGTCATGCACTTTTTAGTTTTCCAATCTGGACATCTGTGAGATATTACAATAGATGTATGTGTGTATATTATATTTTATTTCATTTTCATATTAATTTTTTTATCATTTAAAATTAATATATATATATCTATTTATTTAGAAGAATAATTTTTAGGAAATGAAATAAAATATATCCAACAACGAAGTCAATGGTCTACACCTTTAGATAATGATTCTAGTAGACATGATTGATATTCAAGATATTGAAAATTTTAGGGAGGATTTTATATGATTACAATGGATGTAAACGTACATGGACATTAAAGAAATATATGTATTTTTAAAATGATATCATATATCTTTTAACAAGAGATAAATTGGGCATCAATGCAATAAATGTTTTTCCATGTAATTATTAAAATAAATCATTCCCTTTGTTACATTTATTGAAAATTTATACTTTTGTATGACTTTTATTATGTATGGTTATAAAATGTGTGAGGGTAATAATAATAAAATTGTATAGGAATTGATGGGCCCTGTATTAATTTCACCAGAATTGTGATCAATGATTGAACAAGAAAGTGTAGTTTATATTATTGAATGATTTGAACAGAATATAATTACAGAGTGCTGGATGTTTACTTATGTTGAGAGTTATGAAAAAAATATCTCAAAATGTTTTTTTTCATATTGTAACATAATAACATCTAATAGTTAATTTTATTTTATATTAGTGACCATTGGATGATAGGTTATTTTTTCTGAGGGAGATAACAACTTAGTGGATATTCTCTATCCATAGAAATGTGTGAGGAAATTTTAAGATCATGTTGGAAATATATGTTTTAATTTATTAATATTTGTTTATATTATAATTAATTTTAAATTTATTTAATTATTATTATTTTCTAATTGGGGAAGTAATTTATTTATAAAACCCACAAAGAAAACGAATGAAAAGATGAAATATGTAAAAATAAAGGTGAATTTCCATTTATTATAACTACATTTTTGATATATTACGTAATGATGATATTTTTAAATGAAAAATTCATTTTAAAAACATTTTATAAACAAAAAGGCTTTAAGAAATTCATAAATTATTTTTTAATTACTATGTATTCGATAATTAACACAGAAATAGTTACAAATTTCATCTAGGTTAGATTTATTTATAAACAATATCATAATATTCCATTTCATTAATTCATTATACTTGTTATATAATTTCCTTTTAATTTGTAGATTGTTTATTACACTCTACCTTATAGTAAAATAATAGCTCACACACTTATAAGTTGAATGGGAGTTTTTTCTTACAGGTTTGGTTGGAATTTAGTTTGTTTTTAGTAAATATTGTAATTTAAAATATTGTAATTGTAAATGTGTATTTTCTAGTGGTTTTTGTTGGATTTATTTTTATTATTATTTAATTATTTATTATTTATTTTTTTAATTGTGAATGTGTGAATTTTCTAGTTTTTTTGTTCTTGTTTTAGTTTAAGAATGTTTCTGTATTTTATTGGTTTGGTCAGTAGTGAAAATGAAGGGGTAAAATGATTTTTTTTAAATTAAATTAATTATTTAATAAGCAATGTAACAATATCTTGTTATTTGTTTACTTATAGGTTTTTATATAACCAACGTGGTATAGATTTTTTACATTTCTTAGTTTATAACTGATGTAAAAACCCTTCATCTAAAATTATTATCGCATCAATTTTATATAACCGATGTGGTATTTGATTATTTTTATCAATTATTTTTTTATCAACATGAATAAAAATTCATCATTAAGACTTTCACACAAATTTTTAAAATAAATGACATGAAAAGTGTTTTATACTTTAGTTATTAAAAAAAGACATCATAAAGGCTCTAGGATGAAGGGTTTCCACAACAGTTCCTATATAATTAGCGTCATATATCAATTTTATATCAATTATTAAATAAGTGATGTAAAAAACAAGTATCATTATACATTTACAACTTCCAATTTTTTAACAGACAATAAAAAAATATTTACAATGTCTACTTTAATAATTGCAGCTAATAATCGATATAAACATGCAGAAAACCGACATAAAAATGCATTTCTGCAGTAGTGTCTCCATGAACAGTGTATTCCATTTCATATTTATATATTTAATATATTATTATAAATATATATAAATATATATATATAGTATATATGGTATTTATATAATGGTTATAATTATATAAAACATGATAGATGTATGTTGACCCATAATATTTCTAATTGAGACACAAAAGAAAAACATAGAGGGTATTACTGGAAATGTATCATTAACATAGAAGTGTAAATAAGTAGCTAATATAATAGAATATATGGAACTTGATATAAGAATATGGTTTTGTGGTATATTCATAATATACCTATACTTATTATAATAGAATATTTAATAAGTATAAAGATATTCAATTCACAAGGATTGTGGATTTCTAGTCTCACTTATATTTCTGTGTGATTTATGTCTTATTCCCCACATGATTATTTTAAGTGGTGTGTATATGTCAAATTAATAAATTCTTTGATTATTGTCCTTAAATTTATATGTATATATGTATCCATTTTATTATCTAACATTCATGAGGTTTATGTTTTAAATGATACTGTATCATTAAAGTAGTTTTGTATCATTTTTTCTTCTTGGAGACACATTTCATGAATTTCTGAAACCATTTTTTTGAATATTAATTTAAAAAATGTATTAATTTTTTTAAAACATTGTATTTTATTATAATTTTCGAGGAAAAAATATTTAAAAAATATTTAATGGTTTCTCGTATTTAATTATATGTTTTGAGGAATATTTTCAATGAATTTTTTTTCAAAAATGTTTTATCATATTCTAGATATTTTTTCAATGCAGAAATGATATTTTACTTAAGGATTGTTTATAAGAATATTCAATTTTTTTTTCCATTTATGATAATATCCATTGGTGGAAATCATTTTATTATGGGTAAATTATCCAAAGGATTCATTCATATTCAGTCTCTATTTTTTGGTTTTTATTGCATGATTTTTATGAATACTATTTCTCTTTGATGGGTTATATACTTATAAAACCTGCTTCATTTCTTGGGTAATTATTTGATGAAATTATTATGAAATATATATTATTTTACATGTTATGATATGATTATATGTTTAGGAAACCCATTTAATTTCATGAATTATGATTTGAATGTTTATGATCTTATGTAAAATGAATGTATGATTTAATTATGAAATGGGTGGGACATAAATCTCACACCAATGCATTTGGTTAATATTTATGGCTCATGGGATAATGATGGGATTCAAGTTGATGGGAATGATTCATTATTGAATACGGGTGTAACACCCCGGGATTTTATGAAAAACATTCTTTTTAATTTCATTGATGTCTTCTATTGTACGCTAAACCAAGATTACCATGCACTATACACAACACCGTATTAGCTTGCAGTATACGCAACCCTGACTTGGCTTACACGCAATCAGACCTTCCTCGATAGCGTGTGTTGTACGTAATACCGGGTTTCACTAAACAACGATATAAGGTTATAATATTATTATGAACTAGCCATTATGAATAGTTTTAATTAAATTTTCAATTTTATAACTTTATTATTCATATTACATATTTTTTAGAACATGTTATAAGAACCAAATAAATTTTTCACGTAAAATAAGTATTTTAAATAAAATGCAGTTTTGCGGCCTTTTGATGGCGCACCCATTTTAAATTTAATTTCAGACATGTTTATAAGTAAAATTTTTCAAATAAAATTGTTCTTTGGAATCAGGATATAAAATTCTACCTTGGATAAATTTTTAATATTATTCTAATAACATTCATATTTTAATGAATAGTAAAAACACGCTATATTTTAATTAAAAACAACATTCTTCATCGTAATACTTTATGAGGTTAAATTAAAATATTGAATGGTTTTAAAGTATAAATAGAATATATTTTTACCATTCAATGTAATGTATGTCATCAGCATTGATTTTACATTGAATTTGTAGGTTAAATCAATTCAATCTTTTGTAATGTTTTATACAAAAACCCGTTTCTTTCTACAGGGGGATTAATTTTAATTTAGTTTCTGCAACTTCTGTGTATTGAATTTGAAAAAATTTATTCCATATTTGGAATCAGTGGGTCCAAATTATATTAATAGATTAACTTTTTTTGGGCATTATGAATAGTAACTACGGTAAATTTTATTTACCATAGTAAAAGGTAAATCGAGAAATTAAGGGTAAATATAATATTATAAAATAACCCTAACACTTGTCTTAATACAATTGGATGATTATATTTTGTCCTAATCCATATTTGGGTCGAAATGGAATCCATTAGAACCCACACGGAGGTGATTAAGACCTTTAGTTCATTTTATTTAACGGAAAGTGAAATATGTCTCACTCAACATTAATAATTAAAGTATTTTTAATACAAAGTTATACAGAATATAAATTCAGTTATAAATACTCATTTGAAAGCTAAATTTTTTTTCTTTATCCTGGTAATTTATTTGTAATTTTTAAGAGTCATTTAATTACCTTATTATCTTATACATTAATGATGGTGAAATTATTTATTTAGTGAAAAATCAATAATATAGATTTTATTGAAATAGTTATACATATCAAAAGGCACAAAAATCTGCAAACAACTTATTAGTAGTGTATATATAAACCCTAATTATTCATGGGTCGAATTTTTGACCATTTGGATCCTTATTAAGGTGATTATGACACTTATAATATTTTATTTTAAATGATTCCAAAGTGTTCACCTTCATAATTTAATAAAGAAAACAATTTATATGTTGTTATTTTAAGATGATAAATTCGAGTAAAATTGTTATTATAAAATCCTTGATATTTATCTTCCTCAAAGGATTTTATTTTTAATTTTTATACAACAAATAAGTATATTAAATAATTATCGAAAATGTTGTACTAATTATTTTATTAAGATATATACCAAATAAATGGTTTTAAAAATATTAAAATAAATATTATATGAACTATTAAATGTACTCCACAAATTTTATAGACTACTATGACATGTTAGGAACCTATTAAATATTTTATTTTGAATATATAATATGTGTGGATTTAGTTTAAATTCAAATAAATGGATAGTGTCAAAACTGACACTATTGTTATTTTATAAACATAACATATTATTAAATTTATTAAATATGACAAAAATATTTAAAAATTATAAATTGAAATTTATAGAGTCTAAAATTTTATAAATTATCTAATTATGGTTAATTAAAATCACATAAGTAATTATTTATAACAATTTAAAATTTAGAATCTTATTACCACAAATAAAATTTATTAGATTAAATAAGGATAAATCAAGTTGATAATGTTTAAAATAAATTCCCTACACGTCTAAATATTATGGGTTGATGAGATTACAACCTTATATCACCTAATACTCTAATTGAGTCATTTTTTAGGCATTTATGAGGTGTTTGAATTTATATTAAACTAATATTTTTGAGGATTCCAAAGGTGCCCCTCTCCTCCCATATAAAAGGGAACCACCTCCCTCTCCTCCTTACACCACATTGAGCTTTCAAGCTCGGCCAAACCCTGCCCATTTCACTTACCCACTTCCATATAAACCTACTATAGGTACTGGTCTTCTCAAAAGACCAACTATAGTTCCTTGAAGAGAAATTTTAAAGGAGGCACTTTGAGAAAGAGGTAATACCTTCTGCCGTTTTCTACAAGTTCCATTCTTCTTCTAATCCTTCTTATTTAGTTGATTCATTATGATTCAATAACATCAGTATCCCTCATATACTTATATTTTATTATAAATATGAAAAAACCCTATTTCACCTTCTATCCATCCTATGGAAAACAAAATCACTGCACGTGCTTACGTACGGAATACCGTCTCCACGCCGTGGTGTAATATGTTTTTCCACCAACACCTTACATGGATGGGTATAATGGTGTAAAGAATAACTATATATTGTTATTCTAACATCATACTGGTTATGATATATTATACCATCCACTCCAATTATATTAAATACTTATGGGAACGATATCATCGTTCGTGCGTACGTACAGACTACCATCTCCACAACGCGATTAGATTCATTCTCCATGTTAACCATAAATGAATGATCATAAAGTTTATATAATGAATAATAATGAAATATATGATATAATAATCCTAATATATTTATGTATATATATATTTATTTCATATATTTAGTTTCATTCAATTCAATAAGGAAATAAAAACAACGTTCATGCGTACGTACGGCCTACCGTCTCCCTGAACGATGTATTTCTTTCCATTTATCGATCTATTATATATATGTATATTATGAATATATATTATATATAAATAATGGTTTACATTCTGGATGTATGTAATCATGATCTAAGTAATCATATTAATAATTACAAGTTAAAACACGAATGACAAATGAAACATTTTTATCCAAAACGCTACTTTAACATGAATTTAAAAAAGAACGGGTAATATAAAGTCATAAGTGAAACATATAAGATATGATAACAATGAATATGATTATTTAATAAGTCAATGAAATTATTTAAATCATTATACAGGAGGTTCGAATCCATACGAATAATATCAGACCTAAGGTAAGGGAGAATATTGCAAATCTCATTTATATCCGAGATTGCTTAATCGTGTGTATTTACTGGGGTTATTTCTATCATCCATGTCCATATTTATAAAAAAATTCATTTATTTATAAAGTAATTTTTTCCCATTTTTAACTTTTACTACATGGTATATAAGTAATCTTTCTTTTGTTTATGTTACGAGTTACTTTTTTGACTTTTCCAGCAAAAGTACGAGAATAATGTTTTTTTAACTTATACCGCACGAGCAGATTTTTACGGATTTATAAAGACATATTTTCATGAATCTTTCTCCAAAATATTTCAGGAATATTTTCAACAAAATATTGTGCTTTTAAAATTGCATGATGTTTTTTGAAAATAAATTGATTTTGAAGAAGAAAGGATATTTTCATCAAGAATTCATTTGAAGTGTTTTATCAAACCCATTTTCCATCTACTATAAAATTAATTCATAGGTGTATGCATCAAGTATAAAGTCTCTATGATTTAAATGGATTAAATTTTCTTATTATTAAATGATATCCATTTCTCTTATATGGATTATGTGATGATGGGATGATGTTTATGAAACCGATTTTATTCGATGGGTTATTATGAATGATGTATGTTTATTTTGTGGCACAAGTAAGAATGATTTCATTATGTGATGGGTGGGACCTATATCTCCCTCCAATGCATTGGGTAAAGATTTATATCTCATGAGATAGACATTGCTAGAACGGTAAGTTAATTCAGTTCAGTGTTACAGGACTGAAATGAGGAGTGAACTCGATTCAGAAAGGGACTTTGTCCACTAAGATGGTCTTGGCAGCAATGCCTTGGATAATATGGAAATCATAACATGTGCTGAATGGTTTCCACAATTACATGTTTTATTCCCATTATATTTTATCAAGGTTGATGTTCCATTATGATATATGCCTTACGTACTTCAATGATATATGACTTTGCTCAAGATTTTGATGTTTAAATTTCATGTTCATGTTTTGGCTTTCAAATATTTATGGATTGTTTTATGTTCTCTATGTTTTCCCTTACTGAGCATTTGAGCTCACCATTTTTATGTTTTATTTTCCCTAGGAAATAAAGAATTGTTTTTGGTAAGGAAAAAATGGGAAGATCGTTATGGGAGTTGTTGAAGATCTTTCAACATGATTAGAAGTTCAAATTCCACGTTTCCAAAGACACTAAACTATTACGATCCTTGAGTTTTGGTTTTTTTATGTATTATGTATTCCGAAAAAGTAATGTATTTTCCATGTACGTTAAGATTTGGGTCTCTACAGTTGGTATCATAGGAATGGTTTATTCTACCTTTGGAAACTAGGATGCGAAAAACATTAGTGAAATTCCTAGAGATATTTCTAAGGTATGTCTAGGTATGTCCCTATGGTTAAGTATAAGTATAGGTTAGAGTACAAGAAATTATGCTTCCAATCATGAATAATCAATGGTCAACCTAAGGTGTCATGGATTAAATAATTTTTTTGATAATTTAGACATCCCATAAGTGACTTTTTATGATTATGTTGTTCCTTGTTATTTTAACTTTTCTTACACTATGGTTTATGGTCTTTGTCAATGGAGGGAACAAGACGGAATTGGATTAACATTGATTATAATGGAAAAATTGGTGACTATTATCATCAAAATTATTTAATTCCTGGAGTGAAAGATATCGTGATTATGCTGAATCAGTCATCTCGATATATGATTAAAAAGGTCAACTTTTGTTGTATTCCTAAGTCATCAAATATAAGGAAGATGGAATTTTTTGCATGTTCACATGGTGAGGAGTGTAGACAAGGAAATATTGATATTTCTAAAGAAGGGATGAAGAACCTTGAGGAATACCTCTAATGGAGGGGAAGATGATATCTATGTGAAGAATAGGGTTATAGAGTGACAGACTGTTATGGAGTCCAATGTCTTTTCTGTGGAGAACATGGGCATTACCCAACTCAATGCCCTGACCTAAGAAGTTACTTCTAAATCAAGGAAGCAATTATTACATGACTATAATTGAAGAGGATGGATGGAAGTGTTTTGTATTTGTATTCAAGAATAATATTTATGAGGTACTTTTATGGTATATTGGAATATCTATGTATTGGTCCATTTTGAAAATATGGAATCAGCGACCCTGAAAAGTGATTGAAATATTTTTGGAAAGTAGATGATATGTGCATAATGAAGGGATAAGAAGATAATGAGAAGTTTGATTGTATTCATGGGATCAGGACTAATATAAGGACAAAGTGATATCATGGTTTGAGTATATAGAAATTTTGGGATTTCGGTATATTGAAAGAGTTACATTTTGATAGCATTGATGTTTTCACTAAGGTTCTATGCTAATTTATGTTTCAAGAGAACACATGATTATGGAGTTTAATTGTTTGGAATGTGACCAACAAGATATATCATATGATAAAATGATGTTATTCGCATTATTGTTATGTGACCTTTCCAGTAATCATTTTCTGTACACTATGAGATTGGACAGATGTATTTGGATAAGTCTAAAGATTGGAATGGTTTATGTCAGACATCAGATAGTATTGTTTAAGGCTAGGAATGTTTTTCAATATTATTGCAGGAATGTTATTATAATGTTGTTTTAGAAAAAAGGGAAACCTGTAGGAGGGGCGAAAACCCGTCACGTCAGACAAGGCTGTGGAAATCGAACCCACAACCGAAGTGCGACAGGCCTTTATCTCCTACCACTTGCCTAAAAGAAGTCCCTGGTTAGTGGAAAGTAGTTTTATTTTATTTAGCGGTATGATAAATAATGCCAATGTCCATTTTTGGAACCATATACGATTAATCTCACCAAAAGATGGAATTTTAACTTTTTCTAACCTTTTGAAACAGATGGAATGACCCATCATTCTATCACATGATCTACTACCGCTTCACAAATAACAAATTCAACTTCATTTCTTTATGATATGAAGTGGAAATTCTTCAATTCACGAACAACATTGATATTGTACCAAAATCATGTAAGTATTTCTTTTAATTCATAAACTTTAGGGAAATGAACATGAAAACGAAAAATGTTGTCCTAGTACCCTTATTTCCTATGAATCAGATGGTACCATAGATTGTCAAAAATCTATGTCTTTGTGATCGTTGGCTTTTTCATAGTCATGTCCTGTACCACACTCCATCAGAACTTGATGGTTAGAGTTTTCTTCCATATCCACATTTTCACATATGTTCTCCTATGTGGAAACACAATGATGAGTTAATTTGGGTAACCAATATGTTACATACTTCACTTTTTAAAATGAAGTTTTTGTATTTCTTTTTTACTACGTGGGATTCTATTAAAACTTTCGAGTAGTAAACCATTTATAACTCTGATGAATTTTCGAGGGAGAAAATCATTTTAATGGGGGTAGAATGTAACACCTCGAGATTTTATGAAAAATATTATTTTTAATTTTATTGATTTCTTTTGTTGTACGCTACACCAATATTATCTTGCACTATACGCAACACCGTATTAGCTTTCAGTATACGCAACTCTAACATGGCTTACGTGCAATCACGACCTTCCTCGATTGCGTGTGTTGTACGCAATACCAGGTTTCACTAAACAAAGATATATGGTTATAATATTATTATGAACAATATTTTATTAATAGTATTAATTAAATTTTTAATTTTATAACATTATTATTCATCTTAAAAATTTTCTATAACATGGTATTAGAACAAAATTACTTTTTTGGGTAAAACAACTATTTTTAAAAAAATGCAGTTTTGCCACCTTTTGATGGAGCACCCATTTTAAATTTAATTTTTGACATGTTTATAAGTTCAATTTTACAAAATAAAATTATTTTTTGGAATCAGGATATAAAATTTTACCCTGGATAAATTTTTCATATTATTCTGATAACTTTCATATTTTAATGAATAGTAAAAACACACTATATTTTAATTAAAAACAACTTTTTTCATCGTAATAATTTACGTGGTTAAATTATAATATTGAATGGTTTTGAAGTATAAATAGAATATATTTTTACCATTTAATGTAATTTATGTCATTAACATTGATTTTACCTTGAATTCGAAGGTTAAATCAATTCAATATTTTACAATGTTTTAAACAAAAACTCGTTTTCTTTCGACAGCGGGATTAATTTTAATTTAATTTATGAAACTTCTGTGTATTGAATTTGGTAAAATGGATTCAATATTTGGAATCAGTGGGTCCAAATTATATTAATATACTATTTTTTATTTTTGGGCATTATGAATAGTAACTACGGTAAATTTTATTTACCATAGTAAAAGGTAATTAGGATAATTAAGGGTAAATATAATATTATAAAATTACCCTAACAATTGTCTTAATACAATTGGATGATTATATTTTTTCCTATGTAATATTTAGGTCGAAATGGAATCCATTAGAACCCACTTGGAGGTGATTAAGACCTTTAGTTTATTTTATTTAAAGGAATGTGAAATATGTGTCACTCAATAATAATATTTAAAGTATTTTTAATAGAAGTATATACAAAATATAAATTCGTTTATAAATACTCATTTGAAAGATAAAATGTTTTTCTTTATCATGGTAATTTATTTGTAATATTTAAGAGTTATTTAATTACCTTATTATTTTATACCTTAATGCCGCATAAATTATTTATTTATTGAAAAATCAATAATATATTTTTTATTGAAATTGTAATACATATCAAGAGGCAAAAAAATCTTCAAAAAAACTTATTAGTAGTGTATATATAAACTGTAATCATCTACTGGCCAAATTTTTGACCATTTGGATCCTTATTAAGACGATTATGATACTTATATTATTTTATTTTAAATTATTCCAAAGTTGTCACCTTCATAATTTAATAAAGATAACAATTTACATGTTGTTATTTTATGATGATAAATTAGAGTAAAATTATTATTATAAAATATTTGATATTTATCTTCATCAAAGGATTTTATTTTTAATTTTTATACAACAAATAAGTTTATTAAATAATTATTCAAAGTATTTGTACTAATTATTTTATTAAGATATATACCAAATAAATAGTTTTAAAAATATTAAAATAAATATTATATAAACTATTTAATGTCCTCCACTAATTTTCTAGATTACTATTACATGTTAGGAACCAATATAATATTTTATTTTGAATATATCATTTGTGTGGATTTAATTTAAATTCAAATAAATTGATAGTGTCAAAATTGACACTGTTGTTATTTTATAAAAATAACATATTATTAAATTGTTTAAAAATCAAAAAAAAAATATATAAAAATTATAAATTGAAATTTATATAGTCTACAATGTCATAAATTATCTAATTATGGATAATTCACAGCACATAAGTAATTATTTATAACAATTTAAAATTAAGAATCATATTACCACAAATAACCAATTATTTTTTGTTAATTAAACACGACTTTTAGAGAATGATATTATATGACTATATGTGTGCCACAATTCTATTTATTATTCCTATAATATAATTTCAAAGATAATTCTATTGATTATTATTTGATTCATGTCTTATGAACTACCAATAATTTTGATATGATTCATGTTTATTATGTTTTAAATGAAGAGTTGGATATTATAATGTCATGATCACGTAATTATACATTTATTCTCATGTATTTACTAATATATCACCCATGATTACCCTTACTGATAATCTAAGATCACCCCTTTTAATATTTCCATTCCCAGGGTTATGATGATATTTATTATAAATTATGTCTCTAAAAAGAATTATTTTCATGAAGAACCTAGTGGGATATAATTTGTCTCACTTATTTACAAGTGATAATGTTTCCATGTCTCCAAAAAATATGGTTTAGTGTGTATTTGTGAAATTTTTTACGTATTCTATGTTTTTTTGGTAATGTTAATGTTTTAAAATAATGGGTCACTATAGTTGGTATCAAAAATAAATTTTAGTTAAAATTTCGGAAATAAGATGAGAAACCCATTCTAATGACCCTAACAACATTTATATGGATACGTTTATGGATAAATAATTATATAAGAAAACATATACGAATTTCGGTAAAGGATGTAGTAATTTTTTTATAGCAATACATCCTGGTATGGATACTGCAAGTGGATATTGATGTAGAATACACATATATAAAAGGGTGACAACCCAAAAAACACTATATTGAGATTGACGGAATTTGGAATTAGTTCACAATAATTGGCCTTACTACACACCTGGTATGACACTCTTAGGGGGTATGTGTTTGGAATTCACAAACACTTCATAGACTACAATGAAGGGATTAAAAAGGAGTTGTCTATGAATATCCTAGGATAAACCTAATGTTCCTCTGATTAAATAAAAATTGATAATTTCGATATCATATAAATGGTTTTTTGGATTATTCGGCTCCCCACCATGATAAATGTTTCATACTCTCACTTTTTTTAGTCAACAACTGAAACCCAAAGGGATTGTGTTAATTGAGATTTAAATAGACAATTAAATTATTGTTCTCCTGGGAATCTAAATTCTATGCGAGATGGAATGAAAAATATCATTAATATTCTCACCCAACATTCTCAATCTACGAATTATGATGAGCTTCTAAATGAGCAAATGAGGGCACAATATTTTCCTGATACATTCATGAGGCAAAACCCTCCACATTTCAGTGTGTCTTCTGATCCACATGTAGTAGAAAAAGTAATTTGTACCACTAAAATGAAATTTTTTGTTCTATTGTGTTTATAACATGAGAAATTATTTCTCACTCATTTTCATTTTTACAGAGATAATATATAGCTCCATGTTTTCGAGCTGGAGTAAAATACAATGGTTTTTGAACCATTTCATTTACTGAATGGGTTGTGTTTAAAACCAATTCTCAGAGTCGAATAATGAGTGTTGAATATTTTCAAATTGATGTTTTGGGATTGGGTGAAGGTCTAACAAGAATCCTTAGTGGCTCAATGTGTTTTGGTAGTGAAAGACCCAGAAACCTAATGCCTTAAATGGTATGCATTGGGAACATAGTTTGTTAAAAAACCATGTGGCACATTGTAGTAAATCACTATGTAATGATGAAAGAGGATAGAGGTGTACGTACGACCTAGAAATGGTTATCTATACCATGTGTCTCGCACATCCGGGGTGCCCCAAGTAACCAGAAGGGGGTGAACGGTAGGCACATTATTTCGTAAAATGTAAGACCAAAACTGTGCACTATGACCAACTTTAATGATAATCATATTTATATAAATTAAAATAATATAAAATAAATTTTAAACCCTCATATACTCACCCCTCTCTCTCTCCGAATCCACACAAAACACCCCAAGGAGGGTTACACTCTAGACGAGTCATGAACCCCTCCTACAATGTCACATCCTTTACCAATTCATCCAAGTTTTCCACTAGATCATCATATGAATCATCGAGGTAAGAACCATTCTTTATTCTCCTCCAGGTTCCCATATGAATTTGGGTCTCTCTATCGCCTGCTGAGGTTCTGTCATACACCCTAGGTTAGGGTTTTATTCAATTTTCTTTCATTCAATTCTAGGTTGTGTTAATTGTCTATTAGTATTAGTTAATGTTTGTTCCATCAACTACTACAAATGGTGAGGTGGTTATGCTCAGTTTGGTTCACCACCTCCATCCAATGTGATATTTTCATAATGCCTCTTGTGTTTTCACAAACTAATATAAGGTCTTTATGTTTTTTTACTTCCTAATGTTCAATCGTTTGTGATTTAGACTATGGATTTTCATTTTCGGTTGCCACTACCTTCCAAAGTAAGGTATTATACCCCCTTCATGGTTTCAAACCTTTTAATTTAGGTTCTTAAGGTGTTTTATGTCTATTAAATTATTGTATGGTGTTTTTATTGTCATTGAAGGTCCTCAGTCACATTCATATGTATGCATAGATATAAATATATATATCTATATATCATCCATGTACATGTTCCATCATTGTATGATGAATCATGTGAATTAGTCTAATGATATATATATATATCTCTATGTGTGTGTGTGTGTGGATGTGTGTGCATGTAAGAAAGTAGCATCAACATCTATTTTGAATTTTCCAAGATACGGTTGTTTGGTTTGGTTCCACCCTAATGTTGGGTTAATTTCCATGTCCTCAATTTTATAAAGGCATTAGTAAACTGATTATATCAATATTGTTATAATTTAATTCTTATAGTGATGTTTGTAGAATAAGTTCCACTTAAATGAGAATTTATCACAACTCATGTTTGAAGGGATAAATGTAATAAATTATTTGTTTCATAATAAAAATATTGTTTTGGTAATAAAACCCCTCCAATAGAGGAAAAAAAATTTCAAAACAAATGTATTGAATTGACTTTCATACTTTATTGGTCTGTTGTATTGATATTTATTTTTTATCTTGATGTTACATTTGAAATATGTCATGTTTAGGAAATTTCCCATAAAGGCATTAGAAATATAGAGGTTCTCCTTTTAAATGATTAAATAACCAAAGCACCGTTGAAGTGCATGGATTGTTTTTATATTAGAAATTTCCAGGTAGATGATTGACTTTTTTTCATTAACACCTCATAAGTGACTTATGGAGCCTTATGATTACTATGAACATGCTTTGGTAAATTGAATGAGTTAGATTAAGTGAAATGGATAATTAATAATGAATAACCTTTAAATGAGATCATTAAATTATTTGGAAAGTCTTTAATACTATAAACACCTTGTGTGACTCATGGATTCCCAAGTAGGAATTACATGTATGGACATGGGTTCAGAAATGAAAAAATGGTTATCTATTTGTAGCACCCCTTACCACATTAATAGATGTTTGCGAAAAAAACGTTAAATATTTAATTTTACATTAACGGATTAAATGAAGGGTTTCATGATAAATGGACTTATCATGTTAATGAATGAAAATGGATTGAAATTTTTTAATTATATGTTACATTATCATCAAAATAGGAATGAACCAACTCGATCTGGTCTTGGATTCCCAATGGAATAACTTGAGGACTTTAACACCCCATTCCAAATTCAAGGACATGTCATGCTTATGTTGAGAGCCACCCAGAACCCAATAATTGTCTAACCTTTGATGCCCGTTATGAAACCATGGGATCCCTCATGTAGAACTTCATGATGCCATAGACTATGCTCCTTCAATCTAGAAATGAGACGTAGGTTCCATGGTTAAATCCCATTGGGCTCAGTCATTTTTAGCCCCATTTTTAAGATGGATGAATTCCATGGACATGATATTAGGATTCCTTGGATACACTCCTTGGATCCATAATTGATATGTAGGTTCCATGGTTAATTCCAATAGGGTGTAGTCTTTTCTTAACCTCATTACCTTGGATGAAATCCTTGGACTTGGTAGGAACCTTATTGTAGAATTCCTTGAAAATTCAACCTTCGATTACACTCTGACCATTATATATGATATATTTATTACTGAGTTAGTGACCCTTGATGTCTATCTATCCTTGTATTTTTCCATGGGAATTCACTTGTGGTATCATTAATGGTCTCTTTATTAAATCATAGAACATTTATTATTCTTAATAGGTGAATTTAATATAAAATGGGCATAATAAATTAATGAGTTTGTTACATGTTCAAATACCATATAAGGGTTGAAGTAGGTATAGTCATTTGGTATTTCATAGGATCTTGGATGTGTGATGTTAATTTATTCAATCTGTTATTATTATACATACCAGCACACAATTAAATTTATATTACACTATCAGGATTGGGATAGACACTAGTGGGTGATGACCTTCTCGGATTTATATCTCACACCTTTCACGGGTACCCTTGGTACTCGAGTAGACTGTTTATTTGTAGGAAATATGTTTTTTGTTGATTTCTTTTACATGGGAGTTAGGATCAAGGGACCGAGCTAGAGCTCCGGATCCTCATAGAGATCGCCCATGGGTCTTGCTTCTTTATTCTTATTTTTCAATTGTGATTTAATTCTTATTATAATATTTACCACTTATTATAGTTTATCAATACTAGGTCATGCATCTTCTCCATTGTATAAATTGTTTTAGGTCACATTTATAAAACTGTTAAATATTTCTTCCACTATTTTGTCAACTATTTATGTACTGCTCCCAATATTCTTCTATTTATTATTTAATAATAATGCTATGAAGAACTGATATGAGGGTATAGTATCCCCACTATCACCTCTTAAGACCCTCATTACTATTTGGATACTGATACCATATAAGGAGACGTGCTTGAGGCCACGTGGTGACTGGTCTGGAAACCGTTTAAATGGTGACCTAGGTTGGGACGTTACAAAGTTCAATCAAATTATAGTTTGTTTTCCTTCATCTTACTATTTTGTGTTGGTAAAATGAATAATGGTAATGTTTTTGTGATTGTTTAATATCCATTCCTGAGACAAATCACCCCACATATAGGGAATAACTAAGTGGACAAGGATGAGATTTTCTCTTATGCAGTTTTTCGTTAAATTTGATTTGATTTCACCTCAAGTGATTGTTGTACTTTCCACTGATCATGATTTATGGAAATTATGGAATTTTTCCCTTGAACAAATATGTAATGGATGTTTCTTAGCATGAATCATATTAGGCATATAGAAAATCACATTCCATGCATAGATTCATGCCATATAGTTGCATTATTCATTTCCTGATACAAGATTCTATGCCTTATTAATGCCTCAATTTTAGATTTATACCTCTTTAGGAAATTCATTAGTATTACATCTATTTTTATTATGTGTTATAAAACTCATTGGTAATTTCATCATGTTTCTTTGTGCTAGCTAATTGTAATGAATTGCTTGATTACTTTGATGTATGTAAATGGTTTCATGGAATAACTATATTGGATGTAGTTATGGTGGGTGCTAGTTTTCAGTTGTAAGGAATATGGAAGCCTTATGGTCCGGTAAAGGTAACTCATGTATTCTAACCATTATATAAATATACTAAATTCAATTTTAAAATTATTATTTTTGATTAAATGGGATCCAAATGCCAAACTATAAAGTTTATGGGTGCTTTATATATTGGTAGGTGGACACCCGTATGAAGGGACCATTATGTTGGAGAATGTCAAATTATGAAATGTATGTTGTTTAGATAAATTGGAACCAATTTTTAATCAATTAAGTGTATGGGAACTTCATGTATTTGGAAATGGAAACCCATATTATATATAAGTTCAGGACACTTTTTGAAATGCATATAAATGCACAAGATTCTTAGTTTTGATTTGCAATTAAATAATTGGACTATAAAATGACACTGGACCCAATTTGTTCATTTGGGGAAAGTTTTTATGTAATGAACCATTTTGGTGTTTGAACATTACTATTTTGAATAATTGTTTGTTGTTTCATTTAGATGAACCCATGTTGGAATAGATGGACCCTTCTCGGTGGCCTTATTTATTAAAAGGAATTTAGATGCTAAGCATCCTATTTATGAAGTATGTAAATTATTGTGTGGTGGTTTATAAATGGGGTTTTATAAAACATTTCTATTTTTTTCTTGGGGGATCAGTTGAAATAAAGTACCATGTAGTTTGTTAGGAAAAAATGTTAATAGAGGTTTTGATTAAATATTATTATAATTATTAAATGTGAATAATATATAAAGGTCTTAAAATGGATCCTATAGTGGTTTCACCAATTTAAAAAACTCATGTAAGGGAAGGTTGAGTTTCTCCTTTTGAGACTTGTGACTCATGTTAGCATGACTTAGTGTTGGGGTCAACATTTTTTTTGTAATGCGATAATATGTTATAGGTAGCACCCTTAGAGATTTTGTGCTTAGCTTATACTGGGAGTTTTTTTTACTTTTGGTTCTTTTAGGTGTTTTTTTCCCTAATAGGACTTTCTGATTCCAATAAAACCCTTTTTAGTATGGGTTTTCATGTTTTTCTTGACTTTGTTATGGTATTTAGCATCATGTAATGGTCATTTCACGAATTTTAGACATTCCTGAGGCTTGATCGACTGCTTTTTAGTTCATTTAACCCTTTTTTCTTCTTAGAAATAGACAATTGATTATGTTGTTTTCTAGGATAAAGGTCGTTTGAGGTAATGTGACTCTAAAATAAAACCTTGGTTGTGTTTAGTGAGGTATTGGGACATCCCAAAGTAGTTTGACAGGAGTGTTAATGAATAATTTTCTTCCCATTTCTTAGGATGTGATTTAGAAGACATGGGTGTTTTAAAATTCCAGTATTGTGGTTTTAACATTCTTTTTATATTTTAACATAGTTATTTTGGCTTAGGGAACTATCAAACATTTTTAAGTTGTTTTGATATCGAATGCTAATTAGCGGATGATTTTCATTCTTTTCTGGAGAGTAAAACATATAAGGTGGGGAGTGTCATTGTTGAATCTGGTAAATGTGTCCTTACATGTAGAAGGAGCACAATCTAAGATGACCATTGGGAAAGATTCATTTATTTTTTAATGCCTTTGAGGGTTGCAGGTGTTGTTTTTTTCAGTTCCTTCGTGATAACACAACATTGACGAGGTTTCCAATGTATGAAACCATTTTGAAGAACTTTCGGTCTTGTATAGACTTTGGTGGTGGGATGAGAGATAATATAATTCCTTCCAAGGTAAATTCATGTGACTGGTTATAAATAATCATGAGTATGTGCTTCCAAGACCCTTCCGTGAATTCAACCAGTTGTGGTTCGACTATTTTACTTCCTATAGTTGGTGTGTTTTATTGGAAACAATTTTCATCCACAATGTTTATTATGCTAGGTAATAAGCATGTCTCTTTTATTGATATCATCTTAGATACATTATGAGTAGATCAGTGTTACACAGTGCTAATGCTTTAATCTATTGAGATTGTTGGGTGATTATTGTTTGTGACATACACTAACACATGGTTCTTATTGAGGAATGATAAGTCATGAGTGATTCATGAGTTCCTAATTAGGAACGTCTTGGTCAGACTCACAAATGTCATCCATTTATTTTTAATTTCACCAGCATCCTCATACAAACATCCATCAGAAAATTTGCCTATGTTTCATGACTCATTCTCTCTTCTTCTTGTTCAACGTTCACGGTCATAAGGAAAAATTATAAAGCATGTTTTAATGTGAAGGTCAGTATGGTTTCACGGTCAACAATGTCTACTGTAAAAACATGTGTGATAATTTTCTAATAGGTTGATCAGGAATAAAATGATCCTTTTTAATGACATCAGAATTGAATCATCATTAGGATGCATTGATGTGTGATTTGTATTTCAGATATGTTAGTGAAGTCACAATATTTTGGTTTCCACCTTTTATTTTACTTAATACCTTATGGATGAGAGCACCATCGGTCAAATGGTTTTCAAGTAAATAATGTGATCATGTCTCTTTCTTAATTTTATTGTTTATACTATATTTCTGTGTTCCAGTAGGGAAGCGAACATTGACCCTTGTAGTAGAGGATGAAGTGAGAAACAGTTAGGAATTTATTAAGGGTTCTTTGATCATCGTAAATTCAATGAATCCATTTGAATGATCTTTACGACCCTTGTAGGTTGGGTGATGTATCTGTTGTGTCAGATGGTATCTCATGGACAATATGTTTTATGTTGGGGATATGGTATATTTTCATGTTTTTTAACTAGAATAAAACATAATGTTTTTTGAACCATTTCATTTAAGGAATGGGTAAAATTTAAATACAATAACCGAATTTGAATTCCTAGATTTTGAGCCTTTAAAAATGTTGTTATGGGGCTTGACAGAAGGCCCAAAAATTGTCCCCAGTGTCTAGAGGGGTTTCAGGGATTCCAGACCTGGAATCTAGAAGTTTCAGAAGGTGTATAATCTGTGTTTGTATTTTCTAAAACCATGGGCCCATGGTAAGAAATCAATGGGGATGAGTGCAGGGGGATAGAGGTGTATTCATGGGAAGGACATGGTTTTCCAAATGATGTGGCCAGACCATGGGGGTGACTGAATTATCCAGAAGGGGGCACACCGTTGGAATATGGTTTTGTTAAACCATGCACTGAGACCAGTTTTAAAAAAATTATATTTATTTTAATGAAAATAAAATAAAATAAAACATAAACACATAAATCCTCACCAATCTCTTTCCTAGCACACACCACACAGAACAGGGGGGTTCCTCTTGAGACACACCACAACCCCCTACCAAGGCCTCTTATCCTTTGTTGATTTAACCTTGTTTTCCACTTGATCGTCGTCTGAATCATTGAGTTAAGAACCTTCTTTTATTCTCCTCTAAATTTCTGGCAGAATTTCATCCTCTCAGTCACGCAGTGTTGTTTGTTCAATCACCATAGGTTAGGGTTTGATTCATTTTTTTGTGTTCCTCCAGTTCTAGGTCATACAGATCGTCTCTGAAGTCATTTTCTTGTGTGTTTTGTCATCCGATGTAGATGACGAGGATGTTCGGCTCATTTTGGATTGTCGCAGCCATACAAGGAGATATTTTCTCACTTCCTCTTGGTTTCACGCCATCAAATTTTGGGAATTTATCGATTTTTGACATTCTAACATTTAATCGGTACTGTGTTGGACAGTGCATTGTTGTTTTAGGTTTCATGTGTAGTCCTTGGTATGGGATTATATTCTCTAATTGGTTTGATTCCATTTAATATAGGACTATAAGGTGTATTAAGTTTCTAGAATTATTTTTAGGGAGTTTTGATCTTCTTTGATAGTCCACTAATGTAGAGACCCGAAGCCTGACGTACATGGACATTACATTACTTTTGCGGAATACTTAGTACATAACAAAAACACACACTAAAGGATCGTAATAGTTTAGTGTCTTTGGAAACTCGGAATAAAATCTTCTAATCGTGGGGAAAGATCTTCAACATCTCCCATAAAGATCTTCCTTTTTTTTACCTAAAACCTTTCTTTATGTCCTGGGGAAAAAAAAACATAAAAGGGTGAGCTCAAATGCTCAGTAAGGGTAAACAAAAGAAATATCAATCAAAAGAACATAGCTTTTTTGGAAATCTTAACCTACAAAAGAGCTCATAATATCATAACATGGGATAAATCATAGAAGTGAAAATGAGATTCCCATAATCATAACATAAAACTTGAAACTTTGTGGCATGCACACATAATCATGGAAAATCATTTCTTGTTAGTCATGACTTATTGCCAAGACTATCTTAGTGGACAAAGTCCCTTTCTGAACCGAGTTCACTCCTCGTTTCAGTCCTGTATCACTGAACTGAAATAACCTTCCGTTCCAGCCATGTCTATCTCATGAGATATAAAATCTTTACCCAATGCATTGGAGGGAGATATAGGTCCCACCCATCTCTTAATGAATCCTTTCTTATGTGTGCCACAAAATCATAAATCATACATCATTGCATAACCCATGTAATAAAAATGGGATTCTTAAACAACATGACATCATAAAACCATTCATATAAGATAAAGGAATTCATAAACATAATTCCATCACAACATAGTCAAATCAATGTAAAAATATGGATAGAAACAGAACCCTTTATTATCTTATATGGAAAATAATTTTGATAAAACACTTGAATTGAATTCTTGAGGAAAATATCCTTTCTTCTTCAAAATCAATTTCTTTTCACAAAACATCATACAATTTTAAAAGAAAGAGATTTTATTAAAAATAGTCATGAAATATTTTGGAGGAGGGTTCATGAAAATAAGGCTTTATAAAACCGTAAAAATCCATTCGTGCCGTATAAGTTAAAAAAAACATTCTTCGTACTTTTGTCGGAAAAGTCAAAAAGTACCTTATACGAAAAACGACAAAAGATTCCTTTCATATCTTTTAAAAAAAACTTACCGAAGGGTAAAATTGGATATAAACTATTATAGAAGGATGGAAATAATATTACATATTGAAGGAACATGGATGTGGATGATAAAATACACCCCAGTAATTACCAAAGTAAAAACAATCTCGGATAAAAGTGAGATTGTGATATATCCCTTACCTTAGGTCCGATTTGCTTTGTTCATGTCTGAAGCTCCTGTATAATGGTTTAAATAATGTTATTGACTTATTCCAGAATCATACATATTGATATGATATCATATATGGTCATATTATTAGTTTCTTGTTAGTAATATTTCATTGTTACTTGTTACTCGGGTCTTTATAACTTTTTGTTCTTATGCGTGTTTTGTTGAATAAATTATTATTCTTATCTTTAGGTTATAGATAATTCATTTCCAGAATGGTATTAGTGTAGTATATACCATATTAATTCATTCAATTCATTTATATAATCATTATGAAATGAAGATCATGTAGAACGAGTCGCATCACATCGTGGAGACGGTATTCCGTACGTACGCACGAGTGATGATATCGTTCCTATGATCGTGGAATTGTATTGGAGTATATATATATATTATTTCAGTATCAATATTAATTCATAATAATCATATATAGTTACTCATTACACCATTATACCCATCCTTGTAAGGTGATGGTGGAAAATAGATTACACCATGGTGTGGAGACGGTATTCCGTACGTACGCACGCGCGGTGATTTCATTTTTCCTTAGGATGGATAGAAGGTGAATTAGGGTTGTTTCATATTTATAATAACATATCAGTATGTAAGTAATACTGATGTTATTACTTTATCATGAAACAACTAAAGAAGAAGAAGTTGAAGAAGAAAGAAATTGAAAAGATCGGTAATGGATATTACCTCTTCTTTGGAACGCCTTTTTGAATCCTCCACTTAAGGAACTAAGATTGGTCTTTGGAGAAGACCAGGACCTCTAGGATTATTCTAGGGAAGTGGAGAAGGGAAAATGGCAGGGGTTGGCCGAGCTTGAGTGCTCAAATTGGTGTGAGGAGGAGGGGGAGGAGGTGTCCTTTTATAGGGGAGGAGAGGGGCACCTTAGGAATATCTCAAAATATTATTTTATATTAAAGTCAAAATCGGTTTATAATGGTTCCAAAGGGTCTTATTTCGAAGCTAAAGTGGGGATGGGTCGAAATCCTATCAACCAATAGAATTTAGACAAGTTTAGGATATTATTTTAACCTTATCAATTAGATTTAACTCTAAGTTAAATAATTTAACTTTTACCGTGTCTTTTTTTTTCTTTCACTATATGGTTAATAAACTTACTATAACATGCCAAACGAACCCCAAATTGTATATTATTAATAAATATATCCTTATCTAAGTCATTTGGCCGAACCTTAGATTTTTAGGAATAAAATAAAAATTAATAATATAATATTTGATTTAAAAACTATTTTGTGTCAATTTTGACACTATTTGATATATGATTTTTGTGAAAGTCATAACAGAATTAAATGTTCGAACAAAGTTGATTAAATCAACATTAATATATCATAGTAACCTAGAAAATTAGTGGAATTCATAAAAATTCTCAAATTACATTTATTTTGGTGTTTATAACATCAATTATGTCAATATTTTATAAATAAGAAAATTACTGCATCATCTTTGTGTCATAAATTAATTAACTTATTTGATGTCTAAAATTTACAAATAAAATACCATAATTTAGGAAATCTTTTTAGCTTTCTAATGAATATTTATAGTCGAATTTATCTTATGTATAACCCCATATTAAAAATGATTTACTTATTAAACTTTGATTTTAACTATTTTAACCCTTCTTTAAATAAATTAATAATAAATGTCCTAATCTAATCCAAGTGGGCCTAAATGGTCATATTTTATTCCTAAGTTTGTTTTTGGTCGAATGACACTTGTCCAATAGAATTAGGACATGTGTTAGGGTAATATTAATATCATATTTACCCTTAGTTACCTTATTTACTATTAACCGTGGTAAAAAAAGTAAAAAGTTACTATTCACCAAAAATTTATTTTCATCTCATTGAACCACATTTTAGTCCTTGATATTAACCGTGTCTCTCGGATTTTCGAAATTCCATTCACAGAAGCGGTAAAATTAAGTTTTATGCAAAATTCAGTTTTTAACCTACCACTTAGTAGTTTCACTATTCATCAAAAATTGATGTTTTTCAGAACAATGCCAAAATTTCATCCTAAGCTATATTTCATATTCCGAATTCAAAAATGAAGTCTATTTTACCAAATTCATAACATAAAAGTTGCATTAATTAATTTTATAATTAAATCCCGCTGTTAAAACAAATAGCGTGTTTTTAAGAAACAATATCTATCAAAAGATTGAGACTTGTTTATGTCTAGTTTAAATGTGAAATTACATCCAATGACCAACATTGTATTAAATTGTAAAAATATATTCTAAATATACTTTAAAACCACTCAAATTAATGATTTATCACTATTAATTATTTCGATTAAAATAGTTGTTTTTAATTATAATTTAGTAATTTTCACTATTCATCAGAATATGAAAGTTATCCGAAAAGTACCAAAATTTCACCTTAGGCTAAATTCATTACTCCGAATCCAAAAATAAAGTTCATTTTGAAAAATAAGATTTACTGGATTTCAAAAAGTGGTTATTACTATTCATAACGGCTAGTTTTAATAATATTTTTATAGCATATCGTTGTTTAGTGAAACTCGGTATTGCGTACTACACACGCTATCGAGGAAGGTCGCGATTGCGTGTAATGCAAGTCAAGTCAAGGATGTGTGTTGTGCAAGCTCCTTTTGGTGTAGCGTACAACGCAAGACATTAATAAAATTAAAAAGAATATTTTTTTATAAAATCTTGGGCTGTTACATTCTACCCCCCTTAAAATGAATTTCGCCCTCGAAATTCGTCGGGGTTATAAATGGTTTACTATTCGAAAGTTTCTTTAATAGAAACCCACATCGTAAAAAGGAATATCAAAACCAATCTTTAAAAACAAAAGTATGAAATGTAACGGTTACCCAAATAAACTAATCATTGGGTTTCCACATAGGTGAACATATGGATATGGAAGAGAAATCTAACCATCATGTTCTGATGGAGAGTGGTAGAGAACATGGCTATGGAAAAGCCAGTAATCACAAATCCATAGATTTGTGATGATATAAGGTACCATCTGATTCATCAGGTATAAGATCACTAGGACAACATTTTTGGTTTTCAAGATCATTTCCCCTAAAGTTGAAAATTTGAATTAGAATAAATACTTACTTTATTTTGGTACAATCTCACTGTTGTTCGTGCTTTGAACAATTTCCACTTCATCTCTTAAATAAATGACGTTGAATTTGTTATTCGTGAAGTGTTAGAAGATCATGTGATAGAATGACAGGTCATTCCATCTATCTCAAACAAAAGGTTAGCAAAACTTATATACATAAGTCGATCTATAGTGAGATTAATCATATATGGTTCCTAAAATGGACTTATACTTCATATATCATACTGCTTAATAAAATAAAACTAGTTTCTACTAAACAGGGACTTCCTGTAGGTCAGTGGTAGGCGATAAAGGCCAGTCGCACTTCGGTTGTGGGTTCGATTCCTACAGCCTTGTCCGAAGCGATGGGCTGTCTCCCGTCCTGAAGGTTTTCCTTTTTCTAAAACTACGTTACTATAACATCCCATCAATAATATCGAAAATCTTCTATCCTTAAACAATACTAACTTATGTCCAACATAATCCAGTCTAATCATTAGGCTTATACATAATACTGCAGTCCACTCTCATAATATAGTGACAACGATTACCAGAGATTTAATACTGTCGTTGATCCCCACATATAATAAGATATGTCTTGTTGGTCACATTCCAAACATTCAAAGTCCCTAATCGTGTATTCTCTTGAATACCTTAGTGAAAACATGAGTGCAGTTAAAAGTTAACACTTTCCACATACCAAAATCCTCAAAATTCTATATACTCAAACCATGATATCACTTAGTCCTTATATCAATCATGAGCTCATGAATACTATCAAACATTTAATTTTCTCCTTATCCCTTCATTATGCGCATATCATCTACATTCCAAAAATATCTGAATAACCTTTCATGGATACTGGTAACATTAATCATACACGTTCAAAACACAAGGAAAGACAACAGTGTAACAATCCATAGATGTCTCTTTATTCCAAAATTACACATGATAAACATGTAATCATGCCACTACATTCTCAAACCATTGACCGAGCTTCAAAAATTCTTTCATCTCACATATCATTTGTAGTCTCTTCATCATCATCCACATAAATACTAACCATATGACCATACTGATTCTCTTCATGAGTCTTTCCCTTAGGGCATTGGTTTGCATAATGCCCGTACATTCCACATTTAAAGCATTTAACCATTGTTGATGTCGTAGCAATACCATTATCCTCATCCATGGTGTTAACTGAACCTTTTCCTTTGCACTTAATTGCTTTGTGTCCTTCTTTTCCACACCCAAAGTATCTTCCAGTTCCCTTGAAACATTCTCCTTGATGCCTCTTCCCACATGATTTACATAGGGGAAATTGAACTTTCTTTCCTCTATGATCATCATGGAACTCCATCTTTCTCTTATTAGTCGAGTCAGGAAACTTACCAAATTTTACTTTATTGATCATATTATGAGATTGCTGATTCGGCATAATAATGATCTTTGGACTTCCAAATCCCATTTCATTTGGTTTCTCATAAAGAATATCATTCCATTGTCCATCATATCCTCCATTATCGTGAATCATCTTGTTTCCAGCCATTTTCTAAAACCCAAAAGAATAGTGTGAGAGAAAAAATAATGCTAAGGAAAACAACATAGTAAATGGGGAGTATCCTCAATATTCAACATCTTAGGTTTAATTCTATGATCGTTAGCGTAATTCTATTACTATAACCTATACGTATACTTATCCCTAGGGACATCCCTAGACATACCTTAGAAATATCTCTAGGGATCTCACTAACGTTTTCGCATCCTAGTTTCCAAAGGTTGACTAAACCTTTCCTCTGATACCAACTGTAGAGACCCGAAGCCTGACGTACATGGACATTACATTACTTTTGCGGAATACTTAGTACATAACAAAAACACACACTAATGGATCGTAATAGTTTAGTGTCTTTGGAAACTCGGAATAAAATCTTCTAATCGTGGGGAAAGATCTTCAACATCTCCCATAAAGATCTTCCTTTTTTTTACCTAAAACCATTCTTTATGTCCTGGGGAAAATAAAACATAAAAGGGTGAGCTCAAATGCTCAGTAAGGGTAAACAAAAGAAATATCAATCAAAAGAACATAGCTTTTTTGGAAATCTTAACCTGCAAAAGAGCTCATAATATCATAACATGGGATAAATCATAGAAGTGAAAATGAGATTCCCATAATCATAACATAAAACTTGAAACTTTGTGGCATGCACACATAATCATGGAAAATCATTTCTTGTTAGTCATGACTTATTGCCAAGACTATCTTAGTGGACAAAGTCCCTTTCTGAACCGAGTTCACTCCTCGTTTCAGTCCTGTATCACTGAACCGAAATAACCTTCCGTTCCAGCCATGTCTATCTCATGAGATATAAAATCTTTACCCAATGCATTGGAGGGAGATATAGGTCCCACCCATCTCTTAATGAATCCTTTCTTATGTGTGCCACAAAATCATAAATCATACATCATTGCATAACCCATGTAATAAAAATGGGATTCTTAAACAACATGACATCATAAAACCATTCATATAAGATAAAGGAATTCATAAACATAATTCCATCACAACATAGTCAAATCAATGTAAAAATATGGATAGAAACAGAACCCTTTATTATCTTATATGGAAAATAATTTTGATAAAACACTTGAATTGAATTCTTGAGGAAAATATCCTTTCTTCCTCAAAATCAATTTCTTTTCACAAAACATCATACAATTTTAAAAGAAAGAGATTTTATTAAAAATAGTCATGAAATATTTTGGAGGAGGGTTCATGAAAATAAGGCTTTATAAAACCGTAAAAATCCATTCGTGCCGTATAAGTTAAAAAAAACATTCTTCGTACTTTTGTCGGAAAAGTCAAAAAGTACCTTATACGAAAAACGACAAAAGATTCCTTTCATATCTTTTAAAAAAAACTTACCGAAGGGTAAAATTGGATATAAACTATTATAGAAGGATGGAAATAATATTACATATTGAAGGAACATGGATGTGGATGATAAAATACACCCCAGTAATTACCAAAGTAAAAACAATCTCGGATAAAAGTGAGATTGTGATATATCCCTTACCTTAGGTCCGATTTGCTTTGTTCATGTCCGAATCTCCTGTATAATGGTTTAAATAATGTTATTGACTTATTCCAGAATCATACATATTGATATGATATCATATATGGTCATATTATTAGTTTCTTGTTAGTAATATTTCATTGTTACTTGTTACTCGGGTCTTTATAACTTTTTGTTCTTATGCGTGTTTTGTTGAATAAATTCTTATTCTTATCTTTAGGTTATAGATAATTCATTTCCAGAATGGTATTAGTGTAGTATATACCATATTAATTCATTCAATTCATTTATATAATCATTATGAAATGAAGATCATGTAGAACGAGTCGCATCACATCGTGGAGACGGTATTCCGTACGTACGCACGAGTGATGATATCGTTCCTATGATCGTGGAATTGTATTGGAGTATATATATATATTATTTCAGTATCAATATTAATTCATAATAATCATATATAGTTACTCATTACACCATTATACCCATCCTTGTAAGGTGATGGTGGAAAATAGATTACACCACGGCGTGGAGACCGTATTCCGTACGTACGCACGCGCGGTGATTTCATTTTTCCGTAGGATGGATAGAAGGTGAATTAGGGTTGTTTCATATTTATAATAACATATCAGTATGTAAGTAATACTGATGTTATTACTTTATCATGAAACAACTAAAGAAGAAGAAGTTGAAGAAGAAAGAAATTGAAAAGATCGGTAATGGATATTACCTCTTCTTTGGAACGCCTTTTTGAATCCTCCACTTAAGGAACTAAGATTGGTCTTTGGAGAAGACCAGGACCTCTAGGATTATTCTAGGGAAGTGGAGAAGGGAAAATGGCAGGGGTTTGCCGAGCTTGAGTGCTCAAATTGGTGTGAGGAGGAGGGGGAGGAGGTGTCCTTTTATAGGGGAGGAGAGGGGCACCTTAGGAATATCTCAAAATATTATTTTATATTAAAGTCAAAATCGGTTTATAATGGTTCCAAAGGGTCTTATTTCGAAGCTAAAGTGGGGATGGGTCGAAATCCTATCAACCAATAGAATTTAGACAAGTTTAGGATATTATTTTAACCTTATCAATTAGATTTAACTCTAAGTTAAATAATTTAACTTTTACCGTGTCTTTTTTTTTCTTTCACTATATGGTTAATAAACTTACTATAACGTGCCAAACGAACCCCAAATTGTATATTATTAATAAATATATCCTTATATAAGTCATTTGGCCGAACCTTAGATTTTTAGGAATAAAATAACAATTAATAATATAATATTTTATTTAAAAACTATTTTGTGTCAATTTTGACACTATTTGATATATGATTTTTGTGAAAGTCATAACAGAATTAAATGTTCGAACCAAGTTGATTAAATCAACATTAATATATCATAGTAACCTAGAAAATTAGTGGAAATCATAAAAATTCTCAAATTACATTTATTTTGGTGTTTATAACATCAATTATGTCAATATTTTATAAATAAGATAATTACTGCATTATCTTTGTGTCATAAATTAATTAACTTATTTGATGTCTAAAATTTACAAATAAAATACCATCATTTAGGAAATCTTTTTAGCTTTCTAATGAATATTTATAGTCGAATTTATCTTATGTATAACCCCATATTAAAAATGATTTACTTATTAAACTTTGATTTTAACTATTTTAACCCTTCTTTAAATAAATTAATAATAAATGTCCTAATCTAATCCAAGTGGGCCTAAATGGTCATATTTTATTCCTAAGTTTGTTTTTGGTCGAATGACACTTGTCCAATAGAATTAGGACATGTGTTAGGGTAATATTAATATCATATTTACCCTTAGTTACCTTATTTACTATTAACCGTGGTAAAAAAAGTAAAAAGTTACTATTCACCAAAAATTTATTTTCATCTCATTGAACCACATTTTAGTCCTTGATATTAACCGTGTCTCTCGGATTTTCGAAATTTCATTCACAGAAGCGGTAAAATTAAGTTTTATGCAAAATTCAGTTTTTAACCTACCACTTAGTAATTTCACTATTCATCAAAAATTGATGTTTTTCAGAACAATGCCAAAATTTCATCCTAAGCTATATTTCATATTCCGAATTCAAAAATGAAGTCTATTTTACCAAATTCATAACATAAAAGTTGCATTAATTAATTTTATAATTAAATCCCGCTGTTAAAACAAATAGCGTGTTTTTAAGAAACAATATCTATCAAAAGATTGACACTTGTTTATGTCTAGTTTAAATGTGAAATTACATCCAATGACCAACATTGTATTAAATTTTAAAAATATATTCTAAATATACTTTAAAACCACTCAAATTAATGATTTATCACTATTAATTATTTCGATTAAAAAGTTGTTTTTAATTATAATTTAGTAATTTTCACTATTCATCAGAATATGAAAGTTATCCGAAAAGTACCAAAATTTCACCTTAGGCTAAATTCAATACTCCGAATCCAAAAATAAAGTTCATTTTGAAAAATAAGATTTACTGGATTTCAAAAAGTGGTTATTACTATTCATAACGGCTAGTTTTAATAATATTTTTATAGCATATCGTTGTTTAGTGAAACTCGGTATTGCGTACTACACACGCTATCGAGGAAGGTCGCGATTGCGTGTAATGCAAGTCAAGTCAAGGATGTGTGTTGTGCAAGCTCCTTTTGGTGTAGCGTACAACGCAAGACATTAATAAAATTAAAAAGAATATTTTTTTATAAAATCTTGGGCTGTTACAACTAACACATGAATAGGTAAGTTGAGATATAAATATATAAATATCTTTTGTGTACATGTTCCCTAATGGTGCTGGGAATCATGTGCATTGGGTTAAAGATTTGTATATATTTTTATGAATGAATGAATATGAAAATTGGTAATAGTTTCCTCTAGTGAGAAAGCACTAAGATCTGATAGTTTGGTTTGGTTCCACCCAGGGGTAGGGTCCCTTTCAAAGTCCCCAATTTTATTAATTCATTAAAAAAATGCTTACTATACATTTGTTATAATTTAATTCATTTATTGAAATGTTTAGAATAAATACATATTAAATGTTATTATATCAATTATTGTGATTTAAATGCTAAAATTAATAAATGATTTCACTGATAAGAAAAATGATGTATTTTTAATAAAACCCCTCCAACAGAGGTACGATGTCTTCAATATAAAATCAGTGAATATACTATTATGATTGTTTGGATTTTTTTTGTATTTCTATATTTCATTGATGTTACTTTTGAAATTTGAAAATTTTAGGACATGAACCTAACATAATTAGAAATATAATGTTTTTCATTTTAAATAATTAAATAACCAAGGCAACATCTATGTTCCTGTATAGTTTATAGATTGGAATAACCCATGTAGGTTATTTCCATTTTCCACTGGGACCTCAAGAGTTACCCATGGATCCATATGTATATAATTGATATGATTTTGTAAATTTAATGAGTATACATATGTGAAATTCTTCATTCATAAAGATTATCCTTTAAATGGGATTATAATATGTTTGTAATGTATTGAACACTATTAACTCATTGGGTGACACATGGATTCCCATGTAGGAGTTCCACAGATGGATTTAGGTTCATAAATGAAGAAATGGTTACATGTCTGTATCACCCCTTACCACATTAATGGAAGGTAGAAGAATGAACATTAATTATTGAATACTACATTAATGATTAAATGAATGGTTTTACTATAATTGGCCTTGTCACACTAATGAAAGTAAATATATATAACCTTATGAATTATATATTACATAATTATTAAAATAAAAATGGCCTGAATCAAGATCACCTTTGATTCTGGAGGTATTTTCATGAAAAATCAAGTACCCCATTCCAAATTCAAGGATACAACTTGTTTAGGTTGAGACCCACCTAGAACCCAGACCCTGTCTAACATTGGATGCCTGGTATGACACTGTAGGTTCCCTTATTTTGTACAACATAATTCCTTGGACTATGCTTATTAAATCTAGTAAATAAATGTTGGTTCTATAGTTAAATCATGTTGGGCCCAGTCATATGATTATCCCTATTTTACATTGGAATAATTCCATGGACTCGATTTATGGATTCCTAGGATACACTCGTTGGCTATAACATTGAAAAGTATGTGGCATGGTTAAAGCCCATAGGGCCTAGTATTTTTATCATATTTTTAGTTGGGATGAACTACTTAGACTATATAGGACCCTTATTGTGCAATACCATTGAAAACACTATATGGATTACACTATTACCCTTAGATAGGATACAATTATTATTGAGATGGGGACCCTTGAGATCTACGTCTACTTGGTTGTTACCTTGGGATGTCACTAGTAGATACCATTATAGGTTTCCTTGTTACATCATGGAAGCTTTACTATTGTTAACATGTGACTTAATAATAAATTGGTCATTATTCGTTAATGAACTATTTATATATTTACACACCAGCCAAGGGATAATGTTGGTATAGCCATTAATAGTTTTATAGAAACCCAGATGAGTGATGTTAATTTATTCTTTCTATTATTATGATGCATACATGAACACTATATAATTTATATTACACTCTCAGGATTGGGATATACACTGGTGGGTTCCATCCTACTAATATGTATATCTCACACCCTGCTAGGGTATCATTAGAACCTAAGTAGACAATTTATTTAAAGACATATGATGTTACTTGTTCTCTTGTACTTAGGAGTTAGGAGTAAGAGACTGAGCATGACCTCATGATTATTATAGAGATCACATATGGGTAGTGTTATTTATTCCATATTTTTATATTTTATTGTAAATAATTTTTTACTATTTACTACTTTTAGTCCTGTACCACCACCATTCCATGAATTTCATCATGGTATAAACTGTCATTGACCACATTAATAAAATTGATTTTACCTGTCTTCTGATGTTTTGTCAACTATATATTTACTTATTCTCTATTCCTGTGTTTATTCTCTCATACTACCATAGTGAAAATATGATAAGAGGGCATAGTATCCCCCCTCTGACCTCCAAATACCCCTGCTTCTATTCAGAATCCTCTAGAGTATAGGGATATGTTCTTGAGGCAATGTAGAGAACTTTCTGGACACTATCATAATGGTGATGCTAGTCGGGACATTAAAGATACCTAATAGTGATGTAATCTATTCAAAAATATGAGCAAGAAACATAAAATAAAAATACATAGTCTGGTTTGAGTTCCAGAACAGTTTATTTAATAATTAATGTCCTTGTTTCATTGTAAAAAGAAAAAAACAAGGTTCCTTGATTTTAAGCAAAGCATGATAAATCTATCAATAACAATGTGGATAATTTTAATGGAAATGTGTGGTTATCTTTTCGAATTATCATCCTACCCAAAAGTAATGTTGATAGGATATTCATATGCATAATTCCATATATCAAAAGGACATTGTCCCTAAGGGTCATCAGTATCTATGAATTGATTGTGAAATTTTCAATCAAATATTAAATAGAGGATGTAGATACATACAAATATCATGGTTTTTACAAGAAAATTAAGATGGAGTTTAAATAAAAATCTAAAAAAGAAGAATATAAGAATATGAGCCTTTAATTATGCTCCATGTTTTTAAGGAACCCTAGAGGAAATTGTATTATGGGGTATAAGAAATTTTTTATGTGTGGTGGAAAATCCCATCAAGAAATTGATTATTAAACTGATGGGATGAAGTTATGTAATGAATTAAATAGAGGTAAGTATTCACATAAAGTACCTACCACACCTCAGTGATTCAAGTGTAAGGAGGATAGGAATTATACTAATCGAGGCACAAACCCGATGGATGGTGATGATCATCTATGTCCAAAACCTCTTAAATTGAAGAAAAATGGGAAATCATAAGTGATTTCCATTTATGAAGAGGGTTGCGATAACAGCAATGTTAAAGGTACACTTACCATACAATCTAGACCTACTAATGTTAAATTCCATTCTTTATTTTCCAACTATTTAATTTGAAATAATTTTATCAAGGTGGTAAGAAACCACCCAAATGATTAGATGTTGATTTATTAGTACGAACCCATAATGGTATGATGATTTTATCTCAGGTATATGATTCATCTCTATTTTATGATTTTGAGAATTCCATTCCAAAAAACATTTTAATTCATCCTTTATTTGAATTTGATTTCATCATAGGCATGGAATGAAATTCTCCCCATAATGCACACATCAATTTTTTATTAACGGAACTTACATATGATTTTTCAATCCATCCAATGATTATCAGTTAATGTGATGATAATTATTAACTTCTTATGGATATTATAGAGAGTGTATGTGTCTCAATTACCTTTTAGAAGGTTTGTTTGTCTCAAATGGTTTGGGAGAAACCTGGTATTGAGGATATTCTTATTGTCCAGGTGTTTCTAGATGTGTTCAAAGAATAGTTTCCAAGTATTCACCCAAAATGTATAGTCAATTTCATGACAAAACTCATACATGGTATCACACCATTTTAAAAGTCTCCCTATAGAATGGACCCAATTGTGTTATGAGAATTTAATTAGAAAATCTAGGAAAACATCGATAAGAGATTAATTCATTTAAGTGCTTCACCATTGGAGAATCTATTAACTTTGTGAATAAATATAGGACAATGTGACTCTATATTTTTTACTGAGAGTTGAACATGGTCAAGATCAAGATAAAATCTTCTCAAACCCATATGGATGACTTGTTTGATCAAATCCGCATAGCTCAATAATTTTCCAATATTGAACATAATTCAAGATATCATCAATTTAGGTTCACAAAAGGTGATATACACATGATGAAATTATTTATAAGTTATAGTCACTATTAATATATAGTGAAGCATTTATTTCTTATTAACTCCCCTTATATATTGATTGACTTGATGAATTTAATTTTTATAGATTTCCTTGATGGTTTTGTGAAAATATTTATAGATTATATTATTATCTATTCAAGGATAAAGGAATAAGAAGAATAATACTTTAGAATTTCACTAAAGGCCTTATGGAAGTAGAAACAATATGAAAAATTTGCAAAGTGAAAATTATTGTATAAAAGGGTTTTATTTTTGTGTTTGATAATATCAAAAGATGGTATAGTAATTGATCCATCAATGATAGAGGCCATTGAATCTTGGCCCAGACCAACCATGGTGACTAAGATCAATAGTTTTATTTTATTAGCCTGATATTATTGATAGTATATGTAAAATTTATCATGACTATCAGATGCTCATATAATGTTTAATTGGAAGGGTTCTAACTTAATCTAGATAGAAGGATGTGAGGAAAATTTCAAGGAACTAAAGAGAATGTTGGTCAGCACAATTATTCTTACATTACCCTACATTATAGAAAGTTTTTTAATCTATAGTGATGCATCCAAGATGGGATTTTAATATGTTCTTAGGTAGAATAAAATTTTTATCATTTTTCTTAATGAAATTGAAGATTAATTGAGAAAAATTACCCAATATATGATTTGGAGTTAGAAATAGAAATTTCATCATTAATGAAGTGGAGGAATTACCATTTGGAGAAAATAGTGATATATATTCTTGTCATAAAAGAATAAAATATGTATAGAAATAGAATGATTTGAGATCGTAAAAAAGATAATAGTTATAGTTGATAAAAGATTACGATAGCTCAATATTTACCACTATTTGAAATCAAACAAGGTGGACAATGCAGTGAGTGGAATTGATCATGCTAGCTTATCCATGAATATGATCACAAAAGATCCAATATTTCTAGGTTTGAAATTGATAGATATATAAAACCTAAATAAATGAGAGAAATGTTATCATTCTAAATTAAATTATTAATCCTCTATCTATATAATGATTAAAGAGATTTTTAAGGAATATGTGGAGCTTTAAAACAATGTTATAAATGATCATGTGGTTAATATGGATCAGGATGAAATGACAAGGTTCATGAACCATGTAAGAGTTACTTCCATACTAGATATTAATAATGAGATGTAAGAGGAAGATTATTGGTTTACATTCTCTATTTTGCCTAAAACTCTGATGATATATAGAAATTTTATGAAATACTTATGGTGGGATGGTATGAATAGGGATATCATAGAGTTTATATCTCAGTGTTTGGTATGCAAGAAATAATATGTATTAAAAAGTCTTAGGGAATTTTTCATCCATTACCAATACCATAATTGAAATATGAAAACAGTCCTATGGAATTTTTCATTGGAATCCCCAAATCCTCAAAATGGATTAATGATATATGTGTTGTAGTTTACCAACTTATTATGTCTCTACACTGATTTCTATCAAATACGGCTTCTCTCTAGATTAGATTACAATTATTTACATTAAAGAAGTTGTAAGGTTTCATGAAGTACCACTCTCCATTGTATCTTATCAAGATTTGAGGCTTAACTGAATGTTTCGGAGAAGTCTCCAGTAAGAACATGATACAAAATTGAGTTTTTGCACTAATTATCATCCCCATGAAGATTTTCAGACTGAAGGAACAATTCAAACCCTATAAGATATGTTGATATCTAGTTTGATGTATTTAAATGGTGGTTGGGATAAAAACATCCCTATAGTTTAGTTTTCATAAAGAATATCATCACTAAATAATTATGATGGATCTTAATGAAGTCCTCTATAGGAAGAAACGTAGATATCCAATGTGTTGGGATGAAGTTAGATAAATAAAGTTATTGAGACCTGAGATATATGATGAAATTGTTTACAAGGCTTTAACTATTAAGTAGTATATCATAGAATCTCAATGTTAGTAAAAAAGTGATGTTGACAACAATAAGTGTAACCGAGAATTTCAAGTTGATGAGAAGTTGTTTCTATGAGTTTCCACCTAGAATATGTTTATGAGGATCGAGAAGAATGGGAAACTAATCTCTAGGTATATCAGTCCAGTTAATATTGTTGGTCATTTTCAAATTGTAGCATATTGACTGAAACATCCTCCAAATCTCTCTCAAGTCCATGTTGTGTACTCTGTATCTCTCTTGAGGAATTATATATCGAACCCTTAACATGTACTTAAACTAGAATTCACACAACTTGAGAAATATGTTAATTATGATTAACAACCATTTGAAATTATAGATCATACTTAGAATGTTATAAAAAACAAGAAAACTCATCTTGTTAGAGTTTTGTGAAGAAATCCCCTATTAGTGTAAGCTTCATGGGAATAAGAGGATATGATGAGGCTTAAGTATCATCATTATTTGGTATCATAATAAAGAAATTTGATGGAAAATTCATTTTTATGTGGCATAGAATGTAACCCACCATGTTTTTATGAACCTTTTTTTGAATAAATTATTTTTCATTGATTTCATGTTACAGAAAGTAGAAATAATTTATACTCAATAATAAGTTACTCTTCTACTACGTGAAACACCAATATGGTTTGCATTAAATGTAACACTAGTTTCTATGAAACAATATTTTTTAATATTAATTATTTAAATGGTATAAATATAAAATTTCCATTATAAATAATAATATGAATAACTAAATGTATTTTATTTATTTTTATAATGGTTTTATATAAATAATCATATTGATTAAAAGGCATATAATATTTAGTAATGTATTTATATTTTTGAAATATTATTTTCTTAAAAGAGCTGTGAATCATTTACTTTTAGGAAGAAAAAAAAAGTTAATTTTAGAAAATTTTAGAAAATTATCTTTATAAGATAAAAATAATTTACAAATTTATAATATAAGTTTATCATAGGGTTAAGTTTTGAGATTTTTATGGAATATATAGTTTTTCGATGAATTGTGAAAATACAGAATTTTAATTCAAAATTGGGTTTTCAGCTAATTTAATTGTATAGTTAAATAATATTTAAATTTATTAATGTTTAATTATAATAGTTTTACATAAATTAATCAAAATTTTGAGATTTTAAACAATTTCACATTCAAATTGAATATCAAAACATCCCAATCATTTTATTTTTTTTAAAAAACATCTTGTCATGACACGTATACGGCATTAAATTTAAATGAATTTATACCTATTATGTGATTATAAGTTGTAAAATTGGATTCCATATTTGGAAGTAGAAATTTTTTTTATTTCTAATAATATTAACCATGTTTTTGAAAAAATAAATTAGTTAAATGGATTAAAATTAATTACAATGATTAACGGAAAAATTAGGTTTACAGAGGACTAAAACATAATCCTATGACACAAAATGAACTAGAAATTTGTAAAAAATACATTATTGATCAATATTTTAACCATATAATAAAATTTATCATATTTGGACCATTATTGGAGCCACTTTTCAATGTATGAAATGTGTATGGAGTTGGATTTTAAAAAAATTTAAAGGAATACCACTCCACCTACAATATAAAAAGGCACGAACCCATCCCACTTATTCACTACTCTCAAGCCCTTTTTATCATAAAAAACTATCCAAATATCCTCCCAAAATCCCTAAAAAAATAATTTAATCAACCCTTTAGGTATTAATACATCCATGCAATCAGTTTGGGGAAAACTAAAAAGATTTACCCAAATAAGAGGTAACATCACTCATCAATCACTTTTGTCTTATTTATCATTATCCACCCCCAAAAATAAACACAATCCATACTTTTATAATACCATAAGTATCCGAAATATATTTATATTTGTTTTTTATATGGGTTTAACATCCACATATACACACATCCATCTAATGTGTAATGAACATGTCATTATTACATAGGGAAAAATACCTCCTCACAAAACAATGTTGTTCGTTTTTCCTTTACCAACTACCATGATTGGAAATAAAGATGGTTATTAATTTTTTATATGATATTTATGATATTTATTAATTATTTTTTTATTAATAAATGAAATGTACCTTCACTATTTTCATTTTATGAATATATGATAATTTCGTTTATGGATGTGTGGACAACGCCTCCTCAAAGTGATGTGATTTCTCCACACTCTACATAGAATGTTTTAGGAATGGGTTCAATAAACATATATGATATATATGAAATAATAAATCTATTTTAATTAGTATATACAAATATATATATGTAATTTTAAGTCTTTAATTCAATATAACAATTAAATAGAAATCATGTTCATGTATACGTATGCCCTACCATCTCCATTAATGGTGTATTCTATGAATAGTGTATTCAATTTCATATTTCAATCATTCATAAGACATTATATATATATATAATGAATATATAATATATTTAGATCATTTTTTACATTTTAGAAATAATGATATATGTATGAGGACCAAAAATATATAAAATTAAGACACATATAAAAAAACAAAGTAGATGTTACACAAAACAGAACTATTACATTGATGTGTTAATAAGTGTGTAATATAAAGACATATATGGTTTTTGATATAAGATTATGGTTCTATGTTATATGTATAAAAAACATATATATATTATATATTATTTTTTAATATGTATGATGAGATTCAAGACATAAGGTAAGGGGGTTTATAGTCTCTCTTTTAATAATAGGAGATTTATACCTTAGTCAAAACATAATTATTTTATGTGGTATACATTGTACCGAAGAATATATTATATTATTATAATACATACACTTATGTGTATTTAAATTTCCATTTTATTATCTATCATCCATGTTATTTATGTTTTAAAATTTAGTAAATTGATAAATTAGTATTGTCTTAATTTTCATCCTTTGAGAGAAATGGAATAAATTGAAACAACCATGATTTCAAAAGCGATTTTAAAAGTTATTTCATTTGATTTTAATTATTTTAAAGATGATATATTAATCTCATTTCCAAGGAAAGATTTTTTTATGGTTTCGAAGCTTCAGTTATGTTGATTAAATAATAATTTCAATGAAAAAAGTTTTTAAAAAAGTTTTATGTTTTCAAAAAGGATATTTCAAAAGAGAAATTATATTTTCATCAAGAAATATTTTTAATAGATCTTAAAATCTTTATTATCACTTATTAATAAATCCATTTATATTACTCATTCCTTTATGGGAAAATTACCCAAATGATCAATTCTAATTCTTTATTTGGATGGTTTATGTTTTGATGTAATTGTAATTATGATACTTGTTCTTTTTCATGAGTTATTTCTTAACGAGACATGATTACATTCAGAGATTATGATTTGATGAAATTTTTTTTAAACTTATTTATTTCTATAGTTTATTGTTTGATTGAATTTATATTTCACCCACATCCTCTCATGGGTTATGATATAACTATTTAAGATCGTGTGGCACTTTTATGTCTGATTTCATTATGATATGGAGGGGATCTATATATCCCTCCAATGAATTGGGTATATATTTATATATCATGAGATAATGATGGGATCCATTTCAATGGGATTGATCCAAAATGAATTTTTGGAATTTTAGAATATTATGGAATATGAGGAAACCCGATCTATTATGGGATGATGGGAAAACCCGATCTAATGTAGAATGATGAGGTGATCCAATCCCTTACAATGAAAGGACATCAACTAAGGATGATGGTGTGTTCCAACTAGTAGGTGTAGCCACAATTAATCTCCATGTATTTTTTTTCTAATTCTCCTTGACTTATAGAGAATAACATAACATTTTTATTTGTCTTCCAAAATTAAATGTCTTATTAATATATAATGCTTTCATGGTTTGTTTTCTGGATTCTATTATGAATCATGACTTGTGAAATCCCAATATTTTTTCATGATTAATTTTTATGATATTTTATATGTATGATATGATATTCTAATGGAATTTTCATGTTCTCATACCCTTATTCTTGTGCTAATTCTTACATATCTACTTTGTTTACACATAATAAGCATCAGAGATCACACATTTTTATGCATCCATTACCCATGTTATAATGATATGTATTATGTATGATGGTCCTAAGAAGGGTTATAGTCATGAAAAACCTAGAGGGGGATAATGTATCTCACTTATATACCATTTTTTTTGTTTCCATGTTCCCATAAGAACTAAAATAATATGGTATTTGGGCGTTGTTTGAATAATGTTTTATGTATTCCACAAAAAATTATGTAATATTAATGTATGAAACTAAATGGTATATACAGTTATAATTTGATAAAAAATTAGGTATAATTGGGAAAATAAGATCAGAAACCCTTTGTGTGAACCCTAAGGACATGCCAAAATAAAATTGTGGGGATTTAAAAAATTATAGGAAAATGCCCTGGAATTTTTGTATTGGATAGAGTGAGTGGTTTCCTAGAAATGAATCCCAATACATATACTAAAACTTTATGTGGATATAGAAAAAATGTACAAAGGGTAATAACCTTAGAATACCATATTGAACTAAAATTTATCGTGAACTAGTGCACGATAATGGTCCTTTCTTCACACAAAGTTTTTCACTCCTGATTGATATTCATTTGGAATTATCAAACTTTTAACTAAGAAATATTTAGGGTTTAAATATTATCCAGATATTAATAAACTAGTATAAACCAAAGTACTCATCTAATAAATAATATTTCAAAATTTTGACATCTTACTCATTGGTTTTCAAGATAATGTGTTTCATTGCGATGAAAACAGTTTCTTACACTATGATTTTTCATTTTATTGAATTGATTGAATCCATAGGAAATGATTAATGATGCTTGAAAAATCAGGTGAGATTATTATCCTCTTGTGAATATATATTGTATGGGAGTTGTAATTATAAATCTCATTTCTTTGATCCCCCAATATTATAAATATTTCAATCATGATGAGATTCCAAACGAGAAAAAGAGGGAACAACATTATATTGATTCCTTCATGAGGAAACATCCTTCTTATTTTAGTGGGTCTTTTGATCCACATTATATTATTGATGAATTAGTAAAACTGAAAAGTTAATATCCATTTTTCAGTTCTCTGAACATGAGAAATTCATTCTGGGTTATTTCCATTTAGAAGGATAGGATGACTAGTAGTGGTATAACAGCAAGAGTCAGAGGAAGAATGATTAAATTGAATCCATTTACTAATAAATGTTGAAGAAGATATTCATCAATTTGTAATTTCATCATGTTATTTGTATGAAGTTGGAGAAAGATTTAATTTAGTTGAATAAAATGTATGAAGAATTTATCGGTATCTTTGAGGCTAATTTCACAATGAATTCTTGGTATGACTCTTGAATTAACATCTTACCTGAATGTAATGTTGATATGTTTTCCATGGTCTTAATGAAATTTCAGAGAAGAGAATTTTCCATAAGATATATTGTAGATACAAAGATATTGTTGATGTTTTAATTAAAGTAAAAAATGGATGTCGTATTTAAAAACCAATCTCATGGTTTTAAACGGAAAGAGATGATAATGTTCAATGGAAAATCTAAAAACCACAAAGAGAAGAGTATTAACATTCCATTATGCTGTAAGTGTGGAAAGAATCCTAGACTAACTTGTATTATGGGATCTTATAAATTTTTTTAATGTGTTAAGGGAGGCCATCATGAAATTGATTGTTGAAAAGATTTTATAAGATTGGTAGTTATAAAAATAGATGGAAAGCTACAAAAAATAAACCTCTCACACATTAATTCTTTATGTTTAAAGAGGATGGTGATTGTGATAAATCATTCCAAAATATGAGGGTTCATGATGATGATGGAAATCATCAACCTCTTAGACTGAGGGGCATGGGAAAATCTCATATGATCCCAATTTCCGACGAGGGGTGGGATAACTATGTTGTGAAAGAAAAAATTACCATCCACACAAGAACAATTAATTTCAAATTGGATTATGGATATTTATACTCATTAATATCCAAATAATTTTATTGGTATTATTATTCCATATAAATTAATTTTCTTTGTAATCAGTATTGAAAACTGCCAATGGTATGATGAGTGCATCTAATGTTTATGATTCACTTATAGTTGATGTTTTTGGTAATGTGCTTCTTGCTAATATTTTGACTATTCCTTTATTATAATTTGATGTAATTTTTATTATGTATTAGATATACATACATAAAACCCACATTAATTTTCAATTAAGGGATGTTAAATTTCATATGTCAACCCAACCTATTATCATCTCTCACTGTGAAAATATTTATGAACATTATATAGAGATTACATATAGTTTATAGGTCTAAATTCCCATTCAGAAGGGTTTTTTTCACAAATGGTTGGGGAGAGACTCAACATCCATGATATTCATAATTTTTGGGAATATGTGGATGTGTTTTAGAAATATTTTTATAGTCTTCCACCAAAAGGAGAATTTGAGTTCTCGATAAAACTCATACATAGTTCCACCCCAATTTCAATGACATCCTATAGAATAACCCAAATTTAGTCATAGGAATTTCAGTTGCATCTCCAAGAAAATATTGATAATGGATTATTTCTGCCTTGTTTTTCACAATGGAGTGCACATATTCTCTTTGTGAAAAACAAATATGTGGGACTCTTCATAGATTACCAGAAGATGAAAATGTTCATGATCAAGAACATGTATCATATTATGCTTATTGATGACTTGTTTGATCAATTACCTGGAAATGAATACCTTTCCAAGATTGACCTTATTTTTCAATATCATCATGTGATTTTGAAGAAAGAAGATATACCCAAGATGAAATTTTGTACAAGTAATAAACATTATGAATATAAATTGATTCCCTTTAATAATAGTAATTATCTTGATATACTAATTAATTTGATGAATATAGTCTTTTTTGATTACCTAGATCAGTTTTACGTAGTCCTTATATATGGTATTGTTATCTACTCAAAGAGAAAGGAATAACATGATGACCATTAGATAATTATAATAATGAAACTGTAGAAGGATTAAAATTATCAAATATTTAGAAAGTGTTAATATTTTCTACCAATGGTTTAATTTTTGTGTCACGTAATATCAATAAATGATATAGAAATAGATCCATTACATTTGTAAGATATTTTATATTGGCCAAGTCCAACCACAGTGACAGAGACACATAGTATACTTGGATTTTCTAGATATAAAATATGTTTGGAGGTTAATTTCTCACAATTATAGAATCATTTGAAAACTTTTCACTCAGAAGGGTTTAATTTTCTTATGGATAGATGAATGTGAAAAATATTTCAAGGAACTAAGGAGAAGGTTAATCAGTGAACCTATGGTTACATTACTCTGTAGTGGAGAAGGATTTAAATTTATATTGATTCATACATGAAGGCATTGGAATGTTTTTTTTCTAGAATAACATAGTATTCTATTATTCCTCACGACCATTATATATCCATGAGAAAAATAATAGTACTCATGATTTTGAGTAAGGAGCAGTAATTTTATAATTAATTATATATAGGTATTATATTTATGGATAAAGGTGTATTGAATATACTGGTTAAAAAATATGAAAATATATATTCACATTTAAGGATTAGAAAACGCACCAATGATGATGGTTAGAGATAATAAATTATTATGACTTCTTAATACGAGACTATATTGGGAAATCAGATAAGGTGGAAGATACATCGAGTCAAAAAGATCATGATGGATTATCCATGACGAGGATATAAAAATGATCTAATTTTCTATATTTCACAGTGAATGATATAGTAATATTGAAGTAAGAGGATAAATATTAACTTTCTCAATTAAATGTTCAGAAATCTCTCTATGTGAAAATTAAATCGGAATATATGGAAGATGTGGGACTGCAAAAGAAGGTCAGAAATGTTTTAGATTCTATCCTTGATAATGTTGTAATTTCAAGGTCCATGAACCATGAATGTGTTCATTCTATAAAATATTTGAAGAAGGATATTTTAGAGGAATCTCATAGTCTATAATTATATTCTCATCCGTGAATTTTAAATAAATATATATATATATTAATTAATTCATCCGGTGGGGTGGAATTAAGAAGGATATCATAGATTTTATATCTCAGTTCATCGTATGCCTATAATTTTTGGAAGAAAGACAAAAGTATAAGTAGATGTTACATCAATTACCCATACTAAAATGGAAACTGGAGAACATCACTATGGATTTTGTCATTGGACTTCCTAAAAACAGCTAAATTGTTTAATTTATTTTGGGTGGTAGTCGACGACATTATTTTTTCAGCACACATCATTACTATCAATGAAGACTTCTCTTTATATCCACACTCTAGGTTATATATTAATGAAGTGGTAATGGTGTATGGAGTAACACAATCCATTTTATTTGATTTGGAGATGAGTTTTACCTCAATGTTTTGCTAAAGTATTCAACAATAACATGAAAAAAAATTAGTTTCAGCACTTCGTATAATCCTCAAATGTATATTTAGTTTTAAAGAAGAATTAAAACCCTAGTGGATATGTTGGGATCAAGTTCAGTAGATATTAAAAGTGGTTTATATCAACATCTTCTTCTAGTTTATTTTTATTAAATCAATAGTATTCACTCACAAAATTCATATGGATCCTTATTGAGCCCTATATGTGAAATAATGAAATATATAATTTTATAGGATGAAGTTAAAGAAATAAAGTTATAGGGTCATTATATAACTAAATAAATGTCCGAGAAGATTAGAACGACTCAGTAATATATCAAATTAGATCAAAGTCAGTAGAAAAAATAATCTGATAACCATTAGCCAGACCTAGAATTTTTTGTTGTTGGGAAGAAGTGTTAATAAATTTCTCTATAGAATAATGTTTTAATGATTAAGAATAAAGGGAAACAACTCCGAAGGAATATTTAATCCTTAGATATTCTTGATAATATTAGAATTGTAGACTATCTCTTAGAAGATCCTCCCAATCTCTCTCAATTCCATGATGTGTTCCATGTATCCCTTTTGAAGAATTTCATACATGACCCTTCAAATTTACTAAACATAGAAGTCATAATATTGGAGCATGTTCATTCATATAGGGAATAAATAGTTGAAATTATGGATCGTACATTGAAATTTATATGAAACAAGAACTCTCACATGGTCATTGTTTTATAGGGAAATAACTAGTTAAGGAATAATACATTGGAACATGAGTACATGATTAGTCATAATTATTCTCATTTAGTTGTTTCAGAATGATGAATTTCAGGGAAAATATTAATTTTATGTTGGCTATAATGTAACTCAAGGATTTTTTATGTCCCTTTTTTGAATAAATTAATTTTCATTGATTTCATGTTAATTTAAGTTAAAATTTCCTTATAATATATACCATATTTTGAATTTTCAAAATTCAATAGTAACATGGCATATGTTATTTGGAACAATATTTTACTACGAAACAATATTATATAATATTAATTATTCAATCGATATAGTTATAAAAAGGTCATTAAACATAGAATTAAAAAAATTAGTAACTAATTATTAGTTATTATTTATAATTTTTTATATAAAAACTCATATTAATAATGAATCATAAAATTTTTAGTAGTCATTATATATTTAATGACATGATTCTTTTAGAAGAACAACTTTTTATGTTAATCTATGAACAATAATAAAAATAATTTTAGACTCTTTTAGACATATTATTTTATAAAATAATTTTAATTTTTTAATTCAGAAATTAAAAATTAACTTTTGTAATTATTTTTATATTTTTCTAAAAATATTATTTTCAATGAATAAGGAAAAATATTGAATTTTAATAAAAAAATATTTTTTACCACATTTATTTATATAGTTAAATTATGTTTTATTTTCTTAAATGTTCAATGATATTAATTATAAATAAATTAATCCAATATAGATTATGGGAACAAATTTCACAATGAAATTGTATATCAATGCATCTGCAACAAGTAAACATATTTTCCTAAAAACTGTTGGTGCGACATGTCAGTGGGATTAAATTTATATTTATCTCTAAACCTTGTGTGATAACTATTCAAAAAAATGGAATACATATTTGGAAACATAATTATTTATATTTTATAATAAGGACAACATATATTGTTACCAAATATAATAGTGAAAGGGATAAAAATTAATAAGTTTGATTAAGAGAAAACGTATTTTCAAAAAGAACGAAACCATAAACATAATGCAAAAAATGAAAAAAAATTAAAAAAATCCATTATTTTTCATATTTTAACCATTTCATATCATTTATATAATTGAGACAATTATTGGGGAATATTTTCATAAAAAAAATTTTGTTCTAATTTTATTTTAAAAAATTTATAAGAAAGTCACTCCTCCTCCACTATAAAAACGCATTCACACCTCCAACATACTAACACTAATAATTCCATTTGGTTTAGAAATAATATAAATAAATATAATACTTGAATCTATATATTCTTACTACAATACTCCCTTTTTTTCCACAAATCCATCCATGAAATCCCATTAGTTCAAACCAATAGGAGTTACCTAATATAGAGGTAACATCATTCCTCAAGCTCTGTTCTGTTATTTTCACTCATCGCCCACTATAATTTTCATATTCCATTGTTATATAATTTAATTTTTATCCTTAAAATATTTATATTATTTAATTAAAATGTTTTTAAAGACACTTACACATGCGTTCATCTAATGGGTAATGAATGTACAGATCTTCTGTATGTCGAGCTGTCACCTCACAAAAAGATGTTCAACATTTTTTATTAACATCTACTAATGGATGGGAATTAAAATGGAAAATATATTTTTATATGATATATATGTTATTTATTATTTATTTATTTTTCTTGAATTATTATATAACATGTAACTTCATTATTCCATTTTGTATAAATATGATAATTTAGTTTGGGGAAGTTAGGACTACTACGTCCTCAAAGTGATATGATTTATTCACACTCTACCTGGAATTTATTATTTATGGGATAGTAAACATATATGATATATACATGATATAATAATTATACGCCAATATATATATATATATATATAATTTATATAATTTGTTTAAATAATAAAATTAAAGGTAAATCACATCGAAGAAAACGTACAACATTCCGTCGCCATGAACTGTGTATTCCATTTCACTTTTCTACCTTTCATAGATTGTTATAAATATAAATATAATGAATATAATTGATATTTATATCATATTTTCATCATGGAAATCAATATATATATAATAGGATTAAAAATATAGAAAATTAAGACATATATGAATCTCACCTGAAACACGACCGTAACATGGAAGTGTTATTAAGTGGGTAATATATTTCCATTTAGGGTATGGGATATAAAAATAAGGTTATATGTTATATATATATATATATATATATATATATTAAGAGGTTTTACATAGTGTAAAGTGTGTCAATATATAAGGTATGTGTATTTCTAGTCTCATATTAATTTATGTAAGGTTTATACCACATTCACCAATTAACTATTTTGTCCAATGTATATATTGACCATGAAAATATTATGTTATTATTATTTTTAAAAATATTTTTATTTACATATCTATTGAATTATCTTTCATTCATTGTATTTATTTATGAATATTTTCCAGATTATAAAAGCATTTTTGCCTTAATTTTCCTTCTTCAAGACACATGTGATGACTATCAAAAACCATGTTTCCAAAAGTGCTTTAAAAAATCTAATAAAAATGAATTTAAAGATGAAATTTTAATATAATTTTCATTTAAAAAATAATTCTAACTTTTTTATAGTTTTTATGCTTCTTATACATCTTTTCAAAACTATTTTTAAAGAAAGTGTTTTTCAAAAATATTTTGTGTTATTAAAAAAAGTTTCAATGTAAAATATATATTTTCCTCATGAAATGTTTTCAAAATATCATCAAAAATTATTTTAAAAATTGATTGACATAAATTGGTGTAACTTATGATTTAATGTATAAATTATCTACAGGTTATATTCATATTTTTTTCAAATAGTTTTATGTTTTGATGGGATTATTTTTGTGAATCTCGTTTTTCTTTCACAAGTTATGTGCTTATGAATCCTAATTATAATAACATGTTATGATATGAATATATGATTATGAAACCTACATTTTCATCTATAGGGTATTATATGATTACATATAAATGGAAACCATTTCATTTCATGGTTTATGATAATAATATTTATAATCTTGTGGGATATATATGTATGATTCTATTATGAGATGGATGAGACCTATATCTCCCTCCAATGCATTGGGAAATGATTAATATCTCATGAGATAATGTTGTGATTCATGTATATGGGATTTATCCACTATGTATTATGGGGAAACCTGATCCACTAAGAATATGGATAAACCTGATCCACTAAGGGAAGAGGGGGGAATCCCAAAAACTATGGGAAGATGGGGAAATCAGATCTCCTATAATGACTATTCTGAGATTGGGGATGTTAGTTTATCCATGATCGTAGGGGTAGTCCCCATGAAGTACAGATTTATGTTTTAGCAATGCACCCTAGAATATAGGGAATGATATTTCATTTTTATATGTCTAACACAATTCAATGTCTTATTACTATGTCATACATTCAAGTCTTACTATCTTCATTTATTTGTGATTCATGTTTTGTGAACAATGAATATTTATTCCATGATTCGTTCTTATCATATTCTTTATGAAGGTTATCATTATATAATATAATTATCACATTCTCATACCCTTAATCTCATGTTTTCTATTATATATCCAAATTTTTGACCTTATAGATCATCTGAGATCACCCCTTTTTTGATTCCATTCCCCATGTTATGAGGATATGTATTATATATAATGTGTCTAAGAAGGTTTCTAGTCATGAAAAAAATGTGGTAGATATCGTAGATCACTTGTGTACCAATTTTTATGATTCCATATTTCCGAAGGCACTAAAGGAATATGAACATTAGGTACCCATTTGTTGGATGTTTTATGTATTCCCCAATAAATGTTGTATTAAATGATAGGGTAACAATATTCAAGGCACTATATCTCGGTCCTCACCTGATCGAATGGATTTCTACTAACCATGTGGACATTCCAAGTATTTTTTTATTTTTTCATTATGAAATGTGTAGGAGTCATCCCAATATCAAGATTACTATTGAAAGGCATTCACATGATCAAATATGACTCGTTTGGGGTTCTTCATGAGACCGACATATCATGTCTTGAGAACTTCCCTGGTATCCTGATGACATGTTGAGGGTCCACCTTGGGATCACTGGTGATCAGCCAGAGTTGAGCATCCCCTTTCAGGTGATAATCAAAGTATCATTTCTCTCTATTTTTTCCACATTTTTTTCCTTCCTTGTTTTACGAGGGTTAGGGATATTTTGCAGATTTGTGATTTTTTTTAATATTACCATCATCTTTATATTTGATGAATCACGTGATCAAAAATGTGTGTCAAGGTGATTCACACTTAATTTCATGTCCAATTATTCTTTTTTTTTCTCTAAAGCTGAAGGTTCTACACATAATTGGATGGAAATGTATGAGACCCTTTGTATGATGAATGTGTTATGTCAGCAGGCCCTTCTAAAGAAAGGTGTACATGTATCTAGGGACCTATAGTTCTTTATAAACTATATTATCATGTCAAATAAATTTCAAAAAAAGAAATGGTTTCCACATTCTTCATATTTTTATCCAATATTTTAGAAGGATTTATGGATGGTTTCCAGGAATATGCCGTATAATATGTCACGGGACTCAGAGGAACACCTACTTCATCTATCACATGATTAGTGAGTGTCTTGGACCACTTCATAGGAATATATAATATTTTAAAATGGTATTCATGTGATATAAATAATTTAATGTGTTTTGAATAAACCGTTCTCATCGGATTTCAATGGTCCTGAGATCTTTGGTCCATTTGAATATCACACAATCTATGTGTTTTAGCTTTACTCTCTTCCTTTCAGTAGTATAGAATAAAATAACCATACATCAAGTATTTCAAATATTGTATATTTTCTAATACAAATTATTTGGGAATTAATAAATTATCCCCATTTAGAGTGAAAAACTTGAGGAAAAGGTCTTGGTATTATGAAAAGTAAATTCTCAGTAGAGTCTTTTTGGATTCTACAAATAGGCATCCTACGTGACATTTGGTCACATAAATTGTCATTGAGCTTCTAAGGAGTAACTTATTATTATGGAAATATAGTGAAGATAATTCACAAGCCATTAAAAATATATTGTTATATTTTGATCATCCTGCACCACCTCACCCTTTCAAAATTCCTTTTGTTAGAACTAATCGTGAGTCACTTTCATATGACTATTCATGTGAACCTATTTTTTGAGATCTGTCTATGAGGCATGTTCACCAAAACAACATCTTCCAACGTACCAAATATTGAATTTTATAAAATTTACGAGACTTTGTGTTATGATTAGTGTGATAATGAGGTTTTGAATATGCTTATCCCATTCACGATTCATATGTATCTTTATCAAAAAAGGTAGCATTGTATAGATATGGACTGCTATATGATGTTTTCATTCCTAATCTTGACTAAAATCTTCAATTTGATGCATGTCAAATTCCATAAATTTTATTTAAAAGAGGGATTTTTACGATGGGTAAGTAGTTGGTGTACTAGTGCTAATTCATCTCATATGTACCATAGAGAAACATGAATTTCCCTTTTGGATGTCTACAGATTGGGTGGGATAACCCCCGTAGGGAAATGTATGATGAGTTTCATCCTATTATAGTTGTCTGGGATGACACTATATAGAAACCTATTTTATCAAAGTCTGTGCACAACATTGTGAAAGGAAAGTTAAGGAAGTATATGAATATGTTATTACTCTCCACTTTTAAATAGTGGATCAACATTTTTCATTATTAGAGAACCATTTTGCCAATGGAAATACACCCTTATAGTTTTCCTTCTTGGTAGGTCCGCAAGGCCAGATCATATTTGGAAATCAATAAGTCCTTGGAATACATATCAAGGGGATACTAGGTGAGGATGAAGATATCCATGAGTCATAAGATGGTGGATTTCATGAACATGTTCTTAAACAATTTTATTTTCTTAGATATTGATTAACATCCAAGAATATGATATAGTACGCTAGTGATGGTAGCTCGACTAGTAGAGGTTCGATCTCTCAATCTAGCTGTACTTAGTCTTACATTCCATTAGTAGCTTCTAGGGAATATTTTTAGCTTCCAATAAATTCCAAATATTATTTTATAAAGATATTATGAAATGTATTAAAAAACATGTAATATTTTTTTGAGATGATTTACTTTGAAAATAATAATTGAAAATATGAGTTACTAATTCTCATAACTAATTATACTAGTAGTTTTAAAATTTATTTTAAATCAATACAATTTTTTAGAATAATATTTATTCAATTTTGAATTGAAATATTAATTTTTATCAAAAGGTTATAAAATATTTTAAATGAGTAAATTTTTAATTACAATATAATTCATATAAATAATGAAAATTTTATAAACTAATATAATTAAAAAATATTTATACATTTTGGTTAGAATATAAAAAAATTACTATTATAAATATTGTTTCATAAAAAATTAATTATTATAATATATTATAACTATATTAATAAAAATTTGAAATTATAACAATATTATTTTATGATAACATTATTATTATTTATAAATTAAATTTCATATGTGTTAAAAAATGAAGAAATGAAAAAAAAAATTTTTTAAAATGAATAAAATAGGGTTAAGGGTAGGAGGTAGAATGATTTGGGGATTGAGGGTTTTGAGTTGGGAGAGTTAATGGTTAGCTATAGAGGCTTCAAAAATCCAAATTCTATAGAGCATGGTTTATCCACATGTGCAGAGGTAAAGGTTGAGGTCAAACAACTTGGGGAGTCAATCTGAGTGTCATGAGAAATAGAGATTCATCCACATAGGGAGAATCCATGTCAAGGTCTTTGGTGGAATAGGAATCCATCGAGTAAAAGATGAGGTCTGAGGGATTTTTGATATTCCAGTGTCATTAGAGGCCTCTCAATCTCTCCAAATTAGAATGTTTATGTTTTTCCATCCCCATTAAATAGGTAGGAAATTTATGTTTTTGTTTTAGGTTATCTAAATCTCATCATTTTATATTTTTCTATATCCTTTGAGGATCTATTTTAAATTGTATATTGACTTCGAACATGATAATTTTCATTTGGTTTGTAGATGATACTTTTAGCTATCCCTATAAACATCATTTAATGCCAAATATATCAATTGTATACTATTTTAATTATTAGGATGAGTCTATTCATATAAATTAATGAATTTTTAAAAATTATAATTTTTATTTGGTTGTCTGCTTCAACTTCAATCTTTTATGGAAATACTTTTTCAATGTATAAACTATAGTTGGTTTGTCTATAAAAGACTCAGAATATTGTTCAAATGAATTTTCAACTTTTTATGTTAGTTTGGAGGTTGTTCGAGAGTATGTCCAAGGACACATGGATCTTATGAACTTTTTCTTCTAAAAATAATGTAAGTTATATTAACATTTTATGTAGAGAATTTATTAGTATATAATTTTTTATATTAATACTTGGTTGTTTAATGGGTTTATATTTAACATTAACTAATTATATATAGAATAATTATGTTTAAATTTAGTATTCATCTACTGCAAAATATATATATATATTATACAGTTTATATTTTAAACTATGTATCATCTTCTTTATATATGGGATTATTAATTAATAATAAACATATATTTTGTTCAATTTTACCCAATAAATTTTAATAGTTAATTTTAAGATAATATGTTTATTACATTATGACGTTCTCCTTAAAAGATATTTTTATATAATTCTATGATCTTACTTATATGGAAGTAAGAAATTATTATATGTGAGCCTTTTATGTTTTGATTTTTTCATAATAAAAAATTTATGTAAGGGAAATATTTTTGAAATAAAAATTCCCTACATAAATTTATATATTATGAAGGATAATATATTTATCAATTTTTATTGTATATTGAATACATTCTGATTTTTTGTTACATATTCCATGTTTTTCATATATATATATAAATAATTTATTCAGACCTATATATATATATACATTAAGTTCATTACTATTCATGTTTAAACGATTGATAATTATTTATATAAATGGGAAAATGTATTATTTAGTTATTTTATAAAATAAAAGTTAATAATTTCATAAATTTATATAATGAAATTAGTTCATCATTTTTTCATGATTGGAATTTTATTTTCTTGCTTCTAAAAGAGTGTGCATAGAAAATTATGATTTTCATCATGTCATATAAAAATTAAGGACGTTCCATTGGAATATATACATGGAAATGAGTTATGAATAAAATCAACATACCTTACATTCAAAATAAATTCATGATTTCAGTTTGAATAGTATTATTAACTTCCATAATTATTAAAACATGGATTTCTACATGATTTAATGTGTTTTATAAAAAATGTTTCTTTTATAATTTCATTTGTGAAACATAACTAATTTTTATGATTATTTCAAGAAGATCAAACATTTATATGAAAATAAAATTAATTTAATGAAAGAATGTTTGAATACAATGACATTTTATTCAATGACCTATTGAAAGTGTTTTTTTTGTAAAAAATATCACATGTGGTATCCAATGAATGTTAATTTATACTTATGTATAAATAGAAGTTTGAACATGTCTTTTAATGTAGTGACCTATTTTTAAATCCAAAAACACCATTGAAAATAAATAGAAGTAAAAAAAATTGAACTACTATTATAAAATTTTGCACTTGAACGACATAAATACGGTATGGAATTGGGAAGTGAACCCATCCTTTGTAATGATGGTAGGCCCAAAACAACCTTAAATGTTTCATGTGGCCTCATCTCTATGATATTTTTCAGTAACATGCGTATTGTTTTCAAAAAATCATTAGAATATGATTAAGGAAATTTTTAAATTTATCTATTTTTTAATGTGATATAGTATATTTATGGCATAATTAATTTCAAATAACGTTTTCAAAAGTTATTTCTACATTTATTTTTGAATGTTTTTTGAAAAGAATATTTGAGGTAATTCCATTAGGCATTAATGAGGTTGCAGACATCTTTGGCCAATTTGATTAGTTTAATTTCATTCCATACCCTGCACTAACCAAGCCAATTATTGACAATGTCAGTGACTCTCTAAATGATCAGTCATACAAGATCTCCCTTCGAGACTAGCTTCTCATGGACAGTATGGATGAGGTGATTGAGTGCATGATGTATATCTATTAATAGTTTTATTATTAATTTTTCTACATCCAAAGGGTTGGCCCCTCTCATTGGCTGACATTTTTGGAGATAAACACCAAGGGATAATTTGGATATTACTGGGATGTGAGGATATAATTTCAGAGATATTCATTACCACTATTTGTACCCATTTTTTCTTGGATTATGATTATGCATATGCATGAGTGGAAGATTATCCAGTTGGTGTGCTCAATAGACTAGTCCATTAAATAGACCGATCATATTCCTAACCAACCCCTTTGTTTGTAGAAACAATAGAGAAGATTCAAAATTTAGGTGTGACTTTATGGAAGTGTATCAATCCAAGTGAAGAACATCACATTGGTTAGTATAATTCTTATATGAATTTATTCCTTCATCATGATCAGTTGATGATGCATATATTGTGTTAACTATGTATGGGGAATCCAATCCTTATTCACTATATCACAATAGGTTTCCCACATTCTAGAGTGTTTACTCCAGCAGTTTTAGAATTTCAGACACCACATAGGTTAATTAGGAATTAGATTCACACTTTGATCACTAAGATGTCTCTAGATTTTTTTTATCAAGATGGTGTTTTGTACATATTCTTTCATCATTTTTTGGTGCGTAGATTTTACCACTAGTTTTCATATGAAATAAAATGACAATCATCTAGGCATGAAAAGAATTATCAACTAGTGAGATGGGAATGTGCAATTTTGATGTGACTCTAATAGATTGAATAATGATAGAAGATTTAGGGATTCTAATAGATCTATAAAATCATATCTGAATTTGATACTAAAATAGAAGTATTAAATTTTTTATTAATAAGCCATGAGAATATCATAGCTCTCTCAATGTCCAAAATTTCATAATCGTTATCCTTATTAAAACCTTATCAAAATATATCTATTGATTTGTCTAGTATTATCTAGAATACTCACCTTTAGGAAGTAGTAGACGTTGAAGGTCGGGAGGAACTTCAGTTATCAATCAATTATTCTTATTGGACTCTTGCTAACATGGTTAGCTCATATGATCATGTCACATTATAGTTTGACACACAATGAATTTTTTTTGATTGAATCTTAGGATAGGCTCTAAAATGTGGATATTCGTCCTTTTTCATTCTATGAATGAATAGATATTCTAAAAAATATACATAATTTTTTAGTTTTCATTCATTCATGATATGCATAACACCTCATTGATCTCATGTTTGATAGATCATCAGTGATACCCATAAAATGAAAAATATCATGTAAACATGAATTACTATATTTTATGATTTAAATAAAAAAAAATTCTCATGAAATGTTCAAAATTTCCCTCTATCTTATGATTCCTCATTGAGGTATCTTTTCTAGTTATTTTGGGATTACCATATTCCAAAACATAGTAAAATATTTATCTCAAATAGATAATTCTCCATCTTCTGCAAAAGTAACTATAAGTTTAGAGCATAGTTTTATTTCTTTATGATAATAGGGTGGGCCCTACAACATTTCTACATCGTTATATTATATTCCCAAATTTTTCCTAATATTTCTTGATGGTAATTCTTAGTGGGATTAGACTCATATATTTCTCAAGAAACAATTATATGTGTTCTTGGCCAGGAATGATTTATTCTTTCTCTATACACTAGGAATAAATCATTGATGTACTATATTTAAGGTACTTTTCAGTCTAATATTTTATTTCTTTAGTTTATATTATATTATATCTGATATTATAAGGAGACATTTCAGGGTAATTTAACTCAAAAATCATATGTATATAACATAAGGTCTTTTAGCGTGGACCTTCCATGGTTGTTGTCTAGGTTGTTTTATCATGGGTATTTTGTGGATGGTAATATACAGTAGGAGAAATAGAATTCTTTTTATAATTTTACATCAAATATTAAGTAAACCTTATATTTATTTTAATTTCATGTAATAAGTATGTATATAAACTATTTAGTTTAAATAATTTCTTCTAGGACTTCAAATATTGTGAATTTTAATGTCTTACTACAAGCACATCAAACACTATTCAGTTTAAAGTGTTACTTCCAGGACTTCAAATACTATATAGTTTGATTTATTTCTTCCATGACTTCAAATGTTAGACAATTAAATGTCTTAATTCCATTACATAATTTTTGAATATATTATTTGGTTTAGACATTCCAATAATAACTTAAAACACTCTGGGGGTGATGAGATCCATTGTGGTGTTGTAGGGGCTCAAGAGGATTAGTGTTCCTTTCCCAAAATTAAGAGATTCATATGGTTGGTATGTAAAATCGCTTTTGTATCTCAAGAAAGATCAAATAGAGGTTTCCCCACACTTTTTCATAGGGTCATAAAAGAAATTGGATATGTTATGGGTGTGTGGATCAAATATAGCGATTATAGTGTCCACATAGATAGCTGGAATAGGGTTTTTATAAATCATGTGATATGGAGAATGAATTGATGAATCATAGAATGGGGAGTATATATTGAGGATGTATCCAAACACCTTAATGTACTAAGTTCCACAATGGTCTCACTCGGGCTCATGTGTATTTTATTTCCTTTCCTCTAATGAGGAAAAACCTATAGTTTTTTGGTCAAATACCTTATGCATGTGTACGTAGGGATTACATTCATGGTCAAGTAGTGATTATACCCACTCATTTTTGAGGCCCATGAATGTTTTTGGAAGATTCTAATGCAAGGTCAATGAAGTGGGTAATAGAGATAGGGACTATCCCAGATGGGTTTTTGTTTCCTTGGGATGTTTTACTTTTATGTGGGGATGCTTGGATCCTACACCCTGTGGTTTCGAGTTATAGGGTGTGAGCTTTCAAAATGATTTGAAATGAATTTTCACATTTATTTTTTGATAAAGTGTTCAAAACATGACGACGTAACATCAATGATATAGTATATTCTTCAATAGTCTAGCTATGATGATTTTAAATAATTTACCAAAGTTCTAGATTCAGGAGGATGGTATGGTACAATCATATTATGAATGGACCAAAACACACTTAGGTGTTGGGTTCAAGAATGATAATGTTATGCTCACAAGAATTATAAATCCTTTTATATTGGACCAAATTTCTATTGTTGGTAGATCTAAGTCCCTATGAATCGATAACATGGTCAAATAGAGAGAGCTATATTCCTTGGAAGATCCATTAATGGTTTATAGTGACCTAAGGTGCTAAAATTATGAAATTTGATTTATGGAGAACAAAATATTAATAAAGGGTTTGAGCACCCTATATGTTTGTTTTATTTCTAGTTAACACATTAAAATGACCAGGTGATGTGAAAAACCATTACACTAAATTTTTCCTAGACTAGGGGGTGTCCAGTGATAATAGAGAAACCATTAATAGGGATACAAATTAGACCTGATGGGCTTTATACCTCATTTTTTTATTCCCAAATTATTTCATAATCTATAGAGATAAATAGTTTATCATGTGAGGACATGTTTTTTCATTAGGATTACCATTTTATCTTTTCAACTTACATGTTATATTTCTATTATTCTAGTATTTTATGGTCATTCAATTTAAACAATCAATGGATATAATTTAAAGTCATATAACTTTGACTGAAGCATAGTGAATTTACGGTCATTTCACACATGTTCCTAATATTACATAACTTCTACAAAAGAACCCAATTAGGATATTGATGGAAAAGATTAATACTACATATTTTCAATAAGGATATGAAAATTCGATAAATAGTGTATAGAGATTCTAATGTCAAGAGAAATGATAAGGGAAAATCTTACTGACGAAATCCCAGAACACTGTAAGGTGTTGCGTTTCACCACAGTGATTCCATAGTTGTAAGGATTCGAATGTCCATTTTATTGAAAAAATACATATCTAGTTGGTATCTTTATTCCATTACACATCAATATCATGGTCAAGAAAAGATATACACTTAAATTTCCATGTTCTATGAATTTTTTTGTATCCTTTAGTTCTAAAGACTTGTAGAGTTATTTATGGTCTATACTGCCTAATGGATGGTTGAAGGACCTCATAATCTTGCTAAATGGGGTCCAGATACTGTTTTCCATTGATAACGAACAGCCATAATGGGTTATTTCTTAATCCTTTTAATGTCATGCAATTGGGATGTATTTATTATTCATTTTTAATGTATTATAACTAGGATATCTTCCATGTAGTTAAATTTATTATAGTAAGGACATATTTTTTTATAGTATAACAATATGTGGTAAATTATTTCTCTACATAAGTCTATCATAGATGTAGTTTGTGGTGTATTTTATCATTTATATGTTGTTTATTAATATGGGGTCAAATATATGGGAATCACCAAATATCTTATGATGTTAAGAATAAATCCATGCATAGTTCTTGTACCAAAACCCCCTACAATGGTCTGACACATACACAAGGATGGGTATTTTTATTTTCAATTATCTTAGCTAGACCATGTATTAGATATTCGAGCATCACTATGTATTCTATGATAAAGGTAATCGAGGAATAGGAAGTTCTCTAGAAACCATTAAATTTAAAGTCATGCAACAATGAAATGGGCTCCCAGATGTGAAAAGGGAATAATACTGAAGGGCCCAGGAATGGGATTTTGGGCATCACAATTTTTACTATGATTATAGGAATCATCCCTCACATGGTTCTTGAATAGGAAATTCTCAACAAAATTCAGACCCATATACACTGGGCATGCATTTTTCTTGGTGATTATTGATGCTGGGCCTATGATTGGAGGCTCTAAAATCACAACGTATCATGAGATACAAGTATAATTAAAAACACAGTTCTTGAATGTGAAATTGCCTACTCAAGTCTGAGATATATTCATTGGGGAGGATTTTCTACATTTATAGTTCTAGATGGACCGATTATTGGATACTCGAGAATCACTATGAATCATTTCATTACATGAATGAAGCCACACAATGTTATTTAGAAACAATGGATTTTAATATCATGCAATAAGGATGTGGGATTTCCAATGGGAAAATATAATATCATGAATCATCCCATGAATGGAGGTCTGGGTGTCACTACATGTCTTGTGATAATATTAATCAATATAATCATAGTTCATTAATAAAAACTGTTGTATTTATCTCTAACCCATATATAGAGGGGGAATTCTTCTTTTTAAATATTATAGTTGGACCTTGTATTAGAGACGTGGCTGTTTCTACGTATCTTGTGTTGAATGGAATCAGGACACACACAGTTCTTATATGAGAAATGATCTTCATAGGTCTATCCAATATAAATAGGGTGATTATTTTTCATTTATTATCGTAGCTAGTGTGAGTATTAGATAACATAACATCATTACATATCCTATAATTACAAGAATCATGAATATTCAGTTCTTGAAAAACCATGTGTTTTAACTTCATGTGAAATATAAATGGGATCATCAACATGAAAAGGCTAATATTATGAATAGAGATATTAACGGATATATAGGAATCACTACATTTCTTGTGATGATAGTAATCAAGCCACACATATTTCTTGAATGAAGGTATAGTGGGATATCAACACCAATGAAATCAGTCCTCTGAGGTGAGGTCCATAATAATGTTTAATTTTGGTCACAGAGGAAACATCAACCAAGCAGTTTGAAATCATATAGAGAGGAATTATGGTCCGCCATATATGTTCTTTAATCCATGACTATGATAACACTTTTGTTAACTGATATTCCATGAAGGTATTGGTAATCCCTAAACAAAATTCATAAGTTCATATGATTTATTATTGGTGTGAGAAACCAGGAATTTAAAGATATTCTCACACTATAAAAATGAAATTAGCGGATGGATTATGATAATTTTTATCATGTTGTTTTTATACCATGATATATGGTCAAGTAGCCACTTTTTATCTCATATTATTGATATTAAAGACATTCACTATTCTAGAAAACTTTTCCAGTTTACTGTCTTGTGGAAAGTACATTAGATATTCATTTTACCTTCATGTGGTATGGAACATGGTGACTCATTTGGAAAGAAGAGGAATATTAAGTTTCTATGAGGTTTAAGTGAGTTTTTAGGATGATATTTACCTATAATGAAAAATAAATAATGTAATTGTATTTGAGAGAAAAGACTTAATTATCACTGCATATCCTATAGGGTCATGATTCAAGACGTATGTAGTTATTGAATATGGATTTTTTCTATGAATATATAACTCACACATAGGGATGAGGAAAATTTATTTATATTTTTTACAAAAAAATATGTTGTGTTATGAATTATTCACATGATTATGTTTCCTATACAATTTAGTGTCCTGTGGTGAGTACTCACCCAATGTCCTTTAATACCATATGGTAGTGATGTGTTTTATATAGATTAACATCAAGTGGTTAGGATGAAATTTCATATTTTAGCGTTAAGAATTTAGGTTAGAAACCTTTTAGATTAATTTCATGCTTTATGTATATCTTTAGTTCAATTTAATGTTATATTGTTAGGACATCAGTAATTGTTGATGATAGTTGAGAAAATTATTTCTTGAGATACCATGAATTTGTGGGGGGGGGGACACATTCCTTATCTATTGTGTATAATGATTATGATATATTTTTATGGAACATATGTATGATATAAGGACCCTCGATTTAGGTGCTAGTATTAGAATCTTATTTCCTAGTATCATTGAGGTTCCAAGGAACAACACTAGCTCCCATTGGTGAAATGAATGGAGGTGAACCTTTTTATTAAAGGATCATGTAATATGATTAAGATGGAAATTAAGGTTGTGAAATGTAAAAAAACCTTCATTATAAAACAATTTTAATTAATTATATTGCTTTTTTGATTTCTCATCATCTAATAGTTGTCCACATATATAAATTTGAATCTAGAGAAACACTACTTTTATGGGTAACACCACCTTGGTTCCATACTCTGATAAAGATGGAGTTTCTTGTGTAGAAATACACGTGGTGGTACGGTAGGCCCATATACCATAGAGGAGATTTTATGTCCATGAATTATTTTCCTTATTCTCAATTTAATAGACTACATTTTATATAGTCACATTTATGGGATATATTTGCCCATTTTTTACTATGAGATAGCAAGATGAGTGATTACACTCAATGTTGCAATAATGGTACAATTTAATCATATTTGTAGAATGTAAGTCATAGATTTTGTCAATTGATAGCATGTGATGGACTCTAAAGAAAGTGATGATATGGTAGTTCAAAAAGTTGATCATATTCTTCATCCCTACTTCCTTGAGGTGTATCAACTAATTATATTGGGAAATGAATTCAGTAATAGTATGTATATAATTAAAAATCATTGTTGTGGTATGGGAAATGGACGTACAAAATAAATTAATCACATAGAAAAATTCATGATTAATTTCATGCATGTATAAAATATATGGGTTGATGGATGAAGATTGAATGAATAAAGAAATCCTGAATTTTCTTGGTGAATTTGGAAATGTCTTATATCATAGTTTTCCAGTAGTATCTCAACCTCCTGATTTGGTTGGAGAGCCTAGTCCCAGACCGATGAGTGTTGTAGGATACTACATGGACTTCTTTCCTAATAGTTGGAATATATCTTTCTACTTGGAATCTGAGGAGGATGTCGTTGAAGAACATATGGTAGACGTCTTTTCCCCATTTGGACCACCCCAAAGGGTAATGATTGCTACTCTATGCTAAATTTATTATCTTCACGCACAGTTTATTGATGTATTCTCATTTTGAGATAATAAATTACAGTCTCCATAATTCTAGTGGTATATTTTATTTCATCATGCTCTGGGGAGATATTGAAAGATTGATTTGTACCATTTTACTGATGGTGACTGATGAGAACATCCCCTAATGCATGATTCAAATGGTCGCTTCCTCTAGATCTATTTCATCAATTTCCATGGTTTCATTAGATAATGCCTCATCATAATCATTTTTTGATCTGGTATCAAGATGAAAAATGGGTTCAAAAGAGAACTCCACTACTAGTTCACTATTATATAAAATAAGATGGACAAATTATTCCTTTTTTATGTAAGATTCACCATTGATATGTTTTAATACTAGTTATGAATACCCTTTTACATCTTGGTAGGATATTTTCAAAATTAACTATTCTTCCAAGCCAGTGATAAGGGATTGTTTTTCAAACACATTAGTTAGGTAGTTTCTGAATAGTGATAAAGAGTAGGAAAAATTTTAATTTTCCAAATAATAAAATTAAATCCATAATAAAATCGGATTTATTCATCAGTTTTCCCATATAATCATGATAAGGAATTGGTAGGCTCCTTCAAAATACATCTCCCATTTCCGGGGAGTGTCATACAAATTTATTCCATCCTCTTACAAAATCATGGTATCCATTTGTGTGGATTCTAGGATGGGATGTTCCATTTGGAAATTACCTTGGGCCTGACCTACCACTTACATATGTGAGATGAACTAATTTTCATATTATTGATGAATGAATTACCATTGGGCCAAACACCCTATATGTGAGGTACTCATAAGGAGGTAATTGATAACATCAAAATGAGAGACTAGATGGACTTCATGGTGCTTCATGTAATGACTCATATTTTTCACCATAATGATGACTGTGTAGTAGTACATATCAACAACTGAATATAGGGTCTTAGTTAAAAGTATTGTTCAAATAAGGTATTGGAGATAGTTCTCATTTCCCACCCCACATTTATATATGAGAAAAGATCTAATTTATCATCTCGTGTTGGACATAGATAATATGAGTGTCTTTCCTTATATCGGTGACATCTAGACTTGTGGGTGTTGAAGGTAATTCGTGATACCCTTGATGATTTATTTGTAGTCTCCATCCCATCGGTAGGAAATTACCACTTTCATTAGCATAGTGAAGGGGAGATATTTTCTAGATGTTTTGGTTATAGAACACCTAATGTTGGTATGGTTCAATTGAATACCCTATGTTCTTTGAGATTCCAAGGGGTGACATTTCCCGGACCGTGCTAGTGTTTTCTTGGTTAACCACAATGATATATTAGAATACCTAAAAGAGTAGGGATGTCCCCATTGTTATCGTAAAAGTAAATTTTTAATGATTCATCATTAGAATGTGTTGGTTCATGTATTTTAAAATTAATGAAGGTCAATTAATTCATCACATTTTTATCCAGATTTGACCACTAGGTATTTCAAATACATTCAGTTATTCATCCTAATAAGGGTTTAAATATATGATAAATAGAGAATTGGTTAGTTGTTATAGTGTTCTTTAATCCAATGGGAATGACCTAATATAATAGTATCCCATAATATTCTATGATGGAAGTGAATTTATAATAATCTAGGCACACATTTATCTAATTATACCATGATCATGCATCCATAAATGAGAGATTTTTAAATATAATAGATTCATTAATAAACTTTTTTGTGATATTCAATGGGATGGCTTTTTTTGGGAATTGTTGACTAAGTTCCTTGAAATCGAAGGAGATGCTAATCTTCCCATTATTTTTCTTGAATTTGATGATATTATAGATCCATAATGAGAATTTCACATCCCAAAAAAATAATTTCATGGATATTTTTTTTGTTTCTACGTCTACATTAGTAGTGTAATATGGGTGCATCCTCTTAACTACCTACATGAAACCCAGATGGGTATTAGGTAAGCCCAGATTGTACACATCCATATCTAAATTCATTATGAAAAATTAAATAATATCAAAATGGAACACATATAAATTTTTATTTAGAAATAAAATATAAATATCTTTCTCCTTGATAAGAATGGTGACACTAATAAGTATAATCCACATATGTTTTTATGTTCTTATATATACATGGATAGTCTCATCAATGGTGGTGGAGATGCCTTCATCAAAAGTGGGAGGGGCATTCCAGAGGATATACTCTTCTTCTGGAACCTTTGAGACTATAGAGTTATTTTTAGATACTATAGTAATTTTGATGAAATCTCATATCCTGTCGAGGTGAGAGAGGTTATGGGAAGGGATATTTTCAGCCTCAACTATAATATTCAATATCGATAGATTCCAAAAATTATTTTATTTTACACTATCACTAGTGATAGAAGAGACTAAGACATTTTGGATCATTTCTATTGGACCAATATTATTTAGGGGTATTATATAATAACTATCAATTATACTTTATTGATTATCATGGGCGGTCCCCAATCCATTAGTGACGGTGAAATGAATATTTTAATCCAAACAAAATGATTTTTTCCCTCCCATTTATAGGAACCTTCCACAAATTATAGAGATTCACAAGTCCCAAAGGGTGAACTATCAACATGTACCATGTTGACCATTAAATCAATTGATAATTTCCAACAATGATGGAATATTATTGTTAATGAAACCTGGATATGGATCCAAGGCCTTTGGAGAATGGAATCTTAAGTGTTCTCTTGCTGGATAACCATGAAAATAAAAATATATTTGAGATCCCAAAATTGATAATTTAACTTTATCATCCCTAGAGGTCTTTTCTTGGGCTTATCATACCCTTGAATGATAAGATCTATGAGAGATAAAACATATTTTCTATATCTGAAATATCATATGGTCTGAATGTGGATGATATTGATACTGAAACCATTTCTAATTAGACCCAGTCAGACGCTGACATTGTCAGGTATACATGAATCGTATAGGGGTATGATATGTCCATGGATGACCTCTTGTTTATCATTACCTTCGAATGAGATGTCGACATTGAATTCTGATGGAATGGTATCTACTTGATAGTACTCAGCTACAATCGATTATATATCGAACACTTGTGGGATCTAGATGACTCCAATGAGTACCTTTGTAGTTCTTATGAATGGTGGAGAACTTCTGGGATTGAGGGCATGGATGGGTCAACTGTAAACTATTTTACAATCTCTTAATTTTCTGCCATATGTTAGCACTTTTTGAGGTAGGGATTAACTTTATTATGTGATTCTAGATCTATTAAAAATGAAGTGGTAATAAATTTTAGAATTTGATAATTGGGGTTTCTCATTAAATTTTTTCCAAATTTCAGTGATAATCACGTTTGAAGAGATTTAGGGAGAATATTCTATTAGCGGGGATGGTCGTACTAGGCTTCTACTTTGTTTGGGTAGATCTATTAATCAAAAAAGTTTCATAAGGTCCTTTAATATTACATGGTGTTGACCACTACTGGAGGGTTATATGACACATGTATGTCTTTATTAGTATTCTTTCTATGTTTTACCATATTTCATAGCTTCATTGATATCATATGTGGGTTGTGACAAATATATTGGGTCAAACCAAGCTTGTTTTGTACCATTTATCCTGGGCTCATGCGCCTTTCACCTCCTGCTCCTTAGTCATGTATGAGAAAATCATTCGTGGTGTCATATTCATCATTTGAAAAGGGATATAACAAGTGTGTTTCATTTATATAACCATTGTTGACCTCATCATCAGATGAAGATTCCATTTTGTGCGGATGTTTCTCATGCTCTAGATGTTGCATGGATGAAATCTCAAAGAGTCTGAGTTTACATCAGATCATGGTATGACTCTTCCTCTCCAGTATCCTCCAATATCTTATGATTAAATCCACTTCTAGCATGGGAATATTGTTTAAAATTTATGTGTAAAGAGATTAGTATGGGGCTGGAAAGTATTTTTATCATTGTGGAATGATCTCAGTAAATTTTTTTATGTCATTCAATTGTTTATGTTCTACCCATTCCTGATTGGGAATTTTTTCTTGTCACCATAATTTAATAAATGGATGACAACAATGAAGGAAACCTACACTAGGATGTAATCCAGAATCACCTATCCCAAATTTAGCATGATTTGGAAGATTTTTTTCAATATGATTATGTCCTTGATATTGTGACCCAACATTATATGGAAAGGGAAGTAGTTGGGATACAAATTGAAGTTATGATCAATGGGTTTAGTAGTTTGTGGAAGATTGAGGTGTTTATTCTCTATGGATGTAATTAATTAATTGGATACTTATTCATAATAGAGGTAGTATAATTTATTCATATATTCCTCAAATATTGATTGAACCTAATCCCTTTTTTTCTTCTGATAGAGGGAGTTTTTATTTTTGTTTCAACATGATAGGAGGAACTGGGTGGTTTAAGGCCTTATGAGGTGATTGAATGAAAATGGATGCTGGTTATAGGGTAAAGACAATAGCCTACTACTTGTCGAGACGTCTTCCCCTATGATGTTGTAATTTTTCAAGACTTATCTATGGTCCAATGAATGATTTCTTCCAATTGTTTTGGATTTTCTACAAACTCACAGAATCCATCTGGATATTTTATGAGGATTAGATTTTTCAATAGCTCATCACAATGTTTTTTAAAACAATGTTACAAAAAATGATCATATGAGAGAGGGATAATAAATTAGTAGTTTACACCCTTCCATCCAATTATAATTTTAGAAACCATCTCATTTTCCCACTGCTTGTATTTTGTTAGCTAAAAAATATTCAATTATCAAAATATACAGATAGAATGATAAAGAAATAAGTGATAAAGGTCCCCTCATCCTGAAATATATCCTGTTGTAAGACTACTATAATAAAAAAAGGCTAGACCTATCATATGCTGATAGGAAACCCCATATTGGTCAACTCCTATTGATCAAAAGAGAATATAATCGAACAAAATTAGGAAATTAAGTGTGTAAAAAACATTTCGGGGTATACTACACCATAATAGGTGGTGAATTTAGGATTTCCAAAATGGGTGTGGGCATGAAGTTTTATCAACCAAATTGGGATATGAATTATTATTAGGATGCATATGTGCATGCCTACCATCCATGGATTCCATTTGAGTTGTTAGGGACTTGATAATGCATATTAATTGTAGAGTTATTACTATCTGAGTTGCATACCATCCACAAATATAAGGCAAAGTTTGATAATGTCAGACCATTTTTATGTTAGGCTTATTCTCAATTTATACTAAGCCAAACTGATTAGAACAGAGAGGAAGATGAATTCACCATAATGGATGGATTCCATGATCATTTATTACTTCTTCATTTATATAGATCGACTACCTAAATCAAAATATAACAGGATTCTTATATTATAATCTTATAGGTGTAACATATATTTCATGATATATAGGTGGATGGATATTCACCTCTTCCGAAAGACGTAACCCAATTAATAATGACTCTTCTTAGTACCTCTTCATTGAGTTTTCTATGATCTTTTATCTCATTCTCATATTGTTCCATTTTTTTCTCCAGTGAAGGAATTATGGCACTTCTTGATGGATATTGGGATGTCGACACCCCTTTTCCATTTACTTTGGAAATATTCCTCCATAGAGTTGATGACCCAATATTTGGATGTCACATGTTATGGATCCTCCTATAGTTCCTAGTACGTGCAACTTTATTAGGTATATCTCGATCCTCTTCTAGAGGCATATTTTCAATATTTTTCACCTCTACATCTCCATTTTTTACAAATTATATATTGTGTTGATGGTGCTGAAATTCACATAGTTGTATTGGGAAATGGAAGTTGTCCCATTACTCTCAATATATTGGGATGATTCAGTACTACCTATATAAAGTTCGTTTCGTGAACCCCTGTCTATTTTGGACCTTTTTGGCATGTGACCCCAATGGGGATTCACAGCCTTTACCATACGTTCCTCTTATCTATGTATGCAAATAGTGTCCTTGAGAGTTTTTTTGGTCATGTAATCCTAACATGCACTGAATATAATATGATTATCTTGTAGTGGGTGGAACAAAAGAATTACAAACCTTCAATATTTACCTCTAAACTTGGAGAAGTATGATTACCAATGTGGAGATAATGGTAATTAAAATTCCCACATCCCTGGGGAAAGGGGACTATTTCATGCCACCATTAGCATTGACCAGTCAATTTTTTTGAGAAATTAGTGATTCTAGTCTAGGATTTTATGATTCACGGGAAAAATATATATATATATATATATATATATGTATATGCTAGCCTAGTGGGATTGGTTTTATCTAGACTAGTCATTGATTTTCCTAGGACACTCATAGGGTGTGATTTACCCGGTGACAATGATTGAGATAAAATTCCCCAACCTAGTGGGATGGAGTATATTTTTAGCTAATGGGGATATGTCCTAAATCATCTTAGGAATTGGAGATCTATGTGGTGTAGGTGGTGTTAGATATTTCCATGTCCTAGAGGGCTAGGTTATCATTTGGAAGAATGATATTGAAGTGCTATTGTGACCTATTTTATGTGGCACATCACAGCTCATTTATGAGATAGGTGCAATGGAATCTTATGGAATGAGTAATTTTGTAGATAAAGATGTTTGGATGATCATATCTTCAAATTTCGTGTCCTAAATGTATTCTAATTTTTCTTGAGGGGGCCAATTTAAAGACATATTTTCTATAATATCCCTTTATACACGATATCATGAAATTATTGAATTGGGGGTTTTCATTGATGTATAAACTAGAACTTGAATTTCCCAATCCCCTGAATTATTCTAAATCAATGAAATTATAGGACACCATATTTGGGAAGATCTATTGTTCACTGAGTGTAGTGAAGTGAAACAATACAAATACTCCCCATCCTAAAATAAAGATATATGAATAGGATTAGTTATCTATTATTGAAGTGTAATAATGAATTATAAGAATGTATATTGTAAATCTGTGTTATGATATTAAATTTTCAGGTCCATACCCATGCTAATAAGAAACATGTCTATCCAAAAATAGTGTCTCTAGATTTATAGATGGTGACCCTCATATCATAGATAAGATCGATGTATAAACATCATTCTATGATGCACTTCTGAAATATAATGGCATATGTAAGTAACATACTCCTTCTCTAGGTAAACGAACAAGTTTGGGAGGTTGTATCAGAAAAAATCTTGTGATATATCACTGTTGGATTCCTATTCCTCATAATTACATGGCTCTACCTAGTCAAACCATAAAATGTGCATCCCAGGTTCACCCATGTAATGCAGTGGAGTGTTACTATAAGTTGATGTGGATCTATATATGGTTGACAATGTTGTTTTGAGAACCTCTCTAGATGATGTTATTTGAGTTTTGAGAACCTCTATATACAGAGGTGTTTGGGTATGGGGGTTTCATTATCTATGGGAGATATCAAATTGGGGAGGTTTACCAAGACAGATGTCAGGAGTTAAGTCTCCATAGTTAATAAGTACACTACAACATAGAGTAATATCATGGTAATGAACACATTATACATCTGTTTAGGAGTCAAAATACTATTGATGTATTGAGAATTTGTCTCAAACCACCTTAAGAACACTGGAATTGAATGGATTGTAGATACAATCCTCGTTCTACATCATAGTAAAAATATTCCTACTATATGATGGCTATCATAATATGTTGATAATTGTTTGGTGTTGTATGTGTATGATCTCTGTAATGATATGAAGATGGAGTGTGAGAACAATATTATATAATATGAATATGATACATCCCCAATTCACGTTTCACTCTTACATGGTGATCCACAATCCCAACAAGGATATAATCCTGATCACAAACCATGGTACACACCATCGGCTAGTTTTTATAGGAATATGATCCTATCTCGAGGAATATTTTGATCTCACATTGTGATCCCCAATTGAAAAGGAATTTGATCCCATTTCAATTATACATTCCAAATATTAATATTCTGACTGAAATATAAAATGCAATAAGGGATACGTACATCCTCTTGTATGGCCTATAATTGTTGCTGATGGAATTTTTCATCAGTAGAAGTAGGGATATGATGTTGGATTTAGTGATCTAAAAGAAAGTTTCAAGTATCTTAACTAGAATAAATATGATCCTATCTTCAATCATGTCATGCTCTCAAATGGTGGGACTCAGTCAGAATGATTATATGAACCTGATAATGATCTTTTGGATTATTTTTTTGGGTTTTTAGTACAAATAAAAGAAATCATTGGTTATGTTCCTCTATTACTTCATGAACCGAAGTCAAAACATGGATATGATCATGATGATAAGCCTTTGGAATACGTTATCAAAAAATATTAAATGAATGTTCCCCAATTCTAATGCATGTGACACTCTAACTTGGTAGTCTATGGTTAATACGAGAATATGATCCCATTTCATTGCATTTCAGTTTACAAAAATATGGTAACAATCAATTTATATGGAAGTAATAATGGGAACATCATTCTAAGAAAACACTTGTTTATACAGATGAGTGTGTTTTGATCCCCAGAATTAAGGGATTGGAATAAGTTCATGTCTCTATATCTGTACCAGTACTGGAATATGTGGTCAAGGTTCTTCAGATATTTCTAAGATGTAGTGGATTTTTAGTAGTGTGTGCATAAGAATATAAGAATTTCATTTTTTACTATACTATATACTAGAATATTCCTTCAATTTAATTGGGGATTTGATCCAAATTATTCCCTCATTATTCTATTAGAAAATAATGATAGAATTCATCAATGGGGATAGGGATATGCGCCCACCATGACTATTATATGGATATTCCTTTTTAATTTTACCACATGAGTAGGGATATGAGCCCGCTCACTAGATACCACAAAAATATTTCTGGGGGATTCATTAGTAGCAGTAGGGATATGGTCCCACTTTTGATAATCCAATGATTTATACACCTAATGTGTCACTTATGTTTCCTATGTATGGGGGTAACAGATGGTAGTGTTTCTGTGGGAAACATCTACACGATTTTATGGGGAACCAATGGGATGGAACAAGTTATAGAAGTTGAATGGATACCTCTTCAGTGGATCCAAATTTAGAAGGAGACTATAGTGGAATCCTTTACCCACCTTCATCAGATACTGAAGGTTGTGATTTTCATACTCTAGGGATATGATTTGAAAGATGTTGGCAGTGGAAATGAGAACCACTATCTTTACAAAATAATTCCTTAGATGATGCAGAATCACTAATTTCATTTTTTGGATTCCCTTGTGAATATCATCATGGGTCATCATCATACCTTGTTGATTTTATTCCCTGATCACTACATTCTCCACATAATGCTTAAGGTTTCAAGAAGTTTAGATCATTCTATGTCTCATAGGGAATGTAGCTGTAAATAATTTTCTAGAATGGTTGTAGGATAAAAGAATTATCTCAGCCAACAATGTATTTTTAAGAGAGATATATATGTAATCTTGAAGTCAACTAGGAGAATATTCACTAATTAATGTATCATCATTGGCATGATATGTGGTTAATTCAATATGTTTGTGTAAAAAATATATTCCAAGTCCATATCTATCCATTATTCTAACAATGAATTTTTATAGATAGGATGTACTTATTTCCTAAAAATCCTGGTTATAGAGGATCCACCGATCATTTTTATCCATTAAATTATTCACGTTAGCTTCCACATTTTTTTTTTGCGTAGGACATGCATGAAAAATGGCATGATGCATGGTAAACCAATAATTTTTCAATTTGATAGATTCAAGTTGGATTCACCATTATTATTTCATGGGAATGATGTTCAGATCACTCATAAGGAAGGAATGAAATAATCTAACAAGAACTGGGTAGTATACACTTATTATCTTTTGATGAAGATGTTTTGTTTAAATGATTTCATGTCGGTTTCACCATTTTTCGTATCTATGAAAATTGATACAATCACCCATATAGTAGGAATGTAATGATTTGACATGAATTTTCTAGTCTCCTATTTGCATCTTCTCAAGAAAATTGAATATTTAAATGATTTCAAATTTAGTTCACAATTATTTTGTTTCTCAAAATAAACAAAATGGTATTTTTTTTGATGCATGATTGTGAGGGGGGGTGATTCTTGGCAGGACCTGTCCCCGAGGCCCGTGTCGTGACTACCCCAAACCCGCCTTCCAAAGGCTAGGGGTTGGATATTAGCACCGTAATGGTGTTTCTTTCAAAAGGAAGGAATACCCTTTGAACATGCAAACACAAAGACCAAGAACACGACAAGATTAAAACCACACATTGCAACTACTATATTAAAAGTGTGTACTACAAGTAAATGGTCTGGAATACACGCCCAGATGAAAGATACAATGCAACATAAAAATAGAAAATAGCTCCTGAGATCATCCACCAAGGATACTAACATAAGGGTAGGTACAACTCATCTCTATAGCTCACCACATAAACCAGTCACCTCTGTGCACCGGCTGGTCCAAGCTTCATTAGTCTCATCTGAACTGCTTGTCGTCTGCACATGACACAACAAGGTGTGGGCGAAGCCCATGTAGGGGTGAGTAAAAAATACATAGTAGGGACACTGAGACCCCCAAAGGTTACTCCTAATTCCACAAATGAAAACCACAAAGCATGATATCAATCAAAAATCATAAAGAAAAAGGCTCAGCTCAAACCATGTATAACATAAGTATATAAGTATAAATGATTAGTTGTAAAATAGATCCTCTTATTCTTTCAAGAGTTCTACTACTGATCCACATAGGATCGCTCAGTTCTAGTGCCCAAAATATTGATAGGTGCTGATCCACACCAAATAGATAGGTGCTGATCCACATAGGTTCACTAGGTGATGATCCATAGAGGATCGGTAAGTTATAATCCACATAAGATCACTTGGTTCTGATCCAAACACGATCACTAGGTGTTAATCCATAGGGTATCGCAAGGTGTTGATCCACATAGGATCGCTAGGTGCTGATCCAAACATGATCGGTTTGTGATGATCCACAAAGGATATCTAGGTGCTGAAGGGATCAGTTTGATTTGGGTATGATCCAACCCGATGATAATCCATTTATTTAAAAAATCTCAGGTGGTGTATATCAAAAGTATTGTCTTTTTCCAAGGATTATAACATAGTAGACGGTTCATCTGGTGTGCGAGAAACAACCTTTTAAATTTATCTAGGCCGAAGAAGGTCTGGGTCCGGTCCAACCCAGCTCAGCCCAGACACCCTAGGCTACAGACTGGCCAAGTATGATTGGGCTGTGGACCAGCCCTTCCCGAACTAGCTATGCTCTACCTACTAGGTAGCGGGCCGGCCTGGCCCACAGGCTAGCACGACCCGCGCGAGGGGTCCCACGACGCCTCATTCCCAAATAGCTCAAAGAGTTTTTAAACTCTTCAAACTACGACACCACATGGCACTACCAAGATGTTGGTATGAACCACACAAATCGGGACCCCATACACCATGGGCTCCACCTACAGTTCGTGGTGGTGTGCCTCCCTTCCACAAATGCAGATGGTCGAAAGATGGCCGCCACGTCGGTCAACCACAGTGTTGCACCCTTCCACTGTCGGCAAGTGCTGGCCACCAAATTTTCTTGTCAGCGCAAGTCGTCGGCACTGCCATGCCAGCGGGACTTCCACAAGCCACAGGGTGAGCTCATGTGTTCTATTTTCCCTTTCTTTGGTTCTAACAGGCCTTTAGGGATGTTGTCATCGATTCATGCCTCTCAGTTTCAAGGTTTTGTCATGTTATGGAATCCTTCCCTGAATAATGCAACGAAAAATAATGTGGTTTAGGGTCCAGACCTTGTTCTTTTGGTCTGCACCCTCCGCATTAGCATTATATCAAGAAATTAATAAATAGTTAATCCCAAATATAAATTTAATCCCATTCAGAACTTCCATGATTCATCATGATTCAAGAATGCGATAAAGAAAACAATTCTCATGAATTTAAAAATAAACAACCCCTACCTCGAGATCCGTTGGGTGATGTTGCATTTGTGGTGGGAGAGGATTCCCCATTGGATGATGTCGCTGGTTTTCATCGATCCCGGATCATTTCCACACAAGATTCCGTCCTCCATAAATGGAAGAAGTCGTAGTACTTCCCCATTGTTTCCCCACAGTCATCTCAATAACCCGAGCCCAAGCCCCATTTAAAAAAGACGAGGGACCAAGCTGTGTTGCATAAAATTATTACAGTTCATTTATGACCACATTTAATGTTCTAATGTAACTTTCCGACCCTAGTTACCCAGAGTCAGTGCATTAATTTAATACATTGGCATGATTACAAGGAATCAAGTCCTGAAGGACCGATCAGTTTAGCAGTCTTGGAAAATATATTACATACATGAATGTTACATTGCACATAAAAAAATACATAAAAACATAAATAATCTTTATGAACGCCATTATTACCTTGGATTAACCCTGCATATCTATCAAAATACACTTCTTGGAATCCTGGTAAAAATAAAACATCAAATGTGGTGAGCTCAAATGATCAGTAAGGGTAAGTAATATAGCGTAAAATGACATAAATATTAATCATGGTAAATAATTGAGTCCACATTCCCTTACTAATAATAATGATGATTAATTTTATGGAAAGAATATGAGATGAGTAAATAATGGCATAATAAAACATAATCATGGGTATTCTACTAGTCAAATGATCACATAATCCATCAATATTATTTCCATAATGAGGGAATGTATAATGCTGATCTTTAATTTCTTTGTCAAGGCCTCGTGCCAAGACCTAGGAGATTCTGTAATCGGAACACAACCCGAAGTGCCTCTAATAATCGGACACCAACCCAGAGTGCCTCTAATAACCGGACACCATCCCAGAGTGCCTCTAATAACAGGACACCAACCCGAAGTGCCTCAAATAACCGGACACCAACCCGGAGTGCCTCTAATAACCGGACACCAACCCGGAGTGCCTCTAAGAACCAGACACCAACTCGGAGTGCCTCTAACAACCAGACACCAACCCGAAGTGCCTCTAATAACCGAAATCAATACGGAGGGCTTACATTTACCATTCCCCAACCCGGAACAAACTAGTCCAACACATTCATCTTAAGAAGAGGATGAAATATAACATAAATAATCATATTAAAACTAGAATACGAAATTCCAAAACATTATTCATTAGAAATTAATGGCATAAAAATAACTCATTCATAGTCAAACATATCACAAAACCTTACAGACAGTATGGATGATTTTTATCATAATAAATCAACTTCAAATAAGTGTAAAATTTATCAAAGGATGTTGACATTCATGAAATCAAAACTATTTTAGAGAAATATCTCTTTTTTTGAAATCATTTAAAAGTAAAATAAAAATAAAACATTTACTTTGAAAATATCCTTATTAGCTTGTAAGGGAAGCTTTGAAGATTTTATAAGGGTGGGAAATTTCCGCACCTGCCGTATATGTTAAAAAAACATTCTTACCTTAACTCTATTGAAAAGGTTAAAAATGACCTCGTTTGGAAAATGACGGAAATATTCCTCAAAAACTTCTTATAAAAAGTCAAAAAGGGTAAAAATTACATGAACCCATAGTCTATAATATAGTAAGAGTCAATTGAAATACATTTTTTATGAAACATGGATGTGGATGATAAGGATATCCCAGTAGATAAATACGTATAAACAACCACGGATAATGACGGGATTGTGAAATAAACCATTACCAATTTGGTAACATATGAAGAATAAACCCCATAAAAGAGGTATCATTCCATGAATATGTAGATACACATAAATTAAAGTTTATTACAAAAAGAATACAATTATGGGTAGTACATACACAACACAAAAAGTAAATAGTGGCAATATGGCATGAATCTCACGGAAATAAGGAGTGAGATGAAAAACCACTTACCTGGTACTTTTCCTTGGTTGGGGGTAGGTTAACCTCCAATATAATGGTGAAATAATTGTTATTAAATTATACAATAATCATATACATTAATATAATATCATATATGGTCTTTTAACATTGATTTTTTAATAATATCTTAGTATTATCTTCGTTTCGGGTGTTAACTTACTCGTTTTCTTTTATATGTTTTGTTACATAAGACATGTTTGTTTTGGATATGTTTTATCTTATTCATATCCAGAATTATATTAAGTCCCTAAAAACTATTATTAATAGTCAAATGATAATTATATTTGATTGGATATTATGGGGAATAAATTATATCGCGTTCGTGGAGACGGTAGTCCATACGTACGCACGAGCGACAACATCATTCTTTTGATATTAAAATAATATATAATTGGATGGTATATCATATATACAGAATAATTATCATGTTATATTTATTAATTACATGAATAACACATCATTATTATACCCATACAAATAATAATATGTTGAATAACAATTACACCACGACATGGAGACGGTAAGTCGTACGTACGCATGTATGGTGACATGTCATTCAATGGATGGATAGAATACTGAATATGGTTGTACCATGATTATAATAACATAAATGTATATATAATATACTTGAGTTATTATTTTATAATGGTAATAACAATGAAAGAACAAGTGGAAGAAGAAAGGAAATTGAAAAAGGGTGGTGAAATCATTACCTCTTCTTCGGGTTCTTTCTTTTGATTTGATAAAAAGGGCTCCTTAGGTTGGATTTATGACTAAAGGAAGGCATCTAGGATGAATTTAGGGATGTTGAGAGAGTCATTGGGCAGGTGTTGGACGAAACTAAAGGCTTTTAAGATGTGAATGAATGAGAAGAGGGAGTGCCCTTTTATAAGAGGGGTGAGGGGCACCTTTGGAAAAGCTAGAAATATTATTTTATAATAAATTCATATTCGGTTTCTAATGGCTCAAAAGTGGATTATTTAAAGGATAAGGTGTTATAGGTTGAAAAACACTAAAAAATATGATTTATATAGGATTGGGTTACTATATTAACCTTATCTTTATGTATTAACTCTTAGTTAATTAGTTTCACTTTTACAATGTCTCATTGTATTTTTATATTTTATGGTTAATAAACATTCTATATACATCAAAATGATGCCCAAGTTGTCCATTAATGATACTGTTATCATGATATAAGTCTCTTGGACGAACCTTAGATTTTGAGGAATTTAATATCAATTAATAATATAGTATTTGTTTTAAAAACTCTTTTAAGTCAATATTGACACTATTCAATAATTGATTTTTGTAAAACTCATAACAGAATGATTACTTCAAAAAAAGTTAATTAAAACAATCATAAAATTTAAAATTAACCTAATAAATTATTTTTATTTATAAAAAGTCTCAAATTACATTTATTTGGGTATTTATAATATCAATTATTCAAATTTTTCATTAATTAGGTAATTACTGCATCACGATTGTGTCATAAATAAAATAAACTAAATAATGTATAAAAATTATAAATAAAATACCATTATGTATTTAATATTTTTATATTTATAATGAATATTTATAGTCTAAAATCCAACATATATAACCCTATGTAATTTTTTTTTCTAAAACATATATGCTTAGGTCATTTCTGTATTTATTTTAACATAATTAAAATAAAGTGTCCCTATCACCTACATGTGGCTCCATGGGGTCCCAAAACCGACCCAACGATTCCCATGGTCAGAAATGTATACAAAAATAAGGTTAGGACACGTTTTAGGGTAATTTAGATTTATTATAATATTATTTTTAACCCTTATTTACAGGATTTACCCTTTAACCATGGTAAATAAAATTTTTACCGAAATAATTATTCCAAATGTATAAAAATAAATGTTACCTATTTATAGAATTTGGACATCCTGATTCCATATATGGAATCTATTTTTCCAAATTAAAAACACAGAAGTGGCATAAATTAATTTAAAATTAATTCCCACTGTCAAAACAAAAAAGCGTGTTTTTAAGATATAATAACTATCAAAAGAATGATACTTGTTTTTGTCCTACTTAATTGTTAAATTATTTCCAACGACCAATATTGTATTAAATCGTAAAAATATATTCTAAATATACATTAAAACCACTCAAATTCATAATTCAATACTATTAATTATTTTGATTTCAGATGTTGTATTTAATTAAAATTTAGTAATTTTCACTATTCATCAAAATATAAAAGTTATCCTAAAAGTACCAAAATTTCACATTAGGCTAAATTCGATACACCGAATCCAAAAATGAAGTCCATTTTGAGAGATAAAATTTATAAAATTTCAAAAATCAGGTATTACTACTCATAATGGCTAGTTTGATTGGTTGTGGTGTGTGCTAGAACTCGAAGTTGCGTACAACAAACGCTTCTGTATTATTCAAAAAAAGAGTACCAAGGATTATTGGGGTGTTAAATTGTAAATTTTGTATGTCCCCATTCTAAAGAATAAATTTATGTTGTCATATTTAATATATAAAAGTTTTAAAATATTGGATTTAAAAAGGGTTCACCATTAAAAGTCGGTAAACGTGCATATTAGAAAAATACTTATTTTATCTAAAAAAATGAATTTGTTATTACATAATATCTAAGAAACTCATAATATGGATTCTAAAATTATAAGTATTATATAAAGTCAAAAATTCATTTAATACTATTCATAACCTCTTTTGAACGACTAGATTGGTATGTCATGGTGTGCTTGAACTCAGTGTTGCTTGTAGTGAAAGTTATTGAATTATTTTGAAGAAATAAAACACTATGAAATCTTGGGGTGTTATATTCTCCCCCTCCTTCAATAAATTGTTTCCTTTCAATTTGAAATTGTTCTTCAAAAATAAAAGGTTGAAAATAGAAAATATCTTTGTGGGAAAACCCACACCAGAAATTGGGTTAATAAAATCTAGTCTTAAAAAGAGGAAAAGAGAAATGAAAGGGTAACCACAAAAATATGATCTCTTTTAAGAGAACATTGGTGGAAATAAGAGACATATAATTGGAGGAAAAACGTAAATATTTATAGGTAGTGATTGAGGTCATAAATCACAAACAAGTTTAAATTTGAGCTCCTTAAATTCATCAATATATGATGATTTGAAATACCATCGGTTCAAAAAAAAATAGGGTATTAGGATAACAAATTTTTGGTTTTAGGATCCCTTAAATAAAGTATAAGAATTAATTTCTTCATAGAATAAGAGAAGAAGAAAAAAATATTCTTGACATGTAGAGTTCCATCCTTTAACTAATTTCTACCACAAACTCATCTTTCACTCTAAAAGATAAAAGAACGTAAAAAATATTCTATTTATCCTTTTCGTATAGGTCTACAAAAAAAGAATTTATAATTCATCTACGAGATCTTTAAAAAACTACATTATTTAATCCAGGACATCACGTGGGCCAGTGGTAGGTGATACACCCTTGTCGCCCTTCAGTTGTGGGTTCAAGTCTCATGGCCATGTCGGAAGCGACATGTTTCCACCCGACCTCCGAGTTATCGTTTTTATAACAATCCAAAAATAATCTTCAGAAATGATTTAACCATAAAAATTTTATCAAATGTCAAATATAATCCATTCAAACCTTTAGACTTATCCAAATCACCTCAGTCCAATCTCACAGTCCAAAATTTATAAGGAAGGTAAATATTATGATGGTATTTTTTTCCACATAATAACATGTGAATACCTTCATCATGTTTTCTTTTATAGTATGGTAACACCCTGAATTACCATAAAACCTTATTGATTACATTCATTCTCCCTTATTACTCATAGAATACTAGATATATTCCATATATCCAAAAACATTGAATATTCCAACAATGATTAAATAAACAAACCATTAATCAGTGCCAAGGTATTCAAGAATATCCAATATAATTTATCCAAATCAACCACCTCTTATTCCAAAATTACTACCTTAGTATCAAGAACATATTAAGGAATACCTTTCCTTCGATCATGTATTTTTTAAAAAAATTAACTTGATGTTGAGTCACTTTTCATAGTACCATATAATCTCAAATCATCAATGAAATAGTATTGTAGTACAATCCTTATTTATCTCCATAATTCATATAACCATTACATCGTTGATACAACACTCAAATGAAATAATTATATAATAAAAGAATATGAACACTAGTCATTCATCTTCATCTATGGTAGTATCATAACATTATTATTATCCAATAGCATCATTTGGGGCATACTCTGATGATTTGAACATTGATTCGTGTAGCGTCCCCACTCCTTGCAGATGATGCATTGTACATTGGAAACCTTTTTCTTACCCTCGCAATCACGAATGTGGGGTATTTTTTCTCCACACTTATAACAAACAACCATTCCTTTAAAGCAAGTTCCAGGGTGTTTCTTCCCACAATTATCACATATGGGAAAATTCTACTTTTCCCTCTTCCCTTTATTCATCTTTCTCTCATCCATCCTTTTCTTCTCTTACTTCCATTCAAATCCATAGGAATCAGTGAACTCTTTACATATCTTATAAACACATGATACTATTTATTCATATGATGATAATACATGGGAGAATATTTCCCTTCTAAATGATGGCTTAATACCATGAAAGATATGATCCTTCTCACTCTTTAGATCATACGTATTGCTGGAGTTCACATTCCTTCTACTGGACGCCATTTCTATAAAATAGCATAAACTAAGTCAGTTTTATGAATTTCAATGAATAATTCCAAACATGAAAGATAACTAACATAAATTGAATAGCTTATGGATATAATCCATAATCACAAAAATGTTTTCTTTGAGGAGGTATATACTCATAAACCCTTCATAGCAGTTTGTAAAGAAAATGAGAATTATCCTAATCATATCCCTCGGGAGTGTCGCAACCAAGAGTGCAGTAAGGACCATTGTTGTGCACTAGTTCCTTTTCGAGTCTATCTCAAAGCAGTGTTTTCGGGTTTTACCACTAGGTACATCTGTGCCAGAGCTGTCTCTACCTGCTCGTATCAATACCGGGATGTATTTCTCGGAAAACTCACAATATCTCTACAATACCAAAATTCTAGGAAGTTATTATATACCAATCCTCAAATTATATCATAGGGTAATGTGCTCGAATAAGAGTTTATCTAAATCTAGTTTACAAGGTTATTGCTAAACTTCCTTTGATACAAACTGTAACGCCCCGACACCAGTTACCCAGAGCCGGTGCATTATTTTAATAAATTGGCATGATTACAAGGAATCAAGTCCCGAAGGACTGATCAGTTTAGAAGTCTTGGAAAATAGATTACATTCATGAATGTTACATTTCACATTATGACATAAATAAAAAAAATAAATAATCTTTATGAACGCCATTATTACCTTGGAATAACCCGGCATATCTACAACAATACACTTCTTGGAATCCTGGTAAAAATAAAAAATTGAAAGGGGTGAGCTCAAATGCTCAGTAAGGGTAAGTAATACAGCGGAAAATGACATAAATATTAAGCATGGTAAATAATTGAAACCACATGCCCTTACCAATAATAATCATGAATTCCTTTATGGAATGAATATGAGATGAGTAAATAATTCCATAATAAAACATAATCATGGGTATTCTACTAGTCGAATGACCACATGAACCATCAAAATTATTTCCATAATGAGTGAATGTATAATGCTGATCCTTAATTTTCTTTTCAAGGCCTCGTGCCAAGACCTAGGGGCTACTATAACCGGAACCCAAACCGGAGTGCCTCTAATAACTGGACACCAACCCGGAGTGCCTCCAATAACCAGAAACCAACCTAGAGGGCTTACTTTTACCGGTCCCCAACCCTGAATATACTAGTCCAACACATTCATCTGAAGAAGAGGATGAAATATAACATAAACAATCGTATTAAAACTAGCATAAAAAATGCAAAACCATTAATCATAATCTATTAATGACATAAAAATAACTCATTCATAGTCAACCTTATCACAAAACCTTAAATATAGTATGGATGATTTGTATCATAAAAAATCATCTTCAAATAAGTGTAAAATTTATCAAAGGATGTTGACATAGATGAAATCAAAACTATTTGAGAGAAATATCTCTTTTTTGAAATCATTTAAAAGTAAAAAAAAAATAAAACATTTACTTTGAAAATATTCTTATTATATTTTAAGGTAATATTTGATGATTATAATGGCAGAAAATAGCCACACCCGTCATATAAGTTAAAAAAACATTGTTACCTTGACTCTGTCAAAAAGGTTAAAAAGGACCTTTTTCGAAAATGACGGAAAGATTCCTTCATAAACAACTTATAAAAAGAAAAAATGGTAAATATGACATTAAACCATAGTCTATAATATAGTAATAATGATTTGAAATACTTTCTTTTAAGAAACATGGATTTGGATGATAACACTAGTGCAGAAATCATTTTTTACGTCACCATTTTTTACGTCGGTTATATATAACCGACGTAAAAATGCGGCGAGTAGATTTTTAACGTCGGTTATTTTAATACCTGACATTACAAATCGCGCCTGTTGGGTTTTTACGTTGGTTATCTTATTACCAACATAAACAACCAATGCGTGGGGGTTTTTTACATCGGTTATCAAATAACCGACGTAAAAAAGCAAAGCGCGGGGTTTTTTACGTCGGTTATTTTATAACCGACGTAAAAAACGCGTCCGGGCTTTGGTTTTTTAGGTCGGTTATTAGATAACCGACGTAAAAAATGCGTCGATATTGGGTTTTTTACGTCGGTTTCCAAATAACCGACGTAAAAAACCCACCGTGGTTTTTTTTACGTCGGTTATTGTATAACCGACGTAAAAAATGCGTAGATATCGGGTTTTTTTATGTCAGTTTCCAAAAACCCGACGTAAAAAACCCCCCGCGCATTGGGTTTTTACGTCGGTTATTTTATAACCTACGTAAAAAACCAAAGCCCGGGGGGGTTTTTGACGTCGTTTATAAAATAACCGACGTAAAAAACCCGTAGATATCTCATTTCTTACGTCGGTGATAAAATAACCGATGTAAAAAACCAAAGCGCGGGAGCTTTTTTACGTCGGTTTTAAAATAACCGACGTTATAAATTTAAAAAATAGTTTATAACGTCGGTTATATAATAACTGATGTTATAAAACATTTAAAAAAATTAAATCCCATGGACTGTCATTTACGATTTTTCGATTGAGAGTCCACCGACTCGTCTCTCTCGCGCGGTAAACCCTAATCGGCTCTCGATCAACCTGCGGTAAACTCATTTTGGCTTCATTTTTTATCTTCTTCACTCCTCTATGATCTATCATCTCAACTCGCAACATTCAAGTAATCCTTCCACGAATTTATTTCGTTCGTTTTTGTTTCGATTGTTGATGTGCATTCCGTTCGTTTTTGAATTTCGTGGATTTTTTTGTTATTGAAAATGGTTATTTGAAAATGGTTATTTGTATTGAAAATGGTTAATTGTATTGAAAATGGTTATTTGTATTTTGTTATTTCAAATGGTTATTTGAATCTCGTGGAATTTGTTGTTGATATAACAAACTATTTTGTTGATATAACAGACTATGTTGAGGGAACATTAAACTAGATGAATAATGAGATAAAAAAGACGTGCATAGTTAATTTAAAGGAAAATAAATAATAATTACTTTTTATATCATATTTTGGATCGGTTTTTTTATAAATTAAAATAATAAATGTGATCCCATTATATGATATTGGAGGAGTACCATGGTTTAACCACACAGTATGGAAAACCTAGAACCAACCCTAAAAAATGCATATGCATCATGCTATGTGATTTCATGATAAATAAGTATGGTTTGTACAAAATATATTTCCTCCATTATATTTGTAAACAAATGTAAAATGTTTCCTAGGTAGAACCTCATGGTATTCACTAACCATGTTCCAACCATGAATAAGAATATAAAACTGTAATTTCCTAAAAAGTCAAAAAATAATAATACAAGGATGAATAAAAAAAAGTTAATCAAAATAATTTGATTTAATAACCTATAATAAATATAGAGGTGTTAAAATAACACAAACCATAATAAATTCTACCCATAGAAGAATATGTTGAGGATGTTGGACCTAGATTGAGATTAAGCCACTACTCCATTATCAATGGCTCTCACACCTATGTCTCATTGGAATCGAAAACATGTTACCAATGATATTAAACCATATGAATTACCATATCATTTAAAACATTCACTTGAGAATATGAAACACATTATTATTGTTAATAATATACATATACATATTTATTCTTGTAATTTCCAGGCTGTTCACTATTGTTGTTGATATTTGTTAATTCTTGGTGTTTAGAATTACTGAACATGTTTCCTGTAATTGGAATTCAGTTTTTGTCCATGGTTGTTTTGTTTTCGTTTTTGGATTTTTAAAACCTAAAGTAAACAGAGTTTTTAGTCGAGTTTTTTAGTCGAGTTTTAAAGCTGAAGGTGAAGTACAAAATCAAATCCCTAGAAGATATGTTACATGGGATTAAAAAGCAGAAATAAAGGATTAAACCGAATCAGTGGAACTATTGTTATTCTGAGCAGACCAGTGTTGGACGCGCTGGGTGGCCCTCTCAGCCTGCCAATGCAATTAACGATCATCAGAAACAAGAATGAGTGAATTGCTGATAAAATTATAACATGTTGGTAGACCTTTTTTTTCCAGTCACACCGAAGGGTGATGAAGACCAATATCAAGGTCTACACGCCATTTAAAATAGGTTGTTTATCTAATATATTAAAACATCAAAACCGAAATCAATATTAATCTATGTAGGCGTCATGGTTTTCTTTGATTCAATGAAATTTAAAATTGTTATATCTAACTATATTTTGTTTTGAAAATAATATTCAAGCATATTTTTTTTAAATACCTATAGATTTGTTTTATATTTTAAATTGTTTTACATTCAAATTATGATTTTTTTCATATAAACATGTATTTGACTTATCTTAAAAATATATAATTTTGGTTGATATTTGTTATAGGTAATAATGAGTCGATGTTGGATTACAGCACATCGAATGAGCAATGAATTTGAGGAAGGTGTTGATGCCTTTTTGGAATTTGCAAAATGAAATGTTCCAAGTAGTGACATTTTTTTCTGTCCATGCCTGAAATGTTTGAATATGAAGAAGTTGAAAGGTAGAGAGATAATAGATCATCTGATATGTCATGGTTTTAATCCGAGTTACAGCCCTTGGATTTGGCATGGTGAAACTGGACGGAATGTCACTGATGATGATGATTCGCAAGATGGTAACTCTGATGGAATTGAAGAAATGATTTGCGATATTGTAGCAGAACAAATTGAGATAGAACCGACAGTTGCACGTCTATATGGTGATGCTGAAAAACCATTATACCCCGGTTGTACAGATTTTACAGTTTTGTTGGCGGTGTTAAGATTGATTAACCTGAAGGAGAAGCATGGATGGAGTGACAGAAGTTTTACAGAGCTGCTACAATTGATGAAAGACATTCTTCCAAAAGATAACAATCTTCCAGATTCACATTACAAATCCAAGAAAATATTATGTCCGATGGGATTGGGATACAATAAAATACATGCCTTTCTGAATGAATGCATTATATATAGGAAAGAATATGAATTTATGTCAGAGTGTCAAAAATGTGGGACATAACGGTATAAGGTGAAAGAAAAATCACAGGGTGATGTAGAGATTACAAAGCTCCCTTCAAAGTTATTTTTGTATCTTCCTATAATTAATCATTTAAAACGTTTATTTTCTAATTCACATGATGCAAAATGGTTAAGATGGCATGCTAAAGAGCAGGTATGTGATGGAAAAATAAGTCATCCAGCTGATTGGCCACAATGGAAGAAAATTGTTGCGTAGTATTCTACATTTGGAAATGAAATTAGAAATCTCAGACTAGGGTTCTACACAGATGGAATGAATCCATACCGAACACTCAGTAGCACACATAGCTCATGGCCTATTTTATTGGTAATTTACAACCTCTCTCATGAAGTTTGTATGAAGAGAAAATATTTCATGTTGAGTACAATGATCTCTAGTCCAAAGCAACCCGGTAATGATATTGATGATTACTTGTCACCGTTGATTGATGATTTGAAACTGTTATGGGCTGATGGTATTAGGGTGTATGATTCTTATAAAATGGAATATTTTCAACTGCATGCAGTGCTTCTGTTCACTATAAATGACTTCCCAGCATATGAAAATTTGTCTGGATACAGTGTTAAAGGGCATAAAGCATGTCCAATTTGCGAACAACAGACGTCTTATTGTCAATTTCATCATGGGAGGAAAACAGTGTACATGGGTCATCGAAAGTTTTTGCCTATGGAACACCCTTATAGAAGACTAAAAAAATGCATTCAATGGCTCACAAGAATTTGATACTGCTCCAAAACCTTTATCCCCTGATCTGTATTTTGAGAGGGTGAAAAACCTTGACGTGACATTGGGAAAGACACATAAATCTGGTAATGATAGACATATTTGGAAGAAAAGGTCAATTTTTTTGAGCTACCATATTGGAGGTATCATGACGTTAAACATATTATTGATGTCATGAACGTGGAGAAGAATATCTGTGATTATTTGATTGGAACATTGTTAGATACTAAAGGAAAGACTAAAGATGGGTTGAATGCAAGATTAGACTTACTATCAATGGGAATACGTTGGGAGTTAGCTCCCACTCCTAATGGAAGACGAACATTTCTTCTCTCGGCTTGTCATACAATATCGAAGAGGGAGAAAATTAGCTTATGTCAGTGTCTTCATGATACCAAAGTGCCTCAAGGTTATTCTTCTAATGTAAAAATTTTTGTCTCATTGATGGACTTGAAGTTGATAGGTATGAAATCACATGATTTTCACGTCAGGATGCAACAAATTTTACAAGTTGCATTGCGTGGAATATTGCCCATTTATGTCAGAAATACTATAATGAAGTTGTGTTATTTTTTCAATTCAATTTGTAACAAGGCGATTGATGTGAATGCTTTGAACATTTTGGAAAAGGATGCAATTTTTATATTTTGTCAATTGGAAATGTATTTTCCTCCAACTTTTATTGATATAATGGTGCATTTAATGATTCATCTGGTTCGAAAAACAAATCTTTGTGGACCTGTATATCATCGTTGGATGTATCCTTTTGAATGGTATATGAAAATATTAAAGGGGTATGTTAAAAATCTATATCGACCTTAAGACTCCATTATTGAAATGTATTTTTCTGAGGAGGTAGCAGAGTTTTGTACGAGCTACTTGGCTTCGGCGCAACACATATGTTTGCCTGCATCTCGCCATGAACGAGTTAATAATGAGGGAAAGGGGATTCGCGGATTGAAAGTAAAATCATTGTCAGCTGAATAGATGAAGAATTTAGAATCATACATCATGAATAACATAGCTGATTCTCAACCGTATATCACATTGCATATTAATGAGTTTAAACAATGTCATCCAAAGAAGAAAGAAATGTGGATTTTGAATGAGCACAACAAAACCTTTTTGTCATGGATTAAGAAGACTTTTCTTGGTAGATCAGATGTATCAGAGACATTAAAATGGATAGTGGGTGGTCCATGTTTAAATGTGATAACATGGTCTGGTTATGACATTAATGGTTATACATTTCATACAAAAGCTCAGGACAACAGAAGTGCAGTTCAGAATAGTGGTGTATTGGTGTTTGCAGAAGCAATGCATTTTTCGAGTGCTAAGGAAAAAAACTCAATTTTTGCATCAAATGCTTATTATGGAGTGATTGAAGACATATGGGAGGTTGATTACATTAAAATTAAAGATCCTGTTTTTAACTGTAAATGGTTTAACGGTAAAAACAGTGTCAGACACGATGAATTTGGAATGACACTTGTTAATCTGAATAGATTGGAAGACACAGCTGATTCTTTTATAATGGCAACTCATGCAAAACAAATTTTTTATGTAGTAGATCAATCAGATATGCAGTGGGTTGTTGTTTTACGAGGGAAAAACAATATGTTGGTGAGGATGAACTTGATGAATATGCTGATTTATGTGAGATCCCTACATCCATGGAAATACTAACAGAACATAATGACGATCATGTTGAAGACATAGTTTGTCCCATATGGAATGATCAAGACGAAGGAATTTGGGAAAACAATCCATCTATACATTCCTAAAATTACAGGTAACATATGTTTATTTCTTGTTTACATTTATTTTTTCCATAAATGTTAGAAATTGTAAGTTCTGTATTTATTAAAACATGTTTTAAAATAAAATAAGTATATGATTTTGTTTGTTTTAAGTTTGTTTAGTTTACTTTATCATGTTTATAACCATTACATGAATTTTGAAATGCTTATTTTTGTTCACTGACAATTAATTTACCATGTTTACAATGTTTACCAGGTTTACCATTTTTACCATTTTTACCATCTTGACCATCTTGACCATCTTTTCCATCTTTACCATTGTTTAACATGTTTACCATATTACCAATGTTTACTATTATGTAACTTAGTACACTTTTCTACTTTATGATTACAGTAGTATTAAAATATTTGAATTTGTATATTTTTTCACTGACAATTACTTTACCATGTTTACAATGTTTACCAGGTTTACCATTTTTTCCATTTTTACCATCTTGAACATCTTGAACATCTTTGCCATCTTTACCATTGTTTAACATGCTTACCATATTTCCAATGTTTAATATTTTGTAACTTATTACACTTTTTTATTTTCTGATTACAGTAGTATTAAAATATTTGAATTTGTATATTTGTGAACTGACGTTTGTTTTTTTGATTTGAAAGATAATGACAAATCATTCAGATGATCAACCACATGATTCTAGAGAGGAGCATATTGCTAGTCATACCTCTGGGGATGAACATTCACATGCTCCAATTACGACAAAGAGTTCAAAGGTTGGTAAACGTTGGTGCACACGTTGACCAAAATTATCACTTGCCTGTACGCAGGATCAGAGGATAGTAGTTGAGTTTGATGATGATGATATTCCTAGAGGTCCGAATGCCAAATATTTTAAGAGTTTTGTTGCAACTCAAGCTAAGAACAAAGTAAGCATTATGTATGATGATTGGACAGGTGTGGATAAAGCGATTATCTCTCAGTTGTGGGAGATGATTTTGGTGAGATCTTTTGTCATTGTTTGACCATTATTTTAATTTTTCTAGTATATATAATATGTTTAACCTCTTCTTTATCAGATGACATTTGATATTCTTGACACTGGAGGAGTCAGGAAGAAATTCTTATCGTTGGATGCCAGGAGATGGAGGGATTTCAAATCAACCCTCTCATCTGATTTCATTTATGGTCATAGGAGTCATGACAATCCATGTCGTATATATCCTTTTATAGATGAAGACACATGGAGACAGTTTTTTGAAAGTAGAAAAAAAGTGTCATTTCTGGTAAGGGAAATGTAAACTTTTATAAACATTCTTATATAAATGATTTTATTAATGTTTTGTTAATGATTTCTTATTATTAAATTACAGAAAACAAGGAAAGCTCATTAAGAGATCTAATCTAAAAATAAATACCCTCATAGTTTATCTCGGGGAGGGTATACATTATTGGAAGAAAAACTGATGGCGGAAAAATTTCAACAACTAAGAGCTGAGTCTTCAAGCTCTAGAGAGGTGGCCCCTACATCCCCTCCATCTAGACATGAAAAATGGAAGAGAGATCGGAAGGGAAAAAGGTCAATATCTTTCAGAAGAATCGAGAATCGTAGCTGAGAGGATTGTAAGATATCTATTTAATTTATTTAAGTTAACTTTTTTCTTCATATAAGTTTCAATCATTACAGAAATGTTCAATTAATTAATACATGACTCTCTTGAGGAGAAGAGTTTAGAGGGGACATTTACAGCTACTGGGAGGGAAGATATTTATTTGCAGCATTGGGAAGGCCCGAACATCCTGGTCGTGTAAGAGGATATCTGGCAGGTGTATCGGTAAGAAAAGTGTTTCCACGTTCTTCAACTTCTAACATTGAGGGGGTTTATAAAAAAAATAGAATCCTTGGAGGCTGAAGTTCAAAATATTAATGTGACGATGGAAGACAAGATTAGAGAGTATGTGAAGTCTATGTTTGCAGAAATGCAAAGACAATTTCAGACTGCAGCTCCCACTCCTCCACCTCCCCCTGCAGACCCCATTGTTTATCCTCCACCTCCGCCAGTAGCTCCCACTCCCCCAACTCAGCCTGCGGACCCCATTTTTTATCCTAAGGCTCCGCCGCAGCTTCCTACATATTGCGAGTTGTATGTTGATGATTGTCCACATCATATAGTAGCATACGGATTGGTATATTGTATAGGAGATACAGTTCATCATCAACAATTAGAGGTAGAGAATCAGAGGGTCATTGTACATGATATTATAGATAGATCAGCTGGGGTACCAATACCTACAGATGAGGTGGCGACAGTTGGACAGAGTATCGACCATTTTTTAGTTTGGCCATCCAGACTTCTTCGACTCATTACCATAGAGGTATGAATGTTATATCTTTTATTTTATTTTTTTATTAAAGTTGTTTTATCATTTGAAAACTACTATATTTCTCAATTTTTTTTTCACAGGAATACTTCAGAGGAAAAGAAATACTGTATAAACAACAACAAAGACAACATGATATGACATCCGATACAGATTCCAGTGGTCTTCAAATTGTCAAGATATTCACATTTATGTTGGGTTTTTATGAGTTTCCAATGGAATCTCATGTTTGTGGATGTGAAATAAGTGTGGGGATTACAAAATTTGATATCATGGAGCTTGTTATTGGAGATAAGTTGGGCATCAACGTGGTGAAAATTTTTTCCATGTAAGTCTTAACACCTTTTCCCTCTGTTATATTTATTAAAATGTATACTTATATATGTTTTGTATTAGGTATATTTATAATATTTGTGAGAGGAATGAATTGACAGAAGTATATGGATTCATGGACACGCAATTGATTTCCCCTGAAGCATGTGCATTGACTGAGGAACAAAGAATGGTTTATATTGCTGAAAGATTTGAAAAGAATATAATCAGACAATGTTGGATAATGCCTTTTTGTGAGAGGTATGAAACAAATTTCTCTCAAAGAGTTAATTATCTTTTAACATAAAAAACCACTAACATTAAATTTCCTTTTATCAGTGATCATTGGATGTTAGGGATTTTTTTCCCAAGAGAGAAAGCTCTTTATTGGATATTCTCTGTTCATGGTGATGTGCGGGAAAGTTTTAAGAATATATTGGAAAAGTAAGTTTCAATTTCTCAATAGTTTTATATATTATAATGACTTTTAAATTTACCTCATTCGTATTATTTTCTAACAGTGCATGGGTCTACTTTCGAAAAAATAGAAAGAAAAGAAATGCAAAGATCAAATATGTAAATGGGAAGGTAAATTTCCATTTATAATTTTTACTTTTTGATTTATTACATAAAAATAATATATTGAATTTACACTCATTCAAAACAGAAATTTCATGAACAACAAGGCCTCATCTAATGCGGATATTATATGTTAAGATTTATGTATGAAATAATAACAACTGGGACAGTTGTGAATTGTGACCTGGTACGATTTCCTCTTAAACTTTTCCATAATATTTCAATTTGATTTATTCATTATACACGTTAACTATCTTCTTTTTCATTTGTAGATTTTTGATGACCCTCAACCCTATACTGCTGAAGACATCAAACACGTACAAGTGAAGTGGTCAAATTATTTTATAGGTTTGATTGAATTTTAGTTGTTTGTAATGTAAAATGTAATTTTGAATATTGTCATTTTAATTGTGTATTTGGTAGTTGTTTAGGTTTGATTTAGTTTTTTTTGAAGTTGACAGTGTAAGTTTTGAATGTTATATAAATGAATGTTAAATTTTTATCTACTTCTTGTTTTGGTCTATTTTTGATGGTTCTCCTTGTATGGATTTGGGTCTGTGGGGGAGGGGTTCCAAGGGTGTGGGGGTGTGTTCAGTGGGGTTGGGGGGTGTCCAACGGTCTGGGAGGGCTGTCCGGTGGGGTGGGGGGACAGTCCTGGGGGGTGGCAGGGATGTCTGGGGGTGTGGGAAGCCGGTCTAGGGGTGTAGGAGTGCTGTCCAGGGGTGGGGGGTTGTCTAGGGATGTTTGGGGTTGTCCAGGGCTGTGGTGGGGGCTGTCAAGTGGGGTGAGGGGGTGAGGAGGTGTTGTTCTGGCAGGTGGGGGGTTTTCGAGGGGTGTTTGGGGGTGTCCGGGGGTCGGGGTGCAGTCCAGGAGTGTGGTGGGGGCTCCAATGGGGTGGGGGGAGGGTTGTCCAAGGGGTATACATGAGGGTGGGAGCTCCAATGGGGTGGGGGAGGGCTGTCCAGGGGGTATACATGAGGGTGAGGGCTCAAACGGGGTGTGGGAGGGCTTTCCATGGGGTATAAATGAGGGTGGATGCTGTCTAGTGGGTATGTTTTATATGTTGTCTATGTACATGCTTAATTTTGATGTACTTCTGTTTTTGTGGTACGATTTCTTGATTTGTTTTCTGGTTGATTCTGGTGGAGAGAAGATCACTGCATTCTGTTTAAAAAAAATTGGGTTTATCACATCGGTTATTTAATAACCGACATGATAAAATGCCAGGAAAATAGTTTATCACGTCGGTTATTTAACAACCGACGTGATAAAAGGTCTACAGAATGGTTTATCACGTTGGTTATTTAAGAACCGATGTGATAAAAGGCCTGGAGAATGGTTGATCACGTCGGTTATTTAATAACCGACGTGATAAAGGGCCTGGATAATGGTTTATCACATCGGTTATTGAATAACCGACGTTCTAAACGGCCTGGACAAAGGTTTATCACGTCAGTTATTCAATAACCGACGTGATAAACTTCCTCCCTCCGGTTTATCACGACGGTTATATAATAACTGACGTGATAAAACACCCTCCCCTGGTTTTTCACGTCGGTGTAATATGAACCAACGTGATAAACCACGCTCAGCCCGGGTTATCACGTCGGTTCTTATAGAACGGACGTGATAAACCGCCCTCACCCCAGTTTGTCACGTCAGTTCTATATAAACCGACGTGATAAACCCCCTCGCCCTTGTTTATCACGTCGGTTGTTTAAGAACCGACGCGATAAAATATTGTCCAGGCCGTTTATCACGTCGGTTATTCAATAACCGACGTGATAAACCATTCTCCAGGGCCTTTATCACGTCGGTTCTAAAAATAACCGACGCGATAAACCATTCTGCAGGCCCTTTATCACGTCAGTTCTAAAATAACCTACGTGATAAACATCGCGATTTTTTGTTTTTGATGTCGGTTTTTAAATAACCGTCGTCAGAAACATTATTTATAACGTCACATGTATTAACGTCGGCTAGAAACCGACGTAAAAAATTAAAAATAACCGATGTAAAAAACGTTTTCTGCACTAGGGTAAGGAGATCCCAGTAGATAATTACATATAAACAACCTCATATAATGACGAGATTGTGAAATAAACCATTTCCAATTTGGTAACATACAAAACATACACCCCATAAAAAAGGTATCATACAATTCATATGTAGATATACATAAATTAAAGTTTATTACACAAATAATACATTTATGGGTAGTACATACACCACACAAAAAGATACTAGTGGAAATATGACATGAATCTCACGAAAATAAGAAGTGAGATGAAAAACCCCTTACCTTGTACTTTTCCTTGGTTGGGGGTAGGTTAACCTCATGTATAATGGCTAAATAATTGTTATTAAATTATACAAGAATCATATACATTAATATGATATCATATATGATCTTTTAACACTTCTTTGTTAATAATATCTTAGTATTATCGTCGTTTCAGGTGTCAACTTACTCGTTTTCTTTTATATGTTTTGTTACATAAGACTTGTTTGTTACAGATTGGTTGTATCTTATTCATATCTATAATGATATTATGTCCTTATAGATTATTATTAATAATCAAATGATAATTATATTTGAATGGATATGATGGGGAATGAATCTCATCGCGTTCGTGGAGACGGTAGTTCGTACGTACGCACGAGCGAAAATATCATTATTTTGATATTAAAATAATATTTAATTGGATGGTATATCATATATAATGAATCATTATAATGTTATATTTATTAATTACATGAATTACACATCATTATTATACCCATCCAAATAATAATATATTGAATAACAATTACACCATGACGTGGAGACGGTAATCCGTACGTACGCACGTATGGTGACATGTCATTTAAAGGATGGATAGAATAATGAATATGGTTGTACCATGTTTATAATAACATCAAATTATATATAATATACTTGAGTTATTATTTTAGAATGGTAATAAAAAAAATTAAGAAGTGGAAGAAGAAAGGAACATGAAAAAGGGAGGTGAAATCATTACCTCTTCTTCGGGTTCTTTCTTTTGATTTGATCAAAAGGGCTTCATATGTTGGCTTTATGACTAAAGTAAGGCCTCTAAGATGAAGTGAGGGAAGTTGAAAGAGTATTTGGGAAGGGTTTGGATGAACCAAAATGCTTTGAAGGGGTGAATTAATGAGAAGGGGGAGTGCCCTTTTATAAGAGGGGTGAGGGGAACCTTTGGAAAAGCTAGAAATATTATTTTATAATAACTTCATATTAGGCTTCTAGTGGCTAAAATGTGTATTATTTAAAGGTTAATGTGGGTATAGGTCTAAAACCACTCAACCAATAGTATTTATATAGTTTTGGGTTACTATATTAATCTTATCTTTAAGTATTAACTCTTATTTAATTAGTTTCACTTTTACAATGTCTCTTTGTATTTTTATATTATATGGTTAATAATCATACTATATACATCCAAGAGACCCCCAAGTGGAACATTAATGATACAATTATAATTATATAAGTCTCCTGGACTAACCATAGATTTTTATGAATTTAATATCAACCAATAATATAATATTTTTTTAAAAACTCTTTTATGTCAATTTTGACAGTATTCAATAATTGATTTTTTAAAACTCATAACAGATTGATTACTTCAAAAAAAGTTAATTAAATCAATACTAACATGTCATGTTAACCTAGAAAATTATTTTTATTTATAAAAAGTATCAAATTACAATTATTTGGTTATTTATAATATCTATTATTCTAAATTTTCATTAATTAGGTAATTACTGCATCACTATTGTGTCATAAATAAATTAAATTATTTAATGTATAAAAATTATAAATAAAATAAAATTATGTAGGAAATATTATTATATTTCTAATTAATATTTTTAGTCTAAAATTTAACATATAGAAACCTATGTAAAATATATTTTCTAAAATATATATGCTTTTGTCATTTTTGTATTTATTTTAACTTAATTAAAATAAAGTATCCCTATCACCTACAAGTGGCACCATGGGGGTCCCAAAATCGACCCAAAGATGCCCATGGTCAGAAATATATCAAAAAAAAGGCTAGGACACGTTTTAGGGTAATTATGTTTTATTATAATATTATTTTTTAACCATTATTTACAGGATTTACCCTTTAACCATGGTAAATAAATTTTTTACCGATGTAATTATTCAAAATTTCTAAAAATAAAAGATACCTATTTACACAATTTAGACATCCTTATTCCAAATATGGAATCCATTTTCCAAATTGAAAACACAAAAGTGGCAGAAATTAATTTAAAATTAAATCCCGCTGTAAAAAAAAGCGTGTTTTTAAGATATAATAACTATCAAAAGATTGATACTTGTTTATGTCCGGTTTAATTGTGAAATTATGTCCAATGACCGAAATTTTACTAAATGGTAAAAATATATTCGAAATATAATTTTAAACCACTAAAATTTATAATTTATCACTATAAATTATTTTGATTAAAAAAGTTGTTTTTAATTAAAATTTTGTAATTTTCACTATTCATCAAAATATAAAACTTATCCGAAAAGTACCAAAATTTCACCTTAGGCTAAATTCTATACTCCGAATCCAAAAAGGAAGTCTATTTTGAGATATAAAATATATAAAATTTCAAAAATTAGGTATTATTATTCATAATGACTAGTTTGATTGGTTGTGGTGTGTGTAAGAACTCGAAGTTGCGTACAACACACGCTACTGTATTATTCAAAGAGAAGAGTACTAAGGAAGCTTGGGGTGTTACATTGTAAATTTTTTATGTCCCCATTCTATAGAAAAAAAATTATTTAGTCAAATTGAATATATAAAAGTTCTAAAATATTGTATTTAAAAAGCGTTCACCATTAAAATTCGGTAAAAGTGCATTTTTGAAAAATACTTCTTTTATCTAAAAAAGTATTTTGTTCTTACATAATGTCTAAGAAACTAATTATATGGATTATAAAATTATAAGGATTATATAGAGTAAAAAAATTCAGTTAATACTATTCATAACCTCTTTTGAATGGCTAGTTTGGTATGTCATGGTGCGCTTGAACTCAGTGTTGCGTGTAGTGAAAGTTATTGAATTATTTTGAAAAAATAACACAGTATAAAATCTTGTGGTGTTACATCCATCGTCAAGGTTACAAAACCCAACAATATTTCCCTTGGATGGAACATTTATAGATGTGGCCCCGCCTCATCACTCAACAGTTACAAAAAAAAGAAATAAAAATAACTTGTTGAGTTCATTATTTTTTTTGTAAGGATAAAAATTAACATTTCTATAAGAATTTTTTCGAACAAAGTTATGTTTTCCTTAAGTGATTATCAGCACTGCGAGTTCATCGATTCCCTCAGGTTTCAGTTATGAGTATTGGTTCAAATGTATGAAAAATCCACCGATATGTTTTTTTTAACGTACCTTAAAAAAGCTAAAAAATTATTAACAGCCACCTTCGACCAGCGCCGGTCGAGGTTAGACTCCGCTTAAGGAAAACAGACCAACAAGAGTGCAACGGTACTCTCAGATTTATAATCTATGTTACCGTTTATGAGGTATATAATTTAACAATAAAATAATTGTTACGTAATTATTTATTTGAGGAAAAAAACTAACTTCCACTATTGGGCCCCACAGGCCAATGTTAGGATCTTCCTAAAGAAAGAATACCCTCATGAGTTCACCAAAGGTCTCAGATTTTTAATACGAGTCAACATTCGTGTGTTATAAGCATTTGAAAATATAAATTATTTTTATTTAATTATTATATTTTGGGTTATTACATTTTTGTTTTTTCTAACTGGAGGCATCCACCAACTAAATGTAAGTCACGACTAGGGTAAAACCGTAATCCTAAATGAAATTTTGCCCTCATATTTCTAATTTGTTAACCCGTTTAAGGGTAATTTCACATTTCAAGAAAACTACTACAACCTACAATTTTAATCTTAACACTTTTTTCAACGAATCATTCTGGGAACTCCGGGCATCAAAATCACTTGCCGTAAAATTTCGAGGTCTTGTAATAATATTGAATAATTTAAAAAAGAATTATATACAATTTCATGGTCTTTAAATTATCCCCAACTTAGGTAATTTCATCCCCAAAAGCTACAACACAACTTGGGGAACAAATGAGGGTACTGAGCATGTATCCGAGCCTCCTTCTCACATGTTCTTTCCTAGTGATTCTCATGCTTCCATAGAACTCACACTAGAGAAATCTACTATCCACGAAGGACCTGCTATTTTTTATTCTCTATCTCCACCAAGAAATCCCCAAACATCTCCCCATCATCTATTTCCATCTTTTCCTAGTAGATAACGCATGATGGATCATGCACGTACCTCCTCACCTACGACAAATGGATAAAATTATTCACCTGGTGAATCTGTGAGGGAAGAGCTAGATGGTATGCCACATCGCCTACTCTACTGAGGATATATAATGGTCTGGTGATCCTTGGAGATAACATTCCACTTCAGACAATCCTTCATAATCCTCAATGTGGTGAGACCCAATAGAAGACATGATATCCCTACTCAAACTCAATGGGTCTTAGTCTCCTATCAATATAATACTTTTGTTGGATCTGTGCAGTCATAATCCTCTCCGAGATGATCATCACCTTCTCTGTGGTAACATGTACCATCTCTAGACCCATAAGTGCTGACTCCCCTAGGTTTTTCCAACATGGAGGTTATCTACAATGTTTCCCATACATGGCCTCAAATGGAGCCATGATTATAAAGACCTGGCCTTAAAACATTACATAATCTTGAATTAAATGAATAATTCACATTGAGGATCTTTTCAGGTTTAGAGATTTAGAGAATTAGGACATAACTATTACATCTCAACATTTAAAAGGTAGACACATCTAGTCAGTTTCCATTATTTTCACAAAATATAAACTGTTGAACAAAAGAGTCATGTCTAGTTTCATGTTTTAGACATCATGAAATTTCATTGATCCCATCCTTTACCGTATTCCACTATAAGTCATGTGGAAAACATTTCAAAAACATGGGATCAAAATAAAAAGCTCACTAAGGGTTATAACATAATGAAAGGAAACATTAACCCATCAAAAATTCAAATCGACGAAAACATGATTTTCAATCATAACATACCTTCTGAAATCATAATATTTATGAATAACACATAGTAATCACAATTCATAAATGCAACTTAAGGCATACATAACATACTTAATTTGTATCTATCATAGCTACATAGGGAGTCACATTTGGAATACCCATCACAGTATATTCCCGAAATATTTTCAGAGAAACATTCAGGTTTACATCCTTCACGTTACCTAATGCATTGAAGAGATATCTCGAGCTCACTCACCCTTGGTTTATCACAGAACCACCCGTATACGTAACAATGGCCAAGAACCATATCATAATCATAACACATAACTTAAGAATAAAGGAAAGATAAAATTCCCACATTTAAATAACAATATAAAATTTTAATATATTGGATATCCATTCATAAAAACCATTTTCAATACCAAAATACATTAAAAGAGTGTATGGGATTTATTTTTCCTTTTGAAAACTTTACGTCTTATTAAAGAAGCCATAGATCAAATAATACTCATCGCGGCAGAAAAGGTCATTGTCACCACTTACGTTAAAAAAAGAAACATTCTTTTTTTCATTTAGTAAAAATCTTTGAATATAAAATATTCCCTTTGAATGAAATGAAATGTCAAAATGGTTTTATACACGGTATAAAATAATGTCGTTTAGAAATCAAAATATGTCTTAATGAAAGGAGATTGAGACGAAATCACATAAAATGATGGTATCCTTAGATTGAGGATAAATCAATTACATAATTATGTATGAAAAATACAAATACACCCAACATAAGAAGATGTAAATTAAAATACCTAACAAAAATAAGTCTTCTAATAAAATAGGAGGGTGAAAGGTTCCCTTACTGATTTGGGTAACTATTGAAACGTACACCTGATGATAGAAGGATCCTACAATGAAGATGTAAATAATGATAAATTAAATTATATTAAACAAATAATACAATTATGGGAAGTACATACACCACAAAAAATGAAATAGTGGAAAATGTACCATGAATCTCATGGGAATAAATGTTGAGAAAAAACGCCTTACCTCGTTGTAATCAACCGAGTCGTATGAAAATAAGATACTAACCACCAAATTAATTAAAGAAAACCATGAATATAAATAGAATAATGATAATATATATCAATTGATAGTACAAAATTCACCACATTCCATAAATAAGTGGTGACCAATGGAAATCACATGGAATTAAAAGTGATATAAGAAATCCCTTACGAAGATTCGGCAGCCTAACGATGCCACTTAAAACATCCAAAAAAATTTATTGATGAGATCAAGTAGGGTATCTCATCTTGTGAAAATAAAAATTACAGTAATTGGAATATAAAATAACATCCCCCAATATAAGAAATATTATCTTAAAATAAATGACATAAAAGAGAGTACTTAAAAAGATAGAGAAAGGTAAGATCCCTTACCTCAAGTCTGAATTTTCGTGTTCGTTTCATTATATTCCTGAATAATAAACATTGGTCAATTTATAATTTCTTAATAACATCCATTAAATATTATTATTCAACTAATATCACATATTATCATTTTATAATAATTAGTTAATTATGTGAGTTCATATAATACGTTTTGACGTTGTTCGGTATATGAGTAAAAATGAACTCGTTTGAAAAGAATTTTCCATGTAGTTATAGATACACCATCTCCAGAATAGTATTAATTATTTAAATAGAATATATATCAAGTATATATTTATTTTATACTATTCCATAACATTTTGAGATAAAAATGAATTGCACTGTTCATGTAGACGGTAGGCCGTACGTACGCATGAACGCTACTTTCATTTCATTGTCATATTAATGGAATTAAATCTAAATGAGAGAGAAATATAATATAATTCCAAAATGATATTCATAATTGATATGTAATATTTATCATATTTATTCATTATATATATACTTATAATAGTACAAAACATTTGGAGATAAGAAATGAAATGTACCGTTCATGGAGACGGTAAGTCATACGTACGCATGAACATTACATTCATTTTTATTCATAATTTAATGGAATTAAAACATAACGATACATAGGTATATTATAATTAAATTATAATATCATATATAATATAATTAACTCCATCATTTATACATCCCAGATATGGAATTAACGATTCAAATCACTTTAAGGGGGCGGTAGTGTAAAGACCCGTAAAATTGAAAGGAATTTTTTTTTTAATTTTATTTGGTTTATTACAAGAACGTGGTTTCTAACGGCACCTGATTCCGAGGCCCGGATTTCCCGGAATCGTTTTACGAAGTTTGGGTTGGGTACGTTCAGTGAACGAATGAGCAGATTTTTATAACTTTTGAACTGGTGCTCAGAATCGAATTCTGAGGGCACCGAAGGATTCGCAACGCCAGTTTTTTTTATAAACACCTTTTCTGGAGTTGCATTTTCTCGGTTGTGGTTTTTAAATTTTCGGGTTAAGTAAATCAGTAAAATAAAATTGTGCAGACAATTTATTTTATTTAAAGTTGTTTAACCTAAGCTAAGGGGGTGAAAGTGGGACCCACAATATCCTATACCACTAGGTAGGATATTTGTGGGGTGGGGCCCATACAAGCCCCACCTTTTTCAACCCCCTCCTTTAATTAAGAAACACACCCCACCACCCCCCACCCCCCTTTTAATGAAGTCGACCCTTGCGTTTAATCTCTTTAATAAACGCCTCATTAATTGGGTGGTTTAAACTCCTCAATTAATTCATTAATTGATTGTTTCAATTTTTTTGAAATTCAAAATGTTGTCTTGTGTGTTAATAAAATAAGACAATTCTTATTTTATTAGAGGTTGGTAGCGAGAGAGGGTTTGGGAGAAATCACTCAGGACATGAAGCACTCCTTCCTCGACGAAGAACACGAAGAATGAGAAGAACACCATCCTCCGACGAAGGTCGACAAGAATGCCGTATCCTCGGAGGCAGACGACGCGACGCCAACGAATCCTTTCTCTGCGACGCGATGATCTTTCTTCCATGACGCTTCTTCCATGATGTTCCTTCTCTCGCGACAATCTTCAAATCATCAACCGCTTGATATTAGGGTTTTGGTTCAATTAAATCTATGTGATTTATATCCTCGGCATGTGTTTAAAATTTGTCTGAAGCTGTTTAAACTGCTAACGCAGTGGGTGCGGACCAACGAAAAAGTTTGAACCCCCCATTTCTTCATTCTTGGTGTGAGGATTGGAGGGTGATGAAAAAGAAAGCCGCAAGGTCATTTTTAGGTCTTCGCAGTGAAGAGCCGGTCCCCGGGGGACCGCTGGCGAAGACGGCAGGCAAAACAGACCACCGGAGCGCGTCCGGTGGTCCGCGGAAATCCCCGCCGGCGCGCCTCGCCGACACGGTGGGGCCGGCGCCCGTCGCGCCGCCAAAAAGGGCCGCCGCGGATGAAGCCACAGTGGTAGCCTACTGTTCCTGTGACCGCGTATAACTGAGGAGGTAGGGACGCGACACTATGCCGCGTCCGTTGGGAAGGAGCGGCCCCCACACGGGGTTGCAGTTTCATTCAATGGGGCGGCGCCCCCCTTTGCTCATCCGCTCGGCCGAAACGGCCGAGTCACCTGGCCACCGTGCCGCGCAAGCGCGCCGTGCCGGGACGCACCCAAGCGGGCCGGACCTTGACCCGGGTTGGGTCGACCCAGTTCGGGCCGACCCAGGGGGTCTCGGGCCGGGTCGGTCTGGGCCTGAAACCCCCACTTCCGGAACCCTTTCGCTATTTTGCCCATAACATGGGCTATGGTCCTCCGATCGATGCACCGTCAGCTGCGATGCGATCCTCAGATCGAGACGGTCGTTTTCGTATATTACAGTTAAGGTTTTGGAGAACATTGGGTTCGGCCGGGTTGGTTCGTACACGAAACCAACCGGGCCCTCGGAGCGGAAATTCTTATAACTTGAGCTCCGGACGTCTGATTGATGTGCCGTTGACTTTGATGAATTCCTCTTATTGAGACGGAACTTTTGGCTTACTCCACTCGAGGTTTGGACTTAGTTGGAGTACGGTCGGGTTGGTTTTGACTTAAAACCTAACCGGGGCCCTCAGACGAAAACGCCGATAACTCTCAGACCGGGCGTCCGATTGACGTGCCGTCTATAACGTTGAGTTCCTATTGACTATACTGAACTTTTGGATACATCAAATTCGGACTACGTGGCAGTTGATGTATCAAAACCTCAGCTCGTGGAGGGGACCCTCTCGAACGAGTTTGCTGTGTGCGGGAACCATAGAGCTGGCTGCGACTGCGACAACGATGACGACTGTACAAAAATCCTATGTGGATTCGACGACGATGACTATAGAACTCAAAGATCCTACATGGATCAGTGCTACCTATCCTCTGTGGGTCAGATCCTATGTGGGTCAGTTCTCAGTGGTCCTGTGTGGGCCAGCGCCTACAGATCCTTTGTGGGTCTGATCCTGTGTGGGTCATTGCGGGGGTTAGTACCTATCGATCCTTTGTGGGTCATTGCGGGGTTTAGTACCTATCGATCATGTGTGGGTCCGACAGTTTAGATGAATCAGTGGATACATCTAATCATCTCTATCGTTATACGAAGAAGTATACCTGTGTGAGCTGAATCTTGATTTGTTTTCCTATGTGGATTGTGTTGTGCTATCCTGTGTGGATGTGATCAAACTTGGCCTTGGATGTTGGAGCCGAACTGGAATTGATAACTTAGGTATATGTATGGGAATATACATAAGTAGTTTCAGATGTTACTTCGTGATTGTATCATTAATTTTTGGATTACCCTTTGTGGATTCTGGAAGAGCTTCGGGGGTCTTGGGGTCCCTACTGAGTAGCTTATAATCACCCCTGCACGGGCTATGCCCACACTACATTGTGTTGGTTGCATACGATGGACATCGATGATCGTGGTTGAGGATTGTGGAGCAGGTCAGTACCTAGAGGTGGACCACTGGGCAGACGGCTGGACCCGAGGAGCTGAGCGGGTTATCTATACCCACCCTTCAAGTGGGAGTACTAGAGGACGGCTGGACTTTGCTACTTTACTTTCAGTTGTTGTAGTTTGTTTCCAGTTGTAGTTTACTTTCAGTTGGGGTTTGTATTCTGGCCTATTTACTTTCCGCACTTACTTGTACTCAGTTTACTTAGATTTTACTTCTACTGGCTTACTTTGTGGTGTTTGTTTACTTTTAAAGGCAATGCCTTCCCTTTTTTTGGGATTTACGCCTTGGTGCTAGTCGCCAACCCCTGACCTAGGGAAGGGGGGATTGGGGTAGTCACGGCACGGGCCCCGAGGACGGGTCCTGAAAATTGGTATCATAGGAGTTCGGTTCTACAACGGAACTCAGGACTCTGATCTTTTTCTATGTCAAGAAATAGTGTTAAGAGTATTGAGTGTGGTTATCAGTCCAGGGATCCAGTGTTGGTGCGACGACCGACGTATCCATACAACAGGACCCTGACTTCTGATTTCTGACTTAATGCACAAAAACATTGATTTCATGTGTGTTTCAAGTTTTCATTGTGATTACTTTGTGTCAGCTTACCAGGTATACTATTTGACCATGGCACACCTGTCTCTTTTCAGGATGGCCCCATGACGGCAGCCAGCTAGGGTTCTGAGCGTTGGGCAAGATGACAACCTACCGAGGGACGAGGCCTCTGTATAGGGCCCTTGGACAGCAGAGACACCAGCGGTACCTCTACCAACCGAGCCACCGATGCTCCCAGCCCCAGCCGCTGATGATGCACATCGCCTTAGTGCAGTGCACAAGTTTCAACATCAGCGATCGCCCAGGATCCGCGGGGAGATGGACCCTCAGGCATCCGAGGATTGGCTGGAGGTAGTTGTGCAAGTTTTTAGTTTAGTGAGGACACCAGCAGACCTCATGGTGATCCTCGCAGTGAGCCTCCTGCACGCGGTAGTAGGCAGATGGTGGAGCTTGATGCTCTAGGTGAACGACGAGGCATATCTCCTCTGGACGGGATTTGAGAGCCTCTTCCACTCGGAGTTCGTCCCAGCCACCCTTCATGCGCTGCACATCTAGGAACTTCTACAGCTACGGCATGGCATCTTGACGGTCGCCCAGTACTCGGTGAGATTTACAGATCTCTCGTGCTATTCGATGGACATGGTACGAGACCCATTCTTCCGGGGCCCGGACCTTTGAGAAGGGATTGAGTCATGAGATCAGGGCATCAATGATCTCCCTCAACATTTCCGACACAAAAAGGGGTACTAGAGAAATCCATTCTCATCGAGTGCTTCTTTGCTGAGCCTACATCAGTAGCGATACCTACCGCAGGGCGGTACTTAGCACATTCATCTGCAGCAGGATGTCGACGGATGACTCATGGGTCCAGGCAAACCAGACCCTCAGGCAGACAACCTCAAGAAATTGTCTTAGAGGTGTTGGGAACTCAGCACAGAGCCAGTCTATCGAGAGGCAGACAGTGCTACACATGCGGCGGGTAGGGCCACATGGCTCGTGACTGCCCAACCCGCCGTGCTGAGGAGTAGCAGACGGTTGAGGGACCACCCAAGCAGAGGAAGAGGGTCAATCGTGGTGGTCCGCAGGGAGCAGGCGGATGAGGCATAGGAGTTGTCCGAGCAACAGGTGGTGGACGACGCTTTGAGGCTCTACCACCACCACCACAAGGAGGTCCACCCCGACCATAGGGAGCTGGCGGGAAGAGATAGGCACAACTTCAGGCAGCGGAGGCCTACGACCACAGCGTGCTCGAGATGATTCAAGGTTCTACCTATGTCTATTCCACCCTTGCTGCAGTTCTTATAGACACTAGAGCGAGTCATTATTTCATATCCACTACCCTTGTTCAGAGCATAGAGATTCTGACAGAGCCATTGGCTCTATCCTTATGGCTAGAGACTCCTACGGGAGCAGACATGATGATTATGCACTAGTTCAAGCAGTGGGAGCTTACTATGGGAGGAGAGATCTTCAGCTGGGATCTTCTTGTTGTGGCGTTAAGCCCTTACGACGTCATCTTGGCCATGTATTGGTTATCTACAGTCCATGCTCAGATTGACTGTATTAGGTGCAAAGTGTGATTTGTACGTACCGACGTGAGTAGGTTCACCTTCACCGGCGAGAAGGGAGCCTTCACAGCACAGGATGGACTCTCGTAGAGGAGAGGACAACCCATCACTCATCAGTTGGCTAGCCTCATCCTTGGAGCAGTTGACGTGCGGAGTCCTGGTTTTCCTGCAGTGGTGGATCAGTATGCAGACGTTTTCACTGACGATGTTCCGAGACTACCTCCTCGCAAAGAGGTATACTTTTATATTGAACTGTATCCCGAGATAGCCCCGATATGATCCCCAGTATATCGGATGGCACCCAAAAAACTTCGAGAGCTATGGGTACGGCTGGAGGACTTGCAGGGAAAGGGATTCATCTGACCCAGTGTTTTACCCTGGGCTTCCCCGATATTGTTTGCCAAGAAGGAGGACATGAGCTTGCAAATTTGTGTTGACTATCGTCGACTGAACCAGGTGACAGTGAGGAAAAAGAATCCACTACCGAGGATGATGAACTCATCGATCACCTCAAGGTAGCACGGTGGTTCTCGAAGATAGACCTCATGTCAGGCTATCATCACCTCATATTTCGGGATGAGGACGTGAAGAAGACGACCTTTAGATGTCGTTATGGCCACTATGAGTTCTTGGTTATGACATTCAGCGAAACCAATGCTCCAGTAGTGTTCATGGGCCTAATGATAAGGATCTTTCAGCCATACCTCGATTGATTTGTCGTGGTCTTCATCGACGACATTATGATATACTTGACGATTGAGGAGGAGCACGCCTATCACTTGTGGGTTGTACTAGACACACTTTGAGAGCACCATATTTATGGAAAGCTCTCGAAGTGTAAGTTCTGGATACGCGAGGTCCACTTCTTGGGACACGTCATCTCCGAGGCGGGAGTTGCGGTGGATCTTTCGAAGATTGAGGCAGTGCTAGCTTGGGAGCCACCCAGGAGCGTGACTGAGGTGCGGGGGTTCTTGGGACTAGCTGGATACTACCAGAGATTTGTGCCAGACTTCTCCAGAGTTGCGAAACCACTCTCATCTTTGACGAGAAGGGAAACCCTTTGTGTGGTCAGATAGATGTCAGCAGTGCTTCCAGGAGCTGAGACAAAGATTGACCAGCACGCCCATCTTGAGGCTACCAAAGGAGGGAGTTTGGTACGTAGTTCACTGCAATGCATCGGGGACCGGACTCGGATGTGTCCTGATGCAGGAGTGGGCCATGATCGCCTATGGATCACGTCAGTTGAGGCAGCATGAGAAGAACTACGCTACCCATGACCTGGAGATAGCAGTAGTGGTCTTCGTGCTGAAGATGTGGTGACACTATCTGATGGGCAAGCGCTTTACAGTCTATTCTGACCATCAGAGTCTCAGGTAAATCTTCCCGCAGAAGGATCTAAACGTGAGACAGCGGCGATGGATCGATTTCTTCCAGGACTATGACTTTGAGGTAGTCTATACTCTTGGAAAGGGGAATTTGGTAGCCGATGCTCTCAGCAGGAGGGCGGGCATCCAGCTACTTGTAGAGGCGATAGAGAAGCTAGACGCTTTGCAGATATCCTTCATGGATAGAGATGGAGCAGCCTTTCTTCAGTCACTCACAGCCACTCCTCCACTACTGCAGTACGTCCGAGAGGCACAATGTGGGGACACCGACTATGAGACGCGACGTGCGCAGATATCCTCAGGACAGGAACCTGATGGTTTCTCCTTAGGGGGAGAGCACAATGTCTTTTTAAGAAGACATACATTGGTAACAATTTATTTACGGGAGGAAGTTCTGAGAGTGTTTCACACTTCCCCTTTGGCGGTACATCTTGGAGTGGCGAAGATGTACCAGGATCTCAGATAACAGCACCGGTGGCCGGGCATGAAGAAGGTTGTGACAGAGTTTGTTTCTCGATTCCTCCCCTGCCAGCAGGTGAAGGCAGAGCACCAGGTACCAGCAGGCTTGGTACAACCCTTGGAGGTCCCTGAGTGGAAGTGGGACGACATATCTATGGACATCGTGACTGGACTTCCACGCACTTCCATAGGTCACTACTCTATTTGGGTGATTTTCGACCAACTCACCAAGTCGGCCCACTTCTTACCCATCAGAGAGTAGGGCTCAGTAGAGAGCTTGGGAAATCTCTACATTCAGGAGATTGTATGACTTCATGGTGTGCCATTATCTATCATCTCCAATCGAGATGCTCTCTTTACTTCCCGGATTTGGAAGATGTTGTAGGAGGCGTTTGGGATGCAGCTACGTCTGAGCACCGCTTTTCACCCTCATACAGATGGTCAGACGGAGAAGACCATTCAGACTCTCGAGGACATGATCCGTGAATGTGTCCTCGACTTTGGTCGCAGTTGGGAGGATCACCTACCCTTAGTGGAGTTCGTGTACAACCTCAGCTACCACTCCACCATCGGGATGGCACCATACGAGGCGTTGTTCAGACGACCTTGCAGATCAACTCTGTGCTGGAAAGACCCTGGGGAGTTAGCGCTTGTGGGGACGGAGATGGTCCAAGACACGACAGAGAAGGTCCATGTCCTCCAGGAGCGAATGAGGATAGCTCAAGGCCGACATAAGTGTTATGCTGATAGGAGGCAAAGGCCACTGGAGTTCGAGGATGGCGACCACTTCTTTTTTGCAGGTCTCACCTCGACGTGGATTATGAATATTTGGATGAGGAAGAAAGTTATCTCCACGCTTCATCGGACCATTCCAGGTCCTCAGCAGGATAGGTGAGGTGGCTTATCACCCGTCTCTACCATCTCAGTTGAACCGGGTGCACGACGTCTTCCACGTATCCCAGCTGAGGAGATACATGCACGACCCAACACATATCATTAACCATGGGGAGCTGGACATTGATGATTGGGTGAATTTTGCGGAGGTCCCAGTGGAGATCGAGGATCGACCAGAGCGGGTCATATGTGGACAACCGATTCCTCTAGTGCGCATCAGATGACAGCACAGGAACCTCCAGTAGGGCACTTGGAGTGGGAGGCTCAAATGCATGCTCAGTACCCACATTTCTTTCCCAAGTTTATGATGTATCCTTACGGGGACGTAAATCCTTGAGGTGAGAGTGATGTAAAGACCCGTAAAATTCATGGGAAAACTTTTTCTTATTTTTCTTGGGGATTTTACAAGAACACAGTTTCTGACGGCACCTAATTCCGAGGCCCGGTGTGCCTGGAATCATTTTCCGAAGTCTGGCTCGGGTACGTTCAGTGAAGGAATGAGCGGGTTTTCCTAACTTTTGAACCAGTGATCGGAATCGAATTCTGAGGGCACCGAAGGAATCACAAACGATGATTTTGTTTCTTATAAATACCTTTTCTAGAGTTGTGTTTGCTGGGGTGTGGTTTTTAAATTTTCAGGTTAAGTAAATGAATAAAATAAAATGGTGCGACCAATTTATTTTATTTTATATTGTTTAACCTGAGCTAAGGGGGTTAAAGTGGGACCCATAATATCCTACACCACTAGGTAGGATATTTTTTTGGGTGGGGCCCACACGGGCCCCACCTTTTTCAACCGCCCTCCTTTAATTAAGTAACCCACCCGCACCCCCCCTTTTAATGAAGTCAAACCTTACGTTTAATCTGGTTAATAAACGCCTTATTAATTGGGTGGTTTCAACTCCTATATTAATTCATTAATTGATTGTTTCAATTTTTTTGAAAGTCAAAACGTTGGATTGTGTGTTAATAAAATAAGACTATTCTTATTTTGTTAGAGGTGGGTTGTGAGAGAGGGTTTGGGAGAAATCACTCAAGTCGTGAAGAACTCCTTCCTCGACGAAGAATGCAATGAACGCGAAGAACACGAAGAACACCGATATCTGAGGAAGGTCGAAAATAATTCCAGATCCTCAGAGACCAACGACGCGACGCTGACGAATCCTTTCTTCGCGACGTAATGATCCTTCTTTCGCGACGCTTCTTCCGTGACGCTTCTTCGGTGACGTTCCTTCTCCCGAAAAAATATTCCAATCATAAACCGCTTAAGGTATGGGGTTTTGGTTAAATTAAATCTATGTGATTTATATCCTCTGCATGTGTTTAACATTTGTCGGAAGCCGTTTAAACAGCTAATGCAGTGGGTGCAGACCAATGAACATGTTCGAACCCACCGTTTCTTCATTCTTGGTGTGCAGATCAGTGGGGGACAACGAAGCAGGACGTAAGGGCATTTTGAGGTCATCGCAGTGAAGAGTCGGTCCTAGGAGGACTGCTGGCAAAGACGGTAGGAAAAACGGACCACCGGAGCGCGTCCGGTGGTCCGCAGAAAACCCCGTAGGCGCGCCTCACCGGCACGGCGGCGCCCGGCGCGCCGCCGGGAAGGGCCGCCGCGGCTTCAGCCCCGGTGGACGGCTACTGGTCCCGCAACCGTGCGTGACCGAGGAGGTACGGATGTGGCACTATGCCACGTCCGTTGGAAAGGAGCGGCCCCCACGCGGGGCTGTAGTTTCATTCAAGGGGGTGGTGCCCCCCTTTGCGCATCTGCTCGACCGAAACGGCCGAGCCACCAGGCCACCGGGCCGTGCCCAGGCCGGTCCGGGCCACTCCAGCCGAGCCAGGCCGCCCCAGCCACGTCGGGCCGTGCCCAAGCGGGCCGGACCCGGACCCAGGTCGGGTCAACCCGGTTCGGGCAGACCCCTGGGGTCTCGGGACGGGTCGGTTCAGGCACGAAACCCCCACTTCCAGACCCCTTTTGGTCTTTTGCCCATAACATGGGCTACGGACCTCCTATCGACGCACCATCAGCTGCGATGCGATCCTTGGATCGAGACGGTTGTTTCGGTATATTAAACCCATGGTTTCGAAAAACTTTGGGTTCGGCCGGGTTGGTTCGTACACGAAACCAACCGGGCCCTCGGAGCGGAAACACTAATAACTTGAGCTCCAAACGGCCGATTGATGTGTCGTTGACTTTGATGGATTCCTCTTAGTGAGATGGACCTTTTGGCTTACCCCGCTCGAGGTTTGGACGCAGTTGGAGTACGGACGGGTTGGTTTTGAGTTAAAAACCAACCGGGCCCCTGGGACGAAAAAGCCAATAAATCTCGGACCGAGCGTCCGATTGATGCACCGTCTGTGACGTTGAGTTCCTGTTAATGATACAGATCTATTGGATACATCAACTTCGGACTACTTGTTAGTTGATGTATCAGCCCCTCGGCTCATGGAGCGGACCCTCCCGAATGGGCTTGCTTTGTACGGGAACACTAGAGCTGGCTGCGACTATGACGACGATGACGACTGTACAGAAATCCTTCGTGGATTCAACATCGACGACTACAACACTCAGCGATCCTACGTGGATCAGTGCTACCGATCTTGTGTGGGTCAGATCCTGTGTGGGTTAGCTCTCAGCGGTCCTGTGTGGGCTAGTGCTTACAGAACCTGAGTGGGTCCGATCCTGTGTGGGTCATTGCGGGGGTTAGTACCTATCGATCCTTTGTGGGTCATTGCGGGGGTTAGTACCTATTGATCCTGTGTGGGTCCGACGACTTAGATGAATCAGTGGCTACATCTGATCATCTCTATCGTCATACACAGAAGTATACATGTGTGAGCCGAATCTTGATTTGATTTCCTATGTGGATTGTGTTGTGCTATCATGTGTGGATGTGATCGAACATGGGCTCAGATGTTGGAGCCAAACTGGAATTGATAACTTAGGTATATGTATGGGAATATACCAAAGTAGTGTCGGATGTTACTTCGTGATTGTATCTTTCATTTGTGGATTACCCTTTGTGGATTCTGGGAGACCTTTTGGGGTTTGGGGTCCCTATTGAGTAGCTTATACTCACCCATGCACGGGCTATGCCCACACTACGTTGTGTTGGTTATAGACGACGGACATCACTGATCGTGGTTGAGGCTTGCGGAGCAGGTCGGTACCTTGAGGTGGATCACTGGGCAGGGCATACACGGAGCACGATGGCTGGACCTGAGGAGCTGAGATGGTTATCTATTCCCACCATTTGGAGTACTAGAGGATGGCTCGATATTGCTGCTTTACTTTCAGTTGTTGTACTTTCTTTCCAGTTGTACTTTACATTCAGTTTGGGTTTGTATTCTGGCCCATTTACTTTCCGCGCTTAATTGTACTCAGTTTACTTAGAGTTTACTTCTGCTGGCGTACTCTGTGGTGTTTTTTTCTTTGAAAGGAAATTCCTTCCCTTTTTTTGGGATTTACGCCTTGGTGCTAGTCGCCAACTCCTAGTCTATGGATGGCGGGTTTTGGGTAGTCACGGCACGGGCCCCGAGGACGGGTCATGATAGGTAGTCCGCACTTCCTAAAATGAAATTATCATGTTTACCCATTATGGAAACCATAAAGGTATGGCATAAATGAAAAATAAATAAGCATAAGGAAAACATAAACATAATATATATCATATATAAATACAGTTACATCTTAATGGAAACCATGAGAGGTGTTAAATGAAGATTGAACAATCATCGTTTCGTGAGGCAGTAATTGGCCACCACAGAAACATTATGTTCTTTAACCATTAGATTGAGGTGTGTGTATGTGTAGTTAGAATACATCCCATAACAACATCATATTATATTGAATATACTTGTGTTTTTACAAAATAATGGAATAAAAAGTGTTTAGGGGGATGAATAAGCAAAATAAAACAAAATAACTTAAGAGAAGACATTACCTTTAAATTGGATAACTCTTTTTGATTTGAGGCCAAAGTCTTATTTGGAAATACTTCTTCCAAAAGTGGGGATTCTAACAGTAATAGAGGGATGTGGAGAGACAATATGAGAATAGGTTGGATGAGACAAGGGCTTGAGAGGTGTGGGTAAGGGGGTAGAGGTGGGGGCCTTTTATAAGAGGGAGGATGGTCAATTTTGGAAAGTCTTGTAATGTTACTTTGTTATAAAATTATTGTCTGATTTTACAGGTTCCACAATGATATATTTAAAGGAAAAGGTAATAATTGTTCGAAATACACCCATAAAATAGGTTTTAGACAAGTGTATGTCTTTAATTTCACCTTATCGTTTCATTTTATTTAAATCGTTCACTAATGAGTTAATAACTGCATCATCATGGTGTCATAAATAAATTTATTTATATAATGTCTAAAAATTATTAAAAAAATACCCTGATGTAATAAATATTTTTATATTCCCAAATACTATTTATATTCTAAGATATCATTTACACAGACAAAAATAAAATTGATTTACTTAGGTGTTATATACATTTGCTATATTTTCCTTTCTTTAAAAATAAAATGATAAAATGTCACTATCACCCAAAAGTGATTCCATGGGGTCCCTAAGTTGGAAAAAGGCATAAAATGGTCTTCTATGATATAACCAATAGAATTATGACATATGTTGGGGTAATTTTTTATTTTTATGATATTATTTTATTACCCACCACTACCCGATTACGAATTAATCACAATAATTAAAGATAATTACCATCGTTACTATTCATAATCTCCAAAAATAAGAGTCTTAATTAAATAATTTGGAACTTATGATTCCAAATATGGAATCCAATCTACCAAATTCCAAACATAGAAATTTATGTAATTAATTTAGAAATAATTCCCGATGTCAGAACCAAAGATGGGTTTTTAAGTAGTAAAATCTATCAAAGGATTGATTTGTTTTTAAATCCAATTTAAAAGTGAAATTACATAAAATGAACAAAATTTTATTAAAGGTTAAAAAAATAATTAAATTAACCCTTAAAAATAATAAAAATGACAATCTAACTATATAAATAAATTATATGAGAATGTAGTTTTGAATTAAAATGTAGTATTTTTCACTATTAATTAAAAATTAACATTTGTCAGAAAAATACATAAAATTTATCCAAAGTAAATATGATATTACAATTTAAAAAATGATGAAAATTTTAATAAATTCAATACATATAAGTAGAATTAATTAATTTTATAATTAATTCCTGCTGTCAAAACAAATAGCGTGTTTTTGAGAAACAATATCTATCAAAAGATTGACACTTGTTTATGTCCAATTTCAAAGTGAAATTAATTCCAAAGACCACCATTCAATTAAATAGTAAAAATATATTCTAATTAATCTTTAAAACCAATTAAAAAAAATATAACCATATAAATAAATTAGATTAATATGAGGCTTTGAATTAAAATACAACATTTTCACTATTCATTAGAAAACAAACATTATCATAAAAATAAAAAAAATTACATAAAGTAATTTTTTATTTATTGATTCTAAAGAAAGATTTTATTTTGTCAAATATAAAATATAAAATTGTCATAAAGTGTATTTAAAAAGGGTTCGCCGTCAAAAGGTGGTCAATTGACCTTTTAAAGAATATTAGAAGATTTATTCTTAAAATTGGTTTCATTTTCATTTTAAGCCTCTAACATTTATTGGATAAATGTATAAATATTTGACAATAATATATAATCATTTTTTAGTTAGTTCTGTTCATTTCTGCCATCACAATGCGTTGGAGTTGACTACCATTTAAAATAATATTATTATATTATTAGTGTGCAACATAAGATTTCAAAGAAACTCGTTGATGCATTTTTGGTATTCAATTGAACATAGCATCCCCATTAAAGTAATATTGATATTTTATTCACAAATATTAATAAATATGAAAATGTCATATTCTATATTTACCTGGGATGTTACATCCTTCAACCCTTTGGGGAATTGCGTCCTCAACATTTTAAAATTGGGCTTGAAAACTTCATTGAAAGCCCCACATCGAAAAAAGAGTCATCAAAAATGCTAATTTAAAAGAAATAATGAGAATTAAAAAATATCACCCGAGTTAACCCATACTAGGATTCCATGTTGGAAAACATCGATATGGAAGACAAAATAAAGGGTCATATTCTGATGGATAGTGATAGAAAACATGATTAGGAGAAAGTTATCCACCAGAAAATCACAAACTTGTGATGGGTTAAAGGGTATTTGATTCCCCGGTAGGAAAATTTATCAGACAACAATTTAGTTTTAATTTACATTTCATTGAGGAATTTATTTATGAACTTAACTGAATCATAAGGAAACATACTCAGTTTTCATGTAGACTTTCATCTTTTACTAGATTTAAAGAACAAACTCAAATTTTCTCCAAAACAATGATTACTTCAGGATGACTTGTTCATATTAAGAGAGTTATAATCAACTTCTATAGAATCACCTAATCCGAAAAAGATAACTATATTTTTCCCATGTCTTTATACCAAAACCAAAAACAAAATTTTTAGTAAGAGATTAGATAATTCCTAAAAAGAATAATCCTTTATAAAAATAAATATTACTCTTAATCTCAATATTATTTCCAACAATACCCAATGTTCATCAAAGACCATTCAATAAACAGCTATCAATAAAATTCTACAAAGTAATCCAAACAAAGGTTGAAACACAAATCCTTGAAGGATTTAATCACATATTTGTCCAAGGTAAATCTTAACATTTATCTCCAAATAAAATCAGTTACACTTAACATATCATACTGATATGTAATTAACCTAATCACATATCCTGCATGATAGGCTAATAATTTCCATAGATAACCCAAAATCATTTTATTCCTAATTAATAAGATCATCTAACTAAAAATAATTAGTCATACTAACCAGGGACTTCACGTAGTCTAGTGGTAGGTGATAAATCTCAGTCGCACATTAGTTGTGGGTTCGATTCCCATAGCTTCATCCGATGCGACAGGTTGTCACACGGTCTATGTGTCATCCTTTTTCAAAAACTACATAATTCTTATATCATTACCCAAAAAGAGATAAAATCATCAAAAATAACCATAAAATAATTTATCCTCAAGAATATCTCATGCCTTTCATTTTTGGTCCTAAAATATAGTAACCCATAATTACCTCAAAAGTAAGGATCATATAAACCCTAATGGTTACCTTTATAATTATTACCTAAACATCCACATCGAGATGGTTCTCTCAAACATGATGCATTAGAGAACTCACCAAGGTTCAAGTGGTTAATCATTACTCTTGGTAGTTGGTTTAGAATAACCATGAGAATTATCATTGAATCCCCCATTTCATCCAGTCTCTTAATCAAATAACCACCACAGCTTCCTTTAAACCCACTGTCACTTTGGTGCCTGCTAGATCCTTCCATTTACTAAAACCAAAAATTTATGTGTGAGTATATCAAAAAAATCGTCATGTACTAAGAGGAAGATAAAAACCAAGATATACTTATACATGTTATTTCAATTTCATTATAACTTTAAAAAAATACAGTGACATCATCTAATATACTTCCTATTGTGGTTATATACAACTTGTCACTTATGCTTAAACAACACTACAACCTCTAAATTTATCTAAACCGTCCTTTGATGCCAACTATAAAGACCCGACATTAAAACATTACATAATATTGAATTAAATCATTAATTCATATTGAGGATCTTTTCAGGTTTAGAGTTTTAGAGAATTAGGACATTACTATTACATCTCAATGATTACAATGTACACACATCTACTCAGTTTCCAATTTTTTCACAAAATGTAAACTCTTGAAAAAAAAGTGTCATGTCTATTTCCATGTTTTAGACATCATGACATTTCCTTGATCCAATCCTTGACCGTATTCCACATTAAGTCCGGTGGAAAACATTTCAAAAATTTTTGATGAGCATAAAAAGCTTAGTAAGGGCTATAACATAATGAAAGGAAACATTAAACCATCAAAAAAACAAATAGATGAAATCATAATCTTTAATCATAACATACATGATGAAGTCATAATATTTATGAATAAAAAATATTAATCACAATTCATAAATGTAACTTAAGGAATACATAACATACATACATTGTAGCTATCATAGATACAAAGGGAGTCACATTTGGAATAGCCATCATAGTAAATTCCCTAAATATCTTCAGAGAAACATTCACATTTACCTCATTCAAATTACCCAGTGCATTGGAGAGCTATCTCATGCTCACCCTCCCAATGTTTATCACGGGACCACCTATATACGTTACAATATCCCTGAACCATAAAAATATCATAACACATAACTTAAGCATAAAGGAATGATAAAATTCCTATATTGGAATAACAATATAACATTTAAGATTTTGAAAATCCATTATTAAAAACCATTTTCAATAACAAAATACATTACAAGAGTGTATGGTATTTATTATTCCTTTTGAAAACCTTACGACTGGTTATGGAATCCATAGATCAAATAATACTCAAGGCGGAGGAAATGTTCGTTGTCACCACTTACGTTAAAAAAGAAAAATTCATTTTTGTCATTTAGTGATATTATTCGTAGAAAAAAGATTCCCTTTGAATGAAATGAAATGTAAAAAGGGTTTTATACACCTTATAAAATAATGTCATATTGAAATCAAAATATGCCTCAATGAAAGGATATTGATACTCAGTCCCGTACAAAGATGGTATCCTTAGATTAAGGATATATCAATTTCATAATTATGTGTAAAAATTACAAATACACCCAATATAAGTGGATATTAAGTTTAAAATAATCTGAGGTCACCCACACATATTCATATCACGACATAATCAAGAGGTTGATGTTTAACACAAAGAATTGAAATTGGGTTAAGAAGTTCTCTTACTGAAATTCGACATCCTAACAACGTCACTTTAAAATTAAGAAAAGGAGTTGATGAGAGATAAAAAAGGTATCTCATCACTTGGAAATAAAATTTAAAGTAATAAGGATATATTATAACATATCCCAACATAAGAATATTTAAATTAAAAGACCTAAAAAATAAGTCTTTTAAAAAATGAGGAGGTTGAAAGGTTCCCTTACTGATTTGGGTAACTTTTGAAACGTACACCCCACGACAGAAGGATCATAAAATGAAGATGTAAATACCCATAAATAAAATTATATTCCACAAATAATACAATTAGGGGAAGTACATACACCACACAAAACGAAATTGTGGAAAATCGACCATGAATCTCATGAGAATAAAAGGTGAGATAAAAACCCCATACCACGTTGTAATCAATCGAGTCATATGACCAAAATACACTAACCACCAAATGAATTATAGAAAACAATGAATATACATAGAATCATGATAATATATATCAATTGGTGGTACACAATACACCACATGCGATAAATAAGTTGTGACCAATGGAAATATCACGAAATTAAAAGTGAGATAAGAAATCCCTAATGAAGATTCGGCAGTCTAACGACGCCACTTAAAACATCCAAAAAAATGGATTGATGAGATCAAATAGGGTCTCCAATAACCTGAAAATAAAAATTTAAGTAATATTAATATAAAATAACGTCCCCTAATATAAGAAATAATAGCTTAAAATAAATGACATAAAAGAGAGTACTTAAAAAAAGAGAGAGGTAGGATCCCTTACCTCAAGTACGACTTATCTTGTCCATTTCTTTATATTATTGAATAATAAACTTTTTTCATTTTATAATTTCTTAAGTACATCCGTTAAAGTTTAATATTCAATTCATATTACATATTATCATGTTACAGTAATAGTTAATTATGTGAGTTTATATCATACGTTTTGACGATGTTCGGTATATGAGTAAAAAATGAACTTGTTTGAAAAAAAATTTCCATGAAGTTATAAGTACACAATATCCAGAATAGTATTAATGATTTAAATATAATATATATCCAGTATATATTCATTTTATAATATTATATAACATTTGGAGATAAAAATTAAGTGCACCATTCATGGAGACGGTAGGCCGTACGTACGCATGAACGCTACTTTCAATTCTTTGTCATATTAATGGAATTAAATCTAAATGTGAGATATATATATTATAATTCCATAATTATATTAATCATTTAGATGTATTATATATCATATATATCCATTATATATATAATTATTATACTACAAAATATTTGGAGATTAGAAATGAAATGTACCATTCATGGAGACGGTAAGTCGTACGTACACATGAACGTTACTTTCATTTCTATTTCATAAATTAATGTAATTAAAAAATAATGATAAATAGGTATATTATAATTACAATATTATATCATATATAATATCATTAACTCTATCATTTATACATCCCACATATGGAATTAACGATTCAAATCACTTTGAGGGGCCGTAGTTCGCACTTCCTAAAATGAAATTATCGTGTTTACCCCTAATGGAAACCATAATGGTATGGAATAAATGAAAAACACATAAGAATAAGGAAAACATAAACATATCATATATCATATATAAATACAGAGACCTCTTAATGGCCACCATGATAGGTGTTAAAAGTAGATTGAACAATCATTGTTTCACAAGGCAGTAATTCGCCACCCACAGAAACAATATGTTCTTTAGACATTACATGGAGGTGTGTGTAAGTGAATTTCGAATACTTATCATAGAAAAATCAGAGTATATTTAATATAATGTTGTTGTTACAAAATAAATGAATAAAAATTGTTTAGGTTGTTGGAGAAGCAAAATAAAACAAAAGAACATAAGAGAAGAAGTTACCTTTAAATTGGGTAACTCTTTTTTATTTGAGCCCAAAGGCTTCCTTGGAAATACTTATGCCCAATGTAAGGCTTCTAGAAGAAGTAGAGGGAGTGGTAGATACTATATTATCCGAGTTTGGATGATCCAAGGGCTTGAGAGGTGTGAGTAAGTGGTAGAGGTGGGGGCCTTTTATAAGAGGGAGGAGGGTCACTTTTGGAAAGTCTTGGAAAGTTACTTTATTATAAAATGATTTTATAATTTAAAGGTCCCACAATGATATATTTCTAGGATAAGGTGATAAGGGTTCGAAATCCACCCATCCAATAGGTTTTAGATCAGATTATGTCTTTGATTTCACCTTATCATTTCATTTTATTTAAATCTTTCATTAATGAGGCAATCACTGCATCATCATAGTGTCATAAATAAATTTATTTATTTAATGTCTAAAAATTATAAAAAAAACCATGATTTAGGAAATACATTTAGCTTTACAATTAATATTTATACTATAATATATCATTTATTTAGACAAAATTAAAATCTTTTTACTTAGGTTTTATATAATTTTGTTATATTTTTCGTTCTTTAAAAATAAAATGATAAAATGCCACTATCACACAAAAGTGATTACATGGGGTCCCTATGTTGGAAAAAGGAATTACATGGTCTTCCATGACACAACCAATAGAATTAGTACACATGTTGGAATCATTTTATATTATTATGATATTTTTTTATTACCCATAACTACCCGATTACTAATTAATCATGATAATTAAAGATAATTACCATTGTTAATATTCATAATATCCAAAAACAAAAGATTATTAATTACATAATTTAGACCTTATGATTCCAAATATGGAATCAAATATACCAAATTGAAAACACATAAATTTTAGTAATTAATTTAAAAATAATTCCCGTTGTCAGAACCAAAGATGTGTTTTTAAGTAGTAAAATCTATCAAAAGATTGATTTCTTTTTTACATCCAATTTAAAAGTGAAATTACATACAATGATAATAATTGTATTAAATGATAAATACATAATTAAATTAAACACTGAAACTAATTAAAATGAAAATCTAACTATATTAATAAATTTGATGAAAAAGCAGTTTTGAATTAAAATGTAGTATTTTTAAATATTCATTAAAAATGATCATTTGTCAGAAAAATACAAAAAAATTATCCAAAGTAAATTTGATATTAAAATTTATAAAATTATGACCATTATACCAAATTCAAAACATATAAGTTTCATTAATTAATATTATAACTAATTCTTGCTGTCAAAACAAATAGCGTGTTTTTAAGAAATAATATCTATCAAAAGTGTGACACTTGTTTATGTCCAATTTCAATGTGAACATAATTCCAATGACCACCATTAAATTAAATGGAAAAAATATATTCTAATTAAACTTTATAACTAATTAAAAAAATAATATAACAAAATAAATAAATTATATTAAAAGGAGGTTTTGAATTAAAATAAAACATTTTCACTATTCATTAAAAATGAACATTATCAGAAAAATAAAAAAAATTACACAAAGTTAATTTTGATGTCTTGATTCTAAATAAGGATATTATTTTGTCAAATATTACATATAAAATTTCCAAAAAGTTGATTTAAAATGGGTTCTCCATCAAAAGGTGTTTAATCGTCCTTAAAAGAATATTAGAAGATTTATGCTTAAAATTGGACTCATTTGCATTTTAAGCCTCTGATATTTATTGGATAAATGTAAAAAAATTTGACAAGAATATATAATCATATTAGAATGTTCTATTCATTTCGTCCATCACAATTTCTAGTCATTAACAACCATTTAATATAATATTATTATATTATTAGTGTGTAACGTAAGATTTCAATGATACTTGTTGTTGCGTGTTGGGTACTCCATCGAACATAGAATCCCCTTTAAAGTAATATTGATGTTTTATTCAAAAATATTAATAAATATGAAAATTTATTATTCTTTATTTACCTGGGATGTTACATCCTTACCTCTTTTGGAAATTGCGTCCTCGCAATTTTAAAATTGGGCTTTGAAACTTCATTGAAATCCCCATAATGGAAAAAGAGTCACCAAAACTATTACTTTAAATGAAATAAAGAGAAGTAAAAAACGATGACCCGAGTTAACCCATACTAGGATTCCATGTAGGAAAACATGGATATGTATGAAAAGAAAAATGCTCAAATTCTGATGGAGTGTGATAGAAAAATGATTATGAGAAATTTAACCACCAGAAAATCACAAACTTGTGATGGGATAAACGGTATTTCATTCACTAGTTGGAAATGTTAATAGACAACATTTTAGTTTTAAGTTAATTTTTATTTAGGAATTTATTTATGAGCTTAACTAAATCATAAGGAAGCATACTCACTTGTCATTTAGACTTTCATATCTTACTATATTTATAACACAAACACATATTTTCCCCAATAGATGAGTATTTTAGGATGACTTTTTCATATTAAGAGAGCTATAATCAACTTCTAGAGAATCACCTAATCCAAAAAAGAGAACTATATATTTACCATGTATTTATACCTAAACCAAAACCAAAATTTTTAGTACGATATTAGATAATACCAAAAAATATTATTCCTTTATAAAAATAAATTCTACTCTTAATCTCCAAAATATGTCCAACAGAACACAAAGTTCATCAAAGACCATTCAATAAATAGCTATCCATAAAATTATACAATTTAATCCAAACGAAGATTGAAACCCCAATCTCTGAAGGATTTAATCACATATCCTTCCAATGTAAATCTTAAAATATATCTCCAAATAACAGTAGTTACTCTTAAAGTCTCATACTGAAAAGTAATTAACCTAATAACATATCCTCCAGGATAGGCTAATAATTTCCATACATAAACCAAAATCAACTTATTCCTGATTCATAAGATCATCTAACAGAAATAATTAGTCATTATAACCAGGGACTTCACGTAGTCCAGTGGTAGGTGATAAATCCCAGTCGCACTTTGGTTGTGGGTTTGATTCCCGTAGCTTCTTCCGACGTGACGGGATTTCACACGGTCTATGTGTCATCATTTTTCCAAAACTACATAATTCTTATAACATTCCCCAAAAAGAGATAAAATCTGAGAAAATAACCATAACATAATTTAACCTTAAGTTTTTCTCATGCCTTTCATTTTCCATCATAACATATAGTAACCCATAATTACCTCAAAAGTATGGATCATATAAACCCTAATGGTTACCTTTATAATTATTACCTAAACATCCACATCAAGTTAGTTCTCTTATACATTATGAATTAGGGAACTCAACAAGGTTTAAGTGGTTAATCATGACTCGTGGTAGTTGGTTTAGAATAACCACGAGATTTATCATTGAATCGCCCATTTCATCTCGCCTCTTAATCAGAAAACCACCACAGTTTCCATCAAACCCATTGTCACTTTGGTGCCTGCTAGATCCATCTATTTACTAAAACCAAAAATAACAGTGTCAGTATATCAAAAAAATCATCATGTACTAATGAAGAAGATAAAAACCAAGTTATACTTATCCAAGTTATCTCAATCTCATTCTAACTTTCAAAAATAACAATGACTTCATCTAATATAATAACCATTGTGGTTATATACAACTTGTCAATTATGCTTAAACAACACTCTATCCTCTAAAGTTATCTAAACCAACCTTTGATACCAACTATAAAGACCCAGCATTATATCATTACATAATATTTAATTAAATGAATAATTAACATTAAGGATCTTTTCAGGTTTAGAGTTTTAGAGAATTAGGACCTAACTATTACATCTCAATGATTACAATGTAGTCACATCTACTGAGTTTCCATTTTTTTCACAAAATATAAACTCTCGAACAAAAGAGTCATGTCTACTTCCATCTTTTAGACATCATGAAATTTCCTTGATCCCATCCTTGACCGTATTCCACTTTAATTCATGTGGAAAACATTTCAAAAAAATGGGATGAGCATAAAAATATCAGTAATGGTTTTAAAATTATGAAAGGAGACATTAACTCATCAAAAATAAAAATCGATGAAAACATAATTTTCAATCATAACATACCTTCTGAAATCAGAATAATTATGAATATCACATAGCAATCACAATTCATTAATTTAACTTAAGGCATACATAATATACTTACATTGTTTCTATCATAGCTACATAGGGAGGCACATTCAGAATACCCATCACAGTATATTCCCTAAATATCTTTGGAGAAACATTCATGTTTACCTCCTTCACATTACCCAATCCATTAGAGATCTATCTCGGGTTCACCTTACCTAGGTTTATCATGGAACCACCCATATACGTAACAATGGCCAAGAACCATAACATAATCATAACACATAACTTTAGCATAAAGGAATGATAAAATTCCCACATTGCAATAACAATATAAAATTTTAAGATATTTAAAATCCATTCTTAAAATACATTTTCAATACCAAAATACATTAAAAGAGTGTATGGTATTTTTTTCATTTTGAAAAAAATTACAGCTTGTTAGGGAATCCATACATCAAATTATACTTACTACGATAGAAAAGGTCTTTGTCACCGCTTACGTTTAAAAAAGAAACATTCCTTTTTTTGTTTAGTAAAACTCTTCATAGAGAAAATATTCCCTTTGAATGAAATGAAAATTCAAAATGGTTTTAAAAACTATATACAATAATGTCGTGTAGAACTCAAAAGATGCCTCAATGAAAGGAGATTGAGACAAAGTCCCATACAAAGATGGTACCCTTTGATTAAGGATAAATAAATTACATAATTATGTGTGACAAATACAAATAGACCCAATATAAGTGGATATTAAGTCTAAATAAATCAGAGGACATCCTATCATATTCATATCACGACATAATCAAGAATTATAGGTTTAACCGAAAGAATTGAAATTAGGTTAAGAAGTTCCCTTATAGAAATTCGATAGCCTAACAACGTCACTTTAAAATTCTGAAAATGTGTTGATGAGAGATAAAAATGGTATCTCATCACTTCGAAATAAAATTTAAAGTAATAAGGATATATAATAACATATCCAAAACATAAGAAGATGTAAGTTAAAAGACCTAACAAAATGAAGTCTTTAAAAAAATAGGTGGGTGAAAGGTTACCTTACTGATTTGGGTAACTTTCGAAACGAACACCCCATGGAAGAAGGATCACACAATGAAGATGTAATTACCCATAAATTAAATTATATTACAAAAATAATACATTTATTGTCAGTACATACACCACACAAAAGTAAATAGTGGAAAATGTACCATGAATCTCATGGGAATTAAAGCAGAGATAAAAATCCCTTACCTCGTTGTAATCAATCGAGTCGTATGACCAAAAGATACTGACCACCAAATGAATTACATAACACCATGAATATAAATACAATCATGAAAATATGTATCAATTTTCAGTACACAATACACCACATGACATAAATAAGTGGTGACCAATAGAAATCTCACGGAATTAAAAGGGAGATAAGAAATCCCTTATGAAGATTCGGCAGCCTAACGATGCTACTTAAAACATCCAAAAAAATGGATTGATGAGATGAAATAGGGTCTCTCATTATATTAAAATAAAAATTACAGTAATTGGAATATATAAGAACATCCCCTAACATATGAAATAGGTGATTAAAATAAATGACATAAAAGTGAGTATTTAAAAAGAAAGAGAGAGGTAGGATCCCTTACCTCAAGTCTGACATGTCATGTTTGTTTCATTGTATTACTGAATAATAAATGTTTGTCAATTTATAATTTCTTAAGGGCTTCCTTTAAATTTTATTATTAAATTTATATCACATATTATCATGTTATAAAAATTAGTGAATTATGTGAGTTCATATCATACATTTTGACGATATTCGGTATATGAGTCAAAAATGAACTTGTTTGAAAAGAATTGTCCAAGTATTATAAGTACACAATCTCCAGAATTTTATTAATGATTTAAATATCATATATATCCAGTATATATTCATTTTAAACAATTACATAAAATTTGGAGAAAAAATGATATGCACCGTTCAAGGAGACGGTAGGTCGTACTTACGAATGAACACTACTTTCATTTCTTTTTTCATATTAATGGAATAAAATATAAATGAGAGGGATATATGTTATAATTACAGAATGATATTAATCATTTACATTTAATATATGTCATATATATCAATTATATATATCTTTATAATATTACATAACATTTGGAGATAAGAAATCAAATGTACCATTCATGGAGACAGTAAGCCGTACGTACGCATGAACGTTACATTCATTTCTATTTCATACTTTAATAGAATTAAAACATAATGATACATAGGTATATTATAATTACAGTATAATATCATATATAATATCATTAACTCCATCATTTATACATCCCACATATGGAATTAACAATTCAAATTACTTTGAGGGGGCGGTTGTCCGCACTTCAAAAAATGTAATTATCGCGTTTATCCATTATGGAAACCCTAATGGTATGGCATAAATGAAAAATACATAAGCATAAGGAAAAAATAAACAAAATATATATCATATATAAATACAGTGACATATTAATCGCCACCATGAGAGGTGTTAAAAGAAGATTGAACAATCATCGTTTCGTGAGGCAGTAATTCACCACCCACAGAAACAGTATTTTGATTAACCATTAGATGGGGGTGTGTGTAAGTGTAGCTCGAATACTTCTCATAACAAAAACCTAGTATATTTAAGATACTGGTGTTGTTGCAAAATAAAGTAATAAAAGAGTTTTGTGGTTGGAGAAGCAAAATAAAACAAAAGAACATAAGAGAAGACATTACCTTTAATTTGGGTAACTCTTTTTGATTTGAGACCAAAAGCATACATGGAAATACTTCTGTCCAAAGTGAAGATTCTAGGAGTAATAAAGGGATGTGTAGAGACAATAAGAGAAGATTTCGGATGATCTAAGGGCTTTATAGGTGTGGGTAAGGGGGTAGAGGTGGGGGCCTTTTATAAGAGGGAGGAGGGTCACTTTTGTAATGTCTTGGAAAGATACATTATTATAAAATGAATTTCGAATTTTAAAGGCCCCATAATGATATATTTCAAGTAAAATGGAATAAGGGTTCCCAATCCACCCATTAAAAAGCTTTTAAACAAGTGTAAGTCTTTGATTTCACCTTATCGTTTCATTTTATTTAAATCATTCATCAATGAGGTAAGCATTGCGTCATCAAGGTGTCATAAATAAATTTATTTACTTAATGTCTACAAAATATACAAAAATACCATGATGTAGGAAATCATTTTAGTTTTCCAATGAATATCTATATTCTAAGAAATTTTTTATGTAGACAAAATTAAAAATGTTTTACTTAGGTGTTACATACTTTTGTTATATTTTCCTTTCTTTAAAAATAAAATGATAAAATGTCACTATCACCCAAAAGTCATTCCATGGGGTCCCTAAGTTGGAAAAAGTCATCCCATTGTCTGAAATGGCACAAAAAATAGAATTAGGACACATTTTGGGGTCATTTTATATTATTATGATATTATTTTATTACCCTTAACTACCCTATTACTAATTAATCACGATAATTAAAGATAATTACCGTCATTACTATTCATAATTTCCAAAAACAAAAGAGTATTAGTTAAATAATTTGTACCATCTGATTCCAAATTTGTAATCCAATCTACCAAATTCAAAACACCTAAATTTAGGTAATTAATTTAAAAATAATTCATGTTGTCAAAACCAAAGACGGGTTTTTAGGTAGTAAAATCTATCAAAAGATTGATTGGTTTTTACAACCAATTTAAATGTGAAATTACATCCAATGACCAAAATTGTATTAAATGATAAAAACAAAATTAAATTAAAACATAAAACCAATTAAAATAAAAATCTAACTATCTAAATAAAATGGATGAAAAGGCAGTTTTGAATTAAAATGTAGTATTTTTTACTATTTATAAAAAATGACCATTTGTCAGATAAATAAAATACATTTATCCAAAGTAAATTTGAAATTAAATATTCAAAAATTATTTCCATTTTACCAAATTCAAAACATAGAAGTTTCATTAAATAAATTTTTAATTAATTCCCACTGTCAAAACAAATAGTGTGTTTTTTTGAAACAATATCTATCAAAAGATTGACACTTGTTTATGTCCAATTTCAAAGTGAAATTAATTCCAACAACCAAAATTAAATATAGTGGTAAAAATATATTCTAATTAAACATTAAAACTAATTAAAAATACAATATTACCATATAAATAAATTATATTAAAAGTGGGTTTCGAATTAAAATATAGCATTTTCAATATTCATTAACAAATAAACTTTATCAGAAAAATAACAAAAAATTACACAAACTTAATTTTGATGTCTTGATTATAAAGAAGGATCTTATTTTGTCAAATATAACATATAGCATTTTCAAAATGTAGATTTAAATAGGATCCTCCATCAAAATGCGATTAATCGTCATTTTAAAGAATAATAGAAGATTTGTGCTAAAATTGGATTCATTTTCATTTTAAGCCTCTAACATTTATTGGATAAATGTAAAAAAAATTGCACGCTCATATAATCATTTTTTAGTTAGCTTTTTTCATTTCTGCCACCACAATGGCTAGGCGTTTACTACCATTTAATATAATATTATTATTTTATTTGTGTGCAACGTATGATTTCAAATAAACTCGTTGTTGCGTGTTGGGTATTCCATTGAACATAGCATCCCCTATAAATTAATATTGATGTTTTATTCACAAATATTAATAAATATGAAAATTTCATATTCTTTATTTACCTGGGATGTTACAATGATGATGGTGGAGTTATAAGTATTATTGTATGTGCACTCCACAAGGGAAAGGTGGTCCTTCAAAATATGGCCAAAATCATGGACACAAGCACGAAGAATGTCCTTGAATGTCTGTATGTCCTGCTCTGTCGAAAAATATCTCTAAGGGTGAAAGGTGGTTCCCATGAATAGTTGGTTTCGAAATTCACCCTACAATCCCTTACACAAATAGAATGTAAAACGAGAGTCGTGATCCGAGACGATCTTCGATGGCACCCCATGATGTCGTACAATATTCTTTACATAAAGATGTCTCATGCTTTCTATTGATCCATTATCTGAAATGGGTTGATGTGGGATGACATAGTGAGTCATTCAACGATCACCCAGAAGGAGTTGTGGCCCCTGGAAGTACATGGTTTCCATTTCACAAAGTCCATGGAGATATTATCCCACTTACACTTAGGTACCTTAAGTGGTTGAGCTAAACCTACTGGTACCTGATGCTTGACCTTCCCTTACTGACACATGAGGCATCGAAAAATGTACTCTGCCACTATTTTCATCATACCTTGCCACCAGTACTGACACCAGAGGTCCTGGAACATCTTCGCCACACTAGAATGTATCACCAATGGGGACGTATGGAACTCCCTCAACAATTCCTCCATGTAGTATCACAAGTACCATAGTGAGTCCTCTAAAAAGGATTATGTGAGCCCAACCATCATAAAATTTATCAGGAGCCTGTCTTGAGGATATATGAGCATATCGATCCTCACAATCTATGTCCCCAAGATGTACCTCCCCGACTTGTGGATGGAATGGGGGAGTAACTATCATTGACTATAGGTATGATTCTCCATCACTATCCAAGAAGGACAACTACAACGCAGCTAGCTGCTCTATCGCCTCTGTCAACAACCATTGACCATACCCCTTGATGAGTGTGTCTGCTACTATGTTCTTCTTTCCAGGAGTGTATACTAGCTCAAATTCATAAACCTCAAGAAACACTATCCATCGTCACCATCTTAGGATAAAGTCCCTATATGAGAAGATATACCTGAGACTCTTGTAATCAGAGTATACAGTAAACCATTCTCCCAACTATACTCTCAGCTTGTTGGGCTCTTTGGAAGACATATGATATGCTGTTGTTGATATTGGTGTTGTCCTTAGGAACAATTCAAATATTAATTCCATCTCTCTACAGGGATATAATCCTAGAAACATATTTTGAGAGGTTGTTCCATCACTCTGCCACTACTGTTGGGAACAAAAAACTCAAAACACATGCTTCCATGAGGGTAAGGTTGGATAATTCAAGATTGATTAACTGCAATATATTATTCTTGAGTTTAACCCATGTTACATGGGTTTCCTTGTTTGCTGACCAAGTGAAAAATCCATTCAAAAATTTTACATATACCAAAAACTTTTTTCCTAAAACATTCAATCTAACAATGAAACTGGGATGAGCAGTCCATACCCAAACTAACGTTGTAAGGTCTCAAAACTACCACCAAGACATTCCAATAGAAACTCTCACCTCAAGGGTCAGATCACAGCCTTGGCATATGTGTGATTATCAAGTTTCCTCTTATAGGTATATCAATATGTACAGGTCAAGTCAATGGTTTAACCAGAAACAGTAGGTCTTGAACAAGATTTGTGAAATGAAGGAATTTTTAGTACCCATGTATTTTAATACAGAAGCTAGTAGTAGACATAGACCATAATTAGAATCATTTCTGGATCTATGAAATCAAACTTCTTGACCGCATGAAGCTACTCCCTTCCCCTGTCCTCCAGCTGCCGGAGCCTGGTGGGGGCCATATTGGGGTGTTTATTGTAACATATCAAAATGTATAAGACCTCCTATTGCTCTCCTAGCTCCTCTTACATGTCTTTTTCTCTTCAGATTCATTTGTCCCTATCACTTCCTCTTCCCAAATCATTTTACACATCCATGTATCCAAGACTAACGTCAGTTTCCACCATTACCATTGCTAATATTCAATAGAAATTTCTACTCTTCCATTGAATTTTCAACCACAAAGGTTATCTCTAACAAGATAACATATGTATGAATGCACAGATGAATACTACTAGCTTGGATGTCCGGAAACACATCTCACTCGAAGTTCCAAGACCTGAAGCACAGGTCACATCATATTCATCGAGTACCCGGAATGGACGGTACACCATGATGAATACTCATATACCTACATGTCATCCTGCCAAAGCTGTAGAAGCTCTTTGGAACACATACCACTTATCTTTTTATGGGAAGATACCCCCTTATCTAATGAACGTTCTCAATCTATATCCATGGAAAATGTCACCTCGTCGTAAGATAGGGTTATCTAAACCCTACCATCTCCCTACTGAGAAACAAAGAATTATCACTACCATGACCACCATATAATCTAATGATTCCCTAGCTAGATGGATACTATGTCTCCCCCTCAAGCCAGTCCTTAGCTACTTGTGAGTCCGAATCACCTCAGAACCCGAGGGGTATCACTGAAACTCTTGTAAGGCACTAAGACTATAAGTGTCATATACCGGTAGCGCTGGTTGTAACTACGGACCAATAGGTAGTGGTATCACTGGGAAATCTCCTAAAGGTACCATCTCGAGAAATAGATCTTATACAGATACATCATCACAATGTGGACCATTCGCATGGTCACACATTGGAATCATGGATGGTTGTCAGAGTGAAGGCATATTGGAAGATAATAAAGATGAAAAACAATTAATAAGTTATACCTGGTGAGATAACATAGAAGGGATCAAAGTAAAGCATTTACCAAACACAAGATATTAGTGTTTTCGTGCACCAAGTCAGCAATCAGAATTTAGGGTCCTGGTGTAGGGATATGTCTTCTGTCGCACCAACACTGGACTCCACATACTGAAAACCACACTCAATACTCTTAAAATTATTCCTCCATTATAAATATTAGAGTCCTTGTTCTTCGGTAGAACCAAGTCCTTTGATACCACTTTGTCACGACCCGTCCCTCGGGGCTTGTGTTGTGACTACCCCAAGACCGTCTTCCATAGGCCGATGGTTAGAGACAAGCACAAAAAAGTCATAACCCTGTAATAGGAATGAAATGACTTTGAACCTCTAAAAAGATAGGCCATGAAAAAGACAAGATTAAAACCACAAAGTAGAAATGCATTATGAAAAGTGTTTACTGAATGTAATGGGGCCAGAAAACAAGTCCAACTGAAAGATACAATACAACAAAAAATAGAAAAAAACTCCTAAGATCGTCCACCAAGGATCCTACATAAAGGGTTTGTACAAATTGTCTCCATAGCTCTCTATGTCAACCAGCCACCTCCGTGTACCGCTTGATCATGGCTCTTATAGTCTCATCCAAACTACTCATCATCTAAACAATACACAACAAGGTGCAAGAAAAAACCCATGCATGAGTGACTGTAACAATACCCAATAGGCCCCCCAAGACCCCCAAAGGTCTATCAGAATTCCAAAAAGTAAAACCAAAAAGCATGATCTCAATCACAAAGAATAAAGAAAAAGATTCAACTCAAATAAGGTATATATTAAGTAAAAAAGTACATATGAATAGTTGTAAAGCTAGATCATCTTATTCTGTCAAGGGTTTTGATGCTGATCCACACAGGATCGCTCGGTGTTGATTCACAGAAGATATCTTGTTGCTGATCCACAAAAGATTTCTAGTTACTGATCCACACAAGATCACTAAGTGCTGATCCACACAAAATTAGAAGGTGTTAATCCATACAGGATTGCTATGTGGTGATCCATAAAGGATCTTTAGGTGGTGATCCACACAGGATCGCTAGCTGCTGATCCATGGAGGATCACTAGGTTCTAATCCACACAGGATCTCTAGGTGTTGATCTACAGAGGAACGCTATGTGGTGATCCACACATGATCTTTTAGTGCTTATCCACAAAGGATCACCATTCATTCTTTACATCTCAGCCAGCCACTGGATTCCCGTACAAAGTAATCTTGATTCTGGGAGGATCTTCTCCTCAAACCATATGCCATACTTCAATTGGAATGAAGTACCACTAAGAAGTATCCAAATTATTTGTCACGTCATTAAGGTCCCAACGCAACAGATTGAAAGTTAATCAGTCATCCGGTCTGATAGTTATAGGAATTTTAGTGGTGATGTCTATGTTGTATTTGGGAACAATCCATCCTATCTGTACTCCAAATTTCATAGAAGCTCTGGTAGAGTATCTCAAAAGGACCATCTAATTACAAGGATTTCTACGCTATAGACGGTTCACCAATGGGACATCTGGTTTGTGAGATACGATCTTTTAAGAATATATGGGATGAAGAGGGTTCGAGTCCAGTCCGACCGGGTTCGGATCGACCCGTCCCGGTTCGTATCGACCCGATCAGATTCGGGTCAGACCCAGCTCAGCCCAAATTGGATAGGATGGGCCATGCTGGCCTCGACCCACTTGGAAGCGGACCAGCCTGGCCCACTGGCTAGTGCGACCCATGAGAGGGGTCGCGTGGACACTCCTTCCCAAACGGATCAAATATCTGTTTGTCTCTTTCACCGGTGGGGCCATGTGGTGCCAAATCGATATCCAAGAGACCCACAGAGAGCGGGTACCCCACCTTTATGGCATTGAAGTTTCATCCTCCACCTACAGTGTGCCGAAACAGCTAATGACATGCCTCCCATCCACCAATGCGGCCGAACGAGAGTCAGCCGCCCCATCGGTACACCGCGGCGCAGAGCAGCGCCGCCTCCTTTGGTGGCCAACAAGCCATATCCAATGCCTTCACCTACCAGCGCCTGTCGTTGGTGCCGCCATGCCGGTCTCCAGCACTACCATTCCGGTGTCACGTCGATGGGTCTTCTTCGGGCCACCAGGGTGAGCTCCAATGGTCCGTTTTCCCTTTAGAAGGTGCCTATGGGCCTCCCAGGAATCCATCGTCAATGCGTTCCCAAAGGATTCAAGATTAAATCATGTGAATGAATCTTCCGTCGATAAAAGAAATGAAAAATCAACCAATGGAGGGTCCGCACCTTGTTCATTTGGTCGACGCCTTCTGCGTTAGAAATATATAAAGCGGTTAATAAATATTACATCACAATGAAAAATTTAATCCTGTTCAGATCTTATAAAATTCATCATGATTATAGAACACATGAAGGAAAACAATTCTCAAAAATTTATATATAAATAAACCCTACCTCGAGATATGTTGGGTGATTTTGTAGTTGTGGCTGGAGAAAAGCCTCATTAGAGGAGTTCACTGACGTTCATCATTCCTGGAATGTTGATTCCCATGCCTCCATCCCTTTTCTGCAGATGAAGCCACAATACTTCTCAAGAGGTTCCTCATAGACGTCTCAATAAACCGAGCCTGAGATACATTTTAAAAGATGAGGGAACCAACCATGTTACATAACATTAATGCAGTTCATTTATTAACCACATTTAATGTGCAAACATTGTGGTTATGAAACCCAAGGGTCATGCCCCTGAATGACTGATTTAACTCTGTGGTTCCACCTCATCGTTCCATGGTTACTATAAAATTTAAATAAAAATAAGATGTTGAGATTATTAATTTTTTTTGTAAGGATAAAAATTAATTTTTTATCCGACATTTTCCAAACAATGTGAAGTTTCCATTAAGTAAATCTCAGCACTGCGAGTTAATCGGTGCCCTCAGATTTGAATTCTGAGAATCGGTTAAAATGTTAGAAAATGTCTCCCACACATTTACTGAATTTATATTAAAAATGTTTAAAAATTATTAACAGTCACCCTTGATCCACACCGGTCGAGGTAAGGCTCTGCCTTAGGAAAACCCTCCCTCAGGAGCTCAATGGTACTCTCAGATTTCTAATATGAGTAACCATTTTGGAATTATAGAATTTAAAATTAAAATAACTATTACTGAATTGTTTTATTTTTACCCAAAAACTAACTTCCACTATTGGCCTGCGCCGACCAATGTTCAGATCTTCCTAAATAAATCATACTCTCACAAGTTAATCGCTGCTACCATATTTTAAATATGTGTCCATGTTCATGAGTTATAAGCATTTCAAAAGTAAAATAAGTTTTTTTATTATTTTATTTATGGATATTCCATTTTTGGGGTTTCTCACAAGGGGAATGCACTGACTAAACTTATGTAACACCTAGTGTAAACCCACCATCCTAAATGGAAAGGTTCGATCGTATTTTTGATTTGGAACCCGTATAAGAGTTATTCCAGTTTTTTAGGAAAACTACTCACACGTGATATTTTAATAGTGACACCTTTTCAATAGACTATTCCATGCACTTAGGTCCTCAGAATCATGTGCCTTCAGATTTCGATGTCTCTTAAAAATCACAAAATAATTAAAAAAAATTATATAGAATTTATGGGGCTTTACAAATCATCTAAAAACTATTCAAGTGTTTTTTACAATATTATTCGGTCATGGATACTCCCAACCCTTCCAACATCCATTACAAAGTATGAACATACTTTTCAAAGGTAGACGATAAATTGGGGTTTCAGACCCAATGAAATTTAAGAACTGGAATTATTTAACTAGATGAGAGGTTAGGCTCATCACACCCTTTTTGGGGGAAATTATTTCTTACTATGGGACTCTATTATATATTTATGATATGATAAAAAAATCTCCTACTATTAAAAATATAGAACCTGTTACCCAAATAGAATGATCTTATTATGAATCCATCCATCTGAAATGTGAGGTCGATTAATGATCCCATCTACCTATATCCTATATATTTTCATCCCTTTACCATTACCATGTAGCTGATTATATATTAAAACCATACAACTAGGTACTCCAGAGAGTTTTTTCATCCTATAGGTGATTAATATTTCAAGGATGTGATTGAGTTGTTACATAGGGTCTACATATCCGAATAATAAATGGAATGAAAACCCAAATAGTTTTTAAAACCAGAACAGTTTAATTTCTTGCATAATGGAAATATATAGGTAATATAGGTACCATGTATTTGAAACCAATCATTTATGATTTATCCTTCATTTCTGGGTTATGATAAGAATCATAGTTATCATAGTTTGACCATTCCTTTAATATTTTCAACAACCTAGTTTCCATTATATGGGAGTAGTTATATCATAGCACTAAATGGGGATTACACAATAAGGTTTCCCTAGAAATGAAAAAATCATAACGGGTATGATATTATTTAAACAATTGTCTAAGGCCACATGAGATGTGATTAGTGTGAGAGACAAGGGATAGAAATAATCCAGTCTCATTAAATTTGTCTGTGAGTCTTATTTTATAGGAAAAACAATTGGATGACTAATTTAGAGATCAAGTGTTAGGATTTTATCTTAAATTTAATTATTATAGAATTAATGAGAGTCATCAAAGTTCTGTTAATCAAGGAATACACACTATGGTTTCCCTATCAATCTACTGGTGGATGAGAAATAAGGATCAGACCATGGGAATGAATGGTTCCCAATGGTAGGAATATCAGAGACCTGTTTTAGCATACAATTATGTAGATGACCATTTGAGATTACTCCTATGAGAAGTCGATTAAATATTTAGGTTATATAAATATTAATTAGAATTATAGTTCAATTGATCAGACATTAAACACTTTTTCCCTATTATCTGCAGATGTATGAGAGTTCTAGATTCTATAGTCTTGGGGCTTCTATTGTGATTTGTGTCATTTGAGGATGAGTTGGAAAGATATGGTCCCCAAGTATTGTTTTGAAGGTTGTGATGAGATCTGAATTAGTGGCTTTAGGATGGGTCCTCTTCCTGTAATATCTGGTTTGGACTGTGTTGGTAAGAATTTTTCTGCGTGTTTTTTCTTGGTTTGGTTGTATGATGTTTTTGTTGGAATGCTGTTCCCACTCATATTCGGTTCTAGTGATAGTTTAAGGCTTCTTTTGTGTATGGGATCTTGGTTCGGGGTGACGTGCATAGAACTGTGATGGCATCCAGTTGTTGGAGAAATAGATTAGAGTGAGGGTTTTCTAGGGTGGGTTTTTAGCATGTTGGTTGTATTTTAGAAATCATATAATTGTTTTCTATTGTTTGAATTTTTGAATATGTGGAATGGTCTTCCTGTTGGTCATTCGTGTTTTGTAGTGATTAGATCTGTGATCTATGGTCTAATTCATCTGGTTCTCCCCAAGGGATGGCTCTAGAATAGATTCATATTAAACAGATTTCACATATCATAACAATCGTTAAATGGATGTTTCAGAGGGTATGGAATGTGTCAATGCTATTGTGCCCATGCATTATTGCATGGGACAATTATCTAAGTAGTAACGTAATGGTGGAAGATCATCTTAATGATTTTGTTGGTGAGAAAATAACCATTTTTGATGATTTGAATCATATTATTTTTGGTGATTGGACATTGAATTGGGGGCTTGAATTTTTTAAATGTTTTTAAATTCATTTGGGTTTCCCCTTACGTATTAAAAGGGTTATATTTTGAGAAAATCAATAATCCTTCACATTACATCCATTAAATAATTTTAAAATTTTAAAATTTAATTATTTTTTATTAATGGAATTGTTAAGGGTGTTCAAAAGATCATTAACTTTTTTTATTTAAATTTTTCATGATTTTGATCCTCACTATCCTTGTATTGACATGCAAACTCACATTTCCCTCATAATATGAATATAAATTTTTTATTTCTCACTAAAATATTCTGCAAAACACCCCAATATAGTGGTGGTAATTTTATATAGGTAATTTATAGTAAACATTTTATTAATTTCTGATCATTGGATGGTTTTTGTATATGAATTTTTGGTCATTGGAATTATAAATTTAAAGAGAGATAATCAGAGGATAATATCACATTAAATTTTACTAAAATAATTATAATAATATTCATAAGAGGAACATTCTTATAATAATATATTAGTGATAAGTAATATAACTAGTACAAAATAATCATACAAGTTTATATTTTATTCAAAATTCAATATATAGTAATCAGTATGTAAATTTTCTATTCTTTACAAACATTCTTGGTACAATGGATTGGGATAAACTACATGAAATTACGATATAAATAGTTCTTATCTGGAAACATAGTTTTCTATACTCCCCATCATTATTGGAAAATAATTTAGAAGTTGTGATTTATTATGATTTCCCTTATTCCCTTGCGCATGGATGTTTTATATGGCTACCTCCACTTATAGCATTTAGATTTGCATCTTAAGTTGGGTAGTGCCTATGTGTTCCACATTTATTAAAATTATCATTTTCTGGAATCATCAGAAGAAAAATATTTCTCTTAAAACTGTCTATTGATCATTTCACTTATTCATAATAATTAGTTTCTCTTTTCTCTCCATTTCAACACATTAAAATTCCATTATTCCCTTTAAAAATTCCCTATATTGATTCATTCCATAGTTTTGATACGAAAAATACTTAATCATTTTTCAGTAATATTATTGATCCTAATAACATTTAGGATATTTGATCTTACTATTAATTAGTGTGTTTAGATAGTAAACCATATCCATATCATTAATGATTATTCCTAAAAGATATTTTTCACAATCAGATGAATTTTAACTCTATCTCTTATACTATTGGGATTGTCATTAGTAATGTCTCTATATTACCCATGGAATCCATCATTAAGGATATTACCTTAGGCTAAAAAATTAATAAAACTAAACAGATTTAACATTATTGATGGAAATCACAAGAGAATTATTATATGATAGGTACATGAAATTTTCAACCAGAAAATGTCTTAGTCTTTGAAATTATTACAATAAATATAATTTCAACCTAAATCACTAATAGTTCTAATCTAGGGTTCTTAGTATTTTGATATATTATAACCCAAAACCGAATTCAATAACATAATAAATCCTTTATAATTTCATGTAAGGAGAATGCAAATAACCAATTCATATCACTAGAGAGGGTGTAGTTAGATGTGATGTCATAGGCACAATCATCATATTACAATGTGAAGATCAAGTTGGTGTTTAGCCGGCCTTTTTTCTGGGTGATTACCAATAGATTCACCTATTCCATATCCCAATCCACTTTATAAAATCCAAACAAGGATGTAAGACATAGTTAAACAACATAATACATAATTTACGAAGATATTAAAATGTTATCTTATACTTATAATTATCACATAGAAAATTTACTATCCTTTTTATAAATATTCTATTACATATTCTACAAAATAAAAATACAAATCCTAAAAATTATATAAACCCATAAAAGATAGAAACTAAATAATCCTACGATAAAAATGAATTTATTTCATATAACTTCTAAATTTTTGGCTTTGAATCTCAAAAAAATAATCATTCAATCCCCTGAACGGATGGTTTAGTATCTTTGAGGACCACTTACATATGAAACTTATTTTATAACCATTTTGACCATTTCATTACAATTGAGCCACACTCTTTTACCAAAAACAATTATTATATGTTATAACAATCTTTATAACATGGGGGAATGTAATAAAAAGAATGTTTTGAACTAAAATTCTTAATATGTGTAAATTTATTTGATAAAATTAAATACTCATAAGTGAGAATATGATTGTATAACTTGTATAATCATGATACATAATAAATATATACCCTATGAAAAATAGATCATAAATATTTTAATAAGTTTCAAAATAATTTAGGAAATGAATTAATAGTTTAGGAAATTATGATTCAAAAGCATGAACTATGAGATAATAAGATAAGAATGTATAACAACATTCAAATATGGAACAAACATTATAATAAGAAAATATTATGTTTTTGAGTCACACCATCAATGATGATTATTATGAACAACAAAAATATTTCTTCAAATACTAATATCACGAGTTTTAAACTTTTAACCAATGAATTGGGGGGTGATATATGGTCCCAAGCATAATTATTCACAATTATGAGTTCCAAATTTATAATCATCCACTTATCATATCATAATGAACCCATATAAATAAAATAGTTTTCTCAACACAATTATATAAAAATCATGCAATTTTTAACATAAAGAAGATATGGAAAGATGATAATTCTCATACCATTTTCAAATGGACTCAAATGAATAAATCATTCAAAATAATTACAATAAAAAACCATAAAAAATTATATATGAAGATATATAATAACATTATATCTAAACACATTTAAATAAAAATAAAAAATAGATGGTATTTACATAGTATAAACAATTGGTATACAGTTAAGCAAATAATTTTCCCAATCAATTGATTTATGACATCTTGGTGAACACACTTCAGTTAGAGGAATTAAATGTAGAGAGTTCAATGAGGAAAAAAATTATAATTATGCTTATATATATATATATATTATGGATTATTAGGTATGAAAAATTATGTGATTTTTCATTTCACCAATGTAAAATAAAATTATATAAGCCTTTTAAAGAAAGTAGTTGTATCGTAAGGTTTTAATAGTCTCTCTAATCCGTTATAAGAAATATCAATGAATAATGACATCAATGATAATACTTTTTAGTATTTCTAGAAAAATAAAAATGAAATCAAAAATATCCTTGATAATTTTAAGTCTTTTAAAATGTGATATTTTATAAACAATTGATATAGTTAAATTTTTTATAACCCATGATAACATAGAGTTAAATAATCCTAAATTATAAAATTTGGTAGAAATATGTGTTCCAATATAAAATGGTAAAAAATTATTCATTTCACATATTGATGAAATTAAAAAATTTAGAAAATTATAAAAACTTAAATTAATATATAATGAATTTCATATTTTATAAAATGAGTTTAATAATTTTTCAGGAATATATAATTATATTTTCAAATTCATCCATATAATATATGCATGAAAAATGATGTTTACTGTTGAAGAATAGATAGGTGTAGATTTATTATAACAATTAAATAATGAAACAAGGGGAAATGAAATATTGACAAGAAAATTGAAAACCCATTCATGAAAATGTTGGAGTTATATTTCAGGTATTTTAGAGAGAATAATATAAATATAATATAAATGGATTATCTTTCAAAATCAATCTCTATTTGAAAATGGTATTGACAATAAAACCCACATGGTATTGGTAATGTTATAATCCAAATAGCTTGAGAGAAATATAATGAAATAGAAATTAAAATATCATGAGGTAGAATATTTCTGATACATTAAATTAATAGGTATTAATAATCATTATAAATGAAATAATGGTGGAAATATCATACATGTCTCAAAAAATTTAATTTGAGACATGAAACCCCTTAGAACCCTAAATATTTTTTATCCAAACTCATTGAATGATATGATTGGAAATGAATATGTATAAAGATTGAACAATGGGAATATAACAATACAGAGTACTAAATGGGCATTTGATAAATCATTTTAACGATTAGATGTTGAATAATAAAAAACATGTCATAATAGGTGAAAATTTGAGAGAAGAATCCATTACATATTTTCATCGCTAATTAAAATAACGCATAAGATCAATTATAAGAAAAATAAATATATTAATATCTTATTTAATAAACTAATTAAAATCTATAAATGTTTATAAAGATCATTAATTATTATTACCCATATCAATTTGTGTAATTTAGTATCTATATTCAATATCAGGTGTGAATAATCATGATCGTTTGGAACTACTGTTGTAATTGTGGGGTTATTATTCATTTTCCTCCTAGATATCATCATTAAAAGGTCCTAAAATATATATTTATTGATTAGTTTTATTTTTTAATATTCTATAAGTTCAATTCATAATTATTTAATTTAATTTTTTAAATTAAAAAATTATGCTACATAAATGATTCTGTAATTTATTATGATTTGGAAATTCTATCCTAGTTAATGAGTTATACTTTTCCATTAAAAGTTAATAAAAAAATATAATTATATACATATTAATATACAATATTATGATTCAAAATATTTTTTTAAATAATTTATATATTTTTAGTTATAGGTTTTTAAACTGGTCAAAAAAACATGAAATCATCCATGTGTGAGTATTTATAAAAACATATTTTTGTATAATATCATATTAAAAAATTATAATTTAATGTATTTTATTTTATTATGTTATTTAATAATAATTTATATCCGCTAAAATAATAATTTAGATGAAAAATTATTTTTCTTATAGAAGTAAATTGCATTTCCTCATCATATATTTGTGATTGTTGGTTAGATATACAATTATGGATTATTAAAAATATAACAACCAAAACGTATAATTTATATATAAAAATTTTAAATACTAATATAAATATTATTATTATTCAATAAAAAAAATTCTATAACAAAAATTTAATGGTGGAAATGAAAAGAGAAACTTATCATTCAAGGAGGTGGCAGTCTGCACACATGCAAGAGAAACACTTTGATTTTTTTATTGAATGAGAGTGGAAAAAATAATGGTTTTACCATAAATATAATAAAATTTAATTATATTATTTATATTTTTATCATAATATATATGTATATAATTTTTTTGTAGTTGTTTTGATTACAAAGGAAAAGAAAATATGAAATAATTGAAAGTAATTATTATACAGGGAAATTGGTAATTCTCATGATGTATCCCATGGAAATGAAGGATTTGGAAAAAATTATTTAGGTTACATGCTTCCAAAAATAATGATTGGATATATTTGAATTATATTATTTAGTGTTTCATTGAAATTTTTAACTAGATATGAGTCTTAAAGATGGTGGAAGTGATTACCTTCTATCGGTGAAAAAGAGATTGAAATAATTGAAAAATAATGTTCGGTAAGGGGAAAAGTGGAATTTCTTGAGTATATGGAGATTCAGTTTTGGAATGTATTTTGGTACATGTAGGTATGAAATTATAGTATATAAAAGGTATCAATAAAGGCCTATGTGTAAAATTTCATTAGTAATGTTCGAGCCACATTAGATTTCTGATTTTGAAATATATTAACCATGATTATAAATCAACCATTTAGTTATATAACTCCTAAAAATATAATATGACCAATATTAGAATATTTAAACCATATGGATCAAAATTTGGACTCAATATAATACAATTCAGTTTCCAAATATGTGCACATAAATTTTTACACTAATAAAATTTGTTGAAAAATTATTTTCATATAAAAATTCATTTTAGTCATTATGCGATCTCTATATTATTTAACATTTATTAAAACATAAAATAATGTTAGTTTTTTTTTGAAATTTTTTAACATAATAATAGTGTTTCAATATAAAATATATCCGATTAATAAAAAAAATTAAAATACTATGAAAAACATCTATCATTGAAAAATACATGCTTTAACACAGTAAAAAATTTATATCTTAGAAAGATAAATTTATACCTAATACTAAAATTTAATTAATTCTATAATTTGATAATTATAATTAATTGTATTGAAATAAATTTACATGAATCAATTTTAAAAATAAGAAAATTATTTTATTAGAAGTGTGCATACGGAATACTAATAATTTTAGAAACATGTGTCTTCATAGAATAAAATAAATTGTTTACATGAATACTAATAACTATTGTATGTATGTTATGTTATGTTATTTTATATATTATATATAATTTACATTTTAAAACTATTAAACTATATTATAAAAAAGAATATATGACTGTAAAAAATATTATTTACAAAATATACATTATGAATTACATGATTTTATTTGTGAAATTTTTCATAATAATTCAATATTTTAATAGAATAAGTATATAAAAATGATATTAATTTCTTTCTACATAAATATAACTATCCATTTACATCCATATAATCCCACTAATTATGTCTAAATTTCCAATTTTATATAATGATTTCAATTTTTTTGTGGTTTGGGGATGTGTGGGATGAAATCTATAAAGAAAACTATTTTTTAAGGAGAATACATAGTGAAATACTAGGTAATCATATTACCCCAACATAAAAAAATTAAATACGTAAATTTTTAATTATTTTGGACTAATTAAATAGTTTATAATTTTCGTTAGACATACATGACTCTAGATTTAAATATGAATGGAATTCTGACCTCACTATTATTTGGTTGAACGGTGAAACCATATTTTCCATCAAACTATGAATATTAAATTTACAATGTATTGCTAAATATATTAATGCTAAATATCCCAATATAGTGGGGTTAATTTTGTATAGTAATTTTATGGAAATAATTTTAATAATAAGTGATCAGTAGGGGAATTTTAGTTATGATTATCCTATCTAAAAAAATTATAATTTTTAGTATAACCAATCCACTCATAATATCATTTTTTGTTTGACTAAAATAAGGATATCATTTTTTAGGAATACAAGTAATAGAAATATATATTATAGATGAGTTATATACTATTTATATAATAATTTAATTACTATATTTTTGATAAATTATCCTACATATTTTTGGGGGTTTTAATTTGTGTTTATTTCCAAAAATACTTTGTACAGTAGAGTGGGTTTAAAGTGATGTAATTAAAACATTGATTATTGTTATGTTTATGAGAAGTGTTTTTTTTTTGAAATAATTTTTTGAAAATAATTTTGTAGATATGGTGTCATATTCTATCCCTTGATAACTTGGTCCTATAGATTTATAATTCCTATCATTCCCTTTTCCCCCTGTATCAAGGCATTTATTTGGGTACTGGCCATGTTTACCACATTGATTACAATGGACTTTCCGTGATACATATTGATGAAAAATTTACAAATTGAGAGTTTCCAATTTGATATTTAATTTTCCAATACATTTATTTAATATATTCCATTCATTTCTATACATAAAATATCTTTTATTTTGTTTTGGACATTTCCAATGGTGATTATCACCACATTTTCTATACAATGGTAATTAAAACATCATTCCTTAATTATATTTAACATTAGGATATTCATGAGATTGAACCTTTTATTCAATATTTTATTTGGAGAAAAATTATGTCCATTTTCATAATAATTATTCATGATTTTTATTATCATAATTACTATATTTCACACTCAAACTCTTACCCTGTTAGTTTGCTCATTTGGACAATCTGTTGATTTATGATGTCATGCATTGTTAACATGATTCCTCTTAGATTCAATCACTAATAAAAATAAAATCTATTAATATAAGTTATAAACAATAATATATTATTATTTTAATATAATTACGTGAAATATTAACCACCATAATTTCAAACTATTTGAAATCATTGCATAATATTTCAGTTGATCTATAATAACTCTCAATTCAAGGAAGGTATCATTATGTTTAGTAATTTCATAAAATATAACTGAATCATGTAACATAATAAACCATTATTAATGTATTCAAAATATAATGTGAATAACCAAATAAAATCTCATATAAGTTTCTATCCAAGTGTGAAATCTTCGTCTTAGTCATTGTACACCAGAGTAAAGATCATGCGAATGAACAATTGTCTATTTTAAGAGTGATTACCACAATGATAATCTATACTATAAATTAGACCCCTGTAAAATATCTTGATCATGATGATATTTATATAAGAACCATATAATCTATATTTTATCAAAACATTATGATACTATCCTATACTCAGACATATCCATGCGGGGTTTTCAAAATATTATTTATTATATTCCACAAAATAACAACACATGTCATAAAAAATTACTAAACCTAACAATGATAGTAACTAATAAAAAATTGGTTAAAAATATCTCTATTTTAATATATGTTGATATATTAAGATTAAATCCCCCATAAATAATCTCTTAATAACACAAAAATCATTTTGTTGTCTTTAAGGATGATTTACATTAGAAACATAATATGTTTTTGAATATGATTATTTATCTCCTTGTTTTGTGCTATATTTTTTGGAACTAGGAAAAGATATGTATAACTCTTTTTTTTAACATGAGGATTTGATAAGTTTTCTTTTATTGACGATTCATATTTTAATTAGTTAGAAATTTGTTTGTGGGACCTTTTTTTGATTATAGGGGATGTCTTCAATGATTTGAAGGATTATTTTATTTATATTTCATGATCTTCTATGTCCATGAGATAGAATTTTTTGTTATTATTTTTTGTCAATACATCCAAATTCTTCTTTTTCATCATTTTATGTTTTTTATTTTTTAGAATCTTGTGATTGAGTATACCTTGAAAATAATTCACTTAATTTTTATCAATGTTTTGTCAAAAATTTCTTTGGATAAGAAAATATAATCTGAACTACTTTTTCCAAATACTAATATGATTACATAAATCATAATTTGGGGAATGATTAACACTTTCAAAGTGCATGTTTTTGAGGGACATTGTGTGGTTCATGAAAATATCATCAAGGAATTTGGTAAAATATGTTATTTGTGAATATAGGATTTAAGGATGAATTTGATACAAAAAAGTGATGTTGCATAACATTGATCAGTAATGATTATGTTTATGGATATTCCTGAGTCATAAGAAAATTTTTCAAGATTTAATTATTTTTTACTCTCATTGGTATCTTACTACGCAATGTGGGTTCATCAAACCACTCAAAATAAAAAAAATGAAATGTTAGGATGACACTCACTATATTCATTATATTAGTTTATTTCTCTATTTTCGGTTTCTAGTTTTTTTTATTATTTTTAATCAATTTTGACACTAATCCCTAGATGGATATTCCAGTGATTCATAATTAAAATTTCTCTTTCGTAAAGATAAATTGAATACTTATTGTTAAACAAACTCAAAAAAATTAAGATAGAGCTCATGATTTTTGTGTGGGTTTTCCATTATATATGGAATGTTCGTATAGAAGTGTGTAATTTATTTCATTTTTTAATAGTTTATGGATATTAATCCTTCTATTGAAACAAAATCACTTAATTTATTTAACAATATTTTGGGGGAATGGGTTATGTGACCAACCCAAATCTCAATTGTATTAAGAAAACATAAGAAATACATTTTTTGAACTTCAATAAAAATTATCAAAAATTTATCCCTATTATACTCCATTATATATGATTTATAAGTTATAATTATCTTTATAACCTATGAATATTTCAATAGAAGAATTTTATGGGATCAAATTTCCAATGAAGGTAAATATAAGTGACAATAGTCAAATATCATAAGTGATCATATTATGAGAATATGTGAATAATAATGATACAATAGAATTTTATAGAAAAAAATATATTATTCATGATGAGACAATTATAAACCTAATATTTTGCATGTATAAAAATTGTGTGAATCATGATTCAGTATATAGGATCCACAGGATAATAAGATTGTAATTTAGATTATGTTTAAAATATGGCACAAACCTTAGTATTGTGAAACCACTATTTTCTAAGGAACAACATTTATACCCATTATTATCCCCAAAAAAATTTTAATTGTAAATCATAACATGATTAGATTTAATGTTCTAACCATATCATTTTCCCGAGATATTGTCCCCCATACATCATCTTCTATATATACAACTTCTACTTGAATATAATTTTGTTATCACATTATAATTTACAAATGTAAAAAATGGGTTTCAAATATCATTTAAATTAAAATGATTCAAATTTTTATCACAAATAACGTATTGAAAAAACATCAGTTTCATATATTTTTAAATTATAATCACTTTAATAATTCTTTCATAATCCTAATACGATTTACACATGTAAAATAAATGGGTATCCAAAGTCATTAAATAAAATTATTTGTAAATACCATACACTCATGAGGAAAATGAATATGGTACTTACATTATATGGATAAAATAATATATTTTTATGTAAATACCATGACCAAGTAATCAATTTATGACATCTATGACCCCATAATTCAATCATAGGAGAAAAATTAAGAGACTTCAAAGTAGAAAAGCATTTAAAAAATAACTCATATAAATACACAGTGGATGATTTTTTAAGTCAAATATTATTATGGATCATTCCTAAAAAAGGATGAAAATTACAAAATATAACCAAAGAATTAATTAATATTATATCATTTGACGATTTTCATTTATCTATTATAAAATTTGGAAAATAATCACTATATAGTAAATAATGTTTTTTAGTAGTTTTAGAAAAAATACTTTTGAAATAAGAAATATCATTGATATTTTGAATCAATTTTAATGGTATTATTTTATAAATGAATGATAAAATTAGCTTATTTTAGATTTAATGTAAATATACATGGAAATATTAATATAAAATTAAAAAGGAAACATAAATTCATATTCACACACAAAACATTAAAATGTGTTTCCTTTCACAGTTTGATGAAAAATAACCAATGAAATAATGATAATTTTTCTAAGTTTTTAATGAATCTAATGTAGTAAAAATTTAATTGAATAAATTTTTTTTGGAAAATTTAAGGACATTTGAAAAATAATCCAATGAATATTGACATGGAAATAAGAGTGGTTTCCGAATGAAAGGAAAAAATGAATTTTCCATTTCCATACAATGAGAAAATAATGGTCCATGGTATACATATATTTGGGAAAAGAAAATAAAACCGATGGAATATATAAAGTGGTATAAAATTATAGTGGTTTTATAGAGAAAATAATAACACATTCCAAAATTTATTATCCTTAATATGAAATCACTTTTTTAAAATGAAATTGGTGACAAAACCCTCATATTATTAGTAACATATTTATCAATGTATCGTGAGGGAAATAAAATGAAATATAAATTACAAAATAATTTCATGGAAGATATATCATAAATGAAATTAGTATGTTGGTGAATACAACATACAAAATAAATAATGCTACAAAATATTAGATATGGCTCATGAAATTATATTTTATATAAATAAACCATCCAAACCATAGAAATTTTCAACACAAAACTCCTTGAAGGATATATTTAGAATGAAATAAAAAAACTCTGAATAAATAGAATAATATGATAAGAAATATAAATGGGGTACTATATAAACCATTGTAAAAAAATCATGGTCTATAATAATAATTTTTTTCAGAGGATAAATTGTTTGAAAAGAAACCCGTATATTATTTCCCCGATTAGTCAAATGGACTCCATGAATTTCTATAAATAACATATATATCTTTATATCTAGTATGATAAATTTAATCACATATATAACATTTTTGAAATTTATTTTCTATTATTCTCTACATTCATATTATTTATATATCATTAATTTGCAATATTGGGTGAGCCTAATGTTGATCATTTTGAACTAGTTTTTAGTTGTGGTATTTTAATTCATTTTTCAAGAGAATTTGGTCATTAAAATTTTGAAAAGGAAATATAAATGTTGATTTTATATTATTTATAAATTTATATGTTCATTACATAATTATTTTAGTTATAATTAATGGGAATGAGGCCAGTGATGAGCTTTTTTCATCAATTTATAATGAACATACAATGTTATCTTAAGTAGTGAGTTGAATATTTATATTTCCATTCTAGAAAAAAAAACTAATAATTTATAAAAAATATTATGATTCCAAATCCATCCATGATATAAATATAAATCATTTTTCATGTAGGTTGTTAAGGAAATTCAACAAGAACATTGCACAATATTTGTGTGAGTATGTGTGTAGAGTATATTATTATATTATAAAATCATAATTGAAAATTATATCAGAATCAGTAATTTATTATTAATTTTATTTATCTAAATTTTAATTAATTTTTAGAATTGGATGAATAAATAACAACCTTCCACGTATAAATATGTTGTTTTTCACATAATGTGTTCTTTATAAAGGATTAGTTTTATGGTGACCAATTTTGATAACTCTACATATAAAATGGAAAATTTATATTTGTATAATATAAATAATCATATAAATAAAAAAATTACAACTTAAATAATTTTTATAAATATAATTGAAATGTGTTGAAGACCAATGATTCTTATCATTCATAGAAGTGGTAGCTTTCCAACATGCACGAACACCATTTCCACTTTTCCGATTAAGTGGGAGGGTAATAGATAATGGTTATAATATCAATATAATCAAAAACTAGTATATTAAATATATTTATTACATTATATAAATATGAGAATAAAGGTTTATACATGACCGGTTGAAAAAAATTAAGGAAGTAAAAAATGTAAGTAATACCTATGTTGAAAATTTTATGCTCTCTTGATGCATGTGTCATAAATGAACAACCTAAGACACTATTTTGAGCCTAGGGGTCATGAAATATGTTTATGGTATCTAGTAGAATTAAAGTTTTCAATTTTTTTTTATTTCAAGAATGAGGTGTGGAATACATTGGGTGGATATTATCTCATTCTATAGGTGAAAAGGGGGGACAAAACATTAAAGAATGATGTCAAGTATATAAAAATATTTGAATTGGATTGGATTTTTATCAATAATTGTTGGTTGGATTTGTAGGCTATAATTTACAATTGGAATAATTTATTTTTTAAAATATAACTGTCAAAATTATTTAAAAATATTTATCCACATTAGTTGACCGATTTTAACACATAGGAATGGTGACCTAAATTTGAAAATGGTAGTTATTTTACCACTGGGATTATAAGATGACCCTTAATAAAAAATTTATATGGTTGATTTTTTTAGACCATGTAATCTAACTAAACCTGTAATTAAAATATAATAAAAATTTTAACGAAAATAGATAATGTGTTGAAGAACATTTTTTATACAAAAAATGATTTAATAATTATGTGATTATATTTTTATTTATATATTAATACAAATTAAACGAGTGATAATTTATTGGTATATATATTGAATAAACCTATTATACTATTTCTTTAATAAAAATCAACCGAATTAAAAAAAATTCCATTTGAATAAATGTATCTTCATTTTAATATAAATTTTTTACCATAATAATTAATGTTTACATTGGTTAATTAATTATATACCAAATAATGAATTTCAGCCCATTAACTAATTTAATAATCAAATTTAAAAAATTGAAATCAAGTTATATGAATAATTTTATGAAATTGTTAAAAATTAATTTTATTTCAAGAGTTCATAACAAAAACAAATTAAATAGAAATGTGTTTGTTAAATATAATAGAAGTTTATTACTTTCCTACTAATACCTATTAGATAGATGTTATATTATTTTATTGAATATAATATCAATAAATTCCATTTTCACCATTATTTAAAAATAATATAATAAATAACCTAATATATATAGGTAATTATTTAAGAAAAATTTTTTTATTCAAAACATGCTTTTATTTTTAATTTAGTTGAACTGATGGAATGTTATAATTATTTTTTGTAATAAAGAAACAAACATATTTTTTATTTATATATACAACATAAATATATTTCCTTTATATTTACATGGCAATACAATGACTAAATTTGAATGAATAAACAATGTTCCTAAATTTCTTTTCTCTCATTTCTTCATGTTGGAAAAGATATCTAGAAATACATTTATAAAATGAAAATAAAAAGGGAAATACCTAGTTATTACCATACATGTTCATATAGTAAAATGAGTAGGGACACATCGTTCCTTGGTCGTAGTAAAAGGAAATTATTTTTTCTATATCCACTTGAAATGGTAGGTTCTGGGTTAGGTTTATAGGTTTTTAAAAGATTTTGTGATCTGTTTATTCCACCAACAATGAACAATATTATCTTTTTTTATGGCTAATGTATTTAAGAAGGCTGTGGTAAAGGGGTGTGACACTTTAAAAAGTATGAGTTTCCATTATTGATAGTTCCATAACTCTCCATATCTGAGTGGGGTTAAGTGTATAGTATGATTATTTATTTTTGAACTACTATAAAATAACATTATTTGTATCTATTTATATGATTTACTCATGAACATATCTTTGATAAGTTGAGAAAATATCTAAAAAAGTAAATTAACTCCACTGTAAACCATTAAACCTTTTTCATTAGAAACATACATATATATATATCTTAATATAGATTAATGTCTCTAAAAACGATCATAAAACAAACTCTAAATTGTCTATATGGTTCTCTCACATATTGGAAGAAAGCATGATATTTTGAATGGGCATTCCATTAAAAATTACAAAAAAAATTATGAACTATATGATTAATAAAATAAATAATGAACATAAAAGAATTGGAATAGAAATATTGAATACATAACTTCTCAAGGTTCCCTTAACAGTTCATGATGTCAGTCTTACGAATGCACTCTTTCAAGAACATCAACTAATGGTACCCCAATATTATATAAATTTGTGAAGACCACTAGGATCACTTGAGTTAATCAAAAATACCCTTGATTCATTGAATCATTTATTTATTTTTAACATCCATCTAATTCATATTCTGATAATATATACGGTGATTAATTATCTGATTAGACATTTGGAAAAAATAACTTGAGATACTCATGTTGAAACACTCATATGAATATACCCCATTAATTCAAGGACCTCTAACAGAACCATTATTTCATTCTACCTAGAATGATCCATCCAATTTATTGGTAATTAAATAAGGCCCAACCTAGGAAAAGAATAGATAATAAAATCTACCTATGACAAGGACATATAAGTAGAATCATTATTAAGGAGAACCTCAGGGTACCATTCCATAACCATTAGATAAAGACCATCATATCCTTACTCTACTATAGTAATGAAAAACCTAGATTACTTGAATGAATTCATCCCCACAATCAAAAAAATGGGCAATGCCGTCTCTATACATATCCCCCACATTCCCTTTGAATATTTGAGTTCACCCATCGAGAAATATAGATTGATATCCCTGATTATAATATTCAATTTATGATTTTAATGAATTCATATAATCCATGCTGATCATAATATTTAAACATCCAGTTCAAACATAGGGAATTCCAACACAATCTCCACATCAGTAACTGACACATGACACTCCACATATTTATCTATGTCCTTCTTCCTTCCCAATGATGTATTAGGATCCATCATTAGTAGAATGAAATTTTCAATAATACCAAAAGAATATATTAAATATAAAGAGATAAAAGAATAGAAAACAACAATAAATATAATACTATAGAAGATGTAATAAGAACCATAAATAGATAATTGGGTACTAAGGATTTAGATTCATCATGTCCCATCATTATAGTATTAAAATTATTGACATTATCCCACCCAATCAATTTTTAATGAAACTATATTTCCCATTTTAATGTGGGTGAGAACCCATGCCCTTGGAAAAAGATAATCCAAATCAACTCCCCTTTGGAGGAATCTTGTATAAGTGCTTGACATAAACTATATTCCCACCCATGGGGAATATCCTTTGATCCCATATGTTTCTTGTTGAATTATAGCCAAACATCCAAATCAATAAAAAAATTCCTTACAATTCAATGTGAATAATCCAACAGTAAGAACCTAAAAACCTCATAAAAACAATACACTCACTTCTACCTGGTTCCTCATGATTTCACATCTTGATTAGTGAGGAGATCTGGATAAAGATCATGTATAGTGTAACCCCATTTAGACTCATTTTAGGTTAAATATATACCTATTCCCTATCCAATTTATCCACTTTTTAGGTATAAGTTGGTAGGTAAAAGGCAATTAGAATCAATCTGATATTGAAAATGTTCCCCATGTCAAAATTTTAATCATTATGGTAATAAATCATATTACGATTATAGGAAAATACAAAAATGGGATAAAAGAGCTTCATACTCCAACACATAATAGAATCCATGTTCCATCATCATCAATTAATATGCCTTCATCAACTCCAATTTAAAAAAGGTAAAACAGTTTACTAAAATCCTTATATAATGTAGTGTTGGTGAGAGGCTTATGAAAGATGTTTTTCACAATATAATTACACTAATTCCCACCAAATCCTTTAATTTTTTTGTATAATATCTAAGTTTATATGTTTTAGGGGTCTTTAATATTTGAATGAAATTATCCATAATTTAGACACATTCATTAGGATCTTATGTTCAATTTCCACCATAAAATACCAGTGGGGTCTAATATGAAAAATTATAATGATGTTAAACCTATTTTTAATAACTCTTTCACCTTAATTTTCAAAATATTGAATAGTTCCTATCGTGGATTCCACTAAATAAATTAAACATGGAATTTGTCTTATAAAAACCCTTCACAACTCCTTTACTTATATGAGAAGTATAATTTGTGGGATGCATTTTTCTAAAAACTTATAACCAATGATTATTTGATACAAAATTGAGTCCCAAAAAAATCTGTTAAAACCCCACTAAAATAAATGAAGGTAAACCTATATTATAAATAAAAACATTTGTAAACGATGAAAGGGTGAAATCATCAAAATAATAATAATTTTTTCAATTGTTGCTGGTTTAGATACATGGTTTGAAAAATCAGTTGAGAAATATGAGAAATAATATTGGAATGATTATTGAGCTGGATACATGGAATATACATTATTACTAATACATGTATGCATAAAAAATATACATATTCATTCCACCCTCATTTCTCCCAAAAAATAATATTTTTTAATAAACCACTCATGGGTTCTGGTAAAACCCTATAATAAAATACAATGATAAAAAATCACTTTACATAAACCCAAAATCATGATCAAATTTATACAACCACTCATAAAATCCCCTATAAAATTAATGTTTAGCATGAAGAGAGTTTGTAAAGAATTAAAATACACATACCTTTTGATCCATGATAGTCCTAAATCATATATAAAACATACCACTACATTAAAAGAGGTTTGTGATACCATTTTTTAACAAACATCCATGGGATGACCTGTCCTATCACCCTTATTTGATCACTAAAAGCCTTGAAGCACATTACCCATCTCTATTTTCTATAGACAAGAACCCGAATATCACACTGAATTTAGTAAGATTTTTCCCCTTATAATAGGCTTGAAAAATCCAACAATTGGATATCCACAACATCTCATAAGCATCATCCAATGTAAAAAAATCATCCAAACATTGTATACATAGAAATTAAAAAATTAAATACCAAAACCATTAAAAATTTTAATTTATAGAAAATAAATAAACATCATATAAATTTGTTAATTCAAACAAATACCCAAATGGTTGTAGGGAAATACAGAGTGATAAATGATATCCCAACTGAGAAAAAATAACAAAATGATCCACACTAAATAAACTCCACCAGAGTACTATCTCCATAACATTAAAACCATCCATGGGTGAGGATAATCACAAAGAGATATACAATTAAATAATAACCTTAAAATTATTTTTCTCCTAAAAAATGTCTACATAAGACCAATGGTATATACAAGTTGTGAGGAGATGTCAAATTAGGATACCACCATGACTATATGTAAGGCCTTTCTTGTAACACCCCATGATTTTATGAAAAATATTCATTTAATTTCATTGATGTCTTCTATTATACACTACACCAGGTTTAGATTGTACTATACGCAAGACCGTATTAGTTTGCAGTATACGCAACACTATTCTTAGATCATCTTACACACATTTTCATGTTCATTTGATAGTTGTTATTCTACACAACATTGAATGTATATATATATATAATCAATGTATAAATAAAATATCGTTGGATACTGTAATACACAACAACAAAGGAGTCTTTCACTACACACAACATCTACTTGTCTTACATTAGACGTAATCACAACCTTCCATGATAGCATGTGTTGTACGTAATATCAAGTTTCAGCAAACAATGATATGCTATTAAAATATTATATAAACTAGCCGTTATGAATAGTAATACCCACTTTTTGGAATTTTTTAAATTTTATCATTCAAAATGGACTTCATTTTTGGATTTGGAATATCGAAATTATCCTAGGGTGAATTTTTGGTATTTTTCTAAAAACTTTCCATTTTTGATGAATAGTGAAAACACTAGGTTACTATTTAAAAACGAACATTTTATTTAAATAGTTATTTATTTTATTGAAATTTATTTTTTGTCAAAATTGATACATAATACCTATATAAGTTCAATTTAATTCATTGGAGACATTTTATAATAATTTTAGATATATAAAAATTTTATAGAAATTTTCACCGTCTTTTATCCACCTCCTAGGAGAATTTGGAAATTCACATAAAACATAATTTTACCATTTCTCTGAGTGGAATTTAAAAAATCTGAAATACAAGTTTAATATCAAGGACTAAAATGTGGTTTAATGAGATGAAATGTTTTTTTGGTGAATTGTAACTTTTTACTTTTATTTACCATAGTTAAAAGTAAATAGGGTAATTAAGGGTAAATTGATATTATAATTACCCTAACACATGTCCTAATTCTATTGTATAAGTGTAATTCAACCCAAAACAACCTTAGAAATAAAATATGACCATTTAGGTCCACTTGGATTAGATTAGGACATTTATTATTAATTTACTTAAAGAAGGGTTAAAATTGTTAAAATCAAAGTGTAATAACTAAATCATTTTTAATATAGAGTTATACATAAGATAAATTAGACTATAAATATTCATTAGAAATATAATTATATTTACTAAATAATGGTATTTTATTTATAATTTTTATACCTTATATAATTTAATTTAGTTATGACACAACGATGATGCAGTAATTACCTTATTAATAGAATAATAACATAATTGATGTTATAAATAACTAAATAAATGTAATTTTAGACTTTTTATGAATTACACTAATTTATAGGTGAATATGACATGTTATTATATATTTAATTAAGTTTTTTTATAACTAATAATGTGGTTATAATTTTCACAAAAATCTTGTCCAAATAATGTCAAAATTGACATAAAATAGTTTTTAATAAAATGTTATATTATTATTTATTATTTTATTCCTAAAAATCTAAGGTTAGGCCAAATGACTTAGATAAGGATATATATATTAATAATGAACCACTTGGGGTTCTTTTGGATTGTTATAGTAAGTTTATTAACCATATATTGTAAGAAAACAAAAAGACACGGTAAAAGTTAAATTATTTAACCTAGAGATAAATCTAAATGATAAGGATAAAATAGTAACCTAAACTTTTCTAAAACCTATTTTATGAGGGGATTTAGACGAATCCCCACCATATATTCTAAATAAATCAATTTGGAGCTATTAAAAACCAAATATGACTTTATTATAAAATAATATTTTGAGTTTTCCTAAGGTGCCCCTCTCCTCCCTTATAAAAAGGGAACGCCTTCCCTCTTCTCATCACACCATGTTGACCGTTGGAGATCATCCAACCCCGGCCCATTTCTCTTCTCCACATCCCTAGAAACATTGTTGAGGTCTTGGTCTTCTAAAAATACCAACTCTACTTCCTTAAGAGGATGCTTAAATGAGTAGCGTCGAAGAAGAGGTAATCTCTTCTTCTGATTCTCTCAAGTTTCTTTCTTTTTATAGTTCTTATTCTTTAGTTGTCTCATTATAAAGTAATAAAATCAGTATCACGTATATACTGATATGTTATTATAAATATGAAACAACCCTATTTTACATTCAATCCATCCTACAGAAAATTAAATCACCGCGCGTGCGTACGTACAGAATACCTTCTCCACGCTGTGGGGTAATCTGTTTTCAACTACCACCATACTTGGATGGGTATAATGGTGTAAATAAATAACTATATAGGATTATTGTAATGTGATATTTATTCTGAAATATTATACATACACTTCAATACAATTCCATGATCAAGGGAATGATATCGTCGATCATGTGTATATACAGACTACCATCTCCACGACGTGATGAGATTCATTCTCCATGTTAACCATTCATGATTGATTATAAAGTATTTATAATGAATAATAATGAAATTTATGACATAATAATAATAGTGGATTTATGTATATATATTTATGTCATCTATATAATTTCATTCAATTCAATAAGGAAACGAAAACAACGTTCATGAGTACGTATGACCTACCATCTCCATAAACGGTGTATTTCATTCCATTTATCGACCTATCATATATTATAAATAAATCATGTTTTACATTCTTGAATAATGTAAATCAGGATATAAGTAAAAATATCAAGAATAATAATTCGAAACTCGTATGATAAATGAAACGATTTTACCCAAAACGATGCTTTAACATGGAATTTACAAAAGAACGGGTAATATAAATTCATAAGTGAACAATATATGATATCATAACAATAATTATGATTCTGTAATAAGTCAATGAAATTATTTAAATCATTATATAGGATTCTCAGAAACATACAAAGCATATCATACATAAGGTAAGGGAAAATCTCACAATCTCATTTTTATCTGAGATTGTTTATACTTTGGTATTTACTCGAGTGTATTTATCATCCACATACATGTTTCCTCAATATGTAATATTATTTCAATTCTCCTATAATTTTTTAAATTCTATATTACTCATTTATGTGTTTTAGTAAAATACATGAACGGAATATTTTTTCGGTTTTCATATGATGTACTTTTTGACTTTTCTAGCCAAAGTAGGAGAAGAATGTTTTTTTAACTTATACGGCATGAATGGATTTTTATGATTTCATAGAACATTATTTCCATGAAGCTTCCTTTACATGTTTTCAAGTTAATTTTTAATCAACTTCATTTAGTTTAAAATTTTATAACATGTTAAGAAGGGAATTTTTTTTATGTAGAAAAGTCATTTTCCTCAAGAATGGAGTTCAAGAATTTTATCAAAATTATTTTTCATATAAGATAATATAGGGTTCTGTTTCTATTCATATTTTTACATTGATTTGATTATGTTATGATAGAATTATTTTTATGAAGTCCTTTTATTTTATGATTTATGTTAGGATGGCATGATGTTTAAGAATCCCATTTTTATTACATGGGTTATGCTACGATGTACGATTTATGATTTTGTGGCACACATAAGAATGGTTTCATTATGAGATGGGTGTGACATATATCTACCTCTACTGAATTGGGTAAAGACATATATCTCATGACATTTACATGGATGGAATGGTAAGTTAATCCAGTTCAGTGATACAGGACTGGAATGAGGAGTGAAATCGATTTATAAAGGGACTTTTCCCACTAATATGGTCATGGAAGAAATGCATTGGCTACTATGAAAAACATAATAAGTGCTGAATGGTTTCCACAATTACATGATTTATTCCCATGCTATTTTATCAAGATTGATGTTCCATTATGATACATGTCTTACGTACTTCCAAGATTTACGTCTCTGATCATGATTTTTATGTGTAAACATTATGTTCATGTTTTTAAGTTCAATTGTATATGGTTTGTTTTATTTTCTCCATGTTTGACCTTACTGAGCATTTTAGCCCACCCTTTATATGTTTTCTTTTCCCTAGGATTTCAAGAATGGTTTTAGGTAAGAAAACCAAAAGGGGAAGATATTTATGGGATATGTTGACGATCTTTCACCAAGATTAGATGATTACGTTCCGAGTCGCCAAAGATGATAAAATATTACGATCCATGAGTTTTGGTTATTCTTATGTATTAAGTATTCTGAAAAAGTAATGTATTATCCATGTACGTCAAGCTTTGGGTCTCTACAGTTGGTATCAGAGGAAAGGATTAGTTATCCTTTGGAAACTAGGATGCAAAAACATTAGTGAGATCCCTAGAGATATTTTAAGGTATGTCTAGGGATTCCACTATGGTTAAGTATAAGTATAGGTTATAGTACTAGAATTATGGTAACGATCTTAGAATTTTACCTAAGATGTTAGATATTAAAGGTTCACCCCCATTATTATAATGTTTTTCTAGCATATGTTTTGCCTCTTACACTATTCTTTTTGGGTTTTAGATGATGACTAGAACCCAAAGGAACCATCTTGATCAATGTAATGGGTAATGCAATGATTTTCCTTTTGAACAAAACAATGTTTTGGGAGTTGGAGTGAAAAATCTTATTGCTATACTTACACAAGATATGAATCATTATGGACATCCAAATGAGAAGAGAAGGGAACAATATTCTTTTGAGTCCTTCATGAGGAAACACCCAACTTCTTTCAATAGGTCTTGTGATCCAATTGTTATTGAAAAATGGATCAGTACCATTGAAAAGATATTTTCCATACTTCGCTGTTCGAAACATCATAAAGTCATTCTAGTTGTTTACCGTTTATACGGTGAAGCAGACCAGTGGTGGACTCTAGTTATGATTACAAGGCCCCAAGATGAAATTGAGTCCATGGAATGGGACAAGTTCAAGAACTTGTTTTTCAGTAATTAATTCCCTCATATTCTTCAAAAAAATATGAAAAAGGAGTTCCTTGAGCTTAATCAAAAGGATGGAAAATCTGTTGGTATATACGAAGAAAATTTTACAAGGCTTGCAAGTTATGGATCTGGCATTATCATCCAACCTGAAAGTAAAGTTGATCGATTCTTCAAGCACTTAAAACCATGTCTTCAAAGGGCATTTGCTATAAGAGACATCAGTAGCTATGAAGAAATTGTGTGTTGTGCTATCAAGGTAGAAATGGAAGATGGTGGTACATATCCATCTCATTCTTTTGACATGAAACGAATGATGGAGTTCAAGGAGAAATCTCAGAATAATGGTGAAAAGAAGATGAATGTTTCTTTATGCTCAAAGTGTGGAAAGAAGCATGGTGGAGATTGTCTTAAAGGGACTAGAAAATGTTTTAAGTGTGGAGAAGAAGGTCATCGAGCAACTGAGTGTCGAAGTAATAGAAAAAGCATTGCTAATGATGTGAATAATGAAAATATTGCATATAAGGCACCACCAACACTTCAATGATTCAAGTGCAAGGAAATGGGGAATTATTTTAATCAATGCCCTAATCCAAGGGTTAATGATGATTGACATGAGAAACCACTAAAGGAAAAAGAAAAAGGGACGTTACATGAGATCACTATTGGTGATGTTGAATATGAAAACGAAGTGGTGGAATGATTAAGTGTTTATGTAATGAGATTCCAAAATAATGTTGTATATAGTATCGTGGAATATTGGAATATTTATATATTGGTCTATTGTGATTTTCAATAATTTTATGGTACAGGTAACCATGGATAGTGATTGAGATATTTTTGGAAAGAAGATTATATGCGCATAATGAAGGGATAAGTAGAAAATGAAATTCTTGAATGTATTCATGAGATCATGACTGATATATGGAAAACGTTATATCATGGTTTGAGTATATAGAATTTTTGGATTTTGGTATGTGGAAGAAGTTAACTTTTGACAGGATTCATGTTTTCAATAAGAATAAATGGTTATTCGTTTTTCAATAGAATAGAAGATTAATGTATTCACATGTTTGTATTGCGATCAACAAGATATATCTTTTGATATATAAGGGATAAATGATGGTATTCACGTGCTAGTTATATGACCTTTTTTTGTAATCATTCCCTTTATACTGTGAGAAGTATTTTGGATAAGCATAATGATTGGAATGGATTATATTGAACATAATTTAGTATTGTTTATGGATAGAATTTTTTTTCGACATTATTGATATAATGTTATAATAGTGTAGTTTAAGAAAAGGGGAAACCTGCAGAACGTGCGACAACCCATCACATCGGACAAGGATGCGGGAATCGAACCGACAACCAAAGAGCGACATGCCTTTATCGCCTACTAATATCCTACACGAAGTCCCTATTTAGTAGAAAGTAGTTTTATTTTATTAAGAAGGATGATAGATTTAGTATAAGTCCATTTTGGAACCATATCTGATTAATCTCACCATAAATGGAGTTATGTATATAACTTTTTCTAACCCTATGTTTGAGACAGATGGAATGACCTATCATTCTATCGCATGATCTGCTAACACTTCAAGAAAGACAAATTCAACTTTATTTCTTTATGAGATGTACTGGAAATTATTCAAGGCATGAGCGACGTTGATATTGTACCAAAATCAAGTGGTATTTCTTTTAATTCAAAAATTATTCAACTTTAGGGAAATGATCTTGAAAACCAAAAATGATGTCCTAGTGCTCTTATATCTGATGAATCAGATGGTACCTTAGATCATTAAAAATTTATGGCTTTGTGATTGTTGGCTTTTTCATATCCATGTCCTCTACTACTCTTCATCAGAAGTTGATGGTTATATTTATCTTCTATATCCATATTTTCACATATGTTCCCTTCTGTGGAAACCCAGTGATTAGTTAGTTTGGGTAACCGTTACATTTCATACTTTAGTTTTTAAAGTCATGTTTTGGTATTCCTTTTTACGATGTGGGTTTCAATTAAATAAACATTCAAGTAGTAAACCATTTATAACCCCGACAAATTTTGAGGGCGGAATTCATTTTAAGGGGGTAGAAAGTAACACCCCAAGATTTTATGAAAAATATTATTTTAATTTCATTGATGTCTTTTATTATACACTACAAAAAGTTTAGGTTGTACTATACGAAAGACAGTACTAGCTTGCAGTATACAAAAAACTATTCTTGGATCGTGTTACATAGAATTTCAAGTTCATTTGATAGTTATTCTACGCAAAATTGTGTGTGTATATATATATATATATTCAATGTATAAATGAAATATGGTTGGATTCTGTTATATGAAACAACAAAGGAGTCATGCACTACATACAACCATGACTTAGTGTACACTACACGTAATCACGACCTCCCACGATAGCATGTGTTGTACGCAATACTGAGTTTCACTAATCAAAGATATGCTATTAAAATATTATATAAACTAGCCGTTATGAATGGTAAAACCCACTTTTTGGAATTTTATAAATTTTATCATTCAAAATAGACATCATTTTATGATTTGGAATATCAAAATTAGTCAAGGTTGTTTTTTTGGTATTTTTCTGAAAACTTTCATGTTTTTGATGAATAGTAAAAACACTAGGTTACTATTTAAAAAACAAATTTTTATTTAAATTAGTATTTATTTTATTTAAAATCATTTCAGGTCAAAATTGATACATAATACCTATATATATTCAATTTAATTAATTGGAGTCATTTTATAATAATTATAGATCTATAAAAATTTTATTGATCTTTTCACTGTCTTTTACCCACCTCCTAGGAGAATTTGGAAATTCACATAAAAAATAATTTTACCACTTATGTGAGTGGAATTTCAAAAATCTGAGAGACACAGTTAATATCAAAGACTAAAATGTGGTCCAATGAGATTAAAATAATTTTTTGTGAATAGTAACTTTTTACTTTTATTTACCACGCTTAAAAGTAAATAGTGTAATTAAAGGTAAACATGATATTATTATTACCCTAAAACATGTCCTAATTCTATTGGATAAGTATAATTCGACCAAAAACAACATTAGGAATAAAATATGACCATTTAGATCTACATGGATTAGATTAGTACATTTATTGTTAATTTATTTAAAGAAGGGTTAAAATAGTTAAAATCAAAGTTTATTTACTAAATTATTTTTAATATTGGGTAATACATAAGATAAATTTGACTATAAATATTAATTAAAAATATAAAAAGATTTATTAAATAATTTTATTTTATTTATAAATTTTATACATACAATAAATTAATTTATTTATGACACAATGATGATGCAGTAATTACCTTATTAATGAAATATTAACATAATTGATGTTAAAAATAACCAAATAAATGTAATTTTTGAATTTTCATGAATTCCACTAATTTTATAGGTTAATATTACATGTTAGTATTTATTTAATTAACTTATTTCTAACTAATCATGCTTTTATAATTTTCAAAAAAATCATGTACCAAATAGTGTCAAAATTGACATAAAATAGTTTTTAAATCAAATATTATATTATTAATTGTTATTTTATTCCTAAAAATCTAAGGATCTTCCAAATGACTTAGATAAGAACAGATATATTAATAATGAACCACTTGGTGTTTTTGTGGTTTGTTATAGTAAGTTTATTAACCATATAGTGTAAGAAAACAAAAAGACACGGTAAAAGTAAAATTATTTAACAGAGAGTTAAATCTAAATCTTAAGGATAAAATATTAAACTAAACTTGTCTAAAAACTATAGGATGAGAGAATTTAGTCCCATAATCACCTTAGCTTCTAAATAAAATAATTTCTGGCTATTAAAAACCGAATATGACTTTATTATAAAATAATATTTTGAGTTTTCCTAAGGTGCCCCTCTCCTCCCTTATAAAAAGGGCACCCCTTCCATCTTCTCTTCACAACCCTTTGAGCCTTGAAGCTCGGCCGGAACCTGACCATTTCTATTCTCCACATCCCTAGAGTCATTCTGGAGGTTCTGATCTGCTCAAAAGACGAACTCAACTTCCTTAAGAGGAAGCTTACAGGAGGTGCGTCGAAGAAGATGTAATCTCTTCTTCCGATTCCCTCATGTTTCTTTCTTCTTCTACTTATTCTTCTTTAGTTGTCTCATCATAAAGTAATAATATCAGTATTAATTATATACATATATTTTATTATAAATATTAAGCAAACCTATTTCACCTTTTATCCATCCTATGGAAAATCAAATCACCGCGCGTGCGTACGTACGGAATCCGTCTCCACACCATGGTGTAATATATTTTCGACTACCACCTTAATTGGATGGGTATAATGGTGTAAATAAATCATTATATATGATTATTTTAATGTGATATTGATTCTGAAATATTATACATACACTTAAATAAAATTCCATGATCATTGAAATGATATCATCAATCGTGCGTACGTACAGACTACCATCTCCACGACGCGATATGATTCATTCTCCATGTTAACCATTCATGAATGATTATAAAGTATATATAATGAATGTTGTACCTCTCGTACCCCTCGTGGTTTAATTTTCATGATCAAAATCACTCTCTTATTTATCTATTACTATTTTAAGTGTTTTTGGATGATAGGCATGATTTCAGGTGGCCAAGGAATTGGGCCAAGAAAGCAAGGAGCCAAAGTGGACTGATTTTCAGTCCACCGGCCAACCGGTGGAAGACCACCGGCGAGCCGATAGAGGCCTGGACAGAAGGCATCCCTCTGTCTAGACCACCGGCCAACCGGTGTCCCATCACCGGCCAGCCGGTGGAACCCAGACAGAAGGCTGAGCCACTGCCTCTGCACCGGCCTACCGGTGGCCTCAGCACCGGCCAGCCGGTAGCACCCAGCCAGAACAGTGTTTGCCATGTCTCAGCACCGGCCAACCGGTAGCCTCCTCACCGGCCAGCCGGTGGAGCTTGGGCAGAATTTATCTCCATTTTACAAGCACCGGCCAACCGGTGGCCTAGCACCGGTCAGCCGGTGGAGCCAGTTAAACTAGTCATTGGGCCTTTGACCAGACCTGTCCACTTGCCTCCCAACGGCTCCGAAGCCTTTTCCAACGACTCCGAAGACCTCCAAAGGCCATATGAGGGTTCCCCCTCTATAAATAATGGACTAGGAAGCCCCAGAACAACACCGGAACCCTAACCAAGCCATACGAAAGACAACAGACACATTTTTCATCATTTGGCGAACCTCCGGCGGATTCCTTCAAGAAACCTCAAATTGCTCCAACACATTTCCACATCCAAGGAGCACCACCAAAGAAGCTTGGGAGAGCTCTTCATCAACTCCATCAATCCTTTGGTGCCCAAGACTTCCCCATTACGGTTTTTCTTGCTTTATTTATTTTGAGCATCAAATTGGGTTTGTGCCTACAAACCCCATCTCTTTCTCTCATTCTCTCTTTTGGGTTTTCACACCACCTTCAAGGTGTGAAGAGGTTGGTCAAGCCTTTCCTTTAAAAGGCTTGAGATAGAGGTGAGCTAGCCTTCACCTGTAAGAAGGCTAGTGGGTTCTTGCTCAACCATTTAAAGCAAGTGGGTTCTTGCTCAACCAATAAAAGAAAGCTGTAATAGGTTCTAGACTAACCTTAAAGTCTAGTGGGTTTCTTGCTAAAACCATTGAAAAGCAAGCGGTAGTAAATCTCTCAACGGTTGGGTTGAGAGCAGAGACGTAGGCTTGGGTTTAAGCCGAACTCCATTCTCAATTTTGTTTCTTGCCTATTTTATTTCCGCTGCACTTTCAACTTTGATTTTAAATTGTTAATTATTTTTTTAAAAGGAAATTCACCCCCCCTCTTGCCATCACATCCTTCTTTCTCCGCCCAACAATTGGTATCAGAGGGAAATTTGAGTAATACCCTAACCGGTTTCAAATTTAAGATCCATTGTGATGGCATCAACCTCTTTCACACCCGAAGGCTATTCTTTGGGTCGTGCTCCATTTTTTGATGGAACCGACTATAACTATTGAAAAACCCACATGACCACTTTTCTTAGAAGTATAGGTTATCCTATTTATAAAATTGTCATGCATGGTTATTCACTTTCCTCTCCCAATGAATCCAAATGGACTCAAGACGATATTAAAAATTTTGAGCTTGATGGAAAAGCCATGAACGCTCTTCATTGCGGCCTTGATCGTAATGAGTTCAATCGAGTTTCCACATGCACTACATCACATGAAATTTGGAAACTATTGGAGGTTACCCATGAGGGGACCAACAAAGTTAAGGATACTCGATTGGACATGTACCATCAAGATTTTGAGTCTTTTTCCATGCATCCATCCGAATCTATTTCGGAAATGTTTACACGCTTTATTGACGTTTGCAATGGTAGAAAATACCTTGGAGATAATATTTCTGTAGAAACGATGGTCAAAAAGATCATATGGATCCTACCAAGCTCATGGGCACCGAAAGTCACGGCAATCCAAGAAGCAAAGGACATCAAGAACATGCCGGTCGAAGAGCTCATCGGATCCCTCATGACTTATGAGATCACCATGAGGAAGAAAGCTGAAAAGGAAGGCAAACCAATCAAAGTTCCAAAGAACATCGCCTTCAAGGTTCAACAAGAAGAAAACTACTCCTCTTCATCATCTTCCTCTTCATGAGGCGATTCCGAAATGGAGAATCATTCCCGCAAGATGCACAAATTCATGAAGAAGCACAAGAAGAAGAAATCCTACAAGGCTCAACCCAACGAAAAATCCGAGCCCGAGGTAACATGTTACGGGTGTGGCAAGAAAGGACATTACAAGCCCGATTTCCCACTCAACAAGAAAAAGGCCAAGCAAAAGGAAAAGAAGAAGGCTTTCAAGGCCACTTGGAGTGATAGCTCCACATCCTCCTCCTCCTCCTCCTCAAGTGACAACGGTAAAAAATGCCTAATGGCATTTCATGAGGTAACATCTTCCGACTCCTCATCCTCTAGTTCTTCAAATTCTTTTAATCATCTATCATATGAGGATCTCCAATATGCTAGAGATCAATTGGAGGAAGGTTTTCACGAACTTTCTTCCAAATTTGTTGCTTTAAAAAATAATTTCAAAAAACTCTCTTCCGAAAAGGAACAACTTCTCAAAGAAAAGGAAGAATTGTCCCTCAAAGTCCAAAACCTTCCCGATGTTGATTCTATGGAATCAAAAATCAAAGATTTAAGGGAATCTCTCTCCAAGTTCACCCAAGGGGAACAAAATTTGACCAAATTGCTAGGTTCCCAACGCATATCTAGAACCACCGAAGGGCTTGGCTATTCCAAGCAAGCTTCCTCTTCCCATGCTCCAACTTTTTTTTAAGGGGGAGCTCCCAATTTAAATTTTGTAATTATTGCAAAAAACCCGGGCACTTAATTTATGAGTGCGATTGCAAAAATGCCCGGTATGGTAGGCCCAAAACCATTTTCCTTAATGATGAATTTTATAGGAAAAGACCCGCCACTAGACAAGTGTGGATTGAAAAATCCCTTTTAGCAAGTCTCACTAGACCAAAATTTGTCTCGGTTTCAAAAACCTCTCCCCGGTGATTTTTTGTTTTTATTTAGGGGGAGTTAGGATCGTTTAAGCATTTTTCGATTCAAAACGTTCAATTCAAATTTTTTCGATTCAAAACTTTCAATTCAAAACATTCAATTCAAAATTTCAATTCAAAAATTTCAATTCAAAACTTTCAATTCAAACATTCAATTCAAAACTCTCAATTCAAATTTCAAAAATTTCAATTGGTTTAAAATCTCAATCTTGTTTTTCAAAACCTTTCCCTCAATCAATTTTTATGCCCCGTGCTATTTTGATAATCACAAAGGGGGAGAAATTCTTGGTTGATTGGGGGAGAAATATTTCTCTCATGCTTTAAAGGATAAATTTGAAAGTAAAGCAATTTAAAGCATGCCTTTCATTTCTTTTTTACATTGTTGTTTTGGTGATTGTGATCATCAAAATAGGGGGAGATTGTTGTACCTCTCGTACCCCTCGTGGTTTAATTTTCATGATCACAATCACTCTCTTATTTATCTAATATTGTTTTAAGTGTTTTTGGATGATAGGCATGATTTCAGGTGGCCAAGGAATTGGGCCAATAAAGCAAGGAGCCAAAGTGGACTGATTTTCAGTCCACCGGCCAACCAGTGGAAGACCACCGGCCAGCCGATAGAGTCCTGGACAGGAGGCATCCCTCTGTCCAGACCACCGGCCAACCGGTGTCCCATCACCGGCCAGCCGGTGGAACCCAGACAGAAGGCTGAGCCACTGCCTCAGCACCGGCCAACCGGTGGCCTCAGCACCGGCCAGCCGGTAGCACCCAGCCAGAACAGTGTTTGCCACTGTCTCAGCACCGGCCAACCGGTGGCCTCCTCACCGGCCAGCCGGTGGAGCTTGGGAAGAATTGATCTCCATTTTACAAGCACCGGCCAACCGGTGGCCTAGCACCGGTCAGCCGGTGGAGCCAGTCAAACTAGCCGTTGGGCCTTTGACCAGACCTGTCCACTTGCCTCCCAACGGCTCCGAAGCCTTTTCCAACGGCTCCGAAGACCTCCAAAGGCCATATGAGGATTCCCCCTCTATAAATAAAGGACTAGGAAGCCCCGGAACAACACCGGAACCCTAACCAAGCCATACAGAAGACAACAGACACATTTTTCATCATTTGGCGAACCTCCGGCGGATTCCTTCAAGGAACCTCAAATTGCTCCAACACATTTCCACATCCAAGGAGCACCACCAAAGAATCTTGGGAGCGCTCTTCATCCACTCCATCAATCCTTTGGCGCCCAAGACTTCCCCATTACGATTTTTCTTGCTTTATTTATTTTGAGCACCAAATTGGGTTTGTGCCTACAAACCCCATCTCTTTCTCTCATTCTCTCTTTTGGGTTTTCACACCACTTTCAAGGTGTGAAGAGGTTTTTCAAGCCTTTCCTTTAAAAGGCTTGAGATAGAGGTGAGCTAGCCTTAACCTATAAGAAGGATAGTGGGTTCTTGATCAACCATTGAAAGCAAGTGGGTTCTTGCTCAACCAATAAAAGCAAGCTATAATAGGTTCTAGACTAACCTTAAAGTCTAGTGGGGTTCTTGTTAAAACCATTGAAAATCAAGCGGTAGTAAATCTCTCAACGGTTGAGTTGAGAGCGGAGACGTAGGCTTGGGTTTAAGCCGAACTCCGTTATCAATTTTGTGTCTTGCCTATTTTATTTCCGCTGCACTTTCAACTTTGATTTTAAATTGTTAATTATTTTTTTTAAAAGGCAATTCACCCCCCCTCTTGCCATCACTTCATTCTTTCTCCGCCCAACAATGAATAATAATGAAATATATTACCTAATAATGATACTGGATTTATGTATATATATATATATATTTCATCTACTTAATTCCATTCAATTCAATAAGGAAACAAAAACAAACGTTCATGCAAACATACGGCCTACCGTCTCCATGAACGGTGTATTTCATTCCATTTATCGGTCTATCCTATATTATATAAAAATCATGTTTTACATTATGGAATTATGTAAATCAGGATATAAGTAATAATATCAAGAACAACAAGTCAAAACTCGTATGATAAGTGAAACGATTTTACCCAAAACGGTGCTTTAACATGTAATTTACAAAAGAACGGGTAATATTAATTCATAAGTGAACCATATATGATATCATAACAATGAATGTGATTATTTAATAAGTCAATGATATTATTTAAATAAGTATACAGGAGGTTCGGAAACATACGAAGCATATCATACATAAGGTAAGGGAAAATCTCACAATCTCATTTTTATCTTAGATTGTTTATACTTCGGTATTTACTGGGGTGTATTTATCATCCACATACATGTTTCCTCAATATGTAATATTAAATTTATCCTCCTACAATTGTATAAATTCAATATTACTCATTGGATAGTTTTAGTAAAATATATGAAAGGAATATTTTTTCATTTTTCATACAAGGTACTTTTTGACTTTTCCGGACAAAGTACGAGAAGAATGTTTTTTAACTTATACGACATGAATGAATTTTTATGATTTAATAGAACATTATTTCCATGAAAATTACTTTACATGTTTTCAAGTTTATTTTTAATCAACTTCTTTTAGTTTAAAATTTTATGACATGTTAAGAATGGAAAAATGTTTGTGAAGTAGAAAGGATATTTTCTTCAAGAATGGAGTTCAAGTATTTTATCAAAATTATTTTCCATCTAAGATAATGTTGGGTTCTGTTTCTATCCCTATTTTTACAATGATTCAATTATGTTATGATGGAATTATTTTTATTATGTCCTTTTATCTTATATGATTTTTTTTATGATGACATGGTGTTTCAGAATCCCATTTTTATTACATGGGTTATGCTATGATGTATGATTTATGATTTTTAGGCACATATAAGAATGGTTTCATTATGAGATGGGTGGGAACTATATCTCCCTACAATGCATTGGGTAAAGACTTATATCTCATGAGATAGACATGGCTAGAATGGTATGTTAATCTGGTTTAGTGATATATGACTAGAACAAGGAGTGGACTCGATTAAGAAAGGGACTTTTTCCACTAAGATGGTCTTGGAAGCAATGCCTTGGCAACTATGGAAGTCATAGTAACTGTTGAATTGATGCCACAATTACACGATTTATTCCCATGCTATTTTATCAAGATTTATGTTCTATTATGATACATGTCTTACGTACTTCCAAGATATATTTCTTTGCTCAAGATTTTGATGTTTAATCATTATGTTCATGTTTTTAAGTTCAATTGTATATGGATTGTTTTATTTTATCCATGCTTACCCTTACTGAGAATTTGAGATCACCCTTTATATGTTTTCTTTTCCCCAGGATTTCAGGAAAGGTTTTAGGTATGAAAAACAAAAGTAGAAGATCTTTATGGGAGATGTTTATGATCTTTCACCAAGCTTAGAAGATTACGTTCTGAGTTTCCATAGACACTCAACTATTACGATTCTTGAGTTTTGGTTTTTATTATGTATTAAGTATTCCGAAAAAGTAATTTATTGTCCATGTACGTCAAGCTTTGGGTCTCTACATTTCTCTATGAAAAAAAATAAAAAATCTAATTTTGAGCTATTCCACATTGATAACATTTAATTAAAAATTATTATGGTTTTATTAATATAAAATACCTATAAAAACGTTCGTAACTTGGGATTAATTAAAATTTAATTAAAGCCACATGGAATAAATGATTTGAATCACAGAAATAAAAAATAGGAATAATCATTAAAATAAGAAACATTGTATGTCAAATATTTATATTTTAGGTTTATAACAATTGGCCATCAAAATAAAACAACGAATAATCAATAATGAATCGTAGGATCAAACAAATGTTTCTATATAGGAAAAATTTTAGAAAAATTTTAAAGATGTTTTAGATAGTAAATATAGTTTGAAATATCTATTATTTTTTTCAATGACCTTGGAAGACTTCATTGGGCTCTATTTTTCCTCATTAGAAATATTCTTTTTCAAGTTATCATTAGTCCTCTTAGGAAAAATTAATTCAATGGGATCCATCATTCCTTTTGGAAACACTCCCCATATATTTTTTTGATTTAGTATATGGTTCTAATTATCATTTTCATTATCACCACCAATGTATCCTTTGTTACACACATTTCCAAATTCATAATTTATTATAAATGAAGATTTCATAAATCTCATAATACCATAATAAAAAAAATAATTAAACATAATAAGAAACATGTTTTAAAAAACACTTCAAAACCCCATTTGAAATAATTAATCATTATTGAAGCATTTTACGTAATATTTTACATGAATCCAATCAAACTCTATTTTAAAATCAATTTTAAAACGTGATGTTTGCACAATATTTCATGAATGAGAGAAACCATCTATAAATGATCATTAATAAATAAATTTAATGAAAATTAAATTCGCAAAACACTAAATGAAATCATGAACTAAAATTAATATGAGGAAAACACTCATTAATAGAGACACCTTCTTCAAAACAAAATAAAAACTGTATTTTTTTTAAAACATATGAATAATATCGGATGATTCTACATGAATATAAACCCCAATAACACAATAAAAGATCCTCAAACAACATCACTAATGTTGGTCACATGGAATTATATGGTTTCAGTACTACATGAAAATTAAATATGAAATGATGTAAAATGGACTAAGATGAAGAAAAATGTTAAATCTAGATTACATCATGATAAATGATTATATATCTAAGGATATCCAAAAAATAAACAAAGAAGAATAATTATAAATTTATGGAAGATAAACTATGTTTAAATATATAAGAAGAAGGGTGGATTCATATATAAATCTCACCCGGTAAAAATGGTAATTATCTAGGATTTTCATGCCACATATATCCTAAATGTTTTGGAAAAAAAATGTTTCTACAATGCAGGAGCTACTACATTCCCAAACTAATGTTACAAGATTCTTAGATATCAGTACATGGCTAGAAAATTATTCAAAATAAATTATCCCTTGAATATATCTATCGCATTGTCAGATGCATGATTACTACTAACCATGTGAATAGAATGAACACATTTATGTTTCCTAAAATAACAAATTTTGTAACTTATAACTCATGTTAACACTTAATATAGATTTAATAATTAATTAATCATAGAAAAATATGTACTTGTGGAAGAATAGATTCATAGTATACAAAAAATAAATTTTACTATTAAATAGAAATCATTACATAAAGTGAATAATAATGTCACAATGATAATGATTAAAGGAAAAAAATTATAAAAAAATGTTACAAATTTATGGGGTTAATAGATAGTGGAAATATGGATACTCTAGGTAGTTTATATCCTATCAGAAAGAGATAGAAAAATTAATAAGTATCTATGCATAGAGAAATCAAGGTCAATCACAAAATGGAGTTTAAATTCAAAAGGTGATATCATAAAATGATAACCAATGAACCCATGTGTTTTTTACAATGTATGAGAATCTTACCCATAATATAGAAAATTAAATAAAAAAGACAACATCTCGTGTTGAAAATTTGAATAAGAATAATAAAGAATCTAAAGATGAATGTATTTTCAGGGATTATAAAAAAACTACTAACCCACTAAAGTCATCTAGAGGAAAAATATGACCATGTATCCTATGTAAAATAATGATAAATTTTTTAAAAAAACAATCATGAACTCCTTACCCAATATATATGTTAAGAAGAGAATCCATGTTGATAATAATCTATCAACCTGGCCACTCTCACGGATGTGATCTAATGCCCCTCATAATTCCTCTTTAATTTTTTTTATATATTTATATGGAAGATAAAGAGTTTAATTATGTTGGAGATGATGTGATAATGTTATTTGAGACCCATCATTCAATATTATTATAGAAATTTTATATTTTAAAGAAATTTAGGTATCCAAATATCATATTCCCACCCTTTTGTTGATTGTGAAAAATATACTCAAAAAAGGGGGACATATATTGAGTTAAAACATTGTAGTTATCTATAGTTCATTTAAATATATGTTAGTTTTTTTAGGATGAGTACATATGAAAATTTTCTTTATTTATACGATAAAATGTGAAACATGAGTTTGTAAGACATGATGAAAAATTTAGGGATAAATTTATAGTTCAAATTATTTAGCCATATTTTTTACAAAATATTTTTCACATGTATTCGAAGTTATTATTAGATGATTAATTTTTATTAAGAAAAATGAAATTAAATATATAACTGAAGAAAATTAGTATTTTATTTATTTTATGAAAAATGGAATATATAATTTTTATTCAGAGAATATGGTTAGATATGAATAGGACATTCCCTTACATTTTCATGATTTTTTTATATAAGGGGAGAAAGTATTATATATTTTGGTAATGTTTTTATTTTTTAATAGATTCATAGGTGTATTTTGATGATCTAAAATATATTATAATAATTAGATGTATTTATTTTATATTTTTACAAAATATCAATGTGATATTACGTAAATACAGATTGAATTTGGGTGATGCAGTGGAGAACAATAAGTGAATATGCAAATATTAGTTACTACCCATTCAAAAATTAAAAAATGTTGTTCCAAAACACATATATATGAGAAATTTGAATATGATGTTATGGAAAATAATGATTATTCTAGAAAGTATCTACAAATTAATTACATATAAGTTATGGGTTTTTATCTACTGTTATGGTATATAAATGAAACTACTATTAGGTTAAAGTGCCCTTTCCAATTTAGCGATTCATGTGAAATTAAGGTGTTGGATATATGGAAAATATTTATAGATTATGTAAAATAATATATCTTCAACATAGAGGAATAATACAATGTATAATTAAATTCAAGGATACCCTAATCCGTGATGTATGTATTCAGATAATGTTTCGATTTAATAGAAATTCATTGAGATGGATTTAAGTGGTTGTGAGAAATCTATTTATAATTGTATTCTTATAAAATAATTTTGTTTAAATATCATATCAATGACTTGATAATGTAATTATGTATTACTATATAAAAATTAGGTTCATAAAGTTTATTATTTAAAATTTAAAATATCATTATATATAGACGATGCAAAATTTATAAAAATGTACATATCAGTGGTGTATATAAGTTATTAATATGAATAGATATTGAATAATTGAAAGTTAAATTTATATTTAAGAATATTTTTATGCAATACAAAACTATTTCCCTATGAAGATGTTGAAAATATAAAAGAAAACAGATACATAAGAAATTTTAATGTATTTAATAACATATTCTAGTGATTTGAAATAGTGAGTTATGTAATGGGAAACAATTTATATATTCCATCAGTCATTTAATTAATGATGTATGATTATTTTTAAAATTTGGAAAAAATATTGAATGGTATTATAGATATAGATATTTTTATTGATGTATATGTATGATTTTGTGAGCATGAACAACATATTTTTTCTAAACGTGGACTTCGAAAATAGAAAAGATTTATATATATATATGTATCTTCTACTATAGTAAATATGTGTGTTGTTCCTGGGAGATATGATGGATGATTGAGAATTTCTTTTAGCACATAATCTATCTAGAATTTTCTGGGAATACCAAATTTGTTCAACATATTATAAATGATTTTAAAAATAAATAATGATGAGGATTTTAAGGATGAATATTTGAGAATAAAAAATTTTGGAACAATGAATAGACATATGATATATGATAAATTATTCAATGAAATAAATGTAACAATTTTTTATTGATTGAGTTTTGGATTGATGTAAATAATATTGAAAAGGAAATATTCTCCAATGAAATAATATTGTATTACCAGAAAATTATTTTTTCGCATAGTGAGATTAAGTATGCTTCAACTTAATGTAAAACATGATGAAATATTTACATGGAAATGATTTAAAATTCCATGTATTTATTGTATATTTTAATGAAATAAGATTTAAATATTTCTTGAAGTATGAATGATGAAATTGAATGGTATTTAAATTATTTTTTTTTGTGATAAGAAAAATGGTAATATCAACTAATTTGAATTATAAGATATCTCGCTAAAAAACTAGAACTTTTCCATATTTCATATATGGAAACAATATTATCATGATTTTATTAATGGAAAAAGAATATGACAATAATGAAAGTTACAAAAATTGGATAGGAAATATATTCTATATTTCATTAAAAGATATAGAGAGAGCATCCACATGTCATTTGATAATTTTTACTACATCTAGGAGTCCTATGGTACTCTAATATCGAAAATTAAAATTGAGAAATAATAAAAACAAAAACCCAATGAATTTTTTGAACAATATCATTAATAAGGTGAGAATTAAGAACTATCATTTCCCTATTATATTCAATTATTATAGGATATGATTGAGGAATTTAATTTAGTCGGCCTAGGTGATGGGAAATGAATGCGTATAGCTACACTAAATGATAGAAGCAGTTGAAGTCTTATACATGGGTTCATTAGATGAAACCCTTTAAAAAACATCAAGGGAAATATTAAAAACACATTTACATATAGACAATAATATTTTAGAGGAAAATTCAACTGGAATGATTAAATATAATGAACCCTACAAGAGGTGAATATTTATTTTTGAGTGTAAACCCAAAACTATGCACACTATAGTTTATGATTTTTTAATGATATATTATACATTTACTCTATCATGTTTTCTTTTTTAAGGATATGTAAATAACCATTAATTAATCTAAGATATCATTAATTACCCACACAAGATTGAATCCCTGTAAAAATACTTGTCTAATTTACTATTATATATTTGAATAAATAATTTAATGGGAGATATATTAAAGAGTGAGAGGCCCAAAACCATAATTAGTCAGATATGTTTATACAATAAATCATTCGTTTAATGGTTATCAATAAATCACTAATTTACCCTCTTAGTGGTATAATTGAACCTGAGATCTGTTCATGAGAAGAAAAAATAACTTCATATAAATTTTCTTCATAGGAAATGTAATATTTATTAGTAGAAATTTACATTATTTATTAACTATTTCTCTATAAATAATATTTATCATTACTTCAATGTTTCTTTGATTATAATTGATTAATTTAATATGGTTTAAAAAATCTCATAAATTAATATCATTATAAAGTAAATTATATTTTATGACATTAGTTATAGCTAGTTGAAAATATATTATTCAATTACATTATGTGTTGCTGGTATAAAATATAATATAATTTTTTGAAATATTAAAAATATTAATTTACTCAATGAAAATAATTTATATTTTTAGATCATGCCACTTATATTAGAATTAATAAGATATATATCAATATTTATAATTAATTAAGTAGAAAATAATTTTTTCTTAACTCAAATAAATATTTCAAATAGATAATCAGTATCCACATCAAATATCAAACACCTATAAATATTTTAAAAACAATATTTAATAATATTTCTTTTGTAATTCACACTATATGATATGACTGGTTGAGCTTCTATTTTCATTTTTATAAGTAATAATTCCTGATATTTCAATAAATTTTATAAAATAATATTATGAAATGAAATAATTAATAAATAATATTTTTCATATCTCATAATAATATTATATTTTTCATTAAAATAATAAATTATCATTTAGATCTATAGTATTATTGAAATAAATTTCATTAATATTTTAAAAGTAAATTGTTCACGTTTTAATGAAATAAACCATAGTATCCAATACCCACTGGTTACATTACTATATTGGTAATAAATTAAATAAATCACAAACAAAAGGAAATAAATGTTTATATTTCTCACTATACTAGAAAAAAACATAAATCTCACATTACATTTAGAAACAAAAAAATAAAATATAGTATTTTCTTGGGGATCATCGTTATTCCATATATAATATTCTTTTATATATATCATAAAAATAATTCTCAAAATCAGGGGGAAATCAATTTTAAAAAAGTATGATATTATCTATTCATTATGGGGATGTGTACATTGAAAGCTAAATAAGGCATGAATAATATGGAATGAATAAAAAATAACAAAATAATGCCAAATGAACAATTAAATAATTTTAATACATATAAATTTACATAAAAATAATTTATATAAACTCATGGAAATCTATAAATGAATTCATATTAAAAGAATTCATAATACAATACATGTTAACCTACCATCTATTTTGTATTCCATGATTCCTAAAACATACTGTTAAGGACTCATGAAAATATATTTTACTAAATGGGTAAGGTATTTTTCAAATACAAGATCTATTTTTGTCCACGAGTGAAACATATTAAATTAGGGTTTATTAAATTTTTAGAAATTACTATAACATAATAATTATAATTCAATCATCATATGAAATAACAACATAATTTAATCAACATTCATTAAAAATCATCAATAATGAATATTGAAAGAACTATCACACAAAATATCAAAACATTACCAGTTGATATGATCATATTAATAACCAAATAAATAGAGTGGATTTTAAAGAAATATTAATAACCATATAAAATACTTTCATTCAAACATTTTTTTTGACTTTGATGAAAATACATTGAAAATATTAGTAAAAAATTTATAATTAAAATATATTTTTCACTTAAAAAAATTATTTAAAATCCAAAAATACTTGAAATATTAAGAAACAATATAATCTAAATTATCCTTGTAAAAATGAAATAGAATATTTAAATAACATATTAACTATGATGGTATAATTTTATTTGAATGTACCATGTATTAAAATACATAACTTTAAAAGTTATATAAATGGGTTGTAATAATACCTCATTCAAAAAATTGGATTTATTTGAAAACATATTTTAAAAAGTAAAATATTGGTAAAAATTAATATAATAAATTACTAAATAATGTTATTAAAATTATCTTATATAATTTAATGAAATATTGGACGGTTAATAGGCATATTTAAGAAGAAAAATAATAAATGGTCGGTTTTCCTTAAAAGTATTAGTTTTTTATATTGAGTCCCTAAATAGAGGAAAATAAAATGAAGGTTTTTAAATATCAATAAATAAACAAAAGATAATAAAATATAATTGTTATCAGATATAAGGATCAACCCCCCCATGTGAAGTCTTAAACATAAACCATCCCGATTAATGATGATATTATGACATAAACCATTACATCAAGTCCAAAATCCTTTTTATATGTTTGAACCTGATTTCTAATAAACATAGCTTTATTATAAATACTATTCATAATCATACTAATTTTTATAACATACCATATATGTTTTACTTATGATCATTTATAAACAATTTTAACAAATCTCCGTTAAAACAATATTCTTGGGTGATAACTGCTTTGGGATTCATTTATGTTTCATGTTCATCAGTTTTGAACATTTCACATTTATCATAGATCCATAATCATTAAAATAATGACCATGATATAAATATAATATATATATTTATAATATATTTTTGGGGCAATTCATAAAATATAGAGACAGAAAATGAGTTAAATCATACATGGAGTGGGTATGTCGTATGTATAGAATCAACCAGTTTTCCCTTTTAGTTTGATTAAAGTAAAGAAAGGTAAAGATAAATTATACTTTATAAAATCATTTTTATATGATATATATAAAATAAAATCCTTAAATATATCCTCCTTTTGATCCATTAAATGAGAAAATGAAGATGAATCACATTGGTTTGAGGATGTGTTAATCTACATGTATGCATGAGACACATTATCGTTTTCCAAAGGATTGGGTGGTAAAACGGTAGATATTATATTATTATTATTATTATATTATAAATAAATTATAAACATCATATATAAAAATTAAACCCATAATAAAAATAATCCATAAAATATGATAAGGAAAAACAAATTGTATCACTATGTGGAGATGGTATGCCATATGTATACATGAGTGATAATTTCACATTCAATTTGATTGGAAAGAGAGAGAATAGTTAATGTTTAATAATTATAATAAAATTTAATTATATTGAGGAAAATTAATATTCTTATTTTATGATATATACCATATATATTTAAGAGTTATAAAAGGAAATGAATTGAAATACATTGGGTAAGAAAATTACTTGTTCTTCAGGATACTTTTTAAGATACTTTCTTATGAAACATAGAAATTTAATTTTAAGAAACCAATGTATAAAAAGGGATAATGATGTTCAAAAGAGTATTGGGAAAAGATTTTTTATATTATTTTTTCAATGTATTGTAATGAAGTGATAGAAAGGGTGTACTTTTATAAGGGAGGGAAAGATCACACTTGTAATTTTTAAAATAGTTATAATATAAATAATACATTATCAAGAAAAATAATTCCAAATTGAAATAGATTCATATATAATTATGTATATGTGATAATATAAATATAAAATAAAATTTTATCTAGTTTTTGTGGTATTTTATACCTTATATTTTTATTAACTCTTTATTGAACCTATTTTAACCTAAATAGTTGCCACTTCTATTTCACACTTAAGGGGTTATAATTATACATATTAGGATGAAATATATTAATGAATTGACAAGGGGTGATATTTTAGATAATATATTTTCCCTTTATCCTCTTTCAATATTATAATGATATTAAATATAGTTAAAACTAATTTATAATATTCTCAAAATAATATTATATACATTTATCACACTACTCATTAAATTGGATATAAAATACTTAATAAAAATGTTTTAATTTAAATATTAAATCTTCACATACACCTAATAAGTTTTATTTGTCTAAAAATATAGTATCATAATAAATAACACAAATTTGATTACATTTGAAAATTTTAAATTCTCATATTTGAATTGTTCTTTAATTGAATGAATATTGTGTTATCATTACATAATAATTTAAGGTAATTATATAACTCAAAAATTATTAATAAATTATGAAAATTATTATTTTTTATTATTATAAACATCAAAATATTAAGTTTTCCCTTTGTGAATAAAAAATCAATATTTTAAAATAAGAAGAAAATGTGTAAATAAAAGGCCTTTTTAGAGAAACATATCTTTTACCTTCAAATTTTTTATTTTTAATTTATAATAAATTGATAATAAATGATTTTTTTATACGTGTTAAAACCAATAATTTTTCATTAATTATTTAATCATCTTTATTCCCACAAATTTAATGGAATGGATATAATGGTAAACTATATTATAGATCATTTAGTATAAGGTTGCGTGTATCTTAATCTACTTAAAATAATTAATCGAATTAAGATATTTTATAAAATATATATGTTTTACATACTACACCGCATAAAATAAAATTTTCCCTCAAAATTCTATCACTATAGTTTAAAAAATGTGGAAATACTTATTTCAATACATCTTCAGGTTGTTATATTGCTTCTTCAAATTTATAATTTCTCCAAAGAACTTTAACTATGTGAGTAGTCATATTCCGTAACAATTTACCTATATGATCCAATATTTCTGATGGATGTTCTATATGGGAAAATAAATCTCTAATTGTATTACCTATTAGGTCATTTAATTTGTAGTATTTGGTATGGACTTATTTTAGATAGATATGTCGAACTCGGCATGAACTTCAAAGTGGATCGGTGGAAGGGGAAGAATAAAATCTATCATCCCTATAGTGTTAATAACAAAAATGGACCAATATACATAGAAATTATCTTTCAATTCATTATAAATATCATGAAATTATAACAAGGAAAACATTATATGAAAAGTATTTTCCCAACTTTAAATTCAATAACACTTTAATACTGGAAGCAAAAATTATTTGGTGAATCTAAGATGCCTTGATGTGATATTGAATGGATCTATAATTTTATACCATTTCTTTATATTTATCAGTTAATAAAATATATTTTTCTCTATCCACATAATATAATGTAGGATTTCAACACATCTATTCATAGTGGGATTCATAAGGGTCAATCTGAATATTTTAGTTAAATCAATCTTTGTATGAATCCACAAGAAAAATAATATATAAATCCCAACCACCTTCGAAATCCATATGATAAAATATCGACAAACTATATAAGGTTTTAATGGTTCTATAATAATAAAAATAATTATTAGGATGATATGTAGTACTTAAACTAAATTACATATCCATAGATCGCCTAATATATTTCTAGGAAATCATGGTAAACCCAGAATCCCGATCAGATATAATATGAAATGGAAATCCATAAAACCATACCACCCATTTTAATATATATTATTGAATATTGATCTAGAGGGAAATATTTTCTTATAAAAATGAAGTTTGATAAATTTTTAGGGTGATCAAATATAACCATAACAACATTGTTAAATTTTTTTTCTGGATTATGATGACAAAATTTGTGGTGATGTTTTCTTATTTTTGTTCTCATATGTGTAATTGTTGTAACGTACCATTAGACATAAGATTATCTGCATTAAAATGCAGATGAACCAAGAAATTTTATAAAAACTCAGAAAAATTGCTCTTCATTTCATTTTACTATAAATACTGATTCTAATCATCACAAGTAACATCCCATGTTTTTTTAAATGAAATACTATTTTTGATTAAACATATCACATGCCACATAGAGCTTAAGATAACAACTAAAAATTACCATTTAAAATTTTCTTTTAGAACATATCCATTAGAATTTAGGTAATGAATGTTATTAACTAAATATTAAAAATGTGGTTTACACATGTTTATTTAAAGATTCATTGGTGACCTAATTAAATAGAAATGAAATTAAGGACCTATTGAACATAAAATATGTGTTTTCATTTAAATTCATTTTTTATAAAATAATAAAATCACGTTTTTTGGATTATATCAATAAAATATATATTCTACAAAAATTTTATAATTCATATTATAAATTTTATAATCATGATATAAGAACAAATTCAATTTTACTAATAAAATTAGTAATTTCATAAAAAGGAAATTTTACCACCATTTGAAAGAGAAGCTATTTTATGTATGGTTTTTGAAACTTGTATATGTTATATTTAAAAATTAATCTTATTCGTTGATTTCATAAAATTAGAATATAATATGGTTGTTTTTTGGGATTTTTATGATAGGATCCATTTTTAATGAATTGTTAAAACTTATTTCATTTTAATTAAAAAAAACAAATTTTCATCTATTTATTTATATAGTTATATTTTCCTTTTAAATGGTTTTACTATATAATTCTATTTAATTGTTATTAGTTAACATAATAAAATTTATTAAAATAAAATTCATAACGAAATTTGGTATAAAGACATTGTGAATATTTAAAAGTTTTTACATTAAAAATATGTTTTCTAAATCCATCAACAAGATTAATTTTCAATTAATTTCTTCAAATTATGCGTTTTTAATTTCAAAAAATGGATTCGATACATGGAATCAGAAGGTCCAATTTATTTAAATGTGTGTGTTTTATATATAGACATTATGAATAGTATCTTTAGTTATTGTTATTATTAACAAATCAAGTCATTAAAGGTTAATATTTTCTTATAAATATTATAATATTTCTAGACAAATTTTCTTAATTCAATTGGATGAGTGTGTTCTGACTAAGATCATCTTTGGGTCGATGTTAGTACCACATGGAGTCACTTAGGTTGTACCGAACTAATGTTTAATTAACTTAAATTCCCTTATTATAATTATTTCCTATTGTATAATCACATGAAATCACAACATAATGAACTACTATGTACTATGTGACATTTAAATATAATATTTTTTCTTCTGGGATTGGAATATGAAAAATTAAACATACACGGTTGCGATCAGTAATATGTTTGGAATATGATAAGACAAACTTAATTTTCAGTGAATAGTAGATGACCCTTATGAATAAAAATGTTAACATTATGAATATTAATAAAACCCTTATGAATCATAAATCTACCAAGTGAATAAGTAACCTTATATATGAAAGTAAAAAAAAATTATCCATCTTATAAGTGACAATATTATATAATCATTGTGTTGGTATTTTTGAAAGTCTTGTATATTTATTTAAAATACTATAATTATATTATTAATTTAAGGGAAATTTATTTTAAAAAAATGTATTCAGAAAAAATTAACTTGATGACTTGTTATTATATGATAATTTTAACAGACTATAATTAAATTTTCAATGTAATAGAAAATCATCTTTAAAATTAAAATATGTATTTCCCCGTAAATTATGATTTCATTTAAAGAGTAAAATCCCCTTATTTTGGAAATTATCACTAGAAATGGGGTTCATTTTTTAATTCTACATGTCAGAAAATAAAGAGGATGAATTTTTGTGATTTTTCAAAATTTCATGAATTTTTACATAATAGAAAAATATTATGATTTATGATAAATGCTAAATAAATGAATTTATGCATCATGGTTAAGCCATGAATGATGTAAATGGCCTTCGGTTAGAACTTTTAGGCTATATATGATTTTTCCATTGTAATATAGATAATTCATAGTCTTAAGAAAAAATATTAAACTAATGATTGAAAAATAAGAATCCTGACATCTCCCCTACTATAAGAACCACTCTCAATCACACTTCTCTCACTCTTATCACTCCCTATCGATAGTATATATTTAAATAAAATTCATCCCTAATATCTTATTCCGCATATATAATCCATTTGAATATTTAAAATAAAAAACTTCTCTTTTAATGAGGTTCTCAATGATGATATATTCACGTAGTAAATTCCACTGTTCATTTCTTTTATTTTCAATCATGTTCCATTGTTATATATTTCTTTCCTCACCCCAATACATCCAAATGTTATGATAACTATAGTACCTTCCATGTACTGCATTTTTTTATGATAATGTAAGAATTCATCAACATCTATACTTTCCCCTCATTTTATTCTGTAATTGAAAACATTATCTGAGATGTGTTAATTTCTCACATTCCATGATGACGGGTTTTCAATTTTATTACAGTAAATAATTATGGTCATGAAACCATTTTTATTTATGAAGAAGACTATAATATATGTATTATATATATTTTAATCTTTTTTATTATTTTTTATATATTATATTAATGTATACTGAAAACTGTGTTCAATGTGGGGAAAGAATTTCCAATTAACCAACACAGTTATCGTTAATGTTTTATAAAATGATTCTTATTCACTAAAAATATCCAAATAAATTTTATAACCATGTAATCTAATGGATGATCACTAATAAAATATATCTATAATTTAGGACAACCATTCTTATTTCTCATGTTTATCCTTACATGTATAAAAATTAACTAATCATGAAAACCAAAGAAATAAACAATGAAATTGAACCAATTAACCCATCAAAAAGGCAATGAATAAAAATAACAAGGTTATAAAAAATCATTTAAATATAAAACAGGTTCTAAATATATTAAATAATTAATTTAATTGGGTTACCCAGGACATTATGATCATGTGAAGGATACCATCAAACATAAGGTAAGGAATTCTATATGAACCTCCATTATTAATTCACTATGCTATATCAATCTTTCTACAAAATTGAAGTTATCTTTTATATTTTTCTGAAAATTAAATATTATGTTTATATTCCACATACTCATGTATCTATAACCATTTATCAATATATTTTGTAGATATATTTTTTTTAAATGTTTCCTACCTCAATACTTCTCAATAAGTTTACCTGTTTTAAGGGAACTTCCTGAATTTTTACCCAATATCAAGTGAACTCTATGATCAGTTATAAGACACCATATTTTTTATGAAATCAGAATTTTTATTATTAAAAAATTATTGTTTCACTTATATTTTTATATGATATATTATTTTCTTTTCTATTTTTAATGATCTCCAGTAATTTCCTTACAACTACTCTAAAATGATTTAATGATAAAATTTATAATGTATTATTCTTACATGTTGTCTATTAATATTGACATCAATTACCATTATATATTCATATATCCCATTTTCAATATTCATGTATGTTTTAATTCTTTTAATTAATGGACACTTTCATGATATCCCAATTTATTATGCTTTTTGACATGATTATGGTACCGATTTCTTTCAACGGTAACTTTATGTTTATGTATGATTCATTATGTGGAAATAATATTCCAGAAAATGCCAAGATGTGTTATCCCAAATAGTTCTATAATGATTTGGATAAGGTTGAGACTCATGAGATTTTATTTTTAATGTTCTTGGTCGTTATTCGTGACTCGTGCTACCATGTGCAATGGTTGTGGTGGTTAAACATTAATTGTGTTCATCTGTGTGTAAAGTGCATTGAATCATGATAAATTCTTGTTTTATGTTACTAAAACATTACTATTAATTCAGGTATATATGATCCCATGTTTGTATTTTATAATTCCATAGGTTCTATTCCTTTTTATATAATTATGTTATTCCTTCTAACCCATGTACTAAATATTTATTCTTATGTTTATTCCCTTATTGGGAATTTTAACTCATCCCTTTTTCATGTTATCCCCATGTTATATTATGAATATGTACGAGAACAATGTATGTTATGAGTACATTATTAACAATAAAGAAATAAATTTAATATCTAGTCCCATGTTTCATCTGTTATGTACCTAGTCTTCGAAGACACTAGACTTTACAATCCAGGGATTGTAATATGACGTTTTACAGTGCATCAAATAATGTAATGATATGTTTAAAAAGAAATAATCACTATAGTTTGTATCAATGGATGATCTTGTTTTTCTTGGCTATTAGTAATAAATCACATTATTAAGAACCTTATGGATGATACTATGTATAAGGAAACATCCTTAAAATTTTGAAAGTACAGAGTAAGTTGTTTATCAAGAAAATACATCTCTTCTTAGATAGGAACAACTATATGTGGCTCTAGAAAAGATTTATGTTAGAGTAAAAACCCAGAAACACCTCTTTCGGAAATACTCAAATAGGAAATGGTGCACGAAAATAGGTGTTGATTCACTCCTCATTTGACACTATTGGGGTTATGCTTCGGTAAATTCAAAATCATCGTATGACCCATTATTATGTGAACAAAAAAAGTTCCCATAAAAATATTTGTTATGTAATAGATAAATGATAAACTACATTAAAACCTCAGTAATAATAATTTAGGATATACATTTCCTTTAAGATATTACCCATTTATGTTTATGGTTTAGTTTTTGTTCATTGTAGCAATGTATTCATGACCTATAATTGTACGTTCTTTTTCATAGTTAATGGTGGGAAATATAAGAACACGTTCCAACAATCATTGTGATAGAAAATATTAATATATCATTCATGATATTTCAAATATTATTGGAATTGGTGCTCAAAACATTATGATAGTACTTGTTCAGGTAGAACAAGTTAAGAATAATCACTTGAATCATGTTTAACGCCATCCTCATATAGGGAAAGAGGTAGCTTTCATAGAATTCTTCATATAGAAAAGGACTCCCATGTTTAGTGTATCTTTTGACCCCCCTAATAGAATAATGGATTAACTCCATTGAAAAGATATTCTCTATCCTCCAATGCTCAGAATAATAGAAAAAAATGCTAGATGTCTATCGTTTTGAAGTGGAAGTTGATCATTGGTGGACACTGATCAATAATATGGTGTCCTAGGTGTAAATTTATTCTATAGATTGGTAGGAAGAAAATAAAATGTTTTTTCAATATATATTTTTTATGAGCCTTCCATCTCAATATAGTAATTGATTTACTTGAGTATAAGTACAAGGAAGATGAATCCATTGGGGTGTATAAGGAAAACGTCACAAGGATTGCAAGATATGCCTCTGGCTTTGTCAAGAACATTGAAACCATGTTTGATCACTCTTATAGAAGACAAAAGACGAGTCTATGAAAATCGTTGGTGATTTTTCGATTTTATAGGTATGAGGAGATTTTCCGTTGTACCTTCAAGGTTGAAATCGAGATCAAATACTATGAGTAATCTCATGGGCCCGGTGAAAAAATTCATAATATTGAGTCTAATATGGGTGGTTAGACAAATAAATCCCAAGATGGAAAGAATATCGAACACCACACGTGTCAAAATTGTGGAAAGAAGCATTCTAGTAACTATATAAAGGGACCTAAGAATTTATTCAAATTTAGAAAGAGGGGACATCAATAAATGAACTGCCAAACAAATACGATGAATTCCACTAATGTGGAACTTGAATGGAAGTTTCATATCAATGCTCAGCCAATAGTTCAGTGGTAAAATTTCAAACATCAGGGGAATTATGTGAACAATTTACCTATGCCAAGGGTTGTCTATGTAACACAAGAACAACATCCATGGAAACATGGAAGGGATTATGTTGTCACTACTATTGAGGTGGATCTAGATCAAGATTTAGTGATAGGTATTCTAGTTCATAATTCATGAATTAAAAACAAACTATTTGATTTTGGTTTTACATATTCTTTCTTATCTTGAATGTTTAGTAGAACTATTCAAACACCACATCAAAAAATGGAGGTTCAGTTATTTGTGAGAACAAAAATGGGGAAATTACTGCACCTAAAGTATATAACTCCTCCCTGGATAATGGTTGGGGACTAAACATCTCATAAAATATACACATACATCATTTAGTGGTTTTGGATAATATCATGGGTATGAATTGAAAATATTTATAAAAAGACAACAATAACTTTCTATAAAGTTATATCACTCTTCATATTCCGAAGAAACCTCCCATTATTTATAATTGTACGGAGGAAGATAAATGTACTTTATAATCATTGTATCATGTGTGGATGTTACTTCATTATGAGAAAGCATATATAGATCAAATGATTGAGAATAATTAAATCATACATCTCGATGATATAACCATTACGATCGATTATACTAATGTATTCCCTAAAGAATTTCATTCTCTTCATCTAGACCGAGAGGGTGAGTTCTCAAGTGAACTTATTCTTGGAACTCTACCTTTAGAAAAGAAAGCTTATTGAATGGCCACTGTAGAGCTAGAAGAGCTGAAGAAGAAGTTACATTAGAATCCAGAGATGAGTTTTATATGCCTATGTGCTTCACTATGGGGTGCTCAAGTACTATTCATCAAGAAAAAGGATGAATTAATGAACCTCTGCATTGATTTTCAATAGCTCTATAAAATCAAAATAATGAAAAACTATCCCATAGTGATTACATTTAGACTCACTAATTATAAAAAATATTAATTTATTGAATGGATAGAGACTTTTGAGATTACCTCAATGAATTTTTGATAGTCATTATTGATGATATTCTGATATACTCCAGAGAATAGAGGAACACAAGGAGCATTAGAATACTTTTGTAATGAATTTTCTTAAGGATAAAAATTATGAAATGTACAATAAATGTCAGTTATAGATGGATTAAGTATCATTAGTGGATCATGTTATCATGGGAGAAAGGATATTTTTTGGACCCTACCAAGAGAATGGAAATTGAAGGGTGGGCCCAACCAAAATATGTAATGGAGATCCAGAGATTTCTGGGTCAAACTAGGAATTATCAATGATTTTTTACTAAATTATCACAATCTTCAAACCCAATGATCACGATAACATTGAAGGGGGTACAGTTTTTCAATACATAATAATGTGGGGAAAACATTATGGAGCTCAAAAAAGGATTAACACTACGCCAATAATCACACTCTTAATTAGTGGAGAACTCTTTACGATGTCAAGTGATTCTTAAAATATGTTCTTAAGCTGTGTTATGATAGAAAATGATAAAGTGATGTCCTACACCCCAAGGTAGCTGAAAATACATGATAAAAACTCTCCCATCCATGATCTGGTGTTTTTAGGGGGTGGTATTTGTGTCCAAAATCAAGAGGCACTATCTCATTGGGGAGAAGTGTGATATATATACTAATCACCGGAGTCTCAGATATATATCCACATAGAAATAGATTAATATGTTCTTGAGAATATCGATAAATATCATCAAATATTATGACTGCTCAATCAACCACCACCCTAGTAAGGAAAATAAGGTGCCAAATGGTCTAAGTATAAAAGATCATGCATCTTTATCAATTATAATAAATGAAAAGGATAAAATCCTCTTAGATATGTATAAGATGGAAATTGGAATCATTAAGAGAGTAACATCCTAAATCCATTATCAAAATAATAATCAACTATCCATAATGGTACACATAATGGATTCTCAAATAAATGATGTGTAAATTTAGAAAATGGTGGAAGCTATTAGAAATGGAAAATCCTTGGAGTTAAAATTTGACAAGGGGTGAGTTGTATGATATGGGTTACAATTATGTATACCATAGGATCTAGAGATAATGTATGATCTTTTGAATGATTCATTATCTTAACCATTTATATTCACCCTGGTAGCACAATGATGTATCAATATATCTAAGGGAACTTTTGGTGGGACAATATGCTGTAGGATATTGCCGAATATACAACAATGTGCTTTGTATGTCACCAAGTGAAGGCTAAAAGTTAGTAGTCTAATGGGATGATGCAATCACTAGACATACCAAGATGGAATTGGGATAACATCACCATAGACATTGTCATTGGAAATATAAGGACATCAATAAGAAACAATGATATATTGGTCATGTTGGATCTTCTGATAAAGATAGCTCACTTTTTCACAATTCAAGAGGAATTCTCATCAAATAAGTAGTATGGATGCATGGATTACCACTATCTATGGTATCTGATATTTATCTGAGATACACATCATTGTTCTAGATAAGTATCCTACATGATCAAAGAATTGAACTAAAATTTATTATGACATACCATCCTCAAAATTATTTTCAATTAGAGCGAACTATTCATACATTAGAATATATGTTGAGAGTGTGTTCAATGGACTTCAAAGGATGATAGGACCAAAATATTCCACTAGTTGAATTCTCCAACAACAGTAGTTTCTAAACAAGCACCAAAATGGCACCATATAAATACCTTTTTTTGGAAAAGGGTATGAACACCAAAATGTTGGGATGAAATCGGTGAGTGTAAGCTACTAGGAATTGAAATCATCAATGAAATAATGAAGAAGGTGAAAACCATTCAACATTACATCAAGGTAGCCCAAATTCAAGTAAAGAGTTATGCATACAGGAGTTGACAATACATTGAGTTCAATGTTGGAAACATGGTATTCCTCCACATATCTATAAAGAAAAATATTATGAGATTTTGGATGAAAGGAAAGATAAGTCACAGGAACATCATCCCCTTTGCGATCCTTCATAATATTAGAGGTGTTGCCTATTGACTGGCACTTCTACCGATGATTTCTAAAGTACACAATTTCTTCCACGTATATCTCTTAATGAAGTATATACCAAATCCGTCACATGTAATTTCTGTAGATGGGGAATAGTTAAATAATTATATTTCTTACAATGAGAATATAATGATGATATTGGATTACAGAGATAATGTTCTACACACCAAGATTACTCAACTAGTCAAAGTACTATAGTCGAACTATATGTATGAAGAAGCAACATGAGAACTAGAGGAGGAAATGAAGTAAAAGTATACATACAGATTTACGACATAAAATGTAAAAATGAAATTTCAATGAGGAAAATTCATAAGGGGGGAAGAATTTAATGACCCGTTGTTTAATAGATGGAAATTCCCTTATTATTATTATGTCATATAGTATAATCACTTTAAATCACAACACAATGAACTAGTAAGTACAATATGACCATTAAACATAATATTGTCACTTATGTGATTTGAATTTCGAAAATATGATATACACTGTTGCGACTAATAAAATGCGTGGACTCCAATAAGGAAAACTTAGTTTTTGGTGAATAGTAACTAACCCTTATGAATAATAGTTTTTCTGATCAAATAAGTAACCTTACCAATGAATGTATAAATAAAATTTATCCATCCTATATGTGAAACTATGATATAATCATAGTGTTGGTATTTTTGGGAGTAATGTATATATAATTACAATTTTATGGTTAATTTTTTATTTTAAAATGAAATTTATTTTCATAAAATGTATTATTAAATAAATATTTTTATGAATTATAATAATATGATAATTTTAAGAGACCTAAATTTAATTTTCAATTTGAGGGAAAAGCAGTTTTTATTTTAAAATATGTATTTTTTATGTAAATAATGATTTGAACTAAAATTTTATTTTCACATATTTAGAAAATTATTTTCATAAAAAGGTTTTAATTTTTGGATTATACAAGTCATAAAATGTATGGAATGATTTTTTATAATTTTTTCGAAAATAGATGAATTTTGGTTGAATAGTAAAATATTTTAATTTACGATAAATGCTAAATAAATAAATTTATGCATCATGCTTGAGTCATGAATGATTTAAATGGTAATTGGTACAAACACATAGAATGTTTTTACTATTTTTTATCACATGTATCTAGACTGTTCATAGTCTTGAGGTAAAATATTAAACTAATGATTAAAATAATGGGAAACCACTCCTCACCGCCACTATAAAAACCACCCTCACCCCCTCTTGTCTTCACTCGAGTCAAGCCTTTTACGTAGTGTAAATCCTTCTCAAATACCTCAATATGAAGCTCTCCCACGTCCAGATACCCTTGGTCTCTTCATATCACTAATTCTTCTCCCATAAATAGGTTTTCATGGAAGATATATTAAACAAGTAAATTCATCTTTTCATTAATTTTATTTTTCATTCATGTTCTAATCAATTAGTTTTTATTTCATAAACTACTTTCATCCAAATCATATGAAAACTATAGTCCCCTAAATGTACAAGAATGTTTCATGATAATGAAATACTTCATCATCATCTCTCATTACCCCTCTTTTATAATATAAATTAAAACACCATCGAAGATGTGATAATTTCTCATATTCAAGGACGATGAGTTTTCAAATTCTATTACATTATTCTATTCCTATAACGATCCCATTTTTATGGTTGATTGAAACTATAATAAATTTTTTATTACTAATTTTATATTCTTCAATCTTTTTTGCACATGATATAAATTTATATTTCAACATTTTTTCGATTTGATAAAAATGTTCAATTAACTAAAATAGTTATCATTAATGTTTTATATAATTATTTATCTTCACATTAAATAACCATATAAATTTTATAACCATGGAATATTTTGGATGATTAATAATAACATCTAACACCAATTATGGAAAACCATTCTCTTATCACATATTTATCCTTACATGAATATAAGTAATCCAATCATGGAAACTAATAGAAGAAACAATGAAATTGAACATCATAACTCATCAAAACGGTCATGAATGAACATAATAAGGTTATAATAAATAAATAATATGAATAATATTTTATGAACATATTAATTAATGAATTTATTTTGTTTATCCAGTACATTAAGATCATGTGAAGGACACCATCAGATATATGGTAAGGGATTCTACCTGAATCTCTTAATTCCTTAAGGTTTCTCTATCATTATTTCTACCCAAATAATGTCATATTTTCTATTTATGTACATCTACTAAATATTTTTTATATTCTCGAAAATTATGTATCAATATACACTCATCGTTTCTCTTTGTGGGATATATAAATTTATAATTGATTCTCTATTCAATACTTCCTGATAATCATACCCGTTTGAAAGGAACATTCCAAATTCTTACCAAATTTCAAGTGAACTGTACCATCTATTTTAACCCACAATAGTTTTTATATAATCATGAATTTTATTTTGGAAAAAATTTTGTTTCACTTCATTCTATTATATTAATGGTTATTATTTTTTCAATATTAACAGATCTTTATAAATTTCCCTAAAACTGCAGTAAATTTCTTTAATGAAAAAGATTATTAAATACCCTTCTTACATATTTTCAATTCTGATTGACATCACTTACAACAATATGTGCCTATTTTCCCTTATCAATGTTCATATATGTTTTAATGCTATTATTTCATGGACACTTTTATGATACACCCATTTATTACGCATTTTGATAAGATTATGATACCTATTTATTTATAGGGGTAACCGTAAATTTATTTATGATTCATTATGTATGATCAGTTATGTAAAAATAATATTCATGATCATGTAATTATGGGTGAGCCCAGATAGTGCTCCAATTTATTGGGTGATGTTTGATCTCAATAAATGATATGTGCATTGGTATTGGAAATTATCCTTGACTCGTGCTATCATGTACAATGGTATTGGTGGTTAAATTTAACGTGTTTTACTATATATTTAATGAACCAAGACTCATGATAATGTTATGTTTTGTATTACAGCAACATTAAAATGAATTAATTTATTTATTATCCCATGTTTATATAAACTGACTCCACATGTTCCATTCCATTTTATATCTTCATTTTATGCCCTCTAAACTGTGTGCTAATCCATTATTCTTATGTTTATTCCCTCAATGGTATTTTTATATCATCTATTTGTTTCTTGATATTTGTAGGTTTTCATATGATTATGTGTGAGAAAAATAGAGGTTAAGATCATTATATGAATTCTAACTAAAGAAATCTTATATTTAGTCCCATGTTTTATGTTTTATGAACCCATTCTTCTAAGACACTTGACATTACAATATTTGGATTTTAATATGATTCTTTACTGTGCTTAAAATACTATTATGATATGTGTAATAGAATAAGGTCTCTATATGGATGACCATAATGCATTAATAATATTATATTCATTGAGATGAAAAATGTTTTCACACCCTTTTTTCATGTAAAGTATTTTTAAAAAGGGATTATACATGGGACCACATAAAATATACATTTTAATTATAAATCTATAATGTTTACCTACATCATTGTAATATATTTATAATTTTTAGGATTAAATAATTAATAAAAAAATCTATTACAAAGATGATGCATTAACTTCCCCATTAATAATTGAATCAAATTAATGATGTTAAAAAATATTGAAAGAAATATAATTTTATATAATAAATTTCATATGATAATTTTATCAATGAAATTGATATGATATAGATTTCATAAAGTGTATGGTTTAAATTTACCTTTATGTTATGATAGTTTTAATAATTCAATAGAGTAATAATGTCTAAATTGACACTATTGATATTTTAAATACATTACATTTTAGAAAATGTTATAAAATTCATAAAAACAAATAATCAAATTATAGGGATATTTCTTAAAATGTCATAAATGACACATTGACTTCTATTTTTAAAATTTATTGTAATTATATTAACATTCAATGTATAAATTTCATGATATCGTGGAAAATATTTTATTTTTAAATTAACGTTTAAAACCAAAAGATAAGGGATTAAAAATAATCAAAAATAAGTGTAATTGATATGGAAAAAATTAATTTATACCCATAAACATACTATATATAAAATAAACCACTTTTTATCAATTTTATGTATATAATTAATTTATGTTAGCATATAACATTAAACAATTCCAAGAGTGTACCTACCCTCTCTTATAAAAGGGCACTACTTCTTAACATAGATTATCATATAAAAACCAGTTTGGTTTGGACATAGTCTTCCTAACTCGCTTCCAATAATACATCCCCACATTATAGATGCCTTATTCAAGGTAGAAAACTTACCTATGTTATATTAAAGTGTTAATTAAAGGATGTATTCTAAATTACATGAATACAAAGATTGTGTGTGACGAGCCGAACATAGGCAAATGGAATTTTATTTAAAAGTTCCTTTTTCATCTCATTTTATAAAATATAAAATGATTTTTTTTAAATTATAAATCCTATAATGTTTCCTCACATTCAAGTCACTTTATTACATTAATTTTGAATTTATATGTTATTTTTGTTATTTTGGAACAAATTTTTTTCATTGTTATGTTTATAGTTTTTATATTAAAGAATTTATTTTTTCAAGAAGTCGGAATGTTGATTTCGGAATGTGTTTTAATTATGGGTTTAAATGTGTTTTCCCTATTTTTATTCATGATATGTACCTTTAACCTTTTTATTATGGTTTGATCCCAATATAACTAAATATATGATTGGTTGTGCTCCATTATAGCTAATGATATGTCGGGTTGACCCCATTATATATCAAGATATGACAGGTGAGCCCCATTATTTCTCTCTAATTTATTGGGTAATCTGGAGATGAAAGTTAAATATAAGGTTATTACATTTTATAGATGAATGTTTTAGATATATGGTAATGATGTCCAAAGGAAAATGGATGATTTTTCTATGCATGCTAATGTGTTTTTAAGAAATATTTTTTTAACAATTTACATGTTTTCACTAGACTAATGAATCCTTTAATTTGTCCTTCAATGAGTTCTCTATGATCATCCATTGAATTGAAATGTATTACATATGGTATATGGATGGGTAAGGTAATGGAGGATGTAAAGATGAATGTTATGAATATAATCCTAAATAAGAAATAAATTTTTATTTTAATATTTTAAAACTTGAAGAATGGAGATAATATTTTTAAGAAGTACCCTCTTATATGATTAAAGGATGCTATTTTGGAATGGAGGAAAAATTATCTAATAAAACAACATAAAATGATAATAAATGTGAAGGAAAGATAAATTCATGACATTACTCAATAATGTGTAATGTTTATGGCCGGAGATTTATGGTTGGTATGACGGGTTAGTTCAAAAAAATGTCCAAGTTAGTGTGTTATTTAATCATAATTAAAATGTTGTATATAACCTCAATTGATGTCATATTAGGAAGAGTAATACTTAATTTAGATGAATTGAATGAGTTATATAAAACATTAATCAGGATATATTAGTGTTTATCTTATTTATATGATGGTATATGATGAATTTATTTATATAATCAAACAAAAGTTTGGTTTTAGTAAATGGATTGATCTATTAGACACAAAAGTAATAATGGATGTGAAAGGAAAATATATGGTTATCTATATAATTAATTGAATGAAATTGGAGATTCAATTATAAATCTTGTGTTTATTAATAACCAGCTATCACAAGTAATGATTAACTACTTGAACCATGGTGAGTTTTTTAATGCATCATATATGAGGGAACTGAATCCCCATGGAGGATATGATAATAATGATCATAAATGTATACCTATTAAATGGAATATGTTTCAAGGATTTGGAAAGAAACGACATGGAAAATGTCTTAATGGGATGAAAATATGACTTATATGTGGAAATGAGGGTGATAAATCAAAAATATTACATAGAACAAGGAAGATTTCAGTTGACATCCTGAAAGGGAAATATGTTCTTCATGGGTTATCAATTTAATTTTTTAAATATTGAATGTATTGTCATTATGCAAATCGATGTCCTGGGAAGAAGTTTCCATAATGAGATTAACAGGGCCATATAAATATATGTTTAGAAATAAATAATTCTATTATAATTGAAGGCAATAATACTAAACATGATATATCAGGGATGTACTATTTCAGGAATCATTTTTTCACATTATTGAATATTTGGAAATATTCTTTGAATTATTTGAAGAAAATTAAGTATTAAGGATTAATATGGGAAAGTATAATTTATGGATAACAAGGAAAACCGAATGACTATGATGTCTAAATATATGGGATTAAATATTTGAGGTATATTATAAAATAATGAAATGTTAAAATTTATTAATATTATTTGATGATGTGAGTTATTTGGATAAATTTTTTAAAATTTGTGTTATATTTTACCCTTATGTTTTCCATGTGAAAATGTTATTTAATGAATAATTATATTTTCTTTTTTTGGATATAATCATAAATATATGAATTCCCTTTAGGTTTTATATGATATTCATTTTTGGGATAATTATGAGTTATTACTTTTTGGGATTCCAAATGAAAGGTATAAGATAACCATTGAGGATAAACCATGATATAATTATTTTTTAGGATTTTATATTGTCATGGGAATTTTATAAGAAATGTATGTTTTAAATGTTTTACAACCGATATGATAGGTGACAATATGTCGCATCTTCCAAGTCCAGATAAATGAAACAAAGAAATAAAGGGCGATAGGGGTTCATTCCCGACCACTAGCCCACATTTGGTCCTTAGTTATTATGGATTTTTCTTCTTTGTTAAATTATTTGATTGATGGAGAATAATTTGAGTATGCTAACATATATTATAGAGACCCAAACCATGATGTACATGGAAAATACAATACTTTTTCGGAATACTTAATACATTACAATAACCAAAACTCATGGATCGTAATAGTTTAGTGTCTTTGGAAACTCGGAACGTAATCTTATAATCTTGGTGAAAGATCTTCAATATCTCTCATAATGATCTTTCCCTATTGGTTTTTTTACCTAAAACCTTTCTTGAAATCTTGGGGAAAATAAAACATATAAAGGGTGATCTCAAATTTCCATTAAGGGTAAGAAGAGAGAAAATAAAACAAACCATATACAATTGAACTTAAAAACATGAACATAATGATTAAACATCAAAATCTTGAGCAAAGTCATAAAACTTGGAAGTACATAATACATGTATCATAATGGAACATCAATATAGATAAAATTGCTTGGGAATAAATCATGTAATTTTGGAAATCATTCAGCACTTGTTATGATTTCCATAGTATCCAAGGCATTACTGCCAAGACCATCTTAGTGGAAAAAGTCCATTTCTGAATCGAGTTCACTCCTTGTTCTAGTCCTGTATAACTGAACCAGATGAAATTTACATTCTATCCATGTCTATATCATGAGATATAAATATTTACCCAATTCATTGGAGGAAGATATCGGTCTCACCCATCTCATTATGAAATCATTCTTTCATGTGCAAAAAAATCATAAATCACTCATCATAACCCAAAGAACAAAATGGGTTTCATAAACATCATTCCATCATTACATATTCCATATAAAAAATTTATATCATTTCATCATAAGAAAAGTGAAACCATTTATATCATATAGAAATTATACATTAAACATACTCATATGAAAATAATGTCATCTTAGATGGAATACAGTTTTGATAAAACAATTGAAATGAATTATTGAGGAAAATATCATTTCTTCTTCAAAATCATTTTATTTTCACAAAATTCCATGAAATTTATAATAAAAAATGTTTTTTTTTTGAAAATAGTCATGAAATCAGGTAGAGTAAGCTTCATTAAGAAAAGGCATTATGAAACTTTAAAAATCCGTTCATGCCATATAAGCTAAAAATAACATTCTCATCATACTTTTGTCAGAAAAGTCAAAAAAGTACCACATATGTTAAACAAAAGAAATATTCCCTCCATAACACAAAGGAAAAGTCAAAGATGGGTTAACGCTCCATTAAAAATACATGGAAGAATATTCAACGCTTTATGAAAAACATTTTATGGTCATGGATGAAAAATATAACCCCAATAAATACATACGTATAAGGGATCTCAGATAAAAATGAGATTGAAAAATTATCCCTTACCTTATGTCTGATATGCTTCGTATGTTTCTGAATCTCAAGTATAATGATTTAAATAATTTCATTGACTTATTACAGAATCATATTCAATGTTATGATATCATATATGGTTCACTTACGACTTTATATTACCTGTTATTTTTTAAATTCCATGTTAAAGCACCATTTTGGGTAAAATAGTTTCAATTATCATACGAGTTTCAACTTTTTTTTCTCGATATTATTACATATATCCTGATTTACATAATTACAAAATGTAAAACATGATTTATATATAATATATGATAGATTGATAAATAGAATGAAATACACCGTTCATGGAGATGGTAAGTCGTACGTACAGAGGAACGATGTTTTCGTTTCCTTATTCAATTGAATGGAATTAAGTAGATGACATAAATCTATATATACATAAATACATTATAATTATTATGTCATATATTTCATTATTATTCATTATATATTCTTTATAATCATTCATGAATGATTAACGTGGAGAATTAATCTCATCGTGTCGTGGACACGGTAGTCAGTAAGTATGCCCGAGCGATGATAACATTCCCTAGATCATGGAATTGTATTTAAGTGTATGTATAATATTTCAGAATCAATATCACTTTACAATAATCAAATATATTTATTTATTTACACCATTATACCCATCCAAGTAAGGTGGTAGTCGAAAACAGATTACACCACGACGTGGAGACGGTATTCCGTACGTATGCATGCGTTGTAATTTCATTTTCTGTAGGATGACTAGAAAGTGAAATTGGGTTGTTTCATATTTATAATGACATATTAGTATATATTTGATACTGATGTTATTACATTATAATTATACAACTAAAGAAGAATAAGTATAAGAAGAATAAAACTTGAGAGAATCAGAAGAAGACATTACCTCTTCATCGACGCACCTCCTTTAAGATTCCTCTTAAGGAAGTAGAGTTTGTCTTTTGAGAAGACCAGAACCTCCAGAATGTTTCTAGGGAATTGGAGAAGAGAAATGGGAAGGGTTTCGCCATTCTTCATGTCTCAAAAGGGTGTGAAGTGAAGAGGGAAGTGGTGCCGTTTTTATAAGGGAGGAGAGGGGCACCTTAGGAAAACTCAAAATATTATTTTATAATAAAGTCATATTCAGTTTTTAATAGCTCCAAATTGATTTATATAGAAGCTAAGGTGGGTATGGGTCGGAATCCTCTCATACAATAGGTTTTAGACAAGTTTTGGTTACTATTTTATCCTTATCATTTAGATTGAACTCTATGTTAAATAATTTAACTTTTACTATTCCTTTTTGTTTTCTTACACTATGTGGTTAATAAAATTACTATAACAAGCCAAAATAACCCCAAGTGGTTCATTACTAATATATATATCCTTATCCAAGTAAACTTCCAAACCTTAAATTTTTATGAATAAAATAACAATTAATAATATAATATTTGTTTTAAAAACTATTTTATGTCAATTTTGACAGTATTTGGTACATGATTTTTGTGAAAATTATAACATCATGATTAGTTCGAAAAAAGTTACTAAATCAATACTAACATGGAATATTAACCTATAAAATTAGTGTAATTCATAAAAAGTCTAAAATGACATTTTTCTTGGGTATTTATAACATCTATTATGTTAATATTTCATTAAGAAGGTAATTACAGCTTCATCATTGTGTCAGAAATAAATTAAATTATTTAATGTCTAAAAATTATAAATAAAATATCATTTTATAGGAAATATTTTTTTCTTTATAATGAATATTTATAGTCTAATGTATCTTATTTATAACCCTATATTAAAATGATTTAGTTATTAAACTTTGATTTTAACTATTTTAACCCTTCTTTTATTTAATTATTAATAAATGTCATAATCTAACCCATGGGGACCTAAATAGTAATATTTTATTGATAAGGTTGTTTTTGTCGAATTAAATTTATCCAATAGAATTAGTACATGTGTTAGGGTAATAATAATATCATTTTAACCCTTAATTACCCTATTTACTTTTAACCGTGGTCAATAAAAGTAAAAAGTTACTATTCACCAAAATATTATTTTCATCTCATTGAACCACATTTTAGTCCGTGATATTAACCGTGTCTCTTGGATTTTTGAAATTCCACTCACAGAAGCGGTAAAATTATGTTTTATGTGAATTTCCAAATTCTCATAGGAGGTGGGTAAATGACAGTGAAAAGTCCAATAAAATTTTAATATTTCTAAAATTATTATAAAATGACTCAAATGAATTACATGGAACATATATAGGTATTATATACAAATTTAGACCTAAAATAATGTTAAACACAATAAATAATTATTTAAATAAAAAGTCGGTTTTTAAATAGTAACCTAGTGTTTTCACTATTCATCAGAAATTAAAAGTTTTCAGAAAAATACCAAAAATTCACCCTAGGATAATTTTGATATTCGGAATCCAAAAATGAAGTCCATTTTGAATGATAAAATTTATAAAATTCCAAAAAGTGGATATTAATATTCATAACGACTAGTTTATATAATATTTTAATTGTCTACCTTTGTTTTGTGAAACTCGGTATTACGTACAACACATGCTATCATGGAATGTCACGATTGCGTCTAATGTAAACCAAGTCAGGGTGGCATGTAGTGAAAGACTCCTTTGTTGTTGAATATAACAGAATCCAACCATATTTCATTTATACATTGAATATATATATATACACATATATACACTCAATGTTGCATAGAATAACAACTATCAAATGAACTGGAAATTATGAGTAACACGATCCAAGAATAGTGTTGCATATACAACAAGAAAATACGGTCTTGCATATATTACAAGCTAAACTTGGTGTAGTGTATAATAGAAGACATCAATGAAATTAAAAGAATATTTTTCATAAAATCTCAGGGTGTTACATTCTACTCACTGTAATATGAATTTCTCCCTTGAAATTTGTCGGGTTTATAAATGGGATTACTACATGAAAGTTTCATTAATAGAAAACCACATCGTAAAAAGGAAAACCAAAACATGACTTTAAAAAATATAGTATGAAACGTAACGGTTACCCAAATTAACTAATCACTGGGTTTCCACATAAGAGAACATAGGTGAAAATATGGATATGGAAGATAAATATAACCATCAACTTCTGATGAAGAGTGGTAGAGGAAATGGCTATGAAAAAGCCAACAATCACAAAGCCATAAATTTTTGATGATATAAGGTACCATCTGAATCATCAGATATAAGAGCAGTAGGAAAACATTTTTGGTTTTCAATATCATTTCCATAAAGTTGAGTAATTTGTTAATTAAAATAAATACTCACTTGATTATAGTACAGTCTCAATGTTTCTTGTGCCATGAACAATTTACACTTAATCTCATAATGAAATGAAGATTAATTTTTCATTCGTGAAGTGTTAGCAGATCATGAGATAGAATGATCAGTTATTCCATCTGTCTCGAACATAGGGTTAGCAAAAGTTATATACATAAGCCCATCTATGGTGAGATTAATCAGATATGGTTCCAAAATGGACTTATTCTTCATCTATCATCCTTATTAATAAGATAAAACTAGTTTCTACTAACCAAGGACATCCTGTAGGCTAGTGGTAGGTGATAAATGTCTGTTGCTCTATGGTTGTGGGTTCGATTTCCGCATCCTTGTCCGACGCGACAGGTTGTCACTCGTTCTGCAGGTTTTCCCTTTTCATAAAATACACTATTATAACATTCTATCTATAATATCGAAAAAAATTCTAGCCTTAAACAATACTAACTTATGTTCAACATAATCCAATCCAATATTTAGTCATATCTAAGAAACTTCTCATAGTATAAAGAGAACGATTACAAAAAAATGTTATATAACTAGCACGTGAATACCATCATTTATCCCTTATATATCAAAAATATAAATCTTGTTGATTGCATTTTGAAACTTGTGAATACCTTAATCTTGTATTCCATTGAAAAATTAATACCCATTGAATCATATTGAAAACATGAATGCTGTCAAAAGTTAACTCTTTCCACATACCAAAATCCAAAAATTATATATACTCAAACCATGATATTACATTTTCCTTATATCAGTCATGAGCTCATGAATACTATCAAACATTTCATTTTCTCTTTATCCCTTCATTATGCACATATAATATTCTTCTCAATCAATTTCCATGGTTACCGATACCATAAAATTATTTAAAACCACAATAGAACAATACATAAATATTCCAATATTCCACGATACTATATACAACATTATTTTTGAATCCGATTACAAAAACACTTAATCATTCCAACACATCATTTTCATATTCAACATCACCAATAGTGATCGAATGTGACTTCCCTTTGTCCTTTACCTTATGTGGTTTCTCATGTCGATCATCAATAACCCTTGGATTAGGGAATTGATTAGCATAATGTACCATTTCTTTGCACATGATGCATTTAAGTGTTGGTGGTGCGTTTCTGCAATATTTTCTTTATTCACATCATTAGAAACAAATTTTCTATTGAGATGACACTCATCTGCTCGATGAACTTCTTTTCCACACTTAATACATTTTCTAGTCTCTTTAAGACAATCTCTACCAGGCTTCTTTCCTCACATTGAGCATAAATAAACATTCATATTCTTTTCACCATTATTCTGAGATTTCTCCTTGAACTCCATCTTTCGTTTCTTGTTAAAACCATGAGATGGATATGTAACACCAACTTCCATTTCTAACTTGATTGCACAACGCAAAATTTCTTCATAGCTACTGATGTCTCTTATATATAATACCCTTCGAATACTTGGTTTTAAGCCACTGAAGAATCAATCAACATTACTTTCTGGTTGGATGATAAAGCCAGATGCATACCTTGTAAGCCTTATAAAATATCCTTCGTATATACCAACATATTCATCATCATTTTTCTTATGCTCAAGTAACTCTTTTTCCATCTTTGTTTGAAGAATACATGGGAAGTACTTACTGAAAAACAAGTTCTTGAACTCGTCCCATTCCAAGGATTCAATTTTATCTTGGGGCCTTGTATTCATAATTAGAGTCCACCACTGGTCTGCTTCACCTTCTTAATGGTAAACAACTATAATGACTTTATAATTTTTCGACCAACGAAGTACGTAAAATATCTTTTCAATGGTACTAATCCATTGTTCAACAACAAGTGGATCAGAGGAACCATTGAAAGAAGGTGGACGTAGGATCATGAAGGACTCAATAGAATATTGTTCCTTTATCTAACTATTCAGAATTCCAGAATGATTCATATCTTGAGTAAGTATAGAAATTATATTTTTTCACTCCATCTCCCAAAAAATTAGTTTGTTCAGGATGACAATCATTGCATTTCCCATTACATTGATCAACACAGTTCCTTCGGGTTCCAGCCATTGTCTAAAACCCAAAAGGAATAGTGTAAGAGGAAAAACATATGCTAGGAAAACAACATAATAAAGGGGGAGTACCATTAATATCTAACTTTTTGTGTTAAATTCTAATATAGTTACCGTCATTCTAGTAATATAACCTATACTTATACTTAACCTTAGGGACATCCCTAGACGTACCTTAGAAATATCTCTAGGGATCTCACTAAAGTTTTCGCATCCTAGTTTCAAAAGGTTAACTAATCCTTTCCTCTAATACCAACTGTAGAGACCCAAATCTTGACGTACATGGACAATACATTACTTTTACGGAATACATAATACATAAGAAAAACCAAAACTCAAGGATCTTAATAGTTTAGTGTATTTGGAAACTTGGAGCATAATCTTCTAATCTTGGTGATTGATCTTCAACAAAACCCATAAAGATCTTCTCCTTTTGGTTTTCTTAGCTAAAACCTTTATTGAAATCCTAGGTAAAAGAAAACATACAAAGAGTGAGCTCAAATGCTCATTAAGGGTGAGAATGGAGAAAATGAAACAAACCGTATAAAATTGGACTTAACAACATGAACATAATGTTTAAACATAAAAATCTTGACAAAAGACATAAATCTTGGAAGTACATAAGACAAGTATCATAATGGAACATCAATCATGATAAAATAGAATGGGAATAAATCATTTAATTGTACCAACCGTTCAGCACTTATTATGATTTCCATGGTAGCCAATGAATTTCTACAAAAACCATCTTAGTGGACAAAGTCCCTTTCTGAATCGAGTTCAGTCCTCCTTCCAGTCCTATATCACTGAACATGATTAACTAACCATTCCATCCATGTCTATCTCAAGAGATAAAAATAATTACCCAATTAATTGGAGGGCGATATAGGTCCCACCCATCTCATAATGAAATCATTCTTTCGTGCGCCACAAAATCATAAATCACTCATCATAACCCAATTAACAAAATGTGTTTCATAAACATCATCCCATCATAACATAATCCATATAAAAAATGGATATCATTTCATCATAAGAAAAATGAAACCATTTAAATCATGGAGACATTATACTTGAAACATACTCATATGAAAATAATGTCATCTTATATGGAAAATGGTTTTGATAAAACACTTGAAATGAATTCTTGAGGAAAAATCATTTCTTATTCAAAATCATTTTATTTTCACAAAGAGCCATGCAATTTTAAATGAAAAGGATTTTTTGATAATAGTCATGAAATTTTGTAGATTAATATTCATTATGAAAAGGCATTATGAAACCGTAAAAATCCATTCATCCCATATAAGTTAAAAAACATTCTCCTCGTACTTTTGTCGGAAAAGTCAAAAAAGTACCATGTATGGTAATCAAAAGAAAGATTCCTTACATGACACAAAGTAAAAGTCAAAGAGGGGTAAACATGCCATTAATGATACATGTAATAATATTAAACACTTTATGAAAAACATTTTATGGTCATGGATGAAAAATATAACCCCAGTAAATACTTACGTATAAGCGATATCAGATAAAAATGAGATTGCAAAATTATCCCTTACCTTATGTCCGATATGATTCATATGTTTCTGAACCTCCTGTATAATGATTTAAATAATGTCATTGACTTATTGAAGAATCATATTCATTGTTATGATATCATATATGGTTCACTTATTACATTATATTACCCGTTCATTTGTAAATTCCATGTTAAAGCACCGTTTTTTGTAAAATCGTTTCATTTATCGTTTGAGTTTCGACTTGTTGTTCATGATATTATTACTTATATATGGATTTAAATAATTCCATAATTTGAAACATGATTTATATATAATATATGATAAATCGATAAATGGAATTAAATACACCGTTCATGGAGACGGTAGGTCGTACGTACGCATGAACGTAGTTTTCGTTTCATTATTGAATTGAATGGAATAAAGTATATGACATACATATATATATACACAAATCCAATATCATTATTATGTCATATATTTAATTATTATTTATTATATATACTTTATAATCATTCAGGAATGGTTAACATGGAGAATGAATCTCATCACATCATGGAGATGGTAGTCCGTACGTACGCACGAGCGATGATATCATTCCCATGATTGTGGAATTGTATTGAAGTGTATGTATAATATTTCAGAATCAATATCAATTTACAATAATCATGTAAAGTTTTTTATTTATACCATTATACTCGTACATGTAAGGTGGTTGTCGAAAACAGATTACACCACGGCCTGGAGACTGTATTCCGTACGTACGCACGCACGGTGATTTTGTTTTCTGTAGGATGGATAAAAGGTGAAATAGGGTTGTTTCATATTTATAATAACATATCAGTATATAATAAATACTGATGTTATTACTTTATAATGAGACAACTATAGAAGAATAAGTAGAAGAAGAAATAAAATTGAGAGAATCAGAAGAAGAGATTACCTCTTCTTCGACGAACTTCCCTTAAGTTTCCTCTTAAAGAAGTAGAGTTGGTCTTATGTGAAGACCAGAACCACCAAAATGTTTTTGTGGAAGTCTAGAAGATAAATGTGCAGGGTTTGGCTGAACTTTAAGGCTCAAAAGGGTGTGAAGAGAAGAATCAAGTGGTTCCCTTTTTATAAGGGAGGAGAGGTGCACCTTAGGAAAACTCAAAATATTAATTTATAATAAATTCATATTTGGTTATTAATAGCTCCAAATTGATTTATATCTAAGCTAAGGTGGGGATGGGTCGGCATCCTCTCATCCATTAGATTTTAGACATGTTTAGTTTACTATTTTATCCTTATCATTTAGATTTAACTCTATGTTAAATAATTTAACTTTTACTGTGTGTTTTTGTTTTCTTACACTATATGGTTAATAAACATACTATAACAAGCCAATCTATCACGACCCCCTCCCACCAAAGATGCCCCTCCTGAGATGGAAATGGTGAAAGGGAGATAATGGCCCCCGAATCCTGCCTCTAGTAGGCCCCGGGGTGGCGACTAGCACCAAGGGTATGAGTTTTCACAAGTATGGGAGGGATTACCCTTTTTATTTCTTTTGTATCGGGAAATAGGACAAGTCAACCACCAAAAAGCAAAAAGAAAAAGTGTATATAAATAAACCCAAACCAATCCCACATGCATGTTTAAACAATTTTATAAAAAGGTACAAGTACAAGAAACCTCAAAGTACAATACCAAAATAAAACAATAGAACAAAAACTGCAACAACTCCAACTATCCGACTAGTAGGGTCCCACACGGCCCTGGTAGTCCTCCTGGAAACCTTAAAGTAAACATAGGGTTAGCATACAAGTAAACTTCGTAGGGAAACCTAAAGCTCTCGTGCACAAATGGGGAGACATCCTAATGTCCCGTGATAACAACATCAAGGAATTATATCCACCCATCCTCACCAGCCACACTCACCAAAACAAAAGCACAACATGTAGTAGTATATATGAAACAAGAGTATTGGGTACCCCACACCAATTCCCTTTAGTTAGCTGTTCTTCCTAACGACGAACTTCCTGACGCTGCCACACTCTCCCCGCCCGCACGCACCTAGGACTTACCACCACGTATCCCACAAGCACAAACCTGGGCCTCACAACCATGTATCATGCCCACACACTCCTGGGCCTCACAACCACGTATCCCACTAGCACACACCTGGGCCTCACAACCACGTATCCCGCCCACACACTTGGGCCCACAACCACGTATCCCACTCGCACACACCTGGGCCTCATCCCGAAGATTCTTAGGAAACAGTAGAACCTGCCTGAAGAGTCTTGGGATAATTCCACCCCAATCGAAACCTACCTGAAGAGTAGTAGGTGCAAGGTCGCCTCAGGCCATCACAGCCTAGGGGAGAAGGAGCAGGAAGGAGCTAGTATCTAAGGGAAAAACACCCTCTCCCATGAGATGGGAGTGTTTGGCACTAAGTGCTCAACATGGGTGGGGTGCGATAAAACACAAAAGATACAGATATATATATATATATATACCAACCACACAGCCCAACCAATGGCTTCTAAACAGAGAAACTGAGCATGTGCCTCGACACTGCTACTACGAAGCATGTATACAACAAACAATCCCAAACCCATTTAGATTTTCATGTTCCAGTAGAATTAGTTTATTAGTTCCTTAACTTCTGGGAATCTATCCACAACCAACCACAGAGATCGTTCATAAAACATATCCCTACCATCCAAAAAACAATTTAGGAAAACACAAGCAACAAAACCAAGTCCTTCTTATCAACCAACCAACCCATTGATTATTAATTCTGTTTCATTAACATGCCCCACCATTCATTAACACTTCTGCATTTATTATTCACAACCCAAAGTCCATTCAAATTCAACCAATCCTCGCAGCCTCGCTTCCAACCACCATAACCACAACCACACCGTACATCATTATCCCTTTAATACCACTTATCGCAGTCGTGCTTCCCGTCACCAACATAACATTCACACCAACCCACAGCCAAGCCAACCACAGCCCCACTGCTCACACTATCCACAAAAACCCACAAAACACCCCCATCACATACCTTGTAACCAAGCCAACACCCACATGTTCATTATTCCATTTTTTTAACCGGGGTGATCACACAAGGGTTCCAGATTTTAACAGCCAACTTTACATGATTAACCAATTTCCACATTCCACAAGGTTTCCACCCATAAGAACATCCAGAAAGAGAAGGAAACATATAATTGCGTAAGCAAAGGCCCCCAACGACCGTGATTTTCTATAGGCAGAATCTCATTCAATTCACAACATAATATCACAGGATATAAAGTAACAGTAATCACAACTTCCCATCCCTGTTATATAAGCCAGTTATTATCTTTCTTTAACTGGTTCAAAAGTGTTTGACGTAAACAATAGAACACCCACCCCGCATGATGCACAAATTAAAGAGATGAATGTAAGATCCCTAACTCAATAGGTTCTGATCACAGTGCTCCCCCGGATCAACTTTAGAAGAATTCCATCGGCGTCCCTCACTTCTATCGGGTCCCGAAAAAACCTCCTCAGGGTGGAATTCGGAAAGAAATTGCCAAAGGAATGACAACGGATCCAAGCTTGGAAGCTCCGCCTCATTTTCACGATCACGTGGCCGCTGACAGATCGTAAATTGGAGCTCGAACGAAGAAGTTATCGAAGGAAGAGCCTTCGAGTCTCTTAAGAGAGCTCTGCTCCGAGGAGAGGGGAAGAGAGGTGTGTGTTGAAAAGGAAGAGGGGACCCCTCCTTTTATAGGCATGAAAAGAAAAAGTAAACGACGTGTACTTTATTGTACACGGCATGTAGTCGGTTAATTCACACGGTCTCCACGTGGCTTCCAACATGGCTTCGTGGCCGTTTACTGGTCAACACACGGTTTGACGGTAACACATATGCGGGGAAGGACTACACGGTGTGTAGTTCAGACACACGACGTGTACTCATTTATTGAACATGACAAGGACACAGCTCCAACACGGTACACGGCCGTTGACTAGTAATGCGTACGTGGGGAAGGACTACACGGCGTGTAGAACTGGACACACAGTGTGCACCCATTATTCCACACAGCAAGGACACGGTCTGCAACACGGGGTATACCCGGGAAGGGGGTCCATGGCGTGTACTCAAACTACACAAAAGTGTAGATTCAAAATTCTGGAAAGTGTGGGAAAAGTCCATTTTACCCTCCAGAACACATCTTGACCTTCTTTTTTACAAAGGAATGGGCCGGAGAGGACCGAGACATTACATCAGATACCTCTGAAAACATTCTCGTCCCCGAGAATTCAAAAACTAACCCAGAGGAGACTCAACAAGATACCTCTTAGGGTTACCGTTATAACAGGAACCCAACTAACAACCCTAATCATATGTGTTAGGAATTCATTCTCCTATTTCGAGATATTGTCCCCTTTATGCGGCATTGACTCGCCTACGCGGGTTTAATCGCATCCTCATTAATGCATCTTGATTAAGAATTGGGTCTTCCCACTTTCATATATTAGGATTTTTCAACTCAAACTACCCCCAACACCACAAAACCAACACACTACCCGAACATGTGGTTTGGGGAAGAATTCCTTCTCCTACATCGAGATATTATCTGCTTTAGGCGGCACTGACTCACAAGCACGAGTTCAATCGCATCCGCATTAATGCGTCTCGATTAAGGATCAGGGTTTTCCCTTTCCCCACACATCCGAACATGTCACACATTACTAGGGAACAAGGAAAAAAAACGTATTACAACTGACAAGAAAATAATTCCATATATCAAAGGTACAAGGTACAACATCAACAAAAAGATCAGAATAACAAGGAAAAAACACAAGTCAAAACAACTCCGGGTACTAAGCATGCATCTGGGTATCCCACTCCCAAGTGCTCTCCTCGGGGCCGCCATGCCTCCACAACACACGATCCAATGGAATGGTTCATCCATGGAGCACATTCTCTTTACGATCTTCGATCCTGATTGGTCATTTCTCGAAGGTCGCATCATCTCCCATATCTAACTCTCCCAGTCGATAACGTGGGAGTCGTCATGTAAGTACCGGTGAAGATGGGAGATGTGGAAGATGTCATGAACCTTCTCCAACTGAGGTGGCATGGCTAATTGATAAGACACCTCGAAAACTCTCCTCCACACCTCAAAAGGTCAGATGAACCTAGGTGAGAGCTTGCTCCCCTTCCCAAACCTCCGCTGCCCCCGTCGAGGGGAAACCTTCAAGAACACATGATCCCCCACCTCGAACTCCAAGGGCCTAATCCGAAGAACAGCATAAGACTTCTGTCGGTCCTGAGCCACTTTCATCCTCTCACATACTAGCTGGACATTCTCTATGGTTCTCTGCACTACCTCTGGCCCAAGTGCACCTGTCTAACCAACCTCTGCCCAGCAAATGGGTGAACGACATGGCCTTCTATACAAAGCCTCAAACGATTCCATGCCAACAGTAGAGTGGAAGCTGTTGTTGTAGGAAAACTCTACTAAAGGCAAGTGTCTTACCCATGATCCACCGAAATCCAGAACTCATGATCGCAACATGTCCTCCAACATCTGGATAGTCCGCTCTGTCTGCCCATCAGTCTGGGGGTGGAAATCAGTGTTAAGGCATAGCTGGGTGCCAAAAGCATGTCGTAACCCCCTCCAGACTCGTGAGGTAAACCGAGTATCCAGATCTTAGACGATAGTCTTTGGGACTCCATGCAACAGAACAACCTCGTCTACGTACATTTGTGCTAAGGTACTCACCTTGCCAGACTCCTTAATTGATAAGAAGTGAGCTGATTTCGTCAGCCGATCCACCACTACCCAGATAGCATCATAACCACCCTAAGCTCTGGGTAGTCCTGTGACGAAGTCCATTGAGATGTCATCCCACTTCCACTCGGGGAAATCTAAAGGATGCAACAAACCACTGGGAACATGGTGCTCAGCCTTCACATGCTGAAACACTAGGCATTTAGCCACAAACTCTGCCACTGCCCGTTTCTCCCCGGTCTACCGAAACTATTCCATCAGGCCTTGGTACATTTTTTAATCTCCTAGAATTACTGCCAAGGCTGAGCTATGGAACTCACAGAGTACTCCCTCATGCATTCTCTCAGGGACAAACAACCTTCCATGGAAAAATCAACCGATGTCTGCTGTCCTCTGACCATCCCTTTGGAGTGTTCCCCTGATCGACACGATCCCGCATCACTTCTGCATCAGATTCCACCCACTCGGACTCTTCCACCTGCTGCAACAAGGAGGACTGCACCGTCATCTGAAACAAACAGCCTCTAACACCTTCTACCCTGGAATCCAAGTTCAAGGAGGCCCACTCTCCCATTGCCTTCCAAGCATCAGTGGATTCCCGAACTACTTTTTGATGTGACTTCCTGCTCAGGACATCAGCCAAAACGTTGCCCTTACCTTCAATGTAAGAGATCTCAAAGTCATAGTCTTGGAGAAACTCGACCCATCTCCACTACCGCAAGTTCAGTTCACGCTGGGAGAAGATATAACACATGCTCTTTTGATATGAGAAGACCACAATGCGCTCCCCAAAGAGGTAATGTCGCCACAACTTCAGTGCGGACACTACTACAGCAAGATCTACGTCATGGGTGGCATAGTTACACTCGTGAGGGCGTAACTGCCTAGAACCATAACATATGACTCCCTTCTTCTACATCATCACACACCCCAGACCAAGGCCATAAGCATCATAAAACACCTCAAAAAACAACCCCTCCTCTGGAAACCTGAGTACGTGAGCACTAACCAACTTCTCCTTCAGGTATTCAAAAGCCTTCTGGCACTACTCGCTCCATAGGAAGACCTGGTTCTTCCACGTCAAAGCTGTCAAAGGAGAAGCAACTCGAGAGAAGTCCGAAACAAACCTCAGATAGTAACCTGCTAACCCAAGGAAACTACGAACTTCCGCCACGCTCATGGGTGCTGCCCAAGAAAAAACTGCCTCCACCTTCGACGGGTCCACAGACACTCCATGTTGAGACACCATTTTCCCAAGGAAGTGTACTTCATGTGTCAAGAACTTACACTTCGAAAATTTCCTGTGAAGCTGGTGGTGTCGAAGGACTTCCAAGACTACCCTGAGATTCTCAACGTACTCCTCCTCTGAACATGAGTAGATCAGGATGTCATCGATAAACACATCGACGAACTAGTCCAAAAACTCCCAGAAGACAATGTTTATAAGTCCCATGAACACAGCCGGTGCATTCGTAACTCCAAACGGCATCACCACAAACTCTAAGTGCCCATACCTGCACCTGAAAGCCGTCTTAGAGATGTCACAGTCCTTTACCTTCAGCTAATGATATCCAAATCGTATATCAATCTTGGAAAACCAACCTGCTCCCCTCAGTTGGTCGAAAAGATCATCTATCCTTGGTAGGGGATAATAGTTCTTAACCGTTACCTGGTTCAACCTTCGGTAGTCTATGCATATCATGAGACCACCATCTTCCTTTTTCATGGACAAAACTGGAGCACCCCATGGCGATACGCTGGGTCGAACAAAAACCTTCTCCATCAGATCGTCAATCTGAATCCGCAATTCCCGCAACTCCGACGGTGCCATCCGATAAGGGGCCATCGAAATCAGACGGGCACCAGGCTGTAAGTCTATCCCGAACTCAACGTCACGTCGGGGGGGGGGGGGGGGTAGAGTCACAACCTCCCCAGTAAAAATATCTAGGAACTCCCCAACAACCTCCGGGACATCCATCATCTCTGTATCAGCTGGAACCACTGATATCCCACCTAACAAGAAAAGGAGAGTCTCCAAACACCGGCTTACCACATGATAGCTCCTATCGCCAACAAAAGATATGCACCGCCCATCCCCATCGGAGAACACGACTCTTCTCCGGAAGCAGTCGATAATGACACTAACAGAAAACAATTAGTCGATGCCTAGGATGAAATCCTATGGCTGCATCTGTAACAGAGGAAGGTCCCCACAAGATCGATGTGGTCCCAACGTCAGCCCAAAACCCCGGAAAACACAAGACATGCTGGTCTGGCCCCCAACTGGTGTATTCAGTACCAGTGGTACAGAATGTCTCTCTACGTCTAATCCCAAAAGCATGGTCTAGACAAGGTGCAACGAAGGAGTGTGAAGCTCCCGAATTGAACAAAGAAGAAACAAGAGTGATGAACAAACAAATTGTACCATGCACCACCTCTGGTCCTATTGGAGTTGTCAACTCTGCTGCGTGCAACTGTCCACGCCCAGCTCCTCTCCCTCTCTGATGTCGTCCACTTCCCCGACCATGCCCTGTTCGAGGTCCCTGAGGAGCACCCTGAGGTCGTCCTCCTCCTGCAAAGTCTTCCCTTGGAGGAGCATGGTCCTACTGCTGTTGGAAGGGCCTCGCCGACAACTGGTGCTGCTGAGGTGGGTGCTGAACCTACCCACCTCCACCGCACTGAGCTCGGGTTGGGAACCGACTCTGAACGAGCCCGAAACCTCCACAAGAAAAACACCTCATTCCTGGGCTCGTGAAAAATGGACGAGGACCCGAATATCTGAACTGATGTGGCCTGCTCCCCATCGGCCTGAACCTGGAAGGTCCCGTCGCAGGAGACCTGCTGCTGACTGCCTTCCCCTTCGATGAACCTGGATGGATCCCCTATCGGGGTGCACCTCACAGCGAGTGCATCCTCTCTACAACCTCTGCCTTCTTCTGTACTACCAAGTACGTTGGGAGGGTGAAGGGGGTGACAGCATACTGGAGCGAAGGATGAAGTGCCTCCTCCAAACGTCTCGCCCGAGACTCCTCATCCGGAAAGAGATCCGAAGAAAAGCGCAAGAGATCCTTGAACTTGATCCCCAGATCTCGTAACTTCATACTCCCCTGCTGAAGGGAGAGTAACTCCTGCCGCTTCTCCTCCTTGATCATGGAAGAAAGGAATTCCTCTCAGAATTCCTTCTCAAAGTCAGCCCATGGAACCTCTGCCTCTATCCTCTCTCCGAGGTAGAGCGTCCACCACTGTCGCACCGCACCTCTCAAATGACTGACTGCTAGGGGAACCCAGTACTCCCTAGGAGCACGGATCAAGGTAAAAGTGATCCCTAGCTCCTCAAGCCACCCCTCCGTCTCCATATATGAAGTACTACCTTCGTACTTCTTGAGGGTCTGCTGTTGGAATGAACGGAGAGTCTTCTGCCACTGGCTATCTTCCTCCTCTCGGTCAATCCTCAAATGATCGACCACCTGAATCTGCTAGGCCTCAGCCGTCTGAGCCACCCGGGGAAGACATCCAGTTGCAATAGCTGTATAGTAAACAAGGTTCACCTAAGCCCAAGTAGTAAGGAAAAACTCAAGGTCTCATTTATCATTTTATTTCAATTTATTTCCTAGAACACCCAAATCAAGTAAAAAATAATCATGATGATGAATGTACCTTCCCTAGGGTCTCTACCCTGCAATCAATGTAGTCTCACTTGGTCGTTCGGTAGGCTCATAGTTCTTGCATCGGATCACAGGGGGCCCTAAAATCCCGTGTCCTAGCCGGTATTCCCTGGCCTAGGTCACACACAATGATTGACTAACATTGTCAGCCTACCATCCAATGCAATCCTCTATGTGCCTAACTCCAGACTCTATCCTATCTCTAAACCATCACCTCTAATACCATTCTATCATGACCCCTCCCACCAAAGAGGCCCCTGCTAAGCTGGCAATGGAGAAAGGGAGATAATGACCCCCGAGTCCCACCTCCAGTTGGACCAGGGGTGGCGACTAGCACCAAGGGTATGAGTTTTCCCAATTATGGGAGGCATTACCCTTTTTATTTATTTAGGATCAGGAAATAGGAAAAGTAAACCACCAAAAAGGAAAAAGAACAAGTGTAATGAAATAAACCCAAACCAAGCCCACATGCATGTTAAAACAATTTTATAAAAAGGTACAAGTACAAGAAAGCTCAAAGTACAATACCAAAAGAAAACAAGGGAACATCAACTGTAACAACTCCATCTATCCGACTAGTAGGGTCCTGCACGACCCTGGTAGTCATCCTGGAAACCTGAAAGTAAACGTAGGGTAAGCATACAAGTATACTCAGTAGGGAAACCTAAACCTCTCATGCACAAGTGGGGATACATCCTAATGTCCCGTGAGAACAACATCAAGGAATTCTATCCACCCAACCTCACTAGACACACTCATCAAAACACATGCACAACATGTAGTAGTATATAAGAAACAAGAGTATTGGGTACCCCACACTAGTTCCATTTAGTTAGCTGTTCTTCCTAACGACAAATGTCCTGACGCTGCCACACTCTCCCCGCCGGCACACACCTGGGCCTCACCACCACGTATCCTGCCCGCGCACACCTGGGCCTCACAACCCCGTATCCCGCCCAGACACACCTGGGACTCACAACCACGTATCCCGCCCCCACACACCTGGGCCTCACAACCACATATCCCTCCCGCACACACCTGGGCCTCAAAACTACGTATCCTGCCCACACACACCTGGGCCTCATCCCGAAGATTCTTGGGAGACAGTAGAACCTGCCCGAAGCGTCTTGGGCTAAAGCCACACCAATCGAAACCTACCTGAAGATTCCTGGGTGAAATGTCGCCTCAGGCCATCACAACCTAGGGGAGAAGGAGCAAGAAGGAGCTAGTAACTAGGGGAAAACACCCTCTCCCATGAAATGGGAGTGTTTGGCACTAAGTGCTCAACATGGGTGGGGTGCGATAAAACACAAAAGATATAGATATATATATATATACCAACCACACAGCCCAACCTATGGCTTCTAAATAAAGAAACTGAAAACGTGCCTCGACACTGCTACTACGAAGAAAGCATACAACAAACAACCCCAAACCCATTTAGGTTTTCACGTTTCAATAGAATTAGTTTATTAGTTCCTTAAATACCAGGAAACTATCTACAACCAACCACATAGATCGTTCGTAAAAAATATCCCTGCCATCCACAAAAAATGTTCGGAAAACACAAGCAACACAAAAAAGTCCTTATTATCAACCAACCGAACCATTGATTATTAATTCTGTTTCATTAACATGCACCACCATTCATTAACTCTTCAGCTTTTATTATTCACAATCCAAAGTACCTTCACATTCAACCCATCCCCGCAGCCTCGCTGCCAACGACCATAACCACAACTGCACCACACATCATTATCCTTTTAATACCACTTATCGTAGCCCCACTGCCCATCACCAACATAAAATTCACACCAAACCACAACCAAGCCAACCGCAGCCCCACTGCTCACACTATCCACAACAACCCACAAAACACCCCCATAAAATTCCTCGTAACCAAGCCAACACCGACATGTTCATTATTCCATTTTGTTTAACTGGGGTGATCACACAAATGTTCCAAATTTTAATAGCCAACTTTACGTGATTAACCAATTTCCACATTCCACGAGGTTTCCACCCATAAGAAAATCCAGAAGGAGAGGGCAACATTTAATTGCTTAAGCAAAGGCCCCCAAAGACTGTTATTTTCCGTAGGCAGAATCTCATTCAATTCACAACATAATATCACAAGATATAAAGTAACAAAAATCACAACTTCTCATCCCCGTTATATAATCCAGTATTTATCTTTATTTAACTAGTTCAAAAGTGTTTCACGTAAACAATAGAACACCCACCCCGCATGATGTACAAATTAAAGAGACGAAGGTAAGATCCCAACCTCAACAGGTTCTGATCACAGCGCTCCCTCGGATCAACTTTAGAAGAAGTCTGTCGGCATCCGTCACTTCTGTCGGGTCCCCGAAAAACCTCCTCTGGTGGAAGTTGGAAAGCAATGGCCGATGGAATGACCACGGATCCAAGCTTGGAAGATCCGTCTCGTCGTTACGATCCTGTGGCTGCTGACAGATTGTAAATCGGAGCTTGGATGAAGAATATATGGAAGGAAGAGCCATCGAGTCTCTTAAGAGAGCTCTGCTCAGAGGAGAGGGGCGGAGAGGTGTTTGTTGAAAAGGAGGAGGGGACCCCTCCTTTTATAGGTGTGAAAAGAAAAAGTAAACAACATGTACATTATGGTACATGGCGTGTACTCGGTTAATTCACACAGTCTCCACGCGGCTTCCAACACGGCTCCGCAGCCGTTGACTGGTCAACACATGGTTTGAGGGTAATTCATACGCGGGGAAGGACTACACGACATGTAGTTTAGACACACGATGTGTACTCATTTATTGCACATGGAATGGACACGACTCCAACACGGTACATGGTCGTTGACTGGTAACGTGTATGCGGGGAAGGACTACACGGCATGTAGAACTGGACACACGACGTGCACCCATTATTCCACACAGCAAGGACACGGTCTGCAACACGGGGTATACCCGGGAAGGGGGTACACAACGTGTACTCAAACTACACGACGTGTAGTTTCAAAATTCTGGAATGTTTGGGAAATGTCCATTTTATCCTCTAGAACATTTCTTGACCTTCATTTTGACAAAGGAAAGGGCCGGAGAGGTCCGGACCATTACACAAACGAACCCCAAATGGTTCATTATTAATATATATATCCTAATCTAAGTCATTTGGCCGAACCATAGATTTTTAGGAATAAAATAACAATTAATAATATAATAATTGTCTTAAAAACTATTTTATGTCAATTTTGACACTATTTGGTACTTGATTTTTGTGAAAATTTTAACAGCATCAGTAGTACGAAAAAAGTTAATTAAATAAATACTAACTAGTCATATTAATATATAAAATTAGTGGAATAAATAAAAAGTCTAAAATTAAATTTATTTGGTATTTATAACATCAATTATGTTAATATTTCATTAATAAGTTATTTACTGCATCATCAATGTGTCATACATAAATTAAGTTATATAATGTCTAAAAATTATAAATAAAATACAATTATGTAGGAAGTATTTTAATCTTTATAATTAATATTTATAGTCGAATTTATCTTATTTACAACCCTCTATTAAAAATGATTTATTTATTAAACATTGATTTTAACTATTTTAACCTTTATTTAAATATAATAATAAATGTCATAATCTAATTCAAGTGGACCTAAATGGTCATATTTTATTCTTAAGGTTGGTTTTTTTCGAATTATACTTATCCAATAGAATTAGGACATGTTTTAGGGTAATTATAATATCATGTTTACCCTTAATTACTCTATTTACTTTTAATAGTGGTAAATAAAAGAAAAAAGTTACTATTCACCAAAAATTATTTTCATCTCATTGAACCACATTTTAGTCCTTGATATTAACCGTGTCTCTCAGATTTTCGAAATTCCTCTCACAGAAGTGGTAAAATTATTTTTTTTTGTGAATTTCCAAATTGTCCTAGGAGGTTGGTAAAAGACGGTGAAAATTTAAATAAAATTTTAATATATATAAAATTATTATAAATGACTTCAATAAATGTAATTGAACTTATATAGGTATTATGTATCAATTTTTACATAAAATAAATTTATATATGTTAAATAATTATTGAAATAAAAAGTCAGTTTTTAAATAGTAACCAAGTGTTTTCACTATTCATCAAAAATTTAATGTTTTCAGAAAAGTACCAAAAAATCACCCTAGGATAATTTCGATATTCTGATTCAAAAAATGAAGTCCATTTTTAAAGATAAAATTTATTAAATTCCAAAAACTGGTTATTACTATTCATAATGGCTAGTTTATATAATATTTTAATAACATATATTTGTTTAGTGAAACTCGGTATTGCATACAACACATGCTATCGTGGAAGGTCACGATTGCGTATAATGTAAGCCAAGTCAGGGTTGCGTGTAGTGCAATACTCCTTGGTTTTTGCGTATAATAGAATCCAACCATATTTAACTTATACATTGAATATATATATATATATACACTCAATGTTGTGTAGAATAACAACTATCAAATGAACATAAAATTGTGTGTAACATGATTCAAGAATAGTGTTGCGTATACTACAAGCTAATACGGACTTGTGTATAGTACAAGCTAAACATGGTGTAGTGTATAACAGAAGATATCATTGAAATTAAAAGAATACATTTTATAAAATCTTAGGGTGTTACATATATTTTATTAAATATAAAAATATGGGATTTGAAAATGATTTAATGATTATGTCATTAATGTTATTTCAGGAGAAAATCAATATTTTGAAACCTTATATGATCATGGTAAATAAAATAAAATGTGATTTCTTTAGGGAAGTAAATGTATAATTATAACTTAGAGGAATATAAAACTATATTTTTAATATATCTTAATTCATTTTATTCATGAAAATTATTATCATGTCTTATAAAATATGTGATTATGAAAATTCCTAATTGGTACAATTTTTTAATAGGGATTAATATTCTTTGGAGATCAATGTTAAAATTTATCTCAGAAAGCTATGTTATAAAATCCTTTTGAATTTTGGCTTTTAATTGATGTTTGGATCATTTTGGGGAATATAGGGACAATTAATTTTTAAATGGTCTATGATTTTATAACTATTATATTTAGTGATTAAAGTAGTTGTTAATCATTTAAATGTTATCCACATTAGATATTTATCTTATATTATTTTAACAATTTTGGTATTTTATAATGTTTAAAGATATGATAAATAGATATCTATTATTTTTTAGATTATTTTACACTTTATATGTTTATCGTAGAGTTTCAGTCATGAAAAATTCTTCATGAATACTCATAATTTGGGTAAAAAAGTGGAATTCTTGGTTGAAATTGATTAATGGATGAAGATATTCCTTTATTTTATGTATGATTCATATATTTTAATTATAGGAAATTAATTAATTACTCAAATTTATGAAGGTGATCATACAAAACAACATTTCCATTTACTTTTCCTATTAAGGGGATAATGACCTTTTAACACATCATTGATTTATGGAGTGTGATTGTAAAATTTCTACTAACCGTGTTTTCTATCACTATCTATTAGATGATGTTCAGTTTTATTTTTCTTATCCATGTTTTGTTATATGAAAACCGAGTCTGTGTTTTCTCAGGTGACATTTAAACCTCTCTTTATCTCTTTTATCGTGAATATTTTTTTAGTAATATTTATGATTTGTTAGTTTAATAAATGTATTTTGAAAATTCAAACCATTTTTAACAAGAAAAAATTAAAAATAGAAAATAATTAATTTCAAAATAGGTTGAGAATGTAATATCCTTAGTTTTTTATAAATAGAAATACTATATTTGATAACACACATGATATGCCATATCAAACATAATAGAAAAACTAGATATTATTATATAATATTTTATATTATTAAAAGAATGATAGAATAGTGGGAATGAACAATATTAAATAACTAATGAAAATTTCGATTACAAGTGTTTATATAATTATTCATTGTTTACCAAATTAATTAGAAACTGAAATGAAAAGCAATTGTATATAAAAAATGTGTTTTTATTTAAATGTTAACAATTCTATTTATAAAATTTTTAAAATATTTTATAATTATATAAATGAAAGAATAATTAAATATGATGCCGAAAATTCTTATTATATGTTTTCAGACATGATATAAGAACAAATTCAGTTTTTCATATAAAATGAAAATTTTTCTATAATGTATTTTTTATAGTATTTTGATATGGAACCCATTTTTAATCTATTTTTTTTTAAATTTTAAAAATTTTAATAGAGAAACTTGACTTCTTATTTGAACTAGGTTTTTCATATTTTAAATTATATTAATTTTTGGTATTTTTTTATAAGATTCCTTTTTTAAGGAATAGTGATAAAATACTGCATTAAAATTAAAATTACTTTTTTGTTTAATTATTTATATTGTACGATTATAATATTTATTGGTATTAATGTATAAATATATTTACTATTTATCAGTTAACCCAATTAATTTAATTGGAATAACTTTCACATTTAAATTGGATATAAAAACATTATGAAATTTTGAATGTTCTTAAAATAAAAAATTCATTTTATCATTCAATGAATGGGATTGATATTCAATTAATTTATGCCAATTATTTGTAATATATTTTAAAAAATGGATTCCATAATTGAAATAAAATGGTAAAAATTAAATAAACACGTCCCTTATATTTTTAGATATTGTGAATATATAATTCAGTAATAATGTTTTTACCACAGTTAAGGGTAAATTGAGAAATTAATTATAAAAATTATATTATTAAAATTACCTAAAAAATTGTCGTAATTTAATTGTACGAGTTTTTTTTACCATTTGAATTCTTGGGTCGAATTTAGTACATCTTGGAGCAACATGGATGACCTAAATGGATTTATAATATTGTATTTAAAAAAAGATATATTTTGTCACACCATTGTATTTATCAAGTAATGTATTTTAAATATGAGTTTATAGAGGAGGTCTCTTTGAATATATATAAAATTTTGAAATATAAATAAAATTAACTATATCATGGTAATAGTTTTATACTTTTTGTGGAATAAACCAACTAAATCAATTCTTACACAATGATAATGCCTTAATTGCCTCATTATTTAAAGAATTAAATAAATCGTTTTAAAAATATTAAAATAAATATAATTTTATTAAATAAATGTCATCCACATAGGTTTTAGATGACTTGGACATGTTAGATATTTCATAATGGGGTTGGATTGAATTTATCATTATGTTAGGATAGTTTAAAAATTTAAAAAAAATGAATAGTTTCAAAAATGATATTATTGATATTTTAAAATAAATAATATTTTACTAATAGATATTAATTCCTAAAAATTAACAGTTTGAAAAACTAATTGGGATATGTCTTAAAATTCATAAATTATAAAGTAATCTATCATTTTTCATTTTATTGTAAATAAATTAACGACCAAACTATAAATTACATGATATCATGGTATAAATTAAAATGTTAAAATATCAGTTAAAACAAAAAGATATGGGTTTAAAAATAAAAAAAATATAATTTTATTTGGATGAATTTGAATCATCCCATTCTTATAGTATCTTCAAAATAAACATTTCTAGAAGCATTTATAATATATAATTAATTTATATTAACTTATTACATTGATGATTTCAAAGAGTTCACATCCCCTCTTTTAAAAAGGGAACAATATATTAACATCAATTCACACATAAAAACAATTTTTGTTCTCCAAGGTCATCCTGGACACCTTTATAGAATCCCTCCCCAAATTCAAGAGGCTATAGATGGAGAAGAACAACCACTTTTGTGGTGTTAAGTTATTAATCAAAGGAGGTCATCTGAAGGAGAGGAATACAAATATTTTACATGATGATTCCCACTTAGGTAAGGTACAATCATTTAAACAAACTATTAATTTTTGTTTTTTTTCTTGATTTATAAAGTACAAATAGAAAATTTATTAACTTATATTAAAAGAGAGGATTCACTTTATTTTAGGATATTTTTTTAATGTTTTCTTTATAATTATTTATTGATCTATTTGAAGAAAATGTTTTCAATATTATGTGACCGGTTTTTATATTTTTAAATTATTTATAATAAAATGTTACGTTGATATCCGAATGATTTTTTATTTATGGTTTTAGATGATTTTTCAAGGGTTTTATTCATGATATGTTTAATGAAAATTGTTTATTGTTGGTTCATACCATTATATATATAGATATGACAGGTTGTGCCAATTATAGCTCAAGATATTTTGGGTTGATCCCATTATAGATAAATATATGATGGTTGTGACCAGTTATATATCTATAAGGAATTAGGAACTCTGGAGACATATATTGACTATATGGTTATTATATTTTTAATAGTTAATGTAATGTTGATATGGTAATGATGTCCCAAGTCACTTGTATGTTTTTTAATGCATAAAAACATGTTTTGAACAATTCACACATTTTCACTGGACTAATGAAGACGTTTTTCCATTACTATTCTCTTTGTCCTCATCCAATATTTTAAAGAAAAAAAATACACATTGTATATGGATGGGTAATACAATGGGGTAAGTCTAGATTAATGTTATAAAGATATTCATGAATAATAAATCATGTTTTGTTTCAAACAATTTATATTTTTGAAACGGTGGATAATTTTTTAGCACTATCTTCTAACATGATTATGAGATGTTATATATTAATGATGTCCTAATTATATAATACTCAAAACTTGAAAGAATATTCAGTATGAAATAATGTAAAATTATTAACATAACTCGATATTATGTAATATTTAAGGTTAGGGCCTCAAAGAAGACATCTACATACTTCCCATATGAATTGACAATGGTTAACCAGGATCCTCATCCAAGAATTATTTTGTTATGTATGGTATTTTGGAAAAATAAATCGATTAATGAACCTCATCATTCTAGCATGGCCATGGGTGATCCTAAGAATATCCCTCACCAACTTATGTAATTCCATATTGTCCTTCACATCCATATTAAACCTCTCATTTATGCGTTGTTGGAAATTAATTTGATAAATATTTTTTTTACAAATTCCATAGGATTTAAAGATACTTCTTCAAAAATTTAATAATATATTATTTTTTTCAATCCTCATCATGTATAGACATTCATGGTCACTTACTAATAGAGTGTCAACTACCATGTAAACTTTCAGAGGCTAATAATATATTGGGAAACGATAATATTTGACTAACTAAAAAATATTTTTTTTATATATAAAATATTTATATATATATACACTTCAATAATTTATGATCAGTATATAAATCACTACAATTATCATAGATACAATGCCAAAATATTTTCAGTAAATTTATTATCTCTTCGAACACTAAACCATGATTCTGGTAAAATTTATTCTAAAAAATTAATTGGTCTATGGTATAAGATATCACCATATAATTATACATGTGAAAACCCATTCCCTTATTTGATGGATAACTATACAACACAAACCCTTCTCCATTATAGGGTAGTGTAAGAACTGGTCCATTGATAGTCTCTCCCATCATTTATATAAAAATATATTCATATTAATATTTTCATAAGAACATAGAAAATTACATGTTATATTAGTTATTGGATTATATATTCAGGAGAAATATATTACAATGCATCAATAGTACTCCTCTAAAAACAATAATTATAAATTACAGTTGAAATGGTTGGTTTAATCCATTATATAATAACTTCTATTATTGATAGTTCCATTGATATAACCTCACATGATACTATATGACCCATGAATTAATGATAATAAATTTAAAATTCAAACTTTGTACATTTATAATAAAACATTCATTCATTAAGGTATTGAGAAAAATTGTCAAATATTTATCACTCCCTTCCCTTCAATTTTAATATATATGAATATTATCTCTAAACACACCCAAAAATAGATCAAGGTAATCTATAAAGACTATATTCGTTAAATAAATAATGATTTTTGGTGTATTTGTACATCCAAAAGATGATATTAGGAATTTTTAATTATCATAACCTATTGGGAAGGCTAAATTGGTTGTTTCCCCTATATTGATCCTTAGATGAAGATTTACTGATCAATGATGAATCCATGAAAATATAGAGATCCTTGTTATTAATAAAATATATCTTCAATAAAATGTATATGAACTTTTCATAATAGTATGTTTATTAAGTTACAAATAATAAATACAATGATAAATTGACAAAAAATTCTACTTAATAAATATATTGTGTATACCCCATGTAGGATTACATTATTTAATGAAATAGATATCTTGATTCTCTTAGAGATTATTATTCAATTACAAAAAATCAATCAAAAACATTTTATATGGAGTTTTTGAAATAGAGGTTTCACTTGGTATGACATCTTTTTAAAACTAACCATTAAAATTTGATGGATGACTACGAATGTATTCATGAAACACATAATCATATTCCAATAAATAGGAACGTTTTACTGTTTATAATTTGTAACAATTTTTTGATAAATACATCTCATAAATATATAGAAACACCCATTTGATTTAATTAATTCCAATTGGATGTTTATGTATATCATATAACTAATAGATGATTTAATATTAATTAGTAATATCATATATAACGTCACATCCTCAATAATTGATATGGTATCATTATTTGGAGAGATAATACATACGAAAAATTAAAAAAATGAACAATAATATGATGAATAATAATATTCTCATGATGTTACATCCCATAAAATTGTATCCTTGAGTAATTATTGAAATGAAATACAATTTTACTACCATTAATATTTTTTACCACTGACTCAATATAAAATCCTTTAGGTGGTGATAAAATACCCTTAAATATGTATAAATATTATATAGTGCATAGAACAACAGTATATAAAACATTTCTTATTATCTAGTTGATGATTAGTATTCCATTGACATATCTCTATGAACATCTACATTAGCTATATTAGTTTCATAAAAATAACCTTCCCTCGTGGATTTCATTGGGGGAACATCCCTCCATGTTCTGAGCATTGTTGAGAGTAGTGAACTATCTCTTTATACTAAAATCGCATCACATTGATGACTTCTACCTTATCTTTGGTTTCATTAGGATTATACCAAGACCTTTTCTTTAACATGTATCACAACTTGGAAAATTCAAATTTATATTCATCCCTTGTCAATTTTTCATTTTGAATCATGTTATTCTCGATATTTTGATAAAATACATAAGTGATAGATAATTATTTCTCATTATTGATAGAACATTATAGTTTATCCTCATATTATGTGTCTTTTTAAGAAAATAGTACCATTATAAATAATTTATTTAACCCAATAAAAAGAATCATACTCTTTTTATTATGTAAATATTCCATAAGATTTCTTTATAAACATGTAAAGTTAGATTCATACATAGAAAAATACTATTTCTCATTTTGACTACGGCAAAATAATTTTATATCCAAATATAGTAGTGGTTTTTAAGGAATTTATTTTCAAATAAATATCACATAAAATTCTTACATTACATGTTCTTTATTACCACCTCATCCATAGTGTTTTTAATTAAAATAAAAACTTAATCTAAATCCCCAATGAGATTATAAAATTCCATACAAACATTATCCCATTCAATATTTACAAATTTAGGAATTATATTCTATAATGAATATACCGATTTCTATGCTATAAATTTATTTTTAACAGTAATGTATTATAGATGTTGCTGACCCATGATGTGGGATAACATTATTAAATTGTGTTGTGGTTTAGAAGGATTTTCCACATATTAATGTTAATGAGTCATATCTTAGTAAACTACCCATATATAGTTTTAGTGCTTTCATTTCTATCTATATGACCTATTCCAACTTCATTAGAAATCTCAGTATAGAAATACCTATATAGATTATATACATTGAAATAGTTTCCATTCATACATAATAGAACCATTTTAAAAAAATTCTAAATTTTATTTATCATAACATGATGAATCCTAAAATATAATTTGAAAGAAATAATTCAATTTGAAACCCCTAAAATTTACAAATATTTCATTAAATTTTAGATTTTTTAAATAGCATGAAATTCACCCAACCCCATGTCTAAATGAATCGTAATATAATATAACATCACAAAGTAGTTGTTCATTTTTTGGGGAATGAATAATATTAATTAATTTAGGAAATGTTTTTGTATAAAATAAATTCTTTTATTATCAGTTTACTTGAAGCCATATTGAAAATCATTTAATGGTTAAAAAGGTGTTATTCTAAAAAACAAATATCTATGTTTACAAGGTGTTTTATCATTGAAAAATTTATTAATCCTTATTATAGAGATATTTAAAAAAAAATATTTTATATATTGAATTAAATTTTTTAAAATTCATAGAATAATTTTTTTGAATAGAATAAAAATAAGTTATATATTTTTTTACAAATTGATTTTTTCTAAAATATGATCTTTGTCATGTTTTTCACACTTATTATAAAATTAATTTAATATATTATAAGGTATTTAAACTGATAAAATGGATACCATATTTGGAATTATATAGTACATGTTTTTCAAATTAGACACTTTTATTTTTATGATATATTAATTTTAATCATGTTGGATGTTATCAATATGTTAAATTATAAATTTGGATAATCCATTTTAAAAATAAGTGTCTAGGATAATATTTTTCATCATAATTGTTAGGGGAAGATGGTAATTTTACCTGTATCACATTATTCTAAAATTTTATTTGTTTAATGAAAAATTTTCCATAAAAAATAAATATATAATATTTCATGTAATGATAAACATAAAATATCATTATGTTATGTATAAATATCTATTATATGTCTGTATATGTAAAAATGAATCTTATAAATGAATATAAATGTATATTTATGATATAATTGATAATAAAGAAATCTTATTTAGGTTGTGTACACCTAGATAAATCTATCCCATATCAATATTCACATTATAGTATCCTAATTGTAATGAAATTTCATGGAAAATATCCACCATTTTACTTTTCCAATACATTAGCATGAGTTTTCCACTATATAAATGATTTAGTTTTATAAAGGTTTTATTAAACCTTGTGTCAAAAAATAGGGATATATATTTATATATACTCATAAATTACCTGAAATTCATGTCTATTATGACATAGTGATATCTATATAAATGTATATTCTATATAAGGTAAAAACTTTTTGAATTCAAATCATATCTCAATCAATATATATGGAGAAGTGGAGACCCTTACCTTAATTTATAACTTCACAAAATTCATATAATGTAACACAATATTAAAAAAGATATATTAAATAATTATTTAAAGAATATATACATATCATTATTATTTAATTATAAATTTTTTTTAAAATATATTAGTTAGTTATAGTTTATTTTTATCATTTAATTTTTTTGTTTTTGTAGATTGTTAAATACTATAATTTTAATGGTGTTGTCGATTCATGTTTATAGATTCAAAATAAATAATTATATTATTATTCAATTATGAAAAATATTTTTACATTAGTTAATCCATAAGCACCACTTTCATGAGGTTAAATAAAAAGATTCAAACTTTTTAAAATCTATATTGCAATAAACTAGTCTCATATTGTTTACGACATTAAATGATTTTATCTATAGATATGATAACTATTAATAAAAATATTACTGATTATTTGATACACTATAAATACACCGTTATAACATAAAGAAATCTTTTAAAAACATGTTTTATTAATTTATGATATAAACTTTATATCATTATGCAAGTGGGTTGTAAATAACCCCAATGGGAGCCTATTATAATTATATAATGGGTTGGAATTGTTTTTTATAAAGATAGTATAAATTATATGAAAGACAAATATATAATAAATATATTATATGTTCATTTAATTCATTATTTTAACTATCCAATACAGGTGGTGTTAAAAAATTAAATTCAATGTTCACGGAGGGGACAATCTTCACGTTTATATGATTAAGAACTCAATTTCTAAATGAATGGGATAAAAAAAAGAAAATTGATAAATTATCATTTTAAAATAACTTTTTTTGAATATGTACCACATTTATTCATAATTTCTATCTTTTTAACCAACTGTAAAATGATGTGATGAGGAAAAATCACATTGCTTCATGTATACAGTAGTTCACACGTTTGCACATTCAATTTTTTTTAATATTTCTTAGTGGATGTAAAAAATTGAAAAGTGGTTTCTTAATTAATAAAATTTATTTAACGATATTAAAAATAAAATAATAATAATATATGTGTGGCTATAATTGTTTTGGGAGAATGATATTAAAAATGAAGAACTATGTGGTAATAAATACTCATGTTTAGAACATGAGTTTTCTCTTGGAAATAATCCTATAAATAGAGTCCTTATGATATATAATTGATGATGAATGATAAAAAAAGTAGGAGGGGATTATAATAAGTTATATAATTTTTTTAAGTGTAAACCATATGTAATTTTTTTTATCATGTTGATGTGTGTGTGATATCCTCTTATAATTGAAGAGAATGGCTTTTTTATAAATTTTCTATAACTTTTAAATGATGAAATGAAACTACCAATGATTAATGACAAAATTGTTGGTAATCATTAATATTGGGTTATATAGGATTCATTAGGAAACATATATTCACATTTCACAGTTTTTACACATGTTTCATTCCGTTTATTCTTATATTTTACACAATTTCTATTTTTTGTTTTTACCACTGTGTTTAATTTTTACCTATATAGATTACATTTAAATAGTAAAAATAAAATAGAAATTATAAAATTATAATGACCTACTACTTTTTAAAAATGGATCAATTTATAATATAATATTTCCTTTTTCACGAAATATTATTTTTAACATTAGCTCATGTAACATGTAACAACAAAATTATAGAAAAGTTTTATTGTTGAGAAAATAATATATTTTTATTTTAATGTTAATAATACTATAGTTTTTCATAATATTAACTGGTTTAATATAATTTTAATGTTGATTTAAAAACATTGTGAAACCATTTTTTAAAAAAAATTAATTGAATGAAATGTCTAAAAATGGTCTATTTTTTAAAAAAATATTACTTTTGATCAAAAATATTAATCATTGGTTTTAATAATTCATAATAGTATGTTAAAATGTATATTTCTACCTGTTAAATAAAAATTTGATCATGGTAATTTATTATAGGTATTTAATACATACATACTTCTTGGTATACTAACAAATTATATGGTTTTTGGAAAATTATATTTTTACTTTTTATTCTGAAAATGATTAAATTTGAAAAATATAAAAAATTCACTCTTTAATATTTTTTTCATGTTCATTTAAAAAATGAATTCATTATTATCAATTATATGTTATATATTTTTAAATATGATTATTATTGACATGGATAAATGATTTTTATCTTTTGATATAGTGTATATTTTGTAATATATATTATGATTTAGAGTATACATTCTCAAGTTTGGTATTAAATTTTATATTTTAATCATATTATAAAAAATAAATATTTTCAAAATTGGGTAATTCTTGTACATACACATCGTAATTAACATATCTATTATAAAATTAACTTTTGAATGTTATTTTATAAATTATATTGTTAAAATGTGTTGTGAAGGATAATAATATTTGGATGGATTCAAGATAAGAAACTGAATATTAAGATTCACAAAAATTTAATAATTTTTATTAATTATACCCCTTTTGTAATATATATTCCCTTACTCCAAAAAATAACTCTATTTTACTCACATTTTTTATGGGAAAACATTTAACACATATAATATGATGATCATTAGTGATATAAACCAATGTATGGTAATTGTAACTCATTAATTTATTGAGTTCCTATGGCATATTGACTATACAACATTTATTACCCATGTAAAGTCCCATAAATTTCAAGGGTTATTTTTTCTTAATTTTTTTGGAATTTTACGAGTACGCATTTTCTGACGGCACCTGAATCTAAGGCCCGGTCTGTCCGGAATCAATTTCCTAAGTTTAGCTCAGGTATATTTAGTGAACAAACGAGCATGTTTTTCTATTTTTTGAACCGGTGCTAGGAATTCAAATCTGAGGGCACCGATGAACTCGCAGCGCTTGTAATTTCTTAAGGGGACCTTTACCGCAGTTGCGTTTTAAGAGGGTTGAATTTTATTATTTGGGGATTTAGTTTAAAATAATTAAAATTGTTTAACAATTTTATTTTTATATCTTGGATGTTAAAATATTCAACGTGTGGATAAATGAGAGGTGGGGCCCACACGATCCCCAACATCTCAACATCCTTAACTCTCTCTAACCCCCTTTAAAAACTCTCCATTTTAATGTGACAACTCCCCTTATTTTGGAAACCCATCACCCTCCTAATTAATATTCCATCAATGGCTTTAATTACATGGCATGTTATATTATGGAGAGCCTTTATATTATTTTGGGGGTTGTAAATATTGGTGGAGGAACTCTTGAGAATACTTAGAAGGAAGTGTTATTTTTTGACGAAGAGCAGCAACCTTCAACAAAGAATGACTCCGCCATGAAGAACATGGGGGATTTCTCCATCAGTGTTTCTACTTCGGACACACCCTGACATCAACAGAATAGAATTCATCTTCCGTGACGCCGCATTCCGCGAATCAATGACGTGCCACGTTAATTACCGAGGTAGGGGGGGTTTGTTTATTTAAGTTTATGTGGTTCCTTCCCTCGATCATGGAAGAATATTCTATTGGGTGTTTATTTGAACTACTAATGTGGTAGGTACGAACTACAAACATGTTCAGAACCACTTCCAACTTGTTCTTGATATGCGACAGCATGGGGTCGGGTGCATGGTAACGGGATGTGGTAAGGCGAGCAGACGGGGGGCCAGGCGATGTGGCTGGTTTGAGGCGCACCAGCACGGGTTGCCGGGGACGGTGCGGTGGGAGGCCAGGATGGTGGTAGGCTGGAGGTGGCAGATCCGGCGTGAGAGGTAGCCCCGAGATGGCCAGGCTGGTAGGGTTTGGTGGAGAAGAAACAGTGAATGGAGATGGAGATTAGAGAGAGAAAACGATTAAAGGAAATAAATTAAAACTTAAAGATAGAAAGTGAATCTAATGAATGTGTTGCACACCATTTAATTAGGTATTTCCATGTGTGAAATGGAGGGAGGCACACCAATTGGAGAGAGAGGGTGTTGGTGCGTGACATTGTGTTTTTTAGGTAAAATCAATTAAAAACAATAATATAATAATCATATTATTATTTTTGTTGATAAAACACTTTTTCAACCGCAACTTAGTCGTACAACTTGGTTTCACGAACAGTGTGTAGTAGTGTGACCCATATTCCAAGACGGACATTTTGAGTCCAATATTGAATGTCTTTTTCCGATTTTTGGATTGGGTACCCGAAACGATCCAAAAATAATTGATTTAATATTATTATTAAATCATTGACCTGCCGTAACTCATGTGTGCGACGTCTGATTGGCTTGCTATCAGTGGCGATGCAATCCTATCAATAATATGGTTGATTCAAGTCTAATGTTGGATAAAAAATTCTGGTTCGCGGCTTAGGTCCTTGAAACACATAATAATAATAATATTATTATTATTATAGGTTTTGTATATGACATGTCTCTCTCATACAGTTACGAAACGAAGAACCATCTGCAACATTGCGACCCTGGAATTAAGACGTATTTTTCAAGACCAATTTTGGATATTTAAGCTGAGGTCGCGGTGTGGGTCCCACGAGGCCTGGTTCACGCGTGTTGCCGTGAAATGTGAATTTTTCACCGGCTATCCTTTTTGAACCAATGGGTAGACCATCTCATGTATTTTTCAGTATGGATCGCAATGGTGTGACCATTTTGGATAACTGGTGTCTTTTATGGTACGACCGGGTTGGATCGAACATGAATCACACCGGGCCCTAGGAGTGGAAATGCTTATAACATAATGACCGGTTCTCCGATTGACGTGTCGTTAATTAAGTTGGTTTCCTTTTGTTGAGACGGATCTTTTGGCATACTCTACTCGAGGTTCAGGCACTGTTGGAGTACGGTCGGGTTGGTTTAGCTTATAAACCAACCGGCCCCCCCTGGTATGGAAAAGCCAATAACTCTCAATTCAGACATCTGTTTGACGAACCTTCAACGACGTTGGTAATATCGTTGAGAAATGGTTCCTTTGATTATTCCCATTGGATATCTGGATACTATTGATATAAGGCCAGGTTGGTTCATACACGAAACCAACCGGGCCCTCGGGACTAAAAGGCTTATAACTCACAGACCGGGTGTCCGATTGACGCACCATCTATTGAATTGAGACCCCTTTGACGTGGTGGACATTTGGGATACATATTTGTGAGACTTTGGGATAAATGGTATATTGACTAGTGGCTCGTGGAGAAGACCCTCTCAGAGACGAGCGTACGGAGTGCGGAGACCTAGTAGTTGTAGACCTGATGACTGATTCACAGATTCGAGTCAGAGTGATTTGATTAGCCTAGTGGACGGAGCACCTGGTATTTGGTGGCAGACCCACGACGGATGGAGTACCTGGTAGTTGGAAGTAGAGCTGCAGTAATCAATAGGAGGAGTACCACTATAGGATATTAGGGGGAGTGCCCGGTATTTGGCGGCAGACCCACAACGGACGGAGCACCCTGTATTTGGTAGCAGACCCGCGATACTCGACGGGAGAAGTAATCACCAGTCTAAGGTTAGTGAGTAGAACCTTGGAGTCATGATAGGGATACAGTACTCGACAGAGGAGGAGTACATCAACAGTCTAAGGTTAGTGAGTTGTGCCTCGGAGTCGTGACATGGCTATTGTACTCGACAGTGGAAGAGTTCTCCAGCAGTTGTGGTTTCGATAATGAAAATACTAGTTTTCACTAAGGCAATGACTTTGTGTTTACCTCTTGATTGAGATGGGTCACTTGGTAACTTTGGAATATGTATGGGCATATAACTATTTAGTGGCTATCTGTTGATTTCATAACCTTTGTGTTTTCTCAGTATTGAGATGGGTTACGTGATAACTAAGGTATAAGTATGGGATTATTCCTAAGTAATGGTTATCTATTGATATCCTTATTTGTGGATATTCATGATGGATTTAGTGAGACCCTGTGTGTCTCGGGGTCCCTACTAAGTATTGTTACACTCACCCCTACACGGGCTATGCCAGCAGATCGTTGTGTTGAATGCAAACGATAGATATCGCTGACAGAGATTTAGAGTACTAGGACGAGATAGTACCCGGTGGTGGACCATAGGACGAGACGGTACCCAGAGGTGGACTTCACAACGAGATAATAAACAGAGGAGGATGGAGAGAGAGAGTGTTGATGAGGATATATGTACCTACCCTTAAGGTAGGATCCAAGGTGTATGACCTAGGAGTTGCTTCTATTTTCCAGTTGTTTGTCTTTTCTATTGTACTTCTGTTCCGTTATAGGTGTACTTCTCAGTTGGGTTTGTATTCTGGCCCAATTAAAATTCGGCACTTTCTTTTGTACATAGTCTATTAATTCTGCTTGTACTCTGGTTGGATGTGTTTATGTTTTATAAAGGCAATCCCTTCCCAGATATTGGGATTTACGCCTTTGGTGCTAGTCTCCATCCCCTGGCCTATGGATGGAGGGCTTGGGGTAGTCACAGCACGGTCCACGAGGATGGGTCGTGATAAATTGGTATCAAAGGAGTCGGTTCTACCACAAAACTCAGAACTCTGAGCATTCCTTTATTTGAAGCAATAGTGTTATGTGTAACAATTGTGGTCTTCGGTTCACGGAGTCCGGTGTTGGTGCGGCGACCCACATATCTATACACCAGGACCCTGACTACTGAATTCCGAATTAGTGAACGAAAACACTGATTGTGTGTGTGTTTCCAAAAAGTTTTAAAGTCAGATCAATCTAGTTATTCTCACCAGGTATAAATCATTGACAATGTCACATCTGTTCAAGATGTCTCCACACTGACAGTCAGTTGGAGTTCCGAGAGAGTACTCGCTGACGGCCCACCGAGCGACGAGGCTCGGGTGCAGGGCCCCTTTTCAATGTTGGAACCTTCGGGTGGTGTACCAGCATAAGCACCACCCATTGGGTAGAAGATTCCACCAGCCATACCGTTGAACGGTGCATGAAGATATAGCGTGTTTCACGAGTTCTAGCAGCAGAGGTCTCTGAGGTTCTGAGGTGAGCCAGATTCCCAGGCAGTAGAGGACTGGCTGGAAGCGATTACTAGAGTATTCCGCCTATTTGAGACACCAGTAGAGTAGATGGTGGACATAGCTACTAGTGTTTTCCAGTGAGTTTCCATGAGGTTGTTCTGTATAGTGATGAGGCTTCGGTACATGGACCAATTCCTGAGATAGTACCTTCGGGAAGTGTGCCAGATATATCACTACCTGTTGGTCAGCAGTTACAACCAGCGGTACCGGTAGATGAAACTTTTAGGCTTAGTGCCTTACATGTGTTTCAGCACTATATATCCATCATGTTATGAGGAGACCCTGACTCATAGGTGACTGAGGACTGGCTTGAGGAGGTGGTTGAGAGTTTTCTAGAGCTTACACAGCTTCGGTAGGACGACATTTTGGAAGTTGATTACTCAACGAGGCGTACCAATCGTTCCGAGTACTTGATTAATACGATACGATCAGTGCTTTAGAGCTCGGACCTCTGAGCGAGGTGTGTTTAAGGATATCCGAGTAAGAACTCTTTCCTCTATGCATTAATACTTATGTTAGGGTGCTAGAGATAACCTTTGTGGTTGAATGTTCTTTGGCTGATCAGTTATAGCCAGTGAATGTTAGTAGTGGGAAGATGCGAACTGGAGCAAGTCTCAGAGGCATGGGCGAGGAAGTGTAAAGGAAAGATGAATCTTTAGAGAAGAAAATGTGGAAGAAGAGCTTGGAGAGCAGCATGAGGTGGTGTACATTTCGATATGTTACAACCAGCCTCCTTTGTATTCCCCACCAGGCTCAGGGAGCTGGAGGGCATGGGAAGTGAATAGATGCATGTGGTCACAGATGGAATGTATTAGGAAAAAAGGTTGTGGTTTTTCTAAAACATTAGGATATGGTTTTACTTGGCCGAAAAAAACGAAAACCCAGGAAGCACCAAATGGAATCATACATAAGAAGTTGCAGTCGATCACTCAGGAGTCGGCCAGACTTACCTTTCTTCCAAAATTCCCCAGAGTTGCAACACCACTTCCAATAATGAAAAAGAAAGGGAAACCCTTCATGTGGTCAGTTAGATTCCAGAATTTCTTTCTGGAGCTGATACAGAGAGGGTTCCCAGTAGTTGAGACTGCATAGAGCAGACATAAGTCCTATGTTGATAGGAGACAGAGACCACTTGAGTTCGAGGATGGTGACCACGTCTTTCCTACGAGTCTCACCTCGATGAGGTCTACGGAGATGTGTTCGAAGAGGAAAGATATCTCCAAGGTCCAACGGACCTTCTTAGGTCCTCATTAGGGTTGGAGAGGTGGTTTAACGCATGACCTTTCCACCTAAGTTGCACCCGGTGCACGATGTCATCCACGTATCTCAGCAGAGGAGATATGTGCATGACCCTTCAAACATCATCGACCACAGGGAGCTGCACATCGATGGTGGGGAGACATTCACATAGGTTCCAGTAGAGGTCGAGGGTTGATAAGAGTGGGTTCTATGTTGATGATTGATTCCTCTAGTGAGAATTTGTTGGCAGCATGTGAACCTCTGAGAGATCACATGGGTGTGGAATGCTCAGATGCGTTCTCAGTACCATTTTTGTTTTCCCTAGTGTGTGTTGTAGCTTTATGTGGGCATAATGCCCTAATGTGGGAGTAATGTAATGTCCCAGAAATTTCAAGGGAATGTTTTTTCTTAATTTATTTGGAATTTTATGAGTACGTAGTTTCTGACGGCACCTGAATCTGAGGCCCGGTGTTCCCGAAATCACTTTCTGAAGTTTTTCTCGGGTACGTTTAGTGAAAGAATGAGCTGGTTTTTCTTTTATTTGAACCGGTGTTCAGAATTGAAATATGAGGGCACCGATGAACTCGCAGCGCTGGTAATTTCTTAAGGGGACCTTTACAGTCGTTGCGTTTTATTCGGGTTGAATATTATTATTTGGGGATTTAGTTTAAAATAAAAAAAATTGTTGACCAATTTTATTTTTATATCTTGGAAGTTATCCCCTTCAAAGTGTGGAAAAATGAGAGGTGGGGCCCACATGAGCCCCAACCTCTCAACTTCCTTAACACTCTCTATCCCCCATTTAACACATCTCCCATTTAATGCGACATTTCCATGAAAGATTTGAATTACATGGCATGTTATACTATGGATATCCTTTTTATTATTTTTGAGTTTTGAAATATTGGTGGAGGAACTCTTGAGAAGACTTAGAAGGAAGTTTTCTTTTTTTATGAAGAACACCAACCTTAAATGAAGAACGACTCCGCCGCAAAGAATGTCGGTGATTTCTCCAATGATGTTTCTAATTCAGACACACTCTGACATCAACGGAATATACATCAATCTCCCGCGACGCCGCATTCCGTGAATCAATGACGTGCGGCGTTAATTACAAAGGTAGGGTTTTTTTTTAATTATGTTTACGTGATTCTTTACCTCATGAATGGAAGAATATTATGTTGGGTGTTTATTCGAACTACTAACGTGGTGGGTATGGTCTACGAACATGTTCGGACCCACCACCAACTTGTTCTTGATGTGCGAGGGCATGGGGTCGGGTGCGTGGTAACGGGAGGTGGTGCTATGAGCGGATGGGGGGCTAGGCTACGTGGCTGGTTTGAGGTGCGCCGGCACGAGAGCTGGGGGAGGTACAGCAGCGCAGCGAGAGGCCAGGATGGAGGTAGGCTGGAGGCGATAGATCTAGCGTGAGAGGCAGCCGCGGGATGGCCATGCTGGTAGGGTTTGATGGAGAAGAACCAGTTAATGGAGAAGGATATTGGAGAGAGAAATCATTTAAAATAAATAAATAAAAACTTAAAGAAATAAAGAGAATCTAATGAATGTGATGCACACCAATTAATTAATGATTTACATGCGTGAAATGGAGGGAGGCGCACAAATTGGAGAGAGAGGGTGGTGGTACATGACATTTTTTAGGTAAAATCAATTAATAATAATAATATAATAATCATATTATAATTTTTGTTGATAAAACACTTTTTCGACTGTTATATATTCGTGCAACCTCGGTTTCACGAACCATCTGCGGTAGTGCGCCCCAGATTCCAAGATGGACATTCCAAGTCCAATATTGAATTTATTTTTTGGGTTTTTAGATTGAGTACCCAAAATGATCTCAAAATAATTGATTTAATAATATTATTAAATCTTTGACCCGCCATAACTCATGCCTGTGACGTCCGATTGGCATGCTGTCAGTGGCGATGTAATTCTGTCAATAATATGGTCGACTCATGTCTAATGTAGTATACTAAATTCTGGTTCGTGGCTCAGGTCCATGAAACACCGAATAATAATAATAATAATATTATTATGTGATTTTTATTTGACATATCTCGCTCATACGGTGTCGGAATGATGAATCTTATACGACATTGAAACCCTGGAATTAAGACAGATGTTTCAAGACCAATTTTGGATATTTAATTTGAGGTCGGGGCACGGGCCCCACGAGGCCCGGTTTGCGCGTGTTGTAGTGAAGTGTAACTTTTTCACCGGCTATCTTTTGTGGACTAATGGGTAGTCCATCTTGTGTATTTTTCAGTATGGATCACAATGGTGTGACCGGTATTGTAAACCGATGTCTTTTTGTGGTACGACAGGATTAGATCGAACATAAATCCAACCGGGCCCTTGTAGCGGAAACACTTATAACTTAATGACCGGACGTCCGATTGACGTGCTGTTAATTAATTTGGTTACATTTTTTTGAGACAGATCTTTTGGAAAACTACGCTTGAGGTTCGGATGCAGATGGAGTACAGTCGGGTTTGTTTAGCTTATAAACCAACCGGGCCCCCTGGTATTGAAAAGCCAATAACTCTCAAACCAGACGTTTATTTGATGAACCGTCAGTGATGTTGGTAATCTCGTTGAGAAATGGTTCATCTGAGTATACCCATTGGAGTTTTGGATACTATAGAGATATTGCCGGGTTGGTTCGTACACGAAACCAACCGGGCCCCTGGTACTAAAAGACTTATAACTCACACACCAGGTGTCCGATTGACGCGCCATCTATTGCATTGAGACCCATCTGACGAGGCAGACCTTTTAGATACATCATCATGGAACATTGGGATACATGGAGTATTGAGCAGTGGATCATGGAGCGGACCCTCCTAGAGACGAGCAAACGGAGTGCAGAGACCTAGTAGCTGTATACCTGATGACTGCTTGACCGATTCAAGTCAGAGTGATTCGATTAGCCTAGTGGACGGAGCGCCCTGTATTTGGCGATATACCCACAAAAGATGGAGCGCTTGGTAGTTGGTATCAGAACCCTGGTACTCAATAGGAGGAGTTCCTATGTATGCTATTAGGGGGAGCACCCGATATTTGGTGGCAGACCCACAGGGGATGGAGTGCCCGGTATTTGGCAGCAGATCCGCGGTACTCGACGGGAAGAGTACATCAGCAGTCTATGGTTAGTGAGTCGTGTCTCGGAGTCACGACATGGCTAATATACTCAACATAAGAGGATTACATAAGTAGTCTGAGGTTAATGAGTAGCGCCTCAGAGTCGTGATAGGGCTATTGTACTCGACAGAGGAGGAGTTCTCCAATAGTTGTGGTGTCGATAATGAAAATCCTTGTTTTAGGTGAGTCAATGACTTTGTGTTTACCTCTTGATTGAGATGGGTCACTTGATTAATTAGGTATATTTATGGTCATATACCTATGTAGTTGTTATCCGTTGATTTCATATCCTTTTTTTCCTTGTGATTGAGATGGGTACTTGATAACTAAGGTATAAGTATAGGCTTATACCAATGTAAGGGTTATCTATTGAGATCCTTCGTTGTGGATATTCTTGTAGGATTATTGAGACCTTGAAGGCCTTGGGGTCCCTACAGAGTATTTTTATACTCACCCCTACACGTGCTATGCCCACACCTCATTGTGTTGGATGCAAATGACGGACATCACTGATAGAGATTAAGAGTACTAAGACGAGACAGTACCCAGAGGTGGACCTCACGATGAGACAGTACCCGGAGGTGGAATTCACGACGAGACGGTACACAGAGGAGGTTGGAGAGTGAGAGAATTGAGGAGGCTATTTGTACCTTCCATTCAGGTAGGATCCGAGGTGGACGACCCAGGAGCTGCCTCTATTTTCCAGCTGTTTGTCTTTTCTGTTGTACTTTCGTTCAGTTGTAGCTCTACTTCTCAGTTGGGTTTGTATTCTGACCCATTTACTTTTCAACACATTCTTTTGAACTTAGTGTATTACTTCTTCTTGTACTCTGGTGGGTTGTGTTTATGTTTTACAAACGGAATTCCTTCTCATATATCGGGATTTATGCCTTTGGTGCTAGTTGCCAGGCCGTGGCCTATGGAAGGCGGGCTTGGGGTAGTCGCAGCACGGGACCCGAGGACGGGTCGTGACAACCCAATGATACCATTAATTGTTATATACTATATGATATATGAATTAATTTTGTTCACACTCATTTCATGAGGAACCATGTTTTCTTTGAGGTTGTGTTACATCACCAGTGATAATTTATAATGTTTGATTGATTTTAATTTATTTAGTTTTTGGGAGAAAAATATTGTTCTTCATTAATAGGGTGATTAATTAATATTAAAATAATTTCTAGTAGAATATAACTAGTTGATATATATTTTTTATTATTTACCTCTTGATGGATAGATTTTAGTTTATAGAGAAATATTATTAAAATATCTATTTGGATGTGTATTTTATGAATTTATTAGAAACACATGAGAATAAGATTTTTCAAATTTAACATTTACAAATTCATTGAGATAACGAGTTCATTTTTTAAAACTATATCCATTAATTATTTTGGAAATATTCAGGGAAAATCCTTTCATCAACTTTTGGATAAAATATCTTTATATCACTTTTATTATTTATAATAAATAATGTATATCTAGAAAAAATGAGATGAAATACAATTTTTATTCCTAGGTTATAAAATTACAAAGTTATTTTCTATTAAACAGGTTGAATAAAATATTATTTTATAAAATAATAGAACATATTCATAGACATCATAGAATAATATTTTTCGAATGAATATTCATCTATCATAGAATATTTAATTTCCTAAATAGTTTTATTGATTCATTTGACAATGAAATTATATTAAGGTATTTTTAGTGATGAAAAATTATGAGTAAATCCATGTCTCATTACAAAATATTTTCAAATAGGAATTTCAAATAATTCCTACAATATCAATCACGATTTTGAAAAAATATTTAATTTTAATAAAATAAATAGAAAACATGATTTTTTTTAAAAGAATAGGGTCTTTCATATTTATATTCTGTTAGGGCCAATAGGGGCCTATATACCCTGAGAGGGGGGGGGGTGAATCAGGGTATGGATATTCTTTTTAAAAGTTCTTCCTGCCCCACTGGATCTTGACCTCTTTGTTACAAGGGTCACTTTGTTTGCACTTATGTGGTTACTGTGATCACTTGTCTCCTTTACCTGATGATGATGCTTTGAATGCAATGCAGGGAAGTAAGCAGGCAGACACAGGTATTTTTACTTGGTTCACCGCTAAGGGCTACGTCCAAGGAGCATACGCCGACAAGTTGCCGGTTCGTACCAAATTCCACTAGACTTCACTAGCTGTGGATTACAAAGTTCGGGCTAGATCACTTCTATGCCCAGGCTCACTGCCTATACAAGGTTTAGGGTTAGCTCACTGCTTTCCCAAGGGTCACTCCCTGTTTCTCTCTCTCTGGCTCACTGCCGGTGGAGAGGATCCCCTTCTTCCTATTCCTAAGCTCACTGCCTCAGAAGGGATTCACTCACTCACAGTTTATAGACCTGTAGGTCTCTTCATTTTCATGAAGGAATGCATCTTCCTCTGTATGTAGATGCTCTGTTGAAGTCCAACTTTCACCCGCAGATGAATCTCACTTTGCACCAGATATACCGGGCAACCTCAATTTTTACGCGCAACCCTTACGGTGCCTTGCGCGCAATTTCTATGATTTGCGCGAAATTCCTTTTTCACGCAACCTCCAAATATTACGCGCAGCCTCGAAACTGCCTTGCACGCAATTCACTGATTTTGTGCGAAATCCACTTTTAGCGCAATCTTCCTTTTACGCGCCAACACCAAGTTTCTGCGCAGCCTTTGCTTTTCGCGCAATCTGACTTTACGCGCAAACTTTAAGTTTACGCGCAACACACTTTCTAACTTCAATTTCGCGCACCAGAGCTCGGGTATTTTCTATGTCTTGAGCTCTACTGAATGGAGGAGGGTCACTTCATATTTATAGGCAAAATCGACCCCGCGCGAAAAACCCTCTTTGAGCGCGTAATCCGCTTTGATCGCGAAATACAAATCTTCCGCGCACAACCATTTTCCGCGCACTGCTCCATAATTTCGCGCTCCTCATGCCTTTTCCATTTTCCGAGCTTCGGAGCTCGAAACACCTCTTGCGCGAAATACTTCATCTGCTATTTCGCGCGCCACTTCAATTTTCCGCGCACGCCTCCAAAATTTCGCGCGCCTCATGCCTTTACCGATTTTCAAGCTTTCGGCCTTGAAACATCTTTTGCGCGAAATACAATTTCGTGCAACCCGCTGTTTTGCGCGCCACACTTCAAGATTTCGCGCAACCCGCTAGTTTTGCGCGCCACGCTTTATTTTTCCGCACACCTCCTTCATTTCTCTCTCCTCAACCTTTGCCAACAACATATCACTCCATTTTCCATTGGCGATTTTCAGGCCCATAAATTTGGCAAACACTGGAAAACGGCGCCACCTTGTACTGCTCTTTTGTACCGCCTCCAGATCGTCCTTTCCTTTGTCAAAGTTCTTTGTCAACATGGAATGTCAACAACTTCTCGGGAACTCGACAATTCTCCATGGAAACCTGCTTTGTCCACAAACACAATCAACCCAAAAATGCTGCAATGTTACCTTGAGGGATTTTTGCCCAACAATCTCCCCCTTTGGGTTTGTTGACAACTCTTCACAACTCTACTCAGAAATATTTTCTGCACTTTGATACCTCACTGAGTCTTCTTCCAGCTGCTACCACCATTCGCCTCTTGCGATTATGATAGCGTTCAAGGATTCACTTAACATGTACTCTAAGCCCACATGAGCAATGCTCGGCGTGAGAATCAAGAGTAGTATGAAAAGTTCATCAATGAATCACTTCATGTCAGACTCCAATTGTCGATTCCACCCTGATACCAATTCTTAAAATAAAACCAGTTGTTGAACCACACTGATACCAATTGGTGAATTCTTAAGTTGATACCAATTGTTGATAGCTGGACACCGTCTCACACCATTCCAACACCACTGTTCTGCTTTTATCACGATCCTCAGCTGTCGTGATTTCTATGATTTGATCGATCACGTCTAGCATCGTCAGATTTCATACACTCCCCCTTTCTCATTGCTCCCCCTTTCTGGCTGCTCCACCTGTCAGCTTCTCCCCGTAACAAGTATGATTTATCAAATCTCCGCACTATTTTCTCCCTTGAACAAACACTTTTCTCCCCCTTTGTCAAGCACTTTTCAAGCACTTTTCTCCCCCTTTGTCAACGAGCCCAAAGGTCACGCCTTTGTAGTCTGTAACATAGTAGAGAACACATATCAGCGCATTAGGGAAAAACACACCATACCTCGGGGAGAGGGGGGGGGGGGGGGTCCCACATCCACTTTATTTCAAGTGTGGGGAATCGACTGAACTCCCAGAGCCAGTCGATGCCTCTCAAAAGCTTCCTTGGGTAAGGCCTTTGTCAGAATGTCTGCAACCTGTAGTTCTGTAGGCACGTACTCCAACTTTACAATTCCCTGCTCAACCTTCTCCTTGATAAAATGATAGTTAATCTCAATGTGCTTTGTCCTTGAATGATGGACGGGATTTTTGCTAAGATTTATAGCACTTGAGTTGTCACACTGGATTCCGATCGGAGACTTCACTTCAACTCTCATATCTTCAAGCTGCTTCTTCATCCACAATAACTGTGTGCATGCTTGAGTGGCCGCAATATACTCAGCTTCTGCGGTGCTTAATGAAATGCAATCCTGCTTCTTGATTAACCAAGCAATACATAGTCCCCCAACATAAAATGCACCACCTGACGTTGATTTTCTATCATCTGCTGAACCGGCCCAATCTGCATCAGTATATCCCAATAACTATGTCTGAGATTTGTCGTTGTAGGTCATGCCGAACTCCACCGTGCCCTTGATATACCGAAGTATTCTTTTCACTGCGAGCATTTGACTCTCCTTGGGATTACTCTGATATCTTGCTGCTTGGCATGTGGCGAAAACAATATCAGGCCTTGTTGCGGTTAAGTATAATAGACTTCCAATGATTTGCCTGTATTCTGTGATATTAGCTGCCTTGCCATCCTCATCTTTTGATAATTTCATCCGGGTAGCCACCAGAGTCTTCATCTCCTTGGAATTTTCCATTCCAAACCTTCTCAGGACCTCCTTGGAATATTTAGATTGAGAAATGAATGTTCCATTCCCTCCTTGTGTTACCTGTAGACCAAGGAAAACGTTAGCTCTCCAATCATTGACATTTCAAACTCATTTTTCATGAATTCAGAAAACTGTCTGCACTGAGCTTCATCTGATCCACCAAATATTATGTCTTCTTCCTTGACCAGCGTCACCATCCTTTGATTACTATTGTTGTTGAAATAAAGATTGTAATCAAATCCCCCACACTGAAAACCAATCTTCTTCAAATACTGATATAGCCTTCAGTACCATTCTCTTGGGGTGTATGCTTTGCACACCAGTCGTGCTTTGTTTCGAATCATTGTGCCATCTTCGTTCATCTTGTCTAAATAGACCCATTTTGTCCTGATGACGTTTTTATCATCTGGCCTCGAAACAATTTCCCAGGTCTGATTCTTCTCAATTCTAACCTATCTCTTCATTCATGGCATGATCCCAGTTTTCATCTTCAGCTGCATCAGCAAATCATTTTGACTCAACCAGAGATAGTAATGATGTCTGCTGTAGTGATTTCATTCTCTTTGTCTGAACTGGATCTCACTGATCACTGATGATAGTCTGCCTGTCAATTTCAGCTCGATTCTTTGTATTTTGTGCAGATAAGGATTTTACATCCTTGTACTCATCATCAGTATCTTATTCTGAGTCACCCTCAGCCACTTCTTCTCCCCCTGTGTTGCTTTCTTCCTCAACACTTTCGTCAGGAAATTGTTCACTGACTCATTTTTCAGTGGCTTCATTTCATTCAGCTACTTTTCGCAGCTTCTTGGTATCCTGAAAAACAGTCAGCTGATACCACAATGTTAGATCAAATTAAATAAGCATGAAATGCTTGATCACTGCTGCTTCTCTCAAAGTATGTTTTCTCTCGATAGACAACTCTTGAGCTGGGTCATCCAATTATTTCCATGATGGATGTGGCATCTGATTTTGTTGTTGAATACTCCCCCTGTGTTATGCAACTCTTCCAGTTGTTAGGCCCAACAATTTAGACCCATAACACGTCTTTTCCTCCTGCATCATTTGTTCTCATCTTCCACTCAAACTTGAGCCATTAACAAAATCTCTAAGCCTACTGAGTTCGAACTCGGTGTAGGAAACAAGAGATAAAGCTAATAACACAATCACTTTTAATTGTGCTCAGTTGCATCTTTTCTTCTTCAACTCTAGTACCTGATTTGAATCAATTGAACCTGTAGAGCATATCAGATCTCCACTTCACATCCTTAGATGCCACTTCCCCTTGGATCGTATCTCCCTAAAACCTGAAACACATCAATCATCAGTTAATAGCATTTATATGCATAAGGAGAGGGGTTTTGCTTCAGACTCCTCAAGATGAGGGTTGTGGTTGATCCTGATGGGTCAACCCTTTGATTCTTTCTTGGAGAGCATCACACTCCTTTCTTGCTTCCTCCAACTGCCTAGCCAACTTCAATTGTTCTGGCCATATGACAAGGCATTCATTGCCTACATTCTGAGCCTTTTTCTGATATGTAGATTTGGTAGGCTCAGCCTTTCTCACCACTTGGGGGTTAAACCCACTAGTACACATTTCCTTCTTTGAGGTTCTACCAAAATTCCATTTTCCTTGATTATTTCTCTGAGTAGGAACCTCTCTGTTTGGCATCTTCCCCTTCTTCTTCTCCCATCGTAGGGGTCTTCCTCTTTCTTTCACTTCTCGATGAGAAACACGACATGGGAATTTCTCAATACGTTCTTTGTTCAACCATCTTTTATCAGATGTCTGAGTCACCACCCTATTTTTCATTGGTGGTGGGTCCTCCACTGAACGTCCATTCTTCTTACTCACAGTTGGAGTAGATCTCCCCTTAATCTTCCGGGTTTGTTCAAATTCTCTCCTTGAGAGTGGTTGTGAGTACGATAGAGGAGGTGACTGATACACCTTTCGTTCCGATCCATGTGATTCCCCTGAGGCTTTAGGCCTATTTTTCACCTTAACACTTTGTCTCCCAGTGTATAATTTCTCATTATGTACCACTGGAGTTGGTAATCTCTTTCTCGGGTCTTTTTCCTTCCCCGCTTTCTTCATGCTGCACTGTCTGGCCAAATGCCCATGATCAGAACATATGAAACATTTTCTATTAAAGGCATGCCTCATTTCATCACTTCTCTGCTGAGATGTTGATGCAACTTGTTTTCTTCTTCTGGCATCGATCTCCTGAGCTTCCTGACACATACTCATGGTGTGTCCCATCCTTCCGTAGTAATAGCACCTGATAAATGTTCTCCTCTGAGAAACTCTTCTCTCTGATTTATCATGATGCTTCTTCTTATTCTCAGATTTAGTAATGTCTATATTTTCACACCCTGATGTGTATTCCAGAGCCTCTGAACAGAAGCTTGATGTGTGGCCATGAATCCCACAAAAATAGCACATGTCATCACTACTTTTTGTATCTGTCCTTTTAGGCCTATCTCCAGCACCTATAGGATTTCTTTCCCATCTAGAACTGTTCATAGCTCTCTTTCTATCTTGCACGGGAGGGGATTCATCAAATCCGATACCAGCTTTTTCGAAACTTGCTGGTCTTTGAGCTGAGAAAATATTCTGTTGTTTCTCTTCAGAAATAGCATACCTATTCTTCATTTTATCATCACTTGTCGAAGGATGATCAAATAGCAAGTGTAAGGCATCCTTCATTTTTGGCATTCCTTTAGCTTTAGATTTATCCACATCCTTCTTTACTAATTCTAGATCCTCTTCCAACTTTTTAATCTTCGTCTCCCTTGATTCAAGTTGGACATCCAGTTCTTTCTTGATAAGCTTCCCATTACTCACCTCATCTTCTAGTTCCTGTGTGAGCTTTTCCACCATTGCACTTTGCTTCACTACTTTTAATTTTTCCTCAGAAACAGATTTAGAGACATATTCATTCTCTTGTTGTAGGCTTCGATTCTTCTGAACTTCTTCAGACAAATGTGCTGCTAGATCATCATTTCTAGCTTTCATATTCTGTACTTCATCTGACTTTTGATTCTCTTCATAATCATCAGCCTTTTGTTTTCCTTTCATTTTAGCCAGCTTCTGTAGTTCCTCACCTTGATAATCATTCTTCTTTGTTAGGTCAGTAACTATATCAATAAGCCTTTGATTTAAGCCTCTTAGCTTGTTGACCTCAGTTTCCAGAGCATAGATCTGTATGCCTTTAGATTTAATTTCTTCAGTGGATTTCTGATCCAATTCTTTAGTCCCATGGACAACTTCCACATTTTTGTTCAGGCCATCGATCTCTCTTTTCTGTTCTTCAACCTTCAGCTAATACTTACTAACGGATTCTGAGTTCTCTGATGTTGATAAATTAAGTTTCTCAATTTCTTCCATCAGCTCAGATTTCTCTTCTTCCTGCTGCTGCATATAGAGTTTGGCATCGCGAACAATTTTGTTAGCTTTCTTGGTTTTGGCCCTCCAAACATCTATCTCTTCCAGAGCAGCCTCCAACTCAGCTCGCATATCAATTCTTCCTTCAATTTCTTCTTCTTCATCGTCAGTGGTTCCAACGTCACTTGGAAAGTCAGGTTCTTCACTCATTCCATCAACATCTTTGAATGAGTAAGTATTTTTGTTTTATGATGTATCCAAATCATTTTTCTGTTCACTGCATGATTCCTTCAGAAAGCTGTTTGATTCTTTTAGTTGAATCACACTTTTTCCAAAGACACTTCCACACTGAGGGATACCACCTGACTTCTGATTCTTCTTTGAAGATTTTCTTTTCCCCATGGTAGACCGAGATAAGTGAAAACAATATCTTCAACTACACAGGAAGACTACACCAAGTCCAAGCAAACAAATCTGATAAAAGAAACCTTCCCTCTGATACCAATTGTTAGGGCCAATAGGGGCCTATATACCCTGAGAGGGGGGGGGGGGGGGTGAATCCGGGTATGGATATTCTTTTTAAAAGTTCTTCCTGCCCCACTGGATCTTGACCTCTTTGTTACAAGGGTCACATTGTTTTCACTTATGTGGTTACTGTGATCACTTGCCTCCTTTACCTGATGATGATGCTTTGAATGCAATGCAGGGAAGTAAGCAGGCAGACACAGGTATTTTTACTTGGTTCACCGCTAAGGGCTACGTCCAAGGAGCATACGCCGACAAGTTGCCGGTTCGTACCAAATTCCACTAGACTTCACTAGCTGTGGATTACAAAGTTCGGGCTAGATCACTTCTATGCCCAGGCTCACTGCCTATACAAGGTTTAGGGTTAGCTCACTGCTTTCCCAAGGGTCACTCCCTGTTTCTCTCTCTCTGGCTCACTGCCGGTGGAGAGGATCACCTTCTTCCTCTTCCTAAGCTCACTGCTCCAGAAGGGATTCACTCACTCACAGTTTATAGACCTGTAGGTCTCTTCATTTTCATGAAGGAATGCATCTTCCTCTGTATGTAGATGCTCTGTTAAAGTTCAACTTTCACCCGCAGATGAATCTCACTTTGCACCAGATATACCGGGCAACCTCAATTTTTACGCGCAACCCTTACGGTGCCTTGCGCGCAATTTCTATGATTTGCGCGAAATTCCTTTTTCGCACAACCTCCAAATATTACGCGCAGCCTCGAAACTTCCTTGCGCGCAATTCACTGATTTTGCGCGAAATCCACTTTTAGCGCAATCTTCCTTTTACGCGCCAACACCAAGTTTCTGCGCAGCCTTTTCTTTTCGCGCAATCTGACTTTACGCGCAAACTTTAAGTTTACGCGCAACACACTTTCTAACTTCAATTTCGCGCACCAGAGCTCGGGTATTTTCTATGTCTTGAGCTCTACTGAATGGAGGAGGGTCACTTCATATTTATAGGCAAAATCGACCCCGCGCGAAAAACCCTCTTTGAGCGTGTAATCCGCTTTGATCGCGAAATACAAATCTTCCGCGCACAACTATTTTCCGCGCACTGCTCCATAATTTCGCGCACCTCATGCCTTTGCCATTTTCCGAGCTTCGGAGCACGAAACACCTCTTGCGCGAAATACTTCATCTGCTATTTCGCGCGCCACTTCAATTTTCCGCGCACGCCTCCAAAATTTCGCGCGCCTCATGCCTTTACCGATTTTCAAGCTTTCGGCCTTGAAACATCTTTTGCGCGAAATACAATTTCGCGCAACCCGCTGTTTTGCGCGCCACACTTCAAGATTTCACGCAACCCGCTAGTTTTGCGCGCCGCGCTTGATTTTTCCGCACACCTCCTTCATTTCTCTCTCCTCAACCTTTTCCAACAACATATCACTCCATTTTCCATTGGCGATTTTCAGGCCCATAAATTTGGCAAACACTGGAAAACGGCGCCACCTTGTACTGCTCTTTTGTACCGCCTCCAGATCGTCCTTTCCTTTGTCAAAGTTCTTTGTCAACATGGAATGTCAACAACTTTTCGGGAACTCGACAATTCTCCATGGAAACCTGCTTTGTCAACAAACACAATCAACCCAAAAATGCTGCAATGTTACCTTGAGGGATTTTTGCCCAACATATTCAATAAAATAAATCTATGTAAATGAATTATTTTCATTATAAATGATGTATACAAAGTATTTTTCCTAAATTCTTATTATTTTTGTAGGGATAAGAATTCCAATGTGCACAAAGCATAAAAACCTATAATATTTGACTTAACTAGTAATATAAAAACTATGAATATATGTCTTATTATATTCTCGTGGATAATAAATTATAGCTGAATTAAATTTATTTATAATTCTACCCATACTAATCCTTTCATGGAAATTATAAAGATGTTCCAAATGTTTTAGTGATATATATATCCATTAAAATATAATAAATTATATTTTATATAATATATACGTGATAAATATTCACTACTAATATCTTCCATGATCGAAGTGTACACATGATCGTTATAATTAGATATTATAATGTAAAATCCATGTAAACATTTAATGATGCATTTTTAATTCCCATTGTTAATTAATTATCCTAATTAGATAATTTACAAATGGGTAGAAAACTATTCTAAATATCTCAAATACATTAAGCATTACAAATATGTGTCTTACTATGAAACACAATTTCACATTTACCTATTACTTAGTATTGAGCATTGTCACCAATAATGACTCACCCACCATTCACATTTTCTAATATCATTTATGTAAAACTATCTCACCGTAGTTTTTAATAAAAATAAACTATCTACAAACAATACATTTCAGTAGTTTCTAATGGAGTTCTTCCCTAAAAAATCATTAGAATAAAATATAGGGTACCCACAAATCCTTGGGTCAATAAATATTAGAGAAATGTATTTTTGGGAAAAACTTATGTACATATAATATATTATTGAAAACATTTAATTACATATAAATATATTATTTAGGATATATATATAGTGGTAAATTTTCAAGGGGAAAAAATTATGTAAGTGACCTCCCATTGGAATGTCTAGAAAATATGTTCTTTTTGTATGATGTAATTTGATGGAAAATTTGATCTTATCAAAGTGAAACAAACTCCAAAAGATGTTGTATTTATGTTTAAAAAATATATGTTTTTATAAAATTTCTCCCAACTAGATGTAATGCTTTAAAAAAATTTCTCTAAATACATTACATAATGTTTTAGCTTAACTAATAATATTTGGTAAACATTAGCTTGATTTGGATATGTTTTTCCACTTAACTCTTAATTTAAATTTTAAAATTTCCTCATTATTTTTATAAATAATTTCATTTTATTTACCTAGAAATAAATTATCTAAACATATTTATTTCTCTAAATAATTATTTGTACTGTATTTAAAATATGTATATATTTTAATTTTTTGAAATTAAGGAATATTCACTTCATCATATAGTAAATATGAATTATTTACATCATCCTAACTAAAGTAAAATTAACTTTTAAATACCATTGTACATGTTTTTATGTAATAAATATCTAATATAAAACATATTACCCTAAGCTATAATAAATTAAAATCAAATAATCTTTCAATATACATCAATATACAAATCAGTATGGATATCAGAGGATACAACATTTCTGACACACCAGATTACATCATTAGATAAAAATAGATTAATTTTCATACTTTTAGATATATTACAATTATTTATCTTTTAAATCTAGAAAAATCATGTTTGATATTCCCTTATTTCGTTCATTAAAAGTATATGGTTTCAAAAGAATCTTTCATCCCATAATTGTATTATATATTTACTTCTATTAAGTTGAATATTCTTAGTTTTGAGGATTTTATTCATAACTATTTCATCCTATAAAAGTTCCCATTTTCTATTTTTATAATAATTCACATCTTCCTATTATTTGTTTTATATTTTTAAACATAGATTATTGATAATAAGAAGGAATAGTATTAAAATTAGATGAAATGTTAATTTTATAATTTTTATTCTCTTTCTCAATATTTATCTTTAATCATTTCCCATACCACATTATATTACTAATAAGGAATTAAAAACAACACTTAGTTTGATTATTGGTGTCATCTATATTAGTTTTCTTTTAATTTAACACCTTCAAAAGAGTGTCTATAATATTTTAATAAAATATCCCATCTTTCGATTCTCTAAAATTTAACGAATATAATCCATAAACTAGTTTCCAAAACTATTGATTTTTTTATAAATTCAACATCAAAAAATTATAAAACATAACAAACATTAATTATTATAACCCTTCGAGTTTCAAAAACATTAGAAATCAAAAATCAAAAATATATATTTTTATATATTCTATTTTTTGTATCTTAAGGAGAAATTTGACAATATGTTCTTCTTTATCAATAAATATATTATAATTTTCTAGGAATTACAATTTCCTTGATATTAATATTTCCCTTCATTAGTTAAATAAATAATATATTTTGAGACATATTTATAATTTATTTTTATCATTGGAAACGTATGTAAAATAATGTCAATAATAGATATGATCATGAAATCATTCTAATACTCATAATATACTCAAGATAAATATCAATCATATTTGGATTGAGGTTTCTAATAATTCTAAAAATTAATTCAGAGGATTTTATAAAATATATGTTGTTAATTTTTAATAAAGTTTGTTTAAGGAAACTAATATACATTCCGATAAACACAAAAAAATAGGATCAATTATTTCCTAAGTAGATAGTTTTTTTATAAGAAATGTTTTCGTAGTTAACAAAATATTCAAATAATAAATGGGGGTGGTTAATTTTTGATTGATGGATACAAAATTTTTTATACCACCCAAAACATTAGTCCTCTAGAAGTTATAATCATTAATCAATATAAGAGTTTTAAAAATATACCTATGAGAACATATAATAGATATAATTTCAACTTGAATTTTGTTTGTTTAGAATAAAATTCTAGTAACAGAGTTTAAATTCAGTAGAAATTAAATGACCATAAAATTATAAAATTTTCAAAATGCAGAATACAATAATGGGACAAAAAAAATCATTGGATAATAATCAAACTACATAAAAGGATATCATTATAGATAATACAAATTTAATACAATATGTATGATTATTGTCGCACCTAATCTAATTTATTAATTTTATAACTTTTGACTTAACCTGTAAGAATGAATTTCATTCAAAACTATTCAACCAAAATTGTGTTGGTTTTAATTATTTTCAAATGATGCTAATGTGTAAAAATTTCATTGACGTAAATATATCTGAATGTTCATCAAGATGTAGTGTCTTTGAATTTTTTTGGATGTATCGAAGAACATTGAATATGTTTTTGAATATCATATGCATTGTGTTACATAATAATGTGATTAATGATATAAATACACATGTATACGAAGATTAATTCAGAAATTATAAATGATTCTAATAGCTCATAAATAATGGTTATATTAGAGGAAAAATATCTGTTATTAATTTTTTTATAAGGAATTATAATATTCATACAAGGATATCACATCACAATAGATGATTATTCATTACATAATAGTACGACATATTTCAGAACAATAACATTCTTGAGTCATTGGAAACATGAGTACACAAATAAATTTTTAATTATAGATTTAAATCATCTCTATGTTAGTTTTACCAAACTATCACCCTTATAAAATATTTAATATGTAAAATATTCTACATAACATAAGAAAAAAAATGTTTGTAGATGGAGAGATCAGATGAAGAATAAGGGTAAAGAATGGATAAAATAGTAATCAATTAATTAGAACATGATAATAACAGTGTGAAAAAATTGGATTAAGATTTGAAAACCATACCCTACATAGTGAAAATAATAATCTTGATTAATTCAGTATATCATGTCATTAAATAATAAATGAATAAAAAATGAATGATTGATCAAGAGACATGAGATCATAACATTGGAAGAAGACATAAGTTTATGGCATACATATAAGCGTGAAAAATAATTACCCTGGTTTGGGATTAATTCTTTGAAAATCATAGTGGATTTGGATGACTCCCAATACCATAATATCCTTATTCATGGTTAAATACCAAGAATAACATAGTATAAAGTGTCCTATAGGGAGAAAAGACCACTCTATATTATTGTCCTTACTGTTTAATAATATATCCATCTTTAAACAATACATTTGAGATCTATATAATTGTAGGATGGCCCATATCATAATGAAAATCATATATATATTTTACACAAGATCATAAAACATTTATCATAATATATCATTTTGACTGGAAATGAGTTTCTTCAACATTTCATCATATTTTCATAGAATAAATCATGGATAATAAATGTGTTTCATAATGGTTCCATCCTAAATTAATTAAATAGAGGGAAGGGAAAATGTTTCATAGAATCATACATATATCATCATCATCATAATCAATCAAAAGAATGGATGAGTATAATGTAACTACATCAGAACAATAGTAAAGAATAAGTAACATGAAAGGATGTTATCATAGATGAAAATGCCTTTAAAATATAACCTGAACATTTTTGGTGTAAAATAATTTTTTTTTGAAATCACTTATTTAGAATTTAATTTTTTTTCAAATATTAGGGAAAATATTTTATATGAAATCAATATAGTAAAAATTTAAGAGGAAATGAAAATCGTTGAGCAGTAATGAAAATTAGAAAAAATTAATCTTACTCTGTATTTTTAAAGAGGATTTCTATCACATCATCAATAAATGTTTAAAAGTTCCTAAATTTATTAAATGAAAAAATTATTCAATAAAAATATTTTTTAAAAAATTAAAACAATTGTAAAACTAAATTTAATAAATAATAAATTAATAAAAATAACATCATTATATTTTATAAAAAACATTGTCATGGAATAAAAAATATTTTTGATAAAGTGTATAGTAATGCCAATTTTCCATAAAAATATTATTTCATTATCCTGAATACAAAATAAGATGAAAATAAAAGAAAAATAACATAATCTATAGAAAACATTTTGATAGGGAAAAAATAAATTTATCAAGAAATGATTATATAATCTTCATTTATTAAAAATTAAATCTTACACATTCCCAATTAAAATGATTTTTAAAAATAAATCAATTACCATGAGTTTGAAATTGGTTAAAATTTTTCAAATAAAAATTAAAATAATTTAAATTCATTTTCGTTTTATAATATATTTTTTAAATAATTATTCATAACACATTTATTAATAATTCTAATTTAAAATTATCATTTTAAACTGGAATTATCTATTTCATTTTAATGATAATTTTAGTTTGGTTGTCTAAGTCCCATGACATTGATCATGGTTCCACCATCTCTATAAATATATGTCGTGATATAAATACCATATATATATAGTCATCCACAAAGGATATAGATTGAAAAATCAATTACACCATTCAGGGAGCCTATACTTCGTATGTGCACATAAAATCTATTTTCATTTCTTAATTGATGGAATGAGTTCAATGTATCTAATAATTCTGAATTATTGGAAAACATTTTCCATCATATATATCTTATCTATTTATTAAATCTTTAATTATTTAATTATATGTAAATTGGAAATGAAAAAAATCACATCGCTTCAAAGATGCGTCAGTCTATACGTTCACATAAGGGTCATTATCAATTTCCAATAGGTATGGAGACAGGGGATACCAGTTTTTAAATAATAATAATAACAACAAATTTTTATTTCTACTATAATATATAATTTATTTTGGAATTGATAAAATGAATATATACATTTTAGATGAAAAAAATAAAATTGAAAATTTTAGGTTAATGCTTTTACCTCTTTATTGAAAAACATTATTTTACCTACACATTAAGCTAAAAATATATAGTGTTTTGGAATGAGAATAAGATATAGTATTTATAAATGGAGTAATTTATGGTATTATGTAACTAATTGGACATGATGTATTGTTAAAAAGAAATATGAATAATGATGGTGTGGAGGATCACTTTTATACGTGAGGGGTTATCACATATGGAATTATATAATTTAAGAAATGAATATAATTTAATTTTAATGTATAAAGTCACCAAAAATGAAATAATATAATTATGATATATGGATTATTTGAGAGAATTTCATCCACTGAAATTAGAACCTATATAGTAAATATTACTACCCTTATATATTTATTTTAACCCCTATATACCCCATTGAAAATTAATACAACATCAATAGATTTAACAATTTATGGTCCAGGAATGGAATAATAAAAATAAAATTTCCCCCAAAAAATACCATGTTTTTTATGTCAAAAAACAACCCATTAACATTTATAATTATAATATTTTCATGAATTTTTAATCATTTATTAAAATATGACTTAATATCAAAAATCATTAATGTAATTTTTTAAAATATTTATTTTATTATAATTTTTAATCAACATCATTGAAATGAAATTCAAATATAAAAATATTATCCCACCCTTATAATTAATATATATATTAAAAATACATTGAACTAATTAATAAATCTTTATTTATTTAATTTTTATTTTTTAAAACCATATATTTTATTTTCTTATTGAGGGAATTAATTTTATGTTGACGATAGGTAAGTATTAAATTTAATTATTCAATAAATAAAAATTAAATATATATTAAGATGATAAAAATAATAATTCATATTCCAAATGAATATATACAAAAAATATCCACGTTTTGTATATTTGTAAAAATAATAGATATATTAATGTGAAGAGAGTGACATTATGTGTTTAATGTTTTCATAAATTAATATAACGTTCATAATTAGAGAATAATTGAACTATATGTCCATATATTATATACATATTTGTTACTGGAAAAAACAAAATCATCCTATCAAATAAATTATTTAGACAAATTATATTGCTTTATCACAATGTTTTTCTCAATTATACTCATTTTATCCTTACTAGGGGGATAAAATATTACTAAGGTTACAATTCATATTGACAAAAAATAAAATGGTCTTATATACCAAATATGAAAATGCTAATTTCAAATATGGGAAAAATTGTAAATGGGCAATTTATATAACTGGTTTTAATTCATTGAACCATATGTTCTAAAAAAACGACGAGAAACATTTTTTTATAAAAATACACTTTCAACATAAAACTGGATTCATTCTAATATAAATCCAATAGATAAATTTTATAAATGCATACTTTTTATTGAATATTAAATAAACATATTAGGTAAAAAAACTCATTAATAGTGAATAATTTAATCAGTTTAGAATGAAACACAACGCATGCATAAAAATAATTTTATTTACAGAAACATCACTTTTACTTGGAAATGTTATTTATTTTCCATTATAATAAATTGATATAAATTTATTTAATTATATAGATATTTAAAACAAACAAACAAAATTATTTATTTATAACTATTCTTACTTTCCGACCCAATGGTCAGGTAATAAAATCCACGTAAAAAAAATAATTTCAATATTATATCGTAGTACACATATACTCAATGTTGTGTATAAAGAAAGTAACCAAAGATATAAAATATATTTATTGAAAAATATATAATATAATATAAAGGGATTTTATTAAAAAACCCTTAAAATTATTTGTCTAATAAAAATCCATCATTATATAACAAATAAATGTGGATATATCTATTTCCTCACATCCTCAGTTCCCGTTGTAGTTTTTCTGAATTTTTTATTCCTCTAGAGAACATTAAAATAATGAGTAGTCTTATTTTGTAGAACATTACCTATATGATACATGATTTTTCATGTTTTGCATAATAGGAAAGATCACAATCCATTTATAAAGCCTCTATGTTATATAAATATGAAGGATTAAGTATGTACTTCTTGAGGAGGAATAAATGGAAGATATCATGAACTAGAAGGAGGTTATGTTAAAGCACATATCAATAAACTACCACCCCTACTTGATAAAGAATCTACAAGGAATAAATATACCTGCATATTAACTTCCTTTATTTATAAATCTCATAAATTTTGAAAATGGAAAAATTCACAAGAATATAATCTAAAAAACATCATATAACATATTTCATCAATAATTTCTATTATAACACTTCTATTGAATATGATATACCTTAATGTACTGAAGTGGAATATATTATTATAGAAAAAAATTAATAAAGGATGGTATTGAATTCAATAACATTTTAAATAAACTAAATCCCGTGATAACATATCAAATTGGATATGAATGTTTTTTCACTAACTAAAAATTTATCTGAAGATGATAATTAGTTGTGAAAAAAACTCTTTATCCAAGGCATTCTAATTAATTCCACAGAATAGTGAATATAACCAAGGATATGGATCATATACAATAGAATATGTTACCAAATTCTACCAAGCCCCACACATTATGTATATCCGAAAAAAATATTTATGTGATAAATAATAATTTATAGAATTAAACTCTTAATAATTAGAAAATTTGTCAACTATAATCCAAATAACATTATGCCTTTTATACATTTTGCGGAGTCTGAAGAAAAAAATAAGTGGTGATGTTCTGTCTTTTCCATTTTGGTATGTGTAGAGGTTGTAAGACCCCTTTAGAAATAATCCACTCTAACATAACTTCATAACATACTAATCATTGAGATACATACTGTACAATATCTATCTTCATGTTATCTTACTAGAAATACTCTTATAGATCACTATAAATCATTATATATATAGAATGAAAAGATAGTGATGAACTATGAGCCTCATCAAATAGAAAATTCTTCAAATTTTGTTTGAAAGAACACTAACAAAGTTCTTGGATCAGATCATTCCATCGAAATCATGTTTAATAATGGTATCATATATAACTTTCTTATACAGTTTGGTATATTCTTTATTCACATTTTTTTATTGAAATGAATAAATTGTCGAAAAGTCATATGATAAACATTATATGTATCTATTTTCATTAATAGTTATAGATAATTCATTTTAAAATCAATATATATAGCCTATTTGGTGATTCTAATCATAGATATTTTATCATGATCCATTTGATTATGTGTGACTACCACATTGTTCATTTTCAAAATTTATTATTATATTGAGAAATCATAATCATTTATTAACACAAATGTGGAAATATAGAAAAATATTTTTTACTAAATATAATTTTTATGCTTTGATAATTAATATATAATGAATACCATTATCCATAATGATTATGCCCACCTATATTTACTAATATATATATATATATATATAGTATCTAATTACAAATAATGAGTGGCATAATTTTTCTTATGAATGATAAATTTTAATGAGGCATTAGTGAAAAAATATCATTATATATGAAGATGAATCATATTTCCATTATTAATGAATCATTGTATATTAACAAACATTATCCGCTATATTTTAGGGTACGTATAGATACATTGACTAACATTCTCTTCAGTTCCTTGTTATGTTCCCCACATTTATTATTTCAATGGGACATCAACCCCTTATGAGTTAAAATTGTGCTTGTATTAGATAGTCATGAGAAAATTTTCAAAAAAATTTATAATACCAATCCAAACCAAAAACACAATACACCTCACTCATTGTGGTCGAACTTTTCAAAAGTTAAAAAGACGTAATAATAGATAGATCCAAAGATATACTGTCAATAGAAATTATATGACCAAAAGGGGAAATATTTAGCATTAAAAATTAACACTTTGAAAATTTTTCCTTAAAATAATACTTGATTTTGGAATTTCATACAATCATTAAGGATGTTCATGCTTCTCCTTTTTTTGAAATATAAAACAATTTCAAATATAGAGACTACAACAGTATAATCAATGTAATCTTTAAATACTGGATTCATTAAATCTATTATAATGGAATGGGATTTAATATTACGATATTTCATAAATATATTTTCGTAGATTCAATACATTTCATAAAATTATGTCTCTAGTGTACCCTCTTCATGACCATCAATTGATGATATCCCAAATAGATGTTTAAAATTTAAAAGTATTAAGATAATTTCATTTGTTCAAACAAGTCATTAATATATGGTACCTGATTATCGGTATTGATTTTGGTAATTTTTTAGTTCCTGAAAATCAATACATAGTAAATAAAATATTTCTTAAAAAAAGAAAATGTGCACTCGAAGAAGATAGAAATAGTTGAATAAATCTCATGTCAAGGTTATCTTAGTGTTTCTTATTTAATTATAGGAAGTCAATCAAGGTTATTCTATAAGGACATGTTCAAATATGTGTGTCAATATTTATTTATTATATTAAAAAATAAAATCATTGTTTTTTTTCAAAACATAGAATATCATTTGGAATAAAATCAACTAACTCTCACAAAGTAGAAATATTATTGTTGATAATTTTATAACCAATCATATTAGATGAACACCCCTTTTAAATATGAATCAAAATAGATATAACAGATGTGGTTTCTATTGTGCGTTCATATTTATCAAATCAGTGACTGAAGATGAGAGTTTGGATATGAATATCAAACATGACTTATCTTGATATAAAATTGATATAGTCTTCATGTAATAAAATCCAATCCATGATATGATGACATCAAATTCAAAAATAAAGATACTAACATGATTTATAGGAAGTAATAAAAATAAAAGTTTATCAGAGAATAATCATAGTCATTATATGTGATCATTTTACCAATTTCATTTTGCAATTTTAAAACAAAATCTAATAGTTGTGGTTATAAATTAATATTCCATGAGACTTTTCCAGATAAAAATGATTTTATATAACAATTTTAAAATAGGTTACTTCAATAATTGAATTTACCTATAACCACCTCAAATGTATTATTTTCTCTTCAATCACTTAGTAAAAAATGGTTATCACTTTTGACACACACTTATTTTGGGTTATTAAAGAAGCTATGAAATTTCACAAAAGGGGTATAGTAGTAGTAATAAACAAATAAATCTCCAATGAAGTTGTACTTATATCTAGTATTTAGGGTGAAAAGAATATTTTTTATCTATATTACTTGAAATATCAAAACAAATATGTAGAAATTTTAAAAAATAATTCATTACCTGAAAAAAGTGATCTGGGATTTGGTTTAACTTCTATTTTAAAATACTGTCATAGAATTTTGAAAATAAATATCCCATATTTTTTAATTTATTCATTGAATTGTTAAAAAATAAATTCCCTATATTCCACATTATTTATTATGATTTTGATAGTTAACATCACAATTTTCTTATTTTATGTTACCCTCCTTTGAATTTTTTTAATTAAGAATGAACTAATTTTAATTACCTTATAAATATAAAAGTAGATATTGAATTCGCCAAGAATCTAAAAAATATGACTTTCTCTTTATGAATAGTTTATTAATAACTTAACAGAAACACATAATTCAATACCAAAAAATCGATATGATATAAAATAAAATCATGGAGGATATATTTACTCACCAAGGGACAAATTAAAAATTTTAATTAATCATAAAAAAATATCATTCAAATATATTCTTCAATTTAAATACTAAAAACAATTTTAAATTTATATGAGATCCAAATATTCAATTAATTCTCCAAGACAGAAGAATTAAAATAGGGAAACCTCACCTTCAGCCATTGATAAATGAATTCTACCCCTCCACTAAAAAATAATTAATGGAATTAGGATGATTCGAAATCAATATATATATAAATAGTGGAAGAAAAAATATAAAACAATTCATGAGTTACATGATCTTTTTGTAATTTTTTTGTGTTAGAAACACCCACTTATTTATAAAGGGATTAATCCCCTATATATTAATTTATTATGTCAATTATATCAATTTTTATTGGTCACTATTTCTATTTTTCAAATGTAGATTTGGATCCTGGCCATTTATATCATGTATTTTAAAGAATTCCCATAAATATCAATTTCTAAATACCTTATTGTAAAAAACTACAATGTTAAGGGTATATATCTTAAGGAAAAAATCCATCCTTATATTTCATGGACATGGTGTTGTGGTAGAATTAATAAGAAAATTCATTAAAACTACATATATTTATCATGAAGAGTTGAAATAGGGTTTTTATTTAAAAAATTTATCATATCTTCCACTTCATTATTAAAACTACTTTCTATATTTTATTTTATATTATTTCCTTATAGAAGATTATTTTACAATGCCCACATAGACTTTCCCATCTTTCAGTTCATATTGCAATTTTTTGTAGAGTGAAAGACAACAATATCTTTCCTTGGTTCACATATCAATTTTATGTGCACACCCATTTCACTCCACCCTACAATTTTCATCATATAGGTTCATCTACCCATTTATAAGGTAAATGTTACATTTTCAACAAATTTGATAATATGAAATTATTGTGAAACATTTTCATTGAAGTTTTAAAACATTTTTTTATCGTAATGGTGGTGAAATAGTATGGGTGGATCTTAAAACACATCCATCCTGCATAGTGGTAAAATTGAAAAGAATTTAATCATTCATCTTCTGAATATCTTCCTCGATGTTGTCTCAAGCTCATAAGATGATTCGTTATTATTTGAAAATTGAAAGGGGTATTTGTTAATAAATCTCATGATCTTCATGTGGCTTTCATAATGATTCCATTTTCCATGAATTTTTGTATGGTGACATTGAGTAATGGAAGTGTGGATGTTGAAATGTGTGAGGTGGGAGAGTAGATTTTGGGTGTGATGTGGATCGATTTCAAAAAGTGGTTAACGATACCACATATGGTTTTTTACCCAATAAATCTTATTTGAGGGATTGCTCATAGAAATAAATCATTTGGATTCTTTGGTGATTTAGATTCCTAGTATAGGGATGGTCTCCTGCATACATGCTCACACATGGACACGGTCCTGGTTCTGACATGTACAATCCCACTACACGCCTACAACCACACACTACTCACACAACAATACCTGATCTACTATATCATCCCAAAAATCCTCCTTTTTAATATAGCTTGGATGACTGAACCATCTTAGGTTAACTATGTGGCTTAAAACATACTTGTTGATAGATAATTCATAAATGGAAAAATATTTTCTTGAAAATGTTAAAAAATGACAAGAAATACCAACCAGTCATATATATTTAAATATATATATAAATTTAAAATCGAAGATTTTTATTTATTTTTGTTAATATAAACTCTCCAATTTTAGTCTCCAACATTTAATATAAATAAATAATTACATAAGAATATTGGTTAAAATTTATTAATAATCATAAAATAGTGTTTAAAAATTATCATGTAATGTTGCGTGAATCTATGAACATAGAGAATATTTGGTTAGAGTGATCAGTCATAAAGAATTATCCATAGGATATTTAAACAACTACACATTATTTTAAACATATCATTATTTTTTCTTATCCTAGGTCATCTACGATCATCAAATATATATATTAAAACAAATGTCTCATAATTAATATGTGTATTAACTAATGAATATCCCCCAAGAGTATCAAAAAAGATTCACAATAAGGATAAAATAACAATACTTAATAATTATGTTTATTAAAAAAACCAACACTTTTTGGGGATATTACCAAAAGATTAATTTTCCCTAAATTGCTTCAACTTGTAGTCTCTAGAATGTTAAGAATTTATATAAAAAAATGGAAAATTCCTTTATTTACCATAATTCGTGATTTTACGTTATTTAAATTATTTTCTAAGGGTTGTGATTAATAGTTTTGTCAACCCGGTTCCAACATGAAACTAAACCTTGTTCCTTTACCAACTATAGTAACCCCTACATTAATTTAATAGATATAAAATCTTATTAGATTACTATTAATTACATAACTTTATGATCCACTCTAGAAAAATAATTATTTTTATTGTTGTAAACATTGATACATAAACCAAATTTTCATAATATATCTATATAATCTCAAAATTTTCTCTTCATAAATATAACTCCCCCAATTCATATCACTGATAAAAACATTATTCATAACCTTTAGAAGAGAAACATATAAAATGGTGATCTCATATGGTCATTATGGGATAACAATGGAGATAAAAATGATCAATTAAACATGACATGTAAATAAAGATATTAAAATATTATAAAAATATGATAAAACATACATTCCATATCAATTATATTAATTTTGTGTCGTGGAATAAATCTAGGAAGTCCATAAGGCAGGAAAAGTAATCATGAAACATAATCTATGATATCATGACAATAACATAAGATATAACTTTTTGTAATACCCATATGAATAAGAAATAATTACTATTGTCAAGGTATATAGATAAAACAATGATATTGGACTATGCACACTCCCCATTTCATCATATCATTAGTCATGGTTCACTCCCAATACAATCCTAGTGGATATAATCTTTTACTGATTTGGGTTCACTCCACATTGTAGTCCTTATTATATCATAAGATATCAATTATTACCCAATTAATTGGATGGATATATTCTTTCTAGAACACCCTTAATATAATTAGCGACATTAATATTTATGCCAAAAGATAAAAGAATATTCATCATATTATAACCCATTGAATAAAAATTGGGTTTATAAATAATTCCTCATTTCATCTTAGCATGACCCATTAAAAAGAATTTTGATTCATAAAGTATTTATCAATACATAATTAAAATGTGAAAAATAAATTTCATTCATATATTCATCCATAAATCATGATAATCATCATAATCCATACAAACAATTAATTTGGATGTTATAATTAGATCATAACATCATTTTAGCATACATATTATGAATGTATGTAATCATATGTGAAAAATTCTTTTCTAAAGATCCCCTGAAAATTTATTATGGAAAATATCATTTTCATTTTGAAATTAATTATTTACAATATTAAAAGTTTCCAATTATTTAGGAAAAAAATTTAATTAGAAATATATTTTAAAAATTTTAAAGGATGGTTAAAATCATAGAGAGGGCATGATAGAAGTATGTTCAGGTCATGCCATGTATAATAAAATAATAATTCCTTTAATATTATGTGAAAAATTCAAAAGAAGCTATTTTAGAAAACAGAAAATAATATTCATTTTAATCTATTTAATAAGATAACATGTTGGGTAAAATATTTCTTTAAAAATCATAAAATAATAGTAAAACATTATTCAAATTTTTTAAAAACATCATTATGGAATATAATTCACCCCCATATTTATATAACGTAAATTTTCTTAAAATATATCATCCAATATATTAATAATATAAAGGGACTAAAATTAATGGAAACATTGAAACATAAAAAAATAATGAGAATATCATAAAATTTATTTTATTTATGTGGAATGGTTCACATAATTTCCATCAAATAAATTTCCAGCATAACATATAAAAATTCATATGTGATTAACCTACTATATTAAATATTAAAATAATATAACTATATGTGTGAATAATAATTAAAAATTGAATCACATTGCTTGTTAGGGATGGTAGTCCGCAAATATGCCCAAGCGGCATTATTATTTTCCCTAAATTGATTAAAATGGATATAATGATTTTTCAATTATAAAAATAGAAATTCATAAGATTTTTATCTATTGATGCCATTATATTATAATTTATACCATGAATTTATATGGATTACAATTGGAAATGGAATTGAAAATTCTCAGTGATGAGTTCTTCCTATTCATTGAGAAACCTTTAGTGTATTATACATTATGCCTTAAAAAGATAGTCTTTTGAATTGAAAATAAAATAATATTTGGTAATGAAATATTTTATGGTATTATGATAGGTATTTGATGATATATATAAAGCATAAACCATGGTTATAATGAATGGGGAGAGGTTTTATTTTAAAATTTAGGGGGAGAACTATCGTAATTTCATAATGTATTAAATAAATATAATTTAATTTTATTGAAAATTTTTATCCAAATTGATAAAATTTAATGTTAATACGAGGTTTATTAGAAATTATATCTTAATAAAATTAAATAAATTAGGATGATTTTTCTACCATATTTCATTGTTTAACCTGTAATTATCATTTTTTATACTTACTACAAAATCAATTTTTTTAATATTTTAATGTTCAAGAATGATATAATAATAAATCAACTGATAATATAATTGAACATGGTCAATATGCTAAACCATATATCATTTAGTTGGAAAATTATATTATTTTCATTAATATTAATTAATTTCACAGAATTTTATTCTGTATAAAATAACAGTAATGTCATTTGTGGACTATTCATTTAACTGGACATTGAAACCAACATGATAAAAGTGTAAAAAAAAATATAAAAATTTGACCCTTCAATTATATTTTTTAATTACCTAAAAATTTTGTCGACGGTAGTAAATCATGATAATTTTATTATTTATAATATTTCTAAAACTATTTGATTTATTTATCTATTAATTGAATAAAGAATATTTTTGTGATAAATAGGAATTTTGGGTAAATATTCTTGTACTAAATTATAATAATAAATTACTATATTAAAAATAAATAATTATTATATTTATGAATTTATTTAATAGAAAATATCCTCATTTGAAAATTATATAAAATATTTGAGTTATCATAGTTATGTAAGAGGTATCTTATATATATTACTATAATAAATTTATATAAAGGTAATAATTAATGTTAAATAAAACCTAGAGGCCATATATTATAGAATAAGATAGAATAGGTTGAAAAAAAATCTGATTTGATAATGGAAAGTGTTAGAGAAATTCAAAAGCCTTATCACATTTTTTTTCCCGTAAAAAACAACTTTTACCCTTACCAAGGTGAATGTTTTTACTAAATTTAATATTAAAATTGAATAAAAATAAATGGGACCCTGTTTCTTTATTAGAATCTCCTTATTCAAAATATTTGTTATAATTTCTAATTTCTAATTTTTATAAGTGAGAATTTTTATTTTTAAAATCAATGTACAAAACATGATGAAAACAATTATTCAAATACATTTTTATGCATAAAACTAGATTTAAACATATATATTGTATATAAATAATAAATTAATGACAATACATTATATTGAATATATAATATATAAATTTCATTAAAATTATTCACTAATAGTGATTGATGTGTCATCCCAAACCTGGTTCTCTCAAAATTAACCAAACATGGTTACCCATATGGCTTCAAGCACACCAACCCATACATAAGAGGATGTTGATTAGAAGTTATAGTCTTTGATAGTACAATGGGGAGAAAATCCACCCTTTATAATAGTAGATAACATTAATGATAATGATTGGAAAATCGGTTGAATAAATATAAAGAAAATATAGTTATAATATTTGAAAATTATAGAAAATTAAATAATCATAAAAATAATAAATAGTTAAAATCCATAAGTATTATTATATAAATATTATTTAATGTATATTAAAAATGAATTCTTATGATGGAAGAAGTCAAATGTATGGTAAAAAATATATGAACTGAAAACCAGATGGACAAAAAGTTATTTCCAAGGAATCCTATGCAATAGATTGACATCTACTCCCAAACTCCCATCTTAAGAGAAATCAAGAATTCATATATGTGACCTTATCTTTATCCTTACCTATAAACATGATTTCTATATGTGTTCCCACAAGCAACCCAAAAAGTGTTCTTGTAAATGTTTTATTCCACCACAAATGTTGTCTATAAAATTCTATTCTCTATACATTAGCTATAAAAATGTTCCATTTATAAAAAGGGAATGTTATAAAATAAATTTACAATATAATGGAGTCAAGGAAATATAATCTATAATAAATAGTATATAATAACATAAGATTAACTATATACTAAAATTTAACTGGGAAATAAATACATTCTTTGGTTCATGCAAGTATATTTGAACATTGACCAATAATAGGCCAGTATGCCTGGGTCATGGATGTGGTGTACTCATATAGTAAATGGGGACTTTTATTCTTAAATTAATTAAGGAAATTATTGAAACCCAAGGAGATAATATGGGATGGTCTCTTTCTATGGAAATCAATCTAAATCAAGGAATATAAATAAAGGACTCAAAATTTCTTGAATAAGAATATGAATTATAATTTCCATACTGAGGCATTGATGTATCTAAAAAATTCATAATTCCAAAGGCTGGAGTGCCTCTTGGAGTTATCCTAAATGTATTTTCAATTTCCTTTGGATTTTACACACGATATTCCATGTTTATAATCCATGTGTTACTCAAGGATGTCTATCCGTATATAGAGATCCATATTCATAACAAATAATCAAGTTTATCACATAAGTGATTGATGGTGACAAGTTAATGTATACGATATTTTTCAACTCAATAAATTATATTATTCAATTAATATACAATAGATAAATAAGGGGTCTTTTAAGTATATATTAAATATTACAAATCATTTAATTTTTTTTACTTTCACTATAATGTGATAAGATCAACACACCCATGTGGTGAATTAGTTGTAGCAAAAAAAATATATTTTTTATCATTCAACAAAACACACATTAAGGGGTGGTTTGGGATGAGGATGAAAAACTCAAACCATATAAATTGTAAAAATATAGTCAAGGGAATGGTCTAAATATTTAATTTAAGGTATTACTCAATTTTGAGCAATGTATGGAATGATCATCCAACAACATGAAGATGTATTTTTAAAGAATATATACTTAAAAGAATATGTAAAAGACTACTCACTTAAACATGGTAGTAGGATAATCATCCATAATCAAACATAAATTCAAGAATTAATAAAAATAAATAAAAAATCATCCTTAGAAATATTATATTTAAATTCATATTGAAATAATGTCAAACATGTTAAGGAACAAAGATAAAGGTTACAATTTGATTGATAGATGACCATGGTTTATACAATGAAACCATTTATATTTAATTCTAATAGTGGATAGAGGATATCTAAGTAGTACATTGAGGAGAGGAGGAGTCCTCCATCATATATGGGATCATAAATGTGCTTGAGGATGGAGAAAAGAAGAAGAGGAGTTAAAGGCTCATTTGAAAAATTGTATATTCCAACATATTAATGTATCGCATAGTTTGGATGCACACCGTTCCAAAATTTATACTAATAATTATTGGAACCCTTCATATGAATATGATTATTTTAACACCTTGATATTTTTTGAAATATATATTTTTGAATAAATTTAATCTTTTTAATGTTTTACATTTCACGCGACACTAAATGAAGCTTGTGTCATATGTAGGAACAAAGTATGGTTTGTGATTCATGCATAACCATGTTAATATTAAAAAACAAAAAAACACATTGATTACCTCGAGGGAAACACAACACATTAATTATATTGTGTGACACACAATTCCATGTTCTGTTGATATATGTGTTACACACAAGACTGAGTATTACTGAACAAAAATATAATGTTAATATTATAATTAAAATATTATTATAGTTACCACATAGCCATTGGAATGGAAGTTAAAAATAATAAATTAGTTATAAAATAAATTGTGAAAATATTAAAATATTAAATAAATTGTGAAAATATTGTCTACACTTGTATATAGATTGAATCATTTTGTAATTAATTAGTTATAAATTAATCTAAGAAGTATTTGAAAATAAAGAAATTTATTTTACAAAAAATTGTATATACAAATAAAATACTATATCTATAAATTTAAAAAATATATTGATGTATTTTTTTAATAAAATTTTTATTTTATATATTAAATTAATATTTTTAGATTTTACCTGTTAAATTTTAAATGTATAAAGAAAAATAAATCTTATTTTATTAATAAAAATATATTGTTTTCAAAAGGTAATTTTCTTCTTTTTAATAAAACACCCATATTAAATATAAACATAGAAACATTTATAACTTTATTTTAAATAAATAAATATTATTTTATTAATATTATTATCTAAATTTCATTTTTTGAATTTTTGAATTTTTTAGATAATTTTATATTTTTTATAAATAGTGAAAATAGTGAATTTAAATTGAATATTTACTTTTAAAACAATTAATTTATATGAATAAATTTTATATTAAATTGTTTTAAATGTATGATTAGTAATATAATATAACAATAAATCCCATTTAGGTAATTTTAACCAATTTATCATTGAAATGTGTTATAATATAATTTATGGATTTTGACCCTTTTATATGAAAATACAGATTTCTTATCACATATGTGGGATTAATTTTAAATTAATTTCTAAAAATTGTAGAATTTGAATTTAGATAAATGGATTCCATATTTTTAATCATTTTAATTTATAATTTTTAGTTATGTAAAATTATTTCTTGAAAAAAATACAAACACATTTAAATTTTATTATAGTTATCAGTGTAGAAATGAGTTTACATAATGGTTAAACATTAACTTCTGGGACTATATAACCTAGAAACAAGTAAAAAATACATTTTATTGGAATATATCAAAATTATGCACCATTTTATCAAACATAGACCATCTTTATATGAACATGATGTAATAGATTTCTCTCTATAGGGTTTACCATTTTATATTTACAAGAATTACACACCTCTATTATAAAAATGGCAGTCAACCACCTAAAATATTCACAAATCACAAGATATTTGAATTAGAAAACACATTTCTAAATATCCTAAAAAAAATTATCCGATATTTCCATAGTCCCAGGATTATCATAAATCCAACCAAGGATGACCTTTGTTGAAAAGAAAAACGTGTTACCCAAAAAAGAGGTAACATATTTCATCATGCAATTTTGTTTCATTATTTTCTCCTCCCATTAAATAAATATTTCTTCATAATTATATAATAGCCTCATTATCATAAATATAAATATATTTAATTATTTTAAGGGTTCAACATACACTGAAACACACTTCAATGAAATGGCACACACAATCATCATTCATATGTAGACTAAATTACTATCTCGCAAACAGATGTCGTTCATTCTTAAGTTACCATCTATTATGGTTGTAAATGATTATTTAAATAACATTCTTATCTGATATATATGATATATTATATTAATTTATTCTTATTTAATTAATATATTTCACATACCTTCATTCTATCCATTTTGTGGGAATACAAAAAGTTCATTTTTGAACATATGGACTACCATCTCCTCAAAGAGAAGTAATTCAGACAAACATTACATGGAATTTATTATGTATAATTATCTTAAAAATATTTATTATATATTACATATTAATTCATCTATAATTATAATAAATATACATATTCATATACGTTATTTACTATCCCTATTTCAATGCTACATGAAATGGGAAACAACATTCATGCATACATACGACAAACTATCTCAATGAACTGGGCATTTAATTTAATATTTCTATCCATTATAGATATTTATAAATACATATATTAAAAATATATATATTATTTTTGTCATTTTTAAATTATGTGAATAATTATATCATAATCTATGTAGGAGGATCATGAATAAAAAATCCAAAAACATACAAAAAACAATGTGGTTATTACCTAAAATGTAACATTAATATGAAATTGTTAATAAAAGGGAAAAATTATAATAAAATAATATATGGAATTAAATATAATAATATTTTTGTGTATGATATTTTTAATAAACTTATATTCATTATATACGAGGTTCTAATGTTTATGAATAAGGGAATGAATTAAACTATAAATTTCGCATGTTACAAATATTTCATTGAGATAGAAACTATATTCAACACTTATTCTTCTAGTGTGGTGTATATACAAACTTATTAATTGGTATACATTAAATTTAAATTACTTCATGATATTAAAATTTTACAATGATTTTATTCTTTCTGGGGTTTCATGATTTAAAAGTTACATAAATAGTAATTGGATTTCTAGTCTCACTTTTATTTCTGTGATTCTATTGCCTTATTCGCCACAAATTTATTTTGTGCAGTTTATATAATTCCAATTAATTAATTATATGAATATTATACTATTATTCAGTAGTATTATGTTGTCCATTTTATTATATTTCTTTCAGGGGGTTTAATTTCCAAATGATAAATAATTGTTAATTTAATTTCGTTTGAGTTTTCCCTATTTGAGCACATGTTATTATTTTATCCTAAATTATTTTATGTGGTTAATATACATTCCATTAAAATGTTTTATCATAAATAACATTCTTAACCATATATTTTTTGTTTCTTGTAACATTATTATTTTATAGGGATTGAGATTCAATGTTACCAAAGTTGTAACATTTCATTACTACAATCTCATAATTTATCGGGATTGTTTATGACTATCCTCCCATTTATGAAATCATATAATAAATAACTCAAGAACTCTAATGATTTTTATTCTCCAATTATTATTAATTATATATTAATGTTATGGTTTTTTACACTATTCTGTTCATAAGATAAATAATAATTTATTAATAAATTCTAACATTAATTCCCTATTCTGTTATAAAATTGTTTTATTCGAACAGTATTTTTCCTAAAATATATTAAAAAATTCGTTTTAAATGATATTTTTGTCTCATTTTCAATAAAAATTATTTTAAAAGTGTGTTATTTTATTTTTTTAAAATATTCTTTCATGCTTCCCCAATATGTTTTCAAATATATTTTAATGAAATTTTTTTAAATATTACTTTATAAATTTTCAAATATATTTTCAATGAAAATGTTTTCAAAAGGTTTTCATAATTTCTTTATTACTTTTCAAAATATATTTAATGAAAAGGATTAAAAAATGTTTTCAAAATTAATTTATATGTTTTCAATGTTATTTTACAAGAAAATATTCTTAAATATTTTTCAATCATCCATTATATGTTCTTAACATATTTTAAAAGATATGGGTTTCAAAAAAATTTCTATAACCCTTTATAAATTTTCACTATTTTATCAAATATATAGTTTTTCAAAATGTTTTATGTTTTTTATTTTTTTTCAAATATAAAAATAGATTTTCAAGAAAAATAATATTAATTTTTTTTAAATAATACATAAAATGTTTTCAAATATATTTTCAATGAATGGGATTTTAAAAATTATTTCTGTATATAAAAAATAAATTTATTGAATGGTTATATTATTAATGAAATGATCCAAATGATATTTAAAAATACTTATCATTCTATGATGAAATCAATTTGATATATTTTTTGATTTTCTTTGTATATAATCCAATGAAACCATTATTATTATTTATTTAAATGGATTGTGTTAAAATTTTCTAGTTTTTTTGTGAAAAAGATATTTCTATTCCACATATTATTCTCTTACAAAAAGTCTATGATACCCATTTAGTTTCATGATATATTATATAATGAAAGAATTTTGAAAATATTCTAATTTCCATGGTATATGATATTATGAAAAAAATTATACTGATTTCCTTTAATGACTTATGATATTTTGTTTATAAAACCCATCAACTTTCATGGGTTATGATTAGATAAATGTTTTATTATCTTGCGGAATATTTATATATGATTTATTTATGTGAATAGTGGGATATATATCTCCTTTTATTGAATTGGATAATGTTTTAGATCTCCTGAGATATATTTGTCTTGAACATGGTGTAATCATGGTACAGTAAAGGACATTATCATCTTGGATGTTCTTGAGAGAAAACATTGACTACTTATAATGTCATGGGAGTGATCCTTGACTAATACGATAGTTGTGGGAGTGAACCTTGACTTTTAGGGAATTATTTTTTTATTCTTATGTGTATTCCATTAATTGTATGTCTTTTTCTAATTTCATGCCTTAAAGGATTATTCTCAAAATTATCTTATTATCCATATATAACGAAAAACCAGTCTTTATTACACGATTCATTTTTATGTTATTGGATATTCAGGTTTTGATTTTCCACTATTATGATCCTGTTCTCATGCCCTTATGCTTATGTTATGATTATGTATATCCATTATTTACCCTTACTGAACATCATTGGTCACCCTTTCTTATATTCCATTCCCTTGGTTATAAAGAATGATTTTTAAGGAGTACAAAATTGGTTGTTCTTTGTGAGAAACATGGATGATCATTCAACAATTTATAAGATTGTGATCCTTGTTTCCAATGACACTAAAAGATTTTGTTCCTCAAGAATTTAATTTGGTTACGTGTTGAATATTCATCTAAAATAATGAAATATACATGTATGTTAATACTATGTCACTATAGTTGGTTTAAAGGAATGGTTTCGTCATCCTTTGAAATCTATGATGAGAAATATTTATTGAAATACATAAGGATATTTCTAAATATTTTCCTAGGTATGTATCTAGGGATAAGTCTAAAGATGTGTTAATGTTTAGGAAAATGTCATGGAATTTTGGTAATGGATATAATGACTGGTTTTATAGAAATAAATCCATATCTGTATACTATAAGTGGTTGCGGATACAGAATAAATGTACATAGTGAGAACAATTGTTAAAAAGGCGGATTGATCGAGACTCGATAAGGAGTGGATGCATGATAGTGGGAATTTATGAACACCTAGTTTTATATTCTCTATATATATGCCTTTTCAAATTTCAATACTTTATACGAACAATAATTTAGAATTCTTGTAGAAGTTGACCTATATTAGATTCAACAAGGTGGTATGAGTAATGTTTATATTGCTGACAAAGATGATACTATAGGTGAAATGTAAATTGAATGTTTCATAACATAATATGATGATGATGACTTATTAATGGGTTAATTATGATTTTAAGATAACTACGTTTATATGTATTTGGATTTAATAATTTTTGGTTGTGAAATATAAAATTATTGCCCATTTTATTTTTCTGATAATGATTTTTAAGAATATGTTAAATTGTTCTGATTGACTATAAAAGTGACTTAATTGAAAAGAGATATTTATGTAAAACCTATGAATAATGTAATAATACCATAAAATATGTTTTTTCTCTTGGCATAATGAATATTTAATAAATACCTGCTCGATGTGAATAAATAAGTAAGATCGTACATATTACCATGGAACTGATTAAACGTTTTTTTTGATAAAGCGGTTTCTACTATCATGGATGTATTTGAAATAATATTTTGGGATTATGGAATATATCAAATAAATTTTATTTTATGTAAATAATTATGAATAATTTATGATTTCAATAAGGATTTATGGTACTTTTGGTAACTACCATGTTTTGAATGAATAGACGATGATGGTATTCACATGTTTCGTATATTAAAAAAATATTATTACATATGGTGGACCAATGATAAGAAGACATTGAGAATATAAGTGACCTTATTTCTACTATTTTTTATTTTCATATTTTATAAGGGTTATAATTTTAACTATTTATGGAATGTTCATGTTTAACATCAAATAAATATTGTGAGACTAAAGTATTATCTCAGTATATGATGATTTATGAATGTTTGATAACCCATGCTAATCATTTTTTCTATGATCCTAATTAATACATATGGAATTTTATATCATTAAACCTCATGATTTGTTAGTAATTTTGGAATAATAAATTCACCTTCATTTAATGGTTCAATTGATGAATTGGAAATCAAGCAATGGACAACCAAACGGTGTGATTACTCATATGAGAATGATTAAAATAAATTAGGTATATATATAATTGTAATTTAATACCTCAACACTAATAATAAAGTATTAAAAAAATTATCATAATACTTTAATTTATGTTGAACCGATATTCATATAAATCATCAATGTTTTATGGTTTTGAGTTCATTAACATTCCATTGATTAATCACAAACTGGTGATCAATGATCATTATCACACTCAGTAATTATTTATTATCTTCTTCTATGTCCAAAATTCACTCCAATACAATGTTATCTTATGTGGAAGCCTATATATGTGTTACATTGGGAATATTATATTTTTCAATATTTTCCATTTTATTGGACGTTTTAGTATTTATAGTTTTGATGTCGGGTTTTCTAAAGAGAAATTTTAATTATTAAACCATTGAAAACCCTTATGATTTTTTAGGGAAATATCAATTTATAGGGGTTATAATGTAACACCAAATTAATTCAAAATGTATTTCTTCTATATTATGTTAATATTTTAAATTTTCATCATTTTATGCTACACTAAATATAACTTGTATCATATAAAAGCATTGTTTTTGTCTTCTATTTTATAAAACACCAAGATAATATTGTAAAAAATTCAATACATAAATTATCTTGTAGTAAAAAATTCAAAATTATTATAAGGTGTTACATATAATTCCAAATTCTGTTTTTATCTTACGTTAAAGGAATGTCCGATTATTACCAAACTATAATATACTATAAATATTGTTATTAAAATATTATTATAGTGAAAACCTAGCGAATGGAATGGAAGTTACAAATAAAATTAACAAAATTATGAAAATATTATTTACACATGTATATAAAATGAATTCCTTGGTTATCAATTAGTTAGAAATGAAAATAAATACTATTTTAAAATAAATAAATACCTTTTTTCTATATACAAACCCAATTTTTCTCTTTAAATTAATAAACACACTTTTTATAAGTTCTATAAAAACAAATTTATATATTATAGATTCAATAATATTTTTGACACTTATACAATATATTTCATAGTAATAAGATATGAATATATACAATTTTAGTAATAATAACATGTATTTTTCAAAAGGTAATTTTATCGTGTTTTAACGGTGATCCTTTTTTATTTATAATTATTCAATATTTTATAATATTTATTTGAAAAATTAATCTTAATATTTTCAATAATAATATAAAAATTTAATTTGGTAATGTTTTGGATTTATATTGAGAATTTACTTTTTTTAAGAATAGTGAAAGAGTTGTATTTTGATTGAGAACTAATTTTCACACTAAAATTTTAAAAATTTAAGCATTATTATAAATAAGTATTAAATTATTATTTTCTCAATTATAACAAGCTAAATCTAATTTATATCATTGAATAGAATTTCACAATGAAATTGAATATAAAATCATTTAAATCTTTTGAACGTTTTACTTTAAACACCAATTTTCTCTTCATGTTTACATGATTAATTTTCATTAAATTATATCACTAATATAATTGGAATTTAAAAAAATAGATTCCAAATTTATAATCAATATAAATTAAAATAACAATTATGTTCATTATAGTTTTCAAAAAAATTAATAGTAAAATTTGTTGAAAATAAAATCTTTGATTAATGTAAATAAGAGTTTCAATAGTGGTTAGGTTTTATCTTAATTAGACTAATATCATATACACATGTCCAAAATACATTATCTGACCATATTTTTACTGTATAATCAATTTTATCAAAAATGGGTCATTACTGGATGCACATGATGTAATAGAGAACTCTCAATAATGATTACCATTTTATATTTGCAAGAATGCCACTACTCCTCCACTATAAAATGGACACTCACCACCTCACTTATTTACACCTATAAATACCTTTTGGATCTGAGATACATTGTAAAAATAGCTACAAAACAGCCATAACTTTCCTCATAGTGGTTTTAGGTTAGGACAAAATCCCACCAAGGAATCCACTAGGTGAAAACAAAATGGGTTTACCAAAAGAAGTGGTAACATCATTCCATAAACACTATTAATTTATTTGTTTATATACCCCTTAAATTACATTTATTCTTGGATTATATAATAACTTATTTATCCTAAATATAATAATTTTTTTATTGGTATAACCTGCACTCTTATAAAATTTTTTTAAATGGGATACGAAATCATCGTTCACATGTACGGAGGACTACCTCCTCGCGAACCGATGGCGTTCATTCATCCATTATCACCTATTATGTTTGGGAATGATGTTTTACATATTTTCTATATTATATATGATATATATATTTTCTTTATTAATTTTTAATTATTATATTACACATATTTTCATTTTCATTATTTTTTCAGATACTGATAACTTTGTTTGTGGATATGTTGACCACCACCTATTCCACACGATGTGATTAATTAATACTTTACATACATTGTTTGAAGGATATGACTAATAAATATGTATAATATATAAGATGTAATATTGATACTATAAATATAATATTTATATATATACTTATATTTTATTTAATTTCATTATTTCATAATGATAAGAAAATATAAACATCATTCATGCGTACCCATAACCTGCCCTCTCATTGAATAATGTATTTCAATTATTATTTCTATATTTATAAGTTATTATAAATCTATATATGATTAATATATAATACATTTATGTAATGTTTTGAATTATTTGAATAGGTAAATCAAAATCTGTTTAACATGATCATGATTAATTCTGCAAAGCATATATGAAAAAAAGTGGTTATTACATGAAAGAATACATTAACATGAAATGTTCAAAAAAATGTAACATAAAGAAATAATAAAATTATATATAAAATGGAATAATTTTTTTTGATATATTTATAAAAAAATATATTTATTATTCATGAGTTTAGAATGTTCCTAAAGATTGATAAGACATAATGTAAGGATTTTCTCATCTCACTCTATGAGATATATTCTATATTCACAACTTATTATTACTGTGTGGTGTATATCATACCATATGAAATTTTATATGATGAATTTTATTTAAAAAATGATATTAATAGTTTAATATAATGTTATATTTTCAATGTTCTCATGATTCAAATGTTATTCATATATTAAAGGTATATCTAGTGGTGCATTTATTTCTTCAAGACATTTACCTAATACACCACTAGATTATTTTGTGGGTGTATATACTGACCCTAAATGTATTATATGGCTGTTAACCTTAAATTTATGGCTATTTACATATAAATTCTATGATCTATATTTAGTGGAGTTTATAGTTCAATAATTACAAAATCACTAACATAATTTTTTCTCATGTTTCCTTCTTTGAGACACATGCTATTTTATGCACCTATATTCATTTATGAGGTGTATACACTACATATATTTATGATTTTATATTTTTCATGTAATTTTTTTCTTTCATGGATATTATGATTCAACGATACCACGGTCAAAAAAATTATTTCAACAGTCTCATCATTTATCGAGATAATATATTATTATGACTCCATTGATGAAATATTATTATCAATATCTCCATAAGTCTACAAAAGTTTCATCTCCCCCGGTCACACAAAATTTGTTCATGTTATGGTATTATGTTTCATCTCTTTATTAAAATATATAATGAAAAAATATTTTAATAACATCTAATTTAATTTATCTCTTGGTCATAATTTTTTTATTAAAAAATTGTTTCCTAGAAATGTTTACAAAAATGTTTTTCAATGATTTTGTAAACTCGTTTTAATGGAATGGTATTTTGAAAGTGTGTTATATTTTAAGAATGTTTTCAGAAAGCTTTCATAATTCATTTTAATGTTTTCATGTATATTTTCAAATAAATTGTCTTAAAAATGTTTTCATGATTCATTTATCATATTAATAATATGTTATTAAATAAATTATTTTAAAAATGTTTTAATTATTATATTATATATTTTCAAATTTATTTTTAGAAAATAGGTTTTAACATTTTTTCAATATTAAGATATAATTTTTAATAAATATTTTCAAATTAAATGTTCTCAATTTTGTTTCAATATTTCTTTATATTTTTTCAAATTATTTAAAAAAAATAATATTTTAAAAATGTTTTGAAGCTCCCTTTTTATGTTTTCAATGTTATTTTAAAATAATATTTTTTTTTGATTAATGAAATTCAAATAGGAAGGGATATTTTCCTCCTAAAAATTTGAAATGATTTTTAATTATTACTACATATGTTTTCAAATTTATTTTCAAATAAAAATTATTTTAAAATGTATTATGTCTTTAAAAAATGAATTTTGATGAATTTTAAGTTTACTTATGCAATTGTCAATGAGATATTTAAAAATTCTTCTCTTTCTTTGATTTGTTATATTGGTATTGTTTGTGAATTATTAGTTATATGATCCAAGGAAAACATTATTTTTTATTATTTAATTGTTTATGTTTAATTTTTCATTTTTTATCAAACTGATTTGTCATCCACATATTTTACAATGATAAAACACTTTTGAAACCCACTTTTGTTAATCGGTAATTATATTATGAAATGAATACAAAAACCTCCCACTATTCCATAGGATATGATAAGATGAAATGTTTTTTCTACCCATTTCATTTCATGGGTCTGATGTGATGTTTATGAAACACAAATATTTTTATGGATCACGATGATATGAATATTTTATTATGATATCGAACACATATATATGATTACATTATATTGTTTTTGTAACATGTATCTTCCTTTAATGAATTTGGTAAATATTTACACCACATGATATAGAAATGGATAAAATATGGAGAAAAGTTAGTTCAGTAAGGGACAATATATACTAAGACAGTATTGGGAGTCATAATTGACTGCCATGGTTATCATAGGAGTGAACCTTGACTACTATGATTCCCTTGGGAGCAAACATTTACTACTAATATGATTTGGGGAGTGAATACATTTCACTATAAGGAAATGGATGTGAATAGTGAGGGTGATCTGTCTCATTAAGTAGGTGTGTACCACATGAAGTGCCTTGGTGGGTTTTGGTAATAAATATTGAAATAGAAGGAATGATTTTTTTTGTTATGTGAATGACTAAAATTCTATGTCTTGTTCTTGTATTAAGTCCTCATTGATTATGGATTAATTTTTCATATGATTCATGTCATATTAACATCCAATATTAATGACACGATTCATGTTTATGTTCTTTGATAAGTAGGTTATGATTTTCTAATGTGTTTCTGAAGTTCTCAACCAATTATTATTATGTTATTCTTGTGTATATCTAATATTAACCCCTACTGAGTATTTGAGGTTACCCTTTCTTATGGTTCATTTTAACAGATCATTAATAGATGTTTTAATTATTATTTTTACAGGATAATATCATTGTTTAAATAATTGATGATATTTACATAATATTTATGATTTTGTTCTGTGTTTCCAAAAAAATAAATGTTTACATTAATCGATAATATACACTTATAATATGCTTAATATTCATCTAAAATTATATAATATATACATATGTTAAGGATATGACACTATAAAAATCATGTGGTTGATGATCAGAATTATAAAAATCAAGAAAAAAGTGTCTGTTTGGAATTGTACCATAACCCCGACCACGAATGGTCATGGTGCATTATAAGAAAATATATGCACTCATATTGTGTAGTATGACTAAAATATAATGTAGATTTTTCAAAACCGTTTTGGTCCTCTCACATGGTTATAAACCCACGATAGTCCCTTTTGGGATAGATATTAGAGCTACACGGTTATTAGTTATAGTGTTCCTCAACCAGTTCCCTGATAAAATGGAAATTCATTCCTGGAAAAATTATCAAATTCTCTTAAAACCACCGTCACATCTTTTATCACATACATTTAAATAAAAAAATTATTGGTCTAAAATTATATTATTGTGTGCATCTTTGAAAACCCACGATCTTACAACCACCCCAATAGAATAACTCTTCCCCATGATTCTCATTTCATGATCAGTGATCTTTATCAATGAATAATAGCATTCATTGGAAGTATATATCATGATCTCACTCCCATGTCTAGCTGGGTCCAACATTAATTGTTCCATCATTTATCAATTGATTTTGTTTATTTTTGATTTATATATTCATATTTTCCTAATATGTTTTTCTTAAGAATACTAAAATCACACAGCTTGGTATTCGTAATGGATATAATATGATTTATTTAAACATATGAAGGAATTTTTCATATGTGAGAGAAACATAAAATTTTATTTTAGAATATAAAAACATTGAAAAGGAATTTATCATAGGCTGAAATGTTATCATATGTATAACATAATTAATTTATTAAATTAACCCCAGTATTTGTCATAAAGTATTGGTATTCTCTAATTTATTTTATCTTATTAACTATTAGTATTGAAATATTACCTTATTATGTATGTAAATCTTCATAGAGTGAAAGTAAATTATTATCCACATATATATTATTATAAATATATGTTCAATGGAAATTATTGGAAGTCATTTATCCAATTAAAATACATTAATTAAAAGATTATCTTATAAGTGTACAAGAAATACATGCATGTCAACTATCATAGGCCACTAAAAAAATATGTTACTATGTGAAATTGTCGAACATAGCTGTGGGTTAATATTATCTTAAGTATAAGTAAAATAATTCTTTCATCTTAAGAAGAAACTCTATATATCATCTTTTGAATAATTATCCATCCTATAGATCATTATGATTTTATAAGTAATTTTGGCATAATATCATGATATGTTGATTCATGCTTTTATGTACATGAGAAAAGAAGATGTCTAAATAATGAATGATCAATTTATAATGAATGGAAATATCCATTGAAAAATACATCCAAAAATTACACCATTTATTTTTATTCCAAATTTGAAAAAAATGACATTCACTTCTAAAAACCAATATTATCATATTTTGACAGGGTTATTCACTCATTAATTGTGTTTGTCATATAAGGTTAAGATCAAATTAAAATGATAATAAATAGGTTGAAGTGTTTTCTATTATATGAGTCATGATGGATTCATGTATCTTATTTAAAGAAATCGTGAAACAGATCTACCAATGTTGTACTTATAGGATCACCCTTTTCAATTGAATAAAATATAGAGTTAAACCTAGAATATTCTTACCGTCTCTAGTAATATCTTTAATTACTATTAGTTTATATTTTTAACCATGTGATGGATCATTATATAATTTTTTCTATCTTTATAACAATCATTATTCATTGTTATAGAGTGTGTTGATAATATAGAGATGTATTGTGAATATAGATCCTATTTTAATTCTATTGACCATTTGTAATAAGTAACAATGTATTTCACTCTACTAGCATCCACCCAAAAAGATATCCCATAGTGAAGATCCCCAAACTAAAGGAGAAGAGTGTTGGCATAGTAGACTAGGATATTTATTTGTCCACAAATTCTATAAATCACTTTTGTTACATCCTTTACATTTATCATTTACTTTTCCACTATGTACTTTCTTTGGGAAAAATATTGGAATTCACATGCCCTGAAGTGGGAGGTCTAAAAGTCTGTTTAATTTCAATATCTCAATTCATTCCCCTATTTTTTTCTCTAAACCATTCTCTAGGATAAATATATGTATCAAATATTTTGACTCGTTAGTTATCATATATCAATGTTTTATGTCTAGTGATCATCATTAAAATGAATTCAATGGAATATAACAAATAATTCTTTTAAATGGTTAGAGATCCATTTTTTAATGGTGAGAACTATGGTTATTGAATTATGTTAATGCACATATATTTGTTGAACCTTGTCTTAATAGTTTATCATATAGACATAAATCCAAGATAAAATTCTTAAAAAACCAAATACATGTGATTCTGACATTGAAGGTATATATTATATAATTCTATGTCTACGAATTCTATTATCTATGGATGAGGTCCAGATGAGTGTAACTGAGTTTCTCAATGCCAAAAATCCAGTGAAATTTTAAATAATATTGTAGCTTATTATGATGGTATAGGATACTTGTGGACTCTTAGATATGATAATTACAAAGGCATGTTTTAATACATCAAAATGGATGTGGAGATAAAATTAATATCTTGAATAGAAGACATAATGAGATTGTGAATAATTTTTATAATTTATGATTGGTAACTACTAATCTAGATTATTCTTTAAATGTTTTAGATGTCTTACCACATAAGTGGAGTTTCATATTTACTTCCATAAGGTAATAAAATAAGGACATTAATTTCAAAATAAAAAAGATTATTGGATCTAGTATGATATATGTGTTAGAGATTGATTGATTATTCACTCGACCATTATGATTATCAAGTATACTTATGATAACAATTCAATATAGATTATAAAAATAAAGTGTTTAGAAATTAATGATAAATAATAGATATATTAATGCGAAATAAAGAACCCATAAAACTACTCTACTAGTGTTGTGCTTATGAGATCAAACATTTCAAATGTTGAACTTTAAGAGATAAACCAAAAATAATTTATTATTATATGGTTTTATCTTTATCTAATTTTGGTTTCTATTTTCAACATTATGTAGCATAATTCTTTAATACTATGATCATTTTAATTTATATCATCAATTATTTTTTTTAATGTGATGAATTATTAAAACAGGAGATCCATGTTAAATTCTCTTGGACCATTGTAATAAGTAACAACTTGTTGAACTCATCTGGGAGCCCCCAAAAAAAGGGGCTTCCATAGTGAATATTACATAACATAGGGATTAGAATTTTGGTGGACTATACTAGGGGATTTTTATTTTCTAAACACTATAAATATCTTATTTACTATCCCTTTCCTTTGATCGTTTAATTTTCTACGTTATTAATTTTTAAGGAAAATAATGGAACTCTTAATTGAGGGAGTGTGTGGTTTAAAAATAAATAAAATTTAAAGAACTAAATTAAACCCACTATTTAGATTTCATCCAAAGAATTTCAAGAAAAACAATTTCTATCCAAGATTATGACCCTTGAGTTATCAAATTTCAATGGTTGATGTATCAATTACATCATTCATATGGATTCCAAGGTTGATAAAAAAGATGTAATGTCAATGGAGTGGGATGAATTTTTCAAAATTGTGAAATATGAATTTTGAAAGGTGAGAATGACCATCCAATTGAATAAAATTTGTCTAATGGTTTATTATAAATAAGTGAATCCTTATGAAATTACTACAAAAAATATAAAAATATGGGATAATAAAACATAAGTGATCTATGATTTAATTACATGTCAAAGAATGATATTATGTATAGAATAGGACTTGATGAGTGTATCTAATTTTCTCAATATAAAAAACCCCAAGAAATGTATAGTAGAATAGGATATTTTAATAATTATGTAGGCATGATGTTGAATTTTAGATATGATACTAACAAAAATAATTTCGATATATTCAATGTGGCCGAATGTGAAAGAAATACTAATTTGAATAGAATAAATAATGAGATAGTTAGTTGTGTTGCTACTGTAAGAAAACTGATTATAGTTCCAAATAATACTTTTAATGTTTTAAGGGTGTTACTACCTAAGTGGGGTGAATTATCAAATTCCATCATGTAATATATAGAGGTCAATAATTTAAAAATAAAATACCAAATTAGGTCTCTTAGGATATTTGAGGTAGAAATCAAAGATGAATCTGTAGCACATAAATCGGCGAATAAGAAAAATTATTCTTTAAAGGTTTCTTCATCTGAGGATATAATGATGAAAAATGGTTTGTATAAATCTACGTCATCTGAATAAGATGATACAATACGAAATTTGGAATCAAATGATAAACTTGCACAATTTTCATGAAATCAAAGAAGGTTATATAACATGATAAAAGAATCTATAAAACCATTCAATAAGGAAAATTTATTTCATTGATATAAAAAATAAGTAAAATTCTATGAATGAAAAAAAGTATGGACACGTTGTAAATTTTTTTCCTCAACTTCAAAAAATAAAAAAAATATTTTATCAGGAAATACACATAAAATATTAAATCCAATAAATCCCTGAAATTGACGTGGAGTTATTCTGAGTTCCCTTTTAATAATAAAGATTCACAATTAGAAGATTATATATATAATAAAAATATAATAATTTGTTCAATAGAAAGCTACAGATATGGTGAAATATTATTATTCATATGAGCACGACATAGAGTTTGAAAATAAAAAATTCTCATATTTAGAATTAAATAAATAATGCACCAATTTTAAAGGTACGTATGAATGGTAAATGGAGAAACAAAACACCTCATACATTTATATAATAACTTTCTTAAATAATTGGTAGAATGAAATCAGAAAATTATATAATTTAAATAAAATTCATAATATTCTATTGCATTATGTATTATTTAGAATAAAACATTTAATATTTAAAAAAATTAGTTGAAGAGAATAATGATTTTTCATGTATATTAATAAATATGGAGGATTTCATGATGAAAATTATTGGTTAAAAATGGAAAATTGTAATATTGGAACCAGTGGTGAAAACCCCAAGATGTATGATAAAATATTATCTACAAAGATCCAATAATAAAATAGTTCATAATATTTCCAATTTTCATTATTGTATAATTTTTCATTTTTTAAATGAATATTATCTAGGAAAACCATAATGATGTGGAATAAATAAAGAAGTTATTTTTTCAAAATTATCTAATGTATTTATAAATTATGAAAAAAAAAATTGATTTGGCTTCCAAAATATATGATAGCTATAATTTATAGACCCAAGAGTGTTTGGATACCATAAACATTTTTTATTTATTTTTAATTGCCGATATATTGCTGCAAAAATAAAAATTTAAAGTATTTAATATACATGATCTATTCAAGACACATTATTATAGATCTCCTTATTAATCACCCATTATCTATGATTGATGGAGGATATTAAACATTAGGTAATAATAAAAATGGAAATATGCATGAAATTGTATCTGATTTGAATCCATAGTAAACCCCCATTATAAAATTAAAATAGGTTGAAAGATTAAATAAAAAACTAATTAGTATTTCTATACATTGGGAAAGGTTAATTAGTCTATTTTCCAACATTTTAAACTTAGTTTTAATAAAAATATATATCTTTTTTAGACAACCATGTAAAAATAATTCTTGTATATTAGATGTTAATTAATTATGTAGATATAATGAAAATTATTTGAACACAGAATTAAATGAATTGTTGATTTAGAATAGAAGTATTGGACACTGTAATTTTTATTCTTTGAAAATGTAATCCCAAAAAAATTTGATTTAAAATTCTATAAACCTTATTTTCATAAAATATAATCTATGTGATGGAAGTAAAATAGGTGTGTAGAACACATAATATTTTACCTCAATTAATTCATTTTTTACTTCTAGATACCAATATCTTATCAATATGAATCAGTTCAATAGTGATAGAATAATGAGACTCGATTAGAAATATTTTATTTATGTGTTGGTTGATGATTTATAAAAATTTACTTGTGTTTACATTTTGAGACTAAAAAGTGAATGAATTTATATCTTGGTTAATTTTTTTAATATTTTGAACATTAAAAACATTTAAAAAAATTGTCTTTAAGATGTGGTCATGGGTAGTAATTTGGGAATAATTAACATCATTCAGTTTTCTCAGAATAAGGTATTAAACATATGTTCTTTATTCACATGACACATCACATTAACAATGTTGTTTAACAGAGGAGAAGACCTATAATGAAATTCATAAAACACTATTCTTTTAATATTATATGACTACTTATTTTTGGATAAAGATGTCATCAAATCAAGTTATTTCACAAAAATAGTTCTTATAATTCTTATTTTAAAGGAAAACCCATATGAGTTATTGAATAACATAAAAAAAATTCTAGGATATATTTAATTGTTTTGATTTAAAGTCGAAATCATAATAACTAAAGAGAATCATAGAAAATATGATCCATATTCTAATGAAGTAATATTCCTAGGCTATTTCACTACATACAAAAATTATAGAGTTACCAATAAAGTTTCAGGGATTTTTAAAGAATAATATAATCTGATGTTTGGTGAATATAATCCGTTAGATTAAAAAATGACTCAAGATAAAAAGTTATGTGAATCACATGAAGACACGAGAAATAAAATTATTTAAACAAATCATGATTTTGAATTTATTTTTTTGGGAAATTTTTTAATAAGGGCTTATATTACTGTATCAAGAAGTTATTTACTTAGATGATCATGAATACTTATGGGCTATCATTTAGAATTTATTATAAGATTTTTATATAAAAGTGTTATGATCTGAAAAATTGTAGGAATCCTCATAGAATTATATTCATTTTTATATCAGCTAAATCCAAGAACCATAGATGTACTATTAGATACTGAGATAAGGTTTCAGGATATGTAAGAAGAGTTAAAGTAGTTTAGGTGTAAAAATTTATGGGAATAAGTTGATTGACCCTCTAACTATGCTGTTATTGGAACTATATATATATTTTGGAAATATGAATATGATCATGGTGTTATCACTATAAATAATGAAATATGAGTTTCAAAAGGTTATAATAATTAAAATTAAATAAGTCTTGTAGATGCCCTTCCCATATTAGATAAGTGTATATAAATTATCATCCTTCTAGAATATTTATCTAATAAAAATTTTGAATTATAGATAATCGATGTTAAATATTAACATTTCAATGGATTTTTTATGGTGGAAAACTAGGTTAAAAAACTTCCCAATTCTGAAGACCCTCAATTTTAATATTTATTAATGTGAACATACCAAGGATCTATATTCACATAAAAAAGAACCTAGATAATGTTATTAATGATTATTATTGTTTATTTTATCAAATGGTATCAATATGTAATTGACTAACTCTACAATTGTTTTATGAAAACATCATCAAAAGTAACTTTAGATGTTCAAATATATATTGATGATGTTATTTTTGGGTCGAAAATCAAAGAACATTACAATGATTTCACAAAACTTGTGAAAAATGAATATTAATTAATCATGGATAGTGACATAAAATATTTCGTTGGATTGAAAATAAAAAAATAATTTTCAAATGATTTATACAAATTAAAATATATACTTGATTTAAAATAATTAGAAATGAAAATTGTAATACTTATTACACCATGAATACTTCAAAAAATAAAGATAACTTGAATGAGGCTGGAAATCAAGTTGACAACAATTTATATAGTGGTATCATTGTTATATTGATTTACCTTATAGTAATAAGGATATAATTTTTTCTAGAGGAATAATTTGTTCCATATTTCATTTCAATCCAATATAATCTCATTTAAGCTCTTTGATATTAATTTTTTTATATTTAAAAGGAATTATTTACCTTAATATAGAATTTCCAAAAAAATATGATTTCATTTTAACATAAATTTTTGTGCTGAATCAGGTCAGTGTATGATAAATATGAAGTGAACCCCATGAACTTGTCATCTTCTATCTAAATTATTAGTCTCATGGTCTATTATAAAACAACATTTTATAGAATTATCAACTGCTGATGATGAATATAATATAGCTGGATGTTTTGGTGATTATGTGATAAGGATAAAACACACCCTAATGGATTTGTAATCAATAGTAATCTTTTTTTATTCAAATATTAAAATGAAATTTAATTTTTTTCAGAGTATCTATTAATTATTTTCAAAAATAAATAATATTTATCGAATGAATCATATATTAGGATATTTTCATAAAAAATATGTTGTATATTTAGAATTGGGTTGGAAATATAATAAATAAAAAATCCATTTTCAAAAACATTACTGGAAGATATATTTTATTTCATTAAATCAATATTTGTATTATTTAATATTTTTTACATTTATTTTACTTATTGAATAATCTAGTAAGTATAAAATTTTTTATTGTAACTTTTTAATAAGTTATTTTCAATAAAAAATTTGACTATTTTTTTGCGTATCATTCACATAGAAATATGATATATATACTAGTTTTTTCATGTTTTCCATTCACATCACACATGGAGACCCTTATATTATTTAAAACCCAAGAAAACCAATTATATCAAAATTGAAACCAAATTAAAACCCTTGGTTAACCTCACAAACCTCATATAATCACTCTAAACACTCCAAATACTAATACATGGTACCTTCAAATCTACATCAATAATGGGGATAATATGGAAATATATTACTTCTGCTAGAGAATATCCAAGTGCTCATGATGACTAAGAATTATATTTAGTGGAAGGGATATTTATTTTGAATGGATCAATATAACAGATATGCTTCTAAAAAGAATGTTAACCATCAAGGATAATAATATTTTTTTAATTATAATAGAATAGTATTTTTAATTTGAAATTATGTGTTTGAATTAAATGAAACAACATAATTTTTTTTTATAGACCAGGACGAACATGTTCTAACTAGAATGAACCAAAATGAGTATTTAATATCATCAATGGCTATGGAATAATGATTAATATATACTCATGAATACTATTATTATTTAAAAATGTCTCTATTATCTATTATTGAATTAATTTCTCTATTGATGATTAAATTCTTATTTTGGAACCTATAATTGAAATGGTGCAAGTCAACAACTTTTTAATTGAAAGGAATTTTCTACTGAATTTAATTCAGTCACCAATAACATAATGAAATACTAAGTTTGAAACGGATTTATAATAAGTTATTACCATCATACTATTGTTTTTTAATAAAATACATTTAAACATAAGTATATACATACACAGATAATTACATGAATGGTGTTCAGAATAAAATTGGTTATTTCTATCCATTAGAGTGAATATTGACACTAGTATTTTCTAAGACAAGTATACTCCTAGATGAGAGTTCTGTTACTATTTGTCATGGAAAAGTCTATTTTATTTCCATTGTTTTGAAGGATTGTGTGTATTACTACAGATATTTTTTATTATTTTTCTTCTAGTTAGTGTAGATAATGAGATGCCGGTAGACAAGTTCATTTTTTGAGGGAGACATCACTTGTTATTATGACTGCTAAGGTATTTGTTAAGGTTATCTCGAGTGAAATAAATTTTTATATTTACTTTGATGGTGAAAATCAATAATTTTATGTCCATTAGATATGTAAAATATCACTAAAATAATCTAAATATTTTGCGCTGTTACCTAGGATTAAATTCAAAATGTATGAAATTATTCATCAGAGTAAATGGAATGCTATTACTATACTCACAAATTTCTCAAAACAATTTCATGGTTAAGCGACATGTAATTTTGGAAGATGAATTGTAACATATAATATGTATAAATTATATTGTAGTTTTTATATCATATAACCGTTATTCGACATTTCATAAATTTAATGAAATTATCAATCTCACCGAAATATATTAAATAGAGAACCACAATATTTTCAAGTATTATTAATTACCTACACCTGAACCTTATTCAATGTTTCTATATATTTTTATAGATCACCTTAATTGATAGTGATTTGAGAAACTAGATTTTTAAATCCATTTCACATATGAATGTATCACTCATGGTGACTAACATATATACGGAGGATAATTAACTACTTTAGTTTATGTTGATCGATAATGTGCTAATTCTTATATGACTGCATCCCGATTAGCAGTCATACATCCCTAATCCTTCATAATTACACCTCTAAAACATTATGTTATACCAAAAATCATACATTCTTTCATTGATGAATTGTTTTAACAAATCATGGAATCATTCAAACATTTGAATGGTTTTTTGCATATATGTTGTTTAGGATTTTAATATCACTCACTTAGTATTATATATTAATTTATGTATCTAGTAGATGATATTTTTTGTAAAATTCTATGAGAAATTCTATTCTTGATTCATAAATTTTATGCATATAATTGAAACTTATTCTTAGGAACCAATAATTGAATTCCTTTCATTACACTACATTGTTTTCATATCACAAAAAATTTGATATGAAAAAAAAGGATAATGAAAATTAAAACCATTAAAAAAATTCCATATTTTTTTCATTTAATGGGGTTCTTTATCATTAACAAGTTTCATATTTTATGATAGACATAAATTATTCCAATATATCCATGTATTTATGAGTTTTCATGACTTACTTAATCAATAATTATATACTAAAACATTTATCTTAATTTTATAATAACATTTCATCAAGATATTTTTAATGTATTAAGACGATTGATATATAATTGTAAAAGAAATTATGAGACGCGTGAATGAAGAAACTTATTTTGATGGAATGCAACAATTTTGATTAAAGAAATTCATATTACAATGAATGTGTATCTCAATCATTCATAATTATCATATGAATGATACCATGTATCTATGAGTGAATTTTTCATTGTGAAAAAACATTTTATATTTTTGATTTTTAGTTTAAAAATACTACCGTAATACAAAGGAAAATATTTTAAAATAGAATTTAAATAATCTTCCTCATGTTGTATGTCATAATGTTCATATTGAAGGCTGTTATGAGATTTATTTTTCATCTGAAATGGGTATTCATAAAAGGATAATATTATAAGTATTAATGAATTTTATGGAATTATAAATTCATATTACATTAAGATATTATCACACCAATTAAAATTATGACACACAATAGTGAGTTTATTTTAGCATACATAGAAGTTGAATATTTTTTTCATATAACAATGCTTCTCTATATATAACCCTATCAAAATAGTACTATAAGATGTTTATATTATGAAGAATAAGTTATCATGTTTATTTTCATGATTATACTTGTAATGTTGGTATAAAAACAAAATATGAAAATTCATTATTTTAATAACATTAGATAATGATATTTATAAATATAGAAACATTGACTAAGTAAATGTTTTTTTAGGAATTAAAAAATAAAATGAAAATGATTTATTACATTATTAAAATAAAAGTGTATTCAGAAATTGGATAAGAATATAAATATTTCAATGATAAGCTGTTTTATCAACTTTTCAATAGTCTATTCACTCAATCGTTGTGATTATTTTGTACTCATGCGTTCAAATTCAAGAGATATGATATAATTAGAAGAAATTTACACTTCATGAGACAAGATAGATGTGTATATATGAATGAACGGAATCCTAATGATGTTCTAATTATTTTTATTACAATATCAATTTTCTAATTAAAATAATAATCAATGTTGAACCAATATGATTTTCAGAACCAATTAATGTATCTTTATCTAAGGATTGTTGTTTCTTGCATCTTTGAGTTTTATTATTATTTAACCCTTTATTTGTATTTATCTATTTTACAATGGAGAAGTCTTGTGAAGGGTGTGCCTAGTAAAAATCTCTTGGAATAATGTTATATGTAACATCTTCCTACACTAATCTGGGATCACACTAAAAAAGTCTTGACATAGTGAAAATCAACAAAAAATGGGGTAGAGTTTAATTAAAATGGGTAATAAGTTTTCTATTCCTAGAGACACTATAAATCTGTTGTGATTTATATTTTTTTATAGGGAGATTTCCAATTTTTACATTATGCATTTGTTATGGAAAATATTAGAACATTCATACATTATAGAGGGTTCATTAAATGTGAAAAAATTTAAATAACTTAGTTTACTCCCACTTGAGTTTTCAATTATCCATTCATTGGGATAAAATTATAAATTTATAGACAATCATGCTTCCATATAAATATATCCAAAGAAACTACCATAACATAGATAAAATTCTTGCTAAGATCCACGAAAAAAATAGATACTCATAAAATAAAAAATATTTATCTAAATTAACTTCCCTTCAATCAAAAAGATGAGTGTAGTAGAATGAAAATGGATAAGTCAGGAAATATGAAAAAATTTGTAAATATCTTGGTACCTATAAATAGGGGCTATCATATATGATAATGACCAACCAATATCCAAGATCATGAAAGGAACAATAATCCTGTGTTATATCATTCCATTTCACTGAACCTATTGACGACTAGATATAGGGAAAACCAGAAGAAAGTCATGATCCCCCACCTAGAACATTAGAGGTATGTGGTGAAAATTAATATACTAACTATTCCTAGAATATTTCAAAACCATAATTTTTATAATTATATTTACCTAATATGTTGTCTTGTAAATGATATGATTCCATCATAAAAATAAATCTCCTGCCTCTAACAATCGCATTAGTGAAGGTAATATCCAATTATAGTGTTTAGAAAAATATTATGAATAAGGTGATCATATTTAGTTATTATTATTTATTTTGAAAGATGTTTCAGATGAAAAATAGTCACCTATCGTTTTTTTGGTGAAAATCATACAGACTATCGTACTCCATGAAATCATACAGATAGTTATTACAAAATTCCATCATATTGGGAATACATTGTTTGAATGAAAAGGTTCATCAGACTGACCATGGGTATAGAATGGAAGAAGAGATTATAAAGATGTTATAGTTTGGAGTTTATCTGATATTGATATAAATCTGAAGATTCCATGGTTATCATGGAGTTTCCATAAATCATTATACTTCTGTAAAACATTTGATGTAATCTTGATGAAAGTGAGGGAGAGAAAATGATTCTACAAATCGTATTCATTTTGCTAGAAATCATCGATATTATATTCAGGATGATAAGAAATGATATATATTCATAGGGAAGTTATAATAAATTACTTATTATGTTATATGATGATAAATATGATGACCTACAAAATAAAAGTCACAAATGAAGTCATGATGCTAGAAAAATATTTTAAAAGTTGAATGTTAGAGAAACTAATATTTTTTCATCTCTTTATCATCATAATAAGTTTACTAGATGCAGACTTGTTTAAATACAGAGGGGGAGGGTCATAGTTTTTTGAAATATCAAAAACCAAAATTCTTAAATCATCAAAAAAATAGATGATAAGAATCGTATTATGAAAAGAAATAAGTTGATGATGATGATCCATCAGATACAATAATATATCTTATTAATTAGAGGAATTATTTATCTGTAGATAGAAAATTTGTTTTATATTAATAATATATATATGAACTCCATTTTTTTAAATTTCTCTCAGATTTTTATTCAATAAATATCGTATTGGAGTGGAAACAAATTTATCTTTTTGAATAAAATAAGACGAAGGAGCAACAAAATATGTTTGAAAAAATCTATAGTCTTCATTGTAACGATGAAATTTGAATGAGAGTTATTTTTAGGAATCATAATGAAGAAATATATTTTTCTATCTTTATTTGGGCATATCAAAATAAAGAATTAAACATATTGGTAAATCAAAATAGAGAAATAGAATCAGACTGAGGTATGAAAATAATATTAAAGCTGACTATTTCATCCTACACAAAATTGGTTAGAATCATCATAATGATCAAATTATATTGGGAAAATAATAACCGAACTAGATTATATTAAGAAAATATAAAGTAGATATGATGTTTATATAATATACAAGAAGGATTGAAAATATTTGAGGAATGATTAGAAATAAATGATGAAACCATAATTTAAAGGAATTTAATGTTTAGAAAAATATGGTTATGGGGGGAATTTTTTTAGAATATATCCCATGCCATTTCTATGGAAGGTATAAATGATGAATTTAATTCGTACACTATGATGGTTGTATTTTTCATGAATTATAGAGATATGATAGATCATTGGTGAATTATATATGTAATAAGGTGTTCCCAGATTGAGATTCTTGAAGATGTTTTCTAGAAAAGAGCAGAATAAGTGAATAGGCAACATTGTATTCACATAGATATCATATTGGGATGAATAATCAGACTAGGAAAATCATTTTGGGATTCTGTAATGAATAAGTAGTGGTCTAGAGTTATCTAAACCATATTCATATATATTATTCATTCTATATTGTGTAATTAGAATTGAGCACTAGATCGGGACATCATGCAGAGTTTTATTTCCAAGTTCAATATTTTAATAACATCATCATGGTAAAAAAGTGAAGAATTGTTTTCAATGTTCATATTTGTGAAGGTTGTTTAAGAAGCCTCATAACAAGTTTGTTATAAAAAATATCATACATCATATTTTCCTAATTTGATCACCATGGATGATGTATTGATCATAGTATAACATTATTTAAATGGTATATCCAATTTGTTTTTTCCACAAAAAAAGATTTTATTGTAGTGGATTGTGTGTTTATAAATAATTTTCATCCATATTAATGATTTTTGTATTCTATATGTATATTTACCCTTCAAAATTCATGTGTTCCTATGGATGTGTGTAATATTTTTTTTAAAGGAAATGAAATCATAAAAAATATGATAATTCTGTTTCATTAGGATGGATACAAAAAAGAAAAAGATATCACAGGTTTACTCCTAGTAATACAATTATCATGAATGGGAAATAATAATTAGTATCAAATGAATGGTTGTAATTTAATTTGCTTTGCAAGTTTTTTGAAAATATGTGGATGGATAATTTGAATTGTGTAAATAGTAATGGAATCCAAGTTATGGTATGAATTACCATATGTAGAAAGATAAAATGTTTCCCTATATTATATCTATTGGATATGATGTTCTTGAAGCTAGAAAAGATGGATTTTCTTCAATTTTCAAGTAATTTTATCTTAAATATTTTTATAAGAAGAATATTTAAAATTATTGAATGTTCAGGAATTATTTACTATAATCACATTACCAATGTTAGTTTTTTTGGGTGAATGGTGTTTCCACAGTAGAATTTATTTCAAACATGTTAAAAATATATATATAAAGGTAATACAAAAGTGACAAATGAAATATTATAAATCTAGTAGTTGAAGTATGAAGATTTGAAAATTTGTGAGTATAAATTTATTGGGGACTTCTTTATTATGGTAAATGACATTTTCATCTCAATCATGTGTCTAGGTGAAAATTTGGATGATTCTACAGTTATTAAAAAGTTCTAAAGAATTATTCCTATCATATTTGATGACAATGTTTTTTCATTGGATGATAGATATCCTAAAATATTATCTCTATATTTTTTCATTGCAATATCATCACTTATGAAATGATAATAGAGAATGGTAAGAAATTAAAAAATATTGATAATTAAATGGATTTCAATGATTCCAAGAAAGAGAAGTCCAAGAAGAATCTCATTGGAAAAGAAGCTGATTATTATAATTCAAAATATGAGGATTGAAAAAATAATTATTATATTTTATTCTTATTTTCTAAACAAGTGGGAAGAGGTACAAGTAAATATAAATGGAAACATTATTTATTGGATGATAGATCTCCTAAACCATTATCTATAGATTCTTTTCATAGTAATATAATCACCTAATAAATGATTAGGGAGAAGGCTAGGAAAAGATAGACAGAAGTGGTTAATGAAATGTATTTCAATAATGTCGTGAAAGAGAATTCCAAGAATAATTATATTGGATAGGAAGCTAATTATTCTAATTCAAAAAATGATTTAGTTAAAAATCATTATGATTATTTATCCTTGTTTTCTATAAATGTGAGAAAAGGTACCAGTAAATATAAAGGGAAACTTCCATTTAAATTATTTGAATATGGAGTCATTAGGTTGTTAGTTTATAATTTGTCTCAAAGAAAGAGAGTAGATGATAATGATGAGAAATAAAGAATTCCGAGAATAGCATGGAAGAAAAAAAGTGATAAAAATAAATATTTTTCAAGAGGGAATGATAAATATGAATTCAAATAAAACATATTAGTTCTTCATCTGATGATGATGAAGAATATGAAAATGATTGTGAATCCTGAAAAAATTAATATGTTGGTGAGAAAACATTTATTACAATACTGAATAATGAGAAGTTTAGATGTAGCAGTTCTGAAGAAGAAGATATTGATTATAATATCATCATAATGATGAATTGAAACAACTATTGGGAAATATTATAAATTAAGGGATTGAAATGTGGAAGTTGAAAAAACAATTTTCCACCACAAGTAAAAAATAATGATTTTCTGATGAGGAATCTATGATTATGGAAGATATTGATGAATTGAAAAAATCTATTAAAGTAGAAGTGAATCATAATGACCATTTTCTTGTAAAAATGATGGAAAAATATGAATAGTTATAACATATTAAAAAAGGACATTCTAAAGGTGAATATAAAGGTATATGGTTCAAAACTTTTATCTCTAAAGATGGTGAATGTTATCAAAATGAGAAACATAAGAAGGATAAAAAATATACCTTTAATGGCTAAGATGAATGTTGGAGATTTTACTAAAAAAATAATATATGATATTAATGTATGTGGGAAAAGTTAACAATGTGGTAAATTTAGATGTTTTTAAAAATGATGAGTCTGAATTTTTTTACACATTATGACTATGGAAAAGTTATTATAACTTATTATTATAAAAGGATGAAAAGAAAACATAGTTGAGAAGGAAGGATTCAGTTGAAAAAAAATGTAGGTGGTTATCAATTTTAAGAAAAGTGTCAGGGGTGTTAATTATTTAAAAAATAATAATTTGGAGAAGGAAGCATGAAAGAAACTTGTGAACGTTGGTGTGAAAGATGTGAAAAGGTTCAAAACCCTAGATGCTATTAGTGAAATATATGGAAAATATTGACATATTGTAAAGGGATGTCTAGTTTTGTTTCTAGAATAATAAATGTTTATTTAAAATTCATTGAATATATATAAAGAACAAAAAATATCTTGTGTAAAAACAACAAAAAAAACTAAAAAGTAAGTGTGACCTTAGATTACTAATAGTGGACATTCTTATCAGATGAGTAAATATTTAATTTTTTTGAATAATCTGAAAGACATCAAATAAGTAATAGTGAAATTTTGTATTGATGAAACCATGATAATAAAAGGTGTTGGGTCAACCATCATTCAGAATGAAAAGAAAAAATCCAAGAAGTATTTATATGATTGTGGGTTAAAAAACTATCTAAGTGTTTAAATTTTTTTGATATGGGTAAAAATATTATTTTTAGAAAATATCAGTTTTTAAAAATAGTGAGGACGATGGAAACATAGTTACAAGAGGCCAATATACAAAATGGAACCTACTCGACATTAGTAAAATATAAAACCCAAATTACATGGGTATGGTAGAACATAATCAGTTATGGAATAAAATAATAGAAAACATGTTATAGAGAAACCTAACAATGTTATCAATGAAATATAGTGTTTTTATTCAATAGATTTCATGAAAAATATATTTGGGATGACCTATTTGTTAAAAAGTAAAAACTACATTTTGAGTGTATAAAAATGTTTATATTTGTTCAAAAAAAACTCTTGTAATATATTCACTTAGAAATATATGGTCCAATGAGAAAACAATAAAACAATAAAGATAAGTACTTAGCCACTTTATTTTATGACTATACTCACACTACTTGTGTTATGTATATGAAATGTAAGTCAGATGTTTTAACAAAAGTATAATTGTTTCAAATGTAAATCTTTGATGGAATGTGAGTATCGAAGGAAGAAGTTGAAAACTAACTATGGTGGTAAGTATAAGAGTTATGAATTTAAAATTTATCTTATGAATCATGGAATTATGAATTATAATATGTCCCCACACACACCTTAGCAAAATAGGGTTTTTGAATAGAAGGATATAAGTTCGGAAGAAATGGGTAGAATTATATTACATGAACATGGTATTTCTCATTATTATTATGGGTAAGCCTTATTTATTTTTGTATATATTCAAAAGTGATGTTCCTAATGGATAAATTCACATATGAATCCATATGAAATATTTTATCATGGAACATCATGTTTTAAAAAATTATGAGTTCTCAGGAGTCCATGCATTATGGAGAAGAAAGGTGGAATCCTCAGAAAGTTTGACCATAAAGATGAAGATGTAATATTTCTTCTTTATTCAATAGAAATTAGTGGATAAATATGTTTCAAAAAATAAATATGAATAATTGTTTAACCTGTTGATTTGAATGATATTGAAAAAGACTAATAAAATAAACATACTCATACTAAGGAAGATGTTGACCTGTGTAAGGAATGTTTTGTTAACATTTCTGATAAGGATACAGAAAATTGTAATCCCAGTCAAGAAAAAGAATCTGAATATTCTACTTGTTGTTATGAGAAGGAATTGTGAAAATCTCTTTCCATGATAAATAAGAAAGTGGAAACTTTGAAAATGATTAGATACCAATGTCATATAGTTCAAACAAGAAGAATAATAAAATCTATTACACATACATCTTTGTATTCAAAATTTGGGTCAAATTAGGTAAAATATGATTTAGATTATATAGAATGATTTCAGGTCCTGAATGAAGAGCTAGATTATATAGAGATGAATGATACATGGGAACTCATACCACTTCTAGGTAATAAAATGGTATTGGTATAAAGCATGTCATTTGGAACAAGCTGAATGAAGAAGAATAGGTGATAACAAAGGAATGATTAGTTTGAAAAAGATCTAAAAAATTAAAGGTTTAAATATTGATGAAACTTTTTATCTAGTGAAAAGGATTGAAATATGCTTTTTTATCTTTCTATTTTTTAACAAATAAAGTTGAATTTTTTCAAATGAATGTAATGTCCTTATTAATAAATGAAGTTCTTAATGATGACACCTACATTGAAGAAAGATATGGATTTTTTATTGGCAAAGATGGATGTTTTGTATCCATATTTTAGAAATCCTTTTATAGGACGAAAGAAGATCCAGGAGTAAGTATTCTGAATTGGATACTTTATTAAGTAAGATATGTTATTAAAAATTAAATGTTGATATAAATATTTATATCAATGAAAGGATATAATTTTCTCTCATTATAATTTTTTATGTTGATGACATTATCTTTGATGTGTGTAATGACTGGTCTTGGGAACGATTTTTTCATTAAATGATAATGTAATTTGGGATATCCATGATGGGGTAAATGAAATTATTTATTGGGGTACAAATTTTTCAAAAGTAGAAACTAATTTCTTTTTCTCAATAAAATTTTATTAAGGAAAATGTTTCAAATTTTTGAATGGAAAAATTTAAACATGCTTCGACCCGAATTTAATTGGGAGAAACATTGTCTAAATATATAGAAGTAATGGAGGTCTATCATAATGAATTTTTGAAGCTGATTTATAGTTTTTTATATTTTAATTCCACAAAAATAAAAATTCATTATGCTATTATCTCATGTTTTAGGATTTTAGAGTTATCCAAAATAATCACATTTAGTTACTGGAAAATGAATTCTCAATTATATCAAAGGACCAAAAAATTTTCATAATACGGTATGATAGCTCAGAATGTATTTATTTTTTGTGTATTCATATGCTGAATGGGTAAGAAATGTTGATGATAGAAGATAAACATGTAATAGAGTTTTCATTTTAGGGAAAGATGTGTTGGTTGTAATACAATTAAACAGAACTCAGTAACTCTTAGTACTGATAAAGGTGTATATGTTTTTGTTACTCAAGACTCTTCCTAACATATGTGTATAACGTCATAGTTATAATAATTATGTGTTGATATGAATTAACCCCTGATATTGTGTTGTGATAATCAATGTGAAATAAACCTCATCATGAATCTGGTACAACATTCTTTTACAAAGAATATTAATATCAAATATCATATCATCAAACATCATGTAGATAAGAATGATTTAAAGCTAGAGTATGTTCCTACATCAGAACAAGTGATAGACATTTTCATAGTATAATTACCAAATAAATATTTTTATAAATTAAAGTTTAACATGGTCATCCAACCTATTTTACATTAAGGTTGAGTTATGTGATTTTACACTCAATCATTATATATTTGGATATTTTTTTAATTATGGATACATATTTCATAAATCAATTTATATATAAGGAACAGATAAATGAGGGTTATGGGAAATTTTTGAATCTATAATTTTATTAATTATAAATATTATAACTATTTTTTGGAGTAGTTGTAGAAAAAAAAAAGTTTTTTATTCCTAGAAAGTTGGAAAGATGTGGAAGGTAGATGAGGAAGAATAGATGAGGAAGAAATATAAGGATGTTTTCATAATAACACATTTTGGAAAATATGGTTTTTTGTTAAATAATTGGTGTTTCAAACAATGAGTTACCTCATTTAGGCTTAAATTTTTTTATAAGTAATCCATATCGTGATGTTACAATTTTCATTGATATATAAATCTGGAATGACAAAAAAATCTAAAGGGGGTATTGTTCTGACCAATCTAATAATGATGGTGATTGTGTTCATGTATTACCTTTTATTTTCATGGAATATTATGTTGAAAAATAAATCACCTGAAATTACATTTAGGTGAAAATTGGGACGACTATCATAATAATATAATACATACACACAATGATTATGAATGACCATCATATAGAGAAAATATTTTCTAGATTAAAAGGTTCATCAGACTCATCATGTGTCCTCAATGGAAGAAGATATCATGATAATGTTATGGTTTGAAGTTTACCTAAATTTGATATAAATTTGATTATTCCAATTGATATTGAATTTATCATAAATAATAATTATTATGTATAACCTTTAAAGAATCATTGGTTAAATAAATGGGGATAAATGTTTTATTCCCATTATATAAATTCTGATAGAGAAAATTAAAATAATATTTAGTGTTAGAAGGAGTGAAATTCATTGATAAGGAAGCAATAATACATTTCATGGTATTTCATATGATGATTAAGATTGTATTAAAAATAATAAAAGTCATGAAGTATGTCATGGTACATGTAGATGTTTTTGAAAGAATAATGTTGGTAAATCCAAATATATACAGTCTTAATATCATCATAATGAGTTTACTAGAAAAAGATTTGTTTATAGGATGAGGGGGAAGATATTAACAATGTTTTTGTTTTTTAGTTAGATCAAAAACAAAAACACATAAATCCAATGATAAATAAGTGTTTGAGAAACACATTTAGAAAAGAAAAATGCTACTAATTTTAATTCATCATATTCAATTTGTCATTATATTTATAAGAGAAATAATTATTTCTAAAGAATGATCATTATTATCGTATTATCAAGAGAATAAAGAACTATTATTTGTTTTCATGTTCCTTTATTAGTTGAGACAAGATACATCATATTGTATTCTATATTGATTTTTCTTTCGGTTGAAAAGAATAAGTAAAAGTGGTTTTAGAAGTTTGAAATAATTTTTTCCCTCCATCATAATAAATAAATTGGTAGCAGATATTCGTATGATAATCTTATTGAATACATATTTTTTACTATATTTTCTATAGAATAACATAATGAATAAAATTCATAAGAATATAATAAGGGGGAAACCGAATTGGAATATGTTTTTCTAATAAGATTATAGAATTACATTTCTTTATACATGAAATTGGTACGAGTCATCAGAGAGAAGAAATAATATTGGGAAAATAGGAATCAGACTAATTTCTTTAAAGAAAGTCCAAATCAGAGCATGTTTCCCGATAGGAGACTGTGTCCACCATATATGGTATTAATAGTTTTTATAGTAAAAAATCATGTCAATTCCTATTAATCGTGTCTAGATATTTCAATAATCATTATTTATGTTTCAATATTTAAAATTATGTCTATCTATGGTCTCAAATAAATTTGGTAAAATCTCTTAATATTTATATTATAAAATAGTTTTAACAAAAATATTTTCTATATATAACAGATTGACACTGATAGAATTGATGAGACACCGACAGTTCAAATGACTGGCCGATGTTGATGAAATACTGATGAAAATAACCTAATAACATAAAATACCTACCGACCTTAATGACCAACCAATATAAATGACCTACTGACGAAAATGAAATACCGACAGAAATGACCAACCAATGAAAATGGCCTACCAACCCAAACGAACTACCGAAATAGATGACCTACTAATGAAAATGAACTACCAATGCAGATGACCTACCATCAGTACAAATGCCCGACTGATACATGGTTATACTGAAACAAGGACGCACTGATAGTTAAAACAAGTCATTGATACAATGAGTAATTAAATTATGGAAATTCCAATAGAATGACATACCAAGTGGATGAGTCATTAATAGAATGGTATACTACCCTAGGACATAGTAATAGACTGTTTAAAATTTATTCTATTTAAAAATATTTTTAATTGTCATATTTTGTGTATTATAATATGACTGATTAAATTAATTCTTTTTTGAAGACATCTTAATTGTGGATTTCATAAATACAAGGTATTATGTCTACCTCAACCATGATCATTGTCAAGAATCAATAATATATATAACAATGAGATTATAGGATTTATATAGACAAATTGGCAGACACGGGAAAACACATATATCAAAGAAGATACGGGTAGTCTCCCACGATCAGTATACAGAAAAAAATAAAACATGAGGAATTATTCATTATTGCATTCAATGGTTCATAGAACTGTTCTCTATAAAATTTCTATCATCTCTGTAGCATCTAACAAAATCAAAGGACAAGTGCATCTCACCATCATCGAAGACCAAATGTAGTGCTCCATGACACATTGTTTTTAGTTTCTATTTCCAAAAGAGGACTCATTCTTCAACTCTGATATATCAGAGAGTCAATAGATGAATTGAACAACACTAAGAGAATATTTAATCACATATTAATATATTTTTATCTGTCATGTACAATTTTGATAAAATTTTGATCATTGTGTGTTTTTGTACTATGAAAAAAATCTTTCTCTGGAACTATACTAGAGGATACTATATAACCTCAAACAATAGTGATTTTACCCTTCTCTATTCCATAAAAAAATATATAATAGGGCTTGTGTGACCTGGTTGTTTTTATTCTAACATAAAACTATCGGAGAGGTCTTATGACATGGATAGTCTGTGTACAATTGTATTCAACACAATTTGAATTGTGGACCAAAATCGTTATTTATATAGATTGATTCGTAGATGGTGATCACCAAGTGTATGGGATGATGTCTCAACTTGAATCTGAGCATCTTGTTTTATATCCATTGTGTTTTAAATTTATCCTTTCTCTATTTTAATTAATTTTTCTTAAAAATAAATTTTACATAGATTGTTAGTCTTGGATAGTAGTTATAACTATTTTTCATTATTAAGTAGTTTTAAAATTTGTATTAATATCACATGTTGTTAAAACAAAGAATTAATATATCTTTTAAGAAACTATTTAAACAGACAACCAATTATAATTTTACTACCTTTGTTAACTGGACAATTTTAATTTAAATTGGGGGAACCTTTTAAATAAACATTTTAACAGAATATTTTATGAGAACTAAAATGACCATCCTCTTGAGTGTCCTAATTCGAAAAAAATTTGTTATCAGAGGATATTTTTTCAAGTAGCTAGTTTCAAAATTCTAAATCCGATTAAAAATATTTTCCAATCATGATTTTAGTTTTATTTTAAATATAGTTATATTTCTATTAGTTCTAAATTTCAATTTCCTTACAAGACTATTTCTTTGTCATGTAGAATTGATTGTAAGGATCTTCTACCAAAAAATCGCTATTATTTTATGGAACAAATTATGTATAATTGATATTTAAAATTAAAATGCACTAAGAAATTTTGGGATTTGATATTTTATTTCCAATTATATATGAATATAACATTTCTACTATTGTTATAAATAATAGGGATGACCTACCTATGTCTGCCTATAAAAATAGTTGAATATATATGAATGCCATATATTTTTCATTATGAGATGAATATATTAACAAATTTTTGGCATGTGAAACATCACATGAATTTTGGGACACGTTATATATTTCACAAGAATGAATCTATAGTTTTTAGGAAATGAGACTTAACACAAATACCATTAAATATGTTAACTTTAAAATGTATCTTGATATGCCAATTTATGAAATTTATATCTGGTTTAATGAAATTTTGAATACCATGCTATCTCAAGGAAGAGATGTTACATCCATGGAGAAAATCATGTCAATACTCAGATGGTTACCTTATTGATGGAGAGGAACATCTGTATAAATTATAGAATATGGAAAAATATGAAAGATACCAGTAAAGTATTTCATAGAAATGTTGATGGAGTATGAGGAAGAAATAAAAGTCCAAAAAGAAGAAGATGATGAACACAAAATTAAAATTTATTCTTTTAAATATAATTCCTCCAAGCATAAGGACAATGATCAATATGAAACTGAAATTTCATGTGATTAAAAATCATCATGAAACATTGATGAAGAGATGCCTCAAATATATAGATGGTTTAAGAAATTTTATAGAAAGAAAAAATGTAGTAGAAGTATGAACTTGAAATGTATGTATGATCATAAGGTCCATTGGAAAAATTATTGTAAGAAAGCTGATACTTATTAGGAAGAAAACTGTTATGAAAATATTGGGAAGCTGATTGTATAGAATTAATATCCCATGATAAAGTACAATATAATGTATGATGATTAGAAAGAAATTATAAAAAAGTCATTAAGGAAGATTGTATTTCTTCTGAGGACTTTTCCAGTGAATCAAAATCCACCCATAAAGAGTTTGGTAATGCTAATATGTTTTTTTAAAACACATCTGAGGTAACACTATGTTCACATTACCATAATTCATATTATTATAGAGAAGAAAGTTATTATAAAAATATGACAAATGATGAAATATTTTAATTTTGGAAATAGTTAGAATGAACTTGTAATGACATAAAAGACAAATACAAATTTTAAAAGAAACAACAAGCATTGACGACAATTGTTAAATCTGAACAGTCTGTCGAAAAAAAATTAACAACTTAAGGAGGAAAATGTAACAAAATTATCTAATGAAAAATTGAAAAAGGATCTAGAGATATTTACTAATTGTTAAGAAATATTGGTTCAAATTCATGATCAAAAAGTAGCTCTTGGGTACATTATTATAATAGGATACCAACCATGAAAGAGGAATATGAAAAAAACCCATATGGGTAAAAATTTGTATAATCTAGTTTTTTGCCTAGTTATAAAAAAACATTAAACATGTTCCGACCATGAAACATCTTCTATTGTGTCATATTTTTATGGACAAAATAATGTTATATGTTCAAATACATTACATACTGCTTATAGAAAACCCATAAATAAAATGTGGGTTTTAAAAGATCTTATTACTAATGTTACTGAATCCAAAAAAATATGGGTATCAATATATTTTCTTACCTAATATGTTTTATAGGAAAATATCATGAAAAGATCTTATATAAGCTTATGGTACTTGGACAGTGGATATTGAAGCCATGTGGAAAGAGATTACTCATGCCTCAAGAACGTAATAAAGACTGATGTTGGTAATGTCACCATTAGAGAAAATGTCACAAGAAAAATAATTGGCCTTATCTAGATTGGTAACTCTAAATCAGTTTTAATTTTTATAGAAATTTTTTTGATGGATTAAAATACAATCAAATTATTATCTCTTAGTATTGTGTCGATGGATTTAATTTTAAATTTAACACTTATGCATTTAATGTTTTTAAATCTTAAAATAATTTATTATTTCTACTCTTTGAATTTAAAATATATATGTTGTTAACATGAATTTTTTAATTTCTATAAAATGTTTCATACATGAGCGATTTTCATAAAGAATCACGGATTTGGAAGAAGAGATTTAGACACTACATTGTACACTCAGATAGAATGACTTCCAGAAATGGTTTATTCAACGGTCCACCTGAACTTTTATTTCCAAATGACTATGTCTATAATCCTTTCCCAAAGGGTAAACAGAACAAAATCAATTTCAAACTAATGAAATAATTTTAAACTTCTCAACCTCTTTATTGGGCTTGCATGGACCTGTTGGGACCTTCTAGAGTATGTATTATTAGTGTGAATAATTATGTATATATTATTTTAGATGACTACTCAATATATACATGGACCTTTTTCATGGCCCTCAAAAATGATTCATCCACTCATTTTACCACATATGATAGGACTACTGAAAATCATAGTGGTGCTAAAATTTAAACCCTTAAAATTGACCGTGGTCATGAGTTTGAAAACTGATAATTTGAATACTTTTTCACCCAAAATTGGTATAGTCATAACATATCTTCACCTATGAAACCCCCAAAAAATGGAATTACAGAAAGAAAAAATAGAACCCGATAAGAAATTCCTACACCCACACTTAGAGAGTATGACCTACCTATATAATTTTGGATGAATATTTCAATGCAACAAGTCATATAATAAATATGGTCTTGTTTTTACATATATATAAAATAAATCTATATGTGTTGTGGAATAATTGAAATTCCATGGTAAACTACTTCATTGTTTTTGGTTGAAAATTTTATATTATTAACACTAAGGATAATCATGAAACATTTCCTCCAAGTGTGATGAAGGAATTTTCATAGGTTATTTAATTTCTAGTATAACCTATTAGGTCTTTAAAAAGAGAACAAAATGTGTTGAATAATTATTACATGTCACATTTTTTTGAGACAAATCTATAAGATCAAAAGACCTTTTAAGAAAATTTTGAGGATGATATGGAAAACATGGAAAAAAATAATAAATCATTTGACCATCTAGTGAAGGAATCTTTTAAAAAAATCCAGTTTTTTAAATTCATCAAATTCTAATCATAATGAACATAAACCTGTTGATGACCATGATGCGACTAGACTATCATTTTCTAGACCTATTAGGACACACAAGAACCATCTCTTATATGTATTGTTGGAGATTTAGATAAAGTAACACAGACTAGATAATCTCTAAGAAATCATGTTGAACATCAAGTGTTTCATTCATATATTTAACATAATAATATAGATTATTATATTAATGATTAATTTTAGGTGATGGATACACAAGAAGAGTTAAATCAGTTTGAAAGAAACAATGTCTGGAAACATGTAGATAGACCCAAAGACACCACAACTACATTCACCAAATGTGGTTTTATGAATAATATAGATGAAGCTGGTAACATTGATAAAATAAAATATATATTTTTTACACATTGTTATTTTCAAAAATAAGGAATTGACTATCAGGAAACCATTTCACCATTATCTATACATGATTCCATTTGAATCTGACATTTCTATGCAGCACATCTAAATGTCAATCAGTATCAAATGGTTGTCAATAGTACACTAATGAAATGGTAAATTGTTGTGGATGTTTTTGTTGAAAATTCCCATGATTTATCATATCATCCTTTTCCAAATAATTTTTTAATATTAAGAGAAGAAATATTTGGTTTAAATCATGCCCCAAGACCTTTGTACAATAATCTCAACAATTTTCTTATTTCTAAAGATTTTACAAAATGTATAAATGATCCTATACTCTATATAAAAATAATTTACAAAATTTTTACTATTAAAAATTTATTTATATGATATTATTTTTTGGATTCATTAAAAATTATTTATGTGTTTATTTTTCAATGATAACAAAAAGTGAATTTGAAATGAGTTTAATTGGTGAACCCAAAATCTTTCACAGATTTCAAATATTACAAAATAAAGAAGGTATTTTTTTTAATTTAATATTAATATACTAAGGACATTATAAATTAAATTGGATGTTAATGCACTAAGAGTAGTGAATCCAATGAGTACCACTTGTAAATTTTACATTTATGATGATAGTAAATCTATTAATCAAACCACTTTTAGAGGAATGAATGGAAGTTTACCCTAATTAACTTCTTGTATGCCAGATGATATGTTTTTGTATGGATGTGTGCACATCTTCAAGAAACCCCAAAATAATCCAATCATGTTGTTGTTAAATGGATTTTCAAATACCTCAAACATACTAACAACGTATGTTGTTTTGTTATAGTGGATGAACTTTTGATTTAGTTAGTTATCTAGATGATGATATTAGTGGTTGTATGTTATTTAGATAAAAGAACATCAGACACATATCACCTTTTGTGAAAGACACTAGTTTTATTGTCTAGTAAGAAAAAAATTATATTTCATTATCTATTTATGAAGGTGAATACATAGATTCTAGTAGTTATTGTGCGCAATTTTTTGGATGAAACAAACATTACTAGATTAGGGATATCAATTCATTAATGTCCCTATAAATTGTGATGACACAAGTGGTATTTATATTTCCAAGAATCTTATTTCACATTCTAGGAAAAAACCCATTGATGTATGGAATCAATTTTTGAGATACCATGATCCTAAAGATGATATAACTTTAGATTTCACTGGAACTGAACATCATCTTGCTGACAAAATCAACAAGACATTGAACAATGAATGAATGAACTACATTATACATGATTTAGGAATGATAAATCTAGAGGACTTTGATTTGATATTCTTTTGAACATTTTAAGTTATTTTTTCATACCAACACTGACAGTATAAAGATGAAAATGTCATGATGACACCGATAACATTGTTATATCGACCCATTTGGCATGCTGACACCAACTCTATGTCATTCCAACACAATTGTTATGTTGAAACCAATAAATTGATATACAAAAACCCTTTAATATTGACACTGACACCGTTCCATGCCGACATCGTTAGTGATATGTAAAATATTTTATGCTAACATTGATTACTCACTATATTTTATATTTTTTTTTGTTTTTACTAAAATGACATTATTTCATTGTTTTTGTTGATCCCGGGTCAAGATTTCAATATATTGTGATTTTAAAGTCCCTAAATGATATCAATTTCGATCATTTCACTCTAATACATTAACCATATAGTCTCTTATCCATTGGTATCTCTACCCCATAACTACTATCCTTCTATCCTTCCGACTAAATTGTTGGAATGGTGTGTTTGAAGCAAGATCTTGGTGGTTGAATTTCTCATGCTTCTATGAAATATAAAGGCGAATCGGAAAAAAATTTAGAACCTCTAAATCCTACTATAGAAAACCATGTTGTAACTCTAGGAAAATAAATTCTTTCAGAATGTGTGTGGGAAATAATGTCTATTCTGATCAAGGTACTTCATGATCATCGATGGATTATGTGGTTCGCATTGAATTAATGTCCTTTTTACCTTAATATAGATCAAAGATTTTACATGAATGTGGAGTTCCAGATGAAATGAAGTGATGTTTCCTAGATCAAGTCTATGGTAAGAAAAATATGAATATTTTTCTTTTCAAGATAGTGGGGTGGATGTCTTAATGTTTATTATATATGTGTTTTTTATGAGTATCAAGATACCACTCCAACTAAGAGTGATATGTTCTTCTTTGAAGAATTTCTGAAATAATGTACTAAAAATGATGAGCATAAAAGAATCATTTCTATATAGTTATGTGGGGAATGTAGAATATTTATTATGTTTATTCAGCATCATATCAATCCCAATAATGTAGAAATTAGTTCCCATAATATCAATATGTGTACATGTTTAATTTGATAAGAAAAGGGATAAATGTAAATTGTTGTAAATACCCTGTTGAGAAAATGAATGAAATGATAAAAACTTTTTCAAAAACAAATTCTCTATTAATCCCAGGAATGATCCCGGTTATACTAAAAGAGGTAGGTTGTGTAAATGAAGGTGAATAAATTTTTTCAGAGTGCAGTCGGATCTGCCTCAGTAATGATAATTGTATGATGATGAAAATCACCTGGAACCTGTGGAATAGAGAATGGGAAGGAGATGAAGTTAAAATTTATGATATGAAAAATGTTGTGGATTATTCAGGTAGGATTATGAATATAGAGGATCGTAGTATGGGATTAAATGAGAAAGTTTTTTAATATTTAGAAGAATATTAAGATCATGCCACTCCATTTAGAGATCAAGGGTCACCTATTGACGATCAGATTGATCGTGACACCACCAAACCTCAAAAATGATTCTTCTTCGGAAATCCAAATACTTTAATTTTCATACCCTCTGATGAGCCCACTCTTGAAGATAATGAGGATGAGTAGATAGAAGTCTCTGGTAGTGAGGAATATGAATGTATATCCAGTGGCTCTATAGAAGAAGAAGAAATTCAATATGATGAAAGGGGTAGTGATTGTAAACAGGAAGATGGTGAAATAAATTAAAATAAAGGGCATGTATCTAGAAATGATGTTGATGAAAGTATTGTAATTGTTGATGAACATCATCGGGATGATCAAGGTGAAGATGATTTAGTGTTTGAAAATGTGGATAATTCTTAGTTATAAGAATGTCCTGAAGTGGTAGAAGTAAGAAAAAGTAATGAAGTTGTTGTTGAATTGGAAGCTTAAGAAATTTTTCTACCATATTTATTTTATCAAAGAAATAGAACCAATTTTGAATATGAGCATCTAGTGATGAGAGCTCAAATTGAGGCGTAGCCTCATGAAATATAAGAATAAGATGGTGAAGAGAAACAATATGGAAGTGTAAGAATTGATTCTCTAACTACTCTATAAGATTATATAATGGTTGATTAGGAATGGAATATTGGGTATGTAGCACTGGGATTTGATAATGAAGATTCAGATGGGGATGTTTTTATACTTGTAGCATGTGAATCAGTTGATGAGACCCTTTTTAGTGAATCTATCACTGAAGTATATTTTTAAAGGTTAAAGAATATGTTTGTTCACCTATAAGTACATCTATTCAATATCAGATGGTGCGTGAGATTCAAACAGTAAGTAGAGTAAACACTGAGATGAATAATGAATTACAAAATCATTGATCATCAATTGTAGAAATGAGGTAGTTTGGGAAAGTGTTTTCTATTACAATTCAGATAGTATGTATAAGTGAGGGTGATGCTTCTAATGTTACAATGAATGTGATAAAGAATATTCAACCCAGCCTAATAAAAACAGATGAGAAAATTGTTCAAAGAAATTTTATGTTAATAAAATAAATGACTAGACAGTCTTTTGAAATAAATACTTTGGACTCAAAGTATAATTTTTGGGTAGAGACTATAATAAAGTAATTAAATACTAATACCTCAGCTCCTCCTGATATTCCTTATACATTTGGACAGACCCCTTATACCCAAGACTTTGAGGCAGTCTACACTATTGTAATGGAAGAACATCAGGTTCTATTTTATTCTTATCATTTGGGAAACCGTGAAAAGATTTAGAAGAATGGATATCATGTTTATGATATGGTCAGAATCTATAGAAATGTCTAAAAAAATGAAAATGATTAGATCATAGAAAAGGTGCACTACTATTTCAATAAGATCATTACTAGTGATTGGTTGACCAGTATGTTTATGTATTTGAAAGAGAACCTATCCTTTTCTCCAGTCACCAGAACTTTTAATGATCAATTAAATAAGTTGAAATAGTCACTATTGTTTTGGAAAAATTTATGGAGGATAAGGATGAATTTGATAAAGAAATTAACTATGGTGGTGAGTTTATTGAGGATTTCATCAAGCTATTAAATACATACCTTCATATACAAATTGAAGATATTATAGGAACTACTAATACTCCTCTTAGACCTCCTAGATCAGTGCCTCAACCTCGAATGTCAGTTTATCATAATTTGTCTCAGATCCACCAAGTGATCCATGAACATATTCAACCTCTTGTGTTGTCTCAACACAAACTTAGTATTTTACCGAATGTTTTTGAAGGAGTTATCCTACCTCCTCTTAAGATTTCATCAAACCCTCTAGATTCTCATACCTATCATATTGTACCCTATATTGATCCCATATGAGAAAGGTAAGGAACCTCTTAATCATCATTCATAGTGTGGGACGTTTTATGATCGGTCAATTTAGTTTCTTTTTTATAATTTTAACATGAATAATTTTAACACATTTTACTTTTTTGATTAATGGAAGTTTGTGATTTTTCCTTTCTTCTATTTCCCATTCATCTATTACTTAATGATTATTTTAATTTCATCACTACATTTTTTTATAATATCAAAAGTGGGACAAATATATTGGCATTATCATTATTTACTTTACTGTTGATATCACTATTATATATGTAATTTTCAATTTAATACCATTAATCTTTATTTTACCTTTGATCCATATCAATATGTTATCAATAGTTTACAATAATGGAAAATGATAATTATATTTATTTCATTCCACATTAAATGAATATACTGAATAATTCCATGATTTTTTATCATTAAAAAAGAAGAGATTGTGGGCCCCTAGAATGATATTCCCACCCTTTCTAGTATTTATAGTTTCAATAATCACAAATCCTGTCAAATATTATTAATCGTGTCTAGAAATTTCTATCATAACTAATTATGTTTCAATATTTGAAATTATGTTCATATATGATCTCACATAAATTTGGTACATTAGTTTTATATTTATAGGGTAAGAATGTCCAAAGAAAAACATTTTCTAAGTATTAAAATATGACACAAATAAAAAATATGAGATACTGATAGTTCAAATGGCTTAGGGGCGCATATGACCTTCTAATGAAAATGACCTAGTAACAGAAATGACCTACCGACGAAGATGACCTACTGATGCAAACAACATACCGATGAAAATGACCTACAAACACAAATGAGCTAACTATGAAAATGACCTATGGATGCAAATGAACTACCGACGTATATGACCTATCGATGAAAATAACATACTGATACAGAGGATCTACCATCAGTACAAATGAAATACTGACGCACAGTGCTATCGACTAAAGGTCTCCTCAATATTTAAAACATATCTCTAATGGAATGAGTCACAAATGTATGGAAACACAGAAAAATGACAAACTGATGGGATGAGTCACCGATATAGGAAGATACTGATCGAGACTCAATAAAATATTGTTTGAATTTTATTCAATTTAAAATTATTTCTATCTGTCATATTTTGAGTACTTTAACACGAGTGATTACTTTAATACGTTTTTCATACATATTTAATTAGGATATAAAAAATATGAGGTACTGTGTCAACATCAAACATGCACATTGTTGTACTTTAATAATAAATATAAAAATTAGAGTTCCTGAATGATATACAAACACAAGATGACATTCACAGACACAAATACAAAAGAAGATATGTGATCAATATACAGAACAGAATAAAACTCAAGGAATTATTCAATATTGTTTGTTATGGATCAAAGAAATAACGTTCATCAAATTTCCATCATCACTATAATATCGAACAAAATCAAATTAGAAGAACCTGTTACCCTCATACAGGACAGAACACAATGTTATATGACACACTATTTTTTGTGAATCTTTATAGAAAGGGGAATATCAGATCAAATATGATACATTAGAGAGTCTAAAGATAAATTTAATAACACTCAGAGCATCAATAATACATTCTTAATATATTTTTCATTGTCGTATACAATTTTTCTAAAAATTTTAGTAGTGTGTGTGTAATAAAAACACACACTACCTCTAAAAAACCTAGATGATACTAGATATCTTCAAAAAAAATTCTTTTTAACCATGTGCATCACATGAAGAACTGTGCAAGAGGTCCTATGTGACCTAGTTTTTTTGATCCCACGTAAAACAGTTGTAGAGGTCTTGTGACCTGGACAGTCTGTGTATTTTTGTGTTAACCTCAAACTAGGGGGTGGATCCAAATCATTTTTCATAATGATAGCTTCGTGGAAGGTGATCACCAAGATGACAGGACTATGTATCTTTTTGAGACTAAACCTCTTATTTTATATCTTCTATGTATTCAATGTAGTCTCTCTCGGTTTTAATTCATTTTTTAGAATACTTAATTTTACATTGAAATTTAGTCGTGGATAATAGTTATAATTTTTTTTCCATATTAGAGTAGTTTCAAATGTTATATCAATATCTCATATTGTTATAAATAAGAATTAATCTATCATTTTAGACACTATTTGAATAATAAATTAATTATAATTTTAGTACAATTGTTAACTGGATAGTTTTAGTTTAAATTGGGGGAAACTTTTAAATAAACTTTTTAAGAGAAATGTATATAGGAACTCAATTCCACCCCCTCTTTAGTATCTTACACCTACTAATAGAGATAAATTTGTTATAAGATTTTTTATGATAAAAAAAGTGTTGAGAACGATTTACAATGTCAGGATGTATATAGAATTCAAGTGAATTTGATGTTTTTGGAAATTTTATAACTGTTACTATTTTTAGGAATCCTGTCTAAACCATTTTTTAGATAGTATAAAAGTTGAAGTACATTGTATTTTCTGATGGATGTACTTTTCATGAAAGATTTAGAAAATGCAGAGTGACAAATAAATCCGTTGAAATGATGTGGCTTCTATATTGATCTTCATCATGTTGTTTTCTTGGAAAAAAGATTCATAGGAGAATAGATGAAAATTTAGTTATCTATCCATATTTCTAGGTTGAATTATCTGAATAGGAAAATCATATTGGGATTTCCAGATTGAAGAAGATGTGGTCAAGAATTGTTTCAACAATATTATTATAGAGTATTATTTCTGTATTAATTAATTTTACATGAGAATTAGACTGGGAAATTGGAATGTGTTTTATTACAATTTCTAGAAATTTTCATACCATATTATAGTTATGAAATTAAATAATTACATTGAATGATAATATTTTTCAATATTTCTCAAGATGCTCTATAACATGTTTGTTATAAAAACCTTCTAATATTATTTTTTTCTACTCGAATAACATTCATTGTTATATTGATCATAGTGTGATGTGAGTGAAATGGTATATCTTATATGTTTTATTCCACAAATAGTATTATTTTTCTACTGTATTGTTTGGTATTATATAATTTCTAAAACATTCCAAGGATGTAGCTATTCTTGTTCAATATAGAAAATTGTAACTTCTTTTGTTCATTTGGTTGTGCGATTTAATTGATTCACTAGGAAAATAAAACCTTTAACATGAGGTAAAGGTTGTTTTTGGATAGGGGAGACAATAAAATTTATCACTAATTCAACACCCCCCTTAGGGACACAATTATCTTGATAAGGATATTACACATAGTGAACATCATACAAAAAAACATGAGCAGATTATTGAATGATAGTATATTACGAAAACTAAACATGAAGAAAGTGTTTCTCTAAAGACACTAAGAAATAAAAAACAAATTTTCCATGAATATCCTCTAGAAAGAATGATAGTATACATATAATGGCCATTGGTCTACTGGTATCATGTTGTATTTCAAATTACCTTCAATCCAAGAGCCCTATAAAAAAGTTTCAAGAATCGAAAAATGAAACCAGTATCACTATCAGAAATGATGGTTGGAAAAAACTCCATGGAGGAATTGAATCACATTGAAATACTACCTTCCATGTTATCCCAATAATATTTCTCCATTATAAGAATGAAATAGGTTACATTTTTCATCTTGTCAACAACTACCCAAACAATATAACTTCCCCATAATAATCTTAATAACCCCATCAGAAATCAATAGTGAAACCATCCAATTTACACTATATAATAGGTAATGTCTATAAAATTCTTGTAGGGAAATTTTGTTCCACTATCAACAGTAAAAATATGAAAAAGGGGGATAAATATAAAAATCTATTTTTACATCCATGGACACTAATACTAGTGATAATGTAACAATACTTCATCATTATTCTGGATTGTACCTCGCATTAGGATTAATATGAATAAAGAATCATATCATTTTTCATATATATTGGTACCTAGACATGCCCATGTATGTTAAGGGTCTCATCCCCCTACCAGGTCAAAACAGACTATGGTCATTACTTGAGACACTTTTCATAAGGCCAATATTTTCAGGATCTAAATGATAAATCCTTTTTAGTAAATTGTAATATGATAAGGTCACCACTAATTTGATAAGGAAATGCTTCCCATGACAATAATTATGTTATATATGTATATATGTATTAATATCCATTAAATTATATTTATAATTGGAAACTTAAATATTATGAGCCTGATTTTTCTTCTCTAAATGCATGAAATTGAATTTCCCAAACTAAAAATGTATATAATCTCCAAGTCAATTTACTAATGGTATTCGACCCATCATCATTATTGGAGGATCCTGTATAAATGATTGGATATATATTTCATATTTTTACGGTCCACATATGTGTTGATATATTATAAAAGTATATAATATTTCTAAAAATTAAAATCATGAACCACAATTGATACATCGATTTCGTTCATGTGTAATTATGCTCACGAGGTATAAATTGATAAGATATTAACATCACTATGTTTTCCATTACATAAAAAAACATCATAACCTAATTTAAAATACATAATAATAAATTAACATATTCTTCTAGGATTACATTAAATCATGATCTGTGATGAGGTCAAACATCCATTGAACTCATGAGTTCCTTCCTCACAATAATATGATTGACTAGAAATTAACATTTTTATTATCAACAAACTTTTGAAGAAAAAAGTGAGAAACTGCATGATACATACAACCAATAAGACCATTAAAGTGGACAACCAGAACAAGACTACATGATCTAGACCTTCCCAATGACTACACCGTGATTGCAAGTCTTCACTATCGCATGACCGCTCAACAAGTTGTCCCGTGCAGGGTTGCACATACTCTGGACTGATGAAAGAGACATACCATCTCAAACATCAAAATATGAATGACATTATTAGGAAAATATAGTTAGAAAATTCCCATCAAGAACATAAGCAGAACATAGGGTACAATCACATTCAACCAAAACCAGCGGTAGATTCCTCAAAGGCAATAGAAGATTCCTCAATAACGAAATCACAAAAACACAATGACTCACAAAAATCAACACACATCACTGAAAAGTAGAAACATTCACAAAATTTACCACAAAAAATCACCGATTACATGTGGGAAAAGATCCCATATCCTCGTCCATGCCTTCGACGCAACCCGACGACGCTGCTGAACAGCACACCAGAGAAAAACAACGAATCACGAGCCGAAAATGAACCAAATAAATCCATCCAAAACCAAGAAACAAATGAATACCATAGATTCACACTGAAAAATCAATGCTAGTGAACACTTACAGAAATCCAAAACGCGAACCTGAATCACATGAACTGAAAACCCACCACTGCCTTCAAATCCACACACAGCGACCATATCCGCCAAACTGACCCATAGATGATGCAAAAACGTGACGGAAACCTCACCACAACAACTAGGAAATCATACATTATACCCTCACCGTCCTTCCATGTGAGACCCATCAAGATCGAACTGGAGGGTCTGATAAATGTCCAACAAACAGTGAGATGTGCCAAGATGTTTTAGTCGTTGACGACGCCACCAGTGGAAGACCGCACACCACGAACTCACCGTCCTAAGGCATCGAGGATATGGAAGCCGAACCACAGTGAGGGAGAGGAAGGCGGTGGTGGGGGTAGAGGTAACCCTAGCATGAAGCCCCTTACAGGCGCATCAAATACTGCTCAAAATTAATTCTTCACAACAATCTAACTATGTAAAATTTACATTTTTCTTGGTAAATCCTTTAAGTGGAATTGTAAGGCATGAAATGATTTAATTAAATTATAACAATAACCATCAGTCCTCCAAAAAACTTTTTATATTGATGAAATTATTTTGATGCTCCCATGAAATAATGGATCATTCCATATATGGATAAATATATACCCTAAATTTTGAAAATGTATCCCATAAAGTGAAAATCATTTATCGAGAAATGTATTTTGGTTGTATTTGTATAAAACCTATTCAATCTTAGTGTATTGAAAATTATTTAATTAAATTTTTCATAATATTGAGGATTTAAAGAATAAATTAAGTGATAATCCATGAAACTGATAAAAAGGAATTCAAGTAAGGGTGACAACCCAAGTTTATAAAATCTAAAAATTGTGGGTGTGTAGGTTAGATTAAAAAAACCAATAGTGATACAACCCATTAATGCTTTGGAATGTTGAATGTGGTATATAAAACATCCAACATCACACCTCATGACTTCCAGATATCAATTACATTTTAAAAAATACATCATATCCTCAAACCTGGTCAAAGGGATAATATATTTGACTAAGACAGTGTTGGAATTTACAGCAAGCAAATTCAGCATCCATTTAACCACGCACATAATTTGGGTTCTATCAATATTCATGATGAAATGGGATGGATAACCTAGTCGAGAAGTATAGGCTTATATAACACATCTTGATTCAATGTGCTGTAACTACCTCGTATGTTCCTGAAACTCTAAATCATCCACCATTTGTGGAAGAATAATCATGTGTTCTAATAATATAATAATCTCAATGGTGATCTCCACCTCTCTCTCCCTAGAGGTAAACTAGAAATACCATATTATAAAAAAGCTCTAAACCAATTCACCTCTAGAGTAAAATAGAATTTTATATACCTTTTCCATATAGAAAAAGACTAACAAATCTAGGTTGATAATCTACCCAACCCATAATATTGAGGTCACAATCGACATTCCTAGATATAACCTTATCCTTTATTAATTTCACTGTCACACTTAGAGGATGTAAAAGACATATTGTTTTGATGGAAATAAATATGTTATCTATAATCTAATTACTTTTACATCCAGAAAATTATATCAAAAAATATCATCTTAATGAAAAATGGGTTCTATATGATATAGTTTCCTCCGATCTTGAGGGTTCATATCTTGAATCAATGAAAACATTATAATCATACTGTAAATGTATAATTTAGTGTAATTAACCTACAAAAGTAGGCTATATTTAGTGGATTAATCTCTATTAAATCCATATATATGAAAACGTGTTATGAAATCATATCATATAAAGTAGATTCTAAAGTGAATAATCGTAAAATTATACCACACAATTTTGATGGAATGGTACTTTTGCCCTCAGGTATAGGCTCTACTAACTATACGAGAAAGGCTCAGAACTAGACAAAAGTCTAGTCCCCACAAATTTATTAAAGAAAATAAAGATGCAGAGTACAGTGAAAAGAAAACGGACATGAACACATCAAGATAGGAAATGATCAGAAAGTGTCAAAGACTTCATTTGGATCATCCTCGGAGAGATCTTCCAGATCTGCTGATTCCCATTCTGATTGGGGAGTATAATTGTTCAAAAGAGTGATACACTGATTCCTAAGTTGCAAATCCACATTGGACATAGAATTTGATGGCTTTCCCCAATCCTTACTATCAAACAATTTTTCTTTCTTGGACGAAGATCTCGTGAGATAGTCCTTGTAACATTGGAATAGTCCTTTCCGGGCTTCCTATTGGGTGGGGCAGTGGAGGCTTCCCTCTTGCCGGAGGGGCTTCTCTTGGCACCACAAACAATTTCACTATATGAAGCTTTATCCCCCCAACAATATTTCCTTTTCCCTTGACAAATTACTCATTCTCCTTCACACCATCATCACTCTGATTTTTCACACTTCCTTCTTGGTGTTCTCCCTCAAGTAGGGTCAACAAGCTGCCTCCCTCTTGTAAAAGCAGAGTGCTTTCTGGTAATTCATCCACCATATTCTGTGGTTCTGTGCTATTCCTCATGCTCCCAGGTTCATCGGGAGAGTTATCAATTGTTCCAGTCTCAACAGCATTCATTTCCTCCAGCCCTGCATGTTCCATCACTGAATTTTGGTCATCATTCCCCGATTTTACATTCTGTCCAACCAAAAGCTCACTTGAAAGAGATTTGAGACCATGCCCCATATATTGATGACGTTCATCCTTATCAATTTCACGAGACATTAGGGGGGATTCTAGTTGATCAACACTGACAAGATTATTATAGGATTCCACTCTAATACCAGTATTGATCCTACCAATGATAGTAGAAACCATAGGATTATAATTTACCATAGAGAATGGTTGTGCATCCATACCATACCTGACAAATGGCACAACATCTTCACTAGCACTGGGAATCAAATCAGGTGCTTTCACATGAATACCACGGTGATAGGAAGAATCTCTGTGACCCTGTCGTTGACATAACGAACAGAACTCAAACCAATGATCGAAGACAACCAGCTGCTTGTTGCAGATCTCTTAAACGACCTCAATCCAGATGGTCTCCACCGGTTTCTTAGAAACATCGACTTCGACACACATTCTAGGGTTAACTGGGTGGCTGATCGAAGCCATGCGGGAATCAACACATAAAAATCTCCCTATCATATTTCCTAGAATACGCATAATCGCAATGTTTTGAAATGAGAGGGGAAGTAGGGGAAAACTGACCCAAACCGGAACCAGGGGGAATCACGATTCATATGACATTCATAACACCATCTGGAGAGGAAGAAGACATACATTCCATACTTCCTGAGAGCAGAGGAAAGCGCCCGGACCAGATCCTCCAAATAAGAACAACGAATCAGGATGGTTCATTTGTCCAGCAATCCAACAACAGGCTGGAGTTGAAGGCCCCAAGACTTCGCAATAAAACTGATGAAATCATCAACCACAGGATGAGATTTTCTGAATTGAGTAATGAGGGTCAGATCGAGGAGGCTCTCAGCTTCCGAGTTCTCTATAAAAGAAAGCGGGAAAACCAGATCTCCATTCATGATGCCGTGAACCTTTGGTCAAATATTGATTACCGGAAAGGGCTGATGAAGGGCAGTAGATGTGCGTCGGTTCTGAAGCAAAGAAATCCCATCCCCCCCCCTCCGACTTGAGGTGGAGAGGGATGGGTTTTCGACCCCATTAAACATGTTGTCGGTTTAGAGGGTATTGAGGCAGCCTTACCCCACCCCCTGTCGCAAGTCCCCAGCTAGGCCCAAGGTGGCCAACCTTGGGCTTGTGCCAGTTCCCACGGAGTCGAGGGGACGAGAGGATCGCTGGCGTATGGTGCACGTTGCCTTTACGAGGACTCGAACCCGGAACCTCAACGATGGGATGCCACCGCCTTGAACCAACTCACCAAGCCCTTGCGGGAAAACGTGTTGTCAGTTTACAGGGTATTGATTCATCCTTACCCCACCCCCTATAACACCTCCCCAGCTAGGCCCAATGTGGCCAACCTTGGGCTTGGGCCAGTTCCCACAGAGTCGAGGGGCTGAGAGGATCACTGGCGTATGGTGCACGTTGCCTTTGTGAGGTCTCGAACCCGAAACCTCAACGACGGGACGCCACCGCCTTGAACCAACTCACCCAGAACCCGCGAGCTATAGGCTCTACTAACTATAATTGGTAAGGAATATAACTGTATTTCACAAACATACCACCTTTATAAGGTCCACTCTGCTAGCGTTACATATCATATGTCTGGTTTCCTCGACAATGACCACCACCTCAGTGTAATCATCCAGTAGTATTGCATCTTTCAACCTGATATAAAGATATTGATCTAGATATATAATTAGGAGCTAGTGAAAATACCCTCCTACTATAAACAGATGGACATGACCTGAATATTCTCTGATAATTTCCCACCCTAACTCAATTATGACACTCAATTGGGTCACTAGTACTCTAATTCTTGGTGTGAAACCTCATTCCACCCTGATTTTATTCCACATAACTAGCAATGTAAACAGTTTTATATCCATTTCCACCATATGATTCATAAATGATATGATTCCATCAAATATATGATTCAGCGCTAGTCCCTAAATATAGACAACCATAACTTGTAAAATCAACATCCATCATATTTCCCTTAAAAAATGGCATGGTTCACCACTTATATAATTTATACATATCAAAATATGTTCACATGATATTTGGATGTATACCTAACTACAACCTCAATGAATCTTATAATGTAATGCTCATCAATATAATGAATGTGTATGAAGAACTAATGATCACTGAATTGAGATGAGTAATCCATAATGGAATAATCACCATACTCATGAGTCATGAATTTCAAATCCCAATCAACTATGAATGAATTTGGGAAAATTTAATTCAAGGAAATAGTGTAAAAATTCCACTAGATAATATCCCAAAGTGAAATTTTCATTGTATGAACATACCTCTAATGATAATAATAAACATAAATAATATAATATGTGTGTTTTATCATGGTTTCTATAGTCCTAACTAAATTCAAAAAAATAGATAGAACATAATCTATCAATGAATAAATATTTTTTGGAACACTATCATCCATGAAATTTGATGCATGCCACACCTAGAAGACATTGGTCATATATAATATTTATGGTAATTGTTGTCGAGCTTCATCTATAAGAAATACTATTAATTTAAAACCCTCAAAAGGTTTCGATTCATTATCTAATTCAGGTATGATAGGTTTTATTGTAGTAGGTACATCGAGTGACACTACAACTATTTAATATCCCCCTACTTATGGATAATTTTCATCACATTCTTCCCAGTGCAATAACAGAGGCTGTCATAGAGGAATATATATACAATACGCAACGCCTAAATCAATATCACGAAAGTCAGAAAGGATCACTCATAAGAAACCTGAATAGTAAAAATCTATACCATATCCTAAAAATGATAACCCATTTAATTGATACCATGTATTTGTAAAGGGTGAAAATCAACTTTAACTATATAGGTTGTGTGATATGGAGTTTCAATTCAATGTTCTATATCAAAACACTATTTAAGTTGTAATTGAAATTCTAATTCGATGGGAATACTATCTATTAAAGGTTCAACATTATAAATATTTTTGTATAAAATTTATTTTAAATGAATATAAATTACCATGTTATAAATAACTAATCATTATATGTTATAATTGACATTTGATGTAATTGTAACTAGGATATTACATATGGTATCATGATCTAACAAATACATGTAGTTTTGATCAAATATATGGATAACCATTCCATATTTTTATAGTCATAATGTTATAAATTTATATGGGAATACAATTTATCAAAAAAAAATAATGTTTCAATATAACAAACCATGAATCCACTTCTATATCATGTTATCATAGTTTTGAAAATGTTTATCCATCACGTTATATGGGGATAAACATTTATATTGATGAAAATTGTTTATATAAAAAAATTATTTCTCATTTATCTTATACAAAATATTACTATAATTGAATGTAGAAAAATAAACTCATATAGGAAATCAAATATAAAATACAGAGAATAAAATAAAGAAGGAATGGATACTTCATGACATATAAATCCTATAATGCCTATAATGATCCATGATACAATTATCCCTTTCTATACTGGCCAAAGGGTATAAATAAATAATTATAACATATCTCATAAGTCATGTTTGTAACCAGATGGTGAAATAGTTCAACCAAAATAGGTGAAATCTCGAACCAAAAATCCCTCCACTGGAAACCTGGATTTTCCCATAAACCTGGGTTAGCTACTCTTGTGCATGACTTATTACTAATTTTTTTACTCATGAAAGTCTCTAGCAAACCAATCCAAAATAGTTTTCATATGGAGTGTCTTTTCTAATACATTCTATATACTATAAACCCTAATACGATTATCAATCATGAGAGATCCCAAATAGTATTATAAATGAAAAAACATAGATGAAAACACATCGTGACACCCATAAATCATTTCCCTCCAAGGTACATGTATCTAGTTGGCCACATGTCCCCAAGTGATCATCCTCATACAACAATGGTTTAAAAATAATATTAAGGGTCTATGATCACATTATGGGGATATTATACCCCTATTATCATAGTGAAGCATAGAGGCGATACTATTAGACAAAAAAATTGAAATAAATATAATGAAACAAAATTATAATATATTAACAAGATGGGAATTGTAATTCATAAAAAACTAATAAACATTCGAAATCCATAATTAGTATCATATAAAATGATTTCATGTCTATACAAAATGAACATGTATACATAGCATGAGTCATACATATGTTACATATCATATATAAAAGAATCCAAAAATATAATAGATCTATATCCATGTAATCTCAATCATTGGTTTCATCATATACTCCAAAAAACCCATTCAAAGAGAAATAAAACATCTATATCTTGGTGCTTCCCTTTATTCAAACCAGCTTCTATGAAGCCTATCATGGTAACCATTAAAATCCCAAATATGGTGTGAGATAAACTTATTAGGCCACTACCAATGGTGTCAAAAATAGTATAGTCTATGTCTATAACACGTAACAATGTACCTTTTATAACAGAGGGAGATATGTAAAATGAAATTCTAATATAATAATTTCCTAAAATATATATTTCAATAAGGAGAATACAAAAAATGAGGAGAAAATGTATACTAAATGAAAATAGAGTAATATCACCAGATTCAGCTCACACATGTATATCTGATAATTGTACTACAATGGGATTGAACACAAAGCCTATAGTAGAGGAGAACTCATATAGTTTGAGAAGATTTTATAGGGTGAAATAGGTATATACTTAACTAGATCCAAAAAATATAATACAAGACATTTTGTACCTGAGGACAACAAGTCAGATCTAAGGAGACAATCCAAGGAATCTGAATGTATATAATTTTAAATTGTTTCATCCTTATCATACATATGAATTATTGTCTCTAAGATATTGATTGATCTCGAGGTTGTTGTGGAATATGGGAAGTCATATACATGAATTTATATGAATTCTATGAGTTCACTCAAGGAGACCCATGTTAGGAATCCAATCCTTACTCAGGGAATTCCACACATATATAGAGACTAATGTTCATAACTATAATCATTCTTATCATTTAATTTATTAACGGTAAAATTTTATTATACCTTATATTTAGATATTCAATCATTTTAACTATTAAATTCAATTACAATATGTCATTCCCCTTGCTAGATTTTGTTCTACTAAGGGGGAAGATATGAATTTGGGATATAATAAATTTTTTAATTCTTTTACATGTTATTAATATATATTGACCTTATATGGATTTCAATCGGCCCTGTGATATATCTCTATCTAACATCATGTTCATCATTAATAATTTATACAGGAGAACGCATTTTATAAATGGGTTGGTTGAAATAACTATTTCTTAAAATGTGGAGTATACACTCAATGTTTGTTATCAATTATAATCATATTATAAGTTATGATTTTTGATATAAAATCACACATTATCTTCTTCAAAATCCACAAATTAAGTTATCTATACTACATCTTATAATGATACTATAGTTTTTCTTTCTTACAAATGAGCCTATAATTGATACTTCTATAGAATAAAAATCCTTTCAAAATACTTATTCTACTAATACTAAAACCAAGTGTCTCATTCTTCTCCTAGCACCAACTAGAATATTTCAGATACATCCAACACCTACCAAAATACCACACTATTCTTGAAGGCTTTATCTACTACATGGTTATCTGCTGATCTTATTCCATGAGCTTACTGTATTAAGACTAGTTGTGAACTAATTCAAAATTCATTGTAAAAATATTTATCTTTATAAAATATCTCTGACCACAATGTTCTAATCATTTTCCATAGTAAAAATATTCTTGGTAAAATATTCATCATTATGTAAATGTCATGAACTCACTACATGGGTGCATGTTTTTCATAGAAGTTATGAACAATTCATTTATGGAAGATATTATTTTAATAAAATTATTGTATAATTTCAATTTAAATAATTTATAAATATATTTATAGAATATTATGCATGGATGTTTTGTTGAATGGTGAATGACATCTTAAACACTATGACATGTGTTGTATAAAAATGTAATTTTTTTGTTTTCATTTCAAATGACTATGTATGGATTTGATGAATACATATAAATGGAATATAAACTATACTCTTTATTTTTGAGAGTCACGAATGGTTGTGCACTTTTCATCTCATCTATTTAAGTGATTCAAAAATTCATGCATGCATACAATTATCTTTCACATTCCTCTTCATGTTACAGTGTATGCTTCTTTTCAAACAATACCATCAAACTAACTATATAGATGGATGATATTTCACACAAGTTATTCATTAAATACAGTGATATGAAAAATATTGGATATATACTTTCTATTTCATGAAACATCGTGAGATTAATGAACTTTCAAATGTTTGTCATATAGTTTTCACAACACTATTAGGTTAAACATATCGTTCTATCCTGAGATGAATCTTGGAACAAGACCATTTTATATAAAATCATGTTTTATTTTAACAATTTTAATCTTGTTGGGTTTCACTTTTTCTTCATGTAATAATATCATAAAAGGGTAATCTCTTCATGAATCAGAATAATTTTTAGTTCTCTGTTTTCTTCAGAAAATCTAATCATCTCTAAATATGATCACTATCAAAACTCTATTTCTAATAATCACTCTATTATAAGATAGTTCCACCATTTAAATCATTTTTTAATAATTCTGTGTCAATGATTTATATAGTGAACAAAAATCATAACAATTCATGAATATTTTAAATCTCTGAGGCATGTCGATTTTCTCAAACAAATGTTGAAAATCAGAATATATTTTGTAACATGATCTTGGGATGAATTTATCATGTACAAACAAACAATGATTATCACATGTATTGTTAAATCATGAATGAATTTAAATTTGAAAACACACTCTAAATCATCATTTTAATTTTTCAAAGGCATGTCTTTAATTTATCCACATTTATGAATGATAAAGATTTCATTCATAGAGGTTTGATATCTCAATTTCTCAAAAACTCAGCCTTATAATTACCAATGAATGAATAAAATCGATTTATGGTGATTTTTTAATTTAAAGTGGTGTGTGGAACCCTTTGAGCATCAATGGAGGTAGAATACGAAGAGGGATAGATCAAATAGTCATGAAAAAATATATCACATGGAAACAAAAATGAATGTACCATTAGAAGTGGATGATCAATGTTCCACTATGACTCTATCCCTAATTTGTAGTTCATAAAATTTGGTGCTACAAATTATTACAACACATTGCAATATTGGTTTGAGATGAAGTAGAGGATTAACACCCATAACACATTCAAATCTTCCTTGCCGATCACGCTAGCCCACCAACACCCTTTGCTCCAACCCACGTGCACCTACCAGTGTTCACTCCACAGGGCCTATGCAATATCCCATTCTCATTCCCTCCACCATGGATGACCATGTATTGGATGGATCCCACATGGTTGATCCTTGTTCCCATAATTGTTTGGGATGGAATCCTTGGGTGGCCTTGGATAGCACACTTTTTTAAGTGATCCCAAAAAAATGTTCTTAGTATATGAACTATGTAATAATTCCAACCAATAGTTTGAAATGAATGATATATTTTCTCATTTGTTAAAATTATATTGTATTCTCTTAAATATGTAATTCATGAATAAATAATAAATATAAATATATATATATATTCATGAAATCTCATCTTCATTGTCCATAATTGAAATACATTCCATTTCCTTGTAATAATATAAATCATTAACAAACATTTAATAATGAGAATGAATAATTTTATGGTATTATTAAATTTTTCAATACAAATAAGGAATTCACAAATGTCGCTACAATATGTACTACATTAAATAAGTATTTATGTATTCAATATTAATTGAAAGAGAAAGAAATTTATATGTAGAATTGTTCACGAATTACAACCATTGATATTCATTGAATAATTTTTTTTTGAAGCATCACCACTTATAACCATCAATTAACCGAATACATGATGATACATTTTGAGAAAAAATGAAACATTGCCCCAAAAATACCACTTTTTAATTTTTTTTAAAATATCATCACATAATAAGGATAGTATGTGATCTCAACATTTTACCCCCATTATTGTTATTATAATTCAATGAGTATGTGAGGGGTTCACATCTCATGAATTTTCGCAAAACATGTTCTTCTCAATCATATGAATATTTATTGTTCATATTCAAGAGAGGGATAATATCACTTGATTTATTTTGTGATAATCTTTTAGTTAATAAACTATAACTCCATTAGGAATATACCAATATAGAATGAATTATTTATACAACCATGTAATATGATTATATCCATAAACTACCAATCATGGGTAATCAAGGTAGTAAATTTTTAGTTTTCTATAAGGAGATAAAGTAATTAGATTTTTCAATAAAATGTTATATAACTCAGAAATGTCAACAAAAACATTAAAATTACTGGGTGTAAATAATATATCCCCACAATTACCTCATTATTTACCAAACCATGAAATTCCACTTAATTGATATGATTAATAATATTGATAATGAGAGAATAAGTTTTGATTTGAATACCTCAACCTTCAGGTTTGAAATCTATCCAAAATTTCAATATTCAATAGAATTTAGTAAAATGAGAAATTATTCAAAATATTTCCCCATTAAGTTATGAAATAATTTTTTCAATTTCAAGGATGTATGTATAATTCATGAAGTATATTCTATTCATGATGTAAAATAGTGACAACCCAAAAAAACTCCATTAATTCCTAAAAGTGAGTACAAAAGAACATATATAAATATATGTCTGTGTGTGTGGTATTATGAAGGGATATTTTTTTATAAGGAATAAAATTTAGGTTGAGAAATATCTCACATCATGTGGAATTATATTCTTTTAATCACATTCATATTCTTAGTAAATTTTCATGGAATAACATTTTAAAACATGATTTCTATAGAATAGTTTTTTCTATTATAATTTTTATAAATTTACATCTTCATCCAATTTATTAACCATTTTATATTTATTGGGAAAAAAATAATTAATTCTTGTCGATCCATATATTCTTTGAATCTTCACATGAATTTATATAATTTTCATGTTGAATCCTCTTCCATTTATAAGTAAAATAAATAACTCATTGTATTATTTCTATACAATTCATATATCTGTGACCATTGCCCTTAAATCATTATCATAATTATTTTTATCCTTCAATTCTATATGGTCATGGATGTTTGGATGAATCTCTATTAATAAAATTATTTTTTCGAAAACATATTCTCTTATATTCACCTTGAATCTGCCTTGAATAAAAATTTCTTTATAGAAATGATATGATTTATTAAAATGTGTAGGATTTGTGTGCATACATATCAAATAACCATAAAATCCCATTGATTTTGAATATTATAATTTGAAATGAACTCTATATAGACAGAATATTTTTCTATAATACTTCAATCTAAGCCTTCTTTTTTTTAGGGGTAGTGATTTTTATAAAATATTTCATTTTTACAAACAATGTCGAAGATGGAATACCACTTTTACACTCGGTCCAACTAGGTAATGATTTATGTTTTTCTTATACACTATTAAATTTAATAGTTTTCTAATGAGAAAAATTATGTTTAGATCTATAATTTCTATTTTGGCTCTCAATTTCACTATAATTTGAATATTCACTTTTATCCTTAGTTAACATGGTTAAATATTATATACTTGTCTCATCTTCAGATTTAACCCCCTTACAAATAGGTTTATCTTATTTTAATGAATTGTAATGTAAATATAAAATTATAACTACTTGTTCAACAAATCAAGAAACACCAAGAATATCAAAATAATCTTTTCATCTTTATTTATGTTGCTGTCTGTTCAGATGTCATAAATTGTGAAATTTTTTTTAGTGGAACCCCCACTATTTTGGACATTTCATACAAAACCAATATTCATATTTATTTTCAAATAAAAAATTTATATAGTGGATTTATCAAATTTTTTTACCATCCATACATTCCCAAAATTTTATTTAAAACATATTCCAGTAGTTGAAACATCATTGGTACATTGGACAATTTTTGGGTTATGAGATTCCATCTTCTTATTGAATGACTATATTTTATTAGTCATTAAAATCATTCAGTTTTTGGAATCATGATCCTAAAGCAACACATGTGTGGAAAAATATTTATTTCTATAAATTTTTTACTTTCCAACCTATAGTGATTTTGTATTCATAGATCTGACTTCAAGAACTAAATACATCATGTTGAGAAATTTATCATCATCCTCAAAAAATATCATCTTAGATTTACAAGTCTCATTCAACTTCATGATTTGATTTTCATTGTTTTTTATTTATTCTTGAAATGAATTTTTATGGTCTTTGAACATGTTATCCTATCCTTTCATTGATAATATTTTAAAACAATTTTTTTTAAATTTTATGATTCATGGAATTATTCTATAAACACAATCTCAATTTATTATTTCATACAAACATTTAGTTAAATATTTTAATATGATTCAATATATCATTCATTATAGAGCGAAATTATTTCATCCTTTTCATTAAAAAAATTATAGAATTGTATATTTCAATTAATTTTGTTAGTTCCACTTCTATATAATTAATTTATTTTTATAATGTGATTTTTCATCCTTAATATCCCTAATTTATCTAGTAATAAATTATACAACTTATTTGAGTATGTTGTTTTGATGATATTTGAATACAAAATAATTATAACAAAGTAATAAATCATCATCATATGTTGATTATTATTATTTAGATGAATCATAATAAAGGGAATTATTTCATGATATATCAATATGATTACCCTATGTCTCTTCCATTTCTATATAATTCTTCTTCAAAATTCTGGAATATATTTTCTATCCATTATTCTTATTCTTGGATTAAATCTTATAGTAGAATCCTCTGGTGTAACGTTAATTTTATCCATCAACGGTCCCTCACTTATTTCATAAAATCTACACAAGATAAAGACTCACTTAAATTTTTAATTGCTACCAACCCTACCACATCTAGTTCCCTAGGCTCGTTTATGTACCATTGAGATGGGTGGGGGTGAATTTATTGTATAATTAAATTTAAAAATAAATTTATATTTTAATTAATAATGTTGAACATGGTATGGATATAGACCCACTCTTTTATATCCCTCAATCCTCCATCATGTGCAGTTCAAATAAAATAAAGAGTATCACATAATATATAAACTATTTAGTTGAAAGAAATAGTCATTTTTACGTTTTTTATAACCCAAAAAAACAACTTTATTAATTTATGAAATAAAATGGTCAATAGAAAATAATATTTTATATAATATTGAATCGACAATAAGTTTTAATTATAGTACGTCCCTAAATACTACTAGAATTCTTATTGGTCTGCTTTTAAATTTGTACTAGATAATTATTCAACTTTCAAATCATACTGAATGAAATATATTTATTTTACTCTAATTGGGATACTTCTTCTGGTCTAGGAATGAAAATAACATCACTTATTCTCATTACTAACCAGAATAAATAACCTTTTATAAGGGTCAATCCCCTAAAGGATTATTTTTCAACCTTCCTACAAAATCATAATAGATCACAATTGCATATGTACATATTCAAGTAACTTTTTACAAAAATGATATTTTTATGATATCTATGATCATCTATATCAAATCGGTTTCTACAATTAAATATAACTCATGAATATATTAATCATTTTTCTAATGTACCAAACTCACTACATGTGTTCATTATAGGCACAAATGTTCTTCAGTATTGTTTTTAAATATATGACATTCAAAATATCAAAGTAATTATATTTTTAAATTATAAACTCAGTAAAATCAAGAAAATAACATGAATATAAGTGTAATTCCAGGTGTATGACATCTTAAATAGTGGAAGATATGATTTGAAAATCATTAATATGTCCCAGTTATCATCTCAAATTATTTTACATCCATTTATTATAGATATATTCATGAAATTTTTTTTTTCATTTTTTCTTGTGTAAAAACCTAGAAGGGTAAGCACAATTCATCTCTTTTATATATGTTCCATATGTATCCATGAATGAATATATGAATTGTTCACATTTTTCAACATGTAATACTGTCTGTGGATTCTAAAATGTAACCTTTTCTCTAACTGTATAGATGAATGAGGTACACACTAGTTTGTATTTATATAAATAATGATGCAAATAGCTATGACCATATCCTCTCTCCTTCATGAAACATAGTGTGAGTTATAAATTATAAAATAATTTTCAAATAATTCCAGAAGGATAAAAAAGTTACCAAAAAATCTATATGATGTTTCCTTGTAGAAAAAGATATTCATGGAATAAATAGAGGGTGAATTTCCCATGTAAAATTCTTTTAGGATCCTCTTACCCTTCCTGAAATAATATCACACAAAGGATTAAATCATTTTTATTCATAAATCCACATGGTTCTTTATTTTCTTCATAAAAATGGGAGCCTATCTCAAAATGATTTGCAGTAAAACTCATAGGAATTGAATTCATCCATTTATACGTGAGTTACTACATATTATTCCTCCATGAATAATATTATATCATGGATGTAATCAACCATAAATAAAACATGGTTTCTCATTTGTATTTTAAATCTCTAGGGCTTGAAACATTTCTCAAACATACATAAAAAATCACGTTGTACATAATAATGTGTGTTTTTAATAAATTCCCTACATAAATTTAATGATGATCATAAATATATTTAAATATCTGACTTTTCTATTTTTTTTAATGGTCTCCAATTTTTTATTTTAATGATGCATGTATTCATTTTATCTACATGAATTCTTGATATAGATTTCATGCATGGAGGTTTGATATCTTGTCATCTCAAAAACTGAAATCTAGAATAGTCATGGTGACCAAAAATTTGATCAACAATGTTTCAATTATCCACTCCATTGTGTGGATAAATTCGTGAATATAAAAAATTAGATGATGGTGAGGGATCAATTAAATGTTCATGATTAAGGAGATTGAATGGCTGTAGAAATTTATATATCCTTAAATAATGATCTGCAGTTCTCCGCTATGATCTAATATGACATTAGTTTTCCATATGGACAATAAATACATTATATTAAAATTTAAAAAACAATTAGTTAGATCTAGAAACATGGTATCCTCACCCATAATACATATAGACTTCCTTCATGGGATATGTTGAACCATGTTGTGCCACTAGAAACCCCATTCCAAACACATGTTCACATTCCATTAGACACTCCGCTTGGAAGAAAGGATCATTCTTATGCATTCCACAATGGATTCAAATGAGTGGTTTGTATCCCTAATTTTTTATCCTAAAAAAATTAAGTAGTTTACAATTACACCTTGGGTGGATGTGGTAGGTTGATGTTTTTTAGGTGAGCTCAAAAAAAAATGTTCGTAGTATATGTACTAAGTAAAAATCCAATCACCAAATGTGAAATGCATGATATTGTTTCTAATTCATTTAGATTAAATAGGTTATATATAAAACATTTAAACTTAGATAATACAAATCTATATTATTTAATTTAATTCTTCTTCTTTCATAATGTAATTACTTTTTTTCATGGAATCCTTTAGAACCTTATTCATAATCAAATCATCAGCAATGTGAATAATTTCTTGGTCTTCTTCAACTATAACTCATCCAAATAATAAATGAATACCTTTTTAACATTTTTCACATTATAGATATTTAATTTAATTATTCATTGATAGTTCAACAATCATCAGAGTTTTATGTACAATTGTCCAATCACGACATCCAATGCAATTCATTTATTCAGAACAATTTTCCAATCATCATTGTAATATAATATTTCTTAAAATGATAATAAAAACCCTATTGTAAAAAAATATTAATATATAAAGTGAAAAAATTATTTATAAGAAAAATAACTTAAAAAATGTGTCAAAATACATTAATCCCAGTTAACACTTTAGAATATTCAAACAAATATTTTCGAAGTGAGCTGTTATGTTGGTGTGAGATTCAGAGTCCCATAAATCCATAACAAAGATGAAATATAATTATTATATATATTATATTATGTGGGAAAAGATTATTCAAAATAATAAAATAACATCAAACATGTGTGTTGAATGATAAATTTATGATTACCATTATATGTCAGATGTAGTGTTTACAATAGTCATGGTATAATAGTTGTATGTTCTGGATGTTGTGACTCCTCACTCGTGAAGATAATTTATTTAATAATTTTTATTTTATATTGTGGGTAAATAATTTAATATCTCAAAAATGGTTTATCGAATGAGGAATCAAATACTACTTTTAGGTATGGAACGTGATGTTTACCCTATATGGGATTTAAAGTTTATTAGCATCATACATTTGGACAGCTTTCTCATGATAAAAACCATTTTATTTTTAATTAATTTTTAATTCATTTATTTTATTAAAAATCATTAATATATATCCAACGGTGCATCTTATAAGAAATATTATCCCACTGACGGGTCCATAATGTTTGTTTTACCCTAGGTTGGGTATAACAATTATGAGAAAAAGGTGTTTGGATCCTATATTTTTTATGATAAATAATTGAATTTAATAATTTAATTTAACATTTATTATGTTTTTTATCTTCTACATTCATGCTGCTAATTCTTACAGAAACTGAAACCACAAGTATTGACACGACATAGATTTAAAAATTTCCCTTTTTCTAAAGAATCAATAAATTTCAGTGGAAACAAATTAAATTGAAGAAATAAATTACACTTTATAAAATTTTTCATTGAATAAAATATTAAATATTATGTATTACCTTATTGAAATGGATAACATGTGATTTGGGGATTTTTTATAACAAAACTGATCAGTTTGATTCATGTTGAATATTCTTGAGTGTGAATGACATATGGTTTCTATTTTATAAGATCAATAATGATCTATATGATTTTTCTCTTCCGCATAAAGTTGGTGGAGTTCAACCATACCCTTTTATCCTCTCTCAGGTGATTCATTCCTCTATGTTTTTTTTATTTTTTTATTTATTTTATTATATTCTTTCCAATTCGTATTTATTCGATAATTTAAATTATGAATAAATGAGTCAAATAGGGAAATAAATAAAGAGAGATGAAATTTATTTTAAATAAAATGGAAATCATAAATTTTTTGAAAGATGGTTTTAAATAAATTGACACAAAATAAATTTGAAAAATTTATCATAAGATAAATATGATGAATTATAAAATTACAATTTCATTTAATTATTGACAATAATTTTTCTAGGTTGTCAAATGATCTTTAAAAAATAATTATCAATTGATAATTTTGGTGAAACATCTACATAACAATTACGTAAGGGTAATTGTAAACATATATGTTGATTTTTAAATTATTATTTGAATGTTATATTATAGTAATAAAATATTATCGAATGTAATTTTTTAAAATGATAATTTGGAAATTATACTGGAGTAATAAAATATTACTGCGTGTAATATATTTAATGATAATATGAAAATTATTCCAAATTAAAAAAAATATTTGCAAGTAATATTTTAAATATTAATAATCAAATTATCCAATACATATAGAATATATGTGCATTCAATAATTTTAAGGATAATTTTAAAATTATCCAAGACAGACAAAATATCATGTCATGAGAAATCTTAATTCATTATGAAATAAAATATCAAGTAATGGTTCTAGGAACCCCTAATGAAACTCGAGGTATTGATGTTTTTACATTCTTGACTATATGGCCATGAAGAGGTGTTTAGGAATGATGAGGATTCCACTTCACCTTTCTAGCCACATATGATGGTTTATCCTTTCCTTGACATTGAATAATTTGAGGTAGGAGGTTCCTTCCATTATTAGGCTCACATTTACACTATTTCATTGAGGATTATATTTCATGGAATCTTATTGACAATAATTGATAGTGACCACATGTGTGAGTGTCTATGTATCTCTTAGATACTTTTGTTATTCCATGAGTGATATAAGCATAGATTTTTTCCATGGTTTATTATGATAACATTTTTTTGTGTATGATTTTATATACTCTCATTGATATACTCTGAATACTTATGTGCTCTCCATGTATATATATTACCATTCCATGGTGTTCATTAGTGGTATTTGAGATAAGTGGACCCTCGTGACAGATTTATTCCTATTTGAGTAGAAAAATTGATTTCAAAAACAATGAAAAGGGTCCCGAACACAGTGTGTTGGTTTTATTATTTCATGGATCTATTTTGACATTGTTCTTGAGGATTCCTTGATTCCAATTTCCATTAACTAAGAGATAGCTTAGTCGATGTGAGTACTAGTTATTCTCATATAGTTTATATGGGTTACATGGTCCACTTAAGGAATAGATGATGTAGGGTATCAACTCCATGGAATCCTGAGGATGTTGTACAAGTGCTATAAATTTTCCTCTATCTCATTCAGATATCATTTAATATTGAGACAAATAAGGTATGACTGATGGTTGTGGATACTTTTCCAATGTATCACCATAATGTTTTATAATTATATATTTATATGCATAATTTAATAATTATTATTATTGAATAAACTATTATACACGACCACATCAGGTTATAGATTCATTGGTGGTGACATACTAATTCTTGTACTCACACCCCAGTCAGTCATTTCTATGTGCTTGTGGATTCCAAGAAACAACTGGAGAATGGAAAGGGTCATGTAGTGGATGGAAGTGTAGGTACAACATGTATATGGGGAGTATGGAGATAGACGTTGGGGGACACTGTAGTTATTTTTATTTATCATCAAATTTATACATTCTGGATAGGTTGGTCACAATATGATATACATTCATTAGAGGAACTATGGTGTTAGAGATAAAAATATCTGTAAACCTGGAGAAGGTCAATTTTTTAATATCTTGTAAATTAATCTAAAACATGGTTGAGAGATTGAGATTTTACATAATTTTTGGATATTAAAAAATTATTATACTAGTATTATCATGACTATCATCACCCATAAAGCACTGATGAAGAAGGGAGTAACATTCCAGTGGTCTGACCAATGTGAAAAATATTTCCTTGAGCTAAAAAAAGGTTGATAAAAACCCCATTACTAACACACCATGATCCAATGATTTATTTTCTAGTGTAATTCTATCCATAAGGCATTGGTCTGTGAGTGGTGCTAATGCAATGAAAGAAGGTAGTTGCCTATGAGTCTCGTCAGCAATGACCCCATGAGAATAACTACCCTACAAATGATTTGGAGTTAGAACTGGTGGTTCAAGCTAAAAACTTATAGAGACACTGTCTCATTAGTGAGAGAATTATTATTTACACAGAAAATAATATCCTTACCTATATCATCACACATAGGTACAGGAATCAGAGTTAGTGGCTCTGGGATGAGTATTTACATATATTCAACTTTTTGACATGTCCTTAGAAGTCTGTAGTTATGAGTGCATGTCAGAGAGCAGTACTATAAAGGGTGACCTCCTAGGAAGATCTCAGGTTGAAATTTGGTGTGTGATCACACCATAATAACTACATATTATCTCATTTCAACTCTATAGGTTTTTTCTCATTATGCCTTACCTATCAGAGGGTGAAGGTTGAGCGCTATCCTATGGGTGGGTTGTTATAAGGACTCGACCTTATTACACTACATAATATAGAATTTTAGTCAAAAAATAACATCCTTTAATTTTGAGGATATTTTTATTGTTATATTTTTTGAGAATTGGGATATAATACATACATATATATCCGGATTCAAATATAGCAGGTACCACAAAAAAATAGTATCCATTTCATCCAAAAAATAAGACATTTAAAATAAAACCGATTTTTTTGAAAAACATTCATAAAATCCAACATGGATTCAATATTTTCATTACACATCCTTATAACCTATCTAAATCTTTAAAAAACATGGGATGATCACAAAAATCTTAGTATGGGATATCAAAATAGGGAAACATTACATTATTCCATGAATACTTGTAACGTATGAAATCATTTTCAATAAAATACATACTTGTTACCCATACAATCCTGATTTATAAAACATGAGATTTCAATTAGATTTAAAAAAACATATATAACATAATTATTACCATAAAGGTTTCATGGGGAGTTAACTACATAATCTTGTACCCTCTCGGCTACCTAATAATTTGTAACCCTCATGACTACCTTACAATTTGTGTAACCATCGCAGTTACGCTTGGAGCAACTATTCAACCAACCTCCAACATACACATAACCAATAAATTAGAGGGATATATAGCTCCCAAAATTCATAAAAAAACAATTCTCAGGAACTATAACATTATCATACAAGATGTATAATTTAATAAACACATTGATTTTGAATTTTATAAAAAACAAATTCAATAGAGGTTTTCTAAAAATGAAAGTCCATAATAAATAACACATATTTGATGTGAGACTTAAAATATTCGATGGAATAAGTATATACACAAAAAATTGACATATTTAATTATAATATAAATTAAATTTATCTGAAAAACAATTTTAATACCACATAAATTATAAAGTAGAATGTTAACACATAGAATGAAAATCAGGTTATAAATTCCCTTACCTTTCGTTTGTCTTACTTTAATCCATTTTCAGTCTCATGTTTAAGGGATAAAATATTTTCATTAATATCTTAGAAAAAAATATTTGTGTTTATGACACATTATATGATAATTTAATCACATCATATCACCCTTTAATTATTATTATTTTGTTCCTTTTATTGTTTTGGGTGCGTTCTTTACTGGATTTCTATGGCCAAGTTGTATTTCAAATTATTGTTGTATGGAAATGAAATAATAGAATTTTAATGAAATGGTATTCAAATGTTTCCATTATATTTATTGAACCAAAAATAAATTTTTATCATATATTATTATGGATAATTATATGAAACATTAATTATAGTAGATTAGATCATTTTTTTGTGGTTCCCTGGTAATCATGAAATTATATAATTATATAATTTAATTTCATGTATAAGGGTTCTTCCCAGAACATAAAATTGGTTAAAAAATACGCTTTAAATTATTTTTCAACCATTCAAGGGTTTTTATTATTATTTGTTAAGGTTTAAATGAATATTTCAAAAATATCGTCCATGATTTTGGTAAATCAGCACCTCGTGGATGGTGTTTTTATTTTTAGAATAAGTGGTAGAGGGAAAAGGAGATATGATGATGAAATATTACATTAGAAAAATTAAATTACAACAAATTTAAGGAATTTTAATTATTACAGAATTTTTATGAGGGTATATTAATAATGAAAATGGAATGAAAGGATATCTAAACAAAAGAAATGAAGAGAAATCCCTTATGATTATTTAGAATCCAAACAACATCACTTAAAAATTCATAAAATATTTTAATGGGATAGAAATGGCATATCATCATTAATAAATAATATTTAATATAATAGGAACATTTAATGACCAATCCCCAAAAAAATATATTACATTAAAAGATAATAACTTATTAAGAGTGCTTGAAAAAGAGAGATATTTTGAGACAAAAATTCTACTTAGTAATGGTTATGATATATGGTTTTATAAAACATTAATAATTGTGGGGATATGGGTTTTCCGCCAATAAATGATTGATAATATATTATAGAGACATAATAAAATATAAATAATAACATGGTATGGAAACATCAAATTTATACAACATAAAAGAGAAATTGAATGGAAAAAAGAGAAGTTGAGAATTCCCATACCATGTAGAGTAACTACTATGACTTGATGGTTGGGACCTTGGGGGATTAAGGATACATTGGGAGAACTAACTGGGATGGAAAAGGACAATAGATTCATAGAGGATTAATTTGTAATTAATGTAATGAACGAATGGGTTGGTATTTATGTCAAAAGTGAGGTAATATTTTACTAATTTACAAGGGACACCTCATTAGTGATATTTATATAACCATGGGCTCATCCATGGTATTTTCGCATGGTATTGGACACTTGGGACACCTATTATACTTATTTACTATACAATGGTTAACCATAAATTTATTTTAATTATTACATCATTATTATGTCTTTAAACATACCGAAAACTCAAAACAATATTTTTACTATTCATGGCAAATTAATGTATTTTAGAAAATTCCCTTAAAATCACTTTAGAATTTTTTGACGTGTATAATTAAAAAATGACCTAAATTTCATTAAAATAATTTTGTAAATATTATTAATTTAGTTTTTAAAAAAAATCATAATTAATTAAAAAATAACAATTTTAAATCTATACCTCATTTTTTTACACCTTGAAAAATTAATCAAATTGTTATTATCTAAAATCCATGTGAAAATAAAATAATCATACAATTTAAAATTCATTACGGTCATGTTAATATTCATATTTCTATTCAGAAGAGTATGTTACTATTTAGTAATAATCATGTTGGTTCAATCAGACTCCAAATTACATATTGATCATAATTTTAGAGGACTATTTTTCAAAATTCAATACATTGAAGGAAAATAATATTATTAAAGGATTGTTTAAACTTTATAAAAAAAATAGTGTTTTAAGTATACCAATTTATTTTTAAAACACATGGCTGTAACATTATCCCCACCTTCTAGAAATTACATCCTCACAATTTTAATTACTTACTAAACATGTGATGTCACCTTTCTCTCATAACATTTTCAGACTCCCATGTTACTTCTTCAACCATGTGATTTTTACAAAAAACCATTACTTTTTCAATTAACTTATTCCACAATACATGTTCCCACAAATTAATTATTTGAAATGGTTTCAATTCATAAGAATTGTTCTCTTCCATCTGAACTACTTCTGGGATCAAGACATGAGATAAATCTGGCGCATAATTTCCCGACATCGAACATGAAAAACATTATGTACCAGAGATAAACTCAGAAGAAATTATACATGATAAGATACTAGTCCAACCTTCTCTAGGATTTCATACGGTTAAATGAACTGTGGAAATAACATTCCACTATTACCAAAATGCATAGATATTTTCCATAGTGAGATTCTAAGACAAACATGATTGCATACCTCATAAGAAAAGTCTTTCCTCCAATTTTCTACGAACCTTATTTTCCAACTCTGAGATTTCTAATTTTTTTCTAGACTATCATCACTTTTGTAGACACATTATCTGCTAATTATAGTCCCATAATCATCCATTCCCCAACATCATCTCAAAAAGCTGGGGTTCTACACTACTTCCCATACAATGACTCAAAATGTTCCATCTGTATATTAGAATGAAAACTGTTATTATAACCGAACATAACTAAAGAAATATGTGTATCCAAACTTCCCTAGTCTTCCAATGAACAAGCTGAAAGAATATCATCCAAAGTCTGAATTTCTCATTCTAACTTCCCATCAGATTGAGGATAAAAAGTTGTAATGAAATTTAATTTTATGTCCAATGACTGATATAGGCCCTTCAAAAGTTTATAAGTGATACATGGATCCTATTCAGATACAATGGAGGGAGGAACTCCATGAAATCAAACTATATCATTGAGGTAAACTCAAGAAATCTTATCCCAAGGCATTGTATCTCGAATATAAATAAAATGTGAATATTTTTTCAGACGATCAACAACGACACAAATTCCATTATTACCATGAGAAGACTTAGGTAGTTCTATAATGAAGTCAATTGATATATTCTCTTATTTCTTATATGGCACAATATATGGTTGAAGCATCCCCTTTAGTAACTGTCTCTCTTTTTTAACTTCTTGTCATGTCAAAAAATTCATTGTAAAATCTAAAATATCATTTTTCATTTAATCCCTTCAATAATAATCCTGAAGGTTTCATTACATCTTAGTACTACCATGATGAACTGAAATATAGATCTTTGAGCTTCACACAACAAATATTTCTTCAGATAAGAATCACACGGCACACCGAACCTTTTACCAAATCATAAAACACAATATTTATCAAGATTAAATTCCGGAAACTTACCAATTTTATCCCATTATACCTTTTTCTATAGTTGGAAATATTCCTTCTGTGATTTCTTAATTTTGTCTGATAATGATGAATGAACTGAAACAAGAAATAAATTGAGTTATATCCTACACCAGCAACTTCTATGTCAAAATTCATCAAATCAGTAATAAATGGATAATGTTCCAAATGTATCATGGTGAATGATGCATGGTGTTTTCGACTCAAGGCATCCTCCACTCTATTTTCTTTCCCTAGATGGTAATTGATTGTGTAATCATAACCATTTACCAGTTCAACCAATATTTGTTGCCTTATGTTTATTTTCTTCTTAGTGAATATATACTTCAGACCTTTATGGTCAGTATATATTTGTCATTTGGATCTATATAAATGATGCCTTATAATTTTCAATGAAAAACCCACAAATTCAAATTCCAAATCATGTGTGGGTAATTTAATTCATGATGTTTTAGTTTTCTTGAAAAATAATAAATTACATGTCCATTATACATCAAAACTTATCTAATAATCTTTAATGAACCATCACTATAGATGAGAACTAGCTATTATGTGAAGGAGAGTCCAAAATTGGATCATTCACCAATATCTTTGTTAGTTCCTAAAAACAAACATCACATTCTTCTATCCAAATAACTTTAATCCCTTTTCCCATTAACTTGGTTATATGGGTAGATAACCAAGAAACATTTTTAAAAACTGTCAGTAATAACTTACTAATCCAATAAAATTATGAAGCCCAATAAAATTTATAGGTCTTGAACATTCATTACCACTTTTTTGGTAGGATCAACTATTACTCTATCTTTATTTACAATGTTTCCAAAAAATAAATTTGTTGTAACCAAAAATCACACTTTCTTAATTTTCCATAAAATTTAATTTCCATTATGGTTTGAAAAAGCACCCTTAGATGTTTTTCATTCTCATATTTACTATTATAAAATACCATAATGTCATCAATATACATAATAAAAAACATATCCAGAACTTATGAAATATTCTATTAATAATATCCTTTAATACAGTAGGTGAAATAGATAAACCAAATTGCATAACAAAAAATTCATAATTCTTTTATGTGGTACGAAAATATATTTTTAGATGTTATTCTCCTCCACCTTTAGCTGATGATATCCAAATCTCATGTAAATCATGGAAAAGTATTGATCTCCCAGTAGCTAACCAAACAAGTAATTGATGTGAGAAATAGTTACTTATTTTTAACTGTGATGTTATTTAATTCTTTGTAATTAATGCAACGTATCATTGAACCATATTATTTTTAAATGATCAAAACAAGAGAACCATGTGGTGAAGTGATAGGAAAAATAAATCCTTTATCAAGATTCTCCTAAAACTACATTTTTAATTCAAGGAGTTATATTTGATCCATTATATATGGGGGTTTTGAAATTTTCTTAACATCAAGAACTTTGTAAATTGTGAATTCAACTTATCTATCATGTATGAAACTAGGTAAATCATCAAGAAAAAACATCAAAGTGTTCCTCTACCACTGGTACATCATCGATCAGAATAGTTCCCTTGTTTTCAACAATATAAGAAAGATAAATTTCATTTCAATCTTTCAATAGTTTCTTAACATCAAGAATTGTTATCAATTTTATTTTTTCATTGATGTATACTAACATAAAATCTTTCTTTAAAAGAACTTTCTTAGCTCTAAAATCAATATTAGCATGATAAATAGAAAGACAATCCATTCCCAAAATGAAATAAACTTTACTAAGGGCATAACAACATTTTTTAGGTAATTTCTATCCACATACTATAATAGAAATATTTTTATAATATATATTTCCTATAATATATCACAGGTTGTTTTAACGATAAGTTATTTTCTCATTTGTTGAGGTGATATTTCTAATTTAACAGAAAATTCATCCGAAATAAATGAATGTGTAGACCCCGTATCAAACAAAACATTAAAAAATATATGAGTAAATAAACAAGGAACCTCATACACCATCATTGGATGTACCGAAATCTACAAATGTTTTTTAAAAGGATCTCACTACACCTTCCTTCATATATTCTAGATTCTTTGCATCATTCAGATCTCTCTTTGGGTAAGAATTTTCCTAATGAACCATCTCACCACATTTAATACACTTAACATTTTTCTTATTGGGAGTAATGTATGAATCATTTTCATTAGAATCTCGGTTCATATGTCCAAAAAAACCATATAAAAAACACTTCCCTATTTTTATACAGCATTACCCTGGGTGATTATTTCCAAACATTTTACAAAATAGACAATGGATTATCTTACCATCACATTTCATTTATTGATTCTTACCCATAACATTCAAATTATACCACCTATATTACTTGTTTTAAATGTGAATGTGTTCCCTGGAAACTCCATCTCTACCATCTTAGAACATTGGACAAGTTCCTCATAACTATTGATCTTAGTGGAGGCCAACTCCATTCGATACCGTGGCTTTAATCCTGATTTATAGAAGTTTTTTTCTATCAAGATCCAGAATATGATTTGGAGAATACCTCAGCTGTCGGGTGAAGCATCCTTCATACAGAACCAATAAATATTTCTCAATTCTCTTAAATTCATGTAATTTCTCCTTTATATTAAGCCTCACCAACTTAGGATAATAATTTTCATGGAAAAGACTTTTAAATTCATCCCACTCTAAGGCATCAACATCCTCTCTATTCCTGAAATTCATGACCACTGACCACCATGATTAGATTCACCATCAAAATAAAAAAGGGAAAAGATGTACCATTTGATTTTCTAAACAACCCATGACATCAAATATATTATCGAGGTCCATAAACCATCCATTAAATGTTATTGGGTTAGAAGATCCACTAAAAGCTAGGGTTGTCTTATAAAATGCTCTGTTGTCATCCTGTTATGTTGTGGTACATAAAGTTGTTCTCTTTCATGGATGCAACCACAATTTATTTCCTGCGTTATCAAAACCATAATTATCCCAAATTTCTCATTTCCAATTCCTACTATTTCGGGCTTCAAATTTGGAAGGATATCATTCTCCCCATGTATCTTCACTTTAGATTCCCTATTTATTCTGCAGAAAACCATTTTCAAAAAAAAAAACATATCGTAGTCTAAGAAATATTTCAATGTTTAAATTATACATCATTTAAATTTTACCATAGATTAAGAATTATTTAATGTATTCTATTAACTTCAATATAACCCCAAAATATATATAATATATTCTCTAATACCAAATATAATGACCCAACCATATTACAATACATAATCTTGAATTTTAGTCAATAACTCACTTTCTCTCAAATTGATGATATTTTCCATTATAGTGTTTTATAGAATTGGGATATAATAAATTCATATCATTCAACATTCATATATATATGATACCACAAAATCCGTATCAATTTCATAAAAAAATAATCCTTTTTAAATACAATTTTTTTCTTGGAAATATCATAATAACATCAAACATAGATTCTTTCATTGTATTATAGATCTTTATAAACTATGTAAATCCTCTAAAAACATGTGATGAGCATAAAAATATTATTAATGGATATAGAAAGAAAGAAAGAAAACATCAGTCCATGAATACTTGTAACATATGAGATCATTTTCCACAAAAGACATTCTTGTTACCCTTGTAAACATATTTTGTGAAACATGAGATTTAAATGAGATTTACAAAAATCATAAATAACATAATTAAAACCACAAACAATTAATGGGTGATTACTTATATTATCATCTAACCCTCTCGACAACCATATAATTTGTTTCCATCAAGGCTATCCTACAATTTTTGTAGCCATCGTAGTTACTCTTGGAGTAACCATTAGGCACACCTCAAGATTACACATACCCAATGAAATGGATAGAGATATTTGGCACACCCTTTATGTTAATAAACTCCAATGAACAAGAAAACTATCCTAAAACATAAACAATTTCATAAAAACATTATTTTTTAATTTCATAAAATAGAATTTTAGAATATGTATTTTAAAAAGAAATCCCATATAAATATCTTATTATTGTTATAGGACATAAAAAAGTTGATAGAATATTTATTTACACTGAAAATACACATAATAAATCATAATATAAACATATTTCATCTCACAATCTATTTTAATACCTATAATTAACGGAGAAGAATCTTAACCCAATGAATGGAAATGTGGCTATGAATACCCTTACCTCAGGTTTTTATTACTTAAAAATAGTTGAAAACTCATGTATAATTGTTAAAAGAGTGTTATTAATATCTTATAGAAACATATTAATGTTTATAAAACCTTATATGGTTATTTTATAACATCAATTCACCCTATAACTACTATTATCTTGTACCTTCTATTGTTTTATGTGCGTTCTTTAAAGGATTTACATATTCGGTTTTTATGTGTTGTTATTGTCGTATGGAAATGAAATTCCAGAAGTTGAATGAAATGGTATTTATATGTTTCATGAATATATAAGTATACCATAAATAAATTATTATCGTATAAGATGATGGATCATTAGATGAAAAATTAATGATATTTATTTAGATCACGTTTGGTGGTTCCTCTATAATCATTATCTTTTTTCATTATAAAATGTAATTTCAGGAAAAAAGTTCATTAAAGAATATAAAATAAGATAAAAATTATAGTTCACATTATTTTTCAACCATTTATAGGGTTTTATGATCATTTTTGAAGGATTTAATTGATAGTGCAAAAACATCATCCATGATTTTGGTAAATCTGCCCATCTTGGATGATTTTATAATTTTTAGAATATGTGGGAGAGGGAAACATTGATATAATGATGAAATAATACATTATAATAATTAAATTTTATTTCAGGTTAGGTAATATAATTATAATATCATTTCAACTAGGGGATATGAGGAATTAAAAATAGAATAAAGATCTCAAAATAAAAGAAAACATGAGAAATCCCTTATAAAAATTTGGCAACATAACAAGTTCACTTAAAATTTCATAAAATATTTTGATGAGATTAAAAGGGTATCTTAAAATTCATACATAATTTATAAATTAATTGTGATATTTAATGAAATATCAAAATATAATAAAATATAAATTAAAAAGAAAAACATAATAAGAGTGCTTGAAAAAGAGAGATATTTTTAAACGAAAATTCTGCAGCATAACAAATATGCAACATTGTTTTAGAAAACATTTAAAAGAGAGGGGATAGGGGTCACCCTTCTATAGATGATTAATAATAAAGTATAAGGACAGAATAAAATATAAATAATAACATGTTATGGAAACGTGAATGTTATAGCACAAAAAAATGAACTTGAATGGAAAAAAGAGAAGTTGATAATTATCGTACCTTGTAGAGTAACTCCTAAGACATTAAATTTGAGACCATGGGGGATAGAGGACACCATGGGAGGACTAATAGGGAGGTAAAAATAAAATATATTCATTGATTATGTATTTGGATTGAATGGAATGATGTAATGGGTCTGTATTTATACAAAAAGTTTGGGAATATTTTATTAATTTTCAAGGGACTCCTCATTAGTGGTATTTGCAATACCATATTCTTTCCCATGGTATTTTCCCATATTATTGGCCACTTGGGACACCTAATATCATATTTTTACTATAAAAAAGTTGATGAGAATTTTAATTTAATTATTACATCATTAATATGTCATTAAAAATATAAAAAACATAAAATTGTATTTTTTTACTATTCATGAAAAATTTATGTATTTTAGAAAAATCGTAAAAATTATCCGAAATATTTTTTGATGTGTATAAATAAAAAATTATATCCAATTATTGATAATAAATTTCTAAATATAGTTAATTTAAATTTTAAATGAATTCATAATTTATTATAAAATATCAAATTAAAATATATATTTCATTTTTTGACACCTTGAAAAAATTAATCAAGTTGTCTTTATATTAATTCCATAAGAAATAAAATAATTATACAATTTACTTTTAGTTAGGGTAATATTACTATTCACATTAAAATTTATAAAGTTCTATTATTATTCACCGGAAATCAAGTTGGTTTCTTCACACTCTAAATTACCTACTGATCATAATTGTAGATGACCATTTTTCAAAATTCAAAAAATAGAAGAGGAAAAAAAGAGTTTAAAAGACAGTTTCAAATATCAAAATAATAATTTGTTTCAAGCATTTTAAATTTTTTTAAAACATTGGAGTGTTATAGTTGTAGTAGCCACTCTCAATACCTATGTTCATGTGTGAAGAAATTATGATGGAATTTTGATGGGGTCACATAGGAACCCGTAGAGTTGTGATGTAGTTTATGTGATTTTAGATCAGTTCGTGATGTCTCCTCAATTCTTATTGATCAGAGAGAATTTATCTCTGAAGGGTCTTAGAAATCTCAATGTTTGAGAGGCTTTTCGATTTCATGAATTTACATTGACCATTTCTTAAGATAGAGATGCATGTCTTTTAATTATTCATTTGGAGGGCCTTACATAAAGCCCTTGATACTCATCTAAGATTAAAAATTGTGTATCATCCTCAGACTGATGTATAATCTGAGCGGACTACATCCATATTAGAGTATCTGGTTCAAGCTTCTGTTCTTTATTTTTATGGATCCTAGAATGAAAACCTTGTCTTGGCTGAGTTTTCATATGATAAGATATTGATTCATATGTTTCCTTATAAGGCTCATTATAAATTCCATGTATCTCAATGCCCTGTCGGTATGAGGTAGGTGATATAGTGGTTATTCGACCCAATATGGTTCAAGTGACATATGAGAGATTGAAACTGTTGTCAATGACATTGATCACCACTCATAGAAGAAGTATATCATATGCTAACCATAAGAGGATGCCCTTGGTGTTGTCTGTTAGAGATCATGTTTTCTTGTGAGTGAATCCTTAGTTAAGGAATATATGTATGAGAAAGCAGAAATGGTTAGCACCATATTTGTTAGACTCAATGTGATCATTGAGTGGATATGGGCAGTGAAATATCTTATGGAAATACTTTCTCACTATCAAGGTATTCATGATGATTTCCCTATGTCATAGCATTAGAGGTGTATACCCGACCCTTCGCATGTTATAGACTATGAGGATGTTGATCTAGAGAAAAACAAATCTTATGAGAAGCATTCTGTGTGTATCATAGATGAAAGTGAGATATTGTTTCAAGGAAATATAGTACCACTAGTCTGGATTCAGTGACAACATGGCCAAATCCAGGAATTTATATGGGATTGTGAGTCTGATTTTCAACCTCAGGGTCCTAATCTGTAAATAAATAAGCTCTATAGTTACTTCTCGAGGATGAGAAATCCATAGAGGGGGTGAATTTTAATATCCCATTTCATTCATTAATATTAATAAAACCTATTGTGATAGATTATTAATATCATATGTGGAAACAATTTGTTATATGTTTAATAACATAATAAATATGATCAATGCCTTAAAATCTAGTTAACCCTTTAAAATATTCAATCAAATATTTTCAATGTTATATGCTATGTTGGTGTATTTTTTTGTGGCCCATAATTCCTCAATGAAGATAGAATATAATTATTAAATATATTTTAATATGCGGGAGAATATTATTAAAAATAATTGAATAACTAAAAAATAGCACATCAATTGAGAAATCTGATACCACTGTTTTATCGGGATGTGGTGTTTACTTTATCAAGGGTATAACATTTTTCTACGTCTGACATTGGGATTCCTCGCTCATGAAAGTAATTTATTTAATATTGTTTTATATTATTCCCATAAATAATTTAATATATCAAAAAATGTATGTCAGGTGAGAAATTCAAGACCACTTTTAGGTCTGAAACATGGTGTTTTCCCTAGATGGGGTATAATATTTGAAAGCATAAAAAATTTTGATGTCTCACTCGTGATAATTTTTTTACAAATTAAAAAGTAATTCCAATTTTTAAATAATAAATTATTATTATTTATATAATGGTGTGTCATATATGGAATATGAGACCACCTTTCGGTGGATATTGTGTGGTTTACCTTATATAGGTTATAAAAATTATGTGCAATTTTGGTTGGGAATGTTTTATTTATTATGTAAAATAATGGAATTCAATATTTTTATTAAGGATTTAATATTTTTTTCATTCTTCAACTCTCATTTTTCATCTTCTTAAACCAACTGAAACTACCTCTGTAGATGTGACACGGTTTCAAAAACATTCATTTCTTCATTTTTAGTCAGTTTTATTAGAAATGACTTAAATATGAGAAATAAATGACTCCCTGTTGTATTGTTCCTTGAAAACCAGATTAAATATCATGTATTGATTTATTTTAATAAAGAATACATGGTATTGTTTTTTTTAATTTATTATTTTTTGGTTTTTCCAAATGAATTACATTGTTTTGAAAATAGAGATAAGGTGTGTCGTTTTATTTTTGAGGGGAGGGCCATTCATGGAATTACATAAAATATTAAATTAATGTAATTTAATTTTCATTAACATGTACCTCAAAATTGATATAATTATAAGGTTTGAAAATAATAATCATAAACCCCTTCATATAATAAAATCTGGATAGGTTTTTATTTTTTTTACCCTTGTCTCTTAGTTTTAATATATTTTTTCCATTATAATAATTACCATGATAACAATGTGTTTTTATCCTTTAGGGGGGATGCAAGAAACTATAAAATGAATAACAGAAAATAAATTGATCACGGTTGATATTTGTAATACTATTTCACTCCATTACATAAATATAATATTTTATTTAATTTTAAATAATTTATTAATCAATGGTGTATTATAAAATTTCATGAATTAATTTTTTTGAAATACATGAAATAACATAATATTATATTTTTTTCATTCATGATGAATATTTTTAAAATGATATGTAATCAATGATATGGAATATCTGATCTGAATATTTACTTCCATTAAATTTTTGAATAATTATACTTGATTTTAAACCTTATTATTTGGTTTATCATCTTGGTTATCCAATTTTTATGGTAACAATGGTAATGAATTTCTCAGTATCAAGGGGTTTTAATTTGACAAAAAATTTAGAAATTAGATTAGAAATTTAATGGGAATATATTTTATGACACATCTTATCCCCAATGTCCTAATTTTATGATTTTATTATTTAAAAAAATATATATATTTCCAATAAAATATAATAAACTTCATTCTTGATAATGAAAATTTAATTATATACTAAATAATCCAATAAAATAAGTAATTAATAAAATAAATCATTATCATAATTACACTTTTTTTTATTAATCATAAAAATTCACCTAATAATTTAAATCACTCAGTGAATATAAGAGGTGTTCTTTCTATAATCCTTTACCTGATATTTGAATGCATTCACAATCACTGTGTTGGTCCTATATAAGAATTTAAGGTAATTATGTTAGAACTAAAAAAATAAATAAATATATATATATGTATATTAATAAATAATTCATATTCAATTTTAAAATTTTAAACTAAGCATTTTCTTTTTCCCCTATCAGAAAATATTATAGATATTAAAAGCATGATAGTGAGATTTTTTACACTATCATTTAATTAAAAATAAAAAATGTTCCAACTAATGATAAACAAGAAGTAGGATATATTTTCTAATTTTGGATGACTGTGTAAAAAATACACTCATGACATGAAGTAAATGAACTATTTGAAATAATATTATATCTTATTGCATTATTTTTCACCACAATTATCTTATAGACCCATTAGAGAGATGAGAATTTTTTCCATAGTTTTTATTCATAATACATACATGTAAAAGGGAACTATTTACTTATCATGAACCTCTAAATTCCAATTATAGAACCTAATTTTCATGATTTAATATCTATACTTGGAATAAATTCATATTAATTTTAAACAAAAAATGTGACCAAAAACTTGTTTCTTGAATAAAATTCCCTCTTCTATATATAATGTTTTTACACAAAAATCAATATAAAATGAATTACAATAAATATATTTGAGTTATTCATAGAATAAATATACTAATTAATCCATTAAAATGATTTTAATATAATAATGTAACATTTACAAATATTGATACAGAAAAAAATATTTTCAATTAAAATCTATATTTTTCACCATTCAATGGAAAAATGAACCTTTTTATAATATTATCAATAGTTATTTCATAATTAATTTAGTCTAAAATATTTAAAAAATAATATTATTTTTATTTAATAGAATTTGAATAATTTAATGAAATTTATTATAATATTCACTCACAAAAAGAAATAAAACTCATTTTTTATTGAACTCATATTTTTAGATTAATATGCCTATAACAAATATTCTACGTTTATTTCCAATTAATTAGTCAAATTAATATTCAATGAGTGGGTAATTTATATTTATTTTATAATGTGGTTAATTTTATTCAAACCATCAAATTCAATGGATATGTTATGACATTTATATTTCAATAACAATATTCTACTAATAAATGTGAATTTTTTGCATGCTAAGTTTGTAGGTCTAGGCATTCATGCCATATAAATATATCTGAAATGTGTTTGATAATAAGAGATTTATAGGACATGAAGGATAATAATATTTGTTTATGTATTAATTCTCCAGACTATCACCACCCATTATTACACAGAAAAAGAAGGGAGTAATGTTCTAGTGGTTGGACTAGTGTGAAAAGGCGTTGACTGAGCTAAAAAAAATTGTTGATGACAACCCCAATACTAAAAATACTAGATCCTATTGTAGATTATGTAGTTTAATATGGTTCATCAAATATTTTTATGGGAGTGGTTTTGATGGAGTGAAAGTAGGTAGTTTCTTATGAGTCTCATTAGGTATGACCTAATGAGAATAACTACCCTACACATGATTTAGAGATTAAAGAGGTGGTTCAAACTCTAATGTGTTAGTGACACTAAATCTTCAGTGATAGAATTAATATCTACATAGTCCATAATAGACTTCTATATATCTTCACATATAGGGACCTAAATATAGTTCATAGGTACTAGGATGAGTATCAATATATGGTAAACTTTTTGAGAGGTCATTAAAAATCGTTACTTAAGAGTGCATGTGAGAGACTAGTACTACGATGGGGGTCATCCTCAGAAGCTCTCATGTCAATACCTTGGGTGATATCAAACCATCATTAATGAAAAATATCCTATTTGAACTTTATATTATATTTCTCTCGATTCCCAACCTGTCAGAGGGTGAAGGCCGAGTGATATTGACTTGGTGGGTTGTTGTAGCCACACTCAATACCTTCGTAGATGTGGGAAGATATCATGATGGAATTTTTTATGTGGTCATCCTAGACCCCGAGGAGTTGTGATGTATTCTATGTGAGTGTCGATCGTTTAAAGATGTTTTCTCACATATTATCAATCAGAAAGTCTCAGCTTGTGGTTGATCATGAAAATATCCAAGTCTGAGAGATTATGCTCATTCATGGAGGTCCATTGTGAATTAGTTCTGATAGATATGCACATTTTTCAATATTAATCTAGCATGGATTACCTAAATCCCATTGGACTCAGTTAGGATTGAGAACTGTATATCACCCTCAGATTGATGGATAGTATGAGCAGACTATACCCAAATTATAGGACATTATTCAAGGTATTGTTATTTATTTTAGAAGATCCTTGAATTAAAAATAACCCTTGATTGGCGTTTCATATAATAAGCGTTTTATTCATATGTTACCGTATGATTATATTTATGGAGGTCATGTCTCTCATCACTCTCTTGGTATGTAAAATGTGATGTAGCGAATGGTGACCCTAATATGGCTCAAGAGAAATAAGGTAGAGTGCTTTCATTATGAAAGATATTGATCCCCACTCAGAGTAGACAGCAATCATATGGTAAACAATGGGGGATACCATTGGATTTTTCTATCGAAGATCATGTTTTCCTGAGAGTGACTTCTCAGTTAGGGCACAGATGTATGGTAAAGTAGCATATTTTATCATCTTGATTGTTGGAACCTATTTGATCATTGACCGGATTGGGTAAGTGACATATCTTATATACCTCCATTAATTTTATCGTGGTATGCACAAAATTTTCCATATGTTAGTGATTCAATTTTTTATACCCAACCCTGTACATGTTATTTACTATGAAGATGTTGAGATAAAGGCAAACACATACCCCAAGGTGAATTCGGTGTGGATCATATATCAATGTGGAGAGTGTTTCATGGAATGAAGGTACAAATAGTTTGGATTCAATGAAATCATGGACAGATTGAGAAAGAGATGTGGGGGCCTGAGTTTGATGTTCACGCTTAGTGTCTAGAGTTGTTCAAACAAAACAGGTAGAGTTACTTGCGGAGGATGAGAAGGCGATAGAGGGAGTGAATTGTAATATCTGGTTTATTTTAATTATAAAAAACATATTTTCATAAATTATTAATATCTAAAGTGTAAAAATTGATTTATCAGCGAAAAATGATAATAAATGTGTTAAATTCCTTAAAACTAGTTAACACTTTGGAATACTCAATTGAATATTTTGAGAATCAACATTTATATTTTTGAATGATTTTGAGGGCCATAAAGCCTCAGATAAGTCATAATATATATATATATATATAATATTATGTGGGAAAATTTATTTAAAATAATTGAATAACTAAAAAAAAATGAATCCAATTATAAATATGACACCAATGTTATGTCTAGATGTGGTGCTACCTAAGGTAATGTGATGTATTTGAATATTTTGAACATTGGGATGCCTCTCTCATGTAGTAAATTTACTTAATATTATATTATATTATTCTTGGCAATTATTAAATATATCATAATTGGCGTGTCATATAAAAAATTAATAACCAATTCCATGTCCAAAATGTGGTTTTTTTCTTATATGGGATATAACCTTGGTATGCATCCAAAGTTTGGAAGGCTCACTCACACTAAAAACATTTTTTTTATTATTTATTAATTATGTTTTTTAAATAATATACCATTAATATATCTCAACTATAGTATCTTATTAGAAATATGAGACCATTGTTATGTCTAAATTTTGAGGTTGACACTATGTGGTGTAAAAACATTATGCACAATAGGCATTGGGTATCTTTTATTTTTTATATTAAATAAATTAATACAATAGTTTAATTAAAGATTTAATATAATATGCACCTTTATACTCTAAGGTTTATTCTTCTTACACAAACCTAAATAACCATTTTGGATGTTATAAGTTTTTAAGACATTAATTTCCTCAATGTTTTTATTTTTCAAGTGGTAATGAATTAAATTGGAGAAATAAATGACTTTGTATAGAATTGTTCCCTGAATAATGGATTAAATATCATGAATAAATTTATCAAAATGTTGAAAATGTGGGTTTGTGTTTTATATATAACTGAACCAAATACTTCGGTTAGTGGTGGATCTTCTTGAGTTAATACTCCATTATGTGTCTATTTCACGATTTCGATGAAGATATCCCTTATTTTCCTCTTCCTCGGAGACCTGGTGGAGGATCACCATTCCTAATGTGCCTCTCTAAAGAGATTCATTCTTTATTGTTTGTTTATTTATTTATTTTACTATTTTTGTTCGTTTCATTTTTTTCCATAATTTAAATTATGAATAAAGGTGCCAAATAAGAAAATAAATAAAAGTTAATAGGATAGTATTCAATAAAATGAAAATACTAAATTTAACAAAATATGTTTTTAATTAAATTATAAAAAAAAGTGAAATTTTTTTCGATAGATAAATATAATGAATTAAAAATTACATTTTCTTCGAATGATTAATAATAATTACTCTGTGTTATGAAATGATGTTTATATAATATTTGTCAAATGAAAATTTTTGTGAATCATCAATAGAACAATTATAGAATGATAACTTCAAACACATGCATTGATTTTTAAATGAAAATTTCACTAAAAACTGTGAGTAATAAAATATTATCGCAATTAATATTTTAAATGATAATTTTAAAATTATCTCAGAGTAGTAAAATATTAGCACATATAATATTTTATATATTAATTTGAAAATTATCTAAGATAGATGAAATAATAGCGCATGTAATATTTTAAATGATAATTTAAAAATTATGTAGGAGAGGTGAGAGGTAATCTCATTTTATATTTTATTTCTTTATAACATAATACAGTTAGATTTTTTCTTGGATCCCTTAAAAAATCATGGGGACATGATGTGTTGATGTTCATGATTATATGTCCATGAAGAGTTGTACATGAACTGTAACACCCCGAGCTTCCACGATACGCTTCTCATTCAATAATACAATAGCTTGCATTGTACGCAACTTCGAGTTCTAAAACATCGCGACAAATCAAAGTAGCCGTTATGAATAGTAATAACCACTTTTTAAAATTATAGAAATTTTATATTTCAAAATGGACTTCATTTTTGTATTCCTAATATTGAAATTAGCCTATGTTGAATTTTTTGTAATTTTCTGAGAACTTCAAAATTTTTATGAATAGTGAAAAATACTTAAAACAACTTTTTTAATCAAAATAATTCATAGTGATAAATTATACTATTGAGTGGTTTTAGAGTATAATTAGAATATATTTTTACCATTTTATCCAATGGTGGTCATTAGAATTAATTTGACATTGAAATTGGACATAAACAATTGTCAATCTTTTGATATAAATTGTTTCTTAAAAACACGCTATTTTTTGTGACAGCGGGAATTAATTATAAAATTAATTAATGCAACTAATATGTTTGGAATTTTGTAAAATAGACATCATTTTTGAATTCGGAATATCAATTATAGCTTAGGGTGAAATTTTGGCCTTATTCTGAAAAACTTCAATTTTTGATGAATAGTGAAACCACTAAGTGGTAGTTAAATAACTAATTTTTCGTTTAAATGAAATATTACCACTTCTGTGATTTGATTTTCAAAAATCCGACATACATGGTTGTCATTAAGAAGTAAAATGTGGTTCAATGGGATAAAAATAATTTTTTGGTGAATAGTAACTTATTAAGTTCTTAATCGCGATTAGTGGTAATTAGGGTAGTTTAAGGTATAAATAATACTTTAATAATATTAAATGACCTAGACACATGTTCCAACCTCATTGGTTGTGTCATGGCCGACCAAGACAAGCCATGGCCTAACTTGGGGACCCCATGGATCCACTTTTGTTGGGAAATAACATAAATTACTTTTTATTTAATGTTAAAGTGAAAATGACACTAACATAAAGTGTTTTACTAAAACAATTTTTAAGTAGGGTTACACAAGTCCAAATTTTGATTATAAATAGTCATTGGAAAGATAAAAAGATTTCCTATATCATAGTATTTTTTTTATAATTTTTAGACATTAAATAAATTTAATTATTTATGACATAATAATGATGCAGCGATGACATCATTATTTGACGATTTAAATAAAATGGAAAGATAATATAAAATCTATGAACTACACATGGCCAAAACCAATTGGATGAGTGGATTTCGATGCCTTATCACCTTATCCACGAATTCTATCAATGTGGGACCTTTTAAAACCGAAACACATTTTCAAATAATGTAATGTTCCTTTACTTTCCAAAAGTGCCCCTCCTCTCCTCTTATAAAAGGCCCCCACCTCTACCTCATTTCACACACTCTTCAAGCCATTGGCTCGGCCAAACCCTGCCCATTTGCTCTCTCCACATCCCTCTCCTCATCCTAGAGGATTCCCTTTGGGCAGAATCCTTTCAAAGGAAGCCTTTAGGCTCAACTCAAAAGGAGTTACACTTTTTAAGGTAATTCATTCTCTCATGTTCTTTTGTTTTATTTTGCTTCTCCAACCCCCTAAACTCTTTTTATTTACTTCTTTTGTAACAACACCAGTATCTTAAATATACTAGGATGTTGTTATAAGATTTATTTGAGCTACACTTCCACACAACTACATCAAATGGTTAAAGAACATAAGGTTTCCGTGGATGGCGAAATTCTGCCTCCCGAAACGATGATTGTTCAACACTCATTTAACACCTTCAAAGGTGGCCATTATGATGTCACTATTTTTATATATGATATATAATATGTTTATGTTTTCCTTAAGCTTCTGTGTTTTTCATTTTGGGCATACCTTTATGGTTTCCATTATGGGTAAAACACGATATCTTCATTTTAGGAAGCGCGGACTACCGCCCCCTGAAAGTGATTTGATTCGTTAATACCATATGTGGGATGTGTGAAGGATAAAGTTAATGATATTATATATGTTGTTATACTGGAATTATAATATACTCTCATATCATTATGATTCCATTCCAGAAAATATGAAATAGAAATGGAAGTAGCGTTCATGCGTACGTACGGCTTACCGTCTCCATGAACGGTGCATTTCATTTCTTACCTCTAAATGTGATGTAATATTATAAATGAATGTATGTACTGGATATATATGACATATATGATATCTACATCATGAATACCATTCTGGATATAATGAACCTTTGACCAAATTAACAACATGTAAGTGTAAGAAGCCTATTTTTGACTTAAGAACCAAATACCGACAAAATGAACATTATTAACTTAAATAATTACATAATGTTCATATCATTGTAATAAGTGATATAATAAGGATAATGAAGTTGAAAATGGTTCTTAATAAGGTATATATTAACTCTAGTTTATTATTCAGGAGGTTAAAGAACGGTTGAGTCAAGTCAGACACGAGGTAAGGGAATTTCTTAACCCAACTTCCATTCTTTGGGTTAATCTCCTACTTTCAAATTATGTCATGATATTATTATGTCCTATTTTGTATTTTTACTTTCTTTATGTGTACCTATAGTGAATACACATAATAGATCTATTTTATTTTAAAAATGATCTTTTTAAGGACTTTGTCTCAATCTCCTTTCATTGAGGCATATTTGGCTTTATACACAACTTTCTTTTATACGGTGTATAAACCCCTTTGACTTTCATGTTTATTCAAAAGGAATATTTTTTATACGAAGCATTTTACTAAACGACAAAAAGGGAATGTTTTTCTTTCCGTACTTATGCGGCGACAACGACTACTCCGCCGTCGTGACCGTTATTTGAGTTTCGGCTTCCTCTATAAGCCATCTTTTTTTTAATGAAAAATAAATACAAAGTTTTAACTTTCTTTTATTTTGGTATTGAAAATGGTTTTGAAAGAATTTTTATTATATCAATGTGCTGTATTGATATCTTGTGATTGAAATGTGGAAATGTTATGTTTCCTTTATGCATGTTTTATGTGATACAATTATGTTATGGTTTATGATATGTTTAAACCTATTCATACGAGGATGCATTGGACTTAATAAGTGACGGGTGGAGCCCGCTATAGCTCCTCGATGCATCGGCAGGTCTCATGAGACAAACTAGTGTCTTGGCACAAGGCCTTGACAAAATCTTATTTGTAGTCTTGGCACGAGGCCTTGGCTATGTGGTTATGATAGTCTGGCATTATGCATTCCATCATTATGAAAGTGGTTATTGATATTACATGTGATTATTCGACCAGTAGAATATCCATGTGAAGAAGTAAATGGCATTATCTCATTTTACTTTTGCCATATTATGTTGAAGTTCATGTTTAAGAGGCTTTTGTTTTAGTTATACATTGCCTTAAATGTTAATGTTTATTTATGAAAGCTTCCGCATTATTGTTATCCTTACTGAGCATTTGAGCTCACCCCTTTCAATGTTTAAAAATTTTCCAGGTTGTGAAGAAGTATTTTATGACTGACTTGCAAGAATAATCAGTGAAGATATGAGTGTGGACTATGAAGACCATGTTTTTTTGTAGTTTGTTTAATTTTGATGTAATGAAAGACTTATGAATGTATCTAGTGTTTCCAAGGCTACTAAACTAATCGGTCTTTCGAGACTTGATCTTTTGGGATCATGCCAATGTTACGAAGTAATGCACCGGCTCTGGGTAGCTGGGGTCGGGGCGTTACAGTTGGTATCAGAGGCAGTTTAGTACTAACCTTGGAAGCTAGATGTAGATAAACTCTGATTAGAACGCATAGCCCAAAGATAGGCTTCGAGGATTAGTATAGAAGAACTTCCTAGAATTTTGGTATTATAGAGATGATATGAGTTTTCCGAGCAATACATCCCTGTCTGGATACGAGCAGGTAGAGGCGGCTCTCGCACAGATGTACCTAGGGGTAAAACCCGAAAACACCGCTTTGAGCTAGACTCGAACGGGAACTGGTGCACGACAACGGGCCTTGCTGCACTCTTGGTTACGACACTCCCGGGGGATACGCTTAGGATAATTCTCATTTTCTTTACAAACCACTATGAACGGTTATGAGTATATACTTCCTCAAATAAAACCTTTTTATGATTATGGATTATATCTATAAATAGTTCAATTTATGTAAAGTGTTTTACAAGTATGGAATTATGTATTTTGATTCATAAACTAATCTAGTTTATGCCATTGTTTAGAAATGGCGCCTAGTAGAAGGAATGGAAACTGTATCAATGCACGAACTCCGTGTAGGGATTTCCCTCCTGATCAAGATAATTATTGTGGATCTGGAGATACAACTGGTGCTGATCAACTTATTACCATACTTGGACAACTCACTCAGGTTATGAATAATAACCTTACTTGTATGGAGCACCCTGATCCGCAACGTGGAGGATCAATGCTAGATCGTTTCATGAGGCAACAACCACCAACCTTTAATGGGAGTACAAATCCTATAGTAGCTGAGCAATGGATAAATTCCTTAGAGAAAATATTCCATGCCTTGGGGAGTAGTGAAAGGGAGAAGGTTGTCATGGCAGTTTACCGCCTCACTGGAGATGCCGATCAGTGGTGGTCGCTGATTCAAAACACAAAGGAAGATGATGACATATCGAATATGGAATGGAGGGAGTTCAAAGAGCTTTTCTTAGAAAAATACTTTCCTCGTGACCATCGAGCAGATATGGAAAGGCAATTTCTGAGTCTGAGGCAGAAGGAGGATGAGAATGTCGCAAAGTATGAGGCTAACTTTACAAGGTTAGCAAGGTATGCTGCAGATTACATACGTAACCCAAGGAGTAAGATTGATCGTTTCTTTGATGGGTTAAAACCATTTCTCCGTTGAGCTTTGGTATCACAATCCTTCTCATCATACGAAGATATTGTCTCGTGTGCTATCAAGACAGAAAAGGAATTCTCTAAGTCTTATGACAACAAAGTAAAGCAAGAGAAGAAGAGAACGATGGAACAAGAGACAGATAAAGGGAAAAAGGGAAAGAAGGATTTTCCATTATGTGATAATTGTGGAAAGAATCACCCTGGTACATGCCTAAAAGGAATGGGAGTTTGTTATAAATGTGGAGAAAAGGGTCACCAGGCTCTTGATTGCAAGGGAAAGAAAGAGGTTGTCAAAGTTGAATGCTACAATTGTAGAGAAATGGGTCATTATGCAAATGAATGTCCTAAGCGTCAGGGAAACTTACCTCAGAAAAGGCCAAGGGATCAAGGACAATATTATGCTGTTACTACAGTTGAAGCAGAATAATTAATGTATTGGTGCTTTTGGACTCATGGATTATATTATGGTTATTAGAATAATGTGATATATATATAAGGATTGTACTGCAGTACTTGTTGATTTCAGTAAGGTTTTAATATGATTAAGGTAATCATATCTTTAGTATGTGACAATAAGAGAAACTTTTCTTTGTTTGGGGAATCTGATGTTACAATTGATTTTGGAATTTAGAGGCCTTTTAGAGAAAGTCTGGACGGAGGTATTTTGGATAACTATTAAGGTTGGAGTGGATTAAGTTGATCTTTGGATAGTATTGTTTAAGGTTAAAAATTTATGAAGATTATTTTTGAATATTATAATACTATAGTTTTAGGAAAAGGACAACCTGCAGGGTGGGGCATAACCCGTCGCGTCGGACAAAGCTGCAGGAATCGAACCCACAACCATAGTGCGACAGGCCTTTATTTCCTACCACTATCCTACAGGAAGTCCCTGGTTATTAGAAAATAATTTTACTAATCTAAATGGTATGTGTTAACATTTTGAACCTTATACAATTAGGATAAATAGAATATTTTTGTGTTCCGTTACCATTCGGAGTAAAAGTTGGGGTTGTGGTAAAAAAAAAATTTAACGAATGAAAGTATACATAACAAGTATGTATATTCCCTTACGTTCTTAGTAAATCTCCTAAATAAATTCCTCAACATTATAAAAGGTAGCTTAAAACAAAAATGTTGTCGGTTAACTTTTCCAACTGGGGTTCAATGACCGTTTAACCAATCACAAGTTTGTGATTTTCTTGTGGTTAAACTTTCTCCTAATCCTGTTTTCTGTAACTCTCCATCAGACCTTGATGGTTTGTTTCTCCTCCATATCCATATTTTCATATAATCCTAGAGTGGGCTATATCGGGTGACCTTTGTACTTATCCTGCTTTCTTTTAATGTTATGTATTTATTAACCTTATTTCCGATGTGGGTTTTCCTCAAAGGTATTTTCTCTTTTCAACCTTTTATTTTCCAAGAAAAATTTCAAATTGCGAGGACGCAATTTATTGAAGGAGGGGAGAATGTAACACCCCGAGCTTCCACGATACGCTTCTCATTCAATAATACAATAGCTTGCATTGTACACAACTTCGAGTTCTAAAACATCGCGACAAATCAAAGTAGCCGTTATGAATAGTAATAACCACTTTTTAAAATTATAGAAATTTTATATTTCAAAATGGACTTCATTTTTGTATTCCTAATATTGAAATTAGCCTATGTTGAATTTTTTGTAATTTTCTGAGAACTTCAAAATTTTTATGAATAGTGAAAAATACTTAAAACAACTTTTTTAATCAAAATAATTCATAGTGATAAATTATACTATTGAGTGGTTTTAGAGTATAATTAGAATATATTTTTACCATTTTATCCAATGGTGGTCATTAGAATTAATTTGACATTGAAATTGGACATAAACAATTGTCAATCTTTTGATATAAATTGTTTCTTAAAAACACGCTATTTTTTGTGACAGCGGGAATTAATTATAAAATTAATTAATGCAACTAATATGTTTGGAATTTTGTAAAATAGACATCATTTTTGAATTCGGAATATCAATTATAGCTTAGGGTGAAATTTTGGCCTTATTCTGAAAAACTTCAATTTTTGATGAATAGTGAAACCACTAAGTGGTAGTTAAATAACTAATTTTTCGTTTAAATGAAATATTACCACTTCTGTGATTTGATTTTCAAAAATCCGACATACATGGTTGTCATTAAGAAGTAAAATGTGGTTCAATGGGATAAAAATAATTTTTTGGTGAATAGTAACTTATTAAGTTCTTAATCGCGATTAGTGGTAATTAGGGTAGTTTAAGGTATAAATAATACTTTAATAATATTAAATGACCTAGACACATGTCCCAACCTCATTGGTTGTGTCATGGCCGACCAAGACAAGCCATGGCCTAACTTGGGGACCCCATGGATCCACTTTTGTTGGCAAATAACATAAATTACTTTTTATTTAATGTTAAAGTGAAAATGACACTAACATAAAGTGTTTTACTAAAACAATTTTTAAGTAGGGTTACACAAGTCCAAATTTTGATTATAAATAGTCATTGGAAAGATAAAAAGATTTCCTATATCATAGTATTTTTTTATAATTTTTAGACATTAAATAAATTTAATTATTTATGACATAATAATGATGCAGCGATGACATCATTATTTGACGATTTAAATAAAATGGAAAGATAATATAAAATCTATGAACTACACATGGCCAAAACCAATTGGATGAGTGGATTTCGATGACTTATCACCTTATCCACGAATTCTATCAATGTGGGACCTTTTAAAACCGAAACACATTTTCAAATAATGTAATGTTCCTTTACTTTCCAAAAGTGCCCCTCCTCTCCTCTTATAAAAGGCCCCCACCTCTACCTCATTTCACACACTCTTCAAGCCATTGGCTCGGCCAACCCCTGCCCATTTGCTCTCTCCACATCCCTCTCCTCATCCTAGAGGATTCCCTTTGGGCAGAATCCTTTCAAAGGAAGCCTTTAGGCTCAACTCAAAAGGAGTTACACTTTTTAAGGTAATTCATTCTCTCATGTTCTTTTGTTTTATTTTGCTTCTCCAACCCCCTAAACTCTTTTTATTTACTTCTTTTGTAACAACACCAGTATCTTAAATATACTAGGATGTTGTTATAAGATTTATTTGAGCTACACTTCCACACAACTACATCAAATGGTTAAAGAACATAAGGTTTCCGTGGATGGCGAAATTCTGCCTCCCGAAACGATGATTGTTCAACACTCATTTAACACCTTCAAAGGTGGCCATTATGATGTCACTATTTTTATATATGATATATAATATGTTTATGTTTTCCTTAAGCTTCTGTTTTTTTCATTTTGGGCATACCTTTATGGTTTCCATTATGGGTAAAACACGATATCTTCATTTTAGGAAGCGCGGACTACCGCCCCCTGAAAGTGATTTGATTCGTTAATACCATATGTGGGATGTGTGAAGGATAAAGTTAATGATATTATATATGTTGTTATACTGGAATTATAATATACTCTCATATCATTATGATTCCATTCCAGAAAATATGAAATAGAAATGGAAGTAGCGTTCATGCGTACGTACGGCTTACCGTCTCCATGAACGGTGCATTTCATTTCTTACCTCTAAATGTGATGTAATATTATAAATGAATGTATGTACTGGATATATATGACATATATGATATCTACATCATGAATACCATTCTGGATATAATGAACCTTTGACCAAATTAACAACATGTAAGTGTAAGAAGCCTATTTTTGACTTAAGAACCAAATACCGACAAAATGAACATTATTAACTTAAATAATTACATAATGTTCATATCATTGTAATAAGTGATATAATAAGGATAATGAAGTTGAAAATGGTTCTTAATAAGGTATATATTAACTCTAGTTTATTATTCAGGAGGTTAAAGAACGGTTGAGTCAAGTCAGACACGAGGTAAGGGAATTTCTTAACCCAACTTCCATTCTTTGGGTTAATCTCCTACTTTCAAATTATGTCATGATATTATTATGTCCTATTTTGTATTTTTACTTTCTTTATGTGTACCTATAGTGAATACACATAATAGATCTATTTTATTTTAAAAATGATCTTTTTAAGGACTTTGTCTCAATCTCCTTTCATTGAGGCATATTTGGCTTTATACACAACTTTCTTTTATACGGTGTATAAACCCCTTTGACTTTCATGTTTATTCAAAAGGAATCTTTTTTATACGAAGCATTTTACTAAACGACAAAAAGGGAATGTTTTTCTTTCCGTACTTATGCGGCGACAACGACTACTCCGCCGTCGTGACCGTTATTTGAGTTTCGGCTTCCTCTATAAGCCATCTTTTTTTTAATGAAAAATAAATACAAAGTTTTAACTTTCTTTTATTTTGGTATTGAAAATGGTTTTGAAAGAATTTTTATTATATCAATGTGCTGTATTGATATCTTGTGATTGAAATGTGGAAATGTTATGTTTCCTTTATGCATGTTTTATGTGATACAATTATGTTATGGTTTATGATATGTTTAAACCTATTCATACGAGGAATGCATTGGACTTAATAAGTGATGGGTGGAGCCCGCTATAGCTCCTCGATGCATCGGCAGGTCTCATGAGACAAACTAGTGTCTTGGCACAAGGCCTTGACAAAATCTTATTTGTAGTCTTGGCACGAGGCCTTGGCTATGTGGTTATGATAGTCTGGCATTATGCATTCCATCATTATGAAAGTGGTTATTGATATTACATGTGATTATTCGACCAGTAGAATATCCATGTGAAGAAGTAAATGGCATTATCTCATTTTACTTTTGCCATATTATGTTGAAGTTCATGTTTAAGAGGCTTTTGTTTTAGTTATACATTGCCTTAAATGTTAATGTTTATTTATGAAAGCTTCCGCATTATTGTTATCCTTACTGAGCATTTGAGCTCACCCCTTTCAATGTTTAAAAATTTTCCAGGTTGTGAAGAAGTATTTTATGACTGACTTGCAAGAATAATCAATGAAGATATGAGTGTGGACTATGAAGACCATGTTTTTTTGTAGTTTGTTTAATTTTGATGTAATGAAAGACTTATGAATGTATCTAGTGTTTCCAAGGCTACTAAACTAATCGGTCTTTCGAGACTTGATCTTTTGGGATCATGCCAATGTTACGAAGTAATGCACCGGCTCTGGGTAGCTGGGGTCGGGGCGTTACATGAACATATAGTTTTAAACGTATGTAATTGAGCAACATAGATGGTTTATCCTTTCATATACATTGAGGAATTTTAGGTAGGAGGTTTATTCCCTTCTTACAATCATGTCTAAACTTGTTTCCTTGATTATTATATTTTATGGAATCTGATTGACCATGCTGGATTGTGACCACATGTGTGTTTATTTATATAGACCATAAAAATAGTTACAATTCCCTATGTGATATTATTATTTATTATGTCCATGTTTTCTTATTACTATATGTTCTACTATATTCCACAATATTCTAATATTGATATTCTATACCTACTTGTGAACACTCCCTATATTTTTATTAACATGCCTTGTTGGTCGTTAGTGGTATTTGATAAAGGTGGACTGTAATGAAAAATTTATTCCATAGTGTGAGAGAACTCTTGATTTCCACCACAACGATGAGGGACTTGAGAAAAGGGTGGATGTAGGATGATTCTATATATTCATGTCGAGGTATTTCTTTAGGAAACATTGTTGGAACGTTCTATTCACCATGAAATTGCTTAGTCGACATTAGTAGTAGTTATTCTTTCCAATAGAATTTTGGTGACATGGTCCACATGAGGGATTGGTGATGTCACTTATCACCTCCATAGAAGTTTTAGGATTCCATATAAGGAAGGATTTGTTTCTTATGACTCGTGCATATGTAATCTGTAGTAGATCCCATATCGATATACCTGGGGGTTGTGGCGACATAGTAAGCACACTACCACAGAATTCTAAATTTTATGTTTATGTGCTTTCTACATTTATTATTATTGTGGCATATATTTATAAAAAATAGAACATTAAGTTGATGATTTATTGGTGGTGTCCTATTGAGTATTTTACTCAGACCCTAGTTGTGCATTTCAATGATCTTGACGATTTCAGGAAAGACTTAGTGATTGGAAAGGGCTTAGTGGTGGATACTAATGTAGGTCAATCATTGAGCTAGGGATGACCAAGATAGATACTAGATGATCCTTTAGTTCTTTTATTTATCATCTATTATTCTTATTCTAGACAGGCTTGTCACATTGGGATCTACTTTCATTTTAATGACATCATTTTCATTTTCTTTTCTCATGATTAATCTGATTATTTTATATTTAGTTTTTATCTATTACTGCTATCATGATGTGATATTGGGTGTATACTATCCCCATTGATAGACATAGAAATTCAATTCTAGTTGGAATACTCTTGTGTTTGGAGAGGCACTCATGATGTTATGTGGCATTCCATGTCAAACCTGGTGGTCCCAGTCAAGATGTTACAATAACAATATATCAGAATAATTTATTAAAAATATTATCATATTAGTTAGAGAAAAAAAATTTCCACAACATAAATGAAAAATAAGGGTCCATGATAGAATACATTCCATATAAAAATAAATTAATTCAATTATTTATTACACTTTAATGTGGAAAGGTCAACACAACGATGGGGTGATTTAGTTACAGGGAAGGACTATAAAATCCTTAAAATTTCATTGGAAACAATATAAGTTGATATTTGGGATGAGATCTCAAATTTCCAATAATGTGAAATGGGGTAAATATTCTAAAGTACGTGGTATAAACAATTAATTTAATGTATTAATCATTTCAGGAGATACATGTGGAATGATATTTTAGCAAAACAATGAGGAAATTTATAAATAGTAAACTTTATAGGAAAAGTAATATACTAACAAACACATATTGGTAGTATAATTGTCAAAAAGTATCAAAACATGATTTCCTATGGAATTAGATATAATAATTACAAGTAAAAACATGAAAATTTGTTATAGGGGGTCATATGGAAATAATGTAAAATATGTAGAAGAAAATAGAAAAATGAATTAAGATTATTAATATTCATACTGAAGGTAGACCAATGAAAACAATAAATTTTGATTCAAAGCTAAAGTAGATGAGATCCAAATATTCATATGATGGGAAGAGGAGTTCTCTCCCAAATAGGGGATAAAATGTGCATTTGAAGGAGATGAAATGGCATAAAAAGTGTTAAATGATCAAAGAGAAAAATCATTGTCCCCTTCGCCTACATCACATGGTCTAAGACCAATGATATAGAAACCTTATGTATGATGTGTAATGTACTATGAAATTAATTATAGCTTTGTCATGACTATCAATCTTCTCTCATACTATTGAAAACCCGTTTTCATCTATTTAGGGGCACATGATTGAAAGACATAGTTACTATTAAATATGTTCAAAATATGTGCCTCATTTTATTTCATGAAAAATTGGAACTCTATGCTCCAAGACAAGCCCAAAATCTCATAAATCCCCAATTAACTATTTTATCACTTCAATTTAAATTAAAACAAATGTATATAATAATATTTATTTTAACCACACATTTATGGGAAGCTCTGATCATAAAATAAATTTATATTGCATTAATGAATTAAAAGTTGACATATATGAACCGTTCATTGGAAAAAAAATCTATTTCATTCAATTAATTTTTATTTCGGTTTGTAATAAATTGAAAACTCTTGAATTGGTTTTATATATGTGTAAACCAAATATATTTCCTAATATATTTATTCATATTCATACCCACCAAACTAATGGCTATGAAATTAATTTCACATTAAATAATAATATTTAAATAATATATCATGAATTAGTTAAATTTAGAATATATTTTTAAACAAATAAATAAAATAATTAAATTTTATTTGTTGATAATTATATTATAAAATATTGGTCAGTTACGATGATAATTCCTGGAATAATTAGTTGAAAATTGAAGTTCCATCAACGATTTAATACTGACCATTCTAAATCACTATAATGAAAGGCTGTTGATGTTTCCATCCACATGGGATTGATAATGTTTGAATCCAAAAAAGTATAGTGTAATATATTATGTTACATATTTTAGGAATATAAAAACATTTCATCAAAATAGTAATGATATCTAGTTATTTCAATCTTTTTTAATGTATAAAATATCAATTGATTTAGATGATGAAATTTTCAATAAAAATTAATCAATGTGATGGATTTTTTAAATATCATATCATATTCAATGTTTAATTTCAGATGAAAATTCATGGAGAATAATTTAGATGATGGTTATCTAGGTTTTATAATTTTTATATTTCCTAGAAAGAGTTCATGCTGCATTGATATTTAAGGAAGCAATTATTGTAGATCCATGCCACAATACATGTTATTCACCCTAGATGTATCTTAAAGAATAATTATTTTTTCCATAATGTATTTCAATGTAATAATACTAATTTTATTAGGATAGAGTATATGTTATCTTAATCACATTTTAGCTAGATAAATAGGATCACATCCCAATGTGCTAAATAGTTTCTAGTATTAGTAAAATAGATATATACATTCATCCAGTTATACATTGGATTTAAAAAATAAATGATATTGAAATTTAATATTATACACCCTTTAACTAATTCAAGTATTCCTTATAAATATCAGTGGGATACTAAAAGAGTAATAGGTGAGATCAAATTCCCATTAATAATTGAATATAATGGGGGTTATCATGACTAAATAATTTATAGTCAACATGGAAGATTATACGATCAAAACACATGACATTCAATAAACACAATAGCTCAATGAGGTTCCATGGATAAAATAAATATGTGAAACACATATATTAATAAAAATAAATTATTAATATAAGAATGTAATAATTATAGACATTCATGACCGGGGCCTCTCAATGAAAAAATCATGAATCTTACAATCATAGTCTATCAACCGAGATATCATTCTCAATAAATGGGTATGTGTAAACCAAAAAACCATATAATACAGAATGATATATGTTTTTTTCACATCAGATGTCTTGATGTATTGACGGAAATATATAACGTGGCCCCACCAATCGCTTCCACTTAATCTGGATTCCTTATTTACAGAATTATAAATAATGTTATTTGTAAAAATTACATAGTATTAAACATTTATCTAAATTAATTCACGAATAACAATCATATATACTTCATCATAAAAAAATAAAGGGAATGAATAAATATGGAATAATTAGATCATTGGATCATATTTCATGTAACATTAATATGTATTTTATTATTTTAAAATTCATCTAAAAGATCACTAGAAAATATCTTCATGAAAAAATAAATCTCACATTGAAATAAATTATAAAAATATAACAATTTTTAAAATAATAAACAAAATACTTTCTCTGATACAATATTAGAAACTATTAAATGAATATTTAATGAATTTAAGGGCCATGACAGTATTAAATTTTGTATATGCTATTGGTTTTAAAATAAATATTCCTTTTACATTATTAGTATAAATTAAAAAGTACCTCATTAAGAAAATTACACAAAGATTCCATTTATTTTTAAAAAAAATTAAATAATGGGTAAAATTGACTTTAGAAATCATATGGAAATAATAACAACATTCTTGAAGTCATTTTTATAAAACATAGACATGGAAGAAAATGTCTTTAAAAAGTGGAAATAAATTCTTTTTTTTGAGAATATTTATTATAATTTATTTAACAAAGAGAGAAAAATGTTATAATTACATGAATATTCCATCAAGAACCATAAGTGAAAAAAACTAAATTAGATTAGAAGATAAATATAATTTTTATTTTATTTTATTTAAATTCAATCATAAAAACCCAAAAATAAAATAATATTCTAAAATAAATACCATACAAAGATCATAATTTTTTTTGAGTATTAATCAATGAACTGATTATGTATAAAATATTAAATATGAAAAAAATAAATAGAAAATAATAAAATCAAATGTAATTTAACACCTAATAATAAAACATATTCAATGATATATAAGTACATACATATGGTTGGAAACTCAGTTAACAAAACCCGTATAATTTGGAAACATTAAATTCACCTTCCCTTAAATGGAAAAAGTGAATTATTACATAAAATATAGTGAATTATTAGTAATTCAAGATATAACATGTAATAGTGGATGTATATAAATGAGGTAAAATTAATTAGGTGTATAAAATTAAAATATTCCTCAATGAAGTGAAATTGAGTCTACATCCCTTACCTCATGCTTCCACTTAGTTAAAAGTGAATTGAAATATAGTCTAATAATTTCAAATATATTATATTTCTATATAATTACCGTATATAAACATATAATACCATATATGATCCCCATATATATTTCTACAAACTGTTTGTTCACAATTTTTAGTTATTATTATTATTTTATGTGTTAACTACTTCATTATTCATGTATATTTTAATATGGTAGTTTCTATCATGACTTATTAATCATAGATAAATCATCTAAAACAGGTATTAATGAAATAAATTTAATATATATCCAATATATTGTAATTTATAGTTATCAATGATATATATATATATAGAAATGAATTGAAATATTCTCATAAATGGTTTGGTATACTTACGCTTGAATGCAATTATTACATTTTAACATATGTGATGAATGAAAGGTAAATAATAATTCACCTGTATATGATCATTTTTATAATATATATATAAATATATATATATTATAAATGATAAATATATATATTTTTCTACATCAATGTAAAGGATATATGAAAAATGGAACACAACTTTTTGGGGATGTGGTAGTCCACCATTACAAATGATTGATGTAACCATTTCCCAATGGATTGGAATTTCCAAAATTACATATAATATAGAATTTAAAAAATAATATCTAAATTATAAATATTTTATATATTAATTAATGAGATCATAAAAACAATCTATGTAATGTGGTTATGGAAAGTGAATTACATCTCTATGTGGAGATGGTAAGTCATATGTACACATGAATGAATTTTACACTTTTAATATGACAGAAAAGATCATTAAAATGGTTTTCACATAATCATTATAAAAAATTAATATATTTATTATAATGGACTTATTATTTTAGGATAGTCCTAATAAATTTACAGGACATGGATGAATAAATAAACTTCAAATAGTTTGTATAGATGATTACTTATTATAAAATAGATTTCCCTCAGAACCCTTATTATGGGCCCTTGTAATATAATTTTTAGAATAAAATAACCAATAATTAATATTAATGTATTTTTAGAATAAAATTCACTAGATTTTGGTCAATATAGATGTATTACATTGTTTTGATGAAAATAGAGAATGTTTGTCCTTTTATAAGTGATTGGAGTGTTATTCATGAAATTACAGAAAATAATATATTAACTAAATTTAATTTTCATTAAAAATGGATCCAAATTGATAAAATTATAAGTTTAGAAAATAATTATTATAAATCCCCTGATATTAAAATATTTTTATATGTTTTTTTGTAACCCTTATCTCGTACTTATAATCCATTGTTATCCATAATGATCAATATATGGATAAAAATGTTTTTTTGTATATCGGGGTAAAAATGAAACTATAAAAGGAAAATGTTAAAATAAATAAATCATGGTTGATATTTTTTATAATATTTCAATCACTTGGATGAATATAATATTTTTATGAATTTTAAATCATTTAATATACAATTGATTATTATAAAATTTCATGACAATTTTTTAAGGTTGGTGCCGAAGCATCATTTATTATTAAAGAAAAGTAAATACAACTATAACATGGTAGAGGGACACCCATTACATAGCCTGAAGGGCTAGTGGGAATTTATCCCATTACATGGACCATAGACCCAGAATTTTGGCCCAAGGCCCATTCTCTGAATAGTACTACAGTAGTACCCGCCTACTACAATACCACACAGTACCCACAACTACTATAGTGCCTTGCCACCGCTATAGTGAATTTCCGCCACTACAGTGACCTACTGCTGCTATAGTGCTACTACTGCAGCAGTGTGTTACAGTACTTCTACAGTTCCTGCACCCTATGGATTTTCAACCCCCATTTTTCATATAGGATTACATGTTTCATACCAGTAAGAAAAACCAAAACAATAAAAAAATTTCATTAATGAAATTTTTGGAAATACATTAATGTATATAATATAATATGTTATTCACTCATTAAGAATCGTTCCCAAATGATATAAAATAAATGGTATCAAATTTATTGTCTTAATATTTTTCCATCAATTTTTTATAATTAAATATCATTATAAACCTCATCATTTGGTATATCCACTTTCTTAACATATTTTAACCAATATAGTGGTAAGGAATTTTTCAATATCAAAGGGTCTTAATTTTAATTATGGTGTGAATAATTGATTATAAATGGTTATCGAGAGAATTTTTTTAACACATCATATTTGAATTTTCCAACTTCCATAATTGTATGATTTTCAATGAAATTAAAAATTTGTTATATCCATAAAATATCACAAATTTCTTTATTCACAATACCAATTTAATTTGACAATAAATACATAGAAAATATGTAATTAAAATATAATCCCATAATAGAATGATAATATGTTATATTAATTTTAAAAATTCACCTAATAATTTAAATCACTTTAAAAATATTACTTTAATTTTTTCTAAAATCATTTATATGATTTTTTTACTTCTTGAATAATCACCATTTTGGGCATAGAGAATCATTTAAGGTATTTATTTTAGAAACTAAAAGAAAACATAAAACATAATAATAAAATATTTTATATTTATATAAATAACTTTTAAACTATATATATTATTTTATCCCTATCCAAAAATATTATAGATACTAAAATAATGAATGTGAACTTTTTTGGATGTCTCTTATTTAAATATAAAAATGATCTAAATCAATGTTAAATGGAAAAAAGATATATTTTATAGTTTTGGATGATTTTATAGAAAATAAACTAATGAAATGAAAGAAAGGAACTATTTGAAATAATATAAGCTCTTATTAAATTATTTTTGAAACTAGTTAACTCATATACCCTTTGACGAGGGAAAAATTCTACAACAATTATTATTCATAATACATAAAAATAAAATAAACATATTTACCAATCATGAACCTCCTAATTTCAAATGTAGAACACAATTTTCATGATTCAATGTCTATAATCATAAGAAATTCCTATTACTATTAACTAAAAAATGTGTCCAAAAGACATGTTACATGAATAAAATTCCATCATAATTATAAAATGTTTTATACAAAATTTCATATAATATGAATTAAAATAATATTAATTGGATTATTCACAAAACAAATATATTAATAAGACTGTTAAACCAATTTTAAAAAAATAAGGGAACTACTTAAATTCTTGATGTATAAATAACACTTTCATTAAAAATATGTATTTTCACTATTCAATGGAAAATGGAACTTTTATGAAAATTTACAATAATGTTTTGAAAACATATTTAGTATAGCTAATTTCTCAAAATATATATTTTTTATCGTATAGAATTTATATAATTAAATGAAATTTATTATTATATTCTCCCACAAAAATAAATAAAATGCATTTTTTGATGAAATAATATTATTGAAGAAGAAAATGATTGTACTAAAAATTATGTTCTGATTTCCGAATAATAAGTAAATAAATTTACAATTTGTAGTGACTTTATATATATAATTTATAATTTGTTTAATCCTATTCAAACTATCCCCTTCAATGGATATGTTTTGACATTCATATTTAAATATTAATTATATATATACATTAATTTGATTAATGTTCAGTGTTGTAGGTTAAGAAAGTTATTGAAATTATTATAATTTTAAACTAAAAATTTGTGGTATTAAATTCTATCAAAATTTTAAATAAGTGGACCAAAAAACATTTCTACCATTAGAAAATATTCAAACATGGTTAATAACCCACATATTATAGAGGGATAATAAATATTATTTTTTACAGATAATGTGTGTTCAGAAAAGTTTCATTAAATATCAAATATTTTGATTCCAATATATAGAAAAAATGGTGGGAATTTAATTTATATATATATATATATATGAAAATAAAAATGCCTAAGGACTAATATGGAGTAATAATTAGCATTGTTACAAGAACATTACCAACAACGAAACCAAAATTATATTTAGAGATATAATACAATCAATTCATTAAATATAAATAGAAAAGGATAAAAAGTTATTTCAAAATCATCTTAATAATGTTTATGAATAATTTTAATATTAATAAAGAGTACATGGAAAAATGTATTTGATTTTTTTTTTCAATTACAAAATAATAATTTCATCTGTTGGTTGGGCTTCAACTAATTCTATATTATGTTTTACTTAAGCGAATGGATATTGAAGATTAATTTTTTCATTCAAGAAAAACTAAAATTAATTTTTAAATAGATCATTATATCCTAAAAATAAATTTCAGTTATTAATTCATTATATAATTTTTCAGAACCCCAAAATAGTTATAAGAATTTATCCAAAATTGATAAAAGTAATACATTAATCCATAAACCTCAAATATAAACACCAATGTTCAATATAATATATTCTATAAATATTTATCCTTAATAAAAAACTAAAAATGTCAAGAAAATTATAATTAAATTAATATGAATGATGTGAAAATTTTATCACCAAACAACATAATGTAAAACATGATGTCACATACCATACATGTGAAATCATTAATGAAACATTATCTTAAATATACTCATAATTTCAATATTTTACATGAATCACCATTACACCACTAAAAAAATTTATTCAATAATTTAACTCAAATTTTCTTCCTTAAATGAAATCACATCCATGAAAATATTCTTTCTTTTACCTTATTCATATAATTTCCCTAAATACAAAGATATATTGTCTAAAATAACTTAATTACTTAGCCAAAAAATCACTTTTCAATTTCATTGTAATAAAAAAAATATATTCACAAAATTCTATAATCAAAAAATACATAATCATAAAATATTTCATCAAACCTAAAGATATATACATCATTAAACAAAATTTTTGATAAGTCACATTTTTTTATTATTCCATACAATGTCATTACATGACGTATCAGAATAATAATCCATGAATGTCAATATAATATTACTGAATACAAATACATCTTAATTTTAAAATCCCAATACATTGTTACATAACACTTTTAAATTCTGTAGTAAACACACTACCAATATTTTTTCCATTATTTCATAATGGATCTTGTCAATAGTTATAAATATTATTCATATATCAAATTTTTTAATCTCAATATTTTAATATTTTATTTTATGTAAAAATATTAAAATAATTCATATAATTCATATGTTACATGTACATTAATTTCATTCATCTATATTGCACATAAATTTTCTAATTCTTTATTCACATGACCGTTATAATCTTTATCTAGAGGTTTAATATTTTAAACTATTGAATGAGATGTTTATTTATCACTTCCGAATTTAACTATTACTAAAACATCATAATACTCCATTGAGACATTTCAAAAAATTTCTATTCTGCCATTCTCAACATGTATAATGATGAATCTCTTTCATCCCATGGTTATTATCACCTAATATTCTATTTAAACCAATCGTTCTTTTAGTTTCCGTGTCTCGAAACTCACCCATGTTGATATTATTAATCCCAGAATGAGTATATTATTCATGAATTATAACATTCATTCATATTCTAGATCTCATGTCATTTGGTTCCCAATGAGGATAATTAGTCTGTTATAATTCATATAAAGTGTTTTCACAATGTCATTGTACTTAAATCATTTGATAAAATCAAAAAATCCATAGTAAGAGAAGAAAAACTCAATTAATAAATCACTAAAAATCGTTAATAGTATATCTAAATCATGAATCCTTTTTCAAATTTATTTTCAAGAGGTTCAACCTAGAATATTCAAGTATATCATCTATTGAAATATTTCATTATGGATTATAATAAAAATATTGTATAACATCAGAATATCATACTAGAGTTCCAAAACATTTGTGTAGTAAGGGTACACTCACCATGCACTAGAATGATCCTTTATATATATCTGACCAAATATTTTAAGGGTTATAACCCCTACATGAAACTATTCGTACAATATATTAAATTGAAGTATCTTGACATGGATGAATTACTAGAAACACCATATAATATAAATATAATATTAATTAATATTATAGAAAGACAAATTCTTATATTACTTTATAGATTTATCATATGTAATAAATGATTTATGAAATCCAGTTATAACGGTATCCAATAAAATGTCCTAATACCAATTGTGACAACCATAACTCCAACATCCAAAAAAACATGTCTTATTTGATTTATTAGAAATAGATACAAGTTATTTACTCTCAAAAGACCATATATTATAGTAGTCTTGGTAATATATAAACATATATTTATCCTATTTTATATTGGAAATACAATATAAAATATATTGAAAGAAAATAATCTGCATCATTAAATTCATTTCAATGATTAATAAATTAAAAAAGGGGAATATAAATAAATAAAAGATAATATTAGAATATCTATAAGGGTTAATAAATACGTTTATTTCATGAAAAAAGATGATTTTAACAATGAAATATTTGATAATAAAAATATTGAGCAGCTGCTTGTCATTCGAATTTTTATTATTTTTGATAATTTCTTCATCCCATTAATATTTGTTTTCTAATATATTTGTTAAGTGATTCATATATAGTATGTCAAATATTTATTTTATATCTAATAAAATAGTGATTCAGTTTTTACAGATTTTAGTCTATTTGAAAGATAAGAATATTATCTTCATTTCATCTGTTTGTGTTGAAATCCAATTCAATTATGTCAATAGTGCAAAAATTCATTGATGCTCTAACAATTTTTCAAGTGATATTGTAGTTTTCACCTAAATAACAATTCATGATTATGATGTTATCTCATGAAATAATGAATATATTTCTAGGCACATTATACCATTGTATAAATTATTTTATTACTCGGAACCTTAGGATATGTAAAGACAAACATTTTATCTTCATTTTGATAGTTTACATCTAAGGTTAAAAAATTCTTTTGGATAATCAATGAATTCACCAATAATTTCGAATGTTTTATTCCATACTTCTAGAATGCTATATTTTTTAGTTCTTCATGGATATGAGGAGATTTTGACATAGGATTGATTTGATTCTTAAACTGTTACAATTATTTTGATATTTACTAAAAATAAGTCTTGCGGGTTTATGGCTGAATATGATGGGAAAAGGCTTAAAAAATTCTGTGACGTATGATATTATTTTATTTAGATTTTCTGGAAACATTGTTCATATCCTACGTTGTTATACATAACATAAGGAATCAACCCTATATTATGTTGAAAAATTTGCAGAAGGAATATCAACCCTACATTGGAGTGTGGGTTTACAGTTTGTAACCCATCTTTTAGGAAGATGAACATATGGTTTGTCATTGTTACGTTCAGGATTTATGAAAATAAGGATGAATGTATGAATCATAATCCCTAAGATATTTTTTGATCCCAATGTTACATTCATATGAAATTATGGTTAAATAACCATATGTTATATAGTTGAACAATATATTTGTTGTTTTTTAGATAAAGAAACCATAAGTTTGTCTTTTCATGAATTTTTTTTAAATCTATGATATTTTACGCTATTTCTGCAATGGTCTTCTTAGTATTAAATATCATTATAAATATTTTTTATGATCTATTCAAATTCTCAAATAAAAGAGATTAAATCCTTCATATTTATAATAGATGTTACGAATATCTTTTAATAAATTGATTTCAAATATTCAATATTTATAGTGAGTCTATTTTTTTAGGTACAACTTAGAATATATTTAAAGTGGTTTGAATGGATTTAAATAAGTGTTTCAAATTTTTCAGTGTCTCTGTTATTTAATAGATATTATTGGAAGAGTTATTCAAGTTATTTTGAATAAGTTTATTCAAGATTTATTCAAAAAGAATAAAGTGGAACCAATGATATTTTATTATAGTAGATATTTATGGAGGATCTTAACTCTGTTAATTTTTACTATCCTAAAGAGGAGGAATTATGTTATAATAGATGGCTATTTATTATATATATATATATATATATATCTATGTCAGGAAAATAAAATACATAATGATGAAAAGTGGAAACATGATTAATCTGTTAAAAAGAAGGCATTGAAAATATTTATAAAAAGGATCGATGATTTTGAAGGGAGAAATATTTATTTGTAAATTCAAATTCCCTCATAGTTTAAAGACAAAGGATGCTTAAAAACATGGTCTAATCTATTTAATGTTTTTTAGGAAGAAGAATTTTGATAGACATTGAACATTTTATAACTGCTACATATGTGAGGTAAATGTATTTCACAAAAAACATCATCTCACCTATTATATTTTTGAGTATCGAATACTCGTACCTAAACATGGTTGAGTTTCTGCTTCTCAAAATAAACTGTGGATATTTCAATTCCCTATAAAAGAACCAAAATTCCCGGTAAAATCCTTATAAGGTGTCAAATTTCAGTACTCAGTTGTTGATGGTCTTGTGATCATAGGACCAACTAGTGAAAATCACCAAGATCGTTGAGTAGAGAATATGTGTTTTGGTATAGGGTATTTTTATAACCCAATAAACAATAAATCCTTGTTTTATTTTCATTAATTTTTTTCTAATTCTCACTCGACTTTACGAGAGAGGATAACAGTCAATAGATTTTAAGAGGAATTCTTTAAAATTCTTGAAACTTTTAAAAGGACACAATTCATTGTGTCTTAATCATAAACATCCCAACCCAACAATTAGAATCATGGGAAGGGATATTCTAATTTTTTGGCTCTAAAAATCCTGCATTAATGATTCAAAAAAAGAAAAAGATCAATGGAAAATTTTAAAGAAGGTATGTAGATGGTCTGTGCTCCTTATTTTATTGGTGATAAATATGGATGATGTAAAGCTTGTATGACTATATATATGTATAAACCTGGTTTCAATATTTATACAAATATTTTCAAACCTTATGAAATATATAGATAACAAGAAATGTGGGATTATGATAATGATGTTGAGTATGATATTATTTCAAAAGTGATAATGAAATTATATGTGGTCATTTGTCTAATGAATTTAATCATGTTTCTTTAATGTGATAATGACTTTGAGATGCGGAAGACTGTTGTAGTTACATATGAAGGATCTGAAAATGTCATATAAAAAATGTAGAATACTAAAAAACCTAAATTTGACACATTCTAGATACATGAATATGAGAGGATCACTATTATGAATGGAATATTAACATAAGCTGTTAATGATGTTGTTGTCTTGGGAACTCCAATTCGAGAACCAAATTATGATTTAATGGTAATTAATGTTTTACCTTCTGAGTAGAATGGAATTTCATCTGCTATTCGACAATCCACACCAGTTAAATAATTAATGATGAAATAATTGATCATAACCATGATGACATACAAAGAAGAGATGCATGCAAAAGATAAATATCATATTTTTATCAAAAAAAACATCTGCACTCAAAGTTTCGATTGATGTATTTTCTAATTCAGATTCATTCCATTCATATTCATCTGATGAGATACCATATCTATCATTGAAATTTGGAAATATTTTTAAAAGGAGAAAAGATATATTGATGTTTAATAACGAGAAATAAGTCAGATGTTGTTAGTGTAAAAAGAAAGGTAATTTGAGACCAGATTGTCCTTTTCTTAAAGCTCAAAGGAAATATGATATATAAAAGAAATGAAAATAAAGGAATAAATATTATTAGTAATGCATATGAAGATCCAAGTGATGAATCTATTACAAACTCAAAAGGTGACCATGAAAATCAAATGGTAAATTTATGACTTATGGCTCATGCTGATGAGGTACAATATTCATACTATAAAAATTCTAATTATGATGTTTGAATTTATTATTAACATAAAAATATTTGTTATATGATTGAAGATAAATTTTATTCCATACGTAAATATCATAAAAATTATAGAAAATCATATGATTCTATTTCAAATTTTAAATAACGTTTGTCAAAACAGATTACCGATTTAAGGTTAAATTCTTCCAATCTTTTTATGATATGCATGAAACAAAAATTAGTGAATTTTTCTTTGATGTTGATCATATTTACAAATATTAAAGTATATTTATTAAAGGAGTGAATTATTTAAATAAAATTATAGGGAAAAATTAAATTAATAATGGAAAACTTTGTATGGGTAGTAATGAATAAAATCCCAAATTATATAAAAATTATTTTGTTCATACTTTAGAAAATATATAAATATATTATTAAATTTTTTTATTGTGGTATTAATGTACATTATTCTAGTGAATGTTATATTACAAAAACAGTATTTTTTTGTGACACGAATGCTAATTATTCAAAATCGTTTTCTAGTTTTTTATAACATTGTTTATTAAAATAAACTTATTTGGTTACATAAATTATTAATTGCATACATTTCTTGACCCAAAAGTATATGAGTGCCAAAAGGCACTTCTATTTGATATTTTCTAGGTATGCAACACATAATGTCATTTTATAACATCAATTGTATGTTTGATGATTATAGAAATTTATTTTATTTTTATTAATTCTTTTTAAAAATTCTATAATAGTTGAAACATTTAATCAAGGAATTATTTCATTTTGAAATTTAATATTCTATTTAAATTCACTAGCTATTTTATACAAGGAGATATTTTTTTCTTATACATTTATTTTTTTAATATATTAAATCTTTTCACACTATTATTTTATTAAATTAATTATTTAGTTGATTTATTTTATTAATCAATTACCATCAAAGGTTTTATAAATAATTTAAGTAAATGGTTATCTTCCATGTAATAATGTCATTAATGTTTGACTATTTTAATTAATTATGTGTTCTAAAATAATCTACTTCTATTTGTGGTATAGTGTTCTATTAATAGATTAAACTTTTTTGGTCATTTATGGAATGTATAATATTTTAATTAAATTCGATAAATGTTTGAACATTTTTCAATTAATTTATTTAGATGTATTATAATTAATTTGATTGAAAATATTTTTAATAATAATATTTTTAAAAAATTTAAAAAATTAATTATTCTTTTATTTATTTTTTAATATATATATACATTCTATTTAAATTCCATGAAATTTATTTATTTAAATTTGTTGAATATCATAAAAATTTACTCATTGTATTAATATGGGTTATTTTTAATATTTATAATCTCTTTTTATGTTTCATTATTATGTCATGAATTAAATGGTTTAATACATTCATTCCGAACCCTTTTATTCATTTAGTTATATATGTATTCATGGCTCGTTGATTATCTATTTTTATCTTTTTAAAGGAATAATAATTTTTTTTTTCTGTTTATAATGTTTTATTTATACTGAACATATTTTGAAATAACTCATATTTTTTATATTTAATGAAAATTTATAAAAAAAATTCAGATTGTATTCATTTTTTATTTTGTTAATTTTAAATACAAAAAATGAATTATTTTTTATATTTGTGGAACTTATTGAAGAATATTTAAAATTTTAAATGCTAATTTTTTTTTCTAAAATTGAAAATATTTTTAAAAAATTTTATTGGTCAAATTATAAAAAAATTAAATATAAAATTAGATGTAAAGTTTCAAATATTTTCAAAAAGGGGGATGAAAATTTAGTTTTGAACATAATATTTTATTTTATTTTTTATTTTTACTTATTCATTATGTTTTAATTTAATCTAAAATTCCATTTGTTTATAATAAAGTATAATTATATTGTAATATTTAATTTTCTGAAGATTATATATTTTTGATAGCTACAAAATGGGAGAGAAATGGTTGGTATTGGGATTGAGTTTTGTAATTATCAAAAAGGGGGATATTTTTGAGTGGATCTATTTCATTCCCATTTTTATTTTGTTCTGATAATTACATCAACCCATGAATATTTTAATTTTAAAAAATTTGTTGTGTGTTTCAGATTAATAATGTCAAAGTATTTAATTTATTTGTGACGAAATAGTAATCGAATTCTTACAGTGTTTTTTACATTCTAAATATAATAATATTATCTTAATTTCATATATTTATGTCAAAATACAATTTTATTGTTTCAGTAGTGAAAAAATTCACTGATGTTTTAACATGTTATTCTAGTAATATAACAGTTTTCAGCATAATGTTAGATCAGAATTGTGATGATATCTCAAGCTAAAAGGAATTGATTTTTAGGTGCATTATACCATTTGATTGATTTTAGAAACACTCGAAACATTAAGCGATGTAAATACAATAATTTTTTCTTCATTTCATCTATTTATATAGAATGATAAAAAAGTCTTTTAGTGGTCAATAAATTAAACGATGATTAGGAATTCAGTTTTCCCACTGTATTTTTCAATAATGTTTTACTCTAGTAATTTATGATATCTATAGATGTGGATGTAGGATTGATTTGAATTTTTGAACCATTAGAAATATCATGATATTTACTAAAAATAATTAATGAGAGACTAAGTCTGAATCAAATAATAAAGGCCTCAAAAAATTTAGTGAAATATGATGTTAAGTTGTTTACATTTTCTGGAAACAATTTCCATACCCTAAGTTGATAAACATAACATAAGGAATCAATCATATGTTACGCAAAAAAAATTAATGTAAGGAATATCAAACTTACATTTGAGTTTTTTTTTACTATTTTCAACCATATTTTCAAGATGTTGAACGTATGGTTAATCAATATTATTTTTGAGATTTCATGCTGATAAGGATAAAAGTATGGATCATCATTCTTACATTAGTTATTGATCCCTATATTATGTGAAGATAAAATTATGCATATGTGACCATAGATTATAAATTTTAACACTTAGTTTGGTATTTTTTGTAACATAAAGGAACCATACATTTGAATTTTCAACAACAATGTTTTAAACACATGATATTTTATGCTATTTCATCCACAATATTCTTAGTATTAAAGATCTTTATAAAATTGTTTTATGACCAATTCAATGTCTTTCATGAAACATATTAAATTATTCTAATTTTTATGGGACTTTATGAATCTATTTGAATAAATTGATTTCAAATATTCTATATTTATTGTGCATGTATTTTTGAGGAACTGTTTTGACTATATTTTAAGTCGATTGAATGGATTTAAATGAGATTTTTAAATTTTTCAACAATGCTATTATTTTAGAGATATTATTGGATGATTTATTAAAATTATTTTCAATTCATTTATTTGAGAATTATTATATAATAATAAAGATGAAACAATGTTATTGTATTCATGGGGATGTTTATGATGGATATAAACTCTATTTATTTTTGGCTATCCTAATGAGGAAGAATGTTGTAACAACATCTGGATATTAATTCTCTATATATATCTCTCTTGGGGAGGAATTTAAAATACACAACAAATAAATGCAGTGATGTGAATACTCTACTAAAAAAAGATGAAATTATTCATAAAAAATCTCAGTGCTTGTAAAGAGATAAATATTTCTTTGTAAATTACTATTCCCTCAAGGTGGAAAGATAAAGGAAACCTGCACAAACATGGTATAATATTTTTTTATTTTTTGATGTAGAACAATATTACTTCAAATTAATAATTATTTTACTATTAAAACTGTGAGCTATACCTATTTTACCACAAAAAATATATCATCTTTTTTCTTTGGTAGTATCAGCTACTAAAACTCAGTCATGGTGATGTTTCAACTTCTCAAACGAAGATGCAGATACTTCGGTTCCCTGTAAAAGAACCATAAGTCCCTGTAAAATCCTTGTAAGGTGCCAACTGACTATACTCATTTGTGTATGGTCATGTGATAAGACGACCAACTAGTGAAAAGCATCATGCTCTTGGAGTATAGAATTTGTGGCGTGGACTAGGATATTTATGTGCCTCAATCCAATGTGCATCCTTTTATTCTTTTCTTTTATTTATTTCTACTATTTTCAAGACTTTTATAAAGAAACAAATATCAAATAATTTCAAGAGGGATGTTTTAATATTATCAAGATTTTTTAAAGGATGCAATTCACTCACTCCCACCCCCCACTTCTGTCTCCATCATATACATCCCGATCTAACACAAAACACATACCATTAAATAAACACATTAGTTCATTGAATATCGATAGCTAATATCAACATATAAAAAAATTATTATAAAAAATATAATCTTAATAATGTAAATATAAAATTGAGAACATTAATTTTCATGTCACCTCAACCAAGATATCATGAATATTACATACATGGTCTCTAAACCTCGAAAACATTATTAATAATAGTGTGAGTTTCCAAACAATACCCATAAAATATGGAATTCTAATTTTCCTTTACATTATATATGTATATGCATCATGGAGATATATAGAATTAAACCACACCTATCACATTCATGTCGTTTTCATTACAAAAAGTAGTAATTATCTTCCCAACTCATTATCCAAATTCCTTATAGTTTTACTATTATCTGTATTTAGCAATGAATATAGAACAGGAATACATCACCACCCAAAAAAACATCCCGATAAAGAACAAATGTTGGATCATTTTTTATATCTTTTGTGACATATAAATAGGTATTTAAATTTTTTAAAATACCACTACAAGAACATTGGAAATGTTCCAGTGGAAAATAAAATATTAAATTCAAAATAAATTATAAAAATATAAAATTTCAAAATATGAATGCAAATTGTTTTATTTGAAAATAAAATTGGAAACTTGTAAATTTGTTTTCAAATAATTTTTTGGTCATGAAAAATGTTATGTTCCATTTATAATAAGAATATTAACACAACCATTACTTTTATATTTTTGCTAAAAAATCATAAGTATCTCATTAAAATAAAACAATAATATTTATTTTAAAAACAATTTTAAAAAATTATATATAATTTATAAATATTAATATAAGAAATCATATAGAAATAAAAAATAATCATATAAACTTTTTCTGCATTTAGGGACATATATAGAAAGTATTTTTTTCTAATGATGGAATAAGTTTGGTATTCCATAAGAATAGTTTCTTCTTCATTTCATGTACCATGGGGAGAAAAATGGTATTATTACATGAAAATTCCATTAAACGGAAATATTGAGTTAAATTGAAGGGAATCATCATATATGTATCTAATTTTTTTCCATAATGGAAATTGAAAAATAAATATCTCCAAAATAATAATATATTATAAAACAAATCCCTTAAAAACATAGAATCGTTGATGTGGGAGTTAATAAATTAATTGATTATGGGTAGATAATTTAAACCACAAAAATTATATGAAAATTAAAAATAATACAATAAGAATTTGTTTTAAACTAAATCATGGGAAACATACTCAATAAAGATGAAGTATAGTCCTATGAATAGATAGTAAGTACTGAAGCACATTACCACTTGGTAATATTCAACTCAAATCCCCTTTGATGAAATAATTTTCTTTATAACACAATTTAAAATTATTTATTACAGAATATTGGTATAAAATATAAAATTTATAGTATATAAAATTAAAAATGAAATTACGTAAAAACATTAAAATATATCTAAAAGTGTTATCAAAACAAAATACCTTACCTTATGCTAAAACATAGTTTATCCTTATTTAAAATCATGAATAATAAATTTAAATTAATTAAAATTATTTATAATAACCATATAAGAACATTTAATATCATATAGGATCCAGTTTTAACATTTAATATCTTATTTTCTAAATATGTTTTATTATTGTTAGTATTTTAGGTGTTAACTGTTTTGTTTTACTTATATGTTTTGAATTGGTAGTTTTAGTCCTTGCATCTTGATCATGGTTAAATCATATGAATAATTTCATTCATGAAATTGAAATCATATAAATCCAATATATATATATATATATATATATATATATTCTGTCATCAATAAAAGATATCATAAGAAAAATGAATTACACCGTTCATGGAGACTGCAGATCATAAGTACACAAGAACATTGTTTTAACTTTTTGATAGATGGAAAAAATGATAGGTAAATAAAAATTAACCATTAACTGATAATTTTTATATCATATATATATGTATATATATTATATTTTGTTTATTTCTATACATTAAACGAGGAAATGAAAAATGGTGCACATCGCTTCATAGATGTGGTAGTCCACACATACACATGAGAGACACTTTCATTTTCCAATGGATCATCGTATGAGAAAGTAGATATCATATAGAAATTATAGAAGCGTAGTTATTTTATAAATTTAAAATGTATTAATTTGTTATATATTTATAAATTTTAATTTAATATTTTGATGATAGTAGAATTACATTACTATGTAGAGACATTATGTCATACACACATAAGAGTATTGTTTTCATTATTCCTAGGATGGAAATGAGAACGAAAATGGTTGAAAAAAATCAATAATAATTTATCATTATATTCAAGACACTTGAGTGATTTTTCAAGGATGTATAAAAAAAATTTATAGAATGCCAAATAAGAAATAAACGTGAAATATTTGTTAAAGATGATTAATTATTCTTTAGTATACTTTCGATGGATACCATTTTTTGGAAACATGAAAATTTATTTTGAGATGATAAAACCTCTAATTCATTGATAGGGTATTTTAGATAAAATTGGTCATTTTTTATTGATCTATATATGAAAAAAAAATTATGAGGAAAGGGTAAAAGTGACATGCATTTATAAGTGAGAGGAGGCTCACTCATTAGATTACATAAAGTATTAAATTAATATATATTTGTTTTAATGTAAAAGGTTCCATGTTTATATAATTTAAATATAATATTAGGATGAGTTCATATAATCCATTGAAATAATATTTGAAAAAATATTGGTGATTTTTTACACATATATCTTTGTTTTAACAAAAATTATCCCTTTTGATGATCGCCATGATAGAAATGTTTTTATACTCTTTACAGGTCATGAATGATGCTATAAAAGGAATAGGGAAACAAAAATATACCTTGGTTTATTTGAAAAAACAAATATAATTATCTAATATGATGATAATATTATTAATAAATTTAATAATTTAATACGATATTGTCTACTATAAAGTAACATTATTTACATTTTCTCAATACATGAAATATTATAATATAATATGTTTTTATCTCATATAAAATGGTTACAAAATTAAATTTATTCTCTGATATGGATGGTATTTTATTAATATAATCTTTAAATAAAATTGTTAGTAGTTTATATATCAGTTGAAATATTATCATTTGGTCATAACCATCGGTTGACCAACTTTAACCTAAGTTTTGGTAATGTCATTTTCTGTATTAAAGTTTTAAAATTATACATATATTGTGAAAATTGGATCATAAATGGAAATTTAATGACAAATTTGAAGATATATTATAACCTTGACAAAGTTTTATATTTTTATTTTATTTTTAAATAATTATAATAATATTATTTCTGTAAAATATCATTAATGTCATTTTTGGTACTCCTTATTTAATTTGAAATAAAGAACCTGAAAATTAGAAAATTAAAATATAATCAATTAATACATAAATAAAGTGTCATATTTATCATCAAATTTCATGGGATACATTATCTAATTGAATGAAAATTAATTTTAGTGATTTTAAATCCTATTTTTAGATTTTTTTACTCCGTGTAAAAGCATTGTGTTGGCATTGCATAAGCATTTAATGTAATTATATTATCACTAAATATAGTGATTAAATAACCTTTATAAATATTTCATTGACATTTAAAATATTTATTTAAAACAAAAAAGAGATTTTTTAATACCCTTCACAAAATATTATAGATATTAAAATCAAGAAATTAAGATTTTATAATATAACCTTTACATTATTATAAAATACATAAATATAATGTTAAATAGAAATAAAATTTTATAGAGTATATGTATATATAATTATGGATAAAATATAATCATCTTTTGAATGATATGAATGTTTTGTAATATATATCAAACTATATTACATTACTTTTATACCTGAATAATCTATTTACCTTTTTACGTGGTAAGAAATTTTACCACGATTACTAATAAAATGGCCTATAAATAGAAGGTTCCCATTTAGTAAATTTGAACCATCTAATTTTAAATAAAAATTATTTTTTATTATTAAATATGTAGAATTGGCCATAATAAATATTTAATATAATCCCACAATATGCAATGAAAAATAAATCTCTTGAAAAAAAATGTTTTCTTATGTATAATTTTTAAACACAAGTATTCATATAAAGTAAATTTTACTTGAATTTAATTGTACTAATAATAAAATAAATAACATAATTTTAATGTTAAATTCATTATAAATCAAAATGGGATATTTTAAATTCTTCAAAAAAATTAAATTTTATATAAAAATATGTACTTTTTATTTTTCATTGAAAAATACAAATTTTTTAGAAATTTTGAAAAATTAGTTCTGGTATAATTTTAAATTATAACGTAAAACATGATATGATTATTAAAAAAAATATAATTTATAAAATATCTAAATTTTTTATGATATTCACTCAGAATATTAAATAATAAAAAATTTAATGAATTTTTTTTTGAAGAATAAAATGTAATTAACAATTCAAAATTTTGTAAAAACTATACATACCAACCTATTCAACAGCTAGGTTATAAAGGTCATATTTCAAAAATAAATTCTTATAATAAATATCAAATATTTTATATTCTTGATGTTGTTTAATACGAATGGTATCATGATTATTAGTATTTGTAAACTAAATTTTTTCGGTACTATAGTCTATTACACATCCAACTAACACAATGTTGGTTAACTCCACTATAGCGGTGTCTATTTTAGGGAGATATTGAATTAAATGGTGGGAGGAAATATTCTCTTCAACAAATCACTCTAGAGTGTATAGGCCCCAAGAAAAAAGAGATTTGAATAGAGTATACTAAAAAATAGTTAATGGACACACCATAGAGGTTGTTGGGATACATTTATGTAGATATGTAGAATTTCGTTTCTCCACATTATATATCATATTCATTAATATAGTCTGGATAAAATATATAATACTTAACCATAGTTAATGGACCACACTATAAAGGATATTAGGATTGTTTTTGGTGTCTCAATAAATTTTATAACCACCCTTCTATATAATATTTTTCATTCAACCAAATATTCTAGTAGTGAATAAATACCATATCTATATTATTTTTCTATTCATCATTAGAGATGACCATTTCCTATATGTGAATTTTTTGTAGATTATCAGAACAATGGTTACTTTTATATCAACGAATCATTTTGAGGGTTTTTTTAACACATATAAATTAAATTTTTTAATTTGATGATCATTATTTTTGGGTAAATACTATAATTGATTTTATTTAAAATGATGATGATGTATGATGGTGATATTATTTTTCACTGGAAATTGATATTTTTAATAGATGAATTTAAATGATCCTATAGAGGACTGATATATACATAATAGAGTGAATAAAAAGAATATGCGAGTAAATTATGATACTAAAAAGTTGATTTTTTATAATAAACATTAAGTGTATTTTTGTTCAAATTAGAATATATGAAGAAGAACCACTATAATTTTTTTTCTACATAGAATGTATAAGAAAAAAAATATAAAAGTAAAAATATGTGCTTCTAAAAAGTGATAGTGTAATGTAGAAGAAGATAATTCATGTTACTATTTAATGAAAGGAAATAAAATTTAATTTTTATTTAAAAGATGAATGATTTTTGTGATACTAATAATTAAATATATGAATCAATTTAATTATTATATTAAATTTAAATTAGGAAGAATATTGTTTCAATACCCATACAATAGGACAAAACTCGGTACTATTATAAAAGTCTATTATTTTCATGAAAATGTTTTTCATTAAATAGTTCATCAAGAACCTATGTGGTGGATGTACTGATTCATATTCATGTAATGTGAAATAATAATCTCCATGGTCAAAACATGCATGAAGTATATCAAAGAATAAATTTAGTGGATTTTGGGGTCATAAAGGAATCTAGTATACAACAGAGACTAGATTTCCCAGATTTAGCGGTGAACCTTTTATGTTTTTCTCTTCATTGTGTGCTAGTGTTAAGAATTGAAACATGAAATAAAGAAAATAACATAGGGAAAGAATTATCCCTTCTCATTAATAATTTACATAGGTCAATTGAAATTAGAAAATGGTCAATAAGATTTTATTCGATAACGGCATTCCAAACCTGATTCACCCCATCTTGGTGTGGTTTATATCAAAATTGGATCTCTCATAAAACATGGATTCCATTGATCAAACTGATGAACTGGTAAAATGAATCTAAACCTCAAAATTCATTGTTCCACATGAACAAAAGGTAGATTTATTCAAAACAATGGTATCCTATGATATAAAATGATCTAGATAAGAAGAGATTCTACAAAAAACATTATCAATAATCATTATAATCGAAAACATAAAAAATAATAGAATTTAATTCTATGATAATCGTAATGAAAACCAAAAAAAATCATAGATGTTAATTCACAACCAATATATTATATGTACAAATTCTCCCAAATTTGAATAAGATAATTCATAAGATATTCAGATGAAATTATTCATCAATATTTTATCTTCATATCTCATTATCATATTTTAATATTCTTTATGAATCCTTTGGTCCTTTTTATAGATGATTTTGTAACATGCTCCGACAATCAAAATTTTATATCTCATGATATAGTTGTAACTGCATAAGGACAATGTTTACATGATCAGTTGAAATCATCCCAATATATTGATTAGCTTCATTCCATCAGTACATAATCTGTCTATGTTCTGGGGAATTTTATAATTCTATTTTTTCAGTTCTTATGAGAAAGAAATGAAATAAAATCATGAAGTATAAAATCATCAATAATTAACAAAAATGTAAAAAAATATTCTGATTCATAGTCTGATTTGGGTTAACATGGATAGTGTGTGTTTATAACTCAGTTACTAATCAATCATGTCTAATTTTATTGTTCAATCTATCCATGTACATGACTGATTATCATTAGAAAACAAGTTATATTGGATTGAATAAGTAATTGATTTCTATGTATAAAAATATTTAAATTTTCTTTTATCAATGTGGTTAATGTCATTCCACCTCTATATGCGTCTCCATATTTTGGATTAATTATACACCCTATACCATTATCTATGTCAATTAAAAATCCTCTATTGAGTCGCTTCGAAATAAATGACATTTAATGTTAATAGTTTCCATCCATTACTCCTACAATTTAACCTCATATATATAAATATATATATATATATATATATATAATTTCTATACATCACGGATTTAAGATCTTCATTAAAATGGGATCTTCATATTCATAATTCATGTTCTATTTCACATTAAAAATTATCTATATAATACTTTAAAAAATAAAATTTATTTAAGGATTATGTAAATTTAAATATGACATCCCCATATCCTAAGGAATATTCAATGATTTTTTTTATTTTTAATGATCTAGGAAATGTGGAATCTTATTTTGATTTATGATCTTCCCCACTTTTTTTTATAGTTTTCAAATCCCATGGATAACTCCACACATTTTAATCATCATAGCAGATTATGGTGTTATATGAGACATGAATATCTCGTAGAAAACTATTCATTGAAAAACATCCAGATTTTTTAGAATGATATATGTTTAAATGATTATATATCTTATACGTCAATTTATTTATGTAATGACAGGGACTCCTTTATACCTAATTTACATTGGCTCATGAATTATTTATTTCATTTCATTATACTCATCTCCCAGAAGACTTTAAATATTACACTGACATATATTTAATAAATGTAACATGAAACCATAAATAAAAAAATTATTAAATAGACTCATGAATCAATTCATAGTATCTTTATATTGTCAAAGTGTCCTAAACACCATTAAATAATGATATTAGTAGTCTATAATCTATTTGTTTCATGATTAGTACTACATATAAAATCAACTAATTGAGGTCAACATTAAAATCCATGTTTTTATTCACATAATGATTTTTTTCAATTAAATGACTCTTCAAGAACCCCAATCATCAAGGGGTTTTTAATATATACCTTTATAATATTCACAAATATACGAAACAACACATTCACTCTTCAATTTCCAAAACATTGATAATATATCCTTATATATCCCACTATAGTGTAAAAACTTCTTTTCTTGTACCCCTTCATCATCATTTACAAAAGTTAATAGAGTCTCTACCCCTTTATATGAAATGATTTTTTATTCTCCCCCATTATGAACAAACACAAATAAATAAAGGTTAGAATATAAATAAATAACCTTATAATATTTTTTTTGGGAATACACCAAAAAAATAATTCTTTCATGTGGGATGGAATAAAATAATCATGTATTTATTATGATGTATATACTTTTTTTAATGAAACATATTCCATTGATGTCTATAAATGTTCAACCTTCTCGTAGATTACATGGTTCTTCACATCAATTTTGTTCAACCAAAATTTGTTTTCCAATGTTATTTATAAGATGTGTTATATTTAATCATCACACAGAATAACAAATGGTTATGTGGAATTCACCATCACCGATTCTAGTTGTGAATTAATAAATATTATTTTTATTTTGGATCTTCATAAAACCACATACTCATCTTTATTTATGATTAAGGTGAATAATTTTTTTGTTATAATGTTTCAGGAATCACATATTCCTCAAATAATGTATACCCATTTAAATGCAATTTACTAATCGTAATATCAATTTTCTAGATAACCGTCTGAATATATATGAAGTTCAAAATTTATATATTTTTAATTTCTATATTAATTAATAAAATTTATCTTGAAATTTCAATAGAATCATTTTTATGACCTAATATGTGACATCATAGGATTAATTTAGAATCCATAAAAAATGGTAAACATAGACAATTTTTCTAGTCTAGGTACTGTCACGTATATTTGAATTATGATAAGTCTTCATAATAATATTTTATCTAAACTTATTCTGTTTCAATAAGTAAGAAACACAATCTTTTATGATATTTTAGTTGATCACTCTCTCTATTAATTCTAGGAAAACATATTTTACAACTCAATAGTGTAATATATGTTCTAAGTGAAGTATATAGATAGTGGTCTTAATAAAATTCAAATAGAAAATGTATATCATCTCATATGACATTAAAATAATAATATGTTTCATCATGTATGAATATACTTTCATACAAGATTCTTTATTTTTTTCTATAATTAATAATATCATATATGTACTTAATTTTATTTCATGACTCTTTTTCAACGTCCTTGATATAAGGATTACAATCTACCATGCCCTTCTGGATTTTTTTCCTTAAATGTTTTCCAACAATCACAAACATGTTTATGGAACCTTATTAATCAAAAAAATAGTATTTACATCATTTATAAATTTAATAAATCGACATTAAGTATAAAACCAATCATTTGATCAATATAAACCTCTTACTATTATCCACCATCCATGAAGGGTTGTATTAAGTTAATTTAGAACCTTTTTTAATTTCATTGAGAACATATAAAAGAATTATTTTTATTATTTCATGACTAGAGACTATAGAAAATATCTCCTTAATATATATAACTATAATTATACAGTATCATTTGTACAAATGGTGATATTTCTTCAGTGATACCTCAGTTTTCCCATAAATATAATCGCAAAAATCTAATTCATCGCTATAACAGTCACATTTCGTGGTTATAAAAAAATCAAGAATTATTCTTTTATTATTATATCATCACTTATTAAATTAATGATATATATTATATATATTATAATTATTCATCAATAAAATTTGTATATTTAATAACAGACAATTACTATTAAAATAACTTAGACTTTTACTAATTGTAACACCCATTATGTTGCATTCAAGAATATATTTTAGATAAAAAATCTTACTCATTGTCACATCAATCATCATTGCAATGATATTTTTCTCATCCCTAGAAATATCTTCATTGACATAGTAAATTATTAAAATCAAAAATAGAATGCATGTTTTATTCCATGTTATTAAATGATTTCAATTTGTGATTCTCCAATCTCATCAACAATAGACAATATAAGATGTAGTGAATTTTGATTCTATAAGACAATAAATTCATATCTAGCAATAATTATCATCATATTCTTATTAAAAACCCAATATCTCTCTCCACTAAGAGTATTTCAATGGAAAATTACATCATGTTCTCTCTCATTAAACACTCTGAAAATTATAACTCTAAAAAAGAACAAACATGGAGTTTAAAATACCATTATGTTTTTCAAGCCGATATTGATCTGGAAATACATATCAAAAATCATTATTCACTAAATTTTTCCAAATTAATCACTAATTGAGAATATAGAAAATCATAGTTGTACCGTTCCTTGAAAAATAATTTTAGGTACCAAGATCTTTTAAGATGGTGGTCCCATATCCATTAATAAATCATTATTTATCTCTATTAAAATATATTTTTGGGTGAATGGATAACTATATTAATTATAAATCTAATTATTTTCATGATATACCTCAAAATACTTGTTCTTATATTCAAATCCATTAATAGAATACAATATTATGATAAAAAATCAAATATTATTAACATCAACCATCTGAAAGTTCTCATACATCTTAATAGATTAAAATTCACTAAATAAAATATTGATATATGACATACAATAAAAAATATTTTCAAATTTAGCAAAATACTTATAACATTTGGTTGAATTAGAGTTATTCAGACTACACGAGTCTGAGTGTATCAATTATTGTGTTGTTTTATATCTTTATTCTTATGAATAATTACCACTGTTATTCCCTTTTAAAATATGTTACAATTATTGACTCTTATATGATTATACATTTTTATATTTCCTATAGAAAAATATTTCAAAATCATAGCATTGTTTTTTTGGACCCATTTTCTTTTTCTTCATTGAAAAATCTAATTAACCTTCATCAAAATAGTGGAACAACTGTTTTGATCATTAGAATATTGAAATATGTTTTGAATCAATACCCAAACCTTTATGGGATATCATGATTACTCCGTCATTTAATAAAAAAATAATTAGTTTAAATGGTAAAATAACTCCTCTTATCAAAATATTGAGAGGCACTTAAGATATTATTCAATAAAATATTGGTAATGAGATTTTATTTGGATTAATTTTTATTATCATGTATTTTTTCCTTCCAAATCATTTTAAACCAAGTACTACATTGTTTTAGAATATAAAAAGTTCTCTATCATAAAATAATATATCATTAAATATTTTTTTCTAGATATATTTAAAGAAAAACCATGTCTATATTCCTAGTATTTCCACCATTAACTACTTTATTAGAAACCTCATAAACTATTGAATTTTTTATTACTTCTCTTCCTGATAGATATTAAGTAAAAAACATCATTCATTGTCTCATGATGTAATACTTTAAAATTTTTTGGTGGGTAATGATCTATCACATATCATAAAAATGTACCCAAGAGATGTAAATCTACTATGAAATTTTAACTTCACTTTCAGGAGTTTTCATGGTTAGAATCTAAAAAAATTAAATTCAAATCCATAATTTATCATCATATAATAAATTATCATAGTGAAATTGTTTTCTAATAAAAAAATAATTTATTCCCATAAACACCACAGAAATAACATCTATATTAAAAATTGAATCTCTATATTCGGGAAAAGTATTAAACAAAATATTAATTCTATCCCTCAATGTATTCCCCTTATGCATGAACTTGTAATTATTATTATTCATTACGACATTACATTTATAACATACAGTACTATCACATGAATTAATGTGCATATTTTAATTCATAGGTGATGTAATTTCCTTGTTATTATTATTATTTTTGCTGAAACACTTTTTAGTGAATAACCATGATTCAAAAAATTTAGTTATAGTCACTATAGAAAAATAAAAAATATTCATAATGTAATAAATATGTTTTCAAGTAACTTTTAATTCTAATTAACTTCTTGGATGTATTTTTTTATATATACAAATTTTAATTCCTTTTTTATTTTTAGATTAAAAAAGTACTACTTTTGAGCCCTCACCTCCTCATTCCAAAAATATATATTTTATTTGGTAATATTAACAGTATAAAATATTAATTCAAATAATATATTTACTCACCATATCTTCAATAGAGAACATATATAGATCTCAATAATATACTTATCTTTTGATTTATCAATAAATTTATTTACTAAATTGTTGACATGGGGTGGGGATGTTTAGATAGGGATACTAATTTTGGGGATGTACACCCTAGTAGGGATGAAGTAGTTTATCCTTGGGTAGGGAATCCTAGAATCATGGATAATATTGAGCTATATAATTATTGAATATACATATAATATGGTTCTCATACTATGTAAAGGAAGGATTCATTACTTCTCTACACAAATCCTCATGATTATAAAATTTTATATTGTTTTCTTATAATTTTTTAAATAAAAAATTATATTATACAGATTAAAATAGATATGGGAGGGATTTAGTAGTGGATTGGGGATTTCGAAGGATTCCACACCTTACTAAGGTTGTTTGAACCCAAGGACTGGGTTTTATTTTACTGTTGCAATTTCTATTAAAAAATAAATAAAATATATGTCTAATTTATTTTACCAACATAATTGTTATTGTGGATATATAATTATATATAATTGTTATTATCGAAATATTGGATAAGATATCATATAATTATTAACTTTTTTGGCACACTACGTGGCCCATGATTATAATGAAACAAAAATGGGTAGACGATTAGGGCTTTATAAAGGATGTTCAGAGTTGTATTTTATAATTAGAATCTACCACAATTTATGGTACAAGAGATGATGAATGAAATTGTTCTATATTAAAATATAAATATAATGATCTGGTTAATGATAAGTTTTTTTATTAGGTGTGACGAAAAGAAAAACACTTCAATAATTATATGGAATACATAGTTTTTATGAGAATTTTTCTGAGTGGGAAAAAATATCACTCAATTCTCCAAAAACCCTATATGGAATAGATTAACAAGAATGAAAGTGTTGTAAAAATATCACATTCATGATATTTTAATGTTAAAAAACTCATAATTTTATCTAATGGTTTTACTCATGTGAGAATCAGTGATTATTTAACTTAATATGACATGGTTTCATTATTTAATGCAATGTATTATGAGAATATATCATAATGGGTCTGAATTATAATATTTATTCATTGATAAAAATTATTAATTCATGTAAGGATAATGTTATGCTCAAAAATGGAATGAAATTTTGTTTGTAGTTCAAAATTAAATATTTTGTAACTATAGCCTACATTAGTTAGTTGGTCAAATTCCACTATGAAACTGGTGGAATATAGGCATAAGGCCAGAACAGAAGTATGTATACTAGATAGCCAATGGATACCCACTAACCTAATGGTACTAAGATAAATGTACCTTCCGTATTCTTATAAGGAACCAAGATTCTCGATAGATAGAAACTATCCAACCAGTGGATTTTTTATGTTTTCCAGGTCGGCCCAAAGGAAACCACTTAGTGACTAGATGATAGTGTCTAGGAAAATAGAGTATTTCTAGAACCATAGTTCTCTAGAAATCTGAAAAAAACCTCGATGGACGTTGTGATATAGATATGGGTATCCTGATAGGGTTTCTTGAGGATTTATTTATTTTTTTTAGAAAATGAATTAATCAACATTTCTAAAACTACATTGGCCACGATTGGATAATGGAAGACTCAATAGATCAATAGATCTCTTAAATTAATATAATTGGATTATTTTTAAAAAATAGTTTGTCGGTCAGAGTGGATACTCAAGAGGGGGGTGAATAGAGTTCCAATTAAAATTTCTATTCGAAGGATTTCTCTTAAAATCCCCCATCTTAAAAACTATGTTTAACTGTAGTGAATTTGTAAATATATAAAGGTTCAATTAGATTCTTAAAATATTGATTAGGTTTCAATAAATTTAATTAGATGACTAAATTAACTTTTGAATCTAATCTACTGATTTACAAATGTAAAAAACACATGATAATTTAATTATCATATTAACATTGAAATAGATTTCTATTTAAAAGTAAATAGTAGTGGAATATTCTATATAGGTTAAAAAATATGTAAGAATGACAGTTTTAAAACAAGAAGTTCAGTCTGAGGCCGAGACTTAGTCCTGTTAAACACATTATATAAATGTTGATCCACGCCCTGGATTGGGGTAAACAACAGTACAAAGACTGTCAAAGTCCTAAGACCTCTACCACAGTTCTACGTTGGAAAATAAAAATAATAGCAGACTGGCTATCCAGGTCACATATGACCTCTAACACTATCAACAGTTGGATACACAATAGTTTTGGATGTTTTGTGTGAGGATTTAAAAATTCATCAGTTAAGCACAGGAGTCAGTGTGTGTATGAAGTATTCAGAGTTCACACACTGCTCGAAAGGTTACTAAAAGTATCACTATGAGAGTAGATATGAGTTTAGAATTATCTTGTGATGTGAAGTGCTGTTCAAGACTCTTTTGATTAATCAGTAATGTTTCTGAGTACTTCTCTGGTTTTTTTCTTGAAAACTGAGGGTCGTCTTCTTCATGTTCGTTTGATCATCTTGAGTGAATGAAGATCTCGTTGTAGTTCTCCTTGGATAAGGTGAATCTTGTGTTATCTTCAAGAATGAATGGCTTTGTTTATGTACATTATTCTTCATGAATTCATGTATTCTTTCTTTTCTGTGTGTATTAGCCACTTTTCAGCACACTTCATCCCTTATTTCACAGCCCTTTTTGCACAACATTTTTCAGTCCTTTTTTAGATTTCTGCTCTGGAAATGGTAATGACTATTTTTTTACAGGTACGAGATACGGTTTCCTGACATGCCAACATAAATAATTAAATAACATTAATTTCATTAAAATCATCAAATATGACCATTAGAATTATTTTAATAATATGGACAAAGTAGAGTTTAAGAATCAGTGATTGGTTATGTCTTTCATCAGAAACTCTTTGTCGGTAGACTTGTAACGGTGGACTTTGTATAGCAGTGAGATTTTATCGGTAGCTCTTTGTTCTTGTAACGGTAGCTCCTTGTATCGGTAGTAGTTATTCTGTGTATCAATTTCTCTTTGTACTGGTGACTCCTATTGGCTTCTTTGGTCTATCGGTTGCTCGTCTTTATATCGGTTAACTTCATAGCATTAGACTTGATTATACTGGTAGAATTACTCTATCGGTAGGACTGCTGTAACAGTAGCTCGTATCGGTAGCCTGTGAATACTGGTAGCTCCGTTCTGTACGAGTGATTAAGGTGCATATCAGTGGCTCGTTTGTACCAGTAGTGGTAGATCCTCTTCTATTGGTAGACTTGATCTCTCATTGTCGTCCTTACTGGTAGACTTATACATATCGATAGATGTATTCTATTTTAATGATTGTCTATTTAGTGTATCGGTATCCTCTGTTTATCGGTTGACTATGTACCAGTAGGTGTCTATTTGTCTGTATCAGTAGCTATGTGCATACCAGTGGACATAACACTTATCTGTTCTATGCAAAACATTTTCCGATTGAGTTTGAATTATTTCAAAGTTCATACAAACATAGATAAACATTGATTAACATATATCAAAGATTATTTTAATATTATTATCAAATTGATAATAGAATTTCAAAGATTAAAATAATTAATATATAGATAAACATTATTTGCGATTATCAAAGTATGGGAATGAATAATTGGGATTTTCAAAATAGGTGAGGTCAACAATCTCCACCTTTGTGATAATCACAACTTATGATATTATAATCTCAGAATAATTAGTAATGTATCAGAGGATATTGAATTAAATCCAATTGTATCATAAAAAACAATATATTATAAAAAACCTGTACAAAATGAAAATATAAAACAAATGTATCATCGGGAAATGAATTAAATGTAGGATATATAATATTTCACCCCCTTTGTCATAAATAATATCAGTTCTCACCCAGATATGTTTCCCTTAGATATTTTTTCTCCCACATTGTGATTAGGAAAAATTGGTAAAAAAAGAAAATATAGGAGAAGATAAGTAATAACGAGTAAAAGAAATTAAGATTTTATATATTCCGTGGAGAAAACAGATACAAAGAAATACATAAATGAAACAAAAATAAATACAGTTGATTCATATAAAAAATCTTAGCCACAGATCAATCCACATCCTCAAAATAAAATTTCCCCGTGGGATTAGAAGAGGATTCAGGTGTGGTGGATGTAGGTGCAGTCTTAGGAACGCCAGAAATGATAAGATGAGGCTGAGATACTGAAACTATTCTAGGCCTGTTCTGTGTAGCTCTCTGAGTGATAATTTGAGTAAGGCTTCAGATAGCATGGGCTGGAGTCATCTGAGCAGGAGGAGTAGCAAAGGCAGTGGCTGGTAAAGCTGGAGGTATAATCACTGGTCGAGCATCAACATGAAGGAAAGGATATAAGAGATTTCTAAAATCCATAATTATTCATCCTCCTCTCTCCCTTATAGAAATGAAATCATCGTTGTTTTTAATGATTTTTTCTAGTGCAGGGGTAAACTCTCTGAGTTTGCTGACTTGTTCTCTAAAGGATTGATTGACTGGTGGTAGGTTCATGTCTTCTAACATAATCTTGAAATGATGATTGAGATGATTCTTGGTGTAAACCCTTTGGAAATAGTAATCTACCTTGTATTTAACTTCTTTTTTGAGAAGTAGAATCTTCTCTCATGTAGCCTTGAACAATATTCATGATATCACTAGTGGTATCTCTAGTAGAATTTACCACATTGGTCAGATCATATGAGTCCATAGAGCAACTAGCTGATGCTAAACAAGCTCCTCCTTCATCAAAGCTCTAATCTGATGCAAATCCACTGAAGGTACCGCAGCAAGAGAACCATTAGAGAAGGTCGTAGTTTATTTGAAACTATTATTTATCCCATTAATAAAATTTTACACTACAAGAATATTGGGTGCTAACATTCTTCATTATGGGGTTCTTAAACTCCTCAAAAACTAAGACCATTTGACTGACCACACTCTTCACGTAAGCCAAATCCTTGTCTGCTTAAGATTAAGAAGTCATATAGGATTCTAGAGAGATAACTGATTGCTTAAGAATTTCAAAATTATCTGCTAGTCTAGATACTTGATTCAGGAATGTTATAACTTCACCCACTACCTCTGCCACAAAGCATGACACTTTTCAACCAAGAGAGTGTTCGAAGGACTTTTCCATATTCCTCATCTCTTCAATAAAGAAACTCTTTTACTCAACATCATAAGAACTCAAAGACTCTTTCAACTCAATCTTGAATGATTCAAGATCATACCTAGTGATAATATTTTCATGAACGACTAAAGGTGCTCTTTCAGACACAATTCCGGCCACTGAGTCAGTAATAATTGATTGAATTGATGATACTAGTGAAATTTTCATTCTTCTGACTTTTTTAACAAAACTGGCTTTTGGATATGAGTATAACTTATCCATATCATCATTTCTAATAACATATTCAGGTAACAACTCATATTGAATATCATAATTCACTTTTGTTCGACAAAGGGATGTCTTTTCATCAGAATCTGGATAATCTAATCCACAAACCAAAAAACCTAGGTCTTCTCCCCAGTCTTCAATACCATTTTCTACTGAAACATTTCCAAAATTGGTAGGAAGCTCCCCGTCAACTGGTGCATTCTCATATATAGAAATTTAACCCTCAGCATCTCTGTCTTCCACATCAGCATCCTCTAAAACTAATTTTATTTCCCCAATAGCAGGAATCTCCTCTGAAATAGGTACAGGTCTATTAACTTCATCAAACACATTAGAAATCGTTAGGGAGTGTCCAATCAATGGAATAAGGCTCAAGATGGCTGAAAGAGATGCTTCATTTTCATGAACATCTTCTCTATCCTCTTGAGCAGCCTCTTGCTGATATGATTTCAGCTGGACTTCCTTTTCTTGTGACATAATTTCAAGAGTTGGACAAGGACGAATGTCAGGATCTCCTCTATTTGATGTAAAGGAATATTCCTATTCTGAATTATCACTATATTGTGGATCTTCTTCATCAGGTCACAGACCTGGATCCCTCACTTCCTTAGGCCTTGAAGGATGATCCACAGGATTGAACTTATCAAATAGCTTCTTATCATCAGTAACCCACTCTCCTCTCCATGGGTTCCAGTTTATATTCATGTACTTACATACCGTGATTGTTAGATATTGTGATTGTGATACAAAAGTTGTTTCTTACCACTATTGTCTCATCCTGAGACCCCTCTACTCATTTTATATTAATCATCACTAAGATCAACTTGGAAAAGAATAATTCATTGATATTTTCGTTTGGTCTGGTCATATCCTCCATTTGAATCATTAGCATCTTGCCCAGATTCACCTTAACACCATGTCTCAAGAGATGTAACATATATATATATCTTCATATCTCAAATTTTCAATGTCCCATCTTCTTAGACATAGTACATGTTTCACAAATTTGAACAACAGTCTGTTTTCTCTATCCATTTCAGAAGAAACCACTCTTCACAACTTTCCACTACCAGTGAGCTCCTCTAAGGAAGTCTCAAAATCGAATATGTCACTTGTAGGTGGTACTATCTTCGATGAATATCCAAAAACTCCTTCATGTGGTACTCTAAGGTACACAATCCACTCAACAGATGAAAAGGCTATTTCCTTACCATTTTCCAATGAATCCATTCTGTTTTCTTCATTAGATTTCTCAAAACATACAAAATCATAGAACTGTTTTACCGGCTTCGGATAGTAGGGGCCATTATTGTTCAAAAAGAATTCTAACCACTTCTGAATTTCCATCACCTCTAAAACTAATGCTTTACTAGACAACATCCATTCAACGCATAGATCTTTTTCGATCAAAATATCTCTATTTTGTAAATGTGGGTTTACTGGTCGCCTCCCTGACCTTGTTCTACTAACACTGCTACTTTCTTTTGGCTTTGTCTTCTGATTCTTTGCATCCAGTTCATTAATGTCATCTCTAATTGTAGGGAGTGTGGTTTTTTCCATCTCTGGTTCGTAGAACTAAGGGTTTTCATGAGATTTGGGAGCTAAGTCTTGAGTGTAAAGGAAAGGATCGATGGATTGTGAAGTAACTATGACTTCATTTTAGAATTTAGGAATCATAAAATAAATAGTTAAAATATACCAAGTAAAGTATAAATGATACTAATTCTGGAGGCAGACATAAGTTTAAAATAGCGCATACATAACGTAAAGGTGTACCAGTGAGAATTCCCCACGTTGCGATTTCATACATGTGGGGTATAACGATGGGGTTTCATACCGGTGGGTTGTAACGGTGAGGTTTCATACCAGTGAGGTATAATGGTGAGGTATAACGGTGAGGATAACTAACAGGAAGAGTTAAACATAACTGACTCATCTCTAATGTAACTTAACCTATCTGAACATAATGGCTCTGTGAAAATGTCATCTAATTGATGTTCATAACCGATAAACTCAAGAGTAACATCACCTTTTTGGTAATGATCTCTTAAAAAGTGGTGCCTTACATCAATATGTTTGGTCCTAGAGTGAGACATGGGATTCATAATGATGTTAATTGCACTATTGTTATAACAGTTTATTGATACATGTATAAATTGATACCCATAGACCAATAATGTATGTTTCATCCACAAAATTTGTGCACAACAACTACCAGCCTCTACATACTCTTCTTCAGTAGTAGACAAAGCAAATGATTTCTATTTCTTACTACACCATGATACAAAGGATTTACCTAGAAAATGACATGGTCCGGATGTTCTTTTTCTATCCAACTTGAAACCGGAAAAGTCAGCATCTGAATAACTCATTAAGTCCAAAGATTGTCCTTTTGTATAAAACAATCATAAGTTTGTAGTATGTTAATGATATTTGAAAATTATTTTAACAGCAAGTAAATTATATTCTTTTGGATTAGTATGAAATCTTTCACACATACACACACTAAAAATAATATCTGGTTGACTATCAGTAAGGTAAAGTATGCTTCCAATCATTACATTGTAGTTTTTTTGATCCACTAGTTTTCCATATTCATCACCATCCAACCTACAAAAAGTACTCATAGGTGTATCACTTTCCTTAATGCTATCCAAACAAAAATGTTTTAAAAGATACATTGTATTTTTACGTTGATTCCAAATAATACCATTTTAATTTTGAAAAACATGAGATCTAAGAAAATATTTGAGTTCTCCCATTAAACTCATTTCAAATTCATTTTCCATACTCCTTGAAAATTCAGTACATAAAGAATGTTTAGAAGATCCTAAAATAATATCATCCACATAGATGTGTACTATAAAAACAACTTTAGAAATTATTTTAATAAAAATAGTTTGGTCGGAAATCTCTTTAGTAAAAACTTTTGATATAATAAAATTACTAAGTCTATCATACCAAGCTCGTGGAGATTGTTTCAGAACATATACAGATTTTTATTGTTTGAAAACTAAATTAGAAAAATGAGGATTAGTAAATCCATGTGGGTTTTCAACATAAATGATTTCAATTATAAAACCATTTAGAAAATAACTTTTATCATCCATTTGATATAACATGAAATTAATATGAGAATCATAGGCAAGTAGAATTCTAATAGCCTCAAAAATAGCTAGATGTGAAACGGTTTCATTATAGTCTATTCCTTCCTCTCGACTATAACCTTGTGAAACTAACCTATATTTGTTTTAAACTATATTTCCAGACTCATTAACATTGTATCTAAAAACCCATTTAGTGTCTATGGTCCATGTGTGCTTAGGTCTGTCAACTAATTCGCAGACATTGTTTCTTTCAAATTGATTTACTTATTATTTCATAGCCATTACCCAAAATTCATCATTGATTTAATCATTGAAATTTTTAGGTTCTAACATTGAATAAAAATCTTGATGTTCAACATGATTTCATAGAAAAGCTCTAGTCTGTGTCCCTCTTTCAAGATTACCAACAACAACATCTAAAGGATGATTCCTTAGAATCTCAGCTGATCTAGTAAAGGTGGGACTAGAAATTTCAGGTTCTTTTCTAGGTTCAGATTCAACAGAAGTAGGTTCTAGAATGATTCTAGAACTGGTTTTCATTAAAACAGATTCATTGATTTTATCACTTAGGTTCTGAATAGACAAATATTCTTCAGGATTTTTGAAGAGGAGGTTTAGGTTCATTTGGATCAGTTTCATCAAAATTGATGTGAACAGATTCTTCCACACATATGGTTCATTTGGTAAAGACTCTATAGGCTTATCTAGTTAATGAATATCCTTATTATATTCCTTCATCACTATTGGAGGCAAATTTTTCTAGATTATCCTTAGTATTAAGAATAAATACTTTGCAAACAAAAACTCTGAAATAAATAACATTAGGTTTCCTATTATTCCAATATTCATAAGGGGTATTCATAAGAATAGGTCTGATCAAGAATCTATTGATAGTATAACAAGCTTTATTTAATTATTCATCCCAAATGTAAATTTGTAGGTCATACTCATTAAGCATAGTCCTTGCAATCTCTTGAAGGGTTATGTTTCTTCTTTCTTGACACCATTTTTTTGGGGTGTTCTAGGGGTAGAAAATTTATTATTATAGCAATTGTGTGAGAACTACGATTAAAACTCATGATTTTATAACTCAAGACGATGGTCACATCTCTAGGTATTAATCTTAAGCCCACTAAGGTTTTTTACAGACTTGGAATACTTCATAAAGTAAAAACAAGCTTCACTTTTCTGAGCTAAAAAGTATACCCAAGTATATATAGAATATTTATCTACTAAGACATAGACATAGTTCTTCCCATTTAAACTAGAAACTATATAAGGTCCAAACAAGTCCATGTGAACCAACTCGTGAGGTTGAGAAGTTGAAACTTCATTCTTTGATTTAAAAGAAACATTATGTTTCTTTCCCTTTTGACAGGGATTACAAAATATGTTTGTTAGGAATTAAAGTTTAGGTAGGTCTCTAAGCAAGTTTTTCCTAGTCAGTTTTCTAATTGAATAAACATTGGAATGTCCAAATCTTCTGTGCTAGATCCATGACTCATTATGAAAATCATTTAAGCATGTAATGTTCTGTTTAACTAAATAATTAAAATCAACAACATAATCATTTTGATTTCTCAAAGTAGAAAATACTAAAAAATTTATAGAACTAAAAACATTAAAATAATCAATTTCGAATTTAACATTGATACCATCATCACACAACTGAGAGATACATAAATAATTTTATTTAAGTCCATCAACAAATATGACATTGGAAATTAAAACTCAATTAGTGTTACCAATCAGGCATAGGCCGATGATTTTTTCTTTTGAATTATCACCAAAGTGACATGGCCTCCAACAACTTTGATTAAGCTTTTGAAACATGAGTAATCCCAATTCACGTGCCTTGAACATCCACTATCCAAGTACCATATCTTATTATGGGAACGCTTCAACTATGTCTCCTATAAAACATTTTTAGATGGAAAATGATTTTGGTACCCAGATTCTCATGGATCCAGATAGGTTAACATGCAATGATTTTGGTACCCAGATTTGTCTTATGGGTATCATTTAATTTATAGAATCAATAGACTTTTAAAGATAAACTATATTTGATCTATAACTATGTGAGAAACTTGTTTAAGCATATTAATTTTCAGAACTAGAACTATCAGCATTCTATCCTGATTTAGAAAGAAGTCTAGTTTTAGTAAACTGTCTCAGTCCATGATGATAGCATATTCTTGTGGTATATTTTTGTGCCATTTATTTCCTAGAATTTGAGTAAGTGTATCTTTTCAATTTTTGAATTTTTCTATGTCCTTCTCTAATTTCTTATTAGACAATTTCAGTTCAGTATTTTCCTTATGTAATTGAGCATTATTTTCCTTTTCTAAATCAAGTGAATATTTTATTGAACTGGTTAGAGCATGTTGTTTTTTCAATGTCTAATACTTTTCCTTAATCTTATTACAGGTTTCTTCTATAATATTACAACATTAAAATAATTATTCACAAGACATATTTTCCGATTCAGAGTCAGTATCAACTCCAGAATAATATGAATTTAAAGCAAGAGTATCCAATGTTACCTAAGATGTGTTTTTCATGAAACACATGTTATATTTTTGAGATTTTTCATATTGAGTAGAATTAGAATCACTCAAACTGTCCTCTGAAGAACTCCATGTTTCTTTCATTGCTTTCTTATACTTATTATCCTTATTGTAATATTCCTTTTGGAACATTAACTTTGGATAGTCTTCTTTTACATGTCCTTTTATTTTGTATTCGTAGAAGGCAATTTCATCACGCTTATCAGACTTCTTCCAATCTTTCGTCCAGTGACCTTTGTTGTCATATTTTCCTTTATAATTTTATTTTTTGAAGAATTTATTCTTCCTGTAGAACTTCTTCAATATCTTGGATATCTAGGCCATTTCATCATCACTGTCAGAGTCTAAACTTTAACTTGTTGAGCTTTCAGTAGGTATGTGTACATTCTCCTTATACTTGATCTTCGAGGAAATATATTTAAATGCAACAGACTTACTTTTTGGCTCATCATCTTTCTCCTTATTCACATTGAGTACCTCCTCATACATCGTAATCTTACCAAATAATTCCTTAACAGGAGAAGTACCAATATCACATGAATCTCTAATTGAAACAGATGTGAATCTCCCTTTGTCTGATAGACATCTTAGTATTCTCATGATTTTCTCCTTTGCAGGAACAACATTTCCAAGTGAGCTCATTGTGTTGACAATATCATTGATCCTATGATACATGTCAGAAATAGGTTCATCAGACATCATTTTAAAATTATCATTTTTAATATTATAGGTTTTAAGTACCATTTCTTTTACATTGGTTATTCACTCATTGGAAAAAATCCAAAGTGTCGCAAATTTCATAGGCAGTTTTATATGCAGATATGAGATTAAATTCTTCATCTCTTAATACACAATACAAGGAATTCATTGATTTAAAATTGTTATTGTATGCTGTCATAGTAGGTTCATCCCATGTATTTCTAACAGTCTCTGTAATCTTATATTGAGTCTCTATAGCACTCCAGATATCAAATCCCATAATCTCTAATTGAATTTTCAATTTAAGCTTCCACTGGGAATAATTAGTAACATTAAAGAAAGGTGGATGGTTGGTAGCAACACCTTCTAATCTATTATTTATAACTAGATTTTACCAAATATATTTAAAGTGTTAAAATTTACAACTAACATAAATTTAATATCATTAAGATACAACTAAAATCACAGTTGAAAAAATAGAGTGTTTGGAAATCCTTCAATAATAATCAGTCCTTTGATACCAAATTTTGGTCGGAGTGGATACTCAGGATAGGGGTTAATTATGTTCCAATTAAATTTTCTATTAAAAATATTTCTCTTCAAATCCCCCAAATTAAAAACGAAGTTAAACTATAGTGAATTTTTAAATCTTTAAAGGTTCAATTATTTTCTTAAAATACTGATTAGGTCTCAGATAATTTAATAAGAGGATTGAATTATCTTTTGAAGCTAATATACTAATTTACAAAAGTTACAAACACTTTCTAATTTAACTATTAGAGTAACTTTAAAAAAGATTTGTATTTCAAAGTAAATAGCAGCAGAATATTCAATATAGGTTAAAACCAAAAATAAGTAATCACAATAGATTTAAAACAAGAGGATTAGTCTTAAGTCAACACAAAGTCTTCTAAAACACTTATATAAATGTTGATCCACTCCCTGGATCAGGGTAAACAACAGTACAATGTTTGTCCAGGTCCTAAGAGCTCTACCACAGTTTTACGTGGGAAAATAAAAAAATATCACACAAGCTATCTAGGTCACACTTGACATCTACCACTATCCACATAGGGATAAATGATAGTTAGGGAAGTTATGTGTGAAGATTGAAAAATACTTCAGTTTAGCATAGGAGTCAGTGTGTGTATGAAATATTCAGAGTTCACACAATGCTTGAAAGGTAACTAAAATAATCACTAAGAGAGTAGATATGAGTTTAGAATGCTCTAGTAATGTGAAATGCAGCTCAAGACTCATTTGATTGATCAGGAATGTTTCTGAGTCCTTCTTTGGTTTTTTCTAGAAAACAGAGGGTCGTTTTCTTCATGTTCGTTTGATCAGCTTGAGTGTATGAAGAGCTCGTTATTGTTCTCCTTGGCAATGATAAAAAAAGTGTTCTCTTCTAGAATTAATGACTTCGTGTATGTCCGGTATTCTTCTAGTATGGATGTAGAATTTTTTTGTGTATTCACCACTTTTCAACACTCTTCAACCCTTATTTCACACTAATTTTTTCATGGAATTTGTCCTTCCTTTTATAGCTTTCAGCTCCAAAATGGGAATGATTACCTTTTACAGGTATGAGAAACTGTTTCTAGACTTGCTTATAACTATCATTAAAAAACATTATTTGCATTAAAATCATCAAATATGACCGTTAGCATTATTTTAATAATATTTACAAAGTAAAGTTTAGGAATCAGTGACTGGTTATGTCTTTCATCAACAGTTCTCTGCTGGTAGACTTGTAACGGTTGATTTTGTATAGCAGTGAGCTCCGATCGGTAACTCTTTGTTCTTGTACCGGTAGCTCCTTGTATCGGTAGTAGTTACTCCATCTATCAGTAGCTCTATGTACTGGTGAATCCTATTGGTAGCTTTGGACTATCGGTTCCTCGTCTTTATATCGGTGACCTTCATAGTGGTAGACATTCTTATACCGGTATACATACTCTAACGGTAGCTCTGTTGTAACGGTAGGTCATATCAGTAGCCTATGCATACCGGTAGCTCCGTTTTGTACTAGTGATTAAGGTGCATATCAGTGGCTCGTTTGTTCCAGTAGCGGTAGATCCACTTCTATCAGTAGACTTGATCTATCAGTGTCGTGCTTACCTGTAGACTTATACATATAGGAAGCTATGTTCTGTTTTAGTGACTATCTATCCAGTCTATCGGTAACCACTGTTTATCGGTAGACTATAAACCAGTAGGTTTCTGTTTGTCTGTATCAGTAGCTATGTGCATACCAGTGGAATTAACACTTATCGGTTATATGAAACACATATGCTGATTGATTTAGAATTATTTCAATGTTCATACAAACATAGACCAACATTGATTAACATATTTCAAAGATTATTTTAATATTATTATCAACATGATAATAGAATGTCACAGATTGAAATAATTAATATATAGATAAACATTATTTGTGATTATACAAGCATGTGAAAGAAAAATTCGGATTTTCAAAACAGGTGAGGTCAACAAAGTTGATTTTATAAATGGTTTATATTGTGGAAATAATGAATCAATTTTTTCAAAGGTTCCAATTTAAAATCCCAATCAATTTGGCCCTATTTTACAATTACAACTATGTCAATCATCCAAAATAATACAATCCACATTAATAGATAAGGTATTTGAATATAAATGTATTTTATCAAAGAATATATTTTTCATCTACTACCCAATTCTAAAAAAGGTGATCAATAATTCTATTCAAGAGATTGTTACGGATGACTAGAAAAGTTACAGATTATTTTTTCTTTCTACTTATGCCAAAACTTCCAGGTGGAATTGTTTACATGATCTCTACTAAATTAAAGGGATAAATATACAAGCCTCTCAACATAAGGGTAGTATAATAAGGGGTTTGAATCAAGTTATTTCTAAAATCAATTATCAAATCACTCACTCTCTCAACTTTATTTCTATCCATATTTCATATTCATATCATATGGCATAATCAGATGATTTTGATACGTTTATTTTTTCTATTATTCATTGTTAAAGAAATTTTAAATTATCCTTTTTAATGTGAATTGAAAATATTATGATATATTATCATATGTAATAAATTAAAATTAAAATCATATTCTCATAGTCATCGAAATATAAAACTGATTATTGATAAAAATAATCATGTGAATTTTATCATCTCTTTATCTTTAATTAATATTATATATCAATTGTACTGTCCACTTTATCTATTGATATAATTTTTTCATCCCTATCTTTTATTTAAATAGGATAAAAGAGAAATCACCACAAAATTTCTTTTAATTTTATTTATTACTAATCATTGTGTTTAAATAGATAAATTTGGGGTTTTTAACAAAAAATACCCATGCTCAAAAATTTGTTATAATTTTCCATATAACAACTCATTTCAATTTTATATCTTGTTTAGATTTCATTTTTTTAAATAACAGTGGTGGACCTATAGGACTCACATTATGGGTATCCCTTTTTTATAATGATTAAGAATTTTTTAAAAATATATATGTTCACTTTTCATTGTAGTGTAAGATATCCTAATTGGGAAATTTGTATTCTTGAATTTATTTATTTTAATGAATCAATGGGAAAATCAATCCTGAAAAAATAACCACATTTGAAATTAATAATAGTGATATGGATAATTTATATTTATATTTATATAGTAATGTGATAAATCATATGTCTATTTCATAAAATACACGCGAAATGTGGAAATTTATAGAAGTAACACTTGAAGGAACAAATAATGTTTCTGTTACCAGGATTTAAATATTTAGAAATTGTTTTTATAGATTATGTATGAATACACACTAAAATATTGAAAATATTTTTACACGTTTAAAAAATATTTGAAATGATAATAGTCTCGTGTGGATAATTTTCTTCAAAAGCATGAAAATATCCTTCATGTTTTTTATTACTTCTTAGGATCAGATGTTTATTACAATACTAGATGAGAATTACATAAATAAAATGAAGGTTGAGAAGATACATATATCACTCATGACCAACAAGATCATAGTGAAGAGATAATCCAAAAAGGATTCAAAATAAACGATAATGAAAAATATGATCAACTTAAATGAAATTAATGATAGATATAATGATTGTGGTGGAATTGATCATCTAATAAATAAAATGAATATATTATTAATAAGAAAAAATATGCATCCAACATGCCATTAACAATAATGACCCATTTGAATAGGTAGCTTTGTGAAATTAATGTAATAAAAATGTTTTCATGAGGTCACATTAATTCATGTACAAAAATAAGAAGAAATAAATTAAACAATGTAGGAAGTATATTATGGATTCAACATGGTTTGACATTGATACTCCCTGGACTCCACTTATTCTATATCATTAGGAAATAAATTTTTCATTGATCACCTCAATGAAATTGATTATTATAATTTTCATGTATATTCTAACTCATCCTATTCCTCATCTTATTCTTCCTTCTCTTATTCTTGGCCTTCTATTTAATTAAATTATTATTATAATTAAATTACTTAAATAAAAAAATTATAAAAAAAATTATCATATAATGAATTCAAAAAATATTATAAACAAGAAAGGTCAACTTCAGACTAGGAATGATCTCTATTATAAATAAAAATATTTTGTTATTTAGAAAAACAATATTACATTAAGAATTTTGAATATCAAATTAATGTGCATAAAAATAATTTTATTCAATAAACCAATAGTGATCAATATATAGATATAAATTTAAGAACTATTTTATTCTTTAATGTAATTTTATATGTTTTCTTCAAAATCTAATATTTATTTGAAAAAATAATACAATTTTAATGGGATGAACCCAAAAAAACAATTCTACAATTTGCAGATATTTTGGAATCTTATTTATGAGTCTAGATTCAAAAATTAACGATGTTGGAGAACTAAATAAATTTATTTTTATTTCAATATTTATGAAAAATAATATCTTACTATACATTATTAGTTTCCAAAATAATTATCATATATGTTTTTTGGACACTATGTTTTATTAAATTATAATGGGCATTACCCAACATTTCATAATCCAAATTCACTTATGTACCAAATAGAAATCACATTGGAGATTTAACTGTTATGTACCACTAGAAATTATTAGCATAGCATATGTTGGATCCCAAAAAATTTTCTTAATCAACATTAATTACTTTATTGTTTTACAATTGATTAAGGAGTATGAATTGTTTCATGTAGTGTGTTTAATCTAATATTGATTTTATTTTTTTCAATTTTCTCTTATTCCATATTATATATTTATATCATCTACTATTTATAGTTTATTCATGATATTATTATTATTTTAAGATCAAAGTTAATGTGATTTATTTAAATATAATTTTTGATTATTGATTTTATCAAATATCATGTACTAGGATGATATAATATATTTTGTTGAATAAGATATTACTTCCATGATGTATCATTAAAACAAATTCATAAAACCATTTTATTTTTTATACATGTATGTTTATATTTTTCAACAAAAATGTCTAATGTTTTTTTATGTTGAATGGGTTTATCATTGGAGATTCCCATTTCCCTATTTTATCACTTTGTGAATCCTTATCCCATTACATATTTTATTTAACATTCTTAACCTGGTTTTTTTGAAATTTATAAAAGAAATCTTCAAATATTTTTGATATTATTAATTATTAATTCATTTTATTTAAATTTTTTAAATGTATTTTCTAGAAATAATTGATATTATTATTTCTCTCAATCTCACATATATTAATGTTTCAATCTTCTCTTTAATTTTAATAATTGAGGGGATCCTTATCATGTAGTGTTTTTAAGGATATACTTTCTTTATAGGTCTATACTTATTTGAGGTTTATAATTCATCCCACTTTCTTACAATTAATTCATAGACATGAATTTTCTCATCTCTGTGTTTCTATCATAGTTACAAACAACCTTTTAGTTTTATTCTCTTTATCTATAGAAATAAAAATTCATTTTTAATGGTTTAATTTCATATAGTTTGATAAATATACTCTTTAAATATACTTTACTAAAATAAATTGATAAAATTACTTTTATGAGTTTCTATTAAATAACATATCCTTTATTATTTCTATATATTTAAATTGTTTCTTATCCTTATATATCTATAACATGGAAAAAAATTATCATTTGTTTTTGAATTTCATTATTTAAAATGAATGTCTTTAAATTTTATTTCTTCCTAATAAACACAAATGTGGGGATTATTAGAGGTCATTGTTTTTGAAAATTTATAAAATACCAAAATAGATTGAAATATTTTTTTAATCTTAAAATATTTTATGCTTAAGAATATTGGAAAAGTCAAGATTGTTAATATCGTTTATACAATGTAATAAGATTCAAAATATATTTGATCTTAATATTTCATTTTAAATTAAGTTTTTTTATCTTTAAAAAGATAAATATTAGTGCAAAAAAATTTATCAGTATGTTTTCATGGTCTTATAAACTTATATTTGTATCTAATGGTATCACATGAGTTTAAGTGTTTATGTTTTCTATATAGTAATTGTTTTCATATAGAACACATAGTCTGTTAGTGATTTATCATGAAGTCCTTTGAAAAATACTACTAAATTAATAAAAAATTGATTAACTCATAAATGAAATTAGATATACCAAATGATTGGATGAGAATAATCTATATTAGACAATAATTAGATTACAAAACATCATAATGCAACAGTTATCTTTCCTTTTCCATTGTGTACCCATTTCAATATATATAGATGAGAACCCTGCATAAAGTTGGAAGTCTTGATGGTTCTATGAAGTCCAAACCTCTAATAGTTGTAGAAGGGAAAAAACCATCATGTGGATGAAAAACAACTATCCTGGGAAAAATATAGTATTTTCAATATCTACCATAAGGCCACCATGAATGTGACAACCGGGTCCCCGTGACAGCACAGCCACCCCGCCTTAAAATGGTCGTCGGGTCCTGGCCTACCAGGTACCACCAGTTGCCCCCGTAGACACGTGGGGCCCACCCCAGGGTCCACCCACGTGCCTGAACGGGTCATATGACTAATGACATTCCCCACAGGCCAACACATGTTCTTTCCAGTGTGTTTTGTCCTCACTCACACACACCCTGAAAAACTTCCCAGGAGGTCACCCATCCTGATCACTACTCCAGGCCAAACACGTTTAACTGTGAAGTTCTAATCAGGTAGGCTCCCAAAAAAGAAGGTGCACCTTGTTGACATGAGCCATATCATTTAGTCATTTAACCCTTTTTCATTTGGGGATGTTACAATCACCCCCCATTTAGAGCACAACACCCTCGTTGTGGGCCCTACATCTCAACCCAGGCAGTGCACCACGCACTTAAGGCTGAGTTCCTCCTCTGATACCAAATGTGACAACCAGGATCCAGTGACAGCACATCCACCCCGCCTTAACATGGTCGTCGGGTCCTGGCCTACCAGGTACCACCAGTTGCCCCCGCAGACAAGTGGGGCCCACCCCAGGGTCCACCCACGTGCCCGAACGGGTCATATGACTAATGACATTCCCCACAGGACAACACATGTCCTTTCTAGTGTGTTTTGTCCTCACTCACACACACCCTGAGAAACATCCCAGGAGGTCACCCATCCTGATCATTACTCCAGGCCAAGCACGTTTAACTGTGAAGTTCTAATCAGGTAGGCTCCCGAAAAGGAAGGTGCACCTTGTTGACATGAGTCATATCATTTAGTCATTTAACCCTTTATCATTTGGGGATGTTACAAAGAAGACACTAGTCAAAAATGGAGAGCATGTATACTATTTATATAATTAGTGAGCTCTACTAATTCCACTGTCTTATAACTAGTTTCTATAAGTTAGTTAGTGATTTTGTGATAGATATTCTGTGGATAGATTTATTATAGTAAAAATTAATTACATTTGTCATATACATCTTCAATGAACCCATATGGATTCTAGATTATTTATTGCACAGCTGGAGCCTATAAAATAGTGGATAGTGGAGGCTCTGTAACTGATAAAAGATTTGAATAATTGATTTGAAAAGATTGTTTGAATGTTGAAATGATGAATCAAAAAAACCATCTCCTTTACTCTCAAATTCCTCACAAGACCCAATATGAATTTTCAATTTTTAGGGATATCCAATAACATTACATCTTCCTAACAATTCTAAAATTTTACTATCCTTGATAAAATTTAACATTGTTTAATTGTAATAGATTTGTTCACTGAAAATATCCATGTCTTCATGAATAGGTTTATAAAGGATTCTCAGTACCAAAAAATGAGGGATGAGTGCTCAAAACAAAAAAATTTGAGTGCAATATTATACTCCACCTAAAGTAAAAAATAATGGGGTTAATTTATTATATGTTATATATTAAAATAAAATGAGGAATATATTATCCTCTCATCCCAAGAGTAATAGATATAGAAGGTCCAAAAATGCTAGTGTTTATGTCATTTATCAAACCATTCTCTCTCTATTTTACATATTGCCGCATTGCATATTCCTATAGGATCACATAATGGCCTAATTTGGTTATTCATATGTTCTTAATGATTCTCACTTTATTAATTTTGATATTATTATTTTTATATTATATCAATATTACCTTGATATCAAATCTTATGTGATATAATTAATTTATAATCATATTGTTATGATCATCAAAATATAAAATTAATTATTTTGGATGGTAATCATTAAAATTACTTTTTCTAATTTTGTTTAGATAATTTTATATTTATATTTCACATAAAATGTTAATTTATATTGTTTCATTTTCTAACATACATATCTCTCCATATTTTAATTTTTGTAAATAAAATTAAATCACTAATTCTATTTTATCTGATCTTAGACATATTGATTGGTGTTACCTAGGAGCCTATAAGAAAGAGGCAATAATAAAAAATATATCCCGATAATGAAAATTTGAGAGTATAAAAAAATACTCTAGAAGACTCTTTATATGGAAAATTTTGTGTGAAAATAATAGAACACAAAATGGTTGATTCACACTTCTCCTTATAATTATAGAAAAAATGATACAATATTTCAGTATTTTTTGGAGTTATTTAGAGAATAAAATCAACATATTATAATATTTAGATTATGATTTTACTCTAGAGGACTAATATAGAATAAGTAGGAGGTATATAAATAAGAAATTATTGAATAACAATATTAGAAATACTTATAACATGATGTCTGCATTATAAATATTGAACAATCACATTATTACAATGAAATATATATATTTTTTATAATATTTGGACACTAATATTTAATTATATTGTTGTTTCTACTACATTTTCAATATTATGGATATTTTTTGGATGTAATGGGATACCCCTAATGAGAAGTCCAAAGATGAAGTCTATGATGGTGTGTTCAATGAAGTTTTTTTATTTTATTATATTTTTATCTAGATTATTCTATTCCTTTAGAGTTCCAACAAAAGCCCTGAAATATATATTTTTTTCTAGAAGATAATATATATTATAAAAATATTACATATACCACTATATTTCCCAAAATATTATAATTTAAATCTATCCAGAAAAATATATCCATCATTAATTTAAACAATTTAGTTGTCTCTTCATAATTTTTTTGTTTAGAACATCCTTACCTTGTTACTTGGTGATAATTAGAATGATTTTATTGTTTCATAATACAAATGTTTCATTTATTCTCAAATTCATCATCTTATTTTCAACATTCTTTTCATAAGAAATAAAATAATGTTTCTATAGAATGTTCTTCTTCTTTAATGTGTTTCTATGCCTATTTTTTTAATGGGACATTATCAATAATGACTATTTATACCTTGATTCTCTTATATTTTCTTTTCAGTATGTATTTTTCCAACATTACTCCTTTTTTAGGGAACTGACTAAAAATTATTAAATATTTATAAAATTTGAACACGTAAATGAAATATTATCCTTATTTGATTTAAAACAACTAGATTAAAGATGAAAGTAATGAAATAAATTCATTGAAATTCTTGTTATCAGCTTAGGAATAAATTTATAACATTTGATTCATATTTGAATCAATGTACTTTGTAACACATAAAATATTTTATTTAAAAAATATTATATTTTTATTTCTTTTTCTCATTAATTATGTTCCACTTATCCTCATATAAAAAATCAAGACATTATTGATCTAATAAATGTATCACCAATTTATGTTTTGTTTTTGATTTGATGAAATTACTACATTTATCTTCTGTGTTAGAATCCTCATCAATTTCATAATGATTGTATATTCATTAATAAAATTTATATTAATTCAAATCAATAAAATAAATATGTTTGATTGAATTAAAAAAACACTAAAAATCATCTTGGATTAATCTATCATTAAATTAATAATTAAATTATTTTATTTGACTACTTTTGTTATTTCTCCCTTTTTTATGTCATTATTTTTTTCAAAATTTTATTAACAAATTATGTACTAATCAGAAATGTAAACTCATTAACTACACTAAATGTGGGTAATTTATTATATGAACAAAAATTATACCCAATATTAATCATAAAATGAAATATAATAAATGTATATATATTAGTAATTTACTTACCATTCTCATAGAAAAAAATAATATATATTGTATGATATATATTATATGTAATAACAAACTCCTTATATAGAATTTATCCATTCAAATTGAACATATGAAAATAAGTTTTATTAAGTTAATCCATTTAAGGAAAATATAAATTGATCTAAATTATGTGAAAAATAATAATAGAACCAAATCAATAGAATTATTTGAATTACTTTTTTAATGATAAAAGAATTATTTTCTTCAATAAGAACATGAATTAATATGAGTATACTATGATAAAAATTATAGGAAATAAATCTATTAAACCACTAGGGGGATTCAGTGGTTTCTATTACACTAATTTCCAAAAAAATTTAAATTACCATGTACTGCAATGAAAAAAATTGATGATATGAGATTGTTTTGTATGATGTTATGGTATTGACCCATATGAAGGAATACAATTGATCGTAAATAACTGGGTAGTCTATTATTTTTATCCTGAGATGTATATTCATAAATTGAAATATCCCATGTCGGGTTCACCGTTTTGAGTCAATGAAAATATCCATGGATCCCAGTAGTTTATTATAGGGAATTAAATTGTTTTCAATCACACTGGTTGGGTATATCATATTTGAATGGTCTCAAATGTATTCTATTCAGGGTTCATGAAATGACCAATGACGATAGTATTTATGAAGACCCATGGAACTAATGTCTAAAGGAATTCATTCCCTCAGAATATATTTCAAATTCACAAAAGAAGTCCAATTGTTCCAGAGGATGGGATGTTAGTCTGGTCTCACATATTTAGAGGAAATCGTTCCTATTTAGGGACTCTCTTATAAGGTTAAGATATTTTCATGAATCCTTTGTTCATCGCCAATAATATATATATGGGTCAACTTTGATTAAGAATCAATTATGAGTGTTCAAGGTTCTAGAATCATATGTATGTATCTCATGTTTTCAATAAATGGAGGGATCTATATGAATCATATGTTTTTATCATAAATGTTTACTTTTCATACGAGGATCATATATTCATTAAGGGAGGAATTATTTTTTGTCATGTTGGGATCATACCCATTAGATGGGAATCCAAAGTATCCTCAAGAGAATAATTAGAACTCATGTATTTGGGGCCAATTAATTAGAAACATCACATTTTAAGGTCATGTGAGAGGGGAAAACTAGTAATTTTTACTTCATGTGGAATGGATGTGAGTGAAAAAGGTCCGCAATCAATATTTTTTATGATACATATTCCAAGGAGGCCCAAAGTACTCATAAGATATGTGATATCCATAATGGATATGACCCTACCATGAATGTGACCTGGATAACAATAGGGAAAATTTATTTTTGCATGGGTTAATATATTAGACAGGCATTCTATGAATCCCAGTTAGTTGGGAATCAAATCCATTGTGGTTTGGTAGGTTTGGTTCTTACACCATTGAATGAGTCTCGTATTAGGGGACATGATTGGGTAGTAAAATTGTGAGGGGGACCATAAGGTGTTTCTTCATTAGAAATATATAACTATGAATGTTAAGGCATGGGTTCAGGGATTATACCATACTGAATTCCCAATTGAGTGGACAATGATAGGTTTTACACCTTTGAGTATTTCCATATGGTTTGGGATTTTGCATATGTCACGATCACTACTAACCACTACGCCTGGGTGAGTCATGCTATGTGTTAGAAAAAAGAATGTGTATTAGACCCCAAGATCACATAATCCACTTTTTTCCATAGGTGGATAGATGCTTGACCCAAAAGGTCGAGTGATAGGGATTTGAATGTAATGGTTCTGTATTTTATTTTGGTATCATAGATAGTTATATCTGGAGACACATCTATCTACGTCCCCAGCTTGAGAAGAGAAGAATGATGGATTCCTCACATAAGAAATACTAGATCATTACTCTATGAGGGATTTCGTTCTTATTCACAGAAAAGATAAGAGTAGCCATCAATATCCCACATCATATTTAAAGTCTATTTGTTCACCTCATCCCCTAGAACATAATGGTTTACTAGAATTCTTCTGAGGCCATGGTAGCATCTATGTTTGGTACAATCACTACCATTGGAATGTTGACTTGAAGTCATTCTAAGGGACCAACTTATTAAAAGGGCCACCAATATGGCACTACAAACAAAGAGTACGTATACTCGAGAGGACAAAATTATGTTCTTGATAATATTATCTTACATCTTAGGTTCCTTTGGGAGAGGACTTTACATGATGTGATAATATTGGTTTGTAGAGGAGACAACATGAGGCCCAATGATATGATGGAATGATGTGATCGAAGGGGTATAGTAGAATACCATAGGTTTCCCCAATCCATGTAGCTAGTTCTTATGTTGGATGTGGGTCCCTAATATTAGCATTTTTTACATGGCTGTGTATAGCATCAACATAAAATTATGCTATGTGGACCTGGGATCATCCCCCATAGTGTGTTGCAACATGGGGCTTGGTTTTGTCTACATAACGTGTTGCTACATGGGGCAGAGTTCTTATAATTTTGTAGATTTCAACAAAGGTAAGGGTTCCTCCCACCTAATTTTTTTCAATGTGGGATTTTCATCTGCAAAGGATTCATATATTAATGCCCTGTGGAATGTTTCCCAAAAATGGGATTTATGTTCATGGATGGATGGATTTTTTTATTTCCTCCTTAATACTTTATTGTATGTTTTAGAGATTGAAATCGATGACTCCCTCCCAATTATTCCCCAAGGATCCACCTTTTACATCTCTTTCGAATCTCTCCTCTTGGATCTCATTTATGAAGTCCCTTTCTTCAGTCAACCTTGAGGAACATTTATATAAGAGTAGGGGGATAGGATAATAGATTAGATGGTCGCCTATTGTGGGACACATGGATTTTTTTTGGTGATCCCAAAGATGATTCCACAACATATGAATGATTTTATTCATGGGGTATTTTTTTATTTGAAGGAAATCACCATCTGTCCATGCAGATTATTTGATTTCATTCACAAGGATGAAAATCTCCATTATTCCCTAAAAATGAATGTGGTTTTGTTCGTGGGTTTCCACAAGGTAATCTCATCTCACACACGACTTCATTTAAGGGGCGCTGCCATGTAGTTAAACTTCATTAGATGTGGCGGTCCATAAATTAATTTTTAGTTCACATTATCAACCATTACTTTGTTATATCACCACTTTGATCATTTTCATAAAATTCTTTTTTAGAGCATAATTATAAACTTTTTCCATGTTAATTCTATTATATTTTTTTATGTGGAGTATTGAAGAGAAAAAAATTTTCCCCCATAAAAATGGGTCTTGATTGGTGTGAAGAGGAGGCATTTGAAATATAGAAGGTAGTCCTCTTTTGAACCTATATGCAGTGTGAGTGTAGACCTACAAGAGGGGTTCACACTTATAAATATAGGTAATGACTCATTTTTTACTTTATATGTTATCTATGAAACCTAGAGGCCTCCCAAAAATAAATGAACCTCTACTATGTCCATATATTGTATCTACATTGCAAACACCATTTCCATGAATAGAACATTGCCATCTGAGAAATGTAATTCTTGATCATCCACATAGTGTAATGGTTCTTTTAGAATTGCATGTCTTGTGTGCTAATGATTTTAAGGCCACCACTTTTCTAGTAAATTCTTCATAGGCCAATATGTTTCTACCAAATTAATTATGGTCCAGTGATTTCATGAATTGGGGGATCAGGGGCCAACACTGTGAATGGGAGGGTTCATACAGTCTTCTAAGTTATTTAGGAATTATATTTCACCCATTTTCAAAAAATATAATACATTTTAGACAATCCATCATAATAAAATATTTATTTATATTCCACATCAATGACTTTGTAAAGGATAATTATTTCCATTGCTGTGAAAGAAGAATACAATATTTGAAACCACGTTATTCCCCGGGAGGGTATCCTAAAGAACATCCTTTCATCTGAGCTTATGACTTACCCATTATCCAGAAAACTATCAGTTTATAACATTATTATTTTGGATGATACTACCCATCAACCAGTTGTTTATAATCTCCCATCAATTATGTTGGAGACATCATAGGATCATTCACAAGTGAACATATCTTCTATAGGGAAAATCATTTTTGATTTTGGTTAAGGGTTTGTTTTAATTTTGAATAATTCTATGTCAACAATTATCCACCATCATAGTCATGACATATCCCTTCAATTCACCATTGGATACTATCCTTCCAATTTCAACCCTTCTTGAGGAGATACCAACGGAGGATGAAGCTCAAAGTAAGACATAAAGTCTGTAGGAAGATTATCAGATTAATGGGAAAGTGTATTCTATGTATAGTAGAACTATATGGAATTTCTTATATAATCATAAGTTGTTGGCTAACACCAGCAATTATGCACCTCTAGTGTGTTGTGTATTTATCAACTGAATTTTGGTCAGAATTAATTATTCATTGGTGTCAGAGAAACATAACATTCCATTTCTCTAATGGTGTTATATGGATCATATTATGAGATTTATACCACATAGGGGGAATCCCCATTCTAAATAATATGTATGATTAATTTATCCCAATGTCCAATGACTAAGAGGATGTGAAAAATGACCCATGTTTGCCATATATTTACTAACTGTTTCTAAGAATGGTCAGGTTCATCCTTTTGCAGCTCAATAAATCACATAGTCCGACCGTTGGATAATTTTGTTTCTGGATGTTGATGGTCCATGGCTGAAAATTCAATGTAACATGGCCCATCCAACTCTATGGTTTTGAGGTATTTAGGTTTTATACTTTTCTTTTATTAAATAATTCCAGCATAACATTAGAGATAATTAATTTAGTTATACATAACTCAAGAAATTAGTGTAGAAATAATTTTATGATATTTTTGAGTGGATAGTTCTTCCCATCCAATGATGCCTATATCGGTGTCCGAATCTGTACCCTGAAAGTTGTGGAAAAAATAAAATAAGGATAACCAGTCAAATTTTTTACCCACCCTGGCTCACATTTATATATTATTAGGCCATGTGAAAGAAATAAGGTCTCCACATCCACTAGGAGGTACATTTTCATTATTATGTGTCTTGTTGGTAGAACACTAATAATAATATGAATATTATCATAACACTAAAATCTCTTATTCTAAATTTCACCCAACACTGTTAAGTATCAATTCCATTAACTGAATCCCCTATGAATTGAGGGAACTTAAGTACTATTGAGATATTTTTCCAACATGATTTTCATCTCTTTCTCCGCACATTCGTGAATGGTGGTCGATAATGGGAAAGATAATTTAGAGGAATTATCTTATATCACATCTCTACGAGATGCGATTTTGGATGCATGGGTAGATAGAGTAACAATCATTGAATTCTAAACTAATTAACAATTCTCATGACAGGTTTTATATATGTAATAGGTTTCCTCTTTTCTAGTCCCTTGATTTAGAAATCACACCCTGTTGAGCTTATCTGTCTATGGATGATGATTATGTGCAATGTTTCACTAAAGAAAATTTTCTTTCCTTGTGGAAAAACTCTTAAAAATATATATTTAGATTCTTCCATATTTTGGATGGAATACTGTCTGGATGGGATATTAGAAAATGAAATTTGAAATGTGCATAACCTAATGTCCTCTACCAAATGATTTTATAAGACAACATCAAAATAATCTTCAGAAGTAATAATTACTTACATCTTGATGTTATATGAGTATTTAGAGAGCCCCATCTTCTAGAACACCCTTACTAAAGGTTGTTTAGATTTAGTGTTTTCAATGGGTTCTATTAGTGGCCCCACTAACACATGTCTCAGTGGAAATGACTTTTATTCCCCCACCAATTTATGTAAGACCTATCACTTTAGTTATCATTTCTGGGTAGGAGGTTAATATGGAATATTTTCACAAATTTGATTCATTCATAACACCAAAATGTCTGTTGTGGTTGCAATTATATATTACATACATGTTGAGGTGAGTGATCAAGATAAGGATCCCGAAATTACAATCAAACACCAGTCCATGTGAATAGGGGCTTGGAAACAAATTTATATTTTCATTTGAGAGACCCCATTAGATGAAATGGAGGAAAGGTAGGACAGAATTTGCCAAAAATATCATGCATAAGGCTCCAGTGGGATTGATTATTTGCACTAATATATCCAAAATTACCACACCCTCATTTATCAATATGTATTACATTAATGTGAATGTGACCTTACATAGTTTAACATTTTCCATCATCTAGAAGAAGCCATACATGATACTTCTACTGAGCTAAATTTCGTGGTTGTTAAATAATATTGATCTTATGAATATGTGGTCACACTAACTGCAACATTTTGAGAATTAGAGGCTCGCATTGCTTTCTAAAATGTACATATATAATAAAAAATGCATGTTTTTACACAATCAAGATGACGGGATGAGGTACCGTCACCATAAGTAAATAAAAGAACCCAATATCTGAAATTGAAAATGTGAAATGAACTAGTTCGATGTGGACCCTCGATGCCTCACACCTGGTAGTACTTTATTATCATACTAAATAAATCCATGATTCACTATAACCATTTTGGATTTTCAATTCATTTTTTCTTTTATATCCCTTTTCTTATCATTAGGGAGAGAACCCATGTTTTTATTCTCCTCCATTCCAATTAAAAAAATATATGAAAATAGATATTACCTCCCATGATTATACATTATATTATCTAATAATATCATTCCATCACAATTTCAAGGGTAATTAGGAAAATAATCTCTCAGATGACTTGAATAAATTTGAATCAAAATATGGGAAAATAAAATTGGCATATTCATTTAATGATGTAATTTTGTCAGAGATGAGGGACACAATGAACATAGTTTTGAATATTTCTCGGGTTACATGTTGAACCCTATAAACATTGCATAATTTTTATGACCACCTAAATTAATTCCAAAGTACACTATGGTGAAGGATTAGGAGAAAAGCCTTGAAATTTTTAGTCCTCTATTTTTCGTTTTTTGATCTAACATGTTTTGTGTCATATTTTTATTTCACTATCGTTTAATAAAAAATTAAAATAGTAGAAATAGTGAGCTAGTACTAAAATTTTACCCATGTTACATGTTGTAAGGTTTCCACCTTGAGTGCTTTGTTTTAGATTTAATGGGTATATAAGAGTTTTAAAAACATGAATAATGAAACAAATGATTTAGGTTGAACAATATTTATAAAAAATTATCGAACGAAGACCCCAATAGGTATTTCTAGATGAGAATTTTCAAATTTTCATCTGACATAAATGAAGGATTTTTTGACATTTGTTTTGAGATTTATGAATCTAATTATTGAAATGGGGAATTTACGTGATGATTATAAATAAGAAAAATTTCAAAACATTATGTTTTTAGAGAATAACAAGGTTGAGAAATCCCCCTCATGGGGATGAATTCTTATTTGGTTGGCAAGGCCATTTTTTGTATGAGACATTTTTGAGCCAATTGTGGAATATTGAGAGTAAAAAAACAAATTGGTCCTAAAAAATTAGACATCCATATTTATTAGCCATATAATTTTTTTTAAATTGTAAAATCTCTACACCAGGAATGGTGGATTTTCATGGAAATGACATCGGAAAATGGTGAGGGCATCATTACAAGCATTTTCCATGAACGAGGAACCCCTCCAACATGAATTAAGATTTTGTAATGTGTTGTGGAGGATGTTGTAGTTTAATTTCATGATACTACAATAGGGAAAAAAATTAATGTCTTACGATAAATATGTTTGAGTCCTATGTTTTATGGACACATAGATTTGACAAAGGGACAAATGGTTTTCCATTTCAATGGTAATCTTCCCACGAATGATCCATCATCCTCAAGAATCAAGGGTGATGATTCTAAGATATAATTTCGCATTTTCATAACCTGAGGTGTGATATGGGATGAAAAATATATTGATGCATATGGATTTATGAAATATCTCCCATGAAGTTAAAATTTTTCTTTTAGTTTACATGACTATTATTTGTGGGAAACATTTGCAGAGCTAATTGTTGAATATTGTACCAAACCAAATAAATTTGTTCTCATAGAAATGAACCACCATTTCTGATGGTTAGTGGGGTTTATGGTGATTAATACTTCCCCCGGAATAAATTTGGATTATTCATGGAATGTACCTAAATATGGAAATAGTATTTAATGTAAAAATTTATGAAGGATTGGTAAAAAATTTCCACTTATGTAGGTATGACCTATATTTAGAAAGGTTAAATTTTTTTATGGATGTGCTTGATTAAAAATTTGTGGACATCACTATGTATATCATTTAAATGAGAATCATCCCATATCTAGTTCTAGGAAGGCCTCCCCAAACATTGATCAAACTCTTGTGTGGTTATGTGATTTTTCTTTTAAATACCAACTCAATAGTGGGGTGTGACATGTATTGGAATCTCCTATACAGATCTAGTTCATGTATACGAGAGAGGTGGAATTTTTTATTTCTAGATATAGATATAATATCCATGTTTCCATATATATCTCATTAAATATAAAATAATTACACACATATTTTTAATGTGGTTCCACATATAGGTATTCCCCTTGCATAGTTAAATATAATTTTTAAATATTCAAAATGATAGACACGTTGTTGGATATTTAGGTGTAACTTTATATCCTATAGTGGAAGGGATGATGAAAAAAAAGTTTTTTTGTCATGATGTTTTTAATCATGAAACGCAGAGATAAATCATGTAATTTTATGTTTTATGGTGAAAACAGAATGTGGAATTATAGTTTTATGTCATTCTTCTAGGAAAATTTCTTATTGAAATAATGACTAATAAAATAATCCTAGGGCCGAGATATTCCAAAATTCCATATATTTGTTAGGGGATAGAATGTGTAAACCATTATTTCATGGATTCATTGATCAAAAGAAATGATATATAAAAATTTTCCATGGGTGATTAGATGGATAAATGTGGACTCCCTTGGGGATGAATTTTACATTGGTTATTATATCTTTTTTGGAACTTATAGAGATCCAACTACAAAATATTGTTTATAGTCAAACAATTATTTCCTTATTAGACTATCCATCCATTTATGATGGCCAAGTGAAGATTGCGATGATATGAAATTTCACAGCGCATAGAGTATAATGAATTAAAGGAATATTTTAGGGTATATAAAAAACATTAATACTATAAATATCAATTAAATATACAATTACATACCTAGATCAAACTCATATGTATGGTGGAAAATTTATGTTTCTTTAACAGATCCCTGAACGATGAACTGAAGGTCGAGATCTCAAATATATATTATTTTTGTATACTAGAGATGGGGTAATATTATTACCTATATATGAGGATAGTACACGTTGTCTATGCATCACTGGGTATCTCGTGAAAATGAGAATCAATCCACATCTATTTATTGAGGTACCATCCAGTTTTATTTTATGTGAAAATGAAATTATCAAAGATATTTTATGTAATGTGGTTAGTAAATAGGTTCCCCATAATGAAGAGTAACTATTTTATATGGATCCAGTATTAAAAACATTTGTGTAACGATGAATCCTATGATAGAAGGAGTCATTCCCTACACATTTCTCAAAATGGCATTAACCACACATCATAACGTCATGGGGTAAGGAAATATGGTGCTCCATTTATACTCTTGATATTGGGACCATGGAAACCAATGTTTGGATTTATATTCCATTATGATGTTGGGATTCCATTTTATAAATGCATAATCCCACTTGATATGTTCTTGGTGAGCTAAAAAAGGGGAAGAAAAGGTTTTTTCTACCACACAGTGGTGAAAAAATAAAGGATATTATAATTTAAAATTTTTACTGGTTTGATTAGGGTGTAAATTTATAGTGTTAGTACATATCTCATTTATATGAGAGTCGTTCCACACAATGTAATGGGATCTCATTCAGTTCATTATAAATTATTATGGATGAAGGTGACCTGATGTGAATTTGGGGGAATCTTACAGTTGGTCCTAGAATTAAATATTAAATAATCACTACATATCAATTTATGAATAGAATAAAGCACATATAATTCTAGGAATAATCCTTGTTTTGTAAATTGGATTTGATATACTATTGTCACTACATATCCTATGATGACATAAATCAAGCCACCCATTTTTATGACTGATAACTCTATAGGAATGTTTGGTCAGTATGAAGAGGTGGGGGTATTCTTTTTTACCATTGATGTTTCTAGACCCAGATGCAAGATCCAAGAATTGTTATGAGTCTAGTGGGGATAGGAATCTAGTCATGGGGGTGACTGATTTCGGGGGGTGATGTCCTATCAGGTGAGAACATTATTCTGTTCTACATTTTAATTTCAGAAATCGGGGATATTTCAACAATATAGTTTTTTTTTTATTACATGGATGATATACCAATATTTTTAATATCATTTAATCTGGATGACTGTTTTTTTATGGAAAGGATGATTTTTTCAACTAGTGTGAAACATAAACCTAAAATGAAAAGTGTTCTTGAGGTCAATGATAATAAGAAAATAATCATATAAATGGAGAAAAACATATATCTTTTCTGAATACCATGGATCAAGGCTTCACTATTTATTACATGACAACATGAATCAAGACACACGGATTTCTATATGGGGGCCCTCTATATTGGTCTGGCCCATACGTAGAGGGTGTAATTTTACCCATATTCCACTGTTAGGCCCAACATAAAGGGTTTCTAAATTAATACATGTCATGTGGCTATAGGAATCAACCAAAACATTGTTCTTGAATAAGATACCCACTATTAATGTCATATTCTCACATAAGGATAGTGGTATTTTATATTTCTCCCTTATATATCTAGTTTATCTGCACTAAATCATTGTTTGGAAAAAATATTCATGTACACATTAATGTAATGTTTTGAGGATGTGGATGATATGATGTTTTTTCTATGACCTATATAATGATATTGTTCTCTTTATTGTCATGAGAGAAAGACTAAATATGAAGTTGAAAATTGATATTTGGGGATGATTTACCATGAATTTTAATTTTATGATATTATGACCATTGAATTCAAGTGATTAAATGAAATAATTCTTCAGGAACCTTGTGTTGGTCGGAGTTTTGTTGAGTTTAATGTCCATCAAAATCAGATAATAAGTTACATTACAGTAGACTATATGTCTGGACATAGTTCCCTCCCATTTTTGGTCAAACATCAGAGGTACCTTTCCAGGTCTCATTAGAATTCTGAGGATCAACACCATATCTTTATTAAGGAAAGAATAGAAGTGAACATTTTTGATAAATTCTATTGAGATAAAATTTTGGTGGACATACAAATGATCCAAGTCATGGATTCATTTCTCATCCAATCAATCAAATTCACCCATCCATTTCTAGGATTTCTATTAAATGGATAATTAATCATAGAGGGAAGTGATGATTGAATAAATTGAACCACAATGGGATGTACCACATCATTCCTCTATAAATATATGTATTGGGTTTCCTGTGTGGTACTGTCAATCACTATCTAATAATACCGTAAGGTGTATTGAAACTTTTTCATCCATGAAGTCTTATGATTATCTACAATCTTCTAGAGTATATTTGAAAGGGTCTTATTGAAGTCCTATATCATTCCACTATCCCCTGTTCAGTAGTGTTATGAATGGTTATTCTTGATTTCATGATCATGATATAGCTTATCCGGTTCAGCACAACCAAAATTGGTGCGATTATACACCATTATTGTATGAGAGACAGTAAATTCAGTGTAGTTTTTTTATTTTACAAAAATGTAAATGATCCATACCAAAAATTATATTATGTGTATAGGCTTGGATAACATGGATAGGAATTCATTTAAAGTAATACTTTACATTAAATGCATTACTGACGCTAGAGGATATGGTCCCATGTTGTACATTTTCAAAATGGAAAATTCATTGGAGTACATGGTCGTGTGTAGAAACACTAGAAGTTAGTGAACACAACTAGAATGAACATAATAATAATGTAACTTTTTGGTGAATTTCATGTATTCCAATGTTAGTGTGGGTCATTATTACCCATAATTATAAATTTGGTTGGAAATTTGGAGTCTTGAATTGTGAGATCCATATGCTCCACTATGATCTTTTTTCATTAAAAAATCCGTATTTTACCTATAGATATACCTGATAGAGATCCCATCAAATATCTTATTAGAGATGAAATTTTGGTGATTAATTACAACTTATAGAATAATGTTACTTTCTCTTATTCATATTATCTCTCTCAGGGATTTTCAAAGTGGGATTTCCCCCTTTTGAATTTAGTCCACAATGGTTTCCATTTGGATTGTGGTATGACCATATGGTTCCATTATGGGACTAATATTATATATTTATTCTATATTGTATAAAATTAATATTGAGACCATCTGGTAGTTTTCATTGCTGATGAATCTTTCATCCCACCCTAGATTGACTCGTGCTTTGGATGCATTATCAATTGCATTTTCAAGAGAATTCTCTGACCATGAGATGTAATTAAATGTAAAATCCATAGGTAATACCTCCAATATTCATTATATTATGTTAATTACTGGGGTTTTATCTTCCTTGTTTATGGAATAATCCTCATTGACATTCTTGATGACCAGTTCCAAATATCCAATTGTCATCTTGTAATTTTATTATTCCTATTTACCACCTCTATACAATGAATGAGAGCCTAATTTTCTACTTAATTTTCTTTGAACACTTCCTATAGTGTAAAGTAAGAAGGTAGGGATGCAATTACAAGAGATACGAGAATGAATCCAAGTCCCACTTTGATAAGAATTAGGTGTTCCATCCTTCTCCCGATCAGATTTATGGATTCACCATCCAAATATATAACTTAATTCTAGGGACCCTCTTGAAAATAGAAAACCTCTTGATCTAGTATATTCATATCCAATGAATTCATTTCTTCTGAGGGGTGATCTACCAGAAAATTAGCTAACATCTAGAATTTTATCACTTAATAAAGGTGGAACTGAATGTTAAATGACTCAATGATTAACAATGACCATGGAAGAGATCTAGTTAATATCATATGACTAATAATTTATTTGAGAGGGTTTTTATGAAAAAATGGTCCTTAGGATGGTTATGGTAGTTTTCTATCATCTTTTATTAAAAGATTAGTGCCAAAAATCTCTTCTCAAGGTCTTGATAATGATTCCCATAAGAAATCATGGTTCAACCAAGACAATAAATTTTTCTCACAAAAGGTGTCATTAATTTGGGAAATTAAATATTTCTATCAATAACTATAAGTTTATCAAATAAAAATGATTGTTTTCCTTTTATAGGTGGAATCAGTAATATAGATTCCAAGTGATATATCTTGATACTATCAAACTATTCATAAAAACATCATTCAATTGATATATAACCCCCCCCCGTTCACCAACATAGTGGAGGAAATAAATTTTACTACAAGTAATACCATGAAGAATCAGACCAAGGATAGCCATTTTTAATCTATGATGACCTTGATGCCTATATGATGTACAATGAAGCTACAAAATTTCATCAAGGAAGCACTGAATGTTCATTTCAAATGGTTCATTTTTAGGTTTTTTATCATAGTATGTATAATATTGATTCATATTTATCCTATTTTTATTAGAGTTGTTTAGGATTTACCACTAGTTCATCAACATAGCATTTGATAAACATAAAAGGAATGAATTAAAGATTCAATATGTGACCTCTTTGTACAGAGCACAGACAATAATCAATACCATGTGAATTCCCCAATAGAAAAGTACTCCCTTGGGGCCCTGAAGTTGATTGCTTCATCATCTTACTGATCATTTTATATTTTAATGTATCATTAATATCCCTCAAATATTGAGAGGTCTGGTTATCTAGTTGGTTCATTAATGAGTTGTTCTATGATCTTGACCAGGAAATCAAGCTTTGGTAATTATCCATTACGATCTATGAAATCTTTGCTCAATCTTGTTTTCACCTTGTTATACCTTTTGGGGATGATATTGGAAATCCATTTGATATACATTTACCAATGTATGAAGTTGTATCTGATGTTATTTTCATATTCATCCTCAATTAATGTTGTTTTTATCAGGTGCGTCCTTCTGGATTCAATTTTATAACATTCATGGTCATCAAGTAAGCCTAGAATGTTACTCTCTTCTATAGAATTGAGGCCTAAATTATATGTAGGTGTAGGATAATACATCATATTATTTCATCGAAATGTAAGGATATACCTCTTCTTGTTTATAAGAAATGGCCCCACTAATTAAAGTGGGTCACATGTCTTATTTTATATCCATATTTATTTCCCTTTGTTCAACAATGGGGGTACATACAACCCCTTGCATTTCTATAGGGGAATCCCTATAGTTCCTTTATTTTCATACATCTTTTTCAATTTTTTCCTCTCATTACATAGATTGAAATATTAATTGGATTAATACTCTATTTTATAGAGAGGATCTGATATATTTTCAATCTAAAGAATAATCCAATTCCCCGAATCTTGTGGATAGTAATGGATTTCCTCGAAAATATGAAGAGGTTGTGGTGAGAAATAAATAAGGGTTCTGATCATCCATTTTGGGAGACATTTCATTCCATTTACCTCATATGATGAGGTAACTATTTTAAAGAACTATTTTTACAGACTAAAGGAACAATCATCAGATCATTAACCACATTCCGGGAAGTCATCAAACTTTACAAACTAATGGACTCAATGGTCCTGACTAAAATCATGAAGATCAATGAATATGAAATACTTTTTGGGTTCACATACCATATTTGATTCATGGGTAACATGTATTTTTCACTATACTATTTAGTAAGGTTGGATGGGATCATTTCTAGACCATTCGACATAGTGACCCCAGAATCACCATCGACCGGATGTTTCTTTAGTTTCTATTGATAAAATCCTACATTGATATTGTGCGACTCATAGGATTCAATCAAAGACTTATCGATGTATAGAAATCTAGTTTTTCCATTAATTATATAGTTGATTCATTTTTGGTATGATGAGAGGATTAAAACATTTTCATGCAATCAGGGCCTTGATTGAAAAAAAATTGAAGGTTGTCAAATGAGAAAACATGAGGAATTACGAGTCATCTATATGGTCTTCTATAACAACCCTGCTCTTTATTAAACACATAAAAATGATTTAATACATAAAACCTTTACTCGATACAAAATAAAATATCCACAGGTCTATTGACTTTGTGGTCAATGAACATTTCATAACTACTTAAAACATAAAATGCGTCATCTTATTGAAAACCTTTTTAGATGACAACACATTTCCTTCATACATAGAATTACATGTGATAACTTGAGGACATTCATAATAAAAGAGTGAGCTGTAAAGACAAAAAAGGGAATAAACAAGGTGTAACATGAAGAACACAATACACATTAGGAAATAATAATATCAATGGAGCATAAGAAAAGCCTGAACATAAAGGCATGATATAGATTGTTATCATAACATGGAAACGTGACAACAACAATTAACATGGTTTTAGAAAAATAAAAGGCTAATTGAACATGGATCATGAGTAAACCCTCATTTCACTAGAATTATAATGATTAAATCCTCATTACACCTTATGTATCACGATACTAATGATTACCCACTACATTGGAGCACTATCAGGGTTCACCCTTCTCAATCATTTCATTTCATGCAATAGTGTGGAACATAAGTCAAATAACATGGACTCATTAAACATCATCATTTGTTCCAAGTTAATGAAATTTGGAATTTATACATGAAAGTATATAACCAATAACAAAATGTACATAAATTTTAATACCCTAGATAGAGAAATGGGCATGGTATTCACTATACAATTACTTTGTCTTCAAAAATCATGGGGAAATTTAGGCAACATAACGTCGTGACATAAAAATTCCAAAAAATTGGTTGATGAGAAATAAAGTGGTGTCTCTTCATGTATACTTGAAATGGACTGTAATGGGGTCATATAGATATATATCCCAACACATGTAATGGAATTTAGATTCATAAAACAAAATAATTCCTTGAATGTAAATGAAGAGATAACTATTTTTTACAGAATTTTGACGTAGTAACAGGTGTACATGGGAGGAATTAAATAGAGAGAAATGGGTCTAGCATAATTCAAAAGTAATAATAAATGTATTTTAGAGGATCTAAATCATATCCAATTTTTTTAAATTTAAATTAAAAGTTTATAAAAACAAAATGAAATTTGGACAAAAATGGGATAGGATGAAATTCCTTACAGAATTTTGGCATGCTAACCAGTGTACATGGGAGGCATTAATGTAATGGAGAAGGTTTATCTCATCATTAAAACATAAATAGGATATCTGGGGAGGTTTAAAATGATACTCAAAAATTTTTAATTCAAAATATGTGGGAATAACAATATATAGAAACATGGACATAAATAAGGGAGAAAGAAATCCATTACATTGAAGTGTGATCCCAAAGGCTTGGGAGGGGCATGAGAGAGTCTTTTTTCGGAGATTGGGGAACCTTGAGGGGATTATAGATAGAGGAGGGAGGATTTTGGTTGAGAACCAATTGCATTTATTGAAGAGTAACTGGGAGCATGGGTGGGTTTATATATGAAAAGGGAAGGAATTATTTATTTTTCATTTTATTCAAGGTACATATAAAACTAATAAAAATCACAAAACACCCCATGGTTTTTCCCAAAATTACTTCAAATGGAGATTGGAAAACATTATTATATAAGGATAATGTCTAAAAATATTAAAAAATCAGGCTTTCCTATGTGGAGGTGAGTCACACTCTCAAGGAAATAAATTTAAAAAGATAAAAAAATATTAAATGTATTGGTGGGTCCAATAATGCTTTGTAAAATAAATTAAAAAAACATTAAATCACATAATTTTAATGGTAAAACATATATTTCCAAACATAATGTTTACAGTATTTTATTACATCATTGTTGGGTCATTACGATGTCACAAAATACATTATATTTAAATAGTAATTAATTTTTACCCATAAATTCTGAATGTCATGGAAAATAATGAAAACTTTACTCTTGGATAATTTCAACATCCAAATTCAAAAAATATTATTCATTCTATCTAAATATTTTTCTAAATATATGAGTTTTTATTTTTAAAATAAAATTTGACATTTATCAAAAATTCAAGGTTTTTGAAAAAAATATCTTTCAAACATTAATAAAAATCACAATTGTATTAATAATAATTATACGATCATGTTTATTGAATAAAAATTAATTTTCTGAAAATATTTTATTAAAAAATTATTTAATTCAAATATCCATCAATTCATCAAAATAGATTTCTTAATTATCTAAAAATTCTATTTTTTCATTAAAAATTATTTACAAAGTAACAATAATAAAATTAATGAATATTTTATATACAAAAAATATGCACATAATCATAGCACTGTGTTCATGTTACATATCCCCTTAAAATACACGCATAAGACATAGGGGCATGGTGCATGATGTTGACAGACTCTTGGGGTGTCTCGAATAACAACGCTCAGGTGGTAATCTCTTTTAACATCCACTTCTCCCGTAGCCACTTATGCTAAAGCTTAACATGTCAAATCTCGGATTGGGATTGGTCTAGAGTGATTCATCGCAATTCCAAATCCACTCTATGCTCTGAAAAATGGACTTCATAAGGGGAAATTATACTGGATGAGGTTGTCACATCCTTTTTGGAATAAAATGTATTTTTTAAAGCCCTATATTTTTACTAATCATGTGATAACTGTTCCACAACTATTTTAGCTATGGTCTCAATTCATAACTGTATTTAAAAATCCAAAAATATAGAACCAAGGAAGTTGATATGTTATATAAAAATTTTACATAATAATATATTGAATTAGATCAAGAGTAATCTTCATTAATAAATGTTTTCTTCATTACAATCTTCCCCCCTTGTGAAATATTACCCTCTAAATTTCCGCTTCCCCCACTAAAAGAGAAGAGGGTAACTCTACGTCATCACTTCCTTAGAGTACCGCATTGCATCTTCAAAATTGTGGTTTCACCACAACACCTTTATGATGGGCATTGTCTTATTTCATAAAACCTTTCCCCTACTATCTATGATATTCACAAGCTTCTCTCCATAGGAGAGGTCATTATCCAACGGTACCACCATTGTATTGAGTACAAGTTATGTTTATGGTATGTACATCCTCAAGATTGATACATGGAAAACATCATATACTTGAGATTGGTTGGTGGGAGTTTTAGTCAATAAGCCATAGCTCCTATGTGATCAAGGATCTCAAAAGGGTCGACGTACCATGGACTATTCATTCCCTTCTTCCCAAATCCCAAAACTCTCTTCCACAGTGATATATGGAGGAATAAAATGTCTCTTACATTAATCACTTGGTATCATCGATGATTATCATCATAGCCCTTTTATCGAGTTCTAGCATCTTTAATGTGTTGTTAGATGGTCGTAACCTTCCCCACCTTTTCTTAAACCATTTCTGGACCTAGGAGTTTCTTTCCCTAACATCATACCAAAATGTAGGTGTTCTTCACCACTTACCATGTAGGGCTTCATAAGGATCCATTTGGATTTCTGAGGGGAAATTGTTATTATAAGAGAACTCAACCAGAGTAAGATGATGATCCCATCCTCCTTTGATGTTCATTGAGCATGCCCTCAACATGTAATCAAGTGTTTGGATAGTCTTTTCAGATTTACCATCAATTTGTGGATAATAAGTCATATTAATGTTTGTTGGGAAAAATCCCTCAAGGTAACATTGCAGTGTTTTTGGGTTGATTGTGTTTTTTGACAAAGCGGGTTTCCATGGATAATTGTCGAGTTCCCAAGAAGTTGTTGACATTACATGTTGAAAAATAATGATGAAAAAGGAAAGGACGATCTGGAGGCGGTACAAAAGACCAGTACAAGGTGGCGCCGTTTCCCAGTGTTTGCCAAATTTTTGGGTCCAAAATTTGGAGTTCGGTGAGCATCGCGAAAAGTGGATTTCCATGAAGATCATAATTTAATATGGGAAAGGCATGAATTTCGTGAAGATAGGATTCATTGTTTGGAAATCGCGAAGACCAAAAGAATGGAGGCGGTGAGTCTTCGCGATTATGTCAAGCTTCGCGAACGGCAGAGGCTGAAGCACATCACGGCGGTGAAGGGCTTTGCGAGGGAGCTTCGTGGCGAAGGAGTGAAGGAATGTTGGGCTTCGCGAGGGAGATTCGTGGCGAAGTCACGAAGGTATGTTGACAGTGATTCTTCACGACTAAGTCAAGCCTCGCGAACGGAAAAGCGTCGTGGTGCTTCGCAATTTGGACCGAATTCCGACATAATCTTTGGAGCTTCGCGATTTGAGATGATGTGGCGTTGACTTCGCGCGGAAGGGACGAGGGTCGGGGGAATTGCCTATAAATAGAGGCCGACCCCTTCGAGCGTAGCAGAGTGCATTTTCATAGAAGATCATTTGCTCTCGATTTGTGAAGGTGGTTCGTGGAGCCAGTGTGCTTTGCGAAAGAGGTGCTTCGCGACGTCTATTGTAGCTCCGCGAAACCTGTGAGATCCACGTTGTCTTACATAGATATGCGAGGGCCGTTGCTTTGCGACGGATTGAGCATCGCGAGAGTGCTTCGCGAGGGTGCTTCACGAGTGATCTTCGCGAAAAGGAAGGAGCTTCGTGAAGGCTTGTTGAGCTTCACGAAATTGGGAGCTTCGGGAAGTAGGGTGCTTTGCGAAGGTGTTTCCAATGGTTGTTGCCCAGTGGTCAGAGGCAAAGTTCTATTCATCAGTGGATGAAAGTTGAACTTCAACAGAGAGTCTATATATAGAGAAAGATGCATTCATTAATGGAAATGAAGAGACCTACAGGTCTATAAACTGTGAGTGAATCCCTTCACAGAGCAGTGAGATTAGGAAGAGGAAGAAGGTGATCCTCTCCACCGGCAGTGAGCCAGAGAGAGAGAAACAGGGAGTGACCCTTAGGAAAGCAGTGAGCTGACCCTAAACTTTGTAAAGACAATGAGGCTGGGCATAGAAGTGATCTAGCACGAACATTGTAATCCACAGCTAGTGAAGTTTAGTGGAATTGGTACGACCGACAACTTTTCGGCATATGCTCCTTGGACATAGCCCTTTGTGGTGAACCAAGTAAAATTGGTGTGTCCTGTGCATGCTTTACTTTCTGTCTACTTTGTGCAACAGGAAAGAGAGAGAAGAATGTTTTGCTTAACAGCGAAACAAGATCAGAACGGGCGTTTATTTTTAATTAGTCATACCTTGATTCACCCCACCCCCCCCCCCTCTCAGGGTATTCAGCCTTGTGGACCTAACAATTGGTATCATAGGGAAGGTTGACAGTTGTTCTTCTCTCAATTGGAGGTCACTAATCATAGAGGGATTCCGATCTTCGACTGATGTAATTTTCAGATATGGAAGAATCGAATGCATCACTATTTCTAATCTTTAGGAATAGATGTTTTTTCAGCAGCTATGCACGGTATCACAGCTGATATTACTAGTGGTGCATTATCAGAAGCAGAGTATAAAGAGATCGATGCTGATTCCAAAGCAATCAATGCCTTAGGGGGATCCCTTTCCAATCCCATATATACAAAGGTTATGTCATGCAAAACGTCACATTCCATGTGGGAAATGCTTTTGAATATTTATGAAGGGGATACAAAAGTCAGAGAGGCAAAGTTTCACGTGTTGTTGAACAAGTATGAAGATCTGAGAATGAACCCGAATGAGTCTGTTGATGCATTCATTGACAGGGTAAATGTTGTGGTAGAAGACATGCGGGGTCTTGGAGAAATTATCGAAGATATAAAAATTGTGAAGCGCATATTGAGAAAACTTCCACCTCGATTCAATCCGAAAGTTTCTGTTTTGGAAGATAAAGACCCAAAAGAACTGACATTGGATAACCTGCACAATACTCTTGTTTCATATGAAATGAGAAACAATGATAACAAGACTGTGGAAAAGGGGAATTCCAAATAGGTGGCATTCAAGGCCATGAAGAAACTCACTATTGAAATTGTAATGAAGAAGAAGAGACATATGAGGTGATGTCATTCCTTTCTTCAAATCTGCAAAGAGGAAGAGGAATGTTTAAAGGTAAAAGTCCACTAGCATGATTTTTATGTGGAAAGTTTGGTCATATTGCGGCAAGATTCCCCAAGAAATTTCAAGATAATGATGATGATGATGATGAAGTTGAAATTCCCAAGAAGAAATCTTCAACCTATGTGAATGGGAAGAAGCAGTTCAAGAGAAATTTCTTCAAGACTAAGAATCTTATTTCACAAGAAATAGACAGTTCAGATGAGTCTGAGGATGAAGAGGTTGAGGATTTTGAAAATTGTAAAGATCACAGACAAAATGCTATGGTAGCAATCATTGGTAGTTCTCAAGAAAAGGAAGAAACTGGCGCTGGAGAAGAGGAAGAAGAAGTTGAAGGAAGAGTTGATATGGAAGCCGAATTCGAAGCAGCCCTTGAAGAGATAGATGTTTGGAGATCCAAAACGAAGAAAGCCAATAAAGTGGTTCGTGATGCCAAACTCTATATGCAACAACAGGATGAAGAAAAGTCAGAACTGTTAGAAGAAATTGAATGACTAAAATCCTCAACACCAGAGAGCTCAGGAAATATTGTTGAGCATAAACTTAGAATTTAGGAACCAAAAAAGGAAATTGATTGTTTGACGAACACAGGAATGGAGCAGGTCAGACGTATCAAAGATCTTGGAGAAGAAGTGGTCAGTCTACGATGAAAATTGAAGGATCAAGAAAAACTCTTGACCCCCAATGTGATATCAGAAAAGTAGGCCATTCAAAAGATAGAGAAGATGAAAGAGGAGGCTCGTAATTCAGCAGGAGTGAAGCAGAAAGAAAGCTCAAATGATAAGGTTGATTCAGGGCTGGATAAGAAACAAAAATCGGTGGCAGTTAATGTCAGACCGCAAGCACTCGTCCCGAAATTGAAGGTTGATTTGGGCACAAAACAAAATAAGAATATTCATAGATCTCAAAGGGAAAATCGTAGTGCTGATGTATCATGAAAGAATGTACCCTATATCAGGTGTTATTGCTGTGGGAAAATGGGACATTCACAGTATGTGTGTTCCATAGCCAAGAGATATATAAGGGAACAAGAACAGAAATGGCAGCCAAATAGAGAACGGTTTTTGAGAACATGTTTTGAAGGACACTGTTTTTGGTGCAGAGGATTTGGGCACATGGCTAGGTATTGTACTTCGACCATTCAGAGAAATGTGCCAAAGAAGAATCAAAACGTTCGCAAGAAGAAGGTCAATTAACCGACAGGTGAGTTAAAAACACAGAATAGATTTACGGCTTTGCAAGATGATGCTGGTCCATCATACTCTGAGAAAGAATAGAAGTCCCAATCCATGCCGAGTGTGAAAGAAAAAGTATGGACCAAAAAGAAGAAAAATGAGAAGGCCGTGGTGGCAGAGATTTCCATTAAAGCATCAGATCGATCTGGTGTTTGGATCCTTGACAGTGGTTGCACATCGCACATGATAGGTAATAAGGATCTTGTTACAGGCATCAAATATGAAAAATAAGGATTTTTCAAATTTGGAAATGATGAATGCCTGAAGATTGTTGGCTTAGGGAAAGCCAAGTTTGGGGGTAAAGAGATGAGACGTGCTGGTGTCTTGGTAGTAGAGTGTCTCAGTCATAACTTACTCAGTGTCAGTCAACTATGTGACTCTGGGCACTGTATCCAATTTACCGAGAAGATGTGTGTTGTGAAAGGAAAAGTTGGACCAACTGTTCTATAGGGAAAAAGGTCAAAGGGAAATCTCTACCTTGTAGGTGGGGAAGAAGATACATGTCTTTTATCCCAAGAGGAAAAAAATCAGTTGTGGCATAAGCGACTTGGTCATCTATGTCAACCATCTATGGAAGATCTGGTAAAGTGTGATACTGCTAGAGACCTTCCCAGACTATCACATGATCCTACTCATACGTGTGATTCTTGAAAACAAGGGAAGATCATCAGAATGACATATAGGCCAAAGGAACAAAGAGCAAATCGAGTGCTCGAATTGGTTCATGCTGATGTATGTGGACCTATCTCACCATGAGCTATAGACGGGAAAAGGTACTATGTTCTTTTCATTGATGACTATAGCAGAATGGCCTGGGTATTCATCATTACCTATAAGACAGAGGTGTTTAGTTGCATAAAGCAGTACAGGAGGGAATTGGAAAAGATGCTTGGGCAGAAAATTCTGAAGTTTCGTACTGACAACGGTATGTAATTTACAAACAGTCAGGTTGAAAACTATCTCAAGAAACATGGGATAAGGCATCAAGTTTCATCAGTAAGAACTCCCCAACATAATGGAGTGGTTGAAAGGAGAAATCGGATCATCAACAACATGGCCAGAACAATTCTTATCGATAAGGACCTACCAGAGAAATTTTGGAAGGAAGCAGTTTTGACATCGGTCTATGTTTCAAATAGGTCCCTGTTATGTCCGAAGCAAGGGAAGACTCTGTATGAACTGTGGTACGGAAAGAATCCAACGTTGAAATACTTTCGAATCTTTGGAAGTAAGTGTTTCATTCTCAACAAAGAACATCATAGGAAGTTTGAGGAACAAGGAGATTAAGGGATATTCCTTGGCTATTCAGGGAAAAAAAAGCATATAAATGCTTCAACAAGAGGCTAGGAAAAATTGTTGAGAGCAATGATGTCACTATAGTCGAAAATGAACAGACTCCTCAATGACCCAGTGAACAGTTTCTGGATGAAAGTAATGATGAGGTAAGCAACACAGGGGGAGATGAAGTGGCAGATGCTGACTCAGAAGAAGATATTGATGATGAACAAGAAAGTGTCAAGTCTGTATCTGCAAGGAAGCCAAAGAGTCAAGATGAAATTGATAGGAAAAATATCATTGTTGATCAGACATCTCCAGTTCAGACTCGAAGAATGAAGTCATTATAGCATACATTGTTTTTATCTCAGGTGGAGCTGAAATGTTTTTCTGATGCAGCTGAAGATGAAAACTGGGTTCAGGCTATGAACGAAGAACTTGATCTGATTGAGAGGAACCAGACATGGGATATTGTTTCGAGGGCAGCAGACAAGAATGTCATTGGGACTAAATGGGTCTATCGCAACAAGATGAATGAAGATGTCACAATGATTCGGAACAAAGCACAACTAGTGTGCAAGGGGTACTCCCAGATCGAGGGAATAGATGTCGATGAGACATTTGCACCGGTTGCAAGGCTGGAGACCATCAGATTATTTTTGGCCATAGTAGTGCAACGAAAGATCAAAGTGTTCCAGATGGATGGAAAATCCACATTCATGAATGGTGTTTTAGAAGAGGAGGTGTACATTGAGCAGCCAAATGGTTTTTTCATTCATGAGGATGAGAACAAAGTTTGCAGGCTGGAGAATGCATTGTATGGGCTAAAACAAGCACCAAGAGCATGGTACTCAAGGCTTGATCAGTACTTGAAGAAGCTTGGTTTTCAGCATGGAGGAGTTGATTACAATCTCTATTTTAGTAATGAAAGTAATCAAAGGATGATGGTGTTGGTTTATGTCGATGACATAATATTTGGCGGATCAGATGAAGCTCAGTGCAGACAGCTTTCTGAATTCATGAAAAATGAGTTTGAAATGTCAATGATTGAGGAGCTAATGTTTGTCCTTGGTCTACAGGAGACACAAGGAAGGAATAGAACATTCATTTATCAATATTAATATTCCAAGGAGGTCCTGAGAAGGTTTGGAATGGAAAATTCCAAGGAGATGATGATTCTGGTTTCCACCCGGATGAAATTATCGAAAGATGAAGATGGAAAGGCAGTTAATATCATAGAATACAGGAAAATTATTGGAAGTTTTTTGTACATGACTACAACAAGGCCTACTATTATTTTCTCCACATGCTAAGCCGCAAGATATCAGAGCAATTCCAAGGAAATCCACATGCTTGCAGTGAAAAGAATACTTCGGTATATCCAGGGCACAGTGGATTTCGGCTTGACATATACCGATAAATCTCAGACAGAGTTATTGGTCTATACTGATGCAGACTGGGCCGGTTCAGCGGATGATAGGAAATCAATGTTAGGTGGTGCCTTCTATCTTGGTGGATTGTTTATTTCCTGGCTTAGAAAGAAGAAAGATTGCATTTCTTTGAGCACCGTAGAAGCTGAGTATATTGCGGCCACCCAAGCCTCCACACAGTTATTGTGGATGAAGCAGCAGCATGAAGATACGGGAGTTGAAGTGAAGTCTCCGATCAGAATCTAGTGCGACAACTCAAGTGCTATAAATCTTATCAAAAATCCCATACATCATTCATGGACAAAGCACATTAAGATTAAGTATCATTTTATCAAGGAGAAGGTTGAGCTGGGAATCATGAAGTTGGAGTACGTGCCTACAGAGCTACAGGTTACAGACATTCTGATAAAGGCCTTACCCAAGGAAGATTTTTAGAGGTATCGACTGGCTCTGGGAGTTCAGTTGATTCCCCGCACTTGAAATAGTGTGGATGTGGGAACCCCAACCCCCCCCCCCCCCCTCCCCCCTCTCCCCGAGGTACGATGTGTTTTTCCCTAATGTGTTGATATGTGTTCTCTACAATGTTACAGACTACAAAGGAGTGACCTTTGGGTTCATTGACAAAGGGGGAGAAAATAGTGATTGTTAAAGGGGGAGTCAATGTGGAGATTTGACAAATCATGAATGATACGGGGAGAAGCTGACCAGTGGAGCAGCCAGATAGGGGGAGAAATGAGAAAGGGGGGGAGTATGAAATCTAACTATGCTAGAAGTGATTGATCAAAGCATAGAAATCACAATATATGAGGATTGTGATAAAATTAGAACAGTGGTGTTAGAATGGTGTAAGACGGTGTCTAGCTATCAACAATTGGAATCAACTTAAGAATTAACCAATTGGTATCAGTGTGGTTGAACAATTGGTGTCAATTTAAGAATTGGTATCAGGTTGGAATCGACAATTGGGGTATGACATGAAGTGATTCATTGATTAACTTTTCATACTACTCTTGTTTCTCACACTGAGCATTGATCATGTGGGATTAGATTACCTGTTAAGTGATTCCTTGAACGCTATCATAATCTCAATAGGAGAATGGTGGTAGAGGTTGGAAGAAGACTCAGTGAGGTATCAAAGTGCAAAAAATCATTCTGTGCAGAGTTGTGAAGAGTTGTCAACAAACCCAAAGGGGGAGATTGTTCGGAAAAAATCCCTCAAGGTAACATTGCAGTGTTTTGGAGTTGATTGTGTTTGTTGAAAAAGCGGGTTTCCATGGATAATTGTCGAGTTCATGAGAATATGTTGACATTCCATGTTGACAAAGAACGATGACAATGCAAAGGACGATCTGGAGGCAGTACAAAAGAGCATTACAAGGTGGCGCAGTTTCCCAGTGTTTGCCAAATTTTTGGGTCCAAAATTTGGAGTTTGGTGAGCATCGCGAAAAGTGGATTTCCATGAAGATCATAATTTAATATGGGAAAGGCATGAATTTCGCGAATATAGGATTCATGGTTTGGAAATCGCGAAGACAAGAAGAATGGAGGTGGTGAGTCTTCACGATTATGTCAAGTTTCACAAACGGCAGAGGCTGAAGCGCATCGCGGCGGTGAAGGGCTTTGCGAGGGGGCTTCGTGGTGAAGGCGCAAAGGAATTTTGGGCTTCACGAGGGAACTTCGTGGCAAAGTTGTGAAGGTATGTTGACGGTGATTCTTCGCGACTACGTCAAGCTTCGTGAACGGAAAAGTTCCGTGGTGCTTCACGATTTGGACCGAATTCCGGTGCAATCTTTGGAGCTTCGTGATTTGAGATGACGTGGCGTTGACTTCACGTGGAAGGGACGAGGGTCGGTGGAATCACCTATAAATAGAGGCCGACCCCTTCTAGCGTAGCAGAGAGCATTTTCATAGAAGATAATTCTCTCTCAATTTGCAAAGGTGGTTCGCGGAGCCAGTGTGCTTCGCGAAAGAGGTGCTTCGTGACGGCTATTGTGGATCCGCGAAACCTATGAGCTCCGCGTCGGCTTAATTAGCTGTGCGAGGGTCGTCGCTTTGCGACGGATTGAGCATCACGAGAGTGCTTCACGAGGGTGCTTCGCGAGTGAGCTTCGCGAAAAGGCAGGAGCATCGCGAAGGCTTGTTGAGATTCACCAAATTGGGAGCTTCGCCAAGTAGGGTGCTTTGCGAAGGTGTTTCCAAAGGTTGTTGCCTAGTGTTTAGAGGCAAAGTGCTATCCATCAGTGGATGAAAGTTGAACTTCAACAGAGCATCTAAATAAAGAGAAATATGCATTCAATAATAGAAATGAAGAGACCTACAGGTCTATAAATTGTGAGTGAATCCCTTCACATTGCAGTGAGCTTAGGAAGAGGAAGAAGGTGATCCTCTCCACTGGCAGTGTGGCAGAGAGAGAGAAACAGGGAGTGACCCTTGGGAAAGCAGTGAGCTGACCCTAAACTTTGTAAAGGCAGTGAGGCTGGGCATAGAAGTGATCTAGCACGAACATTGTAATCCACAGCTAGTGAAGTTTAGTAGAATTGCTACGACCGGAAACTTGTCGGCGTATGCTCCTTAGACGTATCCGTTTGCGCTGAACCAAGTAAAATTGGTGTGTCATGTTCATGCATTACTTTCTGTCTACATTGTGCAACAGGAAATAGAGAGAAGTGTGTTTTTCTTAACTGAGAAACAAGATCAGAACGGGCGTTTATTTTAAATTAGCCATACCCTGATTCACCCCCCCCTCTCAAGGTATTCATCCTTGTGGACCTAACAATGTTCAACTCAGTGTAGAGAGAATTTTGAAGACTCTTGCCTATCATAGAGGTGAATATTGGATCCAGATTTCCCAAAATAGATATTGGTACTCCATGAAGCCTTACCACATCACTGATATATATCTATGCCAATTGATCCAAAGATAAACACTACCGAATTGAAATGAAGTGTGCAGTATTTGTATAATTATCCACAACAACCTAGAAAGGATTTTGTTTCTTTATATGTCTTTGTATTTCTGGTGTCAAAGTCTATGGTGATGTTCTCCCATTACCATGCTATAATGGGTACTGGTTTCATCATCCCTTAGACTTCTACCTCTTATCCTTTACTTGATGACATACCACACACTTTCAAGTATATTGAGGGATATATATCTTTATTTTATCCCACCAATAATTCACTTGGATATCTTGATACATCATTGTGTTTCCTAGGTGAATGGTGAAATTTGAACAATGTTCCTCATTCATAGGTTCTTTATTTAACTCCGGAGTTGATGTATAACATAATCCTGACCCAAATCTCACAATTCCTTCTTCATTAACATTGAACACCAATGATTTATTTCCTTATAGTTTCATCTTTATTCTGAATTCCCAAATCAATCTTTTGAGCATCATTTAACGTTTCCAAAAGAAATAGTTGAGATATTATTTGTGAATGGATTGATGATTTTACCTTTTTTATAATTCTCATATCCATCTTAATCAAATATAAGAAGATTGTATCCTTTTTAATTTTCATTGATGATAGAATCACAAGGTCCTTTCTACTTATAGCGTCATCCACCTTGATCTATTTCAATGTGTGGTAATGGATTGAGCATTCATAGTATTTGATCATCTTTGACAATCTGTGTTGGTGCATATTCAACACTTTCTATGTGAATATATACTTGAAGATTTTTTTAATACATGTAAATTTCACACTTCTCCCCAAAAGGGTAATGTCACAATAATTTTATAGTGAACATTACTAAAGCCAGCTTCGGATCATGTGTTGGATAATTTTTTTCATGAAGATTCGGTTTCCTTGAATCATATGCAATAACTTGTTCTTTTTTACATTAACACACAACCTATGACCTTCTTTAAAACATTACTCAATACCACAAAAACATAACCACTTGTGGGTAGTGAGAGAACGAGTATAGTGATAAGACTATTTTTCAACTCCTTGAAGCACTCTTAGCATTCATCAATCCAAGGAAACTGTACTTGCTTCTGAGTAATCATGGTAAGAGTGGTGGATAGTCATGATTAATTTTCCACAAATCAGCGATAATATCCAGCTAACAGCAAGAAGATACGGATATCTGTTACCGATGTTGTCATTGTTCATCCCTCTATTGCATATGTCTTTAAGGGATCTACTAATATCACATTTCTTGTGATGATATGAACCAATAATGGAAACTCCATCAACCATAACTCACACTTGTTGTACTTTTCATAGAGCTTCTCCTTTCGCAAGGTATCTAGTACATTATTTAGATGCTCCTCATGCTCCTAATTGGTTTTGGAGTATATTTATATATCATCAATAAATACTACCACAAATTTGTCAAGATAATATCTAAAGACTCTATTCATCAAATCCATGAATATTGTTAGAGAATTAGTGAGACTGAAAGGCATCACTATGACATCATAGTGCATGTATCTTGTACAAAAATCAGTCTGGGGGATTTACTCCTTCTTCACCCTTACGTTGTAATATACTAACCTCAAATCCTTATTATAGAGGTATTGTGTTGCATGTAGCTGATCAAACAAGTCATCAATTTGGGGCATATGATACTTTTTCTTTATCATAATTGTGTTGAGATCATGATAATAAATTCAATGGCTCATTGAACCATCCTTCTTTTTGACGAAGAGGATTGGTGCACCCTATAGTGAAGCACTTGGCCATATAAAACCTTTCTCTAGATTATCCTTTAGTTATTTCTTCAAATCTTTATTCTCCATTGTTTTCATTCTCTATAGAGTGTTAGATATTTGAAACTCTTCATTATTACGAACAATTGGGGATTCAACATCACATCTTGGAGGAAGACTTGGAAATTCCATGGGAAACACTTCAACAAATTCCCTCACAATAGGCATGTCTTCCCGGATGGTTTCTTCCATGGACTCAATCATCTGAGTAAGATACACATTCTCCAAGGGTTGTAATATCCATGCTTGAGATGATGGTTCTAAGGATGATTCACCCACCACATTTCACATGTACATAATCGGGGGTCGATTCTCCATATGGAGAGTGATTTCCCTCTCATGGAAATTTATGTAGGCTCTATATAAGGAAAGCCAATCCACGCAAAGAATTGCAGAAAATTCCACCAAAGGAAGTATGAAGAGTTTCACTAGGATGTTTAATCCACAAATTGTTATAGGGGAGGAGTTATATACAAGGGTTGTAATGATTTCCACATTTGACATTATCACCAATATCATTACATCCATGATTTGTGGTGTTGTGGGGATTATTCCAAAAAATGTTTCGGATATAAAATAATATGTAGAACTAATGAAGATAAACCTAAATTTAATTTTTTTTATTATGTTTATAACTTTTCTGATGTAGACACGGAATGAGTATGTTAACCAATTAATCAAATAAAGAGGAATCCAAAGAAAAACAGATGAATCATAAACTACTTTTATTTCCTTAACTTATGAATTTATAGTCTTCAATCTAAATTATCCATGATCTACTTCCCATCATATATTCTTAGGGTCCTTTTTATTAATTACCATAATAATGGTTCATAATAAGATCATTAAATTATGATAGAATATCCCATGGGAGTCTCGTAACCAATATTACTGTAAGGCCCATTGTCATTCACCAGTTCCTGTATGAGTCTAGATCAAAGTGGTGATTTCGTGTTTTACCCCAAGATACATCCGTGTCAGAGCCACCTCTACCTTCTAGTTTGTATACGTGGATGTATTTTCTTGATAAAACACATACTCAATACAAACCAAAATTAATGGGTGTTGTTATAATACATAGTCTTGTCCATAAGGCTTTGACTTTGGTTTTTCAATCATAATTCCAAAAATAACTAAACATATCTTCTAATACCAACTATAACAACACTACTCTATTAAAAACATATAAAATATTAATTATAGAAAACCACCACTTGATACAACATAAAATATCATGTGTTCTAGTTTGTTTTTTTGTCTTAGTAACATTTCATGAAAAAATAAAAAATAAAATGTATCATCTTATTGAAAAAATCTTTTACATGAGCACATCATTCCTTCGTTCTTAACATTTCATGGGATAACCTGATGACATGCATAATAAAAAGGGTGATCTATAAAGCATATTAAGGTAGTAAAAATGAACTACATAAAGAATAAAATACATGTTAGTATATAGTCAAATCAATGTTGTCAAAGATAATCATTAATAAAAAGGAATGATATAGTAGGGTTATCATAGCATGGAAATGTGGAAACAACAGTTAACATAGTATTAGCATGAGACAAGGCTCATTGAACATGGATCGTGAGTAAAATCTCATTGAACATGAATTAGAATGAGTAAAACCTAATTGAACATGATGTATCATGATACTGATATTTACCTAATGCATTAGAGTGCTATCAAGGCACACACTTCTCAATCATTTCATTTCATGCATAAGTGTACCACATGGATCATATACCTTGGATTAATTAAAGATCATTATTTATTCCATAATAAAGGAATATTTAATTCATTCATGAATCTCTATTATTAATAAGTAAATATGAAAAATGGTTAATAACCTTGATTGAGAAATGGGCATTGTATTCACTACACAGTGACTTTTTCTTGGAAAACTGCGATGAAATTTCGGCAGCATAACAGCGTGAAATAAGAATTCATAAAATATTTGATGAGTGAGAAAGGGGTGTCTCATAAAATGTAAATTAAGTGTATAATAAGGTGTTCATTTGGATACAATTCCCAACATATGTAATGTAATTTATATTCATAAAAGAAAAGAATTTCATGAATGTAAATGTGGAGAGAGAAATTCCTTATGGGATTTCACCATAGTAACAGGTGTGCATTGGAGGAATTAATGTGTGAGAAATGGGTATATCATAATTCAAACAAAATTAGTGATGTATTAGGGAGTTTTGAAATCGTTCCCCATCATTTTTAATTGAAATTAAAAGGGTATAAAAATGTAATGAAATTGGGACAAAATTCAAGAAGGAAGAAATCACATACAGATTTTCGACATTGTAACAGGTGTACATGGGTGGCCTCAATGACAGAGAAAGAGCCCTATAATCATTAAAACATATGGAGGGATGTATGGAGGATGTGTGAAATCATTCCTGAACATATTTAGTTGAAAATAAAAGGGCATATTAATATATGGAAACATAGACATAAATATGGAAGAAGGAAATCCCTTACATGGAATTGTGATACCAAAGGCTTGGTAGGGGATTGATAGAGGTTTATTTAATGATTTTTGAACCAAGGGAGTATTCTAGAGAGAGGAGTTTAGAGTTTGGCCAATCTGTAAAGGATTTGAGTGAAGAGGAACTAGGGGCTAGGTGGGTTTGTATAGGAAGAGGGAGGGAATTATTTATTATTTAGGTTTTGGACACTACACATTAAACTAATAAAAACCACAAACCATACAATTGTTTTTTCCCATTATTTTTATCAAATTGGATTGGAAAACATTATTTTATGTGTAAAATGGACGAAATTATTAGAATATTATGATTACATAGGTGGAGGTAAGTCACACTCTAAAAGATATCAATTTAAAAAGTTGAAATGTTTTATAAGTCCTGGAAGGTCCACTAAAGAATTGTAAAATAAATAAATAAATAAATCCTTAAATCAAAATATTTTAATATTAAAACAAATATTTTCCGAAGGTAATCTTTATAGTATTTTATTACATCACTATTGGGTAATTATGATGTCATAAAACACATTATATATTTAAAAGGTATTTAATTTTTACCCAAAAATTCAACTATCATATAAGATTATGAAAAATTCACCATTGGATAATTTCGACATCCAGATTCCAATTTTTTTTTGATTTTATCCAAACAATTTTCTATATATTTGAATTATTATTTTTAAAATAAAAACCAACATTTATTGAAAATTCATCAGTTTTGGAAAAAATAGCTTTGGGTCCTTAATAAATATCACAATTTTATTCATAATAATTATATGGTGGTTTATATTTAATATAAAATAATTTAGTGATAATATTTTATTAACATATAATTTAATTTAAAAATCCATTATTCAATCAAAATATATTTCTAAATTAAAGAAAATACTAATTTTTGGTTTATATACTATTTACAATTTAAAAATAATAAAATTATTTTATATTATCTATAATAAAATAAGGCACATAATCATTGTTCTAATGTCTTGTTACATAACCCATTAAACTACCCCCATAATCCATAGGGGTAAGTTTCACTATGCTGAAAGACTCTTGGGGTGTCTCAGATAACATCGCTCAGGTGGTGATCTCTATTAACTTCCCCATCTCCCTTAGCCAGTTCCACTCAATATTAACACGTCGAATCTCTTCATGGGATTGGTCAAGAGTGAAGCCCAATGATGCCGGCTACATTCCAATCTACAACAAATGGGCTTAGTATGGGGAAATTCTACTAGATGAGGCCATCACTTCCTTCATCTGAGTAAATTGTATTTGTTAAAGACCTATATTTATACTAATCATGTGATCACTGTTCAAGAGCTTTATAATCAAGGTTCAAAATTCATAACAGTATTTTAATATCCAAAATCATAAAACCAAATAATTTAATATGTTATATAACCATATTACAAAATAATACATTTGATTAGATAAAGAATAATTTTCATTAATAATGGTTTTGGTCGTTAGATCTCCAAAATGGGCCTTGAGCATAATTATTTCTAATTTACTCTTCTCATTTATTTTGTAGCCCTTAGTGTTATGGAATAAAGTGATATGTTATCTTCATCATAGAAAAAAAACTATTGTTTCATTACAAGTCTATGATTAACTAGAGAGAAATTTTTTATGAATTTTATTGGACGTTGACACCATTTATCTTGTAGAACAAATACAGGGGATAGTTTTTCCCTTATATAATGACAGCATCCTCTAGATCTATGAAGGAGATAATGGTGGGTAATTCTACAGAATCATTGTTTATTTAAATGACCAATACAATAGAAACATTATCATCAGACTCTTGAGAGATTAACGAAGCCTCAATGAGTGATTCCTTAATGTATTTTGACAAGATTAAGGAATCAAGGATTGATAGTATCTCTTGTACTAACGACAAATATTTCAGTATTTAATATTTCTGTTCAAAGTCATGAGCTTCTTAGGTAGGAGATTTAATTTCATAGTTGATTTTGGGGATTGATTATTTGATTTAGATACATCAGAACATTATATAAGAGTTTTTGGTACTCTTTCACTTGGTGGATTGGATCGGGCAAGGCCGTTTGCCTGCCGAGATTGATCTGACACCCATTACAGAGTGATATGTTAACTATGGATTTTAATCAATGCAATATTATATTCTTGTCCCCGTAGAACTCTATGATGGTCACATTTGCAATATTCTAGAAAATTGATAGTCTGGGAAATGGTACAGATATATGTCAAGATTCAATGTTGGCTTATCCTTCCCAGGTATCCACAGATCATATGAACATTTCTTTTGGTTCCCCAATTGTATGTTAGAATCTCATATAAAAAATTCTCACTCTTCATTGGATTCGATATCTATTAAGAAAACGTCATTAATAAAAAAAATATTAACTCCTAATCTGATGATTATGTTCATTTATTAAATGTTTCTGGTAGTGTCATTTTCTGTTTTAGTGCCAATTGTTTCGGATCTGAGGGCACAAATTTTTTGAGGGTAAAATATGAAATTCAACATGAGGCATATTTATCTTCTATCATTTTCTCCATTCCATTATGTTAAAACCTTTATTTGAGAGGTCATCTTGTAGAGTCTTGTGGGGGAGATTACATCAGCCATGTTCAAAGTCAAGCAGCTGGAAGCATATAAATGTTTTTAAAAATTTCCTGGAGAATACCATAAATTTGGATGATTATACTAATAGGCATCAAAATCTCAAACTAAAGTTCCCTCATTCCAGAAACATTCATTCCATTAAATTCCTTCTTCATGGGAAGTAGTGGAAATATACACCACTTTTGATAATGTCCATCCAATCATTATCATTCCATAATAAACATTTTTATAAAGGATTTCATTGAAGGTGAATCATTCCAAAATGATGTGTCACACTATCCAGTGTGAGGGGAAATAATTTTTCAAGTCATTGAGACATACCTAGTCACGCCACTTAGGCTCTTCAGGTGTAGAAAATCATAGTTTATATTAGATATAAAATATCCACAAAACTAACCATCTCAGAAAGAGTAAACAATGTTCCTTCATTCTTCAAATTTATTTCTCCTATGCCCCATCCGATATTCATATCGAGACGGGGGGTCCTATTAACACCTATAGGGTGATGAATGATACAGTGGAGGTCATAGAGTTAAATTATATGGGAATGATCGATTATGTTTATTGGATACCACCTATGCCTTTTGATCTCGTTTCACATATAATGGTGACTTTGTCCAATACTTATGCTTGATACACGGTATAATATATTCCCTTCTATGGGTAATTGTAGAGAAATCATGAATCACACCAATATATTTCACTGGGATAAGTGGAGTTCACAGATCATTATGATGGGTATCAAAGAATATATTAATCATATCCACATGGAGAAGCATCCCATTCCTATAATAGTTTAAAACATCCCTTATAAAAATGGAATATGAGACTATCTATTTTTTACACATTTTAACATTTGATAGGAAATTTATTTCTATCTTATTAAATGTTGATCTTTATTGAAATATGAATTATTGAAAGAGATCCTGAAATATAATTATCACCCGAGATTAAAAACTCATGTGCCATATAAAGTCTGTACCTTGTAGGGTTCACACAAAGAATCAAAGTGTCATTGTTTTTGATGATTTTGAGGAGTTCCTATAATGGGATCACAATAGAATTCATAGTGTGAAAGATGATGTTCTGCGACACCTAATCCATTGAATATCATAAATGTATGAATCTTGTAATTTAACGGTAGAGTAGTATCACTCGGCCTTTCAGGGGAAGGATTCCGTTGTTGATACATTGGTGTATCTTTGTCTTCCACTACATCCAATATAGCTTGTAATTAATCATTGATGCAGATAATCCCTTGATGAGTTTTCAAATGAATTGTTTATCAGACATGTGCAATAATATGTATGATCTTGTTCACAAGTTCATCCATTATTTATCGGTGATATCCATCCGGTGACATCTTTTGATTTACATCCAAAACCAAAACCAATTTCATTATTAATGGAGGTAAATCTTGATATCCATCCATGATTCAGTCCATGTAAACTTATTTTCAATTCATAGATTTGGGATGATGTCATGCCCTTGATTCCATCAATAGGATGAATCTATACTGGAGAGGTAATCCTATTATAAGTTTACAATAAAACATTTCCCAGTGAGATTATTCAATATGAAAACTACATCTGCGAAATTTCGCATTGAGTGACCTCAACTATTTCATTTCTTCCACATGTTGAGTGAATATTTATTGATGAATGAGGGGATCATTTTACTTGAGAGGAGGCATATTATATTTGGCCATGCCTTAATAAATTTTAGATATTTACTGAGGAGGTATTACCAAATTGATCATGTCAGAACCCAAATTGATTTGTGATTCTCTAGTTTAAGGTACAAACAACTCTCTTATTTATCTTAGTTTGGACCATAATCTGGGTGGATCCATCCTCACACTTCTCATCATTGTTGGACTCATTTTCAATTCCACCTATAGGGTTGATCTCTTTGACCTTTATAGATAAATAATTCATTATGAGAATCATAATGGGTAAAAATGACAGGTGGGTTTAATTTACCCATTCTAGTACATTTGACATCATTTCTAAAATCCTACCCAAATTTCATAATAAACTATAATTTAGAGGGATGTTATTTTCAGCCTAATCATACATGTCCCTTTTTGTGGAAAAAGATCATGATATAGGATGAACTAGGAGATCTCTTTATATTTCATCATCCATAGATAAGAAAATAATTATTTATATTGAGGGGTGGTAGAGCTATGAATTCCCCCCAACCTGGGGAACTGGGCTCCCCTGTTGTTTTTTTTGTCACATCAGATGATTTTTCGTACCAGGGGGTATTTTGTGTCAAAAACTCACCCGACCCTATGGGCTGAGGATTATCTCATAATTTGGATGTTACATCTATTGTATCCACATTTTTTATCTCGTACATCCTTTTTTATTAATGATTCATGTGAAATGATGGTTATAAATGTGAACTAATTGCTTCCAAGGACATTAGAAATGCACCCTGATTGGATTCCCTTATCTGCAAAGACTGTATAATGTTCTCATATTCCAATTTCATGAGTTTTTTATGGTTCTCTATCATAGTCCATGATTATTTGATACTTATTCATATCCAAATATAGTTTATTATATCATCCTTATTATGTATGTGGACTTCTTAATAGCTTTTTTAGAATAAAGAAATATGATGATTTTATTTTTAGTGGGTTTATTCAAAAAATAGTTGTGAGGTAAAATACAAAGATGCATTCTTTTCTATCCCCAAATGTGAACACCTAATGTGGAATAAACTATTATATGAAAAATATCATGAAATGCATTGATATATACAGATTGAAAATCATTCCAAACCTTCTCTGGCTGTGATCACTATTCAGAATGATGGAATTAAATGTATATTTGTGAATGATGCTCTCCCAAAATATTTTATTCCCAACATACACGTCTTAATGAAGTAACTTTTGTTTGTAGTAGAGAGTTTTCTATATATTTAGAAACCTGTTGTGTATGGATTCAACTAACAATGCCTCTAAAATTTCTAATGGAAAGTGGTTGATGACCAAAACATAATGGGTATATCCTCCATGGACAACTATCTCCTTAGGAGAAAAATGTCATTGTGTTATTATTTTCGAGGCTCTTCTACGTTATCATCATAACATGGGTGCTTTATTACTATTTTATTAGATGTATAGGGGTAGTGGAGGTATCATTGTAATTGGAGTATTATGGGTTGGCTTGGAGAGTAAGAATTACCCCGAGCAGTATTCTAGTTGAGAAAGGATGACTATTGTCATCGATATGGTCATTAACATGTATGGACCCATCTCATCATGGTCTATATAATATAGGTGATTTATAACAATTTAATTAGAATGAGGAGGGAGTTTCTGTAAAAATGATATGTCATTATGGGGGGGGCCTTCTTAGAAAACTCCATCATGGTGAGGACTAACATCATTTATCTATATCCGACTATAGGGATAATCCCATTAGAGTATACCCTAGGGAATAACTTTTGGGATGAAAAAAGTGTTGAGAGGAACATATTTTTGTTTGATCTTTCTAATATTATGATTGATACTTGATCCTCAATAGTAGATAATAATTTATGATTGACCGTTATACACCCACAAAGGAAGACTTTATGGCTGATTCTCTGGGGTGGACATTCAGAGTAGTTGGTAAGAATGTTTTGGAAGGGGGTATTCACAACATCTATTGTCACTCCCATAATTTGGTATTAGAATTGAATGATCCTGAGGAACAATTGATAAATTTTTTATGGACTTAAAAACTCATGCTCTTATTTGAGTGTGGTCATGAGTATTAATTTCATTTTATATTTTCCTCTGGCCTAATTTCATTTTAGGAAATCTATTATGGAAGATTGTGTTTCCTTACTATAGGTGAAATACTTAATATATGGGTGCATATTTGAGTGACTCTGATAGTTATACCAATATATATTGGTAATAATTCAAAGTTATGGAATGGATATGTACCTACCATGGAGCAACCACCAAAGTGGACTGGGGTCGCCATTTGGAATTTGTATCAATTATCACTCCTATTGTACATTTATCATGGAATATTTTCAGAGAACCTCTTGGATAGGAGTAGTGATGAATGTATTCTCCTAAGTGACCACCTTGTTGCGTGGATGAGTCACCCCACTTATGGAGGCAGTGTTGTGGGCCTGACTCCTAGACTATTTTGTGGATCTGATTATATGTTTTAAAGTCTAGAGGATATATTCATATTTTTATATCTAACCCTTTATAAATTCTATAAAGTGTTGATATATGTCCTCGGTATTATTGAGAATGTATTCCCATTATAGAGTTATAGTAATAATATGCACCTTCTCTCGTTATCTATTTCCATACAGTAAATACTAGAAATCCTCCTATGTAGGGGAAAACAATTTGAGTCTGCCCCAGGACATTCAACTATGATTATCAATATTATTAAAAAAATTTCCCCTATATTTTCATCGATTGATTCGTATGAACATGTATGTATATGTGATTCCTTGTAGTATTCAGTAAAATTTGACCGATGGTCTTGTTATGCATTTGCATGACTGTTTTTCTACCCATAGTTTGTTTCCACTGAATTTACATGGTGTTCTTGATGTTCATGGGCAGGGATATACATCTGCTAATAGTTTTTCAGCATAGGTGGATTCTAGTATTGATATTTATCCATGGGAATTTTCATCTACTAATGGATTGTTTCAACTATATATAAATGGTTGGATAAGTGAGCATGAGAAAAACTATACTTCTTCTCATAGTATGACATCATATTTTTATGATGTGATTGTTATTTATGAGCAAAAAAATTCATATTCTTGTTGGATTCTTCCATTTTTTTGGATAGGATTCATTTCAACATGAATTAATTTTTGTGTTCTCATAGTTTTCCATTTGATTTTTAATCATGTGCTTTATGTAATTAGTAGTAATTTTCATATAATTGTAATTTTCCATCATATTTGACTAACACGCTTCTTGATAATGAGTAGTAGTTTGCATCTACTCATGATTTTCTATTTTACATATCTAAATTTATTTTTAAGAGTGATTGTTATTATATATATTTTTATAGAATGCTTCTATATTTTTTAGAAATGATACATCATCATGAATAAGGATGATGGAATGTTATTTATTATTTGATTGTTGCCCTTCATGAGCCACCCTAGGATCCTGGGTCCATTTGAATTCACCTATGGCCTATGGAGTTGTATTCTTTGTATTTTGATGATATTAAGCCATATAGAATTGATGATTAAGAATTATGGAAAGAGACCATGAGAGGGACATCTATTTTACTAGGATTCATTTTTTGGTGATGACATCATCAATCTCCCTATGGTAAGGGGGGATCTCATCATCTTGTTCAAGGTATATGCTTTCGAAATGGATTAAAATGGTGACATGAGAAATCTAGTTCTCGGTTAAAAACCCTAATTGGGTGGATGGATGGTAAAAAATCATGTAATATTGGGCCTATCCTGATTTCTCAAGGGTTTGGAGTTCACAACTCTATTGGTACTCTCAGACCAATGCATTTGACATCGATCGTCGAAGGTGATGTGTGGGTGGTAATGTCCTCTTACTGGTTGGGAACATGACTTATGTAGTGGATGATTCACATTTCCATGAAATCTGGTGTGATTCCATTTCATTAAATATAGTTCCTTTGAAATTGTATTGGAATATATGTGACAAATACAAACCATAAACGGTCATCATAATAGCATCTCGTAACCACATGTGTAATTGACGGTCTTGATAGGAACTCTTCCATTCATTCTGAAAATGAGGTCTGATATAGGGTAAAATTACTAATATGGTTAAGATATAACATCAAGTGTATCATTTTTCTTCCGATGAAAATGTGATGTTGGCCCATATGTGATGAAAAAAAGGACTAATAAGAACTGGATAGTCAATAGTTTTTATTTGGGGGAGGAGATGTTATAGTTGAAGGATTTCACATCAGGTTAACAATTTTTTTCATCCAAAAAACTCCATGTATCTCAAATAGTTTATTACAAGGGACTAATATATGTTTAATCACTCAAATTGGGTACATAATCTTCTAACATTATATAACGGGTATTGTTCGTGGAGCCAAAAATTCCCAATGACTCTCATAATCATTATGACGCATGGACATACATTCCAAAGGTAGGCCTTTTCTAGGTAACATAGTAAACAACACATAAGAACTAAAACTAGTCAAGAGGATGTAAACTCGAGATCTTCCTACACATTTTGGGGTACTATTTCCTATTTTGGGACACTATTATTGATTAATGATATGTTCACATATCCTATGTTCGTTCCAAATAATGTATATTCATATAACCCTTGATTAACGATCAGTTAAAAAATTCCATAATTCCAAGATCCCCAATTTGAATCCAAGGTTATCCACTGATGGTGGTATTTTTATCTATTAATGGTTTCCCTATCGATGGTACAATTTTTTATAGGGATCATACCTTCTTTGGTCATTTATTTGGAAGATGCTGGTTTATGCCACACATTGAGGTGTCTAGGAGTGTTTAGTCACCTACAGAGATGGAAGTTGTTTTTATATCATTAAAAAACCCATAATATAGGCTTTATATGTATCATTTTTAGAGTAATAAAAATTAATCATGTTCGGTTCCACTTATTAAGACCCAACAACTTTTAAGGTGTTGTGGTGACAACTAAACCATAGTTGTTTTTGTCATGTTGCATGTACATATTGTTTAGTGGTACCTTGGAAAAATATTATCTGTCACTTGTTTTGATGGGGACCTAGGTACCTATAATAAATGTGCTCTTCCATGTTGATATTAATCTATTGATGATGTGGCTCTGGGAAAATTAGAGAGAATTTGGGTATTGGTTTTCGACCATAGGGAGGCGTCAACTATATCTTTTTTAGTAAGGATTCAAATCCCACATATTGTGGTAGGTATTGGTCTAGAACATATGGAATATTCCAATTGGAAGGGAAAACATTGTAGATTACACTTTTTATGATCTTTTTAATGTTCCACTTCATTAGGAATAGGGATCATTGAAGGATGAGGCATGAGTTCAGTGATTGTGCCAAATAAGAGTTCTACATGAGTGGATATGGTTAGGGACAAAACTAGTGAGTGATCCTATATGGTTTAGGTTAATGACGATTTGATGATTTATACTAACATCCACTCACATTTTAGTCTTTATTAATTTTATAAACAAGTAAAATAAGATGATCTGTAGGTCACACAATGCACTTTTTTCCATTGGTGGGTAAATACTTGGGCCTAATGAGATATGTAAAGTACTCTGAAGGTGTTCATATCCCATTTTATTTTTATATCTAGGATAGCCACATATATTAACATATATGGATTCATCCTAAGATGGAGATATGAGCAATTGTGATTCCTTCCTCAAGAAATCCAATGGGCTTACTCAATGAGGTATTCCCCTCTAGTTCATAAGGAATAGAAAAATTTCCCACATTGTCCCTCATTGAATGGAAATTCCATTAGTTCTCATAAATCCCTATATCAAGGATGTTCTTGTGACCCCCTATATAGCCTTGGAAGCGTCCATGGTTACGTCCCTAATGACCATATGAATCATGACATGAATACATTCTTTAGGTGTTCTTTGTTATAGAGGATACCAAAATGAATATGCTTAACACATGTATACAAACTCGAGAGGACCCACTAATGGTCCCAATCACCTGATGATAATTTCCAGGTGTCATTGGGATAGGTCTTGCAAATATGTTTCTATATTTTTTTATAGAGTGTAAAACATACGGCCCCATTATAAGATATAATTGAGTGATAGTAGTAGGATAGTAGAACGCCCCAAAAATCCCTATTCTTCCTAGTAGGTTCTCATGTGGTATTGAGTTCTCTCCGCTTAAGATATTGATATGCTGGTCAGGATACCATCCACATATCTTTTTTCTAAATGGATGTGGGTTATTATTGTGTATAGTGTTTATAAATGTGTGTAGGTTCTTTCCATGTAGTGTATTGCCACACATGGACGATTTACATTAGCATAGAGTTTTTCTCTATGGGAAATGGTTCTGCTTGCATAGAAATTTTCAATGTGGGTATATGTTAGAAAGGAGTCCATCCATTTATAACCCAAGAAATAATGGTGGAAAGTGGTTTTAAGTTCATAGAATTATTGTTGACTTTTATTTTCTCCGTAGTACTCTCTATTAGGTTTAAATGATAGGAATCCATGAAAATCTTCCAATTCTTCTCCTAGATTCCATTTTTTCTGTGTCCTTCACTCTGCTTCTCTTGGTTCTCCATTCTCAGCTCCATTTTTTGGTCCCATAGTGATAATTTTATAGAATATTGTGGGGACTAGGTACCATCATGGTTGGTCATCCATGGTGGGCCACATTCTTTCTTTTACAGTTGCCCAAGGAGGAAGCATTGACCTGTGAACGATTTCTTTAGTGGGGGGAATCATTCATGGGGGCCTTCATTCATGTGGTCCATTGCTCACAGGGGATTAATTCCCTATCCCACAAAAAAATAATTGGTTTTTTCATGGAGGATTATGGTACCATTCATTCCCATAAAATATTAAAATCACTTTTAATGAAAATCACATTCTGATCCTTCAAATAATTGTTATTTTATTATGGGATGATTATGGTGTTATCTCCTCCCATGAATGTTTTTCTTTGTGTGGTGATTTTTGAAGTGGTAGAATTCTGAGTGGATTAGTGGTCAGAAAAGTTATATACACTTCATGGGATCATCCAATCCTTCACAGACTCACCCCCATTGACAATTTTCTTCAAATTCTTCTTCAGGGTTTATTTATAAAAATTTTCTATGTTAATGGAATTATATTTTTCATGTATACAAAATATTCTGAATCCTAAATGAGAAACGAAGTTAGATTACATATTTCATAGTAGTTTTTAAATAGTTTATCCACTATTCATATAGAGTGGATTATGCATAGTAACCAATGATCAGGATACCAATATCCAAATTACAATATTACTTTTAATAGAAGGAAAAATTAAGAGAAATAATATAGTCTTGGACACCATGTAAATGAAAGATATAGGTCTGAATAATCCGGTAGACCAGTCTATTTTGACCTCATAATTTTCATAATGACTTTGGATATAGTTTTCATCCTTGTTTCTATCGCAAATCCAAGCCAAATTCTCCATAGAATTCCCTAATAAATAGATATTTAGTTTTCTAAAAAAACCATAATTCTGTTATTAAGGGGAACCGCATCATACATAATGACCTTACATGCATCATGATGTGATGACCCATATTGTGATGTGTTCATTAGATTCAAAATTATTAATCTATAAAACCTTATAAATTTTTTGTGAGATCTAAAAACCAATATTAGATATATGGACTAATAATTTGGATTGAAGTGTTTCCTCTATGTATTATCAGAAAGTGTAACGAAAAAAAATATTTCATGATCATGTGATATATTTCTAGAAGTCCTCTACAAGAAATTTATACTTGACTTATAGTTTGAAAATGTTAAAAAAAAATTGAACACCCCGTGAAAATAACTAGAATCAAGAAATGTAGTATGAGATTAATAATATCAACATATAAGAAAACTCGTCAAGGAATGATATCAATAAAAATGTGTTACATATGTGTAAGAGTAAAATATTATTCTATATATCCTCAAATTTATTGTGGAAAAGAATTATTAAAATTGTAATTATATTTTTTTCAAGATAACATTTTAATTTTACATTGGATTTAACTCCATTAATCATCAAAATCATTCATTATAATTTTATAAATAAATAAAATTCTAAACCAATATCAATCTGATGAATAAATTTCCTCAGGAAATAATTCACTAGATGCATCCAAAGTAAATGTTTTCTAAAATAATCATTTTATAATATACTAATGTTTTAAATAGTTATTTAATATTAAATTTCAAGATAAATACGATATTGATCATGTTTTTTTTAGATGAATATCGAACACCTCATTTTTCAGTTCACATTATGGGGAATCTTCCACAATAACACTCCTCGACATCAACAGAAATTGATGGATCATAAATAAAATAATTTCTTTAATGTCATATTTCTCCCCTAATAATAATGATATCCACCACAAATCATTCATATTTGGCCCTCAAACATTGATATTCTCTATTAAAAACAGTCCCATAATCTTTATTGGATCCCCATATCTATCATTGGATCCAAAAAATAACCTTCATTTCATGGTTTGGTAAATAATATGAAGAATTAAATATTATAATAAAACCTATAAGAACATCACCTTATCCTTATTGGTTTAACTATTATCATATTTTATCACCACTAATGATGGTGGAGACTTGTTTTTTAAGATAGTTATGATAACATTGTTTTTCTTTAAAGGGTGGAATTTTGGGATTAACCAATGAAATATTATTTATCAATGCCAATAATAATAATATTCAAAATACAATTATCTAATTTTACTATTTTAATAGTAAATTTTTTTATGAAACAATATTATATATTTAAATTTATCCTACTTTCATTGAAACCAATCTTGATATATTTGAAATCATATCTAAATGAATCCAATAGTAGGAAAAAATTTTCAGGGAATCCTCATGAACTAACTAGGAGTGAATAAAATAAAAAAATGTGAGAGGAGGGATTTAATTATTTGTGCTTTTGAAGCCACATGATATGATTATATATATTAAAAATTAATAATATATAGTATCAATGATTCAATTGTTCAATGGTTTCAATAAGAACCATGTAAAAATGGATGTAAATTATCAAACAAAGAACGTAAAAATTTATTATCATTAACATATTTTTTATTTTATTTATATCCCTATGTTTATTTTATATATTAAAGTAATCTTATATATTGAGAAATAAATATAAATTATATATACACAGTGGTAAAAAAATGATGTAGTTAAGTATTGATATCTCTATATCTCCCCCATTATTGTATATAGGGTATAAAATACTAGCTTATTAATATAACTCATACAATATTATATTAGTAATCCTTTAATACTAGTTATTTCAAGTAGGTAAGAATAATTATGTAATTTCATATGGATTTTCAATAAACTCATTATTGAAATGTATATTAGAGGATGAATAACTTATGTTTATCATTTATATTTTTGTATTTGTATTATTTTAATATTCATATGCATGATCATTGGTAAATATTTTTCAACTATATTTATTTATGTCTTATGCATACTAAAATTAGTATTGGTAATAGAGAAAATGTAATAAATGTTTTTAATTTTTTTGGTTTTTAAAAATTAAACCATATACATTGTATACATGGATATAAATAAAGAAAATACAATATTAACATCTATTTTATAATTTTCATAATATTCCTAACTCAAAATCACATGATAAATATAAAAATTTAGTGGAACATCATATAATTAGATGTCATGTGTTTGGTAAGGAGTTATGAAATCGGAGCATTATAATTCACAATCTGTTAAGTGACATCACAAGGAAAAATACATTTCAAATCAATGATATTTTATCTATCCCATGATGTAATATACTAATATAATACAATATATTATTATACATTAATAATGATGTTAATTTTCATTAACATGATAGCGATAATACAAAATATATGTGATACAGTAATATAAATATTACATTGTAAATACAGAAACATTATTAAATACAGTGTTATGATATTTAGTTATAAATTATATAAATTTTTTAAATTTTTTTAATTATTTAATATAATTGATTAGTGAAGAACCTTGATCCCTATGATGAATTTGTGTGAAATTTTATAATACTAAAATTATTTTATAAGATACTAATTTATTTAATGTTTTTATATCGAATTTAAAATATCAAAATTTCTCATTAATTTATTTATATCACTATTTTAACCAATTATCAATATGAACATGCTTATATTATGAATATTTTTATACATTATTTAAATTATTAAATATTTTAACAATATTACATACCATAAATTTAATAATATTCATGCTAGTTATTTTATTATAAAAAATACCATTTATTAAATATTGGTCTTTTATTTTTTTGGTAATAATATTATTTTAATTTTCTATAATTAATATTAAATAATATTTATTGCATTCTAAAAAATAAATTTTATTATATTTGTAATTGATAGTTATATGAAAATTAGTCTGAATATTTTATTAGCCATATATTCTATGTATATTATAGATTTTTGGGGGTTGTATACATTTACTATTATATATGCTCTTAAATTAGATTTTGGATTTTTTATATTTTAATTCCTAACATGAGAGGAGTTTTTCACATCAATTTAATGTTAATGATATTGGAATGTTTTGAATATATAAAATAAATAATTACACTAATGATAGTAAAAATAATTATCTTTATAAGACATTGATTTATTTTTATTAAAACGGGAAATAATTAAATCAACCAAGTCGTAAATGAAATCCTTATAAGTGTGAAGAAAAATATGTACTTAATGAGATGAAATATGTAAGAAATGTGTGTACAAATTTTTCATTTATATAGCCCTCCATTAAATAAAAATATATTTGATTCCATCTAAAATGACCACCCAATATGACATTGATCATAAATTTTTATCATTTATTCTTATCTACCTTCCCACTAATTGTTTTTTAGTCTACTAGGTTATTAGTCACATTTTAAAAGATTATTTTATTTGTGTTACACAATAACATTTTTTTCTAGATATAAAATTTGATTTATACAATGATTTTTCGCTCTATACCTTACGATATTAGATTAATATAGTTGAGATAATTAGTTTGAATGAACATCAAAATGAGAATTACAGAATCGATTTCACGGGTTCAATGAATTAACATTAGTAGTTAGTATAGTCACACATGATGGATAGAATATAGAGGACTATTATCTTCCTACATTCGAAAGTATATGTATATATATAATGACAAAGGGAATAAGAAAATATAACCAAGAGTATCTAGACATATAGATGAAAATTATTTCAGAGGATTTCTGTAACCACGTAAATATGGTGGTTTCAATTACATAAATTGTAACCCATTCTTATTATTAATAACCTGAAAAAATTCTACCAATAGAAATTCAGAATGATATTATTCATAAGGTGATACCTAGGATTTCAATTTTTTAAATTTAAATTTATATTCATTTCATTTATATTTTTTGAATAAAGTTATTTATCTAATGTTTTCAATAGTTTTGTTGTATAAAAATTTCCTAAAATAATATGTACTATAAAAGTTGTTTTATAAATAAAACATCATTTTGTATTGATATTTCTTATTTATTTTCATGTAATCCTGTAATATTATATATTTATAATTATGATTATGATACATAATTTATAGTGGGGATTAAAAAAAATATTTGTTAGGTGAAAATATATATTGTTATTTTTTCATTTTTAATTCATTTATCTTTGTATTTTGGACATTTTTTAGAAAAATGAAAATATAAACACTATATTTATTGTGACAATAATATTTCATGTACTTTGTGAGGAAATAATTTATTTTTAAAATTATGAGTTTAATTGTTTAGGTTATATTTGGATTTTCACAATTGATAATGAAATTTTTATGTGAATTAATAATTGTGGAAATTTTTTTATTTTGGAATTATAAAAATTATATTTTTCCACTAAATTGAGTGGAATTATAAACAAATTCACATATTAATAGAATAAAGATGTTTATTTATAGTTGCAAAAAATATTTATTAACATACACAGGTTATGTTAATTAATTTTTGTAGATAATGGGTTTCATTATATATGTCATCATTATAGGGGATTTTACATTTGATTAATTTTTTATATATGAGATAATATTTACTTTCCAAATATTTTTAAACATTTAAAAGACTTGAAATTCATGTTACTTGAGATGTATTACATGATAATCATTCCATAAAAACCCATATCATATATGATTTCCTAAAAATATTTCATCTATGTGTTGTAGTTAATGAACGTGTCATGTATTATTTGAATGGAATAATATATTATATAATATATAATGGTTTGTGACCATTAGTTATGTGAATATTAATTTTTTATTAATAAATATATTTCTTAAACATTTTCACCCAATTTTGAAAAAAGAAACATTTATATAAAAAAATTAATTAAATAATGAAAAATATAGAAAAAAATAATATATAGAAATTAGTGAGGATATGAATTAATTATTTTACACATTAATGATTCTTGAATTATATTTAAAAAATTTGTTGGGTGTATTTTTGTATTTAATGGTAGATGAGTAATTATTTTAAATATTTTTGATTTATATGCATTACAATGTTCTTCCAAATTAAGATCCACAATTTTTCCTTTATAATTTAAAGTCATTAACACCTACCATTTAATAACAACCCAAAATATATCTTCCACTAATCTAAAATAAATCACTATATACGTTGGTTATATACCATAATATCGTGGTGATAAAAACAAGTAATGATTTTTCTGAACACATTTAGGGAATGAAATAATCTCTTATAGAAACCACCAGGCTCATTAACAGATTTTAGTAGAATTCTAACATGACAAATCCAGAGGTCAGAAATTTCAATCTATGAATAGAAAAAATGGTTCCTTATTTTAGGCTCTTGTAATCTATAAATATATAAACAATAAAATATACCATGTTATACAATCTATAAACATAATATTTTTATTGAAAATAATAATTGATACACATTAAAAAGTATGAAAAATATAAAACATGTCCTTAAATATGAATAAAAACTTCTCTATAAATTGATATGCACCTTCAATACATTATATTGTGTAACCCTCCTCTAGTACCATGACACCCTTATTCTCAAAATATCATAAAATTATCCAGGAAAAATTCAAATATTTTTCATTGAATACTCATTCGATTAATAGAATAATAAAAAAAACTAAAAACCAACAACATTATCTTAATGATATAATCATGTAAATAATTCCAAGAACTCTATAACTTGAATTCATGACTTTCCAAAACATCCATCTTCAATTTTAATGAAGTATGTTTCAAAAATTTAAATTAAATTAGTGAAAACAAATATTATTCATTAGAGGTAATAGTACAGTCTATAGATTAATGATCATAACATTAGGATACATAGAAATTTTATGGTGTGTATGCACTTTCTCAGATTAGATAAAGAGTTCCTAAAAATTTGAAATATTTAAAAACCATTCGAAAAAATGATTATAAATATTTCATTGAACAAATTAGATAATCTATAAAACAAATGGCTGATAATTGTTCACATTATATATGTAAATCCCTTTTATCTTCATTCATATTTTACCACATAAATTAATATCCATTGGTTATTATTCATTAAACACACATCAATGAATAAATGTAACAATTTTAGAATCAAACCCTTGGTTTGTGTGAAGATATAACTATCCATGAGAATCAATAAAATTAGTTTCATCACAATAAACTCTCATATTCATCTCATGCACATAAATATAATAATATATATATATATATTATTCATTATTTTTTATAATATATTTATATATATTGTATATATAATATCATATTATATATTTATATAATAAATGTATCAAATTCATTTTTACATGAATTGTTAGGGAGGAAAGACTCTAGTGATAACACAACATGGGGTGAATTATGGTATTTTAGAAAAAATACAATTCTATTGATTCATATAAACATTAGATAGAGTTGGAGACCTTTTTGTATAAGAATATATATGATGTGGATATTAACAGAGAACAGGGACCAACTATTTATAGTGGTTTGGGGAACAAAAATCTTCTAGTCCGCTCCACCAATCACCCTCTCTGCAGGCATAGTGAATTTTACTAATAATGTCCTCCTATCATAATATTGATCCACATGTGGGTGCATGTAGTTGTAACCCTTACAAACAAAGGATTACCAAATAGAGCCTTCTTTTTCTCTTAAAGTGAATAGATAAAACCACACCATAGTGTGAGAAGTTGACACTCCAACACAACTGAAACCAGGTAGTCAAAAATCAAGATAGATAAGATGTATTTTTCATGAAAATCAGATGTAGCTCAATGTTTCAGAAAAATGAAACTAATAATAGATGAATATTATCTTCAAAATAATAATAATCATGAAAAATATCAAAAGAGATCAGGTTTCACAAGATATCATTGATTTTTATGAACATCAAAAAAACATAGGATTGTGATTCCAGATTTGAACATGAATATCTCCAAAATGTTGTCCTTGTATTTGAGATTCTTGATCACTACTACAGTACAATTAGATGTACAAGAAATTTTGAAGAATAAGAATATCAATACCTCCAAGAAATCTCCTTATCGTCATGTCTAAATATCTTATGTAGAATGATATATATAACAATATATCTCATAGAAATATCTCATATCCATTATGATACTTGATAAATTGAGTGAATTTAAAATCAAAGAATATAGCTCATAGTATTCATATCAACAATTGACAATATGAGATAAAATATATACTATTAACAGAACTTTAAATATTTTAATGATCTTTGAAACAATCAAAATCGAACATTAAAATTCCTTGACATTTCATAAAGACTATTGAAAAACACTTCTATATAGACATAAATTCAAATTTCTGATATTGAAAAGATAAACATAAATTTACTTCAAAAAAAGACAAAATAAAAGATGTAGGGTTCAATCTACATTATATAGGGTTTTAGATACATACATTTTTTCCACATCAAAATAGATCTATAAACCTAACATTGATTATACATTCGTTAATTGTTTAAAACGTATGGTTGAGAACAAATGAATGATTACAAAACTATGTTTTATTATCCATACAATTTCAAAGTTCCATACATATGTAGGGTTCGTTAACCATACTTTTACTTTCTGGAAAACATAAGACACATTTAGAAATTTAAGGTTCCTTAACCATACAAATATTGAAATGTATGGTTGATTAACCATACGCACTGATCATTCAACATAAACATAAGGTTTGTTTCATAGGTTACTTTCTTCTATATATTGAATGGATACAATTTCCAGTAAATGATAAAAGGTGAACAATGTTCCCAGCATACTCATAAAAGCATTCTGAACACTTTAACAAATATTTCTCACAAATTAATAGTTTAATACTATTTCAAGATATGAATTATAAATAATATAAATTTCTTGAAATATACTCAAAATAAAATCATTATGAAATCGAAAAAGGGTATTTATGAACATCAAAATCATTATTATTCATAGAGTATTATTGAGACAATACATTCCTAACAATCTCCTCTTTCTGATGATCACAATTTCCATAAATTAAAACTATAATATTATAAAAATAATTTTCAATTTTTTAAACATTGAAAGATAATAATTTTGATTTCACAGAATTATTTCCATAAACCCCCAAATATAAATATCAATGAAATGATTATAATTATCTAAATTTCTCAAATACAATTATTTCTCAAATAAAATAAATATTGTGTTTATTTAAATTTCTCCCACATTCTGTGATATCAAAAGGAATGTATAAAAATAGATAAAATAATATTTAATAATGAACATATTGATAAGTGCATTTTATAAGTATTTATAATGAATAGAGATAAATATATTTTGTCTATTAGACAAAAATACAAAAGAAAATAAAATAATAAAATGAAATATATAGATTGTAGAAAAATTTATTGATTAATAAATAAATAAATATAGTAATGTTTGTGACTGAGAAACAAAAATGGTCATTGTCATGGTTCAATGTAATAAATAAAGATTAGGATAAGGATTGGATGGCTGGGAATTTTGTATGGATTCAAACGTGTCATTCAGTCCATCCATCTATAATCTTTGATTCTTCATCAAACTATCTCCTAGTTGAATTATCAACATCCTGGAGTCATTATTGACATATAGTTTCTCCAATATATTGAATGTTAGAAACTCAAGAAGAATTTTGTCTTGCATCCTGAATAACTCCATATTTTCTGAAAACTAAATCGACGTCAATAGAATGCCAGGTTCTCCATTAGTTAACTGATAAAAAGGAAATTTTTTATTTTCTAAAAAACAGATAGAGGAATTCTATTGAAACAATTTTCTCGAATGAGAATATTCATTTCTTCCATAAGATATTTAATATCCTAAAATGTTCTAATCAAATATGGATTGTTCATAGGCATAAGAGTAGATGTAATGGCTTGATTCGCTGAAAATTTTACCGATTCAAATTGAATTCCTATGTACCACATTAATTATGAAAAATATAATTTTGAAACATTTTCAGAACTAATATTCTAAATATCATTTATCATGTCTCTCTTGAAGGCTTCAAAATCCATTCTAGATACAGTACTCTCATTAAGATCCTGATTTTTTTTATTTGCAACTATCAGTTCCTACAATAGAGTGTCATTATCCTCCTAAAACATGTTGAGTTATATTCAAATATCATCAAATTTATGAGATAATGAATCATATGTCCCCTTATCAACATTCATATCTTAATTTTTATTTTAAGTAGGCATGGTATTTTCAACTCTTTTCATTACAGACACTTCACAAGAAAATGACTTATTATCAAAAACTTCAGAATGATCACACAAAATATTATTTTACTATCCTAAAGATTGAGCTATCATTAAAGGTTAAATTTCTATAACTAATTCTAGAAAAAGACATTACATTTTATAAATATCCTTGTTCATTAACTTCTTCTCGTACAATGTGTGATTAAAACATTTCATATAGATTATGTTTTCATGGATATATTTCTACCTCAATTCTTTCTTGTACATGATCACTCCCCTATTTTACAACTGAAAGCTCTCAATCTTGACTCTCAACTTGAATTTCCACTTCAAAAATAGTTTCTTCCAAATGTACTGGGAAATATGCTTCTCTAGATGCAAACATTTTTTCTTCCACATGAGGAGCATATCTTTTTCTTGGTTTCATAACATGTCACGCCTAACATTGTTATTCCTATTAATCTTCTTTAGTGTGAAATAGAATAATTCTCTTATATTGTTGTGAAATTTCATCTGTTTGAGATTCTGGTATACCCCTCTTTAGAACAGTTATTCCCCCCTGATCAAAATCTCTAGAACTGTGTTATTCATCAGCTCCAACATAATATTTTTTTCCTTTTATAGTGATCCTTCAAAATCCATGTTTTCTTAATGTTCCAGTATTCAAAACATTAATATGATCATATTTTACAATTGGATCAACGTGTCTGGTCATATAATTATTTAAAAAAATATTTTAAATTATCTATTCATATGAATAGATAATCATTCTCACATCTAGTGAAAATGGTAATAAGGATTTCAAAATAAATACCCTGGCGATTTAATTTTCATGTCACATAGAAAAAGTAACATGATATACATGTCTGGGTAAATAATTTTCTCTATCTCAGCATTCCATGGTGTTATTATAGTTTGAATAAATTTCACAAAAATATTATGACCAGGTTCTAAATCTATAAAAAAATATTTCATATGTTTTTCAAGTTTAATAAAGAATACATGATGTATTTAAAATAATGGTCTTTATCACTAATTTATTTAAGATGAAAAACAAAAACTCCTTCATATGGATTGTTATAAATTTTTTGTACCTCAGTAGAAGAAATAGTGGAATTCGTATCTTTGATACTAGAAAAAATATTTTCCTCTGTATCTCTGTAAATAAACTTCACACTCTTACAAAAAGAATTTAGTTATACCTCATAATGAAAATATGATTTTATATAATTGATTTTTTTCTCAAGACCATGAAAAGATATCACATTCTTTTGAAGTATGTTTGTCTGATATAAAAATTTGAGATCAATCACCATTACCTAATTAATTATTTTACCTAAAATAATGAGGATTTCAGATTTTAGTGATTAGAAGTATGAACTATTATAGAGGGTATGAAGAGGGGGGGTAAACAAAAGGTTTAAAAGATGATGGGTTCATAAAATGACCAGTTTCTGACAAATGGAAAATGTCCTCGTTCTTTATTTCGTAGAGTAATTATTACAAAAATTTAATAATTACATGGTGTAAATAGATTTAATATAACCTATATTAATTGAAATACCATAAGAGAAAAATAATAAAAGAAAATTATATTTATAGAAATAAATTAAGGAAAAACAAATTAAAAAATAAAACAAAAAATAAAATAATATATATATATATAATTAGAAATTAAATAAACCTAACCCCCCAGAACAAAATAAAACCAATTAGTGGGAAGTTTTTTTAGAAAAAATATCATCTAATTGATTTTTAGTGTTAACAAATTCAAAAGATATCTCCTTTTTGAGATAATGATTTCTTAGAAAATGACGTCACATATCAATATACATAGTTCTAGAATGAATTATTGGATTTTTTTAAATGTTTATACTCATATATTATCACATAAAAGAGGTGATTTATTACAGTTAATTCCAATGTCCATTAGAGTGTTTTTAATTTATCTCACGTGTACATAAGTACAGTCTGTATATACTTATAATGCTTCATCTGTTGATAGTGAAATCGAGTGTTGCTTCTTTCTTGACAATGAAACAAATTATTTCCCTAACAAGTGACAATATCCTGAAGAAAATTTCATATGTAATCTACATCCTCAAAATTCTGCATCTAAATATGATAATAAATTAAAATTAGATGTTTTTTGGAAATAGAAGTGATTGAATAATTGTTCCATTTAAATATCTTAAAATTCTTTTTACATCATCAAGATGGAATTATTTTATATTTGATTGCTATCTATCAAAAATTATTACTAAAAACATAATATCAAGTCTAATAGTAGTATGATATAGTAAAATTCAATCTTACCTCTATATAAATTGTTTTTAAATGGTTTTCGAGCTTCAACCTAGTCAATTTTGATATTAGTACACATTGGAGTTTCATATGTCTGATTTTTCACAAAACCAAACTTTTTCAATAAATTAATAATGTATTTTCATTGATATAATACATTTCCATAATCATTTAGATAAATTTATAGTCCATATAAAATTTAATTCTCCCATCATTCTCATTTGAAATTTTTTTCTTGAGTTCTGTAAATTTATTTCAATGATTTCTATTTGTTGATGCAATAATAACATCATCAACATTGATTTAAACTAATAAAAAATTTGAACAAACTATTTTCATAAATAGGGTTGGATCTGCAAAACAAATAGTGAAACAATTTCTCAAAATAAATTAACATAATGATTCATTCCAAGATCTAGGTTCTTGTTTATGTCCATATAGAGTATTAGTAAATTTGAATACAATATATTGTTTTTGTAAATTTTCAAAATGCGGAGGTTTCTCCACATAATCTTACTCGGGTAAATATCAATTTAAAAAATTAGATTTTAAATTCATCTTATATAATTTAAAATTTAAATGAGATGCATAGGAAAAAATAATTTTAATTGCATATATTATAGATATGGATGCAATGGTTTCACCATAATCAATACCTTCTTCTTGATTATATCCTTCATCTACTAATCAAGCTTTGTTTATAGTTATAATACCTTGATCATCTTTTTTATTCCAAAAAAAAACCAATTAGTTTCTATAACATGATAATTATATGGTCATTCAAATAATCTCCATACTTTATTTCTTTAAAATTGATTTATCTCTTCATGCATTTTAAACAACAAACATTTTTATTCTATGTATTCTTCAAAAGACTAAGGCTCTTGTTGGGATAAAAAGTAGAAAATATCACTAGGATTCCAACAGTTATTCTAGTTTTTATACATATGTCTATATCTCCAATAATGGTCTCTAAAGGATAATTATTCACTTTTCTAAACTTTTTAGGTAGAGCACATTTATGTTCATCATTTTCAAGTTCTTGTGAAATAGACTATATTTTATTTGTATTTTCAAAATCATTTTTCATGTTATCAACTATCATGTTGTTAGAAGAATCATCATCTCCATCTATTTGATATTTTCCATTATTAAAAGGATTAATTTCATAAAACATCACAAGAACTGAATCTTCAATATTCCTTGAATTTTTATTAAATAATATATAAACTTTATAAGTTGCATAATATCATAAGAATATTCCTTCATCAGCTTTTGGATCGAACTTTCCAGGATTATCCTTGGTATTCAAGATATATACCTTGCATCCAAAAACCTTCAATTACATTACCTTAAGCATTATTTAATTTCAATGTTCATAAATATTCTTGTTGAAAATAGTTCAATTTAAAACTCTATTTATAATATATAATTTTTCTCTTACAACTTCTTACCAAAATTATGTTGGAAGACAATATTCATTCAGCTTTTTTATAGCAATTTCTTGAGTAGTTCTTTTTATTATTTTAGCAATAACATTCTTCTGAGGTGTTATTGGTGTAGATGAGGTTTCTTTAATACCCATATTTGAGAAAAATTAATTAATTACATGATTATATAACTCTCCACCATGATCAATTCTTAAATAAATTATCTTAAATCCTTTTTCATTTTCATCTCTTTTATAAAAAGTACAAAAAAAAGAAAAAGATTAATTTTTTAGTTTTATAAAATATACACAAGTAAATATAGAATAATCATCAACTAAAACATATGAATATAATTATAAATCCAAACATTCTATTATATATGTTCAAAACAAATCCATATAAATAAGTTTTATGGGATTTGATGAATCAATTTTGTTAGTAGCATTTATATAGGATATTTGTTGCATGCCTATCTGACATGCATCCCGGAATCTATCACTATAAAATTTGTGACATGCTAAATCTGAAACTATATATTTCTTATATAAGTTATGTAACATAAAAATATTACAATGACTATGTATTTTATTCCAAATATGTGAATAATTTCCATTTGGAGTTAAACAGGTCACATTCTGTTTACACAAAGATTTTAAATCCAATGTGTAAACATTATCTATCCTGGGTGCTCTAAAATTAAGTAAATTATATTTAAAAATTTAACAATGATTATTATAAATATAAACATAGTATCCATCATCAAAGAGTTGAGATATTTTTATAAATTTTTTCTTTAATCTATTTACATAGAGTTCTTTATTAATTGAGAAAATATATGGATCCCCAAATATTCCGAGTCCAATTATTTTTTCATTGACATTATTACCGAAGGTGACTAGGCTCTATCCATTTTCCTTAGAGTATATAAATTTGAAAAATTTCCACTCATATGGTTTGAACAACCAATGTATACATACCATATATATTTTCCTCTTCTGTTTTCTGTTACCTACAAGGTGAAATTAAACATAAAGTTTTTCTGGTACACATATCTTTTTGGGTCAAGCAGTGTTAGCTATCAAAGACATAAGAATCCAAATAGATTTATTTTGATCAAAATTATTATAATTAGAACAAGATAAAGATTATGAATAATGAAAATTATTGAAACCACATAATTACTGTTTTCTTATATAGATATCCTTAGCATAATTCCCATTAATACCATACTGAAAACATTTAACAGTGTACATGTTTTTCGTATTAGAACTAGGAAAAAATAGTTTTCCAATAGTTTGGGTTTTTTCACCATTACCATCTATACCAAATAATTCCTTTTTAATGACATTTTTACCAATAAATTAATTTAGTATATTTCCTCCTTTTATAAATATAAGATAAGATCTTTTATAATTTTCTACTTTATACTATAGTTTTTTAATCTTATTTTCCGGGATGTTACAGGTTTTAGTAGATGAACTAAATTTCTTAATGAACTATTTAATCATGATTATGTAAAGTCTCCCTTTCTCCTAAAATAGAATTATGAATATTTTTTTAAATATTTTTTTAATAGGGGGTCATAGTTGTATTATAGCATAGTTATATTGGTAGTCATTTTATCAATTCAGTAACAAGAATCAAAATTAGATGAATAATAGAATTTAACCTTCTCTTATACCACCATAATGAACATATTAGATTTTAATTATGATTAATCCTTCATTGAATTAGAGATTCATTATCTGTTGGAGTCTTAAAAAATACTCAATGTGGCCTTCATAGATCTTTTTTCCTTTTTCTCATAATCAACATTCTTCTGATTTTTCCTTTCTGTCATTCCCTTTTCTAATTTCAATTGTGGACAATCAGGGATTATATGACCCAATTTTATAAATTAATAACATCTTAATTCCCTTAAGTCTTTATTATCCTTTTTGAAGATTCCTCTAAGTCTTTTCTTCTCCCAATAAAATTTACTAAATTAATTAGCTAATTGAGCCAACTCAATTTTTAAGATAGATGAGTCTAAATTTCATTTTTCCTATTTCAGTTTTTTGTTTAGATATTGGGATACAATTTTTAAATAAGTGTTTTTTTACTAGGACTTTCTGATATTAAACTTCATCTTCTTTTAATCCTCATACATAATTAATGTTCTGATCAATTATCTTATTGTCATATTAATGGCTGGTGCAGATTGGTAGGTTGTAGTAGAAATTCAGTTCCACATCACAGGTGGATATCATAGAACATTCAATGCATCATCAGTTTGGATGATAGGCTTACACAAATATGTTATAATATAAACAATTTCTTCCATCATTCCATTTATCAATGTGATGATCTCTCCATCATACATTTTTAATGTATCAATAATTAATTTTTCTGTAGAATATCTCATTTTTCCAATAGTGTCAGTACATTTATAAGCTATTGAAATTTTCTTCCACATTTCATAGGTTTTGGGGAATTGTGATATATGGTTGAACTCATCTGGTCCACGACTAAAAATAATGGAAATATTTTATTTTGAATTCATATTATACTCATCCTCTGTAGTAGTAGAAATAGGTTTAGGTTGTTGAGGAATTTTTTGGGGAGTAACAATCTTTGAGTATACTCTAAATCCAAAATATTTAGGTAGATTATCATTCATGAATTCCATCATCCATAATTATCACCATTGAAATATGAAGCATGAACTATTGACATTCTTTATTTGATATTATCCATTTCCATTATTAATATAGATCTTATGCCTTTATCATCATATATCTTTATTGAAAATCTCAAACTTTGATACCAAATGTTTGGTCGGATAGACAATAGTAAAAACAATAGAGAGGGTGAATTGTGTTCTTTTAAAAAAATTATAATTCTATCAGTTCATATCTATAGTAGATAGAGATGGCGATGTTTCTGTATAAAAATAAACATGTAGTGGATATTAAGAGCAAACAAGGAACATCAATTTACAATAGTTAAGGGTCCACAGATCCCCAAGATCAGTCCACCAATCACCCTTTATGCAGGCTTGGTGAATTTCACTAATAATGTCCTCGTATCATAAGACTGATCCACAAATGAGTTCATGAATTTTCACCCTAAAAAACATAGGCATAAAAAATAGTGCCTTCTGGTTCATTTGTAGGGAACTTATAAAACCATAACTTAATGCGAGAAGCTGACACTCAACCAAAACTAAATAAGAGTAGTTGAAACTCAAAATAGATAAGATGTAGTTTTGTTGAGAAACATATATTGCTCCTAGTTGCAGCAACATAGAACTGATAAAAGATGAATCTTGTCTTTAGAATAATAATAGTCTTGAAAAATATATGAAGTGATCAGGTTTCACATTAGACAAATTATTTTTAATAATATCAAAAAAAACAATGCAACATGATTCTAGATTTGAACATATATATCTCTGAAATGATGTCCTTTTTATCTAATATTCTTGATAATTGTAGTAGTAAATTAATTAATACAATAAATATTAATGAATATGAATTATCAAAATAGCTAAGAAATCTACATATATTTATACTTAAATATCTAATGTAGAGAGATATATATAACAATATATCTCTTAGAATGATCTTCGAACCGAAAATTACGCCTGATAAATCAAGTGAATTAAAATTCAAAGAATACAGCTTTGAGTAGTCATAACATCCATTAACAATAGAAGGAACAATCTATATTGTAAAAAGATCATTAAATCATTTAAAATGATAATTCAATCAATCAAAATCAAGCATTAAAATTCTATGACATTTCTTAATGACTATTGCAAAACGTTCCGATAAAGATGTAATTTCAAATTTCTGACATTGAAATGTCAAACGTAGGTTTCCTTCACCAAATGAAAAAATAAAATACATAGGGTTCAATATTCATAATGTTGGGTTGATGATATATATGTATTTCCATGTTAGAAAATATCTCTTAATGTAACATTTATTATCCATTCATTCATTTTTACAATCATAAGGTTGACAATGTATGGTTGATTAAAAAATTAAGGATGATGATCCATATTTTTGTAATGTTCCATACTTACATTGGGTTCTTTAACCATACTTTTCATTTCTAGAAAACGAAATTTTATTTTCAAAATGTGATGTTCTTTAACCATATTTTTCTTCAAATGTAAGGTTGATTAACCATAACCAACGATCCTTCAACATAAATGTATTGTTTGTTCGATAATTTGTATTCTTCAATATGTTGAATGAATTGAATTTCCAGTAAATGAAAAACAATGAAAAATGTTTCTAGAATATATATATCTGCATTCTCAACACTTTAAAAAATATTCTTCTAAATTAAATAGTTTTATACTATTTCAATATACCAATAATAAAGAATATAAATTTCATAAAATATACTCAAAATGAAATCATTAATAAAAAACAAGGTTATATTTGAACATCAAATTCATTAAAAATCAAAGATAATTTTTGAGACAAAAAAATCCCCAACAATAATCACATTGATGTCAATTTTAGTTCTCATTCATAACTCTTATACATGTAAAAAATAACATATGGACATTTTGGAAGCATAAAATCACATTGTGAGTGAATAAAAACTCTTTTGAAAACAAATTTGTATTAAATTTTATATTATCATAGAATCATTTCCCAAAACTTTTTCCTCATATAATGGGTGTAATTTGATAACGTATGTGTCTTATCATCATGTACACTAATAATGAAATCTGTATTTTTAGCATTTAAGAAATGTAAGGCCTCTTGGAAATAATCAGTACTACTCCAGATTCTAATGTGTTTGGTGTGACCTCTTTCAATAATAAACTTATGAATTCATGAATATTTACACCGCATGAAGTGGAATGAAATTCATATGCACACCTTTAAAACACTTTTTTCTTCAACATGAGGGGAACACTAGACATGGAAGTCATCTATATAGTATTGAAATCTCAAATTATCATTATTTTATAATAAAGATTTAATATGTTGATTAATACATCACCTTCCATTATTCTTATGGATAATTTCATCACATAACAATTTTCTAGGTAGATGAACAAATAATTTGTTAATAAAAAACATGTACAAGTTTTTAATCAATTTAATTTTATCATGGGACAATTTTAATTTATTTTCATACAATAAAAAAATATAAATCAAAGTGTTTTTTAAATAGACATTATTGTCATTGACATAGCTAAAAACCCCATTTTTATTTACATAATTTCATAAGTAAGGTATCAATCTAGGAAGTTCATCACTACAATTATATATCTTAACATAGAAAATATGGATTGATAATAAGTATACAACCCTAGTTATATTGATTATTATACATCTTTCCATAATATATACATTGGGTGCTCAATCTAAATAATAAACCTCGACCTATTTGGAAATGATTCCCTTATCATACATCATATAAAACCACAAGTATTATTGATAAAAATACATTAAAGAAAACCATAACATATCATTACACCCCACAATAGACCCAAATAATTATCATTTATGTACCACTCAAATTCATAGTATGAGGGGATATTATCATTCTCCTTTGAAGATAAATAATATATAAAAGGGAAGAATGGAATATAATGGGATATTATGTATGTTATAATGACATGATATAGTTTACAATCACTATAGTCAATATCCTATGTTTCTAATATTAAGGGATTATACATGACCCTTATTATATTATTATTGTAATATATTTTAACATATCTACTACATTATCTTATATAGAGAACCGATTTTTATTTTCATTTCCTATTTTAAGGATACATATAATGTGGAAATATTTTTGAGGTATGTGTTTAATACTTTGGATATACTATAGATCATAATCCAATGAAACACCCCCAGTATTTTTATAATATAGGTCAATTTCTCATTCTATGAAACGAAGATATTGATGGTTATAAATGAAATTATTCTTCCAAAAAAATAATATTAAAATATGTTGATGATGTGATTTATTTTTCATATTTTCATGAGCCCATTATGGTGGATTGTATAGAACTATTTATATTAGATACACAATAATTTTGAAAAATATAGATCTATACGAGATTTTAAATAATCATTTCATGGATTTGAAACAATAATGTTTGTAAGACCCTACAAAATTAACATTTTATCCTTTAATGAAAAATAGAAAATTATTTATCGTTATTATGTACCTAATAATTCTCTTTCCTAAAAAACAATTACAATTGCATGAATTGAGTTTTTATTTAGTTTTTATTCTTAGAGAAAAATGGACAATAGGATGACTTGTAATTATTTCATAAATGATATATCACATTATGGAGTCCTAAAGAATTATATCATTCCTTTATAACTATTTTGATTGATAAAGATTCTACCTTTAATTTGTTCCAATTAAAATTTATAATGATCAATTTTGGATGGTCTCTATGATAAAGCTCTATATAAAATTACAAATATATGTATTCAAACTCAATCCATGAATCCAACTAAATTTATCTTTATAGATCATCAATCATAAACTATAGAATGACACATCCATGTAATTCATTGGGAACCATTACCTTTCCACATCTTCACTGAGTGAATTATTAGAGAATCAATTTGGATAAGAATTAGTTAATATACAACAAATATTAGAAACACTGTTATTAAATCAACTAAAATGAATATAAATAAAATAATAATATATGTATTTATGGAAACCATACTCTTTTATTGATTTAGACTACTAGATAATCCATCGTCTAGAAGTATTATTTTGTCCATAAATAAATTATATAAATTATCAAACCATAGTGGTCTCAATTTAATCCTCAGATCTATCAGGTTATAATATATTCTCATCCTTATCGAAATTACCATTAATGAATTATCATTCAAAATCCACTAAATATATTTCATAATACAGTGATATGATATGGATAGAAAGTATGAATATACATTATCATCACAAATAATGAAAATGTCTCCTCGTTTTCAATACTAGGATTCTATTTGAAAATCTTGTCCACTATGTATTATTTATCAATATTGACTATATTATTCATGTCAATTTTCATATGGAAACCCACATACACAATATGGTTCTTACTCATTCGGGTGTATCCAAAAATTTCCATACAAGAATAATGTTAAAAGATTCTATCCTATATTCCATGGAAGTTAACTATTTATAGAATAAAAAATATAAATTTATTTTCTATAAGTACATGGCTAATATCCTATGGATGTTACATCAATTTTTTAGCCATGAGAAATCCATACCACTCATCCTCTTGCTGAATAATATAGGATCTTTAAGGTTCATATATAAATTGTGTTGGTTCTTCTTTCACAAAACATTTCATAACAAAAAAAACAAACATATCAGTATCACTTATATTTTTTGGTATTGAACATCACTAATAATAATTCCCCCCTAACACTTCCACTAATGTGTACCTTTACATGAAATACACTATGTAGTGGCACACGAATATTGTGTTCGGTAGCATTTTTATATTAATATATACTAGTGTACATGTGATAGCCAATATATATGAAATTTATGGAACTGGTCGAGGGTTATATGACTAGAATCATCATGCCATTTCATTTAACTATTAGTATCCTCAATAGATATATTGGGACACCTAAATTATTGTATCTGATATGGTGTATTTATGATTTCTTAAGATAGAACATGATTCATTTAGAATAAAATTATTCAATATAATTTCCACATAATGGGACTGAGAGGTAAATTGAATCAACATCAATAAATCCCATCCCAAAATGGTATAAATCAACATTTTAGACAAATCATTCCATTATAATGTTTCTGGATGAGCGAGTTGGGAAAAACATCTATAATTTATCAGATGATCTAATGATTTCTATCTTACAAATTCTCTTCCATGATCTCTCTTCATTATTGTAATAATTTTTACCAATTGTTCCTATACATAATTATGAATATAATTGATATTTTCAAAAATATTCTTAGTTTTGTTTCATCTAAAACACATATCCATCTCATTTAATTTCATGAAGAAAAATAGTAATATACATAAAACAAAACTCCCATGTGTTCTCACCAGTCCACATACATAACTATTTTTTACATCCAATAGTCTACGATCATTATCACATTTTCTAAAAATTATTTATTTGTTTATTTTTAAAAATATTTCGGGTATTAAATTATCATCTGATTAATAATAAAATGAATCTAATAATCAATATATATATATATATATGGATTCTTCTAGTTTGTTTCATGTATACATGTTTGTGAAAACATTTAAAATAGTATGTGGGATAAGAATAACACCTAACCATATACTTATTATTGTTATAAAATAGATTATCAAAAATTGAAATATATCCAGAATTTATTATATAAAATATTTCATAAAATATTTGGTCATTATATATAAAAAATCTGTTATTATTAAAGAATAAAAATCACATATTTTCTAAATTAGATATATAAATAATATACCTATATATGGTGGCCACATAATAGTAGTTCTTCAATTAAATCATTAATCCACTTGGTAACATAAGATAATAAGTTTCAACCACTAGTTAATCAAATATTATTCTATTTATAATATAAATATATAATTCAAAATTTATCAATTACCTCCTTTCATTTTGTTAGTTGATGTATATTGAAATTTGAGAAGCACACTCAAACGCTAACATCAATGATTTGGATTTGGTAAAATTGATCTCAATGGACTTCACATTTGAGTGCTCTCAATGTTTCTCCTTGAAAACAATTCTTAGTTTTATATACTAATCTAGAAATAATTTATAGGTAATGCCTATGTTTGATTTAAAAATGATTTTCAACTATTATACAATAATATATAACAATTACAAATCTATAAATAAGGGTCGCATATTATAAATTTTTATTAAGGTATTTAAATTAAATAATTCACAATAAAACCAATTTCCCAAAACATCATATTAAATTAGTATGACAGGATCTATATTTCAATAATTAATGATTTTGTTGTGGTCTACATCCCACTATATATTTATTTTGTGCGGGTATTATCGAAATCACAATATTTGAAATTATTGGATAAATAAAATGATAACATTATCTAAATCTATCATATAGATGCAATCAACATTATTCTTCCAACAACATAATCCTATTATAGAGGAACCCAGTTATTAAATGTCCTATTGAAGCATTAAAATTAGTAATATATTACTTTCATTCAATAAGAAAGATAATTAATGGGGACCCAACTATGGAATGAACTAGCTGATTGGAATATTGTGGTCTTGAATGGTTTGGATATGGAAGGAATCACACACTTAGTAGATTATGGGGTTTTAGAAAGACTCATAAAATTGTTATAAAATGTAAGAATATTAAATGCAAAACTATTACATTTTATATAATGATTTTATATTCTTGTTTTATTCTTTTTTTATAATGAATTATTCTATGAATTTATTTATCTAATTAGAATTCCACCCAAAAAATATAGTTTGTTCAAAACACTGTAATTTTTAAGCATTTACACGTCCTATAAGTTTAGGTAATTCACATAGAAATAGTTTCCAAGAATATTCATACATATCCAAATAAATCATATCCTTTAAAAACATGAAATTTTCATGTAATGAATGAAATATTTATGAGAATGAGAATATCAACATGAGTATGTCTAGAGTGATAGATAGTCAACCACATTCAACTTTCTAAACAATACATAGGCTCAAGGAAAATTGGTGGTTAAAACCCTAGTCTTTCTACACAGAGAGACATTACATAATAAATAAATTATATTCATGATTACTGAAACATATAATATGAAAATATATTTTCAAAACCTATACTTTATTTAATAACATCAATTATCAACATCTGGTACATTATCTAAAAAAATTTTATAACACTAAACCTATCATGACATAGAAGTATTTATCCTAGAATGAATTTATCCTATAAATGTAGATAAATAATATTAAAATTTAATAAAAAAATTACTAACTAATATTGTTAAATAAAATTAATATAAATAAATAAAAAATTTATTTATTTAAATAAATAAGAAGACATTTTTCTGAAATATTAACAATTATATTCAAATATTTAACATTTTATAAATTATCAAATATATATAAATATAAATATATATTATATCGATTTCAATACGAACACACTCATTTATTATCTTATATGAAATTAATATTATATTTCATGAATGATAAGAATATTAATATTAAATTTTTCCTACATAGACATATTTTATAATATAAATATTTTATATTTTTTAATTTATTAATTTATTAATATTTTATGAAATACAATTTATGATTTATAAAAAAAATAAATTATTTTTTTATTATAAAGTTCATAATATTATAAGATAAATATATTTTAAATATTAATAATTAATATATATTAAAAAAATCATAAAAATTTATTAGTTAATTTTTAATAATATATGGTTAATTAATTAATTTATAAATTCTGTAAATATTAAATATTCCCAAAATTATATAAATAATTATTTATAAAAATATTATAAACAACAATATTTTGTAAAAAAATTAACAATAATTGTTTTTTATTTACCCTTAATCCAATTCCCAATTCTATATAAGGGTTCTCTCCCTATAAGCACAAAAAATGTACACTTTTTAAGGGAAATTGCATGTTATCCCCACATAATCTCCCTCTAAAAGGGTAAATGGTTATTATCCTTATTAAATGTTAATGGCACGAGGGTTATGAGAATAAATCATTTAATCAACACCTTGAAAAAGGTAATACAATTACACATGCCACATTCATAGGGGTATTCTGGAGATTAAATATACACAAGCTAGGAAAGAAACCACCTTCCCTTTCATGAGACCATCATGAAAATGGAGGACTTATTTTTACCAATATGGGTAAAGGTAAATTCTTAGTTTCAATTATGTTGATTTTTTATACAATGTTTATTTAGTGGTTACCATTACATATAACACTTATGTGAGGTTATAATAATTATTTATCCTCCACATGTAATTTAAATCATATTTACCTTTATAACAAACATAATAAGGAATGTGTCCTACAAATAAATTATGAAAACAATATTGTTGTTTTTAGTTACAATTTTCTCCAGAATCAGTAATTTAAATATGATAAAATCCTAAATAAACTATATCTAATACCAAATATATGTTTTGATTAATCATATTAATGAATTAATAAATCCCCCAAAAATTATATGATCAATATCTAATAAATTAAAGATTAAATTATCCAAAACAATACAGTTCTTTTAAAATTATGTGTTTTAAATCCTTCCACAATAAGACCTGATAGAGCATAATTAATTATGATCTTGAGAAATATTCAAAAAATAAATCTTCCTCTTTTGAGATTAAATATTCTTTCTATTCAATATTAAATATAAAAATAAATCCATTCTTCGAAAGGGGTTCATGTGACTTCTAAAATAAGATAAACCAATTTAAAGATGGATAGATCATTTAGAATATTTCTGAGAAACTTATAATCACACATCTCTCAAATGAACATCAAAATCCAAAAACCCAACAATGGTGAACTATTCTCTTTATATAGGTAAAAACCATCACTAATCCTTAATAATAAATCAGATGTGTCACCACCCAATGGGAATTATTCATTGAACTCACTTCAATGAATAAATGAAATGATTTAAGGAATCAATATTTGGTTGTTACAATGAAAAATCTTATTGAAGAATTTGTACAGGATGTTGAGCCACATGAAGCACAAAAATTGATCTCAACCATATTATATATATATATATATATATCACACATGCACAGAAATATATATATATATATACTATTGCATCTTAATCAAGATAATTAAATGTAAAAAATATATATATTAACGCATTATATATATATATATATATATTGGTTTCAGGAATTACATACTTGTGTAGAATTATGTCATGTCTAAATATTAGTGCACATCTACCGCATAAATTTTTATACCTACAATTCAACATGAAAATTCTTTTATACACTGATGTCCACATATAATATTTTAATACAATCTCCTAGTAAACTCCACCATATACCTCAACTCCCGTAAATATATATAACATGTTTCATTTATGGTTGTGTTTCTATATAATCTATAATGATATAATAATTAGATAAAAATATTTAAATAATGTATCATTCATTATATAACATAATATGAATTATAAAAAAACTACAAGGTCTTTCCAAAACACTGGATGTGGTAAAACCAAAACAAATTTAATGTGACCTCATTCAAATAGATAAAAGATAAATAAAATATTTAATATAAAAACTTGTATTCCATCAAAGTGATCTACACAATCGTTGATCCCTAAGATAAAATATCTTTTAAAAATTATTATCCCTTAATTATATTACTGTTTATGAAAATAATAGTGTTACATTCCCACTAGTTATGAAAAGAACCATATTAAAACCATATACAGGAAGGAATATAACGATGAATACAATGCTTTAAGAATATTCAATATACATAAAATTATGACCCCCAGGCTATCCATATATTGATATATAAAAATCATATGATCAATAGCTAAATAAAGACAACATGAGAATAGTACAATCATTACATTGTAGTATTGGTAAAAAACACAACTAAGAACTAAAAATACCACCATCTATTTACATATTAAATAAATAATTTATACTACATATAATAAAATATGTCTAATAACATAAATAAAGTCACATTATTCATGATATTATCAAAATTAACTAAATAATTTAGTAAATATTAAAAAAGAGATTACAAAAAACAATGGTATGTTTAATTAATTTGGAACATCAAATTATACCACAAAAATTAGAAAATTTGATAAATACTATCACCAATATAATTAATTTCAATTATCAATAATCTATTTATACAAATTAGAAAACAGAAAAGTAAATTATTTTTCTAAAAAACTAAATTTTCGTTCATATATATAAAAAATAATTTTTTTGTTTTTTTAGATTTTTTAATTTATTATGAAAAATTATCACAAGAAAAATTTCTAAAAAAGTAGGGGAGTGTGGTTTAGACCACATACCTAAATATATAATTTTTAGATCATTCAGTTCTAGTAATTTTAAATCCTCTACCACAAAATAAATATTTAACCATCATAAACAATGATTCTAAATATACAATTATAACAATCAGATATGAAAACCCTTATATAAACCTGACACTCTAACATAAAAAATATTAATATTTCCTCTCATAAATAAAAATTAATTTTATATAATGTAGTTAAAATAAAATATAAATATATACAGGAAAAATACTTTAAAAACTAATGATAAATTATAGAAATACACAAGTTTTTAATCTAAATATGCAACCAAATACAAAAACCAAATAATCATAGAGTTTCACAATTCTCTCATTAAATCATATAACTACATAAAATGATAGGTAATATTAAATTATAATAGATTAAAAAGAATAGAAACTGATAAGTAGGATATACTACTAAAATTTGGAAAACCTAGGCCACATTAATTACACCTAGAATATAATATATTAAGAGGGATACATGGAATAGATAATTTGGGGAGTAATGAGACAAATATGGTTATCCGTGAATCCATTACCATGTAAAAATTTGTTTAATTCATGATTATTGCTCTATTGACAAAACAAATTGAATATTTCATGCCATTGAGTACCCTGTGGGATCCCACATGCCATCTGGTGGAATTCAAGTGGGATATGCCAAATGGTTGACACATTAGTTACATGATTAAACCTTATTGTTTACCCAATGGATTCGATCAATAACCTATAAAGGCTATTTTATAAAAAAACAAAAACAAAAAAATAACTAATTTACACACCCTTTACAATATATAATTACCCAATTTAAATTGAAAATTCAAAACAACACATTTTGTATTAGAATAAATAAAAAATTAACATATATGGGGTTAAATCAAATATATTTATAATTCCCTCAGTTCACTAAAACTAAAATTTTTTTTTGTTTTTTTTAAAACCCACCATTTTTATTTATATCATTGAGAAACATCAAAAATAATTTCAATGGATATTATTATCACAAAAACCACTATTTTTATTCAACTACACACATCCATTATCCCTGTAAAAATGCCAACATAAAATCTCAATCATTAGTCATTCCATTAGCTACACCTTATACTTGTGTTGGACTCCTTCAGATGGTCTATATAATTTTACAACACCCAAGATGAATATTATCATTGTCAATCAAAAAAAATTAATTTTTCCTCTAACATATACCTTGGTAAAAAAACAATTTATTTATCATTGAAACATAATATCCATTCTCTTTGTGGGAAATTTGAATTTACCACATATCTAACTCAATATCAAAATAAATTCAATAATTTATATCCATGGTCTAGAATGGATTTCTACTAAATTCTACTCAATCAAAATTTACAAATTTGTAATACATGGGTCTAAAAATCATTCCATATGTATTCAAACATTGATCCACCTATGAAATTACACTATATAATTTATTTTTTTAGTATAAAAAACACTAATATACCTCTCCTAGATAGAATAATCATTATAAATATTTTGGGGGTACTCCCTACCATTAGTATTTATGTATTACTGTATCGTGACTTTATTAAATGTGATGTTCCCAATTCATGAGAACTAATATACTATAAATAAATGAACTAAACCTATAAACCTATCAATTTTACCAAATTTTCACTAATATGTCATTCCAGTGGCCGAGTCATTGTTAATTTAAATTTATAAAGTATTATCCCCTCGAATACTTCATAATCACACAACTAAATTACATAAAATAACACAATAAAATTTACATAACTCTCAAATAAATATCTACATTTTTTATAATTGGTCATCCCAAGATGATGTAGTAAAATCATTATTCCATATTTTATAAGAATGACCATAATTTCTTCTTACATAAGAAGACATTCAACATGAATAACCCTTATACCAAGTCCCCTTTTAAATAGGCACATTTGATTATGGTAGAATTAAATAAAGGTGTTCTCCATGTCTATCCATTTTCTATATTCATTAGATAGTGTTTTCTACAGTAAGAGTAACAGTAGTGTATGATTTACTAATGGCTATGATATGTATTCCATTTGTGAAGCCTTCATTTGATACATGTAACTAAAACACGGATATATTACTTGTATATAATTGGGTGAGATATAAAAAATAGAAAAACAACAAATCTATCCAAATTTTTTTATCAAAATATTTAATTCGTAATCTATTATAATGTAGACCTCCAAGGTCCTTATCAACTAACTAATCATTCAAAACTCTCTTAATTTACCATTATCTTCAAAAGATGGTGTCTCACTATATAAAAATCATATTTTTTAATATTTTTTTCAATACAAATTGTGTAATAAATATCAAAAACATATTACATGAAAAATATACCGAAAAAACTAATTACAATAGAAATAATAACAATAAAAATAATATTAAAACAACATTACAATGAATAAATAATAACATTTTATAATAAATCATTTCAATATAGTCCAATATATTTTATATTATCACATATAAATTATTTTGTTCTTCATTTCACTTAATTTGATTGTAATCATAAACATTATATTTGTGGAAGAAAATTCTCCCAAAATAGATTTTCATAATATACACAGGGAAAAAAATATGAAATTCACCACCGATAATTATTATTATTTATTTAAACAGAAATAAATTATTATTAATAAAATAATGTTATCACAGAAAAAATTTTCATTTCATAAAACTCTAAAATATTGTCTCAAAAATATTTATACAATATATTTTCCAATTATATAATTTTTCAACAAATTCAGATTCACAATAAAATAAATGGTAAAAAATTTTAAAGAAGAAAATATCCATTTCAACCATATCATCACATATATTTTATATAATTCATAACATTTCAACTTAATAATTTAATCATGTTAAATATTAATATAAATATTAACTATATTAATTGTTAAACAATATATCACAAATTTTAGATATATATATTTTCACCCTTAATTTTTTTTGAAATTGATAATAAGTGTTTATTGACTGTATAATTAGCATTAAAAGCTTTAATTTGTATTTCATTCAAAAATATAAAATTTTACATCATGTCAATTCAACATATATAATGTAACATTATTTTATTTTTAATTTTTTTTTAAATTTTGGTTTTCTTTTTGTCTTGACAACTACATTCCTTAAAATATATTCTGAATTTTTTATGTTTTTTCTATCCAAGAAACATTCTACCCTTCCATTTCTAATGTTAAAGAATACAAAATTTTCTGAAAATATATTCAATAATTATTATAAAAATATGAATCAAATCCCAATTCTCCAAACTCCATTATTTCTATAAAAAAAACCACTATTTAATTCAATAAATTTATCACACTAAATACTGATTTAATAAATATAAAAATTACAGTATAGAATCAATTATTTATGTATAATTAGAAAAAATAAATAACAAAAATCATTAAATAAGATATAATAATTATCTTATAACTGATATTACAACTCTTTCATTAATATTACATGATTAATTTTTTTTGGTCTCCCAATTGTGCATAACAATATATGTTTCAGATAATTAATCTAACACAAATATATAATTTTGGTAACATTGATTATTGATTATTAGAATTTGATTGATAGAAATCTAGCATTATTTTATGTATTTCTAAAAATTATTCCACAATGTACTAAAATATTCACATGAATTTTCATATACGTGGATATCAACATGCATATCACAATGAATGAGACTAGTTGCACTATCTCAATTACCCTTCGTGTGTTAAATCAAATCAAAATGAAATGGAAATTAAATCGTAATTGTCTAGCAATTCTCACCCTTTCTTCGAATCCACCAGTGACATAATATTACAAACTAAATTTTTTTTAAGTCTACTCATAGGAATATCTTTCGATCTCAAACAAATCATATATATGGATTAAAAATTCCTATAATATTATAACATGTAACATTACAATTTCAAATCACCTGAACTAGGCCATTATTAAGCTAGATGTATCATCCAGTATCTTTAGGAACTTTTAATGAGTACTTATTAATGATAAATACCAACAACTGTCTTCAACAACAATGAGGGAATAATTTACCTCATTCTAGAACCCTACATGTTTATTAATGGATCATTCCACATACTTATCATAAATCATTCATTTTTTAGTCATTCTACCTTATACATTAATGAAAAACGATATCCTTAAATTTTGGTAACATAGTAATTATGTATATAAAACTTATTATTAAACTATATGATTATAAGGAAAATATTCAAACCCTAAACCATCACCATTGACATGATTAGAATTCCATTGGACTAAGACGGATACACTGAACATCTAATGACGGTAATCAATTCCAATGTTTTTTCAATATCATTTGTGTATTGTTTTACATTTTATACTAAACAATTGATAATATAAAATCTAATGGGAAATAATGAACATGATGCATGATGAAAACTAGACCAAATCCTACAGTATAACATAATAATAATTAGAATCTCCATATCTAATAATAATATCAATAACAAGAACCAAACACTTCAATGGTTAACTATGATTTCATATTTTTATGTAGATCAATATCGGCAAAAAACATCCACCTCCAAGATACCAAATCCATAACCAAATATCACAACATCATGATTGTATACCATGATGTAATAGGATTCCCCGTACTGACATCATATTGATCTATGTTTCTTTATTAACAATGTTTTATAAGTACAATGGCTAGTTTATAAACCAAAAAATTCTCTCAATGATATACCATATGGTCCAACAAAACATGAATATGTTGTCTAATATTATTTATAAAATAATAAAAAATATAGATATAAATAAACTATGATATTAAAAACCATATAAATAACTCACAATAGAAGTAAAAAAAATTTTAACCCATTATTTCTATAAATTAAACTATACCAAATCCCACAAAACCAATCCCTGATCAAAGTCACAATTTCAAAAAACTATCACAATGAATCACCAAACATGGTGCGGCTATCTGGATGACCATAAATTTTAAGAAAAATTCTTACCTTCTCATTGAATTCATCACTTGTTGGTAAAATATAATTTAACAAAATTTCAACACTAAAATCCATCTCTAATATAATATATCCCCCATCAATATCCATAAGTAAACTATAATATATCACCCTTATTTAATTTCACTATTTTTCAACGAATATATTCCCAAGGTTCATAAAAATTTAAATCTTTAACAAATAATCCCTTTTATGTTAATCATGAACACATGGAAATTACACATCAAGGGAAATTTTATCACAAATCAATATCATTTTAAAAAAAATTAAACAAGTGGCATTTTATCATACACATTGTAGACAAATAAAAAATCATTTTTATATAACCATTTTTTCATTATGTAAATATTCAACAATGATTTCTATACATAATTTTAAATATATATAAAAAATAATTTCATTTTTAAATAAATAAATCATTCATGTTTTTTACATATGTGGAGAGGGATAAGGCCCCTAACTAAATTTTTTTTCTAAAAGACATCACCATACTCGCTCTTTTTACCATGATATCACAAACCTCTTATAGATGTTCATAAAAAACCCCATAAATACCTATACTAGTCACATGATCTAAGAATATAAGACTTGATATGGTACTTTAAATGATTAAAATGAGAAAATATTATATTAAAAAAGTTAAATACGAGTCTTATCATTTGACGCAAGGATAAATAAATCAATATTAATGGAGGGGGATCTTTTGTGTGAAGGATACTAAAAAATCACCCACAGAACCCATAATGTTTGAGATACCTAGAAATTATTGGGGAAAATGAGTTTTTTAGTGGAGGTGTTGGGGAAATATATAACATTCAATGTAATTTAAATCATGCATAATTTGGATACCTCATATGGTAAATTCTGCACTAACTGTTTGAATCCCACGTCCAAAAAACATCTTGACCAACGTAGTTTAATGAAATATTTTACCCAAAGAATGTTCCCAATTGTGTACTTAACCACATTAAAAAATCAATGATATATAATTTTTTAATAATATTTATCAAAATTTTAAACCAATTGAGAAAACTTTTATAGTCCCTCAATCCATCTTGAAAGGTTACTTTTAGATCATGCATGATTTTACTTAATGATGCAACAACATTGATCCCTTAAATTAATATCACATAACACCATGAAAAAATTATAACCTCAAAAACGAAACCAAACCATCTAAAATTATAAATACCAAATATTAAATCACTATATAAAAACCTTGACGATCCATAGACCTTTACAAAATTTTTGGTCGACAACATATACCGAATAAACTTATTATGATGAGTTGGATTAAATTTTATCATCTACCATATTTTTATTGTGATTAAATGAAAATTGGGTGTGGGGATATCATTATTTTTCACAATAAAAAATTTATTATATGACCAAAAACCTTCTCATGAGTTTTTTGTATCTTTCATGACCCCTCCCTCCAAAGATAACCCTCCTGGGAAATAAATTAAGACAGGTAGATAATGACCCTTGAGTCCCACCTCCAGTAGGCCCCGGGTTAGTGACTAGAACTATGGGTATACAAATATCACAATACGGTAGGAATTACACTTTTTAATGAAAAATGTTATCATATATGATGGATCATACATAATAAAACTTCAAGAAATATAAAAATGAAAGCCAATATCCATCCCATATTCATGTGATAAAAAAACGATACAAAATAAAAAATTAAAAATGTATTGACCAAATGTAAAGCTATGTAGAGACCAAAAAACTATCAATATCCATTCTAGTAAGGTATATCACAGTCCAAAAATTCTTCATAGAAACATAAAATAATTATATATATGTACCGTCAACATACAAATATACTTAGTAGAAAACCAAATTCAATCATTCTCATGTGAAAGAATCATACTAATGATCCTGTGAGATAACAGAAGAACAAAAATAACACATAAGACTCTATACTATCCACCCAAACATCACCAAGGAAAACTCACTAAATAAGGTATGTCATGTAATATAATATAAATTGTATCAATGATTTTGTACCATGCATCACTTTCCCACTGATTATCCTCTCTAACACCGTAATGGAAAACATCTTAGCGCTCCCACCACTTCCAAACGTACCATATTGCCACCTTTTTGCACTCACCTAGGAAAAAAAATCCACATTATATCCCCCTTTCAGACACAAGGGTGAATGAAAACATCACATACCACCCATAGTCACTTTGGTCAGAGACTGCATCTCATCCCACCTGTATACATTTGTTCTACAAACAACATCTCACATAGATGTTCCCATAGATAAAAAAACTCATATAAAATCAAAGAAACCTAGGAAGGAACATCTCTCATTCACATGAATTTTCCTCAGAAACCATTACCTACCAAAATAAATTGAGGATATCACCGCCTGGAAGAAGGAATGGGAAAGGGCGGGTGTCCTGCCATCCAACCTCCTACTATAATGTTTGGGAAAAACATCCTCCCCTGTGATGATGGGCGTGTTCAGATCATGGTAATCATGTAGTGTGATGTTCATATATAAATCAAAAGAAAAATTTATATATATATATATATATATATAAGGTACCTAAATTATATCCCCACCTAAGGGATTTCCAACAAATGAAAACTCAAAACACAAACTCCATTCCTAGTACAAATATATTCACAAAACTACACAAAATGAAAAAAATAAAAACAATACATTTAACATTTTCCATTCCCTATTTTACATTTAATTTATTCATTCCATCACTACAAAATAAATCTTCTAGTCACAAAAAATAACAAGCAACACAAAAAAATCACAGAGAGGAATGAGAACCATGGTAAATTAACCTACACCACATTTCCCCTCTATTTAAAACCCATTAATGGTATATCATTTATCAATATACAGATATGGGGTAAATCATTCTCTATGAAACTAATGTATAATCTCTATTTTAATTACTCCTAACATCCATCACCATCCTTCAACAATTTCACCCCTCAAAAACCATCCATGCACAACCAAAATCTACAAAACATCACCACACAACCTAATCGCATCCATGTTGTGCAAAACATCTCATCCATCCCATAATCAATAAATATATCAACCTATGATTCCATTTAACCACCTAATCTATATCAAAACACATACTCATGCTCACAATCATACCATAACATAATCCATACAAACCACAGTTTTAAATTTAACAATGCATTTCTTATTTAATTACACCTTGTAATTGATTATTAATCACAGTAATTATCTTGTATTGGGTAATAAGTTCATTAGACAAGTGTACATAATATACCCCTTACCATATATATGTTCCCAAAAAACACTTTTATTGTATAATATATTAGTTAACAAAAAAATCCACCAACGACCAAAATATTTTTTGTGGTATCATGAAAAACATTCGCATGATCACAAAAATATCAAAGTTGTAAAAAGATTGAGAAAAAACCCCATTTCCCCTCAATTTTGATTAACCAATTACGTATCTTCAATGTGGTTGGAGCAACTATAATCTATAGGTAAATATATGTTACCTCCCCCCCTACCCACATGATGAATGATATGGGGAAATGAAGTTAATATCACCTCGAAGGGATGTCAACATTCATTGCATGAGAAAAGATCATGTAATGGTCCTCAGATTACGTCTTCCACAAGATCTGAATCCATCAAAGGATGTCATATCACCATTTCATGAAGAATAATTATGAAAACCACATTAATAGAATGGGTAGTAAAATTCTATAGCACGATGAGAATGTCTGGAATGAAATAAGATAAAATGATAGAAAGTGAAAGAAAATGAAGGGGAAAAAACTGTTGTTCACCACATATCACCAACTATAAATAACTGAGAAAAATAGATCAAAGAGGTAGGGAGAGGTATCCAATAATTCCTCAGGGTTCATTGGGGTTTTTTGGAAGGAGATGAGGAACAGAGCATGGATGAATGAATGAAATTTCATAAAAAATGAAATTTAAAACAAAACTGGATTGGGGTATTACACAACATGTAGTACCCATTCATGTCATGTAATTCATGGCGTTTTATTTCCATATAGAAAAGTTTAACCTTTTGATTTATTTTATTTTTTAAAACATGATATATTACAAATTGTGAAATCTCCAGACAATTCCTGAAATAAGGTTTCATGTCGTGTAAAACCTAGGGTTCCATTTCCATAGAAAAATGTGTCTCTCTCGATTTGTATTATTTGTCAAAACTTGATATATTACAAATTGTGAAATCTCTAGGAAATGTAATGAAACATGGTTTTACATCTTGTTTCATAGTTACAAAACTTATAATCCCTGTAATTCCATCTTTTTTAAAAATAGACATCCTAGAACCCCCTCTTAACCTCTTACGGACACACCAACAACAAAAAAGCGGCAATGTAATGATATGGGAGGGAACAAAACATTTCATTAGTTACCACTAAAATGAATATCATCATCGATATTTGATAACCTTCCCCTGAAGAATGAGGGGTACAAACAAACACATGTTACTCTGAAGAGTCTATCCACTTCTCATGCACTACCACCATCCATACACACCAACCCGGATGACCACAAAACACTACATAGCCATCGAAAAAAACCACCACACAACCAAAAAACCAAGTCATCTTGAACACAGGAACCAGGGAATTCCATCATCCATGTCAATATAGTACCCACTCTAGGTGTCACTAACTTTCCTGTATGGGTTTAATCTCATTAAAATTAATGAATCATGATTAGGAATTGGGTCCACCCTTTTTTATGTTATGATTGTATCACATACCACACCACACACTTTTCAAACCAAGGCAATACAACTCATTTCATGAAACAATGTTCAAACATTACATTTAAAAAAAATGGACAAGGAAATACACAATCAAATACAGGTAACTGGCATGCATATGCATCTCTTGCTCCCAACTACTCTCTTCCAAACCACCATGCCTCCAGAATGCACAAACCAAAATAATGTTCCTCTCATATAGAAAATTCTCTCATTGATCCTATATTTTCTATAGATGTTTTATAAATATCATTTTATCCTCGATATCCAACTCTCCCTACTCAATGAAAATAGAGTCTTCATGTAGATACCATAAATTATATATTAATTGGAAGGATTCATGGATCATCTTCAACCACAATTGCATTGACAACTGGAATTCCACCTCCCCAACTCTACCAAACACCTCAATGGTTCAATGAATTTGGTTTAAATATTACTCCTTCTACCAATCCTCCACTTCCCACATTGATGGGAAATTATCATGAACCTGTGGACCCCATCCTCAAACTAAAAGGGCATCCTCCTTTGATTAGTATATGAATTCTATCAGTTATGTGCTGCTTTCATCCCCTCACAAACAAGTTATACCTTCTTTTCCATGCGCAACACCACATCCAGACGAAGACTAGCTACCTCATCTACCATGAACCTAAACAATGGGGAATGGGATGGATTTCCACACAATGAATCAAATGTATCCATTCTAGTAGAAGAGTTATGACTACTGTTATAAGCAAAATCCACCAAGGGAAGGTGTTGTAACCAAGATACAACAACGTACATGGTTCATAACCACAACATATCCTATAATGTATGGATAGTCTGCACTTTCAACCAATATTTATGAATGTGGAAGGAAGTTATACAACATTAATGGGTGCCAAAATCATGCTGTAATCCACTCCAGAATCATGAGGTAAACCCCATGTCCCTATTTTAGATGATGAAGCTCATAACCCCAAGCTACCAAAAAGCATCACCCTTGAATCTATTTTCCAAGGAAACATATATGCTTGGATCCTTGATCTCTATGAAGTGGGCCAATTTTTTCAATTGATTTACTATAACCTAGATAACATCACAAACTCCCTGAGTTCTGTGTTACCATATGATGAAATCCATTGATAAGTCATCCCATTTTTAATTGGTGACATCTAAAGGATACAACAAATCACTAGCGACATGGTGCATGAATTTGAACTACTGGTAGACCTAGAACCTTGACACAATATTCACTACTTCCCATTTCATTTTAGGTCACCAAAACTATATCTTTAAGTTATGGAATACCTTTGAAACTTCTAGATGCACTTATAAGGGTGAGCTATAATTTTAAAAAAGGACATCACATAACATCTACAACAGAACAAACAACTTCCCTCAGAACAACATATGGTTCTGACCATCCTCTGACCATCCCTTCTGATCACCACCATGTCTAACACAGCCATGTATCTTCTCTTCCTCCTGGTCTCCACAACCAGTCTCCTCCACCTGCTTCATCATAGAATAATGAAACATCATCTACAAAAACTATTACCACCATCCACTTATGAATCTATGTGCAAGGATTTTAACTCCCACACCTCTCTCCAAGCATTAATAAATTCTCGATAACCATATTCTACATGTTTCTACCCATATAATTAGTCACTAAATATCCCTTCCCCATATTTTAGGATACCATGACGTTATAGTTGTAAAGAAACTCTATCCACTTCTGTTGTTACATATTTAGATCTTGCTGGGAAAAGATATACCTCAAGAAATTGTTATATATGAAGACCAAAAAATATTCACAAAATAAGTAATAACCGGACAGAATCCGTGATAACATGACAACTAATAACTCTAGATCATGGGTGGCATAGTTATGCTAGTGAGGGCATAGAATCCTAGACCAATAATTGATCATTAATTGCTGCTTCATCAACACATATCCCAAAAAAAGTCTAGAAGAATCAAAAAAGAGCTCAATCATTTCCCCTTCCTCTAGAAACCGAAGGACTAAGGAACTAAAAAACATCCCATTCATGTAACCACAAATTGAATGGAACTAATCACCCCACAAAAAATATTGATCCTTTCAATTCATAGTATCAATGGGGATGAAACTCAAGATAAATCGGGTAGACCCCTATGATAATATCCTATAATACCAAGAAAACTATGAACATGTTCTAGATTCATGGTGGAATCATAGGATAAAACCACTTAATCCTTTGACGTTTCCACTACTACTCCCTACTGAGACACCAAAAGCCCAATGACAAATAACTCTCATGTCAAGAACACACACTTGGACAATATTCTATAGTGTTGGTGGCATAGAAGAACACAAAATATAGTTCTGAGAAGCTCAGAATGATTCTACATTGACATCAAGTAGATCAAGATATCATTGACGAATACAACAAAAATATAATATAGGAACTCAGGGAAAATAGATTTCATTACCCCATGAGTGTGGATGATTTGTTAAAAACACCAAATTGAATGACTATGAATTCTAAGTTCCCATAATTGTATCTGAAAAAAGGTATTTCGTATATCTACATTCTTCACCCTCAACTAATGATATTTATAACACCGATTGAACACTGAGGCCCAAGTATCCACTCTCAACAAATAAAAATGATAATTTACTCTAAGAAGAGGGAAAATGTTATTAACTGTTACACGATTCACCCTATTATGGTCTATAAGAAACCTCATGAAACAATTTACTTTATTTTAGAACAATAATGAAACCCCCACAAGGACACAATGGATTGGATAAAACCTTTCTAAATTAGATCATAAATAGGAATCCTCCACTCTCACAACATAGAAGGTTTCATCTAATAATGTTCCATCTAAATCATAGAAGCACCTGGATGCATGTCTACCCTGAACTCGACATTACGTCGATGAGGTAGTGTTAAGTCCTTCTCAAGGAAAAAATCTAGGAACTCCACAATGACCCTGGGAGTCTCCATCAAAACAATGTCCACTAAATCCACAAAAATCTCAACCAAAAATAATATATGGGTGTCCACACATCATCTACCCCCTAAAAACTATTCCCTCCTACAAAAACTACATGTTGGATATCCACATGTGAAAACACGACTCTCCTTCCAAATTAGTTGTTAATGGAATAAACACAATAATATCAGTTGATGCCAAGGATGATATTGTATGGCTGTATACATAGTAAGAATAGATCCTCATTGGATGACCTGATCCCATCATCATTCATCACCCCCAGCAATCATCATTCAAAGTGTTCTAGCCTTTAACTATCGTACTCAACACCAAGGGAATGAGAAGCCTCCCAATTTCTAGTCTTAAATCATTTTATATAAAGGGTGAAAATGGTGTGCAAAAAAAAATTAATCAAACAAATAAAAATAATATTATGACCCATCCCCTAGTTCCCATGCCGTGAATACCCCAATCCCACCTCCCATAGGCCAGGGGATAGTGACATGTGTAAAGTAGACATATCCCAAACAAATGGGAGAGATTTTTGTATGTACATGTACACATGCACAAAAATCTAAGCAAAAGAGTCTATAATGTGAAAACACATAGTAAAAAACCACAAGGTATGGAAGAAGAAAACTGCAGGTAAATGGTGCATGAATACATGCCCACCAAATTAAAAGTAAATACATGTCTTGAGAACTTCCCCATAGAAAACCCTATTTGAAGGATACGTAAAAAAATAGTTGTTCGAACCCACAAAAGCACGCCTCTTATACTGGGTCACTCTAGGCACAATCTAGCCTCGTTCCACCAAGGACTCTGTAAATGTGTAGACCATATGAACAAGACATGAAAAGTGTGGGAAAAGACTATGCATGGGTGAATAAAACAATACTTAGTAGGAAACCCCGATAAAAAATGTATAATATCACAAATGAAACACCCATAAGAAGAAACAGTCTGCTCAACACATGTATATGTCAATAAAAAATAATACAAGAACATCCAGGTAGAGTTATATAGGATATAAAGACCAATGGATCATCCACTTCCATCCATATGGTTCTTCACATAACATGCTCGATTCCAAGACATCTCAATAATCTAGCTATGTTAAAGTATGCACATTGAACAATAATACCAAACATATCTGAGTGAATATCAGGTCTTGATACTTATTGAAGTTTCCTGATAAATCTTGTCTCTCTAATACAAGAAATGTGGATATCACATCCAATAGAGTCACTATATTCTGCTCACACCATGTATAGGTCGGTGGTGTATAACGGGATCATTTCAAGAATCCATTGTACTCTCAAGTAGTAACAAATGGATTGTAGGTACAAACATAGTGTTAGTAATAGACAGAGTGTCGTCAATGACTAGATTACATGCACCCTGAGGGCACATGGGAGTACCAACTTAGTTTAGGTAAGCCACACAATCTATGTAACACACACTACCTTGGTAACACACATGGTTTATATAAGAAACACACACACCGTCTCGTTATGACACACAATCTATGTATAAAACATTGTCTTGGTCGCAACCAAATGTAGGATTCCATCTATACCACACTCATTTCATGAGTAGCTAAAAATCATGATAATATTATATACACTAGCTTCCATGGAAACTCATTTAGAGTATCCAAAAATGGAAAATCTCATTGTGGGGGATGCAATTTCATAAAAGGTTCATCAAAAGTACACACGGTTTGGGAGTTATGGGTGATTAAGTAAAAAAGTGTTCGGTGGGGTTTGGGGATGGATCAACTCTATCAGACCAACCTAAACTGAGGCAGGGTCCACTGACCTGACCAGTCGAGTCTGACTTGTCTTGGACCATTGAGTTTCTTGTGCTGTGGTTCCATCCCACTATACCACCTAGGGTGGTGGGGTTTTCTCCAGCCCATCCAAGTACATGTGGGATGGTCCACTTGAATCAGATATGGCCAGGTGGACACATCATGATGTGGCCAAAATGGTCGTTTTTTGGTCTACATGGTCAGTCTATGTGACCATTTCCACCCCCAACAATGTTGTGGGTCTTCCTTCTGACACATCTTCAGCGAGTTGTGTCCCTCCACTGCCACCCCCTTCTGCAGTTGTTTGTTTCTGCCGCTGTCGGCCCTTCCAACACTAGTCTTCGAGCCACCATCCTCTTATGAAAAAACCCTCATCCCCTCATCTCTGATCTCTCAACCTTCACAATTATACTTGACCATGGTGCACCACCGCCACTGGCTCCCATGTCGGCGATCGTTCTCCTTGCCCGATCACGCTGTCGAGTCAGTGATGCTTTCGTGAGCTTCCATGTCTCACACTATGCCTACCATCCCAACTCAGTAGGGTTGAAAAGGTATTATATTATATGTATTTGGAGGGTTTCATCATTGATCTATGTAACATCAATTTATCCACTCAAATTTCATAAAGTATGAAGAGAAAAAGAAATACGAGGGGGAAGGAGAAACCCAAGTACTCCTGATGAATAGATCCATGCAGTTTTTATTACAGACCAAAATATTTCTTATTTGCAGGATCAAGAGAAATTAATTAAAAATAAAAAATATCTAATTCCCAAATAAATCCATTCAATAAGACACCCATCCCACATAAATAATCAATGTGTGTGTCAACTTATTCATGGGTTGATCCACATGCATCATTTGAAAGAACAAAAAGAAGAAAATCAAAATGAAATAAAATCCACATCTCAATGATTGTATTTGTCATTGGTGAGGAAATTAATTTCACCATTATCCTTATTAGATCACCAATCATAGGACCTTGATTAATGATTTGTGATTTTTTTTCTTTGTTTCCTCTTTTCATTCGCCACTGAGAGGCTTCTGATAGACCCCAGGACACCATGAGAGGGGAGGGGTAAATCTGGATGTCAACACTTTATTTCTAAAGTTTTTTATATAGTTCACAAATTGGTAGGAACATGTTAAATATTTCAATAAAATGTAACTAGTTAGATGAAACATCACTTTTACTTGGTCCACCACAAAGGGCTATGTCCAATGAGAATATGCTGACAGTGTGTTGGTCGTACCTAAATCCTCTAATCTCCACTGTGTTGAGGATTATGATATTTGGTCACGGTCACTATATTATAGTTACACATCAATTAAAGTGGTTTTGGGAACACTCACTATGTACCTTAGATCACTTCCCATTACACCCCTAGCTCACTACATCGAGATAAGTGAGACTGAGTTTATCGACTTGAGGGTCTCTTCAATATATTTGAATTTACGTCTTTGTATCTATTCAACATGATACATGGAATGCATCGAAGTCTGAAATTTATTCACATGAAATAATTAAACCACTAAAATAGGTATTCAGAATGTGAAAACATGTTACACTTACAATTGCATGCAACACCTACCCTTTTCACACAAGATATCACTTTTGCGCTCAATTTTTCTTTTCACAAGTAAAAAATTTTCACAGGAACACCATTTACACAGAACATTATATATTTACATGAAACTATGAATTTTACACATTTCTCCATCTTTTTTGTGAAATTTTAAATTTTACACACAACTTCCACTTCTATACGAAACTACAACATTTACGCCCAACACCAACTTTTATACAAATTGCCAACTTTTACACACATCTCCTTTTCTGTGAAACATTTACTCGCTCCAGAGAAAACTATTCTCTAAGTCTACATCCATGCAAAATGAGGGGGTCACCTATTATTTATCGGTGTTACTGTCCCTTCACACAAAACCCACAGTGTCACGCAAAACTTTTTTTCTGCACCCAATACTTTTTGGGAATGAACCATTTTTCATGAACATATCTAGATTTCTTGAACACCTGATACCTTTTCCATTTTTCAGTTCTCTGATCCCGGGACACATTTTGCGTGAAAAAAAATATTCTTTCACTTTTGCAGACAAAACCAATTTAGTGCAGAATCCATATTTTTCACAACACACTCCAATATTTCTCACATTTCATACCTTTAACATTTTTGGATGTTTTGATTCTAAAACATTCATTTCTTGAAATATTCCAAAACTCTTACAATATTGTATGAAAATCCCCTTTCCAATCACAATTTCTCCATTTTGTGATTTTCATGCAAAAAAATTTGGAAAACACTGGGAAATGATACCACCTAAAATACCGGTCTCTACTTCAACTGTATGATTCCTTCCCAAGAAACATTATGAACATCCAATTAGGATTGAAAAAAAATAGAAAACATATTCCATTTGTAACATAGAACATTCATGGTTCCAATAATCTATCCATTTGGTTTTTTTGGAAATCTCAAGAAAAATTCAGTAGAGCATTATCCACTATCAAAACATGAAAGACATGAATCAACACAACCAACACTCTAAGTCTATGTGAGAAATGATCGGTGAAAAAAAACAAGAGCGAAATCTTTCTTTAGTTTCCCATGCATGCTCTAAAAGTATTCCTTCTCGTCCTTCCCTTCGAGTCACAGAATAATTATGTGTCCATCATATGTACTAAATTTATTCCTTCTCAACCATTTTCAATAAACCCACAGGCCAGTATTTGTTCATTGTACAACTCAAAACACCCTTGGATACCATCTCAAACCTAATCATGCATCACTTGAAAAAAATTAAAAATAGTAAACAAACCTCCGTAGAGGGGAATTTCGTAACCTCCTTATGCATTGTAATGTGGCAGAACACTGAGATTCAACTAATATTTTTCAAACATAGCCACTGGTAGGGGCTTGGTCTAGATATCTGATACCTGCTTATCACATACCACATGATCCATTTTAATCACACCTTTTCCAACTCTGTCCTTGATAAAGTGATATCTAGTTTTAAGATGTTTTTTATGAGAATGATGAAAATGATTATTTGAAAGATAAATTTCCCTCTTGAAATCACATTAAATCCCCATTAGTTGTTTAACATCATCACCAATATCCGTCAATTTCTACTTCATCCGTAGTAGTTCAGTGCATGTCGTTGTATCTGAAATATACACAACATAGGTAGAACTAAGTGAATTAATTTCTTGTTTTTTCTTAACCACTCAACACATTTTTACCTAATATAGAATTCTTTATTGGTTGTGGGGTTTCTATCCACCACATCTCATACCAATTCTTCATTAGAAAACACTGATAATTCACCGTCCCTTCCAGCAGAAAATTGTAACCCATAATTATGAGTACCTTGAACGTACCCCATGATACTTTTTACTACTTTCATATATTATTCCTTCGGATTGCTATGAAATCAGGAAGCTAAACAAGTTGCAAAGACAATATCAGGCTGTGCCACCATTATTTATAATAAGCTTCCAAGAATCCTCCTATACATGGTGGGATCTACAAGGGTTTCATCCTCATGCTTCCATTGATTGGTTCCTACTGCAATCAGTGTTGTCATTGATTTGGATTCATGCATATTAAATTTCATCAATAGTTCTCTTTAATAATTTTCTTTAGAGATTAAAGTGTAATATTTCTTTTGAGTCACCTATTACCCTAAGAAAAATGTGAGCTCCCCAATCATTGCCTTTTCATGTTCTGATTTCATGTGATTGGAAAATTCATCCACGGATTTCTTTCTACTGACACCATATATAATGTCATCAAGGTAAACTAGAACCATGAACTTGTCGTTAAGAAAATTATTCACATAGAGATTTTGATCTACTCCTCCCCTTTTGAATTTCCGCTTCTTTTGATAAGAATCCAACTAGGAATACCATGCGCAGGTGCCTGATTCAAACCATAACGGGACTTCTATAGTTTACAAAACATTAATTCATCATTACATAGAAGAAAACCCACTGGTTGTTCAAGGTAGACTTCTTATTCCGGAACACCATTAAAGAATGCTATCGTGACATCCATTTGATATAATTTATATCCTCATTGGATTTACATAGTTTGAAAAATCCTGATTGAGTCTAGTCTATCCACTGAAACAAGGGGTTCTTCAATATTAACACCTTCTATTTGTGAATATCATTTACATACTAGTTGTGCCTTGTTTCTGATAACACTTCCATTCCCATCAATATTGTTATTGAAAATCCACGGTGTGCCAATTAAATTGTGACCTTTGTGTCTCTTGACTATATCCCATGACTAATTCTTCTCAATCTATTCTAAATCATCATTCATGGGTTTCACCCATGATTCATCCTTTGTAGAATCTTCAAAAGAGGATGGTTCCATAATAGATAGAAATACATATTCTGTGTTATTCCTCATTATCTTTATTTATTTCAGTATAGTCCAATCCCCAATAATGTAGGATTGATTAATTTTTTCTCTTCTATTCCACTGAGATTCAAATCCATTCTTGGCATCCATGTTTTACGCTTCATATTCTACTTCTGATTCATCAAAATGATGTAACTCTTGAGGGTTTTTTACAGCTTTATCTATTTCTGCACATTAATTTAATCCACGTTCACATTCATCCGCATTTTAGATCACATGACCATGTGAAATCCAGGAAGCACATTATCTTTTCACTTCAATGATCATAACATTAATACTTTCCAAAATAATTCCTAACCGCTTATTGAAACACTTATAGGATTTATTATTCGTTGACTATCCAAGGAATATTCGTTCATCTGCGTTGTCATCATACATCCCATGTTTTCTTTATTTGTTTATGATGATGTAGTTACTTCCAAAATCATGAAATTATTTCAAAGAAGGATTCCTATCATGCCACTATTTAAATAGTGTCTTGGTATCAACCATATAAAGACCTGCTCGATATTGAATATACATAATATCTTGAATAGTCTATTTCTAGTAATGTCATGGAATATGACTCTCAATTAGCATAGTTTGTGCCATGTTGTTCACTCGTCGATCCTTGAGTTCAAGAACTCCATTTTGTTTTGGAGTTCTCACAGCAGCTACCTCATATTGTATCCCATGTTTTTCTAGTTATTTTTCAATGTAAATGGATGTGCATTCCCCTCCGTTGTCTGATTTCTACACTTTTATAGTTTGTCTAGTATAATTCTTGGTGATTCATGGATATGTTTTCATGCATTCAAGCACTTTTCACTTCATTTGTATAACCATTACACATGAAAATAAATTTTAGTCGTCTATAAAAATGACAAGTACATTTCTCCATGAGTTTTGGCAACATTTATCGAGCCACATACATCTGTATGAATGAGATCATGATGATGAGATTCCCTTTTCTTCATTGGATGACATGAACTGTATACCATCTTCCCATGAATGAAATAATCACATGAATTTTCAAGTTCATCCTTTAATATGGGAATGACTATGAAAATATTTAGTTTTGATATTTTATCTATGCCTTTATGATTGATATGCCCCAGTCTCCAATGCCACAAGTTATTTTCTTCTCCAATAGTCATTCAACAAATGTTTTCATTACTATCAACCTGATACAGATTTCCTCTTGTACTACATCTTTTCATAAGTGAATTTTCTATCTTTCCTTTTATAGTTCATTGTTTAAGATGGAATATGACTATATGTCTTGAGTCATAGAGTTGACTCACACATTGTAGATTATGATGCAGACCATCCACATAAAGGTCTCTGGTTTTCATCAGCTTTCAATTAGCTAGCTCAGTACATCAACAAACTTTTATCTTCAAAGCACCATTGTTACCGAAGCACACTATCCCATCACCATTTATCATGATATTAGTTAAAAGGTCTATGTTACCCATCATTTGGGACATAAATCCACTATCAAGAATCTAGGGGATGATATTTTTTGTAACCTTGAGGGAAACATCTGCAAGATTAGATTTTTCAATTTTCTTCCTTTTCATCCACGATTAATTGTGTTGAGTGTATGAAATTGATGGAATTGTAACTCTCTATTCTATATACATGGGTTCTTTATACTAAAGATATTCATCCAGAGGGAAAACCCTATTTTAAAGAGAAACATAGTCATTTTTATGACCAATTAGTTTGTTTTAACTTTGATATGAGGTGTCAATTTTACTCCTCTGCTTGCAATAAATAGATTTTTTTTCCAAATATAGAAATACAATAAAAATATCCATAGAAATATTTTCTTCAACATTAATTAGGATATGAATACTTTCTCTTTTGTTGACCTCACATCTCCTTTCCATTCAAATACTTCCTTGACTCTTCTCAATAAGTCAATGTATGGCCCAGATATCCATAAAACTGACACTTCATGAGAGGCATGGTCTTCTCAATGCTATAAATCGCAACTACCTCTTCTGTTGGATAATATTTTGATTTTCTGTTATTCCTGGAGGGTCGAGGATATTCTTCTGTCCTTTTTTGAGATTGAATTGTGGGTTTCTTTTTGATTTGTATAAGTGATTTTCCACATGGCCCACATTTTCATGGCTTTATTTTGATCACCTTTTTTTCAGCATTTGACTATTCAACCTCACAACCAATTCCACTATTTCCCCTAGAAGCAGGTCACTGATCATTCAAATTCTATTCAACTCCAATAGATCCATGTTTTTCTCTCTCGAGCAGATCAATATATGAGAACCTTTGAATCTTTATTTTCATCCTAGATTTTTTTAAATCGATTCACTCTCTAGTTTATTTCTAAGATTAACAACTTCCTCCTCAAGACCCTCATCAGTCATGGAATTTTCATCTAATCTAGATGTGAGGTCATTGAAGATCTTTTCTTGTTCATAAATTATCATCATCAGGTCTACTAAGATATCATTTCATTCACAGATTTTAGATTGTATGTTCACATATTATTCAAGTCATTCAATTTTATCTTCGAGATAATCAACATATTCTGTTGGTTATTATACAATTGATTTTCACTAATTTCAAATCTTATGTTTCATCGTAATCTTACTAATAGAATCTTTAACTTGAAACACCGGATTGGAACTAGTTTTCAACTGTTTGCCTCTATCATTATCTCTTGATTTTTCATCATTGGACATCAGGGAATCATAGTTTATAGTTTTAAATTCAAATTATTATTCTTCACAAAATTTATTATCATCATCTTCCACTTCATAGTCAAAACACTTCTTCAATAAATTCATTGTATATTTGAAGTCTCCCTTTATGAAACACCTTTTTTGAGGCTTCTCAATGTTTTCAACATTTCTATCTTCATCATTGATCATTCTTAATCACTGAGAGTAAATGTAACCAACATTACCACAACGAAAGCATACTAGATGTAACTTCCCTATGATTTTCCATTTTCCCTTCTTTAACTTCATGGAAAGGAGAGAAAGAATTTATTTTTCTTCATCATCTTTACAACTTCTATATTTTTAAATTTTCATTTTATCTATGGATTTTAAGGCCATTTCCTCGCTCAATCGAGTCGTAGCATCTTCTAGTTTGACTCTCATTTCATATTCCCCTAGGATACTCAAAAGATCATCCAGAGAAAGTTTTGAAAGATCTATTTCATCAAGGGCTGACACCTTTTCATTGTACATGGGTGTATGTCTTCTGACTTATTTTTTTACAATACCAGTGTCTTTGATTTCATCACCTAGACACCAAATTTCTCCAACCACTTTTGTAATTCAATTGAAGAAGGAGTCTGCATTCTCATAAGATGCATATTCAGATCATAAAACCTATTGTGTATGTCTTGTAGTTTCACCTCCTTTACATTTCTATCTACTTCATAAATATTTTCAAGTTTATCCCTCATGGAATTTTCTGTGGTGCAACTCATAACAATTTGACAAATCTAATCAGAAAGGGATGTGGTGAATGAATTCTTTGCTTTAGCATCAACATCAAGAATTTTTTTATCTACCTCATTCATAGCCATCCCTATTGGATTATGGGACTTTTATTCCTTTCATAGTAGAAAATAGGACTTCAATTCTAAGAGATCATAGTTTAGATCTTATTCTGTTCTTCCAGATCTGAAAATTACTTCCATCGAAGAGGGGGAACCCCCTATCATTGGCTGCATTCTCCATAAAGGTAAAAGACAAATCAAACACTAGTAACCTCCCTCTGATACAACTTGAAAGACCCCAGATCACGCTGAGATGGGTGGGTGAATCAGGGAGTAAATTTTTTCTTTCTAATGTCTTGGATCTTGTTCCCATGTTGGTAAGAACATATTAAATCTATCATAAAAATTAAACCAAAGAGATGACACAACACTTTTACATGGTTCAGTACAAAGTGAAACATCAAAGAAGAATATGACAACAATGTGTTGGTTGTACCAAAATACACCAATCTTAACTAGTTTTAGGATTACAATATTTGGTCGCAGTCACTATATTCCAGGAACACTTCCATTACAGAGGTTCAAGGATCTCTCACGACATCCTTTAGATCAAATACCTTGAATCACCCTAGATCACTACCATAAGATAAATCAAACTCAGTTTATCGACCTTAAGGTCTCTTCAATAGATTTTCATTGAAGTCTTTATCTCTATTCAGCATGAGACAGTGCTTTCATAAATGTCCCGAATTGATGCACTTGAAATCACTGAACTACTAAACCAAGTATTTAGAACGTGCAAAAACCATATAATGAAAATTTCCTGAAACACCTAACATTTGAATGCAAGATCTCACTTTTTCATGAAATATTTGATTTTCAGCAAAAAAATCGTCCAACAACACCATTTACGTAGAACATTACATTTTTACAAAAAATATGATTTTTATAAGCAGCTCCATTCTTTTCATTCAATGTGATCTTTTGTGTGCATATTCCACTTTTACGTGCAACTATGACATTTACACAAAACATCAACTTTTAGACACAATTCCAACTTTTACGCACAAATCCTTTTTCATGCAACTTTTATGTGAATCAGAACTCAGGTATTCTTTTAGACTTAAATCATTCTAAATGGGGGGGGGACCTCTTATTTATAGGTGTCACTGAACCTCACTTGTAAAACCCACCGTGTCAGGAGAAACTCCTTTTTGGCATGCAATACTATTCACGCAAGAACAATTTTTCACTCACATCTCCTAATTTTCCACGCACCTGATGCCTTTTCCATTTTTCAGTATTCTAATACTGAGAAACCATTTTCGTGAAAAAACATGCTTTCACTACTGCGCAAAAAAATCAATTTAGCGGACAATCCATTTTTTTCGTGCACTACTCCAATATTTCAGAGAGCTCACGCCTATTACATTTTTCGGCATTCTGATCCTGAAACGTGCCTTGAACACGTGCTTCTATTATTCAATACTGGGGTCTTCTTGAACTATATTATTCCTTTTCAAGAAGAATTCTTAACATCCAATGAGGATTGACAAAAAAAATAGAAACCATACTCCATTTCATGCAATGAATGGTCATGGGTCCAACAACATCAAAAATGAATTTGGTTTTCGAGATCATCCAATGAATTTCTCCCAGATTTTTAATCTGATGTTGAATCCTTGTCAAGTTGTTAAATGAGGAAATGCATTTCATATTATCCATTTTGATGTATTGTAGTGGTGACACATTTATTCATTTATAAAAGGAGATAACTAATTTGTAATGGATTTAGAGTGTTGTTTCATCCCTAAAAAACATTAGAAGAAATAAAATAATATTTTTATGAAGTTTAATTTATTATCTTTTAAAAAGAACAAAAAAAATTTTCCCTTGACCCATACCAGTCGAGGTTAGGCCCCACCCAAGGATAGCACATCCTGACCACCTCAATGGTACTCTCACATTTCTGATCTGAGTTACCATTTATTTTTTAAAGAATTTTAAATATAAAAAATTTTATTTATTTATTTTATTTATGGTTACGTCCCAAAAACTATACACAAGAGATGACCTGCACAGACCAATGTTAAGATCTGACTAAGAAAAAAACCACATTATGAACTGAACTATTGTATCATTTATTAATCCATGTCACCATTCATGATTTATATAAATTTTAAAACTAAAAATAATTTTATTTAATTATTTTAGTTACAATTATTTAATATTAATGTTTTCACATATAAGACGCAAACTGACTAATGTTAAGTTTCACCTATGGTAAACCCACCATCTTGAACAAAATGGTTCCCTCAGATTTCTTATCAGGGCACCTATTTAAGAATTATTCAGTACAATTTCATTCAACCACAATGAATGCACTAAGGGTATTCAATGACCACCGAGGGTCCTCTCCTGCTGATCCTTATTCTCCACAACTAGGATGCAAAGCGAACATCTCAATCAGAAACAATTGTCTGTGGGATTCCATGGAGTCAAGATATCTTCTGCATGTAGTGGAATCCAAATCCATCTACTAAACTCTTCTCCCGAAATTCTAAGAAGCACCAACTTGATGAGTCGTTAAATGATCACCCAAATGGTATTATGTCCCCTTGACGTACATGATAAATCTATCATGAAGTATGTCGATATACTTTAACATTATCTTCTTGGAACCCAAAGGAAGATAATAGAAACACCTTCCATCCAAGGGTACTCAACACGGTGAGTTGACAAACCATAAAACCCATTCAGTCAAGTGCTCAACCTTTATATCAATAAGTAAGCCCAACCTTAACATGTTCTATCACCCTCGGTGTTTTCCATGACACCCACATGCATATTTTGATGCATTTCACCACTCTAGGCATCCACTTCTACTACTAAATGTCCTTTGAATTTAATGACTTTATCACTCCATTTGAATATCCGTTAGGGGAATTCCTAGTGGATAGCTAAGATCTAAATGTCTCACCATCTGTCTCACTGAGTTGTACCTCCCTAACTTACATTAAGAGCAGAGGGGTAACAAACACCAATTAGAGGTAATATACATTATATATATCCATGAAGGATAATTGTAACAAGGATAACTACATCATTTCCCCATTTAGAATCTATGTACTCGAAATCCTGATGAGAGCATCTACTACCATGTTCTTCTTCCCAGTAGTATAGACACTTTCTTAGTAAAAGTCATGGAGGAACTCTAAGAAATATTTGTATCTAAAGCCCCTATAATTCGATGAGGATGCATTCTTGAGACTCTTGTAATATAAGTAGATAAAAAATATCCCACCCATCAGGTAGTGTCACAACATCATCTATGGGATGACTACTATTTCTAACTCACGTTCAGTGATTATGATGTTATGCTCCAATGGTCTAACCTAAAATGAACCATTTTCAATCATTATATTCCACTACATCAGGATGCATCCTTGTTTGTTCCCTAATGAATTGTAGAACACTATGTACACAACTCCCTCCTCTAGAAAACTCAATATTGGGGACCTCTTAAAACTCTATCATAATAGATGAAAAGCATGTGGTCACCTTTCTATCCACGCAAAATGAGTCCCCTTTCAAATGATTGAAGTGTTTATTGACACTATGGTAGTTGACACTCCTTCTCCACAACTACTTTTTTAATGTATAGGTAATCCACATATAACCTCAAACACTTGGTCTTATTAATCCTTTTCTCTGAAAGTCCTCTACCATCACCATCATCTGTTGAATCTCTGTAAAATCCATTCGAAATACATATGATAATATCGATTCCAGTTTGGGGTGTAGAATAATGCAGAATTTTATTTCCCCATGAAAAGGTAATCCTGGAACATTATCTGGGAAGACATCCTCATATTCCACCACTAGTGGTGGGAACTAATACTCATAACATCTACTACCCAAGGGTAAGGCTAGTTGACTCATTGGTGATCATACACACCCTCATTTTCATGAGTCTATTGCGTGATGTCTGATTTTCCTTTTCCATTGACTAAGGAAAACATCATTCCATCGTTGTGGACATACTACACCCTTTTTCCAAAAATAGTCAATCTGGGCATGGACTATCAACAATAAATCCATACCATGAATGAAATAATAAGGCCTTGATGATTCCACTAAGAGGTTCCAACCGAAACTCTCACATCAATGGTCATATCACACTGTCATCATAAGTTTAATTATTGAGTATCCTACCAAAGGTATATCCATGTTTAATGGTCTTATGAAAGGTTTAACCACAAACTCAAAACGTGATCAAGATTTGTGACAATTAAGAATGATTAACCCCTATGTCTATTAATACGACAACTAAGAGTAGACACAAATCACACCACGAATCATTCATGGATCCCTCGGGACATATACATTGACAACATAAAAATTCCCCTTACCATGACCTCCATATCCCTAGGCTTGATTTGGATGACAATAGGGTTGTGTTTATAACATGTCAAAATGTATACCACCTCATGATTCTCTATCAATTCCTCTGACATGCCTTCTACCCTACAAATTCTTCTTTTCCTGTCATTGTCTCTTCTTTAGTGGTTCTTCCACCATTTCCTTTTCATCAGCATGAAGAGATAAGATATATCTAGGTAAATGTCCCCTACTGTCCCATGAAATCATTTCATCTCTCTAGGCTGTCTAGACTCACCCTCCAATCTCATATATATAGATCCCATGTCTTGGGAACTCCTCTCAAAACCTCTCACACTTCCATGTCTCTGATACTGATGTAAGCTACCTTCTCTGGACGGATCTTCTCCTGATTACCAACTACTAACATCCACTGGCTATATCCAGTAAACCAATAGACAATAAAACATAATTTTTCTCAATATAACCCTTTCTATGTAGGAATTCATAGAGGAAAAATGCTTGCTTGGATGTCCCTAAGCACACTGCCACACCTAGTTTTTCATGTCTTTATTTCAATCAAGATCATTGGATATCCCAATAATTTTATTGGCTCTTATGTGAAATGAATGTTGAGTTTTTATGTTTTGTATATGTCTAATAACCCTAATTGGGGTTCCCCATTTCTTGTTTAGGAGTTTTGTAGAATGGTTGGTTAATTCATTATTTGGGCCAATAGTGAGACCATTTATAATTTTGAAAACCAAATTTTTTTTCTTTTATAAATCATTTGTTTTTTAAATAATTTCACTCATTCCACTTCATAAATTTCATCCAATGACAGATTAATTCCACCATATCATTTTGGAACCATTAGGAATTCAAAATCATAGTGAATTAGGGTTAATTATTTAGATATTGGGACAACCCATGGGCCCATTTCCAATTTTTAAAAATTAATATGTTTCTCTTATACCTAATTCTATTTTTAATATGTTTTGGTTGTTCTTCTACCCACTCTATGAAAATACCCCTATCTTTTCCCCCATTATCTATTTCCACTATTTTGAGCTCATATAATTCATGTATTATGGAAAACATTTTCAATGTCTTACAAATCATTCAGAATTGAGAAGGTACATTTATTCATACATAAATCAGTCCATTCATACTATTTTTCTCACAAATCTTCTTTTCATGGTTATTATGAATCTTATGAGACTCTTTATGATGTTTCATGTAATTCCATTTTCTTTATGGGAGTAGATATAATGAAAGACGAAGAGTTTTCTAGTTGAAAATGTGAGATTCCTTCTCCTTTCTCCTCCTTCTTCTTCCTCCTTTCATTATTTATTTGTTTTTTAATCTACCATAGTAATGATAGACCTAGGTATCTGTTATAAAATGTTTTTCCATGGAGTATTTTTTCTTTATGTCTGGTCGTCATTGTTTTAGGGTTTATAAACCCGTGATGGGTTATTTCGTTTGTGCATTTCTATTACGCAAAGGATTTGAGATAGGATATCCCTTGAACATGCCTTTATCATTCATTTTTCACCATTTTAATATTTTACTCAACTAATATATATATTTATTTTTGTTTTTAAGCTATTTATAATTTTATTTGTGTGCAAAATAGTTCTTTAAGAACTGTTTTGTGAAAGGTATTGTTGTTATGTCATGATAGTGCACACCAAGTGTTTGATTAAATATTTAGTTATCTTTCACACTTTCATTGTGAGGTTTTGAAACTTGTTTATTTTATTTTTAACATGTTTTAGAATCATGAATAAAATATTTCATGCAATTGGTGTTTTATTCCTTGTTATGTTCTTAAAATAAATTGTTTTGTTTAAATGTTTATGTCATGGGTTTGATAAATTTCTCGGTTTTCTTTTAGGAGTCAACTAAGATTTAAAAATAAATTTTTTGTATTTGTAAATGTATTTTAAGAATAAAAAATTGTATTTTAGAGTACTTATATGGATTTCCATTTTTGTATTTGATTTTACAAACAAATGGGATTTGGTTTACAGCATATTATGGATCGATTTTCTGGATAATGGATCGTTTCACATCTTTTTGAAAATTGTTATGTTTTGAATTTGTAACCTGAGTTTTAGAAGAGCTTTAAAATTTTGTTTTTTTTGATTTAAATGGTGTGTGTACACATCCTTAATAAAATTTAAATGCATACACTTTCAAATGATAGTTTTGAGAAAGCCTTAAAGGCCCTGTTTGGCATTTTTTTTAAAATGCTTTCCATGTGTATTTTATGTTCTATCTATTGGGACCATTTTATGGTCTATGAAATTGATCTATAAAATGGTATTTGGGATTTGAAATCCAGTTTGATATGTTATTTATGTTTTTTTGGCCTTAGAAAATAATTTTTGAACGGATTTTAAGTGCAAGGCCTCATTATACTCCTTAAGATTGTTTTATGAATATTTTTAGGGTTATAATGATTTGTGAAAGAAATGTGATGCATGTTTGTAGGATGTTAGTGTGATTATGGTTTATTAATCTAATTTTCATGTGAATGGTCTATCTGATAATATGTGTAACTTGATTGAGCACTAAATGGAATCCCAATTATCTAGGTGGGAGGACGTGTACTAGTATTCTAGTGATTCCATGTGGTTTGGAACCTATTCCATGTAGCAAGATTGACGATGAGAACACTATCAAAATCATGATGATGATGATGGGGGACCACTAGGTTATGGGTATGCTCTCTATTAGTGGCTCATGTGCATGATAATAGATATTTATTGTGGTTAATTTCACCGAGATATGAGGTACATGGGGATCACAACTAACTAGTTCCTAGGGGTGATACCCTGATATGTGCTCATTGGTATTTTGTACTCACCGCTGGCATACAGTGTGTTTGGTTGGTAAAATAAGTAGTGTGTTTTATTTATTTAAAAGTGTAAATTTTTTAAAGCATCCATCTGGAAAAATATTTTCATTTTGAAGTTTCACCTCTTTGAAAAATTGTTACTTGGATTTTTGTTTATTAAACATCCATGTTTTTTATGATAATTATTATAGCATGGAACCTCATTTTAAAAACTTACATTTATATCTTGTATTTAAAACATTAAATTGATGTTTCTTTTAATTTAATGTATGTGAATTATGAATAGAATATCGGGCTGATCTACTTAGTTTTAATACTCACCGATATAGTCTTCATCTTTTATTACCCCTTGTGTAGTTTTTAGTTCAATTTTGATCATGTTGGTATACATGTGATCATTGTGTTGGAGAGTGACTAGTGGTGTCTCATAAAGTTAATTAGTTATTGGGTTTGGTCAATTTATTTTTTTGTTTAGTTATAATTTCTTTTTCTTGTAAAAATAATGTTTAATATAATTTTAATATAAATGGCTTTTGGGAGGTCCATTTATTTCCTCTATTTGTTTAATTGTTTATTTATTAGAACAATTGTTCGCTTGTGTACTCTATTGATTCTATTGGTGCTTTTTTCCATCATGGGAGGATTAGGAATGCCTCTTGGGAGATTTCGCGGGCAGGACTAGGTGACCAGTTCAGGGTCGACTCGGGCTGGTTCATAAAGAAATTGTATCAGAGGAGGTCAGCTCATAGAAGACATTTCTTCTTAAAGAACCATTGATATTTGGGGGATGTCATTGTATATTGAGAAGAATTTTTGGGAATTTAGGGGTAAGTACGGGAAGAGAGTCACAAGCTCTTTCTCGTTCTAATCCTCAGGTTATTATGGGAAGTTTGGTTTCATTAGTGTCTTTTGTTCTTATTGATTGTTTGGTGTGGGGATATGACAAGGGGAGTCTGGCTAATGGCCTCTGTGAGCTCACAGGGCCTGGATATCCATGTGGAACTGGAGCATGGTTCTAATAAGTCTCTATATATTGGATTTGTGTTTAACGTATGGCTGAGAACCATATTGTCAAGTCACCCACCAACACTAGATCCCTTTTTTGGATTTCTTGGACCTTTCATGAATTCGTTTTTTTTTTGAAATACTTGTGAGAGAATTATGGAGATGGGTTTTAAAGGAAGTATTGTATTTGGAAATGTGGAAAAGTGGTTTTTAAAAATTATGTATAAGAATGGTTTTAGGAAGGATCTATTTTTTTTAAAAAAAATTGGGATGGAAGTGGAGATGAATTATCGAGATTTGAATTTACCTAATCTAAACTGGTGGTTTGTTGATATAAAATGTTTTGAAAGTGTGATTCAATTGAAATTAATTATGAATAATTGTTTTAAATGGGGTGGTTTTGGATGTTAAAAATTGTTTGAATCTGATAAATTAGTTTTGGGAATTGGTTTTGAGTGGTTGGTGTTTTACTAGAATGGGTATTGGTCTCAATGGCCATCAGATTATGAAAATACACCTTGTTGAATTTTTATAAAATGGGAAGGGGTTTATTGGAGTAGCTTGGTTGTTTTAGAAGTTGTTAAAAATATAAAGTGGTGTGTTTTTTAAAAAATGATTCATGATTATGTGTAATTTGTTTTGAAAAATATAAAAATGGGTTTTGACTTAGTGGTTACTGTTCCCTTTGAAGGTAAATGATTTTTGGAATGATGTTGTTTTCTATCATTTGGTGTTTTCATGGGTTCTCAAATGAATCAATTATTGATAAATATAAGGGTGGAATATATGGAATGGTGTTTGGGTGAGTGTAGTGGCATGGAAATTTTCATGCGAGTGAGACTTGATGAAACAAAATAGGTGAATGTGGAAACCTACCAAAATAGATTGTTTTTCAAAAGAGTTTTGAGCTGAAAAAATTGTGTAATTTGTTTATAAACCAATGGTTATGTGGATATATTTTTCTATATCTTAGAAGATGTTTTCTATTAATTAATTTTCCATGTGATCTAGAAGTCAAACTCGTGTTGTATCATTATATTTGATCTTTTTGGTGGCACTGTTTTAAAGTAATGTTTAGTGGGTTTCTAAAGATGTGTTGGATGTTGTGATAAGGCCATATATAGTTCAATGATTTCAAGATTTCCAATTTACAAACATATGTATTATATCTCATGTTTCAAAATTTAGATCCACCTACTAAAATAATTCCTCATCCCTTTATTCTAAATAGAGATCTATTTGGGATCGATTTAAAGTGCATAGAGTTTGTGATAATTCTTGTGGAAATAGCACTTCTGTTCATTGATGATTATGCATTTCGCCTTATTTCTTGTCCATTTTGCTCCTCGTTCAGAGTGATATAGAATTTGGATATGTATATATGAGTGAATATTTAGATGAATGTGTTTTTGTGAGCATGTGATTATTTATTTGAGTGGTGGGATCCTTGGCGCATGACTATAGTGCAACAAATGCTTCTAGATTTAGGTCTCCAGCCATAGGCCTCAGAGTGATGCTTTTCACGTAGTCGGGAAATCTACAGAGGTGTGGGGTGCTTGACCAGGATTCTGCCTCCACCATTTTGGTAATTTAGTTTCTATTTCTGTATGTTGGTTTCTCATTACTTTGTATTGACATTTTTTACAACATGTGTGGTGGACTTACCCCTCATAGAGTCTTTAAGGTTATGCCTTCATGGATGTAGGATTTTGATCAATGTCCATTGGTGGACCGCCTCACTTAATAGGGTGCATTCATGGTGTTACCTATTCATAAGTGGATTATGTTGGATAGATCTGTTTCTTTTTTAGTTTTAGTGGAATAATTATTGGGTCCCCTTCCCTCCCATCTTTGAGTGGTGAGTGTCTAGATCCATGCAGAATGTGTTGGCCCAGTTCTTGTCCCCTCTGTTCGGTTGTGGCTGGTTTAGATGTTCCTTTTATAACCCTATTAAATTTTTTTGGTGGGTTGTTGAGGGATAATTCTTATGGACTTTTCAAATTGAATTACTGTTGAGTTCTTGTTTTTTTATTAGCTAGTTGGGTTCTTATGGTATGGAGACTGACCACAGGTCTCGTTGATTTTTTCCTCCTATGAACTTCTCTAGTGCTAGTTGTTTAATAATGTTGGGGTTTCCATTATGTACTACCCATTATTACATGGTTTTCTTGAGTTCTTTTTATTTTTTGTGATCGTTTATTTTATTGATAGATGGCCCAACAATCGGGTTCTTGGCTTGGTTGTGGATGTGGTGGCTTGAACTTTCCGTTGATTTTCACAAAGTGGTTGGGAGTTGGTGTTTTTTTTTGGGAAAGAGGATTATGTTATGTTGATGGAAATTGATATTTCACTAGATTAATAGGTTGGGTCATGTTGATAATGAATCCTAATGTGTTTTTCTGGTAGTAGTAATGTGTTATGGCTTTCCGGGGCAGAAATATTTAATTTTTTTGGAGAATTGTCACAAATGGTTTTTTCATGTCATTGTTTTGATCTGGTTCATTTGTAATCCTGATACCTTTATTGGGACTTCTATGAGATGAATGTTGAGTTTTTATGTTTTATCTATGTCTAATCACACTAATTTGGGTTCTTCATTGTTTGTTTAATAGTTTTTGGATAAAGGGTGGTTACTTCATGATTTGGGCCAAACATTAGCCCATTTCAGGTTTTCAAAATCAAATTAGTTTATTTTATAAATAATTTTTTTCAACATATTTCACGCATTCCACTTCATAATTTTCCTCCACTTAAATATTAAAACCACCATATTCTTTTGGACCCCTTAGGAATTCACAATCATGGTGAATTTGGGTTAATTATTTAGGAATTGGGGTACCCATGGGCCCATTTCTAGTTTTTTTAAAAATAAATTGTTTCTGTTATATATAATTAAATATTTAATATTTTACGGTGATTACACCACCCTATAGATGAAAATACACCTATCTTAACCCCATTATATATTTCAAATATTTTGAGCTCATATGATTCGCATATTAGTGAAAACATTCTCAATGTCTCTCAAATCATCAAGAATTTTGAAGGTATATTTATTCATACATAATGAAATAAATTAGTACTATTTTTCGCACAATTCTTATTCACCGGGTTCTTATAGACCTTAGGAGACTCTCGTGAAGTTTCATTACATTCCATTTTCCGTATGGGTGCAAATGTAATGGAAGATGAAGTGTTTTTTAGTTGAAAAAGTGATATTCCTTCTCATTTCTCCTCCCTCTTCTTCCTCCCTTCATTATTTATTGGTTTTTAATCTCACATTGTCACTATAAAACTAGTGTTATGTTATCTAATATTTTTATAGGGGTTTTTTCTCATTTAGGTCTGGACTTTATAGTTTTATTGTTTATAAACCCGTAGCGGGTGATTTCGTGTCTGCCTTTCCATTACACCAAGAATTTGAGGTAGGATATCCCATTCACATGACTTTATCATTCAAGTTTCATCAATTTAATATTTTCATCAATTGATATATATGTATATTATTGTTTTTAACCCTTTTTAAAATTTTATTGGTGACCAAAATCTTTGTTTAATCATTGTATTGAGAAAGGTATTGTTGTTTTGTCTTGAAAGTTCACACCAAGTGTTTGTTTATATGTTCCATTATATTACGCTCATTGTTTGTGTGGTTTAAAACCTGGTTTAAGGTATTTTAATAATGTTTCATAATATTGAATAAAATATTAATTTCAATTGGTGTTCTATTCTTTGTTATGTTATTAAAATAAATTATTTTGTTTGAAGGTGCATGTCATGTGTTCGGTAAATTGCCCAGTTGGATTTTATGTGTTAAGTGTGATTTAAAAATTATTTTTTTGGATTTATAAATTTATAGTATGAATGAAAAATGGTATTTATGGGTCTTTACATGTATTTCCATTTTGTATTTGGTTTTACAAACAAATGGGATTTGGTTTGCAACATTTTTTGTCCTGGGTTGCCAGAAAATGGATCGTTTCACATCTTTATGAAAATGGTTATGTATTGAATATGTAACCTGAGTATTATAAGAGATATAAAAATGTGTTTTGATTCTATAAATGGTGTGTATAAACAAAATTAACAAAATTAAAATTCATACCTTTGTCAAATGTTAGTTTTGAGAAATCCCTAAAGGCATGTTTGACATTTTTTTAGAAATGGTTTCCATGTGTATTTTGTGATCTATATTTTGGGGCCATTTTATGGTACATGAAATTGATTTATTAATTGTTTTTTGGGATTGTAAATCTAGTTTGATATGTTATTGATTGGTTTGTGTCCTTAAAAGAGAATTTTTTTAATGGATTTTATGTGCATGGCCTCATTATACTCCTTGAGATTGTTTTACGAAACTTTTCAGCAGTTTATTGATTCGTGATTGAAATGTGAAGCATGTTTGAAGGATATTTGTGTGATTATCGTTTCTTAATGTAATTTTTATGTGAAAAAATTATTTTATAATATTTGTATCTTGATTGAGCACTAATTAGAATCCAGGGTATATATGTGGGAGGAGGTGTACGAGTATGCTAGTGATTCCATCGGCTTTGGCCCATGTTTCACGTAGCATGTTTGACGATGATAACACAAACTAAGAAATGATGATGATGATGATGGGGGCCACTAGGTTATGGGTATGCTCTCTATTAGTGGCTCGTGTGCATGAGAACTGATATTTATCATTTTTACTTTCACTAATATAAGAGGTACCTGGGGCTCACAACTTACTAGAGCCTTGGGGTGTTGTCGTGAGTTGTTCCCATTAGTATTTTGTAATAACCTTCAGAATATGGTGTGTCATGTTGGTAAATTCCATATTGTGTTTTATTTTTTTAATAGTGTACATTATTTAAAGCATCCCCCTTGAAAACTATTTTCATTTTGAAGTTTCACATCGATGAATAATTGTTACTTTCATTTTTGTTTATTAAACATGCATGTTTCTGTCTAATTTTTATTATAGAATGTAACCTAATTTGAAATAAATAATTTTATATCTTGTATTTAAAACATTAAATTGATGTTTCTTTTAATTTAAATAAAGCGAATTGGGAATATAATATCAGGATAACCTATTGAGTTTTAGTACTCATGCCTAGAATCTTATTTTGTTTTTAGCCCTTGTGGAGATTTCAACATGAGTTTGATCACCTTGGGAAACATGTGATCATTGTTTTCGAGAGTGAAAATCGGTTTCACATGGAGTTAGTTGGTAATATGTTTTGGTCTATTGAGTTGTTGGTTTAGTTTTACTTTCAGTTTCTTTTACAAATAATGTTTAGTTCAAATTTCTTATAAATGTATTTCAGGCGGCCCATTTATTTTTGATGTTTGTTTGATTCCTAATATATGGGTGAAATCAATCCCTTTTGTACACTATTTATTCCCTTGGTTTTTGTCACCATCCTGGGAGGATCGGGAACGCCTCTTGGGACTTGTGACGGGCTGGCATGGGTGACAGGATCAGGATCTACTCAGGATGGTTCGTGACACACACCATGCTCAAAGGTCGGATCCATAAAGCATTGGTCTTATAATATTCATCGAGTACTTGTAATGGTCAGTATTCCTCGATGAGTACATATCTACCAACATGTTTTCATTCTGATGTTATAGAGTATCTTTTCCATTCATACCCCTTATCTTTTGAAGTGATATCTCCTTCTCTGAGAAAGGTACTAAAACTCTATCCACAAAAGAGTCACCACTTGGAAAGGTCAAGTATGCTAAAATCATCCATCGTTCTGCTAAACCACGTAGAAGGATCCAAAAATAGACCACCATTTGATCTAATGGTGTCTTAATGAGGGGGAAAATCAGTCACCACCTCAAGACAGTCCTTATCCACCTGAGAGTTGGGGTCGTCTCTGATCTTGAGAGGTCTCTGTCACTAAAACTCATGATGTGCGCTCAACCCACAAATCTCATCAGATACTACTATGAGTACCATGAGCTACTCTACAAGAGGTGGTACAGCTGGTACACCACCCAATGGTGATTTATTTTGTCCAAACCCATATACCCATATATTATCAGCCAATATATCATCCTCGTGATCAAGTGGTGGAATCATGGATGACTGTCTATGTGGACGCATCTTGAAATAATGAAAGATGTACCACGATCAATAGATTATACCTGGTGAGTTAACTCGAGATGGACATGGAAAACATAACCCATTAATACTCAATGCATGTACCATCATTTTTTCCTACAACTAGTGTTTTCATGTAAAGAGTCAAAAAACATAATTTAGGGTCCTAGTATATAGATACATCAGCCTCCACACCCACACTAGATTCCCTGGCATGAAAGTCAAACATGAAACAATTATGATTGTTCCCCCAAAACAATCTTTTAGGCTCTGGGTTCTTAAGGAATAACTGACCTCCCCTGATACCACTCTATCACCACCTATCACCTATCACCTAGGTCCAATGCCGTGACTACCCCAATCATATATCTGTTGGTGACTTGCATTTGGTGGGAATAACCCAAACAAATTGGAGGTGTTTTCCAATAGACCGGTACATAATGAAAACTCGAAGACAAAGATATAAGAAAGTGAAAAACCTAATTAAACATACAGAAGGTATGATAGATGATAACTGTAGGATAACTAGAAAAATATACATTACACAAAAAAGAAATGTAAAATCCAAATCTATGGAACTACTCAAAAAGAATCCCAAAACATAAGGGAAGGTACTAAAAAGGTGTATAAAGTCATAGAAGAACACCTCACATTTCCGAACACTCTTAGCACCAACTAGCCCCGAACCACTAAGTACTTCATAAAACTGTTGACTGCCTGCACAATACATGAAATTTTTTGTAAGAGCCCTTACAGGGGTGATTAAAATAGTACTCAGTATGGAAACCCAAAATGCAAAGTGAAGGACCACAAATTAAACACCAATAACTATAAAAAATCTTCTCAACACAAGTATATGTCTATAAAACCTATGACAAGAACATCTAGGTATATTAATAAAGGATTTCCATGACTCGAGGTCTCATCCACTACCATCCATATGGTTTGCCTCATACCAAGCATGGTTCCTTATGATCTCACTCATCATGCTATCTGAATGGTTTCATGTAGAACAAGCCTACCAGAAGTCTTCGAGAGAAAATTGGATCTCGATAATTCAAAAAGTTCCATGAGACCTTTGATCTCACTAAGAAAAGGATTCTCTATATCATACCAAATAGAGTCACTAGCGTCTTCTCACACCAAGTATAGGCCTATGGTATGTAAAAAAGGATCATCCCATCAATCCATTGTACCCTCATATTGTTACACATGGAGTGTACATATCACATGGAGTATCGGTAACACACAGAGTGTGTTCAAAGACAAGAGGGCATGTGGCCTGTTGGGATAAGGGAGTACCAACTCAGTCTAGGTAAGACACATATTCTATGTATGAAACATAGTCAAGGTATGAACCAATTTCTAGGTAAGATAATCAATCTAGGATGACACATAGTCTATGTAAGACATAAAGTCCAGGTAACCCCTATAGTCTAGGCCGCATCCAGCCACATGATTCATTCGCTAGCACACTCGTTCCATGAGGACATACCCCTTGAGCCAATAGGTTGTATTAAAAAATCCCCAGAAACTCAATAAGTGTATCGCAAAATGGACAATCTATTTGCGAGGGTCCCATCACCTCAATTGACTCATAAAATGGACACAATTTTTTATAGTTGTGGGAGTTTAATTAAAAGGGGGCATGTTAGGTCCGGGTATGACCAAACCAACCCGTCCGGACCTGAGTTCCACCAAACCCACCTATGGGGTCTGAACAGAAAGGCCGAACCCACCTCTTTGAGCCCAAAACACTATCGGCCCAGCCCCCTGGGTCTTCTGGCCCATATGTCTAGCCCAAAGGGCCTCCCATAATGCCCTATTTTTCTCCGTCACAACTCGCCACATGCAAGCCGGTCCACAGTCATTGCGGCCGATCTACCTGACAAGCACCAATCATGGAAAAGTGATGTGTCTTCCATCTGAATTGGATCTGATGAGCTATGTGTATCCATTGTTCCCCCTATCATGGATTTCTACGGCAGCACACATGGTCATGGGTCGCTCCACCAATGTGGTCCCGATATACCAAGGTGCACCACCGCTGTCCATTCCTATACCAGTAGTCATTCACTGGGCATGACCACACCATCGGGCCAGTGTCACTTCTGTTAGTAGCCTCATCTCGTATAATACCAGTTGTATCACCTCCACAGGTTTGTTTCTTTTCTAAATTTCTAGCAGTAGTATTGTTGCGAAATGGATCAAAGTCAAAAAATTATATATTCTCAGATCCTCATAAGGAATGAAGAGAAATTTAAGGATGAGGGGGGAAGGAGAAACATAAAAAACCTCGATGAACCAATCTAGATAATGTTTTGTGTCGCCCAAATTCATTCTTGTTAGCAGGAGCACAGAAAACGAATTAAAAATCACAATGTTCTAAATCCCAAATTAATCCTTGCAATAAGACATCCACCTAGAAAAAATGATGGACCCACATATCAATGACCCAAAATTCATTGTAATCGAGTGCATGTTTAAAATTTATGAATCCTACTAACTATAATGTATTTTGTTTTGTTGGGTCAAACCCATTGGGATGATTGGTGACCAGATTTCTTGTAGTATTTTTCAAACCAACCCCAATATTGACTACACCGGGTTAAATATTCAATTTTTTAGTGATTTACCTATAATAATTTTTTAGTGTTTTTATAAGGTAGAAATATAAAACTAAATTTTTATTTTTTGTTATAAACTATGATAAAAAAATTAATTTGAAAATAAGAAGAAATAGAAAATTGAAATGCTGATATATGATAAATGATCAATCAAGATGATAATCCCAGTGAAAATTTTTCATACAGGTTTTGAAAGGATTACTAATAACTTAAATTTTATTGAAATGATCCACTGAAAAAGGAATGGCGTATTTCCCTCACCCATGAAAAAGTCACTCATATCGATCAATATTGGTGTTTTCCACTCCCAAAAAGCTCAACTGTAAGAATAATGTTGTAAAATGACAACAGAAAACACTGCTTGTATTATCTAATTTTTTTAAATTTAAATATTTAAAAAATTTATCAATGATAAGTCTCACTAAATGATCATGGAATTTTAAATTAAGTATAAGTGATATGAATAAATCAAGTAAATTCAGAATTGATCTCGTCGATCAAATCTGAATACATTAAATTGAAAAGTGAAATTGTATATTGAGGGTGAAAAATAGAACTATAAATTACCCAAGGCTAATTGGATTTTTCTAATTATCATGTTCATTAAAAAAATTGAAAATATCCCACTAAATAGAATTGAAATTGATAACAAAAGGGGAAGAGGTGACGCCCTCCAAAGATACTCTTCTCCATCTCCTTCTCCAACTCCGTGAGAACTGCAAGAAGTGGTACTCTAAGGAACTCCTACTTCTCTCAGGTTATCATTGAGTGAATAGATGAGGAATAAATTGTATCTGAATGTTATGAATGAATGATTTATAACTACTCCTTCCTTCCCTGTAGCATAGGTTTTTTATAAGTCTATGTCTTCTTCTTCTTGTCACCATCTATTTCCATCTGCATAGTCTTGTACTAGACATCACAACTATAAACATGTTATTTTTTTCAATTAGACGTCATCTTAGCTTTTCCCTTGTATCTAACTCCTCGTATGCGTGTTGAATATACCTGGACAACATTCGACCACATACAGGTACCCGTATATCAAAAAAAATTAGAATTTGAACATTTAAAAAGCTAAAAGAAATAATTACTTTTATAATAAATCAGAATTAAGATGTTAAATTATTATTTAATAATAATTAATTATCTACTTAATATATATTTACTTTATTTTATGTAGTTATAAGTTTTTATTTAATTAAAATAATATTATTATAAGAGTTATTAATTTATTTTTAAAATTATGAATCTTATAATGTATTATTTATTTAATAATTTTATTATTTTTACTATTTATTAAATCATTATTATTATTTAAGATTTAATTGAATTGAATTGAATTTTATTTATTAATTTGGTAATTATTATTTATGTTATGATAATATATATTTTTTAATTATTTTTTTAATATATCGCCCTCCAACTTTTTCGTGGTGGAACGTGAGAGGGGGTTTCACCTTGTTCTTTGTAGGGAAGCGGTGTTGTGGCCCGGGTTCTACCCCATGGTGTAGCAAAAAGGAATTTAGCGATGATGAAAATGGGCTCACAACAGTGTGGATCAGCATCAACAACAAGGTCTCGACCCTGTTCTATTCAAATTGTTGTTTGATTTTGTGTGTGGATGTGGGTTGCGGCAGTGGATTCAAATATATATCCATGTGGCTCAGTCCACTCAATACCTTGCAACAGAAGAATTGACCTAAAAAATCAACAATAGAATAGTGACATCGGTCCAGATCTGGCACGACATCATCATCTGGTGTCAGTGTTGTGGGTTTTGGTAGTTAAAATCTGGATGAATTTTGGGATAATTTGATATCCATGGATTCCTATACTTTCTTGTTTTTGAGAAATTTGGATAAAAATCTGCTGCTTAGAATTTCGATACAATAGTTGGTGTGTGTCTATCGGTGAGACCAACAGAAAAGAAATGATATTATTGACTTAGACATTTTAAACTGCATACATAAAATTGAATCATTAGAGTTAACTACATATTGAATAATCTAAAATAATTAATTAGTTAACTGGATGAAAACTTAAACTGTATTATATTATTAAATTAAAACCTAAGAACATATCATATACCAATTATCATAATAATTAATCATAATAAATTAATAAACATAATTTATTTTAATCAATATAAATATGAAGATAAAATAGTTAACTAAATAAATTGTTAATTAAGTCTATATAAATATATTAATTATTCACTAATAAAAATGTTATTTTAATAAAAATTCATGTACATTAAGATTGAAAAACTAATTACTAAATTATTTAATTATAAATGTTTTTTACATTAAATGGACTATTATAAAGAATAGAATTACATGATTAATAAAAAATTGATTAATTCATATATTTAATTAAAAAAATTAAAAACTGTGAATATTTAGTACAAACTGTAAGAGAGGATAATAAATTATTAAAACGATGATAAAAAGTTGTGGAAAAAAATGTCAAATTATGGCCTCATCAAATTCACCCACACATAAAAAAAAATTTTCCTCAAAATATTACATGTTTAATTACCATTGAGAATCAAAAGTGTGATTTATAACTGTTAAAAAAATGTAACATGTTGTATAGTAAATAAACAAAGGGCTCTAAACTATCAAAAGGATTTTGAAATGTAATACTCAAATGAAATTTTACTTAGTTTCAAACTCAAAATGGTAATGTTTAATGAAATAAATTGTATACATATGAGAGTGTCATGCCTCATATATGAAAGTACATAATGAATTACTTTTATTCAAGTTAATGTACTATGTTTATGATATTTAATAGGTTAAACAATCGGTAGAATGAAAATATTATCTAAAGGACCCTTGTATGTTGACTTTCACTGAATTTACAAAAACAAAAATATTTTTTTAATCACCTTAATAAAACTAAATGATTTTCATATAATTAAATTTCCCCTTTTAAGAAGGAATTCATCGTTACCCTCACCTTAATCAAATAATTTTTGACCCTAGACACTTTATTTATATATTCAAATCAATTTTACATGTACTAATAATTGTTCCTTTTAACTAATTCTCGTTGTACAAAAGGATTTTATAACAGAAACACACCCAATTCATTGAGACTCAGAGATTCACTGTGGGTTCCCAACTGTTCATTTTACTCTAGTTTCAATAGATTTATATAAAAACCATTAAAATTGTTTCACAAAGGTGATTAATATTAATGATTTAACAAAATTTGGTTCCCTAATATAATGTTAAAATTTTATATTCCTAAGGTTATTATCTCTACTCTAATAATATGTATCCTATATCACCATTAAAAATAATTTGTAATCCAAATATTCATAAATTCACTAAACAAAATCAATCAGAAATCATTCACCCACATAAATTCCAGACTCAAAACAATTTCCAACTACCAACAAAAGAGTTTTCTTTGGAAACACCCATTCAAGAATAGTGTAAATCCTAATGAACTAAAATTGAGAATGAATTTTGAACAAAAATTACCCTTTTTTACAAAAAGTTTGAAGTATCAGTAGGAATTTTTGGAATTTCAAAAACACCATGATTACCTTAATTAGGGTTGACCCCCTCCCCCACACATAAAACCCAACGTTATTCAAAATGCTGAATTCTATGGTGGAAAAGAACAATTTGACACTTATACTTTAAAAAATATTTTCAATTTAGTAGAGTAATGAAATGTTTTAAGAGACTAATTGAAATTCACAAAAGTTTGTTTTCAAAAATATTTTCTTACAATAGGTTCTCATCTTTTTCATTTGAGGTTGTAAAAATAATTTTCAATTATGTTCAGCCTATAGAATATATAACATGTAGTTGAATAGTGAATTGCATTAATAATGTTCAAATTTTTTATTCAAAAATATTTTCATTTGAGGAGTATAAATTCACCCTAATCAACCAAAAAAACCAACAGCCAGGGAAAACTCCATACAAAGGTAATTTCACATAGAGATGTGATTTTATGACTATTAACTCAAATTTTTAGTAAAGAAAAAATGAATAAAATTAGTTATATCATAATTTCACATGTATTAAAAATCATTCAGTAACCACACATATAGAAACACAGTTTCCAATAACATAGATCATGTTGTATAAATGAATATAAAAAAACATACTACATATTTGTTTTATACATGAGCTATGCAATAAACTAATTATTAAGAAACAATTAATACAACTGAATTTTTATTAAACTGTTAAATGAAGCAGAATATTTTAGCATAATTACACGTATATAGAAGAATTTCTTTTAGCCACTAACAGGAAATTCCACCAATGAGTCACCAACATCTATGTTTTGATGGCTGAGTTTCATAAGTGAGTTAAAGAATCAATTAAATCCGTAAAAATGTGACTCTAAAATAATTTATTTTATTAAAGTAAAAAAGAGAAAAAATTAAATGAAGAATAAAAAGTAAGGTACATTCATGAATACAATTTGTCTGATATGAAACATACCAAGAATTAAAATCCTTTTATGACACTAGCTGCAACATTATAACTCAATAAATTTAAACCAAAACCACCATGAACAAAAATTACCCGGAAGTGCACTAAAACCAACCAAGAAAGAAGAAATGTATTCTACCCCCCCCCCCATAACAAACAGATAATACAATGAAAACAACAAAGACACTTTTTCAAAATAGAAATAAGGAATAAGTAAAGAAAATCATGAACCATGGGTAGAATCCCTTGGAGAACTCAGTTTTATGTCCTCACTTAATCATTATTCAAGAAATTTTCTCAAGCAATGTGGGAGAAGCCAAGCCCTTTGGCTGTTGTTCAACATAGAGTCTAACTCTCTGCCCATTACCCATCATTGGTTTATTATACCAACTATTTATATTAATAGATCCCTTCATAATAACTCTAACCTTAATAAATTTTCCAGAACACATAGATTTTAACATTCATGGAAATATTTTATGTCTTGAATTAAAGTGGTGGACCTTCAGACTTGGTTTGAACTCATTATTTTGGATAATAGAAAAATGAAATATTTGATTACTCTATTTTTAAATCCCTGAATTATAATAATAATGTCTCATAATTTCATCAAACTCACTCTTCTCGTGAAATATTCTCTCACCATTACTCTTAAAATCAAAATTTAAGGCTTTAAATACCCAATATGACTTATATTGCTACTCCTCAAAAAGATGAAAAAAAATTCAAAAAAAATTCTATATAGATAATTTTTTATCGGGGTCGTAAAATAAGATATATATGCCCATAATACTTTATCCAATTTGAGTGACCACTATTTTCTTGAATGAGATTAATTTTTCACAAGATTCTGTTTTAGTTATCTATTTGATATTTCGACTTGTCCACTGAACTTTGGATGGTATGTAATACCAATTTTATGAACACAACCATAGTTTCCAATCATATACGTAAAATTTTAGATCTTAATGTGATTTTCAATATCAGTCATAAAGGATTTTGGGACACCAAATCTTGAAGAAATATTCTTTTTTACAAATTTCTTAACACTTTTGGATTGATTGTTGAAAGTGTTTCTACCTCCACCCACTAGGAATCATAATCTATAACCAATAATATATACTCATTCCCTAGAGATAATAGAAAATGAACCATGAAATATAAACCCCAGACATCAAAAATATCTACATCAAGAATACCCTTTTGTGGTAACTCTTCCTTCCACTCAACATTTCATAACAATGGCACCTATTACAGCCAAATATAAATCTCACAACATCATTGAATAGGGTGGGCCAATAAACACCAGATTGAAGGACTTTTTGAGATTTCATAAATATAATTATAATATTTTTATTCATGGTCTTTGTAATGTAATAATACGATTTTACACACTTTTTCTCTTGAGATTTTTTTGAAAATGTTTTCATAAAATTCTGACATAAAATATTTCTATGGTCATAAATATTTTTTCTTAAAAAACATTTTTTTCTGAATTTATTGTCAAAAAATTATGTTTTAACATATCAAAATTAATATTAATAAATAATATTATACCGATTTTTTGTTTTTACAAATTTTTTCAATTGAATCATATTTTCACATTCTGAATAAGGAACTATTCTATCATTTTTTATAAAAAGGAATGTTCTTTATGGACAGTATGAAATCAACTTCAGTTATGACCATAATTTCATTAATGATGACTTTTTATGTTTATATGGTTATTTAAATAGAATATGTTTCTAAAATTGATCATGAAAGAGAATTATTTTCCAAAAAGATTTTGAATATGAAAAGGATATTTTCCATTTGGCCATTTAAATGATATTTTAATGGTATTTTATTTCATTAATGAAAAATAGAAATTCTTACTCCAATGGTTATATGTCAAATTGATACTCTCATAATTTCTTATGTAGATGGATCATCATTATTTTTATAGTAAATTTTATTGACATTCACTTCCTTAAATAAATTTTTCATCATTAACATCCCCTTCAATTATTCACCTTCCAATGAACAATGAATAATAAATATCTCTTAAATATCAACATAATTTATCAATTATATTATTATTTCATAAAATATATATCATTTTTAAATAATTTTTATACTTTAATTTTTTATTAATTTTTGAAATATTGTTAAATCCACATATTTTACTATATACAAATATTTTATAAGGATCATTTTCTTTCAATTAAATCAATTATTCAATATATGAAAAATGATTTTAAAGGTACGACACAGGTGAGGTGGGATTAAAAATTGCCTCTCGGTTCAGAAGTACTCTCATGGGATGAGTTATATTGATAGATTTATTGTTTTTCCCCATATATGTTTTAATATGTTCTATTATGGGTGGGATGGTAAAGGTATCACATACCAAGAAAACATAGAATCCAATAATTAATAATTACGTTCTTCTACATTCACTTATTATTATACATGAGATTTTATCTTTGTGAAAAATCTATTAATTTATTTTATTCTAATTTTATTGATTAAATGACAATTGTTTTCAGTTATTTACTATTCCATATTGATTATTCTATATCCAGTTATTTGAATGGAATGTGTTTGTAGTTATTTATTTTTGATATAATTTATTCTATTCCTTGTTATATTATTGATTATATGGAATGTGTTTTTAGAAATTTACCATTCCATATTGTCTACATACAATATTCAATGTTTATTGATTACATGTCAAGTTTGTTTGGTTATGACATTTACATATTTATTATTCTAATTTGATTCATTATTTTTTATGATGTATTTAACCCTTTCTGATCATTTGAGATCACTTATACTTTATTACCTTTTCCAAGGTTTACATGAATTTTATAATAACTAATACATCATGATATGAAAGAATAAATAATGTTCTTTTCAAACAAGAAAACAAAAATAATTATATGGTAATACTTTTAATCCAAATGAAATATAAAAAACAGGAATATAGTTAGTTTACGAGGACAAATAAACTAATCGGTCCTTATAGACATGTTTACATATATCCTATTCCTTTTAAATATTATTTGGACTCAGCATCGGGCTACTATGGTATGGGTCACTACACCTTCAATCCATGTTTCACTATTTAGGTAATCATACAAACACTGTGCAACCCCCTTCTTCTTGGGCTTCGTGGTTTAACTAACTTTTAAAAATCCATGATTAAATCATAGACATGACAATAATCATTAAAAAAATAATAAAATGGAAAACAACATTCAAACTAATATAATCATTAAATACAAAAATAAATGGGTTAAAACAGTTAAAAAATATATATTAATCTACAACTTGCTACCATAGGACATTATATACCTTGAATGTTTACAATCATAATGATAAATAATGAAATCACAAGAAAGAATACCTCACTTAACATGTGAGGTGGAATGTTCACATTCTAGAACAGAGACTCGACCAATGGTTAAAAACACACACAACTCCATGATCCACACACCAATATCACTATATGTCTCCAAACTAGAGAATGAATTGAGACCATAACAGGTCTCCACACTTTTTGAAAAATATTCATAATTGAGCTATGTAAAAAAATGTCTATCTACACCATGAATAGAAATAAACAGCTCACCATAGAAAACCAGACAAGATAAAATTTCCATAAATAAGGAAAATAATTGATAAATATTTATAAGCTAAGAAAGTACTCATTAATGACATAATATTTCCAATACCAAGACTCACCCCTCAATGAGCTCATAAAATCATACAACAATACCCTCGGGTGTTTGGTTCATCAAAAATCCCCATTTTCCTAGTTACTTATGTACATTACTACTGTCAATCCATGTCCAAATACAAAGAGATCAATCATCTAGGATAGTAAACAATAGGTAACTACACTATCACAAAGGATATCGTCAATCACAAAAAAATTTAGTTATGACAATATATGAAATCAAGAGGAATATCAATGAATAAAAATCATAGAATTCGTGTCATGTTCTCTTAACACAACATTCGACTCTATCACTAGGAGGACAAAAAACATCAAATAAATAGTTTTATTTGAAATTAATGATAGGAATCCCATTGTGCACATCTATAACAAACAACCATTTATACCATTAGAAAAAGAATAAATTATTAAATACACAATCTAAAAAATGACCCAAAATAAGGCCCACATGATATTAATAAACAAGGTCATAAAATAAATGGTTCCCAAAATCTAAAAATCCACAATAAGGAAAAAAACATGTAGTTTGTACTCTGACATTAGGAAAAGAAAGTGGGAATAACATTGACCACATCCAAGAACTAGAAACTGATAAATCCTTTACATTGTAATGAGGATAATTATAAGACCAATAGATAAATCCCTATTATCTTGTAATAGATACTTCACCACAGGCTTGAGTTGATGATCTCGACTAAAAAAAATTTATGATCTCCCAACTTACAAAATCATTCAAGGAGACCCAAATATCCACTCTGTCATTAAAAAATGGTTCATTCATAAAACCTCTTAATATGAACAGGTTATATATACTAAAAAATCATTTAATCCCACTTCCATATATACTGTTTTTCTATCTCTTATTCAGCATAAAAATGACTATCGTGTGTCTCTAGACAAGTGAACAACATGGCCATTTGTCTGGTGGTAGAAATTAATAGGTGAAGAATGTTTCTAAAATATATGGCTCTAAATGGTTTTTTACTAATAATACATGGTATAATAACACTAAACATGAATAATATTTATTATAAATAACAACTGATAACTCATATTGAATTAAACCCAATAACAAAAAAAATTCTCCTTCTTCACATCCATAGGATAATAATTCAAAATAAAGATAAAATTTAAGAATTCCCGGGACAATAGATCTTTAAGAAAAGATGGAATAACAACATCCCATAATATTTGGTTAGTTCCCTAAAATAGGGATTTGATGTATATTATAATCATAGATTTATGAGTCTATTAAAATTTAAGGATTCTGTTGAATTCTTCAATCGAATTCACAACCGCAAGTGAACCTTGTTCTCCTTTATAAACAGTGGGAGAGAAAATAGGAATTCAATAATGGGTTTCAATGAACAGATGGTTTCTGGACCCACCAGTGAAAATGCAGTGTTGTTATGGTCATTAAGAAGAGACTCCACTTCTTGAAAACATGAAGGAGCCCAATGAAACATTACTAATAAATGGAAATTCTATATTTCATCACGGAATATCTGGGAGACATTTATGAACAAGAAAAAAAATTATAAGATCTTCAATGAGTAAGAACATAAAATTAATAAACATATAAACTAGCTAAAATATTTCAAGAATAACAAAAACCACTTTATTAAAGAATCAATGATTTTAAAGAAAACAATATTCCACAATTTAAAAAGTATTTTTCATTACATTTAAAATTAGAAATACTATTAAATTCCATCACAATATTTTTAATATCCTTTTCTAAGCAACAAAAAAACTTACATAGTTTAACAAACAGTAATCTGATATTAAAATTCTCATGAGTCATAAGCCAACAAGTTCCATTTACACCCACTTTTAAGGATGCATTCCCATATCCCGAACCTTTCATATTCTCTAGAGATCAACTAGATAGGATGTGAGTTTACTGAGGAAGTATATATCTAGGTCATCCCATATCACTATCAAGGATTCCATGATTAGTTAAAAATAGATGAGAAAAAAAAATGTTATTATGATCGCATTAAGATCATTATAAATATCAATCATGGGCCCAAGACCTTAATCACATCTCACCAGCACCCCTAATCTCCCTAAATGTAAACAATACCATTTTCAATACCCAACCATTTGATGTATAATAATTAAACATGATAAAATATGGGATTATTACATGAGATAACTATCATAATGTACATACAGAGCTATCAGGCACCATCAATTTAAATTCATAAAATAATATTCAATTCAAAATTTAGTAGGGTAAACCTAACTGATTCCTTTCAGAAATTATAATAATAATTCCATATGGTCCATTAAAATAAAAATATATTTTAATAAAAACCCTAAATCATTCAATATATGTATTACATTTTAAAAGGATTGAATATTTTTTCAAAACCTGGGCTTATACACTTATTCTATGTGATTAAATATTAAATTTAAAATAAAACAAGAGCATAAAATTAAAATGAATGTTAAAATAAATCAAATAATGTTAATGTTCTTTTAAAAAAATCATATTCGAAACAATTTTTCAAAAACTCAATAGTTGAAAATGTAAAAGCATTTCACATTAAAAATAAAAACTATGACCAAATCCCCCAATTTTCCAAAATAATGCTTTAGAATTTCATGGAAAATAAATCCAAACCAAAATTGAATTTATCAATACACAAAAAGGTTAGATATATCAATATCCTGTCTATAAATTCCTCCCATGGTCAACTTAAATTTAAATTGGCAAATAATAGTTTATAAGAAATTTTCATGGAAAAATTCTTGGAATATGTGTTAGAAATGAAGAAAAATGTTTCAATGTTTTTATTAAGAAATAATGAATTATAAAATGATGTAAAATCACTAAAGAAACATAATTTAAATTCTAAATCATAATATAATAGATCTAAATTATATTGGCTTTGATGGATATCAAAAGATATATGATGAAGAATATCGATATTAGAATGAATGTATTCAAGATAAAAAATTCCACATCAGTCATCCATGATCCAATCAATCACAAGGATGTCATAACCATTGAAAAAAGAAATCAAAATATGAATAGATTCTGAAATCCAAGGAGAAAATAAGTCACTTAAAGTAGATTATTACATTTATCGACACTTTTATCTACCATGAAAACTGGTTTTGAGAGCCAAAATGTACTTAGATTGCTTCTAAAATCAGAAGGATGTTATTTATATAAGATTGGCTAGTTTTTTAGGTTAATTAGTGGGAATGGGATTTAATAATAATTTTTTGGATTTAATTACCATTTTCACAATTTTTAGGATCATGTCACGTGGTAATTACAATCCTTATCCCAAAATAGGGCCACTATAATGGATATATGTTTAGATTATACTGTTAGTTTTATCATAGAAAACTGAGAGGTACGTTTTTATCCATGTTTCATGTTTTCCATAACTATGAAAAAATTATAATGAAATAACATGATCTCCTCATGTCTAGGTTGCATGGTTGGGTTAACCATGTGAAAACAGTGTTCAGGCCATTAATAAGCCTATAATCCTAGACAAGTGTTTTAAAAATATCAGGAAGTAACCCAATAAAATATATGATCATTAAATAATCAAGTAAATGGGTGAAAATACCTAAAAAGGAAACAAGATGTTATTTGAAGTAACCATGTACTGATGTGTTTATGTAATCATTATAAAATTGTAATTTTTCTTAATAATAGGGTTCATAATAATATTTTAGTCAAATTGGATTAATTACATCCATAATATTGAATTTAACACAATATTATAATCAATAAAATATTTTGATAATAAATGGTTAAGAGTGGGTGAATAAATCATATTAATTATTTTTATATAGATAAAATAATAATCTAAGTAAAAAAAGTATCATAGTTAGTGGATAATATATGGATGTGAAATAAAATAATGACATATAATTTTTATAGTATTTTGGTCCAATGTGGATCCGCATTAATATTATATTTCTACACTCTATGGGATAAATATATAAAAAAAATTATATTCAGTATGGAATAATAAATAGATTACAAGATCATTTTCCATTAACTGGAATAATAAATATTGAAATAAAATGAATTTTATATGTAGAGTCACAATTGAATTACAACAACAGTATTCTAATACAACAAACATAACTTGAAAGGTATATAAATTATAATCTAGGAGAGACAACCTAAAAAAAGAAATAATTTGTTTAAATGGAAATGAAAAAATAGAATGTGTAATCACATGTGTGCGATATAGGAAGTAGGGTAAAAATGAAAAAATTGGTAAATAGATTAAATATGAAAAATAGATAAACCACAATTATTTCTTTCTAAATAAATATATTTTACCCATTATAGAAGTGGTAGAAAATGAATATTTAGTTGACCACATGAGTTCTCTTTTAGATGATGAAGAAATGATCTCATTGGAAATTAAAAAACATTATAACACTTTTGAAACATCATAGAATTGTTTTAGAGGTAATTATAATCTTTATAAGTTTTAATAAATGATGTACAACATATATAAAACATACAAAACATCTATTTAAATTAAAAACTACAAAGAGTAATAAAAAAATTCTATAATAAAACCAATAAAAATTAAGAATAATTATTTCATAATTGTCATAATAATTTAGCTTAGGCTGATAAATTAGTTTATAATTTTATCATCAACATAATTACTTAGAAATATTAGAATAAGATAAAAAAATACACACAAAAATAGACCCAATTATATTTGAAATAAAATATTCAAAATAATTATACATTTTTTGTCCACAGACATCTACAAAACTCGAATAATAGAATTATATTTAATATATGAAGATATAGTTAAAATTAATGGAAATATAGAAATTCTACATTTTAAAAATTTCTATAAAATATATTTTCTATAAAAAAATTTATAAATAAATAAAAATATAAGAATTTAAGAAAAAATTAAATTTAATGCCTTTTAAAAAAACTATACATACAAAAAAATACATCCCAATTTAATATTTACGGTAAAAAATAAGAACACATAAAAAATATATATTAATGGTGTCAATATAAGTACGATATATTTTTGAATATAATAAATTTATAAAAATAGTTCAAACAAACATAGAGTAAATCATACTACCCAAAAATACTAAAAGAATGTAAATAATAATAATTAATGTATAAAGATTTATTTTTTTAACATATATGTTAATTTAATGTACCTATATACTATTTAAAAATGATTAGGAATTCATCATGTTTTAACATCATGTTCATAGCCCACAATCATATCTCATGGTTGTATATAGATCATAGTAGATTAAAATAAATCATAGTAAGAGAACATAAGTCACTATAAAACATAGATTGTACAGTAATAGAAAATCTAGTGGTATTGATAAATAATTTCCATATCTTCATTCATTCATGGTTATAATAATATATAATGATTGGATGAGAATTCATGACAAGGTTAGAAATCACAAAAGCAAAATAATCATCCACACAGTCGCAATTGAATTATCTGGGCTTATATAAGAATTATTTAGTTAAAGAGTCAAAAAAGGTTAAAAAAATCACTTGGATTGAATAAATCAACCAGTGATCTTGACTTCATGGGTTTCATGAGTACATGACATTACTATATAACATAATGTGATGATAAAAAGTTTCTTCCTGAATAATAAAACATGTTACTACCATGATTGCATACGATGATGAGTAACATGATACTAGGATAATAAAAATTATGATTACATGGTATCATAAGAAATATAGTCTGTGAGACATATTCACATGGGATATATCTAAAAACATTCATTCATTAAAAATTTCCAAGATAGTTCATGTTCATAAATATCATTTATGATGTCTGGATTTACCCACAAATGAAGCCCACATTGTTATAAACTATGGGAACAGTACTATTGGTTATTGAAAAATATTTATCACCATAGTTGGTAATGTTGAAATGTATATTGGAACAAATTGGAATGGAAATGGGACAGAGCAGCAGGTTGAGGTGCAAGATACGGTGCAGAATCCTAACTGACTGAGAGCCTTGGGTTGTCGATGGTCTCATGCAGAACTTGAATGGAGATGGTCTGTGAGGCACTCAAGAGGGAAACATCAAACAGTTTTGGAATTTTCCTCATGCAGTTGACCTCCAGTAGGACGTGTTGTGGGATGAGGAGAAATACACATCCCTTGCTCGATCGGATCCAAGCGTTGGAGTCATTACCGTATATGCATGCAATGATAATTTTAGGCCGACGATCCCCTGTTTTCATTTGCTTCAGATATTTCGTGACCTCTTCCCCCATATGTTCATAATCCAGTTCTTTTCCACATATTCATATATTAATAATTTCTTAAAAGGGACCACCTTCATTCAAGGGATCCCCAATAATTTGTTTATATACATAAGAGTTTGAGGATTCTACATCCTTTTACTCCAGAACCCTTTTTCCCAGATTCAGTGTAGATAGACCGTCGCAAGATTTATTTTAGGGTTTCATCAATTGGATGTGGGGTATTTATTACTGGGTGGCGGTGTGTGATTTGGATCAATGACATAAAATCATATACCATTTTTATGATGATGATTTTTACCATATAAGGTCATCAGAGTCACACTTTGGTGATAATTGACTCTTTATTCTCTTTCATTGGACAGTTGACATTTATCGTGGTTGTGATAGCAAGCACGATGCGGTGTGGATTTGACTTCCTCACCTTCCAATCCCCTTTTATATCCAATCTATCTTAAAAGGTATTGGTGAAATGTTAAATTTTTTTCCCAAAATTGGTGATGATACTCTTTATATGAAGAAACTCGGCTTTGAAAGCCTTTGTGTTAAGATGGACCGATTACTGGATTTCCGGAATTGGCTTATTCTCTAGGTGGAATGTTTTTTTGGTATTTGGAAATACATTCATTATGAATAATCATTTCGTTTTTTTCTCTTTACTGTTGACAAGGACACTAGGATTCATTCTGTTCTCAACTTGGGAGGCGAGGTTGCATGGGATCGACAACTCCTCCAAATGACACCCATTCTCCCACAATCCCTCAGGCTACCATGGGAATGCCTCAGTGTGGGGCTGGGATGAGTCCAAGATCTCCATCAGGTAGTCATCACACCTCATCAGTGTCCACTGCACTCCGACGTCTTTTATCCCTGATTATACCTCCCCACCTACTTATGGGAGAAGGGGTGAACCAACACTATAGAGTATCCCAATGGGAGATGATGCCAATGAGAGTGTCACTATTTCTGGTTCAGGTGGGGAACAAGTTTAAGCCATCACTATGAACCACATTCCAAAGGATGGGCAGACTGGTGATGTGGGTATTTATGTTGAATTGGATACCCAGTAGCCAACCATAACAAGTTCTATATCCTTGGTGGTACCGATAAACCAAAAAGAAATAAAAAAATACTAGGGAGGGAAATATATTTCTTCAATTCTAGTTGTTTCCTCCCATGTCATTGGCAGACAGGAGGTGGTAGGAAGGTAGGGTATGATGCGCACACACTCCATCAACCACCAATCTCGCCTCGTGTCTAAGTATTAGCTATTGATTCTGAGGTGGAACATGATTATTCCAATGGTATCTCTGAGGATGATTTTTTGGGGTTTTACTTATGGTTTTCACTCAACCATAAAAGTGATTTAATGGTTTATTCTGACTCATATATGCAATAGTATATCCCCTTCTATAGGTTTTCTTATTTGTGGTTCCTGTGCGGCTTTCCACTTTTTCCTTATAAATGATTTAAAATAAAAAATTTAATTTCTAGTCATATTGGAACAAATATTTAAAAGTCATCATAATAGGATTTATAATGGAAATATAGTGGGAATTTTATTTTAGAAATAAAATATAACTAACTGATGAAAGAAAATGAAATTTAAAGAAGAAATTATAAGAAAAATTAATCGACCTAAATTTTAATACATATTTTTAATATTTATTTATTTATTTATTTAAAATTTTAAAGTTTGTGAGTCCAAAAATAATTTGATAAATTATAGATTATTATTTTCAAAACTATTAACAAATGTATACAAAATAGAAAATAGAAAATATATCAAATGAAATTAATTTATGAGAAATATTTTTTTGTAAAATAAATATCACAAAAATGAATGTAATTTTTAATTTTGAAAACACTATCCAAATATATATTGAAAAATATTAAACATATACAATCTGTCCTAACAATAACTTACTTTTTTTGGAAATTACAAACCTAAAAAACATTTTTCCAAAACCTTTTACAAAAAATTTTCAATTTTTTAAATTTATCAAATATTAGTCAAAATAAAATTAATTAGTTAAATAGAAAAACTTAGTACAAATTACCCTTAAAACATAATAAGTTATAATTATAAAATATAACAAAATAAAACGTAAATAAATAATGAAGGCAATATTTAAATCAAGAATAATTAATCATCGTAGAAAACAGACAACATTGAATCCTAGTTCATGGATACAATTTAAATGTTTCAATGTCCCACTATATAAATGAATATAATGATAGTTTATAGATATTAATTGATATGAAATTTTGTATTCAGAAAATTGGGATGATATTAATCATATTTTAACATATATAACATACCATGCTCAAAATTATTATTTTTTCCATATTGAAGAATTTAATGGTTTATTAAAAATATCCACAATTTGATTATATATATTCACATAAAATAAAATAATATAACATTTATTAAGATAATATCAAATAAAATTAAAATTCCTTGAAATATTCTTAGTTCAAAAAATAATTAAATGATTCATTTAAATAAAAATATGTGTGATTTATCATAATAAATACATAACTTTTTAAAATTAAAAAAAATAGAAAATATTTATATAGTAAATATTTATTGTTAAGAAATATGTTTTAGAGACATGAGAACCTTAAAACGATTACATAGAAATAGATTTTAATGAAAATAAATTATTTCCCAAAAATTGATAAATTTATTAGTTACTTTTTCTATCTGGTATGCATCCTTGAATATAAGTATCTAAGTAGAAAATTAAATCAAAATCGTTTTTTAATTAAATAGGATAGTATTATTTTTTTGAGAGATATAATAATATTTATGATAATCATTATGTGATATTTCTTATTATCTAATTGGATTCTTACAAAAAAAGATAAAATTGAATGTAGTTTCTCATATATTTAAGTACATCTAACTACCATTCAATACTTTTAAAATTTTAAAATCAATAGTTTTTCCAAAATAATCAAAATACCACCTTAAAATAATACTCAAGATGATTTAAAAGTTTTACCAGAATCAATACCAAAATACATGATGAAATATTTTGAATATTTGAATTTATTAAAAAATATTTCATCCTTTAATAGAATTACTGGATGTCTAAGAAAGAATATCAATTCTAACAGAATACTGATATCAATTTATCTTGACATAAAATTGGAGAATTCCTTCTACTGTGAATCATTTAATGATATCAAAACAATATTACTAATATAAATTTGAACAACTATAATGTCATTTTATATCTATTAAATATATAAAATATGATCTGCATTCCCTGAGTAAAATAATTTTAGAAAACAATTTGATTGTTTTATACTAATTATGAGGTCTTTCTTTAAGATATTATAATTATTTTGATAACATTATAATATTATTAAAAAAACATCATAATTTGAAAAATATTGTGCTGTTTTAGATACCCATATTCATTAATCAAACCATTTTGATGTAGACATATTAATTCAATATGGAATAATATAAATTCTTAAATGAAATCAAAATATAAACATGTTATAAGATATTAAATTATAGTTACATATTTGAAAAATCATAAAATTGATAATTTCTTATTGACAATAACATTGAGTACATTATTGAAAACAACATGTTCAAATACATCCATCATATTTTGGAAAATCAATTTAGTTCATTAATATGATTTTCTATAAGGGGTTCATCTAATGAAAAGAAATTATCTTTATAAAATTTCATAATATGTAAATCCAAATAAATATTCTAATATTTCTCTTTGAAATTATGATTAAAATTATTATTATAAAATAAATAAAAAATGAAAATTAACTCAAATTTTTTAAATAGAATATTAATTTTTAATACCCAAATCCATCATCCCATTATAATTGTCAGTTGGATGATCTTTATGAATCACTCAGGATACGTGATTATATTGAGAATCATTATACCACCCATTAATTGATTTATTTTCATACTGATGTCTTTATTCACAAACATTAAAATATAAAAAAAATCTTAATCTTAATTAAATATGTCATTATTTTTATGAAACAGAACATAAGGATATTGATGAATATATATAGTTATTTTATTATAAATATTATATGTAATTGTATTATTATAATAATGGAAAAAATAACACTATCTATATTAACATAAAATTATAATTAATTATCCTTTAATTTCATGGTAAAACCATTACATCCAATAAATTCATTAGTAAAAATATTTATTATTTTCTACTTTTAAAAATTTTGTACTGAATTTATTTAAATATTGTTCTAACAATATTTATATTTAATATATAAAAAAGTTGAAAAAGTAGCCTTATCGTAAAAATATCTCTAAAAATTATATTCACTAAATCATATTGATCTAATTTCAATATGAGTTACATTTTTTAGTTCTAAAACACCATTTTAATGTATTGTACATAGATCATAATAGTTATCCAAATAAAAATTATTTCCCTTAAATATATCAAAATTAAAAATAGAAAATTCACCAATCTTTCACTACTAATTGAAACAATCATAAATAATTTTTTTGGAACTAAATGACAAAAATAAGTTAACGTATATAATGTATCATTATTATGTGCATGGAAATTATCACATATAAATCTATTACAGTCATCAATAAAAACTAATGTACGTTTCATTCCTCTAAAGATAACAATTTGAGTATAACCAAATATATCAATATGTTTTAATTGTTAATGACTATTAATAAACCTCATTTTGATATGTTTAAATTTATATATAAATTTTTCTCAATCATACAAGATTTACACACAATTTTTATTATTTCATCATAGTAGGTAACTATTGTATGGTATCTAATTTTTGATAGCATATGTAACAAGATGAAATTTACATGTAGAAACATTTAATTCCAAATAAAATTATCACATTTAAATAAATTATAGCACTTAACATGTTGGAGTATTAATTTGGAAAAATTAAAAAATTAAATAGATTCCTTGGGTTACGAGTAAAATAATAATGAATCATCCCTAATGACTAAATGCTTTTAAATTCTAAACATAACATCCATTTCATCATCAAATAATTTTTTTATACTAACTAAATTATGTTTTAACCCATCAACATAAATCATTAGAATAATAATTAGAAATAAAAACACAAACACTGTGAAAAACATTTACTTTTCCATTGGAAATAAGTCAGAATTTAATAATACCTCCATCAAATCTATTATCTGTGATAAACATTAATGGGACTCCAATCATATTCCAAGGAAATACAATTTTCATGCATTATATGTTGTTTATGTTATATAAATGACATTTCTCTTTAAAAGTTCAATTATATAATAGTTTTAGTATCCATGTTAATTTTAGTATAATTAGATCTTTTAATTAAGATTTATTTCCCCGTAAATAATTAAATATTTATTGAAATTTATTTTAGATAATAAATCCTTGGATATTTTATCCTTCATAAATACTAATTACCTTAAAAATCTAAAATAATCTTAACTTTCATAGTTTATATTCATTCTATAATTAAAACATGTAACAATAATTGAAAAAATAACTGTCACTTTTCCAAAAATGATTGTAATACATATGAGGTTGTATCTCAAAATAGTCACTAAAATATTTATATTTATTTAATATGTTAAATGAAATAATATTATAATAATTTTCATAAAATTTAACAAGATAAGACAAATGTTTCCTTAGTAAATCATCTTTTTTCTTCCAATTATAATTTAAATCTTGTAAATATTTAAAATAATCATAAATTTTAACAAGATATGTAGAATAAGCCTTCGATAATTTTTGATCCCTCGTAAACAAGTATTCTATTTTTTGAAGTAAATTTTTGATTAATTTAGTTATTATTTTTATATAATTCATTATCTTTTAAATACATATTTTCCCAATTTTAAAATTTTATCATTTAACTAAGTGATATTTAGATTTTCATAGTCATAGTTGGAATCATACAAATAATTATTGAATCATGTATCACTAATCTCATATAGAGAAGATATAAAATATAGATATATAGATTCATCCCCATTTCCAAATAATTCACTACAATTAGATTATTTAATACATCTACAGTAAGATATAAATGAATTTTTATCATTATTTTTGAATTTTTATTCATTATTTAGTATTAGCCTATGTACATTTATTTACCCTTTCATTATAATTAGAAAAAATTAACATATTTATTATTATTATTAATATAAACTTAATTATATCCCTTTTATATATAATTTTAAGATTTGTATTGATCATTATTTTTTTATAAATAATTTTTAATAAATTTTAAGAAACAAGGTAAACTCTGTGATATATTTTTTTACTATTAATATTTAAAAATAATAAAAATTTATAAATTAATCATTACCAAATATTTTTCATATAAATCACTTATTTTTTTCATATAATTTAGAAGTAATTCTGAATTGGGAAATATAATTAGTTAATTAAAATTCTACATTTTGATGTTTTTCCTTTCATCAATGAAAAAATACGTTGCATTTCATTTATTTTTTATAGCTCATATTCCTCATTTAAGATGTGTTTGGTTGTCTAATTTTTTTTTCAGTGAAATAATTCCATTTATGATTCTTGTAAAGCGGTGGAAATCCAGTTTATAATTTATTAACTCATATATAAATAGTGTATCTAAGAACAAACAATTCTAGGAATATTTATTTTTTCTACTATATTGATTAACATATAGAATATTCCATATAATATAAAAACTCTTACATGAAGAAACATGACTAATTTTTTTTTATTATTAGTCTAGAATAAGTTATTCATTAAATTATAATTTAATACATATTTTATATAATCACTTATTACAACTGTATCTAGGTCTAAATTAGGTAACATGTATGGTGTTACCATTACTATCCAATGATAAATATTATGTAACTTGAGGTATGCTTCCATTAATGTTTTCCATAATTTTTAATAATATTTATAAATGTGAGAGGGTTCACATGGACTTGTTCCTACCATTGTAATGATCATTCCATAAGACTGTGAAGTCTCGGAAATAGATAAAAAAATAATTATTAACAATTGATTCTATATCGAGGAGGAATATGTTATTCATAAAATGTGTTTGTTATTAAGTAAAAAACTATATTATTAATATATCAATATTGATTCCACCCTGAGAAACGAATTTTTAGTGTAACGATTCTTGTGTCTAATGGTATACAAGTTATTTAGTAGAATATCATAACGAATTTTGAATTGATACATCAATTATATATTTTAGGTTAAATTATTAGAGTGTTTCCATTATCTATAAAAACAGAAATAATTTTTTTTGATATTTTTGTTTTTTTTGGTATAAATTGGACCTACTATACTATTATTGATCGATTATATACAAGAGAAATGTTGTTCACTATATTGATTTGTAAGGGAAATCATAACTCACTTACTAGTTACTTTTAATTAAAGTAGAGGGATAATGACAATGAAAAAATGATTTCTATATATGGAGTTAATAAACAATCACAGTACAAATTTTAGATGCTGAGATTCATAACAAAAATGGTCATAAATTAGAATATATGATTAAAAACACAAAGAATGAATGATTTTTTTAATACAGAATAACAAATTTAATGTGTTCTCATAGGAGTAAGAGATATATAGTAGTGATAAAAATATATGAATCAAGGGTAAAATAGATAATAGTTGAAAAGTATAATCATTAATAAATGTTCATGAGTAATGGATCATTTAATCCAATCAAGGTAATAATACTCAATGAATATGTAGATCAACAAATTATAGCATGTTTAGAAGAGGATATAATGACCAGACAAAAAATTATAGAATTGAGAATCATTGGTAAGATTCAAAACGGTTTTTTCTATGGAATGCTAATATTTTAATGTTTTAAAAAATAATATTTTATTAATTCAAAGAATACAAGATATACCTTTAAAAAGTAAGTTGTAATTTCCAACAAAAATCACGCATAGATTAAACACTTAGAACCCATATAACAGGTCAATATTTTCTCAAACCATTTTTCAAGGAGAAAGTAATTGGTTTTTAGAATTAAATTGAAGACATTATATAAAATATATCCAAATAATTTATTAAACAAATCAAAAAATAGGTCAAGAAACTATTTGAATGATAAATACATTATATATTTATTTAAATAAGTCATTTATATCCAAAAAAATATCAAAATACAAATATATTTACAATTTTGGTATAAAATTGAAATTAATGCAAAAAAAATTCTTTAAAAAAATTAATATATATAAAATTTATTTTTTTGACACATAATAAATTATAAATATTTTTCCCCATAAAATAATAATGAAATAAGATGTTTAAAAAAATAAAACTACCACTTATTATATCAAAATAAAGAACAATAAAATGATTATTAAAAAAGTTTATAATACCTAAAAATTAAAATTTAATGGTTTCCAAATAATTAAATATTATAATCAAAATATTTAAATCAATAGAAATACTATAAAATAAGTTGTATTAAATTTATCTCTATTAAATACTAAAAAAGTGTATTATAAAAATTTAAAATACATATAAATTAATTTATATATTGAAATTGATTTAGAGACGAAGAACATAGATATTTTTGTATTGTGTAGAATAATACATCTTAGATAGAACACATGATCTCAGTATGCAGTTACATATCATGGTCTCACGCTTCTCATTATAATTGGAAGCCACACATGGTAACAAAAAATAAATCATGGTTGTAGAATACCTATTTCAAATAAGAACACATATTGTGGGTGTAGAAAATCATATGGGATTCAAAAATCATTATTAGAGCTCTCTTTTCCAATATATGAAATAATATATAATCTACACAAGATCTCATAACCTGACTAGTATTCACTTAAGAAAATGAATCTTCATTAGAGTAATATTATTAACATATATGGTTGTAGAACCAGTATATATTTTAGGGTTCGTAAACGATGAATTGAAGAATTCTTGTGTTGCGCTCCACATTAGGAAGATTTAGAGTTCATGGATTCAATGTAAATCCTATCATTTTTTACTCCATAATGAAATTGAGGTATTTTATTAATATGTTTGATGTTTTTTAACATGACATAAGTTAGATGAAATGGATAAATTAAAAAAATATTATTGTATAGGGTCATACAAGGAATATTCATATGGATAAAATATATAGGCATCCATGAAAAAAATATAGGTAGGATCATGAATGATCATATATATCTTCTATGTTTCAAAGTTTCTTTAAAATAGGGAACCCTTGCAATTTTAGAGTATAAAAAACAACTCATAACAGAAGATAAATATATCTCATGGTAATAGATAAAACTAGAATTGATTTAATAAGTAATTTTTGAATGTCAGGGTAGCATTAATTATAATGCAAGTTATTATGGACTTTATGATTGAAAGAAAATTTAACATACTGATGAAATAAAATAAAATTTAAACACCAAAATTTAAAATAATTTTGAGAGAAGTTTTTTTATATAAATAATGAATTCAAATATTATGGAGTGTGTGGAAGAGAATTGGTTTATAAATAATATTTAACTATATTTAATAAAATTAATATAACATAAAAAAATATATAATTTCAAATAATAGAATTTGGAATTAATTAAAGAGACAAAATATTTAGAAAATTAAATATCAAAAAATTATTTTATTTTTTGTTTTAAAATCAAAATCAAAATTCATATTAAAAAAATTAAATACTACCTTTCTCCCTTTGAAGATGCATATTTTGGTATTAATTAATTTTTCAAAAAAATAAACTAAATAACAATTGAAAAATATTAATGTATGAATTTTTAGTATAAGACTACATAAATGTATGTAAAAATGAACTATCAACAATTTTTTTTTAAAAAAATTTAAAATTTCTATTGAACTATTTAATAAAAAACATTATTTTACCAATAATCACCAACAACGCATTACGGAAAAAAAAGTTATTATAATTTTTTATATCTCAAAACTAGTATAATATCACATAAATAATTGAATAGTAGAAATATGTATCTATAATAATTCATGATAACAAAATTCCTTTAGTTAAACTGAAAATGATAAGGATAAAACAATCATTGATGTGGTAATCTTTAGTTTTCATTGCTAAAACACCCAATAAAAATTATTGTCAATATAAAGAGGATATACACAATATTTTATACATTACATTTCAAGTACTAATACATCCTTTCTACATGGAAAAAATTCAAATATATGGAACATACCGTACTGATACCATTTATAACATTCAAACCCAAACCTACAACCTTGGACATGATTAAAATGCCACTAGCCTTTGGTATATCCACTATATAAATTTGTTTTTGAATTATTGGATATGATTTCACAATATCATTTATGTATGTTTTAATCATTCTTTTAAAATAATATGTAATTAAAATTACAAAGAAAAAAATAGATGTGATGTATGATAAAAAGAAGACCAAAACCAATATCATAGAATGAAATTAATCGAATTTAGAGAAAAAAATCATCAGTAATTAAACAATACTAATTTATCCAGAAGATAAACAAAGGCGTAAAATATGCCACAATATAATGGGTCACACTATATAAGTCCCCGACCTTAAACCTTACTAAATCTTGGGTTATTACAAGATTACACATTGAGGATCTTTTCAGGTTTAGTGTTTTAGAGAATTAGATCATAAAACGTGAATTACATTACACATTTATACAAAGTAGTTTCATAAAAGATAGTATTCATTTTTCCCCGTCAACAGAAAAATATTTAAAATAAAACATGGATTCTTTCATGACACTTCCTTGACACTATCATCATATCATGTACCTTTCCCTTGACCTGTGAAAAACATTTCAAAAAACTTGGGATGAGTATAAAAAGCTTAGTAAGGGTTATAAAAAATATGTAAAGGAAACATGAGTTCATATATACATAATAATGAAATCAAACATTACCCATAAAACACAAGCACTTTAACATACCTCATCAAAACATGAATAAATCATAGAAATCATAAGACATAAAAGGTAACGTGAGGAATTCATAACATTCGTACGTAGGGAGTAAACCTCTTGGTTACGTTTGGAATACTAACCATAGTATATTCCCTAAATCTCTACGGAGAAACCTTAACGTTACACTCCTTCGTGTTAACCAATGCATTTGAGATCTATATCGGGCCCACCCGCCCTTAGTTTATCACGGAACCACCCGTCTTCATAACAATTCCCCTGAACCATAACATAATCGTATCACATAAAACATGAATAAGGGAAACATAACATTTCCACCTTTCAATCACAAGATATCAATAAAACACATTGATATAAAAAACCATATGAAAACCATTTTCAATACCAAAATAAAATAAAAGTAAAACATGGTATTTATTTTTCTTTTAAAAAGAAGGTATGGCTTGTAGAGGAAGCCGAAACTCAAATAATGGGCACGACGGCGGATAAGTCATTGTCGCCGCATACGAATGACAAAAACATTCCATTTTTCCATTTTGTAAAATGATTTGTATAACAAAGATTCCTTTTGGATAAACGTAAAATTCAAAGGGGTTTATACACCGTATAAAAGAAAGTTGTGTATAAAACACAATATGCCTCAATGAAAGGAGATTGAGATGAAGTCCCTTATAAAGATGGTATCATTGGTTTAAGGACAAATCAATTACATAATTATATGTGACAAACGAATACACCAAATATAAGTGGATACTAAGTGTAAAACAATCAGAGGTTATTCACACATATTCATAGAACGACATATTCATGGTGTACATGTTTATCCCAAAGAATCAAATATGGGTTAAGAAGTTCCCTTGCAAAAATTTGACATCCTAACCACGTCAGTACAAAATTCTTAAAATTAGTTGATGAGGGATAAAAAGGGTATCTCATCACATGGAAATAGAATTTAAATCAATAAGGATATATAAAAACATATCCCAACATAATAGTATGTGAATTAAAAGACATAACAAAAGAAGTCTTTTAAAAAGAGGAGGGTGAAAGGTTCCCTTACCGACATGGGTATCTTTCAAGACATGCACCCTGTGAAAGAAGGAAAATACAACATTGATGTAAATAATCATAAATGAAATTATATTACACAATGAGTAAAATAATGGGCAGTACATACACCACTCAAAGGAAATTGTGGCAAATGTAGCATAAATCTCACGGGAAAAAAACTGAGATGAAAAATCCCTTACGAAAACTCAGCAGCCTAACAGCTCCACTAAAAAGTTCCATAATGGATTGATGAGAGAGAATACGGTCTCTCATCATATAAACATAAAAATTACAGTAAGAGTAATATAAAAGAACATCCCAATCACAAGAAAGATGGTCTTATAAGGAATGACATAAAAGAGTGAACATAAAAAGAAAGAGAGGAGTAGGATTCATTACCTCAAGTCCAACTTGTCTTGTTCGTTTCATTATATTCCTGAATAATAAACATTGGTAAATTTATAATTGCTTAAGGACCTCCTATAAATATTATTATTAATTTAATATCACATATTTGAATGTTATAATAATTGGTTAATAATATGAGTTCATTTCAGACATTTTTATCGATGTTTGGTACATGAGTCAAAATTTGACCTTATTGGAAAATAATTTTCCATATAATTATAGGTACATCATATCCAGAATAGTATTGATGTTTTAATTATCATATATATCATGTATATATTAATTTTATAATATTCCATAGCATTTGGAGATAAAAATTAAAAGCATCATTCATGGAGACGGTAGGCCGTACGTACGCATGAACGCTACTTTAATTTTTGTCATATTAATGTAATTAAAAAAATGAGATATATATATATATATATAATTTATAATTCCATAATGGTATCCATAATTTAGATGTAATATATTACATATATATCCATTAAATATATGTATTTATAAGAGTACATAACATTTTGAGATAAGAAATGGAATGTACCGTTCATTGAGACGGTAAGCCGTACGTACGCAGTAACGCTACTTCCATTTCTATTTCATATTTAATGGAATTAAATAATTATGATATATAATAGTATTTTAATTACAGTATGTTATCATATATAATACCATGAAATATATCCTTTATACATTCCACATATGGTATTAACGAATCAAATCACTTTGATGGGGCAGTAGTCCGCACTTCCTTAAATGAAGATATCGTGTTTACCCAGAATGGAAACCATAAAGGTATACCATAAATGAAAAATACAGAAGCTTAAGTAAAACATAAACATATTATATATCATATATAAATATAGTTTCATCTTAATGGCCACCTTGGAAGGTGTTAGAAGAATGGTGAACAATCATCGTTTCGTGAGGCCGAAATTCGTCATCCACAGAAACAGTATATTATTTGACCATTAGATGTAGGTGTGTGTAAGTGTAGCTCTAATCCTTCTTATGAAAACATCCTAGTATAATAAAGATACTGTATTTGTTACAAAATAAATTAATTAAATGAGTTTACGGGGTTGGAGAAGCAAAATAAAACAAAAGGACACAAGTAAAGACATTACCTTAAAATCGGGTAACTCCCTTTGGTTTGAGATCAAAGGCTTCCTTGGGAAGACTTCTGCCCAAAGTGAGGCTTCAAGGAGTTAGAGAGGGATGTGGAGAGACAAAATGGGCAGGGTTTGGTCAATCCAAAGTCTTTGGAAGTGTGGGTAAAGTGGTAGAGGTGGGGGCCTTTTATACGAGGAAAGGAGGGGCACTCTTGGAAAATAATGAAATGTTACTTTATTTGAAAATGAGTTTCGGATTTAAAAGGTCCCACATTGATATAATTCGAGGATAAGTTGATAAGGTTTAAAAATCAACCAATCCAATAGGTTTTGGACATGTGTAGGTCATAGATTTTACATTATCTTTTCATTTTATTTAAATCCTTTATTAATGAGGTAATCGCTGAGTCATTATGATGTCATAAATAATTTTATTTATTGAATGTCTAAAAATTATAAAAAAAAATATCATGATGTAGGAAATATTTTTATATTTCCAATTAATATTTATAGAAAAAAATATGACTTGTATAACCCCATTTAATTTTTTTTAGTGAAACATCTCATGCTTGTGACATTTTTATTTTAACTTTAAATAAAAAGTTATTTATGTCATTTTCCAACCAAAATGGCTCTATGGGGTCCCCATGTTGACCCATGGATTGTCTTGGTCGTCCATGACACATCCAATGAGGGTAGTACATGTGTCTAGGTCATTTCACATTATTAAAACATTATTTTTACCTGAAATTACACTAATTACCTCTAATCGTGATTAAAAACATAAAAGTTACTATTCACCAAAAAATTGTTTTAATCCCATTGAATAAAATTTTACTTCCTAATGAAAACCATGTGTGTCAGATTTTTGAAATTCAAAACACAGAGGTGGCAAAGTTTCATTTAAATGAAAAAATCTGTTTTTTTAACTACCACTTAGTGGTTTCACTATTCATCAAAAATTGAAGTTTTTCAGAAAAATACCAAAACATCACCCTAAGCTATATATGATATTCTGAATTAAAAAATGAATTCTATTTTAAAAAATTCAAAACATATAAGTTTTGATAATTAATTTAATAATTAATTCCCGTTGTCAGAGAAAATAGCGTGTTTTTATGAAACAAGAAGTATCAAAAGATTGACACTAGTTTAAGTCCAATTTCAAAGTGAAATTAATTCCAATGACCACAATTGGATTAAATCGTAAGAATATATTATAATTGTACTTTAAAACCAATTCAAAATATAATATAATCATATAAATAAATTAGACTAAAAAGTTCTTTTGAATTAAAATACAACATTTTACACTATTCATTAAAAATGAACTTTATCGGAAAAATATCAAAAATTTACACAAAGTAAATTTTGATGTCTCGATTATAAATAAGAATTCTATTTTTTCAAATATAACACATAAAATTTTCAAAATGTGGATTTAAAAGAATTTCTCCATCAAAAGGCGTTTAATTGACCTTTTAATGAATATTAGAATGTTTACGCTTTAAATTGGATTGATTCGCATTTTTAATCCTATAACATTTATTGTAAAGAGTAAAAATATTTAAAAAACATATATAATAATTTTTTAGTTAGTTCATTTCATTCCCGCCATTACAACGGCTAGGCTTTAACTACCATTTAAAATAATATTATTTTCTTATTAGAGTGCAAACGTACGATTCCCAAGAAACTCGTTGTTGCGTATTGGGTACGCCATCGAGCATAGCGTCCCCTTTAAAGTAATATTAATATTTTATTCACAAATATGGACAAATATAAAAATGTCCTATTCTTTATTTACTTGGGGTGTTACATCCTTCCCCCCTTTTGGGAATTGTGTCCTCGCAATTTTAAAATTGGGCTCGGAAACATCCTTGAAAGTCCCACATCGGAACAAGAGTCGGTAAGACAATCACTTTAAAATAAAGAAAGATAAGTACAAAGGTCACCCGAGTTAACCCATACTAGGATTTCTTGTAGGAAAACATGGACATGGAGAAGAAAACATAGGGTCATGTTTTAATGGAGAGTGATAGAAAACATGTTTAGGAGAAAGTTACCCATAATAAAATCACAAACTGGTGGTGGGTTAAACGGTATTTGATTCCCCTGTAGGAAAAGTTAACAGAAAACAATTTTTTAATTTACTCTTCATTGAGGAATTTATTTTTGATCTTAAGGAAACATACTTACTTTTCATGTTGACTTTCAACTTTTACTAGATTTCTTACACAAACTCATACTTTCCCCAAAAGACGAGTATTTAGGAAGACTTGTTCACATTAAGAGTACTATAATCAACTTCTAGAGGATCACCTAATCCTCAAAATAGAACTATATACTTTCCATATCTTTAGACCTTAACCAAAACCAAAACCAAAATGGTTAGTACAAGATCCAATAATCCTAAAAAGGATAATCCTTCATAAAAAGAAAATCGATTCTTAATCTCCAAAATTTGTCTAACAAAACCCAAAGTTCAACGAGGACCATCCGATAAGCAATTTGTACCTAAAATTCATCAATGTAAACCGAACTAAGATTGAAACCCAAATATTTGAAGGATTTATCCACATATTCTTCCAGGTTACAAATTAACTTTTATCTCCAAATAACATCAGTTGCTCTTAAATTCTCATATTGAAAAGTAATTAACCTAATCACATATAGTCGATGATATGTTAATCATTTCCATAGATAACCCAAAATAAACATACTCTTGATTCCTAAAATCATCATACTAAAAATAATTAGTCAAACTAACCACTGAATTCACGTAGTCCAGCGGTAGGTGATAAATAACAGTCGCACTTTGGTTGTGGGTTCGATTCCCGCAGCTTTGCCCGACATGACGGGTTGTCACACGGTCTACGTGCTGTCCTTTTTCCAAAACTATATAATTATTAAAACATTCCACAAAATGAGATAAAGTCTTAAAAAATGATCATAACATATTTTAACCTCAAGGTTATCTCATGCCTTTCATTTTCCATCATAACATATAATAACCCATAATTACCTCAAAACTAAGGATCATATAATCTCTAATGGTTACCTTTATAATTATTACCTGAACTTCCACATTGATTGGTCATCTCGTACATGATGTATTAAAGATCATACCAAGGTTCTTGTGGTTGTCATGACTCCATGATAGTTGGTTTAGAACAACCACGAGTTTCCTCATTGAATCCCCCATTTTATCTAGTATCTTAATCAGAGAACCACCACAGTTTCCTTCAAACCTGTTGTCTCTTTGGTGCCTTCAAGATCCTTCCATTTACTAAAAACAGAAATTTCATTGAGAGTATATCAACAAAACCATCATGTACTAATGAGGAAGGTAAACACTAAGATATACTTACTCATTCACTTTATCTAAAACTAGGACTCTTTCTGAAATCCTAACCATTATGGTAATGTCACTTGTGCTTAGAGAATACTCTAACCTCTAATGTTATCTAAACCTAACTTTGCTACCAACTATAAGGCCCCGGCCTTAAACCTTACTTAATCGTGATTTATTACAAGATTACACATTGAGGATATTTTCAGGTTTAGTGTTTTAGAGAATTAGTTCATAAAACATGAATTACATTCCACATTTAAACAAAGTGGTTACATAAAAGATAGTATTAATTTTCCCCATCAACGGAAAAATATTTAAAATAAAACATGGATTCTTTATTGACACTCCTTGACACTATCGTCATATCATATAACTTTCCCTAGACATGTGAAAAACATTTCAAAAAACATGGGATGAGCATAAAATTCTTAGTAAGGGTTATAAAAAATATGGAAAGGAAACATGAGTTCATATATACATAAGAATGAAATCATACTTTACCCATAAAACATAGTCACTTTAACATACCTCATCAAACCATGAATAAATCATAGAAATCATAATACATAAATGGTAACTTGAGGCATTTATAACATTCTTACATAGGGAGTAACCCTCTTGGTTACGTTTGGAATACCCACCACAGTATATTCCCTAAATATCTTTGGAGAAACCATAACGTTTCACTCCATCGCTTTACCCAATGCATTGGAGAGCTATATCGGGCTCACCCGCCCTTAGTTTATCACAGAACCAACCATCTTCATAACTATGCCCAAGAACCATAACATAATCGTATCACATAAAACATGCATAAAGGACACATAACATTTCCACCTTTCAATCACAAGATATCAATAAAACACATTTATATAAAAACCTTATGAAAACAATTTTCAATACCAAAATAAAAGAGAAGTAAAACATGGTATTTATTTTTCTTTTAAAAAGTAGGTATGTCTTGTAGAGGAAGCCAAAACTCAAATAATGTTCACGACGGTGGAGAAGTCATTGTCACCGCATACGTATGACAAAAACATTCCCTTTTGTCGTTTTGTAAAAAGCTTCGTATAACAAAGATTCATTTTGCATAAATGTAAATGTCAAAGGGGTTTATACACAGTATAAAAGAAAGTTGTGTATAAAACAAAATATACCTCAATGAAAGGAGATTGAGACGAAGTCCCTTACAAACACGGTATCCTTGGTTTAAGGAAAAATAAATTACATAATTATGTGTGACAAATGAATAAACCAAATATAAGTGGATATTAAGTGTAAAACAATCAGAGTTTATTCACACATATTCATAGAAAAACATGTTAAAGGAGTACATGTTTATCCCAAAGAATCAAATTTGGGTTATGAAGTTTGCTTGCAAAAATTTGACTGCCTAACGGCGTCACTACAAAATTCAGAAAATGAGTTGATGAGAGATAAAAAGGGTATCTCATCACATGGACATAAAATTTAAATCAATAAGGATATATAAGAACATATCCCAACATAATAGTATGTGAATTAAAAGACATAACAAAAGAAGTATTTTAAAAAGAGGAGGGTGAAAGGTTCCCATACCGACATGGGTATCTTTCAAGACATGCACCCCGTGAAAGAAGGACAATAAAACATTGATGTAAATACTCATAAAAGAATGTATATTACACAATGAGTAAAATAATGGGCAGTACATACTCCACTCAATGTAAATTGTGGAAAATTTAGCATAAATCTCACAGGAATAAAAGTGAGATGAAAAATCCCTTACAAAAACTCGGTAGCCTAACAGCGCCACTTAAAACTTCTAAAATGGATTGATGAGGGAGAACAGGGTATCTCATCATATAAACATAAAAATTACAGTATTATTAATATAAAATAACATCCCAATCACATGAAAGATTATCTTAAAAGGAATGACATAAAAGAGTGTACTTAATAAGAGAGAGAGGAGTAGGATCCCATACCTCAAGTCCAACTTGCATTGTTCGTTTCATTATATTCCTGTATAATAAACGTTGGTCAATTTATAATTTCTTAAGGACATACTGTAATTATTATTAATCAGTTCATATCACATTTTTGAATGTTATAATAATTGGTTAATAATATGAGTTCATATCAGACATTTTTGTCGATGTTTGGTACATGAGTCAAAAATTGAACTTGTTGGAAAATAATTTTCCATGTAGTTATAGGTACATCATATCCAGAATAGTATTTATGTTTTAAATATCATATATATCCAGAATATATTCATTTTATACTATTACATAGAATTTGGAGATGTAAATTAATAGCACCGTTCATGGAGACGGTAGGCCGTACGTCCGCATGAACGCTACTTTCATTTTTTTCATATTAATGGAATTAAAACAAAATGAGATATATATATATATATATATGTTATAATTACAGAATGATATCCATCATTTATATGTAATATATTACATATATATATTTCTTATATATATGTACTTATAATAGTACATAACATTTTGAGATAAGAAATGAAATGTACCGTTCATGGTGACGGTAAGCCGTACGTACGCATTAAGGCTACTTCCATTTCTATTTCATATTTAATGGAATTAAAATATAATTTTATATAATATTATTTTAATTACAGTATGTTATAATATATAATATCATTAAATATATCCTTTATACGTTCCACAGATGGTATTAACGAATCAAATCACTTTGAGGGGGCGGTAGTCTGCACTTCCTTAAATGAAGATATCACGTTTACCCATAATGGAAACCATAAAGGTATGCCATAAATGAAAAATATAGAAGCTTAAGTAAAACAAAAACATATTATATATCATATATAAATATAGTGTCATCTTAATGGACACCCTTGATGGTGCTAGATGAATGTTGAACAATCATCGTTTCGTGAGGCAGAAATTCACCATCCACAGAAACAGTATGTTCTTTAACCATTATATGTAGGTGTGTGTAAGTGTAGCTCGAATCCTTCTTATACCAACATCCTAGTATATTGAAGATACTGGATTTGTTACAAAATAAATGAATAAAAAGAGTTTAGAGGGTTGGAGAAGCAAAATAAAACAAAAGGACACAAGTGAAGACATTACCTTAAAATCGGGTAACTCCCTTTGGTTTGAGCTCAATGGCTTCCGTGGGAAGACTTCTGCCCAAAGTGAGGCTTCAAGGAGTTAGATAGGGATGTGGAGATACAAAATGGGAAGGGGTTGGCCGAGTCAAAGGCTTTGGAAGTGTGGCTAAGGGGGTAGAGGTGGGGGCCTTTTATAAGAGGAGAGGTGGGGCACTGTTGGAAAATAAAGAAATGTTAATTTATTTGAAAATGAGTTTCAGATTTAAAATGTCCCACTTTGATATATTTTGAGGCTAAGGTGATAAGGTTTCAAAATCCACCAATACAATAGGTTTTGGACATGTTTAGGTCATAGATTTTACATTATCTTTTCATTTTATTTAAATCCTTTATTAATCAGGTAATCGCTGCATCATTATGATGTCATAAATAATTTTATTTATTTAATGTCTAAAAATTATAAAAAAATATCATGATGTAGGAAATATATTTATATTTCCAATGAATATTTATAGTCAAAAATATTACTTGTATAACCCCATATAGATATTTTTTTAGTGAAACATCTCATGCTTGTGACATTTTTATTTTAATTTTAAATAAAAAGTTATTTATGTCATTTTACAACCAAAGTGGCTCTATGGGGTCCCCAAGTTGACCCATGGATTTTCTTGGTCGTCCTTGACACATCCAATGAGTTTAGGACATGTGTCTTGTCATTTCAAATTATTAAAACATTATTTTTACCTTAAATTACACTAATTACCTCTAATCGCGATTAAGAACATAAAAGTTGCTATTCACCAAAAAATTATTTTAATCCCATTGAACCACATTTTACTTCCTAATGAAAACCATGTATGTCGGATTTTTGAAATTCAAAAAACATAGGTGGAAAAGTTTCATTTAAATGAAAAAATCAGTTTCTTTACCTACAACTTAGTGGTTTCACTGTTCATCAAAAATTGAAGTTTTTCAGAAAATACCAAAACATCACCCTAAGCTATATATGATATTCCAAATTCAAAAATGAAGTATATTTTAAAAAATTCAAAACATATAAGTTTCATTAATTTATTTTTTAATTAATTCCCACTGTCAGAGAAAATAGCGTGTTTTTATGAAACAATAAGTATCAAAAGATTGACACTAGTTGAAGTCCAGTTTCAAAATGAAATTAATTCCAATGAACACAATTAGATTAAACGGTAAATATATATTATAATTGAACTTTAAAACACATTTAAAATATAATATAATAATATAAATAAATTAGATTAAAAAGTGGTTTTGAATTAAAATACAACAGTTTTCACTATTCATTAAAAAATGAACTTTGTCAGAAAAATACCAAAAATTTACACAAAGTTTATTTTGATGTCCCGATTCTAAAGAAGAATTTTATTTTGTCAAATATAACACATAAAATTTTCAAAAAGTGGATTTAAAAGAGGTTCTCCATCAAAAGGCGGTTAATTGACATTTTAATGAATATTAGAATGTTTACCCTTAAAATTGGATTCATTCACATTTTTAATCCTCTAGCATTTATTTTAAAAAGTAAAACTATTTGAAAATCATATATAATCATTTTGTAGCTTGTTCTGTTCATTCTCTCAATTACAACCGCTAGGCATTAACTACCATTTAAAATAATATTATTTTATTATTAGAGTGCAACATAAGATTCCCTAGATAATCATTGTTGCGTATTGTGTACGCCATCGAGCATAGCGTAACCTTTAAAGTAATATTAAAATTTTATTCACAAATATGGATAAATATAAAAATGTCATATTCTTTATTTACCTGAGGTGTTACTCACTATGATCATCACTAAGATCCCATCTCTATCATTGAATACCACAACATTATTATTCTATTCAAGAGATGTATGCGGTATTCATCTAGACTATATCATGTGAAACAAAATTCTTTTATATATAATGTTTCATATATAGGGGTAGTATATAAGAAACTAGGAAACCCCCCAATAAAAATAAAAACAAGTCCCATATATGAGAACAGTTTAAGTAACATGCCATATATAATATATGAGGAAAATAAAAAATATATAAATACTAATAAAACATTATAAAAGACTTGTAAAAAATAAAATTTTCTTTTCACCCATTCATTCCTTGAAAAATATAACACCATAACTCATATACCGATTCTGTGAACATAAGAACTCATGAAATAAATCAACCCTACACATCCACCATTAAATAAGAACTAACATAATGACACAAAAACCTGAGTGTAATACTGTACATATAGTACCATGTTTGAAAATGGATATAAAATTCAGTGTAACTCATTTTATTTATTGTTATTCTAGAATAATCTAACAGGGCCTCCTCTATATGAATATTTAACACACGATAACTGGCACAAATTTTGTGACAAAATGTTTCCATGACTATATTCCCACCAAAAGGAACTTTTTAACCATCTGATTACAAAAAAGGACTCATAAAATTCATAGTTATTCAATATAAATCCCATAAATGAAATATATATAAAAAACGTTTTCATTTTTAGAACCAACTCGTGAAGTTGGAATTTTGTCATACATATTATTGACATCACCAACAACCTATATCTAAAACTATTTTTAGACTAAGATAATATTCTACCATTATTTTTCAAAATTAATTATCATAAAAAAAATTAATTTATTATTTAATAAATCAATAAATCATTTTACTATGATATTTTGAGAGGGATAAGGGAATCCACCTTATATAAATAAGCACGCCCCAATGAAATCACAATACAAAAACATAGATACATTCTCTTTTAACCCTTCCATAAATATTCAAATCCGAATCCACATTAAAACACATCCTCACTAAAATATATAGACATTGAATCCCCAATATAGAAAATCTCTATATTTAATATTATTATGAAGATAGTTTAATTATATACCTGCGTCTAACCCGGCATATGTTGGATAAAGTCTTGATGTTTCATAAAGGATGATCTCTTGAGTGAATGAAACAACCAAAACCTAAAACATATCCCATGAAGTTGTAAATAAAAAGTATATAGTGGTAATATTATTGTTTTATAGAAGAATATGAGTATAAATTCACATTTATAGACCACATTAAAAGAACTCACAATTTTGGTACACAATATGGTAATTAATGTTTGCAATATATGAATCTTACTACTCTAAAAAATCTACCTAATCATTGAATAAAAATATTGTTTTCCAAAACCATGTTCCCAATTATGTGAATCCCCACATTGAAAAATCAAAGTCTTTAGTGTCTACCCCTTCTAGGATCAAGCTGTGTTGTAAAGACCCCGACCCTAGTAGCCCAAAGTTTTTGGTAACATAATTACATTAGACTATGATAAAAGGTATCACATCTTTAGGGTACATATAGTTATTTAGTATTAGTAAAAAATATACATATTTTTGTATTTCATTTAAATTTAAAACCAAAATTACATCATATTATTTTCTTCAGGTGCATCATTATTTACTCTAGAATAACCCTAGATATCAATCATAATACTTCTCTTCACATTATATGTAATGAAACATAAAAAATGGGTAAGATAAAATTATTATTAGGGGAATGTTTATGATAGATTCTATGAATAAATAATGAAAAACAAATATTTAAATATAAATAAATTAAAATTATGTGAATTTATCAATAACATGAGAATAATATTGTAGAATAAATAATGATCAAGTAATCCATACACAAATTCAGATGGGTTTGAAACTGTAACATCCCTGATAAATAAAGAATAAAAAATTTTCATATTTATTAATATTTATGAATTAAATATTAATTTTACTTTAAAGGGGTTTCTATGTTCGATAGCGTACCCGATACGCAACAAAGAGTTTCTTTGAAATTTTCCGTTGCACACTAGTAATAAAATAATATTATTTTAAATGGTAGTTAACACGTAGCCGTTGTATTGGCATGAATGAATAGAACTAACTAAAATATGATTATATATGTTTTTTAAATGTTTTTATATTTATACAATAAATGATATAGGCTTAAAATACGAAAAGAATTCAATTTTAGGAATATATACTCAAATTTTCACTAAAGGCCCACTTATCGCCTTTTGATGGAGAACCGTCATTAAATATAGTTTTGGTCACTCTTATACTTTGTTTTGAACCAAATAAAATTCTTCTATATAATTGGGTCATCAATATTTACTTTTTGTGAATTTTTGGTATTTTTATGATAAAATTCAAATTTTTAATGAATAGTGAAAAATGTTGTATTTTATTTCAAAACATCTTTTTAATATAATTTATTTATATGATTAGATTATCTTTTTAATTTGATTTAAAGTGTAATTATAATATATTTTTACCATTTAATCCAATAGTGGTCATTGGAATTAATTTTACTTTGAAATTGGACTTAAATTAGTGTCAATCTTTTGATATATATTGTTTCATAAAAACACGTTATTTGTCATGACAGCAGGAATTAATTATTAAATTATTTAAAGTAAAATATGTGATTTTAATTTTTTAAAATAGACATCATTTTTGAATTCAGAATATCAAATATATCTTAGGGTGAAGTTTTGGTATTTTTCTGAAAAACTTCAATTTTTGATGAATAGTGAAACCACTAAGTGGTACTTAAAAAAACTGATTTTTCATTTAAATGAAATTTTACCACCTCTGTGTTTTGAATTTCAAAAATACAACATACATGGTTTTCATTAAGAAGTATAATTTGGTTCAATGGGATGAAAATAATTTTTTTGAATAGTAAATTTTATGTTTTTAATCGCGATTAGAGGTAATTAGTGTAATTTAAGGTAATAATAATGTTTTAATAATATGAAATGACCTTGACACAATTCTAAACTTATTTTATGTGTCATGTACGACCAATAAAATACATGGGTCAACTTGGGGACCCCATGGAGCCACATTGGTTGGAAAATGACATTAATAACTTTTTATTTAAAGTTAAAATAAAAATGTCACAAACATGTGTTGTTTTACTAAAACAATTTTTACATGGGGTTATACGAGTCATATGTTTGACTATAAATATTCATTACAAATCTAAAAATATCTCCTAAATCATGATATTTGTTTTATAATTTTTAGACACTGAATAAATTAAATTATTTATGACACCATGATGATGCATCGATTACCTCATTATTTAACGATTTAAATAAAATGAAAAGATATTGTAAAATCTAACACCTACACTTGTCAAAAACCTATTGGATGGGTTTATTTCGAACTCTTATCACCTTATACTCGAAATATATAATTTTGGGACCTTTAAAATCCTAAACCCATTTTATAATAAAGTATCATGTTATAACATTCCAAGAGTGCCCCTCCTCTCCTCTTATAAAAGGCCCCTACCTCTACCACCTTACCAACACCTATCAAGCATTTGGTTTGGCCAAAACCTTACCATATTGTCTCTCCACGTCCCTCTATTACTCCTAGAAGCCTCACAGTGGGCATAAGTCTTTCCATGGAAGCCTTTGAGCTCAAATAAAAAAGATATACCCGGTTTAAAGGTTGTGTCTTCGCTTGTGTTATTATGTTTTATTTTGTTTCTCCAACCCCCTAAACTATTTTTATTCCTTAATTTTTTAACAAAACAGGTATCTTAAATATACTAGAATGCTTTTATGAGATGGATTATAGCTACACCTACACATAGATTCATGTAATGGTTAAAGAACATACTGTTTCTGTGGTTGGTGATTTTTTGTCTCACGAAACGATGATTTTTCAATATTCTTTTAACACCTTTCATGGTGGCCATTAAGATGTCACTATATTTATATATGATATATATTATGTTTATTTTTTGTTTATGCTTATTTTTTTTTCACTTTTGGCATATCTTAATGGTATTCATTTTTGGTAAACACGATTATTTCATTTTTAGGAAATGCGAACTACCGCCCCCTCAAAGTGATTTGATTCATTAATTCCACATGTGAGACGTATAAAGGATGGGGTTAATGTTATTATATATGATTTTATACTGGAATTATAATATACCCTTATATCATTATGATTTCACTCCATTAAATACAAAATATAAATGAATGTAGCGTTCATGCGTACGTACGACTTACCGTCTCCATGAACGGTGCATTTCATTTCTTACATCTAAATGTTATGTTCTATTATAAAAACATTTATATTCTAGATATATATGATATCAAAATCATGAATATCATTCTGGATATAATGAAACTTTGACCACATAAACAACATGTAATTGTAAGAAGTCCATTTTTGACTTAAGTACCAAATATCCAAAAAATGAACTTTATTAAATTAAATGATTACATAACATTTATAAACTGGAAATAATTTACATAAAAGGAATAATAAAAATGAAAAATGTTCTTAAGAATGAATAAATTATCATTAGTTTATTATTCATGTGATTAAAGAGCAATCGAGTCACGTCAGACACGAGGTAAGGGACTTCGTCTCAATTTCCTTTCAATGAGGCTTGTTTTGTTCTAATACAAGACATTCTTTTATACGCTGTATAAAACAACTTTGAATTTTCATTTCATTAAAAGGGAATCTTTTTATATGAAGCAATTTACGAAACGACAAAAAGGAATGTTTATTTTAACGTACGTGGTGACAACGACCTTTTCCGCTGCCGCGAGTATTATTTGGCCTTTTGCTTCCTCAACAAGTCGTAATGTTTTTAAAATAAAATAAATACCATATACTCTTTTATGTATTTTGGTATTGAAAATGCTTTTTATGATGATCTTTTTATGTCAATATATTTACGTGATATATTGAGATCGAAATGTGGAAACGTTTTCTTTCCATTATATTAGTTTTATGTCTTATGATTTTATAATGGTACATAGACATTTGACGGGTGGTTACATGATTAAACATATGATGGGTGGTTCCGTGAATACCAGGACGAGTGGTTACGTTATAACATCTAATGCATTGGGTATAGAAGTCGTCTGTATGGCTATTCCATTAAGTGATATGTGTGGAAGTCGACTGTATGGTTATTCCATTTAAGTATATTTATGTCCCAAGATACCTTTATATATTATGTGTTCTTTATATAGGTTTTATGGTAATATTTTGGTTAAAAAAGGGAAAGTAATGATATTTTATTCATTGAAGATTAATTACTTCTCCATAAAGGTGAAAAGTATTATTTTGATAAAGTATTCATGGTTTACTTGTTTTCCATCATTGTGTATCCCTTACTGATCTTTTTATGCTCACCCCATGTTTTTTTGAAATGTTTTTTACATGACATAAAGTGTAATAGGGTCTAGGATGGGATTAATGAAAATTAATGCTTTCATAAACATGTAACTAGAAATGACTTTTTTTAGAGTTCATGTTTTGAAAAAAATTAAACTTTGTAGAAGTCTCTACTGTGTAATCTTTTGAGATGTAATAGTTATGATCTAATTCTCTAAAACACTAAACCTGAAAAGATCCTCAATGGTAATTATTCATTTAATTCAATATTAAGTGATGTTTAAGTCTGTGGCCTTATAGTTGGTATAAGAGGTCGGTTTAGACTACATTAGGAGTTAGAAAATTGTTAAATTATAAATTAATTTATGGTATGATTGAAATGATATATAATTTGTGTAAATACCTGTAAAATTAAAGGAAATGTTTTTCTTCAATTTCTTTAGAATTTTACAAGAACACAGTTTCTGACGACACCTGATTCTGAGGCCCGGTGTGCCCGGAATCATTTTCCAAATTTTAGCTCGAGTACGTTTAGTGAATGAACGAGCATGTTTTTCTAACATCTGAACCGGTGCTCGGAATCAAATTACATGGACAATAATGGAATCGTAGCACCGGTATTTTCATAGAAACACCCTTTCTAGAGTTGCGTTTTCTCGGGTGTGGTTTTTAGTTTTTGGGTTTAAGTTAAGAAATAAAATAAAGGTGGTGCGGCGCTTTATTTTATTTCACTTAAAGACACTTAAGCTAATTTAAGCTGATAAGGTGGAACCCACAATTTCCTACCCACATGGTAGGATATTTTTGAGGTGGGTACCACACGATTCCAACCGTTTCTTCCCTCCTAAGTAACGCACCAGCACACCCCCTCTTTAGTGAAAGTCAACTATGCGGTTATCTGGTTAAGAAACGCCCCATTAAATTGGGCAGTTAAATTTATACAATTAATTCTTCGAATTAATTGTTCGTTTCTTATATTTTGAATTTCAAAAGATCAGGTTGATAATAAAATAAGTGTTGGAATTATTTTATTATGGTTGGGGTTGTGTTGTGATAAACCTTTGAGAGAAAAGGAGAAGATTATTCGTTCATCGACAAAGAACGCGAAGAATGCACCACCGCCGACGAAGAACGCGAAGAACGCACCACCGCCGAAGAAGAATGCCAATATCTGATGGCAAATGATGGCGAGTGACGCCTTCCTCATAGATCACCTAACGCCAACGACGATTCTCTTCTTACACGGCGATCTTCTTCTTCCACGATGGTTAATTCCGTGACAAACGCTCGTTTGACGACAGCGTTGAGGTAGGGGTTTATTTTTTTCCTGTGATTATGTCCGTCGTTATCCTCCTTTCATTTGAACCGCCTGCTAATGCATTTACGGGAGGAGGTTGGACCGCACAAACATAGACGACACTCCTCCCCTCTTTTTGGTTGTTGATATTGATGCAGCGAGTAGGGCGACGCGGTGCCAAAGAACCGCGTAATTTTTTTTTACAGGAAGAGCGGAGAAGAGAGGCGTCATTGCACCACGCCGTTGGAAACAATAAATCCGTGGCACTGTCATGCAGCTTCCTAGAATATGAACAAAGGACGCGGCGCCGTTGCGCCGCGGCAGAGGACCTCAGAAGCAATGCGGCCGGAGCGGGGCCGCGGCGGAACTGCGGAACCGGCTGCCGGTACCGGGCCGCCGGCGTCGGAGTCAGGGGACAGGCCTTGCCTGTCCCATGGTGGTAGAAGGCGGCCGTCCGGATAGGGCCGGAAGGACCATGGAGGAACCGGGGGTTCTAAACCCCTCGGCTGGTCGGACCATGGAGGAACCGGGGGTTCGAACCCCTGGCCAGCGAACCCCATGCGCCGCGCGCCGGGCCGGCTGCCTGGCCGGTCCGCCAGACCGGGTTGTGCCGGGCCGGGCCGAGCCACGCCGGCCGGGCTGGGCTACGCCGACCGGGCCAGGCCGCGACCAATTGGGCCGGACTCAGACCCGGGACGGGTCGACCTGGTTTGGGCCGACCTTGGGGGGTATCGGGCCGGGTCGGACCGGGCCCGAACCCCCACCCCCGAACCTTTTTCGGTCTGTTGCCCATAACTTCAGATATGGGCCTCCGATCGATGCACCATCAGTTGCGATGTGATACTTGGATTGAGATGTTCATTTCGGTAAATTACACTCATGGTCTCGGAGAATTTGGCTTTGTCCGGGTAGGTTCGTACACGAAACCAACCAGGCCCTCGGAACGGAAACGCTTATAACTTGAGCTCCGGGCGTCCGATTGACGTGTCATCGACTTTGATTGATTCCTCTAAGTGAGACAGATTTTATGGCTTAATCCGCCCAAGGTTTGGACACAGGTGGAGTATGGTCGGGTTGGTTTTGAGTTAAAAACCAATTGGGTCCCTGGGACGAAAAATCGAATAACTCTCAGACTGGGCGTCCGATTAACACGCCTTCTGTGACGTTGAGATCCTGTTTGCGATACATAACTTTTGGATACATCAACTCTGGACTATGTGTCAGTTGATCTATCAGCCCCTCGGCTCGTGGAGCGGACCCTCCCAAACGAGCTTGCTCTGTGCGGGAAACCTAGAGCTGGCTGCGAATACGACGACGATTGTACAAAGATCCTCAGTGGATTCGATGGCAATGACTACAGCACTCAGCGATCCTGCGTGGATTAGTGCTACAGATCCTGTGTCGGTCTGATCCTATGTGGTTCAGCGATCAGCGGTCCTGTGTGGGCCAGCGCCTACAGATCCTGTGTGGGTCTTTGCAGGGGTTAGTTACCTATCGATCCATTGTGGGTCAGATCCTTTGTGGGTCATTACGGGGGTTAGTTACCTATCGATCCTCTGTGGGTCAGATCCTTTGTGGGTCATTGCGGGGGTTATTTACCTATCGATCCTTTGTGGGTCAAATCCTTTGTGGGTCATTGCGGGGGTTAGTACATATCGATCCTTTATGGGTCTGACGACTTAGATGAATCAGTAGCTATATCTGATCATCTCTATCGTCATACAAAGAAGTATACCTGTGTGAGCTGAATCCTGTTTTTCTTTCCTATATGGATTGTGTTGTGCTATCCTATGTGGATTTATGTTTTTCTTTCCTGTGTGGACTGGGTTGTACTTGGGATCGGATGTTGGAGCCAAACGAGAATTGATGACTTAGGTATATGTATGGGAATATATCTAAGCAGGGTCAAATGTTACTTCGTGATTGTATCATTCCTTTGAGGATTATCCTATGTGGATTCTGGGAGACCTTTGGGGGTCTAAGGGACCCTACTGAGTAGCTTATACTAACCCCTGCACGGGTTATGCCCACACTGCGTTGTGTTGGTTGCAAATGACGGACAACGCTGATCGTGGTTGAGGCTTGCGGAGCAGGACAGTACCTGGATGTGGACTACTTGGTGGACGTACTCGGAGCGGTCGGCTGGACCCGAGGAGCAGTGGAGGCTATCTGTACCCACCCTTCCGGTGGGAATTCCATTGGACATCTCGACGCTGCGGCATTACTTTTCAGTTGATGTTTTCCCCTTCCAGTTGTACTTTACTTTCAGTTTGGGTTTATATACTGGCCCACTTACTTTTCCGCACTTACTATTGTTTCTAGTTTTTACTTAGTGTTTACTTCTACTGCTTTCTTGCTATGTTGTGTTTTTTTACTTTACAAATGCAATGCCTTCCCTTTTTACCAGGATTTACGCCTTGGTGCTAGTCATCAGCCCCTGGCCTATGGAAGGCGGGGTTGGGATAGACACGGCACGGGCCCCGAGGAAGGGTCGTGACAAATTGGTATCAGAGGAGTTCGGTTCTACCGCAGAACTTTGGACTTTGATCTTTTTATATGTGAAGCAATAGTGTTAATCGTATTGGATGTGTTTATCAGATCAGGGAGTCCAGTGTTGGTGCGGCGGCCGACGTATCCGTACACCAGGACCCCGACTTCTGATTTCCGACTTAATGCACGAATACATTGATTGCATGTGTGATTCATGTTTTCATTGAGATTACTTTGTGTCAGCTCACCAGGTATACTATTATGACCATGGAGCACTTGTTTCCTTTTCAGGATGGCCCCACGATGGCAGCCAACTAGGGTTCCGAGAGTTGAGCATGACGACAGCCCACCGAGCGACGAGGCCTCGGTACATGGCCCTTTGACAGCTGAGGCACAGACGATACCTTTACCGGCCGAGCCACCGATGCTTCCATCCCCAGCCGCTGACGATGAACATCACCTTAGTGCACTGCACGAGTTCTAGTGCCAGCGACCGCCCAGTTTCCGTGGGGATATGGACCCCCAGGCAGCCGATGATTGGATGGAGGCAGTGGTACAAGTTTTCAGGTTAGTGAGGACACCAGCAGACCTCATAGTGATCCTCGCAGCGAGCCTACTACACGCGACAACGGGTGATGGGGGAGCTTGATGCTCCAGGTGCACGATGAGGTATCTCCCCTCTGTACATACTTTGAGAGCCTCTTTCGCTTGGAGTTTTTCCCAGACACCCTCCGTGCGGTGCACATCCAGGAGCTTCTACAGCTGCGGCAGGACAGCTTGACGGTCGCCCAGTACTCGGCGAGATTTACCTATCTATCACGCTACTTGACAGACATGGTACGGGACCCATTCTTCCAGGCCCGGACCATTGATAATGGATTGAGGCATGAGATCAGGGCATCGCTGATCTCTCTCAGCATTCCGACCCAGACAAGAGTACTAGAGCGAGCCCTTCTGATCGAGAGCTCTCTTGGTGAGTCTACATCAGCAGCGAGACCTAACGCGGGGCGACACATAGTAGAGTCTTCTACAACAGGCAGCCGACGGATGACTCATGGGTCCAAGAAGACCATACCCTCAGGCAGATGACCTCAAGAAACTAGCTCAGCAGTGCGGGGCACACAGTGTGGAGCGAGTCATTCGAGAGGCAGACAGTGCTACACATGCGGCAGGCAGAGCCACATGGCTCGTGACTGCCCGACCCACCATGCCGAGGAGCAGAAGATGGTTGAGGGGCCACCCAGACAGAGGCAGAGGGTCAACTGTGGCGATTCCCAGGGAGCAGGAGAACGAGGAACAGGAGCTGGCTGAGCAGCAAGTGGTGGGCGGCGCTTTGAGGCTCTACCACCACCACCACCAGGAGGTACACCCCGACCACAGGGAGCTGGCGGGCAGAGACAGGCACAGCTCCGGGCAGCGGAGGCCTACAACCATGGTGCGCCCGAGATGATTCGAGGTACTATCTGTGTCTATTCCACCCTTGTTGTAGTTCTTATAGACACAGGAGCGAGTCATTATTTCATAGTCGCTGCCCTTGTTCGGAGCTCGGAGATTCCGACAAAGTCGTTGGATCGATCCTTACGGCTAGAGACTCATACGGGAGAAGACTCGACGATTACACACTGGTGCCGGCAGTGTGAGCTTACTCTGTGAGGTGAGAGCATTAGATGGGAACTTCTTGAAGCGTCGTTAAGGCCTTACGACGTCATCTTAAGCAAGTATCGGTTATCTACAGTCCTTGCATAGATTTACTGTATTAGGCGCAAGGTGAGATGTGTACGCACCGACGGGATAAGGTTCACCTTCACCGGTGATAAGGGAGCCTTCGCAGCACAGGATGGTCTTCTGCATAGGATAGGACAAGCCATCACTCATCAGTTTTCTAGCCTCATCCTAGGAGCAGTTGATGTGCGAATTCCTAGTTTTCCTGCAGTGGTGGATCAGTATGCCGACGTCTTTCCCGATGACGTTCTAGGACTACCTCCTCATAAAGAGGTAGACTTTTAAATTGATCTGTACCCCAGGACATCCCAGATATCCACCCCAGCATATCGGATGGCTCCCGCCGAGCTTCGAGATCTACGGGTACAGTTGGAGGACTTGCTGGGCAAAGGATTCATCTGACCCAGTGTTTCACCATGGGCTTCCCCGATATTGTTCGCCAAGAAGGCGGATGGGAGCTTGCGACTTTTTGTCGACTATCATCTCCTGAACTAGGTGACAGTGAGGAAATAGTATCTGCTACCGATGATTGATGACCTCTTCGATCAACTCAAGGGATCACGGTGGTTCTCAAAGATAGACCTTAGGTCAGGCTATCATCAACTCAGAGTTCAGGACTAGGACGTGCAGAAGACGGCCTTAAAATGTCGGTATGACCACTATGAGTTCTTTTTTATTCCATTCAGCGTAACCAATGCTCTAGCGGTGTTCATGGGCCTCATGAACAGGATCATTCAGCCATACCTCGATTGATTTGTCATGGTTTTCATCGACGACATTTTGATATACTCGACGACTGAGGAGGAGCACGCCTACCACTTGTGGTTTGTACTAGACACACTCCGAGGGAACCAACTTTATGGAAAGCTCTCGAAGTGTCAGTTCTAGATACGTGAGGTCCACTTCTTGGGACACGTCATCTCTGAGGTAGGAGTTGCGGTGGATCCTGTTAAGATCGAGGCAGTGTTAGCTTGGGAGCCACCCAGGAGCGTGAAGGAGGTGCGAAGTTTCTTGGGACTAGCTGGATACTACCGGAGATTTGTGCCAGATTTCTCCAGAGTTGCGGCACCACTCTTAGCTTCGACGAAGAAGGGGAAACCCTTTGTGTGGTCAGAAAGATGTCTGTAGAGCTTCCAAGAGTTGAGATAGAGATTGACCAGCGCCCCTATCTTAAGGATTCCGGAGGAGGGAGTAGGGTACGTAATCTACTGCGAAGCATCAGGGACCGGACTCAGATGTGTCCTGATGCAGGAGCGGGTGGTGATCGCCTACGGATCAAGTCAGTTGAGGATGCATGAGCAGAACTACGCTACCCATGACCTGAAGTTAGCAGTAGTGTTCTTCACTCTGAAGACATGGCGACACTACATGATGGTCAAGAGATTTACAGTCTTTTCTGACCATCAGAGTCTCAGGTACATCTTCTCTCAGAAGAACCTAAATATGAGACACCGGAGATGGCTCGAGTTCCTCCAGGACTATGACATTGAGATACTCTATACTCCTGGGAAGGGGAACATAGTAGCCGATGCTCTCAGCATGAGGATGATCATTCCGCTACCTGAGGAGGAGACAGAGCAGCTAGCCTCTTTGCAGATATCTTTTGTGGATAGAGATGGATCATGCTTCCTTTAGTCACTCATAGTCACTCCTCCACTACTACAGCGGGTCAGAGAGGCACAGCGTGGGGACACTGACTGTGAGACAAGGTGTGCGCAGATATCCTCAGGACAGGCACCTGATGGTTTCTCCTTTGGAGCAGAGCACGACGTCCTCTTCAGAGGATGTACCTTGGTACCAGTTTCATTATGGGAGGAGGTGCTGAGAGAGTTTCACAGTTCCCCATTGGAAGTACATCCTGGATTGGTGAAGATGTACCATGATCTCAGGCGACAACACTGGTGGTCGGGCATGAAGAAGGCTATGGTAGTGTTCGTTTCTCGATGCCTCACCTGCCAGTAGGTGAAGGTAGAGAATCAGGTACCAGCAGGCTTGGTACAACCATTGGAGGTCCCAAAGTGGATGTGGGATGAGATATATAAGGACTTCGTGACTAGACTTCCACGCACTTCCAGAAGTCACGACTCCATCTGGGTGATTGTCGACCGACTCACCAATTCATCTCACTTCTTACCCGTCAGGGAGAAGGTCTTAGTGGAGAGATTTGGATGTCTCTACATTCAGGAGATTTTATGGATTCACGGTGTGACATCATATATCGTCTCCGTTCGAGATGCTCGCTTTACTTCCTGGTTTTGGAAGGGGTTGCAGGAGGCGTTCGGGACACAGCTACGTCTGAGCACCACCTTTCACCCTCAGATAGATGGTCAGACGGAGAGGACCATACAGACTCTCGAGGACATGCTCCGCGCATGTTTCCTCGACTTGGGTCGCAGTTGGGAGGATCACCTACCCTTGGTGGAGTTTTCGTACAACAACAGCTACCACCCCACCACCGGGATGGCACATTACGAGGCGTTGTACGGTCGACCTTGCAGATCTCCTTTGTCCGGGAAAGACCCCGGGGAGTCAGCACTTGTGGGACCGGAGATGGTCCAGGCCACGACAGAGAAGGTCCAGGTCATCCATGAGTAGATGAGGATAGCTCAGAGCCGACAGAAGTCTTATGCTGACAGGAGGCGGAGGCCACTAGAGTTCGAAGATGTCGACCATGTCTTCTTGAGGGTCTCACCTCGATGTGGATTACAGAGATTTGGCTGAGGCGGAAAGTTGTCTCCATGCTTCATCGGACCATTCCAGGTCCTCAGAAGGATTGGCGAGGTGGCTTATCGCCTGGCTATACCACCCCAGTTGCACCGGGTTCACGACGTCTTCCACGTATCTCATCCTAGGAGATACGTGCACGAACCGATGCATATCTTTGACCATGGGAAGCTGGATGTTGATGATGGGGAGACATTTGCGGAGGTCCCGGTGGAGATTGAGGATCAACATGAGTGGGATCTACGTGGACAGTTGATTCCTCTAGTGCGCATCAGATGGAAGCACGGGAACCACCAGGAGTGCACTTGGGAGCGGGAGGCTCAGATGCGTGCCCAATACCCACATTTGTTTCCCTATTTTATGATGTATCTTTAAGGGGGCATATAGCCCTGAGGTGGGAGTGATGTAAAGACCCATATAATTCAAATAATTTTTTTTATTAATTTCATGTGGAATTTTACAAGAACACAGTTTCTGAAGGCACCTGATTCCGAGGCCCGGTGTGCCCGAAATCATTTTCCGAAGTTTAGCTCAGGTACGTTCAGTGAACGAATGAGAAAGTTTTTCTAACTTATGAACCGGTGCTCGGAATTGAATTATGAGGATACCGATGGAATCGAAGCGCCGGTATTTTCTTAGAAATTCCTTTTCTGGAGTTGCGTTTGCTCGAGTGTGGTTTTTAGTTTTTGGGGTAAAGTTAAGAAATAAAATAATGGTGGCGCGAAACATTATTTTATTTCACTTAAAGCCACTTAAGCTAAGTTAAGAGGATAAGGTGGAACCCAAAATATCCTAGCCACTTGGTAGGATATTTGTGAGGTGGGGCCCACACGAGCCCCACCGTTTCTTCCCTCCTAATTAACGCACCCGCAAACCCCCTCTTTAATTAAAGTCAACCGTGCATTTTTCTGGTTAAGAAACACCCCATTATATTGGGAACTAAACTGACACAATTAATTCTCCGAATTAATTGTTCGTTTCTTATCTTTTGAATTTCAAAAGATTAGGTTGATAATAAAATAAGTGTTGGACTTATTTTATTAGGGTTCAGGTTGTGTTGTGATAAAACATTGAGAGAAAAGGAGAAGATTCTTCGTTCTTCGATGAAGAACGCGAAGAACGCACCACCGCCGATGAAGAACGCGAAGAACACACCACCGCCGATGAAGAAATCCAATCTCCGACGGCGGACGACGGAGAGTCACAACTTCCTCAGAGATCACCTAATGCCAACAACGATTCTCTTCTTCGGCGGTGATCTTATTCTTCCGTGATGGTTAATTCCACGACGAATGCTCATTCGACGACAAAGATGAGGTAGGGGTTTATTTTTTTTCTTGTGATTACATCCGTCATTATCCCCCTTTCATTTGAACTTCCTATTATCGCATTAACAGGAGGAGGTCGGACCGCACGAACACGGCCGACACTCCTCCCCTCTTTTTGGTTGTTGATATTGATGCGGCGAGAAAGGAAATGCGGTGCCGAAGCATCGCGTGGTTTTTTTGTAAAAGGTAGAGAGGAGAAGCGTGGCGCCGTCACACCGCGCCATTGGAAACAATAAATCCGCGGCGCCGTCGCGTCGTGCCGTAGAAGATGAACAAAGGACGCGGCGCTGTCACGCCTCGCCAGAGGCCCTCGGAATCACCGCAGTCTGAGCGGGGCCGCGGCCGGTTCTGGGCCGCTGTGGAACAGCGGAACCGGCAGCCGGGACCGGGCCATCGGCGACGGAGCAAGGGGACCGGCCTTGCCGGTCCTGTGGCGGTAGAGGTAGGCCTGCCAAAGTGGGCCAGCCGGACCATGGAGGAAACGGGGGTTCGAAACGCCCGGCTGGCCGGACGAAGCGGCCCCATTAAAAGGTCGCGGTTTACTTCACGCAGGGGCAGCGCCCCTCGCCCCGAACAGTTCGGCCGTTCAGTCGAACCCCTGGCCAGTGCGCCGCGCGGCGGGCCGGCTGCCTAGCCGGTCCGCCAGACTGGGCCGCGCCCAAGCGGGCCGGACCCGGACCCGGGACGGGTCGACCTGGGTCGGGCACACCCTGGGGGTATCGGGCTGGGTCGGACCGGGCCCAAACCCCCCACTATCGATCCTTTTTCGGTCTGTTGCCCATAACATGAGCTATGAGCCTCGGATAGACACACCATCAGTTGGAATGTAATCCTTGGATCGAGACGGTCATTTTAGTCTATTACAGTCATGGTTTCGGAGAACTTTGGGTTCAGCCGGGTTGGTTCGTACAGGAAACCAACAGAGTCCTTGGAGCGGAAACACTTATAACTTGAGCTCTGGACGTCCGATTGACATGCCATCGACTTTGATGGATTCCTCTAAGTGATACAGATCTTTTGGCTTACTCCGCCCGAGGTTTGGATGCAGGTGGAGTACGGTCGGGTTGTTTGTGACTTAAAAACCAACCGGGCCCCTCAGACGAAAAAGCGACTAACTCTCAGACCGGGCATCTGATTGACGCGTCGTCTGTGACGTTGAGTTCCGGTTGGCGATACGGAACTTTTGGATACATCAACTCTAGACTATATGTCAGTTGATGTATCAGACCCTCGTCTCGTGAAGCGGACCCTCCTGAACGAGCTTGCTGTGTGCGGGAACCCTTGAGCTGGCTGCAACTACGACGACGACCGTACAGAGATCCTCAGTGGATTTGACGACGACAACTACAACACTCAGCGATCCTGTGTGGATCAGTGCTACAGATTCTGTGTGGGTCCGATCCTGTGTGGGTCAGCGCTCAGCGGTCCTGTGTGGGCCAGCGCCTACAGATCCTATGTGGGTTCGATCATGTGTGGGTCTTTGCGGGGGTTAGTTACCTATCGATCCTTTGTGGGTCAAGTTTTTTGTAGTTCATTACGAGGGGTTAGTTACCTATAGATCCTTTGTGGGTCAGATCCTTTTTGGGTCATTGCGGGGGATAGATACCTATCGATCCTTTGTAGGCCAGATCCTTTCTTGGTCATTTCGGGTGTTAGTACCTATCGATCCTTTGTGGGTCCGATGGCTTAGATGAATCAGTGGCTATATATGATCATCTCTATCGTCATACGAAGAATTATACCTGTGTGAGCTGAATCTTGTTTTGCTTTCCTATGTGGATTGTGTTGTGCTATCCTGTGTGGATTTACGTTTTTCTTTCCTGTGTGGACTGGGTTGTACTTGGGCTCGGATGTTGGAGCCAAACTGGAATTGATGACTTAGGTATATGTATGGGTATATACCTAAGAAGGGTCGAATGTTACTTCATGATTATATCTTTCCTTTGTGGATTATACTTTGTGGATTTTGGGAGACCGTTTGGGGTCTCGAGGTCCCTACTGAGTAGCTTATACTCACCCCTTCCTGAGCTGTGCCCGAACTACATTGTGTTGGTTGCAGACGACAAACAACGCTGATCATGGTTGAGGCTTGCGGAGCAGGACGGTACCCGGAGGTGGACTACTGGGTGGACGTACTCGGAGCGGTCGGTTGGACCTGAGGAGGAGTGGAGGCTATCTATACCCACACTTCAGGTGGGACTTCCAGTGGATAGCTCGACGCTGCGACTCTACTTTTCAGTTGTTGTTTTCCCTTTCTAGTTGTACTTTACTTTTAGTTTGGGTTTGTATACTGGCCCATTAACATTTCCACACTTACTGTTGTACCCAGTTTTTACTTAGTGTTTACTTCTACTTCTTGCTTACTCTGTGGTGTTTGTTTACACTACAAAGGCAATGCCTTCACTTTTTACCAGGAATTACGCCTTGGTGCTAGTCTCCAGCCCCAGGCCTATGGAAGGAGGGCTTGGGGTAGTCATGGCATGGGCCCCGAGGACGGGGCGTGACAATATTAAGATTACCATGTTGCTTCTCCTCATATATTTCTGTGTTAAGAATGTTCTTTCATAGAGGAAACAGAAAACATTTTCTGGGAAGGCATTCAGAGGGAAATGAACTTTCAAATTAGTATCCTGAGATTGTGAGAATCAGAACTAAACAGTTTGTTGCAGTGATGGCTCAGTTGACTCAGGTGAAAAATATTGGTTGTTTTTATTGATGATATTTTGGTGTTTTCTAAAAGTAAAGAGGAGCATGAATGTCTTTTAAGGGTAATCTAGGAAACCTGAAAAGAAAATAAACGGTATGGAAAATTCAGTATGTGTGAGTTTTGGTTACAACAAAATTATTTCCTTGGTCACATTGTATCAAAAAATGGCAAAACTGTTGATCCTGCTAAACCAAAAGTTGTTGAAGAATGGCCAAGACCCACAAATGTAACCGAGATCCGTAGTTTTCTTGGTTTGGCAGGTTACTGCAGAGGTTTTGTTGAAAAATTTCCATGGTTATCTCGTCCAATGTCTAAGCTAACTCGGAAGGGTGTTAAGTTTTTCTGGATAAAAGAATGTGATGATTATTTTCACGAGTTGAAAAGAAGATTGGTGAATGCTCCAGTTTTGGAACTTCATTCCATGAATGGTGAGTTTGTAATATACAGTGATGCTTCATTGAAGGTACTTGGTTGTGTCCTTATGCTTAATTATCTGGTAATTGTATATGCTTCACATCTGTTGAAAATTCATGAGGTAAATTACGCTATACATGACTTGGAATTAGATGCTGTTTTTTACTCTTAATATTTGAAGGCATCATTTGTATGGAGTAAAGTGAGAAATATATATTGATCACCAAAGTTTAATGTATATATTCACTCAGATAGAATTGAATATGAGATAGAAAAGATGGCTAGAATTAATCAAGGATTGTGATTGTACAATTCATTGCCATCTGGGAAAAGAAAATAAAGTGGCTGATTCTTTGAGTCGAAAAGTTAATGCTTCATTAATCATGCTACGTTTGGAACGAGATCCTTTATTTGTTGATTTAATGAACATTGGAATAGAAGTTGTTGGTGCATTAAGTTCTTCTATATTGTTTCAGGTATTAGGGAGATCATCTCTATCATACAGAATTAAGAAAGCGCAAAAGAAAGACAGTGGGTTACAGAAAAAGGTAGAGCTGGTTCAAAAGGGTAAGTTGCATGAATTTAATATTGATAATGATTGTGATTTGAGGTTTGTGAAGAGATTATGTGTGCCTGGTGATTAAATTTTGAAGAATGAGTAGTTATGTGAGGCTCATAGTTCCCCATTTTCAGTTCATCCTGGAAGTATTAAGATGTACATGGATCTATGGGAGTATTATTGGTGGGATGGAATGAAAAGAAATATTGCTGATTTTACTATGAAGTGTTTGACTTGTCATCAGGTTAATGCAGAGCGACAATTACCAAAGGGGATACTTCATCCATTACCAGGGCCAGAGTGGAAATGGAAATATATATCCATAGACCTTGTTGTGGTAATACCGATGACATCTCGAGATAATAATGCAATCTGGGTTATTTTTGATCTCTTGACCAAATATGCTCATTTCCTTCCCATTCGAGATACTTTCTCTCAAGATCAACTTTCTCGATTGTATCTTAAAGAGATAGTCAGGTTGCATGGAGTTTCCCAACCCATTGAACATGATCGTGATCCAAGGTTTACTTCTAACTTTTTGAAGGGCCTTCAGAAGTCGTTGGGTACTGAATTAATGTTTAGTACATCTTTTCATCCTCAATAAGATGGGAAATCAGAACGAACAATTCAGGATTTGGAGGATATGCTACATGATTGTTCGATAAATTATCAGGGAAGTTGGGACCACCATCTTTCTTTGGTTGAATTTTCATATAATAACAATTTTCATTCCAGTATATAGATGGCACTGTTTGAGGCATTATATGGGAAGCGGTGTCGAAGTCTAGCTTTTTGGGAGGAAGTGGGTGAAAGGAAGCTGATTGGACCAGAATTGGTAGAAGAGATGGCAGAAAAAGTTCAGTTGATTCAAAAACACATGAGAACAGCTCAGAGCATACAAAAAAGTTATGCAGACAACATGAGGAAGGATCTATATTTCGAGGTAGGTGATCATGTTTTTATCAATGTTTAACCATGGAAATGTGTGATGCGATTTGGTAAGAAAGGAAAGCTGAGTCCAAGGTTCATTGGACCATAAGAAATTCTGGAGAGAGTTGGATCAGTTTTTTACCAAGTGTCTTTACCTTCGAGTTTATCTCGGGTACACAATGTTTTTCATGTTTCGATGTTGAGAAATTATATCCCAGATCCATCTCATGTTTTGATCTCAGAGGTAGTTCAGTTGGATGAGAATCACTCTTATGAAGAACAACCAGTCCATATTCTTGACTGAAGAGGGAAAGTGTTGCGAAATAAGGTAATTCACCAGGTAAAGGTTTTATGGAAAGACCATATGGTTGAAGAGGCAACGTGGGAATCTAAAAATGTTATGAGGGATAAATACCCCCACTTATTTTGATAAGTGAATTAAATTGTGGGGAAGAAATTCCCAAAAGGAGGGAATGGTGTAACATCCCAAGTAAATAAAGAATAAAACATTTTCATATTTATTAATATTTATGAATTAAATATTTTTTTTACTTTAAAGGGGTTTCTATGTTCTATAGCGTACCCGATACGCAACAAAGATTTTTTTTGAAATCTTACGTTGCACACTAGTAATAAAATAATATTATTTTAAATGGTAGTTAACACGTAGTCGTTGTATTGGCAGGAATGAATATAAATAACTAAAATATGATTATATATGTTTTTTAAATGTTTTTACATTTATCAAATAAAGGATAATGGCTTAAAATACGAAAAGAATTCAATTTTAGTGATAGATACTCTAATTTTCACTAATGGTCCACTAATTGCCTTTTGATGGCGAACCATCATTAAATATAGATTTAGTTACTATTATAAATTCTATTGGACCAAATAAAATACTTCTTTAGAATCGGGACATCAAAATTTACTTTGTGTAAATTTTTTTTTGTTTTTCCGATAAAGTTCATTTTTTAATGAATAATGAAAAATGTTGTATTTTAATTAAAAACCTCTTTTAAATATAATATATTTATATGATTATATTATCCTTTGAATTGGTTTAAAAGTTAAATAAGAATATATTTTTACCATTTAATCCAATAGTGGTCATTGGAATTAATTTCACTTTGAAATTGGACTTAAACTAGTGTCAATCTTTTGAAATATATTGTTTCATAAAAACACGCTATTTGTCATGACAGCGGGAATTAATTATAAAATTAATAAATTTAACTTATATGATTTTAATTATTTAAAATATACATCATTTTTGAATTCGGAATATCAAATATAGCTTAGGGTGATGTTTTGGTATTTTCTGAAAATCTTCCATTTTTTATGAATAGTGAAACCACTAAGTGGTACTTAAAAAAACCGATTTTTCATTTAAATGAAATTGTACCACCTCTTTGTTTTGAATTTCAAAAATCTGACATACATGGATGTCATTAAGAAGTAAAATGTTGTTCAATGGGATTAAAATAATTTTTGGTGAATAGTAACTTTTCAATTTTTCATCGCAATTTGAGGTAATTAGTGTAATTTAAGGTAAAAATAATGTTTTAATAATATGAAATGACCTTGAAACATGTCCTACCATTATTTTATGTGTCATGGCTGACCAATAAAATCCATGGGTCTACATGGGGACCCCATGGAGTCACTTTTTTAAGAAAATTACATTAATAACTTTTTATTTAAAGTTAAAATAAAAATGTCACAAACATGTGTTTTTTTACTAAAAAAATTTTAAATGGGGTTATACAAGTCATATTTTTTACTATAACTCTTAATTAGAAATCTAAAAATATTTCCTACATCATGATATTTCTTTTAGTTTTTAGACATTGAATAAATTAAATTATTTATGACACCATGAAGATGTTGTGATTACGACATTATTTAACGATTTAAATAAAATGAAAAGATAATGTAAAATCTAAGAACTAAACTTGTAAAAAACCTACTGAATGGGTGTATTTCGAACTATTATCATCTTATCCTATAAATATATAATTTTGGGACCTTTAAAATCCGAAAAACATTTTATAATATATTATCCTTTTATAACATTCCAAGAGTGCCCTTCCTCTTCTCTTATAAAAGCTCCCCCAACTCTACCACCTTACCCACACCTCTCAAGACTTTTTCTCAGCCATACCCAGACCATTTTGTCTCTCCATATCCCTATATTACTCCTAGAAGCCTCACTTTGGGCATAAGTATTTCCAAGGAAGCCTTTGAGCTCAAATCAAAAAGAGTTACCCAATTTAAAGGTATTGTCTTCTCTTGTGTTCTTATGTTTTATTTTGCTTCTCCAACCCCCTAAACACTTTTTATTACTTTATTTTGTAACAAAAACAGTATCATAAATATACTAGGATTTTGTTATGAAAATTATTGGAGCTACACCTATAGACACCTTTATCTAAAGGTTAAAGAACATACTGTTTCTGTGGTTGGCGATTTTCTACCTCAAAAAACGATGATTGTTCAATCTTCTTTTAACACATTTTATGCTGGCCATTAAGATTTCACTCTATTTATATATTATTTTTATTATTTTTTTTTTCCTTATGCTTTAGTATTTTTTATTTGTGTCATACCTTTATTGTTTCCATTTTGGGTAAACACGATAATTTCATTTTTAGGATGATTGGACTACCGTACCCTCAAAGTGATTTGATTCGTTACAGACATATGTGAGACTTATAAAGGATGGAGTTAATGTTATTATATTTTATTTTATACTGGAATTATAATATACCCTTATATTATTATGATTTCACTCCATTAAATACGAAATAGAAATGAAAGTAGCGTTCATGCGTACATACGACTTACCGTCTCCATGAACGGTGCATTTTATTTCTTACCTCTAAATGTTATGTACTATTATAAATACATGTATATGATTGATATATATGATATATATGATATCCAAAACGTGAATACCATTCTGGATATAATGAACCCTTGACCACATAAACAACATGTAATTGTAAGAAGTCCTTTTTTGATCTTAAGTACCAAATATCGACAAAAAAAAACTTTATTAAATTAAATGATTACATTACATTTATAACATGGAAATAAGTTATATAAAAGGAATAATGAACTTTAAAAAGGTTCTTAAGATATTAGAAATTAACTTTAGTTTATTATTCAGGATATTAAAGAGAAATCGAGTCACGTCGGACACGAGGTAAAGGACTTCATCTCAATCATCATTCATTGAGGCATGTTTTGTTCTAATAAAAGACTTTCTTTTATACGCTGTATAAAACACCTTTGACATTTCATTTCTTTCAATGTGAATCTCTTTCTACGAAGAATTTTACTAAAAGAAAAAAATGAATGTTTATTTTAACGTACCCTGTGACAACGACCTTTTCTGCCGCCGCAAGTATTATTTGGTCTTTGGCTTCCTCAACAAGCCATAATGTTTTTAAAATGAAATAAACACCATATACTATTTTATGTAATTTGGTATTGAAAATTGTATTTATGATGAACATGTTATGTTAATATATTAAAGTGATATATTGTGATCGATATGTGGAAATGTTTTCTTTCCATTATATTTGTTTTCTGTATTATGATTTTATAATGGTACTTGGACATTTGACGGGTGGTTACGTGATAAACCATATGGCGGGTGGTTCCATGAATATCAGGACGGGAGGTTACATTACAACCTCCAATGCATTGGGTTTGGAAGTCGGCCGTATGGCTATTCCATTAAGTTATATGTGTGGAAGTTGACCGTATGGTTATTCCATTTAAGTATGATTATGTCGCAAATTACCTTTATATGTTATGTGTTCTTTATATGGGTTTTATGGTAATCATTTAGTTACAAAAGGGTAAGTAATGATATTTTATTCAGTGAAGAGTAATTACTACTCCATAAAGGTGAAAATTATTACTTTGATAAAGTATTCTTGGTTTACTGGTTTTCATTGTTTGTGTATCCTTTACTGAGCTTTTTATGCCCACCCCATGTTTTTTTTGAAATGTTTTTCACAGGACATAATGTGGAATAGGGTCAAGGATGGAATCAAGGAAAAGTCATGATTTCTTAAACATGAAACTAGAAATGACTTCTTTTTAGTGTTCATGTTTTTGAAAAAAAGGAAACTTTGTAGAAGTCTCTACTGTGTAATCTTTTGAGATGTAATAGTTATGATCTAATTGTCTAAAACTATATACCCAAAAAGATCCCCAATGGGAATTATTCATTTAATTCAATATTAAGTAATGTTTAAGGCTGGGGACTTATAGAAACTATCACATAGATATTAAAAGTAATATAACAATCATATAGACATCAATAACTGATCTAAAAATGAGGTAAATAATACTGTTTGAAATATAAAAAATATCAGAAAGAATTTTCACAGTGGAGTTTAAATATATAGGAATAAATCCATAAAATTGGGCAAACTGATTTGTCTCAATATATAATGATGCATCGATGGGAAATTTAAAAGAGGGAAAAATGAAGAACATAATAAGTCAAATGTGTTCCCCAATTTATATTGGTGAAACAAAATCTATATAAATTTTAATATTTAAAAACAAACATAGGAAATGTTAATACTCGCCCTAATAAAATAATCCTAATCATAAAATATCCATAGTAATATTTTGAATGGTAATAAAATTGTTTATCCTCATAAAAAATGATCAAAACCAATAAAAATTAATATTAAATATTACATAAATAAAACATTCCCATAGTGTGTCATAATTAGAATATATTATTATTGTATTTAATGAACAGAAATACCACAATAATGTTATCAAAAACATTTTTGAAAAAAATATCTTCTTCACAAAATATTATGAAAATAATTATTGTAAAAAATATTTCATTCATTTAATAGAATAATTAAAACATTTATTGGTCATAATGGTAGGAAATGTCATTCATATCCTACATGTTATTAAATATTCCTTTCATATTTTCAATAAATGTCAAATAGATTGTGTTTATAAAAACATATATATATTACCTAAAAACATAAAATGTAAATGATGGGTAAAATTATCTATTATGAATAATTATTTAAATATTAAAAAAATTTCAGAACTCATTTTCTGAAAAAAGTGTATTTGATAAAAAATTATTTTTGTTGGAAAAGATAAATTATGTTGTCTTTTCATAATAAAATTTTCTCAATTATTTCAAATACCAAAGAGTTAAAAAATTATAAAGTAACATGAAAATATCATGAAAAATATATTATAAGAAAATAAATTATGTTTATAATTGATATAAAAAATAACTACCTCAAGGTAGATTTAATCATAAATAACCACGAACAATGATGACATTGTGAGATAAAACCTTACCAGATTGGTATCTTTTGAATCATAAGCCCCATTAAAGAAATAAAATACAAATAATCATTAAATACCGTGGAAATAAATATAATAATGATAAAAAAAATCTAATGGGTTAGTATATACATCATATAAATTAATAGTTGGTGAGTATGACATGTGTGTAATTAAAGTAAGAATTGAGATAAGGAACACATACCCCATGTTTGATATATATAGAACGTGTCTAATAATTCATTATAATAAATACAAGGTTATTACAAATATATTATATATCCTTAATTAGATATATTTTTTCATACAGTATTTACTTAATTATTCTTATCACACATTCAATAATAATTCATTCTTAAAAACACTACATCATGTAATAATTACATTGTTTTTAATATCTTTTTTGTTTAGGTAATATCTATTATTTTACACCGATCTTGTTTAATCCATATAAAAACATAAAAATTATATAAAAATTATATATTTTCATTTAATGTGTTTTTTTACTTATCTACTAAATTTGGAGATAGAAAATATATTACACCATTCATGGAGATGGTGGGTCGTATATACATATGTACGTTGTTTCCATTTTTCTCAAAATAAGAAAAAAAGAAAAATAATTATTAATTGATCATTAAATAATAATTATTATGTTATATATATAATTTATATTAAAAAAATCCATTCTTATTACTATTAATGTATTATTTTAATGGAAAACATTTCACATAACTATATAGAAGGAGAAATTTCCACATATAAATAGGAAACAATATTTTCTTCCAACAAGTTAAAATGTAAGTAGATTAATGGGGTATTATATTTCTATAATAATTAATAGTCTATTTACTTGATTTATATTTATTAATTTTACCTAAAAACATTCCATTCAAAATGTAATTGAAAAATCAATCACATCACTTCGTGAGGTGGTAGTCCACCACACACGAGTGTCGTTATCGTATACCGTTATGGAATTGATAGTGAGATGGTATATGTGTTATTATAATTTAATAAGTATAACAACTTCATTATTATTATATAAATATTTTAAATACATCATTATATAAATTTGTGAAAGGTGGTGATTAAATAAAAAGTACATCGATTCGTGAGGTGGTTGTATGCCATACACATGATCAGCAACTTCATTTTCAATTCGATGGTTGAGGAGATGAATGTAGGTTAAGATAATGACATAAAAAATCTCATTATATATAGAATACATAGTTTTTTATTTTTTTCATATTTTATTACTATATTAAGGAGGTGGATGAAGAAATTAAACAAATTCACACTTTAATAATTTTACAAATTCTATAGAGAAATATTTTATGATTATACATAAAGACTTCCAATATTTAATTTATAATAATCATAAAGCCTATAAGAAATTTTAAGAGTATTAAGAAATCTATATGGTCTGATATTAGCTGAAAAATGTATTTAGATCTATAGTTAATGGAGGATATGGTGCGACATATTATATGTGGGGGAGAGGACACACAAGAAATTTGTAAAATGGTATAGTGATACCAATATATTGCTCATAAAAAATTGTAACAATGTTTAATTTTTTAATATTAAATAAAATGAGGTCAAAATATTCACATAAAATGTGATCAAAACAAGTTTTAGGTCATTTTTAACCCTTATCATTTTTGTTTAACCCATAGTGAAAACATTTTTAACCTTAGCATTAGTAATTAATTGCTACTATTTTAACATTCCAATACGGTCAAAAATTATGTTCACCTATTTATATAATAAAAATAATTCTTATTCCATATATAGAATACATTTTCAATTATAAATTAATAGATTGGGAAAACTAAATTTAAATTTGAACCTGCAAGCATAACAAAAACCGGGATTCCAAATAGAAAATCTACATTATTTTAGAAGAGTTTAATATAAAAATGAAAAATGAAATTGAATCCAAATGATTAATTTTAAAATATTTTTATATATCAAAAATAATTTTATATTATAATAATTTTAAATATGACAAAAATGATTATATAATTTTAATCAAATTACAATTTTCTATTAATGTTGATTTTTTACTAATCATTGAAAAATGAAACTATTTTAAAAATTCAAAAATTATCACCCTATGATATTTTTTAAATGATGTTCTAAAAAAATAATATAATTTTAATATATATGTTTTAAAAAAATGGTAAAAAAATGTTTATTCTTTCACACGACTGTAAGATGAAACAAAATAATTTTCTTGGAAAAAACATTTTTCCTAAAACAATTTTTTCTCTTCTAAAATACTCTTAATGTTTTTCATAATAATGTGATAAAAAATAAAATTTTATGACATATAGTTTTAATAATTCATTTATTCCAGCATATACATAACAATATTATATCTTGGTTATAATATCCTTGTTAACAAATAATTTAATAGAGTATCATGATTGATTTTAAAATGGTGTTTTGTAGATCGCAAGATATCAAGTAGATTGAATTTATTATAAAAAATATTTTTTATAATTAGATTGTTATATTAAATTCTAAAATCGGGTATTCATGTCATATATGAAATCAAACATTAATTTCCACTTCTAAAATCATAGGGAGTTAAATTCTACCCCTGAAATAATTTTCGTCCACATGATTTAATCTTGATATCCATAATCAAGGATTTAGTATTTTAAAATACCTTTTTCGGAAACCCATATTTTAAAAATGGTTAGTAAAACATCCTATTTGAATGGGGGAAGGGTTGTATGAAATATGTCGTGAAAAAACAGGTTTGGTTTCCAAATTAGATATCCTTTTTAGAGGTGGTGTTATGGACCTCGAAGAATGGAATAAATAATTTTTAGATTGATAGATATCATTAATCTCACTATAGTGATTGATCTCGAAAATTTGATGACCACATATCGATAAAATAGTGATGATTTAAGGGACCATATAACTCATCATAATCAAACTCATCATAATTGAATAATCCAGGGTAGTATTTTCATTTAAAGATCCATTTTTAGGAGTTGTGTAATTACTTTACTATCAGTGTAGGGAACATAAAGAAAATATTATTACATAACAAATATTACTTCTTCCCTTTATTAATATAATCTATAATTTCATTGTTTCTCTATGTAATGAGTGTTCAAGTTAAATTTTTCAGGCATGTAGAACTAAAATTTCATTTTAAAAGGTCATATGATCTATAAAATAATCATTAGTCCTTCCTATGATATTTTACAAAAACCAAAATGGTTAATGATAGTTGTACACCAACACACAAATTTCAACATAATCCATTCCATTTATAGTAAACCTTATAAACATTCGATAAATATTATAACAAAAGTAAAATTCCAAAAAAAATTACATGATGTCAAGAAATTTTAATTAACATAACATTAGATCCCACTAAAAAATATAATTTTTCTCTTAATTCCACATACTAAATATGTCAATAACATGATAAATATACATCTATATCGAAAAATTACACTCTTCCAAAAATAAATTAATAGTTTTTATAATATATTTATAAAATCCATACATATAGTAAAATAAAAAATATATAATAAAAAATATAAAATCTATAACCAATTTCAATCTCACCAATAACCTCACATAAATATCTCTTTATCCATTTTCTATCAAAATAGAGAACAAGTTAATGGTTATCTTCTCACATTTATGGGTTTTCCAAAAATATTGGTACCATTCAACATGTGTCTTCAAGTACATATATAAAACCACTATAAAGAAAAACTTTTACATTTAATGATTTTTATAATGATAATACCATTTAAAAAATACATCTACAATAATATAATTAATTCCAAGTACATAATAAAATTAATCATTCCAATTCACATTTAGTAACAACATAAGAATAGTCTTGATCAATTATATTTTATTGAGTTATATTCCCAACATTCATGGGGAATTAATTTCTATAGTTTCCCACCTCATAATTCGTAATTAATTTCACATTTTAATATTCTTTATTTCTGTCTCAATCATGGGAATTGTGGACCTTCTCTCTATAATCAATGAAAACCCACATTCATTTCAGTATTGTATATGGGTGTTCATTTCCACAATTATTACATGTCAGAAAATTATTATTTCCATTATTACCTATATATATTTTTTTCACTTTCCCCATAATTTATTTATTCCCTTTTATTCCATATTACATAAATAATTCATTCTATGTATTGATAGTACATGGTATAAGGCCATTGTATGATAGAAATGTTAGGGAAAATAGTTCCCTGTGAAGAACAAACTTAAGCCCTTAAAATTAATAGTCAATATTTCACTTGGGATTATGTTTACCACCATATCCTAACATTATATCCTTGTAATATTGTATTTGTACATAGAAAAATATTCATTTTCCATCTATATTTGACTTAATGATTTTCTATAAATATTATGTTGTTTCTTGTGAGGAAAATAATTTTCAATTTGAATAACTTAATATCCAACCATTCCATTACCAATAATTTTTAATCATACATATAATTTTGAATCCATTGCCACCATTGGTCCACATATCTTAATAGATAATAATAATCCCTTAAACCCCTCTCTTAATAATTACTTATAAAAGAAATAAATATATTTTCAATACATGTTTTCCATTGAACATTAATAAATAGATTTGTATTCCCCTTGAATCATGGAGGTTTTTTATATTTATATATGTCTACCATTATCCTATTTTATAATAAAATTGTTATTTCTCTTCACTCGAGTTAGCTTCACCAAAATTGTTACTATTTATTTAGGAAAAAATATTTTTCCATAATTGGAATAATTATCATTACTAATTGTGAAATACCCAAATAGAGTACATTCAGTGATGTGGTTACTATTAAATAAACAAAAATCCATTTATAAAAAAATTCAATACAATATATTATATTATAACAAAACGAAAAATAATGAATAATCCCAATAATATTGACAAAAATTAAAAAAATATAAAAAATCACGCTTGACCAAACTAATAATAATTAAAATTTATACTGTGGATATGTTTTAAAATAATTAAATATTTTCAAGTAATTGATAATTTTTTATTAAGAATATGTGAATTAATAAAATAGTATCCCCATAGAATGTTAGAGTAGGTTCATTGTGAGGCCCATTACCATGTACTAGGTAATACTTGATTCATGCCCGATGTGCCTTTTTTGGAGTTATTACCACTTGGTACACCTAATATATATCTATGTACCATTTTAGTATCTAAAAAGGTATGTATTTCTAGGAAAAAAATGAAATATATACCTTACCAAAAAAAGAAGATGTAATTCTATATATAGTCATATCATTAATGTAAGTATGAGGGTTATATTCTTTAATCTATGATTTTCAAAATCAAGTTCTCAAGGATTCTATTAATCATCCTATGATTTCAATTATGAAGAGAAAAATCCTAGTTATCCATATTCTATTGTTACATTATTGTGTTGTTATAATAAATAAGGAATCGTTTCCAAAAGGATTTTATATTTTATTACACTTGTTATAGAATATATATACTTCAATCACACATTATATCTAAAAACATAAATACAAAATAGTATTTTATTTGAGTTCACAATTATTTACAGCTCGATTACCCTTCATATCAACCATAATGATCATTTTGGATTCTTGGAAGAGAATCATAAGAAAGGGGCAATATCAAATACTTATTAAGAGTATAAGTGTGGTTTATGTTATGAATAAATAAGTCATAACCAATATGGAATTGTAAGTAACTAAAATAAATTACATATAATAAATAACATGAGAATAACATAGATGTAATAAATAATGATCAATAATCTCATATATGTAATCGTACATTATTGAATCATTTTAATAATATCCTAACTAGTATAATAATCATGTAGAATTCAATAAATGACATCATAATTATGGAATCCAAAATGATGGATATCTAATAAATAATATTAAAGAATTTCCTTATAAATATTAAATAAATGGGTAGAATCTCATCTATTTTATTCAATTGATTTTTCTCATTACACATATTGATCTTTGAAAGGTAAATATATAATAAGTTCATTCAAATCACTTAAAATGTCTTATGAATTCATCATATTAATGTGGTGAAACACAGTCGACATAAACTTTTGTATTAAAAAAACTAACATAAAAAAAGTTAATAAATATTACAATCAAATTAACACAACAATAAACCATCCGGAGTAATATGATGATGGTAATTCCATTTTTCATCCTCATTAAAACTCATTAATAACTATCCAAAGAATGAATATGGAGGGTATTAATAAAACATAACCTCAGTGTGTCATATTTAAAATAAATTAATGATGTCATTGATGACTAGAAATGAAAAAAATTAATTAAAAGGATTATTGAAGAAAATAAAAATTCCAACTAATAATTTGTGACTTAAAGCATTTTGTTATTAGGATGATAGGAATCTATGTTCATGAAGTAAATATTAAAAAATATTTCTATCAATGATTTTGGTAAAAGAAAATTGAGACTTTTTTGGTAACTCTATAAAGATTAATTATAAAAAATTTAGTAAAATTAAAATATCATTTAAATTTAATTAATAAACAATTTGAAAATTTTTAAAAACATTTTTGAAAATAGTTTTGAGAATCATCTTTCTTGTTGAAAAATGATTTCCTACCAAAAATATAAATAATATATTCTTAAATGAAAAAAATTTATCAATCGTTTTGTGTAAAATGGTGCTAAAAATGGTAATGTTAAATTAAATTATCCCAAATGGATAGAGGATATGAAAATATATTGATTTTATAATATAAATATAAATTTATTCATTCACGTGAGAAGTAAAAATAAATGATCCCTATAATGATGAATTTTTGAAATAATCTATTTCAACATTTGAAAATTATTTATAATAAAAAAAATATATGAAAGAATATAAAACTAAAATTACTATGATTATAAGAATATTAATGACATTACATTACCAAATGGGTATTATATACATTACAGAAATTAATATGTGGTGAATATGTCATAAGTCTCCCTATTGATAATGTGAGATGAGAAACAGATTCCACATGTTTGACTTAATTTATTTGTGTTTGAACCTAATTTTAAATTAATATATATTTATTTTATATTAATAATATGACCATGCTAATTTATCTTATACATTATAATATTTACTTATAGTCTCTTATCACATTTTTAATCAAAAAACATTTTTAAAACCAATCCTTCATGTGATAATTGGTTTATTTATTCATGTTTATTTTACTTTGGTAACTCTCTTCCTATTATATTTATCATTATTTAATAATATCAATAATTTTAAACATGGTATAAATATCACATATATTAATAATATATTTATTTATTTTAATATAGAAATGATACATATTGAAAATGCATGACATTATTCATGGTGATGATAGGTTGTACTTATGCATGAATATTGGTTCTATTTTTTTGATGGATTTAAAAAAAGAAAAATAATATTACTTCCCCTTTATAAATTATTATTTTATTATATATATAATTTTTAATAATAAAATAAATCATTATTATGATCAACGTAAAAATAAAATGAATAACATTTCACATTTCTCTATAGAGGTAGTTATCCACACATTTTCACAAGTGATTTTTTTTGAAATGATTATAATGAATGATGTTATATGTGATATTATATTTATATAAGTATTTTTTTAATAATATCAAATATATTCATTAACATTAATCATTTATCTATCCATTTAAGCATAATTGAAATAACAATTGTAGCGCTTCACGAGGAAATACTATGTCGTACAGACGAGTGACATTATGATATGGCCCATCTAAATGGCATGTAAGAAGGAATATGTTATAAAATAATTATATAAGTTTAATAATATCATAAATCTGAAATAAATAAGTTATATTGATCATTATATCAATCTTTGAATGGTACTGGTAGAAAAAAACTAATATTGTTTCGTGAGGCAGTATCCCACTATACACACACCCAACTAAGTAACTTTCCATTTTATTGATGTTGATATAGATCTATATTATTAAAAGAACATATTGAAATATATGTATATAAGGGATTTTTTTAGTTATTTTATCAATATTGATGATTATTTGAATTATCAGGAAGAATAAATAAATCAGATTGACACATTTATAATTCTAATTCCACTATGGAACACCATTTTTATGTTTATAAATAAGACTTATTATAATATAATTTTGAGAAATTAAATGAAAAAAGTATTTCATTAATAGGATAAAAGAATGAATTTTGGTAGTTATTTATAGAAAAACGTTTTTCTGTACTGTGAAGAGGCGAGGAGAACTAGTGGGTTTTTATAAGTGGGAGATAGTACACGCATAGAAATTGAGAAAAGATGATGTGATAACCATGTTTTTTCTAATTGAAAATTCTAAAAAAAGGATTATTATATTTCCTTATAGATTATTGGGTGACAATATTTCCATTTAATTTATTTGGGAAAAGTTTATGTAATGTTAACCCTTATCTTTTTAGTTTAGCCCACTGTAATCCCATTTATTACCTTTAGTGGATCAATTAATTTACAATTTTATGTCATGATTAGGGTCAAAAATTGTGTTTACCAAATTATATAATAAAATATATTCTTGTGAAAAATATGTTATCCATTTTTCAAAATTCAATTTATTGATGTTTCAAATTTCAATTTAATATTAATCCTATATGAACGTGGAAAAATCATGTTTCCAAAAATGAAAATATTCTTTTTTATAAAATATTTGAATATAGAAATTTAAATTTAAATTCATTTCCCAAAAATAAATATAATTTAATATAATATTATTTACCTAATTTTACATTAATAATGTTTAATATAAAATTTATATTATTACATAATTTTATGGAAATGTTAGTTTTCAATTAAAATCTATATTTCCATTGTTCATCGAAAATGAAACTATAGAGAAAAATTAAAAAAAAATTAAACAATTGGTAATTTTTATATACTGAATATAAAAATTATGTTCATCTAATCAAAATCATTTTATATTTTTCAAATAAATTAATTCAATTATTTTTTCTTAGAAAGAAATGAAATTGTTTTCTTTGAAAAAAATATTTTAAGAAATCATTAGCTTTAACTTAAACTGATTCTAATTTTTATTTATAATATATAGATATAAAATTATAATTTTTAATTGATATATTTTTCATAATTCTATTAGTCCAACTAAAATCTTCCAATTTAATGAATTGGTTATAATGGGCGTGTTTACAAAATATTTTAATAGAGTATCACATTTCGTTAAAACTTGAAATTGTGTGCATCACAAGATATCAATGAGATTTAATTTATTTTAAAATAAATTTATTATCAAGTCTCCAGGATTATATTATCTTTTAATATTGGTGTTTGATGTTGTACACACTATCACACATGATTTTTCTCTTTTAAAATATCAGGATTTTATAGTATACCCCTTGAGATAAATGTTATTCTCACAATTAAGTCATGGTCTAAATAATCAAAGGATTAAAATTATAAAATAATTTTTTTATAAATAAATAATTAAAAAAGGTAAATAAAAAATCCTCCTAAAAATAGAGAAATGGAATAAATAAATAAATATGGAATAACATGTAATTAGTTTCCAAATCACAGAACATGCATGGGAAGTGAGGATACGAACATAGAAAAAAAAATAATTATGGAGAGTGATAGAGACCATTGAAAAAATAAATATAATTATTTAGAAATATTAATGACTATAGATCCATAAATCAGTCACAAGATAAGGCACCCTTTGATTCATCGTAAATGAATATTATATAATAAAATTTTCCCTTACATATCCCTTTTATGGATTTTGAAATTAATTTTTTATATATATTGAAAAAATAATAAAATATATATAATCGAAAAGTATAATTTCATAATTTAATTAAATTCTACTCTAAAAACCATTTTTCATAAAAAATCAGTATTCATATTGAATTTTTCATCCATGTGTAAGAAAAAATAATTTTTAATAGATCATATTATCCATAAAAGAATTATTTTTCCATTCTATAACAATATAAAAAACCATAATGGTAAGAAAGTGTTAACCATTAGCGTTGAAATTTAATCTTAATCCATTCCCTTTGTTGTTAACCATGAGAGCTTTAAAAATTTGGTCTGAAAAAATTCAATGTCCAAAATTTTAGAAGGGATATCAAATAATTTATAAAATAAACATAACATTATATACCCCCAAAAAATTAATGTATCTTCTTAAGGTCACATTCAAAATATGTGAATACCTTGATCACTATAAAAACATTATAAAATCATGGGTTGTTTGAAAAATAAAATCATAGGTTATTGAACATATTCCATAACTACAAACACATAGTAAACTATAGAAATATTATATAAACAATAAAATATATTACCAATTTTAGGTCAAAATATTATCCCATAAACATATTATTTTCATTGTTATCAAAAAATAGAGAACATATAAATGATTATCCTCACTCATTCATGTGTTTCAAATTAGAATGTTACCATTTAAAATATTTCTTCTAATCCATATAGAAAAACCACTACAATAATGTCTTATCCATTTTATGAATAATATAATGAGAATATCACTAAAAAATAATTCTACAATTACATTTTTAGCTCAAAATTGGGGAGAAAATATGTCAATCTACATCAACTATAGTAATTGAAAGAAATGTCCAAGGTCCCATAGTTTATTTTGATGTAAATTTCTATCATTAATGAGGATTAATTTTCATAATTCTCATATATATACTGCAGAAGAACTGATGATTTAAATATTTTATTCATTCCCTTGAAATCATTGGCATGGTGGCCTTTCTCTCCACCGTCATGAAAAACTCCCATCACATCGAAAAAATTACTAGGGTATTCCCTTCCAAAATTATCACTTGTGGACTAATACTTCTTTCCCTCCTTCCTCATATATTTATTTCCTCTACAATCCTCTTTTTCACATTCTTCCATCAATGTCATAACAGAAGGTGAATTATTTCATTTTCATGCCAGTTCATTATTTTATGTCCTCATATAATGGGAATTATCTAGGGACTAGTTTTATTTGAAGAATTTTTTAAATCAATGAAGTAAATGGCCAATATTTCTCTTTTTATTATGTATGTAGTTTTTAGAATGATTTTCTTAACTTATAATAATGGATTTATACTTTGAAACAATTTCATCATACTTTTTTCTTAGATGTAATAATTTTCTCTCAATATTATCTGGTTTCATGTGAGGAAAACAAATTTCCAAGAAGAGTAAATTAATATCTTACCATTCCTTGTTCGAGATTTATTTATTGTTTTGAATCAACAACCACTATTTAGCCATATCTCTAGATATATAAGAAATTGTGATGATACAATTCTCCCATTTGATTCCTCCCAAAGAAAGAAATATCTTTTTTATGGATCTTATCCACTTATCACGTATAAATGGATTTTTATTCCTATTTAATGATGTAGTTTTTATGATTCATAAAGAGGAATAACATTGTTAAATTTCATATTTGATTACTATAGTAATCTATACAATAAAAGTTATTCTTGTAACCTCATTTATCTACCCCAATATGGTTATTATATCTCCAGTTCTAGTTGCAACTGCTACTCGAGATTCATTTACATTCCTTAGAAGGAAATCCCTACCTGGAGTATAATTATTGATATGTTTTCTATTAAACCCACTTGATTCCATTGATAAATAATTTAACATAGTACATTAGATCATGTAACTCCCCAACCCCAGTTACCCAGAGTCGGTGCATTATTACTTAACATTGGCATGATCACAAGAAAGATCAATTCTCGAAAGACCGATTTGTTTAGTATCCTTGCAATAACTAGATAATTTCATAAAGTTTACATTACATAATAAAATGAAAACTACAAACATATAGTCTCCATAGTCCAAACTCTTATCCCATCATACTATCCCTACAGATCATTTCATAATTTATGTCTTCAAATACTGGGAAAAATAAGACATAGAAAAGGGGTGAGCTCAAATGCCCATTAAGGATAACAATATATTGGAAACATTCATAAATAAGAATAAACATTTAATGAAATGTATAACTAAAACAAAATACTTTTAAACATGAACATCAACATAGTATGGAAAAAATAAAATGAAATAATTCCATTTATTTATTCACATGGATATTATACTAATCGAATAATTACATGAAATATCAATAACCACTTTCATAATGATGGAATGCATAATGCCAGACTACCATAACCACATATCCAAGGCCTCGTGCCAAGACTACAAATAAGATTTTTCCAAGGCCTTGTGTCAATACACTAGTTTGTCTAATGAGACCTACTGATGCATCGAGGAGATATAGCTGGCTCCACCCATCACTTACTAAGTCCAATTCATTCCCATATGAAAAGGTTTAAACATAACATAATCATTAGTATTAAAAATAGCATAATAAATGTCAATACCTTCTCCATAATCCATGAATGGTATAAAAATAACACATCTACAGTAAAACATAACAAAAAACCTTCAATACAATAAAAAAGTTTTGTATCATAATAAATAAACTTCAAATAAACTTAAAATCCATAAAAGGATGTTGACATAGATGAAATAAAAACTATTTGAGAGAAATACCTCTTTTCTCTAAATCATTGAAAAGTCACACATTTATAAAGGAAGTAATATAAAACGGATTTTTGAATCAATGTGTCCCATACCAAATTGAAACTTTTGAAAAGAAATATCATTTCAAAAAATTCATGTCCATATAAATAAATCCTTAAAATCATTTTTAAAACATGGAAATTAACTAAAAAGATTTAGAAAGCTAAATATTTAAAACATTTCAAATTATGATCTTGATAAAAAGTACCATTCAAAAATTCTAAATATATTCTTTTTGAAATCATTTAAAAGTCACATAATTATAAAATAAAACATTTACATTGATAATATTCCTATAAGCTTGTAAGGGAAGCTTCAGCGATTTTATGACGGCGGAAAATAACCGCACCTACTGTATAAGTTTAAAAAGACATTCTTACCTTAAATTTTTCGAAAAGGATAAAAAGTATCTTTTTTAGAAAACTATGGAAAAATTCCTACCAAAACACATAAGAGTATAAATGAATTTAACCCATTGTCTTTTAATTAGTAAAAATGTTTTTAAATACATTTTTAAGGAACATGGATGTGGATGATAAAGAGATCCTAGTAGATAATTACGTATAAACAACCTTAGATAATAAAGAGATTGTAAAATTAACCCTTACCTTGTAATTTTACTTGGATGGGGGTAGGTTGACCTCCTGTATAATGGTGAAATAATTGTTATTAAATTATACAAGAATAATATACATTAATATGATATCATATAGGATCTTTTAACATTGATTTGTTAATTATATCTTAGTATTATCGTTGTTTCGGGTGTTAAATTACATGTTTTATTTTATTTGTTTTGATGCGTAAGACATGTTTTTCATGGATAGGATGTATCTTATTTAAACCCAGAATTATATCAAGTCCTTAAACATTATTTTTAATCATCAAATGAGAAATATACTTGAATGGATACTATGGAGAATGAATCTCATCACGTTTGTGGAGACAATAATCCGTACGAACACATGAGCAACAATATCATTATTTTGATATTAAAATAATATATAATTGGATGGTATATCATATATACCAAATCATTATCATGTTATATTTTTTATTTACATGAATTACACATCATTATTATACCCATCCAAATAATAATTTATTGAATAACAAATACACCACGACGTGGAGACGGTATGCCGTACGTACGCACGTATAGTGACATTCCATTCATAGGATTGATAGAATACCAAAATATGGTTATAACATGATTATAATGACATCAAATTATATATAATATACTGGAGTTATTATTTTATAATGGTAATAATAATGAAAGAATAAGTGAAAGAAGAAAGGAACTTGAAAAAGGGTGGTGAAATCATTATCTCTTCTTTGGGTTCATCCTTTTTATTTGATCAAAATGATCCATAGGATGGCATTCTGACAAAAAAAAGAATTTAGGTTGTATTTAGGGAAGTTTAGAGAGTATTTGGGCAGGGGTTGGCCGAACCAAAATGCTTTGAGGGTGTGAATTAATGAGAAGGGGGAATGCCCTTTTATAAGAGGGGTGAGGGGAACCTTTGGAAAAGTTAGAAATATTATTTTATAATAAATTCATATTCAGTTTATAATGGATAAAAAGTAGATTATTTAAAGGTTAAGGTGGGTATAGGTCAAACAAAACCCAACCAATAGCTTTTAGACAGGTTTGGGTCACTATATTAACCATATCTTTAAGTATTAACTCATAGTTAATTAGTTTCACTTTTACAATGTCTCTTTGTATTTTTATATATTATGGTTAATAAACTTACTATATACATCCAAGAGACCCCAATGTAGTCCATTAAAGATAAAACTATAATGATATAAGACTCTTACCCAAACCATAGATTTTTAGGAATTTAATATCAATTAATAATATAATATTTGTTTTAAAAACTATTTTATGTCAATTTTGACACTATGGGGTATTTTGTTTTTGATAATTTCATAATAGCATTATTACATCGAACCAAATTTATATAATCAATCATTATATGTCTTATTAGCCTAAAAATATATTTTAATTCATAAAAAGTCTCAAATTATATTTATTTGCATATTTATAATATCAATTATTTTAATTTTTTACTATTATGGTAATTACTACATCATCATTGTGTCATAAATAAATTAATTATTTATTGTCTAAAAATTATAAATAAAATATCATTATTTATGAAATATTTTTATCTTTCTAATGAATATTTATAATATAAAATTAAACATATATAACTCTATGTAAAAAATGTTTTTCTAAAAGATATATTCTTATGTCATTTTTGTATTTATTTTAACTTATTTAATATAAAGTGTCATTGTCACTTACAAGTTGCTCTATGGGGACCAAAAATTGACCCAAAGATGCCCAGGGTTGGACACGTATCAACCAATATGGTTAGTACACGTTTTAGGGTAATTATTTATTATTATAATATTATTTTTTAACCCTTATTTACCAGATTTACCCTTTAACCATGGTAAACAAAATATTTACCGAAGTAATTATTCAAAATGTCTTAAAATAAAAGATAACTATTTACAAAATTTGAACATCCTGATTCTAAATATGGAATCAATTTTTTCAAATTCCAAACACAGAAGTGGAAAAAATTAATTTAAAATTAATTCCCGCTGTCAAAACAAAAAGCGTCTTTTTAAGATATAATAACTATCAAAAGATTGACACTTTTTTTATGTCCGGTTTAATTGTAAAATTATGTCTAATGACCAAAATTGTATGAAATTTTAAAAATATATTCTAAATTTACTTTAAAACCACTCAAATTCATAATTTATAACTACTATTTATTTTCATTAAAAAGTCGTTTTAATTAAAATTTAGTAATTTTCACTATTCATCAAAATAGAAAAGTTATCTGAAAAGTACCAAAATTTCACCCTAGGATAAATTAGATATTCCGAATCGAAAAATGAAGTCCATTTTGAGAGATAAAATATATAAAATTTTAAAATGTATGTATTACTATTCATTACGGCTAGTTTGATTGGTTGTAGTGTGTGTTAGAACTCGAAGTTGCGTACATCACTCTCTACTATATTATTCAAAGAGAAGCATACCATGGAAGATTGGGGTGTTAAATTGTAAATATTTGATTTCCCCATTCTAAATAACATATTTATTTTTTCAAATAAATTATTAAAATATTGGATTTAAAAAGGGTTCACTATTAATGTTCGTAAAAGTGCATTTTTGAAAAATATTTCTTTTGTCTGAAAAAATTAAATTTGGTATTACATTATGTAAAAGAAAATCATAATATGGATTCTAAAATTATAAGTATTATATAATGTTTAAAATTTAGTTAATATTATTCATAACCTCTTTTGAACAGCTTGTTTGGTATGTCATGGTGCGCTTGAACTCGGTGTTGCATGTAGTGCAAGTTATTGAATTATTTTAAAGAAATAACACACTATGAAATATTTGGGTCTTATATTCTCCCCACCATCAATATATTGCGTCCTCGCAATTTGATATTCTTCTTCGAAAATAAAGTTTGAAAATAGAAACTATCTTTGTGGGAAAACACACATCCGAAATTTGGTTAATAAAACTTATTCTTAATAAGAGGAAAAGAGAAATGAAAGGGTGAACACCAAATGATGATCTCGATTAGGACAACATTGGTGGAAATTAGAGACATATAATTGGAGGAAAATGTAAATATTTTTAGGTGGTGATTGAGGTCATCAATCTTAAACAATTTTAAAATTGAGGTCCTTAAATTCAGCATTCTATGAGGATTTAAAATTCCATCGGTTCAAAAAAACATAAGGTATTAGGATAACAAATTTTTTTATTTTAAGATCCCTTCACTAATGTATAAGAATTAATTTCTTCATTTAAAAAGAGAAGAATAAAAATATATACTTGACAATAGTGTCTCATCCATTAACTATGTTCTACCACAAACTCATCTTTCACTCTAAAAGATAATAGAACTAAAAAATAATATTCTATTTATCCTATTTGTATAGGGTTAAAAAATGAATTTATAATTCATCTAGAAGAACCATTAAAAACGACATTATTCAATCCAGGACATCAAGTGGGTCAGTGGTAGGTGATACAACCTTGTCGCCCTTCAGTTGTGGGTTCAAGTCTCGCAGCCTTGTCGGACGCGACAGGTTGCCGCATGACCTCCGGGTTGTCCTTTTATGGCAATCCAAAATAATCCAAACTAGAACTATCTAAAATACTTCAATTCAAAATTTATAAGGAAAACAAAATGAAGATCCTTTTTGCGGCCTAATAACATGTGAACACCTTCATCATGTATTCTCTTAAAACAATGTAACATCCTTAATTACCATAAAACCTTATTGATTACATTCATGATCCCTTATTACTTAAAGAATAATGGATATACACCTTCAATCCAAAGATGTTGTGAACCCCAACAATGATGGAATATACAAATCAGTAATCAATTTCAAGGTAGTCAAGAATATCTAATATAATTTATCCAAATCAAACATGTATTATTCTAAAATAACTACCTCGGTATCAGAACCATATTATGGTTTATATTTCTCTCAACCATATATTTTCAAAAAAATTATCTTGATATTGAGTCACTTTTCATTGTTCCACACAATCTCATGTCCGTAATGAAATAGTACTACAGTACAATCCTTATATACTCCATAATTATTAATACAAGTACATTGTTGATACAAAACATAAATGACATAAGAACTATAATCATTACTCTTCATCTGTGGTAGTATCATAACATGATTATTATCTAATAGAATCATTTGTGGCATAGTCTGATGACTGGGACATAGGTTCACAGAGTGTCTAAACTCCTTGCAAATAAATCATTGTACATTTGAAACCATTTTCGTACCCTTGCAGTCACGTACTTTTTGCCCTTTTCCTCCACACTTATAAAAAACTCCCATTCCTTTTAGGCAAGTTACAGGGTGTTTATTCCCAAAGTTACCACATATGAGAAAATTATTCATTTCTCTATTCCCTTTATCCATCTTTCTATTTCCCATCCATTTCTTCTCTCGCTTCCCTTCAAAGCCATAGGACTCAGAAAACTCTTTACTTATCTTATCAAGACATGATATTATTTCTTCATATGATGATAATAAATGGGAGAATATTTCTATTATGAATTATGGCTTAAGACCATTAAAGATATGATCCTTATTTCTATTTGGATCATTTACATTGCTGGAGTTCTCATTCCTTCTACTGGGTGCCATTTCTAAACAATGGCATAAACTAGATCAGTTTATGAATCAAAATACATAATTCCATTCTTATAAAATACTTAACATAAATTGAACTATTTTTGGATATAATCCAAAATCATAAAAATGTTTTCTTTGAAGAATTATATACTCATAAACCCTTCATACTGATTTGTAATGAAAATGAGAGTTATCCTAAGCATATCCCCCGGGAGTGTCATAACCAAGAGTGCAGCAAGGCCCATTGTTGTGCACCAGTTCTCGTTCAAGTCTAGCTCAAAGCGGTGTTTTCGGGTTTTACCCCTAATTACATCTATGCTAGAGACGCCTCTACCTTCTTGTATGCAGACATGGATGTATTGCTCGGAATACTCACAAAATCTCTACAATACCAAAATTCTAGGAAGTTCTTCTATACTAATCCTCAAAGTCCATCATAAATCTATGTGTTCTAATCAGATTTTATCTAAATATATCTTCCAAGTATTGTACTAAACATCCTCTGATACCAACTGTAACGCCCCGAACCTAGTTACCCAGAGTCGGTGCATTATTACATAACATTTAAATGATCACAAGAAAGATCAAGTCTCGAATGACCGATTATTTTAGTAGCCTTGTAATAACTAGATACTTTCATAAATTTTACATTACATCATAAAATGAAAACTAAAACAATAGAGTCTCCACAGTCGACACTTTTATCCCCTCACACTATCCCTTGAGATCATTACATAATTTACTTCATCACATCCTGGGAAAAATAAAACATAGAAAAGGGGTGAGATCAAATGCCCAGTAAGGATAACAGTATAGAGAAAACTTTCATAAATAAGAATAAACATTTAAGGAAATGTATAACTAAAAAAAATCCTTTTAAAATTGAAATTCAACATAGTATGGAAAAAATAAAATGAAATAATGCCATTTACTTATTCACTGGATATTCTACTAATTGAATAATCACAGGCAATATCAATAACCACTTTCATAATGATGGAATGCATAATTCCAGACTATCAGAACCATATAGCCAAGGCCTCGTGCCAAGACTACAAATAAGATTTTGCCAAGGCCTTGTGAAAAGACAGTAGTTTGTATCATGAGACCTACTGATGTATCGAGGAGCAATAGAGAGCTCCACCTGTTACTTACTATGTCCAATGCAATCCCATATGAAAAGGTTTAAACATAACATAATCATTCGTATTAAAACTAGCATATGAAATGTCAATACTTTCTCCATAAAACATGAATGGTATAAAAATAACACATCCACAGTAAAACATATCACAAAACCTTCAATACAATACAAAATTTTTGTATTATAATAAATCAACTTCAAATAAGCTTCAAATCCATCAAAGGATGTTGAAATAGATGAAATCAAAACTATTTGAGAGAAATATCTCTTTTCTCAAAATCATTGAAAAGTCACACATTTATAAAGGAAGAAATTTAAAAGCATTTTTTGAATCAAAGTGTCCCATACCACTTTGAAACTTTTGAAAAGAAATATCATTTCAAAACATTAATGTCCATATAAATAAATCCTGAAAATCATTTTCAAAACATGGACATTAATTAAAAAGATTTGGAAAGATAAATCTTTAAAACATTTAAAATTATTATCTTGATAAAGAGTAACTTTCACAAATTCTTAAAATATTCATTTTGAAATCATTTAAAAGTAACATAATTATAAATTAAAACATTTAATTTGAAAATATTCTTATAATCTTGTAAGGGAAGCTTCAGCATTTTATAACAGCCAAAAATAACCACACCCGCCGTATAAGTTTAAAAAGACATTCTTACCATAAATTTGTCGAAAATGTTAAAAAGTACCTTGTTTGGAAAATGAAGGAAATATTCCTTTCAAATTACATAAGGTTACAAATTACTTTAACCCATTGTGTAGTAATTATTAAAAATGTTTTTAAATACATTTTTAAGGAATATGGATGTGGATGATAAAGAGATCCCAATAGATAATTACGTATAAACAACCTTGGATAATAAAGAGATTGTAAAATTAACCCTTACCTTGTACTTTTCCTTGGTTGGGAGTAGGTTAACATCCTATATAATGGTGAAATAATTGTTATTAAATTATACAAGAATCATATACATTAATATGATATCATATATGATCTTTTAACGTTGATTTGTTAATAATATCTTACTATTATCGTTGTTTCGGGTGTTAACTTACTCATTTTATTTTTTATGTTTTGTTATGTAAGCCATGTTTGTAATGGATAGATTGTAAATTATTCATATACATAATGATATCAAGTCCTTAAACATTATTTTTAATCATCAAATGAGAATTATACTTGAATGGATACGATGGAGAATGAATCTCATCGCGTTCATGGAGACGGTAGTCCGTACGTACACACGAGCGACAATATCATTCTTTTGATATTAAAATAATATATAATAGTATGGTATATCATATATACCGAATAATTATCATGTTATATTTATTATTTACATGAATTACACATCATTATTATACCCATCCAAATAATAATTTATTTAATAATAATTACACCATGACGTGGAGACGGTATGTCGTACGTACGCACGTATGGTGACATGTCATTCAGAGGATTGATAGAATATTTAAATATGGTTATAACTTATTTATAATAACATAAAAGTATATATAATATACTGGAGTTATTATTTTATAATGGTAATAAAAAGGAAAGAAGAAGTGGAAGAAGAATGGAACATGAAAAGGGGTGGTGAAATCATTATCGCTTCTTCAGTTTCTTCCTTTTGATTTGACCAAAAGGGCACCTTAGGTTGGCTTTCTGATCAAACTAAAGACTCTAGGTTTTATTGAGAGAAGTTTAGAGAGTATTTTGGAAGGTTTTTTCCGAACCAAAAGGCTTTGAAGGTGTGAATTAATGAGAAGGGGGAGTGCACTTTTATAAGACGGGTGAGAGGCACCTTTGGAAAAGCTATAAATATTATTTAATAATAAATTTTTATTCGGTTTCTATGGCTCCAAAGTGTATTATTTAAAGTTCAAGAAGATTATAGGTCTGAAACCACTCAACCATTATAATTTAGATAGATTTGGGTCACTATATTAACCTTATCATTAAGTATTAACTCTTAGTTAATTAGTTTCACTTCAATAATGTCTCTTTGTATTTTTATATTATATGGTTAATAAACATACTATATAAATCCAAGATACCCCCTAGTGGTCCATTAATGATACACATATCATGATATAAGTCTCTTGGTCGAACCTTAGATTTTTAGGAATTTAATATCAATTAATAATATAATATTTGTTTTAAAAACTCTTTTATGTCAATTTTGACACTATTGGGTTTTTTTTGATAAATTCATAACATCATTATTACATCAAACCAAATTTATATAATAAATCCTAATATTTCATATTAACCTAGAAAATTATTTTAATTCATAAAAAGTCTCAAAGTTTATTTATTTGGGTATTTATAATATCAATTATTTTAATTTTTCACTATTATTGTAATTACTGCATCACCATTGTGTCATAAATAAATTAAATTATTTATTTTTTAAAAATTATAAATTAAATATAATTATGTAGGAAATATTTTTATCTTTCTAATTAATATTTATAATCGAAAATCCAACATATATAACCCTAGTTAAAAAAGTTTTTCTAAAAGATATATGCTTATGTCATTTTTATATTTATTTTAACTTAATTAATATAAAGTGTTATTATCACTTAAAAGTGACTCCATGGGGTCCAAAAATTGACCAAAAAATACCCATGGTCGGAAATTTATCAATCAATAATGTTAGGACACGTTTTAGGGTAATTTTTTATTATTATAATATTATGGTTTAACCATTTTTTACCGGATTTTCCCTTTATCCATGGTAAATAAAATATTTACCGAAGTAATTATTCAAAATTTCTTAAACAAAGTTACATATTTACACATTTTGAACATCCAGATTCCAAATATGTAATACATTTTTCCAAATTCCAAACACAGATGTGGAAAAATTAATTTAAAATTAATTCCCGCTGTCAAAAAAAGCGTGTTTTTAAGATATATTAACTATCAAAAGATTGACACTTTTTTATGTCCAGTTTAATTGTAAAATTATGTCCAATGACCAAAATTGAATTAAATGGTAAAAATATATTCTATTTTCATTTTAAAACCACACAAATTCATAATTTATCACTACTAATTATTTTGATTAAAAAAGTTGTTTTTAAATATAATTTTGTAATTTTCACTATTCATCAAAATATACAAGTTATCTGAAAAGTACCAAAATTTCACCGCAGGATAAATTCAATATTCTGAATCCAAAAATGAAGTCCATTTTGAGAGATAAAATTTATAAAATTTTAAAAATCATGTATTACTATTCATTACGGTTAGTTTGATTGGTTGTAGTGTGTGTTAGAACTTGAAGTTGCATACAACACACATTACTGTATTATTCAAAGAGAAGCGTACCATGGATGCTAGAGGTGTTACATTGTAAATTTTTGATGTCCCCATTCTAATGAATATATTTATTCATTCAAATACATGTTTAAAATATTGGATTTAAAAAGGGATCATTATTAATGTTTGTAAAAGTGTATTTTGAAAAATACATCTTTTATGTGAAAAAAATGAATTTTTTATTACATTATGTATAAGAAACTCATAATATGGATTCTAAAATAATAATAATTATATAAAGTTTACAATTTAGTTAATACTATTCATAACATCTTTGGAACAACTTTTTCGGAAAGTCATGGTGCGCTTGAACTCGGTGTTTCATGTAGTGCAAGTTATTGAATTATTTTGAATAAATAACACACTATGAAATCTTGTGGTGTTACAGATCAAAACATTATTAAATATATTTTAAAATTCTATTAATAGTTATATAATTAAACTAAATTTCAAAAATTAGTAATAACAACTCACATAATCAGAAACATTGTTTTTTAATGAATTTTTTCAAATCCTAATTTTTTTTATATATGATAATGTTTTAAAACTAAAATGTGAATTAAATAAATAATATCCCTAATACGTATCTAACTAGGTGCATAATAATGAAAATATTAATGTTCCAAGTAATGAAAAAGTCAAGAATGGGGTTCTTTTTTGTTATATTACAACTAGGTACAATTGTTGATGAACTATACCCACATATAGTTTGTAGATATGGATTTATTACTATGAAAACCACCTAATAAACACCTCAAAAAAATAAATTATTCTCTTATATACATAGATTAATCCTTAAATTATATCATAGGGTTATATTCTCAAATCTATGTTTTCTAAAATCTAGTTCCCATGGTGTCTACTACCAATATTATGATACCTACTCTATATACCCTAAGTAGCAAAGAGTCTCTTGCTACATTATTACATTTGAATAAGATAAATGAAATTTAATCCAAGAGGAATATATAGTTTATAAGTATTGTTAAAATAGATTCTAACATGAATCACACATTATAATTGATAACATAAATAGAACATAATATTTTCGTGGAGTTCATAGTTATTTTTCACTCTATAATCTTTAAAATAAATCAAAATACATATACTATCATTATTGGGAGATAGAATTCAGAATTTTGTTATCTCAATTGGCCAGTAGAGGTATGAGTATGATTTAATTTATGTATAAAAAATTAAATAAATATATAATGGTTTATATATAAATTACATTATATTTATTAAATAGTCTATGAATAAAATGGAAGGAATAAATACATGTAAATGGTCCAATTTACGTAATTACATAATCATGAACAGTTTATATAGATATTACAACTAATATAAGAATCTAATGGAAATTAATAAATGATATTATGACAAGGTAATTCAAGATACAAAACATCTAAAAGATACAATTAAGTGAGTGTACAATTCAATTTAAATATATTGGTAAAAATCCATCTAATTTGTCCAACTGAGTTTTCTTATCACACTTATTGATGCATTAATAGGATATCTATAATTAGTCACCTTATATTGATTAATAATACAAATTATATACTCATATGAATGGGTTGAAACATAATCAACATAGACATTCAAATTCTAAAATTTGCGTACAAAATGTTAAAACATACCATTATCAAATAAACACAATCCTAAACCATCTTGAGTAAATGGATGAATATTAATGAAATTAAAAAACATTAATAAAACTAACCATAAAACATTCAAATAAAGAATATAGAATATAATGATACAAAATTTACTTCCTAAATAATATACAAAATAAATTTCGGATGTTGTTGATGAAAAGAAATACCATAAAAATGTCATTAAAAACAATATTTTTGACAATAACTACATTGTTTTTAAAATATAATTATTAAAATAAGAAAATAAAAAAAATTCATCATAAAATTTATTAAATATATTATTTTTATTATATAATGTACACTTTAAAAAATGGAGTGTATAGAAAGATGAGAAATTATATCTATGATGTAAACTTGAAAAAAAATATTCCATTCACATTTTTTATTAACGAAAAATGAGCCTTGTTTGGAAAATGAATCAAATATTATATTTCAAAAAATTAAAAAGGTATAAAATTGTTAAAATTTTATTAGTTAATCAATTATTAATTTTTATAAATACATTTTAACATATTTTAAAAAAAACCTAGTTCATGATAAAAAGGCATTTTCAACTGAAAAGTGAAATAATGTTACCTTTTGAAAAAATTATTATATCAATCATTTTATGAACTATAAATGTAAAATTTGTATTTTTAAATTAAAATATAATTAATAAATAAGGGATACTATAATATATCATTTTTTAATAGTAATATCATATAATTCAATCAAGGGAGACTTAAATGTAAATAGTCCCAAATAATGATGGGAATGTGAATTAAACAATTTTCACTAAGGTAACATTGATATAATAAGTTTCAAGGATAATATAATATAAAATAGAAATTTCTATTAAAATTATGAGTTTTATGATATAAAATAAAAAAAAATTATTATATTAAACACCAAAAGGAGGAAGATGTGAATGTGGTAGAAGTCTTATGGAAGTAAAAGTGAGATGAGAAAAACTTACCACATCCTTAATATCTTTATATGTGTCTAAACCTAATTTATAAAAAAAATATTTAAATTATAAATTAATTATAGAAGAATGTGAATTTATATCATTCTATATAATATTTAATTGTAGTCTTTTAACACACATTTAATGAAAATTATTTCTCCAAATCACTATTTAGGTGATAATTGTTTCATTTGACATGTATAACTTGGTTTTGTAATTTCTATCCATTTAAATTGATCATGGTTAAATAATCCACATAATTTATAACATTATATTAATATAATATATATTAAATATATACTTATTTATAGTAACCAATAAGGGTTAGAGATAGAATAATTATTAAACTATCAATAGAGACTGTAAGATATGTGTATGCATGACTGTTGTATCCATTTTTATAGATTGATAACATAAAATATTATGAAATATTAATTAAGTGTGATTGAATTATTATTATTTTATATATGTATTATATATTCATACCATATGTCTTTATTAGGTTCCATGTTAAAATTAAATAAAAAACACTTATCATGGCAATGTGGAAGCAGTAGTCAACAAGTATGCACGAGCAACATTATTATATTACAATAGATTGGAATGTAAAAATTAAATGTTGTATTATATTTATAAGGCCCCAGCCTTAAACCTTACTTAATCTTGAGTTATTAGAAGAGTACACATTGAGGATCTTTTCGGGTTTAGAGTTTTAGAGAATTAGATCATAAAACTTGAATTACATTCCATATATAAACAAAGTGGTTACATAAAGATAGTATTCTTCTTTCCCATCAATGGAAGCATATTTAAAATAAAACATGGATTCTTTCTTGACACTTCCTTGATACTACCGTAATATCATGTACCTTTCCCTTGACCTGTGAAAAACATTTCAAAAAAACTTGCGATGAGCATAAAAAGAGCAGTAAGGGATATAAAAATATGGAAAGGAATCATGGGTACATATATACATAAGAATGAAATCATACTTTACCCATAAAACATAAGCACTTTAACGCACCTCATCAAATCATGAATAAATCATAGAAATCATAAGACATAAAGGTAACTTGAGGCATTCATAACATTCTTAAGTAGGGAGTAACCCTCTTGGTTACGTTTGGAATACCCATCACAGTATAATCCCTAAATCTCTTCGGAGAAACCTTAACGTTTCACTCCTTCATGTTACCCAATGCATTGGAGAGCTATATCGGGCTCACCCGCCCTTAGTTTATCGCGGAACCACCCGTCTTCATAATAATGCCCAAGAACCTCAACATAATCGTACCACATAAAACATGCATAAATGAAACATAACATTTCCACCTTTCAATCATAAGATATCAATAAAACACATTGATATAAAAACATTATGAAAACCATTTTCAAGACGAAAATAAAATAAAATTAAAACATAGTATTTATATTTCTTTTAAAAAAGGGTATGGATTGTAGAGGAAGCCAAAACTCAAATAATTGTCACGGCGGCGGAGAAGACATTGTTGCCGCATACGTACGAAAAAAACATTCCTTTTTGTCGTTTATTAAACACTTCTTATAAAAAGTAATCCTTTTGAATAAAAGTAAAAGACAAAGGGGTTTATACACCATATAAAAGAAGGTTTTGTATAAAACAAAATATGCCTCAATGAAAGGAGATTGAGACGACGTCCCATACAAAGACGATATCCTTGGTTTAAGGATAAATCAATTACATAATTATGTGTGACAAACTAATACACCAAATATAAGTGGATATTATGTGTAAAATAATCAAAGGTCATTCACACATATTCAAAGGATGACATATTCAATAACTACATGTTGAACCCAAAGAAATCGAAATTGGGTTAAGAAGTTCCCTTGACAGCCTAACGGCGTCACATCAAAATGAGTTGATGAGTGATAAAAAAGGGTATCTAATCACGTGGACATAAAATTTACATCAATAAGGATATATGAGGACATATCCCAACATAAAAATATGTAAATTAAAAGTCCCAACAAAATAAGTCTTTTAAAAAGAGGAGGGTGAAAGGTTCCTTTACCGACATGGGTATCTTTCGAAACATACACCTCCTGAAATAAGAACAATAAAACATTGATGTAAATACTCATAAAAGAAATTATATTACACAATGAGTAAAATAATGGGCATCACATACACCACTAAAAGGAAATTGCAGAAAATGTAACATAAATCCCACGGGAATAAAAGTGAGATGAAAAATCTCTTACGAAAACTCGGCAGCCTAACAGCGCCACATAAAACTTACAAAAATGGATTGATGAGATAAAATAGGGTATCTCATCATATTAACATAATGTTTATAGAAAGATTAATATAAAATAACATCCCCCAACATAACAAAGAGGAGCTTAAAAGAAGTGACATAAAGGAGTGTACTTAAAAAGAAAGAGATAGGTTAGATCTCTTACGAAAATTCGGCAGCCTAACGGCGCCACTCAAAACTTCCAAAACGGATTTCTGAGAGGGAATAGGGTCTCTCATCACATGACCATAAAAATTAAAGTAATATTAATATAAAATAACATCCCAATAACAAGAAAGATGATCTTTAAAAGGAATGACATAAAAGAGTGTACTAAAAAAGAAAGAGAGGAGTAGGATCCCTTAGCTCGGGTCCGACTTGACTCGATCATTCTTTAACATCCTGAATAATAAACTTGAGTTAATTTATACTTTCTTAAGAACCTTTTTAAAGTTCATTATTCCTTTTATATCAATTATTGACATTTTATAAACATTATGTAATCATTTAAGTTAATAATGTTTGTTTTGTCGATATTTGGTTCTTAAGTCAAAAGTGGACTTTTACAATTACATGTTGTTTGTGTGGTCAATGGTTCATTATATCCAGAATGATATTCATTATTTGGATATAATTTCTATCATATATATCCAGAATATAAATGTATTTATAATATTAAATAATCATTTAGAGGTAATAAATGAAATGCACCGTTCATGGAGATGGTAAGCCGTACGTACGCATGAACGCTACATTCATTTCTTTGTCATATTAATGGAATTAAAACTAAATTAGAGATATTTATATTTTAATTCCAGAATTATATTCATAATTTATATGTAACATACCTTATATATATCCATTATAAATATTTACTTATAATAGTATATTACATTTGGGGATAAGAAATGAAATGCACCGTTCATGGAGACGTTAAGCCGTACGTACGCATGAACGCTACTTTCATTTCTATCTGATACATTAATGGAAAGAAATAATAATGATATATATGTATATTATAATTACAGAATAACATCATATATAATAACTTTAAATCCATCCTTTATACGTCCCACATATGGCATTAATGAATCACATCACTTTAAGGAGGCGGTAGTCCGCACTTCCTTAAATAAAGATATCACATTTACCCATAATGGAAACCATAAAGGTACGCCATAAATGAAAAATACAGAAGCTTAAGTAAAACATAAACATATTGAATATCATATATAAATATATTGACATATTAATGGCCACCTTTGATAGTTTTATATGAGTGTTGAACAATCATCGTTTCGTGAGGCAGAAATTCTCCATCCACGAAAACAGTATGTTCTTTAACCATTATATATAGGTGTGTGTAAGCGTAGCTCGAATAATTATTATAAAAACATCCTAGTATATTTAATATACTGGAGTTGTTATTAAAGAAATTAATAAAAAGGTTTTAGGGGGTTGGAGAGGCAAAATAAAACAAAAGGACTCAAGTGAAGACATTACCATAAAATCGGGAAACTCCCTTTGGATTGAGCTCAATGGCTTCCTTGGGAAGACTTATGCCCAAATTGAGGCTTAAAATAGTAAGAGAGGGCAGTGGAGAGACAAAATGGGCAGAGTTTGGCCGATCCAATGGCTTTTGGAGTGTGGGTAAAGAGGTAGAGGTGGGGGCCTTTTATAAGAGGAGAGGAGGGGCACTCTTGTAATGTTACAAAATGTTACTTTATTTTCAAATGCGTTTCGGATATTAAAGGTCCCAAATTAATTTATTTCGAGGATAGGGTGATAAGGGTTCGAAATAAACTCATCCAATATGTTTTGGACATGTTTAGTTCTTAGATATTACATTATCTTTCCATTTTATTTAAATCGTTAAATAATGAGGTCATCGCTGCATCATCATGATGTCATAAATAATTTAATTTATTTAATGTTTAAAAATTATAAAAAAAATACTATGATGTAGGAAATATTTTTATCTTTCCAATGAATATTTATAGTAAAAAATTTGATTTGTATAACCCCATGTAAAAATTGATTTAGTAAAACATTTCATGTTTGTCTCATTTATACTTTAACTTTAAATAAAAAGATATTAATGTCATTTTCCAACCAAAGTGGCTTCATGGGGTCCCCAAGTTGACCCATGGGTTTTCCGGGTCGTCCATGAAACATAAAATGAGGTTAGGACATGTGTGAAGTTCATTTCATATTATTAAAACAATTATTTTTCCTTAAACTACACTAATTACCTCTAATCGCGATTAAGAATATAAAAGTTACAATTCACCAAAAAAAAATATTTTAATCTCATTGAACCACATTCTAATTCTTAATGACAACCATTAATGTAGGATTTTTGAAATTCAAAACACAGAAGTGGTAAAATTTCATTTAAACGAAAAATCAGTTTTTATAAGTACCACTTAGTGGTTTCACTATTAATCAAAAAATTGAAGTTTTTCAGAAAAATCCCAAAAATTCACCCTAAGCTATATTTGATATTCCGAATTAAAAATGAATTATATTTTATAAAATTCAAAACATATAAGTCACATTAGTTAATTTAATAATTAATTCCTGTTGTCATAGAAAATAGCATGTTTTTATGAAATAATAAGTATCAAAAGATTGACACTAGTTTAAGTCTGATTTCAAAGTGAAATTAATTCCAAAGACCACTATTGGATTTAATGGTAAAAATATATTCTAATTTAAATTTAATACAACTTCAAAATATAATCTAATCATATAAATAAATTATATTAAAAAGAGGTTTTTAATTAAAATACAACATTTTACACTATTCATTAAAAATAATGAACTTTATCAGAAAGATACCAAAAATTTACACAAGGCAAATTTTGAAGTCCCAATTCTTAAGAAGAGATTTATTTGGTCTAATAGAATGTATAAGAATGAACAACACTATATTTAATGACGTTTCACCATCAAAAGGTGATAAGTGAACCTTTAGTGAAAACTAGGGCATATATGCCTAAAATTGAATTCATTCCGTATTTCAAGCCTTTATATTTTATTGGATAAATGTAAAAACATTTAAAAACATATATAATCATATTTTAGTTATATATATCCATTCTCGTTAATACAACGGCTACATGTTAACAACCATTTAAAATAATATTATTTTATTATTAGAGTGCAACGTAAGATTCCCAAGAAACTCGTTATTGCGTGTTGGGTACGCCATCGAGCATAGCGTCCCCATTAAAGTTATATTAATATTTTATTCACAAATATGGATAAATATGAAAATTTCATATTCTTTATTTACCTCGGGTGTTACATCCTTCTCCCCTTTTGGGAAATGCGCCCTCACAATTTTTAAAATTGAGCTTGGAAACATCTTTGAAAGTCCCATATCGGAACAAGAGTCGGTAAAATAATCACTGTAAAATAAAGAAAGATGTGTACAAAGGTCACCTGAGCTAACCCATACTAGGATTCAAAGTATGAAAATATGGACATGGAGTAAAAAACAAGGGTCATGATCTGATGGACAGTGATAGAAACATGTTTAGGAGAATGTTAACCACGAGAAAATCACAAACTTGTGATGGGTTAAACGGTATTCGATTCCCTAGTAGGAAAAGTTAATAGACAACATTTTTGTTTTAAGTTACTTTTTATTGAGGAATTTATTCATAAGTAAACATAATCACTTATCATGTTGACATTCAAATATTATTAGATTCCTTACACAAACTCATATTTTCTCCAAAAGATGAGTATTTATGAAGACTTGTTCACATTAAGATTACTATAATCAACTTCTAGAGAATCACCTAATCCAAAAAAGAGAACAATATACTTCCCATGACTTTAGAAATTAACCAAAACCAAAACCAAAAAGGCTAGAACAAGATCAGATAATCCAGAAAAGGATAACCCTTTATAAAAAGAAAAGCTATGCTTAATCTCCAAAATTTGTCCAACAAAACCCAAAGTTCAATGAGGACCATTAGATAAACAATTTTTCCATAAAATTCTTCAATGTAAACCAAACTATGGTTGAAACCCAAATATTTGAAGGATTTAGTCACATAGTCTTCCATGTTAAATCTTAACATTTATCTCCAAACAACATCAGTTGCTTCAAAAATCTCGTATAGAAAAGTAATTAACCTATTCACATATCATCCATGATAGGATAATCATTTTCATAAATAACCCAAAATCAACTTACTCTTAATTCATAAAATCATATAAATAGAAAGAATCAGTCAAACTAACCAAAGACTTCATGTATTCCAGTGGTAGGTGATAAATACCAGTCACACTTTGGTTGTGGGTTCGATTCCCGCAGCTTTGTCCGACGCGACGGGTTGTCACACGTTCTGCGTGTTGTCCTTTTTCCAAAACTATATAATTCTTAAAACATCCCCCAAAATGAGATAAAATCTTCAAAAATGATCATAAAATATTTTAACCTCAAGTTTATCTCATTCCTTTCATTTTCCATTATATCATAGAGTAACCCATAATTACCTAAAAAGTAAGGATCATATAAACCCTAATGGTTACCTTAATAATTATTACCTAAATTTACACATCGAGTTTTCCATATCGTACATGATGCATTAGAGAACTCAACAAGGTTGAATTGGTTGATCATGACTCCATGATAGTTGGTTTAGAACAACCATGAGATTCCTCATTGAATCCCCAATCCCATCCAGTCTCTTAATCAGAGAACCACCAAAGTTTCCTTCAAACCCATTGTCACTTTGGTGCCTTCTAGATCCAGCCATTTACTAAAACCAAAAAGGTCAGTGTGAGTATATCAACATAACCATCATGTACTAATGAGGAAGATAAACACTAAGACATACTTACTCATTCACTTTATCTAAATTAGGACTCTTTCTGAAATCCTAACCATTATGGTAATGTCACTTATGCTTAGAGAATAACCTAACCACTAAAGTTATCTAAACCGACATTTGATACCATCTATAAGGCCCCAGCCTTAAACCTTACTTAATCTTGAGTTATTATAAGAGTACACATTGAGGATCTATTCGGGTTTAGAGTTGTAGAAAATTAGATCATGAAACTTGCATTACATTCCACATATAAACAAAGTGGTTACATAAAGATAGTATTCTTCTTTCCCATCAATGGAAACATATTGAAAATAAAACATGGATTCTTTCTTGACACTTCCTTGACACTACCATCATATCATGTACCTTTCCCTTGACTTGTGAAAAACATTTCAAAAAAACATGGGATGAACATAAAAATCTCAGTAAGGGATATAAAAATATGGAAAGGAAACATGGGTACATATATACATAAGAATGAAATCATAGTTTACCCATAAAACATAATCACTTTAACATACATCATCAAATCATGAATAAATCATAGAAATCATAAGACATAAAGGTAATTTGAGGGATTCATAACATTCTTACGTAGGGAGTAACCCTCTTGGTTACGTTTGGAATACCCATCACAGTATATTCCCTAAATCTCTTCGGAGAAACCTTAATGTTTCACTCCATCACATTACCCAATGCATTGAATAGCTATATCGGGCTCACCTGCCCTTAATTTATCATGGAACCACCCTTCTTCATAATAATTCCCAAGAACCTCAACATAATCGCACCACATAACACATGCATAAAGGAAACATAGAATTTCCACCTTTCAATCACAAGATATCAATACAACACATTGGTATAAAAACATTATGAAAACCATTTTCAATACCAAAATAAAATAAAATTAAAACATGGTATTTATTTTTCTTTTAAAAAAAGGTATGGCTTTTATAGGAAGCTGAAACTCAAACAATGGTCACGGTGGCAGAGAAGACGTTTTCACCGCATACATACGAAAAAAACATTCCCTTTTGTCTTTTAGTAAATGCTTCGTATAAAAAATATTCCTTTTGAATAAACGTAAAAGTGAAAGGGTTTTATACACCATATAAAATAAGGTTGTGTATAAAACAAAATATGCCTCAATGAAAGGAGATTGAGACGAAGTCCCATACAAAGACGGTATCCTTGGTTTAAGGATAAATCAATTACATAATTATGTGTGAAAAACGAATACACCAAATATAATTGGATATTAAGTGTAAAATAATCAAAGTTCATTCACACATATTCAAAGGATGACATATTCAATAACTACATGTTAAACCCAAAGAAATCGAAATTGGGTTAAGAAGTTCGCTTGATAGCCTAACGGCGTCACATCAAAATGAGTTGATGAGAGATAAAAATGGTTATCTCATCACATGGACATAAAATTTATATCAATAAGGATATATGAGGACATATCCCAACATAACAATATGTAAATAAAAAGACCCAACAAAATAAGTCTTTTAAAAATAGGAGGGTGAAAGGTTCCCTTACTTGCATGGGTATCTTTTGAAACATACACCTCATGAAAGAAAGACAATACAACATTGATGTAAATACTCATAAAAGAATGTATATTACACAATGAGTAAAATAATGGTCAGTAGACTCACCACTCAAAGGAAATTGTGGAAAATGTAGCATAAATATCACGAGAATAAAAGTGAGATGAAAAATCCCTTACGAAAACTCAGCAGCCTAACGACGCCACATAAAACTCACAAAAATGGATTGATGAGATCAAATAGGGTATCTAATCATATTTACATAAAGTTTATAGAAATATGAATATAAAATAACATCCCCCAACATAACAAATATGATCTTAAAATAAGTGACATAAAGGAGAGTACTTAAAAAGAAAGAGATAGGTTAGATCTCTTACGAAAATTCAGCAGCCTAACGGCGCCACTCAAAACTTCTAAAACGGATTGATGATAGAGAATAGGGTCTCTCATCACATGAACATAAAAATTACAGTAAGATTAATATAAAAGAACATCCCAATAACAAGAAAGATTAGCTTTAAAAGGAATGACATAAAAGAGTGTACTTAAAAAGAAAGAGAGGAGTAGGATCCCTTACCTCGGGTCCGACTTGACATGATCGTTTATTAACGTCATGAATAATAAACTTGAGTTAATTTCTACTTGATTAAGAACCTTTTCCAAGTTCATTATTCCTTTTATATCAATTATTGACATTTTATAAACATTATGTAATCATTTAAGTTAATAATGTTTGTTTTGTCGATATTTGGTTCTGAAGTCAAAAGTGGACTTCTTACAATTACATGTTGTTCATGTGGTCAATGGTTCATTATATCCAGAATGATAATCATGATTTGGATATCATATATATAAAATATATCCATTATATAAATGTATTTATAATATTACATAATCATTTAGAGGTATGAAATGAAATGCACCGTTCATGGAGACGGTAAGCCGTACGTACGCATGAACGCTACATTCATTTCTTTGCCATATTAGTGGAATTAAAAATAAATGAGAGATATTTGTATTTTAATTCCAGAATTATATTCATCATTTATATTTAAAATACCTTATATATATCCATTATAAATATGTACTTATAATAGTATATTACATTTGCGGATAAGAAATGAAATGCACCGTTCATGGAGACGGTAAGCCGTACGTACGCATGAACGATACTTTCATTTCTATCTCATACATTAATGGAAGTAAATAATAATGATATAGAGGTATATTATAATTCCAGAACAAAATCATATATAATAACTTTAAATCCATCCTTTATACGTCCCACATATGGCATTAATGAATCACATCAATTTAAGGGGCGGTAGTCCGCATTTCCTCAAATGAAGATATCGCGTTTACCCATACTGGAAACCATAAAGGTACGCCATAAATGAAAAATACATAAGATTAAGTAAAACATAAACATATTGAATATCATATATAAATATAGTGACATATTAATGGAAACCTTTGATAGTGTTATATGAGTGTTGAACAATCATCGTTTCGTGAGGCATAAATTCGCCATCCACGAAAATAGTATGTTCTATAACCATTACATATAGGTGTGTGTAAGTGTAGCTCGAATCATTCTTATAAAAACATCCTAGTATTTTTTAGATACTAGAGTTGTTATAAAAGAAATGAATAAAAAGATTTTAGGGGGTTGGAGAGGAAAAATAAAACAAAAGGACTCAAGTGAAGACATTACCTTAAAATCGGGTAACTCCCTTTGGTTTGAGCTCAAATGCTTCCTTTGGAAGACTTCTGCCCAAATTGAGGTTTCAAGGAGTAATAGAGGGAAGTGGAGAGAATCAATGGGCAGAGGTTGGCCGAGCCGAAGGCTTTGGGTGTGTGGGTAAGGAGGTAGAGGTGGGGGCCTTTTATAAGAGGAGAGGAGGGGCACTCTTGTAATGTTACAAAATGTTACTTTATTTTTAAAATAGTTTCGGATATTAAAGGTCCAACATTGATTTATATCGAGGATAAGGTGATAAGAGATCTAAATCCACTCATCCAATAGGTTTTGGACATGTGTTGGTCTTAGATATTACATTATCTTTCCATTTTATTTAAATCGTTAAATAATGAGGTCATCGATGCATCATCATGATGTCGTAAATAATTTAATTTATTTAATGTGTGCAAATTATAAAAAAACTACTATGATGTAGGAACTATTTTTAGCTTTCCAATGAATATTTATAGTCAAAAATATGATTTGTATAACCCCTTGTAAAAATTGTTTTAGTAAAATATTTCATGTTTGTCTCATTTATACTTTAACTTTAAATAAAAAGATATTAATGTCATTTTACAAACAAAGTGGGTTAATGGGGTCACCATGTTGACCCATGTGTTGTCCTGGTCGTCCATGACACATAACATGAGGTTATGACATGTGTCAAGTTCATTTCATATTATTAAAACATTTTTTTACCTTAAACTACACTAATTACCTCTAATCACGATTAAGAACATAAAAATTACTATTCACCAAAAAATTATTTTAATCTCATTGAACCACATTATACTTCTTAATGAAAACCATGTATGTAGGATTTTTGAAATTCAAAACACAGAAGTGGTAAAATTTCATTTAAACGAAAAATCAGTTTTTATAAGTACCACATAGTGGTTTCACTATTCATCAAAAATTGAAGTTTTTCAGAAAAATCCCAAAAATTCACCCTAAGCTATATTTGATATTCCGAATTCCAAAATGTATTCTATTTTAAAAAATTCAAAACATATAAGTCACATTAGTTAATTTAATAATTAATTCCCGCTGTCAGAGCAAATAGAGTGTTTTTATGAAACAATAAGTATCAATAGATTGACACTAGTTTAAGTCTGATTTCAAAGTGAAATTAATTCGAAAGACCACTATTTGATTTAATGGTAAAAATATATTCTAATTTCAATTTAAAACAAATTCAAAATATAATCTAATCATATAAATAATTTAGATTAAAAAGAGGTTTTGAATTAAAATACTACATTATACACTATTCATTAAAAAGAATGAACTTTATCGGAAAGATGCCAAAACCTTACACAAAGTAAATTTTGATGTCCCAATTCAAAAGAAGAGATTTATTTGGTCCAATAGAATGTATAAGAGTGAACAAAACTATATTTAATGACGGTTCTCCATCAAAAGGTGATAAGTGAACCTTTAGTGAAAACTAGGGCATATATGCCTAAAATTGAATTCTTTCTGTATTTTAAGCCTTTATCTTTTATTGGATAAATGTAAAAACATTTAAAAACATATATAATCATATTTTAGTTATTTATATCCACTCCCGTTAATACAATGGCTACATTTTAACTACCAATTAAAATAATATTATTTTATTATTAAAGTGCAACGTAAGATTCTCAAGAAACTCGTTGTTGTGTGTTGGATACGCCATCGAGCATAGCATCCCCATTAAAGTTATATTAATATTTTATTCACAAATATGGATAAATATGAAAATTCAATATTCTTTATTTACCTGGGGGTTACATCCTTCCCCCCTTTTGGGAATTGCGTCCTCACTATTTTTAAAATTGAGCTTGGAAATATCTTTGAAAGTCCCACATCAGAATAAGAGTCAGTAAAACAATCACTTTAAAATAAATAAAGATGACTACAAAGGTCACCCGAGTTAACCCATACTTGGATTCCAAGTATGAAAATATGTATAGGGAGTAAAAAAAGGGTCATGTTCTGATGGAGAGTGATAGAAACATGTTTAAAAGAATGTTAACCACGAGAAAATCACAAAATTTTGATGGGTTAAACGGTATTCGATTCCCTTGTAGGAAAAGTTAATAGACAACATTTTTGTTTTAAGTTACTTTTTATTTAGGAATTTATTCATAAGGATACATAATCACTTATCATGTTGACTTTCAACTTTTATTAGATTCCTTACACAAACTCATATTTTCTCCAAAAGACGAGTATTTATGAAGACTTGTTCACATTAAGAGTACTATAATCAACTTCTATAGAATCACCTAATCCACATAAGAGAACTAAATACTTCCCATGACTTTAGACATTAACCAAAACCAAAACAAAAAGGCTAGTACAAGATCAGATATTCCAGAAAAGGATAACCCTATATAAAAAAAATCTATGCTTAATCTCCAAAATTTGTCCAACAAAACCCAAAGTTCAACGAGGACCATTAGATAAACAATTTTTCCATAAAATTCTTCAATGTAAACCAAACTAAGGTTGAAACCCAAATATTTGAAGTATTTAGTCACATATTCTTCCAAGTTAAATCATAACATTTATCTCCAAACAACATCAGTTGCTCCTAAAGTCTCGTATTGAAAAGTAATTAACCTATTCACATATCCTCCATGATAGGTTAATCATTTTCATAAATAACCCAAAATCAACTTACTCTTAATTCATAAAATCATATATAACTAGAAAGAATCAGTCAAACTAACCAGGGACTTCACGTAGTCCAGTGGTAGGCGATAAATACCAGTCGCACTGTGGTTGTGGGTTCGATTCCCGCAGCTTTGTCCGACGCGACGGGTTGTCACACGGTCTGCGTGTTGTCCTTTTTCCAGAACTATATAATTCTTAAAACATCCCCCAAAACGAGATAAAATATTCAAAAATGATCATAACATATTTTAACCTCATGTTTATCTCATTCCTTTCATTTTCCATCATAACATAGAGTAACCCATAATTAACTAAAAAGTAAGGATCATATAAACCCTAATGGTTACCTTAATAATTGTTACCTGAATTTCCACATCGAGTTAGCCATCTCGTACATGATGCATTATAGAACTCACCAAGGTTGAAGTGGTTTATCATGACTCCTTGATATTTTGTTTATAACAACCATGAGATTCCTCATTGAATCCCTCATCTCATCCAGTCTCTTAATCAGAGAACCACCACAGTTTCCTTCAAACCCATTGTCACTTTGGTGCCGGCTAGATACAACCATTTACTAAACCCAAAAAGGTCAGTGTGAGTATATCAACATAACCATCATGTACTAATGAGGAAGATAAACACTAAGATTTACTTACTCATTCACTTTATCTAAAACTAGGACTCTTTCTGAAATCCTAACCATTATGGTAATGTCACTTGTGCTTAGAGAATAACCTAACCTCTAAAGTTATCTAACCTACATTTGATACCAACTATAAGGCCCCAGCCTTAAACCTTACTTAATCTTGAGTTATTACAAGAGTACACATTGAGGATCTTTTCGGGTTTAGAGTTTTAGATAGTTAGATCATGAAACTTGCATTACATTCCACATATAAACAAAGTGGTTACATAAAGATAGTATTCTTCTTTCCCATCAATGGAAACATATTGAAAATAAAACATGGATTCTTTCTTGACACTTCCTTGACACTACCATCATATCTTGTACCTTTCCCATGACTTGTGAAAAACATTTCAAAAAAACTTGGGATGAGCATAAAAAGCTCAGTACGGGATATAAAAATATGGAAAGGAAACATGGGTACATATATACATAAGAATGAAATCATACTTTACCCATATAACATAATCACTTTAACATACATCATCAAATCATGAATAAATCATAGAAATCATAAGACATAAAGGTAACTTGAGGCATTCATAACATTCTTACGTAGGGAGTAACCCTCTTGGTTATGTTTGGAATACCCATCACAGTATATTCCCTAAATCTCTTCGGAGAAACCTTAAAGTTTCACTCCTTCGCATTACCCAATGCATGGGAGAGCTATATCGGGCTCACCCGCCCTTATTTTATCACGTAACCACCCTTCTTCATAATAATTCCCAAGAACCTCAACATAATCGCACCACATAACACATGCATAAAGGAAACATAGAATTTCCACATTTCAATCACAAGATATCAATACAACACATTGATATAAAAACATTATGAAAACCATTTTCAATACCAAAATAAAAGAAAAGTAAAACATGGAATTTATTTTTCTTTTTAAAAAAAGTTATGGCTTTTAGAGGAAGCAGAAACTCAAATAATGGTCACGGTGGCGGAGAAGACTTTGTCCCCGCATACGTACGAAAAAAACATTCCCTTTTGACGTTTAGTAAACGCTTCGTATAAAAAAGATTCCTTTTGAATAAACGTAAATATCAAAGGGGTTTATACACTATATAAAAGAAGGTTGTGTATAAAACAAAATATGCCTCAATGAAAGGAGATTGAGACGAAGTCCCATACAAAGACGATATCCTTGGTTTAAGGACAAATCAATTACATAATTATGTGTGACAAACGAATACACCAAATATAATTGGATATTATGTGTAAAATAATCAAATTTCATTCACACATATACAAAGGATGACATATTCAATAACTACATGTTGGACCCAATGAAATCAAAATTGGGTTAAGAAGTTCCCTTGATAGCCTAACAGCGTCACATTAAAATGAGTTGATGAGAGATAAAAAAGGGTATCTCATAACTTGGACATAAAATTTAAATCAATAAGGATATATGAGGACATATCCCAACATAAAAATATGTAAATAAAAAGTCCCAACAAAATAAGTCTTTTAAAAAGAGGAGGGTGAAAGGTTCCCTTACCGACATGAGTATCTTTCGAAACATACACCTCGTGAAAGAAGGACAATACAACATTGATGTAAATACTCATAAAAGAATGTATATTACACAATGAGTAAAATAATGGGCAGTACATACACCACTCAAGGGAAATTTTGGAAAATGTAGTATAAATATCACGGGAATAAAAGCGAGATGAAAAATCCCTTACGAAAACTCAGCAGCCTAACGGCGCCTCATACAACTTACAAAAATGGATTGATTAGATCAAATAGGGTATCTCATCATATTAACATAAAGTTTATAGAAAGATTAATAGAATATAACATCCCCAAAAATAACAAATAGGAGATCAAAAGAAGTGACATAAAGGAGAGTACTTAAAAAGAAAGAGATAGGTTAGATCTCTTACGAAAATTCGGTAGCCTAACGGCGCCACTCAAAACTTCCAAAATGGATTGATGAGAGAGAATAGGGTCTCTCATCACATGAACATAAAAATTACATTAAGATTAATATAAAATAATATCCCAATAACAAGAAATATTATCTTTAAAAGGAATGACATAAAAGAGTGTACTTAAAAATAAAGAGAGGAGTAGGATCCCTTACCTCGGGTCCGACTTGACTCGATCGTTCTTTAACGTCCTGAATAATAAACTTGAGTTAATTTTGACTTGATTAAGAACCTTTTTCAAGTTCATTATTCCTTTTATATCAATTATTGACATTTTATAAACATTATGTAATCATTTAAGTTAATAATGTTTGTTTTGTCGATATTTGGTTCTTAAGTCAAAAGTGGTCTTCTTACAATTACATGTTATTCGTGTGGTCAATGGTTCATTATATCCATAATGATATTAATGATTTGGATATCATATATATCATATATATCCAGAATATACATGTATTTATAATATCACATAATCATTTAGAGGTAAGAAATGAAATGCACCGTTCATGGAGACGGTAAGCCGTACGTACGCATGAACGCTACTTTCATTTCTTTGTCATATTAATGGAATTAAAACTAAATGAGAGGTATGTATATTTTAATTCCAGAATTATATTCATCATTTATATGTAACATACCTTATATATATCCATTATAAATATGTACTTATAATAGTACATTACATTTTGGGATAAGAAATGAAATTCACCGTTCATGGAGACGGTAAGCCATACGTACGCATGAACACTACTTTCATTTATATCTCATACATCAATGGAAAGAAATAATAATGATATAGAGGTATATTATAATTCCAGTATAAAATCATATATAATAACTTTAAATCCATCCTTTATACATCCCACATATGGCATTAACGAATCACATCACTTTAAGGGGGCGGTAGTCAGCACTTCCTTAAATGAAGATATCGCGTTTACCCATAATGGAAACCATAAAGGTACGCCATAAATGAAAAATAAAGAAGCTTAAGTAAAACATAAAAATATTAAATATCATATATAAATATAGTGACATCTTAATGTCCACCTTTGAAGGTGTTATATGAGTGTTGAACAATCATCGTTTCGTGAGGCAGAAATTCTCCATCCACGGAAACAGTATGTTCTTTAACCATTAGATATAGGTGTGTGTAAGTGTTGCTCGAATCCTTCTGATAAAAACATCCTAGTATACTTACGATACTGGAGTTGTTATAAAATAAATTTATAAAAAGAGTGTAGGGGGTTGGAGAGGGAATATAAAACAAAAGGACTCAAGTGAAGACATTACCTTAAAATCGGGTAACTCCCTTTGGTTTGAGCTCAAAGGCTTCCTTGGGAAGACTTCTGCCCAAATTGAGGCTTCAAGGAGTATTAGAGTGAAGTGTAGAGACAAAATGTGCAGATTTTGTCTAAGCCAAAGGATTTGGGAGTGTGGGTAAGGAGGTAGAGGTAGGGGCCTTTTATACGAGGAGAGGAGGGGCACTCTTGTAAAGTTACAAAATGTTACTTTATTTTCAAAAGGGTTTCAGATTTTAAAGGTCCCAAATTTATGTATTTCTAGGATAAGGTGATAAGGGTTCTAAATCCACTCATCCAATATGTTTTTGACATGTATAGGTCTTATATATTACATTATCATTCCATTTTATTTAAATCGTAAAATTATGAGGTCATCGCTGCATCATCATGATGTCATAAATAATTTAATTTATATAATGTGTAAAAATTATAAAAAAATACTATTATGTAGGAAATCTTATTATATTTAAAATTAATATTTATAGTCAAAAATATAATTTTTATAACCCCATGTAAAAATTGTATTAGTAAAACATTTCATGTTTGTCTCATTTTTACTATAACTTTAAATAAAAAGATATTAATGTCATTTTCCAACCAAAGTGGCTTAATGGGGTCCCCAAGTTGAGCCATGGGTTTTCTTGGTCGTCCTTGACACATAAAATGATGTTAGGACATGTTTCAAGTTCATTTCATATTATTAAAACATTATTTTTACCTTAAACTACACTAATTACCTCTAATCGCGATTTAGAACATAAAAGTTACTATTCACCAAAAAATTATTTCAATCTCATTAAACCACATTTTACTTTTTAATTACAACCATGTATGTAGGATTTTTGAATTTCAAAACACATATGTGGTAAAATTTCATTTAAACAAAAAATCAGTTTTTATAAGCACCACTTAGTGGTTTCACTATTCATCAAAAATTGATGTTTTTTAGAAAAATCCCAAAAATTCACCCTACGCTATATTTTTTATTCCGAATTCAAAAATGAAGTCTATTTTAAAAAATTCAAAATATATAAGTCACATTAATTAATTTAATAATTAATTCCTACAGTCAGAGCAAATAGCGTGTTTTTATGAAACTATAAGTATCAAAAGATTGACACTAGTTTAAGTCTGATTTCAAAGTGAAATTAATTCCAAAGACCAATATTGGATTTAATGGTAAAAATATATTCTAATTTCACTTTAAAAAAAATCAAAAGATAATCTAATCATATAAATAAATTAGATTAAAAAGAGGTTTTGAATTAAAATACAACATTTTACACTATTCATTAAAAAGAATGAACTTTATCGGAACGATAACAAAGGTTTACACAAAGTAAATTTTGATGTCACAATTCTTAAGAAGAGTTTTATTTGGAACAATAGAATGTATAAGAGTGAACAAAACTATATTTAATGATGGTACACCATCAAAAGGTGATAAATGAACCTTTATTGAAAACTAGGGCATATATGCCTAATATTAAATTCTTTCCCTATTTTAAGCATTTATCTTTTAGTGGATAAATGTAAAAACATTTAAAAACATATGTAATAATATTTTAGTTATTTCTATCCATTCCTTCCAATACAACGGCTACATGTTAACTTCCATTTAAAATAATATTATTTTATTATTAGAGTGCAATGTATTATTCCCAAGAAACTCGTTGTTGCGTGTTGGGTAAGCCATCGAGCATAGCATACCCTTTAAAGTTATATTAATATTTCATTCATAAATATGGATAAATATGAAAATGTCATATTATTTATTTACCTGGGGTGTTACAATATTAATAGAATTATATTTATTCTATTGATATCTATTACAATCATTAATTTATACCATAATACATTAAATGTAAACTGTAAATGAAAAACGAATTGGATCACTTCTTGAGGTGGTTGTTTTCTATATACATGAGAGATGTTATCGTATATTTCCACAAAATGTAATGTAATAATGTATATGTGATATGGTAATTAAATTAGATTGATAATTTATTATTCATCATATACACATGTTTAATCCATTATTATATCCATCGATCAAATTTTTCATGGTAACCAAATTGCATCAATTCTTGAGGTGGTAGTGTGTCGTAGACTTAGAAGACTAATTCATTTTCAATTTTGATTGAAGGGAATATATTTTTGAGTTATAAAATCAACATTATAATATATCAGTATATTTGGATAATTGTTTTTCTATATTACCATATTTGGGATGATTTTAAGGAGTTGAACGATGAAATAAGATAAATACACATGTTATGAATTTTACATTTTCATGGTAGAAATATTTTATCATTATACCTAAATCCTTCTTAGATTTGATTTATGAAGAATAAAAATGTTATCTTTTTTGGATAGATTCTTGGAAGTTACTTGTGTAGTTATTGGACATAGTAATTGTGTTCTAAATTGTTAATAGTGTCATAGAGGGTTTGGCCTTTTATAAGTCAGAGAGAGAACATACATGTAATATTAGAAAATGTAATGTAATACCAATAGTTTACTCATGACAAAGGCCTCTAAAATAAATATTTATTGAAAAATATAGATTTATCTTTCTAAATATAATTATATATATATAAAGTAATTGGGAAACATTTAACTCATTTGTATCCATTAATGTCACAGAACACCCTGAATCAAACCTGAACTGATATCCTAAGCTGATCTGCGTCATGTACCGAAGGTTGTTCCCGATCCTCTAAGGATAGAAACTAGAGTCGGGAATCAAAGTTCACATGATTGAATTATTTAAGACCAAAATAAAAAACAAATATCAGATAAAAAAACTGAACCAAACAATACATAAGAACCAAAAACTGAACATAAATAAATAAACAATTGGTACAGATTCATAATACAATGAACATGTAGAAACAAAACACAAAAATCAAAACAAAACCATGATACCATGACCTATATGTGACCTATTTTGAAATCCAACCAGTAATCCAAACCTGATCCCACAAAAAGTTATCAATCCTAGAAAATAAAAATAGAAATAGGTCTTATAACATAAAAGACAAGATAGGCATGAGAAATGAGATTCTCAATATGAAAACTAATGATAAGACATAGAATTCGAATGTCCCATTTAAGAAATCTATCTATAATCATTTATCTGATATATACATATAAAATATGGTTTTCACATTTTAATAAAAAAACATCATTTCCCAATTTTAAAATCCATCACAAGGACAAATTAATACCAATGTTATGCTAATGTGAACAGGTAAATAGTGCAAGCTAGAAAGAAACTAGTATAATGGAGAGTATACAATAAATGTAAGTAATTAAGTAACCATGGGTGATCCTAAACATCCCTAGAAGACCCATGGTTATACTCGATTTGGAACCACCTGTTGATTTAAAGGGAATCCATTAAGTCATTAACCAACTAGCTTCCTTAACCTCACCTCACGAGTGGAACATCAATCCTGGACTGTCTATAACTCCAAGGGGGTACTAAACCATCTAATAAAGTCTATAATGAAACCATCACTTGTTCAACTAAAATATGGCCTTAAACCCATTGTGGTAAAAGTAATTTGTCTATTAGTGGCCCTCACATGTGTGACTCAACTTGTCAACCTCAACTTCACTTTCCTACCTCATACAAAAATTATTTATATGGTAACACATAAAGTTATATGCCCCTATAGTGTATCCCAATAAATATATACATATTTACTTATATCACATAATCATGTCGTATTGTCAATGGTTCCAACCTAGACTCTATGACATATAACCATTTAAATCGTTTCACAAAACAACAAAACTTCCGAACAGGAACACATTTTTCAAATATCAAACCCTTTCCAAGTAACCATACCAAAATTGCCAACATGGCCTTTTTCTTAAACCATCCAAGGTATATTTTCCAATACACTTTATGAAAATTATTTTCATAAAATAGGGATCCCATTTTCAATATGCATTTTCCAAATAAGCCATTGAATTCCCAACACACACCCAAATATATTACATTTTCTAATTTAGTATATCTTTCAAATCGAATTTTTCACACTTATATATTAAAAATATACACAATTAACTCGACGGTTCTAAATGGGGTTTACACCATTTTATGTAACAATCGTCTTTTATCAAACACCAAACAAGACACACTTACTACATGGTTTTGAAATCACCTAAATCCTTTTGAAAAAAACATGGAACAATTTATCCAATAGGTACAGAAGAAGATCAGATTATAATTTCCTTTTAGAAAACCATGGATTGAGAAGAGAACAAATCCCAATGTAGTCTTTATTTTAAGGCATGTCATTGTGTTCACTCAATGGACCCATGGATTTTCTGATATCCACCAACAAAGCATAAAAATTCCATTCCCAAGACAACCTTGAAGAGACCACTAACACACTTTTTTAACATGATGAGCCACTCCATGAAAAAACATCAAGTTGCACAAAGCCACTCCAAAACATGTTTAACAATATTAATTAAACTCTTTAAATGGTAAAACATACCCAAAAACGTCTAATAAAACCATTTAAACTATGAACCACATATCAAAACTCAAATGTAATGACAAAAACATGTTTCCATGTTGGATAACTTCTTAAAACCAATTATTATTAAGTTAATCCCATGATAAATAATTATCATAAACTAACTATGATTGTAATAAAGGTGTGAAATAAGGTATAGAAATTGAATACTAAAACCTAAGAATAAAATGGATTGATATTGAACAGAAAGGTATGGAAAACCTATACATAATCATATAATTGTCTCAAATATATTTTTATCAATTATTAACTAATAAAAAACACTATAATGAGTTATATATAAGAATTATAAGGGTGAGAATAACATATAAAATTTTATTTTAATCAAAAAAGTTTTATGGTTGTGTCGGAAAGGAAAGGAAATTTGAAAACACCTCCCTTAATCAAGTGTGTATGCGATAAAACCTTCATAAAAAAGAATAATAATTCCTAACATACCAATCACACACCATATGTTTTCAAAAAACATGAGATTTATCCTAAGGAATTAGGGTTCTCTTAAATTTAAAAAGACTCCCAAACCAAAATGGAAAGAAACAAAACTCTGGGGGGGCGGAATATCTATGAATTGAGTTATAGACAAACTGTAGGTGGGAGTAGTGGGGTATACAAGAGGCGCTCCTGGTAGGAGAAGGGAACATCGCAGGAAAGGGATCTGTCTGGAATTTCCATGCATTCATATGTGGGTAGCCAAGGGGGATCGTTATGTGAAGGAAGAGGGGAAGAAGGGGTGACTTGAGATAGGCTAGAGATCATAATCATGCACTGGTGGGGAGGTCTAGTGAGGATTGTACGCACACACCCTGAGATTGAGGGGGGGGGGTACGTTGTTCTATACCGTGAGGGATGGGGTAACACTCCCCAAGAGTTTCAAAATATTATTTTTATTTTCCTTAAAAAAATACACAATTAATAATAATAATAACAATAATGATAATGTTTACAATACCATAATAAAAATAATAATAAAAATAATTTCATTCAATATATTTTAAATCATAACTATATTAATAATAATTTAATAATAATTATATTAATATCAATTTTAAAGGATAATACTATTATTAAAAAAATTTATTACAATGGTATTATTATCTACTCAATAGTATAATTATTATTATAATGTATACAATTACCTTATTTTATTCTAATAAAATATTATTATTTTAAATAGTGGGAAACCGTAGGGGAACTTAGGATAACTGCACTATTACCACCAATCGTGCGGTCCCCGTGCACTGGTCCAAAACACACAAAAATCATTAAAAGTCACATTTTCAAGACTAACTCCCATACCTAGTCATGGAGAGGCTATCCAAAGAAATTAAATATCAAAATAAAATAATTTAAAAAGGTCATTATTTGACAATTCTCCCCACCACAAAATATTTTATCCCCAGAATGTCACCATGCCAATATTTGAAACTTCTCTAGTCCATTACAATAAAATCAAAGAAAACTGATAGACTCAGGGTGACCATTCCCAACACAAGTCACAACCGACCATTTCAAAAGAATAACTACCCTAGATTTATGGGAGAACATGCGAGTGTTCTTCACACCACATGAATTCACTAACAGAGAAACCTTGAAACCCAAACACACCACCCCCATTGGGGGGGGGTCAACGTGGGAATTACAAAACTGAACTAATTCCAATTTATCACCACTAATAGAAAATCTACACCACAAGGTTTAAAACAGTTGAGGGGGAACTGAAACACTGGGACACTGGTCCAGAGGAATCCCCTTCAAAGGAGACGGATGCTAGAGGAAATACCATGAGGAGGTGTTCAAACTAAGAAAGGGAACATTAAAACCACCCATTAATATCATGGAAAAAACCATTCCCCTAATGACCTCAACTTATACAAAACTCAAAATAAAAATGGATCATTTTATTCAAGGGAAAAACACCCTTTAAAGAATAAAAATTACTAAGGACCCACACATAGAGAAGACAAGGCCACTTGGATTGGAGAAGAACGAGATCATAACACCCCCACAAAAGGATGTGATGAAGAAGTTGATATGAATAAAAAATGGAAACATTGAATATTTCCATCCCAAATCATAAAAAATGGTATAGAATGAGGTTACGACAACCCTCAATAACTTCTTATTATGCATGATATTCACCTTGAGACCTATGGATATGACATAGATGGATAAAGCATCTCGTGACTCATAGTTAGGCATTTTCATCGATGAGTCTCAAACTCCTTATTCAACACAATGATTTAATGGACTAAAATGATGGTATTGTTTCAAAGGGATTCAACATGATAACTTAGACTTATAGAACTGGCCTTTCTGATGGCACATCAGAAGGTAGCCTGATGAACTAGATATCAGAGGCAAACATGATTTCTTTTAGCAGACAAGTTCCTCTAGCATCCACTCATCAATAGACATAGAACCCTTATGATTGTTTCCCACAACCAAATACACCCCAAACACTAACAAAGATGAGACATATTATCTATTCCAGTACAAAACTAGACTCTATAACAAACCTGAGATAGAACAGACCTTAATGACCCTGGAAGTTCCCAACAACCTGAAGACATGCTCTGCTCCTATAAAACCAGTCCACTGCATCTAATAGACAAAAAATTATAAAATAACATCCAAAACCAAAGAGGAAACATAAACCAAGAATGATTCACTGGAAACATTAGCAACCATTATGTGTTTCATAATTATAATAACATGAAAAACACAACTGAAATCATCATCAATCCAAGAAATAAATAAAATCAATAACTCATCCCATTGGAAGCCGGATCATAATCCAATCATATAAAATCATGAACAACTAATACTTTTAAAAAACCACCATTTACTTTAAATTTTAAAACTCACATATGGTATCATATGAACCATCAAATGTAAATTTATTCAATCCTTCTTACATCATCCATGAATAACTTCCCCCACCAACTCTATGTACATACCCACACAAATGTGACCCTATATAAAGAATTATAAAGTCCAAACATCCCTTTTTGTTATCATATCCGAACACATACCAAATTATCATGAATCAAAACACATCTTCTTCAAAAACGCACTTCACCAATTTATAAACAATTTGAAAGAAACCATTTTCCATTTAAAAACAAAATTAATTTTTTTAACACACACTGACATCAACCGAGATCAAAATGAGACACAACCAACAAAAATCCACTAGAATGAGGGACTAGTGCGTATGCCTACCTGACAACTCATTGGTGATCCATGCCCCAAGTAAGGAAAGACATTAAAATAACCATGAATTGGGCACTTCGACTCCACATGGGTCACTAACCCAGGTGAGGAATCTACATAACCTGATTCATCACCATTATCATTCCTCAATCCAAAATAACACTAGAAAAAATTATCAAATCCTAGAATACCCCTGGTAACTTGAGGATCACTGTGATCAAGTGTTCGTGAAGCTCTTCTTGAACCTACATTTCGTGTCCCTACAATCCTAATATCCATCCACCTGAAATCCAAAATAGAAAGGGCATCCTCTAATACCATATTTTCAGGAAACAACCTGGTTTTCTCCTGAACCTTTCACCAGATCTGGTTTTCATTATTTACCATGGGTCGTCACCAATCCCCCAGGATGGAAAGTACTCACAGGAATAAATGTATACAAGAGGGAATGATTTAAGCCCAAAATAAAGACGTAGGATAAGAAAAATAAATGAAATAATGAAACCACAACATCTTACAACTGTACATAAATAATTAGCCAACTAGTCTAGATAAATAATAAACTTAAAAAGTAAAAAAAACACAACACTGAAAACAAAACCCTATTAACATAACCTCCATGTGACCCCTTGGTCACCTCCAACCACTTAACTGAACCTACTCCAACATTGAGCAGTCAACCATGGAAAATCATAATAGTATATGGACATGCATTTGAAAAGATAAGATATGAGTGAGCACTAATATTCATAGTAGGAAATCTAAAAATAAACAATATAATCCAAAACTACCATTTCTTAAAGTGGTCAATAAGCACTAGTTTGAAATAATTCTATAAAATAAGGTTTCAAATTTTAACAAAACAACATACTTTACCAATTATAAAATCTATCACAAACACAATTCATTTTCAAAACCAACTAAAATTTATAAACAAAAACCAAAACATGTGATACTAAGGATGTGCTATAGTAAACAGGTAAAAATTAAAAACTGTAATTAAACTAGTACAACGGAATGTAATAAAAAATGTAATTAATTAATTAACAATGGGTGATCCTAAACATCCCAAGAAGAACCCTATATATACTCAGTTCAAAAACACCTTTCAATATTTGGTGATGACTATAAGTCAATATCCAACTAAGTGACTTAACCTGGCATCACTAGTGGCACATCCATCCTAGAAATTATACAACTAAAGGGGGTACTAACCCATCCAATCTAGTCTAGAAAGAAACCATAATTCAATCAACTAATATACTCCCAAGAATCCAAGGTGGTAATATTTATGTGGATGTAGGAGGCCATCACATGCGCGACTCACCATACAGGCCACCACCGCACTTGCCTACCCCAAACATGGACACTCTATACAATAACCCATAACGGGATATACCTATATAAAGGTTCCCCATAAATATATGAATACCATCTTATATCACATTTTCATGCTGTATTGTTGAATGTACTTACTGAGACCCAAAAACATATTACCATTTAAATATTTTCAGCAAACAACAAGGATGTTAAATAGACCCACAATTTACAAACATCAAACCCTTTCCATGTAACCATACCGAATGTTCCCACCAATGAGTTTGTCTTTAACAATCAAATTTATATTTACCAAAACACATCATAAATGTTTACCAAAAAAATAGAGATCCCATTATCAGTATGCCTCTTCAAAACAATCCATTGAGTTCCCAACACACACCCAAACATATTACCATTTCCTATGAGGCATTTCATTCAAATCCGCTTTATCAAAATACCAAGTTATAAATATACACAACTCAATTAATGGTTTCAAACAAGATATAAACCATTGTAATGAACAATCATCTTTAATCAAAAACCAAAAAAAGTCACACTTCCCCCACGAATTTGAAATCACCTCAAGAAATTTAAAAAACCACCAAACATTTTATAAAATAGATAGAACAATAGGTGATAAGAATTCATTTTTTATAAAACCATGTATTGGGATATCAACTACTCCCAATTCCATCATAATTTTAAGGCCACTCTACAAGTGCACTCTGTATACCCATGTATGTGCCCACATCCAATTGAAAAGAACAAATTCTATTTTCCGATTACATCCTTGATGATAAAACCCACTTAATTTTGTTAACATGATGTACTACTACATGAAAACCCACTAAGATTCACAAATCCACTTGAAAACAAGTTTACAGAATTTAATAGAATGATTATAATGGTAAAAACAACCCAAATAATCTAATAATACCATTTTAAACTAAGAACCACTTATCCAAACTCGATTTCATTGGCATAAGCATGAGAATTAATGGGAGATAATCTCAACCCCAATTTTTTTTCACATTAAACCCATGATAAATAATCATCATAAACAAAATATTATTGTAATAATTGTTAGAAATAAGTCGTCAAAAGTGAATACCAAAACGCAAGAATCAAATTTAAATAAATTGAATATAAAATCACAGAACACCCAAATATTTTCATATAATTATCTTAACGCCATTTTAATATTTATTTACCTAATACAAAAACACAATAATGTGTAATAAAACACTTCTAAAGGTGTGATTAAATTTTAAAAATTAATTTAATACACACAACTATTATTTTTTGTGCCAGAAATGAAAGGAAATTCGGAAACACCAAACTTAATCAAGTACGGATGCGACAAAACATTCATCAAAATAAATAATAATGACCTACGGACTAATAAAACACCCTATGTAAGGGAAAAAACACATGACTCATCCTAAGGAATTATAATTTGGTTAAATTAAAAAGGAATCAAAAAAATTGAAACAAAGAAACTGGTGGCTAGGGGGCTGTCGGTAAAGTGGGTTGGAGGTGCTATGTAGGGGGAGCATGTAATGGCCTAATGTCTTATCAATGAAATTAACTTATTATAATTATGACCAATAGTATCGTTAAATTTTAAAGAATAATGAAGTATCATGATACAAAAAAATATGTGACCATGAAACATAAATTTTTGACTTATATTTTTTGAATTTCAAAAATATGACATAGACAGTTGCAATAAGTAAGACATTTGGTGTCTAATATAATAAACATAATTTTTAGTGAAGAGTGACATACACTTATAAATATTAATGTAAACAATATTAATAGTGACATAAACTAATGAATATTAATCTATCCTATTATAGTATATATCTGACATTTATGTAAAAGTATGATGTAACTATGTTTTGAAAAAATCAAATAAATGTTTTAAAACCTGTATTATTCTAGTAAATTTTAATGTTATTTAAAAATAAATTTCATCATACATAAGCAATTATTTTGTTTATAATGGACTTCATTTTTGGATTCTAAATGTCAAAAAATGGTTACTGTTAAAATTTTGAGATTTTTTTGAAATACATGAATTTTTTAGGAATAGTGAATTACCCTAATTTACAAAATAAGAAAAATACACTAATTATACATTCATGTATGATGTTATTCTGATGTAATCCCAATTGGTTCTAATTCACATGATTACATTCATATTCATGGTCATGGAAAGACTCACAATTTCTTATTGAGAAATAATAAATTAATGTATATAATATTGAAAAATATCATCTCCCCTCCACTATAAATACCACAATTCACACCATCTTTTACTAAAAAGATTGTGTGCTAGTTAACCATAAATACATGATGTTTAATTTTTTATGCATTGCAACATTTCATGTCTTTTATTAATGATTCCTCACATGATTTTGAAGATGATGTTATGATTATGATCACACCATGTTATATTATTCTTATATATCCTCTTATTGGGATTTCAGCTCACGCAAGATTGATGTATATCCGTAGGTGACTAAATGTTCTAAGGAGAAGTAAAATTCCAATAAAAAGTAGATATGAAGGAATTAAATAAATAATTATGATTGATATTGTAAATGTTATGTTTGGTCGTAGTTTTCCAAAGACACTAAACCTCAGGATCATTGTGGTGTAATACAATTATGTTGTTTACCTTTATAATGATGTAATAGTAATTTAAAAAAATTATTGGTCACTATAGATGGTATAAAAGGTAAGGTTTAGTTAATTTGGTAATTAGGATTAGGAACCCTAGTGAAAACCTCTAGTATGAGACTAATTACATACATGCACACAAGAAGCTTAACATAGGGATCCCATAAGTTATGCTTTTAATGAAAATTGTACAAATTAATATAATTTTTATTCAAAACATATTGACTTATTTATTGTTCTATCCTTTTACATATTTGATAATGGTAGAAACCAGGAGAAACCATGCCAACAACTCGTGAGAGGGCTAATGCCACGATTTCTCAAATGACATTCCCAATGATTTCGAAGGTGGAGTTCAAAACATCATAGTGATTCTTACCCAACTATCTTAGGTTTTGGAAACAACTATATAATGTGAAACATCCTCATTCATCAAATAGAGAGCAACTAGATATAAAGTGTTTTATGCGACAATGAACACCAATGTTTAGTGGATCTTTCGATCCACTAGTTCTAGAATAGTGGGTAAACTCCATGGGAAGAATTTTTCTGTGCTCTGCTATTCTATGATAGAGAAGTTGGCACTAGTCATTTATTATCTATATGAAGAGGTCGATAAATTGTGGGAATTTATTAGGAACACCAAGATAAGGGAGGAAATTGAAGAGATGGAATGTAATTACATCTATATCATGTTTCATAATAACTATTTCCCAAAAACATTCATATTAAGATGAAGATAGAATTTATATATCTTAATAAAAAGGAAGGATAATCTATCACAACCTATGAAGCATATTTCACATGGAGTTCAAGGTACACTTCAGGTTTTGATATCAAAAATTATAAAAAATTGATATATTTTTTAGTGGATTAAAACCACACATTCAAAAGGCTCTTGTAATTATAGACATTAGGATTAATGAATACGATGTTCAGTGTGCTCAGAAAGTGTAGATGGATCTTTTAGAATGGCCCCACAACTATAGTGATAAGAAACAAAATATTTATTTTCAAGCCAGGGGATCTAATGATAATGGTTTGATGAAAACTCAAAGACCCTCATGCCAAAAATGTGGGAAGTTGTATCCTGGGAGCTGCCTCAATGGGATGGGTAAATGCTTCAAGTGTGGAAAATATGGACACCATGTTCTTGTGTTTCAGAAAGTCATGTGAAGGTTGGAGAATGTGGTGAAAGAATGGAGAGTACCACCCATGGTACCATGCTATAACTGTAGGGACCAAGGTAACTATGAAGGCCAATGCACCAAACCTAGAGTTTTTCTGGGTATTCATTGTTAACATCCCCCAAATCCAATGAAACATGGAAAGGATTTTTCCATCACTAATGAATAATTGAAACAAGATAATGAATTCATACAAGGTACACTTTTTATTTAGCCAATAATGGAAAAATTATTATCTAATTTTGTTTCTACACATTCCTCTATATCATGAAGGTTTCCTAGAACTATAGAATTGATGCCCTGAAACCATGAAGTAGTGACATCTTTAAAAAACAAGTGGTTCAATCATTGTAACTAGGTGTTTGAATCTTCTCATGATAGTGTATATGAGAAGAATCATCCAACGAATCTCTTAATACTTCCCTTGGTTGAATTATTTTCTATAATGGGAATGGATTGGATATTATTAAATATAGCACATATCAACTATCTAAAAAAGGACATATCTTTTGATATTCCAAACCATCCCATGCTACACAAAAAATGAAAATAAGATCATGAATATCTTTTAAAAAAAATCATTTGATGGTGTGGGTGTTGATTCCCTATGAAGAATCACACCTCACCCAAATAGTTTAGTCAAAGGGAAGTTTCAACCATGTAGAAATATCCACGGTTAGGGAGTACGATGATGTATTTTTTAATGAGTTTTCCAGACGTCCCCTGGATCATGATGTTGATTTATCAATAGATCTCATACCCAGAGCCACTCCTATCTCGATGTGTCCCTATATAATGAATCATATCAAACTGAATGAGCTAAAGAATTAGTTTCATGAGAATTCTGAAAAAGGGTTCATACGCCCTATTGGATCAACTTGAGGTCACCTGGTTCACATTGTTAAGAAGAAGGATGGAACAATGTAGTTTTGTATCAATTATTGGGAACTCAATAGTAGCACCATAAATAAAAATTAACCTCTTCAAATAATAGATGACTTTTTCTATTTGTTAAGAGGAGATCGATAATTCCCAATGGTGGATCTTCATTCTGGATATCATAAGTTAAAGTTGCAGAAGGAAGATATTTAGAAGATGATCTTCCATAAAAGGTATGTGGATTATTATTTTACTATGATGACCTTAAAACATAATAATTCTCTTGAAATATTCATGGATTTGATGAATAAATTCATTAGACATTACATGGACATGTTTTGGTACTGTTTATCGATTATATAATCATATCCTCTAATATTAATGAGAATCATGAAGAACATCTATGACTTGTGTTTGAGTCATTGATAAATAAGATGATGTACACCATGTTTCGAATGACTGACTTTTGGATGAATAAATTAATGATCTTGGGACATGTGATCACATGTAAGGGAATTTATGTCCACCCTTAATAAAAAGGCTCTTGAGGAATGGCCCAGGCCCTCTAGTATCATTGAAATCTGTAGTTTTCTTTGATTATCTGGGTACTACATAATTTTATTGAGAAATTTCTCATGATTGTCAAGCCCACTAACTTTGTTAACAAGAAAATGGGTAAAGTATGTCTAGATGGAAGAATGTGAGGGATTCTTCTAGGAGAAAAAGGCAAGGCTGATCAATTCACATGTACTCACACTAATGAAAATCGGAGAATGTTTTGTGATATAATGTGACTCTTTAAATAATGTCTTAGGTTGTGTACTCAAGAAATACGATAATGTGATAGCCTACACCCCACGAAAGCTGAATATCCATGAGCAGAACTACCCAACGCATGATCAAGAGCTAGAATCGGTGATTTCTGCCTTAAAAATCTTGCGTCACTAACATTATGGTGAGAATTGTGACATATACATTGACAACAAGAGCTAAAATAATATTTTCGCACACAATTAAATCATCATGTGTCAATGTATGTGGTTAGATGTAATCAAAGATTATAATTTCACTATTCACTATCATCCTGGAATGGAGAGAAAGGTAGTTGATTCTCTAAGTAGAAAAGAACTTGCTACAATAACCATGTTAGGGATTGAAAAAGACCATATCTTCTTGGATATGTAAATTATGGATTTGGAAATATTATGGGAAGGGGATACATCCTCGCTTTCCAAAATGATTGTGTAGAAATCAATCCACGAGATGATTATGGATTCAGAAAGGGTTTATATTAAGTTACAAAATAAGGTGATTGTAGTAAAGGAACTGAAGCTATAAGAGTTTCATATCAGTGATGAAGGTGTGATTTTGTTTGGAACGCATCTTTAGTTCCTTCATCACCCGAGATAAAGACATAGCTATTGGACAATTTGCATAGCTCAACATTATCTATCCATCTTACTAGCACCAAGATGTACCGGGATCTCCGTTAAAACTTATTATGGGATAACATGAAAAATGAGATCACAGAATATATCTCAAGGTTCTTGGTATGTTATCCAGTTAAAGTAGAGTGATTCAAGTCCAAAGGGTTGATGCAACCATTTCATATACACATCTGGAAATGGTACAATGTCACTATAGAATTTTTCATGAGTCTCTCGAAGGCATCGTAGGAAATTAATGTTATATGGGCTGTGGTTGGACGAATCACCAAGAATTCCCATTTTATCTCTATATGTGAAGATATATCCCTTGAACATATTACGAAGATATATGTGATGTATGTGGTAAGATATCATGGTTTCCCATTCTCTATTTTCTCTAATCAGGATCCAAGGTTCACATCTAAATTCTAGCTAATTATTCAACATACCTTCAGTACTAGATTGAATTTCAGCACGACCTATAACCCCATACATATGGATAATCTGAATGAACTATTAAAACTCTTGATGACTTGCTAAGATCATGTTCCTTAGAATTTAATGTTGTATGGGATCGACATCTCCCATTGGATGAGTTCTCATAAAACAATAGCTTCCCCTTGAGTATTCATATGGCTAAACATGATGCTTTGAATGGAAATCGATGTAGAACATGAACATATTGGGATAAAGTTTGATAAAAACTACATTGACATGATCTTGTGCAAGAGATGATAGAGAATGTTCAAGTCGTCTAGAAACAAATCAAAGCAACTAAGAGTTAGAAGAAGAGCTATGCTAATTACCATTGAAGGGGCTTGTTGTTCGACATTTGAGGTAAAGTATTCATTCGAATATCACCATGTAAGAGAGTAATTTGATTTGGAATGAAATGGAAGATAATCCCAAGGTACATGGGCCCCTTTGAGATCCTAGATTGTAGAGGAGTTGTTCCCATTCAGTATGAAATTGCAACGAATATGGATCTAGTGCTTGACTTATTTCACGAATCACTCCTATGGAAGTACATCACTGATCAATCACTTGTACTGAATTCATAAGTGGTGCAGCTGAATGATCATCTCTCATATGAGGATCTTCTGGTAGAAATTCTGGACTAGACATATATGTTTTTATGAAAAAAAGACAACCCACTTGCCAAAGTGTTGTAGAGGAACAATATGTTTGAAGAAGCTACTTAGGAACTGAAACAAGAAATGAAAGAAAAGTACCCTCAAATGTTTATGTAAAACCAAATTTCATGGGTGAAATTTCATAGGGGGGAATGTGAAGACCAGAATTTTTATTAATGAAATTACCTTCTTTTTATTATGATTTATAGTATAATCCCATTAGAAATCACAATGAAATATCATTATACTAAATACTATGTGATCATTAAACATAATTTTTACACATTTATGTGTTGTATTTCAAAAATATGACATACATAATTGTGATCAGTAATATGTTTGGAGTCTAATAAAACAAACATAATTTTTGGTGAATAGTAATATACCATTTTGAATATTAATTATACCCTTATGAATAGTGACATACTCTAATTAACAGTAACCTTACCTAAGATATTATATATATGACATTTAATTAAAATTATAATGTACCTATGTTTTAGAAAAAGTAAATAAATGTTTTAAAACCCTTATTTTTCAAGTAATTTATGATTTTATTTAAAAAACAAATTTATCATATTTAGAAAATTATTTTTGAAAAATGGACTTCATTTTTGGATTCTAAACATCGATAAATGATTAGGGTGAAATTTTTGGGATCTTTCGGAAATACATGAATTTTTTATTAATAGTGAAATACCATAATTTACAAAAAATCAATATGCATTAATTATAAAGTCATGTATGATTTTATGCTGATGTAAGCCCAATTTATTTGGATTGACATTATAAAATTACCATTCATGGACATTGATAACTCAATATTAATTGTCTTGCGGGGAAATAATAAATTAAGTAATATAATATTGAGAAATCTCTTCTCCCCTCCACTATAAATACCACCTTTGACATCATCATTTCATCAATCCTCTCAAGCTTCAATCATCGTATAAACTCTACCCCAGAATATTCCCTATACCCTCCCATAATTCTGAAACCTTATTGTCTCATCAATATACCATGCCGAGGTCCCTTAAAGAGGATCTCAAGTGGAGGATTCTAGAGGTAAATTCTCTCCCTATTTCACTTTGATTATCTTTTAATTTGGCGTTCTATTTTTAATCTCTCCACTCCTTTCCTCATCCACATTTAATGTTAACTATATTATAATAAATATATTTTTGTTTTATGATACTAATGTTATATTATATAATCCAACCCCCTTCTCATATTATTTTCATTTTAGAAAGGAAAACACTGTTTGTGAGGTGCTAATTTATCACCTTCAAGAAATACATGCTTTCAATTTCATTTTCAGATTTCAGATCTGGTCATGAAAAAACATTTATGGTTGAACCAGTTTTAATTATATGTAATATACCCTATTTCATTTTCTAGAACTAACTTATGTACGTATTATTAAATTATTAAACAGAACATGTTAGTTGTGGTCGAAAAATAACATGAATTTACCCAAACGATCATCATTAAACTTTAAATAATGATTCACTCACAAGGGGTATACCATAATTCATTATAGGAACATTTAAAATCATGTTATATCATTATGAACATCTCATATCAGTTGTGGATTTTTACCCATGTTCTGCATGAGCTTCCATTTATGAATAAAAGTGAACTCTTAAAGAAAACCATAAAAACCAACATTCTCGAACAATGGATTTGAAACCTATAACTCATCCATGGGACTATAAAATAACTTAATGAAATAATAATGAACAATATTTAAGTTAAAAGTGTCTCTTATTGTTAATTAATGAATCTAAGGTCATTGTACAGGACTTTAAAGTGATAAATGAATTCAGATATGAGGTAATGGGAAACTCTGGAACCAAACATTCTTTCTTCAGGTTATCCCTCTTCCACTCCATTTTTGGTATGGTCACTCCATAAAAATTAATTTTTCATCACTGTATTACCTTTTTAAGTATATAAATGTTTTTCATTGGAGTTTATGACAAACAAATGTTTTCCAAAATAACTCCTCTTTCCAAAACATTCCTCTTATTTCTCACGAAAGATAGATGTTTATTGTAACAAATATGTTATTCCCACTTTCTTTTTTGGAACCCAGTGTATGAATGTGTTATTATGAGATGAAACCCATTACATTAAATGGGTTAGTTATGTTCACTTTTTATATATGTTCTATATAGAATTCATGATAATCATAATGTTATGATGTGATAGGTGCACCCAAGAATTATATATTGCAATATGTATGTTTGAATGTGATGGGTGCTCCTAAAATTATACAGTTCTCTAATGAATTGGGTAAAGTGATGAATATCAGGATCTAAATTGAAATGTTGTGTGAACAAGATGATATATTTTTTCAAAAATATGTTTTTTAGTTAACAACTATGACATGATGTTTCATTTTTTATGCATTACCAAATTTCAAGTCTTTTATTAATGTTTTGTACCTTGATTTTGATGATGATGTTATTATTTTTCTCACCCCATATTATATTGTTCATATCTATCCTCTTAATGGCCTTTTATCTCACGCCCTTTTTATGTATATCTTCAAGAGACTAAATGTTCGATGTATATGTCAAATTCCAATAAGAATCAAGAGAAGGAGGAAATAAATAAATTTTTTATGAATGATGTTGTAAATTTTATGTTGGTCATAGTTTTCCAAAGACACCAAATCTATGGATACTCATGGTTTAATAATATTTTTAATCATTATAATGATGTAATATTAATGTAAGAAAAAGATGGGTCACTATAGTGTAGTCGGGTTCGTCAGAGATGTGCTCTCCAGGAGAAGGGAGTGGCATATATGAGGGCTCCGAATGGACTTTTCCTGGAAACACATGAGTGTATCTAGGGAGAATCGCTACCAAAAGGTGTAGGGGTGGAAGGGGTGAAACATGATAGGGCAGGGAGTAGGGGAATTCACCGATGGAGAGTTTCATAAAGGTGGGTAGGCATCCACCAGGAGGCCAAGGGGAGGAGGCATGTTGTGCTGCGCCATGATGGAGAAGGGTGGGGGGATGCCCCCTAGAATTTTAACATATTATTAATTTGTTCTAAAAAACAATTCTAATAATAATAATAATAATTATAATATTTATCATAACATAGTAATATTAATAATAATAATTGAAATAATAATTTTAAGGCATTTCATTTTAAATCATAATAACATTAAATATAATTTAATAATAATCATATTATTAACAATTTTAAATGATAACAATTCTATTAATTTTTTTAATAATAATAATTTTATTTTCTACATATGAATATTTATGTTAAATTTCAAAAAATTAACTTTTTTAATTCTTATAAAATTGTATTATTTTAAATATTTGGCAACAGCAGGGGCACCTGGGCTGACCGCACAGTTACTGCCAACTGTGTAGTGCCCGTGCATCGGTCTGAAACACATCAAAAGAATTAAACATAAAAATTTATAGACAAAAAGCCAACCAAAACCATTTGGAGGATATCTGAATCCAATAAACAACAAAATAAAATAATTAAAAAATTTGAGGGTGTGATAGTTAATGTTTTATTTTATCGCCATGAGGAACCCCATTTTTTCCATAATCATTGTAATTTATTTTTGTTGTTGCATGATTAATTATAGTAAAAAATATAGTTTACCATATTAGATAATATATGTTTTTGTGTTTAAAATACTTAATTTATTTTTCCAAATTCAATTCATATAAGTGATAGAATCTAATTAATAATTAACCCCATATGGGAAATGAAAAGGAATGTTTATATAGAAATAGTTCTTATAAGTGTAGAAGGTTTTTATATCAAAATTGAAATTTTTTTTACTCTAATAACATACATTGAATTTATTATAAAATTATTGAAATAATTAGATTATAATAAATTAATATATAATTTATCATTCTATGTACTTTAAATCAAGGGGTATTTATAATAAAAAATTAGAAGTTTTAACTATTCATAAAAAATGATTTATTTCAGAACAATATATAAAATTAACCATGATATAATTTTTTTATGATTATTTCAAAAACACATTTCATATTATTAAATAATTTTTTAAAAATATTCCAAAAAATAATTTTAACATAAAAACATAAGAAGCGACGAAATTTTTTTCATTGAAAAAAAATATTATTATTCTGAATACAACTCCATTAAAAACAAATGATTATTATTTTTATTAATAATCAATATATAACTAATGAAATTACCTAAAAAATATATTTTTCAAAATTTATTTATTCCAATACATACCTTCCAATTTAATATCTAGGTTATAAAATTAATTTTTAAATAATATATTAATAGTGTATCATGTTTTGTTTAAACCCAATGTTGTTTAAAACAAATACAATCAATGATATTATATTCATTGAAAAATAAATAAATTGTTATTTCATGGGTTTTTTAATTCTATTCTATGAATGGTATTATAGATACACCCACATTTCATACATTATGAATGCATCATTTTTGAAAAATACCGAAAACATTACAAAAACATACACCAAAATCCAATATTAGTTTAGTTCCTTCGGAAACATGGAAACAAGAACACTGATATATAAGTGAGATACATTATTTCCCACTAAGTTATTTAGGACCATAAACCAATTATAAAAAACATATATAATACATATCTTCATATCATGGGAAATGGAAACATAAAATGGGGTTATCTCAAATTATAAATAATGGGAATCACGGGAGATATGTAAGAGTAAACATAAGAATAATTATATGAGATTGCAATAATTACATTTCAAGTTCATACCCTACATATCAAAGATTATAAACATGAATAATGGAATAAATTTTGGTGGTTCATAAGACATGAATTATAATTCAATAAATATCACAATCTATCAAAACATAACATCGAAATACAATATTGAATTGTGGAAGAAACATAAATAAGTAATATCAATTCCAATAAGCTAAGGTGATTTTACGAAACATAACAGGTCATTTCATGAGGACTAAACCTATTAGATGGGACAAAACACCATCCCCAATCATATTTTATTCCTCTGAAGGTATTAGGTTTCCCCATATTCCCATAGTGGATTGGGCATCCCCATCTTCCCATAGTACATCGGGTATCCCCAAATTACTTAGTGGATCAAGACCATCAACTTGAATACTATCATTATCTAATGAGATATTAATAATCACCCAATTAATTAGGGGAATATATAGGTCCAACCATTATCATAATTATATCATAATTATTGTTCCAAAAAATCATAAATAATGATATCATAACCCCTAAAATGAAATGGGTGTCATATATGTAATGATATCATAATTTATGAAAAAAGGTAGAGTACCTACTCATTTCAACATAGAATAACCCCGGAATAGAAAGTTTTTACATATGAATATAAAACATTAAATATATATGGGAATAAAAATAATATATCCTTAGAAATAGAAATGTGGTTTTAAGAATATAACCCATGAAATAGAAACATGTTTCATAAAAATATATCCAGCAAAACATAAACCATTCTGAGAAATAATTTGAATGGAACACTTGAATCATTACAATATAATGAAATTACTACCCCAATAGAAATTATATTATATGTAAAATAATTTGGAAAGACATTTTTAGAACCATTTTTGTAGAAATTATATTTTCTACTTTCAAAACCACTAATCAAAACATAAATCATTTTCAAAAACCACTTTCATTGAAAATTTATTCGAATACATATAAAGGATGATTGGATGTCATAACAAAAATTAAAATAATTTTTCGTTAAAAATAAACATAAAATATAATCTTTAAAATCATTTAATAAAAATTGAAAATCATTTTGGGAACATTTTTCATTTTTTTAAAATTGTGGTTTTTGATATTCATGTCATTTAACTTAAGGAAAGAAAATTAAGATAAAAAATATTACCGATTTAGTTAAAAATGAAACATAAATCCCATGAATGGGATATCATAAAATTGATATATAAATTCCAATGAATTTTTGGATAAAAATTATAGAATATATTATTGTCTAGTATAAACTCAAAAGAAATGAAATGAGTGGTTAATGATGAATAAAACTCACATAAATAAATTCGATACTTAAAATCCCCTAACCATATGTCTTGAATCTCTTAATACTCACAAAAAACTCATGTATAATAAATATAATTTTGTTGTAGATATATTATATAATCATATATATATATATATATATATATTACCATATATGGTTTTATATTTTTTTTATTCAAAATTCAATGTGAATAGTAGATTTCTAATAATATCCTCTTTGTTTTTGGTACATATTTCGACATATTATTTTTTATCATATTATATAAATAAATATTTAATTATTTAAATAATGTATAAAATCATATAAATATAATATATTTTAAGTATTAATTAATTTATTATAATCTATAAATTATTGATATGTAAAATGAAACACATCATTCATGGGGATCGTTGGCCATATGTAGGAATGAACATTGTTTCCATTTTCATATTGTATAGAATGATTTCATTTAAATGAAATATATGTATATATATAATAATTATAATATCAGTATTATTTCATATATTTCATATATTTTATTTAAACACATCCTTTATACATTTCAGGTAATGTGGGACAAAATCATATCACTTTGAGGATGCAGTAGTCCACATGTCCAACAATGATTTTTTTTTTCTATTTACAAAAGTTTGAAATCTTGATGGTGTGTTTTATATAATAATAATAGAATATTAAACAGATAATAAATATATTATATATAATAATAAAATATTGGTTACTTCACATCCATGAGAGGTACTTATGAAAAAATGAAAAGCATCGCTTCGTTAGGTGGTAGTACACTATTCCAAGAATGGTGTGTTCTTTAAACATTAGATATAGTTGTGTGCATGTGTATGTTGAATCATTATAAATAATAATAATAATTATATTTTTTATATTTATATAATTATATCATCATATAATCTGAATATTTAAGAGGTGGAGATTCAAAACTAAACAGAAGTTCTTGAGGACATATGCTACCTCTTCTTTGGGTAACTCATATTAGTTTGCATCAAAGAGATTTCTTGGATGGATAGATACCCAATGGATGGATTATATGAAGTGATATGAAATACTGGCTATAGATTTCTGTAATGTGATTCGCTGACATAGGGCTTAGTAGGTGTGAATAAGTGGGATTTTTGACAACTCTCTTTGCCATTTGGGAATTATGTTTAACGATTAGTTTTTTGGTAAGATATTTTTTCCCTTAATCACTATAATTAATTTTAATCTAATTTAATTTTTTTGGGACAAACAATACGTTTTCCATATTAGAAAGTAGAAATTATAATTATTCCAAATATGGATTCCAATTTGAAAAATTATAATCAAATAATTCGTAAAAACTAATGCAAATTTAAGACTATAGATTGGTCATTACAGTGGTGTTTTAATTAAAATTGAAAAAAAAGTTAGGGATGTTTTTAGATACTATTTCAATGAGAAATTGGTTCAAATAACTTAAATTGGAGATTTTTCTGTAAAAATTATTAATTATAGATTAATAATAAATAATAATATAAATAAAAAATATAAATAAATTAGATGAAAAATAAGATTTGTATTAAAATTATGAATTTTTTAATATTAATCAAAAAATGATGTTTTCCAGAAAAATCATAGACATTCATAGTAACATTATTTTGAAATTATATAAAAATTAATTAATTCTACTATATAAAATTTTATTTCTAAAATTATATAATATTAATAATATGATTTTTTATAGAGGAACATAAATATATGTTATTTGTTGTTAATTTTTTTTGATATAAGTAAACACAATACTAAAATTCAAATGTCTAATGACAATAGGTATTATTTATGTAAAAACATAAAAAATTAAATTTAAAACATATAATTTTTTTCATAAAATTACTTTTATTGGATATGTTATAACTATCTAACTAAAATAACTATAAAAATAAAATGTTGTTTCATGGAAATTCATTGTTCCATGTGACACAATCAATGTCGGTGTTTCATATAGTGAAAGAATAACTCATTATAGTGTGAACTGAAATCTTATGATGGTGTAGCATGAAATTAAATATATCATATAATGTTAATTTATTCAAGAAATAAATTTCATAAAATTCCACGATGTAACATTCTACCCCAATTAAAATTAATTTCCCACTTGATGTTCTTCTTTCTTATATAAAAAACGAGGATTATTCTACATCATCTAATCATAAATTTCCCATGTAGATTCCTCTAATAGGTGAATTCTCCATGAAACTTATACTATGTCAGTGGTCCTATTTTTTAAAAAATATCTCTAAATGATAAAAAATTTCAATAGGTTTTGAACATAATAATGATCCTTATACAGCTGTATGACCTATGTGTTTGTTTCAAGTGAAGTTTCATGTAAGTACTGAATCAAGAGAGATTCATGGAACACATCCTAGACCTGAGTGATATTTGGAGGAATTTACAAGAACTATGATATCATTATGATGTGATCAAGGATATCAAATGGACCGACATACATAGGTCTTAATTTAACCATTGTCAGGAATGATATAACCTTATTACACGGAAAAATTCAAAGAAACTCCTCATTCAAAACAAAAAAATATTGGTCACACAAACATATATTATAATATATTGTCTACCAACTTTGAAATGCCTTGATATGATAATAATTTTTTCTAACCTACTATTCAAAATTTTCAGTTATCTGAGGGAATGATATCTTTTTTTCCACAAAATCATCCTAGAATGTTGTAATTATTAATTTCATCACATATAGAGCTTCATATTGAGTCTATTTAATGATTGAGAGAATATATTGTTGTATGAAATCTAAAATATTGATTTTTGGTTATCCCAAACATCATCAAAATCCAAATAATAAGATCTCAATATTTTCCCTAATGATTGATTTATTTTTCCAAACTATCCATCCATAAAATGATAATAATCAGTTTTGAATGTCAATTATTTATCTGGTTCTTTCACAAGGCTTCACAAAAACATTGATGAAAACCTTATACCCCAATCAAAAATAGTTGATTGTGGTACACCATGAAACCTTACCACATCATTAAGGTATATCTTTGAAACATGATCTTGATTGAAGGGTTATCTTATAAAAATAAAGTGCATCTAATTTTTATGGGGACCAAATACCACCCATTTATCATTAACCCCTTTAGATGTCTTGGGGAGTCCCATGAAAAAATCCATAGTGATGACCACCCATTTCTATAATGTAAAGTTTAATGGACTCAATATACCTATAGAATTTTTTCATTCTAACATAACTTGTGGGCATACCAAGAACTGGCATATAAACTCTAAAATATACCTCTTCATTCCATCCCACTAAAAGAATTCCCTCAAATATCTATAGTTCATCATAAATATATGTTGATTAGAGAGTGTATAACTATGAGATTTTTATAATAACTCAATAATCAAATATATTATAGAAGGAGAAGATACCATGTTCTGAAACAATATCATTTCATCCAAATCAATGTTAAACTTATGAAAATTTATAACCTTATACAAATAATAATCATCCATCTGTGAATCATTAATAATCACATGGATATAGGGGTGAAAATTCAATTGAACAACATCATTTTTCACCCAAACGTTCAATATATTTAGATCCATCCAATGAAAGTCAAGATATATGGGTACTTTTGTGATTCCAATCATGGACAGGATAAAATAATCCTTTCAATATAAATCATTATTCACCTATTATTCCTTCCCACAGTGGTAATGTATTTATAATTCATACTTATTTATCATCTATAACCATATTCTATGGTTCATGATCAACTCCTTCAATGTGAATATGTATTTTAGTAATCTATTATTTGTATATATATCACAATTGTATCCATAAATATAATTCCACTATATTTTAAATGCAAAAATTGCCATTGGTAATACAGAATAATGATTAGGGTAATTTTTCTCATGGATCTTCACATCCCACAGGGCATAAGTCATAACCATTTTACATTGCATAAGAACACATACTAATCTATTCTATGATGAATCGCTATAGGATACAAAACCATATCCATTATATGTTAATGGAGGAATAGGTTGATAGACTAACAATCCTATTCGTTCCTTGAAATTTTCTTCACAATAATCTGTTGAGGGGAAATTTTCACCCCCCATGTTAACTAGGTCAGATAATTTTTTATTTAGAGTGATTCTACACACACCGTTGATAATATCCATAAAATCCAAGAAAACTATGGATCCCAAAAACCATGGTTGGTCTAGGGCAATATCCAAAAGACTCTTTCTTTAGTAGATATTTTATTATTCCATCCTTCCAGATAATGCGATTAAAAATGAATCCTTTTTCAAAAAAATCACATATTTAATAGATAGGAATACCAACTAAAAGGAAACCCAAAAACAGATCAAGCTAATCTCTAACGATTCTATTCATCAAATCCTTGAATATATAAGGATAATTGGTAAGGAAAAAAACATCACTATATATTCCTAGTTTATATACATTTTTTGGATTTTCATTATGGAAATATCCTCTATTATTTATGTTCAATTTATAATATCAAAAATGAAGGTCAATCAATGAAATGTATTGATCTCTTCACAGTAGATGAAAAAAAATCATCAGTAAGGGGATGGTGATACTTGTTCTATTTTTTGATCTTGTTAAACTACTGATAATCAATGAAAATTCACATTGATCCAATTATATTTTTCAAAAAGGGAATTGGTTCACCAAAACGTGAAACCCTTTTTTGAATCAAACCATTATTAAGGTTTTCTTCGAGTTTCTTCTTCAATTACTGCAACTCAATTGGAGTAGTTATACAGAGAGTCTTTGAAATTTTTTTAGAACAATGTATGAGCTCTATAGATAAATCATATTCAAATTTCAATGGAAGTCTCAAATGATATTCTATAAATGCATCCATAAATTAATGAAAAATATGAATATCATTGATGCCAATTTTCTCCACAAATAATTGATATAACCAACCTTTATAGAATGGTAATTAAGACCCAAAAAGAATATATAATACCCATATGAAATTCATTCATATCATCACATTGATATAATATCATAGTTTGGTATGAAATATCAAATGAAACATCCCTTCCTGGAATAATTTAATGGGATTTATGTAGAGAAATAAAATAAATTCCTATGATGAAATAAAATTCATCCAAATGATGAATGATATGGTTTTTAGGAATCAAATTCATAAAAACATCAAATGGAGTAGAACCATAGACCTGAGATAAAATCATCGCACCATTAGAAGTTTTCACTACTAAATTAACATATAATCATTTTGGTGGAATTTAAATACCCTTTTGAAATTAATTTGATATGAAAGAGTGGGTAGATAATGAATCAAATAAGACATTAGGAGTTCAAGAGCAGATGGTATGAGTATTGTTTACAAATTCGTTATCACAGCCCCTATCCAAGACAATGATCACAAGAGAATTACAATTTCCCCTTATTTTAAGAGGTTTTAGAGGATGATAATCATCACTATCCCTTGGGTTTTGGTTCTCATTATAATAATTCCTTTCCTTATTACTCTTGAATAATTGATGTGTGTGAGGTGAGTTCTACGCATCTTTCCCTATATATTTATCAGTGCTTAGCTTCTTCCCAATAGTTTGTAAATCAATTTCACACAAAAATTTCCCCCCACCACACATAACAAATTTATTATACCCCTTAAGAAAAAATCAACTGTGATTCTTTAAAATCATAGAGCAAAAGGGATTGCTCATCATCATCAATTCATGGTTTTTAGATTTTCCTTTAAACACTATCTTCTTTTTTTGTCAAAACCATAATACTGATATGTAACTCAAAATTAAATTTCAAATTTGATTCCAAAAAGAACAATATCTTCAGAGGGATTAATGTCTCTAATTTATAGTTCTTATATGATACATGGCATTAATCCAATTATGAACCTATCAATTTTACTTCTGAGTTGGATTATAATTCCCAAAGTGATTATATATCATGTCTTTTGAAATTAACTATATAGGTATCTAAAGATTATTCACATATTTTATTTAACTTAATGAACAATTTCACCATATTTTCACAAAGAATTAAGTGAAAATAGTTATTCAAAAATCAGTTCATGATCTCAACCTAATCTATGGATTCAATTTTATCTTGTTGCCTCATATTCTTGATTAGGGTCCACTACTGGTCCATTTCACCTTCTAAGCGATACAAAAATATAATGAATAGATCATGTACCGATCAAATGATAATGGATAATTAAATTTTAATGGAATTGGTCCATTTCTCATCCGAAGGTGGATTAGATGACCCGCTGAAAGAACGAAGTTGTTTTCTCACAAAGTAATCAATAGAACGTTGTTCCGCCATTTTTTTTCATTTGTATGTTCATCATAAATCATAGCTTGAGGATGTGGTATGTGAATATAAAAAATATTATTTATCTATATCTGATATCATTCCGATAATCTGTAGTAAAATAATTAAACTACTTGTAGCAATCACTATTAAGGCTTTTCCTTTGGGTTCCTGCCATTGACTAAAACACAAAACCATAGACCATGAAATAGATGTCATTTTGAATAACTAAATAATATTAAAAAAAACTTATAAAATGTCTAAATTATTACACATTCTATAATATATTACAACTTAGGTATATCCTATGTTATTTATAGCCAACACATTTTTATACCCTACATGATGGTTCATGAAGTGTCTGTGATATCGTAAATAATATCCCCTAGTAGTGTGAAACCTTGTGTGTAATAAGACCCTATATTCGGCAAAAAATGTAGATTGAGTAGAGTTCAATATAGTGCTTTCAGGGAGGTTATCCTTATGTACCCCTATGTCAAATCCTGAATAAAAATTACTATCTAGACATGGATTTATTGAGGGGAAACCACTTACTTTATTCTTTAACAAAATTCTAGGATATTATCCTATACTTTTTCTTATCCTTATATTTATCCATATACATGCTCTTAGGGTTATAACTAATGTTTTATCATCCAATGATCTATAAGTAAACTAAATTATTTATTTGATGATGGCTATATAAACCTCCACTTTTCATACATTAACATTACATCCCTTTTTTCTTATTACATAAAATCTTACGCAAAAAAAAAACCTAAGACCATATTAGTTTTGTTTCATTAGAATCATGGGATCATAATACCACGTATATCTTTGAGGTATATTATTTCCCACTAGTTTCCTTATGAATATCATACTTCATAGAAACATTATACAGAATACATATATTGAAAATGTAGTGAATGAGAACATAAAAAGGGGTGAGCTCAGATGTTCATTGAGGGTAAAAGTGGAAGTTATGTATGAATAAACATGAGAAAAAGGGTATCAGAATATGACCATGAAATTAGAAGAACATATATTATATAAAATATCGTAAATATGAACCATGGAATAATGACTGTCAGTTCATAAGACTTGAATCAAAATGGAATCAAGAGAATAATCCATGAAATCATAACATATGAATGAAACAATGAATTGTGGAAGACAAATAAATATTTACCCACTTAATTGGAGGGGGATATAGGTCTGAAACATATTATAATGAAATCATACAAACTAGTTCCACAAAATCAGAATCAATCGAATCATTACCCATTAAATGAAATTGGTGTCATTAAAATTTAATCTTATGTTAACATGTGGGAAAAGATATGTTTCATAATAATTCCATCAAATAATAACCCATGAAAAGAATATGGTTTCCAAATAATATGACAAGTGAAAAAGAAACATGTTTCAAAATAATAGAACCCATGAATGAGAAATGAGTTTTTTAAAAATATTACATGTGAATGAGAAAATGGTTTCATAAAAATCATTCCATTTAAACATAACAGAGAAAAAATATGAATAAATCATCTTGTTAATATAAATATGAAATAAATATTAAACAAATGGATGTTATATAATATGGTAATTAATTTTTTAAAATCATAAAAATATATTTCATGGGGATAATATTATTTATTCTTTAAAAATTTATTTTTAAATCATAAAACTTATTGAATAACCGTTTTATTAATGATAGAGTCAAAAACATATAATGAAATATTATAAATAGGAATAAATTTATGAAAAAAAATTTATATGATGATGATCATGAAATATCATCATTTAAAAAATGGGAAACATTTTCGGTTACATTTATGAAAACATTTTTTTAAATATGGTTTTTGAAATTCATATCATGTGTCTCAATGAATGAAAATTGAGAAAAAACCACTTTACCAATTTTTTATATTTTGAAACAAAAATTCCCAAGAAAAAATTATCATATAATGAATATGTAAATAATAATAAATTTAAGTATAATAATCATATAATATATTCATGGGTAGTATACAGACCACATAAAAGAAAGGAGTGGTGGAAAAATAAAAAATATTAGAGAAATTAAAGTGAGACTTGAAATCCCCTTACATTATTTCATGACTGTCATCATAATAAAAAAATTTGTAAAATAAATATAATTTTCTTTTAAATATATTACATAAATATATTTTTATATCTATTACAATATATGAATTTATACTACCTTTTTATATCCAATTCAATTATAATGTTTCCCTTCATGTAATATGTGCTTTGTTTTTTGAACATGTTATGGAATATTGTTATTGATTATATTATATATATCATGATTTAATTAATCGTAGAAGGTAAAAAATCATATCAATATCATATATATTCAGTATATAAATATTTATAGTATTTTATAAATTATTGAATTATGAAATGAAACACACCATTCGTTGAGAAGGTAGGCCGTATGAAAGCATGAACATCATTTCCATTTTAATTTTCTATTAAAAAATGAAGGTAAATGATATATATATATATATATAATAATTCCATTATAATAATTATTTCATATATATCATATAAATTTCTTTACCCATCCTTAATACCCACCGTGTAGTGTGTGAATGAATCACATCTCTTTGAGGAGGCAGTAGTCCACTAGTCCACAAATGAAGTTATAATATTTACCCAAAATGGAAAAATAAAATCATGTTTTATAATATAAATACATAGGACTAAGTAAATAATTAATATAGTATATATCATATAATAAAAACTTTCTAACATAATTCAAAACCTTGAGAGTTGGTAATGTAATATATGAACGACAATGTTCTGTGAGGCTGTAGTTTGTCGTACACAAGAATAGTAAGTTTGTTACCCATTATACATAAGTGTGTGTAAATTCAAGAAGAAAACATATAATAACAATCTAATATTATATTATGGACAATAAGGTTATTATATAACCACTAAATATGTATATTTTAGGGGGTGTATAACTAAACTAAAACAAAGGCTATTGAAGAATGATATTACCTCTTCTTTGGATAAATGTTATTTGTTTTTTCCAAAGGGATTTATTGGATTTATTTATTCCCAAATATAGTAACATAGGATTAAAGTTTTTTTGTTGGAATTATATTTAACTATATTTTTATGATAAAAAATTACTTTATTGGTGTAAATTAATTCATTGGCTGAGTGACTTTTTACTATGGAGTGGTGGAATTCGTGTAAATTTTTAAATGGGAATTCCATCCAAAATTTTCCTATGAAATGTGTCTCCAATAATGGTCCAAAAATTAGAAATGGTTTTATATGGTATATATATGATCTTATAAAATATTTTCATTAAATATTCTAGGTATTTTTGGGGATATGTTTAAAGATCACTACTTTGTCAAGATAATTTTTTCATAACAGTTGTAATAAATTGTAATATTTTTTATTAATATTTTTGGTATAAAATAAGTTTAACATAATAGACACTATAAATTATTGTGATTCAAAATATTTAATAAATCGTTTCAAATTCTAATAACTTATGCGGTATAAATTACTTTAAATTTAATCTCACAGATGGGTTTCTATAGTGGGGTTTTAAGAAAAATCGTTTAAACGTATGGGATGCTTCTATTTACAATTTCAGTGTGAAATTAGTTACAATTATCTAAATTAAATAAATTTATGTATAATAGATCTAATTAATATTTAAAAATAAAATATAATTTTATTTTACAATAAAAATATTAAAATAAAATGAAATTTTGAATAAAAATTTTGTTTCTTCAAAATTAATCAAAAATGACATTTTTTAGAAATATCTCATAAATTTTCCCTAAGATAAATTTCACGTTATACACAATAAAAAGAATTTTATTTTTTCTAATTAATTTTATAAATGATTTTATAATTAATTTTATTTTTGTTTAAAACTGACATAAAAAGTAGGTATTTTAGGTAAATAGTATTTTCAAACATATAAAGCCTTTAATACAAATTTGATTCTTTATTATAAATATATACTGTTTATATAAAACCATTTTAAATAATATATAAATTATTTATTACTATTAATATTACTATTTTTAATAGATATGTAATAAAAATATCAATTGAATAATTATAATAATAACATAATGATTTATAGAGACATAATGTTTTACGTAACCCAATCCAAGTCTGTGTTACATGTAGTGAAAGATTAACTCATTATAGACTATAATGAAAGCATAAATTTTTCTAGCATGCAATAAAAGACATAAAATAATGTTAGTATATTTTAGGGAAAAATATTCCAAAAAAAACATTGGGTGTCACAAGTACCATGTAGTATACACACAATAAAAAAAGATGTTCCACCTTTAAAATATTAGGGTGTTATATGTGTGATTACCGAACAATTTTTTTATTCCAATACTATTTTTTGGATTTAAAATTGTTTCCCATAATTGTGTGTTAATCCTTATCCCTTCAATTACTCACCAAAACCTTCATTAAAAATTTAATGATTCCATAAACCAACCCAAAACTATTCAGAATTTAATGAATAATAATAAAACAAGCTGTTAACTAAATCATAGAGTGATACAAAAATAATATTAAAAATATTACATAAATAAAAAAATTGTAAAATATTAAACATAAAAACTAGTTTCAGATAAATGAAATTCCACATCACGTACTAATTTTTCCCAGTATTGGTTGATGAACTGATGTTGACTTTCTCTACTACACCAACACACTAATCATTATATGTTCATTTTATAAAATACCAAACATAATTTCTATTCAAAAAATCAAAAATGCTATTTCGAAAGATTAGAAAATTAAAAATAAATTTTTTAATTAAAAGACCTACCTGCAACCTCTAAAGACCTTAACACCTATAATATTATAAATTTTTTTTATACTTCTTCTCATATCTATAGACTCAATAACTATATTTTTCAAATATAAAAACAAATAAATTATGTTTCATACCAATGCCTCACCAACATATATTATAAAATAACTATATATTCTCTCGAAACAAATGTATGAAGGTATACATGTGAAACAAAAAACTCATCCTGAACCACCCTCAGAAGCTAAAAAAATGAAAATACACAAATTTGACACCATAAAGATGATCTAAACTAATATTGAGTATTATCTCCAAATCCAATAAAATAAATTGGAAATCAAAAAATGAAAACTAATAATGGGAAAAAATATACTTCATTATATGAAGGGAAGAAAACCATAAAAAAACCACTATTAAAAGGAAAAAAATTATCAGTCAATATATATATAAATCAATTTATTATCCCATTATAATCCCTAAGGGTTCCATATGGTAGAAAATAATATAAATATATATATCATAATAAATAAATGATAAATTTAACCAATTGTGTTTTAGTATGGAAATTATATGGATAAAAAATAAAAAACTATATATGAGTTTTATAATAAGAAAAATTATAAAAATAATATATATAATAACATTAATATTAAAATAAATAAATATATAGCATATAATTGATATTAAAATCATAAAATTAAGAAATTAATATATATGTATGAATATTATCATAAATAAAAATAGAATTTCGGTATATTTATAATTTCATATGGTTCCACAATCATAGGTATATATGGCCAAAAATATTCTTATATTTAAATATTCATAATAAAATAACCTTTATTGTGGAAAATAATCTGAGTGGCCAGTAAATATATTTCATAAAAACATTGATATTTAGTTTAAGAATTAAAAAATTGACATTTTTTTCTTCTTAAATTAATAGGTCAAGAAGAAAAATAAGAAACAATAACAAAAAATATATGTTGGAATTAAGAAAACCTCCCCATATATCTATAATATAGATTATCATACTCTGAATATTATTCAATATCTCTCTAAATATAAATAATTAACATCCATAAATATAAATAATCATAATACAATGATAAATTGCCTTCGTAGAACTATGAATATACCTTCAACACTATGAAATGAGCAATTAATGAAATTTCAACATCAAAAATAATTAATTTTTCTTAAATTGTTAATATCAAATAGAAAACTCATTGTGAAATATTTTTTAGTGAAATAGGGAGAAATATTATGTATACACTATGAATCCCAATATTTTAGGAAAATATTTTTTCAAAAAAAGATACCTCAATAATATTATGTATATTTATTTATAATTTTAAAAAAAATTACAGCAATAGAAAGTGTGTCATATATATGGATAAATTTAACAACAATTTTCTCGCACATAAATTGACATTAAAAATAGAGTACATGAATCCATGAATATATATCCCAGAATAATTTTTTCATATATAATTATATCAAATAAACATTATAACTAATTTTGAATGAATAATATTTCTCCTATGAAAAAGTACCAAAGATCATCTTAACCCACAAAAAATAAAAATTAGTATAATGAAATCATAAATAAGAAAGTCAATTAGAAATCAGAAAATGTGTTGTAGAAAAAATTATAACTTTATGTATTAAGGGATTACACTATGAATATACAATGGACTGAATTTTATGAATGTAATGTGGAAAACATAGTCATTATATGACTTTTAATATGGTAATACAAGTGTTGAGAATAATTCCAGAAAACATATTACTAGATTAGAATTATTTTTATGAAGTTAATATTCATATAATATTTATAAATGATTAAAATTTTATTTATCAAAATAAATAAATAATTGAATATAATGGAAATTATTTTTGGAATATGATTAAAACATGCTCAATCATTTGTGGAAAATACAACCGACACTATAAAACAAATCATAAATTGCACATATTATTTAATTTCATACACTTAAAAATGATATAAATCTAATTTATTGAAAAAATTAATGGTATTAAAATTTCAATAACTTCATTATTTCTAAAAAATAATTATAAAAAATAATTAATCATGTATAAAAATTTACATAATAATTTTTTTAGTATATATCACATGTAATTATTAAAATTATTAATTTATTTTATTTGGAAAATTTTATTTTATTTAATTTAATATATATATTTATAAAAATGTATATTAATAAATATATTAATGAAATTTCATAAATATATTATTAATTAGTCATATATAAATTAAAATTAAATTAATTTTTATCAAAATTATCAATGATTTATTTTTTTCTTACTAATGTAATTTTAACTTATCAAATTAAATTTTTCAGTAATGAAGAATACTAATAGTTAAATTTATTTAAAATATATAAAATAAAACAAATTAACACATATAAAATAATTATAAAATACCATGACATATGAATAAAATAAATATTTGTACAATTTTTTTTCCAAAAAGGTGTTTACGACATCATGTATTATATTTAAATTACTTCATAACACCTTTTTCAATTCAATGTAATAAACTAGATTTCATATTTTGATTTCTAATTTGAAAAATATAGAATTACCTCAATTTTTTGGTAGGCATGAAAATGAGTTATTTATTATAAAATTGAGTTACCATAGTAAAGGTATAATGAGTTGAAAGGTGAATCAAAATAATAATTATGTAAACTACAATAAAATATTAATGATAAAATGTGTTTATGAGGTTATTAATGATCTTGTACAATTATTTTCCAAATTTTATCCACTTTACAATTAAAATTATTACCTTATATATAATAAAATGAATATTTGTCAAAATACCATATAAAACTCAACTTTATATGGTTCCATCATCTACCGATCCCAAACGCTTAATTTCATTCATTTATCTCAAGAACACATCCCTAATTTCCCACTTTTAAATTATACACGTCGTTTGGTGTCCTAATTTCCAATTATTGAGTCCTAAATCATTAATTTTGTCAGAACAAATTTTGTTATGAATTGAGATGACTAAATCTAGTAACTAGACTTTTTATATTAGATAATCAACCCCCATCAATAAAATTATCATTCTTCCCCATTATTATTCTATGTCCAAATAATATTTTCCCCAAAACTAAACAATATTCATCAATGAAAAGGTTTTAAAATTGAAATAATTCACTACATCATATTCAAACATATCAATGTCCATTGATGCTTTGAATAACATAGTATGCTACATATTTACCTTTGAAAACCTATTTTTACGAACTCATGGTTTATTTAATTTTTTTGAAAAATGAAGAGAGGTAATAAACATGTAATGATTAATAAAAAATGAATATACATATTAATTTTATAAATAATCATATATTTGATTCTACTGTAATAATTCATAATAATTGTAATAGTTAGTCATTATTGAGTGTGAATAAAATTATTTTATAATATTATATGAGTGAATTATATGAATGGTAGAGAATTGTTTCATATAGTAGGAACTCTATGTTACTTATATAATGAGTTATCCTGGTTCTAAAATTTATTACTTTTGTATTATAATTTTGTAGGGTCACACATTTCTATAAATTAAATGATTATATTTTTTATGTATAAAATATTTAAGAGTGAGGGGATAAAGAGAGAAAAATATTTCTATTTTTTATTTTGAAACAAAATATATTTTCTTTCTAAATATTTCAGTGTTGTTGAGAATATAAAATATTTATAATTTTTTTTTGATTTTAGAAATAAATTGAAATGTAAAATAATACATGATAATAAAAAAATAAATATTACTTTGGGTATTATATTTATCATAGATTAATTTCATGAACTAAGTGATAAATACCCTAACATGTGAACTCGGGTTGGTTTGGGGAATAAATGGAAGGGAATTTATGATCCCCATAGGCTAGAAATAGTGCATTTGGGTACGGATTTAGGTTTTTAACCAATTGTGACTTGAATAAATTTGGACTTTTGATGCCCCCTGAGATTCCTCGGGAATAAAATGTGTTTTACCATATTCCAAAGAGTCTATGATTATATATTGAGTGAATGATTTTTTTTTTCTAATTTCTCTATTTTTAATATTATTCTTGAATCTATATTAAATTATTTTATAAATTAAATTTAAATTGAATAATTTCAAGACCTTATAAAAATATGAATATTATTTTTAATAGTGAATTGGGATTTTGGCATTGAACATTGTTGTTATTCTTTAAAATTTAAATATCAACCGTATGTTATTACTAATCTTGTTTGGTATTCATTAGTATCCATTTTTTTACTTAATTTCATTTCTAAATAAATATATCAGGTATTCATCATCAGTGCACCATCTTACAGGGTGGCTTGATAATCACCCTTATCTGATAGTACTATCCATTAAAACAAGGGTCTACAATCCATGATTTATGTTTGATAATGAAGATGACTATAAAATGATAGATCCTAGAGAACTATGAAAGGATGTGAGACCTTTATATTATGAATTTTTCATCTGGGGGTGTTCACAAAAAATATTTATAATGAAAACCCCCTTCTTCATAGAACAATTGTTAAAATTCGATTTTTAGAATGGTATTTATGGTGGTCAATTTGTGTAGTTTTATTTCCAATTGAGACCATGGAGGTGGAAGCACACTCATAGATGCATTAGTGTGAGGCTAATTTTATGAAATATACTTGAATAGAATGTATTTATTTTATTGAACAAATATCATGGGTGTTTGGATATGATTCTAGGGTTTTTTTATTTTTTATGGATCACATAGTCACATTATTAATCCCCACACCGAGTTAACCCTTCATATCTAGTTCAATATGTATTTGATGTTCACACATAAGGACATATATAACCCCATATAATTTTTTTTTGGGAAACACCCAATTCTACATTTGAGGCAAATAGATCAGGAAAATCAGGTACAAGTCAAGTACCTCCAGAGATATGGAATTTCATGTGACATTACTACATGAAATATAGTTGGGGATTTGACACATCATGTTTGATTAGTGAAATTTCATAATGGATTAAATTTGGTAACTGTTATTTAACTACATAACACGAAATTTCCGTCCCAATAACATTGAATATTTTTGATACAAATGAATTTTACTATCATTATTTATAGTCAGAGTAGTTATTTCCCAGGTTAAGAACTGGTTTCCTCCTAAGGAGTTGTAATGTCTCCCATGTATGCATGTAGTTGAGATTTCCAACTATTTGAAATATATGTAGTCAAAATTTCTCCCATAAAATTAAGACGAAATCCAAAATTAATGGGGTGAGTTTTCACATATCTTAGGTAGTTTGTTCTGCTGTAGAAGTGAAGTGAATTTTATTTGGGTGTTTGGAATGAATTTTCCCTTATTATATTCATTATTAAAACTAGTTATATTGTTGTTTTAGTAAATACCTAGTACATTTGTTATATTATAAATACTTGAACCTCAATTTCCTAGTGTTGATGATTAATTAATTACATTAGTTGTTGTTAAAAGAATCCAAATCCCAAAAGAATGAATATTTTACATTGTTTGGAAGACTAGATATAGAAAAGATTCTATTATTATAATTTTAGATATAAAATACCAAAAAGTTATTTTTTATAGAACTGTTATTCTCTATTAATATCCCTATATGTTAATCAGAATATACATCTTAGAAACCTGGGGAAAAATATAACAAAATAATATGGTGAGCTAAGATACTTTGTATGGGTATTCGTATAGAAAAATCATTGAGTAAATAAGTCACATAAATATAGAAATGTTAAATAACTAAAAAAATCCATTTAATAAAGAAAATTTTCATAATATGGCATGAATGAATTATAATCACATATATATATATATATCACATGATATTGAATCATAACCCTAGAAGTTACACTAAAAGTACAATATCATGTAATATCGACAATGGAATTCATAATGATGGAATTCATAATGGAGGAATTTTAAAACATACCATCAAGGCCTCAGATAAGAAGTCTAAAATAATGGGTAAGGCCTCTTCCAAAAACTAGTTTGGTATGTCACATGAGACCTACCAATGCATTTGTGGGGGGGGGGGTATAACGAGCCTCACCAATCAATTACTAAGTCCAAAGGAATAATCATATTAAAAATGAAAAATATAATAAACATATACTTTTGTATTTATAATATTATATCAAATGTGTATAGTTTACACTATCATGAAATGAAATCAAAACCCATCTAGAGTAATTTGGTGAATTCTAGAAAAATTATCCAATTCTAGTCAAACTATTCCTGAACCATTCAATAAAATATAGTAAATGGTTTCATAAGTGAAGAAACTCAATAATGAATAAGAACAAACAAATTATGTTGACATTGATACTTTAATAATATTATTGATAAAATCATGATTAAAATTCCATTTCTCACTTTTAATTGATTTATTCATAATTTATTTTGCAATTATAAAAAAATAATTTTCATTAAAAAGAATATTTAAATCATAAAATGAAACATTAAAATTCTTATGGCTATATGAAATTATGAAAATATCATCATGTTGTATAATTTTTTAAAAAACCTACCTTTTTAATTTTGGAAAATAATAATCTAGAAGAGTATTTTTAAAAGTATGTCCCTTACAATTATAACATCATTGAAGCACGTGTTAATAAAAGGAATAAAATATATAAATCCAGCTTTAATCCCAATAAACATGTAAAAATAAAAAATTACATAATAAAACATCATTTCACACAAAATCATTGCATGGCATAATAAATGGTGTTGAATTTTTACCCCATTAATTGGAATTTCTTTATGAATTCCCATAACCAATGCTCGACTTCCTACAACCTTGTCTTGAGCACCTGCATAGTGTTTCAAAAATATTATAAAATTATACTCGGATAATATTAATATTAATGATTTCATATAAGATCCACTTATAACATTGTACGACTCATTTATTCGTATATTTTATTCATATCGATATTTCAGGTATTAATTGTATTTTTTCTAATACTACTGTTTTCTTGAATGTATCAGTTATCTAGAATAATTTATTGATCAAGAATTACCATAAAAAATTAATGTCAAAAATATAATATTTATTGATTAAATATATTTTGATTACCATTCTATAATGTTGACCTTATAAAATTAATCACATCACTTCATGGAGATGGTAAGCGGTATATATGAACGATCTATGATGTCATTTCTAAATGGTTGAATGTTAAATGATGTGGATGTTATATTTATTTTCCAGAATCAATGTAATGTGTTAATTATCATATATATTAATTATTTCCATCATTATAACCATCAAGGTAATTTGTTGATGAGAAAACTAATTACACCGCTACGTGGAGACGGTAATCCATACAAATGCATGTGCGATGCTTTCATTTATAATAGGTAAAGAAATATAAAATAATTTCTTTCTTCATAATAATAATAAAATATAAATATATATATTAATATAGGGTTATTATTTTATGTAAAAGAAACAGATTAATCAGACGTTGAATCAGAAATGTATTTGAATTTGTTGTAAGAAAAGATTACTTTTTCTTCGACAGACTTTTTTTATCTCTTATTAAGGGATCTAGGGATGATCTTTTTAAAAGACCATGACTCGATAAAGTAATATAAATATTTATGAAATACAACTATTATAGTATTGGGATGATTATAAGGGTCATGGTGTTGTAGAAAAGAGAGGTTGGAGGTTCCCTTTTATAATTGAGTTGAAGGGATAGTTCAGAATGTTCAAAAATATTAAAATTTAATAAGGAAATTATAGAAATAAAGACATCCAAATTTTTTATAAATGAACAATGGATGAAATTTTATATCATATATTATCCCCTTTGTTATTATTTAACATTTTTTATTATTTTTAAATAGTTCAATAAAATATTTATTTTATAAAATAACATTATTGGAGATTTTTATTTTATTCATTATATTGACATCGACAATATCATGATAATTAAACACCTTCAAAAATTTTCATATAATATTTATTTAATATTTCATATTCATCTATACAATTTTTTGTCACTTTAAAATTCCCAAATTATATATATTTTACTCTTTTTAATATCCTTTATTTGATTTTTTCTATTAACTGTATAATTTTTACATCATTATTTTCTTATAACATATGATAATTACATATTTAATAAAAGTTATAAATAATTCACCATGTTTTAAATTAGTCTACTACAATCAATAATACTATTTATTGCTGAAACAATCTTTTGGAGAACAACATATCAAAAGTATTATACAGTTCGAGAACAAGATTATGACAGGTTTGACATTAAATTTAATAAAATTCTATAGGTTCATAACCACATCCTAAAAATAGAAAATGGTCATAAATCATACCCATTTTTGATTATGGACATGTATTAATCATATAATAAAATTTATTCATTTGTTTTTGAAATTTAATGTCACTTATCATTTTAAGTTAAATCGATTTATTGATTTTTACATTAATTAAATATTTATTACATCAATATTATGAAACGGGTTAAGGTAATTAGTTCATCTGTAAAAAGTAAAAATAAATTATGAAGAATAATAATATTAAGTTGTATTATAATATTTGTTTTATGGTAAAAAATATATTTTTTATGACCTTATATTAATATTTTTATAATTATCAAAAGCAATAGTGTGACAAGTTTGACTTTTCATAAAATCAAATACAATAAGGGACTTAATATCAACCACGTGTCACCAAGAGGTCATAAATTAGACATTGTTTTGATTTTTTTTTCAAAATGTACTCACTGAATAGGATGTTGATATATTTTGTGGTCATTTATCGGTTCGTGTTATTTTATTTAAAATTCTTTTATTAGTTTTTCTTCTGCTTGCACAAGCATTGTGTCAGTGTTTCATAATAATTAAACTTAATTACATAGAATATAAAAATAAAATTAAAATAAATAATAATATTAATTAATTAGGCTCAATATAATCCTTCATACTCATTAGTTATTTATAATTTTCCATATCAATGAAAATGAAACTTCATTATTTTTATTTATTTTTGTTTTCATGCATTTCATAATTATTTGTATAAGATTCATGTTATATAATTTAATGATGTGAATATATAAGTAAAAATAAATATTTATGAGTGTTATTTAATGAGATGTGATGAAAATACATTTTACCATTTAATTAATATCAATATGGTACCAATGTTAACCTTTTCATTGTTGCGTAGCTATTATATCAAAAATGAAAATAATTTTTATATTTACCAAGAATTAATTTAAAATATATTTATTATGAATTAATTTGGTATGTTATTTTCATTACAACATCATAAATGTGAAATTATATAAATTTAGTAAATTTTTTTAACATAATTATATTTTTTACTATATAATAAAAGAAACTAATTTTTTTACTATTCTAAAAAATTTCTTTTATCAAAAAAATATCAAAATTTTATCTCAAAAAAAATATATGAAATGAATTCAAAAATTAAAATCAAATTATGAACTAAATTTTCATAAATTTCTAAAAATTATTTATATTAAATTTCACATAGAAATCAACAAAAATAAAATTTTGATTAAAAGATATAAGTAAATAATAAAATGACATATAATCATTGTTTATTTATTTCCTAATAATTAATAAAAAATTGAATTGAATATAAACATCATATATATTTCATTATATTTTTTTTAATAGTCATGAATCCCAATTTAATTTAATATTTATAATGATTTTGTTAATATAATAACAATAAATATTATATTCGGTTTTTTTAAGCATTGAGTTGCATTCACCAAAAGTTTCCATTAAAATTTTATATATAATAAAATCTTATAATGTTACATATATTCAGTCCAGTTGATAATATATATATATATATTTCTAATATTGGTGGTATATAATTTATTAGATAGATATATGTCTCTCTATCATTGGTTTAATTAGGATAATGCCTCATATGTGGGTGACATTCATAATCGGTGATAATTGCCAGCATGTGTCCAATTGGAGGTGAGCTTGTGTAGTAACACTCACCCTACCATATTTCTAGGTTGTAACATGGGATGGTATGGACATTTCAAAGTTATATAATAGATATTCTATTAGACCGATAGTGACTGTAATTAGTACTCCCTATATAATTGGATTGGAAATGTGGGAAAATGATGTTATGGGGATCTTGAGAGTAGTTAATGGACTCAAGAAAGAACCATATGTGCAGTAGTGAATGTATCATTTTTTATAGCACTCTAATAACATATTACTCAAACCTTGTTCCTGATAAAATGACATTTTGAAACATTTATGTTAGAATATACATAATATAGTATTTTATTACCATTATTCATGTACTTCTTTTGTCAGATCATCCCATCAAACATTTACGCTAAAAGGTGTAACCTAATGATCACTTCATTCCACCCCTGGATATCAAACTTTTATAAGGTTATGGGGATATAAAGATATCATGCTTATGGTTGGTTGTCATATGAACATATATTGATCAATGAGTCATTTATTGGAGACTTCATATATAGGTTTTTTACCATTCTACTATATATACCCCCTCATCCCTTGTAATTAACTAAGATTCCTCCCATAGTGAAAAAATTAATTTCAAAAAGATGGAAAAAATTATAATACACTAGATACACTGATTGTGTTCAACTATATAAGCCTCACATTATTATTAAGTGGTATTGTTCCATGGGTGATAGGGGATAAGAGATATATAGAGACATAATTTATCATTTATTTTAGATATACATTTTTAGAAATTTTTTCATTGATCTTCCCATATATCACTTCAATCTATCAGTAAAATTTTGTATTCATAGATGTCACTTCTATAATGCACCACCATGGATATAGTTTTTTCTCTTTTTTGATATTGTGTTATTATTTTATGAAATTTATCCATTTTTCAAGATTCTTTGATTGTATTAATGTACATGTTGGAGCATTCATTTTTATCATGTTTTTTAGTAATGTTTTTGTCATGACCCAAGTATTTATAGAATAATAAATTTTTATTTATATTAATACTAATAAAAAAGATATTAATTTTATGTTCAATATGACACTTTTATTTATAGCATACTCAACACACAACATGGGGTTTCTTCGATATCCTACATTGCACACAACATTGAGATATAAAAAAAACTAATACATTAATAATAATATTATTTTAAATTGTAGTTAACTCTTAGCCGTAAGAATAGAGGGAATGAATAATATAAAATGAATTTTAATATATGGTTTACACAAGATTAAATAATGATTAATTATCTCAAAATTTATTAGAAATGGAAATAAAAACCAATTGTATATCAATAATGTGTTTTTATGTAAACCTATTTAAAAGAGAATAATTGTGTTTTTAAATAACTCTTTATAAATTTTTATTTAATAAAAAATATATTATATATACCCAATTTAATGTTTTGAATTCATATTATAGGATTTCTAGATATGATATATGATAAAATTATATTTTTCTGATAAATGAATTATTTTTATAAAAATATAGTTTTACCACATTTTGATGGAGAACCATTTTTAAATCAATTTATTCTCACTTTTATATGTTATATTTGAAAAAATAAGATTATTTTGTAGAATAGGTAAAAAAAATTAATTTGGATTAAATTTTGGTAATTTTATGATATAATTATTCTTTTTATGAATAGTTAAAAATACTCGATTTTAATTCAAACACATATTTTAATATAATGTATTTCTATAGTTATATTGTACTTATAATTTGTTTTAATGTGTAATTGTTATATATTTGTATTATTTAATGCAATGATGGTCCTTTTATGTAATTCCACTTATAAATTGGACACAAACCCATGCCAATATTTTGATAGTAATTATTTCTTAAAAACCCACTTTTCGGTATTGACAACTAAAATTTATTTTAAATTAATTTATTTGAATTTAATGTTTTGAATATTTACAAAATTCATTCTATATTTGGAATTAAAATTTTCAAACTATATAAATAGGTTCCTTTTATTTTTATATATTATGAACAATAACTTCAGTTATTATATTATTTACCATTGTAAAAGGGTAAATCTGGTAAATAATCGTAAAAATATATTATTTGAATAATATTACAATAATCTAAAACGTGTCCAAATACCACTGGATGATAAATTTACGACCATGAAAATCCTTTGGTAGCTTTTTCATCCCCATAGATCCATGTTGACATCAAAATAATATTTTTTTAAGAAATAATTTAAAGTAAAGAAAAATGTAACATAAACATGTATCGTTCAGAAAAACAATTTTTATATGTGGTTATAAATGTGATATTTTTTCCAAAAATTATTCATTAGAAATATAATGTTATTTTATACATCATGTTATTTTATTTATAATTTTTAGATATCAAATAAATAAATTTACTTCTGACACAATGATGATGTAGTGATTACGTTAATAATGAATGATTTAAATATATGAGATTCTAAATATTAAATAAAATTATTTTAATATTTTTATTCCATAAACGAATTTTAGAGATGACTATGTCTTGTTATATTTTATCTTCTGATGTTTTTTTGAAATATTAAAGTTGTTATGGATATTTAAAAAATCATTATATGAATAGTATAAAAATTGACATAATGAGTTTTTAAAACAATTACTATTTTATTAAATGATATAATAGTCATAAAAATATAATATTTGGCCAAATAAAATAAAAAAGGTTTAAAATGTCATTAATGAACCAATTTTGGTTCTATTTACATTTCATTGTAACTGTATTAAATATATAGTATGAATATAAAAGAAGACATGATAAGAGTTACATTAGTTTACTAATGTTAAAGTTAGAAGATAAGTTTAAACATGAGAACAAAACATTATTAAATCCTATAAATTTAGTTGTTTTAGAACCAAATAGTATTATCTTTAATATAAATTACTTTTTGACCATTTTAAAACGAAAATAGGTTTACAATAAAATAAATATTCAATGCCTTTCTAAAGTGCCCCTCATCCCTCTAAAAAAGAGCATCACCACAAACCCCTTTGTCACACCTCTAAAGCACCATGGACCTTCCCTACTATGCTGAAATAAGCTTAAAAAATCTATATCTTCCTTTAAAAAGGCATAATTTATGAATTAGTCAATTAAAAAATTGCTTTTAGCTTATATCAAAAAGAGTTAACGGATTTAGAGGTAACATCTTCTCTCAAGTTCCTTTCCATTATCTTAATTCTCCACTCCCTATGTTGTTATTATAATTTGGTTACATTAAAAACCAGTATTATAAATATAATTTTATGTTTTAATGGTATGTATCATAAATACCATAACACACACCTCCATCTAATTGATACAAACACACTATTTCGGCATACGACGAACAACTACCTCGCGAAATGATGATTGTTCGATTTTATCCTACAACCTCTCTTGGTGGACATTATGATGGAACTATATTTATATATGAAATATATTATATTTATATTGTCTCTATGATTCTGTAATTTTTATTTACAAACATAACTTTAAGATTTTCATGATTTGAAAATACGATTATTTCATTTTAAGAAGTGCAGAAAAATACACCTGAAAATTATATGAATCATTAATTCCATACATGAAACATATAAATGCTGGATGTAATGAAAATATGTAATTTATAAAAAATATTATATAATATTGTTATTATAATATACCTATGTATCATTTAAATTTAATTCCTTAAAATTTAAAAATAAAATGAATAGAGTGTTCTTGCGTACGTACGATTTACCATCTCCAAGAACAGTGCATTTCATTTCTTATCTACAAATGTGAAGAAATATTATAAATACAGATATAATTGATCTAAAATACTATATAACATTTATATATAATATTTAAATCATGAATACTATTCTGAATATAATGTAAATTTGAGCACATGGATAATTTTTAATTATAACAATATCATTTTCAACTCAAGTACGCAATGCAGAAAAAATGACAGATATTGACTTAAATAATTATTTAATTTTATAACATGGTAATAAGTGATAGAAAAAGAATAAAAATATTGAAAACGGGTTCCTATGAAAGAGAAAATTTAATTATGTTAATTATTTAGGAATAAAAAGGAACATACATGATGAATTAGTCTCAAGTTAAAGGGACCTTTCACCCTCTTTTTTTAGTCTAATACTTCTTTTATGATTTGTATTTTAATTTCCATTTACTTATGTTGGGATATGTTATTATATATCCTTATTACTGTAATTTCTATGTCCATTTCATGAGACACCCATTTCTATATCATCAACTCATTATTTGAATTTTTATGTGACGTCGTTAGGCTGCCGAAATTTTTTAGGGGAATTTCTAAACTCTTTTTATTCTCATTGGGTTTTAGGAATACTTAGTTGATTATATTATTCCATGATTATGTGTGGAATAAATTTTTATTTAATTATTTTGTAATTTCATCTTCCCTTTTTTTTGGATATATTATTGCTACACATAATCACCCTATTGATAAATTCTTACATCATTTATACAATATTTGTATTGGAAATTTTCGAAATCAAATTTCACTGAGGAATATTTTGATAATATCACAACCTTATTTTACATGGTGTATAATAAACCCATTTTAATTTACATAAATTCAAAGGGAATATTTTTTCTAGGAATCATTTTTACAAAAACACAAAAGGAATGTTTTAAACATTTGCGGACAAAATTACATCTCTGCCGATGTAACCGTTATTTTGAATCCTCTATAAGTCTTAATGTTTAAAAAACCCATTTTTTCCGTTTTTTTGTTTTAGTATTGAATATGGTCTTTTAAATGGCATTATTTTTTCGAAATATTGAAATGATTTCTTATGATTGAAAATGAAATGTTAGTAGTGAAATGTTGGTATTTGAAATATTTTATGTGTTATGATTATATAATGATACTTAGATATTTCATGATTCATTAAATGATAAACCTAAGATAGGTGGTTACATGATAAACCAGATGACATGTGGTTCTCTGATAAACCTATGAGGGGTGTTTACGTTATAACATCCAATGCATTGGGTGTGGATGTGGGCTGTATGGATATTTCATTTAGTGATATATGTGGATGTAGACAATATACTTATTCTCTTTAAGTTTTTTGATGTCCCAGTGTACCTTTATATGTTATATTTTTCATTATATGGGATTTATGGTAATATTTTGGTTACAAAAAGGGTAAGCAATGATCTTATATTCAGTGAAGGGTTTTTACAACTTTTTAATGGTAAAAATTATTATATTATAATAATGTTTTTATGGTTTAAATTTTTTCACATGTATAATATTTTTTTTACTTTTTGTTACCCTTATATATAATTTATTCTCTTCCTATGTTTTTTATTATTTTTTAGATTACATAAAGATGAATAAATTCTAGGATGGGATAAAGGAAAATTTATACTATAAAATAATAAAACTTTGTAATGTTTCTTTTTAAAGTGTTTTTGTTTTATAAAAAAATGGAGAGTAAATAGATGTTTATACTTGAAATCTTTAAGATGTTATGTATATTTAATGACATAATTATCTAAATCTCTAAACCAAAAAAGATCATCAATGTGAATTATTAACTTAATTCAAGATTATGTAATGTTTAAGGATGGGGCCTTATAGTTTTGTAGAAGAATTGTTTAAGATAATTGATTTAAGCAGAATATAGATAATGATTCATTAGGATATGTTTAAATATTATAATAAAATAACCCCTTTCATAGGAACCTACGTGTGACTTGAATAATTTTAAATCATAGTGTAAGTACACCAATTTTATCAGCGATGGTCTGATATTCACAGGATGAAAGATATGATGGTGATGTGGATGGAGTTTCTATGACCTGGATGGTGGATCTGGTCATCCCCAAAATAAATAAATAGATTTAATATATATTTTATTAGTAGAGAACTAGTACTGTGGGAGTCACTAGTGTTGGGAGATTCATTGAATCGTTCCCATCATCGCTATAATTTACATGGATTTCAACTCATAAAGTGGGATAACCACATGATTTATTGGATGGAACATATAATGGGATGTTTATAGTTTGAAAACAAATAATTTTAACCAATTTATGTTTTCTCCTCATTTCCTCATGGACCATAATTCTATTTTTTGTGGGAACACATTTATCATTAATGTGTGTATGCTCAATATTTGGATATTATAATAAATCTATAGTCAATGTTTTGGTCAACTAAATCACACCAATTTATGGTGATATTTATATACTTCACCTCGGAGAGGTAATGAGTACATCTCTAGTGTCAGAAGAGTCCTTGTTGGAGATTCCTTCATGACTCTAAGGAGCATTGATGGTATAAACCTTAGTAAAAAATTGTTACCCTCTATGGATGTTATGATGTGTTGTTATATGCGTGTATTTTGTTCTTTTTTCTATATTATTGATTATAACACCCATATAGTGTTAATGGATAACCCTATCACTATTATGTTAGTTCTCAGTTGTCGGTGAACTTGGATTTGTGTTGATTATGAGTGGATAAGACATCCACTCATTGTGAATGTTGAGGGATTTTGGGATGATTTAATGGGTTTATATATGATTTACCATTAATGAAAACATGGTGTATGTATAAACCCACATATTGTGAATGAGGACTCCCTTGTTCATTTATTGAGTTTTAAAGATGAATCACATCATGGAACGATTCATATTGGCATTTATCATGTATTTGGGATATTTTTATACAAAACCATCATTCATGGAGTGTATTGGGAAATCATGCACATATTCCATGTATACTAATGAGATTAGACTACTATGGTTGTTGTCTGGCATTAAGTGTTCTCCAATTAAGTAATATATATAAATAACAGTTTAGGTGCACCATTAATTATCATGGGTGTTAGGCTCATTACATTATTGTGAGATGTTAATTACCATTTTTCTATCATTGATTACTAAAAAAATTCTATTGGTGTGAAGGTTTCTATGAGAGTGATGTCAACTAAATTATCCTATGGGAAAAAATTATTTTGTTCATGGTAGGAGTATGCCATCTATTTCCTTATGTGAAAATATATTTTTCAACGGTGTATGTAATGGATATTAGGATGAAAATCCTATTTTGAGACCACTCCAATCACGTATGGTACATGGTGAGTTGCAATCATTGGTTTGGTTTTGGTATAAAAAACCCCTTGTGATACTACTCTGTTTGGAAGAGAATTTTTCATGGGGGATCATTTATGTGCTTTTGTAAGGCAGGTTATTTCCTTAGTTCAAGATTTTAAATGTTTTGATTATCAAAATGGTCATGATCATCCACTTCATAAAGTGGATGATTGTGTTAGTCAACATGTCGTGTATTAACATTTATAGGTCATATGAGTTAGTTTCATTCATTTATGTGGTAATCGATATAATTTGAAAATAAGTAATTAAAACCCTAGGTGTAACACCTCGACCACTCTAGGCCAGATTCAGTGCATTAAATATTATATTTTCATGGTTTTATGGAATGAAAATCCATAAGGAATGATCAGTTTATTAGTCTTGAGAAAACTAGATAAATAGATGTAACTCAAATTACATTGGAAAAGGTTACAAAATACAAAACATAACAAAAATTTAAAAATACATCCATATAATCTCAATAAATTGTCTCTTCTTCATCACCTATTTAAGGAATACAATTGAAATGGGTGATCTCAAATACTTATTAAGGGTTACAACTAGCAGACACATGAATCAATATTAACTGAATCATAAACCATTTGAAAAATTAATATGGCATGGTGAATAAATGAAAACTCACATAATTAATAAACTGAGAATTAAACTGGTTCTATAGATTTTGTTATAGTGAATATCCCAGGGATAGTAAAAACTGATAATGAATAAATATAATTCTTTCTATTTGGACGTCATTTATCTAGATCATGATGCCATAATATCGTTAAAACAATGTAATTATGTGGGTAAAAACCTATCTGACTTTTGGAAACTAACTCGAAGTGTTTGTCACCAACTTATTTGTCTCATGAGACATGTCAATGCACTAAGGGGCTATAGCGGGCCCCAAAAACCACTTCAATTTCAAATAATTATTTATAAATTGATTTAATATAAGAGAAACATTCTTTTTCAATATCTATATATAGTAGATAATACAAATTCATCAATATTACCATAGTTAAAATAACATTCCCAACATTCATGGTATGTTAAATGGTATATGGTTTAGACAAAAAAATATCCATTATTTTAGGTTAATGATATTTAATAGAAATAAAATTTGAAATTAAAAGTGATGTCAATTGGGAATTAGGTACACCACATAAAGATTATTATGTGTAGAAAACAATGAATGTTACAACGAAATTGAATATTGACGCAATGCCCATCACCACATTTTAATAAATAATTTCATGTGCCCAAGAATAAATAATTATAAAAGGAATAATTGAATACCATGCAAATATTGAGAAACATGATATTATGTATCCAATGTCAGTACACATGTTCCACATGCATTGAACAATTGGTGAACAATGGAAACCTCACAAAATTAAAAGTGTGATGAGAAACCCCTTACGTTATGCTCGAGTGTGTTCTTCATTTTTTTGATTACCTGAATATTTAAATTTATCATCATTAATTTAGAATCATATAACCACTTATACATGTAATTGGTTTATTATAACATTATTAGTTTTATACATGTCCCTTTTTATAGGATTAAGAGGTTAAATTTTATTGTTTTGTAATCAATTTCATCCTTGGTTTTCATGATTCGTTTCATTGCATTCATGAATAAAAGATAGTGTGAAATATGGTTAAACATAAAAAATTGTTAATATATATTATCAGATACATTAAACCGATATAAATGATCTTATAATGATATTCAGTTATATAAATGAGGATGAATCATTGGATAAAAGTTAATGATAAACGGTTGGATTTAGCTTAGTAGTTTTGTGTGTATTGATTTCGTTTTGTATTATTATTCCATATTATGAGTGTGTAGGGTTTCAATAAAATTAATGAGATGTAATAAATTTATTCTGATCTAGTTTTACTATAAAAATGGATTCATGACCATAATTAAATATGTTAACAAAAATTGAGAACCCATCATCCTTGAATGTGATAAATTAAAACATCTCAGAAGGTGTTTTTATTTTTAATATAAGAGGAGGGGGGAAAATAGATGATGATTAAATATTCTATAAGTATAATATAATTATACTTCATGTAATTAACTATAATTATCATAGAATTGGGATTAGGGGAGATTAAGAAAGTTTTAAAAAATAATGGAACTCTAAATAAGATAAAAAACGTGAAATCCCTTACAAAAGTTCAGTAGCCTAACATCATCACATAAAATTTAATAAAATAGTTTGTGAGAGAAAGGGGGTATCTCATCACTCTTAAATAATATGGGTAGTAAGGAAAATACAGAATGAAATATCCCCACATAATCCAATTGATAATTTTGAGTCAATAAAGTTATCTTATGACCTCTCCACTCCTTATGGTTTTATGTTTTGAATATCACAAACACTTTTTCATAAGTTCTGTCTTTTTCTTATGTTTTTTTATATTAAGATCCATAATTTTTATTCTATCATACATAGAGATGCATCAGTAAGAGGTTTTATTCTATTATACTGACAGATGTATCATTAAGAATTTCCATTTTGTTATATTTACATATTTTTCATACCGTCTTTACAATACCGAATCCGTTGTATATGTGATACCCTCTTTGTGATACTGAATTTGGTATATATGGGATACCGTCTTTATTATAAAGAATCTGGTGTATATGTTATACCGCCTTTGTGATACCAAATCTGGTGAAAATGTCATACTGTTTTCTGATTATGAATCCTGTGCAAAAGTCATTTTGATTTTATGATTCTGATTCCGGAACAAATGTGATACCAGTTTCTAAATATGATTTGCTTTTCCTTATGAATCCATTTTCTTTGATAATTATATTCTTATGATTAAATTTTCTTGATAATGTTATATTTGTTTAAATGTACTATTCCAATGATATTTGATTATATGTTTTCTTATACTTAACATTTATCCAAAACAAAACATTGATACTCATACTTAAAATAATGTCGTGAAATCTTTTACAAACTAATAGTTGTATCTTTGACACGTGTCTGGGTCTATCCAAAATATAAATAAAATATGAACGTTGGTGTGGAGCCCACCGTTGGGAAGCGTTTCTAATAAATACAAGTTCATTTGAACGAGAAAAAAAGAAAGATTGTAGAAAGTGGATGAACTTGATGCTTTTTGTGAAGTGTTTTCTAGATAGATATACTCTTTTAACACTCGTTACTTTGTGTGGATTTTGGTAAAAAAAAATTGGGGGAGAACAACATGTTCATACTTTCTTTGTGCAGACACTGATCGTTCTGATCGTGGGATTATGGGTTTGGAAGACAAGGGTTACAATTTCCTTCTAAATCGAGGGCTTCTGTGGATAGAAATATAGATACCAATATCCAGATTGAGGGCTTATCTGGGTTTTGGTATGACAGAAATTCTTGAAAGAATAATTCAGAGAACATTTATCCACGTTTTTTGGATATCCTTCTTTTTGGTTTAAAAGAATCTTGTTGTTTCTTTCTTTTTATTTCAGGTTTTTTTTATTTCAGTTGTAATCTTAACATTTTTAATGATTGAAAGTATAAAATTCGTATACTATCTAATTCCATTACTCTGATTATATTACAGATTCTATATGATTTATGGTATAATATTTATTTTATGAAATGGTTTCTTGTAGTGGTGTTGTGTATGTCTGTTTTACTTTTCTAAACATGGCATTAAAGGTTCAAAATGAATTTTTAAACTATACTAAATTCCACTATGTTGCATTTGTTTTCAATGAGGTATGTTGTTGTCAAGGAGTATCAATATGTGAATGAAAAAGGATGTGATGGTGATGGTGATGAATGGAGAATGTCCATGGTACTAAGATGAATGTCACTTAGGAGATTCACTAAGTGGCATATGAGATTATGGTTGAAACATTCTCCATGTATAATAAGACGATTGTGGAGCTGATCTTTAAGTTCAAAGAACTTGTATCAACTGGATACAATGTCACAACAATATTAGAAGACCATGCATTGTATTGACAATGCATGAGAAGTGGTAAATGATCCATCCACAATCACTGAGTGGATGAAGTGTTGTTAATGAAGTCCATGCACTATTACTTAGTGGATGTGAATTTAAAGGTGATCCAACATGATCTCTGATTGGATCAATGAAGAACATTGAAGATTATGTGATTCAGGAGCTTAATTTGAAGGAAGAAACCTTTGGTAATTCCATGTCTTGGTGAAGAATACATGATTGAAGAGAATGGAGGAATTCTTTTGAAGAAGAAGAAGAATGGAGAAGAGGAAGAATGGCTTGGAAGAAGTGGCTTGGCATTTGGCATTTGGCATTTGGTACTTAGTAACTTTTTTTTACACAAAGTCTAGGTTCTACACTTAAGAAAAAAATATTCCAACCTCAAGGGTTTGAACCAAGGCTCTTGTGGGACTCACGGTTACCACGCCCATGGGGATCCCATGGGGCCAGCCCAAGAGGAGTTCGGGGCTGTGTATAAGCCCTAGGGCCACGCGGTGATGAATCCTGCGCAGCCTGGGCACAGGAGAGTGCCTGCAGAGAACATGGTGCGGGGCGACACCGTGGAAGAAGAAGATACAAATGAAGTGGAGCGGGGAACACGAGTTTGTTAAACCGGGTGGAAACTGGCTTCCGATTCGATGTGGGATGGTGAATTTCCAACACGGATCGAATCCTGACCGTCCTAGCGATCCCGCGTCGATCTGCACCGCACATCTCATCCGTCATGCTCCCGATCTGATTCAGGCCGTCCGATGTCTTTTAAACTCTGGATCCGACGGTTGAGGAGTCTTCCTCTACCTTGAGCTCCCCCGAGGCCACCCACGACTCCTCCTTCGAACCAAGAACCTCCCGAAGATGGATTTTGAGTATCCAGCCACCTCTGACGAAGCTGAAGTGTCCTTGAGGTTCTTCTGGCCACACTGAACACGATGATTCATAAAAATGGGCTTGCATGTAACAAATTAAGAATTTCATTTTTGGCCGAGGAAAGAGAATATGCCGACGCCACGTGGGATTCATGTTATGCATGGATATACTTTGAAAAGGCATGAAAACGTTCGGAATGCACATGCACATGAAGGAGGAGAAAAATAAGGGAACCCGCGTGAAACAGAGGAGATTCAAGATTTGGAAAGATTTTGAAAACCCGAAAATCTCGGGGATTTGAGTTTTATCTCCGCGGATGACCGAGGAACCTCCTCTGCCTATAAAATGATCTCCCGAGCATCATAGCCTCTTGCTGAAATTTTGAGACCCGTGAGCACCCTTGTGCCTCGTGAAGAAAGAGCCCCCGCGCACACCACTTGCGCGGCAGAAGCCCAAAGCCTCCTTTTGGCTTTGTGAAGATCCTTTCGTGCACTCCTTGCGTGAAAGAAGATTGGAGGTTCCCTGCGCGCCTCCCTTGTGTGACAGGAAGTGCCCTAACTGCCAACACACTTGCGCGGCAGGAGGTTTTTGCGTGCCCGTGGTGTCTTGCACCCTTGTGGCTTGCGCGCCCTACGGTGTTGCACCTTGCACACCCGAGGGCTTGCGCGGCAGTAGCACCTGCGCACCCGTGGCCAGTGAACCTTGTGTGGAAGTGTTGAAGAAGAAGTGGCCCTTGCACCCATTTCACTTGCTTGCTTTGAAGAAGAAGGGAAGGGCGAGGCCTTAGTGCCTTGTGTGTTTGCCAAGTGAAGAAGGCCCTACGGCTTGTGGGTGCTAATCATGAACAAAGGAAGGAGAGGCCGAGACCACACCTAAAGTGTGTCCAAGTGAAGTAGGTGAAACCTAAGTGTGTGCCAAATAGGTCGTGGCTTGAACATTGTGTTTGCAAAAAGAATTCGTGTGTGCAAACAAAACAAGAAGAGGTCGTACCATTTTGTGTGTGAAATAGGAAGAAAGAACAAAGTGTTTGTGCATACTTGAACTAAACTAGTGAAGAAGGTTGAACCTTAGTGTGTGCCTAAGTGGTGTGTACAGACTAAGAAGGAGAAGAAGAAGGATACTCCACACTAAAGTATAACACACATTAAGTTTGTGTAAACAAATTGAACAAAGTGTGTGAGTAAAGAAGGTGTGGGTGCTTAAGAAGTTATTACCCTTTGAGGGTTTACTACACCGAGAAGAGGAAAGGGGAGTGCATGATTTCATGCATGCACATGCACACGTGAACAAAGACAAATCAGCTTGTGTGCATTTGAGGAGTCCAAGACCAAGAGTTCTTGAAGATTATTGAGAAGCCATGCTATCAGTGCATGAGGATGCAGAGTTGCCATGCACTCAGTTCATGAAGAAGATGTGAAGTGAGACTGGATCAAGACTGAAGTTAAAGACATCAGTTGTCTGAGTTTTCAGTAGTTTAAGAGAGAGGCCAGGTCATCCTATGAGAAAGGAGATAAAGCACGAGCAAGACAAGAAGACCTGATCAACTCAAGTGATAAAACGTAGAGAGCAAGGCCAGCGGCCTTTATCCCAGGCGTTTGAGGATACTTGAAGAACATAAAGAGAAGAAGAGCTACTCGTGTGACTCGAGGAGCCAAGAGAAGTCCCCTGTGAAGCTCAGGGTGGAAGAAGTCTTCAGTGGGATTCTGGAGCAGGCCAGTGGGACTCTGGTAACACTGTGGGATGCAGTATAAAGAACCTCCTATGGGACTTAGGAGAGATACAATGTGACTCTATATCGACCATTGTAATTACTAACCGAATTATAGTGGAGAAACCATGTTGGGGAGTTTAACCAGCATGGCATGGACGTAGGCCTTTGGAGTCGAACCTTGTAAATCCTTGTGTCCTGTGCCGTTACATTTGCTGCATCACTTGAGGAAAGGATGAGACATACAAGAAGAGTGGATCGAGGCCTTAACAAGACATAGAGGTTTAATTGAAAAAAATCAATTAGTAAAAAGTTTTAAAGGATCACTGATTCACCCCTCCCCCTCTCAGTGATCACACTGATCCGTGCACTTCATATACAATTAACCCCCCCCCCCCCCCCCTCTTGTATATTGAGAATCTACATTTATCATTTCAATCCTACAATTGGTATCAAATGAGGAATCTGAAAAACTTATATTCACATATAATTTTTCTTGCTCATTTTTTTTAAAACTTTTACTTCTAATAAGTTTTGTGGAATGATATTAATTTTAGTATGGAAGGGGTTCATGTTGGATCTATAGATAATCACAATCTGACAAGACCACCAATATTCAATAGAAATTACTACAAGTACTAGAGAGACAGAATGAAGAACTTTGTGATAAACATAGGTGTAGACTACTACATTTTGTTAACTTGAGATTATAGGATTCCTGATAAGGAACTTAAAACATTTACTAATCCGAAAAAGATGAAATACCAAATGAACATTAAGGTAAGTAATACTTCTAATTGTTCCATGACTAGAAATATATATATATCCAAATTTCATTCTATGAAGCTGAAAATAAAATTTGGAAGAAGTTTGAAGTAACTCACTTCAGAACTTCCAATGTTATCGAAACTAGAAGAGCTATACTCAGACCTGTGTATCATGGTTTCATCATTCCTTATAGAGAACCTATATGTAATGCACAACAAAGATTCATGAAAATTGTGAATAGATCACAATCAATGGGTGAGAAACGTTTAGATGATGAACCTCTTGTGGAAAAGATTATAGACATCATTACTAATGAATAAAAATCCAAGAGAACTACTATAGATGAAAAAAAAAGTTACAAAAACGTCTGTTGATAAACTATTTGGAACCCTTCTTCAAAATGAATCAAAATTGAAGAAAGATGTAGATAATATTAAAAAGAAGAATGGGATTGAGGTTTTTCTTTTCCAACTACTTAAAATCATATGAAATCCATGACACCTGAGAGAGTTACAAGATCTGAATCTAAGAAGGTTGTTATTAAATCTGAATCTAGTGAAAGATATACTTCATAAAACGAGTTAGCAAATCTTTCTAGGAGGATTAACAATATTGTATGACAAGAAGAACACTCAATATAGATACATAAAAAAAGATGGAAATGATAGGGAAGATAGAGAAGTGACATTCTATGAATGTAGAAGAACTGGTCATATCAGACCTGATTGTCCCTTAAGAAATAAGAAAAGAAGGACATGAATTCTTAGAGAAACAAGAAGAAGTTCAACAGATCAAAGAATAATATTGTCTTAAAAACCAATGATACTTAGAATGCCAGTGGTATATATTATTCTAATGATTATATATATTATGAATCTTTTGAGAAAAAAAATTTGGTTCAATATATTGAGCTGCATTTCAAAATCAATGACTTATGGATAAGGTAAGAACATCTGAATCCTTTAAAAATATGATTTTAATTGAATATTTTCTTCAAAAATATTTTGCATCTGATAAATTAAAGTATTCATCAGATGATGATAATTATTTTCCTTCATATGAGTATTATTATAGGTTTCCTATGTTACTAGGGATTTGAAATTTCAATGTTTCTAGGTATCATGAAAAGGAAAATTCAAGAGAATTTATTATGTCAAAAAAAAAATTGATCCTAGTAATGATTTTGATAAGAAAAATGATGTTTTAGTAAATCTTTATAAGAAACATGAGGAAGCTAATTCGTAGAAGGATAATCTTTCTAAATATTGTAAAAATATATTTTTTTGAAAAAAAATGTTTTAGAACATAAGTTTATCTCTAATTCTATTATTACCGAGAATATGAATTTAGTCCTTAGACTAAAGTCTGAAATTTTTTCTTAATGAATCATCATCCAAATTTTAATTCTGGTAAGGAAAATTCCGACAAGATGTATTCTTAGATCCAACCTTATTCTAATAATAAATGATTAGGTTATTCTCAATAAAAACATGGTTTTAGAAACAATTATTTTGTTCTTATAAGAGCTCCTTTTTGTACTAAATGTCAATGTGGTGGGCATTGGAAGAGGAACATTTTTTTAAATAACATTCAACCTCTTGGATTTCATAAAGCATACTTTTCTAAATAATTGTGGATACCCAAAATTTTATTATCTAATAATTCTGGATCCAAGAAATGTTGGATTCCTAAAACTTAACTCTTCTTTTTCTGGTCAATCAAAAAAGTACCAACAATATATGGTACATGGATAGTGAATGTTCCCAACACATGACTAGAAATAAAGTCCATTTTAAAAATATTTTAAAGACTAAAGGTGTAAAAGATACCATTGGAGAAAACCCTCAAGGAGAAATTGTCAATATATGTAACATTATTATTCTTGGACAATCATTAATACCAAATGTTTTATTTGTTTAATGACTTAAGAACAACCTCATCAGCATATTTCAATTATGTGATGAAGGATACTCTGTGAATTTTTGAAATGACCAGTGATTAGTAAACAATTACAAGGATGAATGTACTCTCTCATCCCATAGGCAAGAGAATTTACACACACAAAACCTAGAAGACCTTATAAATCAATATATCCCTTGCCTAAGTGCAATTGACGATTAATATTGGCATTGAAATATAAGACTGTGACACTGTAACGTTTGTAATCATAGTAATATTTCTAAGAATGGACTTATTAATGATCTACCGGATCATAGTTTTGATTCTTCAAAAGTGTGTGATCCTTGTAAATTTGGAAAGAAACATAAATATTACTTTAAATATATACGTAAAGTTACAAATTCTAATGTTTTAAAGATAGTGCACATGGACTTATTTGGTCCAACAAAAATTGGAAGATCTAGAGGAAAATACTATGTGTTTTTCATAGTTGATGACTACACTAGATTTACTTGGGTCTATTTTAATGAAATGAAACTTGAAGGTTTTTCTTATTTAAAACTTTTTAGATATCATGTTAAAAATGAGAAAAACCGTCCTTTGATAACAATTCATAGTGATTAGGGAAGATTATTTCAAAATTATGATTTAGAAACTTTCTGTAGTAGGAAAAAGTAATACTCGTAATTTTTTATCTCCAAGAACTCCTCAATAGAATGGTGTTGTTGAGAGAAGAAATTGTATTCATCAAGAGATGAATAAAACCATGTTGAGTGAATATTCTATAGCTAATCGTTTTTGGGCTGATGCTGTAAGTACTTCCTGTTATACTATGAATCTAGTTTTAATTAGACATTTTCTTAAGAAAACACCTTATGAGTTATGGACTGGCCGAAAACCAAAATAATCTTACTTTAATGTTTTTGGATTCAAATTATTTATCTTGAATACCAAGGATAACTTACATAAATTTGCATCAAAATCCTATGAAGGAATCTTCATAGGATACTCCACTAACTGTAAGGCATGTAGAGTTCTCAATAAAAATTGTTGCACTGTGAAAGAAATAGTACATATTAATTTTGATTAAAATGATCCTTTTGTATTCAAACAACCAGAAATTATTTCTGATATATTTCCTAAAACCGATCACCAACCTTTGATGGAAGACCTTTATGATATGTATAATTTTCACGAAAATTTTTCTGAAACATTTAATCTTGAATATTTTCTACCCTATGATAATGATCTAGTCTTTCAAAACTGAAATCAACTATTACGTAGAAATCGTCCCTGTGATAATATCATTGGAAATGTTTATCTACCAGTAATAACTAGAAGTTCATTAAAGAATGAAGTTTAACGTTTTTCTTTGCATTCTTAATTTGAACATAATAATCATGAAGAAGCCTTAGGTTATGAATATTGGATTAAGGATATGCAAGGTGAACACAATGAATTCGTAATGAATTAGGTTTGGACATTTTTTGAGAAATCTAAGGAAACATCTGTTGTTGGACTAAAATGGTTTATTAGAAATAAATGTGATGAAAATGAAGTTATTTGTTAAAAATAATGCATGATTAGTTTCCAAAGTCTATTACAAAAATGAAGGCATAGACTATGAAGAATCCTATTCTCCTATAGAAAAACTTGAATCTATTCGTATTATTCTATCAATCGTAGCATTTTTTTAATTTCAATCATTTTTGAATTGATGTAATGTTTTCTTTTCATAATGGTTATGCATAGGAGGAAGTTTATTTTGACCACCCCCATGGCTTTGAAGATAAAAAGTATCCAAATAATGTTTATAAACATAAAAAAGAATTGTATGGACTCAATTCTCAAATTAAAAAAATCAATAAATCACGTATTGTATATGCCATCCCACAAGGAATGATCGAACCATGGATCTAACTTTTCATTGGTTGGTCTATGTTCATCGTTGAATCTAATAACTGTAAAATAAATCCAAAATAATGCATCATACATGAGAATTAGAACATTATATATTAAAGATAAATTGATACTGGAATGATCTATCAAAAATGATATATAATCCATGCCTCTATCGTCACTACAAAGAGAGTTCACATACGGGTTCCTCCTGAATCCCTAGGGAATTCGAGGTTTTTGAGCATAACACTTGATCCATTTTTAGTGGTTAAATTAAAAGAATATTCCATAACATGTCACTGCATTGATGAAACATATTAATAAAAAAATCATAATTTTTTTTAATAAATACATCCATAACTACTTTTCACAACTGACTAGGCGTCGAACAATGTTAGGCCATGCATAAGGTTGAGAAACTTTGGTAAAGGGAACACTTCTCAATGATTTCCTATCTAGGAACACGTCTAGAGGATATTTCACTATTTTTGGAAAAAAAACACTTGTGCTAGTCAATACATTCATATAATTCAATCATTTATTGTGGACAAAGAAGGTCTCCAAATCACACTATGTCTCAGCACTTGGTCTCAAAATTAATAATAATAACACTAAAAAATAGAACATGTAAAATTTGGGATATTATATTCTCCCCACCAAGGGAATATGCATCCCCAAAAATTTGAAACAAAATCTACTCAAAACGTTGAGGGTACTGAGCATATATATGATCCTCCCACACTAGTGTTCCCTCTAATATATTCATGTTCATCCAATGGAAATGTACTAAAGTAATATCTTTCCCATTAAATATTATCTCTGACAAACCCTAGTTCTCTTATTTGTATTCATAATATGATTCTCCATCATCGATGTCCATCTCGCCCCGGTCGATGACTTGTGATGGCTTATGCATGTACCTACTCATATTTGACACATAGATAACATCATGTACCTCATATAACTATAGAGGTATATCTAAGTGGTATATCACCTTTCAAAATCCATGTAGTATCTGAAAAGGGTAGATAATCCATTGAGACAATTTTTCACCCCAACCAGATCACTATAATCCCCATTGAGGTGAAACCCATAGGTATACACAGTCTGCTTCCTAAAACACCAACGAAATCCACCGCCTATTAGTATATGTCCTTTTATGGCTATGGGCAGTCTTGTTCTATTAATGTATGTTCTAAACCTTATATGTTATAGCTTTAACTAATTCTGAGTCCATAAGTGTTGAATCTTCAGGGTATGTCTAAGAATTTGGTGACCTACATGCTCACCAAGAGAAGGATTTTTATTGTGTCATACTGATGGTGGGATTGTAGTTGTTGTTGTACACAAACTCCAAAAGTGGTTGATGATCTCCCAACTATGGCTGAAGGTCCACATTATGGCCTATAGCATATCCTTTAGAACCTAAATGGTTCTCTCTATCTGTTCATCCGTCTGTGGCTAAAATGTTCTTCCAAATTGTTATTGGGTCTCAAATGCCACTTGAAATCTCTTCTACAATTTCTATGTAAAACATGCATTAGGATCTGAAAAACACTAACAAGGACTCAATGGATTCAGATTATATTTTCAATGTAGAGGCTTCACATTCTCTAAATTAATCTATGCTCTCGGATAGATTTGTAGTGGGATCACATGGTGAGTTGGTCAATAATCACCTAGATGAAATCATGTATCCAAGACATACATGTTAAAACAATCGTAAATCCATCGATATCCCATCCAACATCCATTCTGGAACCTCAAGTGGTTTAGCTAAACCTACTAGAACATGGTGCTCTGCCTTCACTTGCTGATAAGTAAGGTGTTACGAAAACAATATTGTTACTCCCTTCATAATTCATGGCCACAATACTGATATTACTGTTTCTGGTAAAACATCACCACACATAGATTTACATCCAAATAAAACATATGAAACTCATTCAGAACCTCTTCCCACAACTCCACTGGTATTATTCTACGTCCTATGTAAAGGAAGGCGTGTTTCACACTTTTTAGTTATCCATTAGGTCAGTAAATTTTGGATATCTATACACATACAGTCTCACAATGGGTATCCCAAATCCTTGCCTCTCTAACTCTATTAGGCCATCCCAAGGTCAGATCATCAATTTCATATTGTAGTGCTCTGAAACGAAGGCACACCAATTGTTCATTCATAAATCTGTCGAATAAGGAATAACATGGGTAAAAAAAGAGTGAGAGAGAACAAAAGGGAAAAATATGACGAATGATCTGGAACCATTGGTCATTCCATAGTAGTTTCATTCCATTAAGAATGATCAGAAAATCAAAACAATTAAAAAATGATCAAACCCTGATAAATCCTACAGAGTATAGCCCATCCAAAAAGAAATAATATAAATGTAAATGAACATTTTTGTTGGTTATTTTGATCTAATCATTGAATCTATGAATGGGAAAATAAATCCAAAATAAGAAAACCATCAAGGGAATTAGATCGTTCTTTATTAATGATCGATTATCGGTGATGAGATCTGTCAATAATGACCGTGGATTAATGTTCGTGTCTTTGTCGCCAATATTATTTTTCCAAGTATCTATCTAGTGCCTCTAATGATTTCTAGGTTTATGATTCTAATTATGGATCCTAGTATAAAGACATAATTAAAATAATAAGAATTGATTCTTCAACAAAATAGTTAAATAAAATAAATCTTATATTTATTGTCTTCCTTAAAAACACTAGAAACTACTTTCATTATATGACCGATTTCAACTGATATTAGGCTACACCCAGGGTAAAAATGATACTCTAAACGTAATGGTTCTCATAGTTTTTAGATTTTGTCACATGTTTAGATGTTATTCAACTTCTTCAAGAAATCTACACGCTTTTGATATATAATATATATATATTATTCAATCATTTATTCTAGTTACATCGGGTATTTGAATCACATGCCATCTCAGGACCTGGTCTCAAAATTATTCCACATAATATTAAAAAATAATACACAAAAAATATGAGACATTACAGTATACGATATAAAAGTACATTTATTTTAATTCTTAGAAATAAATTAATTTTTTTGTAAATTTGATATTCATAATTATAATTTTATCTTTATTCAAAATAAGGATAAATTATTACATTTTTAATCAAAACATAATTTATTTTAATTTAATAATTTTCATGTATTATATTGATTTATTTTTAAGTTAAATTAAACATATTATTACTAATAGATTTATTTAATGTCATTATTTACACATTTATAATAATTAATATTAATTACAAAATTTATTATTAATTGGTTTACAATAACAAAAAAACCATTTAATGTTAAAATGATATATTTTTTGAAGAAATGAATTTTTAGTTATTGATAATTTTTATCATAGTAAATTAAATTTATCACATTTAACGGTTGATTCTAAAAAAATGCCTCAGTTAATAAATAAATATATTCATATTAATTTTTTTAGTGAATGATATGAAATTGGATTAAAGACACATAATTTATAAAAACTCATTTTAATATATTAATTTTTTTCCATTATATATTTTTTGAATTTAACAGTACAATTGTAAATAATAAGTCATTTAACTAAAAAAAATAAACATTTTGTAATTAGTGCATCAATGTTCCCTTATAGACAATTTTTATCATTTTTTGAATAAATTGAGTATTTATTGAATAGTAAAAAATATTATGTTTATAAATATAATAAATTTGATTTTAGAATCATGATATAAGTATGTAAAAAATCATAAAACAATTTAAAAAACAAAATATGTATTTCAGAAGTAAAATAATATATTTAAAAGTAATATTTATTTATTTTTCATGTAATGTTTTACATTTGGATACAATGTTATTTTTTATTCCAACAAAAAAATATTTATTTACATTTCAGTTTAATTTATTATTCAAATCATATCATTTCTAATTTGTTTTATTTTTAACTAAAAAAACTATATATATTTTATTATAAACCACAATAGTGTAACAAAAAAATATTAATCATATAATAAGGCATAAATTATTATAAATTTCTATTTATGAAAAAATTTGTTTAATTAATATTTTCTGAATTGTGATATGCAAACTTGTATTTAGGTTGGATTTTAGCACATATTGAAATTGAATCTAATAAAATATGTTTCATTTTTGGAATGTGAATTTCCATATCAGTTTATATTTGATAATTTTATGTTTATGTCTATGTTGAATTTAAGCAATTATGTGTCTACCACCATGATAAAACATAGAATGAGTAAAAACTATAAAATTAAGAGATACTTGTTGGTTTCAGTTGTAGCAGAAGTATGTGGATGGGTGTACCCGACATTAATTTTACCATTAACAATGATCAATCTGATATCAGTCATGATGATAAAACACCAGATCTTCGGAATATAAAGAATAATTAAAAGTAAATACAGATGTACTAGATCCATATAGAGGATCATCATATTTTGTTTATAATTAATATAATTAAAAGACAAGAATTGCCTTCATAGAATTCTCTCTCCATTTATGTTTTTGTTCATGATCCAAATTGATATGTCATTGCGTTGTTAGATGAATATTTATCTAAGATACTTGGACACATTTAGTGGGTGTCCCTGAGGTACCCTTTCTCAGAGGCATTTGGCGGAGCCTACTGACAGTCCAAGGATAGTGTCTAGAAACCCACCAAGGAATGCATAGTGAAAGAAGTTAATTCCACAATGAAGTGTCACCTCCTATGAATGGTTAACATGTAATGAAATCCATTTATCTCAATATCTCAAATCAAGTGGGTGGAATGCTTCATCCATCAACCCATGTGATCGATTATTCCTTCCATTACATTCCAAAATTGAAATTTCCCATTCCTCACAATGGACATTGATTTATTTAGGCTATATCAATTCTGTCAAATGGCCTAAGATATCAACATCTGTTATGAAACAGATGGCAATCATCCTTTCTCACACTGTATATTAATAGTGTATTACTCCTGACACACCCAACATCTATGACCTCACTATGAATATTGTTTCATTATAGTTTTTATATACACATCTATGTGCCCAAGTGGAAATAAACATTAAAAATAATTTTAATATATAAGGAAGAATACACAGTCTGTAAATAGGAACATCCAAAGACACTATGAAATATGGATTTATTGTTTGTGTGTCTCGTTCATATAATATTATCTTCGATATTACCAAGGTCACACACCATTAGAAGGTGCCTCAATATTTTATGAGTCCTAAACCATAATGGAATACATTATTTTTTCCCTAAAATGACATCATCCAGCCATTGAACATAGATTCAAGAATATTGTTATGGCACTTCCATGTTCTTATCATTTTAAGGATTTTCTATAACACTTTAGTGCAACAAGTATCCATAGAACATTATCACATGAATTTTCACATAGAATAAAAATCACAATGTGATAAATTATTATTTAATATTCTAATCCATGAATAAAAGTTTATCACAGTGTATAAAATATTTGGTTCTAGGACACCTACTCTAACAGACTCCCATATGGACTAGATCTAACTGCTAATAACCATCAACACACTAGATATCAAATGATATTCATGATTCAACTGAGATATTCCTTTAGTCATGGCGCCTTCCATGTTAACATCTGCAGACACATTGATCACAAAAACATCACCCCTTTGATTGAAAACCCTCAAGGGGTGATAATTCTGTGAATGTTCTTTTTCCATTGATGTGACCCTGTATATTTAGAAATATCAACCACTATAGTATTACCACAATACTATGTGAGAGTGTCTATAATTATAGATACCACATAAAGCTCCTAGAAAATGTTCCAAATCCAAATGGATTCCAAGGCTGTATCAGAAGCCTATATATATTCGGTCCCTATTTTATAATTGGAAACAATTGGATACTTTGAACTCTTCCAGCTCACAGATCCTCCATTTATATAAAACACATTTCATTATTGCAACATCTCTTAGTTCTTATCTATCTGAAAACCATCATAATCATACCATATGATGTCATGTTCCTTGTCTCCTCCATACGGTGATAACATATCCTTAGTTCATCATAGATACTAACTATATTCTTAACCACATTTAAATTTTTTTCTCCTAGATCTTCTTGATACCATTCTACCATGCTCAGTGCATAGGCAACATCAAGCCTAGAAAATAACATGGCATACATGATAGAACCTATAGCCAAAGTGTATCAGATATTACTCATCCAATTATTCTTATGTGGTGTCGGGGGACACATTTTCAAAGATACATGCAGGTCATGTGACACTAGAACCAATCCCATATTTCATTGTTCCATACTAAATATCTATAGTATCTTGTTAATTTTTTACCCTAACATAGTCTAAATATCATCTTTAATCTATCACAAATTATGTTGATCCCTAGAATGTAGTATTCTTCAACCAAGTCATTCATGGATAAACACTTTTTCAACCAATCGTTACCTGATTTCATACTACTATATTATTTCCAAAAATTAATATGTTTTCATTGTATACTACTAGGATAATGATTCCATTTCCACTAAACCTATTAAAAAACATGGCTCATAATAATTCTTAATGTAACAAAATACATTTATGGTTTACAACAATCTAATTTTCCTTGACGTGTATGCTATCATTAATCTATAAAAGGATTTCTTTAACTTGATACCCTATTTGGCTTCACCTGGTGTCTTAAATCATTCTAGTTGGGTCATATAGACTCCTTCTTAATGGTTACTATAAAGTAATGATGCTTTGACTTCCATATTCCAAATCTCATAGTCATGGTAACCTACTATAGAGAGTATAATTCTTATGGATTTAAAGATGGTGAACATTTCACAATTTTGGTCGTGTTGGAATATTACATATTGGATGGATGACTGTTGATACATCCTTTGATGGCATATGATAATTTTGTTCATATATTTTGAACTTCCATTATCCATATCTAATGATGTGGTCAACCAATATAAGAAAAAAAACCCAATCCACATACAAACACATGATAATTAACTACATAATCATTGCATGGTTATATTAATATGAGGATACATGCTATGTGATCTGATCAAAAATCTACTAAAAAAATTCTCTTATTCATCAATCTACAATAAGAGAATATATTTTTTAGTCAATCTAGTTATAAAAGAATATATTCCTATAAATTCCTAAAGAAAGTAATGATTCTAGAATACAAATCCCATAATTCGATATATCTTAAAAAATATAGTGGATTCCGTGAAATCGCTAGTTTTTTCTATTCATGACTAAATTATATGACACTATCAAAGATTACATTTCCATGGAAACAAACCTCTTTTATAAGGATGTCATAGTTACAAAATTTAAATAAAATAAACTATGATGATAAATACCCAATAAATTACCATTTTATTCTCATATAGATTTTACATTTTCTAATAAACAAAATATCATCAATAAATATAATGAAAATCTTTTCAAGTTATTGTGGAAGATATGACTCATTAATGTTATGATAAATGACTATTAATTTTAATGTCCAAAGTGTATGAAAATGTATTCACCGTGAAAATAATATATTTGAATATATATATATATATATATATATATTATTTCTTCTAACTGATTATTGGTGATTCGACATTAATTAATAAATTTCCGATTACCATTTAGTTCTATTTAATAGATCGAAAGGGACATCGATTCTAGGAAAAAGGTACAAAACATGAGCATAAATTGATCGTATTTATGATAGTAAAATAATAATCAATCCAAAACACATTCTATTTGTATGAATATGATTATAGTGACCCAAGGATATGTGTTTCGTTGAATCAATCCGTTGGGTTTCTTGTTATTATATTGATAAAATTGATTTATATACATATTTGGGTGAATTTATTTATAAAAAAAGTTATATAGGAATCATTTAATGATGTAGATTGATAAAAAATTATATTTTCCATTCATTTAATAACTTCAATAAATATTTGGGAAGGGAAAAATAATTTTATTTGACTATTATATGAAGAAAGATAGTTCTATTTTCCTCAAAAAATCCTAATGTAGTTACTTGAAGCCGATAATATATGGTTCCATATACTATCACAACATTCTCTTCTATTAGAGTATTCATAGATTAATCCCCATTGTATAAATGAAAAATAAAACTTCGGGATGGGATATGTCTGTTTTCAAGTGTAACAATTGATTTATGCGATTAATTTCAATATCCTGTCCATTCCTAACATCAAATAAAATTTGACCATTTATAATACTATAATAGAGAATAAATGTGGACTTGATTAATGGTAGTAAAAAATAGATGACTATGAATAATATAAAAAATTGTTTTCATATTTATTCAAATTATTTTTTGGAGTGATATTTCATTAGACAAATCACTTCATTAATATATTCTTACATTTATTTTAATAGTCTTTGTAAAGGTTTCAATGTCATGTGACTGATAATTTATTTTTTATCCCATCTATTTCATACTCTATTTATGAGACGAAATGTAAGATTCATTGATGATTACCTTACTGTTATACATTCATTTATAAAGAATTAATGATACCTTTCCTCTACTATGAAATAATATTTTATACTATAGTATTTAGGGGTATTCATTTCAATATAACTATATTTTTGAATGTATTTATGCATATATTTTATGTAGGAAAATTGAAAAAAATTTCTCTATAAATCACAACGTATTTTTTCTACTAATGAAATTATTGGGGATTATATAATAGACATCCCATTATACCACTATTCAATTATATCAATATCATATGTTTTATTATATTTTATATTTAGGATATTATCTATTTATACAATCCATTTTCATTATCTAGACATATTATAATCATTTTTTCGTAATTTTTATAAAATACATTAATTACTCATGGGTTAATTATTCAATTATGAGATAAGAATGATTTTCATGTGGAAAAAATATGTATGGGTTTTTTTTGTGGTGAATGGGTCAAGAATGATATTACCCTCCATTGAAACATGAATAATAATATATCTCAGTACATAAAATGTATGAGACTATGGAGTAATCCTCATCCAGTACGACACATCATACACATTATGATGATTGTATTAACCATGCATCATTCCATATGAAATAATTCTCTACATTGGTTAACAATATTCCTCAATTCATAAAAGTAACTATATTATTTTATCTTGACAAAACATTAATGAATCATGTTTTGACTCTCATGTATTTCATTTATTTTATATTTAAAAAATACATGTTCTATTAATCATTGTTTGTGATATATGATTTATTCCATTATTTTATCTTAATTAATGTTCAATCACTATAACTATGTATTCAAACCCAAATGTCTATATTATTCTTACTTATTATCGACAATTTCCATCACTTTTCCCCTAATAAAAATTATATCTCACTATATATTAGTTTTCAATTTTCTTATAAATAAATAATAGTAGTATATATGATGTAATTATATTGGTATCATGTGTGGAGTTTTTTATCGGTGATGTTGGAGTATTTCTTTATATCGTTAATCTGATTTATATGGTGGGAAATAATGTCCATTAGTTTGGGTTATATTATTTAATGATATTTCCTTGTTCATAAACCTCTAAATATAAAATTTATTTTGTGAATAAGTGATGATAATTTATAAAAAATATTATTTAACAATGGATGTGTTATATTTAGGGGTATCATATATTGAAAAAAAATGTACAATAAAACAAATCATGAACTCCACTAAACTGAAATGTATCCACTAATATTGATAGAGGCTGTTGACAAGGAAAAATTGTTTAATTTTTTTATTAGAATTGTATCCACAACAACAACAATCATATATCATTTAGGCATATTAAATAAATTTAATGTATAATATAATTAGAAATAATTATAATTATAATTATGAATATGAAAATTCATACCTCTGAAAAATAACTAATAATAATGATTATTGATATAATTTTTTATAGAAAAATAGATTCAATTTATTTTATTCGATTATGAAAATAGAATAAAAAATTTGGATATAGAAATCTAAAATTTGAAGACCCTGCCATACTTACTTATCCATTATCATTCAATTCATCAAATCACAAAACAATTTGAAGGTTTATCACTAAATAACTAATTTTAAAGAAAAACATATTTTTTAATGTAATAATTCAATGTACGAGTATGCCACAGATAAAATTTCATATTTTCTATGTTTTTATTATTATTAATTCATTATACCAATGTCACATTCACAATAAATGTGAAAACATTATATACTTAGTATGTTATTATTTTTATATGCTAGTGGGAAAATACAATAATAATTATTATAATTATAAAAGTAATAACCTGATTTTAAATTGATTGTGAAAAATGATGATAATTTATTTTAAAGTGTAAATATTTGAACAGGATGAGATGCCTTAAAAAAATTTGATTATTATGTCAGATGTAAATTGAAACGATAGAACAAGGGATTATTTTTTCTAAATATATAAATTTTTTGGAGCCTTATTCTAAAAATTCCCAAAAAAATGTTTTTTTTGAAATACCCTATGATAGAAATGCCTCACCGAAAATATATCATGACGAAGAATATGTGAAATCATGAATCCTAATGATTTTTGATTCCCACCAACGAAAATGTATAATCATGAAACATATGCTATTTTGACCAAATAATGAATCAATGAATTAAAAAAAATTATGATAGACCACAAGGATACATCATATATAAAATAAATTCTTGATAAAGAACACAATATTACAACTTCATTCCAATGTCATCTCAATACTAAAATAAAGATACAAAATCTACATAACACAATGAGAACTGGGACCCCTACAGTATAGATTATTCAAACATATGACTAATCCAATTTTGATACACTATGTAGTCCTTCACATCCACCACCCATTCAATAAATTTACAATTATTCCATAAAAAGATTCAAATAATATATTCATTTACCAATGTTGTTTTATTTATTACCTTTGGAATATATCATCTCTTCAATTTTTTCTCATAGGCCAACACATGACTACAATTTATTACTTGTGTTCTAATACAAATACATCATCTCAGAGAATACTCAGTGCATCATTTATGGAAAATATGGTAATACCCACTATTTAGACTAATCAAAATATTAATATAATGGATAAAATGCATTAAATGGGGTCCATAAACGATACATGTATCAAATGTATCACCTGATTAGATAATTTTCCAATAAAACTAAGTATGGAAAATGGTTAATGAATATCTTCTATCAAGGAGAGATGGTTATCACATATTGATGCTTTATGGGAAATAATTTGAGATGTGATTAAAAAATAAAGATGGATTTATACATTTATAAGGTTTACCCATTTTTGGTATTAGTTATTTTTTCCTGTCAAATTATTGAATATGATACATTTACTATATTATATATTATATTTTTTAAAATATATTTTTGTATCCCATATATCATGGTCACTCTGTAATGTTCTCTTATTCACCCATATTGGGAAGTTGTTTCCATGGAGATCACAAATTTAATGAAGGAAAATGATTCCATGGTATTTTTAATTTTAATTTTAATTTGATTAATTGAATCTGCAAATTAATGGGAGTTGAGGTGTGGGATTATGGGAAAGAATTAAAAAGCATCCTTCAAATGATTCCATTATTACAATAAAAAATATTTTCTATTTTAATTGTTTATATATTGGAATAATGTTGAATTGAGGCTTGAGAATTGTGTTGACATGTGGGTAAATTTCCATAAGGTAGTATTTCTTAAATTCATGGTCATGATTATTTACCCTATGAATATTCTTGAATATAGTTGTTATTGGTGAGATAGGAAATCATGAATTTTTTTACAATTTACACATTATATTAGTGCGGGAGGTTCTGTGTTCATAAGTTCATAAATACTGTGTTATAATAGACAATGGGAAAAAATATATTGAAGGGATGCAGTGAAAGAAAATGTTGCATTTTATCTTACTAATAAATATTATCTTAATTTCATGTATATAATTTAATTTTTCTGTATTCCACCATAATCACCTACACATGATTTGATATTTTAAATTATTTGATATGAAATTATAAGTGTAAGTAGGTATAGTATAAAATTTATTCCTCTATATGAGGTAAACTATGGTAAAAAAATTATTTTGTTCAAGGGAATGTAAATCCTAAATTATAACTAAACACTTATACTATGTTGAGGAGAATTGGTATCTAAACGGTTGTAAAGGTGAACTAAAAATGCTTTCCACTCATCTTGTTTGGTTTACAAATACATAAAAAAATAAAATAATAAAAAATATTGGAAATTTATTTTTCTAACTATATTATTTATGTGAAATAAAAACAGTGATTTTCCAACTGATGTAGGGAGTTCCAGATTTTAGTAGTTTTGTGGAGGTATTCAGCCACATAATTGAATAAATCAATGATGAATATGAAACAAATTAACTTAGATCTATATATAAAGAACTTGTTCAACTCTTATAGTTCTATATTTAATTTCACAATGTATATGAAAATCCTATTGGGTAATATATTTCCCATATATAATTAAATATGAGAAATATGATGTTGATTCCCTAATAAGATACATCAATGTTCCTAAAAAATCTTTTTTACATGTTTTCAGAACCCATGGAGAAGCATGAAATACAATATAAAACATTAGTTAATGATGAAAGTTCATTAATGTTTTTTTATTTTTTTTCAATATAAAACTTGTGATCTATTATTTAAGTTGATTCTTTTTTAAATATTTATGTTTTTGTTGTAAAATAATATTGATATGGACGTAGAAAAGATAGATTGGTTGGAATAGAAAAATGGAAGTGTTTGTTATGTGTTATCATATTTTATATGAGGATGATGGTAGTATTTTTAGGTCATTGGAAATTCATGTGTTAAAAAAATCACATATAAATGAATTCATAAGCTATTATAATGTATCAATCACTAGTGGTCATAACACCTCATGTTGTAAAAGGGGTGCATCCATTTATCATATATCAATCACCTCATATTTAAAAGATATATAATTCCATGGAGGGGGAATTAAGTACAATTTCAATAGGATTCTATTACACTAGGGTGGAATCACTTGTGTTGGACGTTATAACCTTAAAATTATTTTTTGAGGTTTTATTTTCAAAATAATGGTTCTTCTATTAAAAAAATGGTGATATTCATAAATGGTTTAGAGTTAGATAAATCCATTATAGTAAATAGTGATTTATATAAGGATATAGATAGTATTTATTTCATTTTAGGTGCACATTTACAAGCCACTATAAGATATCAATGAGAAAAATTAGTATTCTAGAAATGGTGCATGGTCTGCACTTGGGGTTCCCAATCATGAAGGATAAATGTACATCATTTTTCTAAAGCCCATAAAGGGTGATATATTTTCCCAACTAAACATGGTATGAAGGTATTATTTTATTTATTGTATATATTGAAACACTATAGGGGAAAATTTTAATAACCATGATTAATGACATTGAGTTATCAATTTTTTTGCATTTATAGTTTTAAATCCTTTGGTTGTCGACATTTCCTATATTTCCCAAAATTTACTCGTGTGGGGACCCTAAAAGAAATAATGAATTTTAAAAAATTCATTTTATTAGATATAAACTAGATTTTTGAGCCTAAAGTATTCATTTTGAAATATTCTTTGAATTTAAATTTCCAAGGGTCATAACAAATGCGACCAAATTTTCAGTGTTACCATTTTTTGTGGTAGAAATAACCAAAAACCATTGCACATAAAAAAATTAATTTGGGACCACATAATCCGGAATATAAGAAATAATTATGTGTGTAAGATGTATAAAATAAAATATAGAATCAATAAATGATATTGTGTATAATAAGTATGAAATCATAAATACAGCAGTGAAACAATGACCGGCACTTCTACAAAACAAAAAAAAATTTAAACAAAAAATTCATCAACCCAAATCACATAATCAAACATGTTGAGTTCCCATCCTATTGAACCTATTTGATTAAAATAGGAAATTTTTATATATGAAATAAACATTCCTTAAAGGAAACATAAAGGTATACCCATTAATGTCAAAACCCATGTTATGTAAATTTTTTGGTGGGTGAATCCAATAACATAATAAGATTCTCCATAACATATAAACCCAATGAGTGTATATATGATATTGTAGATATGCATTAAAACAAATTAATAGATCATATCAATCTTTTTTAAAACATTAACTGAATATAATAATACAAAATTTACATGGATAAACATATTCTTAGTAATTGGTTTTGATGAGAACACCATGAATCATGACCCTACACACATTATTTAATGTCTGAAAAAATAGTCACCACATGCTATAATATATCAAAAAACCAAAACAATACCTTTTCAATCAAGGTGTAATGTCACATTTTATGAAATATCATATCAAAGATCATACACAAGAAAAAATTTATCACTCAAGGGATTCCCCTACCAAACTCTGACCAGGTCCCCAACCACACCTCCTCACTCAAGGTTGTCCCTATATAAAATCTTATCCACCCCCATATTATTCTTGTTAAGGCCCTATATCACATCATAATTGATACCTTTTAACGCAAGGTAACGTATGAGGTAATATCCAAACAAAATTTTATTAACTAATAATCAAGATAAAAATAAAACATTTAATAAGGGAACAATCATATTTTACATGGGGCCTAATAGAGTAAATAAAATCTCAATGATACACCTTCGACACATCACATAAATGTAATATACAAATCCAAAATATGAAAAAATATAGAATCTATATCTCAATATATCGTTACTCATGGTATGTCCTTGGAAAAAATATCTAAGAAATATTTCTTTTGTATACCCTCCAATTTATATGAAATATTAGTTTAAAGTCATCTATTCAAATAACCCTTTTTGTTTGAAACAATTTTTCATAAAAATTACTTTTCTAAATAAAAATTTATAATGTAAATTCTATTTAATTGGGATTATAAATCATGTCATAATATAATTTATAATTATTTACACTAACACCCATTATTCCATTTTTCTCCAAAAAAATATTTACTATGATATGAAATTATTATTTACTAATTGGACCAGGTGATAACACACCAATTTATTGTGTTAAATTGTAAAATTTATAAATATTTCTCAAAAGAATAATAGTAATGATTAAAAAAGAAAATATTTCACCAAATGTGGAAGATTATAAATATTTTAATGTCTACCCACCTCAATTGGGGATCTTTAAATATCTCCCATGTTTAGGTAAAACTCAGTAATATTAACAAGAACTATCACAAACAACCAATTTCGAATTAACTAACTAAACATTTAATATTCACTTTATAAACTATTATAATTGAATCCTCAAACATAATGTTGTTTGAAATTTCCAAATATGGTGACCCATGGGGTGTTATTCCCTTCCCATACAAATTAAGACCTAATTATATAAGTCCCAAATTTGTATAACCAAATAAGAGGCCAATTATTCTTAATTTCTCTAAAACACTAAAAAATCACAGGGAATGATACATCATGAAAATATTAAACGAAAGTATAAAAATATCATCCCAAGACTTCTTTTACATGTTTCACATCAAATATACATTTTTGAAGCTCAATATTCCCAATGTTTAATGCTAACCTTCATAAGGAAGTATCGTGATTCATAATAAAAAAATCCAAAATGGGGGAAGAAAAAAGAAGGATGAAAAAAAAGACCTTTAATAAACTAGAAATTTTCCAGTATTCTCCTAAAATCAAGGGGGTATGAATGGTGATGAGAATGTGGAGAAGAATTAAGCTCCCCTTTCATAAATATTCTGAAAATTAAGAGTGACCTATTGGGATTCCACATTTTGTGTCCAAAAGTAAATTAATCCCTAAACCTGATTTAGAATATAATGGAATTCATGATGACCTATATATAACAGGAAAGACATTAATATTACCCCTACATATTACCACTAAAAACATCATACTATATAATTTCCGTAGTTTAGAACAACCCTTATCTATCTGAGTTTATAATCCCCCATAGATAGGGTACAATACCATTTCGAAACCCTTATACATGAAAAGGATAACCCATATATATCATGTTCATCACAAATCCTTTAGTTACATTTAAACCACTACTCAAGTATGAAACCCTTAGTTATTAAATTATTAACAATATAAACTCATATGTATCATTGTAACATGGTGTACAAAACCATACACATAAACATTCAAATATTAATGTGTAACCATATATACAATAGGGATCACATCAACCATATAATGTTACACCATTTCTGTGGGGAATGGATTACATATAAATATACATATTTGGAAGATAGACCTGATATATCATATGGTAACCCATACACCCTTACATATCCAATATTTTCTATAGTGAAACACAAATATATCACAAGTTTTTTTTAGGCATCAGAAAAAAATCTTAAATAGTTCCTTTTCTATGGGAACCTCTAACACAATGTATAATAAAATTTATGAGTCATATTGAGAATCTAGAAATTAGTCAAATTTCAATAACCTTAGATAAACCATATACATCATTGGAAAAAATTACATTTTAGAGGATGTAACCCTTATGCATCATAAATAAACCTTATATATCCAATTAAATACCTATATGTATCACATTTCTATGTGAAATATATTATTTACATACACAACCATTGAAAAATTTATTTACCTCTAGGAAAATTATATATAAGAAAGGATTGTCATTTAACATTAAATTTTTCATTACCCTTATATTACTATGTAAAAATTAAATATAATTGGGCTTCACATACAAATTAGTTTGTTGAATGAGATATGTATCCCAACTCATGAATAAATAATCATTATTTAATTGGACCATTAAAAATGAAGACTATGACATTTTATAACTCTAAAATAACACTATATTACATGACATATCCATTTTCATCCAAGAATAAAATCATATACTATGATATTAAGCTATCACACCCAATGTTTTAGAATCCCATAACTCTCGAATTCCTATAAAAATATTCTCCTATATGTTCCTATCATTATAAACTAATCTTAGAAATTCACTACTATCTGATAACACATTCTTTATATTTTCCAATAAAAGGAATCTCGATCAAGATTCAAATATTCATGAGGAACATCATTTTATGATCCTATAATCACCCTCATTGATACATATCAACACCAAAACACTTATCATCATTAATAGGCAATAAATATCCATTTATTATAATTTGTGACCCACTCAGGCGATTCTATCTACACAATCTCACCAAATATTTCTCCAAACACTGACCATTCTTCTTCTATGAAACCTCAACAACCAAAAACAAATCGACTGAAATCATCCTCCCAAATAATTTTTGTAAAAAACCCCTCCATGAAATATATCACGTACATGGGTTTATTTAAATTTCAGTAGTACCTCGACACTATTCATATAAATAAATATATTTCCAATGCATTCCACTCTTCCCGTAATGAATGCCCAAGATTGTGACAAAAGAAAACCATTAATCTCAATGATCAAAAGTGGAAATCATTTATTCATACAAAATAATGTACATGACCCCAATATAAAAATATACTCATAAAATGAAATTATAATCAATGGTACTCCCCACTATATAAATTTTATACCCAAACCCAAATCAAAATGTCAAAAAAACAAACCTCAAAAAACTCCCACTAATCTACTTAAAACCAATAACTTATCTGTACAATATGGTTTTTATAAGTTGTTCACATAAATAATATTTAATATTTAATCTTAAAATATGACATAATCACTTAGATTAATTCAAGAAATTAGATAATAAGCATGTTTCTCAATCTATACAGGCACCTATTTTTTTACTCAAACTAATGACCAACTGAATCAACACATATCAACATGACATTGATATTTTAAAAACATCACTTTGATCACTCTATGATGACACAATACACATTTACATAACATAATTAGAAATATTCCTCACTCATCATCATATTAAACACATAAAAATCACCTCTTTTTTTACAAAATTCCCATAGGATAAAAGTTTTTTTCAAAATATGATAATACCTAAATTCTTGATCCAAGCTACTTTTATAAAAAAACTAACCCTTTTTTATTTACTAGTTTTAAAAAACTATATCCAAACATTTTTTGAAAAATCCTAAAATCCCTACTCCTTTCATGTTTAGAGGAACCAAGTTAAATGTATTTCAAAAATTGACTTAAGAAAGCATTTCCCACACACCTCATTTTATCTCAAAACTTTTCTATCTGGAAGAATAATTTCTCAATAATGAGCCAAACCAAAAATAATTTTTCTATAATGATCATATAATACTAATAAATAATTAATCAAACATATCATCATATACATATTAATTTGATAAACCTAATATTTTATTCCTAGAAACATCAAATACATTTTATATATATGTAATTAATGATGGATCATGAAGAGGAAATATGTCAAACAACAACACACATATGAACATGTATTATGTCTAAAGCATACCAAAGTCATAATTAATGAACATATTCACTAAATAATAGATAGTATCGATGATATTTAATGGATTAATATATATACACATTAGGATAATTAGTCTAATAAATAACTCATTCCAATGTTCCTAATCTAGAAACATTGATATCTGAAGGAAACTCGGGTCTCAACCATATCGAGGTGGGCTAAGAATTCGCCTAATATATCTCCAATGTATCATTATCCTATAAACACTGCTAAAATATTTTTTTTGTAAATAACAATTTGGATACCATTTTATAACATAATAGAAGAAATATCCCAGGGAGCACACAAGCTCAGACACAACATGACAATAGGCACACCACTATATATATTAGAGGCTGAAAAAATATTTTAGGGGCTCAAAAATTATGGTGAGGAAATTAAATAAATTTAATGTCCCATGGTCTATTCAAAATTTCCCCAAATATACAACATTAATGATCCATATTTCCTAAAACAACAAAAAATAGTAGACATAAATAGGTTTTCCAATGGCCTTGTATAATTTAGAATAAAATGAAATAAATTAGTTTATATAAAGAACACAATAAAATAGAATAGATAAAATAAATAATATATATAACAAGAATATTGAAATAATTATCAGATTTCCACACTGTCTAATAATAAAACTGAAGAAAATTAAAAAATTAAACTATATATCCTCTTTCAAAACTCTCATTATCAGAAATAATAAATCCTCGACCTCAATAATCCTAAAGAACAAAACCATGTATCTATATCATTATAATACATGTTCCTGAAGGGAATCAAAATATTATCCCACATTAGGACATTAATAGTGATTGGGGGTGAGGGAATGACCTAATCTGATTCCATATATCATCTCATAAGAGTTAGTGTTCCATTGATTGAGTGGATGTGTATGAAACATATATATGTGTTCGTGAAATTATCCTGAAACACTCCCACATATAATAAATATAATAAATATACATGAAATCACACACATAAGGTAACAATTTGTAAATCTATTTTTCCAAAAACATGTCTCCACTTTTATTTCTCAATGCTTAATGTAAGGAATCATGGAAGGATCCACTATATCTTCAAATTTTAACATTACGTTCACATTCGAGGGGTGATTTAAAATCATTTACCACATCATATCAGAAATAATCTATCATTCCAATCATTCACAACAATGATATTTAACATAGGTAAACCATTAAATTCCCTCAATATGTTTCATATATTATTACTATATCTTGAACACCAATCATGTGTGTGTGGAAAATAATCAGATAAGATGTTAATAGATCTCCATCACCCAACCAAAATGGATTATGGTACTCCACTTCATTTTGAATCGTTGAAGGATTGTGAGACCGAGATCCTTCATGTAATAAGAATCAGAAAGAGGAAATCATTTTTATTTAGATAAATGATATCTATGTTTTATAATGTGACATGAATAACATATCAAAGGATCAGTACCTATACTTTAATAGGAAAGGATCTCCACCCCCGATCTACTTCATATTCAAAATATAATGTTATTCCGAATATTAATTAATCACTCAGGGATATTTGGTTTGAATTCCTAAGACTTTGGGTTATATGACGTTGAAAAACAGGGAGTTTTTTCAATCATTATTTGGATTCTCTTTTTTAGTATCATCCACACATAAATATTTCATTAATTCATACCCTTACAAATTAATAAAAATCTAGGATGATCAAATAATTGAATGGCCTACTAAAACATCATTTTACATTTTCAAAATTATTATGCTATGATTTACCCCCTTCAAGGAAGAGATAGTTTCATGCATGAGGATTCATGTTCAACTCATAATTTCGACCTCATTACAATCATGGATATATCATCCTTTATCAAGGGTGGTTCAGCAATATTCTATGCTGAATAGTACCTCCTTCAAGAAGAAGAATATAATGAATGTTTTTAAAAAAACATGGATTGTTTCTAATATCAATCTTCTTGGAGATTAGGTGTCATGGATAAAATTCCCCATATAGATATATTTTATCCATATGCTTCTTAAATGGATGAACTATACATGCTATCCCAATATACCACATAAAAATCAAAACAAGGAGCCATTTTGGTATATTATCTATCTTTTTCCCACCACTTTCTTGAGATGACACTGGGGATGACACCTAGATTAACAAAGATCCTTAAAAAATTATCTTAGTCGATAATAGTGGGTAATATGAAAATTCATATATATATTTCAGTATGGTTGGTGTATTGAGCTAAACTCACGTGGGATTTATTGATCATTGGATCCCATATGTGCCTCAGTTGGGATTGGTAGGACTACTATATGTGGTTGAAATATTTTATGCAAAATCATAAAAAATAAATTCCTAAAAAATATCTCAATAATAATTGGATTCCATAAAAGACATGGAAAACACTTCATTAGTCGCTAATAGAAATAATATGAACTTATATTTTTACATGTTCAACATTAATCCTTTTTCAAATTCCTAATATATCATTCCAATAAAAAAATCATTAAAACAAATAAAACTATTATTCTTTATAAAAATTATAATCTCAATTCTCTTCAGGTTATCGCCGATATGGTCCTCATGAAATAGTATAGTATTTTCTGACCATCAATTTAGGTTCTTCAATTTTTTAAAAAATAACATCTTCAACATTAAATAATACATACTTTTTGTATAAATAATATCACTTTTAAAATAAGATAATTAAACATAGAACCATTTTAACTATCATCAATGTTTCTATGATGAATGTTCACGAGTGAAATAAAATTTCAGTTTCAGAATCAATACCAATTATCCTAGCATCACTATTAAACTAAAAGTCATTAATAGATAATTCAAAAAATATCATAACATGATGAATTTGAAAAACTCCATTAACATTGATAAATCATCATCCTATTGAAATTAATGAAATATTCATATTTCATTGATCTCTTTTTCAAACCAATGATAATCATTATCAAAAAATTCCAATCATACATAATGTGGGATATTATTTTTTCATACAATTATTCTGAAAAATCATGTTATGTGTCATAATTAATGGTTGGAATGTCATGTATTATGGTTTTATATAGGTGCGAACTTATGAGTATAATTATTAATTTCTCATCTTTAAGAAATTTATTAATATAAAATACCAATATAGTTGACGGAACTACCTTATTTGTTAGATATTAGAGTGTATACCAATTATAAAAGGATGAATTTTTTTATTTTTCGACTTCATTATGATAAACTATAAGTGGATGGTGTATATATAGCAATATGATTTATATACTGTGTACAATCATAGGATTAGAAATTCTGTAGAAGATTAATTGATTTTGAAAATTCTAACACATTCCATAAATGATGACTAGGAATAGTTGTGCTTAATTTGGATTTTAATAGAAGTCTAAAAAGAGGTTCTAAAGATATGACACGTTTTGGTGGTCTCAAGACTCAGTTTAATATCCTCATTGTTGGAGAAAGTAAATATAATGTAAAAATGTAGTATGTATTTTAATTAGATCAATTCTCCAATAAACATTTCATACTTCTCTAACGGATGGACAATCTCAACTAACTTAGTTATTTGTTTTAGTTGACAAATCAATATTATAGTAAATCATATAATAATGTGTTCATCATTTTAAATATATTTAGTTGAGTGGGTCCTCATATGAGTTTCGTGATATAGTATGACAACATATGGAATTTTTCATGGATTTGTATGAAATGAGTCATTAAATTTTTTTTCTACATGTGTTTTGTGTTAGTGGGTTATGATGGATCATAACCAAGTGACAGGTTTACAAATTCAATTTCATTTTCTAAAGTTGAAATTGTAACAAATTTCAGGGAAATTAGTGAATATGCTTCATTGAAAACTATTGAAACCTTATTATGTTTGGGTTACAATATATCAATAAAAATGTTCATTCATTTCATCCCCATTCAATAAACATTTTCTATAGTTTACGATCAAAGTATTTATATAAAAGAGTCCATTAGACTACATGGGATTATAAATTCTATTTTGTTGAAAAGAGACCTATTATGTTTAATAGGATAATAAATATGGATTTGTAAATCTATAAGTTCATAGTTGATGGTTATTGTAGAATATGAAAAACATTTTGATCACTAAGGAGAGAATATCATTTAAATTTTTGATGTAAATCTCTAAGATAATTTAACAGATATTATGAGTTCTTAAAAAATCATATACCATTTTTGGAGCTAATGCAAAACAAAAATCAAAAAATTTGACAATATATACTGAACCATTTGAATCCTTGAATATTCATTATTGTAGATAACTCATCAATTTTGATGACATGGGTGGGGAAAATCTTATGGTGACTTTTTTAATATTGGAATGATCTAATCTGGTCAAACTGATCCATAAGAATATAGTTTTAGATGAATACCATTATGAATCATTTGTATATTACTGATGATTACCTTAGATGTTTGATATAGTGGAATACCTATTATTGAATGTTTCAATAATTTTGGGAAATAAATGGATTAGGAATCATTCTGAGCTGATAACTAGGAATATGGTCCATTTTAATTTTATTTATCAGGGTAGAGATATTGATTTCAATTTTCCATACCTATGTATTTTGTAGCAGTTCCTAATAATTATTATGTTTTATTGACAAATAATTATAAAACAGATCATTCAAATAACATGATGTTTGAAAATGTGGATTTGAAACTCGATTTTATTAGATTAAGCAGTTTAAATATGTTGTCAATATTAAGGAGAAAAATATTTATAGAATGCAGAATCATTTTTTAATGGTGAAATAAAACCATATGTTGTTTCAAGAAGAGAATTTAGAGTGGTGGGAAGATATACATAAGAAATGGTCATATAAATTCATGTAGAACATGTTAGATTATTATTTTTGGATGAAAAACATTCAGTGTTTAGGATTTTATCCCCTAGTTTTTACAGTATATTCCATGAAAAATAATTTCAATGTGATTTGGTATAAAAAATTAAGTAACATTTCCTGACATGGAAGATTAGTTTTTGATTAAGTAAAACCATTTGAGAATAATATGTTTGTAGAAATGATTTTAGGTTATTGAATCGACATGGTTGGTGCATAGTTTCCCTATCATTATAATCTAAAAAATGTAGTTTTTTTTTCATAATAAAAAGTTAAATTGGTAATTGGTTGATTTAAAAAAACAAGAGGTCAGAACAATTATCAGTGATTTCAAACTTTAACATGTACAAGAATTCATAATATACGTGGTATATCTATATTCCATTATAATCAATTCTATAAAGGGGACAGTTTTTTAAATTAATTTACAAATTGTGCACATTAATGTTTTTGATAACCATGAAATAATTGAAAATTCACATATTTTCAATTTCCAATTCTTTTTTTGGCTTAATATTACCCCATTAACCCTTCTAGTAGACGTAGGATGTATTTTAGCATTTAAGGGGTAAATTTTAATTCATTAATACAAGAAAAACCATTTATCAAGAGAGTAATGATTGTTTTGATGAAATATATATGTTATTTGATTCTGTCCATATCACTCACAATCTTACATAATTAAACCTCTCTCCATATGTTCCATTATCTATTAGATATTTTGGGGTTTATAATAAATACTTTATCACATTAGTGATGAATTTAGTGTTCATATACCTCAATGATATAGATAAAATTAATAAAATTATGTTATAGTGATTTCTGGAGTTAAAAGCATTAGAATCACTAGAAACTTATGGGACTACATATGTATCTCTAATCCCATATATGAAATTACTATTTTAGTATGAATATTTTATTTATTTTTCTTGATTATGGGGTATTAAAATTATCTTAAATGATGCATGCAGTTTAAAAAGTGGATATTTTTTGTATGTTAAATAAAATGGAAAATTGTAAATTTTTTTTAACCATTTATTTAAAAAGGAATGAATATCAATAAAAATAATTTTTTATAATTAATTGATGGATTTAAATTTTTAAATAGGAATTAGAGTTTTCTATGTGACTTTTGTGACCATATTATAATGACTTGACTCTATATAAACTGTAATAACTATTTTACAAATATAATTTAAAAAGAATGTTTTTGTAGATTAAATTAAAAACACAGATTTGATCTTGGATTTAATGATTTATCACATTAGGTTTGTGTACATGTGATGATAATTTATTTCTTCATTATGGTTTATAATCCTGTAGTTATATATATTAGGATGGGTCAAATGTGGAGTGTGGATGAAAATGCAAAAATCCTTTCTCTCAAATCTGCTCGTGCCATAAAATTTATTGATTTACAAATCTTGTACATAGTGAAATCAAGGTTTAAATAGGTATTAGTGGATATTATATTCATACTTATGAAACCCCATAAACAATAGAAACCTTTATATGTTATTTATTTTGCAATATATTTAGTATCTAAAGGTTTATTTATCCCTATATGACTAAAAATAGTTATGAAGAATCATTTTTATAGGTACACCTATATAATCAGTTTTAAAAAACCATAATGTAAGATTGATTAGGAGTATGTTATACTGATGGTTTTCCTTAAATTATTTCTATTTAATTTCACTCATCTCTATTCCATTCAATAGATGTGTTCTCAAATTCATCATATTCTCTACTTTATATCATTTTGTCTAAATCCTATGTTTCATTATACATTGATTTTTGTGATCCATCATCCTTACATGGATTCTAAATTTAAATCATGAAGATATAATGTTTTCATTAGCATTTCCTCAAATATAAACCATATGTTTTTTCATTTAAATCCATAAATTGTGTATGAAAACAATTACTTTTCGATAACATGTGATTAGTTTTGAATAAACATAAATATTTAGTATAATAATTTGCATTAGAAATTTCAATAAAAGTAAAGAGATTTTATTTTAATTGAATGTTCTATGGATGGTTTATTTTAAAAAAATTCTCATGTTTTTAGTTATAACATATTGTGCATTTTCATGGTTTCAATTAGAATTCATTTCATTTATTATTAAGTTTGAAAAAATTTATCTTTTCATAATTTCAGGTTTGATTTTATAATACTAGATGTTTAGTTGTTCTAATGGATAATTATTTAAAATTATCAAGTATCATTATTAATTTTTTCTTATTATTGTATAAATTAATTTTTAAATGATATCAAATTAATTTATAATTAATTATACACAATATACCATTGAAACCCCATTACGTGACTGGTTTTGCTAAGAATAAATTATTTGATATCAAATACACAATATTATATAACAATTTTTTTTATTTACATTATTTCTATTTTTTTGTGGTATTATGTACAATTATTATTTATTATTATAAAATATTTAAAATATATGTTTATATATAAATATATGAGATTTTATTATCTCAGGTGATTGATTTATGAATACGATGATATAAGTAATAAAATAATGTTGGAATTGTTACAAATTACAATTTTTACTTCTAAAATTGTATTTTTTTGGGTAAAATATTTTTTTATTGTAATTTTTTCTTTAATGTTAAATTTGGTAATTCTGTGTTGAAATTTCTGGTGATATAAAATTTATTTCTATTTTATATTAATTTACTATTTTTAAAGTGAATTTATTAAAGTGAACAAGTATCATTTCCATGAATATATTGATTATTTAAATTTAATCTAACATAAACACTTTTACAATTTGGAATATAACAATATTAGAATTTTTGAATGGTTATTTAGAAGTTGTATGTGTGATGTTAATTTGATATCAAATGAAATTTAAACAAGTTAGACTTTTTTTGATTACCCTTTCATCAATCCTTCAAATAGTCATCTTAAAAAACATATAATGTTATAACTATATTAAAACAACATCCTTAAATTAAAAAAAATTATGAAACAGTAAAAAAAATATTGTTTTTAATACAACTATGTCTTGTATCACAATATATAGTAGGTAATCTTGAAAAACTAATAACATCAGCGAGTGTAAATAATTGTAGAAATTATTATATGACTGCTCTGCCATTATTGATCATAATGAGAATAAATGTATACCAATTCAGAAGCATAATGATATGATTACCCTTGATTAATGTACTTAAAATTATGATTCAGTGAGAGTGAAAATAATGAAGGACATTACCTCAACACCTATGTACAAGAAACATTGTAATATAAAATTGATGTAATTTTGATTATCGAGGTATAATGTATAAAACATGAATGGAATTTAAGATACATCAATCGATTATATTCATATTTTTAATGGATATAAATCCTTGTGATATAGATATTCCCTTAAAATGCTACATTCCATTTGTGATAAATTTTAAAATACGTTTTATATAAAAATTGAATTATTTAACACAGATTTTATTTTATATTCACGCGGAAGAAACTTTCGAATGTCATTGTATTAATTTTAGAACTTCATTATAGAAGCCAAATACTTTTAGAAGACAATATCAAATGCCAATAAATTTAATGTAGAAAATTCAATTGCCTTCCATGTTTTAAAATATTTCATTCAATTATATAACTTAAAACAATATATGTTGGAATGATAATATGAGAAATATGGATAATGATGAATTATATCATCCTATAGATATATTGTCATGGTAAAATTTCGATACATGATATCATGTTTTACAACTGTTGTGAATAGGTATGGTTGGTTTTATCATATCATAGTTTTAATCTTTTTTTCATATTATTACCTGGCACAACAAATAGATATGTTTCATTTATAAATACAACCATAATCTAATAATAAGTATGAAAACCCCATTAAATATAATGTGTATACTCATATATTGATCTTATGATCTATGAATATATAGAGGCATACTTGAAACAATTAATAAAAGAGTTGAATCGTCTTTATAATGTGGGTATGAAATCATACAATGCAGATTAAAATGAATTATTTTATATGTTTGGTGTTAATATATGGATGGTGAATTATTTTCCTATATATGAAATTATTTACAGCTAGAGTAAAAAATAATATTTCTCTTATATGACTTATATGAAGAAATCATTATCTAAAAGAGAAAAATATTTTCATAGTTTTATTTTCATTATCCATAAATGATTATTTCCAATAGTTTGAATATAGAAGAATAATATTTTAAGGTTTTACATTTCAATTAATACTGTATGATAAACCCCTCATATGATTGGAAATTGTTTTTTATGAATTATTAAATATTTGTTATAGATTTAGGAAATTTTAGATGTTGTCTATAATGATAATGAATGATTAAACTAAATCAATTTAAATTTTGAATAAGAAAAGTATCTTCATAGAATTTACCTAATGAAAAAAATATAATTTTTCACTGTTTAGATTTAATGTACATTGAAAAAATTATATTTAAATTTTCGATGTTAATTCTAAGACATGTCAATTAGAAGATAAAAGATTATTCAAAATCTCAGAGTGACACATGGTGTTCAAGTTTCATACTAGAACTATAGTCTAGGTGTATATGTGAATATTAATATAGTATTTTTATTAATATTATGTGAAGATACCTTTATAATAATATCAATTTACGAAAGATATAGATGTAATAAATATTCCTGATGACTATTAATGAAAAATTTAAAAAATGAACAATTAGAGAGATATAATGATTAAATATATTGAAACTCATTAAAATCATACAATTCATAATTGGTAGATTCTAATTTTTTAAATAAATTTACTATCTGATAAAGTAATACTGATAAGGATTTGATTGTTCTGTTTTTATAGTGATATTAAAAAAACGTTTTTCAATTATTCTAGGTGAACTTGTTTCATTTCATTGGTTGTCTATAAATAAATTAAATATGTAAACATTTATGTATTCTATTAAGAAATAATTTTATCATGAAGACCCCATTTTGAAATTTAATATGATTTACAAATATATAAATTTTTGTTCAATGTATTCATCTAATGTGACCATAAGTTGTAACTAGAATATATAAAATGGATATGAGAAGTATGAGGAAATTGGACCACATTTCCCAACACATACCGAAAGGGGGAATTCATAGATCACACACACGAGCCCCATTGTGATTTTAATAATAGGATATGTCACATCAAATAGGATTTTTATTCATGAATATTTCAATTACAACAACATTTTATTTTTTTGAGCATGTTTATGTGGTACCATCCCACGAAATATTTTCTGTGTGAAATTTATAATTTTTATTTACTTAGGGAAGAAAAAAAAATAGAAATAATAATTTATCACATACTTTAATGAATGTTACATTACATAAAATAGAGTATCATTTGTGGTAGAAATTGATGGTAGAAGTAATACTAATAAATATTAAAATAAATATCCATTCAATTTTAATATTCAATTTCATTTAATGCATTTAATCTATATTTTGAATCTATCACTCATGATATTAATGAATTGGGATTTATTTTTTGATTAACATTTTGGTAATTTAAATCAAAGGTGATCAAATGGTTAAAAACAATTTTCATTGATTTGGTAGTAGACATGGGATAAACATGATGGGATATGGTAATAGAAACAGTAAATTAGTATACTAATGAATAAAATAAGATGCCTCAATATTAAAATGTTCCTTACTATGGAATTATTGAGAAAATTATAATATTCAATTTTCACTCCTATGGAAGAGTCACTAAGATTAAATACATTTAGTTATATTTGTTTTAGAGAAAAGTAACATTTTTTAAGACAATTGATTTTGTGTTTTTTTATAATACTCACACCTTTGCTACTAATGAGACATATATTTTGGAATTATTAGATAAAAAATTATTTTATGTGAAATATCATATGATTCATGAATTATATTTTAGTGTTAAATTAATCCCATGAAGTATTTTTTGATGATGGTTTGGATGAAATTAATCATCACTCAACCCATGATCCATGAATAATTTATTAAATATGATGACTCACATATTCTTATACTAAGGGTTGATTTTGAACCTATTTTTATGGTGGATAATATATTAAATCCACTATTTTTATATCCAATCATTCATTTGTTGTATGATTATGTCTTTCATGATGGTACTGTTCAAATAGATATAATTCTGCTCTCATTTTATTTCCATCTAGTCAATTGTGTGCATTTCAAACATAATATGGTTGTAGTTTTTTTATTTTGAATTTCTAAAATATAATATAATTTTATTATAACTTAAAAACATAGAATAAAAATGATTCAATTAGGTATAATAATCTTAATATTATATAAATATACTAACTATTTATAATGACTAAAAACAATCAAATTAAATTGATTTAATTTAAATGAATTGAATGATTCAAATATAGAGAATGTTCTAGCCGAAAAATATTTCAAAATAACCAACCCAAATTGATATAAATTACCTATAAAAATGAACAATTGAAAAGATAATTAATTTAAATAAATCATCTTACAAAATAAAAATTCAAATGACCTTTCCAAATTATAAAAATGACATTAATCAGAAGACATAAAATTGAACCAATAAAAGGATCATAATGACAAAATGATATAATATAAATAGACTAATAAATTCATATCGTACCCACAATTAAAATTTTAAATATAATGTGTTTATTTTTTATTACATGTCTTTTAGTTTTTGATATTATAACCACAAAATATGATATTTTTATGTTATATCATGACCAATCACATATTTCAAAATAAATTTTTTTATCCCTTATCTTTGTCAAGTCACCATTATTTTACAATGACATTAAATATTAGTTATTAATTTTTAATTAAATATATATTTATATTCAAATATTGGTTTTCTTAAAATGAATTAATATATTGTATGTGAATGTATTAAGATAATAGTTTCATGATATAATTTGGAATTCCAAATTTGGTTACTGTTGTTTGTATATAACTTCAATTTCATGTATAAATATAAAGATAAATAATTTAATGTTTTTAAAAAAATTTATTACTAATATAGAACCATAATAATGTAGAAAAAAATATCATCAAATAGCATACTAATAATGATTTAAAACATTATAATTCAATGGGTGTGGTAATAGAGATACTTTTATAACTCTTAATCCCTTGTTACACCCATTTTTTTCTTTAGATAAAATATCCATCATAGTTTCTTATCCTAAATTTTCTACATGAGAACTACTGACATTCAAAATTATAATATTATTACCACCATTTAAGCATGTTCCACATTTTTAATAGTGTCCTTATCTGATAATGTATCTCACTACACAATAGTATTATTAGTTTTTCGATATTATGATAGCTCTGTAGTGATTTGAGACCAGGTGAATCTCACTGGTGCTTGAACAACTGAAATGATGCAAGTACAAAGGTTTTCCTCCAATTATTCTTGAGTTGATTGACTTTATCTATGGTCCTAAGAGGTGTCCATGGGGACAATATTCCCTCATGATAATATTTTAATAATGGAATATATAATATGAAACAAATAAGAAGAAAAAATAAATATATCAATTGGATAAAGTGTGAAAAACTAATAATACCATGAGAGAATAAATATTGACTAATACAAACCAAATCCCTCTCGGTTGGAAAAAAATAGTTTGCCTAAAAGAGTAAAATAAAATAGAGTCTCATTTATTATCCCTAATATTCTTGAAATTTTTTCCCAATACCATCTTATTATGCCAGTACTATAATATTATAAAATAAGAATCAATTTTGGGCATAAAATAGACCTAATACCTGTAGATAAAAATAGTATCCACATTGGTACCCAAGTTCCATGTTAGAATAAAAATAGTGACACTACATATCAGTATTCCACAACCAAAAGAGAAATTCAATATAAATATTATAATAAAATTTCATGACGTTGTTCTCATTATAATTTGTATAAAAACCTTCTAAAATGTCTATATTTATTTCATAACATATACACTTATCATGGGGTCCAGGTTAACCTAGATAATGGTTGAAAATTTATTTTTCCTAGGAAAATGATTCAATGAAAATATCATCTAGACATTTCAAACCATCTAACTCACAATGAAGGAAAAAATTACAATCCCTAGTCAAAACTCATATCTAAAAGAAATATACACATACCTGGAGAAATTTGTCCCCTAGGGTATGTTTTCAGCAATGTTTAACCATAAATACCATCATTCGCCTATGTGTAGAATTCACCTCCAGAAAACCATAAACACCAATGTCCCACAAGGCCAACTTTTACCCATAATTTATAATAAAGACTAGAATACCTATATGATTCATTCATTATGATTTAAAAATAATTAAATAAAAACCCCTAGGGTTATATTCAAACAAATTTAACCATTTTGTTATATGAAAAAATGAACTATTATAAAAAATAAAATAAATAAAAAATGTATAATGATAATAAACAACTCCATCCCAAAAACATTTCCCAATTTCCACCAAGTATGTCCATTTAAAAAAACTGTTTCCATTATCAATAAAAGTCATCCATTTTGAATCTCATTTTCAATGCAACATTTTTCAATAATAAAACATAAAATCTAAATCATTTCACAATAACATGCCAAAATCGCTTTATAAAATCAACTAAAAACCCATTTCATTACATATATTAAAGAACAATTTCAAACAAAACATAACAGACACCATAAATCCATTTTTATTTTCATTCCAAAAGATTATACATTTAAAAATATTGAAAACAGTAAAACAATTAATTAATAAAGACCAATTAAAAATTTCACACAGAAATTTTAAAAAAAAGAACTTCAAAATTTAGTTTAATATTCATTATATTACATTTCTTGTGTTCTAAGTCATATTATATTTAAGGTCAAAAAATAATTACAATTATTTATGGTAGTATATTATATTTCCAAATAGAAAATTGAATCTATTGATACAATTAAATAATTTACAACCTTATTTATCAATTTTAAATCATTTAGATTTTTCATAATCAAATACCCATGTAATTAATTATGTAAGTATTTTCCATTTTTATGGTATAAATACTTCCATAAAGTATATTTATTTAAGGAAACCTCAATTTATACATTTTAAAATCACTTATATTGAATCATGGAAGGGGATTCTTGGTCATAACGTACACACACTCTAATTTTGGTGAATAGTATAGTTTAATTAAATGGAACCATTTTACATATTCATAGGAGAGTATACTCTTCCTATATATGCCTATGGTTTGAGATAAAATATCAGATATAGATAAACTGGTAAAATAACATTGTAATAGGTTGTAAACCACATAAATGGTGTGACAAAACATGATATTAGATGAATATCATAATTGGAGGAAGATGTCCCCTAAACTAACATAGAGTTTTGAAATTATGAATATTGAATAGAAAAGTTCTATAAATTGGGTGAATAATACATGGCTAAAAAGAGGGGATGTATCCCCCAATGTAGCTAGAAAATTCCCTATTACTAGACATTTTGGGGGTACAATGGTTGGGGTTAGGTGTAAAATTTATCTTTCCACTTTGAAAATATAATATTAGGAAAAATGAAGTGATGATGTTGGGATCACTGGACAATATGTGGACCATAAAAGAGCCTACCTCCCAATACACACCCAATAGATTAATAGTGGACCTATACTAACTATTTACTTGGAGATTAGAATCTTGATATTTTCTTAGGCCATTCCAAATGTTTCTCACTCTCTCAGGATCTCTCTAAACCATAATTTAGGTCTAAAACATGGGACTTCAGTTACCAAACTATAGGAAATAGATTTCTATTTCTTGAATAAAGAAAAAAAATACACAATTTGAAAACTTGTTATTTTCTTCAATGATTTGACAACCCATGTAGTCACTGGAGTTAAAAACATCTCACTAAATCAATTTTGGACCTAAATGTGTCATGATGATCAAACATTAATTCCACTCATTCAATACTAAACAACATGTTCATACCGGCCTCTTGAGTTCAATATGAAAATACTAACCCATTATCAATGTAAAACATATTACTAAAAGTTCTCAACATCAAATTCCCTACACCACCACCCAACATTAAACCAAAACACCAAGTGTGTTCTCACCTAAGGACATTCATCAAAACACCAATAGTTACAACATCCAAAATAAAAATTCTTATTGTGATCTTCACTATGATATTATCCTTATGACATCCAACATATCATTATTTTAACATACAAAATCAAAAAATTCCAAATAAACTACAATGCATTGGTATGAATACATGTCTATTCTAATTCCCAAATCAAAACACCTATAAATCCATGATAATTTTAGTCAAAGTCTTTCACCAATCCCCATTGCATAAAACTATTAGTGGATAGACTCATACACAATGTATATAAATATTCCATGAATACACAATACATTTCTATCAAATTACTAATTACACTATAAATTGATAACATCATTAAGAAAACAACATTTTAAAAATTTTATAATCCCACAAAATCAAATTACACTCCAAATCCATAGTCATTCCCCCTCCGAATGATCACTTAAAAATGATCATCTCTACCATCCAACACATCACCATATGTGTAATCACGATCCCATCATTCTATGTGGAATCCTAAAACAACATATACATTATTAAAAAAATCCCAAAATCTACTTCATGTGAGTGTACTCAATTATACCCTTAGAATAAATAAAATTCTATCACCATGCCTAAATACACACTGATGTATCTCAATTCCAAGAACTAATAAATCTTCTTAACAGTACCTCAATCACAAATATAAATCACAGTCTCGATTCACAACATTATATGAATTTCAACTTTTTTATTCCCTATGTAATTCTGATGAATGTCAATTTCGTTTCTCGATAACATCCCAATTCCTCTATGGTGGTACAATATTTATTCCCTATTTTGTCCACCATTCAAACACATGGGTCATAAAACTGTGAAAGCTATTCCACTATCCACCGAATGAGTTTATTAATCGTTTAATTCGTTAAAAATCTACCAACACTATAACCCTTGTTCTATAAATCACTAAACACAATGATTGGATGTGGTCAGCCAAATATCACTCAACAGACAAAATGAAACAAAAACCACTACCAATTCCCAACTTCCATGAATATATCCTATAGCATTCTCTATTAACCATCATTAGAATAATATATTTTCACTAATGGGTGTTTTTTTACTCCAAAAAATATGGACTTATATGAAACGAAATGCATGTTTAACCTCTAAGGATATAGTTTCAATCAATACTATATTCTTCCAAGCCTCGAATTACACATCATAATCCCTTGATATACCTATTTAGTTCATACTCAAGAACCTGTTTCAATGAAAAATGGTTTTGATCCAATTTCACATATTTTTTCATGGAAATCAAAAACTAACCAAGGGATTAGGGACCCCAAACCATAATCATCACATCATCCTCTAGTCACATTGGACAAAGAATGATTCACTAATTAAGGATAACCACATCCCTATGAATCCCTAAGAAAATTATTGTTTAACATTCCTTGAAACAATATCTTTAAAACTCAAATAATGATCCTCTACTATGACTTATAATTCTATTTCAAATCATAATACTCACGACACACAAAAGGAACACATCACCTTAACTCACTGAAATAAATTAGTGTTTGAACCCCATCCACCACTCCATAAAACATAAGTTAGATGAAAAATATCTAATATGTTCCCTAAATCTCAAAATCATAAAAAATAGGTGTCTCAGACACCACACTGACCATTCCTCAAATCCATCTCATTATCCCATGAATTGTACATTACCGAATCAAGGTTGCAACCCCCATTAATGAATTAAAAAGTTCTTCTTGGTCATTTAGTTCCCTCAGACTCAATGGATCATATTTTCTAGTACTAACCGATATAAATTTCTCATGATATACAACGTATCAACAAACACCCATATCATAGGTGTTTATTTTTGATTAAATGAATATTAATATTAAAATCATTTAATTTTAACAACACACTAATATATACACAACCACTATAACCAAAACTAATATATAGGAATTCAACACTAGAGTCCAACACTATAACAAGGGTTACACGAATCCATAATATAGAACCTCACCTTTCCACCCCAATGTCATATCCTAACTAAAGGAATTCTAGTAAACACCCAAAAATAAAATATACCAAACCCATCGATGCCTCACAACCCATAACATAGAGTATCACCAATAAATAAATCTCATTATCCCCATACTTTCAATGAATAGGTTCATTTCACATCCTATGAGATACTAATCATAATGATCCCTTGTAGTTCAATCATTTCACTTTTTTTATTTAAGGATTACCTTTTTTAAAATCGACTGATTGAAATCTTTGAGAACATTTCAATTTCAAAAATTAAAATGTTCCCCAAAAAAATAATTTCTAAATCATATTGCTCCTATTAGATAAAATTATATTCCCATTTTATAAGAAAAAAATTATATGAAACATAATAGAATATTATATAACCAAAACTATCATTGGTAATAAATAACACATGGGTATTATCCATATCACAAAAAGTCACATGTGGTGTTGGTAAAGTAATGTGTCACCAAATATATATATATACTATATACTATATTAATTAATGTAGACACTTAAAATACAAAACAATATTAATCATATAATATAGTAGCCAGATATAACTATAAAATGAATAAACCATAATGAAGTAAAACTCAAAAATATTGGAATCATATTCATATTAAAATAATGGTATCATATATATGATAACTCAATCCTATGTATGTCACATTATAAATTAACATAGACACCCTTCTCCATACAAATAATGCCAAGTGGTAATAACCAAAACAAATTAAAAATTAAATTGATGATAAAAAAAGAAGGTGTTAATTAGTGAACTATAAAAATAAATTTAAATGAGAAATATATCCCATCCATCAAAACATGTATTTTCTCCCATTTATGTGGATGAAAGAACCCATACATGAGCTCAATACCAATCCCAGATAATATTATATTATCCTATCAACCAAGACTAAATTTTAATAAACAAAATATTCTATTATACCACATTGTAACAACCCACCATTTTTGTCCTCCAAGAAGAGAAATGACTAGCGGAATGATGTGTGACCTCAAACACGTCTGCCTATATTCCAGAGTCTTTTTAATAGTTGTGATGATCTAAGAGGTAACCATGGGGAGACTATTCCCAAATGAAAATAATATAAAAACACTGAAAATAAAATCAAGAGGTTAATTCATGATATTTAAATCACAAACACAGTGAGCTATGATAGACAACCCAATATCACATATGATAATAAATAATCGGTCATACATACTATATACCCTATGGGTGGACCATACAGAAGAATGAAAAAAGATTAGAATTAAATAGGGTCTCATAACCTATTGCCCATTTTCTCAGATGTTGAACAAGATACCATAATCCAAATGCAGTCCTATCACAAAAATAAATAAGAATCCACATTATGCCTAGCAATAATAATATATATACGGGAAAAATTGTGACTATTCATTTTCGAAACGTCTATGGAGGATAATTTTGGGTGTGAGTACAACCCAATTGGCCACCACCAATGGTATCCCAATATATTACATGACTAATATCAATTCATGTAGGTATGATAATGGATAATAATAACAAAAACACTTTTAATAAATTAATATTGAAAACATTACAAAATTTTTGAACGTGAGGACTAGGTTAATCATGGGAATAGACAATAACAACTTCAACATGTTCCGGGGTGTCTCTAAACATGTATCATAGACCATTAAAAAAATTTCAATCATAATAAGGGAAAAAATACACATCTTTTGTGCCATCTAAAATCCATTTAAAAATATCATTCCATGAATCCCTACTTCACTTGGAGGTAAAGTTCACACCTAGTTGGAAATAAATACCAGCATCCACTGGAGGATGAATTCAATATATTTTAACACAGATTTCATTTGTCCCACGGGTCATAATTCAACCCAAGATGACAATTATGAGTATATGGAAACAAATACAGGTATCATGCCATATTAAAAAATAAATAATTTGTGTATAAAGATCATCATAAACTCCTTACTGAATATTTATCACAATTATTATTATACAACACCATTTTAAAAATATTTTTTCATTATTAATAAAAAAATTCAATTTATAATCCCATTTTCTAATAAAAAAACATGTTATTAGAACAATTTAACATTCCCAATCAAAATTATTATTCCAGAATAATTTTTTAAATCACCATTCATTTTACATTAAAACATCCTTTTTGGAATAAGACATTACAAAAAAAATTAATCCATTTAAATTTTACTTTCAAAATATGAAATGACAATAATTATCAAAAGTACATTTTATATTTAATTTAAAAAAATGAACAATTTCTTCTTTAAATTTAAAAACCCAGGATGAATATCATATAAAATTCCAAATCAAAAAATTATTTATTACTTATCAAACGTGGTATGTGTTATTTATTTCTTGGGAAAAATCCAATCCCAATTATTGATGTTTTTAAAATTATATATTAAATGAATCAATTCAAAGAAATATTTTTATTTATTTTAAAATAATATATATTAATTTTAATAATTTATGTTGATCCAAGATCAAATTACACCAATAACTATCCCACTAGGAATACCAATTTCATAAGGTACATGAAATTCATAATATATATTAAACTATTCCACCCTACCAAAAAAAATTAATTTCATTGGTTTCAATCACGAAAGATATGGTATGATCAAATTGTAAATACAAAATTAATTATGGAAGTACTATGTGTTAATTTAATTTGACCACCTACCATTGCATTAAGTGGTTTCACTCATCCAATATCATCCTTCAGTTCAAGATAAAATGGTATATATGGAGAAACTAAAAAAACTACTTAGAAATATAAAAATATAAAAAAAATCTGTAACCTAGATTGAAAATTGATTTAATCAAGAAATAGGGTCGTTAAAATTATATAGACCTTTCAAATGATACATATGGAAGCTAAAATTCCCAAAAATTAGGTAAGTTAAATCATGTCTAGAAAAATGTTAGGAATCACAAAATAATCTTCTAAAATTCATCTCTCACTATCCTAAATAAGATTTTAATGATCGTGGGGTCAATTGAAAATTTTTCAATGCTTAAAAAAATGCGAAACATGGCCCCTCAGGCCAAATGGTGGACCTCTAGCCAAATAGTGTTGGGATCAGCAGCCAACTAGGGAGACTAGTGAGAACTTTCATCTTCACACCAACTAAATTTTCAATTGACCAATAGCAGCTAGATAATGGGATTTTTGTAGTGTATTGTAGTCATGTGCCTTTCACCAGGACCACTGACATCTCTGACAACTCCCTAAACACCAATTCTTGTTCCAAAACATGTCTTAACTTTTCAAAAACTCTTGGACTTTTCTCCAATATTGACTTCAAGAAATAACATGTCAAGTAGTTTAAAATAAAATATTTTCTTCAAATATACATGAACATAAATGTAATGTGAAATAAATCTATAATTTCTTACAGATTCATTATCCAAGTAATTTTATGTTCTATCTCCATCAAATCTTCATCGAAACATTTTGATTCTCCCAATGATACCCATAATCATTAGAAAAAAATTTACCTCACAATAATAATATATGTCATATAATCATCATAACTAAGTGATCCATTAGTAACCACTGACGAACCTGTAAGATATATAAGTATAAGTTCTAACTAAAAATTTTGACCAAAATTTATTTTTGGTTAGGTATATATTAATTGAAAATTTTATTTTTATTCGTTCACCTCCCTGATATCCCTTCTTAGGGACTTGGTCATTTATGCATGTGTGGTTTATAGAACTGCTAGACACATGTTAAGTTTCAGTTGAAATGATGAAAATTGAATGAATGGAAGAATTAGGATAAAATAATTTATTTTAATGGAGATTATTTCGAAATACCATGATATTATTGGAATGGTTTTGAGTTTAAGGTATTCTTCTAATATAAGAGATTCGGTTAAAATTATGGATGATTATCAATAATCATTTCTTATATATATATTTTTTATTATTTGTTAGGAATCATTAAAGGATTAAAAGCATTTATGTTATGATGTATATTCATTCAGTAGGGTGAATGATGATAGTAGTACATGAGAGGAAATACAAAATTTTTATGGACACTTTTGTCTAATCTAGAACCAACTGAAATGAAAATGTGTTGTACACTAATAAATGTCTAGGTAGTTTCACATGGGGTGATTTAAAGATATATTCAAACACCAAAACCTATATAAAAAGGTCTTTAAACCTAAAATGAAATAATTCAAAATAGTTATTAATTATAAAAGGTTTGAAAACATATATTAAATATTTTTTAAACTCCTTGAAAGAAATTTATGAACTACAATTAAGAATTTTTCAAATATTATATTAATTTAAATGTATTGACTGCAATAATTATTTTAAAAAGATTGAAAAAAATTACATGTCGTATAGACCGTTCTTTCAGACATCATTAAAAATTTTAAAAATTTATTTAAGATATTTATAAACATATATTTTAACATTTAATAAATATTGTTTAAAAAATTCTTAATTGTAGCTTTTAATTCCTCATTAACTTTTATTTAAACTACGTATATAAAAATTTAAAAATCCTTTTAGAAACCATGAAATAATTTTATCGAATTTTTGAAATGCAATTTAATTGTTTGTTAAAACTAATTTTAACTAGTTATCATACATACTTTAAAAAATAATTTTTATAGTTTCAAATAATCTATTAAAATTTTACTGAAATGTTCCTAAAAATATTTTAAATTTTTTTAAAAAATAAATTTATAAAAAAGTAATTGTTTTTTGAAAAGATATGAAAAAACCTATAAAATGTTATAAAATTTATTTAATTAAATTAGAAATACGTTTTATTAAATTATAAAATATAATTTTATAATATTTTCATAAATATTATTTCAAATAATTATTAAAAAAGCATTGGTATTGGACATGTAAAAACTGAAAATACATATAAGAACATCAATATGGTTGATGCATAATTATACATTATTTTATGGCAGACAATCATTTACATATTTCTTACGTGGGGAACATACTAAACAAACAAAAATGTTTTAGGAAACATGCTATATTTTACTTATTTAAAAGGGAATCGAAATAACATGGGACAATAATTATATAATGATCACATAATAATTATTGAACACATTCCTTCAACTTTAGATTCCCTTCCTACAATGATATTTTCATATATTTTCATGCATCACATAATTAATTGTTAAAATTAATTGAATAATCCTAAAAATGCATATTAAAATTTCAAATGTTTTACATGGAATGAGTTTTTTTTAAATTATCAACAATTAGAGTGTCCATTATTTATAAATTTATTTAATGTTCTCCAATATCAATTATGTAATTAATGATAATTAATACCAAACACTTTTTTATTATTTATAATTGAATAAATATAAAAGGTTGAATGTTAAATTATGTATTGAGTCAACATATTTAGGAATCAATAATTATTTATTAAAATCATATTTTATAGATGTTCATTATTTTACCTCAATTTTATGGTAACTAATATTTTTATAAGTGAGAAATGAATTTATGAATTGTTATAACCCAAAATAATTATCAATGATCATGGATAATGCCCTAAATGTATAATTTTAGTTAATGCAATCAAAATGAGTCATGTACCACATTATAATCTCTATATTAAAATGATAATACTGCTACCTAATAATGTTTAGTATGATTTCAAGGTCCTTGTGTTGTATTATTGGGTGTGTGAAATGACTATATTTTGGTTTTTATCATTACCATACAACACATATCCTGGTATATTTTTACCTTTTTAACTTTTCATTTTTATGTTTCTCTCTATCCATTTCATAACATAATCTAAACACAAAAAAATATTTCTTTATTTAATATAGTGACCACTGACCACCCCAACAAACCTAAATTTTATTACAACACCTAATGAACAATAAATCCTATAGAACACCACAAAAAATTCACCACAAAATTCAAAATTCTATTAAAATTATAAAATAATGAGACAAAAAACTAATACATTCAAAAAAATGATTCAAGAAATGATAACTTTCCATTTTTACAAATGGACCACATAGAATTCCACATTCATTTCTATTTTTATTATTATCATTGACACATATATCAATTAAAAATTACATAATCAGATCTTAATAATTTTTAACATAATGGAAATACCTCAGAATTCATATATATTATTTTTAAAACATTCAAGTATGAATTATACCAAAATTTAATCCAAAAAACAACAAAAATTCACTTTTCAAAATATTTCATATTATTAATTCAACTCATCATAATAACATAGTTCATATAACCACCAGGATAAATTTATTATTATTATTTACCATTAATTAAAGCTGATTTCATTATATCAAAATAATATAGTTATATTCCTATAACATATTTAAAATAATTTTTAAACCATATGTTAACTAAATTTTAACTTATTTTTAGTATTGTTTAAAAATAATCACTAAGGGTTTTAAGAAATAATTTTTAATTAATTATAAAAAATAAAAAAAACATTTTAACACTAATTATAAATATTTTATTAATGTTTTCTAATAGTAATGATAAATTATTTCAGATTTCTTTTAAATGTACTCTAAAATAGTTTGTAGTTTAATGTAAACTTATTTCTATAATCTGAAGTTGTTTCAATTTTTATAGGATAAACATCATCCATCGATACATTTCAGATATAAATAATAAATATTATGATATAAATATTCATTATATTACATTTAAATATATTATAGAACCATTTATATGTTTTTTTCATTAGAAAAATCAACTTAGTATTTAGGGATATAAATTATCTTACATCTTTTCTTCAAAAATAGAACTCTTATTAAAGATATCAAAATTAAAAACATTAATCATTGCTTGGGGAACAATAAATATTAAATTGTGAGATAAGATGCTTAGTAATAAAAAATGGAGATATCAAGTATCACATAATAATAACATGATCATTATTATATGATAATATAAGAATATCTTTTTGAAAACATAAATTACTTATCATCGATCATTATTTTGGGACATTAAATAAATCAAGATAGATGATGATACAAAAAATATAAATGAATAAAATAACATCATATATAAATGTCTAACATTGGTATAAGAATGATTTTTTTGGAATAAAAATTGGAATTGAAAATATTAACCCAAGTTGGCAAGGATCATTGACAATAATAATTATCAAGAATCATAGTGAAGATTGTAATTTAGGATTAGGTTCACTCTACAAACCATTATATAATTAGTCATGGACCACTCCCAAGAATATATGAGTGGATAGAATCCCATAGTGATAAAACATTCCTCTCCATTCAAATAAATATTATCTAAATAAATATCGATATTTACTCAAAGAATTATAAGACTATATTATTTTAGAGACCCCCATTAAATAATGAAATTTATATATATTTTTTCCATAAGACCAGATAGAATTAAAAAAGTCATACCATATGGAAATGAAATAGTTTTCCTAAATATTTCATCATAGAATCATAACAGAAACTGTTGAATCAATTATGTTTGCAAAAACATTTAATCATTACTTGATTAACCCATGGGAAAGAAATGTGGTTCAAAGAATCATCCTCATATCATCATCATTATACAAACAACGATTAAAAATGTATATTATATATAGATACACCACATGTTCATACATTAAAATTATATCATAATAAAGGAAAACAATATAAACTCATTACAAAATGAGGATCCAAAGGCTTACTAACATCATAAAATTAATACCATACAAATATATTAAAAAATATAAACATTTTTTTAGTTCCTTAATCTATAGATTATTATTTTTCATTTATTTATCTTTTATACTCGTAATAACATGAGGATATACATAAAAATTTATTGAACTAAGATACCAGTAAGATGACAAGATGATAACAAGAAACAATATAATATGGGTGAGCATAATAATAACATTATCATCATAATCATGAAAGGAAGAATTAGATAAATTCATGGAATGTGTCAATTCATAAAAATGAAACTTCATGTCATACTGGTCAAATACCACACATAGTTGTGAATGATGATAGAATCAATTTCCTTCATATTTTAATTTTCTAATGAGAAAAATCACATTACCATATGAATTAGAGTGATATATAATTCTGGGTGAACCCACCACATCATAACATTTACATTGTGATATATAATTATGGGTGGACCCATCATATCATAACATTAACATTATCAAGCATGAAACATATAATATATAACATATAACAATATTGAACATAATGTAACACAATGAAATTAATGGGTTATATCTCAGAAATAATACATTCATAAAATTTTTATTCCAAAATTAAAGAGGGAATAAGATACTTGATATCAGAATCATTATTATTTACTGAATAATAAACAACCTCGAGCAGAAATATGTGATAATTTTGTTAAAAGAATTGTATTTCTAGAAAACATTTTGTTGTCAAAAATTCAATTAAGAAACATTTATATCCGAAAATAATTATTATAATTAAGAAAAAATTAAATTTTTGGTATATCCATACCAAAAATGGTGTGAAAGGGGGAAATTTCAAAGAAATATAGTAGGGAATCTGAATTCTCTTTACCATTTGTTAGAATGTTTCATTCACTTTAATGTATTATAAAATGCCACTAGATAAATTAATTTACAACTAATGAAAATTTTATACATGAATATGATTAATTGATGTTTTATTATGTTCTTTTATGTTCCTTTGGATGTGTAATAATGTTTAATCTCATCTTTCAGTAATATTTTATTTATATTTTTCCGGATCGATCAATTGTATAAATGAATTGAAGTTCGTGGAAAATGTGAAAAAATTACCCTATTATTTATTATAAATTATTAATGGCCTTCTAGATGCTCAAATTATATTATAAAAAATATATTTATATGTTATTAAGATGAATCATTATATATAAGTTAATAATACCCATTTAATACTAAATTCTACAGGTTTTTGGTCAGAACAAACACTTTTTTTTATTACGTATTATATGTATAATTTAGTTACATAACCCAAATGGTGTTGTATCATATTAATTTACTTATATTTGAAAACATTAAATGTTTTTATTAATATCCTCATGTGAATTTGAGGAAAATAATGGGCATAACCCACGATGTTAGTAAATAGACACATTACTAGCAACAATTTCATTTTTATAATAAAAGTGGGATATGGAGGAGTGTAGTGGTTTATATACCATTAAAATTAAATAATTAATATATATTTAAGGTAATGTAGTTATCATTACATTTTTTTGATGGTATATGAGGAGATAAAAAGAAAAAAATGAAAATGAAATGAAATTAAAAGCAATAGAAATAGTAATTACCTCATGAATTCCCCTTTTGAGATCATTATTAAGGAACCTAGGATTGGGGTTTTTATTATACCATGATATCATGGACATGGGGGAAGATCTTGTTGATTTTTTTGGCATTATTTGAAAAATTATCAATTCTTAAGAGGTGTGAGGAAAATGGGTAGTGAGGGGAGATGTTTGAAGTGGATGAAAAGGTTGGTTTCAAATTATTTTAATCATTAGTATATTATTTCGGCTCAAGACTACGAATAGATTGAGGATTATCTACAATAAAAATTAATAATGAAGGGATGTTTGATATTATGGTGCTTACATCAGCGATGACTAAATGAATAATATATTTAGAATATGACGTATATATAACGAAAATTACTATATTTTACTATTCAATAAGAATTCAAGTATTTCTAAAAAAAATTGTACAAATTTATTGAATCCATTTGTAGACATTTAGAATTAAAAATATGATGTCATTTTTATGAAACTAATTTTCTATATATGAGTAATTTAATTTTTAATTAAAATCCACATTAACATGAGATATACAGATTTTAAATTTACATCTAATGTTATATCACGTTGAAAAATTGTTTAAGGTCTCATAATGTTATCTTAAAATAATAATACATAAAAATTTTAGTTTATGATTACATTTTATAAAAATTAATTTTCTTTTAAAATTTTAAAATAACCCTGAAATTTTTATTAATTAATTATGACTTACAAATGTACCAACAAATATATAATACTTTTTTAAGAATTCATTTATTTAGATAATGAAATATTTATTAAAATAATTTCCTTATAAGATGCCTAAATTTTATTTATAATTTCAGTAGTGAGGCTAGTATTCATTTTGTGGGTATTCTATTAATATGGTTTATATTAATCTCCCTTATGTCAACTTACTATTTCATTGGTACTAGTCGCTTAACTTTCAGAAATACTTATTATTTTATTAATTATTAATTTATAATGTTTTTAATATGAAAAATAAAAGATTTTAGGTTATCTATACTATAAGGCATTATTATTTCAAGTTGATAAATTTAATTAATAAATATTTGGTTTATTACATTCTTATCCCTTATTGAAATTTCTCACTTGATTTTTTTTACAAAAAAAGTGATTGTACTTCTCCTATATTGCCTCCTTTTGTTCTGATGTTTCTTAATAAAGCTTAAAGTTACTCATCAACAATGTGAAAATGTGTTTTATCTTATTATGTGTAACCATATATCTATAGTCCAAAATCATTGTCGATTTCTTCTCATAAGGGATATAATGTTCTTGTTACACCACCTATGAGTTTAGAACCTATGATGGATGAGGTATGTACTTCCTCAGGGGTGATATGTAGAATACATCATGAAATTAATCTATATTCATTGGAAGTTTAAGATGATAGTCCATTGATTCTATGTGATCAAGCATCTGAAATGGGCCAATATACCTTGGTCTATGCTTCCCTTTCATTCCAAACCCCACAAATCCCTTCCATTTAGATTTTTGAAGGAATGGATAATCTCTAACATCAAACTACATGACATCTCAATTACTGTTATCAGAGATGGTTTTTTGAAATTGATCTAAATTAATATTTTTTTATATGGCTTGCATATTTTCTCATTTCTTCAAAAAGATCAGGTCTATGTACCATTTATTCCCCAATGTCATCCAACGAGGTTGGAGTTCTACATTTTATTCAATACAATAACTGATATAATTATGTATTAATACTCGAGTGGAAGACATTTTTGTTTGATCCATTAAATAATGATATATTATCATAACATAAAACATTTAATTCTAAATATAATTCTATAGTATTATCGTTTAGTGTATGAATAGTCATTTCAGATTGTCCATCAATTTTGGGGCGATATGTTGTGCTGAAATTTAATTCAGTACACAACGATTATTGAAGACTCCTCTAAAAACATATTTGAACCTCAGATCAAGATCATAAAATATTGATAGAAGAACCCCATTATGTCTCACTAAATCATTCTCTTATATCATGGAAATCCTCTCAAGTGAGATATATTACTGAATAGTTATAAAGAGGGAAGTGTTGGTGAGATGTTTCACCACAACCCCAAAGGAATTATTTCATTTGGATGTCATCAAGAGACATGTGACATAGACTATAGTGAGATTATCTCATTTCCACTAGTGTATAGGCAATGTTTTCATCATCATATTGGACTCATATTTCTCTGGTCTAATTTTTTAACATATCAAACACCGTGAGATATGCTCAACAATATTATTTTTATAGTTATCCCATCAGAAGTGTTCATAGAGATTATGATACATCTTGGTACTACCATATAAGATAGAAAAACTCTAGATATGTGAAATATCCAATATATAATTCTTTATTTATGGTTATTAAGGAATACATAGGTTCGTTAAAAACATTATCACACCATCATCATCGATATGGATCTCTTTCAGCTTCCCTTCCCTTTATACAGTCACTTTCTTTTGTACCTCTTGATCATCCCTTGGGGCCTCCCTAATCATCAATTTGATAGATGGTTGGATAGTAATTTATGAATGGTTGGATTTATTAACTTCTATTATAATTTCCAAATCTATAATTTTCATATAAATTAAGATAGGGTCTTCCCCAATCCACAACATGGATATAGTATGATGTTATTTTTTGTGAAGACCATCAATTACATTGTTTTCCTTACTGGGATGATAGTAACCAGAGAAATCATATTCCAAGATTATCTCTAACCATTTACTTCTTCAAATGATGATCTCACTTTCAGTAAATATCTACTTTAGGCTCTTGTGACCAGTATATATATCACACTTCTCACCATAGTGGTAGCTCCGCCTATTTTTCAAGGAAAAAATCACAACTTCTATCTCTAGATCATGCATCTCGTAGTTCTACATATGTATCTACAAATGTCGAGGGGTGTAAGCTATATCATTATAATATTTCATGAGTTAACAACCAAATAATTTCTTATAATAATATTTTTAAATACTAAAAATAATTCCCCACTTTTTAGTAATTTGAGTATAGTTACAGTGATCATCCTCTTCTATATCTCCTTGAAGATTTCCTTACATTTTTTCATCTAGATATATATTACCCTTTTCCTAGATAACATTGTTGTCATGATTTAAAATCATGACTATTTTATAAAAAAATTTATATATTATCCTGATAAACCATGAAAAAAACATATTTATGTTACAATAGAGGGTTGATTCCATTCCCCAATTGAATTATTATTGATGGGTCTATAGAAATTCACATAAATATAATCACATTTTCCAACAATGTGACTTTTTAGATCTAAAATTCAGACATTATAAACCTGGTTTACATCTTATCCTTCTTTAATATCACTAAAAAAAGCCTTATAAAATCTCAATGTACCTCCTTTATGTAGGATTATATGATAATATCCTCGATAATCACAACAAAAAAAATTTAATGCTAATTTATAAATAAAATATTCATAAAAATTATTAATTTTTCATGAGAATTATGATTTTAAAAAGGAATCACTAGAAACATAAAGTGCATATATATTTTACGGAAGTTAGTCTTCTGGATATCTTTTTTCTTCACCTTTAGCTGAAGATATCCAGAATAAATATCCACCCTTGAGATGTTTTGTGCTCCCAACAACTGATTGAACAAGCAATCAATCCTTGTTTGAGGATATTTGTTCTTTATGGTGATATTATGGATTTCCAAATTATCAATACATAGGTGAATTTATCCATCATTCCTCTCAATAAATATCACTGGCATACACCATGTTGATGCACTGGTGTGTATGAAACTTTCACACAAATGCTCTTGAAGGTTCTTTTTTAACCCTTCTAATTCGATATGAGTGATCCTACATGGTAATTTTTAGATCAAAATATCTCTTGGTATGAGTTATATTCATAACTCTACATCTTAAATGGGGGTAAGATAGAGTAACTCTTTATGAAATACATGAACTCATTCAATTACAATGGGTAGTTCCTCAAGGATTATATTGTCATTTGAATCAATCATTTCAGTGAGGTATGCTTCTTTAAATAGAATGAAAACCCATTCCATTTAAGGATTTTCTAAAGAAGATTCAAGATATTCCTTTAATTTTAAAAGGATCGTGGAATGGTTCATAATATGAAAAGGTATTTCCTTTTACCAATAGTTAACATGGTCTCTATATAAAGAGAGCCAATCGATTTTCATTATAGCAAAAAATTCCAAAAAGGGAAGTATCAGAAGATTCACTGGAAGAACCATCCCAAATACTCTATTATGAGATATATCTGACAGATGGGTTTTAATTATTTTTCCAGTATGGGTTATTGAAGATAACTATGATTCAAGGTTTCGAGGCTTTGATTCATTCATTATAAAAAACATTCATGATGTAATGGAATGAATAGAACTAGAATCAAATAACACTTTCTTAGGAAACTATCATTAAACATAACATATTATAATTGTTTTAACTATAATTGACATTACAGAATCTTTTCATTTTAGATTTTTAGATAATTTTCCCATAATTGTTATAAAACCTCTCAAATATTAAATGTAGACAAGTAAACTCTCTATTCGTTTTTTTCATAATAAATTTTTTTTAATATAAAAAATCCTTATAAAATTCATATTGTCATCCACCATTATCTTACTCATCCATATACCCTATGAGAAACATTTTAAAACATTATACGATACTAAAAATCATATTAAGGGGTATAAAAGTAGAAAAAACTACCAGTCCATGAAAATTTTATAATCATGAAAACATTTTAACAAATTTATAATTTTCACCCATACAACACAAACTACTTAGCATACCTCATGAAATCCTAATATTCCTATAAAACGCATAGAAATCATAAATTATAATGCTAACTTATGGCATCCATATCATACTTTCACAGTAGCTGTCACAACTACATACGGAGTAACCTTCATCGTTATATATAGAAGACCCATCACAGTATATTCCCTATATCTTTTAGGATAATCACTAAAATTTAAATTTTCTCATTACCCAATTCATTTTAGAGCTATCATGTTCTCACCCCCTGGTTTATCATGGAACCATGCATATACATTAGAAATTCCCAAGTACTTTTTCATAATCATAAAACAAGCATAAAAAGAATATAATATTTTCACTTTACAATCACAAAATATTATTTCAAGTTGTTGATATAATAAATCCATATATATTTTCAATAATAAAATAAATAAAAAGTAAAATATTATTTATTTTTATTTTATTGACATTATTTCTTGTAGATTAAGTGAAATAACAAATAACAACCACATCGACAGACATGTCCTTATCATTGTATATGTTTAAAAAAAACATTCCTTTTCTCATTTAGTAAAAAAAATCATATATTAATTATCCTTTAAAAAACATTTTAATTAAATTAAATGTAATTCATGTTTATTATACACCGTATTAAAAAATGTGGTCTGTAATATCAAAATATGCCTCAATGAAAGAAGATGGATACATATTCTCTTAACATGAGTACGAATCATCACATAAAATCCTTAAATTCGGGAAAAATAAACATAAGTAAATATATACATGCATTGGAACCATTTTCAAATTTATTATTCCATTTATATCACTTAATACCATGTTGTAAAAATTTCATAATTATTTATGTTAATGTGGGATATTTAATAAATATTCAGTACTTGAGTCCAAAAATAATATGATATGATTTTAATAGTACACGTGGTCATAATTCCATTATCTCTAGAATAACATTCATTAAATAATAATATCATTTATGCATCATGGATACTTTTAAATCAAACCATTTATTTATGGTGTAAAAAATGAACAATGTCATAATCATAGAGACTCTATCTCTTAGATATGCATTAGTGATGATTCAATTTGTAATTGATCATTATGGGAATATGGTAATTATTATTTAATATTTATACAATGATCATAATGAAAATAAAAACATTATAATTTTTTAAATATATTTATACAAATTTTATAAATTATGTACTGATAAAAACATATTGCATTGCTTCCTGGAGGTGACACTTCACACGTATGCACGAACGATGTTATCATTTTGATGTTCCTATAATGTAATGATTTAATTGATATATTATTATATTATAATTATTAATATTTCACTAATACATCATAACAAAATTAATTCCTATATTGTAACCAGTCTTTAAATATGGTGATGAAAAACAAACTATATCGATTCCCAATGTTGTAGTTCACCGCACACAAGAATAAAAAGTTCATATACAACATTAAAAAATTTCTTATGGATTCATGTGATGATATTAACATGATAAAACAAAATTATAAATTAGAAGCTATATTTATTATCACGTCATTTTTTAATGATATATGTAGTGTGTGGAAGAAGACATAAAATCGAAATACTAAATGAAACTGATACCTATTGTTTTGTTGATCAACATATTTGAATACCTTAACACCTATATGGAGGTTATTGTGAAGAAAATAATGATTCAATAATATGTGGAAGGATTTTAAGAAGGTATATGGGTAGTTACTAGTTTAACAAAGTAGGTTTTCATGTGTGAGTAATAATGAGAAATGGGTACCCTTTCTTGGAGAGTGGATATGAATCCTTGGAAACAGTAGAAATATTATATTAATATAAATTAATTTTTAACTCCATATATCTCAAATTTTATTTTTGTAGCGGTTAATATAATTATGGTTCTAAATCCTATTATTGAATAATTTTTTAGCATGTATTGATTTTATTTGAAATTTTATCATTCCATTTTACACATAATTAATATTTTTTAATTTTAATTATTGTATCAACTTTTTAAATATTATATGTTTGTAATTTTTACTTAAATGGGCCAAATATTTCATAAATGGTAAATTAAAGAACTTTTATACCTTTTCATAGTAATTTTTTAATTTATAAATAATTTAAGATTTTTGAATAATTTAATAAAATACAATTTTTATAAAATATCAATACTGCCAATTTTGACACTATTAATTTAATTGAATTTAAGTAAAGTTTAAATTGATATATAACATATAAAAAACTATTTAACAGAGATCTAATATTTCATTGTTACCTAGGAAATTCTCCTAGTTCCCATGTTAATTCCAAATATATTTATTTTAACATTTTTCATATAATTTATTTTATAATTATAATGATAAAATAATTAATGTATCACTTTCGTTTTGGTATTTGGTGTAAATATGAAATCTCAAAAAATTCTGAATAAAATATAATGATGTATAAAATATTATTATACTTTTTTATTCTATTTATATTTTAAATTATATCATATTTATAACTATATTATAATTATTGTTCTTATAAGATATAAAAGGGTGACATTTTTCACTTTCATGAATTGTTATTTTATTTAAATAATATTTATATCATTTCTAATAAATTAAGTATATTAAATGGTTCAATTACTACATTTATGTTTTATGTGTATCTTTTTACTCACCCAATATAATTTTATTATGTGTTTGTGTAATTGAATTGGCCATATCATATTATTTTTTTACCTAAATTACCAGATTTACCTTTTAACCATGTTAAATAAAAATTACCATAGTTACAATTAATATTTTCCAAAAAAATGTAACCTATTAACATAATTTGGACACAAGGAATCTAAATATGGAATAATGTTTTCAAAATTTAAAACACATAAGTTTCATTGATTAATTTAAAATTAATCCACGTTACATAATGATGAGACATGCTTTTTATAAGTAAAAATGATCAAAAGATTAACATGTGTCTATATCAAATTTCAATGTGAATTTTATTTGAAACACCAAAATTAAATTAAATGATAAAAAAATAATCTAATTATAATATGAAACAAATGAAAAATTAATCTAGAAAAAAATAAATTTGATGAAAAAATATTTTGAATTAAAATCAATTATTTTTCAATATTCATTAAAAATATTCGATAATGAGAGAACATTGTACCATCATCACAGTGTCCAAATTGTTTCATCAAATTTTTTTCATGAGATATATGGTCTATGTATTGAAATAATGATTCATATATTATTCAATATAAAAAATTTCTTATTCAATAAGTTCATTTAACTGAAAATAAAAATTCATAACAATTAGGGACTTCACTTTGGTCTATGGTAAGAGATACACACTTATCTCCATTTAGTTGTGGGTTCAATCCATGAAACATTGTTGGATGCGATGTGTTTTCAACCATTTTGCTGGTTGTCCCTTTTTATAAAACTAATAAATAATCATAACATGTTTTAACCTCAAAGGTTACCTTATAATTATTATTTTCTTCCCAACTCATATGGAACTCATGATATTAGTTCTTGAAGTCATATTTATATGTCCATGTTTATTTTTCCATAATATTACTTAATAAAACTATTCCATAATGAAAGAACATTGAACCCTGATCACATTGTCCACCTGGTTTCATCATCATTTTTTCATGTAGATATAAGGTCCAAGTAATGAAATAATGATTTAGAGATTATTAATAATCATATGATTAATTTATCTAAATACACCTTTTACAACATCAGTATTCCATGGTTTTTGTAGATAAATTGTTTTGGAAAATTATCTTATATGATATATAATATCAAAACATCTTATAAGAAGTTATTTTTATAAATCATACGGACCATGTATTTTTTGAAACATTCGATCAAGGGTAATATTAAAATACCATTAGAATGTTCTGAAATTATACTGGGTAATATACAATATAAATAGGTTTTACCAGGGACTCTTTATTCAATAGCTTTTTAAAAATCATCTAATGATTTAAAATATTGTGCTAATGTAAAATAATTGAAAATACCTTTTCAATATTTAACCTTTTTTGATAATATGAGAATATTGATAAATTAGTATTTGATTGAAAACAAAACATTATCCATGATGGTGTGAAGGTATATTGGACGTTTTGGTATCTCATAAATTTTTTTGAAGTGAGTTGTATGTCAAAATGTGTTTCAGAATCATCAAAAAAGTACACTACAATAATTTTTGCAAGAATGAAATCTGGAAGAGATAGGAATATTGTTTGAGATCCTCCTCAATCAAATTTTATCTGATTTTCTATTATACGAAAGTTTTATAGAACATGGATTTAAATAAAATAATATACATAGAAATTTTCCAAATGTTTAACTAAAACTCATAATCTGAAAAGTTGTTTAAACCTTTTCTTTGAAACTGATGATAATGACTCCTCACAAAAATTAAATTATTCTAGTTTGTTTTGAAATATAATTGACATTAGATGATATTGTCTATTTATTTGGTTAAGTAATTTTGAAATAAATATTTAATAACATCTCAAATATTAAAAATAAGACAGATCTAGAATAAATCAAATTTTATCATAATATAATACATTTTAAAATAAAAAATCGTCATAACATTAATCTTTAAATCCTTCATTGTATAACCCATCCTATAGCCTATGGAAAAATTATTTAAAACATGGAATGAGTAGAAATAGATCAGTCAGGGGAACAAAGGTAAGAAAGAAACTATTATCCAATGAATATTTCAAACTCAAGAAATCATTTTGAAAATATCTTACTTTTTACAGATAAAAGATAAACCATTCAGGTAACATTAATAAATCCTATTATTCCTATATGTATCATAGAAATAATATATCATAAAGGTATCTAGTTGTATCCATATCAATTTTTTAGTGTAGCTTTCAAAGATACACATGGATTAACCTTCATGGTTACAATTGGAATACTTGCCATAATATATTATCAAATTATCTTATGCAAAACCTGACCACTTATTTTCGGATATCATGACAACCATATTCATTGTTTTTATTAAATTTATATAACTTGTTAAATTTTTTGAAAATTACCTATTTTTTTCAGGTTATATGTTTTTCTAAATATTCGTTAAATGAGACAAAAAATAAACATTATATGATTTCAACAGTCAATGTCAAAATAAACCCACTATATCTAGAATAACATTCACGATATAATAATAGGATTTATATTTCAATTATACTTTTAAGTAAAACAATTTTTGTGTGGTGTGAAAAATTAAAAACATTATAATCAAGGAGATGGTAGGTCATACATACGCAAGAGTAACATTCCCATTTTTCATTTATCATTATGGAAGTAAGTTAATTATTATTTTATCATTATATAATTATCATAATATTTTTAAAATAAAAATAATAATTTAAATATACTTATATATAACATAATATAGATGTAGTGAATAAAAACGAATAAAATTTCATCATGGAGGTGATAGATCACACATATGCCAAAACGACATTATAATTTTTATGTTCATGAAAATTTATAATGAAATTTATATATTATTTTCATATATGGATTAATATTTCATTAATATCACATATTAAAATTAATATAATAATTATAACCAATCTTTAATGATGGTGATGAATATCAAACTATATCGATTCACGCGGGTGTAGTTTTCCCTATAAATAAATGAAACGTTCATTTTTATTTGATGAAATATTAGATGCAGTGATAATATTAAAATAATAACATCTTATTATATTTAGGATATAGAAGTTATTATCTCATCATGGTAGGATTATATTTGAAGAATTCCTTAACACTTATAAGGAGGGTGTTCTACCTAAATTGAGCATCCATGAATGTGTGGAAGGATTTTATGAAAGGATTTGGTTAGAGATTAACCAGAAAAAATAGTTTCTCAAGTGTGGGTAAGATATAAGAACTTTTACCTTTTTATACGATATGGGTTGGGAAACCTGGGAATCTTTCAAAATATTAAATTAATATAAATTAATTTTTAACACAAAATTACTCCAAATTGAGTTATGTTGAAGTTTATATGAGGACGGTTATAAATCATATCATCCAATAATATTGTGACGTTAATATATATTTTTTAAAACCTTTTAATTCATTTTTACCATTAATTTATCTTCATTCATTTTTACCATTAATTTATCTATTTTAATTTTAATTGTTGTAAAACATTTAAAATATATATGTTGTATATTTTACTTATAAAGGGTAAATTTCCAATAATTAGGCACATTATGAAAATATATGCAGTAACATAGTCTCATTCTAAATATTATATATATTTATGATTTTTATAGATGTTAATAAAATAGTTTTTTTATAAAATATCAATAATGTCAATTTTGACACTATTCATTTCATTTAATTTAAACAAAATTAAAATAGAGTGGTAAGTTAAAAAAACCAATTAATAGACTTATAATATTTTATATACACTTAATAAAATATATAGTGCCATAATTAAATAAATTTATAATTATTTTAAATTTTTTCTTACCATTTAATTGATATTTCAATTAATAAAATAAAAATTGTATCACTGTTTTGTGAGTATTTTTCTAATTATGAAATCTCTAAAAATTATAAATAAAATATCCTGATGTATAAAATTTCCTTATATTTATAGAAACAATATATAATCTATTTTATACCAATAATATAAATAAATTTAAATTATTATACTTAGATGAAATAAGAGGGAGTCATTTTGTCACCTTCCTATCACTTTCTATTATTTAATGAATATTTATAAATTTGTTATGGAGATAAGTCCATTAATTGAGAAAATTGCAATACTTTCGTGTTAAGGGTCGATGGTTACTCATAAAATACATTTTTTTTGTTTTAGTGTAATTTTATTGTCCTCATGATATTATTTTGATACCTAAATTACTCAATTTACCTTTAACTACATCAAATAATAATTTCCATAGTTATTATTCATAACACCCTAAATAATTAAAGTAACATAATAAAAAAATTTGGGACCAATTATTCCATATACGTAATAAATTTTTAAATATTTAAACCACATCAGTTGATGTAATTAATTTATAATTAATCATAATGACAAAATGACGAAATTTGTTTTTTAAAAATAAGATACATCAAATAATGGCATATGTTTATATCAAATTTCAATGATAAATTTCATCTAATGAACAAAAATGGATTAAACTATCTAAATATAATTTATTTATTAATTTAAATATATTAAAATGATAATATAATATAATAATTAAATTATATGAACACGCACTTTTTAATTAAAATACAGTATTTTTCAATATTTAGTAAAATATGAAATTTATAAGAAAAATACCAAAAAATTATCCAAAATAAAATTTAATTTCCCAATTACAAATAATAATTTTATTTTTTCAAATAGAACTTTTAAATGATTCGAGAACTAATTTAAAATGGGTTTGGCATCAAAATGTAGCAATACTACATTTTTTGAAAAATACATGTGTTATCTGTAAAATTGAATTTATTCTTGTACAATATCATAAAAATATATAATATGAAATTAAATCACTATATTGAATTTATATTTAATTATTTTAATTAAAAATGTTAATTATATTACCAAAAGTAAATATTTTTTTCACATAAATATGTAATTTATATTTAATTGGGTTTAGTTTCATTTAATGTTAATTTGGCAACCAATGAATAATTATATATACATGTCTAATAAATATAGTAATAAAACTATTAAAATTTTATATTCCCACCATTCTAAGGGATATTTGATATCTATCACTGAAAATAATAATATTAAAATACCTTTTTTAGTATAAATCATTCTTGTGGTTAAAGTATGATTTCGAAGAAACTTATTGTTTCAGGTTAGGTAAACTATCGGGAAAGAAGTCTATTAAGGTAAAATTACAATATATTTCATAAATATTATTAAATATTAAATATTATTCTCCATAATTACCCATGATGTGAAAATATTTTCCATTCTTTAGTGAATCTGAATTGTTCCTTGAATGATGTCACTTTTATGCACAAAGTATATAGTATCGATGGAGAAAGCCTTACCTAACTCTGACATTGGTGGATGAGGAACCCAATTACCCTTAATGACTCTCTTTTTAGTTCAATGGCATGTATAGTTCCCCTGGTCCCTACTGTCGTAGTATTGGACCTTGGGAGGTTCTCTCCCTTCAACCACCACATTGTCCTATCTCCTCAGGCCATTTTTACATTAATGATATTGTTGGACTTCTCTCTCTATCTTAAAGAATTTACTTATCACTTATAAGATATTACAATTATTATTATTCCATCATTTTTGGTCATGTGGGTGGTGACGTTTTCTTTACTCCATTCTCAATAGATCCTCCTTTTTGAAACTCAATATTTAGTTTTTTATCACCATAGCCAGGGGACCATTATACAAACTATATCTAAACTATTAGAGCACATAGAATTTTTTCCATAACTCCCAATGTCTCAAATTTTTTGATTCTTTTATAAGTATTTTTTAAACCAAAAAAGAATTTAATTTTTTAATAATTGCATATAACATAACCTAAAGCGTTCCTTGAATTCATTATAAAATATTCTTCATAGAACATGATAAGATATCCTTAATTTTTCACAAGGTTTATGAATTATTCCTCTATATATGTAAAATTAGTTCAAGGGAAATAATTTTTAAGAAACATCATCTGAATTTCTTCATATTCCAAATCTTTAATTTTATTCCTTGGCATGGTAATCTTAATCAATACCCAACACTGATCGGCCTATCCATCATAACAATAAACAAAAAGAGACACCATATCTATCATGTAACAGTGTAGAATAGAAAAGATCATTTCCATTGAGCCGACCCACTATTCTTGAAATAGTTGATAAATAGATACTCTAAATTTTGGTGGTCATTTCATCATTAAAAACATGAATGTATGTTTCTCCAAATTAGGTGAAGAAATAGGTTCCAAATTTTTCAGGTTATAGTTCATAAAATTTGAAAAATGAGTAAGAATAACCCTGAAATTTTTGAACTCCACCTCCCATAACATTAGGGATGTCATTCAGGAAAAATTTTATTGTCCAATATATAGGATTTTGGCCTATTTTTTCTGAGATCCTAGTGTATTATAATTCATAAAGTGTTAGGAAAAAATATAGGTCAATAAGTCCTGAATAAATAATTTTTTACATTGTCAAATTTTATACAGAATAATATCTTGTGGTATCCCTTTGTTTCAATGTTTCTAAAACATATTTTCTTGTGTTCTTAATTATTCTTAGTCTCATACTATGTTTTTTCACTCTGGTTCACTAATCCTAATTCCCAAATTAAATAAACCACCATCTAATACCAACTATAGGAACCCAAATTCTTCTTATATTAATATTATATAATGATAATGAAAAATAATGTAATGTAATTAAAAAAAGAGAATAAAATGTTTTAGTTTCTTTTAAAAATTAGGACCATATATAACAATTACATAATAAAACATAAACTTTTATTTAATTTCTTATTCTCTTACTTCATAGTGGACCTTGATTTATCATTAATACATGTAATCACCTGAGGATGTACAGCCAAAAGTGTTGATCTTAAATCTTAGTGAATGAATAGATTAGAACATAAAATTATATAAAATAAATTTAGGATAATAATATAATCATAATATAATCATTATAGGAATAATTTCATAAACTCCTGGAAAGTGGAAATTCATTAAAACATAACATATTGTCTTTGTGGCTAAACCCCACTCATTGTTATGAAAAAAGATAACATTATATTCAAAAATATTCCAATTTTATCATGTGATACATCACATTACCCAATTCATTAGAGTTATATATTATTCTAGGAATACTTTTCATATCATAATATTTAAATTTTGCTATAAAATTATAGGCGCACCAATCACATCCTAACATTTACATTATCATGCATTCGACATATAACATATATCAATCATGGACCTAAAGTATCACATGGAATGAAATGGGTTTAATTTCACAATGCATACACTTGTAAATATTGTGCATCCAAATGAAATAGGGAATAACATATTTGATATAATAATCATTAAATATGAGTGATGAATAATCAATCTCAAGAAGTAAAATGATCTTCTTTTGAAATAAGAGTTCTTTTGGAAAATATAATTTTTTTCACAAACTCATGTGAGAAGAATTAATATCATAAAAAAGTTAATGAAATTATGAATAAATTATATTTAAGGAATAACTATACTAAAAATTGTTTTAAAGTGGGAATATCAAATGAAAAAGAGTTAGGTTTTGGGAATTCCTCTAACCTAGTTTCTAAATTCTTTTTTTAGTTTATTGTCACGTATAATCATATTAGATTCACTGATTAACAATTAGAAAACGTTAAATAAATGTATATAAATTATTATGATTTTATTAAGTTCTTTTATAGTCTTTTAGTTGAGTTATATATTTTAATTTCATAGTTTTGGTGAGTCCATTTTTATAGTTTTCATGATCGGATCTTTTGTATACATGAATAGATGTTCTTGTCAGATGAATATAAATATTCAAAATTATTATTATATGTTATTAATAGTATTAAGGGTATGAAATAATATTTTAATTTTTTTTTATATAGTATCAGGCGGAATCATTAGATAAATGTTATTGATGATCGTTTTAGGATATATATTTTTGTGGTTTTTTGGTCATAAGGAACTTGTTTTGTTTTATCGTTTTGTATTATGTGAATAAGATAGTTATAGATAATAAATAAGGTTGTATAGTAAAAATTAAATTCCTTTTTACTACATTTAATGATCTTATTAATATCCCCAAATGGGATTATTGAAAATCAATGTGCATTGCCCAAGATGTTAGTAAATTGACACATCACACTTGATGATTTATTGTTTATAATAAAAGTTTTAGATTGAAGAGTTCAGTGATGGATATTACATTAACATGATAAAATTCATGTATATTTAAGCAATTTATGTTATAATTCATTTTCTACTAATGGAGTTGAGGAGATAATAATAAAAAAATAAAATAGAACAAAAATTAAAAGAAATAGAAAGAGGATTTACCTCTTGATTTCTTTTCTTGAGATCCCCTATAGGCACCTATGATTGTTATTTTTATTAGAAAATGATATCTTAGACATGGGGAGGGATTTGGGTATTGTTTTGGGTATAATATTTCCAAGATTATGTGCTTGTGAGATGTGGGGATGTAGGTGGTGAGGGGTGGTATTTTAAGTGGAAGAGAGAGGTGTTTTCTATTTATTTTAATCATTGATGTATTTTATTATCTCAAGACTATGAATATTTTGAGAAATATTTCTAAATATTTTATAATATTTAAGGGAAGTTAGAGATTATGGTGATTTTATCTGCAATGAATCAATGAATAGAGAATATATCTTATAATGATTATATAGTGAAATTTATTTTATTTTACTATAAAAATAAATAATAATGTATTTCTGATAAAATACAAAAATTAAACCTAAACATTTATTGATGTGTAGAATTAAAAAATTTCCCATGTTATATGATAATAATTTAGTAAATATATGTAATTTAATTTTTAATTAAAATCATTATTTACTTGCAAAATACATATTATAAATTTATAAGTTATTTTAAAACACACTGAAAAATTACATTAGGTCACATAAAAATATATTAAAATAAAAAGACATCAAAATATTAATTTATCAATAAATTTTAGGTAAATTAATTTTCATTAAATTTATTTAATTTAATATAAAATTGAAATTAAATAATTATGACTTACAAAAAATAACAACAATTATTTAATATATTTTATTGAATTTATTTATATGGATAATGTTATAATAATATCATAATATCCTTTATAAGATTTAAAAATATTCTTAATACATCCATGGGTGACACTACCATTCATTTGGTTAGTTTACTTTTCATAAGGGTCATATTACTATTTCTGTTGTCAAGTTACCACTTCATTTGTATTGGTTCGATAACATCGTAAAATATCTTAGATTTCATTAATTATATATTTATAATGTTTTTAGTATGATCTCTAATTGATCTAAGGTGGTTTATAGTATAATATATTTCAATAATAACGTGTAAATTACAATGATAATAGTCTGGGTTGTTACACTATCATTGGATGAAATACCTATTAATTATTATCTAAAATCTCAGTATGTTATTATAGATTATATATAACCTCAAAATGTTTCCAGAAGATTTCAAAATGAAGATATAATTTTAACATTGAAACCAATTTTTAAAAATCTAATAATTTCCTATATATTATGGAAAATAATTCAGTTAAAATAACCTTAGAATATTTTAATGTAAGAATCAAGTCACTGAATTGTTATGACAGAAAGAAATCTTATTCAATTCAGGAATGTTAAAACAAAAAATCTAATCCCTATTTTGTGGTAAAAGGTTACCAAACCCCCTTAAAGAAAATATAGATTATTTTTAAAAAAAATAAAAGGCTATTAATTGGTATAAATAATTTCAAAAATCATTAGAGGAAAAATAAATTTTGTATATAATTTTTAGAAAACAAGTATATGGAAAATGGATTTGCAAAAAAAAGTGAAATAAAAATAATTTTTATACAGAAACATTATATTTTCCTCTTTATTAAAAATTAGGTGGAAAAAAAATGCAGAACATGTATTTTCTACAAATAAAAATGGGTAAATAAAATTCCTAGTATTCTTAAGATATATGTTATACAATTTCATCATTGGAAATGTAATCATAAATAACCCAAATAAGAAATTAAATTGCCACATAAGTCCCACACATCAATTTTATCATTCTTAAAATGAACTATAACATGACCTACAATAATTTTATTTATTTTAATTTTTTAACATTTATATTTAAAATATTATAATATCTTATATAAATAAAATTTATAATTCCAAAATAAATTTATTATTAATTCATCGCAAAATTTATTTTTTATGTTAGTTATTTATTTTTTCATGAGAATATTAGTTTAGTAGTTTTGATACATTTAATTAAATCATGGTCACATAATAAATAATTTCTAATCATGAAATTAAAATAATTTAAATTTATTATGTATATGTTTTGTGTAATTCATAATGGGATGACATAATAAAATGATATACATTGTTCATAGAGACGGTAGGCTCTACATATGTATGACTGTTGTTTTGACATTTCAATGAATATAATAAATAAAATGAAAAAAATATTTATTAAACATTACAATATATTATTTATATCATATATAACATATAGAATAAATTAGTTTTCCCCTATTTCCATCCTAGTAATGTGGATTCAAAAAACGATTCAAACTCTTTCGTGGAGGTGGTATTTCAAATATACAGTTAGAAACATTACCACTTTCCTACTGATTAGAATTTAATACGATAGATATGGTATGATATTTCTAGAATAATAATTTAATCATAAATATATAATATAATAAAAAACAATCAAAATAAAAATCCACTGAATATGATAATGGAAAATAAATAGTTTCACTACATGGTCTAGTAGTGCCCACATACTCATGAGTAAATGTTTCAGATTCAATATGATAGAATTGAGGGTAATAAGAGAATTATAGTAACAGTAATATCATTTATATATTTTATGATAACATACATACTTTTAAATGTTTAATAGTAGATATTTTAAATAGTTATAAGAATAAAAAAATAGAAGATTTTGGGTAATATGATCAAATATTCTTCATGGTAACTCTTTTTTATCCTTTCTTAGAGGCCATTATAATAGATTGTGAAATGTACTAAATTAAAAATTCCAAAGTATAAACGATTATAAATTTTTTATGGATTTCTTAAGCTATATGGATATTTTTTTTTGTAATGAAATGAGAGAAGGGGTATTTTTAATAAGGGAGGGAAAGGAAACACATAACATTAAAGAACGATTAAAATATAATAATTTCATACATAAGAATAAATAATAGAAAAAGTAAATAGATTTAATGAAAAGTATAATATGGTTGAAATATCATCATATAGTGAAATTTATAGTTTTTTTGTCATTATTAACCTTATATTTTTTAAACAATAAGGATAACTAATTTTAATCTAAATGATTTTAATGAATTTTTAAATATTAATGGGTTATAATTATACCTATAAGGTAATAATTGGCTTTTAAATTACAAAATTAATAACTATTTGATAATTCCAAAACCTACTTGACCAACATAAGTATTTTTATGTTCAATAAATAAGTTATGAACATATTAGTTAATATAAAATTTGGATAATGTCATTTAGCACTATTCATTTAATTTAACATTAATGAAAACATGATTGAAAATTTATTGATATATAAAACATCCAATTATTCCTAATACATCATATTTATCTATAAATTTTTCTCATATATAATAATTCACCCAATCATTAATACATTTCATTTCTAAAAAATTAGTTTTTTTATATTCTATTAATTACATAAATATAATGTCAATGATGTGTAAATATTTTTGTACGTTTTTCAATCACTAAACAATTGTAAGAAATTAGCATGATGAAAAATTTAATTAATCATTAAATTAATATTTTTGAACTAATCATATCTATCATTATTCATATCATAAATGTTTAAATTGATTAAACTTATGAGAGATATATTTGATAGTTTTTATTTTTTAAAATTAATATAATGGTCATAATTATAGAATCATAGAAAAAGATATAAATTTAAATCTAAAATTGATTGAAATTTCAGGAATTAACTCATGAAATTGGATAGAGGCATTGGTTAGAAAAATTTCAATACCTTATCGTAGTAATTTAACACCATTTTTTTGGTCTTACCCTTAATGAGTTAACAAACATATACAAAGAATACAATTAATAAGGACCTAAAATAAAAGTCAAATATTAAAAAAAAATATTATCTAAACTTCTAATATGGGATATATATTTCAATCAACAATTTCGATTCATTTAAGAGATTTATTTTAAAATATGAGTGAATAGATCGATGAAAGAATTTTTAAAAATAATATTTTATGAATAAAAAGGATTTACTATTATTACATAAATAAAAAATGTTTTCAGAAAAACAAAAATTTTATTGTAAAATTATTTTCAATTTCAATTTTAACCATCTAAAAAAATAACTAATTTATAAATGTTTTAATGGTGAAATTTTCATAATATAGTTATCCTTATTCATACCAACCAATCTAATGGCTTGGGGGAAACAATATAATTAAATGATAAAATTTATATTATATATCAATGTTTGTTAAAATGATATTATTCATGTATCAAAAATATTTGATGTAATAAAATATATTCTGAAAATATATACAATAAACTCATGTGGAATTACATTATTCCCCCTCAAAGATTTAGATTCACCCATTAAATTCGATTAATTTCATAAAAAAATTAGGACATCTTTGTTTCAACACATATTCAGTTTCCCATGTATATTATTTGAATTTATGGTTCTTCTAGTAAAATTTAACTATGTTAGATTTAATGTTATTTAAAGCACCATATCTAATATCATTATTTCAACTAGTTGTTCTTCTTAAAAAACATTCCATATATATACAACATCGTTGCTTAGTATGTGATGTGGGTCATGTTTTCTCTATGCCAATAAAGATAGATGAAACATATCATGAACTCAATGGAGGATTGATGGAAGCACCAATTAGTAATATATCATCCCTTATCAATAAATAATTTTAAAGATGAAAATATAGCTTGGTTTTTGGATTCCACTTTATTATAATTTCATTACCTTCATCACTATAAATATTCTAAAAAATTATATTTTAACAGCTTCAAATTAAATATTTAACTAATGATTTTCGGCATGAATTTTCTATCAACCTTAAGCTAACATGGTGTGTTGGTTAATGGATATGACATTTTATATATTTTATGAATCTTTATCTAGTACTAATAATTTCATTCTTCAATATCACCCCAAAGAAATAAATTTATAGACATCATTACCTTGAGGGATTCATAGTGATCCATATAAATTCTCAATTGAATGATATTATTTTTATAAAACTATTCTAAAATTTATGTTTTTCTATCAATATATTATTTTTAAAGAATAATAAATCACCATATCCTCTAGGTTTTTAATGGTTTAATTAGATTTACTTCATGTATAAGAATGATATGTTTTACTGAAAATCAACTATATATCATTAGATAGTTGAATTCATCACCAGATCCTCAACGTAAAACATAAATCCAAATAAGATACAATGGAATGTGATACTCCATAAACCCTTAAAACATCATTAATTTATATTAATGAACATTGATAAAAAATAATATATTATAATTATTGTGAATTTTGATGAATTCATAATGAGATAAAATATAATCCAAATAAAATTATGTAATATATATGTTTTTGATGGCTAGTGAAAAAATCTATGTTTATGTATTTTCATTATAATTATTATTAGGTAAGTGGTTATAAATCCCCTAAAACTTCTATATCCCAAAATTATGTTTCTAAAATACCAAGAACGTAGATATATAACCTTCAATATCTATATTCATGTTATCACACCATAAATACTATTTAAAATTTTAAAAATCTTCATATTTCTTTGTTTTGTAAAAAATGATGAACTATGAGCCTCATCTACCAGGCCCATTTTCAAATTTATTATGGAATATGAATATACACAGTTCATGAGAGATATCATTCAATCACACTAATTGTTAAACTCCATAACATTTAAGGTCATGTTTTTGTTCTACATCTTCCTTTCGTGCCTCATTATTACTCACGTAAATAAATAAATAAATAGTAATTTCGGAATGATAATATTTCTCCCCATCCTTATTTATTTCCATATATATCGTCTAAAAATAATGAAAAATTAAATCTTTTATGATATGTCTCATTGATAGGCCGGCATGATTCTTTTGATTCATATCATCAACTACCTTTTATGTCTTCCCATTATTGTAACTTAATGTGTAGTAATTATATTTAAAAAAGTATAACAATATTATATTAAATATATTGAAATATTTTTAATTAAATATATCCTTTAATTATTTATAAATATTATATATAATAATATTTTCACTAAAAAAATAATTAACAAATATAATTAATCAAAAAAAATACAATAAATAACTCCATATCATATGTTCTATTATTTTATCATGAACCACCAATTTTTATGAGGAATAATATACTACAATATCATTCTACACAAGGACACATATTAGAACCTTGATCAATACATTACAAAACATCAAAAACCATTCACCCAAGCAGTGTAATTTATCAACATGTGTGCAAACTATCTGTCTCTACAATTTATTTTCTTCATATTAATCTATAAAAAGAAACATGGATCCCTCGTTAGAGAACATAATGAGTTGATATATAGACTTGATAAAATCTCCAAATACCATTGGTAATATCCATTATTAATATAAAACTACAGACCTCATTTGCAATGGTTGGTTTAGACAGATGTTCAAGAGCTTCTATCATCGATGGATCTATTGATATATCGATAGTAGAGATTATATGACATAGAATCGAATTATATAAAGCAAAAATTCACATATATTAAATTTTTCATACATCTTATCCAGTAATCAGTACATTCATACAATTATCAAGAAATATTTATTATCTTCTATATAATTGTAATATATAATAATATCATATAAAATGACCACCAAAAAATGATCAAGGTAACATCTAAATACACTATTCCTTAAATCCAAAATTATATAAAGTGAATTAGGAAGTTCCATTTGAATCACTGTTAATTAATAATTTTAATGCATTATATAAAATCCTATCATGTGTTTATCATTCTTCTTGATCTTTAGATGATGTTATTTTGAAAGAAGGACAATCATGAAAAAGTATAAACATACACAAATTTCATCTATCAATTCATCAATATGGTCGAGATGATACTTTTACATTATAAATATCTTGTTATTTTTTCAATAATAAATATAGAGTATAATATATTAATATTTATTCATATGAAAAGGTGTAACCCAAAGTGATTAAAATGGAAAAATTAATCACTTTTCATGATTTTCATATATTTTCTAGATTAATTCTTAAAAATTAATATGAGAAAATATATATAAAGTCATGAAAATTGTTGTGGAACCATGAATGAAATATATTAATAATGTAAACATTATGATTTTGAGGAAGAAAAATAAAATTATTTGTAATTATATAAACAAACTCTCACAAAATAGAAATATTTTTGATATTGAATTACTAAAAATATAGGATAAATATATGTGATGAATAAAAATTAACGGCTATATATTATTTTATATTTTCATTAGAATATTTCTTCAATCATTGCACTGATGGGTGTGTATATGTTTATTCAGAATATCAATTGTTAATTCCCTTTTTATATTGTTGATGTTTTTTATTATGTAATGAAATACAGAAAAATCCTTCGATATTATCAAATTAAAATATAGGGAGAATAATATGATTTTCAAGAATGAAATTCCAAAAAATTTAAATTGATGAAGATTCATAGAATTTAGATGTGAACAGTGTACCATTAAGAGTTTTTACTAATACTTCAACATATAATCATTGAATACATAAATTAATATTATTTCATATATTTCTTAGTAATCATGAAATCATATAACTAAGATCAAATATGGTACATAAATAATTAATCATACCCATAACCACATCATATTTATCTTTCAATTATAAATTCCTTATTAAAAATGTTAAGAATGACTATCACAAATGTAAGATCACAGTGAATAACCATGAAAATAATTCATATGATATATAATTTACGACACATTCATTTCAATAAATTACATATTATTGTTAGCCTTGTTATTCCATTATCATTACCAATACAAGTCCATCTTGAATTTTCAATAAAATATTAATTATCCTAAGAACATACCATGATATTTCCAAAAATGTTCAGTAGTAATGGCCCACATTTCATGAAATAGAATAATATTCAAGACATACTCAACCAACCCTTTTTGATGTTATACCCTTACAAATATTTGTTCTAAAATCATATCCACATGAAATATCAATATAGAGTTGTTTTGTGGGGAAACCACAAAATGTTATTTACCATAACATATAATGCACACCTATATATAAGACTACCATCTAGATTCTAACTAGTGACTTGTTATCCTTGATGAAAAATGTAACCAAGACATTATCACATATAATATATAATCACCCATACATTTTCCTATAAATATCATATCATATTAGATTAATATCCATTATAAAACATTATTATCCACACTATTATCATATATTATTAGTGCCTTTGGAAGCATAGAAACATAAAAAATCTCTTCCAAATAGAAATAAATTATATGCCACTTAGTTCTTAAAAACTAAAAACATTATTAGACATATTTTAATAAAAAATTAGTTATAACAAGTGAATGGAAACATAAGAAATAGAGATCTCAGATTCATATTAAGGGAAAAAATGAAAATATAAATGATCTCATAAGCATAAGATGAAATATGGGTTTGAGAACATGAGAAAAAAATTTAAAACCATAGCTTACGTATAAGAAGAAAAAATAATGAGTCATGGAATAATTAATGGAAGACTAAAATCCATGAATCCTAATGGTAAAAAATAACATGATACATGAGATCATAACATTGGCATAATACATATGTTTATGGACTACACATGACATAATAAAATAATTTCCTTATTATACCCATATCATTGTTAATAATGTCATATTGAATTATGTTCTCTCTCCCAACAATCATATCTTTACTCAATATTTACTTCAAAGACTACCATATTGGAAAAATCCCACTAAAAAATACATTTTCTCTCCATTCCCATCCTTATTTCCCCATGAGACATCCACCATTATCCAAATCATAGATGGGGTATGTAATTCCAATCGCACCCATCACATAATTAAAATTATTCATTTGTGTTCCAAAAATAATAATAAACTTATTATATCATAACCCATATAAATGAAATGGGTTTTATAACCATTTCACCATAGAATAATAAAAGAAACCATGGAAAATAAATGAAATTCATAAATATTTCATTAAAATATGATAAACCCATCAAAAAGAAATAAAATTTATAAAACCATCCATAGATCATTATAATAATCTATTCGAATAATAATAGTGTATTATATCCTCTGATAAAATCCCCATAAAATTGTATGTAACATTAAAGGATGTTATATTAGAGAGAAAATGGATTTTAATGTTTCTTGGAACATTTCATGAGGAAAATTTAATTTTCACTTAGATACTATGTATTTAGAATATAAAAATTAGTTAAATTTTAAGAAAAATGTTCATTAATAAGATCCTAGGAAAAATGTAATGTAAGCTTCATGGCATTTAATGAATACAATGACAAGAAATATTGTTCATTACTTGTTCCCTAAAACCATGATTCCATTCACATTTTTTGTAAAATGTAAAAATTATATCCTTTAGAAAATAATGAAAATATCATTATTAATGAATATTGTAAAAGTTAAATAATGTGTAAAACTAATTTGAAAAATAATAGGAGAATAAAAATACTGTTAAATCCTTTTTGATAAAACATGTACGCTGAATTAATATGAATTTTGAATGAAACAATAAATATATTTTTTTAAATTGTTTTAGTCTATTGAGTTCATACTGAAAAAAGTGAAATGAAAATGATTATTATCCTAAAACAACTATAGAATAAGATAATTACTATAGTTAATGTGATATATGTCTACAATGTTCATCATTTGAGATGTAATCATTAACAATATCAATTAACAATGATATTGTCACACAAATCCCTTATCTCATGTTCATTATTCATCAAAAGAACTCGAAAAATCATTATTATAATTTTTAATTATTAATTTATTTTATGGTCATTTACCTACGTTTAATGTTATTTATGATCCAATTATAATATTTTTTTTCCAATTTATTTGTAAATATTTATCAAAACATTCTTTTCCAGGGGTTTATTGCATCAAATTTGATGATTATTTTTGTTTGCTATGCAAGATACTTGTAATTTTATAATTTCAACATCATCTCTTTAATTATAATTAAGATATAAATATCATATAATTTTTTTTATATATATCTATTTTCATCTAGAATGTAGATATAAAAAATGAATTACAACATTCATGGAGACGGTAGAAAGTACGTATAACTGGAAGTTGTATTAATATTCCAAAAGATGTAATAAATATATGTAAATATTAATTCACATTTATAAATCAATTATTATATAATATATTTCATATATATTTATTAATATTATCCTTATTTCCATCAATGTAAATTCAAATATAAAAATTAGTCACATCGCTTCGTAGAGGTGGTAGTGGACAAGTTGTCTGGAGGATATTATCATTTTCCAATAATTTTTATAGTATGAAGGTATATATGATATTATAATTCAATAGTAAAAATATACAGTAAATATTAGATAAATATATTAATCTCATCAAAATCAATATCCATGAATGATGGTGATATAAAAAGTGTTGTATCACTATGTTGAGGTGGTAGTCCACATGCACACAAGAGCAATACATTCAATTTACATTTGGTGGAATATAGCATTGATAATCTATGTTTCATGATAATAATAAAATTGTAGTTTTTTATTATACTAAATTTATTTCATCATGAGGAAGAAAATAATTTTTTAGGAATAAGTGAAGAAATAAATTGAATGTTGTTGATTAATATAATCACCAATTATCGATATACCCCCTTTAGATACATTATTTAGGACCCTTAGATTAATATTTTAAGAATACCATATCCTGTAATTCACTGATATGTGATTTTATAAGATATATCATTATGTTTTAGTTTTTCTAAAAGACTCAATTTGGGGTAAAGAATAGAGAAAAGGGGTTTCCTTTTAAAAAGTATGGAAATGACACACTAGAAATTATTAAAAAAAATATAGTAATGTAATTATCAATAAAAAAGGAAAATATTAAATTTTAATTGAATAAAATTTGGATACAGTAGAAATATCATCATCCAATTTATGTTAGATAGTTTTAGGGTAATTGAAAACCTTATTTTTGGTTCTAATCATGTGGTTAAAAAATATTAATCTTAATTATCAATGTGGAATTTTTAATATTGAATATTTACAATTTTACTTAAAGATTATAATTAGACTAAAAAGGAAAAATCATGATATTTTAGAAAAAATTTTATCCAAATTTTAAACATATAATATTATTATTATTTTTAATAATTTAATTAAATATTATTGAACACAAAAAATATCATTAATGTCATTTTTATCATTACTCATTTAATATTATTTTCAAGGAAACATGAACGAAAATGAATTCAAATAAAAACCTCTCATAAATTCTTAATATATAATATTTATCTATAAAATTCCATGAGAATAATAATTCACAAAAATATCATTACTTTTAATACTTCAAAAATCATTTTTTCATTTTTCAATTAATGGAGTAAATACTATGTTTCCAATTGATTAATAAATTTAGATAATTATTAAATCACAAAAAGATAAAAATTAAATAATTTTATTAAATATTTAATTTACCTTATTAATAATATTTTATAACCAAACATGTCCATTTAGATCCTCGTAATAAAAAATAGTGTTATAAATGACAAGAGAGTAAAATTTTGAATTCTTACTTTTTCTTAAATTAACATTAATGACAATATCAGTAAAATATTTATCAAATTAGATATATATTTGAGATTTGTATAGAAATAGATGAAATTAAATCATCAAAAAATATTTTGTAATCTTTTAATGAAGTTTTAATATTTTATCTCAACATTCATACACTACTATACCAAATTTACCCATACTATTGTAATTTTTTCTCATTATTACTATTCATAATGAAAAAAAATTGATGTTCTATATTTTAAAAAGAAGAATATCCTAATTCAAAATATGAGATCTATTTTTCCTAATTCAATTTCTAGAACTGGAAGACATTTATTTTTATGGATGTGAAAAAATGACAATGAAAAATCGATTTTTGTAATATAATTTTTAATGATTAAAAGTGGATTTATTTCCATCCTATATGTTGAAAAGCATAGAACAATGCTAAAAATATTATTTATTATATATTATAACATTTTCATTAAAATAATTCAATAATAGTTATTAATTTAACTTATCAGGCTAAAAACACATTCCACACATAAGAAAAAGTTAAAAGAACCCATATATTACATTATAGTTATTTATTTTCATTTCAAATCAATTGATAAAAAATGATTTAATTTTTTACAAGTGTAAGCCATAAATTAATAATAATCAGTATATTACGTTAACCCCTATAATCTATACGGAACATAGTTAATATTCCAAAACATAATAATATTGCAATAAAAAAACACGGTATGATGTGTATTGAACGATATCAGAGAAATAAAATTAATTTAAAGAAAATAAATTAAAAACCATGAGATGTAACACAAACATTAGTAAATAATAATAATTGATTAAATTAAAATATCTCCATATGAAATTAATATATAAACAACTATAAATATAAAGGGTACTTACATGTAATGAAATTTTTTATATTTATACATTGCATCAATAAATATTATCAAAAAAAATTTGTAGCAATATAATGAATATAAATATAAATAAAAATTACTATCCATATCATTCAAATCCAAATGGACCATAATAATATATAATTGAACTAAATGGGAACAATATTACACTAATGGACTTGATCCAAAAACCATACAGATAATAAATTCTAATAAACTAATTACAATGAAACATTAAATAACTGAATCTTTACAATATCTATGAATGTATTATAAATCATATGTTGTATAATATTTAGATTACATAGTAGAAACATGAATTGATGAAAACATAAATAACATAAAATTAACTAAACCAAACAACAAAAATACATTCAAAATTAACCTCATGATAATATTTATAAACTGTACTAAACCATATTGATGTCAATTAATGTGAATTAAGAACTTTTATTCATAAATAGAACAAATTATATGAAAATGTATTAAAATTATAAATCAATTTAATGACTTATTACCCTAACTAAACTCATCCATACATATTCTAATAAATACATAATTAACATGACCTAATGCCATAATTAAAAAACATATATGAAAACAGATTTACCAAATTAATCAAAATTTCTTCATTATGGTCCGATTAATTTTTTAGTATGTTAGAATATATTATATGTTAATTAAATTTACTTTTTTTGGTTTTGGGTTTTGTTATTTAAATGTTATCTATAATATATTTATTTCATAAAAAATATTGTAATTGAATAATTATTTCCTATATTCAATGTATTTTCATTATGTGGAGTTGAATTTTGATGGTCACATTCCTTGATAAAAATTATGTTTTTAGAGGTGAAAGATGTAATATGTATGTTCAATAAATGCAAAAATTGAACAAAAGGTTGTTATTATTATATCGATGTATTAAAATTTTAAAATATATATTTTTTATATAAATATATCAATTATTTTTTTAATAATCTATTTGAAGTCCATAGATGAGATAAGATATAGAAGATATGGAAAAAGATCAATTTCACCCAATAATATGAGATTAGAAAATAAACAGAGTGCATATTCAACAAGGGGATTGTATTTTTACAACAAAAATTAACACACTTTAGGTGACTCTAATAGTTCTAGTAGCACTATGTTTGAAACAACATGTGGAAATGCATCATAGGATATATCATAGAGAATATATATAATATTGTAAGAGTGTGAAAGAAGCTAATATTCCTATAATAAATTTATGACAGTTATGGAATCATTATGTATTTTACTTCTAACATATAACACCATTGTTTTTTTATTTCCTATCAAAGATGAATTCATATTATAATATAATAGGTGATAGATATGATAGTCCTTGTGTTGTTCTGGATGATGACTTTCGTAGCGATGTAGATGGTGATAGAAATTCTCATATTTATAATGATGGTTATGATGTTGGTGATGATAGTGAAAATGGTGATGGTACTCACTATAATGTTAGTTAATAAGGTATTGATAATGACTGTAGTGGTGTTCAAGAGACAATGTATTACTCCTAAATTTGTTAGTGATATTTATAATACATTATTTTCAATGTATGAATGTTATTTCATAATTTTTTTTAATTTTTTATTAGTTATCCTTATATAAAATTAATATTTTAAAAAATACAATTTGTTTTAAATATACAGTGGTGTGGCATTTCGGTCATGATAATGGGGATCAAGAAGGTATGCATCCTTTTTTATTTATCATGGAATTATGTAACAATGGTTTTAATAATTATTTTCACAACTATATACCCATAGTCTAGTAGAATTATTAGAAAATGATAATTGTACATATGCTATAAAAAATATTTACATAACATTATTGGTATAGGGTAATTCCCACTCAAGATCACACCACAATTCCCTCCACTATACCAACTACTTGAAACTGCTAGTATAACATTCATTTATTGTAGTGATATAATAGGTTGAATAAGTGTTTTAACTTGGGTCATGGGAGATATCAATTTAAAATGAATTCTGAATGCTTGGTCTGATTTAATTGAATAAACATGAGATAAATGAAGTACTTATTTTTGATTAAATTTTATTTTCATTATAAAAATGGTGTATGATTAATAATATTTCATAAATCAAATATTATCGTCTTAAAAATATTTTATCCATTATTTATGGAATTGTATTTGATTTTCATCTTTCATAGATGTGAATTATTTTGATAGGTAAATCCTATCAATTATTATAGTCACCACATACGTGTAAATGTTTTGTGAAAATAATGATATTTTGGGTATTAAAATAGGTAAGAGAAACAAATAATTCATCATTAGTATAAATTCAAATTTTCTTCCTACAGTTATGAAAGAGGATATATTAGCTCATTATGTTTTCTTAATATATTTTAATTTTTATAAGTATCATGGTTTATACTCCTCTAATTTTTTGGTAGTCAAGTTTTTTTCTTTTTTACTTATTACATTAATAATATTAATTTTTTATGTGGTTTGAAATTTATATTTTGGGATTATTTTTTTAATTTGATGAATGTTCCTGAGGAAATATGTCATTTCATTTTAGCACGCATAATTTGAGTCCCTGTTTGAGGAGGTACACAATGAAACATTAATAGTAGCAGAGATATAAATTTTTAATGGTACATAATATATAAATACCATCCCTATATATTTGGTAAAACACATGATATCTTCATGTATATAGGAATTCAAAACATAAACCCTCTTGGAAGGGTTATCCAAATCCTTAGTTCCATAATTTATTCATGTATTCATGTTTTAGAAAAAAAAATTATAGTTAAATAATCATATATACATGATTACATAGAAGTCACTACTAGTAGAATAATTGAAATTAAATTAATAAATATTTTATATAAAAACAATTCAGTCTGTATATATTCATGATTTTATTAAGGAATTTCTATAATTAATTTCATAAAATGCACATCAAGATTGAACATAAATTAAGATAGTGGAAAAGTATAATATAGTGTGATTATCCTATTATATGTTTAGGTTTTTTATTTCTAAGTCTAATTTCCCTGAATATGATTATCCTTAATTTCACACCAATTCCATGTATAACAATAACAGTTTTTTATTGTAAATTATATTTTTGTTTATACATTTAATGAATTTATAATATGACAGACTCTTTGATTAATTATTTTAGAAAAGTAAATTTTTTATTTTTTGTACTATGTTTTTGAAGAATTTAAAATTCCCAATAACACAACCATGTGGTTTATATACCATGTAAGAATATAATTTTCAATTCATATTTATTTAAGGGAATCATAATATAGGATTTAAAATATATAACATGCCACAATTTCATTGAATAAAATTTTCTCATCATGTCGGTGAAAAATGATAATATCAATAATTTTCATGTAGAAAAATTTTAGATATTCTTTATCCTAACCTTGATATCATAACACATATGAAATCTATGAAACAATGAATGGCCTTTTCTGAAACCAAATTACATAAAAAACATGATCCCATCATTATTGCTTCAAAAATCCAATTCAATAATGAATTCAGAGGTGGATGTGTAAATTATTTTTTACGTATTCCTTTGAATAACCATGATAATATAAATATACTCAATGTAAAAGTACCATAATTGGAAGTGAAGTCATACCAAATATTGGAATTTTCTTTGTAGTGACCCGACTATAGTAAGACCATTGTCCTTCACTACTACCATTACATTGGAATAATATAGAAGGAAATGAATCCTAAATCTTTGATTATTTTAATGATCTTGGTAAAAAATAAATATATTTGAGTCATACATTATATTTAAATATTATTTTTTAGTTTTTTATAAAAAGAATAATATTATTCCCTATAGTGTATCCCACTATATCAAACTTTTTAAAACATTGGTGGAACCCAGTTAAGGGAATAAAAATGAGTGAGATTAAATGATCATTAATGATTATGTATAGTGGAAAAAAATCATGAATTAAATATCCTAATAAATAAAGAAAGGTATATAACTAATCACAAATGACATTTAAATTACTGGATAGAAAATAATTAATTTGTAAAGGTAAATAATTGAGTATATGTGACAGTTTAATTACTTGATAAATAATAATCAACATAGAAAAGAAAATATTTGTGAACAAATATCATTTAAATATATAGATAATGAATAAAAAATATAAAATAGTTAATATCTCAAACAACATTCCATTTAATCAATGAAGAAAAAATTAAATACTTCCAGATAATATGTAATAGTAAAAATATCCATGATAGTAATAATTAAAATCTTAATTAAGGAAATGATTAAATATTGGGAACTAGGTTTCCTAGACATAATGAATATTTACCTTCTAGATATACTATCATGAAAATTTAAAACTAATTTTTAGAAACTCATTTAATTTTGTATAATGAACTCATTCATCCTATGAGACTATGGATTCATTGAGGGTCTATCATTAATTGGTACCCACATTATTCATAATAAAAAAATCAATCCTCTTATATAGAATAATTGATTTAATTCATTAATCAATATTCATTTACTGTAAACATTCATATTGAGCAAAGGATACATATTAGTCAATGTTTCCCAAGTCAAACAAAAAACATTAAAAGAGAAATAGTGTATATAGAATTGATATATAGTTTAATCAATAATTATATCCACTATAAGAGGTATATATATATTTATGTTATATTTAACATACAATGGTAACATGAATGTGAACATTTCAAGTGAATGTTATTGACCGTAGAAAAGATTCAAGAAAGTGAATACTAATACTATAATTGGTCATGATAATCATAAACCACTCATAATTAAAATATATATTTTTTCTTGAAAATATCCTATTAATTTTGAAAAAAAATTGAATATAATTTTCCTTTAAAATCAATTTAATAAAATTTATTTAAAAATAATAATGTATAATTGTAATGGAATATTTACATATATTATGTTCATGTCAGTGCATAATTCAGTACATGTCAAAAAGAACAATCCTTCAACACTGTAAAACTGTTATAAATGATCATTGTTAGAAAAGTGAAAATGGGATTCCATTTTAAATTTTTTTTAAAAATAAAAATGATTAAAAATATCATTTTATAAATCTATTTAATAAAGAAAAAAAAATATTTTTTAAAAAAAATTTATAAATCATTTTTGCATAAGAAATATTTTTTAACTGAATAGAGAAATGATTTTATATTTTATCCAAACATTATAACCATATTTTTATGTTCCCAAGAGTTGAAAAAAATTAATATCAACTAAAAATAATCATTAATAACCATAATTTAAAAACATTAATGGTTCAATTAAACTATGTTTTAATAATTTCCTTTAATGGAAATTCAATATCAAACAATCTTGATCATATTGAGATTATGATATAAACCATTAAAATATAAAAAATTTGAAGTGAGATTTAATTATGGAATAAATTATGTGTACAAACTATAAATACAGATAAAAAACATTAAATGTATAAAAATATGGAAAAAACTCATTATTCAAATTTTCATTCAATATTAATGACAATATGGGGGTAATAAATCCAAATGATAATGAATTGAGATTTCAAATTATTCATATTTTACATCAAATACAATTAGATAAAATAATTATCATTAAAATATAAAAAAACATGAAAATTGAATTATTCATGATATTATGTTTCAACGGTATGTATATATACCACATTAAAGTAATTTAGAGCATAAAATTACAATATTCATCAACCAAATGAAATTATAAATAAATATCATACCTTATGCATCCTTTTGGTTGAACATGACTTTACATAATGTATAATGGGTTTAAAAATTTGATTAAATTATTATAGAACAATTTAAATATTTATTATATTATAAATGTTTCTTTTTTAATTTATTATTTCACTTTTTTTATTAATATGTCAGCATTTTCATCATTTCGGTTATTAATTACATTTTTTTCGAGTACTATTTGAAATGACATTTTACACTTTATAATTATATATTTATTTCTTAATATACCTAATTTCAATCAATTTTTAAATAAAATATGAATTTGGTAAATATTTACATATACTAATCCATATTATGTGGTGATTCTAAATGAAATACACTATAAAGACCCAAAAATTTCAATTAATTTTTTTAATTAAATACATTATAATTTCACGAGTTTGCAATTTCTAACAGCGCCTGATTCCGAGGCCCGGTGTGCTCGAAATCATTTTATGAAGTTTTGTTTGGGTATTTTCAATTAATGTAAGTGTGGGTGTTTGTACCTTTTGAACTAGTGATCGGAATTGAAATCTGAGGACACCGATGAACTCGCAGCCCCTGTATTTGCCTAAGGGGACCTTTACAGCCGTTGCGTTTAGTCGATACAAGATGTTATAATTTGGAGATTCGTAGAAAATTAAGTAAAATTGTGGTATTGCACAATTTTATATAAGAGGTGGTTATTTCCACCAAGGGGATGTTGGGGTGGGGCCCAAACCCCACAAAACTACCCATGAAAGGATAATGTGTCATTGGGCCCACATGAGAACCTAACTCTTCATCTTCCCTTTAACTCCCATGAAACCACTTTTAACTTTTGAACGCCCACTTAATGGAGGAGCCTCTCCACCTCCATCCATTAAATGTGCCATCCCGATGAATATAATTAATTAAGCACTATTAATTAATTGGTTCATTTGAATTAATTCCAAATTCATGGCATTATTAAATTGTGTAGCTTTATTTTTTCTATGTTCCCAAATATTCGACTGGGGGAGGATCTGGATAAATAGAAGAAAGGTGTTCCTCTCTTAACAAAGAACATCGTTCTACAACGAAGAACATCTCCAACGCAGAATGCAAAGAACTTCTCGAATGATACTTCCTCTTCAGATGCACCCCGGCGTTAACAAAATCAACATCCGACTTCCATGATGCCTGACCACCACGACGCTAATCTTCCACGGCTCGTTGATGTGCATCGTTCTTGAAATCTATGTAGGGGTTTGTATAATTTTAAGTGATTAAATTGTACTATGTTCTTCGTTGAATTCCATTGTTTGTCTTCGGTGATCTATTATTGCCTAATGCGGAAGGCACATTCCAAACAAACGTGGCCCGATGACCCTCTGTTAAATCTTTTTTGTATTCACGATAGAGGTAGTGAGGGAAGAGGCGACGACGACTCAAGTTGGTGGAAGCAACGACGGCCGCGCGCTGGCTCGTTAGAGGACTACATCATCGGGTGCCGTATAGGCAGAGGAGACCGCTTCCCTCACCCGAGGGTTGCTCGTACGAGGAAGAATTGGTCGGTCCCTTTACCGGCTGGGCATGAAGAAATGGTCGGATAATTCGGGCCAGCAGGAGAACCGCGGCGCCTCACGGCGCCACGCAGTAGGGAGCCGCATCACGCGCTTCCATGGGCCGCTTTGGCAGGAGAACTGGCCAGCAGGAAGCCGACTTGGTTGAAGAAGGTTGTAGCACATGATAGTGCCGCATGGGAGAAGAGTGGACCACCTATGCCAGCCACTCACTCTGGACAATATGGGTCGACTTCGGCTGGCTAGACAGGAGGAACGTCACCGCTATTTCGGAAAACTGAGGGCCGCGCCCCCCACTCCGCTCAGCCAGTTGGTCAAACCGCGGCCAGCCACGGGTCGGGCCACGTGCCACCAGGCAGGGCTACGCCCCGCCAGGCCCACCAAACCCCATGTTGGGTCGGTCCCGCGGAGCCAGTATGAACCAACCCACCAGCCCACCGGGCTTGACGGGTCATGCCCATTTCACTTAAACGTGTATAACAAAGTGACCGTGCATCTGAACAATGCACCGTCTATGGAAATGGGACCCTTATGATAAGGTGGTCATTTCTCGATACTCTATGTGAGTTTTGGAAGTATTTGGAAAATGGTGGGTTTTGGAACAAGCGTAATTCCAACCGGGCCCTTGGAACAGAAAAGCCAATAACTCTCAGATTGGGCATCTGATTTACACGTTGTCTGTCACGTTGGATTTCATTTGAAGGGACGTAAATTCGGGATACATCATCATTGTACTTTGTGATAGTTGATGTATCGACCCCTTTACTCGAGGAGCAGAACCTCCCGGAATCGAGCGTGCTGTGTGCAGGAACCCTACTGTTACTGCGACGTCTACCGTACTGGTATCCTTCATGGGTTCGGTGATGACAACTACCATACTGGAATCCTCTGTGGGTTCGACACCAATGAATACAGTTCTTATATCCTTTGTGGGTTTAGAAATTTTGACCTATGTACTTGTATCCTGTGTGGGTCTGACAGAATAGGTGGTCTTGTATCATGTGTGGGTCTGACAACATAGCTTGTCTTGTATCCTGTGTGAGTCTGATAGCTTGGATGAATAAGTGACTAAATCTTATAATCTATATTACTCTTGAGATAGCTGGTCTTGTATCCTATGTGGGTCTGACGGCTTAGATGGTCTTGTATCATGTGTGGGTCCGACAGTTTAGATGATCTAGTGGCTACATCTGATCATCAATAACTCTCTACTATTGTGGCTTTCCTCTGTGAGTTGATAAATGTCTTTCAACCATTTTCATCATGGTTATTAAATTTTATTCCTTTTTTGAATGGGTTTGTGTTTGGTCTTGTGTGGTGGAACTGGACTGAGTTTGGTAACTTAGGTATATGTATCGGCTTATACCCATGTAGGGTTGGTTGATACTTTGTGGTTGTATCATTATTCTGTGGCTTATCCTTTGTGGATTCTGGGAGAACATCAGGGGTCTCGGGGTCCCTAATGAGTAATTTTTTACTCACCCCTGCATGGACTTTCCCATACCTCATTGTGTTGGATGCAGACGTCGGACAGAATTGACGAAGGCAGAGTGCGATCAAGGACCGGACGATACGTGGTGGTGGACCACACAACGAGACGATGCACAGAGCAGACCGATAGACATGGACTGCTGAGGTGGAAATCTGTACCTACCCTTCAGGTAGGATACTCGGAAGATGTTCCAGGGGCCTCCCTTTTTAGCTGTTGTGACTTTTTTAGTTATATTTTCTTTCCGTTTTACATATACATTACTGTTGGGCTTGTATTTCTAACCCCGTTACTTTCAGCACTAATTTGTGCACAGTATCCACTTAGTGCTTTACTTCATGTTTTGCACTCTGTTGTGTTTTTTACTTTCATTAATTCAATGCATTCCCAGCATAGGGATTTATGCCTTTGGTGCTAGTCGCCCTCCCCTGGCATATGGAAGGCGGGCTTGGGGTAGTCACGACACTGGCCCTGAGGACAGTTCATGACAAATTGGTATCAGAGGAGTCAATTCTACCACAAAAATCAGGACTATGATCATTCGTTGCTGTGAAGAAATATTTTTAAGAGTATTGAGTGTTTTTTCCTGTCTAGGGAGTCCAGTGTTGGTGCGGCGACCGACATATCCATACACCAGGACCCTAGACTCTGATTTCCGACATAGTGCACAAAAACACTGATTGTGTGTGTGTTTCCTTTGGGAACTTGTTTTCATTATTACGTTGTGTCTACTCACCAGGTGTGTTGTTTAACAGTGAGACACCAATGTCTTATTAGGGTGCCACTACGAAGACAGCCATCTAGGGTTCCCGAGAGATAGTACACGATGACGGCCCATCGAGTGACGAGGCTCTGGATTTGGGGCCTCTTGCTATGTTGGAACCTTCAGGTGGTGTACCAGCACCACCACCACCCATTGGGTAGAATATGCCACCATCCGCAAAAGAAGATGGTTAACGCTGACTGAGTGCGTTGCATGAGTTCTAGTGGCAAAGGCCTCCAAGGCTTCGATGCAAGAAAGATTTCCATGCAGTAGAGGACTGAATGGAGGGGATTACTTGAGTTTTATTCCTAGTTGGAACACTATTAGAGATGATGTTGATCTTAACTACTAATGTTTTTCAGTAATATACCATGAGGACAGTCTACATAATGATGAAGTTTCAGTACATAGATAGTTTTCCTAGATGGTACCTTTGGGTAGATTGCCAACTATATCGCTGCCCATTGGTCAGCAGACACTACCGGTGATACCGGTAGAGGACACTAGTAGGATTAGTGCCTAAAATGTGTTTCATCACCAGATACACCTCATGTTTCGAGGTGAGCCTGACCCATAGGTGGTTGAGGATTGGCTTGAAGAAGTGGCATAATGTTTTCTAGAGCTTATACATCTTCGGAAGGACCACATATCGGTAGCTGATTATTCATCGAGGCATACCGTTCATTCCTTGTACTCAATGAATATGATTAGATCAGTGCATTAGAGATCATACCTCTAAGAGAGGTGTGTTTAAGAATATCTGAGCCAACAATTTTCCCTCTATCCATTCCTACTTATATTAGGTTTCTAGAGAGAACCATTGTGGTTCAATGTTTATTGGTTGAGAGGATAGAACCAATGAATGTTAATAGTGGTAAATCATGGAACTGGCATTAGTATTCGAGACTTTGGTGTGTGAGATGTTTCAGGAAGAGGATGTTTTAAGGACAGATGAATCTGTAGGGAATCATATGTAAAATCAGAGCTAATAGAGCAGCATGAGTTGGTGAACATTTCTATATGTTACAACCACCCGCCTTTGAGTCCCTGCTAGGCTCATGGATCTGGAGGGAAAGGGAAGAGAGTAGCTGCATGCAGTCAAGGAGTCTGAACCAAGAGATCTTGGAATGATTTGAGGTACGGTCTATGTCTACTACCATTTTTCGTACCAATAGACATAAGTACCAATGATTCCTTCCTTCCAAAAATCTTTTCCTAGACCTAGAGTTTCTAGTTAAGCCGTTGACATGACCCTCACGTCTGGGGATACCATTGGGAGGAGAGTAGATAATCACACTTATGCTGATGGTTTGATCTGACCATTGAGGAAAGAGTTTCTGTTGGAACCTCTTGGTGCCAGCGTCGAGGCCTTACAACATTAGTTTAGGTATGGACTGGGCACCCACATTTCATACACAGATTGACTATATTAGAAATAAAAGTTTGGGTATATCTACAATGTTTGGATGGGGTTTTCCATGGTCTCCAAAAAAGAAAACCCCGGTAGCACAGGATGGAATCATGCATTAGAGGGTGCAATCGATAACTCAGGGGTTGGCCAGATATACGCTTATGCCAGAATTCTCCAGAGTTGCAGCACCACTTTCATCATTGATGAAGAAGTGGAAACACATCGTGTGGTCATAAAGATTCTTATATAGAATTCACGAGCTGATGTAGACATTGACCAATACGCCCATCTTGAGGATACAGGAGCAGGTGTTGAGTAAGTTCCACACTTCCCCTCTAGCAGTACATCCATGAGTGGAGAAAATGTATTAGGACCTCAGATGGCAGCACTGGTGGCCGGGTATGAAGAAGGTTATAGCAGAGTTTGTATCCCGGCGCCTCACTTGTCAGCAAGTGAAGGCAGATCACTAGGTACCAACAGGCTTGGTACAACCCTTAGAGGTTCTGGAGTGGAAGTGGGATGGTATATCCATGGATTTTATGACGGGGCTTCCACGTACATCCAGAGTACACGAATCTGTCTGGGTGAGCGTAGACCGACTCACCAAGTTGGCCCACATACTACCAATCAGATAGTAGGGCTCAATGGAGAGCTTGGGACATCTCCACATTCAAGAGATTGTGTGGCTTCATGGTGTTCCATCGACTATTATCTCTAATCGAAATGCTCATTTCACATCCCATATTTGGAATGGGTTACAAGAGGCTTTTAGGACGCAGCTTCGCTTGAGCATCGCCTTCCATCCTCAGACGGATGGCCAGACTGAGAGGACCATTTATACTCTCGATGAAATTCTCCGTGCATGTGTTCTCAACTTTGTTCATAGCTGGGAGGATCACTTAACCATGGTGGAGTATGCGTACAACAACAGTTGTCACTCCACCATCGGGATGGAACCATAGGAGGCAATGTACGGCCGACCTTGCATATCACCTATGTGCTTGAATGACCCTAAGGAGTCAGCACTCATAGGACCGGAGATTGTGGAGGCTATGAAGGAGAAGGAGAAAATCATCCCGGAGTGGATTATGTTTTCATAGAGAAGACATATGTCTTATACTGATAAGAGACAGAGACCACTGGAGTTCGAAGATGGTGACCACATCTTCCTATGGGTCTCACCGTTAGAAGGTCTACTGAGATTTGTATGGGGAAGCAAGTTATCTCCGTGTTTCATAGGGTCATTCTAGGTCCATAGCAGAGTAGGCGAGGTGGCTTACTGCCTGGCCCTTCCACCTCAGTTTCACCGGGTGCATGACCTCTTCCACGTATCTCAGCTAAGGAGATACGTGCATGACCCATCCCACATCCTCGACAACTGCGAGGTGGACTTTGATGACCATGAGACATTCACGGAGGTACCAGTGGAGATTGAGAATCAGCAAGAGTGGTTCCATCGTGGATGGTTGATTCCTCTGGTTCATGTTCACTGGTAGCACATGAACCTCCAGGAGATCACATGGGAGAAGGATGCTCATATGTGTGCTCAGTACCCCCATTTGTTTCTCTAGTGTGTGTTGCAGCTTTATGGGGACGTAAAGCCCTGAGGTGGGGGTAATATAAAGACCTGGAAATTTCACGGAAAAAATATTCCTAAATACTTTGTAATATTACGAGTCTACAGCTTCTAACGTTTCCTGATTCTGAGGCCCGGTTTTCTAGGAATCATTTTCTGACATTTTATCGGGTACGTTCAGTAAACGTACATGTGGGTATTTTTATATTATAAACTGATGCTCGGAATTGAAATCTGAGGACACCAATGAACTCGTTGTGCTGGTATTTTCTTAAGGGGACCTTTACCGCAGTTCCATTTGGTGGAGAGTAGATGTTTCAATTTAGGGATTCGTAGCAAATTAAATAAAATTTGTGTATTGTACACTTTTATTTAAGAGGTGGTTATTTCCACCAAAGGGAAGATGGGGTGAGGCACACACCCTACATAACCTCCCATGAGAGGATAATGTGAGGTGGGGCCCACATGAGCACCTAACACTTCATCTTCCCTTTAACTCCCACGAAACCCCTTTTATCTTTTGAACTCCCACTTAATGGAGGAGCCTCTCCACCTCTCTCTATTAAATGTGTCAACCCCACCAATATAATTAATTAAGCACCATTAATTAATTTGTTCATTTGAATTAATTCTAAATTCATGGAATTATTAAGTTCTGTAGTTTTTAGTATATTTTTGTTGGAATATATTCCAATGGGGGAGGCTCTGGAGAATTAAAAGAAAGGCGATCCTCTCTCGATGAAGAACACCATTCTTCAACAATGTACATTTCTGACGAATAACGTGAATAAATTCTCCAACGACCCTTCCTCTTCATATGCACCCCGACATCAATGGAATTGATGACCGTTTCCTGCGACGCCCGACCTCTACGAAACTCCTCTTTCGTGGCTCATTGACGTACACCGTTCTTGAAATCGAGATAGGGGTTTGTATAATTTTAAGTGATTAAATTGTAATACGTTCTTTGTTGAATTCCTTTGTTTGTCTTCGGCCATCTGTTATTGCATAACGCAGAGGGTGTGGGCCAAAAGAACATGACCCGATGACATTCCGTTGATCCTTGTTTTTATTCGTGATGGGGCAGTGATAGAAGAGGTGGCGACGACAAAAGGCGGCTGCAGGAGCGTCAGCCGCACGCCGGCTTGTTAGAGGACCGCGACACCGAGTGTTGTGCGGGGGGAGGAGACCACTGCCCACATATGTAGGCAGCTCATCCGAGGAAGAATAGGCTGGTCCCTCCACCGGATGGTTAGAGAACCGTGGTGCCTCATGGAACCGTGCTGTGGAGAACTACAGCTTCTGCTTCTGTGGGCCGGTTCGGCGGGTGAACCGGCCGGCATGGTTGAAGATGGTCGCAGCACCCGAAGGTGCCGCATGGGAGAACAATGGCCCGCCTGTGCAGGTCGCTCATGTCGGAGAAGAAAGGATGGATTTATTCGTCCATACAAGAGGAGTGATGCCACTGGGCACCGCCTTTTCAGAAAATGGGGGGCCGCGCCCCCCGCTCCACTCGGTCAGCTGGCCGAGCCGCAGCCCGCTGCGGGACGGGCCACCAGCCGCCTGGTCGGGTCGCGCTCTGCCGGGCCGGACTATGCCCTACTGTACCAGGCCACACCCCACCGGGACGGGCCACCCCATACTGGGTCAGAACCGCCGAGCCAGGGCGGGCCGACCCGCCAGCCCACCGGTCTTGACGGGCCAGGTCTGTTTCACATAAACGTGTATAACTCAAAGACCGCACGTATGAACGATGCGCCGTCTACGACACTGGGACCATTGCGACAAGGAGGTCCTTTTGCGATACTCTAATTTATTTTTGAAAAACTTTAGAAAATGGCCTGATTTGGAATGAGCGTAATTTCAACTGGGCCCCTAGAACAGAAAAGCCAAAAACTCTTTGAGAGGGCGTCTGATTGACGCGCCGTCTGTCGCATTGGGTTCCTTTTGATGAGACAGAAATTTGGGGTACATCAACACTGTACATTGTTATACTTGATGTATCAACCCATTTTCTCAAGGATCAGACCCTCTCAGAATCGAGCGTGATGTGTGCAGGAACCCTAGAGCAGGTTGTGACTGCGACGTTTTCTGTACTAGATTCCTCTGTGGGTTCATCCATGATGAATACCGTTCTGGAATCCTCTATGGGTTCATAGATATTACTACTATTCTTGTATCATGTGCGGGTCTGGTAGTTTTTACCGCTTTACTTGTATCATGTGTGGGTCCGACAGAGTAGCTGGTCTTGTATCCCGTGTGGGTCCGACAACTTAGCTGGTCTTGTATCCTGTATGGGTCTGACAGCTTTGATGAATTAGTGACTATATCTGATCATCTCTATTACTCTCGTGATATCTAGTATTGTATCATGTGTGGGTCTGACAGCTTATCTAGTCTTGTATCCTGTGTGGGTCCGAGAGTTTAGATGATCCAATAGCTACATCTTATCTTCTATAAATCTCTACTATTGTGTCATACCTATGTGAGCTGATACATTTCATTCAATCATTTTCATCTTAGTGATTGGCGTTAATTACTTTGTAAAATTGGTTTGTTCTTGGGATCAGGAGTTGGAACTGGAATAAGTTTGGTATCTTAGGTATATATATGGGCATATACCTATGTAGGGTTGGTTTATACTTTGTGGTTGTATCCTTCTTCTGTGGTTTATCCTATGTGGATTCTGGGAGACCTTTGCGGGTTGTGGGGTCCATACTGAGTATTGTTATACTCACCCATGCACGGTCTATGCCCGCACCTCATTTTGTTGGATGCAGATGTCAGAAAGCATTGACGGAGGTAGAGAGCGAGCCAGGACCGGACGGTACCCGAAGGTGGACCACACGGCGAGACGGTACACGAAGCGGACCGATAGACGTGGATTGCTGAGGTGGACATTTGTACCTATCCATTAGGTAGGATACTCGGCGGACATTCTAGGAGATTCCCTTTTTAGCTATTGTCCCTTTTTCAGTTGTACATGCTTTCCGATATACCTGTACTTTACTATTGGGCTTGTATTTCTGAACCCTTTACTTTCATCACTACTTTTTGTATACAGTATTCACTTAGTGTTTACTTCCTATTGTCTACTATGTTGTATTTCTTTACTTTCATTAAGTCAATGCCTTACCAATATAAGAATTTATGCCTTTGGTGCTTGTCACCAGCCCTTCACCTATGGAAGGCGGGCTTGGGGTAGTCCTGGCCTAGACCCAGAGGATGGGTCGTAACATACACTATTAATGGAGACTGTTTTCAATACGTACACATAAACCCACTTTATATTTTATAATCATATTGAAGGAATGAAAAGTAATTTATTTATATATATAATTACTTTATCAGTTTAGTTTCATATTTATAACATATGTTTATTAAGAAGACCCTTACATCATTCCTTATAAAATGTGAATTAATCATATCTTTATATGAGGTGGAAGTTATCCGTACACAAGATAAACTTTATCAAACACTAAATAAAGAAAACTGTGATGTAATGTGTGATATAATTATTAATGAAGTATAAAAACAACATAAATATCATTTAAAAAAATATAGACTATAAATCAATCCCTATTTCCAACCATCATCTTTGGAAATGGAGAAATGAATGACATTGGTGTGCAAGGTGGTAGTTTGAGGTTCATAAGAACGATTATTTCATAACCTATTTGATGAATGTGTGCAAACATTTAGATTATAAAAAAATGAAATCATATAAGAATATATAATATAATTTTCTTATCATGTAATCATGGTATAAAATAAATTGAATGGGGAAGAGATAGAAATAAAATAAATTTTTTTTTAGAGAACATTTACTTTTATTTGGGTATCCTTACTAGGTATGCAATGATTCAATAAAATGTTTTTCTTAGGACAATGAAATTGATTCTAGGATGTGTATATGGTATATAGGGGGTTATTTGTTCATGTATTGGTTATTTAATGGTGGTTTGATAATGTGAAGTAGAGAGGAGTGGTTAATACATTAATAATTGAGGTCAGTGGAACTCTTATAGTTTTTGAAAGCGTGATATATTCCCTTGCCTCTTAAGGTCATGTGCCTCCATTGATGATCCAATATATATCCTAGTAGAAATAAGGTTGAAATTTGTGTATACAATTGGTTTTTGAACATTATTTGAGAATTTTTACTCTTCATATTATTTGATTAACCCATAAGTAAGAACATTTTTCCCTTAATCACATAAATAATTTTAATTTATTTCACTACGAAATTTTCAAAAAAAATTATTATATACTTATTAGAAATAATAAATTATTTTGATTATAAATATTGAATCCATTTTTTAAATTCTAATATCTGATGTGTTATAAATTAATTTAAAATTAATCTCATAGAAAGAACAATTAATTGGGGTTTCAAAGTGTGAAAAAGAAATCGTTTATATTGGTTTTATATCTAAATTCATTATGAAATTGACAATAATGAAATAAATTATAGTAGTATGTAAATAATTATTTTCTTAATTTAAAACAAAAACAAAATATAATTTATCATTATAAATTACATATACAAAAATTATTATTTCTATTAAAATACAATATTTTTTATTATTCATTCCAAAATGAATCACCCTAGAAAATTAATGAAAATTTCCTTTAAGATAATATCCAAATTAATATTTTAAAAATTATTATTATTTCATCGTATAATTTTTTAAAATGTTTAAAAATTTATTATTAAAATAATTGCACAATTAAAAGGAGGAATAATTACCTATAGAAAAATAAATTTTTTAATTTGTAATAATCAATTTGTTTTTATCTTATGCCTAAAAAAACATTGGGTTGAATGTGATTTTTTTAATTTAATATATTATTGATAAATATCCTTAATATAATCCAACAATATTAATTCTTTAACATAAAAATCTCTGCCCATAATGTTAGTCTTTTCATATAAACATTTATTTTATATTCAATTGGACATTATATTCATTATTAAATAACTGGAAACTATATAATTCAAAAATATATTTTCCTAAGTTAGTTAATCTTATTCATAAATATCAATTTTACATTTAGGATAGAATTTTCATTTCAAATAATAATGTTTTTTATTCTTTAAATCTAGTTATTGGGTGTAACGTAAGCTTCTATGGAAACTTATTATTACCTGAAACACAAGCTAACTCACTGTTGAGTATTATGAACTCATTATCATTGTATGAATTTACACAAAATAGAAAATATATTTTAATTTATTTCGATTTTGTATTCTCTTATATTATTTTTATTTTCTATCACACATGATATAGAATATAGTTTTCATATTTTAAATTTGTGGGGTATAGCATTATACCCTCCATAAATAAATTTCATCCTCACTATTTATACACGACATCAATATTTATGGTATTAAAATTTTGGAATAGGGTTTTTATAAATCCCACATCTAATTTTTTTTAAAATATATTCTTAATAAAATAGATTGATAATTTAAGTGTTCATAAGTGGTAACACATAAATAGGTTTCATTGTATTAAAACATTAGTGGGAAGGGATGATATGGACCTAGAAGAAAAGAATAAGTCATTATATTCTGTTACTTAGGTAATATCACAAGAAGGAATAGGTTTATTTGAAATGATAGAGCCACAAATCCATAAATATAATAGGAATGATAAGGTTATTTATATCATCAGAAATTATGGTAATATGATAAAATTACATTTTAAGATAATTTTTCTAAATGGTGAGGAATTATTTTACTACCCATGAATAATTGGAAATATAAAATCATGATATTCTTTTCTTCAAGAAAAATAATTTATCATATAACGTTTCATTAATAAAATAACATTTCATTTCTTATTCCAAGAAACTGTCCTCGAAAAATTAATTTTTTATGCATGAGCAATAAAATTTTCTTTTGTCATATAATAAAATCTATTAAATAATAAAAAATCTTTCTATATATACCTTTATATTTTGAAAACAAATTCTTACTTTATTAATCTCTAATCCTCATATATAAACCCACCGATTCATCATTAATATATTTTCATATAATTTTTAGCTAAAAAATGGAAAATTTACTAGGACATCATGAATTCCAATGGTTGTTGAAAAAAACATATCATCCCTTGGTCCTAGGATTGATCCCCATAGACTTTCCGAACAAGATGGTTTTTCACATAGCATATATTTCATCAAATTTCTTGACCCATATTAATGTTAATTAAATACAAATATTATTGAAAAACATTAAATTTAATCATTAAGAACCCATATCACTACAGTTTTCAATAAAAATTTTATTCTTCAAACTATGCCTAATAATATCATTTGATTATAATTATATTACTAACCCAAAAGGTTATCAATACATTTAATCATATGTATTTAAAATTTGAAGACATTATACATCGAATAACATTTCCTCTAAATCAAGTACTAAATTATCGTGTTTTGATACCATAAATTTCATATAAAATATCACTAATAACAGTATGATCCCATCATAGAATACATAAAATGTGGGTTTTAATACACATAACATATTATCAAACATAGTTTAATAATCCAATGATGGAGTTAATTAATATTAAGTTAATAAATACACAATTTATTTTAATATTTTCCTTAAAACTATAGATGTATCACAATTATTATAATTAAGACCCCATTGGTAAATTTTTTCTAAAATATAATTCTATAATCCTAAAAAATAATTATAAAATATTATTTTGAAATAGGACATTCATTGATATATAGTTTACCATAGGTATTTCATTTCCATTATATATTCAAATACTTCACAATGAAATCTAAATAAAATGTGGTTCATCGCAAATAATATATCCTAAGATTTTCAAATAGGGTGCCTAGTAAGGTCTATTTTCATGTATCAGGTTACACTTAATTTATGATTGATTATTTCTTTTCAGAGTTAATTCAATTGGGTACTTTTGTTCCAAAACCATGTCGAATTATTGTTTCCAAAGAAGGATTAATTCCTATAAAAATCACCTAATATATATCTTACCAAAACATTTGGATGTTAATCGATACCTATCCTAAAATTCTTTCACAGTGTTATGTTCTTGAATTAATGTTTTCCTAAATAGATTTACCATTGTTTTTCTATGATTCCTATAATACCAATTTCATTAACCCAACCCTAGTATGATAAGAGTCAGTTTCTACTACCATTACATCAGAATATGATATAAGGAAATATATCTTCTTGAACTGATCAGCTTAGATATCTTGGTATGCTACGTACATAAATGATTATTATATTATATTTTAATATATATATATATATATTTGTTACAAAATAGTTTTCTGGAGAATAAATATTTATTTTCTAAATATTTTCCAAGTATATTATTCATAATAATCTTTGTTTAAACATTAAGAATGAAAACTAATTATGTTTCGTCTTAATTAAATAGTTATTTTTAGTTATAGTGGAACTAATCTTGAATAAATAAACATGATCAATATTGGGAGGTAAATATATAATCACAAATTCGATTTAAAAAACTAGATAAGAAATAATAAATATGGAAATTAAAATAACTAACTACACATTTAATTAAAATAGTTGTTTAAGAAATAATCAATATATAACTGTATATAACTGAGAAAATATTCCATTTAAATAATTAGATAACATATAAACAATATGGAGTGGTAAATAACTATAAAACATTCTATTTAACAAAAAAACTATAAATGAAATTAATCTATAGATAAAATCATATTCAAAATAAGTATAACTTATATATAAATTGGACATAGTTTAATAAATAATATTATAGATGACATATATGTTTATTATAAATTCAATTTCTAATGATCATAATAAATTGAAAATTTCATGGGAATGTTATATGCAACAAAAATAATCAAAGAAATGAATAAAAATAATATATTTGGAAAATATAATCATAATAAAACTATAGGATGAATAATTATGGTATCTATATAAAATATATCCTTTTTAAAAATGATAATGTGTATTTAATTGATAAATAGAAAAAATTTAAAATATGTGTACAAAATTTATTGAGGAACTAATCCTATTTATTTGGATTTTTTTAAATAATATTTTTAAAATAATTTTTAAAAATATTATCATAATAATGTACCAAAAAATTAAGATTTCCGTTTCAATTAAATGGCGGGCATGTAAGTGGGTATTTCAATACATTTCATAAAGAACATTATTCATAGTTAATTTTTTTAAAACTGCTTTTTCGGAAAGTGATAAGATGATTTTAATATAATGATTATGTAAAAAGATTAAATGGTTAATAATTTACTATAATATTTTATATTAAAAAATTTAAAGAAATCATTTTTTAATATAATATTGTAAAACATGGTTTTGTAAGAAAAAACATACTGAAGAGAGAATTGATGTCAGATTTAATAAAAAATATTTGGAAATAATTTTAAATATAATAAAGTGTAAAAATGGTACTACCACTTGAAATTGATAATGAATAACTCCTAGAGAATGAAATTAATTAGTATAATTAGAAAGGCTAAATATTTTTATTTAATAGAAATACATGAAAAAATTATGAATATTAGAATTATATTGTGAAATTAACCCTTAAAATTGGTGTTCGTAGATGTGAGAATAAAGAAATGAATCGATTATGTGCATCAATAATATATAAAAATAAAAAACATAAAAGTAAAACGATATATATTAAAAAATTATTATACATATAATCATAGTATATTAACAACAATCAGGATGTTATATTACATAATTAGAAATAATTGAGTTACGATATTCATTAATATTTAATTAAAATACCCATACATGAAATAATTAAAATTGAAACATTAAAATAAAACTAACAATTATTTATTCAATATGTTAAATTTTATTTGGTTGTATTTAAACTAAATTAAATAATAACATTTATAATATTCCTCAATGGAATGAAACTGATATTAAACCACTTACCATAAGCTATCTTTTGGATCCACATTCTTCAAAATCATGAATAATGTTGTTAAACATTATTTTAAATTGTTGAAGAACCATTTTAATATTTATTTTATAATATATGATCATTTTATTACAAATTTTTAAGAAATAAACAGTAATATTTCATCGTTTTCATCATTTCAAGTGTTAAGTGCCTTGTTTTTTGTGTATGTTTTGACTTTTTTTCGTTCTTATTTTTTCTATCATGATTCCATCATTTCTAGAATCTAATACATTATTTAAATATATAATAAATTAATTATTTACCTATTTAGATAAATTCATAATAATTAGGGATAGAAAATGAAATGCTCTATTTATTGAGATAGTAAGTCATATGTACACAAGAATGTTATTTCACGTTTTTTTTATTAAATTTTAATAATGAAAATAAAATGATATAAATATATATATTTATTCATTAATTTATAATTCTTATGAAATATATATCTCATATATTTTTTTAGCATGTCCTTAATAAATTCAACATAAATCATGAATTAATTTCTTAACTTTGTGATGTGGTAGTCCAAAATACACACAATCAATGTTATTATATTCCAAAAAATTGAAACAATAATGTTATGTGGGATGTATTATATAAATAATCAAAAAAAATACTAAATATCATATATATGATATGAAAACTACATATCCATCGTTATTCCTATCTATGAAAGGTGGTTATGAAGAAATGAATGTCATTAGATTGTGAGGAAGATGTTATTTGTATATCTGGATAATGATTTCATAACACACTTTATGGAATTGTGTGATGTTTAATTCCATAACAATAGAATAGAAAAATCTAATTATATTTCAGAAATAGAGTGTAGAAAATTAGTATGGTATAATAGAAATTATAGGTAGATATAGAAGTAAAAAAATGACAGCAGAAGAATATTAACACTTATTTTTCTATACTATTTTAGTATTCAATAATTCCATAAAATATTGGATTTATCATAATGATAATGATTCTATGATTATAGGAGATATATTGGGGAGTTATTTAGGCCATTCATGGCTGAATGAATTTGGTTTGATTGTGTAATGTTAAGATGATATTGAGAAGCCTTTTACAAGTGAGGTGAGTGGAACTGTTATAATTTTATATAAGAGTTAATTCTTCCAATGTATTTTTGTAATTTTTTGGGTCATTTCTACAATTTCTATTATATGGTTAACCACAAAACAAACTCATTTTTTCCTTAATCATGGTAATTAATTTCAATTTTTTCACTGATCACGTGGGGGGAAATTTATTCTCACCTTATTATACATTACAAAAATATTCTTGTTACAAACATGGAATCCATTTGTAAAAATTCATATCGTATATGTGGTATAAATTAATGTAATATTAATTTCATGGATTGAATAAAAAATAAAGGTTAAAATGTGACATTGTTCAAATGTTTACATATTTTTTAATTATAAAATAAATTTTAAATTTCCACAAATGACCTAAATTTGTTTAAAAGTTATATAATTTTTATATCATGTCTTTAAAAATAATTCAATCTATAATTTTATATACTAAATTATTGGGAAGTAAAGTCAGTTTTCAGTTAAATTTAACCATTTTTCATAATTCATGAAAAAGAAACATATAAAAAATACAAAACAAATAATTGTTTTATAATTATGAAATTATGAATTAAATAATATGGTTTTTTTTAAAATAATAAATATATAAGTTTAAAAATTTCTTTTCAAAAAATTGTTCCATTAAATGGATGGAAAATTGACATTATAAAAATTCATAATTTTATATGTAAAATTCGTTTTATTCCTCTATTATTCCAAACAAATCTATTGGATGAATATTAAAAAATTTAATTGAATATGTAATTTATATATCTCATTATTATCATAAAATAATAGTAAATAATTAATAAAAATACTTTTCACACATAATAATAGATTTATATAGGAAAATATTTCCATTATATGCAATTGTTTTTTATATTTATTTCCAATTTTCTAGTGAACAATGAATTGAACCATGTATTTTTTTAATTTATTTAATCTAATTCAAAACAAAAAATTTAACATCTAAAATATATTTATCATTTTAAATAATAATTATCATATTATTATGAAAAATTGGGTCTTCTTGGCAACACAATCTTCTTAAGAAACTCATCATTACTATTTATAATAATAAATATATTGTAATTTATCGGATTTTTATATTCCCTCCTATAAATGTTTTTTATCAAACATTTTATTGAATATGGTATTCATATTTTAAAATATCCAAATGTCACATTTGGGACACTGAATGTATCTAATAAATTGAATATTAAAGAGTAATTATGTGATAAAAGAGATAGTGGTGAAAATATATTTCAATAATGTCTAGTTTAATGTTTTGAAAACAATAATTTAAAGGAGGAACTAATATTTTGACACTTAAATGGTGATTTAGAATAATTTTAAACATGATTAAACTAATATACCATTGAATTTTTTTATCAAAAACACCCCCTATTTCAAACCACTTTTATTAAACATAGAGTAATGAAAATTTATCAAAAATAAATATTTGATATGTATTTATTTTTTTACTATTTTTTTTATTTGATTAAATGAATGATAAGTTTATAGAGTCAATATATATTTTCTTGATTTCCTAACATTTCAAAATTAATTATTATTAGACAAAAGAGACATATTTCATGGAGGTAGGGGTAAAATAATCATGGGTGAATCATGAGACTAAAATAAATTTAATGAGAAAAATAAAAAAACAAATGAATTATCATATTTTCTTCAAAAACATTTACTTCTATGTTAGAATGGAATGAATCAATTCAATTTGAGAATTAGACATAGAAATGTGGTAGATTTTTTGAAGGAGTATATAATTGTATTTGTGGTGGGGGTGAACCAATTAGAATTTTTTATTTTATTTTTTAATTTCATGGCTATTCCCCCACCAAATTAACAACATCTACTATTTCACATAGGTTTCTATCTATGGACTATACTTCAATTTGATGGAATTTTGGGTTTTTATTCTTGGGTTATTAGTTTTATGGGTGTATGTTTTGTAGTTCATACTTGTATATGTTTTTTCCTTTGGGTGATCCTATTCATGGTTATGAGTATTTGGAGAAAGCTATGTTTTTTGGCCTATGAAAACCCTAGTGCAATTTTTCTGCATGGTTAGTTCTAAACATCCAACCAGTCTTGAAAACAGTGTGGCAGGTTACAAAAGCTATCACTTGGAAACAGCATGTCCGTTTGGTTAGTTATATCAACCCATACAACTTTATATTTGGGAAAAGTGGTTGTCGCATAGTTATAGAAGGGTTTTCAAACTCTGCAGACTGACCATATGACTTTACATGATGATTTTTTTTCAGTTTTCATATTAGACACCATTAGGTATTTAAACTTAAAACCCTATATTTGTCTTCAAATTTTATTATTTGTCCCTAGGGGACCTTTATCCTCTTAATCAATCCTCACACCTTCTTTTACTGTGATTTAAATGAAAAATCCTTAAGGGTTTTGTAACACCCCAAGCTTCCACAGAACTTTTCCATTTAAATAAAAAAATATATTGTGTTGTACGCAACTTCGAGTTCAAACATAGAAAAACCAATCGAACTAGCCATTATGAATATTAATATCGAATTTTTTTATTTTTATAAATTTTATCATTCAAAATAGACATTATTTTTTGATTATGAATATCTAAATTAATTTAGAGTGAGTTTTTGGTATTTTTCTGAAAACATTCAATTTTTAACGAATTGTTAAAAACACTGCATTATTAGTTAAAACTATCATTTCAATTAAATAAATATTTATTATATTTAAATTTAGTTTAGTTCAAAATAGATACATAATATACATATAAGTACAATTTAATTCATTAGAGTTATGTTATAATATGTTTAGATATATAAATATATTATTGAAATTTTTACCGTATTTTACCCACATCCTAGAAACATTTGAAAGTTTTCATAAAACATATTATTTCCGCTATTGTGTGGTGAGTTTTAAAAATTAGAGAGACATAGTTGACAGAAGTATGTAAAATGTGGTTCAATAAGATGAATTTTTTTGAATAGTAACTTTTGCCTTTTATTTACAGTGGTTAAAAATTAAATAGGGTGATTAAAGATAAAAATAATATTATAATTACACTAAAACGTGTCCTAATTCTATTAGATAAGAATAATTCTACCAAAAACATCCTTAAGAGTAAAATATGACCCCCTTTGGTCCAAAGAGATTTGAGTAAGACATTTATTATTATTTTATTTAAAGATGAGTTAAAAAGTTAAATTCAATGTTTAACAACTAAACTATTTTTAATATTGGGATACACAGAATATAAACTCAACTATAAATATTCATTATAAATTTAAAATTATTTCCTACAGAATTATATTTTATTTATAATTTTTAGACATTAAATAATTTAATTTATTTATCACACAATGATGATGCAGTGATTACCATATTAATGAAATATTAAAATAAATGTTATTATAACTATCCAAATAAATGTAATCTGACCTTCTATTAATTAAACTAATTTTGAATGTTTATATGAAATGTTAGGTTTGATTTAATAATTTTTTTCGATGTAATCTTGTTTTTTTGATTTTCAAAATATTCAAATACTAAATAGTTTCAAAATAGACATAACTGAGTTTTTTAAAACAATACTATTTTATTAATTGATATAATATTTATAAAAATCTAAGGATTTCTAAAAAGACTTATAATAGGTTATATGTATTAATTCTGTAAAACTTGGGATTCACTTGAATGTTTATAGTAGGTTTATTAACACTACAATATTAAAATACAAAGAGACATGGTAAATGACAAACTATTTAACTAAGAGTTAAATCTAAATAATAAGGTTAATATGGTGACCTAAACCTATCTAAAAACTATTGGTTGAGAGCTTTTTGACCCAAACCCACCATATCTTATAAATAAATAATTTTGGATCCATTAGAAACGGAAAATTATTTTATTATAAAATAATATTTCAATCTTTTTCTAAAGTGACAGTCACCACTCAAATAAAAGGGTACATCCCATTCTATTAATTTCACACCTCCAAAGCCTTTTTGATCTACCATCCCCTTCCCAAATATCATCCCATATTTCCTCCCATCAACTTAGGGGCCTTAATTTTGATAGAAACCAAACCTATTGAGCCATTTTTCTCAAATCAAATGAAAGAACCCAAAGAATGGGTAAATATTTCATCACCTCTTTCATGTTCATTTCTTCTTCCACTTCCTAAATAATAACTCAATTATATTATATTTACTATGATGTTATTATAAAAATTGTAAAACCATATTCATTATTCTATTCATCATATGAATGAAAAAGTCTCCATATGTTTGTACGTACGACTTACTGTCTCCACATCGTGGTGTAGTTTGTTAATCAAACACTTAATTATTTGGATGGGTATAGTAATGAGTATAACTAATGATAATAATAAATATAACATTTTAATTAATCTTTATATATTATATACCATCATATTACATATGATTCCACCATCAATATAATGATATTGTAGCTCGGGTGTACGTACAGATTACCATCTCCACGAATGCGATGAGATTCATTCCCCGTCATAATCATTCAAGAATTATTTTCATTCTATGATTAAAAATAATTTTTAAGAACATAATATCATTATTTATATGAAACAAATATATCATATCCATAACAAACATGGCTTACATAACCAAGCATAATAAGGAAAATGTATCTATTAACACCTGAAACGATGATACTATTGAAATATTATTAACAAAGCAATATTAGAGGATCATATACGATATCATATTTAGGTATGTATTTATTGTATAATTTAATAAAAATGTTTTAACTATTATACATGAGTTTAACATAGAATCTACTATGGAAATGTACAAGTTAAGGGTTAATTTCACAATCTCTTTATTATTCATGGTTATTTTTAAGTAAATATCTACCAGGACCACATTCTCATCCACATCCGTGTTTTCTTAAAAATGTATTTCAAAACATTATTATCATTTACTAGACTAAGGGTTAAAGTCATTTATACCCTTATTTGACCATATTTTTTTTAATGTAATCATTTCATCATTTTTCAAACAAAGTACCTTATGACTTTTTCGATAAAATTAAGGTAAGAATGTTTTTTTAACTTATACGGCGGTTGCATCTATATTATGTCGTTATAACATCATCTAATATTCCATTACAATATTATATGAATATTTTCAAAATAATTGTTTTATTTTATAATTACTTTACTTAAAAATTATTTCAAAATGGAATTAGCTATTTCTCTCAATATGTTTTAATTTCATCTATGTCAACATGTTTTGATGAATTATAAGCTTGTTTGATGTTTATTTATTATGATAAAAAACATCCATATTGTATTGTATGTATTATGACATGTTTGACTATGGATGTGTTAGTTTTACACCATTCATGTTTTATGGATAAATTATTGACATTTCATATGATAGTTTTTAATATGAATGTTTATTTTGTGTTGGAACCTTGTTCTATGAGGAATGCATTGGACTTAGTAAGTGACTAGTGGCGCCCGCAATATCTCCTCGATGTATCGTTATGTCTCATGAGAAAAACTAGTGTCTTGCCACAAGGCCTTTACAAATTCGTATTTTTTGTCTTGGCACAAGGCATTGACTATGTGGTTATAAGTCTGGCATTATGCATTCCCCCATTATATAAGTGGTTATTGATATTTCATGTGATTATTCGACTAGTAAAATATCCATGTGAGCAAGTAAATGGAATTATTTGATTATACCTTTTCCATATTATGCTGAATTTTTTGTTTAAAAGGATTTTGTTTTATTCTTATACATAGCCTTAAATGTTCAGGATTATTTTCTAAAGTTTCCGCTATATTGTTATCCTTACTGAGCATCTAATATGAACCCTTTCTATGTTTTATTTTACACAGGATATAAATATGTATTTTATGGTTGACCTGTAGGGATAGGAAATGGATATAAGTTTTCTAAAAAGGGGGAATAATGTTAGTGATGTTTTTACTTAATGATGTAAGGTAAATCATATGAATGAACCTAGTACTTCTAAGGCTACTAAACTGATCGGTCTTTCGGGACATCATTCTTTGTATCATGTCAATGTTATGTAATAATGCACTAACTCTGGATAACTTGGGTCTGGGCATTACAATTGGTATCAAAGGATGTTTAGTACAAACATTGAAATCTAAATTTAGAAAAACGCAGATTAGAGAACATTACCCTAATATAGACCATTATGATTAGTATAGAAGAACATCCTAAAAATTTGGAATTGTAGTGATTTTTTGTGTTTTTCAATAAATATATCCATGTTTGGATACAAGTAGGTAGAGGCGGCTTTGGCATAGATTTACCTTGGGGTAAAACACAAACATATCACTTTAAGCTAGACTCTAATGAAAACCGGTGCACGAAAACGGGCCTTACTGCACTCTTGGTTATGAAAATCCCAGGGGATATTATTACGATAATTCTAATTCTCTTTAAAACCCATTATTAATGGTTTATATGTATATAAATCTTCAATGAAATCATTTTTTTGATTATGGATTATATCTTTTAACTGTTCAATTTATGCTAATTGTTTAACAAGTTTGGAATTATTTATTGCAAAACAAAAACTAATCTAGTGTTTTATATTGTTTAGAAATGGCACCTCGTAGATGGAATAAAAACCGTATAAACGCAAATAATCCATGTAGAGATTTTCTCCCTACTAAAGATAATTATGGTGGAGGTGGTGATGAAACTGGTGTTGATTATTTTATCACTATACAAGGACAACCTACAAAGGTTATGAATTATAACCTTACCCGTATAGAGCAACCTAATCCACAATGCAGAGGATCAATGATATACCTCTTCATGAGGAAATAACCACCAACATTAAATGTGAGTTCAAATCCATTAATAAATGACCAATGGATAAATTTCATAGAGAAAATATTTTATGCTTTGGGAGTAGTGAAAGGGAAAAAGTTTTCATTGTAGTTTATCACCTCACAAGAGATGAAGATAAATGGTGGTCATTAATCCAAAACACAAAGGAAGATAAAGAATATTAAACATAAAATAGAGGTAGTTTAAATATATTTTCTTAGAAAAATACATTCCTTGTGACTATGGAGTGGATATAAGAAGACAATTTCTGAGTATGAGGAAAAAGGATGATGATAATGTTGCAAAGTATGAGGCTAAATTTACAAGGATAGCAAGGCATGCAACAGATTATATTCATAACCCAAGGAGTAATATTGATCGATTCAGTGGTGGGTAAAAACCATTTCTCTGACAAAACTTAGTCCCAAAATCCTTCTCATTGTTCTAATATATTGTCTCATGCACTATCCTTACAGAAAAGTAATTCTATAAGTATTACAAATTTAATTCAATTATAGAGAAAAAGAGATCTATTTAACACTCTAGAAATGTAAATGAGGGGAAGAAGGGAAAGGTATAATATCTATCCTATGGTAAATGTTGTAAAAACACCCCATTACTTTCCTAATGGGAATAGAAGTCTGTCATAAGTGTGGTGAAAAAGGCCACCAATCTTGTGATTTAAAGGGTAGAAAGGAGGATGTAAATGTTGAATGCTACAATTGTAAAGAAATGGGGCATTATGGAAATGATTGTCTTAAGCACCAAGGGAACTTACCTTAGAAAAGGCCAAGGGAGAAAGGTTAAGATTCCTCTATCACTACTGCTAAGGTTGAAGCTTTGAAAGACGCGGTGGATGGTAATTTAATGATTTCCTTAAGATTAGCCAATGCTTTATTGGATTCCATATCATTTCATTGCTTCTTATCTTCCCAGTTTGCTATGGAAATTAGATTTTTTCAATTTGACATTTCTAGGGAGTTTTCAGTCAAAACACCTAAGTGAAGTATCATTGAAACAATGTTTTGTGAATCTGTTCCCATTAGGACATATAAATGTTCTTTGTCTACTGATTTGATCATCATACCAATTATTGTACTTAATATAATCATTGGAATGGATTTGATTTCCGACCATGATGCGAAAATTTATTAAAAAAAGAAAGAGGTTACAATATTTGATGATGATAAAGAGTACCTAATATTTAGAGTAGAAATGTTTCCACATAATTCTTATCTAGATCCATGCCTAGTATCTCTACTAAATTATATTATTGGGGAAGAAGAGTATGAAATAACTATAGGTGAGGAAAATAATGTTCGAATAGAGAACGAACCTATTGTGAATGAATATGTTGATATGTTTCTAGAGGATTTACCTTGACATCCTCCAGAACAAGGAATTGAGTTTTCCATAGATTTAATTCCCGATTAAAGGCACATATCAAAGACTCCTTATAGAGTGGCCACTATGGAATTAGTGGAACTAGATAAAAAATTAGAGGAATTTATTAACAAGAGATTTATTCATCCTAGTGTTTCATCATGGGAATCCCTTATCCTTTATTTTAAAATGAAAGATGGATCTATGAGGTTGTACATTGACTACATGGAGGTAAATGATATAACATTAAAGAACAAGTATCCCCAACCATTCATTAATGATTTATTCAACAAAATTAATAGAGATCAATATTTTTCTAAGAATGACCTTTGATAGGGATATCATCAATTGTGTGTGAAGAAGGAATTAATTTTGAAATCCACATTTTGAACTAGGTACGAGCATTATGAGTTTACAATAATGACTTTTGGATTGACTAATACACCCACTATATTCATGGATCTAATGAATTTATTTTTCAAGTAGTATATTGATTACATTTTATTGGTATTTATTGATGATATTTTTCTATAATAAAAAATATACGAAGATCATGAATATCTCCTGCACATTTTTCAATGCACTCTAAGAATAAATCAATTATATGGGAAATTTATCAATTTTGAATTCTGGATTCAAGAGACTTTTTTCATGGCCATTTTTTACATAAGGATGGAATATTTGTTGATCCATCAAAGAACAAGGAATCCCATGAATGACCAGCACTAACAAGTATAATTGAGGTAGATAGTTGTATTGGTTTAGCAGGTTATTATCGATGTTAGTCCAGAATTTTTCCCGGTGGGTTAACATATTAACCAAGGTCACTTGTAAAGGGGATAAATTTGTATTTACAAAAGAGTGTGAAGAATTTTCTGATGAAATGAAGAGAATATAAGTCAATTCTCCTATATTTACTCTACCATCAAGGAACTATTTGTTTTTTATTTATAGTGATGCTTTATAGAAATGACATGGTTGTGTCCTTATGCAGAATGATAGAGTTATTGCCTATTCATCATGATGGATATAAATTCATGAACAAAACTATACCACTCTTGATCTTGAGATAGTTTTTGTAATCTTTACCTTAAACATATTGAGACACTATCTCAATGGTGAAAAATGTGATATTTATACTGATCACAAGAGTTTGAAGTAAATTTTCTCACAAAAAGAACTCACAATGAGGCAAAGGCGATGGATTGAACTACTGATGGATTATGATTGCACTAAAAAATTCCACTAGATGAAGGAAAATAAGGTGGTATATACTTTGAGTATAAATATTCATGAAGTTTTGAACAAGATGAGAATTGAAAGGGACCCTATTTTCATGGATCTAGTAATGATAGATATGTGAATAACCATGGAATGTGAAACGTCAATTATTTTTCAAATGGTATCCAAAAAATAATTAATAGAAAGTTTAAAAAGTTCATTGACTGATAATGAGTTGTTTCAAAAGTAGATTAAAGGTGTGTATAATTGGAGATTGAGTGACTTTATATATGAATATGGAATTTTGAAATTTGTTAAGAGACATTGTGTTCCCAATTTACCTGATCAAAAAGGAGAATAGTTGAATGATTCACATAGCCCCCCATTACTCTAATCACCCTGGTATCACTATTTTGTATAGATACATGAAGATACATTTTTTGTTGGACAACATAAAGTGGGAGATTTCTGATTTCACGTCAAGATATATGGTTTATCAACAACTGACGGCTGGAACGAAACATCCTAGATTAGTCATGCAACCTCTTCCCATACATGAGTGGAAAAGGGATAATATTATGTTGGAATTTGTCATGGGGATAAAAAATACTCCTAGAAGGAATGTTGCAATATGGTTCATTGTTGACCGTCTTATCATGTTTTCACATTTTCTTGTTATAAGGGAAGATATTCCACTTGAACGTATGGAAAAGATATATATTAATGAATTTGTGATACTTTATAGAGTACCCCTATCGATTATTTCTGATTTTGATCCCCATTTTACATCAAATTCTAGAAAAGTGTTTAGAAGGCCCAGGATATTGAACTTCATTTGAGCACTGCGGACCACCCTCAAACTGATGGACAATCAGAACAGACTATTCAGACCTTATAAGATATGTTGAGATCTTTCTCACATGACTTTATAGGTATGTGGGATCAATATTTACCTCCGGTAGAATTTTCATAAAAAAAATAGCATCCATTCAAGTATTCAGATGGCACCATATAAAGAATTATATGGCAAGAGACGTTGTACACCAACATTTTTGGATGATATTGGTGAAAGAAACTCATAGGCCTAGAACATGTTGAGGAAAAAATAGAAAAGGTGAAGGTTATCCAAACCTACATCAAAACATACCAAAGTAAGAAAAAGTGATATGTCGATAATCGAAGGATGGATTTTGAGTTTCTAGTATGAGACCATGTTTTCTTGAAGGTATATCCCTAGAAGGGTGTTTTACATTTCGATAACAAGGGTGAATTGAATCCCAGGTTCATCAGACATTTAAAAATTCTTGGACAAATTTGAGTTTTAGCTTATTGTATGGAAATTCCTCCATGTCATTCCAATTTTCACGATGTGTTCCACATATCACTCTTGAGAAAATAGATACCTCACCCAACAGAAGTTCTCACCTATGAGGAAATTTAACTGGAACATGATCTATCTTGTTGTGAAGAGCCTGCGAAAATTCATGATACTAGAGAACAAGTGATTAGAAACCTGACGACTCGTCTGGTAAAAGTTCTATGGAGAAACCAAAAGAGGGAAGAGAAAACGTGGGAACCTGATGAACATATGATGAAGAACCACCTGAATCATTTTAGGCAGTAATATTCTAGAAATTTCGAGGACAAAATAATTTTTAAGGAGGGTAGAATGTAACACCCCAACATCCATAGTATGTTTCACTTTAAATAATAAAAAATCTAATGTTGTACTCAATATCGATTCCAAACACACCACAACCAATCAAACTAGCAGTTATAAATATGAATACCCACTTTTTGAAATTTTATAAATTTTATCTTTTAAAATGGACTTCATTTTTGGATTTGGAATATGGAAATTAGTTTAGGGTGAATATTTATTATATTTTGGAACACTTTCAATTTTTTATGAATACAGAAAAACACAGCGTTATTGGTTAAAACTGAATTTTTTATTAAAGTAATTATTAATTTTATTTAAATTTATTTTTGGAAAAAATAGATACATAATACCTATATATGTTCAATGTAATTCATTGGATTAATTTTAAAATAAATTTAGATATATAATAATTTTATTAAACTTTTACCGTCTTTTACCCACCTCCTAGGAGCATTTTAAAGTATTACTAAAACTTAATTTTACCACTTCTCTGAGTTTAATTTCAAAAATCTAAGAGACGCAGTTGATATTAGTATGTAAAATTTGGTTCAATAAGATAAATATAATTTTTTTGGGAATAGTAACTTTTGATTTTTACTTTCCACGGTTAAAAGTAAATAGGGTAATTAATGGTAAAAATAATATCATAATTACGCAAACGAATATCATAATTCTATTGGATAAGTGTAATTATGCCAAAAATAATCTTAGGAATAAAATATGGCCCCTTTGGTACACTTTTATTAGATTTGGACATTTATTATTATTTTATTTAAAGAATAGTTAAAAGAGTTAAATTTAATGATTAATAAAAAAAGTATTTTTAATATATAAATACACGCCATATAAAACCGACTATACATATTAATTAGAATGAAAAAAATATTTCCTACTTAATGGTATTTTATTTATAATTTTTATACGTTAAATAATTAAATTTATTTATGACACATAAATGATTCAGTAATTACCTTATTAATAAAATATTAAATTAATTAATATTATAAATATCCAAATAAATTTATATTGAGAATTTTGGTGATTTACACTTTTTTATATATTAATATGAAATTTTAGAGTTGATTAAATAATTATTTCTCGACGTAATCATACTATTATGATTTTTACAAAAATCAAATAATAAATAGTGTCAAAAATGACCTAATTGAGTTTTATAAAAAATAATATATTATTAATTGATATAACATTCCTTAAAATATATGGTTCATAAAAATGACTTTGGCATGGTTATATAAATTAATAATGGACCCTATAGGGTTCTTTTGAAATTTTATAGTATTTTTATTAACCCTATAATATAAAAATGTAAGGAGACATGGTAAATGTAAAACTATTTAACTAAGAGTTAAATCTAAAAGATAAGGTTACAATGCTGACCTAACCTAGTATGAAAACAATTGGATGATATTTTTTTACCCATTCCAACCGTAGTATCTAAATAAATCATTTTGGAGCCATTAGAAACTGAAAATTATTTTATTATAAAATTAATATTTGAAACTTTTCCTAAAGTGACCCTCACCTTTCTTATAAAAGTTCCCTTACCCTTTTATCATTTTGGATCAGCCAACCCCTACTTATTTATCCTCCCAACATTCCATGATTCATCATAGAGGCTTTTATGTGGTCGTAAGTCCAAACTAAGAAACCCTTTTGATCAAATCAAAAAGAAGAACCTGAATAACAGGTAAATATTTCATCCCCTCTATCAAGTTATTTTCTTCTTCCACTTCCTCTTTCATTGTGGTTTCTATTCTAAACTAATTACTATAGTATATTATATATATTGTGATATTATTATAAAAATTGAACATCTATGTACATTATTCTATCCATCATATGAATGGCAAAGTCACCATATGTGCAAAGGTAAGACTTAACGTCTCCACGTCGTGGTGTAGTTTGTTATTCAAACACATCACCATTTGAATGGGTAAAATAATGACTAAAACTAATGTAAATAATAAATATAACATGATAAGGTTTTTGTATATATGATATATTTTCCAATTACATATGATTTCATCATAAATATATTGATATTTCCCCACGTGCATACGGATGGATTACTATCTCCGCAAACTTGACGAGATTCCTTCCCCATCGTAATCATTCAAATATAATTTTCATTATTTGATTAAAAATAATTTTTATGAACATAATATCATTTTGTATATGAATCAAATACATCCTATCCATTAAAAACATGTCTTATGTAACCAATCACATAAAGGAAAATGAATCAGATAACACCTAAAATGATGATACTACTGATATATTTTTAACAGAGAAATATTAGAGGATCATATATGATATCATATAAATGTATATAGTTCTTGTAAAATTTAATGACAATGTTTTAACTAATATATATGAGGTTAACATACCATATTATAAAGAAAATAACTAGGTAAGGGTTAATTTTACAATCTCTTTAGTATTTGTGGTTGTTTTTACCTAAGGGTCTACTAGGACCTATTTCTCATCCACACATTTGTTTTCATAAAAATTTATTTCAAAACATTTTTATCATTTACTATAATATGGATTAAATTCATTTATACCCTTATTTGATGGTATATTTTTTGAAAGGAATATTTCCTTCATTTTTCAAATAAGGTAAGAATTATTTTTTAACATATACGACGGCTGTAGTAATATTCTACACTTAGAATAATGTCGAAGATTACTTTACAATATTTTTAGAATAATTTCAAAATAAATATTTTCTATTATAATTAAATGAATTTTAATGATTTCAATATAGAAAGAGATATTTTTTTCTAAAAGATTGGTTTTCATCTATGTCAATATCCTTTGATGGATTTTAAGCTTGTTTGAAGTTGATTTATTATGATAATAAGCGTCCATATTGTATTGAATGTTTTTTGAAATGTTAGACTCTGGATGTGTTATTTTTTACACCACTCATGGTTTCTAGATAATGTATTGACCTTTTGTATTCTTGTTTAATACGAATTCCTATGTTATGTTTAAACCTTTTCATATGAGAAATGCATTGGACATAGAAAGTGATGGGTGGGGCCCACTATATCTCCTCAATGCATCGGTAGGTCTCAGGAGACAAACTTGTTTCATGGAACAAGGCCTTGAAAAAATCTTATTTATTTTCATGGCACAATTCCTTGACTATGTGGTTATAAAGTCTGACATTATGCATTCCATAATTATGAATGTGGCTATTGATATTGCATATGATTATTCGACTAGTAAAATATCCATTAAAATATATAAATAGAATTTGGTTATTTTATATTTTCCATATTATGATGATGTTTATGTTCAAATGGATTTTGTTTTAGTCTTATACATTGAATTTAATGTTTAGGCTTATTTACTGATTGTTTCCACTATATTTTTATCCATACTGAGCATCTGATCTCACCCCATTAAATTTTTTATTTTTTCCATAATGTGAAGAAGTATTTTATGGTTGACTTGCTGGGATAGTATAAGGATATAAGTTTTTTCAAAAGGGGAAAAAATGTTGTTGATGTTTTTATTTCATGATGTAATGTAAAACTTATGAAGGTGTCTAGTACTTCTACAGCTACTATGTTTATTAGTCTTTCAAGACATGATTATTTATATCATGACAATATTATTTTATAATGCACTAATTCTAGGTAACCAGTGTTAGGGCATTACAAGTTTGATGGGATCTTTCAAGCTAATCATCACCTCTATTCTCTCATTCCCTATTTCTCTATGTAGTTCTTGAATTTATTCTCTCCCATGGTAATTTTGACCTAAGAGTTTTTTCCATTAATTTTTTTGGGCTTTTCTCATTAATGTTTTCTCTTGATAGATCTATGGTTGACGTACCCACATGGAGTGGTTTTGGTGATTCATTGGTGTTGTACATTGAATATGAGGTAGGATTTCTAGTGCATTATACTTTTATATTTTTAATGAATTAGTTACATGCTTTTAAAAAATAAAATGGACAATTAATTGTGGTATGGATCCCTTGGTTTAAATTTTTTTTGTGAAAATGGTTGTTCTAAGCCTTGTTTTTTGATAACGATGATTGTTTTGATAAGTAGCGCATTCAAACTATTTTATGAAATTCCTATTTGGATTTTATGAGTAATTTGTGGAATGTACTGATTGGTTTAACATTTTAAAAAAATATTTACCATTTTTAATGATTTTAACATGTTTCTTGAAAGAGTATTTAGTCGTTATATGTTAAATGAAGGGGGTATTTGTCTTTTGAAATCGTATTTTTATGTGAAGATAAATTGTGCGTGGATTGTATTTTCATTAAAAATGGTTCTTGTTATAAAGTGATATGAAAATGTCTTTAAAGAGTTTTATTAATTTATTATTATGTTAATGGTGTGTCTGACACCACATCTTGAAATATTGATTGCAATTATTTTTTAAATTTTTGGATTGAAGAATATTTAAGGGCCATTTTGTCCACTTTGTAAGAATGATGAAAAGTGTCTATAAGAAAAACCATTTTGGGTGTTTTTTATCACCTTTATATGAAACATTGACTTTATTTACTCACTATGGAATCTATATGATCAATTATCATTATTTCTCTGTTCGAACCCTTTTTGATCTATTTGTTTTAAGGTATGATACTTGTCATTTTGGATACTCGGGGTGAGGAATGTTGAGAATTATTATTAGATGAATATTAATATTAGATAAATGGATTTATTTAGTTAGATTACCCCCATTATATACCTTATACATAAGAACATGGAATATTTATTGAATTTGATAAAAATTATTGTTTCACTGGTCTGTCAAAAACTGAACATTATCACATATTAGGAAAATATACTGTGTTTATTACTGTGGGATTTACACTCCATATGTCCTGAGAAATGGTGGTTAACTATATTAATCGTTTTATTTAATCATGAGTTACATGCTACTAGGGATGGGTTCACATGTATGGGGTCTTGTAAATTATTCTTGATCTACTAGTTTGTCAAATTTCTATGAGGTTTTAGATACTCTTAATGATTATTGGGATACATTTATGTCTATTTACATTGTCCTCGATATGTGTCTTCTCTGGTACTCTCGTGTGGTGTTTTTTTAGAAGTTGATGTATTGTTTTTCAAAGATGATATGAAATATGTTATCAAAATAAAATTTGTTTTCAAACATTAACGTGAAAATTGAAAATGAAATCATCAATTTCACCTTGAAATTATATAGTAACACTAATGGATCGAACCAGGATTTTAAAATGAATAGAGAAATGAATTGTACAATGTTTTTGAGTAAAACATCATCAAAAATAATAATTTGATATTTTTTAGTTCAATCTTGAAAATTTATCTTTCTTTTATTTTAAAGGATGTTTATAGGAAAAGTAAAAACCTGACTAAACTACAGAATATTAATACTCATGCATATAATTGTTTTCATTTTTATCCCAGATGTAGGTTCAACTTGAGTTCAGTTTCATTGGGAGAAAATTGATCATTGTGTTGGATAGTGACTCATTGAGCTACATACTGATAGTGGTCTTCTAGTTAGGTTTTTCTTATCATGCAGTTTATTGTACCTTCACTTACATGAATAAATGATGTTGGATAATTTTCATATATATATATATATATATTGGACTACCAGTTCATCGTTCTACTATTTGGTTTCTATTTATTTTTGGGGTGTATTTTTTCCTCTTTGTACTTTTTTGATGCCCAAAACCATTTTCTATTACAAGGGGATTAAGAATGCCCTCCAAAATACACCACAGATTATCCCGGGTGACCTATTCATGGAATCCCCTAGTTGGATTGTGAAACAATGGTATCAGACCAGGTCATATATTAGAAAAACATTATTTTTAGAAATCATTTTATTATGATGTCAAGTTAGATAGGATATTATTTTCAGGACTCATGGGTTAGGTGTGAGAAGAGTGTCCCAAATTATTGCTCGTTCTGAACCACAAGTTTCCATGGAATGTATACTTCTGTTTATTTGTGTTTTTAGGGAATTATTTAGCCATTGGGATATGGTTAGGATATTTGGACCAGTGGTCTTTATGATATTTATGGGCATAAAAATCCATGTAGAGCTTGGGGTGTGGTCCTAAGAGGAACTCTTTGTTGGTGGTCTGTTTGGAATATGGTAATCAATAATAAAGTATAGTCAATCAAAAAAACTAGTTCCCTCTTATGGTTCTCCTTGAATCATATGGAATTATAATATTTGTTTTGAAAATACTTATATGAGAAATAGTGGAAATGGGTTTTAATGGAATGGTTGGATTTTGAAAAGTTCAAAATATAATTTTATAAATTACATTAAGAATTGATTTAGAATGGTGGGTTGTTGTAAAACAAATCTTTTGGTAATGTGGACCATGAGAAAATTATTTGTAAAATTTTTGGAAATAGAAAACGTATGGTTGAAAGGGGATGTTTAATTTTATTTTTGTTGAATGAGAAAATGGGTTTTAACCTAATGATTATTAATGAACTGGGATTTTTTAATTTCTTTAAATTTTTTTGAATTGAATATATAGAATTTTTTGAATATATGTATGTTTTATTTTGATGCAAGGTAATGTGGTTTGTTATTGGAAATTTTAAAAAGGATTTTGACCTAGTGGTTAGTGATCCTTTGAATGGTTCGTTATTTGTATATTGGTTGAATGGTGTGTTTTAAAAAATTTGGTTGTTTAGATTTATCCAATGGTGTTCATGTGTTGTCACATGAATGGTTATATACAGATGTTTGGATGGATGTCTGGATTGTCATGGTGGATGGGTACCAAGGGTGACATGAACATGTGCACGTGAGTGAGACCAGATAATACACCATTGGTGTGCTAAAAAATCCACCATATTTGTCCCTAAATATGAAAATGGTTTTAAAAAGGGGATTTTTGATGTTGACAGTGTCTTGTTTTTTATGTTTAATGATAATATATATTATGGTGTTCATTATTGAAGGTACTTTTGCAATTTTTTCCGTGGTATGGTTCTTGGATTTTCATTGTTTAGCGGATTTCCCAATGGAGCTTAAAGGGGTGATCATAGAGCGATTATGGTTAATTTCCTATTAGTGGAACATCTGACTGATCAACCTTTGTATTTTTTGTTTGAGTTTTGGAAACAAGATACACCTCTCTTTTATGGTTAATAAAATCCTCTCAACGTGGATGACTGTATGAGTTTTTTTTTGAAATTATCATTATCTTCATAGGGTTTCATGAGTTTTTGATGGTTATGTTTTCAAATTTAATGATTAAAAGATCACCATAGAAGTGGTGGAAGTTAGTATCTTTGAAAAAACCATTAAAGATCTTTTGTGGTTATTCTTCAATGATCTTTTTATAATAATTAATTATCTAAGAATGAAAGGATGAAGAAGGGATTAGAGATGGTATGCTTTTAATAGGGCGATGTATCTATCTTTTTGTATTTCCTCAGGTTTATGTACATAGTTATGTACCTTTTATAATGTGTTTAAAATGATTCTATGAAGGCTTTACATTTTTACATTGGGATTCATTTCAATATTTGGGTGAATGTATCAGAATTCAAATATTCTTAGTTTGTTGATGTTGTATGTAATTCCATTCATATTGAAGTGTTTATAGTAGGGGTGATCGAAGTATCCCTACCCCTTTCAATCCCGTAGGGATGTGGGAAAGATTTTGGTATGTAGATGAGAAGCAGTACAAATTTTTTGGATCAAGCCTGGGAATCAAATGTACCTCAAATCATTCACCAACCCCTTCTGGGAATGTGTTTTTTGTATGAATTCAGTGTGGAATCTTGTTTCACAATATCCCAATGTGTCCATGTGTTTCTAAGCCTTATATGCTTGTGGATACTTTGGTTTCTTGTTGTGATTTGGTTAGGTCATTTCCTGAATGATTCCTAGAGGAATTATCATAATTTATGTTATATTTGTGGGCTTGTCTCATTATTCTGTTTGTATGTTTTCATCAAGTTTTATGGTTCTATATTATGGTGGTTATTCCAGTGGTATCTTGGTTTTTTAAATATAATATATGTTGTGTTCCTTTTAGAGAACTCCTATTTTAAATGAATCTGTGGTTTCTATTATAATAATTATGGATTATCATTATTCATGGAATATATTGAATACTCTTTGTTAGGGTTACTGAACACTAACTATGATGCATGATATGCTTCAACCATCGAGCTCCAACTGAAGGTCTCAGAATGACTATAGTGCTTGGTCAGGATTTCCCGATGTATGTGAATTTTAGTTAATCTCATGCCTCCACCATTATAATGAAGTAAATAATACCATTATCCTTGTGTATATCACACTTGTGAATTGGTTGCAGTATTGTTTTTTACTTGTACAATGGTGGGTAGCTGTTTACTATGGTTTCATTGGTCCAATCATTGGGCCCATTCACTCACCACCCTATGTTGTGTGGCTTTTTTTCATGTAAAAGGTTTTGGATCCATTATAATTATTCCATTTGGGAGTGGGGAGTTTAAATTTTTGTTTAACATTCTTCTTGGCATGGGTTGATAGGCCCTTGTGAGAATGATCTAATCGACCTATGTGGGAGAGGCCTAGTTATCGTTTAAGTTGAATTTTTATTTGGGCAATTCATAAGTGGTTTTTAATAGTGGGGAGACCCAATGTAGGTCTCATCATGAAATATCCTAATTATTATCAGGTTCTAGATAATTCATAATATAAGGGAGTCTTGTAGGGTCTACCCTCTCTTATTGATCTATTTCTGATGGTTTGATCATTTCTAGTATTCCTACAAGTTGTTTTTAGAGTGTTTTTTTGTTTCAAATGATGGTTTTGAGTTTCATTGGTTGTTAGTGATGTTTTCATGAATTAAATAGGTTGGATCATGTTAATATTTATTTTTAGGTGGTGATCAATCATGTAGAATGTGTCGTATCATCCGAGGTTGTAATTCTCTAATGGTGGGGAGAATTATCACGCCAATTATTTGTAGTTATGTTTTATGCTCTAGTTTGGTGGAATTTACAATCTTTTTCTTGGGTTCTGGGTGTGGATGGTGTTGATATTTGTTATGTCACTTTGTATATGAATTTCCCCACAGATGATCCTTATATTTGTTAAGTGTTTTTATAGAATGCTATGATATATGGCCTTGGCAGACCCTAACACACGAGTACCACATAGTTAGTGAAAACCATGCAGACAGTACAGGGAACAGTGTGGAAGGTTAGATAACCTACTGCATGGCTACCATGCAGTTGTGTGATCAATTCCAATTACCCATGCAGCTCTCCATTTGTGGATAGTGGATATCACACGGTTACCACACTATTTGTCAAACTTGCGGACTAACTATGAATCATTCCTAGTTTTTAATTTTTGGAGTTTCGTAATTATACCCCTTTCATGATTTTATAACAAATCCCCCCTTTTATTTAACTTATTTAATTCCTCCCTAGGGGACCTCACCCCTCTTCCTTAATCCTCCCATCTCTTACTAGGGTGATTTCATGGGGAAATATTCATGGTTTTGGTTGCATATTTCTTGGTAATCATCACATCTCTTCTCCCTCACCCTTTATCTCTCTCTTGTTCTTGAGTTACTTCTCTCCCATGGTAATTTTCACCTATAGTTTTTTATTGTATTTTTTGGGGGGTTTCCCATTATTTTTTGTATTTTTAGATATAGGGTCACGGTTCGAGCGTGGAGCGGTTTAATGATACGATGGCGTTGAACCATGGATCCAAAATAGGATTTATCGTACACATGAGTTTTAAATATATGGAATGAATCTTTCATTATTTTTTAACCTAATTTGATTAATTAATTATGGGATGTACAATGTGTATTAAATGCTGGATGTGAAAATGGTAGTCTTAAGCCTTTTTGATAATAAATATTTTTTTAAAGTAGTGCACTCCAAGTGTTTGATGAAATGCTCAGTTAAATTTTATTAGTAATTTTTGGTATGAAAAAAATGGTTTAACCATGTTAAAAAACATTTATCTTGTGGAATGTTGGTTTTGTGTTTCTGGAATGATTATTAAACGGTTTAAAGTTAAATTAAGTGTGAAATTTTCATTCAAAATTTGTTGGTTATGTGATGATGAATTGTGTCCATGTTGGAATTTTAATTGATAGTATTATTGGTTTGAAAGTGAGATGGAAATTTATTGATGGTGTTTTATAAATGTATTCTTATGTTAATGGTGCATTTGAAACCTCTTCGTGAAGGATGATTGAATTTTTATTTTTTATGGTCGGTTTTATTGAATGTTTAAGAGCCCGTTTGGCCTCATTGTGAAAATAGTGAAATGTTTTTATTATAAAAACTGGGTTTGGAGGTTTTTAATACCTTGTATATGTAAACATGATGGGATGTTATCACCATGTAATCGTCAACACCCATTATTAGGTTTCCTCAGTTGGAACACTTTGTGGTATATTTATTTAAAAGCAATAGATTAGTCTTATGGGAGAATCAGGGTGGGAAATGTTGTCAATTATTATTATAGGTATATTGGGATTGTATTCTCATATGGAATCAGGTTCCTCCCCCCATTATATATAAGAGACCTAGGAACCTGACATGTTGAGATAATTTCAAAAGAACAATTTCATCATTGGAATATCATGTACTGACTAGTGGCCCATAGCAGTCAGATATAATGGGTTTATTACAATGTGATTTACCCTCACTCATTCCTCATAAAAGATGGACAAGAATATTGAGTATTTTGATTTCATCATGTGTGACATGTTACTAGGGATGGGGTGTCATGTATGGTGACATGTGGTTTTTTAGTCTTATGGGTTCTCCTATGTCTATGATTTCATTCTACTCAAAATGATGATTAGTATAATTTTATATCTATTTACATTTCCCTTGATATGTCACTACTATGGTTCTTTTGTGTGGTATTTTTCATGGATACTAATGTCTTTATTCCCAATGATATTACAAAAAATGTTTTCAAAAGAAAAATAATTTTCGAACTCTCTTGTGAGTGTTGAAAATGAAATCATCACATTCCACTTGAAAATGAAATGGATACACTAACAGTTCGACCGTAGATTTGAAAATTATAGAGTCAAATGAATTGAATGTTGTTTTATATAAAAGATCCTGAAAAACATATATTGATAAATTATAGTTCAAACATGAAAAATGATGTTTCATTTATTTTAAAGGATATGCATTAGGAAAGTAAATTATCAGGCTAGCATGCTGAGTTTTAATACTCACACCTATAGTTATTTTCACTTTTTATCCCTAGTGCTGGTATAGCTAGAGTTTGATCACCTTGGTCAATGATTGATTGTCGTATTAGAGAGAGACCAGTAGGGTCACATGGAGATAGTGATCATCTAGTTTGGTTTTCCTTGCTATGCATTTTGTTATACCTCCAAATCCATGTATAAATGATTTTGAGTCAGTTATATATATATATATCGGACTACATGTACACACTGCAACTATTATGTTTCTATTTATTTATTGGGTGACACATTTCACTCTTTGTACTCTATTGATGTCTGACTGCAATTGTAAGCTCATGCCGATCAAGAATGCCTATATAGCTTTTCCACAGACCTGCTCAAGTGAACAGTTCAGGGTTGACCTAGGTTGGTTCTTGACATCTACATAAATGTCCCATATTTTATATTTTACAATATTGAGGTCCTCAATGTGAAAGTGAATTAAATCCATGATTATGATGAATAATTTGATAATTTTGGAGTCAATTATATGTGTGAAATTTGATGGTGAATATTCAGGAATCATTAGGTGAAGATGTTTTGTAATCCCTGATTATATTTAGAGACAATATGGTATATAGAAGGAAATTATTGTAACACAGAACCATTCCCTTATTTATTGACATTGTGTTAGAGGTTGGTGATATTAATTACCTACAATATTATTCTCATTTAGTACTATATGATTTTTTTATATCAATACATAATTCTAATTAATATGTATGAGTTTATTCCATAACATCAATGTTAACCAAAACAAATACCTCAAAAAACATCATCTCCCATAAAATGCTATATAAACTACTCAAGGTAGTGTTTCATTTCATTGATATATAGTTGTAGACCTCGTGGATATGTCATCGATTCGAAACCATTTTTAAAATCACTCAACATAATGTCTTTAACCAAATAATTTTCCAAAACATAATGTATTTTAAAAACTCTATATAATAAAGGGATAATTTATATCATGTTTTGGATTGATGAAAACTCCAACTAAAAAATGTATTATTTAGAATCCAAAACATTCATTGTGGAAAAAAATACATATATAAACTAGATTTATCAATACATTAAAATATATAAGAAACAAATTTCTTACATAATGTAACCACAACACATATCATCTGAATGAACCATAAAAGAGCCTCCAAAGCAGAATAATCAACTATAAAAAATGAAAAAAATAACAACATTTGTTTTTTTAATTTTTATACATATTCCAAATTAATAATTTGAAAGAAAATTTAATTTTATTATAATGAATCAGATTATGATTAAAATTAAATATTATTGAATTAATAAGATATTCAAAACTAATAAATGTAGTATTTCATTAATGGTGGAACCAGTAACACTACCTTCTCATCATCATGTGAGTGTGTCTATATCACATTGATAATTATGGAAATCACTTTGTTTTATCAATGACCTCCACCTTATAAACTATATTATTTGGTACATAAATAATGATTTAGAATGTGTCCTATGTTTAGCCTAACATATATGACTGTTAGTATTATTTATACCTACATATAAATATCTAGATGAATATTTCATAAGTCCACTTATTTATTACCAATGTTTATGTTACACAAGTATTCTCAATATCTGTACCCCACTGTTATATTGTGCCAAGGGAAACCATATATTGAGTTTCATCTAACTAATATTGGCTGTTCTACTATCTTGATAAAGTCATATCATCGTTTTTACCATTTTTCAATCTCTATTTAGTATCTTAAGTAAGACTACAAGATTTACTACATCTTGTAGTTTTAAAAATTATTCAAAAGATGATTTCCAAATTATAGAAGAAAAAACAATCATTAACATGAGAATCAAATTGTACTGACCGCCGAGCCCTAAATCTACATCTACACTCCTAATTAGATTGTGTATTCTTCCTTTTATTGATACATGATTTACCAAAAATGATTTTCACTTTCAATACATAATGAGGTGGAACCCCGCTTGAACGCATCCATGAATACTAAAAATTTCACCATGTACACAAAGATATAAGCTATATATATCATCCATCATTTTAACATTTTATCCTCTAATAAGTTATACAACATTGGAAACATAATCATTTTAATATTTCTATTGCAATGAAACATTAAATTTATGGCCATGTGAAATGTACTTTGTGAATTACAGAATAATTTTCTATCATCGTTATATCTTTTAAAATATTAATAAAACTCGTAAACTAAATCATTTACTTCCCATATTTAGTTAAATCAATACACATAAACTCTTTTGTGTATAGTTCACCAACTAGTTAAAACACTATAATCCATATAATAGTCATGGATTATAAAGAAATCATGTAGCTCCTAGTTCACATATATATACACGTGGCTCCAGTAAATTATAATTCCATGATATATTATAATTGTTCTTCACTTTCACAGTTATGAGAATAAAATTCAAATCCATTCCAAATAATAGAGGATTCATATTTCCATGTCACATTGTTCTCTTATAGTATTTTACCTAAATCAGCTGAAAAATCACACTACTTGTGAATTTTCAAGCCTAGTGAAAACCAAAAATTACATATTTATTCTACAATGTAATACATTTTAATCCTTTAAATTAAAATCTAGACCATATTTTCTAAGTGGCTAATTTAAATTTATCAACATTATATTTTTGTCTAGGTGTCTGGTAATCAGATTCACCTTACACATTCTAAAGAACATACAATCCTTACAGATATTGTCAGACTAACTATAAAATTTTTGGGGGATGTTATATCCCTTTTAATATGTATTCATATGATTTATTTTCAAAATTTATATCATATATCACAAAGATTAAATGAAATTATATTTCAATATCGTTGATTCTTTTTTTCCTGTACCATTGATTATAATTTAATCAGTATTGGATAAGAAGTATTATATAGATCCCTTCACTAAACACCTTATAGAAATGGAAATTAACCTCAATTATTTAAATAAACTTCTATTATTCCATGAATTAGTTAAATTTAATTATATAATAATCAAGTACTTGATTCAATCTGGAATGGATCAAATTCATCATACGATCAATAGAAATGTTGAATTTATCCTTGAAACATTATTATCACACAATATATATGTTTCATTATTCATATCTTTCTAATGATATTATTTATTCATATACTAATCCATCTATTAATGTGTTTTTATCGAAAACAAGTTATTATCCATTAAAATTCTGATGTATTTAACTATCATATAAAATCTATTTAATAAATACAATCCTTATATTTTATTATTCTATATATCAAAATAATTTCCTTCTACCTCTATCTATAGTCTACACCCTTATTTAGTTGTTAAATAAAATTTTCTATAGAAAATTATTTCAAATATGTCTTACAATTATAATATATGTTCTAAAATCATAAAAGGAATGGATCTCATAACTCATTGATAACTTCAACTAATTTGAATATTTCAAATTAACTACTTCTTCTAGGATATTGTGTTCTCTTTAATGCATGAGAATCTAGTTGTTCTGGATTATTAAATACATTGTGTGAAAAAATATGGTAGGCCTATATAGTTGAACTTATAGATCTTGTACATTTATAAAAAATATAAATCCAAAAATACATACATGAGATCCTTTCATGGATCTTGTTGTTCATAATATCTCTTTTATTCCCATACATTGAAACACCATATATAATGAAACCAATCATGATGCTCTATTGAACTCTCTAGTGATTTAAAATCTAATATAATCTTTGAATCATATATAATATATATTTCTTATAAACATCCAATAAATAAATTATTAGATTTTGATGATACATGATGTTAATAGATATCTCAACCAAGTTCATCTATATAGAAACTTATTATTCACAAAATATAACATTTAAAATTATGAAAATTATCATAAATTTATTATCCGAGATTCAAAAACCAAATTCATCATAAACATTACTGAAATAATTACACTCTTATGACATTGACTCTTGGTTTTCTGTCCATGTGGCATCAATTTGGATTTTGGAAAGTGAAGTAAATAACTAGTGATCGGTGCAATCAAAACTTCTTTATGACTAATATAAATAAATGTCTACATCCCAACACATATGATATACTCTACTATTTTATGTAGGATTTATATTTCAACACATCTTCCTAAAATAATATGTATAAGATTATATGACTATAAATGATTCTAACATTCTAGACTGATTTTGGATTCACCCTCTCCATGATTCCATTATATTTTAGCATAACTTATATGGTCTTCTCAAGCATTAAGACTTTTTCCAAATAGAACATCACAAAATATATTCTTACATACTCTAAATATATTCAAACATAAAATTATTATTTTTAAATTTGGTAGCTTTTATTCAGCATTTACCTTCTTCAAATTAATTATTATAAAACATAAAACCCGTTCATGAGAACGAATACCCACACCAATGACATCTTATTTTTAATGAAGGTTATAAAGAAGTATCTTGATATATGGGGAAAACCGTATGATGAATATATATATTAGAAAGAACCATAACATTGTTTTAATTGTTTGGTTTATTAAAATCAACTTTGAAACCAACTTTCGAGTTCTTTCCAAGAAAACACATTTCAATTGTTACATAATATATTCTTCATGTCATTAAAATTCCTTTAGTATCTACAAAATTAATCCATCTCTCATGGATTTTTACTAGAAGACCATGCCATAACATTAAATAAATTATCTATTTCAAATATATTTCACCTTATATAATAGTCATTAGATAAAATATAAAATTTATCAAACCTCCAGCCACCACTGTAAAACTATAATGAACCAAGCTAGGATTCCATCCTACCCAACACCCAACCTGGCACGAGGCGTGGCCCAAAGAATGTTCTCGATCTTCATGATGTGAAAATTTTTTCGGGGTATCTACCATATAAATTGGGAACAATTTCAGCTGATTACATAATCATAAAAAACAAAAATAATAAATATTACAAAACATGATGATCATAACAAAACAAGTCCTATTAAATTTTCAGATTCAATTTTACATCATTAAATAAAATCCCAATATGGTCTATAAAAAGGGAACATGTAACAATCAGAAGAACCAGAATATGGAAAGTGGATAATCATACTCAAGAAAACACCACAACACTTAAAATGGATGACCACTATCATCCCAAACTACCATATCCTTATGTCATTCCTTTAACTACATCAAACAAAACCAAATATAATTACACAGAAATGAGTTTTTAGATATCCAGATAAATCTTGCTGGGATTCTATAAAACAAAATAAATTCAATTCTATAAATATTATAAAGTAAATTAAAATGGATGTTTTTAAAATTAGGTTGCAAACAATTTTATGGAATAATTTTTAATGAAAACATGATTTCATTTCATATAACAAACAAAGAAAACTATTTACTTACAGTGAGTACAATATCATAAAAGAGAACCATGTCATGGGGAAACCATATAGAAACAATAGAAATGGGACACTATGTACATAATAGCTCAGTGAGATGTGGTATATCATCCATGAAAAATAGTGTTATCATGCACAAGACATTAGGAGAGGACACCCCATGGGCCTAGTGGTCTCCAATAACCATTATCATATAGTTAGTGTTTTATCATCAATCCTGCTAGATAGATCTAGGATAAACTGCATCTAATAAAATAGTATACTTGTCCATGTAAACCCACCTAGATACCCATATTTCCTTTACTTCTCAATTAAAATCTCATATTACACATGAAACATCAATTTGATATAAACATGTCCTTAAAATAAATATTTATGATTGATAACTCGACATATTCACAACCAAAACATGTTTTAAATACAAACTCAATACAAAACCCTTCTAAAACATGTTTTACACCACACACACAATTTATTATACTTGTTATATATTTTATAAAAAAAATTTGAATTCACAAAAAGGGTCCAAACAAGAATAAAATCCAATTTGGTTTAGGAAAACCATTTTCAATCCTAATTCACATCAAAATCCTTCAAAAATACCTTCAACAATACAAATAAAAATCATTGAATACATTTATACACTCATGAAACTCTAAGACATTCATTAAATAATGTTTCTTCATGGAACCACCCTCCATAAGTGTCAAAAATCCCAAAAAAATATGCTAATCCACCATCTCACATCAATCAAGCCTCATAAATGATATATTGAACATTAAAAATTAAAATTAAACACAAAAAAATAATATATAACCCTAAATCAGACACCCAACCCTCTAAAGATTTGAAACCCCAAATAAAAAAGAATAAAATACTAGAATCGATAAAAAAACTATGATATGAGGAGACATACATGAGAAATATAGATGTAATCACAACAAAACAACTTAAAATGCGGATACAATGAGGTAAAAGTGGAGGTATGGTTATTATGGATAAAAATTCTAAATGGAGGTGAAACTAGTGTTTTTTCGATTAAATCCAAATAGGGAAAAAGGTAAATGTCCAAATTTTAATCACTTGGTCAAGCCAAATAGTTAACCCACAAAGATTTCCAAATGGTGTGTTCACCACATTCCACAAGGTACATGATGAATAATTGAAAAACCATGCGCTAACCATGCATTTTTGTTCTATCTAAAAAAACACTTTATTGCACAGTTTCATAGGCAATGTGTATAGATTCCCCTAACTATGCGCATAACATTTTCCACTAGCTACCCAGAACAATTTCTCATTTTTCATAAAACAAAAAATTAAAAACCATTATAAAAAATAATGAAAATAAATAAATAGAATAATTCACCAAAAATAAATCATAATTTTGATAATTATCCCCTTCATGAAAACATTATATACTTGGAAATTCAACTCAATGTTTGATTTGAGAATCAAAATGGGTACCCTTTATCAACCCAAGACATCATCTCCCAATTATCATTCTCAACATTTAAATGATTCCCAATAATACATACCAACATAATAGACATTTCTTAAATAATCATCTTTTGAAATAATACAATTCATACTATCCATTTGAACAAATAAAAATCAGGAAATATTTAAAAATCTCCCCAATTTAGCATATGAGACAAATCTATATAATCATTTTTTTATATTTCGAAGAAATGGAATTGCTGATTAATTTTTTTCAAAGTAGAAGGAAAATATAACTTATATGCCAGTTTACAAATCTGCTAAAAGATATCTAATGATCTGACATACCTCATCATTAGCTTTCCATTCTATCTTAAATAATGATGACTGAATATTGGTTCTAATTTTCCGAACACCCAATCACCCATAGAAAACTAAAGAACATAGAACGTCAGATCGGTAATAAATTTATTGAGACACTAATACATTAACAACCATAGTATTAATAGATTTACGTACTCAGGCTTCTCTTACACTATTCTTTTTTCAAAACATTTTGGTTTCACCAACCTACGTCCAACCAAAATTTGGCTGACATGACCAACCAGTGTGTTCATCAATAGAAGCCATTTAAATCATGGATTGGTAACTATTGTTATATTCACAATCAAAAAAACCAAAATGAATATCCCAAGGGCCTATGGAATCCAACACACATCGTCGAATATGCCATCCAATGTTTGGTTTACCAATTAAATTAGACAATCCATTTGAGGATGGTATACCGTACTCAATTTGACTTGTCACCCCAAATCCTTTTGAAGGGCTTCCCAAAAAAGAGAGGTAAAACAGGCTGTCCGGACATGAAACAATTTATTATTACACACCATGAAGCCTCACTATCTCCTGAACATATAATTGACCCCAATCATCATTCATTGATGATTATATGGTCTTGATAAAATGAGTTGGATTGTTCAAATAACCAATCACTACCAAATTATAATTCCTTCCTCCAGTTGTATGATGTAAGTCAATAACTAATTCCATAATGATAACATCCCACTTCCAGATAGGAATAGGCAGTGGATAGAGGAAAAACATTGGTCCATTATTGTTATGCCTTAACTTGCTGACGCGTATAACACCTCGACATGAATTAAGCTATATCCTGCCACATACATATCCACTAGAACTAGAAACACACATTATAGAACATCCTAGTTTCACTACGGTGAATAGACCACTGAGATTGGTGAATACCATGATATACCAAGTTCCTCAATTATATAGCCACCACAACAAGAGCCTTGAAACATAAGACACCATCAAGATACAATGGCCATTTTCTATGTGTCTCCCAACCACAAAAAAAAATCCATAGACTCCTAGCATCGCTATTTACTAGCCTGCTCTCATGGAATCAACTCCAGAAGAGAAGGAGCTGGTTGAGTAGTGGCCATGAATGTACCGCCACTATGATTCTTGGTCTTTATGTGAAACTAGGGGAAAATTTGCATCATGTTCCACTCATCACTGGACTCTTTCAACTATAGGAGTAGAATATTTTTTAAGGCAACTGATACAACAATAGCTTTTCTTGATGTATAATTGATATCGAAGTGAAACGTATTATGATATTCAACCCAACGACACTTCGTCAATTTAAAATCCATTTGTGATAAGATATAGTTTAATGTTTTTTATTTAAATAAACCTAAAATTTATATCTGAAAAGATAATTATGCTACATCTTCAGGACTTACATCCTTGCAACTAGATCCATGTCATGGTTTCAGAGTATTCTTTCATGTTCTCAGAGTCGGTGTGATCCATACACAACCACATGGTCATCCTTCATAAACACACATCTGAGACGCATACATGAGGAATCACAAAAAACCACATAGTTCTTCCTAGATTCAATAAATATAAATATAGGATCTATAGTCAACCATTAATTTTGCTTCTCATATGATTCCTGAATATGTGTTTTCCATTCAAAATTTACTTCTTTTAGGTGAAAATTGTCTTGGGTGATTTAAACCAAGAGAAATCCCAAAAGAAACATCTATAATATCCTTTCAGGAATAGAATTATTATGATCTCAATTTATTTTTTATTTGATCCCATGACATGACTGCACTAATTTTCTAAAGGTCCACTAATTCCCTTTTCTCTATAAACACGTGACCCAAAAAAAATCACCTCACTGAATGATAAATTCCATCAAGGAACATGGAATAATGTTTTTGATCCTTAATTGTGCCCAGAACGATCCAAAAATATCCCTCATTCTCATGATTAAATTAAGAATAAACTATGATGCCATCCAGGAATACCAGCCCAAAAAAATAAGAATATTAATCGAACTCCCTACCCATAAGCCACATGAAGACCACTAGATTATTCACAAACCTGAAAGGCATGACCATGATCTCCAAAGGGCCACACCTGCATTGTAAATGACTCTTTAGATCATCTTCCTCTCTAACGTTTACTCAGTGATAACCAGAACAAAAGTCAAAATTATAGAAACACCTTTCCCATTTAAATAATCAAACATGTTATAAATTTGGGGAGTGGGATACATGTTATTAATAGTATCCTTATTCATCTTCTGGGAAACAATACAAAACTCAATATACACATCAAACTTTAATTAAAATAAGAATTGAGATTCCTATTTATAGATTCTTAGTTTAAGGAATCCTTTGTATTCTAAATTTTCTATCTACCCCTTTGATTCCCTCAATTTGGAGGGGGACATACATTGTGGTGGAAGAGATATTAAATCCATTCTGGGTTCCAAATCAATGGGGAACTCTCCATCCCAATCCAGATGAAAAATAAAAAAACATCATATATGAATAACTTTGAGACTTCATACACCACATTGGGTAGTCCACCCTCTAGAGAACCACAACCATCCTCCAGTGATATTGATGATAACTAAGAAAATGATTACCCAATTCCTGAAGTGGAGGTCTGGAATGACCCAATTGAGGATCCCAATATTTATGAAAACCTATTTTCTCCCATCACAATCCATGAAACTCAGCCACCACCCATAGAAATCAATATACATTGGTATGTGAACCATTCACTCAATGAAAAGGTTTAAATCAATAAGTTCACTCACTAATACGAGGAATTATCATTCCATATTGACCACTAACATTATGAGTGATCAAGATCGACACCTGAGACCTTTATCTTACCTCTTACCAAGAGGTGTTACAAACTCCATTGTATATGACATGAGATAAGATGGAAAAATAAACATATTGAAAAGGTGTGAATTGAGAAATGAAATAGTATTACCAGTATCCTATAAAAAACACCGAACCATTATTGAAATAAGAAATGTACATTGATCTATTACAGGCCCTGCATATGATTTAACTGGTGATTGTTCCACAAAATACTGATTATTTATATCTATGAAAGCTTGATAATGACCACTAGCCATTTGTTATTCCTTGAACACAGTATTCCCATAATATGATCTGTTCATACCTCCATGACCTTCAAATTGAGATCCCATCATCCTGGACAGATCAAATTGAGCTGAGATCCCCTTGATGCTTTAAATCCTTCACAACTCTGATATGGGTGCATTAAATTGTAAAAAATTGTGGTTGTCCCATAGCTCTACACTAATAGAAGTTTTGGGATGAGATCTGTGAACAATTTTATTATTCCCTACCTTCCCACACAGATGGCACACAACTTACCCAGATTCATAATCAATAGATGGATACAACCTGGAAGGGTGGCCTAAGCTGTCACCTCCCATGATTCTCTTATCTTCCTGCTTACTCTTCTTCCATGATGAGATAGAACATACCATATTTGATAGAGCCCCAAAATGACTAGATATACTATATCATCCAATATCCACCATAAAATCATGTTGAAGCACTTCAATGTAGGTCATCAGCTTAAAATAAAATACATGAGATGAGATATCCAACAACAACTCCCTCTCAAACCAATGAGCCTTCATTTGTTCATTAAAAATTATTTTTCCCACTTTCCAAAATATCTCAAAAATGTGCTTACCAACCTCCATTGAAAAAAATGCCTCCTTGATTTTGATCTATAAATTTCTTGGTCCTATAATGGGCCACGACATCACAACAATACTAGTCATTGAAAACTACATTGATTTCTATCCAGTTCATATGCTCATGCTTCCTAGTTTTCACCACTAATTCCAACCAACTATGACTGACACCTTCTAACATGAAAAAAGAACATTTTACCCTTGATTACTCAAGAGTATCAAGAAATGGAAACCTCATATCTATATTATCAATCCAATCTTTTTCTTCATGATTTTATGTGCTACCACAAATGTAATGAGTATTTTCCTTAAGGTACTCATGTGATAGATCATTTCAAGGACCTGGTTTAGCTTCTCTAACATGAGAAGCACCAGAGCCCACCCCTTGTACCAAATATTGGACAACGTGAACTATATATTTTTCTAACCTCTAGTTAATTGGTGATTGATAAATCTCTTCGACATCTTCCAACAATTGTACATTAATTCTCAAGGGAAGAATTTTCTACAAGAATCAATAACCACAAGAAATATCTTGAACTCCACCATTATGAAAATTTTCCTCAATAAATATAAACACCATCCTTCCATAAATACAAACAAATCAATCTCAACTCAATTACATAACAACCAAACCATTCCACCTCCACAAATTGTCTATATACAGTCTGAATCCTATACGCATCCTCTAGAGGAGAAGTCAAATAAATCCTGACACCCTATGGTGACAATAGATTTTTCATGAGGTGTGTTGTATAGTAACCCTACTCATGACCAGAACCTAAATCCCAAAAAATCATATCTCATTTCCATCTAGTCTCATCCTAAACAGAAAGACACAGAAATATTGTTCACCCCCATTGATACAATGTTTTCATGAGCCATGTAGAGAGGCCATCTGACCTGTCACCCGACATAGCCTATGTCATGGTTTTAAGTGATTTTATGATCTCCATGGGCTTGATACAAGTTATCAGGTATCAAAAATATAACATGTGAATGGATTCCCCAAATTACATGAAAAAAATGTCCAAAATAATATATAAAGTGAAACTGGACAATCATTACAAAATAACGAATAAAAAATTTTCAAATTCAAGTTTATAACATCAAATAAAACCCAATAAACGGCTACATGAATAAGGGAAGAATCCACCATCCAAAAAAACACTATATGAAAAAAGGATAGTCATTCTCAAGCCACAACAACTAAACATATAAGGAAAGACCACTATCATCCTAAACCACCATCTCCTAATATATTTTCTTTTTATTGTGTCAAACATAAAAAAGTCTACTAACACCCAAATGTGTAAGTAACTTGTGAAATAAATCCCAGTATTATGTTATATAGTAAAATAAATTCCTTTCTATAGGAATTATAAAATTCATTAAGATTCATGTTTTATAAAATAAATATGGAAACTTTTTTATGGAAAATTTTAAATGTAAATATAAATGATTTGAAAATAAAAAAGTATTATATATGATTATGGTGAGAAAAATATCACCAAAGGGAACCAATTCATTGGAAAACCATATAAGAAATACCTCATTGGGATAATAAGTGCATAGTTTCTTAATAAAAATTTGTATATAAACGATGACCAAAAACGGTATCATGAATGAACCACTATGAAGGGACACCCCATAAGCCTACTGGTCTCCAATAATCATTATCATTTACTAAGTGTTATATCGTCAATACCACTAGATAAATCTAGGAAGAACCACTTATATACCAACCAATGTACTGGTCTTATCCTACCCACCAAGAAACCTTGGTTTCCCTTTCATGCTCAATTACCATCTAACATGTCACATGCTATATCAAATTCTTATAAACAGATGAAAAAGAAAATAATTATTCCTGATAAATCACCACAGTAAAAAAAACTGATTTTGAATCCAAATTCACACCAAAACCATTAAAGACATGTTCTCCACCATAAAGAAAATTTATTAAACTTGTTAGAGAATTTATATAAAATATTCAAATTCCCAATAAGGGTGAACCACATGATAAATATCAAATTTGTCTTAGAAAACCCATTTTCAATCCATATGCAAATCAAAAAACATAAAAAATATATTCTTCACCACAATCATAATCCTAGAACACATTTGAACACTCATTCGAGAATATCACATTATTCAAATAACTTTTAATCAATGAACCACACACCTTTATTGACGAATCTAACAAAAATCGGTGTTAAACCCGAACCACAAATCAATCAACCAATATATTGGAATTATTGAACTATAAACATCAATATTTATCCCAAATAATTAAGATGTAACCCTAAATCAGACTCTCAACTCACTGGAGATGTGAATCCCCAAAAAACCCCAGAATGAAACACGATACTAATAGAGTGGGATATATACTTGATAAATAACGAAGAAATCACACAAAAACCAAACCAAAAATTAGGGTCCAAAGATGCTGAGGGAGGGTGGTGAGGTGCCTAGAGCTGAAAATCCAAATTGGGGAAGAAATTGTGTATTTTTATGTCAAATACCAAGGTGAAAAATGGTATATATCCAAATTTTAATGACATGGAGAGGCTTCATGGTTATCCCTCACTTTTTTCAAATCCATATGGAAACTATTCCGTTTCCATAGTCTACATGGTATATTTTTCATGGTTTTACAAACCATGCACTAATCAGTTTTTTCGTCATTATCAAAAAATAACACCTTGGTGCATAGTTTACTAGTAAAGGAAAATAGTTTACCCAACCCATTCATAGACCAGACACCACATGTTTCCAACAAAAATATATCTTTTTTTCCCAAGAACTGAATGGAAACAAAAGGTTAAAAAGATATACAAAACATAAATGGGGAAAATACCCAAAATGAAATAACTAGGGTAAAAATAACACAAGGAATTTATCACACTCTATCCATAAACGTAAAAAAAAATATATTATCCTTCCAATTTATAAAAAGTTCTTCCAAAATCATAATATGTAGAAATTTTTTATATAACTATAATAAAAAAGCATAGGTCTTAAGTAGAAAAATATCACTCATCCCCCAATGTTTATATATTTATTTTATGGAAGATAATAAATAATAAACCTTTTTGTAATTATAATTATTATTACTTCCAATTTTAGATGTTGAGTGAAATGATGCTCTAGAGTATATGATCAAATAATCATTTCAAAGGAAATTTCTTAGTAGTAAACCTCTCATATCATGTTATACATGGTTTGAGATGAACATATTAAATCACATCTACAAAATTATCCCTAAAAATATTGAAATAGTTCTTAAAATAAACATCCATCCAACAATTCCATCATATGGGGACACCTTATTCACATATACCCTTTTTTTATACCCTCTTACTATTTCTTTTCCAAAAATTATCTATGATGAATAAATTTTAATTAATTCTATGATATATTCATTATTTTTTGATTTGTATGCCGTGTAATATAAATATTAATTATTAAATATATTTTACATAACGTTTTAAACACTTAGTTTGTTATTCCACTTGATTCACTCCTCATCATCACCAACATATACCTTGACTCCAAAAGTTAGGTATGTATATTCAATACCAACTAAAAATATCTAATGGTCTTTCAATCTAACTACAAATAGCTCTAAATAATGTTGAATTCAATAAGGTGATAATCCACTAGTACAACTTCCAAAATCCATAATCCAAACATCCTATAAAAAAGGTACACGTTATTAACCATCAAGGTAGTCTAATACATGTTAGTGAGTGTCTTTAAACATTATGATGTATTCTTAAAAACTCCTATGTTGTATGAAATTTTCCAAAATAATTATATATTGGTGTAAATTAGTATTTCATAGGTATATTTTCTTATTCTTTATTATTTTAAAATAATGGATCGTTACCCTCTCATATATTATTATGATTCATCGACATTAGACTATATTGTAGACACATTATCAAAAAATCAATTTTTTTCTACCATGATTATCCATACCAAAATTATGCTAATAAAATTACATAACATCATGATATAGTGAACTAATAATAGATTCAAAATAAAATAATAGGTGTAAAAATCTTAATTTAAAATTTCTCATAAAAGAAAATGGTTGGAATGTTGTTTATAAATCAATATTTGATTCATCTTTTATAGGGTCTTCTGATCTGAATGTACTTCACAAAATCATGGACGCTAGTTTTTTATTATAATACAACCTCCAATTGAACTACAAGAAGATAAATATAAAAAAATACAATTAAAAAAACAATGTACTTAAATAAACACACACCATTCATGAAAAACAACACACAAGACCCTTCTCAACCAAGTTAACACAAAAAATGCACAACATATAAAATGTGAAAAAAAGAACATCCATAAGATATCAATAAAAATAAATAACAAGAAATAGAATAATAATTATTTTTATATGGATCAATCATTGTCTTAATCTATGAGGGGGATGTGACTATGTTAAATTTATTTAAGAAATTAAAAGATTTTTTTAATTTTTAATCCATACAATCATAATATATTTCACTATAATAAATATATTGGATCACAACCATTGAAACCATTAACACTACCTCAAGTCCATCATATTATTATTTTTATGTAATTTTAGGCTTTGATACAATCTATCCATTTGGTCAACCACATCCTCAAACTCAACACTGTCTTCTGGTACACTATGCTAGATTTTAAAACTCATGGGAGTTTACTCATTTGTATTTGATTGTTACTCATACATATGAATTTGAATTAAATATTATAAGGAATAATTTTAAAAGTTTTTTACAAATTCCTAGAGTTAAATTTACCCATTTTATTTTTCATGTATGTATAGTACACATAGTTTGGGTTAATTGACTCTTTCTGACCTCATACTTCAATAGAATATTATAGGGCCTTCTATATTTTATACGATTAGAATTAATCATCAATAATTCAAAATATCCATCCCTTATATATAGTTATAACTAAATATTCAATCCATTTAGTAGTTCTAGAACATAATCAGAAAACAAATTTCACACAGCTAAATGATAAAAATCTCTTAAATTTGAAATCATGAAAATATATAATTTGGATTACATTACTTTACATCTTATTATAATGATAAAAAACAATTTCACTACCCAATACATCCTATCATAAAAAACATCATAAATAATATGTGGTTCATCGTGGAAGTATAATAAGGATAAACAAACTAAAAAATAATTATATAAGAAATGAATCCCTGTCTCTATAATTCCAGATATGTCATTTTCATTGGGTATCCAACTATCCAATGACTTAATAAATTGGGAAAATATCCAAAAATAAAGTCCATATGGAAAAAAGAATATTCTCAATAATATATTAGATCAAGGTGTGATGATTTTAAAATAATGATACTTTATGGTGATGAAAAGGAATTTTTTTATAAACTAAGGAGAATATTCGTTGAAATAATGGTTCCCTATCTAAGCCGTAAGTTATTTTGATTATAATCTGACAATATACGATTCATTTAAAATATTTAATATTGAATTAATTAATATACATTTTCCCCATATATCATTTTCATCCCATGAGGATCATATATTCTAAATTGACAGTGTGAGGATATCCCAAGTACCACATGTTATAAAAAATAATCTATATTCTCTACTCATTGTATGTTCATTTAACGAATAAAATCGTGATATATTAAAGTGTATAATGGGGTGGGTTTCAGACATGATATTGGAATTCTTATTACCTTGTTATATTAGTCAATATAAGATAAATTGATGCATCCAATGCTTAACATATTAGTATATTATCGAACCATGGAATGAATACTATATATAATATCATGTGTATGGGTTTAAAAATACATTTGAATTAAAATTATATCTAATGAAAATATACCAAAAAATCTATAACTCTTTAAATATGATGAAAAAGTAATTTACTTGATACAGAAATGAGATGTTAAGAAAATGTGCGTACACCCTCAAAAAATAAAATAATCCTCTATTTTATTCCTTAACCATGTTTTGTTATATTATAAAATATAAATTTATATGTTTTTAACAAAACGCACAATTTATCCTAATGGATCCTTGAATGTGAATATCTATAATAGAACCCTTATATCAGTTCAAATACATATAATGGATTAAAATAGGAAAACATCATGGAAAATTATCCCTAAGTTAAAATATTTACACCACAATAAATTAATAATCTTATGAAATAAAATAAAGTTCAGTCACCAATATAAATTGGATTGAATTGATAAATGTTACCTAAAGAGTAAAATACCATTCATGACATTATTTAAATTGAAAACAAGTTAAAATTATTTTTACAATTAATTAAAACCATAAATGACAATAATATAACTCTCAATCATTTAAATAAAATTATTAAGAACTAAATAGACCTCTTAAAATTTTCAATTAAACTAAATTCATGGATTGAAATAAAATAATACTCATTCTCATTATTATTTATTTAATTTATATTCATTAGTAATATAAAATTGTAATAACTCACAGGTCATCTACTAATTATTATTCATTTAATAACAAATCCTTCCATGATTAAAATATTATCACAATACAATGTCATTTAATGATTTGAAAATATATTTATTTATTTATTCACATTATGTTACAGATTTCATGACATTTGTAAATATCAACATGATATTCCAAAATCAATTTTCATTGAATTTAATAATATTTATATGATTTTATTTTAAAGTAACTCAACAAAACATTTGAAATAAAATAAAATAAAATAATTTATATATTTAATCATTCAATAGGTTTTAGTCAATATTAAAAAAAATAGAAGGTTCTATGTTTCGTAGAAAGAATAGAAAACACATCAATGTTGTAATATAGATTAGAATAAAGATAGTATTAAATTTTTTAAACGATACATATTACTATTTTATGTGTATATATTTTTTATTTGGACCAAAAAATCCAAATGACAATTTTTTTAGTGATACATACGTTGCAAAAATTAGCAATTTTAGAATAATTATTTGACATGGATTAATAAAAATTTTCAGTGTTATGTAACCCAACATTTATATTCTAAAGTGGTATAATTTAAAGATATCATAGAAGATAAAAAATAGATTTATTCCCTCATTGGATATTATGGTTCTCATAGTCTACAAATTGACGGGGGATCCTTCTCATTATAATTGATTCCCGTTATAAATATGAATAATAAATAAAAATAATAAAATATATTTTAATATAATACCAAATATATAAAAACTCTAATTGTTGGAGAAATATTAACAACAATAGTAAAAAAATTTATGTCACATATAAAAATAAATTTAATTTTATTGATATTGAGGATTAAAATAAAAATGAAATTATAGTTTCGCCAAACTATCATGTTTTTTTAGATTATACCACAGAAATTATAATATTATAATGAGGTGTCCCATGAAATAGGATCTTAATCACTCTGAACATTAACATAATTGAATACAAAATATCAACATTTAACTAAAAATACCATCAACAATTTATATCTTCCACAAAAATTATTGTTATCTCATTTTTTAATTGATTTACATATATTTATATATTTAATAAAAAAATTATTTTTCATTTATTATTTTTTAATTATATATTTGTAATGAAAATATTATATGTTGAAAATTTTCATATTTCTATTCAAAAGTCATTCAAAAATATAAATGTGTCTTTCAATACCTTACATATCAAACTAAAATAGTTTTTCATATATTATTATATCGATAAAAAAATAATAATTTTTCTACGTAGTAGTATTATTATCCTAATTGTATAAAAAATTTGAATTTAATAATTTCATCATCCACTATAAAAATATTTGCACTACATACTCTTGAGGAATCTATAGGGGAAACATGATCACTATAGTTTTTATCCCTGGAGATAAAACAAGATTCCCTATTATATATTTATATAATATTTGGTTTCCTTTAATTTTTTTAATCCTAATATAAATATATATGATCAACACATTCACAATATTATTTAAAGTTCCATTTTAATTTTTATTTGGTATCTAATTATCATTGTGAAAATAATCAAAAATTATTTTCAAACATGGATTCCCACAGTATAAAATGAGGTCATTTTTTGTACCTTAAATATGAAAGATATGTGACAAATCCTAACAAAGGAATAAAATGAAATAAAAAATCACCATGAAAATGTTACAAATTCATTAAGGGAATGTAAATGTATTCTGGTGTGATGGGTGATGGATTTATAATCCTTACACTAACCGTGAAAATTTTACACATTCATTAAGGGAAATGTAAAATGATTATAATATTTTGGATATACAAGGAAAAATTAAAGAGAGAAAGGAAATCTAATTATAGATGTTGTGGATGAGTATAGAAGTTAAATAATATGACTATAGAATTCATATTATTTATGATGAAATGTTCAGATGCTATATGATTTTTCAATAATAGATTCGTTATTGTGAGGAATCTATTAATTAGCAAGATTTATTATTTATTATTTATTGAATGTAAAATATAATAATTTATTGGAGTATTATTCCATTGATTTCATAACATGAAGGCCAATGAACACATTGTGGTATTCAACATAGTTAATGTTTTTCAAAGAGTTTATATGTCATGAATTCCTTTAACGTGGTTTAAAATTGATTGTAATGATTCTAGATCACATAGGATAAGATGAAAAGTAGATAAATATAGAGTTAGAGAGGATGATATTTTATACTTAATATGGGCTATGTATTTTTCTCTATGTAGTTCATGTATGTGTGGATATATATTATTTCCAAAAATTTAATCATAATAATAGGGAATCATAAAAACAATCTAGAAATGTGTAAGGATAATTTACCACTTATTAATCATCATATAGAGCTATATAGGTATCGTTTTATTCTATGAAAATATCATTTGTGTCTGCATAAACATTTTTTTGTCTTGATAAATATCATTTGGCAAGGTAAAATTGAATTACGTGGGGAAAAAAGTTATCACGACCCATCCTCGGGGCCCGTGCCGTGACTACCCAAAGCCCGCCTTCCATAGGCCAGGGGTTGGCGTCAAGCACCAAAGGGGTAAATTCGTAAGCTGGGAAGGCATTTCCTTTATAAAATTAAACAAACAAAATAGAGTATGCAACGTGAAGTAAAACACTAAGTAGAACTGAGTACAATGAGTGTGCTGAATGTAAAGGGGCCGGTAATACAAGCCCAACATTAAAGTAAAACTAAAAATGGACAAACAGCTAAAAGTAAAGAGAAGCTCCTGGATCGTCCTATGGGTTCCTACCTGAAGGGTAGGTACAAAGGGACACCTCATCACTCACATCTATTAGTCTCCTCCGCAATCCGACTCATCGTAAGGTCCACCTCTGGGTACGGTCTAGTCGTGGCGCTCTCGACCTCCGTTAGCGCTGTCTGTTTTCTGCATCCAACACAACAAGGTGCAGTCATAGCCCGTGAATGGGTGAGTATAACAATACTCAGTTGGGACCTCGAGACCCCTGAAGGTATCCCTTAATCCACAAAGGATAAAACAAAGAAGAAATATACAATCACAAAGTATCAACCAACCGTACTTAGGAATATGCCTATACATATACCTAAGTTATCCTTCATAGTCCAACTCCAACTCTCGAGCCCAAGCACAAACCAATTCCACAATGGAAGTAAAGTCAATCACCACAATGGTAAAGGTTGAAAGGCATGACTCATCTCACACAGGTATTCCACAATTGTAGAGATATATAGACGGTCAGATGTAGCCACTTGATCATCTAAGCTATCAGACCCACACATGATACAGGACCAGCTAAGCTGTCGGACCCACACAGGATCCATGACACCTATCTCGTCTATGTTTTTGGACACGCACATGATACATGCCAACTATTCTATAGTAATAGATATGATCAGATATTTTCACTAATTCATCTAAGTTGTCAGACCTACACATGACACATGACTAGGTACTTTTTTAGAACTGTAAAACACACACATAATTATAGTACATCTGTTGTTTCCATTGAACCCACAGTGTATTCTAGTATAGTAGTTGTCGTAGTCATAGCTAGCTCTAGGGTTACCGGAAACAACATGATTGATTTCGGAAGGGTCCTCTCCTCAAGAAAATGGATTTCGATACATCAACTATCATGAAGTCTAGAGTTTATGTATCCCGAAGATCAATCTCTTCAAAAGAAACCCAACGCGACAGACGGCGCGTCAATTGGACGCCTGGTCTAAGAGTTATAGGCTTTTCTTTCTGGGGGCCCAGTTGGATTTATGCGTGACCCAAACCTGGTCATTTTCCAAAGACGTCCAAAACTCACATAGAGTATTGAAAAAGTACCACCTCATTGCAAAGGTCCCAGTTTCGCCGACGACGCGTCGATCGGAGGTGTGTTCTAGAAGTTATTCATGTTTAAGAAAAACGAGCCCGGCCCGTCAAGCCCAGTGGGTTGGCGGGTCAGCCCGACCCAGTTTGGTGGGTCCGACCTGGCTGGGGGTCGTCCCAGACCAGTTTTTTGGGTCCGACCCAGCAGGGCATGGCCAACCTGTGGACTCGACCCACGGAGCGTGCTGGTCCGGTTCAACCGGCGACGCTGAGCGGCGCACCCTCTCCCTGCCCGGCCGGCCGAAGCTGGCCGGTTTTGTACGCCGCGGGCATCCCCCATAGCAGGCCGCTGTCTCTCCCACGTACCTCCAGGTGGCGCCGTGGGTCTTCAGCTCGGCCAGCAGGCGGCTCGTCGGTTCGCCGACGAGCGGCATGCGGTTGTGGGTCACGGCTTACCCGCAGCGCGGCACCTGCACGTGCCGCGATTCCTGTGCCTGGCCTGCCGTAGCCAGCTGGTTTGCTCAGCGCAAGTGGCAAGCAGTTACGGGCCACATCTCCTCCGTGTGGCACCTGTGGGTGTCATGGTCCACCAGCCCGACTGGTAGTAGCCAGCCGGTTCTTTAGCCCAAGCAGCCCACGGATGCGGGCCGCAGTTTTTCTCCACACAGCTGGCGCGTGGCTCCCGCATCCGGTCGCTGCCACCTCCGGTCTCCATCGCCTCTTCCGACCTCCCCAACCTATATGGCCTCATCCTCCTTCATCCAGCGTGGTGCGACTACACCATGACTTACCAGCTCCACCTCTATTATCAACGCAAGCAAAAATCAACGGAGGGTCGTCCGGCCGTGTTCGTTCGGCCCGCGCCCTCCATGTTATGAAATAACAAAAGGCCAAATATGAACCAATGAATAAATCAAGAACTAGGTTATAATTGTATTCAAATTAAAATTATACAAAACCCCCTACCTTGATTCAAAATCCGCTCGTTGACGACGACGTCGATTCATTGACATGAGACAGCATCTGAGGAGGAAGCGTCAATGATGGCGACGTTCTTCACAGGTGGAATCTTTTCCCTTGACAGGGAGGAAGAGGAAGGAAGACGAGCATTCTGCGTGGGCATTGCCTCACGTTTTTCCCCGGTTGAAGAAGTGGAGGAGATGTTCTTCATCGAGAAGATATTGTTCCTCGTGTTCTTCGTTGGAGAGGTTGATGTCCTCTAAAAGCTCTCATCCTCTACATAGTTCTCCAAACCATGTTCATGCCAACCAAATTTTAAGAATGTAATGTCTTCTTTTAATGATGTAAAAATAGATTCAGTGATTTGAAACACTTAAACTAATTATGTTATTAATTAATTGAGTTGGCACCTTAATGAGAGAAGGTGGAAGGGTTAAAATTTAAAAAGCGGAGAGGCGACCTCATTAATTCAAAGGGGAGTCTGAGACATACAAAGTGGGTCTTAAAGGGACTTGAGGGGTTTGGTTAGTGTGGTCCCCACCCCTAGTTATATCCTCCTAAGAGAGTTTAGGGTGTGGTGGGACCCACCCCAAACCTCCCCCTAAATACTTTAACCATCTATCATATTAAAATGTGTTTCACACACATTATTATTTAATTTCTAATTTTTACAGTAACCACAATTTATAACATTCATCATGTATAAAACGAATCAACGTTAAAGGTCCCCTTAAGAGAATACCGACGTTGTGAATTCATCGGTGTCCTCATATTTCAATTCTGAGCTCCGGTTCAAAATATTGAAAAACCTGCACATACGTTTACTAAACGTACCTGAACAAAACATCAGAAAAAATTATTAACAGCCTCCCTCGAACCACTACGATCGAGGTTAGGCTCTTCCTAGGTGAAAGACTGTAGAGACCCGAAGCTTATCGTACATGGACATTACATTACTTTTGCGGAATACTTAGTACATAACAAAAACACACACACAAGGATCGTAATAGTTTAGTGTCTTTGGAAACTCAGAACGTAATCTTCTAATCGTGGTGAAAGATCTTCAATATCTCCCATAAAGATCTTCCCTTTTTTTTTACCTAAAAACCTTTATTTATATCCTGGGGAAAAGAAATCATAAAAGGGTGAGCTCAAATGCTCAGTAAGGGTAAACAAAAGAAATATCAATCACATCATATACATAAGAACATAGCTTTTGGAAATCTTAACCTGCAAAAGAGCTCATAATATCATAACATGGGATAAATCATAGAAGTGAAAATGAGATCCCCATAATCATAACATGAAACTTGAAACTTTTTGGCATTCACACATAATCATAGAAAATCATTTCTTGTTAGTCATGACTCATTGCCAAGACTATCTTAGTGGAAAAAGTCCCTTTCTGAATCGAGTAACCCTCGTTTCAGTCCTGTTTCACTGAACCGGTATAACCTACCATTTCAGCCATGTCTATCTCATGAGATATAAAATCTTTACCCAATGCATTGGAGGGAGATATAGGTCCCACCCATCTCATAATGATACCATTCTTATGTGTGCCACATAAATCATACGTCATTGCATAACCCATGTAATAAAAATGGGATTCTTAAATAACATGACATCATAAAACCATTCATATAAGATAAAGGAATTCATAAACATAATTCCATAACAACATAGCCAAATCAATGTAAAAACATGGATAGAAACAGAACCCTTTATTACCTTAGATGGAAAATAATTTTGATAAAACACTTGAAATGAATTCTTGAGGAAAATATCCCTTCTTCTTCAAAATCAATTTCTTTTCACAAAACATCATGCAATTTTAAAAGAAAGAGATTTTATTGAAAATAGACATGAAATATTTTGGAGGAAATTTCATGAAAATAAGGCTTTATAAAACTTTAAAAATCTGTTCGTTCCGTTTAAGTAAAAAAAACATTCTTCTCGTACTTTTGTCGGAAAAGTCAAAAAGCACCTCGTATGAAAAACGTCAAAAGATTCCTTTCATAATTTTTACTAAAAACTCACCGAAGGGTAAAATTGGATTTAAACAATTGTAGTTGGATGGAAATAATATTACATATTGAGGAAACAGGGATGTGGATGATAAAAATACACCCCAGTAAATACCAAAGTATAAACAATCTCGGATAAAAATGAGATTGTGATATTTCCCTTACCTTAGGTCCGACTTGCTTTGTAAGTGTCCGAACATCCTGTATAATGATTTAAATCATGTTATTGACTTATTACAGAATCATATTCATTGTTATTATATCATATATGGTTCACTTATGACATTATATTACCCGTTCTTTTGTAAATTCCATGTTAAAGAAGCGTTTTGGGTAAAATCGTTTCATTTATCGTAGGTGTTTTGACTTGTTGTTCTTGACATCATTATTACATATATCATGATTTACTCACTTCCAGAATATAAAATATGATTTATATATCATATATATTCAGTATATATATATATATAACAGGTAGATAAATAAAATGAAAAACACCGTTCATGGAGACGGTAGTCCGTACGTACGCATGAACGCTGTTTTCCTTTCCTTATTGTCTTGAAATGGAAGTAAGTAGATGACATATATATGTATATATATACATAAATCCAGTAGCTTTATAATGTCATATATTTCATTATTATTTCTTATATATACATTATAATCATTCTTAAATGGTTAACATGGAGAATGAATCTCATCGCGTCGTGGAGACGGTAGTCCGTACGTACGCACGAGCGATGATATCATTTCTATAAATATTGAATTGAATTGGAGTGGATTATACAATATATCAGAATCAATATGATGTTGTAATAACTATGTATAGTTATTCTTTACACCATTATACCCATCCATGTAAGGTGGTGGTGGAAAATAGATTACACCACGGCGTGGAGACGGTATTCCGTACGTACGCACGCGCGGTTATTTCTTTTTCCGTAGGATGGATAGATGGTGAAATAGGGTTTTTTCATACTTATAATAACATATCAGTATATGAGTGATACTTATGTTATTACTTCATAATGAAACAACTTAAGAAGAAGAAGTGGAAGAAGAAATAAAGATGAAAGAATTGGTAACGGTAATTACCTCTTCTTTGAAGTGCCTCTTTGAGACCTCCTCTTAGGGCACTAGAATTGGTCTTTGAGGAAGACCAGAACCTCTAGGATGTTTCTAGGGAAGTGGAGAAGAAATTTTGGCAGGGTTTGGCCGAGCTTGAGTGCTCAAATTGGTGTGAGGAGGAGGGGGAAGATGTGTCCTTTTATAGGGGAGGAGAGGGGCACCTTAGGAATATCTCAAAATATTATTTTTTATTAAAGTCAAAATCGGTTTATAATGGTTCCAAAGGGTCTTATTTCGAAGCTAAAGTGGGGATGGGTCGAAATCCTATCAACCAATAGGATTTAGACAAGTTTAGGGTATTATTTTAACCTTATCAATTAGATTTAACACTAAGTTAATTAATTTAACTTTTACCGTGTCTTTTTGTTTTCTTTCACTATATGGTTAATACACTTACTCTAACATGCCAAACGAACCCCAAATTGTTTATTAGTAATATATATATCCTTATCTAAGTCATTTGGCCGAACCTTAGATTTTTAGGAATAAAATAACAATTAATAATATAATATTTTATTTAAAAACTATTTTGTGTCAATTTTGACACTATTTGATACATGATTTTTGTGAAAATCATAAAAGAATTATATGTTCGAACCAAGTTGATTAAATCAACACTAATATATCATAGTAACCTAGAAAATTAGTGGAATTCATAAAAAGTCTCAAATTACATTTATTTTTGTGTTTATAACATCAATTATGTCAATATTTCATTAATAAGATAAATACTGCATCATCGTTGTGTCATAAATAAATTAAATTATTTGATGTCTAAAAATTACAAATAAAATACCATCATGTAGGAAATCTTTTTAGCTTTCTAATTAATATTTAAAATCGAATTTATCTTATGTATAACCCCATATTAAAAATGATTTACTTATTAAACTTTGATTTTAACTATTTTAACCTTTCTTTAAATAAATTAATAATAAATGTCCTAATCTAATCCAAGTGGGCCTAAATGGTCATATTTTATTCCTAAGTTTGTTTTTGGTCGAATTACACTTGTCCAATAGAATTAGGACATGTGTTAGGGTAATATTAATATCATATTTACCCTTAGTTACCCTATTTACTATTAACCGCGGTAAAAAAAGTAAAAAGTTACTATTCACCAAAAAATTATTTTCATTTCATTGAACCACATTTTAGTCCTTGATATTAACCGTGTCCCTCGGATTTTCGAAATTCCATTCACAGAAGCGGTAAAATTAAGTTTTATGCAAAATTCAGTTTTTAACCTACCACTTAGTAGTTTCACTATTCCTCAAAAATTGATGTTTTTCAGAACAATGCCAAAATTTTATCCCAAGCTATATTTCATATTCCGAATTCAAAAATGAAGTCTATTTTACCAAATTCATAACATAAAAGTTGCATTAATTAATTTTATAATTATGTCCCGCTTTTAAAACAAATAGCGTGTTTTTAAGAAACAATATCTATCAAAAGATTGACACTTGTTTATGTCTAGTTTAAATGTGAAATTACATCCAATGACCAACATTGTATTAAATTGTAAAAATATATTCTAAATATACTTTAAAACCACTCAAATTAATGATTTATCACTATTAATTATTTCGATTAAAAAAGTTGTTTTTAATTATAATTTAGTAATTTTTCACTATTCATCTGAATATGAAAGTTATCCGAAAAGTACCAAAATTTCACCTTAGGCTAAATTCGATACTCCGAATCCAAGAATGAAGTCCATTTTGAGAGTTAAAATTTCTAAAATTTAAAAATTGGTTATTACTATTCATAACGGCTAGTTTTAATAATATTTTAATAGCATATCATTGTTTCGTGAAACTCAGGATTACGTACCACACACGCTATCGAGGAAGGTTGTGATTGCGTGTAATGCAAGGCAAGTCAAGGATGCGTGTTGTGCAAGCTTCTTTTGGTGTAGCGTATAACACAAGACATTAGTAAAATAAAAAAAAAATATTTTTCATAAAATCTCGGGCTGTTACAATCTACCCCCCTTAAAATGAATTTCGCCCTCGAAATTCGTCGGGGTTATAAATGGTTTACTATTAGAAAGTTTCTTTAATAGAAACCCACATCGTAAAAGGGAATACCAAAACTTGGCTTTAAAAACTAATGTATGAAATGTAACGATTACCTAAATAAACTAATCACTGGGTTTCCACATAAGTGAAAATATGGATATGGAAGAGAAATCTAACCATCATGTTCTGATGGATAGTGGTAGAGAACATGGCTATGGAAAAGCCAGTAATCACAAATCCATAGATTTGTGATGATATAAGGTACCATCTGATTCATCAGGTATAAGATCACTAGGACAACATTTTTGGTTTTCAAGATCATTTCCCTAAAGTTGAAAATTTGCTTAGAATAAATACTTAATTTATTTTGGTACAATCTCACTTTTGTTCGTGCCTTGAACAATTTCTACTTCATCTCTTAAATAAATGAAGTTGAATTTGTTATTTGTGAAGTGTTATCAGATCATGTGATAGAATGACTGTTCATTCCATCTGTCTCAAACAAAAGGTTAGTAAAAGTTATTAAATATACATAAGTCATTCTATAGTGAGATTAATCATATATGGTTCCTAAAATGGACTTATACTTCATATATCATGCTGCTTAATATAATAAAACTAGTTTCTACTAAACAGGGACTTCATGTAGGCCAGTGGTAGGCGATAAAGGCCAGTCGCACTTCGGTTGTGGGTTCGATTCCTACAGCCTTGTCCGAAGCGATGGGCTGTCGCTCGTCCTGCAGGTTGTCCCTTTTTCTAAAACTACGTTACTATAACATCCCATCAATAATATCGAAAATCTTCTATCCATAAACAATACTAACTTATGTCCAACATAATCCAGTCTAATCTTTAGGCTTATCCATAATACTGCAGTCCACTCTCATAACATAGTGAAAACAATTACCAGAGATTTTATATCATCGTTGATCCCCATATATCATAAGATATGTTTTGTTGGTCACATTCCAAACATTCAAAGTCCTTAATCATGTATACTCTTGAATACCCATTGAACCATAGTGAAAACTTGAATGCAGTTAAAAGTTAACACTTTACACATACCAAAATCCTCAAAATTATTTATACTCAAACCATGATATCACTTAGTCCTTATATCAATCATGAGCTCATGAATACAATCAAACATCTCATTATCTTCTTATCCTTTCATTATGTACTTATCATATACTTTCCAAAAGTATCTGAAGAACCTTTCATGGTTACTGGTACCATTCATCATACACTTTCAAAACTTAAGGAAAGACAACAGTGTAACAATCCTTTGATGTCTCCTTATTCCATGAGATTACTTATACAACATTACACATGATAAACATGTAATCATTCCACTACATTCTTAGACCATTGATCGAGCTTCAACATTTCTTTCATCTCACATATCATTTGTAGTTTCTTCATCATCATCAACATAAATACTTCCCATACGACCATTCTGATTCTCTTCACGAGACTTTCCTTTAGGGCATTGGTTTTCATAATGCCCGTACATTCCACATTTAAAGCATTTAACCATTGTTGATGTCGTAGCAATACCATTATCCTCATCCATGGTGTTAACTGAACCTTTTCCTTTGCACTTACTTGCTTTGTGTCCTTCTTTTCCACACCCAAAGCATCTTCCAGTTCCTTTTAAACATTCTCCTTGATGCCTCTTCCCACATGAATTACATAGGGGAAATTGAACTTTCTTTCCTCTATGATCATCATGAAACTCCATCTTTCTCTTATTAGCCGGGTCAGGAAACTTACCAAATTTTACTTTATTGATCATATTATGAGATCGCTGATTCGACATAATAATGATGTTTGGACTTCCAAATCCCATTTCATTATGAAGAATATCATTCCATTGTCCATCATATCCTCCATTATTGTGAATCATCTTGTTTTCGGCCATTTTCTAAAACCCAAAAAGAATAGTGTGAGAGGCAAAAATCATGCTAGGGAAAACAACATAATAAAGGGGGAGTACCTTCAATATCCAACATCTTAGGTTTAATTCTATGATCGTTAGCGTAATTCTATTACTATAACCTATATGTATACTTATCCCTAGGGACATCCCTAGACATACCTTAGAAATATCTCTAGGGATCTCACTAACGTTTTCGCATCCTAGTTTCCAAAGGTTGACTAAACCTTTCCTCTGATACCAACTGTAGAGACCCGAAGCTTATCTTACATGGACATTACATTACTTTTGCGGAATACTTAGTACATAACAAAAACACACACACAAGGATCGTAATAGTTTAGTGTCTTTGGAAACTCAGAACGTAATCTTCTAATCGTGGTGAAAGATCTTCAATATCTCCCATAAAGATCTTCCCTTTTTTTTTACCTAAAAACCTTTATTTATATCCTGGGGAAAAGAAAACATAAAAGGGTGAGCTCAAATGCTCAGTAAGGGTAAACAAAAGAAATATCAATCACATCATATACATAAGAACATAGCTTTTGGAAATCTTAACCTGCAAAAGAGCTCATAATATCATAACATGGGATAAATCATAGAAGTGAAAATGAGATCCCCATAATCATAACATGAAACTTGAAACTTTTTGGCATTCACACATAATCATAGAAAATCATTTCTTGTTAGTCATGACTCATTGCCAAGACTATCTTAGTGGAAAAAGTCCCTTTCTGAATCGAGTAACCCTCGTTTCAGTCCTGTTTCACTGAACCGGTATAACCTACCATTTCAGCCATGTCTATCTCATGAGATATAAAATCTTTACCCAATGCATTGGAGGGAGATATAGGTCCCACCCATCTCATAATGATACCATTCTTATGTGTGCCACATAAATCATACGTCATTGCATAACCCATGTAATAAAAATGGGATTCTTAAATAACATGACATCATAAAACCATTCATATAAGATAAAGGAATTCATAAACATAATTCCATAACAACATTGCCAAATCAATGTAAAAACATGGATAGAAACAGAACCCTTTATTACCTTAGATGGAAAATAATTTTGATAAAACACTTGAAATGAATTCTTGAGGAAAATATCCCTTCTTCTTCAAAATAAATTTCTTTTCACAAAACATCATGCAATTTTAAAAGAAATAGATTTTATTGAAAATAGACATGAAATATTTTGGAGGAAGTTTCATGAAAATAAGGCTTTATAAAACTTTAAAAATCCGTTCGTTCCGTTTAAGTAAAAAAAACATTCTTCTCGTACTTTTGTCGGAAAAGTCAAAAAGCACCTCGTATGAAAAACGTCAAAAGATTCCTTTCATAATTTTTACTAAAAACTCACCGAAGGGTAAAATTGGATTTAAACAATTGTAGTTGGATGGAAATAATATTACATATTGAGGAAACAGGGATGTGGATGATAAAAATACACCCCAGTAAATACCAAAGTATAAACAATCTCGGATAAAAATGAGATTGTGATATTTCCCTTACCTTAGGTCCGACTTGCTTTGTAAGTGTCCGAACCTCCTGTATAATGATTTAAATCATGTTATTGAATTATTACAGAATCATATTCATTGTTATGATATCATATATGGTTCACTTATGACATTATATTACCCGTTCTTTTGTAAATTCCATGTTAAAGAAGCGTTTTGGGTAAAATCGTTTCATTTATCGTAGGTGTTTTGACTTGTTGTTCATGACATCATTATTACTTATATCATGATTTACTCACTTCCAGAATATAAAATATGATTTATATATCATATATATTCAGTATATATATATATATATAACAGGTAGATAAATAAAATGAAAAACACCGTTCATGGAGACGGTAGTCCGTACGTACGCATGAACGCTGTTTTCCTTTCCTTATTGTCTTGAAATGGAAGTAAGTAGATGACATATATATGTATATATATACATAAATCCAGTAGCTTTATAATGTCATATATTTCATTATTATTTCTTATATATACATTATAATCATTCTTAAATGGTTAACATGGAGAATGAATCTCATCGCGTCGTGGAGACGGTAGTCCGTACGTACGCACGAGCGATGATATCATTTCTATAAATATTGAATTGAATTGGAGTGGATTATACAATATATCAGAATCAATATGATGTTGTAATAACTATGTATAGTTATTCTTTACACCATTATACCCATCCATGTAAGGTGGTGGTGGAAAATAGATTACACCACGGCGTGGAGACGGTATTCCGTACGTACGCACGCGCGGTTATTTCTTTTTCCGTAGGATGGATAGATGGTGAAATAGGGTTTTTTCATACTTATAATAACATATCAGTATATGAGTGATACTGATGTTATTACTTCATAATGAAACAACTTAAGAAGAAGAAGTGGAAGAAGAAATAAAGATGAAAGAATTGGTAACGGTAATTACCTCTTCTTTGAAGTGCCTCTTTGAGACCTCCTCTTAGGGCACTAGAATTGGTCTTTGAGGAAGACCAGAACCTCTAGGATGTTTCTAGGGAAGTGGAGAAGAAATTTTGGCAGGGGTTGGCCGAGCTTGAGTGCTCAAATTGGTGTGAGGAGGAGGGGGAAGATGTGTCCTTTTATAGGGGAGGAGAGGGGCACCTTAGGAATATCTCAAAATATTATTTTTTATTAAAGTCAAAATCGGTTTATAATGGTTCCAAAGGGTCTTATTTCGAAGCTAAAGTGGGGATGGGTCGAAATCCTATAAACCAATAGGATTTAGACAAGTTTAGGGTATTATTTTAACCTTATCAATTAGATTTAACTCTAAGTTAATTAATTTAACTTTTACCGTGTCTTTTTGTTTTCTTTCACTATATGGTTAATACACTTACTATAACATGCCAAACGAACCCCAAATTGTTTATTAGTAATATATATATCCTTATCTAAGTCATTTGGCCGAACCTTAGATTTTTAGGAATAAAATAACAATTAATAATATAATATTTGATTTAAAAACTATTTTGTGTCAATTTTGACACTATTTGATACATGATTTTTGTGAAAATCATAAAAGAATTATATGTTCGAACCAAGTTGATTAAATCAACACTAATATATCATAGTAACCTAGAAAATTAGTGGAATTCATAAAAAGTCTCAAATTACATTTATTTTTGTGTTTATAACATCAATTATGTCAATATTTCATTAATAAGATAATTATTGCATCATCGTTGTGTCATAAATAAATTACATTATTTGATGTCTAAAAATTACAAATAAAATACCATCATGTAGGAAATCTTTTTAGCTTTCTAATTAATATTTAAAATCGAATTTATCTTATGTATAACCCCATATTAAAAATGATTTACTTATTAAACTTTGATTTTAACTATTTTAACCTTTCTTTAAATAAATTAATAATAAATGTCCTAATCTAATCCAAGTGGGCCTAAATGGTCATATTTTATTCCTAAGTTTGTTTTTGGTCGAATTACACTTGTCCAATAGAATTAGGACATGTTTTAGGGTAATATTAATATCATATTTACCCTTAGTTACCCTATTTACTATTAACCGCGGTAAAAAAAGTAAAAAGTTACTATTCACCAAAAAATTATTTTCATTTCATTGAACCACATTTTAGTCCTTGATATTAACCGTGTCCCTCGGATTTTCGAAATTCCATTCACAGAAGCGGTAAAATTAAGTTTTATGCAAAATTCAGTTTTTAACCTACCACTTAGTAGTTTCACTAATCATCAAAAATTGATGTTTTTCAGAACAATGCCAAAATTTTATCCCAAGCTATATTTCATATTCCGAATTCAAAAATGAAGTCTATTTTACCAAATTCATAACATAAAAGTTGCATTAATTAATTTTATAATTATGTCCCGCTGTTAAAACAAATAGCGTGTTTTTAAGAAACAATATCTATCAAAAGATTGACACTTGTTTATGTCTAGTTTAAATGTGAAATTACATTAAATGACCAACATTGTATTAAATTGTAAAAATATATTCTAAATATACTTTAAAACCACTCAAATTAATGATTTATCACTATTAATTATTTCGATTAAAAAAGTTGTTTTTAATTATAATTTAGTAATTTTTCACTATTCATCTGAATATGAAAGTTATCCGAAAAGTACCAAAATTTCACCTTAGGCTAAATTCGATACTCCGAATCCAAGAATGAAGTCCATTTTGAGAGTTAAAATTTCTAAAATTTAAAAAGTGGTTATTACTATTCATAACGGCTAGTTTTAATAATATTTTAATAGCATATCATTGTTTCGTGAAACTCAGGATTACGTACCACACACGCTATCGAGGAAGGTTGTGATTGCGTGTAATGCAAGGCAAGTCAAGGATGCGTGTTGTGCAACCTTCTTTTGGTGTAGCGTATAACACAAGACATTAGTAAAATAAAAAAAAATATTTTTCATAAAATCTCGGGCTGTTACAATCTACCCCCCTTAAAATGAATTTCGCCCTCGAAATTCGTCGGGGTTATAAATGGTTTACTATTAGAAAGTTTCTTTAATAGAAACCCACATCGTAAAAGGGAATACCAAAACTTGGCTTTAAAAAATAATGTATGAAATGTAACGATTACCTAAATAAACTAATCACTGGGTTTCCACATAAGTGAAAATATGGATATGGAAGAGAAATCTAACCATCATGTTCTGATGGAGAGTGGTAGAGAACATGGCTATGGAAAAGCCAGTAATCACAAATCCATAGATTTGTGATGATATAAGGTACCATCTGATTCATCAGGTATAAGATCACTAGGACAACATTTTTGGTTTTCAAGATCATTTCCCTAAAGTTGAAAATTTGCTTAGAATAAATACTTACTTTATTTTGGTACAATCTCACTTTTGTTCGTGCCTTGAACAATTTCTACTTCATCTCTTAAATAAATGAAGTTGAATTTGTTATTTGTGAAGTGTTAGCAGATCATGTGATAGAATGACTGTTCATTCCATCTGTCTCAAACAAAAGGTTAGTAAAAGTTATTAAATATACATAAGTCATTCTATAGTGAGATTAATCATATATGGTTCCTAAAATGGACTTATACTTCATATATCACGCTGCTTAATATAATAAAACTAGTTTCTACTAAACAGGGACTTCCTGTAGGCCAGTGGTAGGCGATAAAAGCCAGTCGCACTTCGGTTGTGGGTTCGATTCCTACAGCCTTGTCCGAAGCGATGGGCTATCGCTCGTCCTGCAGGTTGTCCCTTTTTCTAAAACTACGTTACTATAACATCCCATCAATAATATCGAAAATCTTCAATCCATAAACAATACTAACTTATGTCCAACATAATCCAGTCTAATCTTTAGGCTTATCCATAATACTGCAGTCCACTCTCATAACACAGTGAAAACAATTACCAGAGATTTTATATCATCGTTGATCCCCATATATCATAAGATATGTTTTGTTGGTCACATTCCAAACATTCAAAGTCCTTAATCATGTATACTCTTGAATACCCATTGAACCATAGTGTAAACTTGAATGCAGTTAAAAGTTAACACTTTACACATACCAAAATCCTCAAAATTATTTATACTCAAACCATGATATCACTTAGTCCTTATATCAATCATGAGCTCATGAATACAATCAAACATCTCATTATCTTCTTATCCTTTCATTATGCACTTATCATCTACTTTCCAAAAGTATCTGAATAACCTTTCATGGTTACTGGTACCATTCATCATACACTTTCAAAACTTAAGGAAAGACAACAGTGTAACAATCCTTTGATGTCTCCTTATTCCATGAGATTACTTATACAACATTACACATGATAAACATGTAATCATTCCACTACATTCTTAGACCATTGATCGAGCTTCAACATTTCTTTCATCTCACATATCATTTGTAGTTTCTTCATCATCATCAACATAAATACTTCCCATACGACCATTCTGATTCTCTTCACGAGACTTTCCTTTAGGGCATTGGTTTTCATAATGCCCGTACATTCCACATTTAAAGCATTTAACCATTGTTGATGTCGTAGCAATACCATTATCCTCATCCATGGTGTTAACTGAACCTTTTCCTTTGCACTTACTTGCTTTGTGTCCTTCTTTTCCACACCCAAAGCATCTTCCAGTTCCTTTTAAACATTCTCCTTGATGCCTCTTCCCACATGAATTACATAGGGGAAATTGAACTTTCTTTCCTCTATGATCATCATGAAACTCCATCTTTCTCTTATTAGCCGAGTCAGGAAACTTACCAAATTTTACTTTATTGATCATATTATGAGATCGCTGATTCGACATAATAATGATGTTTGGACTTCCAAATCCCATTTCATTATGAAGAATATCATTCCATTGTCCATCATATCCTCCTTTATTGTGAATCATCTTGTTTCCGGCCATTTTCTAAAACCCAAAAAGAATAGTGTGAGAGGCAAAAATCATGCTAGGGAAAACAACATAATAAAGGGGGAGTACCTTCAATATCCAACATCTTAGGTTTAATTCTATGATCGTTAGCGTAATTCTATTACTATAACCTATATGTATACTTATCCCTAGGGACATCCCTAGACATACCTTAGAAATATCTCTAGGGATCTCACTAACGTTTTCGCATCCTAGTTTCCAAAGGTTGACTAAACCTTTCCTCTGATACCAACTGTAGAGACCCGAAGCTTATCGTACATGGACATTACATTACTTTTGCGGAATACTTAGTACATAACAAAAACACACACACAAGGATCGTAATAGTTTAGTGTCTTTGGAAACTCAGAACGTAATCTTCTAATCGTGGTGAAAGATCTTCAATATCTACCATAAAGATCTTCCCTTTTTTTTTACCTAAAAACCTTTATTTATATCCTGGGGAAAAGAAAACATAAAAGGGTGAGCTCAAATGCTCAGTAAGGGTAAACAAAAGAAATATCAATCACATCATATACATAAGAACATAGCTTTTGGAAATCTTAACCTGCAAAAGAGCTCATAATATCATAACATGGGATAAATCATAGAAGTGAAAATGAGATCCCCATAATCATAACATGAAACTTGAAACTTTTTGGCATTCACACATAATCATAGAAAATCATTTCTTGTTAGTCATGACTCATTGCCAAGACTATCTTAGTGGAAAAAGTCCCTTTCTGAATCGAGTAACCCTCGTTTCAGTCCTGTTTCACTGAACCGGTATAACCTACCATTTCAGCCATGTCCATCTCATGAGATATAAAATCTTTACCCAATGCATTGGAGGGAGATATAGGTCACACCCATCTCATAATGATACCATTATTATGTGTGCCACATAAATCATACGTCATTGCATAACCCATGTAATAAAAATGGGATTCTTAAATAACATGACATCATAAAACCATTCATATAAGATAAATGAATTCATAAACATAATTCCATAACAACATAGCCAAATCAATGTAAAAACATGGATAGAAACAGAACCCTTTATTACCTTAGATGGAAAATAATTTTGATAAAACACTTGAAATGAATTCTTGAGGAAAATATCCCTTCTTCTTCAAAATCAATTTCTTTTCACAAAACATCATGCAATTTTAAAAGAAAGAGATTTTATTGAAAATAGACATGAAATATTTTGGAGGAAGTTTCATGAAAATAAGGCTTTATAAAACTTTAAAAATCCGTTCGTTCCGTTTAAGTAAAAAAAACATTCTTCTCGTACTTTTGTCGGAAAAGTCAAAAAGCACCTCGTATGAAAAACGTCAAAAGATTCCTTTCATAATTTTTACTAAAAACTCACCGAAGGGTAAAATTGGATTTAAACAATTGTAGTTGGATGGAAATAATATTACATATTGAGGAAACAGGGATGTGAATGATAAAAATACACCCCAGTAAATACCAAAGTATAAACAATCTCGGATAAAAATGAGATTGTGATATTTCCCTTACCTTAGGTCCGACTTGCTTTGTAAGTGTCCGAACCTCCTGTATAATGATTTAAATCATGTTATTGACTTATTACAGAATCATATTCATTGTTATGATATCATATATGGTTCACTTATGACATTATATTACCCGTTCTTTTGTAAATTCCATGTTAAAGAAGCGTTTTGGGTAAAATCGTTTCATTTATCGTAGGTGTTTTGACTTGTTGTTCTTGACATCATTATTACTTATATCATGATTTACTCACTTCCAGAATATAAAATATGATTTATATATCATATATATTCAGTATATATATATATATATAACAGGTAGATAAATAAAATGAAAAACACCGTTCATGGAGACGGTAGTCCGTACGTACGCATGAACGCTGTTTTCCTTTCCTTATTGTATTGAAATGGAAGTAAGTAGATGACATATATATGTATATATATACATAAATCCAGTAGATTTATAATGTCATATATTTCATTATTATTTCTTATATATACATTATAATCATTCTTAAATGGTTAACATGGAGAATGAATCTCATCGCGTCGTGGAGACGGTAGTCCGTACGTACGCACGAGCGATGATATCATTTCTATAAATATTGAATTGAATTGGAGTGGATTATACAATATATCAGAATAAATATGATGTTGTAATAACTATGTATAGTTATTCTTTACACCATTATACCCATCCATGTAAGGTGGTGGTGGAAAATAGATTACACCACGGCGTGGAGACGGTATTCCGTACGTACGCACGCGCGGTTATTTCTTTTTCCGTAGGATGGATAGATGGTGAAATAGGGTTTTTTCATACTTATAATAACATATCAGTATATGAGTGATACTGATGTTATTACTTCATAATGAAACAACTTAAGAAGAAGAAGTGGAAGAAGAAATAAAGATGAAAGAATTGGTAACGGTAATTACCTCTTCTTTGAAGTGCCTCTTTGAGACCTCCTCTTAGGGCACTAGAATTGGTCTTTGAGGAAGACCAGAACCTCTAGGATGTTTCTAGGGAAGTGGAGAAGAAATTTTTTCAGGGGTTGGCCGAGCTTGAGTGCTCAAATTGGTGTGAGGAGGAGGGGGAAGATGTGTCCTTTTATAGGGGAGGAGAGGGGCACCTTAGGAATATCTCAAAATATTATTTTTTATTAAAGTCAAAATCGGTTTATAATGGTTCCAAAGGGTCTTATTTCGAAGCTAAAGTGGGGATGGGTCGAAATCCTATCAACCAATAGGATTTAGACAAGTTTAGGGTATTATTTTAACCTTGTCAATTAGATTTAACTCTAAGTTAATTAATTTAACTTTTACCGTGTCTTTTTGTTTTCTTTCACTATATGGTTAATACACTTACTATAACATGCCAAACGAACCCCAAATTGTTTATTAGTAATATATATATCCTTATCTAAGTCATTTGGCCGAACCTTAGATTTTTAGGAATAAAATAACAATTAATAATATAATATTTGATTTAAAAACTATTTTGTGTCAATTTTGACACTATTTGATACATGATTTTTGTGAAAATCATAAAAGAATTATATGTTCGAACCAAGTTGATTAAATCAACACTAATATATCATAGTAACCTAGAAAATTAGTGGAATTCATAAAAAGTCTCAAATTACATTTATTTTTGTGTTTATAACATCAATTATGTCAATATTTCATTAATAAGATAATTACTGCATCATCGTTGTGTCATAAATAAATTAAATTATTTGATGTCTAAAAATTACAAATAAAATACCATCATGTAGGAAATCTTTTTAGCTTTCTAATTAATATTTAAAATCGAATTTATCTTATGTATAACCCCATATTAAAAATGATTTACTTATTAAACTTTGATTTTAACTATTTTAACCTTTCTTTAAATAAATTAATAATAAATGTCCTAATCTAATCCAAGTGGGCCTAAATGGTCATATTTTATTCCTAAGTTTTTTTTGGGTCGAATTACACTTGTCCAATAGAATTAGGACATGTGTTAGGGTAATATTAATATCATATTTACCCTTAGTTACCCTATTTACTATTAACCGCGGTAAAAAAAGTAAAAAGTTACTATTCACCAAAAAATTATTTTCATTTCATTGAACCACATTTTAGTCCTTGATATTAACCGTGTCCCTCGGATTTTCGAAATTCCATTCACAGAAGCGGTAAAATTAAGTTTTATGCAAAATTCAGTTTTTAACCTACCACTTAGTAGTTTCACTATTCATCAAAAATTGATGTTTTTCAGAACAATGCCAAAATTTTATCCCAAACTATATTTCATATTTTGAATTCAAAAATGAAGTCTATTTTACCAAATTCATAACATAAAAGTTGCATTAATTAATTTTATAATTATGTCCCGCTGTTAAAACAAATAGCGTGTTTTTAAGAAACAATATCTATCAAAAGATTGACACTTGTTTATGTCTAGTTTAAATGTGAAATTACATCCAATGACCAACATTGTATTAAATTGTAAAAATATATTCTAAATATACTTTAAAACCACTCAAATTAATGATTTATCACTATTAATTATTTCGATTAAAAAAGTTGTTTTTAATTATAATTTAGTAATTTTTCACTATTCATCCGAATATGAAAGTTATCCGAAAAGTACAAAAATTTCACCTTAGGCTAAATTCGATACTCCGAATCGAAGAATGAAGTCCATTTTGAGAGTTAAAATTTCTAAAATTTAAAAAGTGGTTATTACTATTCATAACGGCTAGTTTTAATAATATTTTAATAGCATATCATTGTTTCGTGAAACTCAGGATTACGTACCACACACGCTATCGAGGAAGGTTGTGATTGCGTGTAATGCAAGGCAAGTCAAGGATGCGTGTTGTGAAAGCATCTTTTGGTGTAGCGTATAACACAAGACATTAGTAAAATAAAAAAAAATATTTTTCATAAAATCTCGGGCTGTTACAAAGACACCCCCAAAGAACCCAACAATACCCTCAAATTTCAATCTCGAGTTACCCTTTAAAAGTTATGAATTTTATAATAAAATAATTGTCACATAATTATTTTATTTGCGGCCAAAAACTTACTTTCTTTGGTGGACCTCGCTAACCCAAGGTAGTATCTGCTGAAAAATAGGATACCCTCATGAGTTCTGCGGTGGTCTCGGATTTTTAATCTGAGTTACCATTTGTGAGTTATAAGTATTTGAAAAATAAATCAACATTATTTTATTATTTTATTTACTGTTATTCCATTTTCAGGTTTTCCCATAGGGTGCCCACACCGACTAATCTTAAGTCACACCTAGGGTAAACCTGTCATCCTGAGCACAACGGGGTGCTCATATTTCTGATCCGAGAAACCATTTAAGAGTTATTCCACTTTTCATGGAAAAATGCTCACGTGTGTTTATTTAAACTTAACAAAACATCGACGAATCATTCTGGGCACTCCGACCCTCGGAATCACGAGTCGTCAGAAACTGAGGACTTGTAAAATTCCAAAGAATTTATGAAAATAATTTCCTTGAAGTTTCTCGGTCTTTACATTCCCCCCACATCAGGGCTTTACGTCCCCGTAAACTACAAATCGATCTAAGAGAACAAATGGGGGGTATTGAGCATGCATCTGAGCCTCCCGCTCCCATGTGCTATCCTGGAGGTTCCCATGCTGCCATCAAATGTGCACGAGAGGAATCAACCATCCACTCAAGACCAACTCCTTTCGATCCTCAATTTCCACTAGAACCTCCCTGAAAGTCACCCAGTCATCGATATCCAGCTCTCTATGGTCGATGCTGTGGGACGGGTCATGCACGTATCTCCCCAACTGATATACGTGGAAGACGTTGTGCACCCTGTGCAATTGAGATGAAAGGGATAAGAGGTACTCCACCTCACCTACCATGCTGAGGATATCAAATGGTCTTATGAATCGTAGAGATAAGTTTCCGCCTCGGCCAAATCTCAATAGACCTCATCAATGTGAGACTCGTAGAAAGATATGGTCTCTATCCTAGAACTCCAGAGGTCTCAACCTCCTAGATGTATGTGGAATACCCATCAAAAAGTACATGCATATCTGATCATACTTCCACTCTGGGACCTCCAAGGATGAACCAAGCCTACATGTACCTGTTGTTCTGCCTTCACTTGCTGATATGTGAGGCGTTGTGACAGAAACATTGCCACTTTCTTCTTCATTCTCGGCCTCTATTGATATCATCGGAGGTCCTGAAACATCATTGTCACTCTAGGATATACCGCTAAAGGAGAGGTGTTTAACTCCCTCGACACTTCCTCTTGAAGTGCAACTGGTACCATGGTATGTCCACTGAAGAGAATGACGGGCTTCACACCTTCAGAAAACCGATCAGGTGCCTGCCCTAAGGATATCTGAGCACGTTGTGTCTAAGAATAAATGTTCCCACACTATGCCTCCATAACTCGCTGAAGAAGTGAAGGAGTGACTGTGAGAGACTGTAGAAATGCTTCTCCATCTCTATCCACAAAAGATATCTACAACGCGTCCAGCAACTCAGTCACCTCTCCTAGCAGTAGAATGTCTGATCTCCCGCTTAGAGAATCTGCTACAAAATTCCCCTTCCCAGGAGTATAGACTTTCTCGAAGTCGTATTCCTGGTGGATCTCAAGACATCATCAATGACTTAGGTTATTTTCATTCTATGAGAATATATTCCTGAGACTCTGGTGGTCAGAGTATACATTAAAGAGTTCTCCCATAAGATAGTGTAGCCACATCTTCAAGGGGAAGTCAACTACTGCTAACTCCAAGTCATGGGTAGTGTAGATCTACTTGTGATGTCTTAACTGCCGAGAACCATACATGATCAATGCTCTCTCCTGCATCAGGACACACCCGATTCCGGTCTATGATGCATCACAGTAAACTACCTACCCAACGCCCTCCTCTGGAAGCCTCAAGATGGGCACACCAGTCTACCACTGCCTCAGCTAGTAAAAGCTATCTTGGAATCTCTCTAACCACATGAAGTTATTTCCCTTCTTCATCAACACTGAATGTGGTTCTGCAACTCTGGAGAAGTCTGGGACTAAGGTATATCTTACCAACTCATGAGTGATCGACTACACCCTATTATGTATGATTAAATACTATGTTTCCAGGGTTTTCCTTTTCACTGACCAAGGGAAACCCCATCCCAATGTTGTAGATAAACAACAACCTTGTTTCCTAATAAAATAAATCTATATATGAAATGTGGTTGCCTATTCCATACCAAAACTAATTTCGTAAGTCCTCGATGCTGCCACCAAGAGGTTCCAACCCAAAATCATGCCTCTATGGTCATATCACATCGTTTCTGTACGTGTGATCATTGAGTCTCCTCGCAAAGGTATCTCTAGAAGTGAGGGTCAATTATACAGTTTAACCGGAAAATATAGCTCTAAGACAAGATTCGTGGAAGGAAGGAATGATAGGTACTTATGTCTATTAATATGGTAGTTAGTAGTAGACACAGTTAATACCTCAAATCATTCCTAGATCCCTAGGGTCACACTCCTTGACCACATGCAGCTACGCTCTTCCTCTGCCCTCCATCTCCCTGAGCCTGGTGGGATCCACAAAAAGGGGTGGTTGTATCATATTGAAATGTACACTACCTTATACTACTCTCCTAGCTCTGCTTCTACGTCTACAGGTCTGCAGCTTCATCAGTCCTTAACACTTCCTCTTTCGGAAACATCGTGCATGCCCAAGTCACTCAAACTGGTCCCTGTTTCCTTCTTTCCCACTACTAACATTCACTGGCTGTATCCGATCAGCCAAATATGATTCAACCACAGTGGTTCTTTCTTGAACCCAAACATGAGTAGGAATCCATATAGGAAATGTGCTAGCTCTTTTGTACTTATACACACCTTGCTCAAAAGTCTGAGACCTAAGGAATTATTCTCACAATATTCATCGAGTACCAGGAATGGTTTGTATGCCTCTATGAATACTCAACTACCGACATGTCATCCTACCGAAACTATAGAAGCTGATGGGAACTCACAACCACATCCTCAAGCCAGTCCTCAGACTCCTGTGAGTCGGTATAACCTTGGAACATGAGGGGTAACTGATGCTGAAACACATGTAAGGCACTATGCCTACAAGTGTCATCTACCTGCACCGCCGGTAGTGTCTGCTGACCAACGGGAAGTGATATAGTTGGCACACTGCTCGAAGGTACCATCTCAGAAAACGATCCAAGTACCGAAACCTCATCACTATGCGGACCATCCTTATTGTCACTCATAGAAAAAGTCTATTAGATAATAAAACCATTTGCTCCACTAGTGTCTCAACTAGGTGGAAACCTTTAGGAACCGCCTCCAGCCAGTCCCCTGCTACCTAGGAATCTCTCTCACCTCGTATCCTTGGAGGCCTCTTAAACTGGAACTCGTACAATGCACTCAGTCGGCGTACACCATCCTCTAATGAGGCTGGTGGAATGTGATTCCCAATGGGTGGTTGTTACTACTTTTACACCACCCGAAGGTGACAATATAGTAAGACTGCCATACACTAGAGCCTTGTAGCTCTATGGGCCATCATCGTGTACTCTCTCAGGAACCCTAGCTGGATTTTTTCGCAGCGAAATCATGATAAGTAACAGGTGAGACACATTCAATAATTTATACCAGGTGAGCTGACTCAATGAGACCACAACGGAAACTCTTGAAACACACACCCAATCAGTGATTTCGTGCACTGAGTCAGAAATCAGAAGTCAGGGTCCTGGTTTATGGATACATCGGCCCCCACTCCAACACTGTACTCACAGGACTGAAAACCACACTAAATACTCTTAACAGTATTTCATCATAGTAAGACAGATCAAAGTCCAAAGTTCAGCAATAGAACCGACTCCTCTGATACCAATTTGTCACGACCCATCCTCGGGGCTCGTGCTATGACTACCCCAAGCCCGCCTTCTATAGGCTAGGGGCTGGCGACTAGCACCAAAGGCATAAATTGCTAATATGGGAAGGCATTTCATTTATAAAAGTAAACAAACACAATAGATTACACAACATGAAGTAAAACACTATGTAGAACTGAGTACAATGAGTGTGCTTAATGTAAAGGGTCCGATAATACAAGCCCAAGAGTAAAGTACAACTAAAAAGGGATAAAAAGATGAAAGTAAAGAGCATCTCCAAGATCTTCCTCCTGGTTCCTACCTGAAGGGTAGGTATAGATGGACACCTCCACACTCATTTCCGTCAGTCTCCTCTGTGTGTCGACTCGTCGTAAGGTCCAACTCTAGGTATCATCCAGTCGTGGCGCTCTCGAGTTCCGTTAGTGTTTTCTGTCGTCTGCATCCAACACAACGAGGTGCGGGCAAAGCCGGTGCAAGGGTGAGTATAATGATACTCAGTAGGGACCCCGAGACACCCGAAGGTCTCCCAAAATCCACTAAGGATAAACCTCAGAAGAAATATACAATCATGAAGTATCAACCAACCATACTTATGAATATGCCCTTACATGTACCTAAGTTATCATTCATAGTCCTTTTTCAAACTCTCGAGCCCATGAACAAACCAATTCCACAGAGGAAGTAATGTCAATAACCGCGATGATAATGGTTTAAGACATTACTCATATCACATAGGTATCCCACAATTTTAGAGAGATATAGATGATCATATGTAGCCACAATTTCATCTAATCTCTCAGAGGTACACAGGATACCGGACCAGCTATGTTGTCGGACCCACACAGGATATAGGCCAGCTATAACGTCTAAGCTATCAAACCCACATAGGATACAGGCTAGCTATCTTTTATAAGCTATCAGACCCACACATGATACATTCCAGCTATCACTTCTATGATGTCAGACCCACATAGGATACATAACAGATATTCTAGAGTGATTGAAATGATCAAATTTAGTCACTGATTCATCTAAGCTATCGGACCCACATAGGATACATGACCAGCTACTCTGTCAGAACTATCAAACCAACATAAGATTTCGGTACATTTGTCATCTTCATCGAACACACGGAGGATTCCATTGCAGTATTTGTCATAGTCATAGCCAGCTCTAGGGTTACGACACACATCATGCTCGATTCTAGGAGGGTCTGATCCTCGAGAAAGGGGATGTCGATACATCAACTATCACAAAGTCCTGATTTTATGTATCCCAATGTTCGGTTTCATCAAAAGAATCAAAACGCGACAGAGGGCTTGTCAATCCGATGCTCGGTCTGAGAGTTATAGGCTTTTCTATTCCATGGGCCCGATTGGATTTACGCTCGATCTAAACCCGACCATTTACAATGTCTTACATAACTCACTTAGAGTATTGCAGAAGGACCTCCTCGTCGCAAGGGTCCCAGTGCAGCAGACGGCGCGTCAATCAGAGGTGCGGTCTAGAAGTAATTCACATGTAAGGGAAACAGGCTCGACCCATCAGGCATAGTGGGTTGGCGGATCAGTGGGTCAGACCCCGCTGGGTGTCGGTCCGGCCTGGTGGGGCACATCACACTTGTGGACCCGGCCCATGGAGCGATCCGGTCTGGTTAGCCCGGTGGCACCGAGCGGCGCCGCCTCTCCCTGCCCGGCCGGATGAAGCCAGCCTGTTTTGTCTGGTGGGGGCAGCCCACATAGCACGCCCGTGTCTCTACCACGTGGTGCCATGAAGTGTAGTGGGTCTTCATCCAGGCCGGTAGGTGTCCAACATGTTCTCTAGCGAGCATCCCGTGGTTGCGGGCCGTGGTATCCCCATTGTGTGGTGCCTGCGGGTGCCGCGATTCCTCTGCCTGGCCGGCTGTAGCCGGCTGGTTCACTCTGCCCAAGACACTTGAGGTTGTAGCCTGCATCTCCTTCGCGCAGCACCTGGGGGTGCCGCGCTCCACCAGCTCTTCCGATAGTAGCCGCCAGTTCATCGGCCCGAGCGGCCCGTGGATGTGGTCCCTGGTTTTCCTCCACATGGCCGGCGTGCGGTTGCCAGTTCCGGTCACTTCCGCCTCTAGTCTCCTTCACCTCTTTTGACCACCATAGCCTTCATGGTCGCGACCTCCTTCATTCGGTGCGGTGCGACGACACCAAGCCCTACCAGCTCCACCTCCATTCTCAACACAAGAAAGAATCAACAGATAGTCGTCGGGCCGTGTTCGTTCGGCCCGCGCCCTCCGCGTTAGGTGATAACAAAAGGCCAAAGACGAACCAAGGAATACATCAAGAATGAGGGTATAATTTTATTCCAATTAAAATTATACAAAACCCCCTACCATGATTCGAAATCTACTCATTGAAGACCATGTCAATTCATTGACGTCGGAATGCATGCGATGAGGAAGCGTCGTTGTTAGCGACGTTCTTCACGGGCATCATGTTCTCTCTTGATGCGGAGGAAGAAGAAGGAAGACGATCATTCCTTGTGGGTGTCTCCTCATGTTCTTGCCCTGGTTGAAGAAGTTGAAGAGATGTTCCTCGTCGTGAGGATATTGTTCCTCATGTTCTTCGTTGGAGTTGGTGATGTCCTCCAAAAGCTCCCCTCCTCTCCTTTGTTCTCCCAACAAGGTTTATGCCAACCAAATTAACAGAATGTAATTTCTTCTTTTAATGTTTGCAATATAGATTCAAAGATTTCAAAAACTCGAATAAATTATGTTATTAATTAATTGAGTTGGAACCTTATTGAGAGAAGGTGGAAGGTTTAAAATTTTAAAAGGGGAGAGGTGGCCTCATTAATTCAAAGGGGAGTCCAAGAGTTACAAAGGGGGTTTAAAGGGAGTTGAGGGGTTTCGGTTCGTGTGGACCCCACCCCTAGTTATATGCTCCTAAGGGAGTTTAGGGTGAGGTTCGACCCACCCCAAACATCCATAGAGAGACTTTAACCATCTATCAAATAAAAATGTGTTGCACACACATTTTTATTTAATTTCTAATTTTAAAAGTAACCCCAGTTTATAAAATTAATCCTTTATAAAACACAACTACAGTATAGGTCCCCTTAAGAGAATATCGACGTTTCAAGTTCATCGGTGTTCTCAGATTTCAATTCTGAGAACCGGTTCAAATTATAGAAACACCCACACGTACGTATACTAAACGTACCTGAACAAAACGTTAGAAAAAATTATTAACAACCTCCCTCGACCCACTACTGTTGAGGTTAGTCTCTGCTTAGGTGAAAAACTCCCCAAATAACCCAATGGTACACTCAGATTTCTAATCCGAGTTACCGTTTAAATGTTATAAATTTTACAATAAAATAATTGTCACTTAATTATTTTATTTACGGCCAAAAACTAACTATCTCTATTGGCACTCGTCGACCCATATCAGTATCTTATTAAAGAAAGGATACCCTCACTAGTTCAGCGGTGGTCTCAGATTTTTAATCTGAGTTACCATTTCTGAGTTATAAGAATTTGAAAAATAAAACAACATTATTTAATTATTTTATTTATAGTTATGCCATTTTCGGGTTTTCTCATAGGAGGCCCTTGCTGAAAAAAATTATGTCATGCATAGGGTAAACCTGTCATCCTGAGCGCAACGATGGCCTCATATTTATGATCCGAGTAACCATTTAAGTGTTATTACACTTATTTAGGAAAAATGTACACACACATTTATTTAAGCTTAACAAAACGTCGAAGGATCATTCTGGCCACTACGAGCCCCGAAATCACGCGCCGTCAGAATCTGCAGACTCGTAAAATTCCCAAGAATTTATGAAAACAAAAATTGAAATTTCAGGGTCTTTATAAATGTAATTTTTCATGTTTGTGAGTATCATTTTTGATATGATAAAACATTAATACTAAGAGAAATTTTGATATTTCGAAAGAGTAAAAATTGATTTTTCAAAATATCATTTTGATGAAGAAGAAAATATTTGATGATGATAGAGCTTTTATAACATGCTCAAAACATCATTATACATTTATGATACAATGTATAATCCAGGAATGATATTATAAAATTCATTCAATATATAAATGAGAATTTTTATATATTTTTGAATATAAAATGAAAATATTTTGAATTTTATATTGGAGATCAGAATTGATAATTAAAATGATAATGTGTGAGCTATAAATCAGATTTCTAATGAATGAAAACACCTAAATCATCATGTTATTCATGATGAAAATATATATTAATCTAATATTAAATATACCCATAGAATTAATATGTTTAAGTGGTTCGGAATAAAAAACATAGAAGCATCAACTAAGATACTATAGAATATGACCTCTATAATATGATTATGTTAACTAATATAGTTTTACAGATGTTCACTAATGATCGAAACATCTAAAATGTTTTTTTTTTAACCATGATGAATGAATTTTATTATCTAATATTAAATATGGGGATGGAGGGATAAAATTTGATATGATCTCTAAAAATCAAATAAAAACAATAAATGTCGTTCCTGATAATTTTTTTTGGTAATCCTGAAAATTAGTTGATAAGATAGTTGATCCTAATTGATTAGTATATCCTAAATACGGTTATCCATAAATATAAAAAATTTGAATATTAATATGACATTCCATTATTTTTGTATAGTTTATTGATGATCCAATAAGTGTTTAGTGTGAATATTTTATGCTACAATGAAGTGATTCAAGACTCAAGAAGAATTTATAGTTAAATTTCCCTAAATTTGTTATGATTGTTCATGATATCTGTTATTCACTTGAGTAATCTTGGAAATATGAATATACATGAATCTTTTAGTGAAATTATGAAGAGTTTTCTATAAGGTAAAATGATAATTACAATTGGATGGAAAATCATTCTATTTTACTACAGACAAGCTGTTGAAGAACAAAGTAAAGAGAGATCGTTGGATACACCAACACACAAAATGTTGAAGATAATGAGATAATAATTTATATTTATTTAAATAGACAATATATATTACAATTATATGGAATTTATTTTTGGGTGAACTATATATAGAATAGAAAATAAATGCGATTTTATGTTGGATAGAAATGTATGACTAAATGTTATAAATCAATATATAATCTACAATTTCAATTAAAATAGAAGATATTTATCTTGTTCTGCCAATGATTGTTCCTGAAAAACCTCAAACCCATAATTTTTTATCCAATTATAAGAAAACCTTCATTAAAAATAGGCACTGATATCATGTGTGATGACAAAATACATTGATATTATTATTTGACAAAATTTATATGAATTAAACATTAATTCTCAAAAGATTCAAAAACATCTAATATTGTAAGTTTTATAATTCATTATGATCACTTATATAAATCATATTTCTATATACATGTGAAAATATATACACAGTTAAACCCCACTAGACCACCCCTTTGACTATACATAGATTTTACTCATCTTCACAACCTATGGAAATGAAAATATAGAACGGGGAGAGAGAAAATTCTTAGTATTGGAAAAAATATCAACATATCACTAGACATTAGAATATACAGATTTGATACTATAGAATAATGAGAATAATAACTTATCAGAAAGATCATGGAAGAATATGATTTTTATACATGTCATGGTAATGGGATTGGTAATCACAAATGAAATTTCTTACATTAAATAGTATTTTAATATGATAAGAATGACAAATCCAACATAATTATATCCATATAAAATACAAAATTTGAGAAAATTATATTAGAAATCACAGTGTAGTGGATTTTGAATCAATTCTTTCTTCTCATAGTGGATTTAAAATCACGTCATATATCTCATAATACACTTGGAATAACTTATTTTTTAACATAATAAATAATAAAGTGAGGCCTATTTATTTTGGTGGATTAGGTATCATAAAATATTTTTTATAGTGGATCATGCATCACAACCTTTTTATCATATTTGAGTAAACATCATTCTTCAATTACAATAATAATATTATGAGATGTAATGAATTACCAAATTTATTATAAGGTACTATTGGAACAACCCACCACATAATATTTTCCCATATATATATATATATCTGTTTGTGTGTGTGTGAAATTAGAAAATAAAAAAATAATTCATTAAAAATGTCATAATTTAACCATGTATAGGATATGAGCTTCATGAAATTATGTTCATTGAAATTTCACAATCCATATAAAGAATAGAGAAGGATATTGGGATTAAATATATACCTAGTGAAATGTGATGATAATAAATTAATGTTAACATATATGAAAAACACTATTTTTTGTTATCAGGATAACTGACAATGGAAAAAATGTTTAAAAAACCCTTTTACAAATATATGAAAAATATTTAAAATTATTTCATTAAAACAAAATAATTTTAGCTTGATATTTTTTATTATACTTATTCATTAAAACCAAATAAAATTCATGGATAAAAAATTTATATTAGAATATTGGATTTAAAAAATATTCATTCATTTGACATATATCATTGTATCCTTCTTTCTTTAAAAAAATATTTTATAATCTATCTTAAAATTTAGAAATAATTTTAAAAAAAATCATTTAATATAAAAAATATATAAAAAATTTAATTTAATTGAATAATTCATAAAAATAAAAACACTTTATAACGTATTTGGATACATGGATTGAAATATTCAAAAATCTGAATTCGTATAAGGGTGAAAAAATATATAAATTATTTTTTAAGGAATTTGTATTATATTTTTTTAAAGGGATGTTGTATGTAACATAAATTTTTTATAAAACAATAATATAAAAAACATTTAAAAAAAATTCATTAATTATATTCAGTAATTTTTCCTTTGAAAATAAATTTTTGTTTTCCAGATGAAATGTGTAATGGATTCCAAAATATATAAATATAAATGGGAATCCTCTTTTATTATTTAAAATACCATTTTTTAAAATCCATAACCTATGCAGGGTGATATATATTAATTTCCAAAAGTAAAAATATAAATATTATTATCAAATTGAATAATTCAAAAAAAAATCCAAAAAATTCAAACCTTTTATTGGAAGGTATAATATGGATATAGATAACAAATATCTGTAAAATAAAATTGGAATTATTGTTAACAATTTCATTAATTTATGAGGAATAAATTAATCTAGGTTGTAGATTTAAATAAAAATTGAAATTTTACCTAGATATATAATAAGTGTTAAATATTCAATCATATTGTAGAATTAATGAATCATATATATATGATGTTATAGAGGAAACTTTTTAACTCCAAGAATTTTTGTTTCAATTAAGATAATCCCTAACAATTTCTTTATACAATGAACTAAAAAATCATGAAATATACAACATAAAATTAATTTGTCTGTAAATTTTATCTAATGACTAATATTATAATAATACAACCATGGTATGTTTCCCATTGAATGTTTTGTACGTGGTGGATTTTTAATTATTCTTGAAGAACAATAATCGAAATGAGAATCTGATAAGTATTTAAAAATATTTTAGTAGAAATCCATTAAAATGGTGATATTGAAATTATAAATTAAACACCATAAAAAAATATTTAATCATAATATATATGTAATATGGTGAATAAAAACCATTAAATAAAATTAGGTGAGGAAAGCATGTATCAATAAAGGAAATTTAGATGAAACAATCACACATTATATTTCCCATTAGTTGAACATGATGCATATTTCTGTGTAAAAATTATTGCACACATAATCAGTTATTTAATAATCATATACATGTATATTATCTTCTAAACTATTCAATTATATATATTTATTACACACTATGTAGATTAATAATTTTAATTTCCTTATTAAGTTATTATTTTTATGTGTGCATACATTGTAATGTTAATGTTGAACTGCAGTAATTGATTCCACATTCATCAATCCTAAATTAGTTATGGTACTATAATATAACAATTATGATGACTTATCTAGTTATAATATCATTCCATGAATGATTTTGGTTATGTATCATTGATTTAAAATAGATGGAATGCTTATCTATGTAAATTTTAACGAATAAAGGGTCGTTTTATAACATAACTTTATATCTTAATAAATAATCATTTTAATATTAAACAAAATATAATTTTATAATATACATATATTAGTTGTATTATTAAATTTCTCTAATAATTCAATGATATTGAAAAATTGTATTGATCGTAGTCATCAATCTAAACAAAACCAAAACATTCTATAATTGATTGGTGAGTTTGGTTAATAATCTGATTTCCCTGGAATATTTCCATTATAAAAATAGATTAATTATATATTTTATATATTTTAGGGTGTTGAATGATAATTTAAGTGATTTGGATAATGATATATAATGTTGATATATAATAAAATAGGAGCTTTTATGCAAGATGTCTACATCACAAACACAATTGTAGAATTAAAATTCCCTATAGAACTAAAAGAATTTATGAATTAGTTAATATTTTAGAAATAATATTAATTTTTTATATTTAATTATTGTAAAATTAATATCCCATTTGAACCACAAATGTTCGGTAGTTATTGTAAATGATTCGTACTACAATTGGAGTAGGTGGTATGTATGTAACACAAGATTCATTTTCATTTCTGGAATAGCTAGGAAAAATGTAAAAATGGTTATCCCAAAAGAATAATAATATTTGAAAATACATATTATAATTATTTTAATTTATGTACAATGTTAAATTATATTAATATGATTTATATGAATAAATAATTGATAATAATTAAATAATTATTAATATATATTTATCTCACTCTTTAGAAAAATTCATTATAAAATTTGATAAATGCTATGATAGGGGATATTATGATAAGAATAAAACAAATTATAAAAATATATAATTTATATGGGGTTATTTGGTAATGTTTAGTTCAATATAAGTGGCATGTAGTAACTCCCCATGCTTTTGTGAAATATTTTTTTTAAAATTATTTTAAATTTATCAAAATGATTAATTTCACACAAAAATTAATATTGATTTTTTATATGAATGAACAAACACTTTCATGAATTATAAGAACACCATGTCATGTTTACACTACATAAAAAACTAATATTTTTTGTGGTACACACAACACTATTTTTAGATTGTATTACACACAGTACATAGTCCCTTCGACAACATGCATTCACAACAAAAAAAAGGCATATTACCACAGTTCAAAATTGTAGCAATAGGCCCCAAATACGAGGATATATCATACGACCATGATTTTTGCCCAATGTGGCTGCTATAACCATGGTTGTAGGTCCAACATACATCCATGGTTTCAACTCTGGATATAGTAGCATATTGCTAGGGTTCTCAAAACTGAATCAATATCCCTAAAAAAGTGCCACTGTGGTAGTTGACCAATATCCGTGGTTTAAACCGTTGATATAGGAAGCTAATTCCACAGTTAAAACCATAGATATATCATCAGTAATCCATGGTTATAGCCTCAGTAACCTGTGGAGATAGCCTAATTACAAAATGCCACCAGCATGTTTCAATCCATGTACCTCCCCATTACAAACCAGAATACTCACCACTACAACGCATGGTAATTAAAGTATATATATAAATATATTATGATATATATATATATATTAATATAAACTAGGAGAATATCCTCAAAACATAGTTGGTAGGTCTTCCCACCAAAATTTTTGTGGGTATTTTTTCCCACGGAAGCACTGGAACCCTACTGCCAATGTTTTGGACCACTAAGGCTATAGGCCACCAAATAGTGGTTATAGCCATGACTTACAGCGACAATATTCAAAATAGTGGAAATATGCCACGAATAACCATTATACAGCCATAGTTTTGAAATAGTGGATATAGGTCATAGAATCATTTCTATAGCCACATATAGCAACAATTTTAAAACTATAGCTATATGTCCATAGCAGTAGCCTCGTTTTCTATTAGTGATTAAACAAAATACTGAGTTTTACTGAAAAAATATATTAATTATAACATCTCGAATCCCTATGCCACCCAAAAGTTCCCCGAACCTAGTTGGTCAAATAACATCATGTGTATTTCCCTGAATGCGAGAGGTTTCTTACATGAAGACAAAGTCAATGTGTTTTTATGGAAAATATATTCCCTCATTGGAAGAGAGTAAACATTGAAAAAAATAGTAAACAAATGTTGAAATAGTAATACCACACAAGTAAATAGTGGAAGAATAATAGAAAATCCAACATAAGAGACAATATATATATGATTCATGGAATTATAAATCTAAGAAAACATCCAAACAAGTCACAATTCTGGAACGAAATTCTGAAACCAAAGTATAAAATAAACATGCAAACTCTAATAGATTCACATGATTTATCTTGAACCCATTCTCTATAACTCCAATATAAATCAAGTACCTGATGAGGAAGGTCTCTAGACCTTATCTATACCTACAAAAAAATATTCTTTTTGGGTCCAAAATGTGACAAAAATTTGGTTTGAGATGAATCCGAGTATGAATCCACCAAACTATTTGTGCCTAACTATAATTAAATATATACAGCAGGTAATATATAGAAATAAATCAATAAACTAGGAAATACTCAATTGTAAGAAACCCTAATGTATTCAATTATATTCATTTACATTTATTATTCATCCTTTGAATATGTAATATTGGTATCTAGAGTATTCTCTATATCCAGCTATGTAATAGTAAGAAAATAGCTATCTCAGAAGACAATCTAAACAATATTGTACGAATGAGTCAAAGCATGTGCTTTGGCTTAGTAGACTCGTCCCAATAATTCAATTATTTAGAATCATTAAATGTCGACCCTTTGGGAAGCTCTCTCATTCAAACCATTTGTCCTAACATATCACTAATCATTTACAAATGACCAACATGGTAGCTCTCACATTCAATACCCATGGTTCAACATGTAATAAATATATTATAAATTACCTCACATTCACCTCTCACCATTAATACCCCTAGGTAAACATAACATCATTAAATTATAGAAAACATATTGGGTATCTCTCACAATCAAAACCCCTGGGTCAACATAATAGAAATAAATTATAAACAACATCATGGGTACCTCTCACAATAAATTCCCTTGGGTCATCATAACATAAGGTAATTATAAACGACCTACTGGGTAGCTCTCTTTTAGGATGGTATGTGACTGAGTATGATATAATCTATAATAAAAAACGTAGGATCGAAATAAGAATGAGATTCTCAGATACAATAGGGGGTTAATTGTACCATTTAAAAATTCCCTAAGGAAATTTTTAGGATGGTTATATCTAACAAGGTTAAACAAGATAATTCACAAGGCCTCTGTGAGTTCTAAAGACTTGTTAGATTCCGGAAAAGTAATTCCGAAAAAGAAACATAAAAAAAGATACAAAGATTATGATTATAACTTAAAGCGTATATAATTTATCTATATCAGAGTACACCTATGAGTAAGTATAAGAAAGTTTACTTTCCATAACAATAGAAAATGAATTGAAAAAAAAATATAACAAAAACAAGAAACAATTAATAAGTCTTTTAACCCAAAGAGAAGGGTATCCAACAACCTTAGATAAAGGTCCCTTGATTTATACTTTCAAGAATGTCTGTCTTACCCACACCAGGGTATGCCCTCGATATTAATATCAGATACCGTATTGCTATCCCCACAAGCCCTCAACTATCAGGTAGTCAACACCTCTATCTTCCTCAGCAAGGAAGCCCTAAACTTCAAGGTGTTGGAACCTCTGTCTTCCTATCCCAGGAAGCCCAATATTGTACACAGAAATAATCGGAGTTGCACGAAGAAAATCTGCACAAGGAAATGTTTGAACAAGCAGTTCAAACATTCTCCACAATGTTTGAGAGTTGATAAGTTCCTATCTCTCTAGAAATCACTTCAAAAAGTTTTGATCACCAAAATTACAAAATTTCCAACTATTCTGAGCATGTTCAAATGACTTCCTATTAATTTGTGAAGCTCCAACAATCTTCTCCCTCCTCCAATGGTAATATTTCTCCTTGAATTTCTGAGGGACCTGTAAGGGTGTCACTCTAACAACTGTTAGTTGATAACTGAAAGCATGAAATCATTTTATATTAGAACAAGTGTAAGCATAAGTAAAAATTAAGTTCAGAATGAATGTAAATAAACGTTCAGTATGTAAGAAAAGTCAGATAGTTTGAAGTCTAACTAAAAATAGAATTGGGAGTCTATAATAAAGTGATATTTGGATTCTTTTTTATAGGAATTCGGAACCTGAATTCTATTTAATGTCGGAGTCTGAATTTCAAAGCAATTCGGAGTCTGGATTCTCGGGAATACTGAACCTAAACTTAAAGAGTTCCGAGTCGAACTCATAGAAGTTCTGAGTCGAACTCATTGAAGTTCAGATTTGAACTCATTGATGTTTAGAGTCGAACTCATAGATGTTCGGAGTCGAAATCATAAAATTTTGAATTCAAACTCATAGAAGTTCCGAGTCGAACTCATAGAAGTTCGTAATCAGAATTCAGAGTGGATCTTTATGAGAGTTCGTATCCAGAATTTGGAGTGGAACTTCATTAGAGTTCATATTTAGAATTTGGTGTGGAACTTCATGTGTGTTTGTATTCAGAATTCGGAGTGGAACATCATGAATGTTTGTATCCCGAATTTGGAGTAGAATTTCATTAGACTTTGTATCCAGAATTCGGATCCTAAAACAGAATGCTTCATGACTAAGAATAATACGATTCCGAGGTTTTAGATATGAATACGAATTTTACACTTAAGAGAAATATTGAAATGAACAATGAAAATAAGGTAGGGGTAAATTTCCTTTGTGAATGAAATTTTCCTTATGGAAGTAAAACATGGGTAAAATGAAATTTTCCTTATGAAATGGTGTCTGTGATTTTCAAAACATGAGGAATGGTAAAGTCACAAGGAAACCTTGATGACTTATCAATCTCCCCCATAAATGAAGGAATGGAAAAAGTCATAAGGAAATCCTTATTGACTCAAAAATCTCCCCCTTTCTGGAAAGTACAAACATCCTTATGAAAAAGAATGTAATGACTTAAAATTTTTTTCTAAACATGTAGTTAGAGCTTATCTCCATTTTTTATGATCAATGGTGAATAATAATAACTCCTCCTTAGGATTTAAAACTCTAAGGATCATATTATATATTTCTAGAATGAGAGATTTTATTTGAATGAAGAATCCATAATGAGAACTTCCCCTTAATTAAGGATAGTTCTACTTAACATAGAAATTTTTATTCTCCCTATTCAGTTCTTTTTTCCTTCTCCCCCTTTGTGATTTTGAAAAAGAATTTGAGGGAATGGAAAAACAATAAAGTACCTGAAACATTAGTAAGGCATACAAACAATACAAACAACCAAAGTTTTCATTAATATTTAAAGGATTTTTATAAGGAAAAATAAAACAAAATATCAGATTGGTCTATTTGTCTTCTTTTTCTTTGGGGATTAGCTTCGTCAGAAGTGTTTTCAGTTTCTTTAGGTATTTGTGGTCCTACATAGCTTGCTTCTCTAAGACAATGATCATTTCTTCATAAGATTTTAGTTCCTCAGACTATGCCTTAAGAACTTCATCCTGCATTACATGATTCTCTTTAATCTCAATCCAGAGATCTCATTCCATTTTTCAGCATTGAGAAACATAGTTAAGCTTCCAATTCAGATCCTTCACTTGTTGATTCAGAATTTTATTGCTCAATGTTTAGCTATTCCTGAAGATTCTTCATCTTGGAATCCTCAGTATCAAAATCCTTTTTCACGTCATTCTGAAATGTATCAAGCTCTGTCAAATCCTCATTGATTTTCTCTGACCATAAAGTCATTTTACTACAAGATTTACTATGGACCTCATAATTAATATGAAAATTTTTGTGATTAGCCTCAATCTTCACACATTTACCCATCATCATGGATATGGATTCTGAATTTTGATTTATGTTGTGCTGATGCATCTGGCACCTAGAGTCTATTGTAGGAATGATACGAATTGTATCCATGAATTTATTTAGAGACCCGACAATAAAATCGTGTCCCAGTAAAGATGAATCCGAATCCGACATCTTGTTAGGTGATTGTTCTTAAATTTCCACAAGATTTCTTTTAGAAGAGTGTCCATCATGCATTTTCTTTATGATATCATTCGTTTGGGTGTCCATGAGCACTTTCATACCCTTATCAACTTTCAAAATGTCTTCCTCATCCGGAGATTCTTCCTCACATTCAGATAGTTGAACTATCTTGTCTTCATCAGGTTTTTCTTCTCTACTCCTTCCTAAATAATGTTATATTCATAGCTTTCTTCCTCAGATAAATCATTCTCTTTGTCTTCCTCCTTGTATTCATCTTTCTTACCATATTTCTCATCTCCCTTTCCTGGCGTGACAACCTTTGAGGAATCAGCCTCAGATGTTCGGAGTGGTAATATTTCTAATGGATTTTTATTTTACTGATAATCATTAACTTGTTTATTAAGATCATCTTAATCACCACTATCTTCTTCTTCTTCTTCTTCTACTTCCTCTTCTTCTTTTACTTCTTCAACAACTTCTTTATCTTTATAATTTTCTAGAGTGACAAAATTCATCCCCAACGGTTCAGGTAAATTTTCAACCAAGAAAGACTTCAGAATGGGAATATTCTTGGAGGCTATTACTATGTCTTTAAAGAGGGATTGTACAACTTCAGTCTCATAAATTTTCTTCTTCATCTTTTTCTCTTTTTCTACCTTCTCAAGGTATTCAGAAGTCTTCTCCCTTAATGACTTGGCTTCAGCAGGGTCCATTCCGAACTAAGGTTCCCCTTATTTTCTCATTTTTTTTATTTTCCCTCCGCTTCACAACCACCTCATCCAGATACGCTTTCTGTTTCTTCAGTTTGGGAGGTGCGGATTGATCTTCATTAGCTTTAAGAGTTTTATATGTCTCCTCCACTTTATTCATCTTCCTTTTCATTCCGGACTTCTTGGATGGTTCATCTTTCTCTACATTTTTCTAGAACAGCTTCTGTGTGCTCTTATGGTAGATCATAGATCTCACCTATCTGTTTTGAAAAATAAACTTTCATCCTATTTAAGGTGTCATCACTAATTATCATGACCTTGAAATTTCATGGTTTGGAGGTGAAAGAAACATTGGAAGAATCAAGACACCGAATAATAAGCATGGAGAAAAGAGAAGGATACATAAAAATGTCATCTTTCAAATTCCCATTCATTATGTTCTGAATAGTAATAAGGATGTTCCTAATCAAAATGATATTTCTTAGATTTACCATAAAATCCAAGATGTAAATATCATTTTTCTTTAAGTTATCGTTGTCACCCTTTATTGGTATGAAAAACCCTTGAACCCACAAATGTAAAATCCAGTTGTTGGGGGATTGTTGGGAAATCTTTTTTGTTTTTTCATCTTTGAGCATAAGGAATTCCATATCCTTACCTCGCTGAAACTTCCTTGCACATCTGGTAGCTTATGGGAGCAGAATTCTGCATTACAATCACATGAGAGCCCCAACAAGCTCACTACCTTGGTGTAAGAAAGGTTTTAATTCTTTACATAGCTCTTAAAGGTGAACTTTACTATGCCATCCTATTCATAGAAGGACACAAACTCAAAAAATTCTATAAACAAATCAGTATAAACAACATCCTGATCCCCTGACTTCGATACGCAGAAATATTCCCATCCATTGATCATAATAGTCATAAATATAATAGAATCATACTTACTAAATAATTTCCAATAGACCATCCTATCCCTGTAGACTAACCAACTTGATATTGTCATCATAGTATATATTTCTTGAGAAGATGATTCTACAGACATTCGGAATGGAGGAGAACTGAAATATTCGAAACGGTCTTAAGAAGGAAGCGAAAAATTTCAAAATGCGAGATCTTGAAATCGATGTGGGACAACCATCGGGGGTCCCCTTTATATAGGCGATGGTGTTAAAATTTTAACTTCCAAAACAAATAAAATGGTTGAAAAAATCTCAGATCTGATCTCATAGTTTTAAACATACCCACAAGGAAATATTGAATTCGATATTTTGAGGTTTTAAAAACTTTTGGATTTAAGAAAAAATGAATCTGAAAAATATTAAAAATAAAGGAAATTATCAGCCAGTAAAAGTTTCTATGAAAACATATGTAAGGAAAACATACCTTTCATATTGGGTAAGAAGATTATTCGTAATAGGTGATATTCTTCTTGAAGAAAATTTGACTAAGAAAAACTCACTAACAAAAAGTTTTACTGAAAAAGCAATGACTACCAAAACTCAATAATGAAAAATTATGAGTACGGAAACTCCCGTTATGAAAATTCCCATTATAAAAATTCACATTACGAAAATTTCTAGTACGAATATTTTCATTAAAACAAATTTCGAAAAAATTAGAAAAGAGATGTACTACCCCTATGAAAATGAGTTTATTAATGTTAGGAGAATTGTTTAACAAATATTTAATCAAGGAATATTGCCTTAAGATTATCATTCCTAACTTTTGTTTAATGTATTAAAATATATCAGAAGGTAATGATTTTGTGAAAATTTCATCATGTTGATCTTACGTTCTGATAAACTGAACAATGATATCTCTTTTTAGTGTGTGACCCTGAAAATAGTAATGCCAAATATCTATGTGCTTTGAATGAGAGTGATTTGTAGGGTTTTTTCTAAAGGGAATGGAATATGTGTTATAACACAAAAATCGAGTCTTAGTAAAACTCAAGCCATATTCTGTAAGCGTGTGTTGCATCCACAACAATTGAGCACAACAACTTCTATCTACTACATATTCAACTTCATTAGTGGAGAGTGATATTAAGTGTTGCTTCATTCATGACCAAGAAACTAATAAATCTCCTAATAAATGGCATGTTCCAGATGTACTCTTTCTATCCATTCTACATCCACCAAAGTTAGCATCTGAAATACTATTTAAAACAAAATCTTTTCTAGAAGTCTAAAATAGTCATAGATACATGATTCCCTTTATGTAGCAAAAAATTATTTTCACTGCCTTTAAATGAGATTCCTTAGGATTGGATTGATATCATTCACATAAGCATAGTGAAAACATTAAGTCTGGATGACTGGTTGTCATGTATAGTAAGCTTTCTATCATACCTCTAAATGATGTTTGATCTACTGGTTTCACAACATCATCAAGATCAAGTATGTTTGAGGGACAAATAGGAGTACTTATACCCTTTGTACTATCATATCCATACTTTTTAAGAAGATATTTAATATACTTATATTGGGATATGTAGATTCCTTCTTGTTTTTGAGAAACATGAAATATAAGGAAAAATGTTAACTCACCCATCATACTAATTTGAAAATTTGATTTCATTAGATCCACAATGGAATCAGTTGAAGATTGCTGATTTGAACCAAATAAAATTTTATCAACATGAATTTGAATAATCGAAACATTTTTCTTATCTTTATTTATTAAAATATTTGGATCTGCATTTCCATTAACATAGTTATTTTGAAGCAAAAATCTTGTAAGTCTATCATACCATTCTCGAGGGGCTTGTTTAAGGACATAAAAAACTTTGGTAAGTCTAAAAACATGATCAGGATGTTTTCTATCTTCAAAGCTAGGAGGTTGTTCAAAAAAAACATCCTCTTGAACAAAAACATCAAGGAAAGCACATTTTACATCCATTTGAGAAACAATGAAATTGAATAATGCTGCAAAGGAATGTAAAATACGAATAGATTCCAGTCTATCTACTGGAGAATAGGTTTCTTCATAGTATATTCCTTCATTGTTGATTATAGCCTTTATCAATCAATCTAGCTTTATTTCTTACGATGATTCAATTATTATCACAGTTATTTCTGAAGACCCATTTTACGCCAATAACAGATGTTTCCTTAAGTCTTTCAATCAGGTTCCAGACATTATTCCTTTCGAATTTATTTAGTTCATCTTGCATGGATTTAATCCAATCATAATCACCTAAAGCTTCATCAGTACTTCTTGGTTCAAATTGGGAATGGAATGCTAGATGCTCTACTTCATTTCTTAAGGAACTTCTGGTCCTTATAGGTTGATTCAAATCACCAATGATTCTATCAATGGGATGATTCTTTATAAATGAATGATTTGGGTTTTGTAAAACATGTTCATCAACATATGGAATGAAATCTTCTAGAGTAAATGTTTCAGAAGTATCTTCTTGAACATTTTCCTTATCAAAAGTGTTTTCTATCAAAGGATGATAATCTTTTTTTGAAAACACATCCGAGGATGGAGGTTGGGGTTGTTTAAAATAAAAAGGATCAGTTTCATCAAATTTTACAAGTACTGTTTCATCAATAGTACAAGTTTTTTGTTGAAAACTCTATAATCCTTAGAAGTTGTGGAGTAGCCTAAGAAAATTCCTTCATCATATTTTGGTGTGAATTTGTGTAAGTTATCTTTAGTATTCAGAATGAATACCTTGCATCCAAAAACCTTAAAGTAGTAATGTATAATTTTTCTACCATTCCATATCTCATAAAGAGTTTTTTTAAGAAAAGGTCTAATTAAAACTCCATTTATAGTGTAACAAGAAGTACATACAGCTTCAGCCAAAAAATAATTACCTAGATAATACTCACTCAACATGGTTCTAGTTATCTATTGAAGAATAATATTTCTTTTTTCAACAACACCATTTTGTTTGGGTGTTCTGGGTGCTGAGAAGTTGTGAGTAATACATTTTCTACTACAAAAAGTTTCAAAATCAGAATTTTGAAATTCTCCTCCATGATCACTATGAATCGTTTTCAATGAAAGGTTTTTCTCAGTTTTGACTTGGGATCTAAAAATTTTGAAATAGGAAAAAAATCATAATTCTTTTCTAGAAAATAGACCCATGTAAATCTAATGTAATCATCAACCAAAACAAATACATAGTACATGCCCCCAATACTTCCATATTGTGTTGGACCAAAAAGATCCACATACACTAGCTGTAATGCATTAGTGGTTAAGACTTAACCAATTGATTTAAAACAAGATTTGTGTTGCTGACATATTGACAAGGTTCGCAGACTTTTGAAGAGTCAATTCTAAGCTCCGGTAGATCCTTAACTAAACCATTCTTAGAGAGTTTGCATAATTTTCTAAGGTTACAATGTCCTAACCTTCTATGCCAAAACCATGAATGATCTTCCATTACACTAAGGAAAGGTAAGTCTTTGCTCCAAATGTCATCTATGATTAGTCTGTAAACATTCTCTTGCCTATAGGAAAAAAGAATAAAAACTTCATTGGAATTGTGTACTAGGATTTTCTCATTCCTAAAATTCACATGATAACCTTCATCTCATAACTGACTTACGCTAATGAAGATGTTCTTAAGACCTTTTACAAATAAATAATTTGAAAACAATATTTTTCCAAGAAGAACATTGTTACCTGTACAAATAATTTCTCTCTGAGCATTATCTCCGAAATTTACTTTTCCTCCATTCATTTTGATAATATTTTCAAAATAGTTTTTTATACCAGTCATATTCTAGGAACATACACAATCCATGTACCATGTGTTGCTGTTGCTACATTCCCTATTTTCCTGAAAATAAAGAAAAAAAGTAGGTTTTCGTAATGCATACTTTTTGGGATCTGGAAATATCAGAAAGCAATATTTTGTGTACCCACATCTTCTTAGAAAAATAAGCCTTATGAAATCCTAAATATTGGGTTTTGTTTAGGGAACAATTCGTTTCCTAGTGACCACCACATTGACTCATTGTGCATAATGGTGCACTTTGAGGAAGAACGTAGTTGTTACTAAAAATCGGTTTATAACTTGTGTAACCAAAACCAGAAGTATTCGTTCGAGGTTGGATTTTTGAATAAATTTTATCAAAACATTCCTTTCCTAGGGTAAGTCTTGAAAAAACCCTTCATCAAAAAAAAAACATTTCGGCTTTGAGTTTAATTACTACGTTATTGTCTTCAAAAACATTCTACCTTGAACTTGAGCATTTCTCGAAAACATATTTCTTAAAAATTAAATTTTATAGTTCATTATAAGGTTTATTCTTCTCATAACTTTCTTCCTCAAGATTTTTTGAAATTCTTTCAAAATCAGAATTTTTCTTATCAAGATCTATAGAATGATTTGATATTTTCATAGTCAAAATAATATTCCTAGAATTTTCCTTATCATGTTTTTTCATGAGTTTTGAATTCTCTTTTTAATGATGTTTGGAAAACCTATAAATTTTTTCATAGGTAGGTAAAGTATTATCTTTATCAGAAGAAGTTTCTTCAATCGGAAGAGTTTTAATATTTACTATGATTAGAATTCAAAGAAATGTTGGTCAATGATTAAGCATTGTGTACCTTAGAAATTAAGAAATGATTATCAATAGGAATCATGGATAAAAGATCAAGATTCTTCTGTTCAGAAGATTCATAATTCGATGATTCATCTGAAGAGTCTCCACCACTAGCACTCCATGTTTCATTGGTCTTCAACAATATCATAGCTTTGGACTTGTAATATTATTTTCTGTTTATCTCAGAATTCTTTTCCTTTATTTCCTTTCTCTTGAACATGGGGTAATTATGTCTTCTGTGTCCCGTTCTCTTACATTAATAGCATGTAACTTCAGAATATATCTTGTCTTTCATTTCCTTCTTCTTGTATTTATATTGAATGTTCCTCTATCCAGCTATCTTGTTCATCCTTCGAGCAATATTTTCTAATTCATTTTCTGAGATATCACTCTCACTAGATTCATATTGGATAACAACCTTCTTTGACTTGGATCTAGATACACCCTCATGAGTATTGACTTTCATATGATTTGATGTAGTAGTAAAATCTACAATTCCATTTCCATTCTTCATCTTTACAATATCAGCATCTCTCTTCATTCTAGTCCCATGCTGAAGAAGAGTTCCAAACAACTCATCAAGGGTAATCTGAGTAACTTTTCTATTCTCATCAATTGTAGTCCTTTTAGATTCCCACTCATTTGGAATGAATTCTAAGATCTTGTCAACAAGGGCTTCATCCTCGAATCCTTTTTCACCCATTGATTGTAAACTATTCACTATAGTCAGGAATCTCTGTTGTACTTTTGATATGGGTTCACCATAAGGAAAACTAAAACCATGATATTCATCCTTAAGAATGGATCTTCTTGTCTCAATTTCTTTGGAAGTTACTAAGTGAATAACTTCTAGTTTCTTCTATATAAGATTTGCTGCTTCACAAGAATAAATTTGGGTATATATATTTCTAGTCATTGAACAAAGTAATGTAATGTGTACCTTATAGTTGAGTTGGTATTCATTGTTTTATTGATTTGTAATGGCACTAACTTCTTTATCATGAATTTTGCATCCACTAGAAATTATGACAAAATTTTCAACCCCAGTGTTGATAATAAATGTTTTCATGCGATCGCTCGAATATTCGTAATCATTACCATCAAAGATAGGTGGTCTGTTTGGATTAAAATTCTTTCTGGAACCAACATTGATTCCTACCATCCGTTATATAAGTCGTTCCATGAAAACTTGTCAGTATAAAAATATTTGTAAACAAATATAATATTATAATAAATAAAAACTGTATCTCCAAGAAATAATTGATTCCAAACTATGAGTCCAAAAAAAATAGATTACAAAAAAATATGAATCCGGAAATATGAATCTGAATGTTCAATTGTGAGAATTCTCTTCTGAATCTAATCATGAGATTAATTCAGATTTAACCAAATGATCTAATACCAATTGTTAGGATGGTATGTTACTGAGTATGATATACTCTCTAATACCAAACGTAGAATCTAAAAAAGAATGAGATTATTAGATTCAAGAGGGGAGGGTGAATTGTATCTTTTAAAATTTTCCATAGGAAATTTTTAGGATGGTTATGTATAATAATGTTAAACAGGATAATTCACAAGACCTCTATGAGTTCTAAAGACTTTCTAGATTCTTGGAAAGTAATTCCAAAAATGAAACTTAACAAAAGATACAAAGATTAAGATTATACCATAAAGTGTATAGAATTTAACTATATCAGAGTACAAAGATGAGGAAGTATAAGAATGTTTACTTTCCTTAGCAATACAAAATGAAGCAGAAAAAACTTGTAACAAAAACTAGTAATAAGTAATAAGTCTTTTAACCCAAAGAGATGGGAATGCAATGACCTTGGATAAAGGTCCCTTGATTTATACTTTCAAGATAGTCTGTCTTACCGACACCATGGTATCCCCCTGATACGAAGATCAGAGTCTGTCTTACTATCTATGCAAGCCCTAAACTATCAGGTAGTCAGAACTTCTATCTTCCTCAATAAGTAATCCCTTAACTTCATGGTGTTGGAACCTCTATCTTCCTAACCCCAAAGCATTTGATTATACACATCAAAAATCAGAGTCAGACGAAGCAAATCTACACAAGGAAAAGTTTGAAAAAGTCATTCAAACATTTGTCACGAAGCATGAGAGTTGATAAGTTCCTCTCTCTATAGAAATCACTTCAGGAAGTTATGATCGCCAAAATTCCAAAAGTTCCAAAATTTATGAGCCTGTTCAAATGAGCTCATATTTATAGGTGAAGCTCCAACGGTCGGCTCCCTCCTCCAATGTTCATATTTCTCCTTGAATTTTAGAGGGACCTGTACACATGTCACTCAAAAAACGGTTAGTTGATAACTTAAGCCATGTCATCATTTTATATTAGAAAAAGTGTAAGCATAAGTAAAACTAATGTTCAGAATGAATTTAAATAAAATCTCGGAATGTAAGAAAAGTATGATAGTTTGCAGTCTAACTAAAAATAGAATTCAGATTCTATAATAAAGAGATATTCAGATTCTGTTTTGTAGGAATTTGAAACCTGAATTCTATAGAATTCTGGAGTCTGAATTTCAAGGAAATTCAGAGTCTGGATTCTCAAGAATTCAGAACCTGAACAGAAAGAGTTCAGAGTCGAACTCATAGATGTTCGGAGTCAAACTCATAGAAGTTCATAGTCGAACTCATAGAAGGTCATAGTAAAACTCATAGAAGTTTGGAGTCGAACTCATAGATGTTCGTGATTAGATTTTTGAGTAGAAAATTATGAGAGTTCGTATCCAGAATTAAGAGTGTAACTTAATGAGAGTTCATATTCAGAATTTGGAGTGGAACTTCATGAGAGTTATATTCAGAATCCGGAGTGGAACATCATGAGAGTTCATATCCATAATTTGAATCCTAAAACAGAATGCTTTATGACTATGTATTATATGATTCTGAGGTTTTAGATACGATTCCGATTTTCACACGTAATAAAAATATTGATATGAACAATGAAAACACGGTAGGGGTATATTTCCTTTTGGAAGGAAATTTTCCTTATAGAAGTAAAATAGGGGTAAAATGAAATTTTCCTTAATAAAAGGTGTCTGTGATTTTCAAAATAAGCGGAATAGTAAATTCATAAGGAATCCTTGCTGACATATCAATCTCCCACATGAATGAAGGAATGGAAAAAGTCATAAGGAAAACCTTATTGACTCAACACTATCATGGTCAATACCCCGGAGTCAATCATCTACATCAAAGTTCTCATAGTTATGTGTCAAAACATTGTGCATAGTATCAAAACTATTCATGTAATCTAAAACTACTATTTGGATAATCATTCACGAGAATATCACATACATTCCATATTATGAATCAAATTCCATCCAAATCAACCAAAGATTGGAAAAAAACATGGCAACACTAACATGAATTTTAGAGGAAACTTCCCTAAATAATAAATCAAGGGAAACTCACCCACACGGTCTCCCATAACAAGTTATCTAACCTTACACATAAGAAAATACCCTTTATCAGTCAACCAAACCCTAATAGGCAATAAAATGGGTTAAATTTCAAATTAAGAAATTCCCCTATTATTTTTATGCAACATTTTAGCATATATAATCCAAATATGACCAATGAAAGGCACAACCATCCTATATAGATGTCTCTTAATTGATATACTTGAACAATGACCCTCAAATTATCCTAGATCGGAATAGATCTAAAAAATGTGAAACATTCCAAACCAAGAATTACTAATGAAAGAGGAAGAATCAGAATGAATGGATCAATGGGTTTTATAACTAACTGGTTGGATTACAACCCACCCAACATCCTCTTAATCAGAGCATAGACAGAGAATCAAGAGGGGTTAAAATTTCGTTAGTCTTTATGTTTCCCTCCTATATGAACCATGTGAAAAAGAATATTTTTATGTACATAATATGTGACCCATCTCTGATTTATCATATAATGGGAAATATACATGTTGTTTTCATTGAATGTACACACCGTGTAGTGTCCTTATTCGGCCCCAGACATAATAGGTATACCATGTCACCAAATGTACTAGTAGTTTTGATAAATCATTAGTGGGATTCCAATGCACCAAACGACACCTCAATCAGTGCTCAGATGGATAATTAAGAGGGGTTCGATGTTCATTGGTCATTTTTTTGCTCTACTGTATGAACCACATGGAGAAGATGATGTTTATGAACATAATATGTGACCTCTCTGAAATTTATTAAATAAATTAAAAATTACACTTTGTGTTCATTAAATGTACACACCGTGTAGTAGCCTTAACATGCCCTTGACTTATGGGGCATTCCTAGTCACCAAACAACCATTTACTCAGATGTGACATGTCCATCATGTGATAAAACATGGTAATTCAGGCACACATCATGTAATCAAAATAACATGGCATGTAGTAAGAAAATCCCCATTTCATTCTTTTCCATCATTAATAACCCGAATACAGGATCCATACATGAAATGAAGATTCTAGTATATACATTAATGAAAAGTTATTATATTGTTATATGTGTGGTTATGAATACTATTAAATAAATTATGAAAATATATGGTCTATAAAAAGAATATACTAGTTCATTTGTTTCCAATTATATTGAAATTAAAATATAATCAAATTGAATTTAAATGAAATATATTTATGCTCCCAAATAGTTGTTGTCATAATAAATTAAATAAATTACACATAAATGAATATATTAGTGAAATATATAATTTATATATTTAATAATATATTTTTTACATTCAGCCAATATTTTTGATTGGTATATGATATGAACAAACACAAATTCACTCATAAAATACTATTTTTTAGATAATGGGTTTTTTTCCTTTTAATTGAGAATTTTATTTAATTCCAATTTTTGGAAGTCTTATAAATTTATTTTTCAAAAATAAATTTTTTTGGAAATAAATATATAAATAATTGTTAGGGATGTTTTATGGTATTGTTTTATGACGTAAAATTTCAAATTAGTAGTGAAAAATACTGAATTTTAATTCATAAATTCATTTTCATCTAACTTATGTTTATGGTAAAATTATATTTTTAGGGTTTTAAAGTTTAATTAGATCAATATTAAATCACTTCATCCAATTTAGGTGATTTTAATCATCTTACCTTTGTAACTGAATATAAAATACTTGATAACATTTGAACATCTTACCTTTGTAACTGAATATGACCTCTCAAGCTACATTATTTATATTCCTTCCCCCACATCGAAACAATTTTTTATTATGTTAATATATAATAAACTAAAAAATATTAATTTTTTGAGATTTTTTTATTTTAAGGATTCTGCCAACACTTACAGAAAATTCCATCTATGGGGTAATGAACATACCGTTCTAGTGTACGAAGAACTACCGCCTCATGCAATTTTGTTGTTTATTTTTCATTTTCCACCTCTCAAGATTGGGAAATATTTTGAACACTCTATTTTTATATAATATATAATATATTTATTAATAATTTATGGTTAATTAATTATTTTATTAAACATACTTTCATTCATTCAATTTTTTAAAATCAAATTACTTTATTTTTTGTTCTGTGGACAACCACCTTCTTAGAGCAGACGCGATTCAATCACACATTACATGGAATATATTAATGAAATATATCATAAAGATATATGATATATATGAAGAAATATTTATAATATTATTACAATAATAATATATACTATGTTTGCATTATTTATTTAAATGTGATAATTTTATAGGATGAGCATTCATGTGTATGTACACCCTACCGTATCCATGAACAGTTTGTTCAATTTAATAATTCATTATTTTATTGATTATTATAAATAAATGTATACTGTGTATATTTGATAATTATATCATTATATTATTTATATAAATAATTCAATCATAATCTAAGTAATAAGATCTAGAACAAGAATCCAAAATTTATATGAATACCAAAAAAGATATTACCCGAAACGTACAATTAACATGGAGATTTTAGTAAATTCATAATATAATGTCATAATAAAATCATATATGGTATCATATAGAATAATTTTATTTATTAATATATTTTAAAAAACATAAATTTATTATACCTTATTTTTTGAACGTCTATGAATATTTTCTAGACTCATTATAAGTGTTTTCTCATCTAACTTTTTTTATTGGTGAGATAAATGCATTATTCAACACAAATTTATTTTTTGTGGTGTATATACTTCCAATTAATGTATTATATAATTATTATAAATATATTAATGTATATTTAAAAAACCATTTGATGATATTTAATTTGTGTGGTTTATGGTCCAAATGTTACCAAATTGGTAAAGTAGTTTGATCTCAATTTTCTTTCTTTGAGATACACAATATGTTATACAACAATATTTATCTATATGGTGTATATAATTCCCAATATTATTTTATATCATGAATATCATTCATTTCCAATTATTCTATGATTCATCTAATTTTATAGTTTTTTCGGCTTATGAATAATTGTTTTTAAAGTATTGATAACTTATTGCTATGATCTCATTGTTTATTAGGACTGTTCATTAATATGTTACCATTGATGAAATATTAGTATACATATATCTATAACCAGGAGTATTTTCTCCTCCTAATGTTATCTATTATATCATAATTAATTATTTTCATTTTCATACTATTTTCAGCTTATTAAAAATGAGTATTTTTTATTAAAATATGATTTTAACTATTATTTTGGATCAGAATCTGTGTTCTTTCAAAAAAAAAAATTTTAAATTTTTTTCCATTTTTAGTAATAGTATCATATTATGATTAAATTATTTTCTTAAATACGTTTGGTGTTTAAAAAAAACGATTGAAAAGGAACCTTCTTGTAATTTGATGATTAAGAAACTTCTCTAAACATGTAATGTTAAAATGTAATGTTGTAAATGAATAGACTTTCCTACTAGAATTGATATAATTTCCTAGAATATTAATTTTTGAGTTTATATGGTTATTTTTTGTTGAAAATATTATTAATATATTATTAAATTTTTGATATATAATTTTTTTTCAAGAAATCTATTTTCAAAAATGTTTTATGTTTAAATAGTGAATCAAATGATTTTCAAAGAATCAATGATATGTTTTTGAAAGGATATTTAAAAAAAATTATTTTAATGATTTATGTAATCATTTAAATTGAATTATTGAAATTTTAAAGTAAACTTTTTTTCCAAATTATTCTAGTATTAAAATGATTTTTCATTACCTAAATGATATTTTTTCAAAAAATGTTCTAAATGAAATTTTATATCATACATTTTAAGATTATGTTTTTTAAAATGGTATTATTAAAAGTATTATCATTGAAATGTTTTTTGGTTATGAAATATTCCATGTGATCTCTTGAAATTAATTATCCCTATATGATTACATACTTTCTTATACTACATCTTTTTTGGGGAAATGTACCAAGAATTAAAATCATGTTATTTATTGAATATATTTTGTTTTAATGGAATGATGTTTATGACACCATTTTCTATTCCTTGGTTTATGTGATTTTTAAACCCACTTCTTTTCATGGGATATGATATGACGAATTTATTATGATACCTCTCTTTTTTACAGTAATAATGATATAATGAAATGTTTATGAAACCCATTTCATTTCATGGGTTATAGTGTAATGTTTATGAAACCCATATATATTATGTGCCATGTAAAGTTTCTTGTTTTATTATATTATAAAACATGTATATTTGAAATTATTATTTGATGAGTGGTACCAATGTCTCCACCTAGTGAATTAAGTAAATATTTATATCTCATTGTATTATCATTGGAAAACCATTCATCAGGCATGCTCCAAAATGGGAAACTACTTCCACATGATCCCGAATGAGAAACAAGAGTGTACTGATCTAATATGGGATGATGGGGAAACCATATCCCCAACGGGAAAATAATGAAACCTGATTTCTTATAAGGAAAGGACATAAAATGGGTATAAATGTATGTCCCTCATAGTAGGTGATTTCCATATGATGTTCTCTGATTTGTTTGGGAAATGATCCTTGACATATTGGGAATGATGATATATGTTTTTGAATCTTATAGAAATACTATATCATATACATTTTATATGTTCACAAGGTTATTCATCTTGATTATATTACCATTCATGTTTTATTAACTGACAATAATTATTTCTTTTCATAGAATATTTATATTTTTCTCAAGGGTATGATGTTAAAATTATTTTTTATGTTCTCATACCCTTTTTTTCAAGTTACTTGTATGTATTTATTTTATTTCAACTTAATGAGGATTAGATATCTCTCAGTTATTATTTTTACATTCCCAAGTAATGATGATTTTTTTAAAGTTTTATTACAAAAGGGGAAGTCCTTAGATGAGATTTTGAAGATCTTTCACCTAGTTAGAAGATTTTGATTAATGTTTTCAATGACACTAAACTATTTTGGTTCTTCGGTGTGTATTTTTCAATGTGAAGAATGTATATTTAAATTGATGTAATTTCCATGATTCTTTTGTTTTTGTCTCAATATTTGGTATAAAAGGAATGGTTTTTTCAACCTTTGTAAACATGTAATAGAAAACATTAGTGAGGTCCCTGTGGATATTTATGTGGGTGTGTTTTGGGATGATTCAAAATATGAGTATTTTTTTAGGAAAATTTACTGGAATTTTTGTAATGGATAGGTGGTGTGGATTACTAAAAATAAATAATTGTCTAGATAATAACTCTTTTGTTCCTTTGGAAAATATTTACATAGGTGTACCATCCCTGAAAATTCCATGTTGATCTAGACTTGTTTGGTAACTGGTGTAAGTCAACCAGAATTACTACACACCTCGTTTTGAAACATCCTTGGGAAATGAAATAGAAATTCACAAGAACATTTTGAAACATCACGATTGATTTAAATTGAATAGTAATTGGAAAACCTCAGATAAAACTATGGTATTATAAGTTAATGATGAATGTGTCTAAATTTAAACACTACATAACTAAATTTCATTCGTGATTTTGTGGTTTTCAACAATGATATTTGTTTCTCACGCTATGATATCTTGTGTTAATAAATAGATTTAACTAGAATTAATTGGGTTAACATTGAATGTTTCAAATGTGTAATGTGTGGTAATTATAAAAATCAATGTCCTAAGTGGATATCACATAAAGAGAGTCAGGAAGTTGGTAAGATTATTGGTTGTACTTATGAAAAAAAAGTGATAGAAAAAGTCATTTAAATGGAAAGGGATATTATGAAATTAATTTTTCCATTAAATATAATAATAATGAGTAGATTTAGTTTTATAAAACATAATTCATGATTCTTATATCATATTTGATGACATCGGGTATTAAGGAATAAGATGATGATACCTAAGAAATGGTTTAAGAATAATGTTGGATTCTTGAAGTGTATATGATTTGGAATTCAAGGATTATTTTTTGTGAATCATAAAATATATATGTATTTGTTTTATATGTTTTTATTTAAGGATTAAAAAGGATAATTTGAATAGTGATTAAGACATAAAAAATTGATTTAACAGGAAGGTGAAATTTTGAGTTAATGGGTAGGAAACCGTAAATGTGTTCACGATATTGAAACAATTGTGTTTTTTAGGATCACAAGATCCTTGAATTGGATAATAAAAATTGGCTAGTATTGTTTATATTAGAACTGATAATGTATTTATTGAAATGGAGTTTTGTGTTATCATGGATAAATGGTAGAACTTCATGGATTTCTGGAATATATCCATAAATCATTGTAAAAAAAGAAGCATACATGTGTTATAAATGGATTTATGGTAATATAGGTTTTTACCATGTTTCAAGATAATATATGATATGTATATTCATTAGATTGGAATAGAAAACCATGATCCCCATTATGATATAAAGGTGATCAATGTTAATTTGATTTTATTACCTTCTTTCTAATGTTTTGTATTTTTATCCATTATAAGTGTTATACGGTTATACATTTATGGATAGATTAAGATAGAAATTGGATGAGGATTGTGAGATTAATGTAATATCGCAACATTAGAGGATTTATGTATATTGGATAAGTTGTGGTATCTATTTTTGAGTGATATCAAATGATAGAATGAATGAATGTTCACAATATTTATGGATCTCATGATCTATTTGTTCTTATGGGATGAAATATTTATATTCGTTCAATAGAGTAATTGATCAAGTGGTAATTGATTTAAGGCACCAATAATGGGTGTTATTTTTTATATGGAAGGTAGTGAAATAATATAAGTATGTATTCTTGATAAATTTCAGGAACATTTGAAAAAATGATCTTAAAACCAAAAATATTATCCTACCACCATCCCATTTGATGAATCAAATTAACTATTAGATCAACACAAGTTTGTGAATTTTTGATCGTTAACATTATTCTTACAATGCTCAATACCAATATATACTACAACATGATAGTTATATTCCTCTTCCATGTCCTTTTTTTCACTTCCCACCTATGTTCTATGATATGGAATCTTAGTTATGTGTTACTTTGGCTAACCCTTAGCATTCTAAGTTTCCCTTATTAATTGATGTTTTAGTATTCATCTTTATGATGCGGGTTTCTATGAATTGAACTTTTAGGTATTAAAACATTGATAAAAAAACTAATTTTGAGGATGAAATTCATTTAAAGGGGGTAAAATGTAAAAACAACAAATTTTGGGATTTTTTAATTAATTTATTCTTTTTGATATTTATAATATCAAATAACATTGAATATAGATTTATTTATATTAATGAAATAACAATATATTGCACTATAGGAAATACCATTTCAAATTTTCACTATACAAAACACTTATATTGTCATTCAATACATGCATCACTATGTTTTTCAGGTATTACACTCAATACCAAGTCCCTTCGATATCTTGTGTTACATGAAAGACATTGTTTTTTAGAACACCAATATATTAATAAAAAACTATTATATAGTATAATAAGATGTAATATATAAATTAAATTATCAATTATGAATAATATTATATTACATCAGTTCATTGGTTTCTAATAATAGTATATGGTGTATAAAAATATAGTATTAGTTCATTGGTTAATAATTATGTTAAAAGAAAATATAAACTGAATTAATATAAAGGATATATTATTATGTACCCAAATGTGTGTTGTCTTGATAAATTAAACAAATTTAAATTAGGAAAATATATTAATGAATTATATATTTTATATATTAAATAATTTTGTTTTCATTCATCCCATATATTTTATATGTATGAGATTAGAGAAAACCCTATTTAACATATAAAACCCTATATTTTACTAATGATAGTTTTACCGCCTTTTAATGGTGAACCTATTTCAAATCAAATTTTTTGAATTATTGTAAATTTTATATTTCAAAATAAACATAATTTCTAGAATGAGAAAAAAATATTTTATTTTAATGACCCCAAAAATTCAAGGAACAGTTTTCTTAAATACTTTTGAATTTTACAAGTCTTATGTTTCTAATGGCACCTAATTCCGAGGCCCGGTGTACCCAAAATCAATTTTTGAAGTGTTGTTCGGGTACGTTCAATAAATGTATGTGTGGGTTTTTCTAACATTTGAACCAATGCTCGTAATTGAATCTGAGGGCACCGATGGACTCATAGAACTGGTATACGATTAAGGGGACCTTTACCGTAGTCGCATTTTATACGGGTTGAATGTTATAATTTGGAGATTTAACTTAAAATAAAAAAAAATGTTGATAAACAATTTTATTTTAAGAGGTGGTTATTTCCTCCCAGTGGAAGTTAGGGGTGGGGCCCACACCCCGCATAACCTCCCATATGAGGATTTAGTGTGCTGGGGCCCTCACGAACCCAAACCTTTTCACATCCCCTCAGCTCCCTTAAACTCCCCATTAACACCCCATTAATTAATTTTACACATCCCCTAATTAAGGTGTAGCCTTTCCAATTCCCTTCCTTAAATTGTGCTAACTTAACGTATTAATTAATTGTCTTAACATTTTAAATTAATTTGAATTGTTTTGAGAACATTAAAAGAAGGAATATCCTTCATTTATTTTGGTTGGAATAAACATGTTTTGTTGGGACCTATGAGGATTTAGAAGGACGTTTTCCTCTACAGGAAGAACACTCCACAACTCGATGAACGGGAAGCATTTTTCTCTCTAATTTCTTTTCAATCAGAACAAGATTGTGAGGAATGACTTCATCCTTTGTTCTTCCTCCATGTTAAGGGAGAAGACACCGCTCGCGAGGAACACTGTCTATGAGAACGACATCCAATGTTGACGGGATGACACCGTTCTCCACGACGCTGTCTTTCACGATGCGCGACTACCGCGACGTTCGTCTTCCTCGAACCGTCGATGAATGAACCTCAATTACGAGGTAGGGGGTTTGATATAATTTTAAATGAATATTTTGTACCAAGATCTTTATTGAATTTCTGGATTGTCATCGCCTTATGATGTCACCTAACGCGGAGGGTGTGGGCCGAAAGAACACAGACCGATGACCCTCTGATGGTTCTTGAATATTTTGACGGCAGTGAATGGTGGAGGCGGCAACTGGAGGAAGCGGAAGCCACGCTCTAGCCGGGGTGGAAGAACCATGAGCTGCATGGCTGAAGAAGAACCGGCCGACCGGGCTGGAGGAACAGTGGTGCCCCACGGCGCCGCGCTGCGGAGGACCACCACCCACGCTCCTCGGACCGCGGCCCGTGCTCCTCATACCGCTTCGGGGGACGAACCAGACGGCTTGCCAGGCGGACGGGTTGGACGAGGCCACGAAACACATAGGTTCCACACAAGAGGACAGGGGCCCGCTATGCGGGCCGCTCGTGGCGGGAAGGAAGGCCGACTTCGGCCAGCTGGATAGAAGGGGTGACGCCGCTCGGTGCAGCCGGTTCAAAAACACGGGGGTCGCCCCCCCCCCCCCCCCCCCCCCCCCCCCCCGCACCACTCGGCTAGACGCTGTTTGGGCCAGGGCCCGCCAGGCCGGGATGGGCTGCGCCACGTCGGGACAGGCCGCGCCCCACCGGGGCGGGCCGAACCCTGGCTGGGTCGGACCCGCCGAACTAGGTCTGGCCGACCTAGCTGCCCACAGGGCTTGACGGGCCGGGCCCGTTTCACATAAACGTGAATAACATAAAACTGCATGTCCAATCGACGTGCAATCTGCGGCACACGGATCCTAGTGACAAGACAATCCCTTTGCGATACTCTAAGTGTGTTTTGGATGAATTTGGTATATGGTCGGGTTAGGAACGAGCATAATTCCAATCAGTCCCTTGGAACAGAAAATCCAATATCTCTCAGAACGAGCATCTGATTGACGCACCGTATGTCGCATTGGGTAACTTTTTATGAAACGGAACATTGAAATACATCAACTATGAACTTATTACTAGTTGATGTATTGACCCCCCTTTGATCATGGAAGGGACTCTTCCAGAATCAAGCGTGCTATTTCTGGGAACCCTAGAGCTGGCTGCGACTACAATGACTACCGTACTGAAATCCTCCAGAGATTCGACAACAACGACAACCGTACTGGAATCCTCCGTGGGTTCAAAGACAACAATAACTGTACTGGAATCCTCCATGGGTTCAACAGCGATGACTACTGTAATTGTATCCAATGTGGGTCTGATAGCTTGACATCTATATTAGTATCCTGAGTGGGTACGACAGATTAACTACTCTACTATCCTACGCAGGTCCGACAGCTTAGCTGGTCTAGTATCCTACGTGGTTTCGACAGCTTAGATGAAGCAGTGACTACATATGATCATCTTTATCTCTATAGGAAAGATGTATATCTATGTGAGCAGAGTCTTGACTTTCATTCATTATCATCGATGTGATTTAATAGCGTTCATGTGTGGATTGGGTTGTGTTTGGGCTCAAGACTTTGAGGTGACCATATATTAATAAATTTAGTATATGTATGGGGATATACTTAAGTAGGGTTGTTTGATACTTTGTGATTGTATCTTTCCTTCAATGGTTTATCCTTCGTGGATTCTAGGAGACCTTTGGGTGTCTCGCGGTCCCTACTGAGTATCGTTATACTCACCCACACACGGGATATTCCAACACTTCGTTGTGTTGGATGCAGATGACAGACATCGTTGATGGAGGCCGAGAGTGATCCAGGAAAAGACGGTACCCAGAGGGGGACCACACAATGAGATGATACACTGAGCAGATTATGGATGTGGAGTGTAGGTGGTGGACTTCTATACATACCCTTCAGGTAGGATACTTGGCGGACATTACAGGATCTGCCCTTTTTAGCTATTTTCCCTTTTTCAGTTGTACATGCTTCCCGTTGTACCTGTACTTTACTGTTGGTCTTGTATTTCGGGCCCCTTTACATTCAGCACTACTTTTTGTATATAGTTTTCACTTAGTGCTTTTCATCCAGCTTACTCTGCTTGTGTGTGTGTTACTACTATAAAGGAAATGCCTTCCCAGCTTAGGGATTTACGCCTTTGTTGCTAGTCGCCAGCCCCTGGCCTATGGAAGGCGGGCTTCGGGTAGTCATGACACGGGCCCCGAGGACGGGTCCTGACAAATTGGTATCATAGGAGTCAGTTATACCATAGAACTCATGACTCTAATCATTTTTTCTATGAATAAATGGTGTTATGAGTATTGAGTGTTTTTTTAGTCCAGGGAGTCGAGTGTTAGTGTGGCAGACGACATATCCATACAACATAACCCTGACCTCTGATTTTCCGACTCAGTGCACGAAAACGCTGATTGTGTGTGTGTTTCATTTGAAAAAATGTTTCTTCATGATTACATTGTGTCATATCACCAAGTATACTGCTTTAACCATGGCACACCTATTTCATTTCAGGATGGCCCCATGAAGGCAGCCAGCTAGGGTTTCGAGTTACGTACAAGATTTAAATCCACCCAGAAATGAGGCCTTGGTGCAAGGCCCAATCACAGCGAAGGCACTAGCGGTACCACTACCCACTGGGAAACCGATACCACCGACCCAACCAGCAGAGAGTGCATGCCGCCTGAGTGTCTTGCATGAGTTTCAGCGACAGAGGCCATCCAGGTTATGAGAATAGATGGACCCCCAGACAGTTGAGGATTGGTTGGATGCTATCGTCAGATTTTTCATATTGGTAGGGACACCACCTGACCTTATGGTGATCCTTGTCGTGAATATTCTATGTACAGCAGAAAGAAGATGGTGGATGCTGATTCCCTTGGTGCAGTACAAGGCATCTTTATTTTGGATAGACATTGAGATTCTCTTCCGCTCGGAGTTTGTTCTAACCATCCTTCATGTAGTGCAGATTCAAGAGTTACTTCATCTGCAGCAGAGATGCATGACAGTAGCTCAGTACTCAGTGAGGTTCACTGACCACTCACACTACTCCACAGACATGGTACATGACCCATTCTTCAGGACCTAGACCATTGAGCAGGGACTTAGACATGATATCAGGGCTTTCGGGATCTCCCTCAGTATTGCGATGTAGGCGGGAGTACTAGAGCGATCCCTTCTTGTGGAGATATTTCTTACTGTAGCCTACATTAGACAGGTAACGCAAAGGTCTAAGAAAACCAAGCCATCAGGTGGGAGAGCTCAAGATTCAGGTTCAGATGTGTGGGGAAAATGATACCGAGCCAGATATACGAGGAGTAGGAAGTTCTATGCATGCGGCAGGCAAGGTCACATTGCTCGGGACTGCCTGACCTGCCATGCGGACGAGCAGAAGATAGTAGAGGGACCTCCCAGGCAGAGGCAGTGGTTTGACCATGCTGGTCCATCAGGAGCAGGAGGATGAGGCAGAGGAGTTGGCCGAGAAAAGGGTGATAAATGACGTTTTGAGGCTCTACCACCACTATCACCATTAGGACCACCATGGCGATAGGGATCATTAAGACAGGGGTAGTCTCAACTCCAGGAATTCAAGGCTTAGGACCACGACACACCTATGATGATTCGAGTTACAATTTGTGTCTACTCTACCCTTTCTATAGTACTTATAGACAGAGGTGTGAGTAATTATTTTATTGTCGCTCCCATTGTTTGGAGCTCGGAGATTCTGAAAGAGTCGATGGCTCCATCATTATAGCTAGAGACTCATACGGGAGCATACTTGATGATTACGCACTAGTTTCAGTAGTGTGATATTTCTCTAGGAGGTGAGATCTTTGGCTGGGATCTTCTTCTAGAGGCGTCGAGGCTTACGACTTCGTCTTTGGTATCAACTGGTTGTCTACAATTCATGTCCAAATCTAATATTTTTGGCGCAAGGTGTGGTGTGTCTGCACGGATGGGACCAAATTCACCTTGACTAGAGATAAGGGAGCCTCTGCAGTATAGGAATGACTTACGTAGAGGAGAGGGCAACAGATCACACATCAGTTGTCTAGTCTCATCCCCAGAGCGGTTGATATGCAGTGTCCGAGATTTCTTATTGTGCTGGATCAGTATGCAGATGTTTTTTCTGATGACATTATAGGACTACCTCCTCGTAGAGAGGTAGACTTCTACATAGAACTATACCCTAGGACAAAATAGATATCTACTCTAGCATATTGGTTGGCTCCCTCCGAGCATCGTGAGCTGTGGGTACAGCTGGAGGACTTATAGGGGAAGAGATTTATTCGGCCCTGTGTTTCACTCTAAGCATCTCCGATTTTGTTCTCCAAGAAGGAGGATGGGAGCTTGCGACTGTGTGTTAACTACCATCGTCTAATTCAGTTGACCATGAAGAAAATGTACCCACTCCCGAGGACTGAATACATCTTTGATCATCTCAAGGAAGCACGATGGTTCTCAAAGATGTACCTCATGTAAGGCTATCACCAACTTAGAGTTCGAGACGAGTATGTGCAGAAGACGACCTTCAGGTGTTGGTATGACCACTAAATGTTTTTGGTTATGCCCTTTGGTGTAACAAACGCACTATAAGTGTTCATGAGACTCATGATCAGGATCATCCAGCCTTATCTCGATCGATTTTTCGTAGTCTTCATCGACGACATACTAATTTACTCGACTATTGAGGAGGATAATTCCTATCATTTGCGGGTAGTACTAGACACACTCTGAGACCACCAGGTTTATGGTAAGCTCTCTAAGTGTAAGTTATGGATTCAAGAGGTCCATTCTTGGGGCATGTCATCTCGAAGGCTGGATTTGTAGTGGATCCAGCGAATATCGAGGTAGTACTTGCTTGGGAGCCACCCAGGAGGCATGAACGGAGGTGTGGAGTTTCCTGGGTATGTGCTGGGTACTATAAGATATTTTTGCTAGACTTTTCAGTAGTTGCAGCACCACTATCATATTTGATGAAGAAGGTGAAACCTTTTGTGTGGTAAAATATATTTTATTAGAGGAGTATCAAGAGGTCAGACTGAGATTGACTAGTTTTCCCATCATGAGGCTACTAGAGGAGGGCGTTGGGTACGTAGTTTACTGCAACACATCAGGGACAAGACTCAGGTGTTTCCGGATTCAGGAGCGAGCGGTGACCGGCATACGGTTCGCGGTAGTTGAGACAACACGAGGTGAACTACGCTACCCATGACCTGGTGTTAGAAGCAGTGGTCTTCTCCTTGAAGATATGGTGGCACTATCAGATGAGAGATCATTTTACAATCTAATCTAACCACCAGAGTCTTAGGAACTTCTTCATGATAAAGGACCTAAACCCGAGACAGCGTTAATGGCTCGAATTCCTCTAGTACTATGAATTTGAGATAGTATATACTCTTGGGAAGGGGAAAATTGTAGTTGTGCTCTCATCAAGAGATCAGGAATTTAGCTGCTAGGAGATGCGATGAAGCAGACAGCCGTGTTGCAGATATCTTTTGTGGATATATATAGAGCAGCCTATCTTCAGTCTCTCACATTTACTCCTCCACTTTTCAGCGAGTCCGAGAGACATAGTTTGGGGAAAATTTACTGTGAGACGTTACGTGCTCAGATATCCACAGGGTAGGTGCCTGATGGATTTTCTGAAGGAGGGGAGCACGTCATTCTCTTCAGGTGATGTACTATGGTACCAGCTGTACTACACAAAGAAGTGATGAGGGAGTTTCACACGTCTCTTTTAGTGGTACATCCAGGAGTGACAAATATGTATCAATACCTCAGAAGACAGCACTATTGGCTTGGTATGAAGAAGGTTGTAGCAGAGTTTGTATCACAATGCATCACTTGTCATCAAGTGAAGGAAAAGCACCAAGTACCAGAAGGCTTGGTACAGCCCTTAGAGGTCCTATAGTGGAAGTGGGATGGGGTATCCATGGATTTCGTGATGGGGCTTCCACAGACATCCAGCGGACATGACTCTATCTAGGTGATCGTAGACCAACTCACCAAGTCGGCCCACTTCCTACCGATCAGAGAGCAAGTCTGAGTAGAGAGCTTGGGATGGCTCTACATTCAAGAGACCATAAGGCTTCATTGTGTTCCATTGTCTATTGTCTCTGATCTATATTCTCATATCACTTCCCAGCATTGGAAGGAATTATCAGAGGCTTTGGGACATAGCTATGTCTGAGCACCGCCTTCCATCCTCAGAAAGATGGCCAGACATAGAGGATCATTCAGACTCTCAAGTAAATATTCTGTACATGTGCCCTCGACTTTGGTCTCATCTTGGAGGATCACTTACCCTTGGTGGAGTTTGCATGCAACAACAGTTACCACTCCACCGTCGGGCTGGACCCTTATGAGGCACTGTACGACCGACCATGCAGATCACCTCTATGTTGGGCTAGCCCAGGGGAATAAGCACTTGTAGAACCAGTGATGGTTCATGCTATGACAGAAAAGGTGCAGATCATCCAGGAGAATATGAAGACTGCACAGAGCAGATACAAGTCCAATGTTGATAAGAGACGAAGACCACTGGAGTTCAAAGATGACGACCCCGTCTTCCTATGGGACTCACCTTGACGAGGTCTGTGGAGAATTAGGTGAGGCAGCAAGTTGTCTACTCGATTTATCAGACCATTCCAGGTCCTCAACAGAGTAGGTGACGTGGCTTACCACCTGGACCTTCCACCTCATTTGCATCGGGTGCACGACGTCATCCACGTATCTCAGTTGAAGAGAAACATGCACGACCTGACCCACATCATCGATCACGGGGAGCTAAACATCGATGATAGGGCAACATTCATGGAGGTCCTGGTGGAGGTCATGGATCGATAGTATCAGGTCCTATGTGGATGGTCGATTCCTCTAGTGTACATTTGCTGGCAGCACGGGATCCTTTAGGAGAGAAAATGGGAGCGGGAGGAACAGATGCGTGCTAAGGACCCTCATTTGTTTCCCTTGTGTGAGTTGTAGGTTTACGGGGACGTAAATCCCTGAGGTGGGGGTAATTTAAAGACCTGGAAATTTCAAGGAATTTTTTTTCTTAAATACTTTGTATTTTTATGAGTCTGAGGTTTCTGACGGTACATGATTCTGAGGCCCGATGTTCCTGGAATAAATTTCTGATGTTTTGTTTTGCTACATTCAGTAAACGTACGTGTGGGTTTTTCTAACATTTGAATCGGTGATCAGAATAGAAATTTAAGGGCATCGGTGGAATGGAAACACTGGTATTGGATTAAAGGGACCTTTACTTCAGTTTCATTTTATGCAGGTTGAAAGATATAATTTGGGGATTTAACATCAATTATATAAAATTGTGGTGATACACAATTTTATTTTAAGAGGTGGTTATTTCCTCTATGTGAATGTTATGGGTGGGGCACACCCCCCACATAACCTCCCATGTGAAGATTTACTGTGTTGGGGCCCACACGAACCAAAACATTTTCACCTACCCTCATCTCCCACATAAACTCTCCATTAACACACCATTAATTAATTTGACACCTCCCCTCATTAAGGTGGAGCCTTTCCACCTCCCTTCTTTAAATTATGGAAAATTAATTTAATAATTAATTGGATTAACTTTTTAAATGAATTTGAATTGTTTTGCCAAAATTAAAAGAAGGAATAAACTTAATTTCTTTTGGTTGGCATAAACATGTTTTGTTAGGACATGAGAGGATTTAGAAGGTAGTGTTCTTCTCCATGAAGAATGCTCCCCAACTTGAAGAACGGGAATCATTTTTCTCTCTAGATTTCTTTTCAACCAGAACAAGATCATGAGGAATGCCTTCATCATATCTTATTCCTCTATGTTAAGGGAGAAGACACCAATCACGAGGAATTCCATCTTCGACAATGACTTCAAAAGATGACGGGGCGACACCGTTCTCTGTGACGCTGTCTTTCGCGATGCCCGACTACTGCTATGTTCATCTTCCACGGCTCATCGGCGAACGGACCTCAATTACATGTTATGGGGTTTGATAAAATTTTAATTGAATATTTTTTACCCCTTTCATCATTGAATTTCTGGATTGGAATCGGTCTTATGTTATTACCTAACGTGGAGGGAACAAAGTGAACGAACACGACCCAATGACTCTATGATGGTTTTGAATATTTTGACGGTGGAGAATGGAGGAGTTAGAAACCAGAGGAAGAGATGGCCACGCACAGGCCATATGTGGATGAACCGCAGTCCGCAATTACAAGCCAGTCGGCCTATGAAGAACATGTCGGTCGTAGCCCGTCGAGCTGGAAGAACTGTGACGCCCCATTGTTCCACGCTGCAAAGGACCGCAGCCCATGCTCCAGGGGCCTCTTCGGCAAATGAACCATCCAGCTCAACATCAGGCCAGGTTGGAGGAGGCCACTGCACCTACAGGTGCTGCTTGGGAGGACAGTGGCCCACTCTGCAGGCCGCTCATGCTGAGAAGACTGGCCAGCTTCGGCCGGCCGGATAGGAGGGGTGGCGTCGCTCGACGCCATCGGTTCGAGAATCCAGGGCCCCCCCCCCCACACACCTCTCGGCCAGTTGTGCCAAGACACGGAAAACCGCGGGCCAGGCTGTGCAACGGAGGGTCGGGCCACGCCCCACTAGGCCGGGCCACACCCCCTGCTGGGTCGGACCCACAGAACCAGGTCGGGCCCGTTTCACTTAAACAAGAATAACTTTAAGATCGCGCGTCCGATCGACGCGTCGTCTGCGGCACTGAGATCCTCATGAATAGACGGTCCTTTTTTGATACTCTAAGTGATTTATGGAAAACTTTGGAAAATGGATGGGTTTGGAATTAGCTTAATTCCAACTAGGACCTGAGAACGAAAAAGCTAATATCTCTTAGATCAGGTGTCATATTGGTGCACCGTCTATCGCATTGGGTTCCTTTTGAAAAGAGTAAAAGTCGTGATACATCAACTTTGGACATCGGGATAGTTGATGTATCGAAGCCTTTTTCTCATGGAGAGGACCCTTATAGAATTGAGAATGCTATGTGCATGAACCCTAGAGCTGGCTGCGACTGCGTTGACTACCGTACTGGAATCCTCTGTGGGTTCAATGATGATGATAACCATACTAGAATCCTCCGTGGGTTCGATGATAAATAAAAATTTACTGGAATACTCTATGGGTTCGATAGCGATGACTACTGTACTTGTATCCTATGTGGGTCCAATAGTTTGACATCTATATTAGTATCCTACATGGGTCTGACAGAGTATCTGGTCTAGTATCCTACGTGGGTCCGACAGCTTAACTAGTCTAGTATCCCAAGTGGGTCTGACAGCTTAGATGAATCGGTGACTACATATGATCATCTCTATCTCTATACGAAAGATGTATACCTGTGTGAGTTGAGTCTTGACTTTCAATCATTATCATCGATGTGATTGACATGATTTCCTGTGTGGACTATACTATGTTTGGGCTCAAGAGTTGGAGCCGAACTGAGATTGATAACTTATGTATATGTATGGAAATTTACCTAAGTAGGGTTGTTTGATACTTTGTGATTGTATCTTTCTTTCTGTGGTTTATCCTTCGTGGAATCTGGGAGACCATCGGGGGTCTCGGTGTCCCTAGTGAGTATCGTTATACTCACCCATACATGGGATATGCCTAGAATTTTTTGTATTGGATGCAGATGATGGACAAAATAGATGGAGGCCGACAGAGAGCCAGGTCCGGACGGTACCCGGAGGTGGACCACATGGTGAGACGGTACACGGAGCGGACAATAGACGTGTAGTGCAGGTGGTGGACTTTTGTACCCATAGTTCAGGTAGGATACTCAGCAGATGTTCCAGGAGTTTCCCTTTTTAGTTGTTGTCCCTTTTTCAGTTGTACTTGCTTTCCATTGTACCTGTAATTTACTTTAGGGCTTGTATTTCTAGCCCCTTTACATTCAGCACTACATTTTGAATACATTTTCCACTTAGTGCTTTGCTTCCAACTTATTCTGTTTGTGTGTGTGTTACTACTATAAATGAAATTCCTTCCCAGCATAGGGATTTATGCCTTTGGTGCTTGTCACCAGCCCCTAGCCTATGGAAGGCGGGCTTGGGGTAGTCACGACATGGGCCCCGAGGATGGGTCGTGACATTTAGGGTGAATTTTTGGTATTTTTCTGTGATGTTTTATTTTTTTATGAATAATGAAAACATTGAATCGTAATTAAAAACATATTTATTACAAGTTATATATAGGGTTTAGTAATATTTGTTATTATTTTTACAGTTTAATTAGGAAAAATTTATATAAATTAATCCACTTTATATAGCTGGACTAAATTTAACATTTAAATTTAATATAAAAACATAGCATACTTTTTAACATCTTACTTTTAAAACCCGATTTTTTTTCATGTCTACTTGATTATGTTAAAAATAATTTCCACCAAATATTTGATTGAGATTTTGATTTTTTTCCATATTTTTTATGTAAATAATTTATAATTAAAAATATGGTTTATTTATTATTTTTCCAAATTATTAATAATTGAGATTATAATTTAATTATTTCAAATTATAGAACATTTATCACAACAAAGTACTAAACCATTAAATTTTCGACCAAAATGAAGTATGCCATTGTTAGATATATTTTTGTGGCCATATATAGAATATATACTAATTTTTCTCTTATTGTTACCACTATTCTCTTTGCATATAAATAACTTATTTTGATATCCCTTTCCTAAAATTTACAATAATTCCACTCCTCTAATAATAAAATAAACACACTCCTCCAAATTATTCACACCACTAAATCTCTTTGGATAATCTGAAATCTTATCAAATAAACACCCAACATACCTAAAATAAAATTATAAGCCTAATTTTGATATGAAATCCATCAATGTATGACCTCTTGTGCAATCCATGAGGATTTACCCATAGAATATGTAATATCTTTTCTCAAGATCGTTTATTTTGTTCAATGTTCACACCCCCCAAATATTTTTATTCCGTGATTTTAAAATAAAAACATTGTCCTTACTATTCATAGAGGTTTTTATTTTAAGGTTAAACCAAATAATCACACTCACTACCGTCTAATTAGTAAGAAAAGTACCATTATTATGTGTGAAGTACTATTACCTTACAAAATGATGTTGTTTATTTTTCCTTTACCACCTATCATGGTTTGGAATTGTGATAATTTTTTTTAATATTTATGATGTATTAAATATTATTTAATTATTATATAAAATATATTTTCTTACTTTATACTTTTTATAAATAATATTACATCGTTTTTGGATGTGTGGAATACCATCCCCTCAAAGCAATGTTATTCATTCACACCTAAATATAAATTATTAAGGATGGATTTAGTAAACATATATGATATATATTAAATAATAAATATACAATAATGATAATATATACATATATTAATTATTTTTATATATACATATATTCCATCTACATTCATTCTTTCTAAGAGATAATCAAACTAAAACAATGTCTTTGGGTTTGTAAGGTCTATCGTCTCCATAAATAGTGTATTCCACTTCATATTTATATATTATATGGATTGTTAAACATATTTATTATTTTATTTCATATAAAACATATACCAATATTTTATTCTAGGAAATAATTAAATCATTATATATGTAATAATATCAATAATAACAATCCAAAACATATACGAATAATGAACATATTATATGAAACATATCATTAGCATGGAGTTTTACATAAACAGGTAATTTAAAGTCAAAACCAAATTATATATGGTCTTATATGTAATAATCTTTTAATATGGTATTTATAAAATACACTTATATTTGTTAATCATTAGTTTGGAATGTGAACAAATAATGCAATGATTATTATATAGGTTTTTTCATCTCAAAATACTATATTAGGGAGATACATGCCTTATTCACAACTCATTTATTTTTTGGAGTGTATATACTCACAGGAATTTATTCTGTTATTATTATACATAAATCATTATGGGTACTTACTTGTTCATTTTTTGGTCTTTCTATCTTTGTGGATTATGGATCAAATGTTACAAAATCATTAAAGAAATTTTCTCTCAATTTTCCTTCATTAAGATACAATCCATGTTATGCACCTATATTTTTATACAGGGTGTGTATACATCGTATTAATAATTTATAACATGAATATATTATGTTAATTATATTTTATCATTCATGTAATTTTTTTATTTTTGAGGATAATGATTCAAATTGAACTATGTGGTAACAACTTATTTCTAAATTCTCACCGTTTGTCGGTATTGTTTATGATTATACATAAAATTATGAAATTTTTTGAAGCATCCATCAATAAAACACATGAATTTTATTCTACACTATTTATACATGCTATATTCTTGTATTACTTTCATCGTTTCAATGATTGGTACATAATATAATTATGAAAATGATTATATGAAAATCAAAATTTATTTTATATTTTAGTTGGAAATTAGTGTTCTTTAAAAACTGTGCTTCTATGAAATGTATTCAATAATGTATTATTATTGTCTTATGATTGTTCTAGTAATTCATTCCCATATTTTAACTTTTTGAAATTGTATTTAAATATATCGTTCTAGTATTTTTCTGATGATGACACATTTCATAAACAATTAAGGTGAAAAATGAATCTTTGGAATTTACAGACTTACCATCCGACATGGCCAACATTTAATTGAAATATCTTTTATAAGTATAAAAAGATATTTTTTGAAATAATATTTTCTCAAAAAATTATTAATTTTTTTTATAAAATAATTTGTTTTCCAAAATGTTTTACGCTAACTAGTTTTTTATTGTATTTTCAAATATTATTTTATTTTTTTCAATACATTATTCTAAAATTAAATGATTTCAATTATTTCATGATACCATAATATGTTTAAAATGATATTATAAAATAATATTTTTTTAAAATTATGTATGTTTTAAAATGTGTTTTTAGTAGTGGAAAATATATTTTTCCCATGAAATGTTTTAAATGAAATTTTAATTTTATTTAATATTTAACATATTTTTGAAATATTTTTATGAAATTGATTTCAATAAAAGGTTTCATCCTTAATAAATATTCAATATAATATTTCAAATTCCTTGTTTGTATTTGATGATATAATTTTATTTAGTTTATTCTTTACTGAGGATGTAATCCAATAATACCTTTCTTATTATTTATTTAATGGTGTATGTTATTATGGAATGATGTTTTGGACACCCATTTAACTTCCACAGATTATATGATTTTAATAACTTGTTCTTTTAATTGGATATGATTTGTTGAAATGATTATTAGACCTATTGCTTTTTTATAGTTAAATATATGATGAAATTTTTATGACATCAATTTCATTTCATGGGTGATGATATGATGTCTATAAAACTCATATCTTTTTATGAGACATGATATGATGCTAGTTTTATTATCTTGTAGCACCTGAATATATGATTTTTTATGTGTATGGTGGGACTAAATATTCATACAGTTCAATGGGTAAAAATTTATATGTAATAATATAAGGATGTAAAACAATTATATGATCTAGATCCGAAATGGGAAAACGTTATGCCCTGATCCACTCTTGAATGATAGGGAAACTCAATCCACTATAAGAAGATGGGGAAACATGATCAATTATAATGAAGGTACAATGAATTGGGACGGTGGTGTGCCTCACCTAGTAGGTGAAGTCCCTATACAGTACCCTAATAAGTGTTCAGTAACAAGCCTTACCTTATATGGATGGATGCTACTTATTTATGTATCTTCCATAAATTTTCAGAATTATTCATTTGACAAGATCACATGGTTTATGTGATTAAATATCTTATGATTCATTTATTTTTAACTAATAATATGTATTCTATGTCTAATTATTATGTTCTTTTTTAGGTTTTTGATCGTCAAATGTTATGATAATGTTCTCATTACTTTATGTTCATGTCAGCTAACATATTTACTTTTTTACCCATATTGATCATTTAAGCTCACCCCTTTCTAATGTTTCATTTTACTTGGTTATAAATATTAGTTTTATGTACATATACTGAAGGGTTAGATATTTAATGTTGGGGTGGATGATCTTTCCTGGGATAGATGATTTAATTTCATATTTCCAATGTCACAAAGCTATTATAGGCCTCGAGTATGTATTTTTGCAATGGGATAAATAGTATTCTAAAATAATTTAATATCCATGTATGTTAATCTAGGGTATTTTTAGATGTCATTTGAGGTGAATTGGGAGGTGATGGATTCTTTTATAAAGGATAAGAGTTGCAATTTTGTAACAGCATAAAAGGTGAAGTAATTATTCAACGATCATGTGGATCCAATTTTGGAAAATAAAGTTATCGAGAAATTGGTATGGTAAATCATAACTATGAAATCAAGTATCCCATATTTGTAACATGTGATTGTGTATTTTTCTCTTATATCTATCAATTTCACCATTTTAATGTGTTTGTGAAATTCAATTTTTTATGTGTATTTTTCTTTTATCACCTAAAAATAAAATCAGATAAAAATAAATAATTTGTAAAAAATATTAAAAATATGAGAAGAATATTTTATATTAAATTTATGTTCTTAAGAAATTACTTTTCATATTTATACACAAAAATGTTATATAACCTATTATAAAAAATTGTTTTTTTACATAAAAATTAGGAATAAGTTAAATTTAATTTTTTTTAATTTATATGTAATTAATTTTTTATTGTGGAAAAATATGCGATATGTGGAATTAAATATAGTAGAAACTCAATTTACATGTTATGGATACATTGTTTAAAAAAATAGACCAAAAATAAAATTTTCAAATTGGTAAAATATTATGTATGTATCCAAAATTTTATATATGGGTTTTTAAAACAATTATTTAATTTTATAAAATTATATTTCTATAATATATAAAAAATTACTATTCATGAAAATAATTCATTTATTTCAAAATGTCATAAAATGTATTATATTTGGAAAATTTGTAGTTTTCACTCATTACCAAAAAAGTCAATATTTTCATGGAAAATATAATTATTTCATTTTAACGTAATATTTATATAATTTATAAAAACAATTATTCATTTTAACAAACTAAAATTTGATATAATACGAATATAAACATTGAATGGAAATATATAATATACGACAAAAAAATTTAATTAATAAATTATTTGGAAAGTTTCAATTATTGTTATTATTATTTTATATTAATAAGAAACTGAAATTCTGTAAATATATTATTTATAAAATAAATATTTTTTTTTGAAAGTAAATATTTATTCAAGAAATGATATTATATTCTCAAATTAAATTTTATGAATTCGTTTATTTTTAAAATGTATTCATTTTTATTGACATGTATATTTCATAAAGTGATTAAATCCATATATACTTACCAATACAACAGCTACATCATAAACATTATGGAAATAATTACAATATGTATTACAATTAATTTTTTCATATTTATATTATGGGAGACATACAGTTATTGATTATATTAATTATCATATTAAAATATGTATTAAATTATCAAGTATTTACATTCTCCCCCACCCATAATAATTGAATTTATTCCCATTGTTTTAAATGATCACAGACTTATGGATGTATCTAGGACCATAAGAAATATATATGCAACTTATGATATAACCTTTAGTGGGTTCACAACATAAGGAATATATAATCTTCTATATAATAGGATTATCCCTAATATTATGTTTTCCTTCAAACATTTCAACCAATAATATATCATTATTATTTATTAGGACCCACATTATATTAATATATTTCAAAGGGTGTTGATAAATATCCCTATATTAATAAACTGTAAGAATTTCAAACGATCAATGATTTCATTATTCTGACTGATTAATTTTCCTCGAAGTATAGGATAAAAATCTATTTCAAAACTCAGTTTAAATTAATTTTCATGAATGATAATTAAACATTCATGAATCAGAATATAATAATACATAATGGGGATATAAATAATTTTCATGAAATGCTACTACTACCTAGTTTTTTATTTATAATTCAATAGCTAATAGATAGTGAAAAAATAATTGTCATATGACATATGCAATCTATAGTGATGTTTAGTTTTACCAATAAAAACCTAATTTTTTCTCTACAAGTCAATTGGTATTAATGCATATTATTTTTCGTATTACCATAAAATAAGTGCTTTTTATTGTACGATGTCTTTTTTAGCCCTTGGATCATACCATCAATTTTTCATAATTACTATACCAATTATAGTTTATGAATTGTACATTTTCTCTCAATTATAATTATTATATTCATACCCCAAATTTTATTATCATGAAATCTATTGTAGAGACCCATTTTTTTACGTATGACATTAAATCATTTGAAAATTTATTTCCTAAGTTAGGCACTGTCACGAAGTGCAATTCTGATGCAATATTTTCATTGAATAAATTGTAAAAAAATATTATGTGTTTTTGTACTATTTGTGGGTCAGAAATAGGATATATATTAAATGGTAACTCAGATCATAAATATGAGGCCACAAATGAGTCTCAAATTTTTCCTTTACCACAAGAGGGGTATGAACCTTGTTGGCATGGGGTTTAAGTGGGAAATGTCTCTCAGGGAAAAAATTATAAATAAAATAATTAAATTTAACTATTTTATCTCGAATGATGAATCTAATATCTATTGAATGGGGAAAAAGATTAATAATTTGGGACCTTAGTTGAGTTCAGAATTAGATGCTTTTTCTAGGCACGACATAAAAGAAGAGGGTGTGGCTGATTCAGATTCCATGCTAAGTGGGATCCCTATAATTAGAGGTTTAATTCAATAGATTGTGGTAAGCTCTTAATTCATTTCCCTTCTCTACACCCCATTTCTCCTCTTCATTATTTCTTCAGTGGATCGAGGAGATATTTTCTATAAAACATCGATAAATAAATGCAAGAGCGTGATGATCACATCAGCAGTGGTGAACAGACAGATCACGGTAGGATTATTCCATTATTTACCACCTATTAGAGTTTTAATGTGATAATCCAACCTTATTCTTTTATTTCATTATTATATTAACATTATTTTATGCCCTCACTATCATATCCATCATTCCTAGATGAAAAATAATTTTTTCACATCATGTTATTCACCTATTCTTTTAGTTTATCGACCATTAATTTTGGACCCATCAATTATTCGACAGTTTGTGGAACTGAGGCCATGGTGCTGAAGATCTCATTCTGATAATTCATTTACTGGGTCCAAAAAAATATACGGACATCGTGCTTGTTCACAATGGCCATCTGAATTGGTCATCAGAGTAGAACCACCATCATCAGTAGTTGGTGGCCTAAAGAAGAGGCATTCCACAAGAGCCGGCCAGAGAGGTGGCATGGAGTTCACATGAGGCGGAACCAGGGGAGAAGGCGGCTGGGCATCTTGCTCTCCAGGGTGGCGAGGTTGGCACAATGAACTGGGGGTGGGTGGGGGAGATGATGAATGTTAGTGTGGTATTTGGTAATGTTACATCAGTATATAGCGGAACTGCATCATGTTCTGGTGGAGGACTCGAGGGTCGACAATGACCCATGTCATGCACATCACATGTTGATGAGGGGACTGGGAGAGGACCGACCACTCGATCGACCAAAGTTTTCAGGTGGGATATAGTCCACACATGCGGTGTAGTATGAACGACTGTGTCATGGGCTTGTGGGTCGAGTCGGCCCAGACGGGACAGACCAGCCAGACCAGGCCAATAGAACCTATTTTAGTCAAGGGAACTTTAGATGCTCGTATCATTTGATAAATGCCTCTGATTCATATTTTGTAAATTTCAATGTGATACTTGAGTCAAGCCATATGATTTGAGATTGTATTGGGAATTTTAAATTTTAATCCCGATGTAGGGTGATGCGAAAAGCTATCCTTATCAATAATAGTTTTAATTTTTATTATTTGTGGTTCCTCCTTTTGGTCCTAGAACAGGAATCCGAATTCTAATTGATTCATCATTAGAGGAACTATGAACCTATAGATTATTTAGAAATTTAAATACTAATTTAGTGTTTTAAACTAATTTTTAGATGTATATCCCATGAGGTCTGGTTTTCATGTGTTGCGGTGAAATTTGTCCTTTTCACCGGCTATCTGTTTTGGATGAATTTGTTTTCCATTTCGTGTGTTTTTGTGATAATATCAGAATGGAGGGATCTGTATAATTTGTTTCAATATAGAGGCATGGGCCTCATGGTTATTCATTAGATTGTAATGTGGCAACATATGAAATTTTAATTAGATGTCAATTTTGGGAGATTAAATTCTCAACCATGCATGTTTTTCCACTAGGACCAAAATGGTGTGATATATTTGGATGTTCAAATCCCTTTTTGCGATGTTTTTAAATGTGGAACCATGATGAAATATTAGTGGAAGTCCCTTTTTATGTGTTTGAATTGAACATGCGACCTTGGTCTTCTTCGGTACTTGTGAGTGTAGAGAAGATGTATGATGAGATACAGTCAAATGTTCTTGATCTATTTTAGGAAGTGAGGCAGTGTAATTTCTCTTTAAGTCATCTGAATCAACTATGAGAGTTGTGCGCTCATTGGAATTTTTGAATACATGTTTCAATTACTATATGAGTATTTCGATATTCGTAGGGGTAATTATTTTTAGATTAGTACTCAATATTGGTTAGGTACATGGCCAGGTGATGATGTGGGTCCATACAATATGTAGGCCCCACACGCCTCATGTAAATCATTAAAAATATTTTATCCCTTGCTTATAATTCATTTGGAATTGGATTTTGGAATTCATATAGTGTATCTTGAGTGTTTTTTTGTGTAAAAAATGACAAATCCCTCAATAGTGTCTTATGAGTTATGATGTGAGATGTTCTGGGTGTGATGCCTATCCAGAGAGAAACCTGATGACTGCACCAATTCATTTTTGGGAGGTACCATCGAATAGGGATGACCAGAGTAGTTTTGGTAATAACTCTATCTAGGAAAGGAATTGGTCCTAAATGGAATATTCAAGTAGAAACCTCTAGCTGGGTAGGGAATTAGAACTTGATAATACTACAATGGAATCCTCTAGTTAGGTTTGGGATTTCTCACTGACAACACACGAGTGGAACCCTCCAGTTAGGCTAGGCATGGGTCCTTGATATTTTTTAGTATAACCCTCGAGTCGGGATGGGGATATTTCATCAATGACACTATGCTGTTACCCTTTAGTTGGGCTCGTAATGGCTCTTTAATGATAATATTGTAAGACCCCATCTGTAGGTTGGGAATGGTTCCTCAACCTTGATACATTATTTATTAACGCTAAAGAACAGTGAAGAGATTTTCTCTGACATACCATTGTAATCTCAAAGAATAGGGTATCATCCCCCAACAAAGATATGTTATTATGACATGACCCAAAATCATGCAGGCGAGACTAGCCCCCCCCCCAATTTGGATAGTATCATGGTGTGGTGATCGATCCACTTTGACATGACGTTACAAGAAGACTTGTGGGATGCTGAGCATCGATGGTGGTTACATCTGGGACTATTGGCTACAGTTTTCCAAGACTAGTCTGGTGACATGTAAATCCCCTTACACTCTATATTTTATTTCATTGAATAAGAATATATATATATATATATATATATATATATTATTTCTTTTTCCCACTCCTTGGGTGTTGGCTACACTTCGTCCAGAAAAGGTGAAGCCGCACAAGGTATGCCACTTGATTTCATTATCTAGATTCTTGGGGTTGGACGAGTCTAACCTCCTTATATAGGTATAAATTACTTGTCGATAAGTTCATACTCTCAATATTTATACCTCCTTGTGCATGGATGATCTTACTACACTCATTTATGGGGTTGAGTTGCAATTCATTATTATACTCTTTTATTGTACCTTGATCTATCTACTACTCTCTTCTTTAGTATATCTTTTGTTTATCCCTTGAACCATCATGTCATCCTACTGATTATTTTTATACTCACCCATTATTGGGATTTTCCCACACATGGTGTGACATTTTAGTCAATAGATAAGGCAATCATGACTTCAAAGGTGCGCAGGATACAATGTTCTTGGGCCACGTGCAGTGGTCGCGACTAGTGATTTAGTAGTTGAGTTATCCCATCTATTGTAATGTTCAATCTGTTGTCAGGTTGTGGAAATTTTCTAGTGGTCATGTAGTTTTTCTTTTTTCTTTTTCATTTTTCTTCTTTGTACATGTATTGTTTAGATTTCGATACATGTTTTTGGTTGATATATTGTAGTATTCTAACTTTGGTTTCTTTTCCCATCTCCACGTTTTCATTAAGTTGGATGTTTATGTGCATACAAGTACTTAGGAAAATGCATCCTCATGATTTTATTCTTACAATGTGGGTCTCTACCGCTAGCCTATGGAGGTGGTCTTGGAGTAGTTATGGCTCTATCACTTATTGGGGTTGGGTCGTGAAAAATGGAATTAGATGTGGTTTGACCCTTTGGATGATTTTAATATGTTTTCATAAAAATATTGTTCTTGGGTTTACGGAATCAATGTCAATGTGTTTTGATAGAGGATCTCTATCTAGGGAGTCCAATTATGATATATGAGTTCAACGTATCCATTCACCAGCACCCTGATTACCATCTTTTCGACTCGACACACCGAGACACCTATTGAAGGGAACAATTGAAAAAAGATCATATAGTATCGAGTTGTTGACTATCCTTATTGAGTTATCTACCCATTATTTTTGATATATATATATATATATATTCTCATCTGATCATGGTAAACCTTGATAAAATTCAGGATTTCACGGTGATGCCATCCATACAGGATACAAGCTTCAATTCATGAAGATGACCCTATAATCAATGAGGTCGTAGTTCAGAACCCATCATGTGATCTGCTTTTCCAGGTGGGTATGTAGCAGCATCCCCGCTTGTTGAGTAGTAGAGAGACCCTATAGTGTAGGATAAGGGTGTGTGTATAATGATCACACTTTGTGAGTTATAGTTATAGAGACTGCTCAGTTTCCCTCATGAGCCGAACCATTAGATAGAAGATGTTTGGCGAGAGTTGGTTGTTCGCCTCTTTAGGCTAGTTTGGACATCGATAGATAGTAGAGTGGGTTTGGAAGCCATCCTTTACCATAGAGCGACTAGTCATTGGTGGAGATTTTTTAAGCAGATACATGATGATTCTGTACTCTCATGGGATGTCTTCGCATAGTTGTTTCGTGAGGATTTACACCCCAACATCTATCACTCTGATTCACTTTAGTAGTCTTGCAGCTTTAGTAGGGAGGGATGATCATGAAAAAGTACATGTAACAACCCAATGTTTTATAAATGGAATTCCATTATTATAATTATTACTTAATGCTTAATCAATCTAGGAAACACAATGACATATAATGATACAAAATACTATGGGAAAATTAAACATAATTTCCCTACTTTTCTGTTTTGAATTTCAAAAATCTGACATACACTTTTGTGTTCAGGGTAACATTTGTAGTCTAAAAGAACAAACACAATTTTATTGTGAAAAGTAATGTTACCCTTATGAATAGTGACATATGCTAATGAATATTAACCATACCTATGATATAATTTATATAATATTTAAGTGATATTATGATGTACCTATAACTTGGAGTAAGTAAGTAAATGATTTTAAATTGGTATTTTTTGAATAAACAATTATTTGTTTCAAAAATAGAATACAAGATATCTAGAAAAATATTTTTGAAGAATTTATTTCATTTTTGGATTCTACACATTAAAAAATCATTTGGGTGAATTATTGGGAGTTTTCGGAAATACTTGAATTTTTTATGAATATTGAAATACGATAAAATAATGAATAAGTTAAATTCACGAATTATCGTGTCATGGGTGATTTTCTACTGATATAATCACATATGGTTTGGATTAACAAGATAAAATTATTGTATTGTGTCATGGAATAGTCACCATTCCTTTTCTTGTGGAGAAATAAGAAAATAATGATTATAACATATGGAAAACACCTCTCCCTTCCACTATAAATACAACCCTTTGCACCCTCATTTCCTCACACCTCTCAATCTTCAAAAAATTTCTAAACTCTACCCAGAAATCATTCTTATCCTTACTCCACGTGCATGTGCTTCTGTTCTAATCAGAATACCAATCCATGTATCCTTGAGAAGGTTCTGAAGAGGAAAACTCAAGAGGTAATTCCCCTCTGTCTTCTCCTTTAATTTCCTTTCAATTTCAAGTTCTTTTCTTATTCTCTTCCCACCTATCCTTATCCATATTTTATGGTAACTCCATAATAATAAATATACTGTAATTGTTTGATAAATTTTTTATATTATATCATCCAACCCCCTTCTCTTCTTTTTTTATTTATTAATGTAAAATAGTGTTCACGAGGTGTTAATTTATCGCCTTCAAGAACGACATGTTTTCAATTTCCATTAACACCATCAGATTTGGTCATGAAGACATTTTTATGGTTTAACAATATTATTTTATATTTATTATAAACAAATTAATTTTCTATAAATAACTTATGTACATGATAAATCAGAGAATGTTTTCTGTGATAAAAAAACCACCCCAATTTAACATAAAACAATCACCATTAAATCATAACTAATGATTCATCCACATGGTATATAAAATAATTCATTATAAGAACATTTAAATTACTAGAATATAATTAAAAATATTTATTATCACATTTTTATGTTCATCCATGTTCTACATGAACTCCCATTCATGAATACATGTGAATCGTTCAAGAAAACCCTAAAAACGAACATTCCCAAACAATGAAGTTAAACACTATAACTCATCCAAAAGACCATAAATATACATAATAAAACCATAATTAATAATATTAATATATAAAAGGTTCTGGTATTGTTGATTAATTAATATATTGTGGTTATACAAAACATTAATGTGAATAAAGTATTCTGAGACAATGTCAGGAGAAATTCTCGAACCCAACTTTCAGTCTTCGAGTTCTATATCATTCACTCTATTTTTGGTATGTTAACTCCTAAAATTTCCTATTTTCGCCATTTTATTACATTTTATTATATATACATATTTTCGACAATAATATATGTCGAAAAAAAGTTTTCAAAAAGAAACATTTTTTCTAAAACACACCTTTTACTTCTCACTCGTGGTTGATAGTTCTTGTATCTAGTATGTTATTACCTCTTTATTTTGGAAACCCAGTTTTAAGGAATGAAATCTTATGAGATGAAAAAAATTCCATAACATGGGTTATTTAGGTTCATTTTTTATATATGTTCTATGTGGTATGCATTATAATGATAATTTTATCATGTGATAGGTGCACCCATAATTATATAGCAAAAAATGAATGTCATAATGTGATGGGTGCACCCAGATTTATACAAAAATCTATTGAATTGGGTAAAGTGATGAATCTCATTATTTATAGTGGAATGATGTGTGAATTTGATGCTATATTTATTCACAACCATGTGCTGTAGATGACCACTAAGTCATGATGTTTCATTTTTCTGCATTGGCACATATCATGCCTTTTTTTAATGTTCCCTCTCATGATTTCGATGATGAAGTTTTGATTATGATCACTATGGTATATATTGTTCTTATATATCCTCTTACTAGGATTATATCTCACCCCTTTTTTATGTATGTCTTCAGGTGACTATATATTCAAAGGAGATGTCAAGTTCCAATTAGAAGCTGGAGATGAAAGAAATAAATAAATTTTTATGCTTGATGTTGTAAATGTTATGTTTGGTCCTAGTTTTCCCAAGACAATAAACCTCAATTTCCTCATGGTGTAATTCTATTAAGTTGTATATATTTTTATTGATGTGATATTAATGTATGTAAAATGAATTGTTTCTATATTTGTTAGCAAGTCAAGGTTTAGTTAATTTTGGAATTTGGATCAGTGAACTATAGAGAAAACCTCTATCATGAGACTAAGTAAAAATGTGGAGACAGGAATTATTAAATAGTGATCCTATAATTTATGCTTTTAGTGAAAATCATACGAATGATTATGTTATTTAAGACATGTTGACTATTGTTTTTTTCTAACAATTTCTATGTGAGAAAATGGTGTGAACCAGGATAAATAAGGCCAACAACTCATATGAGGGAAAATGCCATGATTGCCTGAATGACATCCCCAATGCTTTGAGACATGGAGTTCAAAACGTCATTTTTATGAATACACAATTGTCTCATGATATGAACAATAACATGAATAATGGGGAACACCCACCTTCACCAAAGAGCGAGAAACTGGATATTGAGTTTTTTATGTGGTAATGACCACAGAATATTTGTGGATCATCCAATCCATTAGTTATAGAATAGTGGGTCAAGTCCATGGATAAAATCATCTCTATAGTACACTTTCTGAGAAGTATAAGGTAACAATATAAATTTATTGTCTAGATGGAGAGGCGGGTCAATGGTGGTATTTGATTGAGAACCCTAGGCCATTAGATGAAATTAGAAAGATAGAATGGGAGGACATTGAGATCATGTTTTTTAACCAGTATTTCACATGAACTCTTCATACGAAGATGGAGAGAGAATTCATTGTGTTCATAAAAAATGAAGGATAATATTTCAAATCCTATGAATATAATTTCACAAGGATCTCAAGGTACAATTCAATTTTTTGTATCAACAATGATAGAAAAATGGATAGATTGTTTAGTGAATTAAAACCAAACCACTAAAAATATTTTGAAATTAAATACTTTCATAGATATAGAGATGTAGTTTAATGTGATCTAAAAGTGTAGTTAGTTTTTGAGAATTTCAGCATGTATATGGTGACATTAAATGAATGATGGAGTTTCATGATGGGGATCTAATGACAAATGTTGGAAGAAAAATCAATGACCCACATGACAAAAATGTGTGATGATGCATCATGGGAACTGCCTCAAAGAGATGTGGAAATGTTTCAAGTATTGGAATGAAGGCCAAAATGGTTCGCAGTATTTAAATGACATGATAAGGAAGTTAAATTTAGTGGATAAATGGGATCATTTCCCATGTATCAATGCTACATCTATATGGAGAATTATCACTATGCCATCCAGTGCACTAAACCCTGAGTCCTAGATGGTAATACATGTCAATATCCATAAAAACCAAAGGAAAAAATGGAATTCTTATTCCATCACTACTGATGAAGTGGACCAACATAATAAAGTCATACCAGGTACATTTTTTAAACACTCATTAAGGGAAAAAAATTATTTGATTTTCATTCTAAACATTTATTTATATCTTGCATGTTTCCTAGAACTATAGTATCAATGCCTCGAAAGCTTTAGGTAGAGATATCTATAAAATTGCAAGGTGTATTATCATTGCAACCCATGTGTTTGAATCCACTCTTATTGAAATTTGGGGGAATATTATTCCAGTTAATCTCATAATAATTCCATTGTTGTAATTTTATGTTATAACGGGAATAGATCGGCTCTTGTTACATAGTGAACATATAATATTTTGAGAAAATTAAATATCTTTTCATCTTTTGATATTTCCCATGATACTCTAAAAATGAAAGGAGGATAATAAATTTCCTTTAAAAATCCATCAATGGTGTGGGTGTTGATACCCTTTGATGAAGAAAACCATTACCAAATGATTGAGACAAATAAAAGATCAAACCTTGAAGAAATTACCATTCTGTGGGAATATGGGGACATATTCCTGGAAGATTTACCCATAATTACCCTATATTGTTAGGTAGATTTCACTATGTTACTCATAACTGGAGGTACTACAATCTCAACGATTCGCAATTGGATGACTCAAATTGAACCGGAGGAGTTAAAGAAGCATCTACAAGAGAATTTGGAACAAGAGTTAATATGAACTAGTGCATCACCTTGGGGTGCACCAGTGCACTTTGTGAAAAAGATAGATGGAACAATATGGATGTGTATCGATTATAGGGAACTCACCAAAGTATACATAAAGAATAAGTAGCCTCTTCCAAGTATTGAAATGTTTTTCAATTAGTTAATAGGATCTTAATACTTCTTAATAGTGGATCTTCATTCTAGATATCATCAACTAAATTTGAAGAATAATGATATTCTGAATACTTCATTGTTTATAAGGTATGGGAACTAGGAGTGTCTGGTGATTCCCTACGAAATTACTAATTTCTATAAACTATTCATGGATTTGAAGAATATATTCTTCAGACATTACCCCAAAAATGTTTTTGTAGTATTAATTCATGATATTTTCATATAATCTAGGAGAAAATTGAACCATTAAGAACATATAATACTTGTGTTGGTGACATTGAGAAAGGATAAGTTGTAAGCCATGTTCATAAAGTGTGAATTTTGGATGAAGCAAGTCACATTCTTGGGACATGTGATCAGAAGTGATGGAATTTCTATTGACCCTTCAAAAAAAGGCCATTGAGGAATGAAACATTCCATATAGTGTCATAGAAACATTTAGTTTTCTTGGATTAGCTGGGTACTACAAACATTATGTGTAAAATTTCTCTTTATTTTCAATCCCACAAACTATGTTAACCCGGAATGGGGTAAAGTATGTATGGACAGAAGAATGTGAGGGATGTTTTAAGGAGCTAAAAAGAGTTATGATCAATGAACCTGTACTCAAATTACTGAAAAATGGAAAAATTTTTGTGATATATAGTGTTTCTTCATATAAATTCACTGGTAGCATAATCATTAAAAATGATAATGTGATATCCTATGCCTCATTAATGTTGTAACCCATGTGAAAAACTACCTGACTCATGATATAGATCTAACAGCCGTGTATTTTCCTTCAAAATCTATCATCACAACATTTATTGTGAGAAGTGTGCCATATAAAATGACCACAAGAGGATAAATTATATATTCATGGAAAAGGATATAAACATGCTTTAAAGGATATGGTTAGGGATAATCAAAGACTACGATTGCTCTATTCACTATCATCCTAGGAAGGCATACAATGTAGCTGATTCTCTATGATGAAAATAACAAACTACTCTATTCATGTTTGAGAATGATAAAGAACCTACATTCTTGGATATGCGACGATGGATTTGGAAATCACAAGGCTTGGGGATACATACTACCATTCCCAAATTATTGTGCAACCATCATTTTAAAAGAGGATTATGGTAGCACAATGGGATGATATGGAGTTACAAATGAAGGTGAATGTAATTAAGTATCATAAGCTGTATGAGTTCTATATCAATGAGGATGGTGTGATTAGGTTTGTAAAATGGATTCATGTGACTTCACCCCCTGTGATAAAGATTGATCTATTTGAAAATTCACATAGCCCAACATTCTCTATCCCTCATTGGGGTAAAAAGATGTACTTTGATATCTGAGAACAAGTATGGGGGGATAACATGAAAACGGAGATTGTAGAATATATTTCAAGTTGTTTGGTATGTTAGAAATTTAAAGAAGAGAGACAAAATAAAAATGGGATGATAAAATCAATGCCTATACCAATGTGGAAATCGGGTAATTCCACTATGGAATTTGTCAGAAGTTTATTGAAGATGTCAAAGGGAAATAATGCGATATGGGTGGTGGTTGACTAAATCACCAAGACTGCCCATTTTACCACTATTCAGGAAGATCTATCGCTTGAAAACCATTCAATGGTATATGTGAAATAAGAGAGGAGATTGCAAGGTGTGACACTATCGATTGTCTCCGATAGTGATCCAAGGTTCACAGTAAAATTCTAGAGGAGTCTTCATCGTGATTAGAGTACTTAATTAAATTTTTTCATGACTTATCACCCCAAAACTAATTTATAATCCAAAAGAAATATTCATATGATTAATGATATGCTAACAGCCTACAATCTAGAATTAAAAGGTGGATGAGATCAGCATCTCCCATTGGTTTATATCAAATTCAAAAATAGCATCCACTTTATTATTTAGATGGATCTATATGATTCTCTATATGGAAAGTGATGTAGAAATCCAACCTATAGGGATGAAGTTGGAGAATGAAAGGCACTTTGACCTGATCTCATAAATGTGATGATACAGAAGGTTCATGTAAACCAAAAACATATGAGAGCTTCTCAGATTCTGAAAAAAGATCTATGATGATAACCATTAATGGGGCATGGAGTTCGACATTGGAGATAATGTATTCCATTTAATATCACCATTGAAGAGAGTCTTGTATTTTGTAAATAAATGAATGTTAATCCCAATGTACATTGGACCCTTTGAGATCCTTGACCTCATCGAAGCCGTGGACTATCTTCTTGCACTTACACAAAAATAATACTCTAGTTCATGCTCTGTTTCGCATACCAATCCTGATAATGTACATACTAGATCTCTCATATGTACTGAATTTCGAGGTGGTACAACTTATAGATTATATCTCTTATGAAGAGATACTAAAAAAGATTTTGGACATGAGAGATAATTTTCTAAAAAATACAACCTAATTTATTAATTCATTGTAGGGGAGATATAATTTTGATGAAAAATGGGAACCATAGAGGGAGATGATGGAGAATTACCCTCACATGTTTATGTAAAATGATATTTTTAGGGTGAAATTTCATAACAGGGAATGAATGAAACGACCCAACGTTTTATCATTGGAATGACCTTATTATAATTATTCTTTAATGTATAATCACATTAGAAAAAATATTATATATAATGATACTAAATACTATGTGACCATTAAACATTATATTCCTATATTTGTGTATTTAGTTTCAAAAATCGGACATTCACAGTTGTATTCATGGTGAATTTTAGTGTTTAATATAAAAAACATAATTTTTGGTGAATATTAATGTTACCCACATAAATAGAGATATACACTAATTAATATTATCCTTACCTATGATAGTATATATATAATATTTAAGTGAATTCATGATGTCCCTATATCTTGGTGTAAATAAATAAATTATTTAAAATTGGTATTTTTCAAATAGAAAACTATTTAATTTAAAATTTTAATCTATAATATTTAGAAAAATATTTTTGAAAAAAATGACTTAATTTTTTAATTTTACACATAAAAAAATATTTGGGATGATGTCTTGATATTTTTCTGTAATACTTGATTTTTTTGGAATAGTGAAATATTATAAATTAAAAAATAAGTTAAATTCATGAATTATAGATTCATTGGTGATGTTCTGCTGACGCAAGAACAGATAGTTCAAAATCACATGGTAAATGTACTTTAATTTTTTATAGATAACTCAATATTCATTGTCTTGTGGGGAAAAGTTTAATTAATTATTATAGTATTTAGAAAACACATCTCCCTTCCACTATAAAAACAACCCTTTATACTCTCATTTCCTCACACCATTCAGGATTAATTCATTGTCTAAACACTTCCCAAACATCTTCCCTAGCGCTCCCTCACATCCTAGAGCTTATAGTATCACCAAAAGACCAATCCAAAGTACCTTGAGGAGGTTCTCAAGAGGAAAACGTAAGAGGTAATTCCTCTATCTCTTCTACAATAATTTTCATTCAATTTTATGTTCTTTTCTTATTATTTCCCCACATATCCTCATCCACATGGTATGGTATCTTTAGTATCATACTTATAATGGAATGTTCTGGTAATAATGAGATATTATTTCATCCAGACCTCTTATCCTTTTCTTTTTATTTTATGAAGGAAAATGTTGTTTATGAGGTGTTAATTTATCTCATTCAAGAACGACATGTTTTCCATTTCCTTTTCCTCCTTCAGATCTGACGATGAAAAAATGTTAATGTTTAAAATAGATTATGATATATATATATATATATATATATTATACTATTTAATCGTTTGGATCTAACTTATGTATATTATAAATCAATACATGTTCATTATGGTCAAAAAACCGCCCAACATAACCTAAATCGATCATCATTAAATATTTTCTAATGATTCATCCACATGGAATATAACATAATTCATTATAAGATAATTTAAACTTCTATAATATCATTAATAAGATATATTATCAGTTCTATATGTTTATCTATGTTCTACATGAACTTCAATTAATGAATACAAGTGAACAATTTAAGAAAAAAAATAAAAATTAACATTCCCGAATAATGAATTTAAATGTTATAACTAATCCAAAATCCCATAAAGGAACATAATAAAACCCGAATTAATCTTAATAATGTAAAAAAAATTAGTTTATAGTTAATTAATTAATATATTTTCATTATATAGACCTTAATGTGAAGAAAGCGTCCGGATACAAGGTAAGGGGAAATTCTCATACCCAACATTCATTCTTCGGGTTCTCCCTCTTTCACTATATTTTTCATATGGTCAATCCTTACAAATCTATTGTGTCATCATTATCTTAAATTTAATTATATATAAATGTTTCCACTAGAATTTATGTCCATCAAATTTCTTCCAGAAAACTATTCATTAAAAAACACACCTGTTACATCTCAGTCATGATTGATAGTCCTAGTATCAAGTATGTTATTCCCTGTTTCTTTTGGGAAACCAATTTTTATGAATGTGTTATTATGTGATGATACCCATTCCTTTACATGGGTTATTTATGTTAAATTTTTGTATATGTTCTCTTTGGTATGCATGATAATGAGAATTTGATGATATGACACGTGAACCTGGAATTATACAGTGCACCAATACATTGGGTAATGTGACAAATCTCTTGAGTTAAATTTAAATTATGTGTGAACACGATTCTAGATTTACTGACAATAATGCGTGATTTATTACCACTAAGGAGGGATGTTTCATTATTATACATATCCACGTTTTAATTCTTTTATTAATGTTTCCTCTCATGATTTTGATGATGAAGTTATGATTATCCTCCCCCCATGCTATACTGTTGTTTTATATCCTCTTACTAGGATTTTAGCTCACCCATTTCGGATGGATATCCCCAACTGACTACATGTAATAAGGAGAGGTCTAATTATTATAAAAATCTATAGAATAATGAATTTAATAAGTTTTTATGATTGATATTGTAAATATTATGTTTTGTCCTTGTTTTCCCAATACTCTAATTCTCTGGATCCTCATGGTGTAATGCTATTATGTTGTTTATCATTACAATGATTTAATAGTGATGTATGAAAAGGAATGGTTGATATAGTACGTCTGTAGGTTCATATACCTTGCACGATAATCTCTAGGAAGCATCTATAATGGCTACTTCTGAGCACTAATGTTTGAGTAGGGACTCCATAGAGAGACTCGTGATATCATATTAACCTTGTGAATCCCTACATATTCCACGATATTGGAGAATGTTTTACTGATGGAGGGATTTATGTCATAGTTATTCTAAATATATGTGTATTAAACAGATCACAATTGTGTTGACAGATTTATTTTGGATGTATGTGTCATTCGAAAAGATCTATATGTAGAAGGCCTCCCCATAATCAGTCAATGAAGATACTCATATGGTGTTGATCTAGCACTGAGAACAGGGACATCATGGGGAGGTCTAATGTTATGCTTCTGATGGGTGAGGTCACTTAGAATGGGACTGCCCAGCCAGGCGTTCTGAGAACACTAGACATGCAGAAGGTGGACCACTATCATAGAGAAAACACTATGATCAGGGTGGTTCCGATGGAGGTGGATCTAACGAAGGTGTATGATAAGATGGAGGTGGACTCTACATAATGAGGTGTTTCCACCACAACCAGGAAGCCCATTACTGGCTCGATAATCTTACAGCTGGGTCCATGGATTGATGTAATCTTTGGATTTCTACGATCCTATAGAGTGTGAGGTGATAAGAGGGATTCCCTTTGTCTTTTTACATTTTTAGAACCTGTTAGACATTATTTCAATTAAATTTCTCATTTCTCCATGATTGAGGTTTCACCAGGGTGACACGTGGCATTGGTGTTACACTGTGTTGGTGTTGTTCGATGTAGTTATGAATGCATGAGGAATAAGTGTTCTACCCCAACTGAGATACATTTTTTTGATGTGAGAAAAATTGAGTTGGATAGTCAGTGCTGCCTAAAAAATTATAGTTTCTAGCTACAGTGGATAATTACCTTTGAATTGTGAAATCATAGTGAAGTTGTGAAATGGAGTATAAAAGTTGGTCCTAGTATTGCAAGAAGAGTTTTACTGTTGGGCCTTATTTTTCTTGTAATTCAATTATTGGGGTCCAATAGAAACCCTATTTTGGTTATTTTGGTCCTTCTAATAGGGGAATAGATTCATGGGATATGCCACATGCTTTCTCTGTATAGCCTCTCATAGTATGATGACTTTACACTCCTTCTATGTTCATTGGTACCTTTCATTATCATAGTCTAGTATGTAAACTATAGTTATCACGTAAAGGATGAGGTGATTGAGACCCCATGAATAGAACTACATGACCCACTATTGGGTGTTGGCTGTGGTAGTCCTTTCCCTGAGAACATGGAGATGCTACCATCTAGGAGTGTACTATGTGGTTGTGAAGGCCACCAATTTCTCATGTACGTTATCCCATAGAGAGACCTCAAACTGAGGTGGTTATGCTAGTTACAATTCTAGCAGTACTATGACATTGAGATTGCATATACATCAGGAACTAGAAACATTGTAGAAGTTACCCTTAGTAGGATGTCCTTGGTTTTCCATGTGTGGGATGTTTCAGAGTATTTAGATTCTCCAAATCTGACCTGGTTGGAGTATGAGGGTATATTTTTCCTTCGGTTGATGGCGTTGACTCTTTCTCATATCGATTGTGTAAGAGATTCATGGTTGTGACACACCAACTGTGAAATCATGTGGGTCTAGATATCCTGGGACGTTAAATGTGATGGATATTATAAATGATGGAATAAAAAGACCATGTTCCATGGAAGGCATTGATTCTAGTTTTGATATGTGATGCAGATGATTAGACAGGGATTAAAGCTATCCCTTTATATTTTTCTGGCTGTTAGGGATCATGAAAAGAGTTTGCGAGGTTTGCTACCGCCTTACCCTTCCCCTTATAGAATTAGTGAATATACAATGTCTTCCACTTGTCGTAGTAGAGGAGGTGTCTGCATGTTCCAATGACCATCATCGACATGAGAGGATCTTATATGGATAAACCAACCCTTTGCAGTGCATGCCAATCCAACATGGTAACATCCAATTGTTTTCCATGGGCAGGAGATCTTGGTGTGGGCTTAGTACTCTGGGTTGATTTCCCATGTTTTTCTCCTAAGGGACTAAAATCATTAAGGATTGAATTATGTGGAGACTCGTTTTTTTCCTGGTAATAGTTAAGAATATTTAATGATATATTTCTAGAACTAGGTGATCAGGCGACCTGATATTCCAAGGCATTATGTGCTAGAAATAAATTATACAAAAATATTAAGTTTTTTTGTACTTTGAAAATGTCAGAAACATCATATCTCATAAATTTTAAATCATATCCTAAATCTAAGGACATGTTTGAGTTTATAATGCGTCCTTTAACCTAGGCGGGGTATACTATTTATTGGCATGGGAATTCTGTGTGAAAAGTCACCCATGCGAAAAATCATAAATAAAACTATTTTATATAATTATTTTATTTTGAATGCTGAATCTAATATCTATAGAATAGGGACTCAGATTGTAAATTAATGTCCTCTTTTGATTTTGGAATAGAGTTTTTTTCTTAGGTGAAACATAACATATGAGGGCATAGTGGATTTAGATTCAACATAGAGTGGGATCCATATAAATAGAGGTCTAAGGAGATAGATTGGGGTTAACTGATAATTAATATTGATCTATATATATATATATATATATATCTACCCCATCAACCAATATTTTTCAGATCAAGGAGACATATTCTCCCAAACCACAAAAAATCATGACAGGAGTAAGAAGATCGTATCAAAAATGATAAACAGACAGATCAAGGTATGATTTTTCAGTTATTTAGCTACAGTTTTATTTTAAATTTGATAATCCATCATTTTTAATTTTAATTAATCATTTAATTTAATTTTTTGATTACCTCAATAACATTTCCATCAATCATTGCAAAAAAATCACTTTTTTCAGTATTCTTGTCTTTGTCATCAAGTTTATCGATGTTTAAATTTGGACCCATCAATTCGTTGATGGTTTTCAGAATGAAGGACATGGAGATAAAGAAGCCATCCATAGATTTCCAAAACTGGATCTAAAATAATTTCTAGAAACCTGGTGTGGTCGCAGTGTCCCTTGGAAGGGGCCACTATATTTGAACTGTAGGTGGTGGAATAAGGCAGAATTAGTCTACATGAGATGGCCAATGATGCAGTTGGGTGTGCGCAGGTGGTAGAACTAAGATAGAAATTAACTGGGCATGCAGATTGGTCAGACGACAAGGCCTTCACGATGATTTGGGGGGAGCGAGGTGAAGCATGAGCCCATCAGAGCGGTGGATGGCCATGCAACATTAGCGAACGGTTGAACCACGTCAAGGTCAGGTGGGGGTACCAAAGGTTTTGTAATGACCCGCATCACATAGGTCATGTGTTGGCGTGGTGATAGGGTAAGGACCTAATGCTCGACCGATCAGGGTTAACATGCGGGTCGTAGGCCACACAGGTGGGTCGGGACGCTCCAACCCATTTTGTGACAGTGCACTTTAAATGCTCATTTCTTTTGATAAAAGCCTCAAATTTTAATAAAGTCTATAAAAACACAATACTTGTGTTGTGACCGATAATATTAGGATTTTTTTTGAAATTTAAAATTTTATTCCCGATGCCGAGTGGCATGAAACAATCACATTATCAATAATATTTTTAATTATTATTCTTCATGGTTCATACATTCAAACGTAGCACCTAAATCCATAGTTTAATTAATACACAATTAGAGGTGCTGTTACACTAGAGTTTAGGTGACCTTTTGGAGACTAATTTCTGGGTATTAATCTAATGTTGTGGTGTGGGACCCAAGGGGCCCAATTAGCACATGTTGTGGTGAAATGAAACTTTTTCCTCGATTCACCATTCATGATGAATTATTAGACTATTTCATGTGTTTTTTCGAGAGGATACAAATGATGCTATTCATATAATTTGTTTAGGGACTAAGGCATGAGCCCCATTGGATGTCTTTCAAATGTAGTGTGTTGACTTATGACATTTCATTCGGATGTCTTTTTGGGGAGAATAAATGTTATATCTTTAATTTTTTTTCCATAATGATCTAAATGGTGTGATACTTTTGGATGTGAGAAGAGTTATTCGCAATGTCATTAAATGTGGAAATGTGAAGGAGTGTTGGTGGAAGATCCTTTCACCGTGTATGAAGAGAACCCATGGCATGGGTCCACTTTGAATATTTTTAGAGTGGATAGGTTATATAAAAAGATACATTCAAATGTTCTGTAGCCATTTATGGTGTGCTGGAATAATTATGCTTTTGGCCATCCAAATTAATTACAAGACTTATTCACTCATTATCCATTTTGACAAGGTCTATCGAGTACTCTTGGAGTAATCGAAAACACCTTGGTATAGTTGTTCATAGTCTAGTTCCCAAGAATTTTTAGGTAAATGAACGAGAGATGAGTTAGGGAAACATGATGTGTGGGCCCCAGATGCACTATAAACCAGTTTACGAATATTTTATCTCTCACATCTCTTTCTTTTGGAACTCATGTTTTCACATGTGTGTAGAATATCTCGATAGTATTATCATGTAGAATGTGGCGGTGCACTTCGTAGTGGCTTTAGAGTTAAGATGTGGCTTGTTTAGGGTGTGGAACCTATCTGGGGAGACACTCAATGACATTAGTGATGCTTTTCTAAGGGGTACGATTCAGCAGGGATGACCATTGTAACTTAGAGCATACTTCCCGCTAGGTTTGGCAGTGTTCCTTGATGGAAGTTCATAGTATAATCCTTTATCTTGGATGGGGATGGGTCCTTGATAAAATTATAGTGGAACCCTCCAGTCATCCTGGGGATGGTTCATTTACAAAACTAAAGTGGAACCATTTAGTCAGGATGGGAATGGGTACTCGATCTTTTTTGAGTAAGACCATCTAGCTGGGTTTTAGAGTGGTCCTAGATGACACTAGAGTGGAATCCTATTTATGGTTTGTCCATGGTTCTTTATCCATTTATGATTTGAACCCTCATGTTGATCTTAGGATGGTTCCTCGATGACACTTTAGTGGAACTCTCTAGCTGGGCTAGGAATGCGTCCTCGACCATGAGACGCAATCTCTCAATTGTATGATATAGTGACATGTTGTGATTTGACATTGCATTGGACTCTTGAGGAAGAGGGGTACATTTTCCACCATGGAACATCCTTGTGATGTGAACCAAAACAATACGGGCATGACAAACCTTCCTAAATTGGATTGTATTAAGGTGAAGTGTTTGAGCTCTTTTGACTTGCAACCAAGGGAAAATGTGTGAGATATTAGACATCAATAGTGGTTACTTCTAGGATATTTGGATACACTTTTCCCGAGTTTCGCATGTGATTTTGAGATACTCATACTATTTCATTTGGGTTTCATTTACTAAGAATATTTATATATATATTCTATTTCTAGTTCCCACTCCTTTTGTTTTTTGGATAATCTTTTTCTAAGAGACATGAAGATGGGAAAGGTAGTCCTGGTGCTTTCTAAACCTAAATTCTCATGGTTAGACAAGACTACACTCTTTTTATAGGTACTGAAGACTTGAAAATAAGTTCATCTTATCAATTTTTTTATATCCTTGTTCTTGTATGAGCATACATCACTTCTTTGTTGGGTTGGACTGCACTCATTTATTGTACTTTTTTACTATTCCTTGATCTATCTACCATTCCCTCTTAAGTATATCTTTTGCTTCCCCCATGATCTTTCAAGAAATCTTACTGAATATTATTATACTCTCCCCTTCTTGTTATTTTCCCTCACCAGTTGTGACATTACATACCATAGATATGTTGATCATTACATCAGATGTGCTAGGGATACAGTGTGATTGAACTTGGTGTAGTGTTCAGGACATCAGATTTAGGAGTGGAGTTGTTCTAACTATTGTACTTTTCCACATGTTGTCTAGTTTTTGAAATTTTTCTGGTTACGTGAGTATTTTCCCCCTTTTCCCTTTCAGTTTACTTCTATACACATGTACTCTATAGAGGTCAGTGTATGTTTTTTATTTATAGTAGTATTATAACTTTTTTTCTCATCCCTCTATACATTTTCATTAAGTTGGTTGCATGTGTGTGTATAGGTACATGGGAAAAGGCCTCCTTGAGTTTTTGTGCCATTGACACTACTCTCCACCCCATGGCTATGGAGGTGGGCTTAGGTTAGTTACTACTCGATCCCCAGTATGGGATTGGTTGTGAAATCTATGGAAAATTCCTACACACTTGAAGCATTTTCTTATACGATTGTGAAATTTTATGTAGGTCATATATCATTATTTTTTATAGATTATAATTTTAATATTCATTATTTTATCCTATCCATCACAAAATACTTTATAAAACAATTTACTTATATTATTTTATAATTTATCATATTTGTTAAAAATGACATTTTTAATCACTAATCATGATAGATGGTTTTTAATACTAAAATATTTTATAAAAAACACATTATCCCATTTTCTACCTTATTAAGAACATCTCATCATTGTCCAGCATATCAATTTCTAGATATATTCTATTAGGACCCATAAATTAATAATATCAAAACGTGTTTATATGAGAGATGAAAAATTAACACCACAAAAGTTTTTTTTGGATAAATTAATCCTAAGTAATTGTTTCTATTTTTTCATGGTCATGTTATTCTATAGTTTTTTTGTTCTAAGTCACTTTTGGTTCAATCTAGGTATCTTTTTTCTGGTTCTCTTATACTATATATCCTACATTACTAACATTATAAATTTGTTCTACTGGCTCCTAAATATAATGTTATCAACAAAATAATATGACATCAGAGTGTCCAAATAGGTGTGTATTTTTTCACTTTTTCACCATGTGATGATTGAATTAATTCAAAATTTTCCTTTGGTAGAAACTATCTCTATAAATATTTATGGTAGATCCTATATCAAAATTTTATATATTGAAAGGGATGACACTGTAAGAATGGTATGTGTGATTATGATATACTCTAATACCAAATATAGGATCGAATACGTAATATGAGATACAAATACAAGAGGGGGGTGAATTGTATGCTTTTAAAAATTCCTTTGGGACTTTTAAAGATAGTTATATTTAACAAGGTTAAAAAATTAATTCAAAAAACCTCTATGTTTAAATAACTTTCTTGACTCCGGAATAGTGATTCCCGAAATGAAACATTACAAAAGTTTACATCAAATAAGATTCTACCTTAAAGCGTATAGAATCTAGATAAATCAGAGTAACATTGTGAAGAAGTATAAGAAATCTATACTTTCCTCAACAATAAAAATACACAGCGGAAAAATCAGTCTTAAAACTACAAGTAAAAAGTAGAAAATATTTTAACCCCAAGAGGAAGATATCCAACAACCCTGGATAAGAGGTCCGTTGATTTATTATTTCAAGAATGTTTGTCTTACCCAAACATAGGTAAGCCATCAATCTGAACATTGGTATATGTATTTCTATCCCTGCAAGCCCTTGACTTATAAGGAAATAGGTACCTCTGACTTCACTACCCAAAGTCTCTGATTTTATGGAAATTGAACCTCTACACTAAGCAAGTCTACATGAAGCTAAGTATGAACGATTAGTTCAAAACAATCTGCACGAAGCCTAAGAGTTTATAAGTGCCTATCTCTCTAGAAATCACATCAACGAAAATTTTTTAAATGTCTCGAAAAAATTATTAGCTCTTTTCAAATGTTCTCTTATTTATAGGCATGACTCCAATAGTTTCCTCCCTCCTCCAATGGTCATAGTTATTCCTTGAATTCTAGAGGGACATGTCCACGTTTCACTCAAAAAATTCTAAGTCTATAACTGAAAGCACGACATTGTTCTATAACTCAATAAGTGTATGTATAACCAAAAACTGAAATTCAGAATGAATGTGAATGAATGTTCAGAGTCTAAGTGAAAAATGAATTTAGAGTCTAAAGTACAAGGATATTCAGATTCTGTTTTGTAGGAATTCGGAACCTAAATTCTATAGAATTCCGGAGTCTGAATTTCAATGAAATTCGGATACTGGATTCACAAGAATTTGGAACCTGAACATACAATGTTCGGAATTGAAGTTCATGAGAATTCAGGGTCATAAATCATAGGATTTTAGAGTCGGCATTCAGAGAACTAGGATTCAGAACTTGGAAAAGTTCGTAATCAGAATTCGTAATGATAATTTGGAGTCAGAAGTCTGAAGATTTCATATCCAAAATTTGTAATCATAATTCATGACTTGAATTCATAGTAGATCTTTTCATAAGTTTATAATCAGAATTTGGAGTCGAACTTCATGAATGTTCGTATCCAGAATTCAGTCATGAACTTCATGAGAGTTCCTATCCAAAATTCAGAGTTGAACTTCATGAGAGTTCCTATCCAGAATTCAGAGTTTAAAACAAAATGCCTCATATCTATGTATTATATGATTATGAGGTTTTTGGTTTCAATCTGAATTTTACACATATAAATAAAATGATATGGAAAATGAAAACTCAGTTAATTAAATTTCATTGGGGAAGAAAATTTTCCATAGAGAATTAAAACAAGGTAATGAAAGATTTTCCTTGAGATTAGGTGTTTGTGATTTTCAAAACAAGAGGAATGGTCAAGTCATAATGAAACCATAATGACTAAATAATCTCCCCCTTGAAAGAAGGAATTGAAAATTAATAAGGAAAACCTTATTGACTCAACGGACATAATGAGAAAAACAAAAGTATCAAATTTAACCAAATTTCATGATGTTATATTATAATAAGACATGTCCCTATGGTTATCATTAATGTTCTCCCATTCTTTTCCAAAAATAACAAGAACAATAAAAAAATAAAAATTCCCAAAAATAATTAAACCATACTGTTATATTAACTCATTTGAACATGAACAATCACGAAAATACAATGTTAAAAAATAGTTGACACATATTATTTTATAAAAATGGAGATAATACTTGTGAAATATAATTTTATTTCAAATCATTTCCATAAGTTATAAATTGAAAAATGTTAATAATATCACACTCTTTAGATTATATGGTATAGTGTGTTTGGAAGTCATCTAAATATTCAACATATTTTTTAAATGTTATGTACATTTTTATATAGTTGAAAGTCACTAAAAAACATTCTATACTACTCAAATTATATACTCATGTTCTACACATATTGATTCGAAACATTGGAAAATGAAAAAATGATACCTATAGTAATAGAAAAATTTCAATATTTCATCATGGGATAGATCAAATGAATTAGAGAAAACATCATAATCCAAGAAATGACTTATTAAAAATATCATGGGAAAATAATAGTTGTGCGTAATTCATGATAAAAATTAATGTAATCTAAATAAAAAATATATATACCATGTAATAATAGTGTCAGATTAAAAATATTATTCATGTATCACAATGATAGAAACAAAACAAATAAATATTGAAGATAAATACTCAGAAGAATCATAACATAGTATATTATGCATCATTTCTTATTTACCTTAGCGAATCAGACATCACATATTTTTTTAAATAATGGATCTAAAATATCATCATGTTTCCCAATGTGGATTAGAGAATTAATATGGTTTCCCATCATGTATAAATAATGGCAACATGATTCCCATTATATATTTCGTATCAGAACAAAGTTTTAAGGCCGGATAGAGCATTTTTTACTTATTTCCCCTTATTATATCATGATATGTAAACAATTTACTTTTAAATTATAATTTAAAATAGTATAAACCAATCACATTATAATCATCCATACATATATGTTCCATTAGAAAATAAAATAATCATAGTTTAACTTTTGTAAAAAGAGATGTGATTCATGAATTACCATCCTAAAAATGCCATAAGTCATATAGATGAAAAAGATATATAGAGGAATAAAATTATATCCTCAGGTAAACATTAAAAGTTTCAATGGTTGTTGAAATAGTTGAAAATACCCGATTTTACATCATCAGATAATTCACATTAAAAACCCTGATGAAACAACAAATTTTGAAATGCATCAAAACATCATAAAATTTCTTCATTAAAATGAAATACATTTTTAAGGGTAATATATTTTAAATATTATACATCAATTCCTTTTTCATTTCTAAAAAATTAAATTTTTAGTAGAAATATTATTTCAAAAAACTATATTTTAAATGATATATAATAATAAAAAATAATTTATCCTAAATTAAATCCTTTAAAATATATTTTAAATGTATGAATTCTATTATAAAATTGTATATATAATTTTAAATAATTCGAAAACATTTTATTTTTTTTAAAAATCCTATTGAATAAGTCATATTTAGACACCTATAATAATACATGGACCCAACTAAAAAAATTATATAAAAAAAACTTATACCATAAACTATTTTTCTTAGAAAATTTTTATTTTAAATCCATTTAACATGTGTCACAATAAATAAATAAAAATAAATTTTAAAAAATATATAATAATAAAATTGATGAATTAATATCATAAAATTCATATTCTATATTATCACTACAGAAAATATATATCAATTTTTATAATAATTTTATTATGGATGATAAGATATACAATTATGAAGTGAAAAATCTTTTTATTATTTTAAAATATCTTTTTTCACAAACCCTTATGGTAAAAGGATTAAAAAATTAAATATAAAATCATATAAATAAAAATATGAATGATACATGAAATAAAATTCAATTACGTTTCTAAATAAGTATAAAAATATCAATAATATAAGAAAATTATATTAGGGAAAGATGAATATTATATAGAAGGTGAATTGTGAAAAAAAATTCCATTCTTTTATGTTGATGAAATTCATCATAGATGAATATTTGAATTAATTAATTTATTTTACCTAGAGGGAAATATAATTATTAATATATTATCAAAATATCGATGATATAAATCTATGAAGTAAAGTATTTATAAATAAACACTAAAACTCAATGAAATTGTGTTAAAGTTATCATAATCCATTAAAAAATCTTTATCATTCTAATTGAAAACCAATTGAATTTAGAAAAAGTGATTTAATTTTATATAATATTAATTTCATGATTAATATGAAAATAATAAATTTGATATAAGCGTAAAATCCTCTAAATAATAAACATGTGTTTATATAGTAATACTTATCAATGAGTGAAAATTTTCATGGGAATCCGTTATTTATTTAGAGAACATTCAAAAGAAATCCCAAGTGAGTGAAAACATTGTTTTGAACATCTTTAAAAATGAAATAAATTTATTAAGGATATTATATATCCTATTGGGTGTATACAGAACATATATGTGAATTAATTTTTGTAAAATAAAAAATTTCTAAAATAGGAATGTTATATGAGACAACATTTATATAAATTCCCACATAGTAGACCATAATGAAACATATTATGTGTCTAAAAACAAATAATAATCACTTATTTTGGAACATTATCCATATCAATTTCGATTTGTACTCATAGAGTAAAAATATTAATGACAAAGTAATATGTTATTCATAGTTTATCTTTATCATCATATGATTGTAATTTTAATTTGAAATATCATACATTAAAAAGATAGTATTTATCCCCATTTATATTCAAAAATATTATCATTATTTTATAATTTATGATTCTTAATGGGTTAATTATAATGACAGATAATGTTAGAACTTTTTTTCATTGTAATAATTCGTTGAGATTGAAGTAAATGGGTTCTTATTTATTTAATTTTGTATTAAAACATTTTAGTGTATTAATAATAAGATAAATCCTACAATAAAAATTAATGTAAGAAAAATAATTATTTTATAATTTATGTCAATTAATTCAGTCAATTATATTCTGAATTTCATCTATGATATAAATTTATAGAATTTTTCACGTATGTGGTTTAACCAACCCAAACAGAAACAAGCTATAGACAATGGGATTGTATAGTTAAGAAAATGATTAATTTTTTGTTGAATCTTTATTTTTTAAGTATAATGAATGTAATTTTATTTTAACTTGGTTATAAATTATATTATTTAACTGTTAGATTAATGATAAAATTCATAACAAAACCAATTATGTTTCTTCACTGAGGAAATATTTGGCATTTATATTCACATAGTAATCTCAATTTATGTAGTATGAAATGATGGTAGGAATTGGTTCAAATTTTCAAAATTTTAATGATGTAGTGAATTTAATATTAATTTACTTAATACACAGTAGTATATATCCATGTAAGGATGTTATGGGAAATAGATCTTCCTAGTTATGTATATTGTAGTCTATAAATAACACAAGTGACATTTTAATTCTATGAATGATTGGTAGAAATGTATAAATGGTTATCCATTATGAAAAATATATATTTTTCGTAAATATGGAAATTATGTATTTTTTTAAATTGTTACGATTATAATTTGAAGAGTTAAATAATAAAAAATGAACGTAAATTGAAAATGGATTAATTCTGAATTTAACCATATTATATGGAATATGTTTTTTTTAAATTTTACTATGGATTTTAATTGTTATATATTTAGAATAATAATCCATAAGACTTATATATTAGTTACTTTTGATGTTTGGGGAATAATTTAAGTGGATTTTTAATTTAGGATAAGGTTGGTTGTGATGGCTTCATTTATAATAGAGAATAATATCATATTTGTAATAATGTAAAAAGAAAAGGCATTATTCATAGGACATGACGATACAATTATAGAAAATACTAGATTAGGGGATGTATAAATCCCAATAATTACCCAATCATATCTTTTATGTAAATATTTTTAGTAAATTATCAAAAAAAATACACTATTATTTTTCACATGTAAATTTTTGGTTTTTACTATAGTAAATTTTAGATAATACCTTAATAATATTGGATTTTGTAATATAAAATGAATGATGATAGATTTTATAGACCTAATTTTTATAAATAAGAAATTCATTTTATTCAAATTAAATATGAAGGGTGGGAAAAATTATTTTTAAAATTATTAAATATAATGAAATATAACAATGAATTATTGTGTATTATATTGTTTTGGGTTATAGAAAAATGATCAACCCACTAAATATTACTAATCTTGTATTTTTTGGTTATATCAAACTTTATTATGAAACCAATGGATATGAGCTTGGATAGATATGATTGCAATGAAAATGAAAAGTATAAGTTTTTATTGAGTACAATAACTACATAAATGTTTAAAGGGAACATCCAAATATAAAATAAATTGATTATGGTATAAGTATTATTAATAGAAATGTTATGTTTTCATAGAATTTCCAAACTCGGGACATCAACAGTCATCATTTTTTGTAGTGAATATTTTCTCTATTTTTTAGTGATGCCATCAATTGTGATTTATCATGTTGCTTATGGGAAAAATCAAGTATGTCACTATGATGTATATTTTATAAGGTTATTAATGTTGAAAAACGATTAAATGTTTTTGGGAAATAATTTAATGATATAAGGATATTATAGAATAAGATTACAATTTTATACGTATGGAGAAAGAAAGGATGAGCACGTAAAATTAAAATTAGTAATGATATTTATCATTTAATAACCATCATTATTTGAAATAAAATAATTTCCCACAATATATTTATTATAAAATGAAATCACAAGGATGATATGCCTCATAATAAATATGATTCTGCATTACATAATCATAGAAAACTTTGTATGTGTCCTTTTGTTTATCATAATGAAGTTCATGATTTGTGTAATTATATTTTTTTCACTGTGAAAAATCATCCTGATATATAACAATGAATTATATACATTTTATAGACAATTAATAATGTTCGTGAGGATTGTTTTTTTCCTTTATAAGATACAATACACATAGAAAATTTTATATTTCATGAGAATAAAATTAATGTTTCCAAAATTAAATTATGAAGGGGAATAAAAAATTTGATAATGATATATGAATTCTAAAACACTAAATAATTCATAAATAAATTTTGTTATAGGATTGAAGACTTTTTTTTGAAGTTATATGATCAATAATATAGAAACGATATCAATTATTTATTAGGGAATTTCCAATAAGAATATTGGAGATTTTATATTTGTGATTAGAAAAGAGATTTAAAAAAGTTAATAATTAATATGTTCCTCATTAATATAAAAATCACAAACACATAAAGTTTTATTGATTTATGAAATAATTTCCTAAGAATAATATATTTTAGTTATGGGATTGACGAATAAATTATGTGAAAGTATAGAAGATAAAAAGATAAGATTCAATTGAAATGATAAAAAGTATGATGAAGGAAAGGTTTTTAGTGATCATGATTTTCTCTAATGTTTAAAACATAGAAAAAATTATTTTGATACAGTATGAAATAAACAATGTATCTTATATTATAAATTTGTTACTTGGGTAAGATATGAGATAAATTTCTACCAATATAATGAATTTTAATTCAGTATCATATAAATTACCAATTTTTTAAATAATGAAAATCAAAAGATTTATGTTAATCCACAGTAATATAATTATAAAAAATTAGTTCTGAGTGAAGCTATAAAATATGAATATTAAAATAAGGTTTTATTTTTATTTTTTATCATCAAAATAAATATAGTCTTGTTTATTAGAATATCACATGCTACAACTTTATGAGTTATTTTACACATGAATTCTTGTATAATATTTCATACAACCATATTGGTTGATTTTTTAATGGGATTTTGGGGTATTATTATTTATAATGTAAAGATACTATAAACAAAAAAATAAAAATTATTCCTTAAAGAGAAATTATACTTTTAAAGCTAATATGGGATCATGTTAGATTATATGTCATAATTTTCATAGAAAGAAAGATATAAATCATGGAAGAAAAGAACATACAAACCAATGTAGAAAATAATAGGATTAAACATACTAATAAGAATGGTTTTCAAATTTTACGATAATAAGAAATATTATTTTAGTGACATACAAATAAAATATATAAATAAAAATTGATACTTTTGGATTGCAATATTTGACCAATATATGGGAATCAAGAGAACATATATGCTCTCAAATGATTCATATGATTGTAATCCAATTATACTAAATATTAATGATTTGGGTATCCAAGATGAATGAATAAAAGGATAATACCATACCCATTATTCAAAAAATGGGAATAAAAATAATAAAACTTTTAATATTTTATTCATGATTCTTTTCTATGCATTGTGACGTCTAGAGAGTGGGGAGCATCTGAATTCATATAATTGAAATCATAACTACCGATGTGACAATATCCAAATTATGGTCAATTATCAAATTTTGAAGAAACATAATAGAAACAGTTGAATCTATAGAGTGATAATTTTTAGAACCAATGTTACATTGGGTATGTAAGGAGAGAACAAGGTTTCTCTATGAAACTAGTTGTAATATGAGTATGTTATAATCATTAGGGGATGTCAAGTAAGTGAGTGAAGAACTAGTGGGAACATTAATACACCCATAATAACATATTGAGTTTATTTACGGATAATCTGTAATTGTGGAAAATAAAAAATCCAGAAAAAGAGCAGTGTTCCATTGAAGGGGAAAGAATTTAATAAAATTTTAAATGTTATATCTTGCATAATTTTCTAAATTACATGTGGTTTTCTATGACAGGAAATATTAAAATAGAATGATTAAAAAATAATGTATAATAATGTAACCAATTATTATTTAGAAATTTATAATTAGTAGATGATTTCATAAGACAATAATATAAATAATCTAAGGGACACCAGATTCACCCCTGATTCGGTGCCTACAAACAATCATTCAAATATTTAAAAAAATAACAAGACGAATTAAAATTTATTTATGTAGAATTAAATTAAAATCTCATTATTATAATATTTAAAAAATCTTGTAATCTTTACTAAAATTTCATTTTTATTGGTTTATTATATAAAACATATTATTATTCGCATTTATGTATTTTGAATGTGGTTCCTCATTATTTAAATGTTTATTTAGAGATATGTTTTAATAGACTACTTTATTATTGAGTTATTTATATTTTGGTGGTTGTGCGAAATATAGACGAGTGAATATGAATTATATATATGATAGATTTTAGTGGTTGGTTTTGAAAAATGAAATATACAATAATTTTTTATTAAAAGAAAAAAATAAGATTAGTTATGATTAATTAAATATGTCTTCCCTATAAATCCATAATTTTAACTTTGATTTTCCAATAATTCAACTATGTGTATCAATCCATCTTATGAAAATAATTTTTTAAATGTCATTTCATGTTATAATAATATTTCCTCTAAAATAAATTATATTTTGGAATACAAATAAAAATATTTTTAAATTATTGTATAATATTTCTTATATGTTAAATATGTAAAAAATATATTATTTATACACAAATTTAATCATCTATAATTAAATTAAAAAAAACTAAAATATTTTTATTTGATATATGTAAACCTAAGAACCAAATATCCAATGAATATATAACCAAATAACATATAAAAAAGAAACATAACACAATTATATTTCATTTATATATATAATCATACAAACATCATTAAATTAATTAAAAAGACTACCTAATTCTACTGTGATTTTTTTATCATATTTTTAATATTCCTTTTTTATTCTCAATATAATAATTTTTATATTATTTTGGAGCGATTATGATGTAGAATATATCAATAATTTATTATTCTTATTTATATGTTGATTCATTACATTTTTAGTCTTATTAATAGTTATTCATTTATCATCATAAAACAAATTATATTTAATTTTACAATATCTATACATATTAAAATAATTCATTTGATATTTTATTATATCAATAAATGTATTGAAAGTCATCAATAAAATGGGATATATTTAATGTAATGTAACACAAAAATATATTATATAATCTATATCCCATTAAATTAATTTCACCCAATAAATATCATTTCACATTTGACAATAGATTAGGTTACATTTCTTCCTCAACTCTATCAGTTCCCATGACTCTTCTTTAAAATTTTGATTTCCCTAAAAACCCATAAAAATGTTAGAAGAATTTTTTTGTAAGAAAACATATTCATATGATAGAGGATATGATTTATCTTCTCTTCATTAAAGATATCACACAAATATTTTAAAACCAATGGGTTTAGTATGTGAGATTGATTTAGTATCTATTTTATCATATTTTTATTGTTAATCACATGATTTAATTAGATGAAAATAAGTGGAATCACCAATAAATATGATATAGTCAATCTCTTATTATGTGTCTCTAAGGGGAGTTGTATCTAGGAATCAAAATTCAATCCCTACTGAATCACCAAACCCTCTTTCACAATGATATTTAAATGAATACAATAACCAAAATATCAATATATAAATCCCATTAACTATTATAAATAATCACCTTATATAGATATTTTCATAATATAATATATTATTGAGTACATGGAATTTAATCATTTATTTTATTATTTTCAAATCATTTTATATTTCATATGAAAATAATATTTTGGTTTAGGTTGAGTGAGAACAATTATGCACATTAACAAAATAATATAGGATCCAAAAATAAAAACACATAAAAATAAAAATTATAACCCAATAAATGACATAAAATATGATAGTATGGTTATTTTAATGATGTTGAGATTTATATAGGATTATTTAACAACTATATAAACAATGAAACATATTACTAGCAAAAGATATCATCATGAATGGGAATTGTATAACTATCTATTACTGATGATGAAAACACATGATTTTGTCGATAATATTCATCCTATGAAGGACCACCTAATTAATAAAACCATAAACGATGAATTAACGAATCAATATTCCAAAAATCTATTATAAATATATCCTTAGTATAGCTAGTAATTGTAAAAAACCACTAACCACATATTAGTGAAACCCCGTCATCTGAAACTAGAAAACCAATATCAAAGAACACCTCACACCTCATCCAAACTAAACATACAAATATTATCACTCATTAGAGGGAATATAAATAATAAATGGATAAAAATTCATTTGAGACAATATAATTTGTTTATCTTGAAACACACCTTCCAAAAAAATATAAAAACTCTTGAACTAATCTATAACACAGGGAATGAAAACGGAATCAAAAAGAAACTCTTTAGAGAAAACATTGAAAGGGAATTATGTTAATCCCAAACACCATTGAAATACATTGAGAAATATTTTATTATTTTAAAAAATTTATTAGTGTTACATTAATAATTATTAGAAGGGTAATAATTATCTACTGTGCTAAAATTTATTTTGATAACAATTTATAGAGTTTTATTAAACATTTATGTGATATTTGGATCTTGATTAATATAATTTAAATTGTATTCAATATTATACTATGTGATTTTATTTATGCATGTGTTATTATATTGATCATGTTAGTTATCATCTCAATGATAAAGTAAGTGTGATGAAATATTAAACAAATTAACTATATCCAAAATTGAATTATAACCATTTGAGTAGGAAATCAGATATCATATTGAAAAATTTACCGTGATATTATCCTACATAAATATGTTTATGGGTAAAATTTTTATAATACCCCTATATTTTTAGTTTATTTTGATAGAAGTTTGACATAGAAATCATTATGATGAAATCTTTTCAATCCCCCCCACCCCCGTTATATTTTCCAACAAAAAGGTCTATTTAGTAAGTTTATACATCATTGTGCTTCCAAAGTGATCTAAGAATGATGTGATAAGGATATCCATATTTAGTTCTCCTATAAATATGAAATATATTTGGGTTCTAAATCATATAATATCATCATTTTAAATAATTAACTATAATTTATTTCCCAGGTTCGTTTATATCTACATATAAGCCATCTATAGCACCTTGATCTTCAAATAGAATGATATCTAAGAAATATTTTACTATTGTTGTGATTTTACCCATTATTCAATGATATTAATGTCATAACTATTTATATACATGAATATTTGGCCATGTTAAATCCTAGTCATTTATAAGGTGACATTATTTTTTAGCTAAAATCATCAACAACATGTTTCTATTCATATGATGGTAACATACTGATAAATAAAATTGACGGTTCCCCTTTAAGCATCTCCTAAGATAATGTATAACTAAATAAAAGTAAATATAAATTTTATTTTCTTTATAATAGTATATATATCACCCTTTTCTATTTTAGAAAATTAGTACAAATATTTAAATAATGGATTAATGTTGTTAAAAATAGATCATGTGTCACATAATTTTTCTAATGAAATATTAACTGGTTTAATGAATAACATATCAAAATATAATTTTTTATTTGAATAAAATAAATTACATTCATTTATTCCTTACTATATGTAAAAAATAATTTATACTATATGGTAGTGGGATTATAAATGCAGTGACTATCAAATTATGTTTTTATTTAAAATTTTCATTACCTTATTGTATATAAAAAATATATACTCATCTCAGTTTGGACTTCAAAATTGGATTTGAAAATCCTAAAATATTTCATAACTAAAAATAGACAATATCTATCCAATCCATTAATATATGAATATATATTTTAGATATTTTTCATGGATAGTTTGGGGATTCAAAACCAATATATAATGTGTGATGCAAAAAATGAATACTTTAAAAACATTATTTAATACTGAGTGACATTAATTAATCATCAAAATCATTTTTTACGTAAACATTATTTTTTTATCTTTTCATCCCATGAACAATCATGAATTCCAGAACAAAAATGTTCAGTTTTTCTGGACAATGGATACATGATCATTTTATATTTAAATAAGTACTTAACTTTTCTTATATCATTTTCGACACATTAAATCCTTCTAGAAAATTTTTACAAAAAAAATTTATTCATATCACCATGAATGGTAACAAAATAAAATCATTTTCAATGATTCTCATCAAGGGTAACAAAAGTGATAAAACTGAATGATTATAAGAAAAATTATCAGAACCATGATGGAATTATAACATAATCAAGGTGTATAATGATTTAATCCTAATCAAATAAATATTTTATAAAAATGGATTCATAGGAAATTTTAAGTGGAATAATATATCGCTTGATTATTTATAGTGAAGAAACATGTGTCAGTGATATGTGAAACTAATATATGAATAATTCATAACAAATAATTTTGTCACACATATGAGAATAAGACATATATCATGTTTGGAAACCAATATATATATAATATAATTGACTGAGAAAAACACCAATCTATATTATATAAGATTCAATATAACATGTTATGTAATGTTTTGGTTTTGGATATATACATTTGGGCCACAAACAATTGGGATTTGGAAAACCACCATCGTACCATAACCATTTGTAAATAGGATAGATTTCCATATACTGCTATGCAATCCCAATAATACCCATATCATTATGATTTTGTTTTATGTTTCCTATTTGTGTTTTTGGTCACTCTTAATTGATTTTATGAGTTTGGGGAGAGGGATGAGTGTCAATGTGAGGCTGGGTCTTTTCTAGTAGTAACAATAGTGAAAAAGGTCCATCAGCTAGACGATTATGCCCACCAACCAACTGGTGTGGTAAAAAGTGTTATAGAAAGATTATTGTATCCACAATTCCACTTGTGGGTCACCAAATATAAAATCCATAAACATAGAATCCCTTATCTCATTAAATTAATATAATGTATACATTTTTGTAATTAATTCCAATAAACATGACCTAATTTTAACCATCCAAAAAATTATCCATAAACATAAATTTTAGATAATTTATATACCCAAGGACCTATTAGGTTTATAGTTTTATATAACTAGAAAATCTATATAAATGATTAAATTTATGAACAGTATACATTTTTCAAATAATATAAAACCATTAAGATAAATTTTTTTATCCTTTCCTAAAATTTGACAATAGTTTTCTTCTTTCTGTCATCATTATCACTAAAAATCTTTTAAATAATGTTAAAAACATATCTAAATGTAAGATAATCACTTTTATTTATTCAACCAACATATAAAAACTATAAAATAAACTTATTTGTTTGTTAAAATTGAATATAAAACTTTTAACTTTGTATAATAAAATTTAATCTCAAATTAATCATTTTATTCCACAAAATATCTACATTACATCCAAATATTTTTCATAAAACTATATCATAATATATCATAAATATAAATTATAATAACAAATATTTATCTATAGTCAAGAAAAATTCATGAAAATAATTTAAGAATGATATACATTTTACTATTATGAATTAGCATAATCATTCAGTTAAAACTAATCTCATTATGTTGACTTATGAAATCATATGTTTTACAAAAAAGCACATGAAATTAACAGATATGTCATTAAGTTAACTAAGGTATCATTTTAAAATAATTCATACAAATATAATTAAAAATTGAAAAAACTACATGGTAAAATATAATGTTCTATTTGGAGAAACCTGTACTTTTTTTAACTCTATACCATTAATGATGGAAATGGAGTCCTACGTAACCCCCTAAAAATTCAAATAATGACTTTTATGTGATAGAATGTATGAAATTTAAATTCAAACAATGAATGAAATATATAATTTTGAGAAAATTTGGAAGAATTAATATTTTAAATTATTTTAATAAAAATATTATCTTGCAATTCATGCAATACTACGTTATATTTCATTGTGTATAATAATGCCTTTTCTCGATGACTTTTATTACATGCAAGACAATGTTTTACTAAAAAATCATGTTTCTAAAATATAATTATTTAATATAATATGATATAAACTATCCGTTAAATTAACATCTAGGAATAGTATTAACTAACTTATGCAAAAATATGGCTTTTAAAAATATAAAATGATTTAATAGGTTACTAAATAATCAGAAAAATTATAATGGAATTATTTTCAAGGTCCCAAATGATTTTCATCATAATGAATTTGTTTAATTAATTTAAAGGATTTATTTTAATAATATTTACATACTATATTTTTAATAAAATATTTTTTTATTAATCAAATATATATTATTGACATAAGATAAGAACATACATAATTTTACCAATAAAACCCTATATATTTTAAGGAATTTATTCCATATTTTAATAGTGCACTTATTTTAAAAATATTTATAGTATATTTATAAGTGTTTTATTGGAAAACAATCATTATTTTTCAAATTGAATCATCAACATTACCTTATAGTGATTATTTGGATAGTCCTCGAGGTTTCATTGTTTTATTAATATCAAAACATATAGGATTTTAATTGAATGATATTTTCTTATTCAAATTATCTATATAAATAAATTATATTTTAGTTATTATTAAAGTATATTAATTAATTTTTATATAAATAAACACAATTTGGTAAATTTTAATCATATTCACATTGGTATTGTTTATTTTTATATTACAACACTCCATTATCATCCTCTAAACATGACTAAATTAAAATTTTTATTTTTTAAACTTATGTGATTGGTATTATTAATAATGGATTCTAATATTTCAATCAGAAAAATATATACTTTTTATAAGGTAAAAATATATTTTTATCATAAAAATAGTCAATGTAATCAAAATTAATTACATCGATTATGGTAAAATTAATCTCACAAGGGAACTAGACCTTAATATTTGGTACTGAAATGAACTAACAAGTTATACAAATTTCATTGGATTGATATATTTAGGCAATATCCTCACATTTATTAATTTGTTTCCATTATTGGTAACACGTGAAATGGATACAAATTTGGGTGGAACTCTCTCTTTCAAAAATATTAAAGAATTCCATTCCACCTCCATTATAAATAGGCACTCTTATAGATGACTTATTCACACCACTTATGATCTTTTAATTGACCAAAAATATCCTAAATAATCTCCCACACTCCCTTTTATAATCTTAAAAGCTTCAATTTGGGAATAAAGTATAAAACAAATGCCTTTTGGAATAAAAATAGATTTACATGAATAAGTGGTCACATTCTTCAACAATTTCTTCTATTTAATTTACCTATCCAATTATTATAAAATTTTTATTTAATTATTATATTATATCCCAAGTATCTTAAATACACTGATATTTTTTTATAATACAATTTTTACTTAAACTTTCAAAAACATCCATAAAATGGGATACAAAATCATTGTTCTTGTGTACTATGGACTACTACATCGCGAACTAATGTAATTCATTCTCCCATTAACATCATTAATTATTGATATATTGATTTATATATAGTTTATATATGATATATAAAGTATTAATATTTTATTTATGGACAAATGTTTTTTTATATTATAAATACATTCATTATTTTTATTTTTTGGGAATACATTAGCATCATTTGGGGATATGTGTATTTCTACCTCCCCAAAAAAATGTTATTCGACCGAACTATACCTAAAATGTATAGATTTTATTAATTATAATATGTGAAATGTATGACATAAATAATATAAATGAATTATAATATTAATATATATATATATATATGAAATACTTTTCATTCTTTTTAATACAACAATAAAATTGAAGTATTGGTCATGCGTACGTACGACCTACCGTCTCCATGAACTGTGCATTTCATTTTTTATGTAGAAACATTATGGATTTCTATAAATTCATATTTACTGAATATATATGATATTAATCTTATTTTTTACACCATGGAGATGATTAAATCATGATTAGTTAAATAATATGAAAAATAAAAACAAAAATACATACTGGAAAAACACGGTTATTAACACACCAATCAAATAAAATAATGAAGAACATTCATAAAATAAGTAATAATATATTATAACTAGGTAATATATGAAATTATAAATATGATTATGGTTATTTTATAGGTTAATAATAATAATCTTGAAACCATTATACAAGAGTTCAAATGACTTTCACCAAAATGGTAATGCAAGGTAAGAGATTACGTCTCAGTTTCATTTCGTTATGGCATATTGTAATTTTATGATTCTAGTTTTTCATATATAATGTATATACTTAACCATTTAAATTTAAAATCATCATTTCATCATTATTCATGGTATTTTGTGTTTGAATTTTAATTATTATATCTAAAGGTTATTTGATGTTAAAATTACAAAGTGGTAACAATATCACATAACTCAAATCCTTTTCATTAGGATATATTATGTCATCATTGTGTTTTATTTTTATGTTTATAATGTCTTTGAATATATATATATATATATATATATTTAAATTCATTATATGCGGATTTTAATTTTATAAACATAATATATATATTTATTAATTTACACTTCCATATTATCTTCATTTGATGGTTTATTTCCCAACCTCATTGGAATCATTATTGCTTATTAATAAATTTTCGTTAATGGAATTTATATTATAATTGATCAATCAAACCAATCATTTTTTCTCCTCAGATTATTATATAAATATTTTCTCTAATATAACTATTTATTTTTATTTGGTACTCAAAATGAATTAATAATTATTTTAATAAAACCTGACAATATTTCAATCACAAGTCAGAAATTAGTTGTCTTCCAAAACCCTATTTTATAAAATATATTTTCAAAAAACATTACAACCATTTAGAAGTTATATATAAAATTATTTTTTACACATTTTTCTTTTAATAGATTTTATAATGAAATCTATGTATATCTTTTTGAATAAGCCACATTTCAAATATTTTTATCATTATAATGGACCGATCACTTTACCTTGTACGATATGTATGTATTTACCATCATTTGTTTCATAAATGACTATTTTGAATTATTATCTTTTTAAAATTGAAAGTATTTTTTAAATGTTATTTTCAAAGAATATTATTTTCAAAATGGTTTTCAAAATAAGAAGTATATTTTCTACAAGATGATTTTCAAAAGGTCTTTTAATAATATTTTTATTCATAAATGATAGAAAAAATTATCTTTACTCCACATGGGACATGTTTTTCTGATTTTATCCATATTCTTATTATAGATTGTTTTGATTGATATTTGTAGGGATCTTATTGAAATTAACTAACATGATTCGTTTTTGTAGCCCCATGAAATATTCAATTACATGTAATCATTGGAAATTTAATGTCACCTAATTATCCATATCATTTATCATGGATTGATTTTCTTTAAAATGTATATATCATTTTTATGTACGGTACATAAATTCATAGTAATTTAATTATCTGTGTAATTATTGATAAATCAATATTATTTACTCAATATAGATATTTTATAAGGCATATTGTTCATTAATTAAATCTATTATTTGATATATAAAGAATAATTTGTTCATGTACTGAATGTGTTTTGGAACATTTGGAATAATACCCTTAAATAACCAGTATTTTCATAAGATAAAAGTAGTTATCGAAAAACCCTTCAGGTGTTGTCCAATAAAAAGATATGGGTTTCTGCCAATAGATTTAATCTGTCATGAGAATTGGTCTATATGGTAATGGTATCATGTGTGTTGGTGACATGGCATCCTATAATTATGAATTGTCCTATTTTATATTATTATTATCTAAGATAAGTTTTCCTTGACATTATATATAGATGTATTTTTTTGTTAAATAATTGATTAAATGGAACAAATTTTTATTTCTATTTTTTGTTCCATAATCACTAATCAATTTCCAATTATTTATATGATTGGTTTTTGTTAATTACCTCTATATATTGTTTTTTCACTTCTTTATCTGTTTATTAATTATATGTAATGTTTTCTATCTATTACCCTTCAATATTTACTATTCTCATTTATTCAATATTGGTTCCACTAAAATCAATCATTAAACAGAATTTGAGAACCCCCATAATTATATTACTTCCCCAATAATCCAATAAGTGTAGCATTATTTATATGCAAGGATATTCTAGTCGGGAATAAATTTATAATCAAAAAAATATGTTTTCATTATTGTATTCATTTGTAATAAAAGTCTCATTAATATATTTTGTTTACCAAGATTACTAAATTCATTGGTGATTTTAGATTTCATTCCATGTAATAATGATAATGTAATGGTTGTAGACACTAGCCCCAGGATTACTGTGTCTCTGGTGCAATAGTTGGTATCAATGGAATCTTAGTACCAAACATGTGAACAGTATTTTGAAAATCATATATTAGAGAACATAACCCTAAGATAGAGTCTAAGGTTTATGAATAGAAGCACATATATATTTCATAATTCAATAGTCATGTATACCATCATGGACTAATGATATTTAGGTTAATCTAAAATAATAATTCCAAAAAATATATTTTTAGGTTTAATGTAATGGGTGTCTATGAATATTGAGGAAATTTGGAGACAAATTTATGTTTGTAGTAAACATTAGTTTAATAAGTGTTTTGGTGTCTAATTTATTTTAAGACTAATAATTTTTTATTTTAAAGAAATTAGTTAATAAATATTTAAAACATTAGTCTTAATATTATCATTATTGAAATTGTAATAGTATTCAATTTAAATGAATAGACTTTTTAAAAAATATTTTTAATCAAAACCCCAGTAAAAAATTCATATAATTATTAATTTTACATCAGGAATTACAATCATTATTTTTGCAATTTTATAAGAATTATATTAATTTAACATATAAAAATTACTTCCTGAATAAACGGTGGAAACCCTTAACATCTTGATTGGTGGGTGATATTGATCCCATGACGATAAGATAATAAGGGTTCCATGCATACCAATAAAAAATGTGATTTTTTTAATGTACCATTTCTTTTAGATAAAACATTTAATGAAAAAATATTAATAATATACTTTTAGAACAACTTTTTATGATAAGAGATTAATTTATAAACTATACTAATTTTCAGATATATTTAGAGACATACAAAGAGAACTATTTTATGGATCTTATGATCTAGAAAAAGTATATTTAGATTCATCAAGAATAAAAATAATTCACTTTAGGATATTTATTACATGGAGTTTTTGATGATTTATAATTTCATCAAATCACAAAAATATGAATAAATTTTAATTATGAAATTGAAACTTATTCATTAGGTAAATTTACTTATAATCATAGTCAATAAAAGTTTTCACAATCATTAAGAAAAAAATATTAAAACATAAATACAACCCAATTACATTAATTATTGTTGATCAAAATGAATTTTTATAAATGTAAAGAATATTTCCATCCTGAAATGAATTAAATATTTTTTATGTCAACTATTATATGTTTAGAATTTTTTATCACAAAAATCTACTTCTAATATGATTATTCCCGAAAAAGTTATTTTCAAATATGGTTTATTTTACTTATGAAATTATCCACAATATATTTCAAAAACCTACTCTATATAATATTAAATAATTTGATAATTTTAATGATTTAATGGGGATGTTGTTTATGGAATCCATTCTGAATCACCATTATAATGTTTTGTTCTTAAGATATCATGTTTTTATGTAACCCATATCTCTTCCAGGGTTTATATTCTGATAAATAGTTATAAAACCCAGTTATTTTCATAGGTTATTTTATGATGAAATATCTATGAAACTTTTACCTTTTAAACATGTTATAATAGGAAGAATTTTTTTTCATACATGTTTCATTTCATGGGTTATGACCTGATGTTTTTAAAACCCATATCTTTTTTGAATCATGATGTGATAAGTGTTTTATTATCTTACGGAACACATATGTATGATTTCATTATTTTGTGGGTGGGGCCTATTTATCTACCCATCGCATTGGATAAATATTTAAATGACATAATATAATAATGGGAATCATGTTGATAAGGATAATATATATTGGGGTATAGGTGTTTCCTTATCCAAAATCAGAAATAAGTGTGTTATGATCCACTACGTTAAGTTGGGGAAATCAGACCCACTATGTGAAGAAGGGTAAACCTAATCCATTATAAATAAAGGACTACGACTGGTGATGGTGGTCTGTCATAGACAGTTTTTGTAGTCCCCATGATGTTCCCTAATTTTTTTCATGTAGACACGACTTATAGGGAATGTTTTTTAGGTGTAAACATGATTAAATTTTAACAATTTCAGGCAATGTAACTAATTTCATATTCACAAGATTATGTAGGGTACTGATTTCATGTACCTAAATAAATAAATGAACTTCGTTCTTTTTACACGTGTCAAAAATGTTATAAGATTTTTTATTCTTGAAGCCTATGTCTAATTACAATTTTATATTTTTAATCAATACACTCTTTGACTTCCCTATGATTAATTTTTTTTTACAAATTATCTATCTTTATTACATGAATCTTGATTATGATATTTTATATGCTTGGTATGATAATCTAATGTTATTATAATGTTCTCAAAACAATATGTTCATGTTATGATTACACATCTCGCTTGATTATCCTTACTAAGAATCCATGATCACCCATTTCTTATGTTTACTTTACCCAAATGATAAAGAATCATTTTATGTAGGATTAGAAAAAGTGTAATATATTTATGTTATATGTGGAAGATCATTCACCATATTATAATAGTATGATCCTCATTTTGAAATATAATAATCTATTATGGTCATATGGCTGAGTACATTTGTACTATACTTAATATTCATAATTAATGACGTAATATAAATTAATGTTAAGCCCAATTCACTACAGTTTCTAATATGGGAATGGATTAGTAAAGCTTTGGAAACTATCATGATAAGACTTTAGTTATATACCTAGTGATATTTCTATAGATATATAAAGGGGTTTCATTAAGGATAATCATAATGTGTCTTAAATAAAAAAAAATTTCATATGTTCAACATCTAATATGTGACATATCATGATTGCGTGGTTTTCCACTATGATAAGTGCATCTTACACTATGATTCGTCATTTTATTGAATGGTGGGAACCATAAAGAACTCGGTTAATGTTGAATATGATGTACTATTCATTGATGTGAAGTCATATGGGATGATCACTATAATAATGGATGTTGTTATCATGCATAATTAGTTTTCATGGAAAATGATTAAAAAATATACTTTTGACATATCAATGACTCTCAAAAAAATATAATTAAGGGGTTTTCCGATTTTTCATGTCATGGATACCATAGTGTAAATAATATTCTATTTCCAATAGGTCAAAAATGTGCAAACAATAACCCAAGGGAAGGACTTAGAGGAACAATAAGATGTTTTGACATTGGAAATGAAGGAAACAAGCAAGTAACTGATTTTTTTTGATGTGTTTTGGTAGAATAATGGATGATAATATTAGACACCCTAATAAATTATATATAGTTAAATTCGATATGTATAGGTATAATGGTGATTATAAAAATCAATTTACATTGTGTAAATCTCACAAATGGAATTGGAAATGTGTTATGAGTAATTCTTAAATTACGAATGATGTTAAAACTACGTGTGAAATGTGAAAGGAAAGTGGTATTATGTAAGACGATGTTTTAACCTTGATAAATGATAAATAATGAAGTGAAAAAATGTCAGGACCCGTCCCTCGGGTCCAATGTCATGACTACCCCAAGCCCACCTTCAATAGGCCAGGCGCTGATGACTAGCACCAAAGGAGTAAATCCCTAAACTGGGAAGGCATACACTTTATAACTTGAAAACACAAACAATAGAGTATGATCTAGAAATAAAACACCAAATAAAATTGTATTCAAAAGGGATGTTGAAAATAAAAAGGGGTTCCGGAAATACAATACCAACTATAGAGTACAATGAAACTGAAAGTACAAGTTCTTGAAAAATGGAAAATGGCACTTATATCATCCACCAGAAAATCCTACCTGAAGCGTAGGTACATATAGCCTCCAAAGCACTCCACATCCATCTGTCTCCTCTCTGTACCATCACACCATGTGGTCTGCCTCCAGGTACCATCCAGTACTGGTACACTTAGCCTTGGTAAGTGTTGTCTGTTGTGAGCATCCAACACATCGAGGTTTGGCCATATCCCATGCATAGGTGAGTATAACGATACTCAGTAGGTACCCCGAGACCCTCAAGCTCTCACAAAACAAACAAGGATAAACCATAATGTGTGAAATCAACAAATAACCCCACTTAGGTATATGCCCATAAATATACCTAAGTTATCAATTAATTCATCTCAATCATGAGTTAAACACAAAAGTTACCGACTCAGCTCAAACCAGGATTTTTTTCTAAGGGTATTATCAAGTAACATCCCTAGTCACACTGTCGAAACCTCAGTTGCTGTAGATCTCCTCCATTATCGAGTACAATGGGCTATCCTCGTCACCAAGGAGCTTCTCACTATCCTTGGACTACTGAGGTACTCCTCTTGTCGAGTACTATGGGTCTGCTGCGTCACCAAGGCGCTCCCCAACGTGCGTCTGCCGCGTCACCATGGCACTCCCCCTCATATCCTGCTGAGGTACTCCTCCTGTTGAGTACCGTGTGTCTGCCATGACACCAAGTTTCTCCCCACTATGGGTGTGCTGCGACACAAAGGCGCACACCACTGGACTAGTCAAGTCACTCCGAGTCGGATCGGTCCGCAGTCCTTAGGTCTCAGCCAGCTACTAGGTCTCTACACTATGCTCACTTGTCTACAAGAGGATCCTATCCATGAGGTATAGTTCTATACTCCATATGTCATGATTTCCCACTTAGATGTATCTTAATGGTCTTCCATGTCATAGGGGTCTCAACACAACAAACGGTGCAATAATCAGACGCTATGTCTATGAGTTATTATCCTTTTAGTCCCAGGGGACCAGTTGGATTCATGCACGATCCAACATGATTGTATCTCAAATTTACCACGAACTCCAGCGGGGTATACTCAAAGGGACCATCGTGCTCGAAGAAAACCAGCTCCACAGACGATTCATCAAACTGTCAGCTGGTGCCAATGATATGGACAGTGAAAGTAAAGGGGGTCGTAGAGGGCCTAGCTCAAGTCTGACCCTTTCCGACCGGTCCGACTCAACGTAGTCTGGGTCGACCCATTGGGTTCGCCCCCGCCCACTAGGCCCAGCCCAGTAGACCGTGAAGGACGTGAGTAGCGTGGGGGTGCAGACCTGTCACGAGGGTGTGAAACGGCCACACGTCGGTGTAAGGGCGGTGCAGCCAGGAGGCTCCGCGAAGGGCACAGAAGGCAAGCTCGGCCAGGCGCACATGGGGAGTGGCTCGGAGTCTCGGCCCAGATGCCTGAGATGAGTTAGACCAGCGCCTAGAGGGGTGCAACTCGGGTGGCACGGGCTGCGCGTGGCAAGTAGGCCGACGCGGTTCGACCGGGCATGCCGGGAGGTGGCAGGGTAGGGCGCGACCCAGCCCCTTGCTGGGCCTGCGGGCGGCGAGGCATGGCGTGGTCAGGCTGGCGGGTAGTTGGGCAGGGCATGGCCAGGTCGATAGGTTATCGGGCAGGGTGCCAGGCGGGCCACTGGGCTACCGGGCAGGCCGGCGGGCAGTCAGGAGGCGGCCGGTAGGGCGCAAGGCGGGCAGCTGGGCAGGCTGGGAGGGAGGGTGCCAGCTCAGGGCAGCGGCTTGGCTCGACGAGGGGCACAACCAATGGGGGCTCGGCCATGGCCGGTTTGGCTGGTGGCGGTACGGGATGCCACGAGGGAGGCACAGATCACCGAGGCCACGGGCAGCACAACCTTTGTCTTCGCCACCTTTGTCGCCTCGTTGATTCATCTCCATGCTGAAGATCTTCAAAAACAAGAAAGACAGAGCGGTCGGGCCATGTTGGTTTTTCCCAAACTCTCCGAGTTTAGGGTGGTAACATTTGGTTCATCAATGAGTAAGAAAAATGAACTTCTATTTTTTAACAAAATCCGCAACAATTCATTTCCAATAGAATAAGAGAATACAGAATGCAGTATTACTCAAATTAACCCATACCTAGATATTTGGCCGATGACGGAGTCACGGGGAAGAAGACGGCGAATATCGTCATTTGTTACATTTTCCACACACTTTCAATCCCATGCTCGTGCAATAGTTCAATGACGGTGATGTGGATCAAATTTGGTCATTGAAGACATCCCACGTCAGTTTCCTCTGAGGAAGACGTCGAAGATGCTACATTCCAGAGTTCTTCATTGGAAGAATTCGTTCTTCATTCTTCATTGGAAGATGTGGTTCATCGTTGGAGAATTATAATTCTCCCAAGCTCTTGTCTCCCTAAAATTCCACCCAAATTCCAAAATTGAATAGATATCCCCTCCAAAGAATATATTGTATATTATTGTATATTGTTTGGTTTAAAATTAAAATTGTAGGGTTCAATTAAAAGAGATGGATCAATTAATTAATGGGTAGGATTTGGCATAATAAATTATGTGTTGGCTCTAATAATTAAAGGGGAGGTGGTGGAACCATAAATGGTATAGGATGTCAAGTGGCCCCCCTTCATTAATGAGTGGAGTTGAGAGATTTTCCTCTCCTCCCATTAATAGGTGTCGGGTGGTCCCCATCCCTATCATTCAAATTGGGAGGATCTGTGGTCTCGGGTGGTCCCCACAAAATTAACTCCACATGGATGTTGAGGCGTGGTGGTCCCCACCACCATAAACTCTTATCATAGGTTATGGCCTGGTGGTCCACACTTCCAACCTCCACAAGGAGGTTATAGATCCATTGTGACACACCTCCAAAAACCCACATGTCGGCTCAAATAAAAATAAAGTGAAGCTCTCATTATTTTATTATTTTCCACGAAAACCAAAAACATAATTTTATTCTCGACCCATTGATGTCAAAGTGAAAGTCTCCTTAAGAGAATACCAGTACTGCGAGTTCAACGGTGTCCACAGATTTCAATTCTGAGAACCAGTTCAAATATTATAAAAACTTTCTCATACGTTTACTGAACACATCCTGAAAAAAACCTCAAAAATTGATTCCGGGCACACCAGGCCTCAAAATCAAGCATTGTCAATTTTCATGGACATGAAAATTTTCCATGTATTTAAGAAACAAATTTCCAGGTATTTTTTGACTCTTAACATTCTCCCCACCACAGGTATTTACATCTCTGTATGCTACAACTCGAACTAAGGGAACAAGTGGGGGTACTGAGCACGCATCTTAGCCTCCTGCTCCCTTCTTATCTCCTAGAGGATCTCGTACTACTAGAGAACTCACAGAGAGGTATCAACCATCCAAGTAGGAACCTCTCCTGTCGATCTTCAATCTATATTAGAACCTCCATGAATGTCTCCCCATCATCAACGTCTATCTCTCCATTGTCGATGATGTGATAATGTTCATGCACATATCTCCTCAATTGAGATTCATGGAAGATATAGTACATCTCATGCAACTGAGGTGGAAGAGAAAAGAGGTATGCCACCTCTCTAACTCTACTAAGGACCTAGAAAGGCCTGCTGAAACTCATTGATAACTTCCGCCTCTTCCAAATCTCCATAGGCCACGTCGAGGTGATACTCATAGAAAGGCATAGTCGCCATCCTCGAAATCCAGAGGTCTCTGTCTCCTGTCAGCATACAAATTATGTCAGCTCTATGTAGACTTCATCCGCTCCTGGATGGTATTCACCTTCTCCATGGTAGATCGTACCATCTTTGGCCCCACTAGTTCTAACTCCCCAGGGTCAGTCCTGTACATGGTTGATCTGCAAGGTCTCCCATATAACACCCATAAATGTGTAATCCCAATGGTGGAGTGATTTTTGTTGTTTTATGAAAACTCCACCAAAGGTAAGTGATCCTCCCAACTGCAACCGAAGTCGAGGAGACCAGCACAGAACATGTCCTCGTGTGTCTGAATGGTCCGCTCAGTCTGACAATATGTTTGAGGAAGGAAGGTGGTGCTCAGACAAAGCTGTGTCTCGAGAGCCTCCTATAACCCCTTCAATATGTGGGACATAAACCCTGTGTAACAATCGGAGACAATAGAATAAGTTAATCCATGTAGCCGCACAATCTATTGCATGTAGAGGCATCCCAAACTCTCTACTGAACCATACTCTCTAATCGGTAAGAAGTGTGCCGACATGGTGAGTCGGTCAACGATCACCCAAATCGAGTCATGAACCCTATATATACGTGGATTTCCTTTCACGAAGTCCATGGATATCCCATTCCACTTCCACTATGAGACATATAAAGGCTGAACCAAGACTTATCGTACATAGTGATCCACCATCACTTGGTGACAAGTGAGGCATCGAGAGACAAAATATACTAATACCTTCATCATACCTGGCCACCAGTGCTGTCACTGAAGATCCTAGTACATCATTTCCACTCATGGATGTACCGCTAGAGGAGATGTGTGTAACTCCTTCAACACTACCTCCTGAAGTGAAACTGGACCCATTGTACGTCCTATGAAGTGGGTGACTTGGTCCCCACCTTCTGAAAATCCATCATGTTCATGCCATATGGATATCTGAGCACGTCGTGTCTTGCAGTCAGCATCTGCACGTTGTGCATCCTGGACTCACTGAAGAAGTGGAGAACTGATTGTAAGAGAATCAAGGAATGCTACTCTATCTCGGTCCACTATGAATATCTGTAAAGCAGTCAGCTCCTCTGTCACCTCACCTAGCACTGGTATACCACATCTCTTGTTTAGTGTATCTGCTACAACATTCCCCTTTCCAAGAGTATAAACTATCTCGAATTCATAGTCCTAGAAGAACTCAATACATCTCCAATGTCTCAGTTTCAGGTCCTTCTGAGGGAATGTATTCATGATACTCTTGTGATCAATGTATTAGGTAGAACAATATCACATCAGATAGTGTCACCCCATATTCAAGGCGAAGACCACTACTACTAATTCCAGGTCATTGGTAGCATAGATATGCTCATGCTATCTCAGCTCCGAGAACCATGCGTGATCACTACTTTCTCCCGCATTAGGAAACACATGAGTATGGTCTATGATGTGTTGTAGTAGTCTACATACTCTATGCCTTCCTCTGGAAACCATAATATGGGGCACTAGTCAGCCTCTACCTCAGCTCCTAAAAGCTCTGATGGCATCTCTCCGGCCGCACAAAGGATTTCCCCTTCTTCGTCATGGCTCATAGTGGTGTTGCAACTCTGGAGGAGTCCAAAACGAACCTTCGGTAGTAACCATCCATGCCCAAGAAACTCCATACGTTTGTCACACTCCTTGGTTGCTCACAATCAAGTACCACCTTAATCATTACTGGATCCACTATAACTCCAGCCTCTGAGATGACATGTCCCAAAAAGTGAACCTCTCGGATCCAAAAATGGCACTTCTAGATATTACCTTAATGTTAGTGCTCTCGGAGTGTGTCCAGTACTAACCGCAGAGAGTGGGCTTTCCCCAACTCAGTAGTGGAGTATATCAGAATGTCCTCGATGAAGAATATGTTAAAGTGATCGAGGTATGGCTGGAAGATCTTATTCATGAGTCCCATGAACACTTCTAGATCATTGGTTACACTGAAAGGCATAACCAAGAACTCGTAGTGGCCGAACCGACATCTGAAAGTTGCCTTCTTCACATCCTCATCTTGAACTCTAAGCTGGTGATAGCCAGATCTGAGATCTGTCTTTGAGAACCACTATGCTCCCTTAAACAGATCATAGAGGTTTTCAAGCCTCGAGAGTGTGTACTTGTTCTTCACAAACACCTGTTTTAGAAGAATATAGTCGACACAAAGACTCAAGCTCTCATCTGCCTTTTTGTTGATCAGAATTGGCACTGCCAAGGGAGAAACACTGGGCCTGCTGAATTCATTCCACTAAAAATCTTCTAGTTATTCCCACAGCTTGCAAAGCTCTACGGCAGCCATCCAATATGCTGGTGTAGATATCAGTTTTGTCCTGGGGTATATGTCAATGTAGAAATCCACCTCTCTATGAGGATGTAGTCCTGGGAAATCATCAAGGAAAACATCTGCGTATTGGTCCACCTCTATAGGATAAGACAGACTCTCCTCATCAACTACTCCGAGCGTAAGGAAATCCAGCTGATGAGTGATTAGTTGTACTCTCCTATGGGCAAGTCCATCCTGCGGTGCAAAGGCTCCCTTCTCACCGGTGAAGGGGAACCTGGTCCCTTCCAAGAAGACACAGTGCACATTACGCCTAATACAGTCGATCTGAGAATGGGTTGTAGATAACCATTCCATACACAAGATGATGTCGTAAGGCTTCGAAGCCACTACTAGGAGATCCTAGCCAAAGTTATAACCTCCTAGAGTAAGTTCACATGGCTGGAACCATCGAATAATCATCGAGTATACTCCCATAGACGTCTCTAGATGTATGGATTGAGTTAACGGCTTTGTCAAAATCTCAAATCTCCAAACGTGGGAATGGGAAATGATACAGTGACTGGCACCTGTGTCTATAAGGACTGATGATAAGGTGGAGTAGACACAGACCATACCTAAAATCATTTATAGAGTGCCATGATTATAAGACTTAGGTCCCTGGAGCTAAGCTCTCCCCTATCCACCTATCCCCTGTGGTCCGGGAGGGCCTCCTGGTGGTGGCGGTGGTAACAACTCAAAACGTCACCCATCACCAGTTGCTCGATCAGCTCCACTTCCACATCTGCATGTACCCTATTGACTACCTCGATCAAATATCTATCTAATCATGGGCGGTAATTCGACCGTCAGTTGATCATCCAAATGGCAGGTCGGACAGTCACGAGCCATGTAACCCTAACCATCCCATGAGAAACACTGCCTGCTCCTGTCATGTATGTCTTTTCCCCGGGTTCCCCTCACAACATATCTTGAGTCAGGCGGTCGTCAAACCATAGATATGGTCATCTTGAACCTATGCAACATCTGTCTACTGCCAGCTGCAGAATACATTGCAGCATGTGGACTAGTGGTAGGTCTCGCTGCTAGAGATTGCTCAGCAAGGAAACTCCCCACTAAGAGGGCTCGCTCTAACACCCTTGTTGGCGTCGGGATACTGAGGGTGGTCATCGAAGACCTGATCTCTCGCTTGAGCTGATCCTAAAAGTTCTGGGCCTTGATGAATGCATCCCACTCTATATCTATGGAGTAGTGTGAGAGGTTGGGGAACCTCACAGAGAACTATGAAACTATCATGCTGCCATGCTGCATGTGAAGTAGCTCCTATATCCGCACTGCACGAATTGTGGCTAAGAGAAACACCGCCCGAAACATGCCCTCGAAGTCTACCCAGAGTAGTATCCCCTCGTCAAGCACCTAGAGTATCAAGATCCACCATCTTCCAGCTTCTCCCTATAGGAGACTCGTGGAAAGGATCACCATAAGGTCGTTTGGTGTCCCTTCCAGTCTGAACACTCTCACTACAACCTCCATCCAATCCTCAGTTTCCTACGGGTCCATCACTCCCATGAACCAGGGCCGCCTTTGGAACTGGAACTCGTGCAACGCGATCAAGCAGCGTGCATCATCTGCTACTGGTGCTGGTCACATCGATGGCCGAACAGGTAGTGATACCGCTTGTGACTTTGCTGGAAAAGGCCCCTACACTGAGGCCTCGTCACTCAGTGGGCTATTTGTGCATACAACTCTCGGGGCTCTAGATGTTTGTCCACGGGGAGACATCCAGAATGAATCAGATGTGACACGGTCAACGATTATACTAGGTGAGATGACCTGGTTGAGTTGACATAAAGAAAACTTTTGATAACACACACACAATCAGTGTTTTCATGCACTAAGTCAGAAATCAGTAGAAAGGGTCCTAGAGTATGGATATATCGGATGCCACACCAACACTAGACTCCCTGAATTGAAAACCACACCCAGTAAACTTATCTCTATTTCTTCACAGAAAAAAATCAGATTCCTATGTTTGGCGGTAGAACCAACTCCTATGATACTGATTTGTCATGACCCATCCCCCGGGGCCCGTTCTGTGACTACCCCAAGCACGCCTTCAATATGCCAGGGGCTGGGGATTGACACGAAAAGTGTAAATCCCAAAATTGGGAAGGAATATAATTTATAACTTGAAAACACACACAACAAAGTACGAACTGGAAATAAAACACTTAAAAACCATATACAAAATGGATGTTGAAAAGTAAAAAGCAGGCCCAGAAATACAAGACAAACTATAGAGTACAAGGGAACTGAACATACAAGTACTGGAAGAAGGGAAAACATCTCCTCGGAAATCGAACAAGAAATCATACCTGAAGTGTAGGAACATATATCTTCCACAACAATCCACATCTATCTTTCTCATCCGTGTACTGTCACGCTGTGTGTCCACCTCCGGGTACCATCCAATCCTGGTACACTCAGCCTCTATCAGCGATGAATGTAATTTTCTTCCAACACAATGAGGTGCAGGAATATCCCGTGTAGGGGTGAGTATAACAATACTTATTAGAGACCCTGAGACCCTCATGGTCTCACAAAACAAACAAGGATAAACCAAAAAGTATAAAATAAACAGATAACCCCACATAGGTATATGCCAATACATTTACCTATGTTATCAAGTAATCCATATCAATCATGAGTTATAAACAAGAGATACTTACTCAGCTGAAACAAATATATTATTCTAGGGGTAGTATCATGTAACATCCTCAGTCACACTATCGAAACCTTGCCTGCTGGTGAACTCCCCCTCTATCGAGTATAGTGGGCATGCCGTGTGACCATGGTGCTTCCCACTAACATTGGACTATTGAGGAACTCATCCTATCGAGTACATTGGGTATTCCACGTCAAAAGGTTCTCCCCACTATGGGTCTTCCATGACACCAAGACACTCCCCATAGGCTAGTCATGTCACTCCGAGTTGAATCGGTAAATAGTTGTTAGGTCTCAACAAGCTACTAGGTCTTGGTGCAATGCTTGCTTGCCTCTAGAAGGATCCTCTCCATGAGTTATAGGTCGATAATCCATCTATAAAAATGTCCCACGTAGAAGAATATAAATGGTATGTCACTTCATATGGGTCTCAATGCAACAGACGTCATGTTAATCGAACACTCGGCCTGTGAGTTATTATCTATTTAGTCTCCAGGGCCCGGTTGGATTCCAGCACAATCCAACTGGACTATATATCTACATTACCCTGATGTGAAATTCGGTATTCTCAAAGGGATCGTCATGCTAGAAGGAAACCAGTGCCACTAACGGTTTGTCAAATGGTCAGCAGGTGCTAAAGATATATCCAAAAAATAAAGGGGGGTCGTAGCCGGCCTGGGTCCCGCCCGACTCGGTCGGACCATCCATGCCCGACTTAGTCTGGGCTGACCCATACGGTTTGCCCCACCGTGCTGGGCCCAGCCCTGCCAACTACGAAGGAAGCGACTAGAGCGGGGCCACGGATCGATCGCGAGGGCGCAAACCAGTCGTGCCTCGGTGTAAGTTCAGTTCAGCAAGAGGCACCGCGAGGGGCACGGAAGGCCAGCTCAGCTAGGCGTGCATGGGGTGTGGCTCATCATCTCATCTCGGAAGGCCAAGACCGGTTTGGCCAGTGTCGTGAGGGGCGTGGCTCGGGTGGCATGGGGCATGCTGGCCGATGTGATTCATCCTGGTGCACCGGAGGCAACTGGGCAGGTCGGGAGGTAGCAGGGCAGGGCGCGACCAGCGGTGTGGGATGTCGCGGTGGCGACACGAATCATGGAGGCCGCGGGCACTGCGGCCTTTTTCTTCACCTCCTTCGTCACCTCGTTGCTTCATCGCCATGCCATAGATCATCGTAAACAAAAACAGTGGAGGGAAAAGAGCCATGAAGGGTTGGACCTCACCCTCCGCATTTAGGGTGGTAACATTTGGATCATCAAGGAGTAAGAAAGATAAAATAAAATTTTTTTCACAACCTCCGCAATGATTCCATTCCAACCGAAGAAGAGAAAAATGAATGTATTATTACTCAAATTAACCCCTACCTTTATCATTGGTCGATGACGGAGTCGCTGGGAAGAAGACGCAGAATATCATCATTTGTCGCGTTTGCTGCACACTTTCAATCCCAAGCTCTTGCTTCAGTACATTGGTGATGATGAGGAGGAAATTCGGTCGTCAAAGACATCCTACGCCGGTTGCCTCCGAGGATGAAGTTCAAGACGCTCCTTATCGGCATTCTTCGTTAGAAGAACCCATTCTTCGTTATTCATTTGGAAATGGGGTTCTTCGTTGGAGAACTCTAATTATCCCAAGCTCTCCTCTCCACAATAATCCACCCAAATGCCTAAAGTGAATAGATAGCCCCTCCAAATAATAGATTATTTATTAATTTAGATTGTTTGGTTTAAAATTACTATTTTATTGTTTAATTAAATGAGATGGATCAATTAATTAATGGGTAGGATTTGGCATAATAAATTATGTGTTGGCTCAAATAAATAATGGGACTGTGGTGGCACCATAAATAGAAGAGGTCAATGGTTTCCCCCTCATCAATAAGGGGTGTTGAGAGATTTCCCTCTCCTACCATTAATAGTGTTTGGGTGGTCCCCATACCTATTATTCAAATTGGGAGGTTATGTGGTCTCGGGTGGTCCCCTCCACAGTAACACAACATGGGAGGTTGAGATGTGGTGGTCCCCACTAGCAAAACCTTTCCTGGGAGGTTATATCCTGGTGGTCCCAACTTCCAACCTCAACATGGTGGTTATTGATCTAGTGGGACCCACCTACAACCACCACATGGCGGCTGAAATAAAACTATTGTGAAGCTCACATTATTTTATTCTTTTGCACGAAAACCCAAAACTGTCTTTTATTCTCAACCCACTGCTGTCGAAGTGAAATCTCCTTAAGCAAATAACGGGGCTACGAGTTCAACGATGTCCTTGGATTTCAATTCCTAGCATTTGTTCAAAAGATATTGAAACCTGATCTTATGTACTCTAAATGTACCTGAAAAAACTTTAGAAATTGATTCTGGGCACAGGGGGACTTGGAATAATTCATCGTCAATTTTCGCAGACTCGTAAAATTTTCATTTATTTAAGAAAAACATTTCCACAGAATTTCCATGTCTTTACAAATAATAAAATTTGTTATGTATTTGGATTACAAAAATATGTTATATGAATTTTGAAATATATAATAATTATCTAGTTTATGTTTTCATTTACGATTTACACGAATATGTCGAATTGTTCTGTTTGATTATATTTTGAATTAATAGTAATGATACTTTTTGACTAAGGGATGATAACCCTGAATATGTTCATGATTTTTTGATAATGATGTTTGGATAATGATATGTAGGATATCAATAAGTAAATTGGGTGGTACTAATAACATTGTAACACATTCAATATTTTTTTACAAACTGTTTTATTATATCTATGATAATGTTTAGGAAGTTTTTTTATTTTGGTAATCTATTAAATAATCTATGGAATAATGAAACATCCATGTTTTCAATATAATGATATTTTGGTTTATTTTATTGTTTAAATAATGATCATCTCAGCAAAACATCAACATAATTATTCAACCCTCAAGAAAATCAGCTGAATATAAATTCTCAAGCATCCTTTTCCTCAACACGCAATATTATTCAATTATGAAGTAATGTAAAATTTCTTTTCTTCAGTACTCATTGTCATTAATTGATTTGTATTAGTTTATATCCTATTTTTTATGGTGCTACAAATAATTATTTAACATTATTTCACCAAAATACGAAGGAATATGTTACACATATATTCAAACTGTTTACATCCAAAATTCTAAATGTTTTTTATAGAATTTACCTCAGGAATACTAAATATTGTTGGTTATTTAAATGACACCAACTATTTTATATTGAAAAATTTATTTTATTTTTTTATTCACATTTTTTTTCAAAATATGAATTACATATGAATGAACTCATGCACAATCTCTGCTTTATTATCCTTTTTTATATCTGTCATCATAAAAAACCATGTTTTTTATCTTAATCCTAGATTATCAATATTATTTCCATACATGCACTTGTTTTCATATGAAAAACCCCATACGTATTAGTTTTTATTCCTCATGAATGTATGAATAAAGGTGGTTGTATTATTCATTTTGATAAAATTTTGTGTATTTTTAATTCTATTCCTATTTTTTATCAATAGGGTACAAAAAAAGTTGAGTGGGGTTATAACACCCAGTATCATTTTCATATTAATCTTACATGGGAATTACTATGAATGTGTGAAGTTTACATCTGTTTACTTCCCAAAAATCACCTCATTGTGTCTGAATATAGCTCCACAGAATTGGTTCTTCACAATGTCTAGTTGGAGTATATGAATCAAGAACTACCTCATAGTATCATATGTACTCAAAATTCACATTGAGGTTTAATAAACACCAATAATATTTATATGGATCCACCACATAAGAGGTCTTTGGATATTCTGGGTGAAATTTAGAAGGTTCACATGACACATATTCTTCAATAATCCGAGAAGTCATGTATATTTCTTCATCCCTTCATAAGCAAGTGGTGTTTGTGTGTGATCTTTTTTCTATTAAAATAATAGCTCTATCAAAATTTTAAACTCCTCTATATAGATCGATGCATCAATTATTATAGGTGAGGTTCAAGACTCTTCCTCCTTTAATCACTAATAGAAAGCATAATTTTTTTCATGTAAATCAATATCTTGAATTTCCAAAAATATTGATATTGAATTATTAATACCACATATATAAGATATATTGAGAAACATGGTGTTTTCCATCATAACCATTCTTCTCCATTTCAGTGTTTTGTCACGTGAATGAAATAAGAATATCATGAATTTTTTGTGTTGAAGTTGTCAAATAATCGAACCATGCCCATAAAAATACATTTTTTATTTGACGGAGTCTTTTATATTGAATTCATTATAGCAATACTAAAAAATTATGATTTATGATATTTCAATCATTTTCATCCCACTATTTTGTACATGGATCAATATTAATGGATTTGGGTTTTACTAATGATTGTTCAACCTCTTCTAAGATGAAAGAGTGATGTCATCAAGAGATTTGAGGAGGAAGATGATAGCCTTGGTTAAAAAAATATACGACTAATTTTAATTAATAATACATGGAGGGTATGACTAACGTGGTTTAATCCAAGGGGGTGTAGGATGTGATGGATGGTCATGATAACTTCAATCTTATGCCCACATTATATCTATATATTTTTTAAGAGGATGAAAAACGAAATTTGTTTTTTTCCCACATAAAAACATATAAGTGTGCTCCCAATGCATTATAATAAAATTACTGTGGGATGGTTCTTTGTGACGAAACCTAGATCATCACCAGGATTTCAAAAGCACATCATCCCTCATGGGGAATAAAAAATATTGTCCAAGTATGTAATAGCAGGCCTATCATATCTAATACCTTGGGTATATGTTTCATGATCCCAAGATACATGTCGACCATAGGAAAATACATGGATCTCAGGACTAATAATCACTATTGCAAATGTTGGATCCCACATGGGATGAGATTTCTCCACATAAGTGTGGTTGATCTATTCTCCATGGGTGTCAAAGGATGACAACGTTTTTTATAAATGTCCCATAAATACTATATAGTAAAATTCTATGTATAGGATGGAATTCACGATCCAATTCATGGTCTAATTTATATACTTAGAGAATTATAAATATATAATTTATCAATCCCTCAACATATCTTCGAAACTTATTCATATAATCCTTCATGAAAATCCTACTCTGAATTTCTTTAATTTCATGTATGGATCGTATGCAATTTTAAAATATTAGATGATCTCCTTCAAATTCTCATCATCTATTATTTTTGAAATATATATTAAAATTAACTTCGTTATCATTAAAACCAATTCTTTCTTTTCTATAATCAACGATCCACCTTTGATACATGAAATTTATCATAGAACTTGTGAAAAGATCATATACACTATATGATAATTTTTAAATCATGACATCCAATTTCATTTAATGAATCCATAAAAAATCACCAGTCATCGCCCTGAATCTATGTGTATTCAATCTCTATTTCATGAATTTTCAAGAATTTAGAACATTATACAAGATCTATTAACTTTGAAATGTATTCATCATATTGAAATTAATGTAATATTTTTATTGCATAGATCACCAGAGTTGACCAAAGAAAATCATTGTGAAAAATACAACTCATACACCAAGTGGGAACTTTAATATCATTATTAATATTATTTTTGTCAATACATTCAATTTTATATCCAAATAAATTTTTCTATGTATATAAATAAATAGTATCTACCCTCTTGATTTCCATACATTTAATTAAAATTCTCTACCCATTATTGAAAAGAAGTTCTATGATCATGGGAAAAAATATATCTATATTTAATCAATGTCTCATCCATCAATTTACTTCAATATACACGATAATTTTTACTTGTAGAGAATAAGAAGATTTCATTAAGACAACAACATATTACATTACCAATGGATAAAGAAAAAATATGAAATGGGAACTCAATCACTTGTTTACATGGGTTATTCACTATTATTCAAGGATAAATAAACTAAATGGGATATGAAACTTTTGAATGATAGATAAACCAGAAACTCCTACACTCACTTCAAAAAATAGATCCATAGTATACTATTGAAACATGAAGGATATGTGGCCTTAGGTTACATCCAAATTTCATATACTATAGGATTATTATATTTCTAAACCTGTGTAATTTTATTAATTTTTTATAACTATGGATGATTGATTAAGTGATGCATTCCTCTAATAATGACATGATCTTCAATATATTTCCTAAATGATAATCAGTTGACACAAATTGAAAAAATAATTCTAGTGTCTTCATTGAATTTTTTCATTTTATCTCTTCCTAATAGAAATCACTTCACTACATAATTATAATGATGTATGTTTTAATGAATATATATTACGGTTATCCGTTATAGAGAACACACCATCATAGATGTTTAACTTCTGGCTGACTAAATTAGACAACTTTCAAAACATTAAAAAGGATGAACATATGGGGAATTTATTCTTCAAGATACATTGAAATATGATTAGACCAAGATGATGTATTATTTAACACGAATATATATAATGAGACCTCATTTTATTCATATTAATCAATGCTTATCCACCATCAAATTATTATTGGAATATGAATTGAGAAACCAATCATAGACGATGAATTCTTTAGATTTTCTATTAATTATTAATAGAGTAACTGCTTCTCATGTTCACCCCAAGAGAACATGATTCTACTTCAATTACATGTGACATAAGAACAGTTACAATACACAATGATTTATGGAAAATGGAAGTTCCTTCTTGTTTCTCAATTTTAGTGGAATGACTAAGATCGTTTTCACAAAAATGGTCATCCATTATTCATGCATTCACATCTAAAATATAGTTTTTATTTATGTTGAGGTTTAATGGATATCGTCAGATTATATTCTGATTAGTGTGGATAATATTTATTCTTGACATCCTTCATGGAGGATACATTCTTAATCCTCTTATACACTACTTCTTGATCTGGTAGTAAGGTTAAAAAACTATTTGTAATGTTACAAGACTTCATGCATCTTTCACAAAAAATATATGTAACACAATAGTTTCATTTTGATTGAAAACTATAAAAAATGTTTTCCAAATAATGTGGATTATTTTCATTTAATTTTTCAGTACATTTACATTCATCATCCTTATGTTTCCTCGTTTTTCCCAAATCATATGGCCAAGTAGCTAACATGTCATAAGGAACATTAGTGGATTATTCAGATCTTCCACATGGGTTATTCTGAATGTATACTTCATATTAGTTCTTTTGTAGGTACTATAAATAAACTTCATAGAAATAGAATCCATGGTTTTCTCAACATTCTTCAATGATTCTTTATATGCCAGAATTTTGGTCACAACATCCATCTAATTTTTTCTCAGGGATTATTCTTCAATCCTATACTTATATTATGATCTTATTTTTATTATAAACTTAATAAACATTTTGAGATGATAATATTTCCACTTTTTCACCACATACATTATATATATCACATATTTTATTTTGAATTTAAAATCATTTGGTAGTATATAGATGATTTTGGGTTTATGGATGTTGCTACTTCTACTATGGGTTACACCCCCTTGAGATAGTCTTCCGTTTTTATTTTAAATTTTTATGATTTTAGAAAAAACATTATTCAAATTTCCCATATATGTAGCAATGCAAAAATTGACCCACAAATAATGATCCCTTTACATATCATTTATTGTGTTTGTGGGTCTTCTTCATGAAATTTTTGGCCATTTGTAGGGAACCAACTTCCACATTATTTTTACTATCCATCCTAAACATTATTATCAGTATATTATCACATTTATTAATCTATAAATTTTTATAATATGTCTTTATACATGTAATTTTTAGGGGAAATACTTTTAGAATCATTATTACGAGGTTCTTTTACCTTGTCAATTGCATATGGAAAATCATTGAAGGAATTCATTATCAATTTATCACATATTTGTGGTAATTTGATAGGTTAATATGACAGTAATCATTGAGTATGAAAATAAAATGTTCTTTTCTTTTGTTATGCATCAATATGTATATTCTATTTATTGTTTAACTGATCTTCCCAATCAATTCATTTCATTTTGAATATGGTTTCCGGATATTCAATCATAATCATCATTAATTTAAAAGACTTTTATATTCATTTAATTTCATATTGATCAACCTTATATTTGTTTGGAAAACGATACTCAGGTTCTATGATATTCGTAGATATTACATCAAATTTTGATTCATTGATATCAATTTTTTTTTCAATTGTTCTTCAAGTACATGGTGTTATTTTTCAATAATCTTCTTTAAACCCTCTTTCAATTCATCTTCATTGGTCAATTTTAAGGAACTTAATTCATGTTACAGTTTTATTTCATGGATGGTTCAAAACAACCATGAGATATTAAAACATTATATTATTATTTATTGCAATACCATCTCCGAAACATCATTTTATACTTCATTCTTAGAGATATATTCACACATAAATTGAATGACTCCAAAAACCAAGGATCGTCATTCTTAAAGAATACCATAAAGTAAAAAATTTGAATCTATAAACTGATAATTTAGGAGAATTTGCATGATTATAATCGCCATAACATATTCTATAATATTCAACATGAAAAAAATTATTCAAATTTATTAAAACATACATCGGGATCACAAGATGTAGAAATATCATCTATAATCTTGTTGGAAACATTTGTCATCTTTTCATTACATTCAAAGCCTTGTGTGACTTCATTATCAACAAGGAATAACAAAGTTGATAGTTATAATTTTTTAAATAATATGTATTTATTCATCAAATATATCTTCTCATTCATTTTCCTATTCATCATAGTCTTGGTAGATATAGACATATACTCAGTGTTAACCAAATCATCACTAAAACTGAACCATTGTTGATTTTAGAATGAAATTAAAATATCCAAAATATAATAACATCAGTATATATTATCCAAAAATAGTGAACCAACCATTTAATAAAACATTAAATGATATGATTGGGATATTCCTAACATAAACAGAGGGTGAATCAATTTTGGTGAATTTTTTTATCCAATATGACTTTTTATCCAATTATATATTTTACCAGTTATGGTCTCAATTATATTATTCTATATTCCCTATTGCATGAATGTATATAAAAATGATAAAGAAGAGAGAAATATGTTATTATAGGGTTGATCGCTAAAAAAATATTCCTTGGAGTGGTATGGAAATGATCCCATAAAAAATAAATAGAATGTAATCCTTGGAATATGGCTACTATACGTAGGAACTACCATTTAGGTTGAAATCAATAATACTCAAATGAAATTTCATATACTATAACACATGGTTGGATCTTTATACTACCTATAATTACATTCCTATCCTTGAAGGTAATGGTTTGTTAAACCAATATTTAATTCTAATATTTATGATCTACTATATTTCACGATACAACTCTGTTATTTCTCAATATTCATCTTCACATTATTTTTGCAAATCAGCATGAAAGTAACTTGTCATGCCCCTTCCAAATAAAATAAATTCAAAGATGAACTATATTCTCCTAGTTTGATTCAAAATAATATTAATTTTGTAGACTTATTAACATATAATTATTCCATAACAAATAACGATCAAAAAAATAAATGATTTGCAGGAAATTCTTTTCTTCTTATCTATTTCATATTTAGTGAAAAAATGAATGCATTGAATCACCTTATTCTAATATTTCTACAATAATATATCTATAATGTGATTAGTAAAAAAATGATCAAATAAAAATATAATCATCACAACTAATCTTGATGTAATAAAATCATATAAATATATATTGGCCAATATCTTCATCTTGGATGCACAATTGAAGTTCCATGGATCAAATAACAACTGAGAAGGGGGGGTTGAATCAGTTGTTTTCCATTTTTTTATTTTCAAAACATTATGAAACGTAACCCTTGGAAGCTCTTAAAATTTATTTCCTTATCAACCTTTATCAAGAAACTCAAGCAAGAAAGAAAGTTAAAGCAACAAATACACATGAATATTAACAAGGTTCGAAGTAAATAACAGAACCTAAAACCTTGCCCTAGACACTCTCATGGGTGTATGGAAATTCACTATAATAAAAAAGTGAATAAAACATGTTCCAAATCTAGTTAGACACGTTCTATCTCACGATAGTAATGATTATACTGAATCCTGTTAGTTTAAAATGTTTTCATAAAGATAAAATGAGGAAATTACAAGAATAATAACTTTGTTAAAGCTACCCCATAAAATCTCACTCTGAATCTTCAGTCCATTTTTCCTGAATCATATTCTACTAAAATGGTCTTCTTAGTAAGGTAATGATGTTTCCTATTTCCTTTTTCTAAAAACTCAAGAAAACATCTTGATGATAATTTTGATCTTCTTAGCAACGTAATATGGTTCTGATTATAGTCCTCTAAAAACTCATGAAAACTTTTTCATGGTAATTTCGATCTTCATAGCAAGGTAAGATGATACTGATTCTCTTATTCTCAAACACCCATGAAAACATCTTCAATATGGTAGGAACATATCGCTTTGAATTCTCCAATGCTTCGACTTTTATGCGTGTGTAAAGTTACAAATGAGCGAATGATCTGAGTACATATTTATATGAAATTCATAATACGAATGCTGGAATCTTGAAAATATTTCCTGCTTCCTCATATCTCAAAAACTCCGCAAATCCATCGCATTTAATCTTCAATATTTGAATTCCTAAAATATCGTTAAATTTTCCCATGAATTTCGAAAGCTTGAAATTCGGGTTCTCTTGAACTCTTAATATCTTTCTCAGAATGATAATGCTGGATCATGGTTCTGATTTTCCTAGAAGCATGCTTAGAATTCATGTTATAATTTTTTCAGAAATCAGGTTCCAAATTACTTAGAAATGGGGTTCTGAATTTTGGTAGAATTTGGCTTCCAGTTTTCTCAACATGTTTCTCAGAATTGTCATTCCAGTTTTCTCATCCTTTTTCTCAGAATTATCAATTCGGGTTTCTCAACATGCTTCTCAGAATTATCATAATGTTCATAATTTAGGTTCTGAACATTTCTAGATCTTAAATTCACCTCTTCAAATTTTTAATATTATTGAAAGACCTTTTCTGTAAGAAACATTTCTTTCTCTAAGGAACTTTTACTTATATAAGGATTTTTGTTGTAAGAAACATTTCTTTAAGCTCAAAAACATCCTCATTTTGTAGGAACTGATTTTCCCAGAAAAATTACCAGAAGTAGGATCTGGGATTCCACTTAAGGTTTCTAAAAAATAAAGGTTTCGAAATCAGGTTTTGGTTTTCAGGTTCAGAAATCAGGTTCTAGTATTTAGGTTCAGGAATTGGGTTCTAGTTTTTAGGTTTAGGAATCAGGTTTTGTTTTTTAGGTTCGGGAATCTGGTTCATGTTTTCTAGTTCAGGAAATAAGTTCTGAATTTCATTTTCATAAAATAGGTTCTAGTTTTTAGGTTCAGGAATAATGTTTAGGTTTTTAGGTTCATGTATCAGTATCAGGTTATCTAGTTCAGGAAATAGGTTTCGAATTTCAGGTTCAGAAAACAGGTTTAGGATTTCAGGTTCAAGAAACAAGTTAAAAATTTTCATGTTCAGAAAACTGGTTCTAGATTTCAGATTCAGGAAATAGGTTCTAAATTTCTAGTTTAGAAAATAGGTTCTGGATTTCATGTTCAAGAATCAGGTTCCGAATTAATGGTTCGGAAAACAAGCTCTAGATTTTAGGTTTAGGAAACACGCTCTGAATTTCAGGTTCTGAAAATAGATTCTGGATTTCTGATTTAGGAAACAGGTACCGAATTTGATGTACAAAAAAGAGGTTCGGGATTTCTTGTTCAGGAAACAGGTTCCAAATTTCAATTTCAGAAAATAGGTTCTGGATTTCTAGTTCAGGAAATAGGATCCAATTTTTCAAAAAAAAAATCTTAGTGAAAATCATCAATCTGCTTCACTATTTTTCAACAGCATTTATCATGAATCAATTCATGATTTGTGGAAAATTTAAGATCAGAAAAGAATCATATAATTTTTTTAGAATGTTTGAGGCACGTTTTTAACATATGAATTATTATTATTCAACAGTATATTCTTTAAGAGAAACACCATCAAACAGAAAATTCAACTTTTTGTAACTCAAAAATATTCTTCAAAAAATATTAGTTGTCAAAAAATGAAAAACATTTCCAAAACAAAAAACCACATAACTTTTTCAATATCCCCCTTTAGATTTGTTGGAAACATTGTTTTCAAATATTCTCCTCAAAAATAAATTCACATCTAGGGTTCATGAACATTACGATAACATGGAATTTGTAGAAAAAACAGTGTCCTAACACCACACTACAAGAATAAGTAATGTTTTTGAAGGATTTATATCCCTCTATGACAAGAAAATTTTGTGGCCATGTGATAAACTTAACCTTACTCAAACTCCCCCTCAAATTTTATCTTTCACTTTCTCACTTTTCTTTTCCTCTCTCATTTTACTTTTCACTCCACCATAATATATTAACCATAGCTTCATATTTATAAATTATATCCATATAAACATTGTTACTCACTCTCCCCCTTTTTCAACATAATACAAATCACAGTGGGGGAGCTTATTATAAGTTATTAGGTAGTTGTGGGGTGATGATGAACATGTAGTTGCAGCCTCAGTTCGACAAACCATTCCATTGACATCACTTTTGTAAAAATCTCAGCAATCTGATACTTTGTTGAAATATATTCCATCATGACTTTTCCAGCACCATCATTCTCATTCAAAAATATATACTTTATATCAATGTGTTTTGATCATTAATGTTGAACATGATTCTTAGAAAGATCAATGTAACTTTGATTATCATAGATTGTCTTCAATGGTTTAGAAACGTTCACATTCAAATCTTCCACTTGAACGTTCATCCACATCATTTGAGTACAAGACTGACTAGTTGCAACATATTTGGATTCAGTTGTACATAAATTTATTGATCTTTTCTTTCTTACTGTGCCAACTCACACAACATTCCACTAAGATAAATGTTCCTCTTGATGTTGATTTTCTAACATTACAATCAGCAGCCCAATCAACATCAGTATAACGATGAAACTTCATCACATTGTTTCTCTTGTATAATAAACCATGTGATGTTGTTCCTTTAACATATCTCATAATTCTCTTAAATTCCAACATTGGTGATTATTTTGGATTACTTTGATACCAAGAATATATAGTCACATCATAAGGAATATTAGGCCCTGAAGCTGTAAGATAAATAAGACTTCCTATCAACTTTCAAAACTCTTTCGGATTCACGTTGTTCCCTGATACATCATTACTCAAATTTGTTCCCACTGAGATAGGGGTTAAAACTTCCTTTTATTCATCTATCTCAAAATTCATTAATAATTCCTTTGCATTCATTTCTTGGGATAAGAAAATGTAGTTTTTTTGAACATGTAATCCAAAGAAGAAAGTAAATTCTCCAAAAATTGACAATTCAATATTTTTCATCAACTCTTTAGAGAACTCTTCGTAATCCTTTTCTTCATCTCCATCAAAAATTATATCATCTACATGGATTATTACAATTAATGTTCCAGAGTCGACATCATTAATATACAAGTTTCTATCAACCATTCCTTTAGAAAAGTTTATTGTTCTCAGAGAATTGTCATGCTTTGTATACCATGCTCGTAGAGCTTGTTTCATCCCATAAACAGATTACTTCAATATGAAATTTGTTTTTTCATCCCTATATAGTAAAAACCTACATGGTTGTTCAATGTAATATTCTTCCCCAATCCCACCATTTAATAAAGATGACTTTATATCTATTTGATAAACCTTGTAATTCCAATGAGTAGCCACTACCAAAAAAATTCTAATAGTTTCCCACCTTGTGACATGGGAAAATGAATCATCAAAATCCACACCATCCACTTTTCATATCATTTACACAGAAGCCTTTGTTTCTTGTAACTTTTCCATGCTCATTCAATTTATTTCTGTAAACCCACATGGTTCCAATGACATTCTAAATTTTTGGCCTTGGAAAAATTTCCCATGTTACATTCATCTCAATATGATCTGGTTCTTCATTAATAGAATCCACATGTTCATTCTGTTGAATATATTTTGATACAGATTCTGGGTCATCATTTGAGATAAGGGAGGTCTAGTATTTTAATATTAACATCTTTCTTGTCTGAACTGGGGCCTTCTGATCCCCAATAATATTTTCATATTCAATATGTTTTTGTAAGGTTGGGAACTCAAATTTCGATTCCCAACATCACTTTATTCTCCATGTGACTCATATGAGTAACTTTCACTCTAGTGGGGATTATCTGGTTTATCATCCTCAATATTCATAATAGATTTCTTAAAGGAACATGGATTTTCAATTTACTTCACATCATATGAGTCCACCAGCAACTAGAAACATTTGTTCCAACATTTATAACTTCTTCGATTAGGTGAATAACCCATAAATATTCCTTCTTCATCTTTCTCATCAAACTTTACTAAGTTTCTATTTGTGATTTAGAGCCAGCATGGACTTCCAAAAACATTTAAGAATTTAAAATAATTTATTTTGTTATACAACATCTCATAAGAGGTCATGTTGGTTTCCAGTCTCAACAAGAATATATTTTGAACATGTACAGTAGTGCTAACAGATTTTCTCCAAAATAATTTTGAAATTTTGTATCATGATAACATACTTCATCCCATTTCCACTAAGCTTCTATTTTTCCTTTCTGCTATTCCATTTTTTTGTGGAGTATAAGGATCACAATACTGATGTTTGAAACAATGATTCCTTAAATAGGTTTCAAAATAATTTCTTGTGAATTTGGTACCACTGCAGGTTCTCAGATTCATTATGGAAGCTCCCATTTCATTCTCAATATCTTTTCTAAATAATTTATACATTTCAATATCCTTTTAATTATTCATCATGAATATGATGATGGTCTTCTTAATAAAATCTTTACAAAATCATAACTTATAAATATCCTTTTTTTGATTGATGTCTCATTATCCCACACATATCATAATTTATAATCTCATGTGATTTGTTAGATTTAATCTCAACTATTTTATGACTTTTTTAGTCATGTTTTCGTTCTGGAAAGTAATACAAACATCAATATCTCTTCTATTCAATTCTGTAAAATTCCGATATACATTAATTTTAGAATGATTACCCATGTTCTTCTGCACATGGTGGCCAGGTCTTTAGTTCCACAACTTGATTTCATCATTAGCACTCAAAAAACAAGAGGTATTAGATTCTCCAATTTGAAAAAATTCTCACTTGTTCTTTCTCCTTTTGTAATCACTTTTCCATTTTTCACACTTTTGATGATACAAAAATTATTTCTGAAGATATCATTTTTTTCATCACCAGAAAGTTTACTTACACTATGTAAGTTATGTTTTAGCACATTAACATGAAATACTTCCTTAGACATCAGTTTCTCTACTTAAATATCTTCCGTTCGGAATTCATTAATTTTTAAGGAACTATCATTTCAAAAATTAACATCTCCTCCATCATGATATTCAACATGTTCCAAGATTTTTATATGACCTTTCATGTGTGAAGAATAACTAATATCAAGAATCCATGGTTTGTTCCTCATAATTTCTTGTAAAGATATCTCAAAAATAAAATCTCTTTTATCGACCTTCTTATTTTCAGCAATCTTATCTTTCTTATCATAAGAAACATGTTCTAGAAGGAGTCTCATACATCGTTCGACATGATGTCAAGACTGATCACATATTCTAAAAAGTTCATTCAAACATTCAAATAGATTCTTTGTTGTAATGATTCTGAGATCTTGGGAATTCAACTTTTCATCTTTTTGTTACTATAGATAGTTACTCATTCTTATTTTACTATTACATCTACTTTTCTTAAAAAAATTATGCTTAGAGATAAATTGTGCCAACAATTATAATTTCAATGACAAAATATTCTGTGGCACCAAAAATATCCTTCAAATATTGGTTTTCTATTCATGAATGATGTTTCTCTATGAAATCGTTGTTGAGGTTGATAACATCATTTAGGTATAGAAAACATAGGATGTAGTCCATCTCTTCTTTGGGGTGAGTTTTCTACTCTTGAAAGATTGATACGTTTATCGCATCCTTTTTCCACCCAAGAATTACTAATACATTTTCCATAATTTAAAATATTAGATGAATTAGATACATCATTATTTATGGTAATATAAGATTTCACCTAATTCTCATAATGATCATATGCAACATTTTTAAAGGTATCTCCCTTTAATTCTGTAGAATTGTGGAAGTTTTCATACATCTTCCTCAGTGTATTTTCGGACTCAAGGATTTTTGATTTCACCTTTTTTACTTATTCTTCCTTAGCATGGCACTTCTTGCTATGATATTCAATTATCTTTCCTTATTTAGAAATTCTATGATTGTAACGTAAAATTTCTTGAATGTATTCATCTTCGTTCTTGGTGACCTCATTACTCCCATCCTGAACTTCTTCATGATTTTTCATCATATCTTGAATTTCGTTCATGATAGAATTTTTTCTCAATACATGCAAGATGTTCATATCTTAGCTGATATTTTTGTAATATTATTCACCTCCTTTATCACTTTCTAAGGAAACATTTGTTTTCTCATCTTTCACACTGAAGGTCTTGAATCATTCTTTACATTCATCTGCCAAGGAATAATTGTTAGATGATTCTAATTCATCCTTCTTGCTCAAAATGCTTCATCTCTTTCTAAAAAGCTTGTTCAAATTTTTCGAAGTCTTCTCTTATTTATCATTCATGTTATAAATTTTCAATCGAAGATTCTCATCAGAAAAATATTGATATTCTCCAACTTTCTTCTTAGGTAAATTCATACCAAAGTGTATTATTCCGCCACACTCAAAACATTTGAGAGGATGTTTCCCTCTAAAATTTCTTCATCCTCTTCAATAGTTATTGGATATGAGATACATGTATTTTCCATTAAACTCTGTATCTTCATTACCATCATACTCACAATGACCAGCCTCATCATAATCTTGGATTTTCATTTTTCGCATAGCATCAAAAATCCATTTCATCATTCATATTTTTTAAAAAATTTGACATTTCCTCATTTCATAAGAAAAAATAATGTTATGTGGTTCATCAAGTGATACACCATCCTTATCTTCTAAAGATGAAATTTTAGAATCAAACATATCTGGAATGTTTCTCATAAGTTTCTTCACAATTGTAGAATCTTTCAAGTCTTCTCTAAATATCCTGATGTTGCATACAATTTCATTAAATATAGTGAAGTATTCATCAATTTTTTTTTCAACTCTCATCCTTATGTCTTCAAAGACACTACACAAGATTTAAAGGTTGGCCTCGTTGACTTTTGTATTTCCTTCGGAAACTCATTCCATCTTGTCCGACATGCTTTTTGATGTTGTCAGACACATCACCTTTGGATAAACATTTTCTGATAAGGACCTGAGAATTGAATTTTTAGATTTTCCAAAACATCTATGTTTTTCTTATCAGCAAATATCACAGCTGAATTTTTCTCAATATGTGGAAAGCTAATAGTAACAGCATCAACAACTTCAAGGACAAGAGATAAAAGTTAAGGAATCATCCTAATTTCTCATCAATAATAATTATTTCTATCAAATGTAGGAATGAATTTAATGATGTTAGAATTTATATTCTCAATGATAAGGATAAAACATGGGAATATTTCTTTGATACCACTTGATGTTCCACAGGTCAAATATCAACGGAGAAGGGGGGTTGAATCAGTTGTTTACCTTTTTATCAGTTTCAAAACATTAAGAAACCTCACCTTTGAAACCTTTTAAGATTTATTTCTTTAACGACCTTTAGCAAGAAACTAAATCATGAATGAAAGGTAAGGAAAGAAAAGAACACATGATTTACAAGGTTCGACCTAAAAAAGAGAACCTACATCCTTTCCATAGCCACTCTCATGGGTCTATAGAAATCCACTATAACAAATATTTGAATACAAATTGTGCCAACTCCTATTATACACCTTCTACCACCCCATAAGAAATATTATATAGACTCCCATCATTTGACAATGTTTTGTTAAAGAAAAAATGAGCCAAACATAATAATAAGAACTTTGTTAAAGCTGCTCCACAAATCATCACTCCAAATCTTCAGTCCGATTTCCTTGACTCTGATTTTCTGAAACCGTTCTTCTCATCAAGGTAGTGATGGTTTCAATTTCCTTCTGCTTAAAACTCAAGAAATATTCTTCATGATAATTTTGATCTTCATAAAAAGGGGATATGGTTCTGATTTACTTCTACTATAAACTCTATAAATATTTTTCAAAGATAATTTTGATCATCTTATCAAGGTAAGATGATACTGATTCTCTTATTCCCAAACACTCAAGAAAAATTCTTCAAGACGGTAGAAAATTTTTTCATTACATTCTCTAGCGCTTTACCTTTTCCTCATGTGTAAAGTTATAAATGAGAGAATGATCTGAGAAAATATTTATAGGAAATTATGAAAACAAAGGAAAGAATCTTGAAAATATTTCATGCTTCCTTAAATCTAAAAAACTCTTTAAATCTCTTGCATTTAATATTGATTATTTTAATTCTACATATCTCTTTAAATTTTTCCGAGATTTATTCATACTTCAAATTCGGGTTTTGTTGAACTCTTCATATCTTTTTCAGAATGATAAATCTGGATCATGGTTTTGATTTTCCCTAAACATGCTCAGAAATTAGGTTCTGAATTTTTCAGAAATCAGGTTCCGAATTACTCAGAAATAAGCATCTGAATTGGGAAGAATTAAAGTTTTGTTTTTCTCAACATGTTTCTCAGAATATTCATTCTAGTTTTATAAAAAAATTTCTTTGAATTGTTATTCCGGGTTTATCAGAATGCTGCTCAGAATTGTCATAAGGTTAAGAATTCTGGTTTTGAAGATTTCTTGATCTTACTTTGACTTCATCAAATCATCAATATTCATGAAAAACCTTTACTGTATGAAACTATTCTTTCTCTAAGGAACTTTTCATTATCTAAGGAAGTTTATTTTAAGAAAAATTTCCTTAAGCTCAAAAAATTCCTTAGTTTGTAGGATCTGAGTTTCCCAGAAACATGCCCAGAAGTAGGATATGAGTGTCCCCATAAGGCATCTCCAAAATTCAGGTTCTGAAATTAGTTTACAGTTTTTAGGATCAGAAATTAGGATCTGATTTTTTGGTTCAAGGATCAGGTCTTCGTTTTCAGGTTCAGGGCTTCGGTTATGGTTTTTTGGATCAAGAATCAGGTTTGGGTTTTCTAGATCAAGAAATAGGTTCTGAATTTTATGTTTAGAAAATAGGTTCTAATTTTTAGGTTCAAGAATCAGGTTCTAGTTTTTAGGTTCATGAATCAGGTTTGGGATTTCTGGTTTAGGAAATAGGGTTTCAAAATCAGGTTTAGAAAATATATTCTGGATTTTAGGGTCAGGAAACAGGTCCCGAATTTGAGGTTTAGAAAATAGGTTATATATGTCAGATTCAGGAAAAAAGTCCCAAATATCATGTTCAAAAAACTGGTTATATATTTCAGGTTCAGGAAATAGGTTCCAAATTTCTAGTTGAGAGAACAGGTTCTAGATTTCAGGTTCATAAAACAGGTTCTGGGTTTCTGGTTCCTGAACCAGGTTCTGAATTTCATGTTCAGAAAATTGGTTTTCGATTTCTCGTTCAAGAAACATGTTCCAAATTTCATGTTCATAGAACACGTTCTTGATTTCTGGTTTAGGAAAACAATTCTAAATTTTCTCATAAATTTTCTTAGTGAAAATTGTCAATCCTATTAAAAATTTATTCAACAGCTTTCATCATCTAACTTTTTAGGATTTCTGAGATCCTTAATATCAGTAAAGCATCGTCAGATTTTGTATATAATGTTTGAGACACTTTCATAACATTTGACATCTTATTCTTCAACAACATCATCTTTTTGACAAACATCAGCAACCCGAAACGTCAAATTTCTACAACTCAAAATCATTATTGAAAAAAGATTTTTTATCAACAAATACAAAATGTTTAAAAAAATTCCAAAAAGATTTTTCAACAATAATATTAAATTTTTCATTAGTTCCAAATTTTTGTTCTACAATACACTATATCTCTACATTGATTTAATTTTTCCTTATCTTATATTTCTTGGTTGGACAGGTATTTGGTTGAATAGATTTCACCATACATTCAAGGATTATGTCACAGATATTTTAAAATAATTCTCTTCTTGAATTCTATATATGATTATTAGAACTCACATGATGCATTAAGTATAATGCATCATCATTGAATAAACAAATGTATTTTTTCTTTATTATTTTATTTTTTTATTTCATTATATTTTTACACATTTTATTACGTATGCATGAACACATGCACACTGCCTAATTTCACCCCCCTCATTCTTTCTCTCCCTCATCACCCAAAAAAATTTATGTTCTCTTAATAAATATTTATAAAAATTATTTTCATCCATTCGAATGTTATAATATGGAAAACCTGAATAGTATGTTTTCTATTTCATCATTAAATTATGATTATATAGTCGAATATTGTTATATTTGCAAAAACTATTTGAATTTTATATTCTCTTCTCATTGTGCATCAATATCGTACACACACAATTTACCATTGCAAAATACCGTGGGGATATAAAACCAAACCCCATGTTCATAAAACCATTCTACAAGAATAACATTCATTGTGTGTTGGTAACATGTTTCGAGTTTATATGGAACAAACACTTACATTTGAAGATGTCTTCAAGGAATTGCGTTATTACATAGAATAGCATGAGTAATATCCTCAAGAACCTATTATCAGTATAAATTGTATTTACTATGTATGATGAGGGTGAAGGTACAATATTCATGTGTCCATGGATCCATCACACAGAATTTTCACTAATATTATTCATGAAACCCAGAATCATCACAGGACACCACTTTTTTGTGGTATCTAATAGACCTCTAGATCTCTTACTCCCTTCACAGTGTAGTGGGGTTCACATGAGCTCTTTTTTCAATGAAGACTACATATATCACTATTTTTGCAGCACCTCTATATTACTAATTAAATATCATTTTATAGGGGAGTATCATTACTTTTCATCATTAAATTACCTATATAAATCATACTTTTTATTCCATGTATGTAAATGTCTTCAATAGATGAATATATCATCTTTTTATTCTTGAAACCAGGTATTTATGATAAGTCAAAAAACCTGGATTTTTTGTTTTCAAGCAATATTATCCTTTGTAATGTTTCATCACATAATTATGATCAAGAAAAAATGCATCTATTTAATTGAACTAGTATAATATTCAATCCAACCACATGTTACTACATTCTCTTTTTGGAAAATTAATTTCCCTCATATTCATTATATGACTCTGGAAAAAATTCTCCATGATATTTTGCCCATGTTCTTCCAATTATTTCTACCATGGTTCAATCACGATGGCATCGATTTCAACTAATAGTGGTCTGACCTCTTATTTGAGGATTATGTGGTGTCATATATAGATAATATGGGAAATAAGATAGTATAATTCAAAAAATGTCTGGATCATTTTGAATAATAACATGTGGAGGATCAGTCGATGCTAGTTTAAACTCGTGGGGTAGGAGATGCGTTGGACAACCGTGACTGCTTCTATCTGATGACAATCTTATATCCATATGATTTTATATAGTTTAATATTGATGTGTGTATTGTGTCCCACATAAAAACTCATAAACGGATTCCATCTGATGTATAAGTAAACTCGTACTGGTTATTTTTTTGAGCTGGAACTATGGTCAACAATCATATTCCCATTTCACATCACTCTCTCATGGTCTAGGACACACACTATCCATGGATTGTGGTATTAATCCAAACCCTTCATTAGATTCATCCATGAACACCATGGGCCATACACATGGGCCCATTGTGGGCTTATACATGACACTCATGCCTCCTTTGTCTCTAATGTGTGATTTGGCTCCAATGTGGGTTGATATGCTCCACATATTTGGGGTCGATATTTCCTCCTTCAGTTGTTTTGTTACCCAAATTTCATATAAAAGTCCCATAAATATTAAATTTTAAAAAGAAATATATAATATAGTATTCATGATAAAATTAATTTCCACATTTATATAATTATAGAATTCTATGAAAAGAATTCTTCAATCCCTCAACTAATCTTTAAAATCCTTCAAATAATATTTCATGTAAATAATAAATTGAATGTCCTTCATGTTCATTCATGGTTATAATGTAATAGTGAATAATTTCATAACCCATTAAAATTATGATCCTCTATTATTCATGGAATATTCATTATAAATAACTTATTTGTAATCAAAACCACTTTTTTATTTGCATTAAATAAGGAATCACCTTTGATACTTGTATTTGATCATAGAAGTCGATACAAAATTGTCTTAAATACTAATAGAAAAATTCATAGATGAAATAAAATTAAATTTAATGAATCTATAACAATTATCAATGAATCTCCATGAAAAAAAAGTAATTACCAGATGTTACATAATATTTCATGACTTTAGAACATCATCTGGGGTCCATTATATTTGGATCATCATTATCATATAAATAGTTATGTTATTTTCTTATATCATTGATCACGATTATCGAACAATGAAAATATTTGATGAAAAATAAAATCTAATCACAATGTGGTCACTTCACAAATTAAATTTTTTACCAAATTAATATGTGAAAATAGATGAAATTAATTACCGTCAATAGGGTAAAATTGAATTTATCGATTGAGTAAATTTAAACTTAGGTGTAGATTATCCTCGAAACCAATCCAACACACATTTTGTGGCCATAATTTGACCATATAACTTATACTCTTAATATTTTAGAATTATTTTTTCCTAAAGAAAGAATGAAAATTTTGGTGGAATCAATCATTCAAATATTTATAATTATGACACTCACAAAAAATATGAAAGTCCCCCCATTTCCCCTCCATATAAAAAAATAAAATCACATTTAATCATCCAATACCGATAAAAATTTATCCCTAAAATGACTCTGCCCATCTAATATTTCTTTTCTTATGCACAAATGCATACGGTTAATGGTTTAGTGGATACCAAATCAAGATACCCATATAAGTTGAAATGTTATCCATTAAGCATCCTTATTTTACTTCTGTCTCCACCTCCTTAAATTTTTATTATAACATTCCAATATAATAAAAAATATCATTCATATATCGGGATATTTTTATAATAATTGAATGACCTAAAACTATATCCACATCAATAAAATGGATTTTTAAATCATCATTCATGCGTGTGGGAATATCGCCTCGCAAACAGATCATATTCGTTATTTTATTTACAACTCTAATGGTTTGAAAATATGATGGATATAAATTATATATATCATATTTATTATTTCATTATATATCTATAGTAACTATATAATATATTCATTATTATTTTCAATTCCCTGGGATACACGATAATGTCGCTCAAGTGTACGATGGAATACCAACCTGTGAAGTGATATGATTCATCTTTCAATAACACATTGCATGAAATGTGATAATGAAAATTGATAATGATGATTTATGATATAATTTAATTTAAAATTATATTAACGATATATATAAAATTATTGAAATATAATATATATTACAATTTTTATTTCTAGTTCACTCACGTAAATATGATAACATCATTAATGTATGTGTGGAAGACCTCCTTCTCGAAGCAATATGACTCTATTTTCTACACCATACCACATAGATGAAAAAAATAAGTATATAATATGAAATATATTATATTATAATAATTATATAAATTTTGTTTATGAAATACTAGTTTTTTATAATTACTAGTGGGAAATTGAAATATCGCCCATGTGTACATACAAAATATCTTCTCCAAGAACGTAACATACATAATTTTATATGACCAGAATTTATGAATCGATTTAAAAGTAAATTGTATCATAATAATTGGTTATTATTTGATGAATATTTTTATTGAAATTTTATAAATAAATAATAACTGAACAAACATGATCATTCATGATGAAACATATATGAGAAAACTAGGAAATTAACACTCGAAAAAATGAAGATTATGAAATATTATTAGAAAAAATATAATAAAAGGATTGTATTTTATATTTTAGACATTAATATGGTAGTGGGTTGTAAAGACCCATAAAATTCAAGGGAACTTTTTTCTTAATTTAATTTGGGATTATATAAGAACACATTTTATGACGACACTTGATTCTGAGGCCCGGAGTGCCCGGAATTTCTATCTGAAGTTTAGCATGGGTATGTTCAATGAACGAACAAGCTTGAAATTCTAACTTTTGCACCGCTACCCGGAATCGAATTATGAGGGCACCGATGGAACTGCAGTGCCGGTAATTTCTTAGGAACTCATGTTCCGGAGATGCGTTATCACGGGTGTGGATGATAAAAATTGTGGAAGTTAATTTATTATTATTCTACAATTTTTATTTCCTTTTTGTGTTTTAAGGATATGAGTGGAAGTTGGGTAACTACCCAACATCCCAAGGGAGGTTACGAGGGGGGTGGGGCCCACACGAACCCCACCCCTTCATATTCTTCAACTATTCAACTCCCCATTAACTTCCCTTCATTTAATTTGAAAACTTGTGTAATTTTAATGAAGTGAGTTATGTGTGGTTAATTGAATTTCAAACTCTTGAAATTCAAAAGGGTAATTTGTGTTAATAAATTAAGACTTGGAATTATTTTATTAATGTTAGAGTTTATGCCACGTTGAGAGGTTTTGGGAAGCGTGAAGATCTTCTTCATATCCAACAAAGAACATCTACAACGAAGAACAACGTTCTTCAACGAAGAACTTCTCCACCAAAGAACGCGGAGAACTTCTCCAACGACGTTTCCTCTTCGGAAGCACCTCGACGACAATGGAATCAACGTTCGTTTTCCATGACGCCCGACCACTGCGACACTTGTTTTTCGCGGCTCGTTGACATGCACCGTTCTTTAATCCGAGGTATGGGATTGTATTTAATTAATTTGTTCGTGATTACTTCCCTGAATTTCTTCATGAAATTTAACCAACTGACATCGATTAACGTGAGGGGGGGGGGGGACTGCACAAACACGGCGGACCCACCTCCTTATTTTTCTTGTTGGATTTTTTGGATTGAAATGGAAGTGGTGTGTTGCCATCGCACCGCGCGGAATTATTGCGACAAGAAATACGCGACACCGATGCGCCGCACCGCGAATTAATACAAGGACATGACGCCATCGCACCGCGTCGAAGACTTCCGAAAATACCGAGGCCGGTACCGGGGCCGCGGTGGAGGGGTGTGGTGCCGTCGCGCCGCGCCGGATGACAGGGGCCACTGCTGGTTCTGGGCCGCGGCGGAGCAGGGTGACCGGCGGCCGGTACAGGGCCGCTGGCATCGGAGCTGGAAGTGGACCGGCCATCACCGGTCCCGTTAAGCAAGAACCGACCGGACGAGGAGAAGTCGGCGGAATTAATTCCCCCGGACGGCCACTTATGTGGCCCCCAATTAATGGGTCTCGGTTACAAGAAAACGGGAAGGGCAGCCCCCCCCCCCCCCCCCCCCCCGCGCGAGCCAAAAATGGCTCGGCTGTTTTGGCCGAGCAACCGACCGGCGCGCCCAGCGCGCGGGTCGCCGGTCCGGGCCACGCCCAGCCGGGCTGGGCCATGCTGGGCCGGGTCGACCCGGACCTAGGTCGGGTCGACCCGGTTCGGGCCGACCCAGGGTGTCTCGGGCTGGGTCGGTCCGGTCCCGACACCCCCGTTTTCTGACCATTTGGGTTCAATTGCCAATAACTCGGGCTATAGACCTCCGATTGACACTCCATCAGTGGTGACAATATCCTTGGAACGAGACTGTCGTTTCATTATATCTCACTCAAGGTTTATGAATACTTTGAGTTCGGCCGGGATGGTTCGTACACGAAACCAACCGGGCCCTCGGAGCGGAAATGCTAATATCTCAATCTCCGGACGTCTGAATGATGTGACGTCGACCTTGTTGGTTTCCTCTTAGTGAGACGGATCTTTTGGCTTACTCCGCATGAGGTTTGGATGCAGGTGGTGTACGGTCGGGTTGATTTATCCTTAAAAACCAATCAGGGCCCTATGACGAAAAAGACAATGACTCTCAGACCGGGCGTCCGATTGACGCGCCGTCTGCGACGTTGAGTTCCTATTGATGATATAGAACTTTTGGATACATCAACTCTGGAATATGTGTCAATGGATGTATCAGCCTCTCGGCTCGTGGAGAGGACCCTCCCAATGGAGCTTGCTGTGTGCGGGAACCCTAGTGCTGGCTGTGACTGCTATTGTGACTGCGACGACGACTGTGCAGAGATCCTCAGTGGATTCGAGGACGACGACTACAGCACTCAGCGATCTTGTGTGGATCAGTGCTACAGATCCTGTGTGGGTCATTGCGGGGGTTATTACCTATCGATCCTTTGTGGGTCCGACGACTTAGATGGATCGATGATCATCTCTATCGTCTTTCGAAGGAGTATACTTGTGTGAGCTAAAATCATGTTTGATTTCTTATGTGGATTGTGTTGTGCTATCCTATGTGGATTATGTTTTTCTTTCCTGTGTGGAATACATATTCTTTCCTGTTTGGACTGGGTTGAACTTGGGCTCGTAGGTTGGAGCATTTGGGGATGATGACTTAGGTATATGTATGTGCATATACCTAAGCAGTGTTGGTTGTTACTTCATGATTGTATCTTTCCTTTGTGGTTTATCCTTTGTGGATTTTGGGAGACCTTCGGGGGTTTCGGGATCCCTACTGAGTAGCATATACTCACCCATACACGGGCTATGCCCGCACTACGTTGTGTTGGTTGCAGACGACGGACATCGCTGATCGTGGTCGAGGTTGGCGGAGGAGGACAATACCTGGAGGTGGACCACTGGGCGGGTGTACTCGGAGCGGACGGCTGGACCGAGGTGTTGTGGAGGCTATCTATACCCACCCTTCAGGTGGGATTTCCAGTGGGAAGCTCGGCATTGCAGCTTTACTTTTCTGTTGTTGTTTTCCCTTTCGAGTTGAACTTACCTTTCATTTTGGGTTTGTATACTGGCCCACATACATTTCCTCACTTCACTCTTGTACCATCTTTAACATAGTGTTTACTACTTCCGCTTGCTTACTCTATGGTACTTGTTTACTTTACAAATGCAATGCCTTCCCTTTATCGAGATTTATGCCTTGGTGCTAGTCGCCAGCCCCTGGCCAATGGAAGGCGGGCTTGGGGTAGTCAAGGCACGGGCCCCGAGGATGGGTCGTGCCAAATTGGTATCAGAGGAGTTCGGTTCTACAACAGAACTTGTACTCTGATCTTTTTCAATGTGAAGCAATAATGTTAAGCGTATTGGGTGTGGTTATCATTCCAGGGAGTCCAGTGTTGGTGCAGCGGCCGACGTATCCGCACACCAGGACCTTGACTTCTGATTTCTAACATAATGCACGAAAACAATGATTGCATGTGTGTTTCAAGTTTTCTTTGTGATTACTTTGTATCATCTCACAAGGTATATTGTTCTAACCGTGGTGCACCTATTTCCTTTTCAGGATAGCACCACGACGGCATCCATCTAGGGTTATGAGAGTCGAGCGTGACGACAGCCCTCCGAGTGATGAGGCCTCGGTGCAGGGCCTTTTGTCAGTAGTGGCACCGGTGATAGCTCTACCCGCCGAGCCACCGATGCTTCCAGCACCATCCGCTGATGATGCATGTCGCCTCAGTGCACTGCATGAGTTCTAGCTCCAGCGACCGCCCAGGTTCCGCGGGGATACGGACTCCCAGGCAGCCGAGGACTGGCTGGAGGCAGTGGTTCGAGTTTTCAGGTCAGTGAGGACACCAACAGACCTCATGGTGATCCTCGCAGCGAGCCTAATGCACGCAGCAGTAGGCAGATGGTGGAGCTTGATGCTCCAGGTGCACGATGAGGCATCTCTTCTCTGGACGGACTTTGAGAGCCTCTTCCTCTCGGAGTTCGTCCCAGCCACCCTCCGTGCTGTGCGCATCCAGGAGCTTCTTCAGCTGCGGCATGGCAGCATGACGGTCGCCCAGTACTCAGTGAGATTTACCGATCTCTCGCGCTACTCGACAGACATGGTATGAGACCCATTCTTCCAGGCCCGGACCTTTGAGCAGGGATTGGGGCATGAGATCAGGGCATCTCGGATCTCCCTCAGCATTCCGACTCAGATAGTATTACTAGAGCGAGCCCTTCTGATCGAGAGATTTCTTGCTATGTCTACACCAGCATCGAGACCCACCGCAGGGCGGCATGTAGTAGAGTCCTCTGCAGTAGGCAGTCGAAGGATGACTCATGGGTCCAGGAAGACCAGACCCTTAGGCAGATGACCTCAGGACATCAGCTCAGCAGTTCGGGGCACACAGCACATATCCAGTCTTTCAAGAGGCAGGTAGTGCTACTCATGTGGCGGGCATGGCCACATGGCTCGTGATTTCCCGACCCGCCGTGCCGAGGAGCAGCAGACGGTTGAGGGACCACCCAGGCACATGCAGAGGGTCGACCGTGGCGGTCCGCAGGGAGGAGGCGGACGAGGCAGAGGAGATGGCTGAGCAGCAGGTGGTGGGCGATGCTTTGAGGCTCTACCACCACCACCACCTAGGGGTCAACCCCGGCCATAGGGAGCTGGCGAGAAGATACATGCACAACTCTAGGCAGCGGAGGCCTACAACCACGGCGCGCCCGAGAAGATTCGAGGTACTATCTGTGTCTATTCCACTCTTGCTGCAGTTCTTATAGACACAGGAGCGAGTCACTCATTCATAGTCGTTGCCCTTGTTCAGAGCTCGGAGATTCCGACAGAGTCATTGGCTCCATCCTTACGGATAGAGACTCCTACGGGAGCAGACTCAACGAATATGCACTGGTGCCGGTAGTGTGAGCTTACTCTAGGAGGCGAGAGCTTCGGCTGTGATCTTCTTGTAGCAGCGTCGAGGCCTTACGACGTTATCTTGGGCATGGATTGGTTGTCTACGGTCCATGCACAGATTGACTGTATTAGGCGCAAGGTTCAATGTGTACTCACCGACGGGAGCAGGTTCACCTTCACCGGCGAGAAGGAAGCCTTCGCAGCACAAGATGGACTTTCGCAGAGGAGAGGACAACCCATCACTCATCAGTTGGCTAGCCTCATCCTAGGAGCAGTTGACGTACATAGTCCTAGTTTTCCTGCAGTGGTGGATCTGTATGCAGACATTTTTTCCGACGACGTTCCAGTGCTACCTCCTCACAGAGAGGTAGATTTTATATTGACCCATACCCCGGGACAGCCCCGATATCGACTCCAGCATATCAGATGGCCCCTGCCAAGCTTCGAGAGTTGCGGGTACTGTTGGAGGACTTGTAGGGCCCGGGGCTCATCCGACCTAGTGTTTTACCCTGGGCTTCCCCAATATTGTTCGCCAAGAAGAAGGATGGGAGCTTGCGACTTTGTGTCAACTATCGTCACCTAAACCAGGTGATACTAAGGAACAAGTATCCGCTACCAAGGATTGATGACCTATTTGATCAGCACAAGGGAGTACAGTGGTTCTCGAAGATAGACCTCAGGTCAGGCTATCACCAGCTCAGAGATCGAGACGAGGACGTGCAGAAGACGACCTTCAGGTGTCGGTATGGCTACTATGAGTTCTTGGTTATTCCCTTTGGCGTAACCAATGCTCTAGTAGTGTTGATGGCCCTCATGAACAGGATCTTTTAGCCATACCTCGATCGATTTTTCGTGGTCTTTATCGAAGACATTTTGATTTAATCGACGACTGAGGAGGAGCACGCCTACCACTTACGGGTTATACTAGACACACTCCGAGAGCACCAACTTTATGGAAAGCTCTCGAAGTGTCAGTTCTAGATATGTGAGTTCCACTTCTTGGGACACGTCATCTCTGAGGCGGGAGTTGTAGTGGATCCTATGAAGATCGAGGAAGTGGTAGCTTGGGAGCCACCCAGGAGAGAGAGGGAGGTGCGGAGTTTCTTGGGTCTAGCTGGATACTATCGGAGATTTGTGCCAGATTTCTCCAGAGTTGTGACACCACTCTCTGCTTTGAAGAAGAAGGGGAAACCCTTCATGTGGTCAGACAGATGTCAGCAGAGCTTTCCAGGAGCTGAGACAGAGATTGACCAGCGCACCGATCTTGAGGTTTCCTAAGGAGGTAGTAGGGTACGTAGTCTACTGTGATGCATCAGGGACCAGACTTGGATGTGTCCTGATGCAGAAGCGAGTAGTGATCGCCTATGGATCACGTCAGTTGAGGCCGCATGAGCAGGACTACGCTACCCATGACCTGGACTTAGCAGTAGTGGTCTTTGCTCTGAAGACATGGAGACACTATCTGATGGGAGAGCGTTTTACAGTCTTTTCTGACCATCAGAGTCTCATAAACATCTTCTATCAGAAGGATCTGAATCTGAAACAGTGGCGATGGCTCGAGTTCCTCTAGGACTATGACTTTGAGATATTCTATACTCCTGGGAAGGGGAACGTGGTATCCAATGCTCTTAGTAGGAGGACGGGCATTCAGCTACTTGAGGAGGCGACAGAGCAGCTAGCCTCTTTGCAGATATCCATTGTGGATAGAGATGGAGTAGCCTTCCTCTAGTCTCTCACAGTCACTCCTCTACTACTGCAGCGGGTCAGAGAGGCACAACGTGGGGACGCTGACTGTGAGACGCGGCGTGCTCAGATATCCTCATGACAGGCACCTGATGGTTTCTCCTTTGGTGCAGAGCACGCCATTCTTTTTCAGAAGACATAACTCGGTGCCAGTTGCTTTACAAGAGGAGGTGATGAGAGAGTTTCACACTTCCACTTTGGCAGTATATCCTGGAGTGGCGAAGATGTACCAGGATCTCAGATGATAGCACTGGTGGCCAGGCATGAAGAAGGCTGTAGTAGAGTTCGTTTATCGATGCCTCACCTGCCAGCAGGTGAAGGTAGATCACCAGGTACCAGCAGGCTTGGTATAGCCCTTGGAGGTTTCAGAGTGGAAGTGGGATGACATATCTATGGACATCGTGACTGGACTTCCACACACTTCTAGAGGTCATGACTCCATTTGGGTGATTGTCGACCGACTCACCAAGTCGGATCACTTCTTACCTATAAGAGAGCATGGCTCAGTGGAGAGCTTGGGATGTCATTACGTTGAGGAGATTGTACAGCTTCATGGAGTTCCATCATCTATCGTCTCTGATCGAGATGCTCGCTTTACATCCCGGCTATGGAAGTGATTGTAGGAGGCGTTCGGGACGCAGCTACGTCTGAGCACAGCCTTTCACCCTTAAACGGATGGCCAGACAGAGAGGACCATTTAGACTCTCGAGGACATGCTCTGCGCATGCTTCCTCGACTATGGTCGCAGCTGGGAGGACCACCAACCCTTGGTGGAGTTCGCGTACAACAACAACTACCACTCCACCATCGGGATGGCACCATACGAGGCGTTGTATGGCTGACCTTCCAGATCTCCTTTGTGCTGGACAGACCCTGGGGAGTCAGCACTTGTGGGACCAGAGATGGTCCAGGCCACGACAGAGAAGGTCCAGGTCATCCAGGATCGGATGAGGATAGCTCAGAGATGGCAGAAGTCTTATGCTGACAGGAGGCGGAAGCCACTACAGTTTGAGGATGGAGACAACATCTTTTTGCGTGTCTCACCTCGACGTGGATTACGAAGATTTGGCTGAGGTGACAAGTTGTCTCCATGCTTCATCGGACCATTCTAGGTCCTCAGCAGGATTGGTGAGGTGGCTTATCGCCTGACTCTACCACCTCAGTTGCACCGGGTGCACAACGTCTTCCACGTATCTCAGCTTAGGAGATACGTGCACGACCCGACGCACATCATTGACCATGGGGAGATAGACGTTGATGATGGGGAGACTTTTGAAGAGGTCCCGGTGGAGATCAAATATCGAAAAGAGCGGGTCCTACGTGGACGGTCGATTACTCTAGTGCGCATTAGATGGAAGCACGGGAACCTCTAGGAGAGCCCTTGGGAGCGGGAGGCTCAGATGCGTGCTCAATACCCTCATTTGTTTCCCTAGCTTATGATGTATCTTTATGGGGACATAAAGCCCTGAGGTGGGAGTAATGTAAAGACCCATAAAATTCAAGGGAAATTTTTTCTTAATTTTTTTGGGGATTATACAAGAATGCAGTTTCTGACGGCACTTGATTCTGAGGCCCGGAGTGCCCCGAATTTCTATCCGAAGTTTAGCTCGGGTACGTTCAGTGAACGAATGAGCGGGAATTTCTAACTTTTGAACCGGTGTCCGGAATCGAATTCCAAGGGCACCGATGGAACCGCAGTGCTGGAAATTGCTTAGGAACTCATGTTCCGGAGCTGCGTTATCAAGGGTGTGGATGATAAAAATTGTTGAAGTTAATTTATTATTATTCTACAATTTTTATTTTCCTTTTGTGTTTTCAGGCTATGGGTGGAAGTTGGGTAACTACCCAACCTCCTTTGGGAGGTTATGAGGGTGGTGGGGCCCACACGAACCCCACCCCTTCATATTCTTCAACTCTTCAACTCCCCATTAACTCCCCTTCATTTAATTTGACAACTTGTGTAATTTTAATGAAGTGAGTTAAGTGTGGTTAATTGAATTTCAAACTCTTCAAATTCAAAAGGGTAAGTTGTGTTAATAAATTAATACTTGGGCTTATTTTATTAATGTTATAGTTTATGCCACATTGAGAGGTTTTGGGAAGCGTGAAGATCTTATTCATATCCTACAAAGAACATCTCCGACGAAGAACCACGTTCTTCAACGAAGAATATCTCCGCCGAAGAACGTGAAGAACTTCTCCAACGACATTCCCTCTTCAGACGCACCCCGACGACAACGAAATTGACGTTCGTTTTCCGTGACACCCGACCTTCGCGACGCTCGTTTTCCATAGCTCATTGACGTGCACCGTTCTTGAAACCGAGGTAGGGGATTGTATTTAAATAATATGTTCCTGATTACTTCCCTGAATTTCTTCATGAAATTTAACCAACTGCTATTGATTAACCTGAGGGGGGGGGGGGGTGGCGGACCTCCGAAACACGGCCGACCCACCACCTTATTTCTCTTGTTGGAATCTTTTTGATTGAAATAGAAGTGGCACGGTGCCGTCACACCGTGCAGAATTATTGTGACAAGAAATACGAGGCACTGACCTGCAGCGCGGCGAATTAATACAAGTATACGACGCCATCGCGCAGCGTCGGAGACATCCAAAAATACCGCGACCGGTACCGGGGCTGCGGCAGAGGGGCGCGGTGCTGTCATGCCACGACGGACGAAAATGGCCACGGCCAGTTCCGGGAAGCGGCAGTGCATGGTGACCAGCGGCCGGTACCGGGCCGCTGGCATCGGAGCTTGAAGGGGACCGACCATCGCTGCTCCCGTTAAGTAGGAACTGGCCGGCCAGGTCGGGCCGACCGGACGCGGAGAAGCCGGGGGGGAATTAATTCCCCCAGCCGTCCATCAATGCGGCCCCTAATTAAGGGGCCGCAATTACAAGAAAATGGGAGGGGCACCGCCCACCTCCCCCCCCCCCCCCCCCGCACGAGCCAAAAAAGACTCGGCCGTTTTGGACGAGCAACCGAACAGCGCGCCCTGCGTGCGGGTCGCCGGTCCGGGCCGCCGGGACGGGTCGACCCGGACCCAGGGGGTCTCAGGCCGGGTCGGTCCGGGCCCGAAACCCCCTTTTTCGGACTGTTTGTCTTCAATTGCCCATAACATGGGCTACGTACCTCCGATCGACGTGCCGTCAGCGGAGACACCATACTTAGAACGAGACGGTCGTTTCGGTATATTGCACTCAAGGTTTCGGAATACTTTGAGTTCGGCCGGGTTGGTTCGTACACGATACCAACCGGGCCCTCGGAGCGGAAACGCTCATATCTCAAGCTACGGACGTCCGAATGACGTGCCGTCGACCTTGTTGGTTTATACTTAGTGAGACGGATCTTTTGGCTTACTCCGCCCGAGTTTTGGATGCAGGTGGAGTACGGTCGGGTTGGTTTTTCCTTAAAAACCAACCGGGCCCCTGGGACGAAAAAGACAATAACTCTCAGACCAGGCGTCCGATTGACGTACCATCTGCGACATTGAGTTCCTGTTGACGATACAGAACTTTTGGATACATCAACTCTGGACTATGTGTTAGTGGATGTATCATCCTCTCGGCTCGTGGAGCGGACCCTCTCAAATGAGCTTGCTGTGTGCGGGAACCCTAGTGCTGGCTGCGACTGCTACAATGACTGTGACGACGACTATGCAGAGATCCACAGTGGATTCGACGACGACGACTACAACTCTCAGCGATCCTGTGTGGATCAGTGCTACAGATCCTGTGTGTGTCCGATCCCGTGTGGGTCAGTGCTCATCGGTTCTGTGTGAGCCAGCACCTACAGATCCTGTGTGGGTCTGATCCTGTGTGGGTCATTGCAGGGGTCAGTACCAATCGATCTTTTGTGGGTCTGACGACTTAGATGGATCGGTGATCATCTCTATCGTCTTTTAAAGGAGTATACCTGTGTGACCTGAAATCCTCTTTGCTTTCTATGTGGATTGTGTTGTGCTATCCTGTGTGGATTAGGTTTTGCTTTCCTGTGTGGAATACGTATTCTTTCCTGTGTGGACTGGGTTTTACATGGGCTCGGAGGTTGGAGGGTTTGAAATTGATGACTTAGGTATAGTATGGGCATATACCTAAGTAGTATCGGTTGTTTCTTCTTGATTGTATCTTTCCTTTGTGGTTTATTCTTTGTGTTTTTTGGGATACCTTCGGGGGTCTCGGGGTCCCTACTGAGTAGCTTATACTCACCCCTGCACGGGCTACGCCCGCACTACGTTGTGTTGGATGCAGACGACAGACAACGCTGATCGTGGTCGAGGTTGGCGGAGCAGGACGGTACCTGGAGGTGGACCACTGTGCGGGTGTACTCGGAGTGGATGGCAGGACCGAGGAGTTGTGGAGGCTATCTATACCCACCCTTCAGGTGGGATTTCCAGTGGACAGCTCGGCATTGCAGCTTTACTTTTGTGTTTCTTTTTTCCTTTCGAGTTGTACTTTACTTTCAATTTTGGTCTGTATACTGGCCCACTTACTTTTCCGCAATTCACTCTTGTACCAGCTTTTACTTAGTGTTTACTTTTTCTGCTTTCTTACTCTATGATACTTGTTTACTATACAAAGGCAATTCCTTCCCTTTACCGGGATTCACGCCTTGGTGCTAGTAGCCAGCCCCTGGCCTATGGAAGGCGGGCTTGGGGTAGTCACGGCACGGGCCCCGAGGACGGGTCGTGAAATGGGTAATATTAATTAAATGTTTAAAAGTCTTATATGTGAGTTTAATCTTCTTCAAAAAATAAGTGTAAGCTATGGGATTTCATCTCAATTTAATTTCATTAAGGAATATTATAATGTTATGAAACTAATTTATTTTATATAAAGTACGAACTTATTAGTTTTATTGTAAAATAATGAATAAATCATTCTTCCTAGTATATTTTATTTTAATTTGAATTATTCCATCAAAGGGTATTTGATTTAAAAATTATCATGTGATAATAGCTATTGGGAAATATAACATTCTATTGTGATTTTTATCTTTCAATTAAAAAAATAACATTATTTTAATCATATTTTATTAGACATTACATTAAGACTAAACAACCATATTCATCCTTGTCGATATTATTATTTCCTAACATGTATACCATATTTTAAATATGGTTTTACATGGAATATTATTTTATTAATAGTTGAATTATTGATAAATTTATATCTTTACCCAATATTGATATTTTATTATCAGGTATATTGGTCAGGAATTAAATTAATATATGACATATATAGATTTTTTGACATGGATTTACAGTTTGGTCCCATAATTTTTATATCCCCTCAATTCATCAATTCATCTCTTTAGACAAACAAGTTTTTCAAATAAAACATGATTATAATTATAGTTTTAATCTATCTAGAGGATAGACTTAGATAGTATAAGTTTTACTTTTCCTAATACATGATATATAATAACTAAGAATTTATTTCAATAAATATTTCATTTGTTATTATCCATGCCAATTTCACTATGATATAATCTATGTACGCATTTAATTATATGTTAATAGATTTAAAGGAGTGTGTTTTGGGTTATTTACCTTTCCATAGTAATTTTTCCATATATATTCATGTATTTATTTTATTTAAAGGGAATTGATGTTCATTTAGTTATATTATATCGTTTTTTATTATTTCTTATATAAAAATTCTTCCATTGTAAATAGAATATAATGATATTTTGGGTCCACCCTTATATTTTTCTCTTCCCCATAATATAAATATGAATTCTTGGAATGAGTTTCATTGATGTGGATATTTTACATTTTTTTCCTCTTCTCCCTATTTATTATGTTTATCATTAATGTAATATGGTTTTAAAAAACTCTTAAACTAATCACTCATTTGGGATTTTAATCTTGTATCTATTCCAATTTAAGGAATTACGGCACCATCTTTTGGATATTGGGTTTGGAGTTGTTATAGAAAAAAATTGTACAAAATTAAATTAATTAAAAAAATAGTAATCTTATTGTTATATAGAATTTTAAATTAACCATAAATTTGTATAATCAATTGTAATGTTATTTATAAAATCATGTCCTCAATGTTTTAGTAAACTATAACACTATTTCCAACTATAATTACTAGGTATTTAAAATTAAAAAATCCAGTTTTAAGTTAATAGATCATTATTTGATATTTGAGGATATGTTTAGATTCATATTTAAAGATTATTAGTTCAGTACACATGAATAAATTAAAATATAAGATAATGTTTACTATTTATTATTAGTATCCATTCTCCCTATCATATAAAATATAAAAACCTTCATGATTTTATCATGAAAACTATTCACAATATTGGACAAATATTATACATATTCTATACATATCTATATACCCTATGAATAGAATTTTAAAAAATTGGATGATGAATCATTTTTACCAAGGTAAATAATAAATAAGAAAAATATTATTCCCTTGAAAAAACAAAACAATTTGAAAACCATTTCCATAAAAACATGTATTTTTTTAATCGATGAAGGAATCATTAATATATAAAAAGGAACATTATCTTATAATTGATATAAAAAAATTTACATGAATACTACTTAGAAAGAATAAAATTTAATGTAGTTTTTTGGGACATCATGTTATATAACCCATAAAAAACCCTTCCAAAACCATTAAAATTTTGAACAACCATACGGTCGATTACAAAAATATTTTTCCAGAGAATTAGTCATTACCCAATCCATTTGAGTAATATATTTTCACACCATTTGTATGATCTATAGTGGGCTCACCCTCCGCTATTTGGATACACTAATTATAATTAATTCCAAGATCTACATTAGGAATAAAATGTTTTATTTATGTATCTTTTAATCATAATACCCTTGATAAAATATTTTAAACATGTTTTCAAAATACATCCATGTATCAAAATAAACATTCATTTTAAAAACACATTTTATAAACATAAAATATAAAAAACAAGCCATGTAGTGATTTTCTTTGATGAATTCAGGAATTGTTGTAATGGATGAAAAAAATAAAGTACAGTTTATGCTATTTTGAAAATTTAGTTTATTTTTATACATTAAAATAAATTATAAATTTTTTTGTTTGTAATGAATTTCAAAAATTCTTTAAAATGATTCCCTCCAATGAAAAGTAGATAAATAAAGAAAAAATTAAATTATTATATTCTCAAAATACAATAATTTCATTTATAAAATAATACATAAAAACTGTTTTCTAAAAAGTGATGGTCCCTTACCAAAGTTGCAACCTTTCATTAGTAATCCCATATAATATGAAAAAAAATTATGAGAATTAAGAAATTAATTATATGTCATGTAGATGGCACTATATATACACATCATATAGGAATACATATATATTTAGAACATTTGAATAATCCTTAAGGATTGGAAATTAAGAGGAATTCACTTACATTGAAAATGACTCATCCAATATGTAATTTATCTTCTCAAATATTTATTTCATAATATAATCTTAAAACAATATTTTCTAGTGTGTTATTCATGTTATTTTACTTGTAAACATGTAACATAATTTTTTTTAATTGAAAATTTATACATCATCTTTTTAGATGACATTAAATTAAATGTATTATAATAGATTTAGTGTGTTAACCATTGTCCATGAGGCCATTATTTCAACAACTCCATATTAATAATGAAATAATTATGATTTTCTTCCATATTTTATTTTTTAAATTTAAATTATTAATTATGGTTATAAATAGTCAACTATGTTGCTATCATGGAGATAGTATGTCATACGTACACATGAATAATATTTTTTCAATGATCATTATTGTAAGAACACATGTAATATATTATCATTAAAAATATAAAATCAAATAATAAATAAAAAGTTATATATATATATTTTATGTTTTGTGGTTATGCAAAAAGACACACATCACATTGTACAGTCAGTAATCCACACGTTCACATAGAAGATGTTATCATTAAATTGTGTAAGAGAGAAAATGATATATTAACTTTTAAAAATAGTAAATATGTCATTATAATCATAATTAAATAAATATATATGATATAAATTCAGTAATATTTTCCTTATTGCCTGCCATTTAGTTCATTTCTGAACAAGTGAAACATATCACATTAGGATTCAATAGTCAACTGTAGACACGAACGAAATTTTTGTATAACCCACATAATAGAAAATAAGTATTTAAATATGATATCATAATTCCATAAGTATAAATATGATATAAATATTATATATATATATATAATACATCATTATAACATTCCATTTGAGGTGATGTTAAAAAAATTACATGGGTTCGAGAGGGGACAGTCCGTCGTACACACGATTGATGATTATGTTATGAATTTGATGGAAGAGGATATTGATTTAGATTATTACACTAACATGATAGTGTATCAGTATATTGGATATTCTAGTGTTATATTATAGGAATTATTCAACAATATTGGATGGAGTTTGAAAAAAAATAAATAACAAAAACTCGATTAACCATGTCAAATATTCTTCAAATGACATCTTTAGGGAAACAAAAAAGCTTTCATATGATAGATTTATGATCACACAATGGTGTCCCACTAGGTTATGTTTTCAACACTAATTCTATATGGTTCAGTTTGTATTTGGTTGAAGACTATTATCTATATTAAGTATGTAAATGAGAATTCAAGAGAAGAATTTATGGATCATTTCATTCAGTAACTCCCCACTAATTGACTAAAGGTATTGAATGTTACAAAATTTGATGATTTCTAATAAAAAGATAAAATTGGATTGGATTATAAATTTTTTTATTCAGTTTTTTTCATATACTTATCATTTGTAATTCAATGAATATTAAAGGGATTAGTGATTATATGAAGGTCGTCAACTAGATCAATCACTAGATATCAGTAATTATTTCCATTGTTATAATAAAATGTTTTTAAAAATATATCATGGTAGAATCGGATTGGTACGATGACTAGAAAAGATATATATTTCCTTTATTTTGGCATGTTATGGTGGAATATGTAGTAATCGGAGAAGTAAGCATATAAATACATGACTTTCTTCGGGTGTCACTAGAATTCCAACTTGTTTATTTTGGTCAACATCTTTATGAATGACATTTTTGGGTTTTTATATGTATGTAAGGTTATATTTTAAGAACCATTCATATCAGAGTCATCCAATATCATTGAATGATAGTTTCCATCAAATAAATCAATAGATTTTATTTCTGGCTTTATATTCCCTTTGAAATAGTGATGTATAATTTGCACCTAAGGGCACTGCAACATAATTAAAAGAATCAAAGTTAGTAGGGATCCATTCATTATACTCTAGAGTGAAGGTATTTGTCATTATGTATGAGCATTTTTCAGCATTTTAGGTTGGTATAAAATTTTTATTAGGATTATATAGTGAATACATTATGAGTTTCCTATGACATTGTTTGTCGCCCATAATCTACCATACAATGTTGGGAGTTATTTTTTGATTCTGAAATTTCTTTGGTGTTGTTTTGAAATATCTTGAGTAATTATTGAAATAAATATTGGTGACATATGAATTCATTCATTTTTCTTATCACATGATCTCCCTTTTGAGATTAATCCCCGAATTATGATGTGTTGATTTGGGGGATTATGAATATATGGTAAATTCATATATAGTGGGGAAAAAATATTATTGAATTTATCATATAGAATGGTTGTACATTATCCTCCATGAGAAATAATTTTTTATGATATAGTGGACATATAATGGTGAATTGTGTTATCCATGATCTTGATATATACTATTTTTGTAGAAATTAAATAATAAGGATCTCTCTTGAATATCTATATATTTTTTCATTAATTTTGGTCATATGTATTCTGGCAGTGGCTTAATGGATATTTTTTGGTAGAATTAGAAATGTGGGATATTCTCTGGTGGGGGTTCTAAAATTTTCAATGAAACTATATCTCTATAAGGAAATACGATTATATAATTTAGTGACACAAGTTTGAGTTTTGTATTGCTGTAGTTTTGTTTCTGTTTATTTCCAATGTGTGTATTAGTTTTCCTATTAACATTTAAAAAAAATTACCATTTTAGATGTTTGATTAATTAGTAACAATTGTTCTTCAATTATTATTGTTCTTACCTACAACAATTTTTAAATGGGACCCACACTAAGAAATTTTTTTAAGTATAAAATCATAGGTATGTATTTAGGAAACAAGGATTGAGTGTAGATGATTATATAGGGTTTTTATTAAACTTAATAGAAGCGGTGTTTTGATGGCGTAGTCTCGGGTTACCATTATATAACACAATGCTGGACTATATTGTCTACCATGGGGCATTCTTATACATAGTGACTTTATAATTGTTATTTATTTTACAATTGTATAAATTTTGGATTGTATTTTTAGAAATGTTATTATTCCTAGGTCCCTTATTTCTTCATGAATCATGATGCATTATTGTATTGTGAATTTTTGTTTTTATAGGGGATTGGTGGTTGTTTTCATCACTAATTTATTATTTGAGGGGTTATTGTTTGTTTATTTTAGGCGATTCACTTGGTGAATCCTCTTTATAGATATTATTATCATTACCTAAACCAATTATATAGTTTCCATTAGAAGTCTCAATTTTTTAATTTAGTATTTAGTTTAGTTTTTTTATGATCTATGATTCATATATGTCCAATCAAGAAATATCATTTTGTTTCATTTTATATGGTTGCGATTTAGGAGTCCCATAATCAAGTTAATTTAGTAGTGAATCAGTGTACATCTTGTTTTATTTGAGCACTTCCATATTTCTACTTGATGACAATTTTTTATGAATATTTATGAAGGTTGAAAACCATATAGTGAGGTGAATCATAACATCTGAATCTTATAATTATATCTATGATTTTTCTCTTTTATAAATGATATTTTTGGTTTTTTTAGTTTATAATATTTGTTGGGGGTCTGTCACTAGTGTGGGAGATGTTCACCCCAATGTCCCTTTTTGATTTTTTCTTTATTTTTGTTTTAGATATCACAAATTCTTTTTTAGATACATAATTATTAATTTTTATGTTAATAGTATTGTAATAATATTTTTATATAAAACATATATATTTTACCATAGATAGAATTTGGTTTCAAGTATTTTTGAATATAAACATTATTTATTCATAATAATTGTCTTAATGCACATAGATTTGATAATTATTAGATATACATTATCAAATTATTTTAAAGAAATTCTGTCTGGTATTCTTATTGACAAAAGTTTTAATCGTATTTGAAAATGGAATCAGTTTTATTGAAATCTAGTTCCAAAATAATTTAATAATGAAATTATGTAGGGAAATCAATTAGAGTGAATAATTGTTAAATTTTAAATATAAAAAACTCTATTCTATTATAATGGAATACCTTTTACACTATAAATATGTATATCAAAATGATTTCATGAAATTATCACTATATGACAATTGATGTTCCATGTGTCCATGTCAATGTGAAAATTTAATAGAAAATATGACCATTGGAGGATCAATATGACCATTATAGGCTTTCCAACAAATACACAGTCATTTTAAGAGCACAATACGTAATTTATGAGAACAGATGTCTGATGCTGCTATATCTCTCATTTGTATTTCATTTTTCACTCTCGATATTTCTAATGTGTGTAAACCATGAACAACTAGTTCATAATATTTTTTATTTCTTCATATATATCCTTTATTAAGGAAACATTTCCAGGTTGTCTCTTTATGAATTTATTGTAATTTATTTTTGTGATATGATTGTTTTGATTATGATTAAGGGCTTCCGATGATATAATGATAGAGGAAAAAATCACCTTATTAATCAAGGTCTTGTAGGGATTGCAAGACAGAAATGTTAATTATACCAATGGATGTCGGTGATAAATAGATAGAGAAAATATGATCATTGTATCAATAAATTTATCTAGTAGGAGAGAGAAAAAAATTAGTGTACTTATAATAAAAGTTTCTTTTATCATAGGTTAATGGATACCCTTCTGTTTAGGTTAAAAAAATTTAATTTTATTTTTATTTTATTAAAAGTAATTTATTTTTAATGAAATTTTAATTGAGAATGAATATTTTATATTCAAAATTAAATTTTTATATTACTTATTATCACTGATTTGATTGTGATTCATTTGTTTCAATCTGAATATGATTCTATACACATCAATATGGAATCACTACATTTTTTATTACATTGATATTTGGTAACAGTTGTGATTATGATTATTTTCATTATTAATTAGATTAAATCATTTCTAAAACAAATATTATTAATCTATGAATACGTTACCATTTAATATTGAATTAAATTCTATACGTTGTTTAGATAGAGTCAATTTATCATTACGAATTATGGAATACATATAAAGATATTCATGATTATGATAATTAGATTATCATAACTGAGGGTCATGTCTTAAAAAAATTTAAACACCGAATTTTTTTTTGAACAGGATTAGTTTAATTTAATTAAACTATGTTCTATTTAAGATTAAAATGAATTTTTTAAAACATAAAATAATGCCCCCATGTATTTATCCATCATCATATATATTTCATACCAACAATTTTTATTATAGGCAAGTATCCATTATACTAATACTTACATTTGGTATCTGATTTGGTTTACAAATATCAGCTAAAATACACACTCACCTTAATATATTTTATATACTATTACAAATATGTTTTAATATAAATTTTTCTTATAAATATTTTGTACATTAACATATATTGGGGAATAGATTTTTTTATTTGATTTTTGTATGGAATAAATAAATGATGGTTTAATGGATAACCTAAATCCAAATAGACCACTATTTTTTATGGATACAATTATGAGTATTAGAGATATAGAATGAAGATATTCACTATAAATACTAGAGTTGACAATTTTTTTCTGTTTACTGGAGATTACAAAATCACTATAGAGTATGTGACTACTTTTACAGATCATGAAAAACAAGATTATGAATGGAATTATAGAGTTAGAAACCATTATTATGTTATATGAGAAGAAGAATTTACAATAAGATTTATTCTTATAAAGCTGCTAATAGTATCTCTAAGATTCATGAGATTACGCATTTTGGAACAATAGTGGTTGTCGAAACTAGAATATAAACTCATAGAGACGATTATTAAGCATTTGAATTCCCATTTAGTGAACTTATTATAATAGTACAATATTGGTTTTTGATAATAGTAAATAGCCTTTAATATATTATAGATAAAGGTTAAAATATGAAATCCTAATTTAAAATACAGTTGACATCATGCCAAATGTGTGTGATTCTATAAGAAAATCCCTTTTTGAATCAATAATGTTAAAAAATATATCACTTGATGATTTGATTTGACCATTTCACAATATGTGGTAGGATGAAAATATAATCATGGAAAGTAACGAAAAATAATTATGGAGTTACTTATTAGTTTATTTAAAATACGATTACATATCATACTACTGGTAATGTTTTAATGTCAACAAATAAAATGAATGTTATCGTCCAATCCAAATAAATTGATTCTGATCTTTTTAGGAATGAGTTATATAATATTTATCGAAGGATGCTCATGATTGTTTTGTTAAAATAATTTTAAGTTTCATTGTACAAAATTTAACAAGGATATTAATGGAATGTATGATTCAAACGAAACTTGTTATGAATGGAAAAGAGTTAGAAAAATACATCTTGATTTCTAAAATTTATAAAAAAACATAAAGGGTATATATTCTTATTAGAAAAAAAATAAGTTCTATAGTTCAAAATGTATGATTTTTCTAAATTATACTCACACATGGACTGTTGGTGGCAGTGATTCATTATTTAATTACTCAGAAAATTAATGGTATAATCAATGGAATATTAGTCTTCTTACTATAATTCCTTTTGAAAGTAAATTATTTAGAGAAAATGTACACCCTATAAATTCATTAACTAATTTGTATTTAAATTTAAATTATCATGATGAGTATAATTCAATATCTTTCTATGAATAATCCTCCTTATCTAGTGATGTTGATAATTAATCTTATTAAGAATAATACTAACTCTTTTAAATACATTTAAAAAATAAAAATTTTAATGACCGTAAAAACATGTTAAGGCTAATGAAAAACAAGAAAAAGTTAAATCATGAATTTTTGTTTTAACAAATGAAATTATAGAACTATCAAAATATAATGATAAATCCAATTCTAAAAAACTAAGAATTTCTGATGATTTTGAAAAATTAATTTAGGAAATTAATTGTTTACAAACTATTTTTAAAAAATTGAATTCCAAAACTATTGATTGTAAGAATAATGGATTAGTTATAAAACTGGAATATGAAATTTCAAATTTAAATATATGTTTATCTAACATTACCATAGGTAATTATTTTCTTTCGAAATTTTTAAAAATTTATATCTTTATAAATATGGTAATCGAATGGGATATACCTATAAAAAACTAGGTTTTAGTAACAATTATAGTATTCAAAAAAATTACCCATTTTGCAAAAAATGTAAAAGTGGAGGATAGTGATAAAATAATTGGTCCATTAATATGACTCAATATTTATGTTTCCAAAATGACTAATTATTATAACCAATGGGGATTCCAAAAAATTTTCTTGTAGAAATATATGGACCCTATAATGATTAGGTTCACAAAGAATAATTGTTTTGTTTTCTAAAATACAACAAAATTACAAACAACATGAATTCATAGTACATGCATACAGAAATTTCTAGACATATGAATGGGCAAAATTATTTCTTTGAAAATATAATAAAGTTATATGGTGGGAAAGTTACCTTAGAATAAAATTCAGAAAGAAAAATTATTAGGATAATTAATATTTTCTTCTTAGAAATGCATAAATTTCAATTTTTTTATTTTTTAAAGGTTGAGAGAATAACTTTATATGAATAATTTAATAATGGGATGAAGATTACATAGTATATTTTAGGAATGAAAAATTTATTATACAAAATTTCTAGTATAAATACGTTATTTCTTCAAATAAGAATGAAAAAGTATGCGCAATAAACATAGAAGATATTAGACACCAAGACATATTATGACTCAGTGTAATGAAAGATAAATAATCATTATGGTATGGAAGGTTAATACACTATAATATTTGAAACATTTTTATGTCAACCATCAAACCAATTATTAAGGATCTAGTAGCAAATATATTTGGTTCTTTAAAAATTTTCTCCCTTATCAATAGGGAAATCTCCATATATCCATTTTAAAATCAATTTATGATGTTTAATTTTTTTTATTTACATGCAGTTCACACAGTTTTTTTTGACAATAACATGGAGTATTAGAGCCTAATAAATTGTATTTATTTTAGTTTATTTTTTCACTAGATACACAATGGTATCTTTCTTGCAATGAAATAATAATCCATTTATTACTTGAAAACATTTTTAGCCAATTTTAAAAATTAGAAACACTTTCCCTTGATATCTATTCATAGTGATCAGGGTGGAGATTTTTTAAATTCATATTTTGATACTTTATTTAGTTGGAAAAAATTATACATAACTTTTCATCTCATAGAACTTCTCATCAAAATGATGTTTCTGAAAAAAGCAACATAATTTTTCAATAAATAACAAAGAACCATATTTAGTGAATATCAATTTTGAAACACTTGTTGGAGGAAGAAGTTAATAATAATTATTATACTATAAATGAAGACTTTATCTAACCTTTATTAAAATAGAACTCCTTACGAATTAAGGATAGGCTAAATACCAAAATATTCATACGTGAGAGTATTTTAATGAAAATATTCATAATGAATCCAAGATATAACTTACATAAATTCACACCACAATATGATGAGGGTATATTCTTACGTTATTCCACTATTCCCAATGAATGTAAAATTTTTAAAAAAAATACATATACTATTGTGGAAAAAATACATGTTAAATTTGTTGAAACTGATCATTTTTTATTTAAACAAAAAAAACCAACATATATTGTTGTGTTTTCCAAAAACTGAACCTATTCCTTTTATACATGATTCTTATAAAAAGGAAAATAAATAAGAAATTATTTGTAATATATTTACTCAGGAAGATATTCTACCTTATATTGATGAATATATTTTTTTATAAATGCCAATAATTTATTAGGAATCATCCCTATTATAGTATCATTAGTGATATGAATCAACAAGTATAGAAAAGAAGATCAATATGAAATGAAGTAGAAATTTGTTGTTTTTCATTCCCTATTAAAACATAAATTCCTTGATGAGGCCCGATGTATTGAGGATAGTATAAAATCAATTTGATGTGAAATAAATGAATAATAATTGCAAATAGACTAAACCTTGGAAGAAAGACCTATAAAAATACCAGTACTTAGAGTAGATGGGTTTTCAAAAACTAATGTACTGAAAATGAAATAATCATTAAAAATAAATAAATACTTGTTGCTAAATGATATAATCAAAAATAGGTAACATGATATGAAGAAACTATTACATAAGTATCTATAAATAAATTAATTTATATTCTATTATACATTGCAGCATTATTTAATTTCATTTATTGTCAAATGGAGGTAAAGTATTATTTACTTAAGGGTTATTTATAAGAGGATGTTTTTATTGAATAAACCCATGTTTTTTATTATTGAAAACATACTAATTACATTTTAATTCATGCAAAATATATTTATGGACTTAAAAAATCCCTTAAAGAATGATATGATAGATTATCAAGATTTTGGTTATAAAATAATTACATTCAGGTAACCACAATTCCAACATTTTTTATAAAGAATGTAAAAAAATATAATTATTTAAATATATATTGATGACAATATAATCAAATGAACTCAACAAACATTAATACATTACTTTTCAAATCTTAAGAAATCTGAGTACTAAATGAGCATGATGAGTGGGTTAACCTTTTTCCATGGTTCTCAAATTTCAAAAAAACCAATAGGTACTTTTATTGTTCGATATAAAAATATAAAATATCATCTAAAAAATTATCGACATGAAAATAAGAAAATAATTAGTACTCTAATCGGTTCCTCAAATAAAGAAGATATTGATATATCTTGAAAACTAGTTTCTCAGTCAATTTTCAGAGGTATGAGAAGAATTTTACTATACTAAATAGATATTCAACTAGACATAACGTTTTCTACATACATATGTGTAAGGTATCAGGAAAATATAATTTAATCCCATTTAAAATCAGTGAATCAAATATTTTTCTTATTTAATTGTAACTATAGATTTTGGTCATTTTTTTCCTTCTGGAAAATATTTATAATTAAAAACGTTTTCAGATGATGAATTCTGTGGTTATAGAATTTATAGAAAGATATTTTCATTTATTAAGGGATTAATTAGTTTCCTAGTGTTCTATGAAATAACATTGAGTAGCACATTTAATTACAGAAGAAAATATATAGAGCTGGAAGTACTTGTGCTCAAGTGTTCTGGATGCAACACACACTCACTGTTTATGGAATGGTTTTTATATAAATTTATATAATATGTGATTACACTAGTTCCATTGATTTTGATAAAAACCATTCTTATAAATCTCATGAATAAAACCTATATATTATCCATCAATTTCATAGTGATCACACTAAAAAATATGATATCATTTTATAATTCAGTTGAAGGTAAGAACAACGGGTTTATATTTTTATATTACTACAACCTTCTGATAGATTCAATGGTATTAAATAGATGTGAGGAATGATTAATGTAAATTAATAATTCTTATATAATTAGTTTTTACCCATATACATACATTTTGTTATTCATTTTCATAGGATGAGTACATATGATTTTTGTCCATAAAAATTTCTTGTTTTTCAAAATTTGAGTTTAAATTTAAATTTTATCTCATTCACGTTTTCATCGAATATTTATCTATATGAGTTTTCATTAGAAATTTATAATATTAAATTTTTTATTTTAAATTTTTTTGTAATCAACTTTTACTTAAAATTTTATTATATATGAGTTTTCAATTTATTCTATCATATTCATGTTCTTTTCAAAAATAGATTTTGAAATTTTGTGAAACATGAGTATATTTTTAAATTTGAAATTAATTATTTTTTTCCTTTTACCATTAATTCATATTTATGATTTTATTTTAATTATTCGTATAAAATATTTTGTAAATATATTTCTTTTATAAAATATAATAATAAATTAAAATACTAATGATTTCCCTCATAAAGATATAATTCATTACTTTAATACATTTCAACTATTCTGTTATGATAACATTAACACGTAATTGTTGATATTATTATTTTCAAATTTTTTTGTATTCATACTATATGATAATTGTTTTAATAAAACCTCATGATATTATTTTATTCAAAAAAATCATTCTTCAAACAAATATGATCCATCACATCCTGAAGATCAAATCTCAACTAGAAAATCCTTTTAAAAGCTCAGCAGTCCCTTCAATTGCCTAAATAAAGGGGAATACCCTCACATCCAGTATTGGTTGTCAAAATAATTTTTTCTATGAAGAACTAACACCCTTATAAATCCATAATTATTATTTTATTTATGTTTTATTCCTTAGTTTCAAGTCTAAATGTGATTACCCCTACAAAGGATTGAAACATTTATTTTATTTCGTGAAAGGTTAATAGTAATGGGTTTTTATAAAAATTATGAATCACCTTATATAAGGGTGATATATTTCCATGGTTGTGAATATTTTTGTATGGAATAATCAGATCCCAACTATGATTTGATTTATTTGGAATTATTTAATTCTATTTATGATTCTGTAAGGTTATTCTAATAAGATGGTAAATAAATTTTTTCTATACAAATTTATGAGAATTCATCAAATATTACTCCTGGGGAAACATCAATTTTCCTAGGTATTTTTGATCAAGGATATTCATTTTGACCTTCTCATAAATTTTTGTATCCAAAAGGTATTATTATCAGAAAAAGAGAAGAATAAACATTGTTTAAAAGTGTATCATACGATTAACTGAGAAATGTTACGCATCTATTTTTGTATAATTGAGTGATGGCTATTTGGATGATAGGTTTTCCAATTCCATGAAAAGGTGATTTATGATACATTAAATGTATTTAATTTATTCATTGTGTATTATCTTTTCAATAAAAGAAAAATAAATTGGGATGGTAATATTCTTTGGACTACCTAGAGTATCAAATTCAAGTCCATCAACTCACACATCATAATATTTCCATCATTGATAAGTAATATTATTTAATCAATTTTGAGACATTTACAAATTGAAATCAAGCCCAAGCCTATCAAAAAAATTATTATTTTTTATTAGTGATGATGTGATAAAGCGTATGAAGTATGTTATGGATTAAAAATAAAAATTGATTGTAATGAATACTCATGTTTCATCATTAAAAGCATAATCAAATTGTAAAATAAAAAATCATTCATTCAAAATATAATGTCTACCACCCCTCCTCATACAAAATAATATAAACAAAAGAAATATTGAAAATAAATTATTGATGAATGGAGAATGAGAAGGACTGAAAGAAAATAAGGAGAATTTAAAATTGGAAATGATTGTGATGAAGCCCTTGATTTAAGGTTACATTGTGATGATGTTTTATAAAATAAGGAAATGAAAATGAAATTGAAAAATAAACATCAATATAAATCATTAGTTGATAGATTGATGAAATGAGATTAGGTTTCTTCTGAATAGTTGTTTTACACCATGATACAGTATTTTATTTTCAAGAATTTTCCAATTTCCATGTTAATGTCCCCATATTTTTGATATGGGAAAAGATATTACTGTTGAAAAAGAATCATTTTATGTGGGAAAAACTAATTTATTTTTGAAGTAACACCTTCATAATTTTTATAGAAGGAGCATCAGAATTATTTGAAGAGGATATTATGATCAATGAAATATAAGAAATTTTTGATGATGATGAATGATAACAATAATAATAAGTATAAAAGTGTGATGAGAAAATATCTCATAATATTACCTTGAGGTCTTTTCTGAATCAACAAAACAATTTATTCTATTTAAAATCATAATGAGATGTGTGTTATTCAATAAAAATAAATGTATCAATCATTTATTGACATTTTACCTTCATCCAAGAGGGTTGAAAAAGATCAAAATATAAATGGTTAATGATGTATAAGTGTAATTTTTAATATAAATGAAATATATAGTGGAACTAATTCTGATCAATGAGTGGAGAAATCAGTATCAAAGATTGATAAAATAAATATACATCAAAAATATGTTAGTACAAACCGATGAATCAATCTATCAAGATCAAATTCACTGAAAATGATCTCATCTCAGTGTCTGGATTATATAGTATACACTTCAAGAATTTTTGAGTAAAAAATTGCCTACTTTACTAGGTTAGAGACCATGTATTATTTGGTTATTGAAGAATAATAAAAAGATTCTAATTAATTGAAATCCTTAAAATATATGTTGAATTTATTAGAAGCTTCTTTCATGATTTTCAATGAAAATGACGAGGCACACAAGAAATTTTGTAATAATATTTTAAAAATATATCATATTGTTAATATAAATATCAACATTGAAGATGATAATTTGGAGAAACTGATGAAATCACCATATGAAACTGATCATTATTTCAGTGGTTTTTCAAAAGACATGGACGCACGAGTAAAATATGTTGATCTGTTTATATGTACAAAAGAGAAACCAACTCAAAATATTTCATATTTAAATGAAATTTCATAGAAAATTCATAGGGAGATCTCAATATTCAATGTCTAAAGAGATGGTATTAATTATTTTATGAATGTAATGATGTTTTCATTAAAAGGTTCGAAGCTATGGAAGTTCATAATAATGTTTTAGATGAAATTATTCAATCTCAAGAAAGATGGTTTTTGATTCTAGAAGATATGTTACATGTAGTACCCCATATTTCTAGAATGTAAAAGTTTATTTATGTTTTTCTGTATATAAATTATAAGGGAGATTGTTGGGAGAGTCTTGGGAAAATTTATAGATTTTTTATGCAAAAGGGGAAGGGCATCGACTACATACATTTTGTCTAAACCATGCTGAAATCCTAGGAGATGTAGTTCACGTTAGAATAATATGGATAGAGTCTTTTCCATGGTGTGTTCATGGTTAGGGATGCCATGCAAGGAGTTCAGGTGATGGTCTTCCCACAAAATAGTTAATAATGTTTAGTGCAGGTTTTGTCTAACCATGAGAACTACCCGTGAAGCACCCCAAGAATTAACATTACATTTACATATCAATAATGTAATAGCTTGCGGTGTACGCAACTTCATGATTCTAACACACCATGACTAATCAAACTACCTGTTATGAATAGTAATACCCACTTTTGGAAGTTTTATAAATTTAATTTCTCAAAATGGAAATCATTTTTTGATTCGGAATATAAAAATTATCTTGGGGTGAATTTTTGGTACTCTTCTGCTAAATTTCAAGTATTGATGAATAGTGAAAATTAATAAATTTTAATTAAAAACAACATTTTTAATCGAAAAAATTTGTAGTGTTAAATTATAAATTTTAGTGATTTTAAAGTATCATTAGATTATATTATGATCATTTAATATAATTTAGATCATTGCATGTAATTTCACATTGAAATAGGACATAAACAAGTGTCAATCATTGGAAAGTTATCAGTTCATAAAAATACATGTTTTATTTTGACAATGTGAATTAATTTTCAATTAATTACCGCACTTCATTGTTATGAATTTGGAAAAAATGGATTCCATATTTTTCTAATCATGTTGTCAAAATTGTATAAATATGTAACTTTTATTTTTAGTCATTTTGAATATTTACATTAGTGAAAATTGTATTACCATGGTTAAGGGGTAAATCTGGTAAATGAGGGTAAACAAATATTAGAATAATAATATTAATTAACACTAACATTTATTCTATTCCTATTGGATGATAAATTGACAACCATGGGCATCCATGTGTCTATTTAGGGACCCAATAGAGCCACATGAGTGTGATAATGACTCTTTATATTAATTATTTTAAAGTAAAGGCAAACCATGCCAAAATCATATATCTTTTAATAAAATAACTTTTAAAAGGGGTTATATATGTTAACGTCTCAACTATAAATATTAATTTGAAATATAAAAAGATTTCCTATATCATGGTAATTTTTTTTATAATTTGTAGACATCAAACAAATAATATTATTTATGACCCAATAATGATGTAGCATTTACTTCATTAAAGAATGATTTAAATAAGTGATATTATAAAAATTAAAACAATATCAAATACCTTTCCAATTATTATTTTATGAATTTATTTAGAAAACGAGTCATCTTATATTCAACTTTAATGTGTTTTGGACATTTAGAAACCTAAAATTATTATATAATAAAATAATAATTTCAAACATTCCTAAAGATCACCCCTCCCTCTAATAAAAATCCCTAAACTCTAACCCATTTATCACACATCTCAATCACCTTGTGTCCTCCAAACTCTGCCCAATTATGATCCATACATCCCTCTATTCCTATTATAATACTAAAATTAGGCATAAGGCACTTTAATTTATCCTGTTTGTTCAAACTAAACGTAGTAACCTGATTTAAAGATAACATCTCCTCTTAAGTTCTTTAATTTTATATTACTTCTCCAACCCCCTAAAATCTATTTATTCATTTATTTTATAACAACACCAGAAACCTCAATATACTAGTATATTATTTTGATAATTTTTGAACTACACTTACACACACCTCCAGCTAATTGGTTTAAAACATAATGTTTTAGTGGACGGAGAACTACTGCCTCCCGAAACAATGATTGTTCAATCTTCTACAACAACCTCTTATGTTGACCATTATAATGACACTGCAATTATATATGATATTTATGATATTTAAAATATCTATAATATTATGTGAATTTATTTTATAGCATTACTTTATTCTCTTAATGAGGTATATACATGGTAATTTCATTTGAGGAAGAGCATTCTACCGCCCCATCAAAGTGATACGACTCGTTCATACCATACATGGAACGTATAATGGATAGTGTTAATTAACTTATGTAACATATATAAAATCGTATATTATAATATTATAATAATATACCTATTTATCCTTTGATCATATATTTGTTTTAAATAATAAAATGAAATAGAAGTACCGTTCGTGCGTATGTACGGATTACCGTCTCCACGAACAAGATTAGATTCACTCCCCATCATAACCGTTAAAGAATAATATTAATTTTATTATTAAAAATAATATTTAAGAACATTATATCATTATTGATCTGAAACTAATACAACCTATCCATAAAAAACATGACTTACGTAACAAAACAAATAAATGAAAACGAAGCAGTAAACACTCGAAATAATGATAGTACTAAAATATAATTAACTAAGAAATGATAGAAGATGATATTAGATATAATATTAATTTATGTGAATCTTTTATAATTTAATAACAATGATTTACCTATTATACATGAGGTTAACGTACCCTTGACCGAGGAAAAGATCAAGGTAATGGTTTATTTCACAATCTCTTTATTATCCGAGGTTGTTTTTACATAAGTGTCTACTAAGAACTCTTTATCATCCACATCCATGTTTCAAAAAAATTTATTTCATTTTTTTACTATTTACTGGACTATTTATTAAAGTCATATTTACCTTTTTTTGACTTTGTATAAAATGGTTTGAAATGAATATTTCTTTCATTTTCCAAAGAAGGTACCTTATGACATTTTTTAAAAATTAAGGTAAGAATGTTTTTTTTAACTTATACGGTGGGTGAGGTTATTATCCATCATTATAACAAAATTTAAGTTCCACTTACAATTTTATAAGAATATTTTTTAAAAATAAATGTTTTCTTTTATAATTACATGACTTTTAAATGATTTTAAAATATTAAAAGATATTTCATTCAAATATTTTTGATTTGATCTATGTCAATATCCTTTAAAACATTTTTGATGTCGATTTTTTATAATACAAATCATCCTAATTGTATTTAAGGTTTTTTATATGTTTCACTATGGATGTGTTGTTATTATACCATTCATGGTTCATGGTTAATGTATTAACATTTTGTATTATTTTATTAATACAAATGTTTATGTTATGTTTCAACATATTTATATGAGTAATGAATATGACTTAGTATGTGATGGGTGGATCTTGCATTTTCTCCTTGATGCATCAGTAGGACTCATGAGCCAAACTAGTGTCTTGGAATATGATTTTGACAAAATATTATTTGTAGTATTGGCAGAAGGCCTTGACTATGTGGTTATGATGTCCGACATTAGTCATTCCATCAGTATGAAATTAGATATTTGTTATTACTAGTAATTATTCGACTAGTATAATATCCACGTGAATAATTAAATATAATTATTTGTTTTTTTCCATATTATACAGATTTTTTAGTTTAGAAGACTCTTATTTTTGTTTTAAACATTGCCTTCAATGTTTATGCTTAATTATAACTGTTTATTCTATATTGTCATCCATAGTTAGCATATGATCTCACCCCTTTCTATGTTTTATTTTTTCCCAGATATGAAGAAGTAAATTATGATTAACCAAAAGGGATAGGCCATGTATATGAGTCTATTCAATAAGGACACAATTTTTTTTCCTTATATCATGATTCAGTGTAAAACTTATGTATGTATCTAGCACAAACAGTGATACAAAACTGATTGTTCATTCGGGATTTGATCCCTTATGATCATTACAATGTTATGCAATAATGCACTGACTCTGGGTAACTGGGGTCAGGGAGGTACTGTTGGTATCAATGGAAATTTAGGAGAATCCTTGGAAAATAGATTTAGATAAATTCTTATTAAGCACATTACCTTAAGATAGACTTTGATGATTAGTATATAAAATCATCCTAAAATTTTGTTAATGTAGAAATTTTGTTTATTTTACAAGAAATACAAAACTTTATCGATACTAGATGGTAGAGGTGGATCTGTCAAATATGTACCTAGGAGTAAAACTCTGACAGGGAGTTTCGGGCTTGACCCGGGGTATCCCGGTACCCGACAACGGGCCTTACTGCAGTCTTGTTTATGAAACATCTAGGGGATACACATAGGAAAATTCACATATTATTTTCAAACCATTATGAATTAGTTATGAGTTTATACCTCATAAAAGAACACATTTTTATGATTATGGATTATATACATAAAATGTTCAATTTATGTTTAGTGTTTTACAAGTTTGGATTTTCGTATTGCGATTCATAAACTAATCATGTGTATGACATTGTTTAGAAATGTTCCTAGAAGAAGGAATGGAAACTGTATCAAAACAAATAATCCATGTATGGATTTTTATATTACTCAAGATAATTAGAGTGAATATGGTGATAAAACCGGTGCTGATTAGCTTATCAACATACTAGGACAACTCACTCATGTTATGAATAATAACCATTTCTATATGGAGCACCAGGATCCACAACGCGGAGGATTAATGCTAGACAGTTTCATGAGGCAAAAACCACCAACATCAAATGAGACTATAAATCCATTTGTATCTGATAAAAGGACAAGTTTCATTGAAAAAATATTTCATGTTTTGGGGAGTAACGAAAGGGAAAAAGTTTTCATGGCAGTTTATAGTTATATTTATTGATTATATCTTGGTTTACTCAATAATCTACAAAGATCAGGAATATTCCTTCTGAACTATTTTGAAAACCCCGAAAATAAAAGAATTATATGGTAAATTTAGAAAGTTTGAATTCTGGCATTAGAAGATTTCTTTTCGTGGACATATTATCTCTATGGTTGGAATATCTATTGATCCTTCACAAACCAATGAAATCTAAGAATGTCCATCACCTACCAATATAAATGGGGTTCGCCGTTTTATTAGTTTAGCTAGATATTATCTGCAATTCGTTCAAAAAATTCACGATTGGCTAACCCATTAACCAAGATCACACGTAAAGGGGTTAAATTTGTTTGGACAAAAGTGTGTGAAGAATGTTTTGAATAACTAAAGAGAAGATTTTTCAATGATCCTATATTAACACTACCATCGGGGAATTATGGGTTTTCTATTTGTAGTGATGCTTTAAAGAAATTACTTGGTTATGTCCTTATGTTGAATGAAAGGGTTATTGCCTATGCATCACAATAGATAAAAATTAATGAACAAAACTATCTCAATCATGAAATTGAGATAGAATTTGTAATATTTTCTCTAAAGATATGAAGACACTATCTCTATGGTAAAAATGTGAGATTTATATTTATCATAAGAGTTTGAAGTATATTTTCTCAAAAAAAGCGCACAACTTGAGGAAAAAGAGAATGAACAAACTACACAAGGATTATGATAACACCATAAAATACCACTTGGGGAAGGAAAATATAGTGGTAGATTTTTTAAGAGGAAAGGACCATGGAGTTTTTTAACAAGAAGAGAGATTAAAGGGATATTATGTTCATGGATCTAGTAAAGATGGATATGGGAATAATCATGGAAGATGAAACATCAATACTTTTTGGAATGGTTTTTAAACCATCTTTACTAGAATGTATAAAAAGATATTTAACTGATGATGATGAGTACCAAAGGAAATTAAAGATGAAAACGATGGGAGATTAATTAGCATCTTATATGAAGATGGTATTTTGAAATTTGGGAAGATAAATTGGGTTTCGGAAATACCTAATATAAAAATGGAATTGTTAGATGATTCTCATAGCACTAATTATTCTATACACCAATGTAGCACTAAGATTTATAGTGATTTGAATGAAAATTTTTGGAGGGGCAACATGAAAAGATAGATTTATGATTACGTGTCAAGATTCATGGTTTGTCAAAAAGTGGGCGCTAGAAGAACACATCATAGAGGAGTCATGTAACCTCATCCCATACATGAGTGGAAATATGATGGTATTATGAGGGACCTTGTCATGGGAATACCTAAGACGACTTGAAAGAATGATGTAATATGGGTCATTATTGATTATTTTACCAAATATGCTCGTTTTCTTGATATAAGAGAAGATTTACCACTTGAAATTATGGACATAATTTATATTAATGAAGTTATAACAGTTCCTAGAGTTCCCATATTGATTATTTCTAATCGTGATCCCTTTTTTTCATGAAGATTATAGAAAATTCTTCAGAAGGCATTGGATTCTGAACATTGTTTGAGCACTGCCTACCACCCTTAAACTAATGGACAATCATAACATACTATTCAAACATTAGAACACATCTTGATATCTATCTCACTGTACTTTCAAGGTATGTGGGATCAATATTTACATCTGGTAGAATATTCATATAATAATAGTTTCCATTCATGTATTCAGATGGACCCATATGAAGCTTTATATTGAAAGAGTTGTTACACACCAACTTGTTGGGATGATGTTGGTGAAAAAAAAATATATGTCCAGAACATGTTTAGGAAACAATGTAAAAGGTGAAGTTTATCCAAACCCACATCAATGTAAATCAATATATGCAAAAGATATATGCCGATAACTGATGGAATGATTATGAATTTCAAGTAGGAGATCATGTTTTCCTGAAGGTATCTCCATGGAAGGGTGTTATAAGATTTAGTATTAAATGAAAATTAAGTCTTAGTTACATCTTACCATTAAAAATTCTAGAATGAATTATAGTTCTACCTTGTCATTTAGAAATGCGGCCAAGTCTCTCCAAAGTTCAGGATGTGTTCCACATATCACTGTTGAGAAAATACATTCTAGATCCAACGCATGTACTCACCTGTGAAGAAATAGAACTGATAACTTTTTTATCTTATTGAGAAGATCCTATAAGAATTTTTGATACTAGAGAACATGTTTTGAAAAAGTGGACAACTCGTTTGGTGAATTTTATTTGGATAAACAATTAGATGGAAGAGGCAATGTGGGAACACAAGGAAATTTTGATGAAGAACCAACAAAATAATTTTATGTAGTAATAGTATATAAATTTCAAGGATGGAATTATCTGAAATAAGGAATAATTTTACCCCCATGCTTCCATAGTATGTTTTCCCTTTAATAATTCAATAGCTTGTGTTGTACGCAACATTGAGATTCTAATACAATACGACCTATAAATCTAACCGTTATGAATAGTAATACCAACTTTTTGAAATTTTATAAATGTTATTTTTCTAAATATAATTAATTTTTGGATTCAGAATATCAAATATTAGATTAAGGTAAATTTTTGGAACTCTTCTAAAAAATTTCAATTTTTTATGAATAGTGAAAAATACTAAATTTTAATGAAAAACAACTTTTTTATAAAATACATCTATAGTGTTAAATTATACATTTAAGAGGTTTTAAAGTATAATTAGATTTTATTTCTACCATTTAATATAATTAATTTCATTCTATGTAATTTTACATTCAAACTTATCTTAAACAAGTTTCAATCATTTTATAGTTATTATTTCTTAAAAACACACTTTTGTGATTTGACAATGAGAACTAATTTTAAATTAATTTCTACGACTTATGTGTTTTGAAATTTAAAAAATGGATTATATATTTTTAATCAACATATCCAAATTTTGTAAATACATAACTAATATTTTTAGACATTTTGATTATTTATTTCAGTAAATATTTTATTTACCATGGTTGAAAGGTAAATTTGGTATATAAGGGTAAAAATTTATTACTATAGTAATAAGAAATTACCCTAACATGTGTAATATTCCTATTGGATTGTAAATTTACAACTATGGGCATCCTTGGGTTTATTTTGGCACCCCATAGAGCCATTTGATAGTTATAATGATAGTTTATATTAATTAATATAAAGTAATGTCAAATTTGACAAAGACATATATCTTTTAGTTTAACAATTTTTACAAAACGTTATATAAGTTATAATTTTGACCATAAAAATTAATTTTAAATATAAAAACAATCCCTGCATCATGGTAATTTGTTTATAATTTTTAGTCATCAAATAAATAAAATTATTTATGACACAATAATGATCCAGTGTATACCTCATTAAATATTGATTTAAATAAAAAATATGATAAAAAGTGAAACAATAAAAAAAACCTATCCAATTTTTATATAAGATTTAATTTAGAACATGAGTCATCTTATATTCGTCTTTAATGAGTTTTAGACATTTAAAAACTGAAAATAAATATATAAATAAATAATATTTTCAAACATTCCTAATGAGCCCCTCCTCCCCCTTAAAAAAATCTCTAACCTCTACCCCATTTATCACACCTCTCATGCCCCTTGACTCATCCAAAAACTTCCCAATAAAGTACCCTACATCTATATCATTATATTATAAGTCTTTCCGGAAGCAGAAGTAACTTCACGAAGTCATTTTGGTTCAAACCAAAAGGAGTTACCCAATTTATAGATAACATCTCCCCTTAAGTTATTTTATTTTACATTACTTCTCAAACCCCCTAAAATCTATTTATTATTTTCATTAATAACAAAACAAGTATCCTCAATATAATAGTCTGTTTTTATGATAATTATTTGAACTACACTTACACACACCTCTATCTAATGGGTATAGAACATAATGTTTCTGTTTACGAAAAAATACTACCACACGAAACGATGATTGATCAATATTCTACTACCACATATTATGGTGGCCATTATTATAAACCAATAATTATATTATATATTTATGATATTTATTTTGTCTATAATATTCATTAGTTCTCTTTTATAGCATTCTTTTATTCTTTTCGTTTTGTATAAATACAATAATTTCCTTTAAGGAAGTGCAGACTACCGCCCCCACAAAGTGACATGAGTCGTTCATACAATATCCAAAATGAATAAAAATGATGTTAATGAACATATGTAACATATATAAAATATTATATTGTAACAGAATAATAAAATACTTACGTATCATTTGGCATTGTTTCCTTTTAAAATGAATAAAACGAAATGAATGTAGCGATCGTGTGTACAGACGGATTACCGTCTCCACGAACGCAATGAGATTCATTCCCCATCATAACCATTCAAGAATAATTTGCATTTGATTATTAAAAATAATATTTAAGAACATTATATCATTCTGGATATGAATCAAATACATCCTATTCAAAATAAACATGATTTATGTGAAAAAACATATAAAGGAAAACAAATCAGTTAATATTCCAAAAAATGATACTATTTAAATATTATTAAAAAAGAAATATTATAAGATCATATATGATATCATATTTATGTATTTTGTTTTTTTTTAATTTAATAACAACGATTTAACTGTTTTAAATTATGTTCGCATACCCTCGACCAAAGAAATGTACAAAGTAGGTGTTAATTTCACAATATCTTTATTATCCAATATTTTTTTACGTAAGTGTTTATTGGGATCTATCTATAATCAACATCATTGTTTCATAAAAAATTATTTCAAAAAAATTTAAATATTTACTATACCATGGGTTAAATTCATTTATACCATTTTTTATTTTCTTTTAAAATTGTTTGAATGGAATATTTCTATCGTGTTCCAAACTATGTACGTTATGACCTTTATAATAAATTAAGGTAATAATGATTTTTTAACTTATATGGAGTGTGCAGTTATTTTATACTGTTATAACTCCTTGGACGCTTCCCTTACAAGCTTATAATAATATGTTCAAAATAAATGTTTTCTTGTATAAGTACATGACTTTAAAATGATTTCAAAATAGAAAGTGATATTTCTGTCAAATAGTTTTGATTTCATCTATGTCAATATCCTTTTATACATGTTTGAAGATGATTTATAGTGATACAAATATTCCATACTGTATTGAAGGTATTGTGATATTTTAGACTATATATGTGTTATAATTATACAATTCATGGTTTATGGTTAATGATTAACATTTCTTATGGTAGTTTTAATACGAATGTTTATGTTATGTTTCATCCTTTTCATATGAGGATAGCATTTGGCGTAATATGTGGTGTGTGGAGCCTGCTCTAGCTCCTCGATGAATCAGTAGGTCCAAGGAGACAAACTAATGTCGTAGAACAAGGCCTTGAAAAAATATATTTTGTAGTCTTGGAATGTGGCATTGACTAGGTGTTTATGATGTTTGACATTATGTATTCCATCATTGTGAAATTAGATATTGATATTATATGCAATCAATATACTAGTAGAATATCTATGATAATATGTAAATGGATTTATATGATTTATCATAGCCATATTATGTAGAATTTTACGTTTAAAAGTCTTTTGTTTTAGTTTTATAAATTTCTATAAATGTTTATGATTATTTATGAAAGTTTCCTCTATATTGTCATCCTTAATGAGAATCTGTTCTCACACCTTTCTATGTTTTATTTTCCCCAGGATTTGAAAAAGTAAATTATGATTAACCTATAAGGATTGGCTGAAGATATGATTGTGTTGAAGGGGGAAACAATGTTTGTTTTATTTATATCATAATATAATTTAAAACTTATATATGAAGAGATTACTTCCAATGCTACTAAACTAATTAGTATTTCAGTATTTGATCCCTAGTGGTCATGAAAATGTTATTAAATAATGTACTGACTCTGGGTAACTGGGGTTGGGGGATTACAAACTGTGTGTGGGTTCAATGTAAGATCCTAAAAAATGTATCTCCCACTAATTCTAATAACAATCTCTTTCTTCTACACTTTTCCCACCCCAAATCGAGATTCTTTTTCATTGATTAATGGTGAACCTCTACAATGCGATATAGAATCGATCTGGATACTTCCTTTGGCGTTTAGATGCCCGATTCTTGTGGCATGTCATCATTATGCATCTTTTTTGGAATGGTTCTTTATATGTACATCACCCCACCTCTTAGTTACATTTATCTACACCCACAGTCGATAAATATAATATTATGGATACCAAATATATTTATAATTTTTGTCAATCATGTTAGGGGAGGATATCTAGGGTGGTTTAATGGAGAATTGACCCAATTTTTGGACCATTCTTCATTTGTTTTTGGCATTCTCCAAAACTGTTGAGGTAGGTGGATTCACAATCGACTCCTCTTAGTACAAATGATTAAATTTCACTAAAATTGATTAAATTACTAAGAAACTTTATTTTATTGGTTGTATTTTGATTGTTAAAAAACTTTTTGAATGATGGTTTATGGAAATCATGAAAATTTGTGTTCTTGAATATTGTGATGGATTTAGGATTTTAGAAATAACATTTCAAAATGGGATTATCAGGAATTATGGTAATTAGATTTTATTTAAATGTTATCAATAAAAGTAATTAATTTTATGAAATGGAAGGGTATATTTGAATTGGTTTGTTATATGGTTTTCAGTAAACATACTTTTTTATTGAAATTGTTTGAATTAGTTTATTTTAATTTGATTGATATATATGGGTTGTGTGAGTTCATGTATGATGTGACCAAAAATAAGGGATGTGTTCTATTGGGGAATATGGTTCATAACCCTGTATTGGGGGCATGTTATAATTGGATACATGGTTATTTGTATGATAGACCACTCATTAGTATGAAGGTGTCGAAATGAACAATGCATGGTTGGGTGTGTGAAAAAGTGAAATGGAATGGTTATGATAAAATGATATTGAGATGTTATTTTAAAGCCTTATTTGGTTTTGTTTTTTGAGTAATGTGACATTCTATGAAATTGTTAGAAAATAGAAATTTATTACTCTTCCTTATAAATGGTTTTCAGAACTTGTTTATATTTTGATACAAATAATTTTTGGAATTTATTTATATAAAGGGTTTTATATAAATGTTTCTAACATTTATACCATAGTGTAATGAGTAAGGAATCCATTGAGTAAAACCATATATATTCTGTACAAACCCCTGATTTGAAACAGTCGTTCGTTTATAGATATTATCATTTAATATATAGAAAAATGTAAAGTATCACACATTTTTAGCACCACCTCATGATACCTGGGTTGTTTTTTTATGTTATATCATAGAGATGGTGGAGCATGTAGTGTTTTTCATATTAGAGTATTTAGTTGTTTTTTTACTCTTTACATTGATAATTTTTTTTCTTTCGTTATAGTAAATTGTAGTTGGTTTTGATATAAATGATGTTTTGAGTTGTCTTTCATTATTTAATCAATCATATAGTGAGATGTTTGGTTATAATTTCTTGAGTTAATGGTTTTATATCATAAATGAAAAATCATTCCCCGCTTCAATTTGAAACCGTTCAAAAAAAATTTATAGTCGTTTGTGTCATGAAAGTGTCTCTTAAGGAAAAGAATCATTCTACAAACTTCTCAATACAAAAAGTGGATATATGGATGTTACAAATTTTACTTATTTTTTGATCATTTCTTAACAAGTGGTCTTTATTTTCCTTGTCTTTGAGTTGAATTCATTCTTATATATTCATTGGGTTGGAATCATAGAATGGAATAGAATTTCTCAGGAAATTAAATGAAGTGGATAAAAATACAAATCTATCATTTTTATGATGAACATAATGTTATCAGGTATTTGGGTTCATAAGTGTTTTTGAGAGACATAAGGAATATAGATTTCTCATTATTATGTGTTTATCCAATGAGATGGGAATGATGTGAATTAGTGGAATGAATTCCCACAAGGATTTAATTTTTCATTTTGGAAGAATTATATTTTTTGTGAATCATTGTGTGGATTTTTGTAAAATGTCAATTTTCCTCACATGAATGATTTTTAAAAGGATACAGTTTGTAAATTTTGATAATGGATTGATTCTCCAATGAAAGAATGTATTTTTCAAAAATGATTATACATTGAAATTGTGGATTTTGGAACGAAATTATTTGATATTTTTTTAATGTAATGTAAATTTATAATCCTTTAGTATTTAAATAATGGACATTAAGGATTTTATTGCTTGTTTATGAAATGGAACCGAAAAGGCATTATAAAAACCAATTTGAAGAAGTTGTAGGAAATGTCATTGAACCTAATCCATAGGTGAACCAAAATCTGACTCAATGTATCGTCTATATCTTCCAAGTTGTGAACATTGGTAACCGGTGCGACGATCCATGGCCTGAGGAACATTCCATCTAGTTCATGAAGCAGAATCTAAAAATTTATCTATGTTAATCTAATCCTGAAACGTCAGTGGTGTGGATAAATTGGATGAATCATATACTTGATTTCATCATCACATGACTCTATTTAATATCATAACTAGTGATGTTTATCATCAAGGATCATGAATGACAGTGGTGGAGCCAAGCGGTCCAAGCTAAAGTGGATCAAGGACTCCTTTGGTAGGATTTTGGGGAATAGTTCAATAAATTATTCTTTCATCACACATTCAAGATCCAAAGAACGACAAACATGTTCATCCAAAAAAAGGTACATATATCGATCACATAATATATAGCTAAGTTAATGAATTGTTTGTTATTTTCAACATATGTTGTTGAAAATGCGGTCTGGAAGGCACACATCTTTGAATCAGTGTTAAGGTAGGAGATTCTATCCAAGATTATAGTGATCTATATTATGGATTATACATAGATTGGGCATAGATATATATTAGATGAATGTGATATCTATGGAACTATTGGAGGAATAATTATGATGATATCTATGGTAAACAGTGAGAACATGAATTATGGGAGAATGTGGTAGATGGAAATATATTTCGAAGGTTAGGGAAGGACTCAAAATTAGATGGTGTGATTAGTGAACCTTCCCACATGGTTCAAGAGAAATTTTGTCTTTAAACAATGTGGTTCAATTTACCACATAAGGAAAATGTGAATGACACAACCTAGAAGATTTCATAAATACATATTTATTGGGAATCTTCAGCACCATGGTCGTAGTTCTCCGTGTTTATGTGCTCAAGACACTTCTTAGGTGTCACAAGAATTATATTCTTTGACGGGGAAAGGATAGTAAAATCATACACATCAATATAGCAGATCCCACAATGATGATTCTTGGAATAAACTGACTCCCCATCAATGGAAATGATAGAAAGGATAAAAGGAGAAGAGTGTATCAACAAAGAAATTTTATGGAGTTGAGGAGGTGATTCTGGATGATCAAGCTAGATCATCAATGATGATAGGTACGGGTCTATTTAATTTTTCCCTTATTCAAGTGTTTATTGATATTCTTGCATCAAATTCCTTCATTCATTCTCATGTTATTGATATCCTATGTTTGAAACAAGATATGATTCCCTCAATGATATATCCTCAAACACATATTGGTAAAATATAATTTAAAGCCATTATGTTTAGAGCATGTCTATAACCCTTGATGGAGATGATCTATAATAGGAAATCTAAGTGTTGGAGAATCATGGCTTTGATGTAGTCCTAGGTATGAATTTGATGACAAAATTGAAGGATCACATCTTCTTTTATAGTGGAATAGTTAGTATTAAAACTAAGGATGACATCAATAATCTTTTCAGTGGACAGACTGTTGTAAAAACATGTGCAACAAAACTTGTTGGAACTTGTAGTGGGATTAGTTTAATACCTATCTGAAACACTAACCTTGGAATCAATTGAGATACAGAGGATATCAGTTTTTTAGTAGTTTAGGATGAATTTCAAGATGCATTCTACAATAACATCTTAGGTTTACCACCTCTGACGGATGTTGAGATTATTATTTATCTCTTCTAGATGGCCAATCCTATTTGACATCTATCTTACAGGATAGAACCAAAAATGTTTTCTAAATTGAATGTTTAGTTTGTAGTGTTGGAAATAAAAGGATTCATTCTTCTAAGCACGTCTCTGTGGGAAGAACCCATTTTGTTTGTGACGAACGAATATTGACATATTATGATATGTGTCGATTATCTTAAGCTTAACCAATTTATGATAAAGAATAGAAATCCAAATCCATTCATTTATGAAATATTCAATCAATTGAGGGTAGCTCAATGTATATCTGAAATAGAAATGTGATAAGAATATCACCAATTGCATGTTTATAAAATGGATATTCCAAAGATATATTTCAAAAGAAGATATAAATATTATAAATATGACGCCACACCTTTTGGACTTATGAATGAACTTATAGTCTGTTTGGAATAAACGAATTAGTTATTTCAATGATATCTAGAATCTTTTTTGGCGGTCTTTGTGGTTGACATATTGTTTAATTCAATGAAAAATTTCAATCAATAGAAACACATGGAGACCATGGTAGGAATATTTGGAGATCATCAGTTGTATGATAAACTATATTTTTGAGATTTTTGGATACAAGATGTATTCTTTCATTGCATTGAAATTTATGAAAAATTTTTTTTTTTGGGATCATGAAATTATAGAAGTAATTATCTCTTGGAAATCCCCATAAAATGTCTTTCAGAAGTGAATCTTTCTTAGTCTTTCTAGTTATTATCGACGTTTTAATCTTGACATATCCTGAATATCATCAAAAATGAAATTTTTAATAAACCATAATGTTCCATTCCGAGGGATTTAGGAATGAAATATGTCTTTTCAAGATATTAATCTTCTCCTCAAATCAGCACCTACCATGATTTTTTTGAGAATTCGGAATGGGCTATGTGGTGTATTGTGATGCTTTAGGATCTTGGTTGGGAGGTGTTTTCAAGAATGGAGACCACATGGTTGATTATGATTCAGGTAACTTGAGATTACATGAGATTTATTACCCAATAAAAAATTTAGAGTTAGCTGAAGTTGTCCATGCATTGAAGACATGATAAATTTATATTTTGGTGAGAAATATTCTATCTTCAAATACCATAAAAGCATGAAACATGGTTTATCACAATGGGATTTTAATCTCAGGAAAAAAATATTTATTGAATATTTTCAGATGTCTGACATTAAATTGATGTATACTCTAGGGAAACGTAATTCAATGGTAGAGGCATTAAGTAGTAATTAATGTTCTCAGTTGGAAAAAGAAACTTCAAGGGAGTGTCAGTTGAGGCTAGTCCAATCCTATATGCATGTGGAATATAAATAATGAGGCGATGTTGTAGTATTCATTTTAGTTTACATGAGTCATTATTTGGTTAATATGGACAAATACGCACACAAATTTGATATAGAATGTATGGTTTTGATTTCAAAATTCAATGGCAGGGAGACCATTGAGGGTGGTAAACTTGACGAGAGTTTGATTTATTGGTATAGAGATTAGATGGTTGTAACTATGGATTTTCAAAAACAAATTCTTCATTGTTACTAGCATTGGTGATGGTATCAACATCTAGGAATGCAAAATATGTATAAATAATTGAAGGCATAGTTTTTCTAGATTGGTATGAAACCGAATGTGGTTGAGTTAGTTTAAAATTACATAACATGTCACCATGATATGGTAGGACATCAATGACAAGTGGGTAAGTTGTATACATTACCTATCCTAGTGTGTAAATGGGATCATATAGAAAATTATTTGGTTATAGGACTCCCACGAATGGTTCAAAGACATGATTCCTTATGGGTAGTAGTAGATCAACTGATAATGTTGGATTATCTCATCGCTATTTATGAAAATCATATGGTGGAGGATCTATCCAAAATATATATCCTAGATGTTTTAAAGATACATGGTATGCCAAATTCGATAGTATCATACAGAGATCATCGGTTCACATCCAATTTCCATATATCCTTATAGAAATCAATTAGGACTTAGTTGACCATGAGTACAGAATATTGTCCTCAAAGAGATGGAAATTTTGGAAGGATAATATGAATGTGGGAATACATGTTTTGGACCTTTTTAATGGTTTTTGGTGGCTCGTGGGAGGAGAACATACACATAGCAGAGTTCACATGTAATAACATCTTTTAGGCCTCAATACAGATGAATCCTTTTAAAGCATTGGATGGGCGTCCTTTTTGTTCCCATCATTGTTTGGTGGAAATAGGTGAGAATTCAAAATTTGGGTCATCCTTTTAAGCGAAAAAATGGAGAATATTTATTTGATAATAAATTTATTGGATATTGATTATTGTCACCAGAAATCATATGTGGATCATCACTGAAGACCAATGTCATTCGCAGTGAGTGATCGCGTGTTCTTAAGAAACTCTCCAAGGCCTGGACATTTTAAATTTAGGAATAAAGTAAAGTCATATCCTTGATTAATTATCCCTTTTGAGATAATGAATGGGTTGGAGTGATAAAATATCAGTGGGCGTTATACCCATTATTAAATTTGTTGTATAACATGTTTTCTATATATGAGTTGAAAAATATTCAACCTGATGTTGACCAAGTGATCAGATGGGATCATATTGACCAAGAGCCAGATGGTTCATTGGTACATATCCTAGGGTGAATTATGGCCTTTTTTTTAAATTTATTTCATGAAAATTTTTTGTTATATAATAGTTGTTATGGAAACATGGTCATATTTAAGAAGAGACATGGGAACACGAGTTGGAAATGAAAGAGAATTGGCCAAAACTCTTTTATGGAAATGATGTATTTATACATTCCAAGGATGGAAATACCAATGATGGGAAAAAAATTTAATACCCCATGATTATTTAATGTAACTGTTTATTTATGTTTTTATATATATAATGTATAAGGGTGTATATTGGGAGAGTTTGGGGAACCTTCATGGAGTTTTTGGGTCTAATAGGGGAAGAGTACGTGCTACGTACGATGTTTATAAACTATGCCGAAATCCTAGGAGAAACCAAGAACATTAGCAGATGTTGGATAATATCTTTGGATTGGTGTGCACATTGTTAGGTATACTATTTGGGAAGTTTGTGTGTGTGTCTTACCATATAGTATCTAATTCATAATTAACAGTTGGATTGTTTTGTCGTGCAAACAAACTATGTGCACGGTCAAAGTGAGATCCTAGAAAAAACATTATCATACTATTTTGACATAAACTGCTTCATTTTTATTCATTTTTTTATCCATAAATTATTATTATGATCAATTGGGATTTTTATAACCTCTTTAATGTGAATTGGAATCAATACCTATCCTTCCATTGGCATTTAGAAGCATGATTCTTTTGATATGTCATCATTCTTCAACATTATGGTCATGTTCCTTTAGAAACAATTCTACCCTATTCATAGTTACTTATATCTACACTCATTTTCTATATATATATGATTATTTATTCCAAATAAGTTGAGATTTATTCTCGATCATCATAAAATAATAGATCTATAGAGGTTTTTTGGGGAATCGACCTTGTTTCTTGAGCATTCTCAGTGAATTTTTTGTTTTCACAAAAACAATTGTTATAGGTTTCTGCACTCTAACTCGTCTAAGAAGAGTGGATTTTAATGAGTTTAAATTTATTACATTGTGATAAAATCATGTTGAACTGACTATAATTTTTATTTTTAGAATCCTTATTGAATGATGTTTTGTGAAAATATAGAAAATTGGTGTTCTTGAATAAAGAGCTTGATTCTTGATTTGTAAATGATGATTCAAAAATGTGATTTTTCGAAAACTATGGTAATTTGATTTGATTAATTTTTTATCAATAAATTTGTTAATTTTTTTTGAAATTGAATCGTTGTTTGTAGTTGTTTTGTTTATTGATTTTCAAACTAACGATTTTATTAAAAAGTTTAGAATTCGGTTTTTTAAATGGTTTTGGAATATATAGGTTGTGTTAATTCATGCTAAATGTTACCCTAAATAATATAATTTAACCTATGGGGTACAAGGTACATGACATTGGATCAATGTCATATGTCATTACGACATAAGGTGAATTTGGTGAGATATCGTTCATGAGTATAGAACTATCAAAATAAATCATACCTGTTTGGGAGTGTGAAAAAGTGAACTAGAATAGTTATTCCAAAATGATATTGTGGATTAGGATTAAATCCTTTTTTGGTTTTTTCTATATAAATGTGTATTTCATTAGAATTGGTTGAAAATAGAACTTGATTACATTTATTTATAATTTTTTTTAAATCTTTTTTATATTTAATTATAATATATTTTTAGAATTGTTTTATATAAATAGTTTTATATAAAAGATTCTAATGTTTATATTCGTGTTTAAAGAGGAGGGAAGTCATTGGATAGAACCTATTAGGTTTTATACTCATCCCTTCATTGTAACTTTGGTGCTTTTGAAGATGTTATATTCCGAGACATTTGGAAAGGAAAAGTTTCAATTTTTTTAGCACAGCCTCATTATACTTGTGTTGTTTGGTGATGTAGGATCACATATCTTTTAGATCAAAAAATCATGTTCACCATGGAGACATTAGTTGTATTTCCACTGTTTACTTTGATATTTTCCTGGTCTTCTACTGTAGTAAATTTTTTTCGTTTTTGTATAAATGTAGTGTTGTGTTTTATTTCATTATTTAATGTATCATTTACTGTGTTTTTTTGTTTCGGTTTTTCTAGGTTAATAGTTTTATTTATTAAAACATAAATTATCCCCTATTTGTGTTTGAACCCCGTATGCATTATTTTCTATCCATTGGAATCATGGGGGTATCACTAATGTTCGTGTAACGTCCTCCGACCTTTCACGACAATGAGAAGATGGAGGGATGTAACATTTCAAGACATAAAAAAAGGTTGTTGGAAGAGTTTATGGAAAATGTAGAGGATAATAAGAAATAGATTATAAAGTTGTAGAAATGTTGTATATCATTGATGTTGGATAATGATTAATTTCTTAAAAAACATGTCATGTTTTTGTGAATTTGTTTCCAAGGAATAATGGTTTCATCTAATTAAGTGTTTTTAATGATTTCCAATCTTTTTATGGATGTTAAATAATTTTTTTGATGAAGAACATATATATTAATTAATTTTTTGATTAGTTTATTTTCAATCAAATTAAATGAATTAGATGACTCTTCCCCATTCCTTGTATAAATTTTGAAAGTGACTGAACATTATATAAAGGGGGAAAAATCTTATAAATGGGAGATATTTGATGTGAGGGGTAGAAATAAATCTAAAAATAACATTATATGATCCTTAGGGGAGTTCATATCATATAGGGGAGTTATTTGTATTCACTATTGTACTGAAATGAGTTATAAACTAAGGGAGAGATACGTATTAATATAAAAATTCTGAATATGATGTAATTAAAAGTGAAATAACTAATGTTTTTTATAGTAATTTATTATTTAAGTATTAATGTTTATTCATTCTAAAAAGAGTTTTATTATTGAGTCAAAAACACCTTTTTGAATTATCCATTACTTTTTTTTGAAAATAACAAACTCTTTCTTAAATACCAAATTACAAACTATTTTATGTTCAAATTTGTTTAAGAATATGTTAATAGATGTAATATATAGTTCACAATAACTAGATTTTTTTAATGTATTCATGAATATAGACATAATTTATTCGTAAAAATTTTTGTAATGAGTGTAGATCTAATAATGATTGGATCCACCATATCAAATAGATTTAATGAATATATTTCTTGTGTTTATATTGAAATTTTTTTAATTAGATTTGACATCAGAATTGGTATTATCAAAATCAAACTCATAAAGAAAATAATAATAAACTTTTATAAGGAAAAATATTTGAGGGACTAAAGTTTAAATCCTGAATACACAAAAATATATTCTATTATAATTGAATAACTTATACATAAAAAATATGTCTATAAGAATTATTTATGGAATTCTATTATAATATGATCATTGATGATTCACGTGTCCAAGTCCTTGTGAAAATCTATGATAAAATATAACCATATGAGGATCAAAATGAATGTTGGAGGCTTTCCTATAAATACCTGGCCAATTGAAGAGCTCAATACATATTTGATGTGAATTGATGTGTGATGTTATTATAGACCCAATTTCAATTTATTTCATCATGTTGAAATTTCTAAAGTGTACAATTTTTGAACAGATTCTTCATAGACTTTTTAATGCTTTAGAGAGTTTCTTTCTTATGGAAACCATTTTAGGTAGATGCGTTATGATTTTTTTCTGTAATCCGGTCATTGTGATTAAGATTTAGGGATTCCAAGGATAGAATTTCATAGGGTCTAATCATGATACTGATCAATGGATTCTATGGATTCCAATACACAATTCATAGATATATAAAGGGATGGTAGGGATAGGCCTATAGAGAAAATTTGATCGTTGTATCAAGGGATTTCTTTGGTAAAATAATGATAGAGTTATTTGTAAGTATAATAAAATAGACCTTTATCATATGTTTCTGGATAACCAACTATTTTGGTTAAAATAATTTTATTCCTTTATTTTAAATTTTTTATTAAAAGTTATATATTTTTGATGCAATTATAATAGAAAGAGAATTCATTTATTTAAATATTACTAATTGTCATTTGATTATTGCAAATGCATTTATTACAATTCATTTTTTACTCTGGATTGAATCATATATGGTTTAAGATAGAATATGTTTTTTTAATAAAATGATATATCATAAATATCTTCATTAAAATTATAATCATGATTATGATGAATAACTCAGTTTTACTGTGAATATGATTAAAATCAGAATTTTTTATTACATAATAGTGAAAAAAATTTCTATATTTTGATTACATAGAATCAATTTATCATATTGACATGTAATATAAATAAAAAAATATAAATTACTATGATAATATTATGATTTGTCCCATGGGTCATGTTTGATTACTATTAAAATACCTAATATTTTTTCTGAATATGATTAGATTAACCTCTTTAATGTAAGTTGGTTTTAATATTAAATATGAGAGTTTTCAAACCTATATTTCAACCCCACACTATATTATTTATCAATATTAATATACATTAATATCTGACATTTATTATTATAGTTAAGTCTCTCTTATACTAATACCTAGAGAAGAAATAGTGGACCTTGTCCTAAAGGTATTATTACTATAACTGGTCCACTATCTTGATTTTAATTCCCACCAGCCAGCGAATGGGATGTTATGTGATGTATAAAAACATCTATGAAACTTTTTTTAATGGTGGGTACCATGTGATAAATAGTGGGCTAGGAAATAGATACAATTTTTCTTCAGCAACAATTGGATATCTAATGGGATCAACCTAGTAACTACTAGAATTAGTTTATATAACTCTTTATTGGTGATTTTAAGTATTTTTTTTACACATATTAAATTTTATCTTCCTCATTCCTAGACCATTCTTCAACTTATAAGATCATAGAGGATCCCATTAAATGAACATGTCTTCCCCAACATCAATTATTTAAACATCAAAATATCATTCTTCTTGGTGGGTTCATAATGGTAATTCATTCTCAGTCATGGTCACAAATCATATACATATTCATTTTTATGTTTCACAAGTGGATATAAAAGACATTTTAGTTTGTTTTATTTATGTTATATAATTTGAATTGCATCTCTAGTGATATCCTTTTCACTTATGTTTTCCTTCCCCTCTCTGTATTTTTTCCATTTAGTGAATGAAATTTCATGCTAGGTGTCAACCAATTATCTTAAAATTTTAATTTTTGATTTCATGAACTTTAATCTTATGTTTTCGATGTCTTAAAATGTTTTTGATTATATCTAATATAAATAACAATGATTTCTGATTTATTTAATATTTTATATAGTTTAAAAGTAAATGTTTTTATATGAGTTTCTATAAAAATTATTTAAAAGGTATATACTCTTTATTTGGACGTTGAAATCTAGGTTGATTCTTGAGAAATCTATTATATTTTTTAAGATAAATATTAAAAAATGATAAGAAAACTATGGTTTTATATTCTCATATGTGATCAGACATTTTTATGTGAATACATTAAATTTAGTATTTATGAAACAATAATGATTTTTATCTGGTTTTACAAATGGAATTGAATTCGTTTGAATGAACAAATATTCAGAGTTGTATGTTTAATGTAATGGTATAACTATTAAATTATTTAATATAAAATAGAACGACCATCGAAAAACCCCTTATTTATAATGGAAATGAGGTATTTTTAAATTATTATAATTAATTTTCCATCCTTAATAAAAATTGATTAGATTTTAAATTATATTTGAAATAATTTGGGATGTTACTTTGTGGGTGCATAGAATTATGAGAAATAGTTATGGAATAAAACAAATTTATTTATATGAAAAGATAAATGTTATTGTACTACATTAAATCGATGACCACTATTTGAATGTCCTAAGAAAACATTTATTCATGTGTTTATGTTATTTTTACACATGTTTACTTGTTTAGAATCTCGATAAAGTTAATGAACCTAGTGGTACATAGGGCCACTTAAATGATTTTCCCCCACAGTTATGCCATGATAATCTTATACAAGAATTTTTTATGGAATAACTGAGGGGAAAATCATTTAAATGGCCCTATTTACCACTGATGGGAATTCAAACTACCGAGGCATTCATAAATTACAATCATTTAGGTTTAGGATGAAAACTATATACCACTACCTTCTTGGATTTGGATAAACACAAATGTACTATAATGTTATATCCTGAGATATATTGTAATACATAATTAATTTTGAGTTATGTAATGTATCCACCCCTCACACAAGGATAAAACATATATATGCTTGCCTTACTATTGTGAAAAAAAATTATCGATTCTATCATAGTTTAATTAACCTAAAAATATAAATATGTATCCTCAAAAAATTTACAAATCAAGATTATAATATATTGGTGGAAATAATTTGGATGAAAAAATTAGAAAATATCTTAGTTGATGTATATGAAATAAAAAAGGATATTGAAATAGAAGGAAAACTCATTTATAAAATAACTTTAAACATTAATTAGAAAACAATAAAAATTGTCCCCTGTTTTGGAAATAGTTATATTTTAAAAACCAACACAACCATGTGAAAAAATATTCATTTAGTGCACTATTAATAATGGAGAATATTATTTATAATATAAAATGGTTATAGTCAATGAAATAAAATTCTTTGAAAACACATTAAAAATGGAAGATTATTTTCTCATTTTTTTCAAGATTTAATATTGGTGTGAAATAACCTCATAGAAAACATTTAAGGAGGGTTACTTTTGAAAATTAAATCCATATACAATGAAAACCCCATTATAAATCATAATATTAGTGTTAATACATCCATAAAATATAAATGACCAGGAAATGGCGGATAATGGTCCCAAATCAGAACAAGAGATATAATTGGCTCAATATATAAATGTACATTTAGATGAATTGTGAACCAAATATAGAATAAATAATATGTGGAAGTTTTTATAAAACATTATGTGTTGAAAAACATAAGGGGGATTCAAAAATAAATAAATAAAAATTTCTCAATATAAGAGTTCATATATATAAACTATATCAGTTATAAAATGATAACAGAAGGAAACATTTACTACTACGGTTACATTTGAATCTAAATATCATGATAACAAAATCCATATATATATTTTTAAATCATTTTTTATTTAATGAAGCATATAATGAAACATGTTAATGGTTCATCAATACATCACTAAATAGAATATATGTGGCGAATATTACATATATATCAATAATATTATAATTGATATAATAAATCCCTAATGACATTATAATATTTGAAACAAAACATATTCAGTGTTATAACATGATATGGAACATGAAACATTATTAATAAATATAGGATCATGATATAATATTTTTAAATAGATTTATATTAACTGTATAAATGAAAATAGGTTAATCATAAAAAATATGTCCCGAAGAAGAAAATTTTATATAAGAGGCCCTAATGATTTTGGTAACATGATAATAATCAGTTCGTGAAGGACTGAACATTAAATGGAATATTAAATTTAATTAAAAAACTCTGGATCATGAAATGTTATTTTAATTATATAGTATGAACACAAAATAAAAATATATTGGTGAATAATAACATTTTTCCTTAAAAAATTTAATTTGAGAAGAAAAGGCCAAATCATGGATTATTGCTTAGTCCTATGTGCTATAACCACCAATACCCTTTGATGAAATCATTTTAAAATTATATTAGGACATTCAAGGATGGTATTTTAATTATAAAAAAATGTCGAAGAATTTTATAGTTGTGTTAGGGAAGGATTAAGTCAGTGGTTGGTCAAGCTCAATGTCTTCGAGTGTGAGGATATGTAGAGTTTTAAATTATATATTATATAGGTGGGGGAGTGATAATTGTTTTTAATAATTATACAAAACGATGATTCATTCAATGAATTTTGATCTGAAATTCACATTTAATAATTAAAATAAATGTTACATTCTTGAAATCTCTCGTCCTATACATAGGATACAATTTATTTTTATAATTTTGGTCATTAGTACTCTGTTTATCCCCTTTTATCTTATTTTACACATACAATGGTATTTTGTTAACATTGTTATAATATTTTTTATGAATAAAAATGAAATTGAAATAAATATCCTAATTCAACGTGATTATTTCAAAAATAAAATACATTGTATCAATTTTAACTATGAAATTTTGTAAATATAACTAATAAATGAATACATGATATATATAAAAACATTATTTTTAGAAACAAAAATTTTTAAATTTATGTTCTCTTTATCCTATTTTATATTAATTACTATCTAAAATATTATTAATATATTTTTATTTAAACTAAATAAATAAAATAAATTAATCATTTAAAAGTGATCAATATCATATATTAAGACAGAAATTCACCACAAATTATTGAAAAATAATCCAGTGATTATTTTCTATTTTAACATTAATTTTTTCATATTGATTTTATTTAATTATTAATAATTCACCTTTTTTATATATATAAGAAATTAATTTCATTCTATTTCTTAAATAATTGATATTTAAATTCAATATTTAAACCGATGATATATAATAGAAACACTTTTTAGAAAAAAGAAAAATTAATTTGAAATGAATAATGTAATTATTATAATTTATAATTAGTTTTGTATCCCATGAATGATATTTAGTTACATTAAAAGGCATTAATTTTTAGCAATATAATTCATTAAAATCATTAGTTAATAACTAAAAGACTCATAATATCAGAAAACTGAAATGTATTTTTATAATAAATTATTGTATCTAAATTTATGGTTTTTGTTTCATTATTTATCATTTTGAGATTATATCATTTTATATTATGTCCTAAAATAATAAATAATTATAAAAAATATTTGGTACATTGATACTGAATGACAATATATGCAATGATTTTATTTTTAAAATACATATGTCCATCAGAAATATAACTGGAAAATATATTTAAAATAGTGTTTCTTAATTATTATATATATCATTACAAGAATCAATAACATTTATTATCATATGTAATTATCGCTCAACAATTTTATCATATTTCTAATTATTTGAGTTTTTTTTATAAATATGATATAGTTGATGATCTTGAGTGAAAACCCTAATGATAATGATTAGATGTAATCAATATTTCATTAAGTTACAAATTATTCCCTACCAAAATTTTATCTTTTTTATTTCAATTAACATTAAATGATTTAAATATTTCAGGTTATCCATAATATATTATAGACTAAAGATATAATTTCACTATTGAAAAAATATATCGTAGTTCCATTTTTTCGTGTATGAAACAATATCTTCACCATAGTATTTTTTTAAATTGAAATTAAAATTAAAATTTTTAGGTATTACATTCAAAAAAAAATTAATCATTTCTATTTCAATTAACCATAAATGATGAAAATATTTCAGGTTACCCATAATATAGTATAGACTAAAGATATAATTTCAAATTTGATATCTACTAAACTATTTAGGATTAGAATAAAAAACCCATCATTTTCACCTTAGGTGTAATTTATATCTTTTTTTAACCAAATAAATGGGATAAATTTACTTCTGGATTTTAGGTTTAGACTTATATAATGGGTGTAATTAACAAAGAGATTTCATGGGCAACATTGTACTATCATATTATCCTAGGATGACTTTATAAATGAGTTCTGACTTCAAATTCCTAATAAATAAAATGCATACTATAAGGAGATATCTAATCGATATATATATATATATTCATATCAATAATGACTAAAGTTAGAATAATAATATTTTCAATGAAAAAATTCCAATAATTGAATATTGTATGATATTTATTGATATGGTTATAAATAATTATAAGATTATAAATTTTCACTAATAATAATATATATCATTATTAGGGATGTGATTTATTCCCTCTAAATGCATCCTAGATATGACTTAATGGGTAAAACCCATATCAAGTACAATGTTTTTTCTTGATATAATGATGAATCTTATTAAACAACATCATTATAGAGACCCACATCAATAGTAATGATTTTATAATAATTACCTTCATCCACACCATAATATTTTCTTTATTTCAATTTTCATCGTTGTCTTTTTTTCTCAGAGAAAAAATAGAATAATTACTATACTCATTAAAATTGAATCATAGGACTGTGTATGGAATATTTTTTTGAGCATTATCAATATAAATTTCATTTTATGGCCTCTTCAAATATAATTGGCATTTTGGTTCTTGGTGGCCCTCTATAATATAGATGAAGAATTTATGTGTTCCTTGGAGACAAATACCTTCATGTTTTTTCTATATCATTATTTTGAAAGAGAATAAATCTAAATTTGTCCATGAATTTTAACTTTTTATTATAATTAAAATAAAATTTTATTTTATTATCCCCAAAACCATGTGATTAATTACTATATCCAATTCACATTTCTCGGTTTAGATCATATCAATATATATTAATTTACCCTAACTTCTCTATTACACAATTCCCTTAATAGACAATGTTCTCAGACACAGAAAAAACAATAATAATTTATTTATAACTATATTATTAAACTGGAAGAGTGACATACATGCCTTGTGATGTATTATTCTTTTGAACTAGTGAATTTAACGTTATTTTGTATAAAATATTGTGAATTTATATCTCTTTTAGTGTATAGGGTTCTTAAAAAAGGTAACTGAAAAATAAATACATAAACACCTCCAATTTTATAGAATTAATTTGTTCTTTCAACCATGTATTCTCAAATCAGATTCCACCATAGATTTATAACACCTTACATGTTATAAATAACTAAAAAAATATTATTTTGTTATAATAATTAAATAAAAAATATAACTTTTCCATTATCATAATCCATTTCTTGAAAATTAGTTGACTAATAGGTCCACTGAAAGTAAGTTAAATTTTTACAAAGAGACAACATAAATTTATTCCATTATTTGGTTTTTTGGGAGATTATTATAGTCTTGTTTATTGTTCGTAGATATATATAGCATTTATATAATGGTTTTCACTCTTTCAAGAATCATATTTTTAATAATTGTTGAAATAACCACCAAATTTTCAATCACAGACATTATAAAATGCTTCATTATTGAATAATAATTAAATCAAACTAAAAAGGATAGTATATGAATTATGCCTAAAAATCAGAGTAATAGATCATGTATTATGAAATATATGACCCATGTTATCCTAAATTGATATTTTTTTGTTTAAAAAACATTAATTTATGTCCATTACTGATTATATTTCGTTTATTATTTTTGTTTTTAACTTCATTCCATATATTCGTTATATTGGACCATTATGGGAATATAAATGTACCAATGATTATTCCACTAGAGTTTAAAAAAGTTGTGCCGTTAGGACCACTTTTCCACTATATAAAATCATATTAATAACCAAAAACTTTGTTTCGGGGTATTACCCTTAGGGAAATAAGAGTTAGATTATATATAAACTTATTTATATTCATATAGGGATATCATTTCTAGAAAAAACACATACTCGATATTTTTTGTAATTTTCTTATTTATAATATTTATCCAAATCACTAGTGTTTTACAAATTATTTTCTATTCCATTTCCCAAAAAATACATAAAACTCACCTTAATATCAATTAATGGACTCATTTATTCACAGTAATATCCAGTAATCAAATAATACATTACATTTATTTTTTCATAAAATTAGAATGATTTAGATTAACAAACGTATGATATATATATATATATATCATTTCATTAAATTAAACATTTCATCAAAAAATACCGTAGAACCCTATATCCCAAAGTCTTAGTGTCCTTGATTATGAGATATAATATATTCTTAAATTATACCATATATTCAATATTTTCATCGACCTTATTAACAAATGGTATCCTTTAGGGATTTTGTATATAATACCATTTTTGTCCTTTGGAATTGAAAGATAAAAATAATGATATAAAATGATTAACAAGATTAAATGTAAGAGAATATAAGGAAAGATCATATATATGAATTATAACAAATTTGTTGGATTGGAACATTACTAAGGAAAATAATAATATAATTATACCCAAAAATAAATAGATAATAAAAACAAGTCCTTGAATAACTGTTTCATAATAGAAAATGAATTTTGTAAAAGGAGTGTAAAATATGATTAAATAATATGTGATCATAACATTTGCATGATTCAGGACATAATAACATGAAAACAAATATTTGAATAAAACATGATTCAACGCTACCACTGAGACATTATTCACCTAATGGGTATGGATAATCACATTCATGAAATAATTTATTATTGGGATAACATTCAAAGTACCTTTTTAGGTTAGGATAACAACACTCATACGCCAACCTTTTTGGCATATGTAAACCAACCATATACCACTACCATTGATGCTAATTATATCACCTATGTTCCAGAACATTTTGGGAATACATTAATCATATATATACTAAACCCATTTGGGATTATTCTAACAACCCATATCTCAAGGAATATTGGTCTTATGAAAAAACCCCTTATATACCACTACTGTATCTAGATATATTTAAAACAATAAACTATGAATTTAATGGAAATAGCAAACCCACCCATCACCTAACTATAACGGCTTCATATATTACCCCATAAATTTTTATCACCTAATGTTATGAATGGTTTTTCATTCAAAAGTTAATGAAGATGAACTAATTTATAATCTGAATTTACAAACAAATCAAATTAAATAGTTGTCTAAATATAATTAACATTTTTAAGATAAAAATACAAAAGATATTACAATAGATAAATTATAATTATTCACCCATAGGAGGACCATTTGTGTAATTTTGAATTTGAGGTATATTTACTTTTTTTACAAGAAAAATAGAAAAATCTTCTTCAATATGTCTTCCTTGGGAAGAATAGTTTTCTAGATAAATTCAATCACTTAAAAATCATTGTAAGATCTACCCTAACTAAATCAATAGCCACGACTGTCTATTTTTTTCAATATCCATAGGTTTTAAAAATATTTTTAGGTATTATGTAATTTGATGCGGGGAATATATAAATTTTTAATTTTTAGAAAATAATATGTATTGATTATTACATGAAAAATAGTAATTTCTATTTCCATAATAATTACATTCTAAAATATAATTTAATTAAATATTAATGGGATTAATTTATTCAAATGTATTGAATTTTTTAATTGATATCAAACATGTAACTAATCAAAATATTTATGAATAAAATAATAAAATTATAAAATATACCTTTTCAAATAGTTATACATTTTGTATAAATTTTTTATTTTAATAAATAAAAACAATTAATAGTGATTAATGTGAAATATATTAGAAAATAATTTACGCTTTATCTATATACATTCACTATGAATGTAATATGAATAAATATTTTTTATCATTTATAAATTCATTTTCATTAAAAAATTATTTTCTGTTATGTGTTATTTTATAAAAATTAATTTCTTCCACTTATATAAAGATTAATAAATAATATGGATTTCATAAAAGAAATCATCTTATATAAATAAGATAAAATGTTAATTTTCATATTTTTTACATAAAAAGTAATTTAATACAAAAAACATAAGTTTCCATGGAAAGAATTCATTTTCAAAGAATCTCCCTTTTTAACCATAAAGTAATTATATAATAATAAATTTAATTATCAATATTAAATTATTAATATTATATTATATTTAAATTAATAAACAAATATATTAACCCATATTAAATTAGAATTCCAATGGTTATAATAATAAGAATAATTAATAATTAATATGTTATTATTAAAATTGTATTATATATATATAATATTAATTAACGTATTATATAATTTTAACATAATATGAAATCTAATAATATTTTATATAGTAAAAATTTAAAATAATAATATATAAATTAGTTATGGAAGAACATATTAAATATTGAGTAAAAATATAATTTACATGGTAAATATTTATATAAATTTAAAGGGTACAAATGATGTATTCTACTAATGAATGAATTTCACTAAACCAATTTGACACATTTAAATTCTAGAAGACCATTTTTATATAATAATATTAATTATGTATGTATCACATACATTTTTCACCCAAACCACATCACTCAAATACGATTCCATATTTATCATTTATAAAACATTGTTTTCTATTTAAATTTCCCAATTATTCACTAATAAAATGATCTCACTTCCTCTGACTTCATGATATATTTTTCATTCAATGTTATATAGAACATCTTCTTAAATTACCACAACAATATCAGTAATCAATTTTTTTAAACCCATAACCATACATATTGCTTCAAATTCCTCTGTTTAGAACTGGTAATTTACGAGAATATTCCATCACTTAATGCAAATAGACATTGTTTGAAAATGTAAGAATCCATGGTAAGGGTTTTTATATCTCAATTTTGATTCATTGATAAATATTCTATTCTAAATTTTTTCCTATTTCATGGTGAATATACTATTATAAAAATTTGTTTTATAATAAATTTTGTGACATTAATGTGGACTATAAATCATTTTCATGTTCTCTCCTTCTATAATGTCCCTGTCCTCTCCGACCCATTCCTTTGTCGAAAAGAAGGTCATGAAGTGTTCTAGAGGGTAAAATGATCTTTTCCCACACTTTTCAGAATTTTGTAACTACACGTCGTGTAGTGTGAGTACACACTGTGTACCACCCTACCAGGTATACCCCATGTTGAAGCTGTGTCCATGCCGCAGGAATTAAATGAGTACATGCCACATAGCACATACTACACATCGTGTAGTTCCTCCCCATGTACGTGTTACCCTCAAACCGCGTGTTGACCAGTCAACGGTCGTGTTCCCTATTGAAGCCCTGTCCATTCTGCATTAAATAAATGAGTACACACCATGTAGTCAAAACTACACGCCGTGTAGTTCTTCCCCGCATACGGGTTACCCTCAAACTTTGCGTTGACTGGTCAATGGCCGTGTGCTGTGTTGAATGTCGTGATGGAGGCCGCGTGGTGACCATGTGAAATGCCCTAGTACATTTCGTGTACTAGGAAGTACACTCCATATACTTTAGTTTTTATCTTCTATAAAAGGAGGGGGCCTCTCATCCTATTCAGACCATTCCTCTCCTCCCCATTCCTTCGAGCAGAGCTCTCCCAAGAGACTCCAAAGCCCCTTTCTACCATAACTTCCTCATCCGAGATCCATATTACAATCTTTCCACAGCCACGATATCGTAACGACGAGGTGGAACATCTGAGCATGGATCTATTTCCTTCCCTTTGGCCTTTCCTTCCCAGATTCCACCTGAGAAGGTTTTTTCTGGGTTTTGTCTGAAGCGACGGACGCCGACAGAAAACTTCTAAAGTTGATCCGGGGGAGCATTGTGATCAGAACCTGTTGAGGTAGGGATCTTACCTTTATCTCTCTCTTTTGTGAATCATGCGGTGTGGGTATCCTCTTCTTTTCATGAGATATGGTTGAACCAATAAATATAGATAATAACTGGTTAAAGAACAGAGATGGGGAAGTTGTTATGTTTATCTTTTTTTATCCTATTGTTATGTTGTGAATTGAATTGGTTTATGCCTAATAAAAATCACGGTCGTTGGGGGCCTTTGTTTGTTCAATTAAATGTTTCCCTATTTTCTAGACATTTTGAGGATAAAAACATTGTGGAATTTGGAAATTGGTTAATCACGTAAAGTTGGATGATTAAAATATGGAACCCTTGTGTGATCACCCCAGTTGAAAAAAATGGAATAATGAACATGTGTGCATTGGCTTGGTTACGTGGTTTGTGAAAGGGGGAGGCTGAATCCTGGGTTATTATGAATATGGTAGATAACAGGGCTGCATTAAATAATATTAAAGGTGCAATGATGTGGCAGGAGCCTTGTTTTGTGATATGGTTCTGGGGATGTGGTTATAATGGAAACAGGGCTGCAGTAATGGGTTGTGATGTTAAAAGAAATTGGAAAGTTGATAAATGAACTATGGGGAATGATAATTAATTAAACCCAGGAACAATCAATGGGGGATGATTGATGATAAAAAGGTTGGTTGTGTGTTTCTTGTGTTCTATCTAACATGATTTTTGGTTGATAGGGATATGTTTTACGAACTATGGTTATGGTTGGTGGTGGTTAATTGCCCAGTAGTTAAGGAACTAATAAAATAATTCATTTGAAACATGAATACCTAACTGTGGTTGGGATTGTTTGTTTTATGCATGCTTCGTAATAGTAGTACCAAGGTACATGCTCAGTTTCTCTATTTAGATGCTATAGGTTGGGTTGTGTGTTTGGTATACATATATATGTATTTGTATCTTTGTGTTTTTTCGCATCCCACTGATGTTTAGCACTTCGTGCCGAACACTCCCATTTCATGGGAGAGGGTGTTTTCCCCTTAGTTACAAGCTCAATCCTACTCCTTCTTCCAGAGAATGTGATGGCTTGAGGTGACCTTACACCCAAGACTCTTCGGGTAGGTTTTGTTTGGGGTGATTTTAGCTCAAGACTCTTCGTGCGGGTTTACTGTTCCCAATAATCCTTGGGATGAGGCCCAGGTGTGTTCGGGCAGGGATGTTACTGTGGTTTGTGAGGCCCAGGTGTGTGCGATCGGGATATGTGGTTGTGAGGCCCAGGTGTGTGCAGGCATGATATGTGATTGTGGGGCCCAGGTGTTTGTGGGCGGGATATGTGGTTGTGAGGCCCAGGTTTGTGCAGGCGGGAGGAGTGTGGTAGCGTCAGGACGTTCGTCGTTAGGAAGAGCAGCTAACTAGTGGGAAATCTTATAGGGCACCCAATACTCTTCTTCTTATATTCTACTACATGTTGTTTTGTGGTGTTGGTGAGTGTGGCTGGTTAGGTTGGGTAGATAGAATTCCTTGCTAGGTTTTGGTTTCTTCTGTTGTTCTCATGGGACATTAAGATGTCTCCCGACCTGTGTATGGGAGATTTAGGTTTCCCTACTGAGTATACTTGTATTCTCACCCTACGTTTACTTTCAGGTTTCTAGGAGGACTACCAGGGCTGTGCGTGACCCTACTAATCGGGACAGTTGGAGTTGTTGCAGTTTGTTGTACTCTTGTTTCTTTTGGTATTTTACTTTTGATCATTCTTGTACTTGTACCTTGTTTCAAAATTATTTAAACATGCATGACGTGTTGGTTTTGGTTTATTTTCATTTACATGATCCTTTTTCTTTTGTTGTTTGACTCATCCTATTTCCTGATCTTAAATAATAAAAAGGGTAATGCACCCATATTTTTGAAAACTCATACCCTTGGTGATATTCGTCAATCCAGGGCCTACTAGAGGTAGAAATTGGGGGTCATTATCTCCCTTTCACCTTTACCAGCTCAGGAGGGGAATCTTTGGTGGGAGGGGGTCATGACAGAATGGTATCAAAGGTGATGTATGAGAGATAGGATATAGTCTGGAGGTAGGCACAGTGAGGATTGCGTGGGATGGTTGGGCAATAGTTTAGGTTGATCTTGGTGTGTGACATAGACGAGGGAGGACCGACTAGGACACGAGATTTTAAGGCCCCCTGTGATCTGATGCAAGGACTCTGAGTCTACCAAATGACCAAGTGATACTACATTAATTGTAAGGTAGAGACCCTATGGAAGGTACATTCATCATCATGATTGTGTTTTTCTTGATTTGGGTGTTCTGGGAAAGAAATTTAAATAAAATGATAAAATGAAACCTTGATAAATTTCCTTTCTACATGGTCTTAGGTGATCTTTGTTTACTGTAAATCTATAGATCCTAGACGTCATCTCCGGGTGACTCAGATAGCCGAGACCCAGTAGATTCAGGCAGTCTATCAGTTGAGTATTGACCGAGAGGAGGAAAATGATCAGTGGAAGAAGAATATCCATTATTTCAAGCGAAAAACCCTCAAGAAGTATGATGGTAGTACTTCAGATATGGAGACATAGGGGTGTATTGAGGAGCTAGGGATCGCTTTTACATTGATCTTTACTCTGAGGGAGTACTGGGTTCCCCTAGCAGTTAGTCAGCTGAGAGGTGTGGCGCATCATTGGTGGACGCTCTACTGCGGGGAGAGGTCAGAGGCAGAGGTTCTGTGGGATGACATTGAGAAGGAGTTCCCAGAGGAATTCCTTTCTTCCATTATCAAAGTGGAGAAGTGACAGAAGTTACAATCCCTCCAAAAATGGAGTATGTCAGTATGAGAGTTGGGGATCAATTTTAAAGGTCTCTTACGCTTTTCTCTGGATCAGTTTCTAGATGAGGAGTCTCGGGTGAGACGTTTGGAGGAGGCTCTTCGTCCTTCTCTCTAGTATGCTGTTACCCCCTTCACCCTTCCAAGGTACATGGTAGTACAGAAGAAGGAATGGGTTTTAGAGAGGATGCACTCACAGGGAGGTGCACTATGGGAGGGGATCCTACCGGGTTCGTCGAAGGGGAAGGTAGTCAGCAGCAGGTATACTATGATAGGACCTTGCAGATTCAGGCCAGTAGAGAGCATGCCCCATCAGATCCAGTTCAGATCATCAGGTCATCGTCCCTTTTTCATGAGCCCAGGAACGAAGTGTTTCTCTTGTGGTGTTTTTGGGCACATTCAGATTCAATACCCGACTCGGGCTCTGTACGGTAGAGGTGGGAAGGTTCAGCGCCCGCCTCAGCAGCACCAGTTTCCAATGAAGCCCATCTAGTAGCAGCATGACCCTACTCCTCTGAAGGCAGACCTTGCAGGAGTAGGCCAACCTCAGGGTTCTCCTTAGGGACCTCTACCAGGGCATGGTCGGGGAGGTGGTCGACATCCGAGAGGCAGAGGAGCTGGGCGTGGACAGTTGCGTGCAGCAGAGTTGGTAGCTCCAACAGGACCAGAGGTGGTACGAGGTACGATTTGTTTGTTCAGCTCTCTCTTTGCTTCTTTGTTCATTTTGGGAGATTCACACTCCTTTGATGCACTCAGTCTAGCCCATGCCTTGGGTCTAGACATAGAGAGTCTTTCTGTACCCCTGGTGCTAAGTACACTAGTTGGAGGTCCGGCCATCGTATCTTATGTTTGTCGGGGATGTGAGCTGACATTGGGACCACATCGATCTAGTGGGGGTATTCTTTTACTACAGATGCAGCCATACGATGTCATACAAGGCATCAACAAGCTATTTTCAATTAGTGTCGTTATCGACTTCTTCCAAAGAAGAGTCATGTTCTCCGACGTGGATGAGCCGTGTGTAGCATTTATTGTTGAGAGGAGCTATCAGGTGTGAATCCGAAATGGGAATCCTCTCATTTCTTTGTTAGGTGGGTTATCAGTGGTTTTAGAAGAAACAGAGATATCGGATGTCCCAGAGGTTTTTGGGGAGTTCCTCGATGTTTTTCCCATGGATGTTGGGACTCTACCCCTGACATGACATTGAGTTCAGGATAGACTTACAGCCTGGTGGTCATCTGATTTCGATGGCCCCTTATCGGATGGCACCATTGGAGTTGTGGGATTTGTGGATTTAGATTGACGATCTGATGGAGAAGGGTTTTGTTCGACCCATCATGTCTCCATGGGGTGCTCCAGTTTTGATCGTGAAGAAGGCAGATGATGGTCTCAGGCTATGCATAGACTACCGAAGGTTAAATCAGGTGACAGTCAAGAACAGTTACCCCCTTCCAAGGATAGATGATCACTTCGACCAACTGAGGGGAAAAGGTTGGTTTTCTAGGATTGATCTATGATCTGGACATCATCGGCTGAGGGTAAAGGATAGTGAAATATCGAAGACGGATTTCAGTTACAAGTATGGGAACATCGAGTTTTTAGTGATGCCATTTGGTGTTATGAATGCACTAGCTGCATTCATGGGACTTATGAAAATTGTCTTCAGAGAGTTTCTGAACCGGTTCGTCATTGTGTTTATCGATGACATCTTGATCTACTCAACATCAGTGGAGGAGCACATTGATCATCATAGGTCAGTCTTGGAAGTCATTTGACACCACCAGTTTTATGGGAAATTGTCAAAGTGTAAGTTCTTGATTCATGAAGTACACTTCCTTGGGCATGTGGTGTCTCAGCATGGAGTGTAATTGGACCCATTGAATATAGAGGCAATTGTATCATGGGACGCACCCAAGAGAATGGCAGAAGTTCATAGTTTCCTAGGGTTGGGAATTTATTATTGAAGGTTCATCTTGGACTTCTCTTGAGTTGCTGCTCCAATGACAGCTTTGACTAAGAAGAACCAGGTCTTCCAATGGAGCGAGCAGTGCCAGAAATCTTTCGACAACCTAAAGGTGAAGTTGGTTAGTGCTCCAGTACATAGATTGCAAGAGGAAGGGTTGTTTTATGAGGTATTTTGTGATCCTTCTATCCTTGGGTTGGGGTGCGTACTGATGCAGAAGAAGAGTGTGATCTGTTATGGGTCTAGGTAGTTGCACCCTCATAAGCATAATTATGCCACCCATGACCTAGATCTTGTAGTAGTAGTGTTCACACTGAAGTTGGGGTGACATTACCTCTTCGGTGAGCGCTTTGTGGTCTTCTTAGTTCACAAGAGCTTGTGTTATATCTTCTCCCAGTGTGACCTAGACTTACGACAGCGGAGATGGGTCATGTTTTTCAAGAATATGACTTTGAGATCTTTTACAATAATGGTAAGGGGAACATTGTGGCTGATGACCTAAGCTGGAAGTCGCATAAGGAAGTTTTTTGGGAATCTGCTGATGCTTGGAAAGCGATGGGAGAGTTGGCTGCTTTTCACTTGGATGCAAGGGTAGAGGGTGTAAGTGGCTGTTTGTTTTAGATGACAGTACCGTCCTCCTTGTTGCAGCAGGTGGAAGAGTCTTAGTGGGGAGACTCGGAGGTGAATGTAATGTTGGATCATGTCGATCAGTGGAACACTCTAGAAGGATTGTCAGAGTATAGCCGACATGAGATGCTTTTTCCTGGAATTTTGTTTGTTCCAGAGGTGATGCGTGAAGGAGTTCTCCATGAGTTCCATAGCTCATCCTTGGCGGTGCATCTGGGAGTTTCAAAAATGTACCGAGGCTTGAGTAATCAGTTTTGGTGGCCCGGGGTGAAACATGTAGTGGAATATTTTGTGGCTAAGTTCCTAGTGTGTCACCATGTAATGGCTGAACAACGTGTTCCCAGTGGATTGTTGTATTATTTAGATGTCCCTGAGTGGAATGGGGATGACATCTCAATGGACTTTGTCACACGACTACCCAGAGCTCAGGCTGGTTATGATGTTATCTGGGTAGTGGTGGATCAACTGATGAAATCTGCTCACTTCTTAGCAATTAAGGAGTTGGGCCCGATGAGTACCATAACACAGAGGTACAAAGATGAGGTGGTGCATTTTCATGGAGTTTCAAAGACTACCGTCTCATATCGGGATAATTGGTTTACCTCACAAGTCTGGAGGGGGTTACAACAAACTTTTGGCAACCAGCTACGCCTTAGCACTGCTTTCCACCCCTACACTAATGGGTAGATAGAGAGGAGTATCCAGACGTAGGAGGACATGTTGCAGGCATGCGTTTTAGATTTCATAGAATCATAGGTGCGACACTTTCCTTTAGTAGAGTTTGCCTACAACAATAGCTTCCACTCTACAATTGGCATGAAACTATTTGAGGCATTGTATGGAAGACCATTTAGTTCACCGATTTCCAGGGAAAAGGTTGGTGAGACAGGTGCTATTGGCACAGAGGTAGTACAGAAAACCATAGAGAAAGTTCATCTTGTGCATGAGAGGATGAAATCGGATCAGGACTGATAGAAGTATAATGATGATCATCTGAGGATTCCCTTGGAGTTTGAGGTGGGAGATCATGTGTTATTGAATGTTTCCCCTCAATGGGGGAAACACAGGTTTGGGAAGGGGAGTAAGCACTCCCCAAGGTTCATCGGCCCTTTCGAGGTGTTGAGGTGAGTCAGTGAGGTGGCATATCAGCCAGCCCTTCCACCTCAGTTAGAGTAGGTTCATGGCGTCTTCAACGTCTCCCATCTTCCTTGGTACTTACACGATGACTCTCACGTTATCGAATAGGGAGTGTTAGATATGGGAGATTATGCGATCTTTGAGGAATGACCAGTCAGAATCGAGGATCGTAAATAGAAGGTTCTCTGTGGATGAACCATCGCCTTGGTTCGTTTTTTGTGGAGGCATGGCGGCCTTGAGGAGAGAACTTGGGAGCGGGAGGCCCATCTACATGCTCAGTACCTAGAGTTGTTTTGATTTGTGTTTTGTTTTTTTCTTCTATGCTTTGTTTTGATGTTATACTCTATACCATTGATATATGGAATGATTTTCATGTTAGTTGTGAGATGTTTTTTTTCCTTGTTCTCGGGAAGTGTGTAACGTGCCCGGATGTGTGGGGAAAGGGGAAAACCTGGTCCTTAATTGAGAGGCATTAATGCAGATGCGATAAAACCCATGCGAGCGAGTTAGTGCCTTCTAAAGCGAATGTTATCTCGACATGGGACAAAGAATTCCCCAAGCCATGTGTTCGGGCAGTGTGTTGGTTGTATAATGTTGGGGGTAGTGTAAGTTGAAAAATCATAATATATGGAAGTGGGAAGACCCAATTCTCAATCGAGACACATTAATGCGCATGCGATTAAAACCATGTAGGAGAGTCAGTGCTGCCTAAAGAGGATAATATCTCGACACATGGGAAGGAAATCCTAACACATATGATTAGGGTTGTTGGTTGGGTTCCTGTTATAATGAGATTCCTAAGAGGTATCTTGCTGGGTTCCTGTGGGTTGGTTTTTGAATTTTCAGGGATGATAATATTTTAAGAGGAATCTAATGTAATGTTCCATAACTCTCCGGCCAATTCCATTGTCAAAAAGAAGGTTATGAAGTGTTTTGGATGGTAGAATGGACTTTTCCCACACTTTTCAGAATTTTTTAACAACACACTTTGTAGTGTGAGTACACGCCGTGTACCACCCTACCAGGTATACCCCGTGTTGAAGTCATGTCCTTGCTAGGTGAAATAAATGATTACATGCCTTGTAGCCCATATTACATGTCGTGTAGTTCCTCCATGCGTACGCGTTACCCTCAAACCGTGTGTTGACCAATCAGCGATCGTGTACTGTGTTGAAGTTGTGTCCTTACTACATGAAATAAATGAGTACACACCGTGTAGCCCATACTACATGTTGTGTAGTTGCTCCCCACATATGCGTTTCCCTGAAACCGCGTGTTGACTAGTCAATGGTTGTGTGCCGCATTGAATGCTGTGTTGGAAGCCACGTGGTGACCATGTGAAATGTCCTAGTACACTCTGTGTACTAGGAAGTACACGCCATATACTTTAGTTTTTCTCGCCAATAAAAGGCGGGGGACTCTCCTATTTTTCAGACTATTCCTCTCTTCCCCATTCCTTCGAGCAGAGCTCTCCCGAGCGACTCCAAAGATCCTTTCTTCCATTACTTATTCGTCCGAGATCTAATTTACGATCCATCAGTGGCCATGAGATCGTAACGATGAGGTGGAAATTTTGAGCTTAGATCTTTTGCTTTCCCATTTGCAATTCTTTCCCAGCTTCCACCCGAGGAGGTTTTTTCCGGGTTTTGTCAGAAGCGACGGACACCGACAGACGTCTTCTAATGCAGATCTGGGGGAGTATTGTGATCAAAACCTGTTGAGGTAGGGATCTTACCTTCATCTCCCTCTTTTGTGCATCATGCGCGGTGTGTATCGTCTTGTTTTCGTGAGGTACAATTGAGCAAATAAATAAAGATAATTACTAGTTAAAGAAAGGGAATGAGGAAGTTGTTATGTTTGACTTTGTTTATCCTATTGTTATTTTGTTAATTTAATAGGCTTATGCCTATTGAAAATCACGGTCGTTGGGGGACTTTTCTTGCACAATAAATTTTTTCCCTATCTTTCTAGACTATTTTTTGGATTGAAACTCTGTGGAATGGGAAAATTGGTTAATCACGTAATGTTGGGTGATTAAAATCTGGAACCCTTGATGTGATCACCCCGGTTGAAAAAAATGGAATAATGAACATGTAGGTATTGGCTTTGTTATGTGGTGTGTGAAAGGGGGAGGGTGAATCCTGGGTTTTTACAAATAAGGTAGACAACGAGGTTGTGGTGAAAAATATTAAAGGGGAAATTATGTGGCACAATCCTTGTATTGTGATACATTTGTGGAGATGTGGTTACAATGGGACCAGGACTACAGTAATGGGTTGTGATGTTAAAAGAACGTGGAAAGTTGATTAATGACCTACGGGGAACGATAATGGATAAAATGCGGGAACAATCAATGGGGATTGATTGATGATCAAAAAGTTGGTATTGTGTTTCTTCTGTTCTATATAACTTGATTTGTGGTTGGAAGAGATATGTTTTAAGAATGATTGTTATGGTCGGTTGTGGTTAATTCCCAGTAATTAAGGATCTAATAAACTAATTCCATTGAATCATGAAAACCTAAATGGGGTTGGGATTGTTTGTTGAATGCAGGCTTCGTAATAGTGGTACTAAGGCACGTGCTGAGTTTCTCGGTTTAGAAGCCAAAGGTTGGGCGGTGTGTTTGGTATACCTATATGTATTTGTATATTTGTGTTTTTTCATACCCCACCCATGTTGAGAACTTAGTGTTGAACACTACCATTTCATGGGAGAGGGTGTTTTCCCCTTAGTTACTAGCACCATCCTGCTCCTTCCATAGGATTTGATGGCTTGAGGCGGCCTTTCACCGAAGACTCTTAAGGTAGGATTCGTTTGGGGTGGTTTTAGCCCAAGACCCTTCGGGCGGGTTTACTGTTCCCAATAAACTTCAGGATGTGGCCCAGGTGTGTTTAGGCAGGGATGTGATTGTGGTTTGTGAGGCCCAGGTGTGTGGGAGGGATATGTGGTTGTGAGGTCCATGTGTGTGCGTGTGGGATATGTGGTTGTGAGGCCTAGGTGTGTGTGGGTGGGATATGTGGTTGTGAGGCCCAGGTGTGTTTGTTCGGGAAGAGTCTGGTAGTGTTAGGACGTTCATCGTTAGGAAGAGAAGCTAACTAGTGGGAAATGGTGCGGGGCACCCAATACTCTTGTTCTTATATAATACTACCTATTGTTTTGTGTTTTTGGTGAGTGTGGCTGGTGAGGTTGGGTGGATAGAATTCCTTTCAAGGTTTTGGTTTCTTCAGTTGTTCTCATGGGACATTAGGATGTCTTCGCACCTATGCACAAGAGTTTTAGGTTTCCCTACTGAGTATACTTGTATGATCACCCTACGTTTACTTTCTGTTTCCGGGAGGACTACCAGGGCCATGCGAGACACTACTAATCAGGACAATTGGATTTTTTGCAGTTTGATGTACTCTTGTTTCTTTTGGTATTGTACTTTTGATCTTTCTTGTACTTTTACCTTGTTTTATAATTGTTTAATCATGCAAGAGGGGTTGGTTTGGGTTTATTTTCATTTAATTGTTCCTTTTTCTTTTGTAGTTTGACTCATCCTATTTCCCAATCATAAATAATAAAAGGGTAATGCCTCCCATAATTTTAAAAACTCCTACCCTTGGTGCTATTTTCCACTCCAGGGCCTACTAGAGGTGGGACTCGGGGGGGCATTATCTCCCTTCCACCATTGATAGCTTAGGTGGGGCATCTTTGGTGGGAGGGGGTCATGACACATTCAAATAAATTTTATTGAAAAACTACAAATGATGTGATGGGTTTTTTATCAATAAACATTTCATTGAGACATATTTTTTCCACATGATTATGTTATTTTATGTATATTATATAACTATCTTTATTTATTTCATATTAAACTTATAATTTCATTATATGAAATTAAATTTTCAAACCATTTCATTGATTTTTGTTCTTTATTGAAAAATATTTTTGTTATGATAAATTTCCAACATATCTAATGATATCATACTCTTCAAGGCCTATATTATTTATTTCAAAATTATATTTCTTCTGTTAGGAAATTATTTCATTCATGTATTTTTACCCTTGTACTAGTCATAATATTTTTAGTCGTGTATTATATTATTCTAATTGTGGGATGTGTTCACCACCATTGTTGCTGATTTGGGATCCCAGATAAGAATAAATTAATGTGATGTTGAATCTTACATTAATTATTCATTACATGGAGTGTGTCATATGTCCTTTTCTCCCCTAAATTCAAATAATTTTTTTTTAAATCCAATATATAACAATAAATTGTAATCGAAAAATGAAAATTATTCAACTTTAGTATATATTTTTGTGGCTACCTACCATTTGTATTGATGATGATGTTTGGAATTTTGGTAATATGTAAATTTCGTCATCATTAAATTATATTAATGTATCTTATATACATGGAAAAATACATGTAAGATAAAAAACAAAATTTATCCCTCAGTTTCCATTAGAAAATTGTGTTTAGTGGGTCTGGAATCTAATAGTGATTTCACAAGAATCATTTTCTTGTTACAAAAGGAATCTCACATTAGTTTTATTGGAAAATAAATAGTCATCACTTAATGGAAATTATCCTTGTCACATTTATATTCTTGGGATTATCACATAAAGAATTATTTTATCACTACAATGGTTCAAAACTTCTGATTATCAATTATAAAATAGATAGATATTTTATAATGCTATCACATGGTATTATTGTTTTTATCATATAAGGAATATGATTCTCATCACATGAAGTGGAATCTTGGGTTCATGACCTATGTAGATTTTGATGGTATCTTTTTCTCTTCATAAAACCATCTTAATCTCATCACATAATAAAAAACCCCATTATTGTAAACTAATTTATCTATTTTTGATATCTTATGTGACATAGATCAATGATCATAAATAACCCAAAATATATATTTCCTTAGTATAACTCTCTTAGAATGATTTAAAAAAGAAATTTACATAATAGAATAAATAATATAGTATACCATTACAAGATAATAATTATATCTGTTGGTATGCATAGTACTAACTGAATTATTAAAATAATGGTTTTCTGTTTATTATAAATAAAATCTGAATCATTTTAAAAAAATATCATTTTTTAAAAACCGTATATTTTATTATAAAGAGGTTATTCATGCCCAATAAAAATATTATAAAATATATTTTAACATTTTTTGAATGAAATAAAAATTAATTTTTAAATAAAATTAATCAAATTCATATTTTTGCGAATTTTTTTATATTTCTGAAAATTTTCATCTCGTGATGAAATGTTAAAAATAAAAAAAATTAATTGAAAATTGAATTTTCATTTAAATTATTTATAATGAAAAATAATATTTTTAATTAATTTAAAAGTAATATTTGATCAATTAATGATTTATTTATTCAATTTAGTTCATTTTTATCTTTTAAAACATGAATTTTCTAATCAATCAATTTAAACATTGTATCACTTTCTCTTTGATTGATAGTTTTCACATCACATTGTGGGATTAATTTTAAATAAATTTTATTTCGTTCTATGAATATGATTATAAATAATTTATTGTATATTTGGAATCATAAGAATTTTTTTATAGTACTGTTGAAATAATTTTTACAAAAACAAATTGTGAAAGTATTAAAAAAAATTAATTAATGGGGTTAAGGTAAAAATGCATTTGACAAATGTCAAAATAAAATGATATGCGTTTCAATGTAATAGAAACATTCTAAAATTATATTTCAGGGACATAATTCAACCCTATCATGTCTACGTCTTGATTATACTCTATTATTGACCCTTGTGTCATTTGATAAATCTAGGTACATCTTGTTATTTCTAAAAATTAAAAATGTTCTACAAACCTCACTTATAAAAAGACACTGCCTATCATCTACTGTTCACACAAAAAACTATGTTTTATCACTTAATACCTATCAAGATAACTTTTAATGATCCCTAATATCATCTTAATAGTCTTACATTTGAATGAAATCCTACCTAGAAAGGTATTTGTCCAATACTCTTGATGATACCTTAAGAAGATACGACATTATTCGACAACAATCATTAAATTATTCCTTGATATAACACTATAAATTATATTTAGACCATTATTATATAGTCATATTAGTATCATAAACATTACTTGATATTTTTATATTAATTTTGTTACCTAAACCATCTTTAAATCAATAAATTTTATTATGAAATCATCATTTGTGTGTACGGAGAACTATGTCTTCATGAAATGATATTATTCATTCTTCCATTATTCCCTCTCATGAAAAGTTTATATAAATAACATAAATCATATATATGATATTTATATCATAATAATACACCCTGATTCATTATATAATATATTCCTTTTTTAATGTTCTATTCTTTAGGGGACATAATAACGCCACTCATGTGTCTAACGGACTACCGCCTCACAATGAGACATGATTCTTCTTTCACAATCAATTTGCAAGAAAAGGTTAAAGGGTATTTCTATTTATTATATATTATATTCATGAAATAATTTTAATATTAATTTAGTACTTACTATTCACATAATATAATGTGTTTAATTTTATTTCATAGCATTTAACTCACATGATGATGATAACAACATTTGTGTATATGTGGACTACTCCCTTCAAGAACTAATGTGGCTTTATTCGGAAAACCACACAAAATGGAAAATATATATAGGAATATTTAATTAAATAATGTGTTATATATAACATTATTATAATTATAGAAGGATAAAATCTTACATATCACATTTCCACACAGATTGTTGAACTATAGAAATGTTACTCATGTGTGTGTATGTCCTTTCATCTCCATTATCATAACAGATTCATTTTTCAAAAACATATATCTTGATTGATCATAAATATAATGAATATATATATATATGAAATTTTTTTCATGATTATTATTTTGGATATAATTTATCTATATAATATTCAAAAAAACTAGAACATTCAAAAATAAACAATGAATGAGAAAATAAGGAAAGTGAAATCTGAAACAATAAAAATAAATAAGGATATTTATTGAATGTATGATATGATGTTATAAAAAATCATATATGATTTCATAAATATTAAATTTTTAATTTTTTTTAAAATATGTTAAAACCACTATACATGACACTAAATCACATTCAATGTAAAGGGTGTGTGATGTAAAGTATTTCTTAATTGAATTCCCATTAATTGGATTAAACATTAATTTAAACTATTATGTAATGATAATATTAATATCAAAAATAAATTTACAATTTATATTTTACTCCCATAGGGTTTTTGTGGATTTAAATTTTATACATATAATAAATTCATTTATTAATACCCACTTCAATGATATGGTCTTTGATAATGTCTTCATATAAATTCCCATTTATTGAGGCATTTTGTAATGGTATTCCCCCAATTTATTTTATATTTTTTATTTAATTACTATTTTATATTTAATATCATTAATACATTAAAGTAAAAGTTATTTTTTTTAAATTTTATTATATCATCAAAAGGTTTTTGACTAAAAGGATATAAAGTGTTAATAAACTCTATAACTCATTTTTCTTTCATTGGGATATATAGTTATTCATTTGCATTGAAATTATAACATTATTTGTGTACTTATTATTATCTTATTATTTATTTCTATTATCTAATGTGGATATAAATTCCATACACATAATCAATTAAATTATAAATAATGACATCAACATTGTAATGTTTCTAAAGGTTTATTTCAAAATGTTGTTTTTATCGGGATTGTTTATACTGGAATTTCCATTGATGAAAATTATTTTATTATTTTTTAATAAAACCATTATTATAATTATCATCTAGTTATTCATTTATTTCTTCTAGTAATAGTATGAATTTTTCAGCATTTGGCATATATCACAATAAATTAATTTTTTTAATAAAACAAGAGTTCTTTCTCTAATCATTGAAAAATTAGATTTCCACCAAAATTATTTTTTTATAAAATATTTTCAAAAAGAATTTAAATATTTATGAATGAATTATTAATTAAATTTTTTATATTTTAAAATTTTTATATTAATAAATGAATATTTGTGTCAAATTCACAAAAATTTCGCATTATTTTTATTGAAAAGTATAAGGAATATTTTATTTAATATGTAATACATTAATGGAATATCCATGCATAATTATTTATTTATTGTTTTACAACTTGATTTATCCATATCAAAAATTAATTTAATGGAAATTTATTTTCAAAAAAATTATTGTTATGATTTGTATTGAAATATTATTTTTAAAATGAAGGTTTTATTTTACTCAAGAATATATTTAATGATTTTTTATTTTATTTATATTTATCAATGACAACAACACATAATTCTTTTTGTAAGGGGTATATGTTGTATTTACAGAATCCATTTTATTCCTATAACGATTTTATTATCATTTTGAAAATGAAAGAATTTGAATTCATTATATTGATTATTTATTGTAGTAACTATCTTTCTCTGGAAATATGCATATTCATGTGATAATTGGACATTAGATTTCCCCCGTATAATATATATTAGTTATCATAGATATATTTATATTTTAAGCTATATAAAATTTATACATATCATTTCCTATATTGAATGTTGTTTTTTAATATATATATATATATAGTTTGTAAATCTTCATTCTTTACACAATACACATATTTGATGATATGGAACATTGTTCATGAATTAAATCAATTAATCGACATATGAAGAATGGATTGGAAAAGTAGAAATGGTTGGGGTGTAACAAACCAGGTAATGATAGAATAAGTGTTATCTAATTTTATTAATATATATAAATTATATTGTAATTTGCAATGAAATGTGTCAAAATTTTCCATAGCGTCTATAATAAACATAGTTTTATGATAAAAAAATGTATTTTCTAAAAATACAGTTTTATTACCTCTTAATGACACACAAGTTTCAAAACAAGATTTCCCAAGTTTTATATATTCTATTTGAAAAAATAAAAATAATATTTTAACTATTAATGTGAAAATTTACTATGGTTAATTAATTTTTATTTTTTTATAAGTATCAATTTTTGTTGCAGATTAAGAAATATTTAATTTTAATTGAAGAAAACATACATGTCTAAATACTTTATTGTGATAAGTTTTTTATTAGTTTTTTAAAAGTATAATTATCCAGATTTTATAAAATTTAGTTTAATTTATTTCAATATAATCATTTTCACATTTAATTTCGATATATCAACATTTCATAGAATTGAACTTTTTCGCTATAAAAACCAGTTTTCTCACCCTATTAATGCGATTAATTATAAATTAATCATATAAACTTATGTGTTTTGTGTTCAGAAAAATTGATTCTATATTATGTATAATAATTTTATGAGTTAATATATTGTCTTATTTTGTTTCTAGATAATATGAATAGTAAACATAGTAATTTTTTGTTACCATGGTTTAGGGTAAATCAGACAATTATAGGTAAAAATATATTATTATTATTATTATCGTATTTTCTTATAAATGTTCTAGTTTTATTTTATAAGGGATTTTATATGAAAATAATCCTTCTGGTGATTTTATTACCTCTTGAATCCATGTAGATGAATTTAATACCATAATAGTATTTGATTTTAAAGAAATGTCAATGATGTCATACTAATGGTTTTCAAAACATTACCATTTCTAAAATTTGATAACTAAGAAGATAAAGTCAACAATAAATTTTAATTTTAATGTTAAAAGCTATATATTCATCATATAAATTTATTTCTTTTCTAAAAATAAACAATTACCAAAATTTCGTTCTTAATAACGAATCCCTAAATTTTTAATTAATTTAAATATAAAACAAATGTTATTAAAAAATTTAAAATAAATATAATATGAGATAATTAACTTCATACACAAATTATTATATGATTTTATATGGTATTTATTTTTAATAATATTTTTTTGATGATAAATGCCGATGTTATATTTTTTAAAATTCATGTAATGAATAGTATTAAAATGGACATTAATGATAATTTAATGTAAATAATATTTTATTAAATGATATAAAATTAAAAAAAAATAATTTTTTAAAAATACTTAGGATAAGTCATAACATATCATAAATAATTTTTTTATTGTTATTTAGATTATTTGTTGTTATATTGTTTACCCTCAATTTGAAAATTAAATGATATCATTATAAGAGTTAATGGGGTTAAATAAAGATCAAAACAAAAACATAAGGATTAAAATAACATGTATACTTTTCATTGTGTAAATGGTTATAGACCCATTTTTATCATATATTCAAAATAAATAATTTCATATCTATTTTGACTCTGAAATAAATTTATATTACTTTAATATTTTGAATAATTTTAAGAGTTCCCCTCCCATATTTTATAAAAGGGAACCTTTTCTATTCTTCTTTTGACAAATAAAAACATATTTAGTATTTAATGGTTTTTCCTATAAAACATCATATATTCCTCAACCACATTATTTAGCTACTATTTTATTCATAAAACCATCATTAGTGTTCTTAAGGGGTCACACAAATGTGTTTATCAAAAAAATGTATCATTTTTTAATATTGAGTTTCTATTTATTTCTTCTTCCAACTACATAAAATATCATAATACCATGAAAAAATAATAATATAGTATCCTAAAAATAATTAGATTAAAAAATGTTGATATCATGTTAATATCATCATCTTAATTCATCTTCACATCCAAAAAATTAGAAAATAACATATTATATGTATGTATGGCATACAGTCCTCTCGCGGACCAATGTAATTCGTTTTCCATCACCATCCCACAAAATTCGTAACAAAGATAGAATTAAATTTTATATATGAAATTCATTACATATTTTTCATTATTGAATAAAACTATATCATATAAATTCTTACTTTTCCATGAATATAAAAATGATTACATCATTCATCTGTACGTGTGAACTATCACCTCCATGAGGCAATGTGTTTATTTTTCAACACCAATCATATGGATGATATATATAAGAATATTAAAATTATTAATATTATACTAATTATATTATTATGATTATGGGATGTTGAAAAATATATACCTTCATTTTATAATGATCATTGAAAAATGAAAACATTACTCATGCATGTGTATGACCTGTCGTCTTAATGATTATAACATAGTTTATTTTTCATAACCATATGTAGTTGTTTTATTTAAAATTATAATTTATGTATAAAATTATAATAATTTCATTTATATTATTCTAATTTTAATGGAATAATGACCACTTTAACTATATACATCATAAAAAAATCATTTTGAAATCAAATAACAAATCTTATCAAAACGTCAGACATGAACATAAATACTAATTTAATTGTGAGAACAAGATAATGAGTGATATAAAATGAATAATAAACTTTAAAAGTTAACAATTAAAGTAAATAATTATACATATTTTAATATTCATGAATATAATTATTTTATATGATGGGTCAGACACAAGGTAAGGGACTTTTTTTAAAACCCACATTTAAATATACCCTTTCAACTATTTAAAAAAAGGAATGTATTTTGAACAAAAGCGACATGATATGGATTTCTAGTTGGGATTATTTTTTGGGTCATGGGAATTATTTATGAGAATTTGTGTTCCCATTATAAACCAAGGATGGGTGAGCTCCTTATAGCTCTCCAAATGCATTGGGTACTGATAGGGAGTTAAATGATTGGGATTCTCCTAGGAGATTATATATATTTACTATAATGGGTATTATAAATGTTACTATGAAGGTTACTCTCTATATATTCATGAGTGATACTATAAATTATAGGGTAATATAGAAATTATTTTAGATCTTAACATTATTATTATTTTTTAAAATTTTATGTCATGAAACATATGATTTCATGGAGTATGCTAAAAATATTATGTTTTATGGGTGGAAAGTATACCATTGTGACTAAAAAAATTCATGGGTTTATAAGTATTCATTCAATAACAGTTTTTGTATTTCTATTTATTTTCCTTACAATGATTTATGTGCTCATATGATGTTTTAATGTAATTTTTCATAGGCTATAAGGATGGGTAAGATAAAGGTTCATGTAATGATAAATGATATGAATATTTTTCATGATAAAAGATTTTTTTTTTATTTTTAAATGTTTTCTATTTTGGGAAAATTGGATACTATTTTCTCAAAATCCACTTTTCATAAAATTGGGATGCTATGTTTTAATTATGACTTAATTATCTATAAATATAAACAAAAAATGAAACTAAATGTGAAATAAATTAATTGTTTTTACTAAATATCAATATTCTATATTATTTATTTATTTTTGTACTTTTAGTTGTTATTAGCAGTCATTTTAGTTATAATTTATTGTTAGGAAATTTTAATATTATATCCATAAATTATTTATACTTAATGGTTAATTTGAAATGATATATAATATAAAAATTACCATTTAACTTCATCTAAGATATATCTATTCAAATTTTTTTCGAACTATGAAAAATGGGATGTTATGGTGGGAAGGCATCAAGAGTAATACATCCTTCTAAATCAGCATCTTGAGATGATTGAATTAGAACGTGATATTTCATTTTTTATGGATTATTTGAAAAAGGATATAAATTTCTAGACAAACCACGCATGAGATTAGCTATATCAACCACAATAAAATATTTCTGTAGTGGAGAATTTTATGGGGAAACAACCTCCTAATTTCAGTTGATCTTCTTACATAGTTGTAGAAAAAGAATCAATCAAATACTAAGAAAATTATTCTTAATTACATGGGATGTTTAAAAAATAAAATGTTTATTATTCTTATTTACACTATTATAGGTGAATCAGACCATTTATTGTTGATGGTTATGAATATCAGGGATAGTGAGGAGATTGATTCTTCAGAATGGGATGAATTCAAAAGAAAATTATTGATAAATATTTGCCCAAGGGGATTTGACTGTTGTTGGAAACAAATTCTGTGAATTATGTCAATAAGATGATTCAGTGGATTCAGGAAAAGAGACTCACTTGGTAGTCAAAGAACACTTCAAATTTTTTCCATTATATTAATACTAAAATCAATCTTTTTTACTCTGGATTGAATCCAAATTAGCAAATACCATCAGCTTCTCATGAATTAAAAATTTACCAAAACATAGTTACCCATCCTTTTTTAAATTACAATAAAAAAATTATAAAGATAAAAAAATTATACTATTACACCAAGAGGATCAAGGGGTCTATTGTCTTGGGGAAATTAGGACCAAACATATAATTTACAACATCATGAATAAAAATTTATTTAATTTGTTCGTCTTTAGCTTCCTATTGGCATTTGACCTCTCCATAGACCATGTTGTCACCTGAGGATATACATCAAAATGGGGTGAGCGAAAATACTAGTAATAGGTTAGAGAAGAATTATATTACATTGGGTGAGCATAATCATAACATAATAATCAAAATCATGGGAGGAATCATTAATAAAATACTTGAAATGTTGCAATGCATAAAAATGAATCATTAGGTCTTAGTGGATATGTTCCACACATACATGTGAACACAGATATAATATTTTTAACACATCATTTCACATTAAGTCATTATATTCATCGCATTAACCAATGCATTGGAGCATTTTATTATTCTAGGTGAACTCGTATTATTAAAACATTTATATTTAGCTATATAATTCCTGGTGCACCCATCACATCATAACATTATCAATACCATGCATGCTGTGTGGAAAATATATCAAGAAAATGAACCTAACTAACCCATTTAAATGATTTTGTTTCACCTCATATGAACAAATCCATAAATATTTGGTTCTGAAAAGATAGTGGGAATACCATACATTATATAATAACCATCATACATAAATGAGAAATAAATGGTGTGCTTTTGAAAGGAGAGTAATTTTGGAAAACAATTTTTTTGTCATAATCTCTATATTAAGAAAAGAATATCCTATATAAGGTAATACAATTATTATCAAATTATTTTTAAGGAGTGACCATACCGAAAAAGGAGTGAAAGTCAGAGAACCCAAAGAATGAATGTTGGGTTCAAGAATTTCTCCTCACCTTGTATCTGGATGCTTTCATCCCTTTAAAGTACCGTATAACCTCATTAAACTGATTAATTTTAAATTAATGAACATTTTTTACATTTATTTTGTTCATTATGGTTTCAATAGGTTATGTTATGGGTTTTTGGATGAGTTATATAGTTTAAATCAACTATTTGGCAATGTTTGTTTTTATGGCTTGCTTGAACAGTTCACATGTACTCATAAATGGATGTTCGTGTAGAACATGGGTAAAAAAACTAATATAACATAATATTTATGATATTAGATGATTTTAAATGATCTTTTATTTAATTATGTTACATATCATGTGGATGAATCATTAGTTTAAATTTAATAATGAACATTTGGATTAATTCGTGTGATTTTTCGACCACAAAAACCTTGTTTTGTTTAATATTTTTCTTATATGTACATAATATAGTTTTGGAACATGAAATATGATATAATAAATATAATATAATCTGGTTTAACCATAAAAATGGTTTCATACCAGATATAAAGGCAATAACGGATAAAATAAAACATTTCATTCTTGAATGTGATAAATTAACAACCCACGAATATTGTTTTCTTATCTAAAATAAAAAGAAGATGAGGAGGGTGTTGGATAATATTATATCCCAATTGTATCATATAATTAAATTATATTTATTATAATAGAGTTAACATAAATTTAGGATGAGTATATGGGGTAGATATTAAGAGTAAGACAAGAAATTGAATGGAAATTAATAGAAAAGAGATAGAGAAAAATTTCCCCTTGAATCATCCTATTGAAATCCTCGTTAAGGGACATAGGCTTGGTATTTTGATGTGACTAGAAGCTCTTTAAATCTTGGTAGGGTCTAGGTAATATAATTGGACCGAGTTTAGAAATGTCTTGATGCTTTAGAGGTGTGAAGAAATGAGGGTGTGAGGGGTTGTATTTATGGTGGACGAGAAAGGGGATTTATCAATATTATATTCATTAATTTATTATTTCTCCACAAGACAAGGAAAAATGATTCTTCTATGACCAATAATTATAATTTTATATAGTTAATATAGAAAAATTGGGATTACATCAGCAGAACATCATACATGACTCTATAATTTGTGTATTTTTCATATTTTGTAAATTATGGTATTTCACTATTCCTAAATATTCAAGTAATTCGGAAAAATCCCAAAAATACCCCCGAACCACTTTTCGACGTGTATAACAAAAAATGAAGTGACTTTTTCAAAAATAATTTTCTAAATATGATTAATTTGATTTTAAATAAATTCATGATTTACATGAATGATACAATTTTCAAAACATTTATTTACTTTTAAAACAAATATGTACATCAAACTTTTACGTAAATACTACATATATACTATCATAGTTGAGTTTAATATTAATAATGGTATATTACTATCATATGGGTAACATTACTATGAAAAAGGTTATTTTACTATTCACAGAATATTTTGTTTAGTCTATTAAACTCCAAACATGTTACTGATCGCAACTACGTATGTAATATTTTCAAAATTCAACACACAGAAGTGGAAAGATTATGTTTAATGATCACATAGTGTTTAGTATCATGACATGTCATTGGGAATTATAATGTGATTATACTATGATGCATAACTATATGAAGATATTTCCTTTGACAAACATTGGGTCGTCACATTCGTTCCCCTTTATGAGAATTCGCCCTGGAAATTTCATTTTACACAGACAGGTGAGGGAACTTTTCATTTATCAACTCCTCCAGTTCCTGAGTAACTTATTCAAACATATGGTTCTTCCACAAAACATAGACAAGTTGAGTTGTCTTTTTTTATAGAAACTTATCTCTCTAGTTAGGAATATTTCATGGATACTCTTCATTTGTGATATCATCTTCCACTTGTACCACTGATGAGTTTCGTACTTGTGTGGGATCTGGTATGTATATCCTCAACAGTGATACGTGAAACACATCATGAATATGAGTCATATTCTATGAAAGTTCAGGCTCATAGGCCTTGAATCTTATGCGGCTGAGGATCTCAAAGGGGCTAATGTACCTTGGGTTTACCTTCCGTTTATTTCATAATAACATGTCTCTATTCCAAGGAGATATTTGAAAGAAGACATTATCCTCAACAACAACCTCTATGTACCTTCGATGGTTGTAAGAATTTATCTTTTTTCTTAATAAGATATTTATTGATGTGTTTCTAGATTACATAAACATTGTATTTCATCTCTTACAGAAGATCATGTCTAAGTAAAATTTTTTCTCCATCTTAATATCATACGGTTGAAGTTCTACATCACATTCTTTACAAAGATTCATATGGAATCATTTGAATGCTTGAGTGGAATCTATTATTGTATGAGAACCCAACAAATGGGAGATTCGAATATAATCCACCTTTGAATTAATACTAATAGGTTCTTAGAATGACTTCAAGCGTCTGAATAGTTCTTTCATATTGGACATCATTTTGGGTGTTATTAGCCATGGTGGAATTTAATTCAGTACTGAAGGCATATTGAAGAATTCCCCAAAATTTATATGTGATCCTTGGATCACGATTAGGGAAAATGAATAGGGGAACACAATTCAGTCTTACAATATCCTTCACATATATCATTGCATCTTGTTCAAGTGAGATGTCTTCCCGAAAAATGATCTAATGGGTAGACATGGTGAGTCTATCAACAACCACCCATATCACATTATTTCCTTTCTATGTCTTCAAGAGTCCCGTGAATAAGTCTATAGTGACATTCTCCCATTTCCACGTGGTTATAGGCAATGTATGCATCAAACCTTAGGTCATTTATTGATCTTAGTTAACATACTGTCATACCAACCATTTGGTGATATATTCTTCATTCTCCCTTTTCACGTTATCCCACTAGAAGTGTTCAACAATATCTCAGTACATCATGGTTCAACTAGGATGGATAGAAAATATTTATCTATGTGAATTGTCTAACAGATCATTCTTTATCATGGTATATAATGGTATAGAAATCCACATTACAAAATAAATTAGACATTCATCATCAATGTGGATCTCTTGAAGTATCTCTTGAATTATTACATTCAACTTCTTATGTAACTCTAGATCATCCCTTTGCACATCCTTAATCATATCTTATGATTATTGTTGCGAAAACATTTATGAAATGTAGGATGTGTCCTTTTCCCATATTTTTTTCAAATCCATCCATTTCATATCTGTGAAGATAGGGTCTTTCTCAATTCGCATCATGCATAGAGTATCCTGTCATTTTCTATTTAGATAATCAATTAGCTTGTTTTCCTTTTCATGATGATAGTGAATAGAAAAATCATAATCTTTATTACCTCTAACCATCTTCATTGATTCATGTTAAGCACATTTTTTGTGAATATATACTATGATATCTTTTGGTCAGTGTATATGTCACACTTCTCACTATAAAGGTAGTTCCACTATATTTTCAAGGCAAAAATCATGGATGCCAGCTCTAGATCATGAATTGGGTAGTTGTGCACCTGGATATTTTATTTTCATGAGGAATATTCTATAACTTTATCATTTTTCATGATTACACAACATAACAATTTTTTTTAAGCATCACTATATATCACAAAACACACTACACGTTTCTGTAGTGTAAGTACAGGTGTTGTGGTCATCCTTCTCTGTAGCTCTATGAAGCTTCTCTCACATTCTTCATTCTTGAAATACTTTACCCATTTGCTTATAGTCATAGTAAGCGTGCTGGAAAATTGTGAGAAATTTCTCACAAAATGTCGGTAGTACCCACCTAATCCATGAAGACTAAAAAATTATGTGACACTAGAGGGCCTGGGCCATTCTTCAATTGCCATTATTTTTAATGGTCTATATAAATTCCCTCACTTGAGATCACATGTCCCATGAATGTGCCTTGATTCCTCCAAAATTCACACATTCGAAACATGTAGTACATTTTCTCATTTCATAATGTAACCAACAAAAATTTTAGATGTTATTCATGTTCCACATTTTTCTTAGAGTAGATGAGAATATCTATTATAAACACTACCACTGATTTGCGTAGGTAATGTCTAAATACTTTATTCATCAAAAACCTGAATATTTTAGGGGAATTAGTACGTCTGAAAGGAATCATAAGAAACTTCTAGTGTCTATACCATGTATAAAATGTAGTATTTTGAATAACATCCTTCCTCAAATTTATCTAATGATATCCATAAGGAATATCCACTTTTGAAAAGTATTTAACTATTATTAACTAATGGAATACGTCATAAATACGTGGAAGAGGATACATGTTCTTTATGGAAATCATGTTGAGTTCCAATAATTGATACATATCCATATTGTTCCATATTATTTTTTACAAATAGCACTGGCGCACCCCATGGTGATGCACGAGGGCGTATCAAGCCTTTGTCCTAATGCTCATGTAGCTGTTTCTTTAACTCCCCCAGTTCTATAGGAGAAATTCTATATGGGAAAATTTTAGATAGGGGTATCTCCCGGTATGCATTCTATCGAGAACTCTACCTCATGATATGGTGAATTTTCAGGATACTCATTGTGAAATACAACACTATATTCCATGACGATGGAAATTTCAGCAAGTTTGGCACATTTTTTTGAAACAACATTTTTGGTGAAGTATGCCTATTCTTAGAGAATCAACAACCACATAGTTGAAGTATATTCAACGTAGATTCATGATATTAAATTAATCTGTATAGAATAATGGGATGTTTAGAAATATGAAAAGATATTTTATTTTTCATGATAGTAAATGCATGTTATATATATCAAGAGCTAATCCATTCTCATTATAGCATCAAATTCCACCAAGGGAAGTATTATAAGATACTCTGGAAGGATCTTCCCACGTATGGAAACAAGAGAAGATTCCAAAACTTGGGTTTCAATTATTTCACCACTTTTCGGGCTTCGATTCTATATATTTACAAAACATGCAAGATATGAAGGAATGTGTAGAACCATAATAAAATAAGACATTTTCCATTATTGAGTGAATATGAAGTTTACCTTGTAAAACATCATTATCTAAATCCACGTCAGTAGCAGTGATAGAATAATCCTTCCCTTGTTCTTTTGGATTTGGTGGCGGATGACACTCATTACCATCGAGGAATATTGGTATTGTGTACTAGCTTGCTTGGTTCCCTTGATCCCTACAGTTATAGCATTGAACCATGGGTGGTTATCTCCTTTAAACCACCACATTCTCCTCCCTTCTCATGTTTCACCGACACTATTGATTATGGTTTCCTTCTATCCCACACTTGAATCATTTGTCTATCCTATTGAGGTAGTTCACATGATGTAACTTCACACATTTTTGGCTTGTGGGTCATTGAGTTTTCATCCCACTTTTAGCATTAGATCCTCCAACATGAAAATCCATATTTTGTTTCTTATCACCATAGTCATTTGAAAATTTCAAAACATCATCTCCACATTGAGATCACACCAATAAAAATCTTCATAACTTCTAATGTCTCAAATTTCATGATCGTATTGAATGTGTATATTTAATCCACTAAAGAATCTATCAAATTTTTTAATCATTGTTTATAAAAAACAAAAATAAAACCATGAAAGGATTGTGAAACTTGATTCCTAAGATGTGATAGATTATTCTACCTTTTTCATGGCTCTATGAATTCACACTCTATTTTTCTGTGAAGAGTTCTTGGGAAATACTTGTTATGAATCATTATCATAATGTCTTCCCATTCCAGCATTTCAATTTACTCACATGGCATGGTCTTATTAATCAAATAAAACCATTGATGAACCACTCTATTTTGACAATAAATGTCTAGTTTCACCTTATCTGTCTGAGAATAGTGAAGCATAGAAATGATATTCTCTATGGAGTTGACCCACTATTCCACAACTAGTGGTGTGTAAGGACCGCTAAACATTGGTGTTCATTTCCACATAAAACCCTTGATATACACATTATCCCACTTAGGTGAGGGAAGACATTCTCCATTAATATTTTAATTGTTCATAACCTGATATAGTTCGGTAAGAATCACCATGAGGTTTTTAATTCCACCTCCCAAATCAGTTGGGATGTAGTTCGGGCAATCGTTGTATTGACCCTCACACGAGTTGTTGGCACGGTTCCTCATCGTTCCTTCTATTCTCTAAAATAGAAAATGTTAGATAAAAAAACGTCAACATGTCATGAATAATTTATTAATTTGTACGATTTACACTAAAATATTAACTTATGGGATCCCTGTGTAATGATTCTTGTCTGCATATTTGAACATAGTGTAATACTAGATGTTTTCTCTTGGGTTTACTAATCTTAATTGCCAAATTAACTAATCTTTACCTATGATACCAACTATATCAACCAATAAATTACCTACACTACTGTTACACCATTATAAAGATAATAAAAATAACATTAATACACCATGAAGATCCAATATTTAGTGTCTTGAGAAAACTATGACCAAAGATAACATTTACAATATCAAGCATAAAATTTTATTTAATTCATCATTATTTAGATTCATGTTGGCATTTGACCTCTCCCGAGAGAATGTAGTCACATGAGGATGTACATAAAAATGGGGTGAGCTAAAATCTCAATAAGTGGATAGATAAGCACAATATAACATGGGGTAAGAATAATCATAACATCATCATCAAAATCATGGGAGAAAACATTAATAAAAGACTTGAAATGTGAGAATTCATAAAAAAATGAGATATAATGTATTAGTGGTTAACTACCACACATATTTGTGAAACAATGTATAATATTTTTCACATGTCTTTTCACATTATCTCATGAGATTAATCACATTACCCAAGGAATTAGAGCACTGTATAATTCTAGGCACACCCATCACATTCAAACATTCATACTAGTTTATATAAATCAAGGTACACCGATCACATCATATCATTATCATTATTATGATGAAACGTAGAACATATATAAAAAATAAACATAACTAACCCATGGAAGCTAATTGGTTTAATCTCAAAAGAACACATTCATAAGAAATGGGTATCTAAATGAAATTGGGAATAATATACTTCATATAATAACTATCATCCATGACTGAGAAATAAAAGGTGTGTTTTTTGAATGAAAAGTTATTTCAAAAAACATTATATTATCATAAAATTTTGATGAAGTAATTTATATCCTAGAAAAGGTAAGATAATGATGAAAAAATAATTTTTATGGTTTGACCATACGAAAAATGATGTGAAAGAAGGAGAACCCGAAGAAATAAGGTTTTTTTTGTTTTTATGGTTTTATTTAACAGTTCACTTTTATTAATAAATGAAATATTGTGTAGAAAATCGAAAAACATAAAAAAAAATTATATTACACGTTATTAATGATATTAAATTATTTTAAATGATATTTTAATGAATTATGTTATATACCATGTGGATGGATCATTTTTAAAAATTTAATGATGATTGTTTGGGTAAATTTCAATGATTTTCCGAACAGAACAAACTTGTTTTGTGTAATCACATAGTAATATGTAAATAAGTTAGTTCCCGAACATAAAATAGGTTATAATACATATAATATAATATTTTTCAAACATATAAATGGATTAATGACCAGATCTGAAGGCACTAAAGGGAATAAATAAAACATATATTTCTTGATGGTGATAAATTAACACATCACGAACAACGTTTTCCATTATAAAATAAAATTAAAAGGATGATTGGGTTGGATGATATAATATCCCATTAGTATCATAACATTAAAATATATTTATGATAATTGAGATACCATACCATGTTGATGAGGATAGGTGGGGAGAAATTAAGATTATAAATTTAAATTGAATGGAAATTAAAGGATATGAGTGAGAGAAATTACCTCTTGAATCATCCTACTGTGATCTTCCTTAAGGGACCTTGGATTGGACTTTAAATTAGAACATAACTCTTGGACATGGAAAGGGGGGCTTGGAAATATTATTGGGAAGAGTGTATAAAATGCTTGAATCATGGGAGTTGTGAGGGAATGAGGGTGTGAAGGGTGGTATTTCTTGTATAGGGGAGAGGGGATTTATCAAAATTATAATCGTTAATTTATTATATCCCGAAAAGTCAAAGAATAGTGAGTATTATATGACCCATAATAGTAACTGTATCATGTGAATATGAACTAGTTGGTATTACATAATAAGAACATCATAAATATATCTATAATTATTGTATTATTCTTATTTTGTAAATTATAGTATTTCTGAATTCATAAAAAATTCATGTGTTTCAGAAATATCCCAAAAAATCACCCTAACAATTTCTGATGTGTAGAATGAAGAAATGATGTCCATTATTGAAAAACAAATTATATATTTTATATATTTTATTTTTAAATAAAATCCCAATTTACTTGAAAAATACAGTTTTTAAAACAATTTTACCTTTTAAAAAACATAGGTACATCATACATTTACTTAAATACTTCATATATACTACCATAGGTGTGGTTACTATTCATAAGAATATATTAATATTAATTAGAGTAACATTAATATTTATAAATATATGTTACTAGTCAACAAAAAATTAGGTTTGTTCTATTAGACTCCAAACATCATACTGATCGCAACCATGTATGTCAGATTTTTGAAATTCAATACATTGAAGTAGAAAAATTATTTTTATTGATCACATAGTATTTAGTATCGTGATATGTCATTTTTCTTCCTTATATGATTATACTATAAGGCATGATTATAATAAGGTATTTCTATTGAAATTTATTGCACAGTTACAATGAATATCGAAACATATTTCACTTATGATAATACGATCATTAAAAATCTATAAAAATATGTGTCATGGTAGTAGGAAAATGGGATGAATACTTCAAATATATTAGATTTTATGAAAATTAAGTTTATAGATTGTGATAATTTTGGTAAGAACACATTGAGAAATTCCTTTTGAAATTAGGTAAGGGCTTATGATGTGGTATGATTGGTCATAAGTCTCATAATCTCAACAAAAACGATAATTGTTGTGGAATGAAAAATAATGATATAAAATATTTTTTTTTAATGTAATGATATGGGTCATTATAAAAACAAGTTTCCAAAGATGAACTCGAATAATGGGATGTATCATGTCAATGAGCATAAATGTGTGATGAAATACTTTTAAACTACTTTAGAATATTTTATGCCAACAATGAAGTGGTATTAGTGTCTTTTCTTGTTTATTAAGAATTTTATAATGTCTAGAATGATACAAGGTATAAAAATTATTTTAGTTATCATGATTTTTTAATAAAATTTTAGCTCCCATATATATAAATGAATCCACAATCTAAGGTGAAAATATAAAGGGGAAATAATAATGATGAAATAAATTATAAGATTATTATGATAATTGTATATAGAATTAATTTACTAGAAAAACATGTTGTCCCCTAGTAGAGATTGATGTTATTCCATTTATGGACTTAATTTCTTTTTACCATAAAATTATTTATCATAGAGAAAAAGTTATTGTATTACATGTTTTAGTTTTTATAAACTAATCAATCAATACCACTGATAACATATTAGGATTCTGATAAAATATTAAAAGAAAAGAAAATATATGAGAAATTTAGAATGTGTGAATTTTGGATGAAAAAATTTTAATTCCATTATCAAGTTGTTTCTTGATATGGAATAATAATTGATCATGATGAGATTGAATTTATTAATTAATTTCCAGGAACCAAAAATATAACTGAGATTAAATGTTTTAATGGTTTAACTGGAAATTAACAGAGTGTTTTTTTAATCTTTCCATGGTAATGTACCCTATTTACTAAGTTATCTAATAAATGAGTTAATATTATCTTGAAAAAATTATGGGATGAATGATTTTAGGACTGACTAAAAAATTATTTTTTATTTTCTTATCAAAGAACTTTGTAAGGAAAGTGAGAAACCGTAATGTTCAGAATAACGACCAAAAACAGAAAATTCGCAAGCAAAAAAAGAGTCTACCTCTGCCCAACGTTTTCAACTTGAATGGGTCCACCACCAAGAGATGAGCACTCCGATGGTCCCTTGAAATGATGCGTAGGCACAATCCCGATGGCCAGGCCATACCCTCTCAGAGTCCAAGTGCCATGCTGAAGTGGTGAACGTGTGTTCTGAACATCATCTAAAGTAGAACCAGAAGAAATACTGGGAACATAACCCCAAAATCACCTTTAACCCACTGCCTGACGATAGGTACTCATCATCAAACACTCAATCAAAATGACAGACCAAACATTAGTTAGAAAAATCAAGAATAGAGTCATTGAAATAAAATTTCAACCTGCTAGAGTTCATATACCTAAAGAGCTTCCATGAAATATATGTTACCTAAATATGTGGCACTTCCATTAAAAATAATTATAAAGCAGAAGATAGTTTTTCCCATATCTGTATGTTTTCCATGAGCTTTAACAACCCCTGGTTGAATCCCCAAACCGGAATCAAGTTCTGTTTGTCAACCCTATAGTATTGCTCCTCCTTAAGATTGATTTCAATATTCCGGCCCATCATCTTGGATGAATCCTCTTCAGTCGCATTGAGATACAACACCAGCTCTTTAACCTCATCAACCGAACTCAGAAATAAAACCCATGATCCAGGTTGATCATGGTGCCCTAGCTTACATACAACCACACATGCCACCCTCTCATCCACTCTCTTTTTTGCAGACCGAGTCCTCGTAGGAGGTGGCAAGGAGGAGTAGTCTTTCTTGCCCTTCCTCCTTCTATTTATCCTACCCCTCGGGCCTATTTCACTAGCAGAGATACGCTTACTTCCTCCCATGGAAAGCTCCACGCGGTCCCCATTTTCACAATCTGATTCTTCATGATTACTGTTAAGCCCTTCCATATTGAGGTCATCAAATTGATTTCCCACCTGTATGGAGTACTGGACCCCCTGACCACTTCTTCACAGGAAGAAACACCAGCAAGCTCGGCCCCTGGAGAAACCACATTACTTGAAGGGACCACCTATTTATTCATCCCCTACCTTCCCAACCTCCGGTCATCCTGTTTATGACCCTCCACTCCCGCTATAAACTCCTCCACCAAGACTCCCCACTTCATTGGCACCTTCTAAATCCCAGACACCCTTGGCGGGGTCAGTTCCCCTCCCTCCTTCACCATATGAACAATTATGCTAGTACTGTCCTCATTAACTCCTAGCATAGTATTTTCCCTACTCAAATCAGCCTCATCATCCATTGTTTTCATACCATGATTCTCGGCCTGGCTGGGTTGAATGAAACCACACACCATGAACTACGGTTGTGTGCAGAAGTCATCAAGAACCACTCTCTGCGTAGCACAGTTAGTCTGTATTCCAGTACACTTCACATTGATTCCAGGAATGGAGTCACCTGTGAGTTGATATTGGACATTCTTCTCCACTACATTGCCATTGCGCCCTGTGACAGATCTGATCCCACCACTAAGGTCACATATCAGTCTTCTAAACACCTATTTAACATTTAGATTAGTAGGACTAACCTACAGTTTATCCTTCCTCACTTGTCTGTCACCAGAAAGAAGCCCCGTGCCAATTGCCTTCGTGCTAGTCCCTATATCACCTTTTCCCAGATCTGCAAACTGGGTCGCCGTAGCAGCACTCCGTGGACCACTTCCCACACCATGCCTATTGCATCCAGCCCCATCAATTACTTCGCCTATAACATCCTCCATCACACCGTTCACAGGTGTGCCACGATTTCCATTGCGCACATCCTCCAGAATTTCAGGAACACTAGCTTCCTACCTGAAACTCTCCAGAGAATGACCCAACTATTTGAAATCCTTATACGACTGAAACCATGACTCATATACAACTAGTTGCTTACACCGGAATTCTTCCCCCATGGTAATCCAGATGAATTCTAAAGGAGCTGTTGATGCGTCAACCTCCACACACACACAAGGATTAATCGGGTGAGATACCGCATTGATCCGACTATCCAAACACAAGTATCTACCCAGAAGATTGCCAAGGTCCTTAACAATTGATGGATTTTGAAAAGGAAGCGATTGATTCAGGAAACATACCCAGATGAACACTGATGGAGAGTTGCGCTTCATATGAAATTCGTACGACCATCGTGATAGGATGAATCACGAGCCACTACAGATGCAGGGAGCCCTTGACCATGCCTTTATTAGATCTTCCTCCAGAGCAAAACATATCAAAATGGTTCGATTGTCCAGCAAACCTATGATTTACCTTTATTGCAAATCCTAAGAACCGAACACAAACCTGTCAAATACATCAACTGGGGGTCTTCTCTTCGAGAATTGACCGATTAACGAGATGCAATGGAGGCCCAATGCCTCTTTAAACTCAGCGATCGAAATCGAAAGGTTAGGGCACCCATTATGATGCTCTTGCACATTAGGGCTTAGAAATCATGGGGAACCTGAGGAAGGAAATCTGGGTTCAAAAATGGTGTGAAATATGGTGGGGCTCCTTCCCCCGAAGGGGGATGTACTTGCTCGGAGGCCACCACCATCACTGGTCGGGCACCGAACCCTCATACTTGTGGCGAGCTATATGAATAGAGAAATTGAAGTGATTTTATTAATTTAATATAATGTTCTTAAATTCTTTAGTTTTGGACTTTCCATCTATAAATAGATAATTTTTCATCAACACTGATGCTTTGTTGAATGTACACAGTTGTGTCCTTATAAATAATAATTGTGAAATTTATTATTTTTTATGAAAGTTCAAATATGATGAGTTAATGTAACCTACTAATGATTTGGAATTAGCTGGTGTTTTTTTTCCTAAAAAATATGGGAGCATCAATTTTATATAGAAAATTGGATAATATATAATGATCCCAAATGTTTGATGTATATATTCACTCAGAAGGAATTGAACATGAGGTAAATGATATGGATATAAATAAATCGGGATTTTGATTTCATGATTCATTACGATAATGGAAAATGAAAATTAAATTTTTATGCTTTGATTCATAGAAACAATTCTATATTAACCATGTCATGTTTGGAATATGATTCCTTGCTTAGTTATTTGATGAATTTTTTTCATGGGAGTTCTTGGAATAGAAAATTCATCAATTTTTTCTATTTTTATTGAAGTAATATGTATCATATATAATCAATTAAGAATAAAGGACATATAATGAGTTATAAGAAAATATATAATTGGATAAAAAGGGTATGTCTTATGAATTTAACATTGATATATTGAGTTTTTAGATTTGGAAAAAGATAATGTTTGATTTGTGATTAAAATTTGAAGAAAGACTTATAATGTGTTGCTTATTGTTCTCCAAAATCCATTCATCTAGGAAGAACTAATATATACAGAGAAAAACTACTGTATTAATAATTTTATAGAATAAAAAACGACATTCTTGACATTACCATGATATATGAGACTTGTCAACATGTTAATGAAGAATGAAAGTAACACAAAGAGATGATTCAATCATTACTAGATCCAACATGTAATTTGGAATATATATATATATGTATGTATTCATATAAATATATTTTTGATTGGCATATCCAAATAATTATCAAGGTTATAATGTGATCTTACTTATAGTTCATCGACTTACTAAATAATCACAATTTCTTCATATATGAGACACCATGTATCGAGATCAACATTATTCAGTGAATATTAAATATATAGATAGTTTATAAGTAATTCCAATCTGTATTGTCACAAATCGTGATCTAAGGTTCACGTATAATTTTTTGAAATGGAATTTTGTAGTCATTAAGTACAAAATCAAATTTCAGAAAAACTGTTCATTATCATTCTGATGGATAGTTATAACCAAAAATTCATATATTAAAGGATATAATTCAAACAATTCCATTGATTATTATGTATCTCTAGATCAATATATGTTTTTTTGAGTTTTCTTATATTCTTAGTTTACGTTCCAATATAACAGTGGCACCATTTCTGGAATAATATGGAAAGTAGTTTTAGGATCCTCCATTTTTTGGATGAAGTATATAGAAAGACGTTAATGGGACCATAATTTGAAGAGGAAATGGTAGATAAAGTTAAATTAATTTAGTGACACATGAAGATTTCTCAAATCAAAATGATATGTTATGCGTATAACTAGATGAAAGATCATTCTTTTGAGGTACTAGATCAAGCCTTTCTCAATGTTTCAACATGGAAAATTGTGACATGTTTTAATTAGAAGGTGAAGTTAAGTCCATAGTTAAATATATCCTATGAAATCAGGGACAATGTTGGATTAGTTTCTTTCTAATTGTATTTCACTCCAATTTTATCTTAGGTACACAACATATTTATATTTTAATGTCAAGGAAATTTGTCTCAGATTCATCTAATATTTTAATCCATGAAGTAATTTAGATTGAAGATAATCATTCTTATAATGAATAGAGAGTCCAGTTTCCTAACATTAGAAGGAATGTGTTACAAATTAATTTGATGCATCATGATATTGTTTTATGGAAAATCTATAGAGGCAATATGGAAACCTGGTTATTTAAAAATGATCTCAGGGAATGATGACTCCACTTATATAATAATTGAATTAAATTAAAATGATTCACTTTCCAAATATGGGGATAAATGTAACAACCCATGCAATAATTGAATATTTCCTTTGGAGGATAATAATTATTTATGAATTATATTTTAATTTTTAATTAATAGGGATAATATGTTTAATGGAGTATATAATAATCCTTGTTTTATTGTTAAAAACTATATATTCTAAAAATAATTTTTATTTACATTTAAAGGTACTTGAATTTATAAATAATAATATTTGAACTTTTAGAAATTATATTTTCAAAAATAATTTTTTTTAATTGTGGAATACATATTTTTAAATTAGTTGAATTTTTTGTATTTTTTTATAGGATTCATTTATTGATGAATTGTGAAAAAATACAACATTTTAACAAATAACAAAATTTTCATTTAAATAATATTTTCAGTTAATTTTTAATATTAATTAGTTTTAAAGTATAATTTGTTCAATTTTATATCCTTTAATTCAATTTATCAAATTGGCATCAATTTCTTATTGAATATGGTTATAAAACAATTTTCAACTTTTGAACATTATCATTTTAAAAACATTTTTTTCACCCCACAAATGTCAGTAGTTATAGATTATTTTAAGACACTTATATGTTTTAAATTTTGAAAAATGGTTTCCATATTTGGAATTATAGAGTCTAAATTCAGTTAATATGCCCCCTTTATTTTTGAAAAATATCAATAATAAATGTATTAATTTTATATTACCATAGATAAGGGTATATTATGTAATTAATGGTAAAAATAACATTACAAATATTATAAAATTTCCATATTTCTTGACCAGGTTTTTTTGATTAGTAAATGTTGAAAAAAATCATCCTTAGGATGATTTTATGAGAACATTTAACCACATTGATAACTTTATGCCCATTATTGTATTTTATTTTAAATAAAGTCTGTGATGTCATACTTATGTTTTTAATAACAGTAACATTTCAATACTTGGTTATTCAAAATATATCATCAACTACAAATATGAAATTGAAATATAATTTTTTTCACCATGATAATGTAATTTTAAATTTTAGGAGAGAAATTATTACATTAATGGCATGCACAATATTGAGGGAGTGATTGTTTAATTAATATAAATAATAATAAATGATATTATAATTGTTATAATACATTTAATGTGAGTTAATAAATTTCATTGATTAAATTTTTAGGTATATTTAATTTGTTATTGATGCATAAAATATTTCATGTTGTTATGATATTTCAATAATTCAAGAAATGAATATTATTAAAATAGACATTAATGAAATTTTAAAATAAATAATATTTTATTAAATAATATAATATTTTTAACAGTATAAAATTCATAAAATTTATTATTATAAGGGTTATAAATTTATAAATTAGTCATTTATTTGACTTTTGGAATTTTATTAAAGTAATGTTATCACATAATGTGTAAATTAGATGATATCACTATAAGAGTTAATGTCATTAAATAAGGGTTTAAAAATGATAATGATTAAAAAAAATTTACTAATATTAATTTTATGAATTTATATTGAAACATAATCATAATATATTATAGAAAAATTATTTTTTATTCATTTTATATAATAAAATAAAGTTATATTCATTTAATATTTTGGAGAATTCCAAGAATTCTGCACCCCTCTCTTATAAAAGGCAACCTTTTATCCTCTTTAATTAAATATTAAAAGAATATTTCATTCTTCCAAACTCTACCCACATACCTTATTATAATCCCTACCTACATTATAGATCTCTTTCTATAGTCATAACACCATCTTAGTCATCTTAGGTTTTTAGGAAAAGTATATTTCCCATTGAAAATGAACCTTTTTCAATTTAGTGTGTCTATATATTCCATCTTCCAAATCCATAAAATTTTATTCATCCGTGAGGAAATAATATAACTAATTTAGAAACATACTGATATGTTATTAATTAAATATATTCACCAAAAACCATCTCCACTTTCTTTATATTGTAAAATATTTCTCTGCCCATGTGTATGGAGAACGAAGGCCATGCGAACCTATGTAATACATTTTCCATAAGGTTATATAAATAATTATTATAATTCTGTAATTAATGATTATATATGATATTAATGATATATTTATCATTATTATACAATGTTATAGTATTAAAATTCTTACCTTTCCATTTATATAAAAATGATATTGATGTTCATGCGTACATGTGAATAATCACCTCAATAAGTGATTTGATATGTATTTCATCACAAAACCACATGAATGATATATATAAGTAAATAATAATGATTAATTTTATATTAATGATATTTTTATAATTTTTAGTGATAAAATAATAATTATATTATTTCCATAATGATCTTTAAAAAAAACTGGAATTTTATACATGCATATATAGGACATACGGTCTCCATGCATATAACATCATTCATTTTTCATAACACTGTATAGTGGATTTGTTTAAAAGTATATTATATGTATAAATAATATAACATTTTCAAGAATATGTAGCTATATATGATGGAATAATGACATATCTGACTATAGATTCATACTATAGTCAATTTGGAGTCAAATACTGAAATCATCAAAAAATATGATATGAACCAAAATAATTATGTAATTATTATAACCTGATAATAAGTGATATATAATAAATAATAAATATTAAATAGGTACTCATAAAATAATTTAATTAACCTATTTTTATTATTCCTAGAGACAAATATTACATGTGATGAGTCAGACTGTTAGTAAGGGTCTTTCTTTTAAAACATACTTTTAAATTTTATATTTCAGTTATTTTTAAAAAATAAAGAAGGAATATTTTTTCAACATATATGACGTGAATATAATTTCACAAATTCATGAAAAATTATTATTTTTGAGTTTCCCTTACATGTATAAAATTTTCTTTACAAATAAAATTTTCTCATTTATGAGTGTGTGGATTTGGAAAAATTAGAATTAAATTCAAAATGAAAAGGATATATTCCTAAAAAATGTATATTTTATGAAATATTTATATGATATTATTATGTTATAGTTATTGGGAATTTTTTTGTGAATATGGATGGTTTCATGAATAACCAAGGTCGGGTGATCCCATTATAGCTCTCTAGAGAATTAGGTAATGAGAGGGAGTTAACCGACAATGTTCCTCCTAAGAGAATAAGAAAATACACTTTAGTGGGTATTCAAAATGTAACTATGATGAATAATTCCAATGGATACATGAGATATATATTAAATGAAACATTGATATAGAAATGAGGCAATAAGATAAATTTAGGATTTATTTTTTCTATGATATTTTGAGAGAAAGATAGTATTGCATGTGATACGATAAAGAGTTAGTGTTTTATGGGGGGAAATTATAGTTGTGTGAAAAAACATTATGAGTTATAAGTTATCATGGAATAATGATATATTTATTTACTTTTATTCCAATTATTCATATTCTTATGCTCATCCTATGTTTTCAAATGTTTTCAATTTGTATATATATATTTATGAGAAATGATGAAATAAAGTTGAATTTCAAGTAGATTTTGCATGAAAAACAAATTAATGTTTGTTTTAAAAGTTTTATAGTTCTTATGAAATGTATATTGCTTTAATACTATAAAAATTTTGTGAATGTGGGATTTTAAGTAACAATTATGAGATAATTATATAAATTTGTAAACCTATAAAGGTCCTCAATATGAAGGGAAGTAAATTTGTAATTGAAATCAAAGATTTTGTAATGTTTAAGGTCAGTTCCTTATATATTGTCTAGCTATAGACAACACCATGATACATCATTAGTTTCATGAGTGGAATTACTATGCAATCCTAAAATATGTTTTATAAACTATATTAGTTTATACATAGTAGTTTAAACAATATTTCGAATTTTTTCTATTGTATTGTTATAACAATCATATGTTAATGATGTCCAATAATTAACAATTTAATTAATTTATAATTTAGTTATTATTTTTATTTTCTATGATGTTATATTTAGATGAATTCATTGTTAGTTATTGTCTGAAAGGAATTTTTTTAGTTATTTACATTGCTATATTAATTGAATCTTATCTTGTAATGATAATGATGTAATATAAATGCCATGTGTGTTCATATATTTACCTATCCATATTTATTATGTTTTTTAAAATTATAATTTCTGAGTTATTGATTATATTTAATCTATGTTCTTTTATTTACCATATCATATAGATTATTCTATAGGGATTAATGATATATCATAATTTACATTTACATTATTAAAATGTTGATCTCACCCATATTTTTTACCTTTTCCCATTATTCCAAAACATGTACTATAATTTACGTTTAGGGATATTTTAAATTGAATAATGAGATTCTTGAAAGTAATTATGTTGAAATTTATGTCTTCAAATGTAATATATGACTTCTGTATGTATCTATATAACAAGGATACTAATCTATTCGATCCTCATTATGTGATTCCTTATACGTTTCTCTAATATAATAGTTTTGATATGGTATTTGGCCCACTATAGTTTGTTTTACTAATGTTAGAATTTGGGTATGTCTAGTAGAAACTTTTATAAATAGGTCTAGAAAAGTATATATTATGGATCATAACCAAATGATATACGTTGAGGATAATTATAGAAGAACATCCTAAATTTTAGGTATGGTAGAGATTATGTAATTTTTCTATGAAATACATACCTATCATGATACTTTAAGTTTTCTTCTTCATTGATCATATTTAACTACATGTAATAAATTAGTAAAAAGTGCATTTTGATCAACCCAATCACCACCTGGTGCATAAAATTTTGATATACTAAGAATTTTTTTAGCACTCCTGGAGAATATTATTTGGAAAATTAAAATTATCATTACAACCCATTATAAAGGATTATAATAGAAAAAGAAAATGAATGATATAGGTTAAACCAAAGGTGCCATTAATTAAAAATAATTTATCCCAATGGAATGTGAATTTTTTTCTATAAAAAAAGATTTAATGAGGAAAGAAATTTCGCAAGAGAAATGAAGACTACGATCGAAGGCAAGAAGCCTCATAATAGGTTTCCATTATAGTTAATTTTCATTAATGTAGAGAACCTCATGTTTCTCTATGTCAATACCCTCATCTAAATGTTAAATATTAATCACTGGAAGTACTGATATCGAAATAAATGAATTAATGTATATATTATGACACCAGAATTATATTATTGTATTATTTTAATCAATTTATTTTATAATAATGAATAATCATTTAAGGATTCAAAAAAAATTAGTAGAATTTATGTCATAATTAAATTAAGAGTTATGAATAACATCATGGGATAATGAGTTGACGATTAATAATAATTTCAAGGTCATAAATAAAACATTTTTTTAGGTGATTCTATCTTACCAATACTTCAAATATTATTTGAGAAATTTAAGACAATCGTATATTTTAGTGAAAAATGTTTTTATGAATAGTTAATTTACATTTTATAGATATATATTCAGATTTAATTTTAACTTTTAGTGTTAATATGATAAATAGTGACATTATACTAATTTTCAAATCAGATAATTGGAATTGTTTTAATCAATTTGTAATGATAAAATTATTAAAAAGGGTGTTATATAAATAATTTGATTTTAAATATTTCTATAATAATTTTTTGGAATTTTGATAGAATTTTATTTATATATTTTACAAAAGGGATAACCTGGATGAAGGCTAACAATCCACTTCATTTGGAAAGGACACATCTATTGATCTCATACCATAATTATGATAGGGGTCACATTCCAATTACTATAAAGCACAATTTCCTAGTAAATATGTCATTTTGTAGTTAAATTATTTTAAAATTTTATTAACTATGAAATAGTGGTAAAATTTTGAGGCTTACACAATAGTGTAATATATTATATAATTTTTTCATAAAATATTTTTTTGTAGAAATTAGTTAGTTATAGAATTAAGGACTTATCAAACATTTATAGATCTTATTATCCATTAAGAGTGAATTTTAGTTCATTGGGAATTAAAAAAATCGTCTGTGGATAATTATTTCTTTGAGTAAGTGATGATCTGGGTATCTATTGAATCACATCTAAATGTTGAAATTTTTCTTATGTAATAGAAATTCATCAGGTCGTTATTTTCACTTATATTATATAAAGAAAAATAACTCCTCAAATTGTTTAAAATGATATTGAAACAAGTATTTTCCCTTTTCATCCTCTTTTTTTTGTTAATAATAACCATATTCAAAAAAACATTGGTTTATTGTTTTACAGTCATTATCCTCCAATATATCACCCACTTTCTTATGATCAATAACCTCCATCACTCTCAATTTATACATGGCTATAAGTATTATATTTCATGTCCATGATATCATTTCCAACCTTTTTTTATCATACATGGAAGCCTATTTATTTTATTTGACCATTGTAATTCCATTTAATTATTATTAAGAGTATGTTTCAATAAATATTTTTATAATGTGGTTTTTTTAACAAAAAACATTAAAATATGAAACCCTTCATTACAGAGATCATGTTTAATGTTTCCTGAAAAAATTTATTTAATTAGGGTAAAATGTTACACACTAACAATTTAAAATAATGAAATTGTTTTTTATAGAACACATGACATGGAAAACTATGCTTACAGAACCCATGAAATACATTTATTTAAATTCTTTCTCTTTTATAGATTGATGAACATGCAACCCCTAGTAAAAATGAACCGTAATGTAGTATACCATTAAAAAATTAACATTAAATTAGTTGGTATTTATCAAAGTGCCTATGTTATCAATATAATTGATAATGATTGATTATAGTTTAAAGAATAATCATTTAATTGAAAAAAGACATTTATTAAAAAACTATATTTTTTTATAAAAGATGGGTTATTTACATTTCTTGAAAATATTATAACATTAAATTTTACTACTTTTTAAAAATTTAAATGAATTAATATAACTTATTTTTTAAATCATATAAATAAATATCGTAAGAATAATTTTTAAATTTTTCTGAAATATATCATTTTTTAATGAATAATGAAAATATTGGAATTTTATTTAGAAATTTACTTTTTTAGATTATTTATAAAGTTAAATTTTATTTATACATTGTTATAAATTAAATTTAGTTAAATAATTTTTAAATAGTTTATGTTTATTTCATTTTAATCATTTATATTTTTAATTCTAATATAAAAAAAATTGTAAAATTTGGAATATTTTCTATTTTAAAACATGTTTTCTCATCACATCTATATAATTAATGATGAATTAAAAATTTTAAATTATGTGAATATATGTTTATTTTAAAATATTATATATTTGGAATCAATATAATTTATATCTTCTAATATGATAAGCTTAATTTTATACCAATATGAATAGTGAAAAAGGAAAAAAATTATTTATCAGAGTTAAGGTAAAAATGGATTTACCAGGGGTCAAAAGAATTATTATGTTTGAAATAAATAAAATCCTATATAAAATACATTTTATGTCCATATGTTGACCATATAATGTTTATTACTAGATAAATAACCTTTTCATAATGTGATAAACTTAGGTACACCATTTTCATTCAATTATTAACAAGTGTACAAATAACCTCTCTAATAAAATTCCACACCACTACACTATTATTAAAAACATAATTTCATTTATTTCAGTCATTAAATACTTATAAAAATTCTCAATTTCCACTCTATAATACTATAATACCTAATATATTCATAAATCCATCATAGGTAGTCATGTGGTGCAATCCTATGGTGGGTACCTAAAGATGATGTAACTTTCTCCAACTAGAATCTTTATTTTATTTATAACTCCACCTTATTAAATTAGTATTAAACAATGATTATATAATAAACTAAATATATATTTATATATATATATTTGTTTTATTTTAATTATCTATAACCATATTCACATCTATCAAATGGGTTACAAAATTAATATTCATGTGTATGGCGGTCTACCTCCTCGTGAAATCATGTCTTCGGTTTTTTCATTACCACCTCTCATAGTTGTTTATTATGATGGATATAACATGTATATATGATTAGAATTATATAATTATTTTTATTGGGTAATTATATAATATATAAGAGTTTTACATACCAATTAATAGGACATGTGATAATATAGCTTGGGCATATGGTGATCTACCACCTCGTGAAGCGATGTGATTTTCCTATAGCAAAATGTTTTCTTATAATGTGAAAAGGGTAAATTATGGGTTTATATGTGATATTAATTAAATAATTGTTATATTAATGAGATATTTATCATTATTAAAATATAATATATATCATTTTCATTCTTAATTTCTCTCTTACCTAAATAAAATAGCACCACTCATGTACATGGGGACTATTGCCTTAATGAAGCAATTTCACATCCTTTTTATCCCCACGTCACTTTGATGATATATAAATTAATATTTATAGAACTTTTATGTTATTTATAATATTATTATCCATATATAATCACAAAATACTACATACCACCTTACAATAATGATGATTAAGAAATAATAATATTACCCATGAGTACGTATGACATATCACCTCCATGATCGTATCAAACATAATTTCAAAGAGATATCCTTTGTGATTGGTATTATATATATAATAAATAAATATGATAATTATTTGATGATTACTATTCTATAGATGATGTAACTATATAATATACATAAAAACGAGATCTTGGTTAACAAAACATTGCATGATAAAACAAGGTGACTAACACATGAAATGATGGAAAAATGGAAAATTAATAATTAATGTGTACAAATATGTTATAAATGAGTCATTTTTGGTATTATAAATATTAATATGGTTCATAAATATGTTAGTAACAAATTTTAAATTAGTATAAATGAGGTTAATTCATGTTCATCCAAAATTAAGCCTGATTTAATAAATTTATTAACTCAATTTACATTCTTTACATTATCCTTTTTAATAAATATTTTTTGTAGAATGAAAAATTATTATTTTATTTTTTATTTAGACAATATTTTGTATATATAAATTTTATGAAAATAATCAATTCATTAATCAATCCTCTCTTTAATGTAATGATATATTTATTGGTCTTCATCTCAATTTCTCTTTATTGAGGCATATTATAATGTCCTAAACATAATTTAATTTATATGGTGAATATATTGAAACATATAAATGTTATATAATTACTAAATTATAATTAATTTTTTTACATTTATTTTAATTATTTCACCCAATGTTACTGGAATTAAAATTTAGCATGTGGTAATGAATTTCTTAACTCATTATCCATTCATTAGGTAATATAATTCTTCGTTATCTTTGGTATTATATGATTATGTGTGTAATAAAATAGTGTTATCTAATGTGTTATTTATTTTTTCTTCATCTGTATTTACATATTATACTCTTAATATATTGATTCATTTATTCAAACATCAATGTTATTATATTTTAAATGGTTATTTCAACATTTTATGTTAATCAATAATGTTTATACGTGAATATGAATTAGATGAACTTATTTAATAATTTTTTGCGAGACCATTAATTTAATTCCCCTATTTTATTCATGATATTTATCAATTAATAGAACCATTTTTCAACTCTATGGAATATAAAATAGTTGATAAATTGTTTTATGAAAATATTAATGAATTTTTATTTTTAGTTGGAAATCCATTTAACTACCAAAATAATTATTTATTAAAATGTTTTAAAAAATTAATTCAATCATTTAATTTTTTTTAAATGAAAATTTACCCATTTTAAAATTTTAAAATTTTATTTAAAGGATCCTTCATATCATTTCAAAAAAATCCTTCATTGAAATTTACCAAAAAGTGATCAGATTTTTTTTTTATCCTGTATAGAATGAATGGAATATAACACTATCATGGACACTCAAATGATTTAAATATTATTGTTTAATTTATAATTATTATATTAAAAAAATTATTTTCCTTTGTATATTTTAGTTTTATAAACTGGTATTAAAAATGAAACAAATATTTTCCCCAATAATTCTGTTATGTATATTTTTATGTTATTTCAATTCATCAATGATAAAATATTCTTACTATAGTAGCTATATCTTTCATTGATACCACCATAATTCTTCTACTTGATGGTTTATGATCATTTTGAAAAATGAAATATTGGGATTTACTATCTTCGACAATTTTTTAGTCATTAACATTCTATTAAAATATTTCCATTCCTTTGATAATTCAACAACAAAAATCCCATAAACATACATATTATTTATTATGTATATGTTAATTTATTATAATGTATAGAATTGATTCATATTGTATCAAACATTTAATGTCTTTTTTTTCTATGAATATAGTTAACACTCTATATTCCATAATAAATAATGATATTTGATGATATGTCGTATTGTTCATGAATTTATTCGATTATTTAATATGTGAGAAATGAAGTAGAAATATATATAAATTTGGGGTAATGTTAAAAGTTACCCCTCTCGGATTCTCATTGTTATAATTATGATAACTCCTGACAAAACAGAATCTCCAAGAAGAGTGACCCCTTCATCTCCACAGTCTATTGGGTTTTTTTTGTCAGGGACCACTTCCAGATGCTTCTTTCTTAAATGTTTAACATCTCATATTTTAATTCATAGGGAATCAGAGCTCAAGTAATGGCTTATTTCATCACCCCCATTGACAATAAAAACAAAATATCCCTAGTTGCGGTTCATGATCCAAAAAACTCATTTCGAACTCTCGGAGTTCACTCTCCATATCAAGATGACATCTTAAATACTCACCAACACTCACAACCATCTCATATAGATTTTTTTAGAACACCAACGCCTCTGTAGTATTTATCAGCACTTCAGATCAGTTCATCGCCACTATAGTTTTTTCAACCTACCTCACCTTCTATATCTCTACTTTCTTAGGAAGATAAGATAGTAAAAATTGAGATTCCTTGTGTCATGAATTCATATCTTATGACCCTATAGATTCATTGTGGATTTTTTTGGAGAATTTTACATCATTACCAATCCTAAGATGAAAATATTAATTGGTCTCTTCTATCAAAGGGAGGGTGAAACTTTCTCCAATTTCATTGCCTCCAATGGGACTTACTCTAGGTCTACTCTAGTGACTACTTCACACAATAAAACAACATTAAGGGGAACTAATTCACATGGTTTAATCTCAATAGGTTCGTGGACAATGAAAATTTTACCTTAGACTTTCCAAACACCATTTTTTCTAATTTTACAAAAAAATCTCGCATATCACTATCCCCTTCTATTTTCTCTCATGTCCAGGAAAGGAGGAGAATGCATGTTTTTCTTTTTATCATCTCTAGATTGATGTCCCGTGATTTTATAATGTAGTGGATGATTGGTGGAAAAAAACGAAATCATCGGTACCCCTTGATGTGTTTTCCAAAAAAACTTCACCACCATAAATATGACCATAGGATATGAATCATAAACAACCACCACATTACTAAGACATGAAAGTTGGTCTAGTGGAAATTGTTTTATGAAAGTGTATCTGGAATATAATTTGTATGATTCCTTATTTAGTGATCTATAAAATAAAATGTTCAAACTGTAAAACATGATACTATGTTAATAGTGAATTTCTCAGGATCAATCGTACATTAAATAGATCTGAGAGGGTGATGACAACACATATTTTTCCCATAATATTATCTATGAAAAAATTTCCTCATCCTGCCCAAAATTTCTATAGAGAATGACTCCCACATAGATGATAAAGATGTAAATGGTGAAATTTTTTTCTCTTACTTAGAAGAGTTCAAGGATGGTCTTAATATTCTTATGATTAATGGTTACCCTGATGGCTTTGAGAAGCAATAGGATGTTATCACACAATTCAAATCCAATGCTAACAGCATTACCTTAGAGGCTAATCCATCCATGAAATAGGTTAGTATTATTATGCATGTTATCAACCTAATGTGTGATCACAGACCAGATTTCATTCTAGGATAAATCTATATAGGATCCTAGAACATGGTTGGATTTGAGTTTTTCGTAGAAATAATGTCTTCTTATATGTGCAGGTTTCCTCGGGTTTCATAAAATATGTCACTAGTTACCATTTATAATATTAAGAATACTTTATCTTTCATAAATTATAGATAGTTTATTCTTTTCAATTTCCCTTACATGATCATGGAGACTTTCATCAATGGGATTCTTTTTAGCTATCTTCTTCGCTTGATTTTTACTGAGAAACATGTTTTCATTCAGGGTAGGTCAATCCATGGTGCGATTTTAGTCACCCAAAAGAGGATTAGAGACATCAACTAGTAGATGAGATGTTAAAACATGGAAAATGATATCAAAATGGAAAAAGTGTTTGAAAGAGTTTAATGGATATTTATTATTAATGTTCTTTTCATATAGGTATTCTCGCCCAAGCAATAGACATTCTATTTAGATTTTTAACCTCATCCGGGCTCTCCATATTCTTCATTGGGATCATCAATAATTCATGACATATTTGAGTGGTCTTAGGTTGGGGGATCCACTCTCTTTGACTATATTCATCCTAAAACATGATTATTATAGCCTTCTAATTAACATGATAATCTCAAATATATAAATATTCCACATTCCATTTCTAGATTCTCCATCATAGAATTTCTCCCTTCATGTATGTGGTCAACTCTTTAATTTTATTGAATATCAGCAAAAACATAGTTCATATATTACGTAATATTGTTTAGGAGTATTGTAAGTGGAGTGGAAAACTTTTAAACTTTTATATGATTGACATTTGGCTCTATGATAAAATGATCATCTAGGTATGTTAATGCCCTTGAGGCCATCCATTACATAATGTGTGTCATCATCCCCATGAAATACCTCAATGCACATGTCACATCATGAAGACACCTAATGGAGTAATTCAATAATTTGGTAGGAATTATATTTATTATAATCTTGAAATGGATGAATCAATACCACAATTTTGGAGTCATAATCTCTCTCATTAAAAATGTATTTAATTCTATATCTATATATTCTCTCTCTAATATGATGGTTCCAAAGCATGTTCATAACAACATTGACAGAATAATTACACGGTTCACCTGGAATATCCACTCTGATGGTCGAAATCATTAGGATTTGTCGAACCACGTGACTAGGACCACGGGACTGGGAGGACTAAATTAAAGGAACCTAAAGGATATTCTAAGAGGATTTCATGAAAAATAATCCCCAAAAACATCAGAGAAATATAACCTCTTGGGGATGTTCAAGGGAATTAAACATAACTATGGTTTAGTCTTCATAGGGGAAAAATTCCAACATATGGTTGGAGGTCATTCCTCATAGTTAGATCCTTCAAAATCACTCTCGTTGGATCATGGGGAGAAGTGAAATTTTATTTTTGATTCATAACTAGGTTGGTTCACTTCTCAATTTCCTGTGGTATCCTATGTCTGATATCACCTTTACGGATGCATGAAATTTTCCATTCTTAATTAATGTAATTCTAGTGAAATATATAAATGAAAAATTAAATCTAATTTTTCTAAATTTGAACCTAAACAGATTCAAAATTTCTAAGTCTACCTCTAGGGCCTTTAAGCTAATGATTATAGTAGGATAACCAACTATATCACCTCTACTGATGAGTGGGGGGGGGGGTCCTTGGATCAAAGGAATGCATGTGAAATAATATTTTTTTTGGGATGGGGAATCATATATTTCATTGTTCCCAGGGATGAAAATATTCAATGCATGGGAATTAACATGCACTCCAAATATCATTCTGAAATGTTGGTAAGAAAGACTCAGTGAATCACCTCTTCTTTGAGGGTGACTAGACTAACACCATATAGAGCTCCTTCTGCGACTTCATAACCTTTTATCCCCTACCATGCAGATTCATTGTTTACTAGACTCTGGGTTACATAAAGCAGGACCCTGTGGTCCGGAGGGAATGGGTAGAACAATTATACTTCATTAAGTTTTATATTGAATTTTGAATGCATGTAATATTGTTATATTTGAATATATGGATAACAATATGTAATATTTGATAATCTGCAAAAAATCATCAACTTGACTTCACTAATATTGAGAAAAACTATGAGGGTTCCCCCTCACTCATCATTTTACGGTCTACATGCTCACCACACTCCTTTTTTCTTGGCTCCTCTTATGGACATTGGGTGCACTGGATTCCTCCACATCCATGAAACATGCTCAATGCAGATGGAACATGTAGCTATGGGTTTATGTGTGGAGGAAATGTGGCGTGCAACTAATTTGCGTCTGTTATCATTTCCTTCTTAGTGTTATTTATCCAGGGTCACTCCCTCCAAGCTGAAGGTATAGTGTTACTCACAGGTCTTCAACTTTTTATCCACAACAACATTTCCCTTGAGTCCACTAAGATGAAATCTATGAATATTTGTGACTATATCTATGGTAGGATATCCCCTCTATTTTCTATCACATACTTTTCCTGACGGCGTAAAAGACTAATCCCCCCATATATAAATCCTTCACACTTAGTGTGAATGAATTTAAGTTGCAGAAAACATCACCTCCTCGATGTCTCATGGAATAGTTATTACATATTTTTGTCTCATTAACTCATTTCCTCCTGAGGCAATGAAATTTTTTAAGGGTGAAACTCAAGGGATGCACCATTAAAGGTACCCATAACTGAACATGCAAAATATGCTCTTTGATTTACATAAATAATGATGATGAAGATGAATGTGTGATCTCGTAGATTTATGTTTAGTGTTGTATGATCATATATTAAATGTTTAGTATGGGGATACATCACAGATATAGTAATTGTTTATTGGGATGAGGACATGATCATATCACATAAAAGCTCCAAAATACTTGGGAAGAAAATAATTATTTGGGGTAGTTTTGGTATATTCAGGAATGTTGATAGGGATTTTTTATTTTCTCACATCCCATAAAACGTTGGTATGGATGTGGAATTTAGATTATGGATATGGTAATGTAACTTGCATCCTTCAACTCATGAATGAGAGACTAGGTTTTTATGATATATGGAATGATACATGCAAAGAGATCCAACATACCCTTCAATGAGACAGGGATGAAAACCTATATAGTTCAATAGAATTTTTTAGGGTAGTGATATGTGAATCTATCATGTAGTTTAAACTCATGTTATAAGGATTATCAAATCATAAAATATGGGATATTTTGTGATGGTGATGGAATTAATAATGTTATATTTTTAGAGGATTTGGTAATCATATCAGGATTTTTAGAAAGGAAATCATTGAAACATTATATGATCCATCTTATAAAAAATATAATAATGATTTCCAAGCTCATCACATAGGTTAAATATACTAATTAATGTACTGTTATGGGGATATTTTCATGTTTTTTGTTGTCATGTGACTGGGATGTTTATGTTATGATGGTTATACCGTATCCCGATTAAATATTATTTACCATACTCAAAATTGATCATATGATGGGTGTAGTTTCCCAATATTTTTGAAGTAAATACGATTATTGATATTATAAAATATCCAGAACATTGATATTAAATGAACAACGTACTATTATTGGCCAAATGTGATTATTATAACATGGTTGTTAAAATGGTGGGTATTAATAGGAAAATATAATTTTTGAAATAAATATAAAATTCCTACTCAATTAATATTCATCAATAAATTCATAAAAAATAATCATTTAATTTTTTGTAATTTAATTGTTTTTGTTGAAAAATAAAATATTTTTCAACAAGTTTTATAAATTTTGTGAGGGAATAATATGATTAATTTATATATTTTTTATAAGTTATTTACTAAATACACTTTATTTCAATTTTTTTTTTAAAATTATCTAACGATGATTTTCTATTATCTAAAAATATTTTTTCCAATGATTAGTGAAAAATATTTATTTTTATTATAAATCAAATTTTATTATATATTATCTACAAATAAAAATTATAACATGAATTTGAATTTTAAATTTTCATTAATTACTTTTTATTTTAAATTATTTATTTATGGTTATTTAAATGAATTCAAATATTAAATATATTGTAATGAATTTTATATTTAAATGGAGATCTTTCTGAAAAACTGATATTTATTGCCTTTTATCATTTAATATCAATTTAAATTCAAGAAATTATGGATTTTAAATTAAGAAATAAATTATTCCATATTTGGAATTAGGATGTAAAAATATAATCAAAATCATTATTTAATTTGTTAAGTAAAATAGATATCAACCATTCATTTATTTTTTCCAAGATAATTGTTAAATTGCATAATTATGTGTGAAAAATAAAATTATATGGATAATAAAATAACACGATATCTTACCAAAATTTTATTCGATGAATATAAATAAGAAATAATCATCTATGAATTGAATATATTCCAATTTCATGAAAATTGGGGGTGCAGGTGATTATGACCATTATATTAATTTTTTAAAGAAAACTAAAAAACATTACTCTTAATTTTAATAACTATTATATTTTTAACAACTAGAAAACAAACTAATATGTTCATTTATAAATATTATTTTGAAATATATAAGATATATCTTTATTATATTAATTTAGTATTTATTTATTTTTGGGATTATATTATTGCCAAAAATACTTACATAACATTGATGCAGTAAGTATTCAATTAATGAAAAAACATACTAATGATATATAAAATATTAAATGTACAAAAATTTTAGAAAATTATTATGATCCATAAATATTATAGAATATATGAAACTTAAACCATGGTCTATATATGGTATGTTTTGTATTAATAGTAACCACATTAAATGTTAATTAATAAAATAAAATGTTGTCACAATATGTTTATAAAGGGAAAATGATTGTATAAAACCAAAATACTTGAGTAAATAAATAGTCAAAACATGTTTAAAATGTATTTTATGAGACTGTTTCAAACCATTCTCATCATATATCCTATATGAACCAGTTTGATCCATTTTAAATTTAATATATATTTAAATTATTTTTATATTTCGAGGAATTCCACGAGTGAATCTCACCTCTCATTTAAACAGGAACTTATCCTTCTCAATATTTCTCACATGAAAAATTATTTGGTTTAGAAAATCAAAACCAAAAAAATTATATAATATATCCCCTATTACTACTGGTATCTATTTATGTATATCAAAATTTCTATTTTAATTAAGGTGTTAATCAATAGAGGACATTCAAAAAAGGTGTATAGTATTTGTCCGCATGATATAGTTTTGTTTCATATAACAACTCCATCAAATATTTTTCAACCATGGAGAAATATAACACCACTATCCTAGAAAATAATAAAACATTAAAATTTCAATGTATAATGGATTTTTATCTCCATACTTCATCAAATAGGAACATAATTCATAATTATTTTGTATGGTGGACTGTTGTCAAAGGACGTGATGTTATTCAGTCCTTATGACCATCTACCATGACTAATTATAATGAAATATTTTAGTTTTTAATATTATATTTATAAACTATTTATACACCACTACAAATGTTTTTTATGAATTTATTAACAATAAGAGGAATTAAAAGGCTACGTGAAAAAATTTATGTAGGTCTGAAGTAGTGGAGTCCAAGATCATCAACCAAAACGAAGTGCATTCCCCCTAAGGGAAACGATCCAGGATGAGAAAAAATAAGAAACTGATTGTTCTGAGATGCAATAGAATCTAGGTAATCGTAAACAACATTTTCCTCTCTCCAGGTATGAAGAATAGAAATATGATCATCCAATAAATTCTTGCACTCTCTAATAGAGTAGTTAATAGAACACGGGACTAGTCCATTACCTGTAATTTCAGTAAGGAGTGTCATTGAATTAGTGTTTATCATCATGAGAAAATATATCCTCGGATTACAAAGTAAGAGGACATATATAAATGATAGTAATTGATGAATACTATTATATTGATGATGAAATAATGAACACTTTTACCATTTTTATGCTAATGAATTCATTAATGACACTTGAGCTGAATATTGTAAAAATCATGATATAATATTATTTGACTATGTAATTTGATATAACATGGTTTTATATGAAATAATAGGACAATTAACATGAAAATTGTTCATAATTATGTATTAATAATATTTTAATTTTTTATTTGCAATTAAAATGATCGAATGTGATTATTCCAATTTTGGGTAAGGGAAACTCTTTAAAAATAAATCATTAAAATTTCCAATTTGAACTCATTTTAATTAATTAATAATGATAGATTATTTATATATACATGGGATGAATGGCATTTCATATTATAATTATACCTCAATGATTTGATGCTAATTATAAATATTTTAACAATTAATTTTAAATAAAATGGTATGTTCATTACGTTCACAATTTCAATATTTATGTAAAATATTTTTATAAACACTCATTCAATGGTTTTCAAAATAATCTATTTATTAAATGATTTACTATCATTAAAAAAGAAAAAAAATTATTCTATTTTTTGTAGATGAAAAAATTGATTTTTCCACAACATTAAATTATATTATATGTTTGTATTACTCTATAAGATTTAATGTATTCTTTAATAAAAATACCTCTTACTTTTTTAAGGTATTTTAGAATGGGAAATGTGGTCCTAATAATAATATGTATTTTGATTTCATAATTTTTTTTAATTGTTAAAAGAATGTGTTTTAAGGGCCTTGTTCATGGTATGGTCCTTGGACATTGATTAAGAAGGGTTGAGCCCCATTATAACTCATATGTGAGCATGATACAAATTGTATATGGATATTCTTCCCATTATAGATAAAATGTAATCATTATATAAATTTTATGATGAGAGATCCCAAACATATTTCTAATTCAAAGGTTATTTATTTTAATATTTGGATAAATATATTGTATGTCAGCAAAATTATTATTCAAATTTATAGAGGTTTTATGAATTGTAATATGTTGATTACCTAAGTCAGCTACATGATATTTATATGCATAAAAATTTCATTTCACAGAAAATGATTGATTTAAGAATCTTGGAAAAATTTAATTTATATGTAAAATGAAAATATTTTAGATTAAAAGATATGTTTTTATGATATGGTTTTTCCTTGTGCTTTTATGCATTCACCATATTAGTTTATTAATTCTTTCTACATCCATTACTAGGAATTGTGTGATCATCCCATGTGTTTAACATGATTTTAATGTGGGTTAAGGATGGATTATGGAAAATAATATGTAAATAATAATTTCATTATAACTTATCATAAGAGGATTAACTAATTTATTTTAAATCAATGATATCATGGAAATAATAGACATCGACAGTGATTTTACAGTTTTTAAAATATAGTTTTTTGTTAATTGGATATGAAATAATTCTATAAAACTCAATATTTAAATTATTTTTGGAAAATTTTTGTTAATATTAGTCTAATGGCAGTAGATTATGTGTTGTTTGAGGAGGTATCATTATAGTGGGTATCAGAGAAAGTTTTAGATTTATTTAGAGGGTAAACTATTATTGGGGGGAAATTTAACAAACCTATAAAACCTTAACAATTAGTTTCTAAATAGGATCGTAGTTTTAAATCTAATGTTATTTAGATAACCTAAATTATCATATCTATTGATTTATCTACCTCTTGATATGTTATATTATTGGTTTACTATAGCCTATGAGGATTTTGTTTATTTATGGAAATAATTATCATATGTTGGTGATTATTTGATATGGCCAACTAAATTTTACCTATGAGATGTTATGAGTGATTAAATATATTATGAAAGACAAAAATTAAATTTATCTTGGAAGAATAGATAACAAAATCAATTAATGTTTTGGGATTCAATCATAGTATTGAATTTGTTAAGGAATTTTATGGATTGTTAATTTTTTAATGATATATAATGAAATTTTGGTATGAATTTTTATTTTTAGAGATTAATAATTTCATTATTAATTATTATTATTATTATTGGGAATTATGTTCCCTTGTGTTGAACACTTTTTTTTTGTTAATGTCTAAAAATTGGTGGAATATATTATCATCCTTCAATTAATTTTAGGATCCATAAATGCTGATTCTAGTTCATTATGTATTAAGAATTCATCTCAAATACTCATCATTTATAGAATACAGTGTGATTGTGGTTAGAATTGATTATTGTATGAAATTATATACTTCATGAAGGTTGTATTACTTTTTCTCATAGACTATGTAGTAAAACAATTTACATAATCAAGGAAAAATATTTTAAACCCAAAACATTATCTATTTAATTTTCATTGTATATAATTAATAGGCTTTTATTCTTTCATAGATTTATGGTTTATTTATGGTTATATTTCCAATGAGTTTGTTCATTATCACACTTAATTAGTCCTTAGAATTTCACTTATTCTTATATATCCTTGTTTTCACTTCATAATATTTTTTTCATCATGGAAAAATTGTGTGTGTTCTTATAGATAACCATTATACATACATTACACTCTTTTCAAGAGAATGATTAGTTGATCCATTTTACATTTTGGTTTTTTATAATAGTCTTTTCAAAATTAAATCCCAGGTTACATAGAAAAAATTAAAATTAAAATGATACAATTTATGAGGTGGTGGATTTGATATCATAATATATTGAATATAAATACTATTTTTTAAACAAATATTACATGGAACATCAATTTTAAATGAACAATAAAATATTATTATTTAAATGTGAATGTTATAACGTAGAAATTAAATTAGAAAAAAATAATTGAAATAACTGATTTATAAACTAAATATAAATTTCATACAGAATAGATATACAATGGTAAATTACTTGAAAATAATTATTTAATTTCTAGGAAATTAATTTACTCAATAACAAATTTTTTCTTATATAAATAATTTCTATTTATTTTTTTGACAGAATAAAAGAAATAATATATAAAAATTTTCAAAAATTTATTTGGGAAAAGTATTTTTATTTTTTAATAAAATATTAAAAATATATCATTATATGAATTTTTATTTTTATGTGAATATTGAATTTTTTACAGTCTCCAAATATTTATTTTTTTGAAAAAATATATATTTGTTCGTTAAATATTTTTTTTATTTTAATTGCATAAAATGTAAAATTTTAAATTAGTTTTAAAATTTCAACAATTTATGTTTATTTATAATTATCAAAATATTATTTGTGATATTAATGTTATATTATAATTCATTTAGAAAAAAAAATTATATTTAAGAACATCTTTTTTCTGAAAAAAATGATTTTTTGATTAAATTTACCAATTTAACATTAAATTTAAATTATCCACCAATATGATTTGTATTTTTATATATATATTAAAAAAATTTAATTAGGGAGTCCACGTTTAAAAAATACTCATGATATTTTACTAAAATGAATAATAACCATAAAAAATTTTCCTATGACTATAATGGTTAAATCACATAATTATGGGTTAAAATCAAAAAGATAAAGACAATAAAACATCCCCAATACTTGAATAAATTTAATTAGATGATAATAAATTAACAATAATAATATATTGGCATAATATTCGACCTTTGGATTCCAAATTATGATTATTTTGACAATTGAAGTATTATAATTAAATAAATGTCAGTAATGTGACACTCATGTTTTTTATAACAATAGAATTTATAAAAATTTATTATCTATAGGAAATGTTAGGTTATAAATATAACTTTCAAATCTATAATTTTATCTTTATCATGGTGATATATTATAATTTTTTTAGGAATATATAATTACTTAAAATTATTACACTATAGTGACACATAAATAAATCAATTATTGGAAAATAAAAAAAAATTATATTAAAAATGTGTAAATTAGTATAATTGGATTTTATTATTATTATAAAATAAATTTATTAATTAAATTTACATTACAAGAATGAATTAAAATATTTTTTTCTAATTTTACTATTGTTCATATTATTAAATTGAATATAATTCATATTTAATAGAATTGTAATTAATGACACATTATAATAATTAACAATTTGTTGAATGATATCAAATTCTTATATATATTTTTTATGTGACTTGGATATGTGTGGTCATATCATCCATGGTCTATTTATTGGATTTTTTTTCATTTTTAATATCTATTTTGACCCTTAATGTATAAATGAAAATGTTGAGACAAGGGAATAATGGCATTCATAAAGGATTATTAATGTTGTTTTTTATGTTATTATGTGTAATGTAACATTCATGTATGTAATCTATTTTCCAAGACTGCTAAACTGATCGGTCCTTCGAGACTTGATTCCTTGTAATCATGTCAATGTTATGTAATAATGCACCGACTCAGGATAACTGGGATCGGGGCGTTACATGAATACTATGTATTACTTAGTTATATTTTCTCAAATTAAATTATTTTTAAAAAAATTAACAATTTATTTTCCTAACAGATTACATTTGGAATAAAATATGGGTTTTCAGATAATAATTATAATGAGAATAATGTTTCACTCTTTTTTATATTAAGAATTATATACAATGGGATGATTTAAATGAAATTATTAAAATATATATCAACAAACCATTAAAATAAGTTCATAAATATATTATTATATTTTTTTATATTTAATATAAAATCACCATTTTATAGAAAACACAATTCTTTAAAATATGTCTTCTATAAAATTTGTAGGTTTCATTTTATAATATATTATTCATATTTTTTGTATTTAATTTAGTTAAGTGGATTAAATATATGTAATAATAATTACTTATATTATCTTATAAGTTAAACATAATTTTTTTTCATACTAAATAGTGAAGATATTAGAAATTAATTACAATAGTTAACATATAAACCAATTTATCTAGGGGTTAAGCTACATGGATAATAGATAAGATGTCATAAAAACATGTCAAAGTTATGTTTTATGGACTTATATATACATATTAATTTATATGACCCTATAGTGGCCCATTTTTTATCTTTTTACATGTGAAAAAATCATACATTTTTTTAAACATTACAACTGTTCCACTCACTACACTTTTAAATGGCCACCCCCACATATATCCTCTTCACACCATCAAATCCCATTGGAAAATATAATAACCACAATAATATATTTCTAACATAACCAACCAGTAATATTATCCATTATTATTATAAAAAATCTATCCTGTATTATCTTTTGGTACCCACGTAAGAAGGTTTTCAGAAAAAGAGGTATCATGCATAATAGAGAATTTTTAATTTACTTATTTTTCCACCTCTATAAAAAAATAAAATATTTATTATTTAATAACAAAATTTTCTCTTGTATGTTGATATATAATTATTTAAATAAAATAACCAAAATCCATTTCAAATTTTATCAAATGTAATATAAAATCATCATTCATGTGTATAGTGGGAAACCACCTCACAAATTGCAGTCATTAATTTTCAATCACCTACTCTCACCATGGGGGCTATGAATATACGAATTGATGTGATTGCTTTTTCACAAATTCTTTACATAGTGGTAATATGAGTAATGTTAATTAATATATTTCATATTCATGAAATAATTATTATATTCATGATAAGTTTATCATTATGAAATTTTAATATATGATTCTCATTCAAACCTACAATAAATGAATATTTTGTTCATTAGAATGTGTGGAATATCACCTCCTCAAAGTGACCTGGATCTTTTTTCATTCCTAAATCACATTTATTATATATAAATGTATATTTTTAGAAATAATATTATATTTTGATATTATTATAATTTTTTGTAAATAAATTTTTCATGCACATATTTCTATTATGATTATTGAAAAATGGAAAAGAAACTCCATCAAATGTAAGGCCTCTCATATTTATCATTGTAATGTTGTTTAATTTTTATAACCATACTTCACTACTGTTTTTAGAATAATAAATTATGTAAAATAATTATTATTATCTCGTAATTATTTTTTAATGATATTATTAAATAATGACCTCTTTGGAAATGGGAACGACACTAATCCTGTATTGACACTATAAACCAAACATAGTCAAAACATCTGATAACAAAATAATATATTACATAATTGATTATAAAATTTTAATATGTGAAATAAAAAGAATAATAAAAAAAATTAATATTCTAGTATATAATTATCAGACTATTATTATTTTGGAAGGTAAATAACATAATTAAAATATCAGAAAAATGGTAATGGATTTATTATAAATTTAGGTTTGTTGAGGCATATTTTAATGTTATGAACCTATTTGATTTTATGAGGTTTATATAAAACTATTTTGAGATGTAATCTAAAAAAATTCTCAGTTTTCATGATATTTAATTTTTTTAATATTTTTCTTTTATGGGTCTTAAGAATTATAGGTTTCTATAATTGATTGAGAATTTCTAAAAAATACCCCTTTAATGTCAGCTTAAATCCATTTTTATCACATTAAATGAAATATTTTAAAAAATATATTTTAGAATGTAAATTTATATAAATAATATATCAATAATGGGAAATTTATTATCTATTTAAATTTTTTTTTAAAATGAATATTTCTACAAATTTGTAGACATTATATAAAAAGGAAAAAAATAATTTTTTAATATAATATACAATGATAGAAAGAAATACCTCATCATTGTGACCATAATATGATGTTTGTATTAATTTAAATAATTTAGATTTTTCATCAAAAAAACCTCACCATTACCTTGTAATTTGAAATTTTTAATTTAAAAATGGATTTTTGAAAATAATATAGTATTTTGATATTTGATATTGATTCAAATTAGTTTAATTGGGTTTTCGAGGAATTATGATTAAAATGTTCCTACATAAAATATTTCATTCTTGATGTGGTCCTTAAAAATTTTTATGATTGGTTCAACTGTATAGAACATGATGATCCCATAATAGCTTATACATTTTGTGTTCCATGACAACACTCTAAGGAATTTTGTAATAATTATGGTTTCCAAATAAATTTATTGTAAGTTGGTTATATAGTAATTCAAATTTATAAGGGTTTAGTAAGGGTTCTACTAGATAAATTACTAAGGTTCATATATATTTTATATTTTTTTGATAATGAAATTCTAGGGATATCATTTTAGTTCAATATAAAGATTATTAATATTTTAGAACAACGATGATGCCCTTTATAAGTTAAAATAGATTGTTTTTTTGAAAATATTTTCTCATGAGGGTTAATTCTTTTCATTGGACTCTAAGATTTATTATTTTTAAAAACCTAACAATTCATGTTGTGATACTACCTCATTTTAAAATAGTTTCATGTTATTTAATGATATACAAGGGAATATAAAAACGTCATGACAAATGTCATGAAAATTTTTCTTGAAATTTATTCATGTTCTGTTTTTCAAAAGATCTATATTGTAAGATAAAATATATTATAAAAAGACTCTAAATTGTTGTATATTTTTATATTATTAATTTTTTTGTACCAAATTCTAAAAAAATAAAGAATCAAGATCAAAAAATGTAATAGTATGAAATCTTGACTTAAAACTCAATATTATTAAATTATTAAGGTTTTGTCAAAATAGTTGTTATCAATAGAAAGGTATAGCTCACTATATAGGATAATATAATGATAATATAAAAAACATGAATGATATTTCCATTGATTTCAGTTTAAATTATATATAAATAGAAATTTATCATGATTCTAATACCAGAACTTGATTATTATGAATTATTTCCCATGGAGGAAATAGGGATGCTCTAATATAAGAATGTAAGATGAATATATCTTTATAAACCAGCATCCCAAAATTTTTGGAACTCAGTATAAGATAATTTTTATGGTGATGGACCAGTTGAGTCAATATATACATATTTTGGAATCCATGTATTTGATAAATTAGATTTTCCATAGAGAAACACGATGATAGTTGATCATTTCACAAGGCATATCCCTCCAAATTTCAATGTACCATTAGATATTGTGATACCAAACAGATGAATAAATTCAATGGAAATGATATTAGAATTATTTAAATGTTCACAATTCTATAAGGAAACACTTTATGTGTATCATTTTATAGGTTAAGCATATTTCTTTTTGTATATTATTAAGACTATTAGAGATAACGATTATCTCAATTCCATAGAATTAGAACTATCTTTATGATCATTCCCTTGAGAATGTTTTCCTTTCGGTTCCTCATCATTTGATAGAGAAACAATCCATCCAATTAAGGAAAAAATGTGTATTTTTTGGAATATATAAAGCCAATATAAGATGTATGGCTAAGTATGTACAATAATTTATTTGGAAAACTGATAGAAAAATAAATAGATTTTATAATATTTTGAAACCATGCCTACGAATATATTTTTAAACCATTAATTTAAAGGATATGATAACTTAGATCTTTATGATGATATATTTTTGAGAGGGATAGTGTATAATTTTATTAACTAAGGTGAAAATCGTATGAAAAGGTCATGATGGAGGAAAAAATGGAAGAATAAATCAAATATTTTTAGACGTAACAAACTCATATTCTAAAATTTTAATAAATATGGTAAAAAATTATCCTAAGGAAGGTCGGATAAATATTTGAAGGTCTTACTCATTTTTTGATTATATTCGGAGATAATATTACTAGAATGATTCTATACATGAATTATCACACATTGATGTTCCCAATATCCACCCATTAATTATATGTATTTTTATAATGAGATGGTTCATTATGGATACTTGTTTCCAAAAAATATTAATTCTACTTGAAAATAAACAATATCATATGTGGAAGGCTATATAAAAATCTATATCTACTACTATGAATTAATACGGTCTATAAGACGGTGTGGTGTTACATTTGAAACATTTATATTAAAAATATTCAAATATACTTTTTCACTTTTAATCTTCACATAATTATATTTATGAAAATATTTCATCGAAGTAGGAAATATTTCCCCATGAATTTATGATATAAGATACAGTTAAAACATCATGTGTATGCATTAATGAAACCAAAATTTATAGTAATATTTTTACTATCATTCGTGGGAGGTTCATCCTAAAAAACCATGTTGAAAATCCCATGGTAGAGTTTAATTGGTTTTCTAGGTATTGAAAAATTCTAGATTATTGTTCTATGATACATTATAGTGTAAATAATTATTCATTTAATGATTTCATACCGTTGATAACATAACAATAATCATTGATATTGATCATATATGAAGTGATATATAGATATGTTATATTATTTAAAATAACAAAAATAACTTATAGAGTGATGTATCAATACTTAATGAATTTATATATGTATTTCCAAATGATATACATGGTGTTATTATTGATTTTCAGGTTGAATTTACTATTTATTTTTTCCATTGTTTTATGCCTATTTCAAAATCCCATCTTTGAATGTATCATGTTTAACTTTTATAATAGGAAAAAATTTTATTTTTTCTATATAAAGGATTAATTTGACCCAGAACATTTCTATATTATATTCTATTTTTTTCAAAAATATAGATAATAAAAAGTGTTTTTTCATTGATTATATAGCCTTGAATAAAATCAATGTCATTAAAAAGTTTCATTTTTCTCATATTGAAGATTCATTTGAGTTGATTCTGGAAAGTTGTAATTTTTTTGAATGTTGGAATATGTTATGGGTACCATTACATAATGGTAATTGTGGATGATATTATAAAAAATCTGTTTCTAAATATATATATATATATAGGAATTATGAGTTTTTTGGTACTCCCTTTATGTTTTCTTGTACACCCATTGTATTCATAGTACTTATGAGTAGATTTTTATTTGAGGTCATAGATGGGTTTTTTGTTATTTTTATATTAGTATCAATATTACTAAGTATTAACATTGATACCAATTATTGGATAATAATGTATTTGTAGATGGATAAAATGAATGTTGCAGTGAATTATAGGTTAAATACATTAATTTGTTCCCCTGACAAGATTAGGTTAAAAATTGTTTACACTATTTCAATTCACAATACATTTTATGAAATAAATTGGTAATCAATCTAGACCTTGGGTATGTTTATAAAAATATAATAGGCAGATTGATTCCAATATATATATATATGTTCCACAAGTCGTATTTAATATTATTCACAATAAGAATGATAAGTATAATGATCTTAACTGCTATGATTATCATAGTAAATAAAATGAGTTTATCTTAAATTTTATATATTTATATTAAAGTAATTTATGTAATTATAATTAGAGAATATGTAATCACAAAGTATTAAAAAAGTATTATAATCATATTGGTTACGATAAATAGATTATAGAATTGAAAAATTAATATAATGATTAATTCAATATCTATTACAACATTAGTGGAAATGGAATACATATAAATGAAAAAAATTAATTCCAATGGTACGAGTTTCCATTATACTATGATAGAGGTCCCTTGAATTATATTCTCTAAAAAGTCTACTTTACGCAAACAAGTGTATTCCCTTAACACGATTATTGGCTTCGTTCTTTCTGCCTATCCCTGAAATCCCTCCATCAATATGGTTATCGATAGATCCATCTTCTTAGCCTTAGAAGCCCTCGACTTGGAAAAAAATAAGCACCTTTTTTCCTATCCATTAAATCCCTTAATCATAATCATAATTATTAGTGTCTCATAAAGCTCAAAATACTATTCATAGATATAAGAATATGGACTATGCAGTTCACGGAATGTAAACATCATAGTTTACACATGAATTAGTCTTTATATAGCTCTCATATAACGTCTAAAAATTTAGGTAATATCATGGAACATACTCAAATGAACTAGTATTTATACTAATTTGTCCTAATAGTCATCTTAGATTCTAATAATCATATTTTCTCCAAAAATATCAAAGTGACCTAGACATCAATCACACTAATAGTCATATTAAAGAAGATATCCTGAAATATTTTTGATTATCATATAATACACTACATAATTTTGATTTAAAAGAAAATATTTCATTATGATACAATTTTATGCGTACAATAAAACATGAATTGAAATGCATAAGACAATTTCCATTATATGAGTTAGAATGACTTATATCATTATGAAAATATTATCATTACAGATGATTGTATATTTTTTATTATATAAATCATATTTAGTGTGTAGAATATAAATCATATTCAGGATCAATATGAAAATCATGTAATGTACTATTAATTCAATTCTCATGATTGAGATTTTTATCATAACCCAATATGAAAAAGGTAATGGAAAAATATGAATATATTAGAATAAAAATTATTATAAAAATTCATTGAACATAAAATTGTTTGTAATTGAGAATCTAAGAAAGAGTTTTTGATACTCTAAGAATGTAATTAAATACCAAAAAGAAACTTTTTATTTAATAATCTACCACTTTTGTAAAGCACATACAATAAGATTTATATAAGGAATTACTTCAAAAAAATTAGGTCCAAAAATATTTTCAAAATATTTTTTATATTCAAAATCATGACTTATTATTTTCACTTCCTAATTTTTAACACTCATCTGAATATGATATTGAATATGAATAATATCTCCCATTAGGTTTATGAAATCCATAATGATTTTATTCTCCTTATTCTAGAAAATTTTCTCCCAATAACTACTTAATTTTTCTTATATATATCATTCTTTTTTTTATGAAAATTTAACCCCTTATCTAATTTATTTACCCCTTTTTTGATTGAAAAAAAATATGTAATGTATTTTAATGCATTCATTACGGTCAGATAAAAAATATACAAAGTAATAATGAATTTTATCAGCTTGAATAAATGACAGAACATTCATCCAAAATGTCTAGAAAAATATTCAGTTGAACTATATGTATATGACAAAATACTTTTATTAATGTTTTCAATATAAATAAAAGAAGTGTCCAAAAAATCATTTCCTCTCCTTCTCCATCATCTTTTTTAAGTGGTCTTAGAAAATTTTCATCATTTTAGTGAACTCCCTTCTATCACCTATGATCTTCTACTCCTGGTTACGATTCAATTATTTTTGATATTGTAAATTCTCTTCCAGAGGATGAGGATTATCTTTCTAGTGCTTTGTTTTCTCTTCGTGAAGTTGAAGCATTCATCCTAAGAATTATTTACAAGTTCTTTAATTCCATTTCTATTGTATAGAATAACATTTTTATATTCAAATACATTATCCCATCCTTGAAAAAACTAACTTTTAAAGATGAGATTGAATGATATTCCACATCTTATTTATTTCTTTGACTTCCTCAAACTGGGATACATCTAGAATTTTGAAATCATTTACTTTTTGAGTAGTATCATGGGCCAATTAGTTAGAATCAATATTGTCATAATTTACAAGCCTTCTAATATCTTTATCTGAATCATCATCTACTTTGATACTTTCATCAGTATTATGAGATGCATACCAAATTTTTTCACGACCTTCTGTGTCCATTATAACATTATTCAAATAATATGAACTCAGTTTTATATTTGATAGGAATTTCCCTTATAATATTTATTGATTTAAAAATTTTGTTATATTTTTTCAAAACCAATTAACACTTTCATTCAAGCCTTGGGAAATGTTGAATGGCCTTGTGACATCTCTTTAAGGCATGAAAATTTTACTGATCTATTTTTATTGTGATTTTATTATTAGTGTTAGTGTCATCCTCATAATTAGGATTATCTGTAGAATAAGTTCCAACACCATCTTCTTCAAATTCGTGGTTATGATTTGCATCAGTTATAGTCTCTTCCTCTTTAACTAAAATATTAATTACTTTATCAGATTGAGTTATATGAATAGATTTATTTGAATACACTACTCATCTAGATGGTAATTTTCATGGATTGTCTTCTAAATATATTACTGGAATTTTATAGTAATGATATTTTTCATCTTGACAAACATCTTATTCCTTCTCATATTCTTTATTTTATTCTTATTCATTTTCCACGTTTTCTTTTATCTCTGTTATTTATTTTTCTCTATCATCCTCTTCACGAAGATACTAAACTACTCTCTCATTTCACTTCATTCAATTTCATTTTATAATCATTATTATACTTATTTTGTGGGGATAATTCGTCACCAAACAACTTGTTTTATATTACCCTTGTATTGGATGGAGGGGCTTATTATTTATTCTGAATTTCTTCCCTAATGAGGATTCCATCAGTCAACATTTAAACACATTTTAAAAAAAATCAACAAAAACATCATATTTTTTATATTTCAACATCCTTTTCTTTACATCATTTTATGAGAATATTTGATATGAATATTTTTCATAAATGGATTCACCAAGATCAAGGCCAAATTGAGGTTATCCTTATTCTCTTTCATAAGTCCTTTTTCACCACTAATCAACAATGTTTTCACTATAATATTTTCTTCATCATTGGTTTTAATGATGATTCAGACTATTAATTCTTTAGATTCTCATGAAAATCAATATTGATAATTTTGGAACACCCTGAGATCCTCAATCAACATCTTATAAAACTTTTGCTCCATCCTATTTCAGAAATTTCATTGATTGTATATGAAATATTAATCTCCATATTTTTATATTATCATCACATATTAGAAATAGTTTTATATTCATTGATAATGATTTAATTGAGAAATTGAAACACTTCAAAATTTTATAGAATATCTTTCTTAGAATATTTATAAACATAATAAAATCAGAATTTGGTACACCATACATTAAATTCGTTATGGGAATGAAAAAATAACACACGATAATCAATTTTCTGAAACTAAAAAGTAATCTAACATAAAAACATATGATACTTTTAATATATCCCTATCACATTTTCAATACATTAAGAATCCTTAAATTTAGAGTGAAATGAGATTATTCTCAGTAGAGAGATAAGTAGTTTTCATTTTATCCTAATGACTCTCAAAAAGAGATATCTAGGATCTTTCATTATTGAAGGTTCCTTCCTCGCTCGATAGCTTCTAAGTGTGAGAATATGTGTCACTCTTTAATTGTACACCCATAAAATTTTCATCATGTTTTACTGACATGTTATTATATTTATCATAAATTTGAAGGGATACTTTTAAATAGTTTTTAATAATCATATTAAAATAAAACTTTATAACTTCCGGAATGTGAATATGATCTTGATTAGTGTTGGTTTTTTCTTAGAAAACATATCTCCATACTTAAAGCTTAAAATTTATTTTTAATGAAAAATATTACTTGTACTGGAATTATATTCCTACTAACCATTCTCTGAACTATTTTATAGATGATAAATCATTTGGAAAAATCATATCTGTCACTTTCTGAGACATGGTGTGAGAGGTTTTAGTTACTTCTTACATGAGTAAGATAAAATAATTTGGGTAATATGAGCTTTTGATTTGGATACTTGTATAATTACATGCTTTAGTGTACAAGAAGAATAATAAATGTTGGATAGAGTATGTTCCCCTATATATAAGTGATGAAATGTGACCATTGAACTTCTACAGATCAAATTTGATCAAAAATATCATATGGTTGAGAGAATTGAAATATGTTCGTCATTATTTTTATTATAATTATTTTAAATTATTACCAACTATATCATTAATCATATAATGATTTAAATGAAAAATTTTATACCAATAAATAGAATAGAATTGAAAACTTTTAAGGTAAAAAATCAATCCTTTAGAATTCTGAAGAAATATTGAATAGTTTCAATATATAATTCTACTAAAAATATTGAGTATGAAAAAATTGATACTAAGGATGAAAATTGAGTACAAAAAATTCATGAGCATGGAAATTTTTTTTAGTGTGAATGTTCTGAGTATGAAAAATTTTGAGTACGAAAAATATGGGGAGGAATTATATGAGTAAAAAATATGAGCACTAAAAATATGTTTACTAAAAGTATGGGTATAAAAAATTAGACAATGAAAAATATGAGTTGGAATAATATGAGTAAGATAATTATGATTACTAAAAATATGAGTATAAAATTTATGATTACTAAAAAAATGAGTCCTAAAAAAATTTAAATACGAAAACATTGTATTACAAAAACTACTAAAAATGAAATGTTATGAGAACTAACAGATATATATACTACTCATTTAATAAGCAGTAACATGATATAAGGATATTATTTATATAAGAAGTTTATATGAGTTATTAATTTACACTGATCAAACATTGCTTCTATTTAATTTATTTGATTCTAGAAGAAGATAATGGTTTTGTAAAAATATCAGCAAGTTGTTCTTACTTTCCAATAAGTTGTATAATGATATCTTTTTTATGTATGTGATCCCTATGAATTTGATGCCTATTATATATGTTTTTTTCATAAGGGTGATGTCCATGGGTTATAGATAACGTTATACACTAGTGTCATCACATAATAAATGTTTTTTAGTGACACCCATGCCATAATTAGTGAGTGTGTGTTGCACCCACAAAACGTGAGAAAAAAATTTCTAGTTTCCAAATATTCATCTTTATCAGTGGAAAGAGACACTATGCATTGTTTCATATGAGTACAATAAACTAATTAATGGAAAATGTAAAGACATATTTCAGATTTACATTTTTATTCCTTTTTACAATGATTAAATTCAGCATTAGAAAATATTTTCAAAACAAAATCATTTCCACAATAATAGAATACTCTTAAATTCAATGTTCCACTTAAAAACAAAATATTATTTTTACATCGTATAAATTAGATTCTTTAACATTTTCCTAATACCTTAAACAGAATTATATTGAAAATATTATGTCTTGAAAACTAACAGTTAAGTACAATAGGAATCCTATCTTACCTCCAAAAAATGATTGATTTACTGGTTTCCAATATTCATCATGGTCAAGTGCATTTTATGTTCTGATTAGAGTAAAAATGCATTTGTAATTTTGAAATCGATAATTTTTAATAATGTCTACAATATAGTAATATTGAGTTATATAATTCCATTCTTGTTTTTAAGAAATTTTAAATCCTTGAAAGATTGTTAACTCATCCATTATACTCATTTCATACTCACATAACATAATATTTTCAAACAAATATTTTAATGATTACTGAGTTGATCTGAATATAAGGTCATCAACATAAATTTAAATAATAATAAAAACATTATTTATAAAAAGAGATGGTTAAGTAGTTCCGTTAACATGATTTATTTGTAACATAAATACATATAATCTATCATACAGCTCGGTAGTATGTTTTTTCAGTCGAAATAAGGATTTTGTAAGTTAAAGAAAATTGGAAGTTTTGTATCATCAGACCTTTTATTTGTTCATCCCAAACATACTCAAGAACATACCCATAAATGAAATCACACTATACAACCATTTAATAAATTTTACAAGTAAAAAAATTTAACACAGTATAATAGAATTTGAATATACACATTTCTAGCAACTGGATCATAGGTTTCTTCATAATTTATTCCTTATACTCGATTATAAACGTTAGAAAATAATATTTCTTTATTTCTAATTATTACTCTATTTTCATCACATTTGTTTCGAAATACCCATTTTACTGTAATTATAGTGGTTTCATTGGCTTTTTAAACAATGGTCCATAGATTATTCCTTTTAAAAATATTAAGTTTTTATTTCATAGCATTAATCGAATATTCATCTCCTAAAGCATCATTAATACTTTTTTTAATTATTTTAGAAATAAATTCTATATGTTCTAATTCATTTCATAATGATATTAAATTTATTTTATATTGATATTTATTTCCAATGATATTATCAATTGGATGATTCCTAATGGAAAAAAATATACCATGGGTAAAATATTTTCATAAAAAAAATATAGAAATTATTTTAGAGTGAATACTTTAAAATTAGTTTCTTGATTATTTTATTTTTACAAGAATATTTTATCAAAGTTTGGTATTCAATTTAGGAAAAAAAAATATAAATTTTTAGTATAGGATTGATTACAAAAAAGGCTCATTTTTATCAAATTTTACATGTATTGTTATCTCAACATTATAAGAGTTTTTATTCAATAAATTATATGACATATAGGTAGAGAAATAGCCTAATTTAATAACTTTATTTTTTTGGGTGTGAATTTATGAAAATTATATATAATATTCAAAATGTATATGTTTCATCAAAATAATTTTAATTATGAAAATTTTGGTTTTTGTAATGTCCATGACTCATAAGCTATTTAATTAAATAATGGTCTAATTAAAACAAGAGATATTATATTGAACTCCTATATCCCAAAATTATTTTATAATTTAGTATTCAGTAATCATGGTTCTTTTTATTTCACAAATAATTTAACTTCTTATTTCAATGAAAACATTTAACTCTGTAGATCTAGGTGTTGAATAGTTATGTGTAATTCTATTCATACTACAAAAATACTCAAACTCAGAATTTAAAAATTCTCCACCATGATCAATATGAATAGATATAAGTGAAAGTTTTTTCTCATTTTTAACATTATATACTAATGTTTTGATATAATTATAGGCATTATATTTCATAATATGAAAATAGACCAAGGTGCATCTTTTTTTATTGTCAACAAAAAAACATAATACATTCAACTAATAATACCAATTTCCATTGGACTGAATAAGTCACTGTGAACTAATTTAAAATCATCATTATTTGTGAATTCACTAATATATTTAAAGTAATAATTATGTTTCCTACCATATTTTAAGGGTTTATAGTGTTTTTAAGAATCAAGTTTATGATTTGGTAGATATTTAACAAGTATTTTCATAAAGAATTTTCATAAGTTCCTACTGTTATAGAGTTTTAAACTTTTATTCCAGAAACCAATATTGATCATCTATTTAACTAAGTCAAGGTATGTTTATTCTTCTGTGTTCTTCAAAGTTTTGTGTATGAACATTATCAGGACCATGTGAAAAAAGAATGAATTCATCCATGGAACTGTGTACTATAAAATCATCATTCATAAAATTAACAAGGTAACAATAATTTCATGATTAACTTGTGCTTGTGTGTTTATTCTATATACATTTAACAAATATATCATTTTAAATCAAATATCTTTCAAGAAGTATAATAATTCCAAAACCAAAAATCATCCATTGAGTATTATCTGTGAAGGTACTCTTCCATATTTCCATTTAATTTTCTTCTCAAAGAAGAATCTATTTCCATTAATGATTGATGAAAATCCACTATACATGGTCCTTACATTATTATTGTTTGTGCTTCCATTAATTTTCATTAATATAGAACAAAAATATTAGTAAAACCCAAAATATCTTTGTCCAGAAAGGTTAGAAAAAACATTTTCTGAAACCCACATTTGTTAAAAAACATTATTTAGGAATCCCAAGGATTTGATTTTAATCAATAAGAAACTTGTATTCATATGGCCTCTGCATTGACATTTAGTAGAAAATGGTCATTTTTAGTAACTAAATAGTTTTTTCTAAAATTGGTTTTAAATTACAATAACCAATTAAAAACTATTTCTAAAATTCTGATTTTTTTATATAACATTTCTTAACATTTACTTACAAATGTGTAATATGATAAATTTTTATTTAGGGAAAAAATGCAGACATTATATTTACAACTAAATACTTATTTATTATCATGGTCTTTTGATAGATATAATACTTCTTTTTTTATAACATTTATTATACATATTTCTTTTTAATGTTCCTTTTATAAATTTCAATTTTCCTTTTTTAAAATTTTATAGAATATAGAAACCCTTATGTAAGAATGTAAATAGTATTACTCTACTAAGGAATATTTTTCATCATAAGAATAATACATCTCATTGTGTTATTAGGCACTTAAATAAAAATTCTATAAATTACCCTGAGTATTTACTTTATCCATAAAACATTGGCATTTAAAAGGAATTCTTTCCTAGAGGCTAATATTCTTTTGATTCGACCATTATTTATCTAAAAGATCATCATAAGAATACACTCTATTAGAGCTATATGAGTCATTAACCTTAAAATTTTTCCTTCAATTTGGTCTATTATATTTTTCAGGATTTATATCATAATGACTCTTTATTCTATAAAGAATTTTGAGAATTGGACAATCGGGTCTAATATGTCTAGATTTTTTCATTGATAAAGGAAAATTCATTATCGTTATTATCCTTGTTAGTTCTCTAATATCGATACCGATAATATTTCTTTTCAAAAACCATGTTCATCCTTCCAAAAATATCATAAAACTCATTTTCTAAATGTTTTGATTCACTTGAGTCTAATTTATGAACCCTTTGTATTTCATTGATAACAATAATATATTTTTAGAAGTCTATTAATTCATTGGATTCAATATAGAAGTAAAATAAACCGTACCCTTTTTCTTCATAGCTTTATAACAATATATTTTCACCCTACCCTTATATAGTAAAAGTGATAAAAATAAGTCATCATGTGTATGATTTGTAATCATCCTGGACACATCATCTAATGGTCACTTTGATTTCTATTAGTTTGGAATAATATCTATAATCATTTCTATAATAATTTCATCATATAATCTATTCTCACCCATATCATGTATGTTTTTAACAATTGTCATGAATATTTGATGAACCATTACAAAAGGTTCCCCATAAGGTATTTTGAAATCCTAATAATATACTCTTAGAATGGCTTTACTAGTTTCCATGACATTGAATGTACCAAATGAGTAATATCTTGTTTCTTCCTAATACTTTTCATACACCACAAGATGAAATCTGGCTATAAATATTTCAATCCAAAGATCAATGTAATGTATTTTGCACCTCAAAATACAGTTGATATTCTTATTTCTCTTGATTTTTAAATGTTATAACATATTTGTTAGAATTTTATTATAACAAATCAGTATAAATAATTAATCTGCTGCAATTTGGATTGAAATTTTATATATTATGTGTCTCCAATATTCATATTTATTTCTTAAAAAATTTGGGTTCTTTTTATTGTTAGATTGTCAATAGAATAAATATTTAAACCCACCAACTATAAAAATATACAAATAATCTTTTTCCATAAAACATGTTATTGTAAGAAGTATTTGTAAACAATGAGGTTAAAAAAATAAATAAAACGAACTAAAAATTAACAACTAGAATATATGATCCATGAAATTTACATTAGATTCAAATTTTGAGTATCAGTATTATAGGACTTGTCTCTAATGTAACGCCCCGACCCCAGCTACCCAGAGTCGGTGCATTATTACATAACATTGGCATGATCACAAGAAAGATCAAATCCCGAAAGACCGATTGGTTTAGTAGCCTTGGAAACACTAGATATAATCATAATGTTTTACATTACATTTCAAAGTGAAAAACTACTACAACAACAAAGTCTTCATATCCACACTATTTACCCCTCATAATATCCCTGCAAGTCATTCATAATTTACTTCTTCACTACCTGGGAAAAATAAAACATAGAAAAGGGGTGAGCTCAAATGCCCAGTAAGGATAACAATATAGCGGAACATTCAAAATAAGCATAAACACTTAAGGCAATGAATTACTAAAACAAAAGCCTTTTAAAATTGAACTTCAACATAGTATGGCAAAAGTAAAATGAAATAGTGCCATTTACTTATTCACATGGATATTCTACTAATCGAATAATCACATGCAAAAATCAATAACCATTTTCATAATGTTGGAATGCATAATGCCAGACTGTCATAACCACATAGTCAAGGCCTCGTGCCAAGACTACAAATAAGATTTTGTCAAGGCCTTGTGCCAAAACACTAGTTTGTCTCATGAGACCTACCGATGCATCGAGGAGCTATAGCGGGCTCCACCCGTCACTTATTAAGTCCAATGCATTCCCATATGAAAAGGTTTAAACATAACATAAACATTCGTATTAAAACTAGCATACGAAATGTCAATACTTTCACCATAAACTATGAATGGTATAAAAATAGCACATCCACAGTCAAACATTTCACAAAACCTTCAATACAATATAGAAGTTTTGTATCATAATAAATCAACTTCAAATAATCTTAAAATCCATCAAAGGATGTTGACATAGATGAAATCAATATTCTTTTAAAAGAAATATCTCCTTTTATTTTGAAATCATTTAAGATCCATATAAAATAAAACATTTTCTTTGAGAATATACTTATAAGCTTGTAAGGGATGCTTTGAAGATTTTATAACGGCGTAAAATAACCGCACCCGCCGTATAAGTTAAAAAAACATTCTTACCTCAATTCTGTCGAAAAGGTTAAAAAGGACCTTGTTTTGAAAACGACGGAAAGATTCCTTTATAAACCTCTTATAAAAAGTCAAACAAGGGTATAAATGACTTTAACCCATATTCTTGTAAATAGTAAAAATGTTTTGAAATACATTTTTAAGAAACATGGATGTGGATGATAAAGATATCCCAGTAGATTATTACGTATAAACAACCTCGGATAATGAAGAGATTGTGAAATAACCCTTACCTTGTACTTTTCCTCGGTTGGGGTAGGTTAACCTCCTGTATAATAGTGAAATAATTGTTACTAAATTATACAAGAATCATATACATTAATATGATATCATATATGATCTTTTAATACTGATTTGATAATAATATCTTAAAATTATCGTCGTTTCGGGTGTTAACTTACTCATTTTCTTTTATATGTTTTGTTACATAAGCCATGTTTGTAAAGGATAAGTTGTATATTATTCAAATCCAGAATGGTATCAAGTCTTTAAACATCATTTTTAAATCATCAAATGATAATTATACTTGAATGGATACGATGGAAAATGAATCTCATCACGTTCGTGGAGACGGTAGTCCGTACGTACGCACGAACGCTACTTCCATTTAATTTTTATTTTAAAAGAATCGAATACCAATGATACATAGGTATATTACTATTCCAGTATAATATAATATTTTATACATGTTACTTAAGTTCATTAACACCATCCTTTATACGTTCCATGTGTGGTATGAACGAGTCATATCATTTTAAGGGGGCGGTAGTCCGCACTTCCTCAAATGAAATTATCGTATGTATATACAACATGAAACGAATAATGGTATGAAATAAAATGGAATTACAGAAGCTTATATATAAAATATATATCATTAATATCATATTTAATTACAGTTCCATCATAATGGCCACCATGAGAGGCGGTAAGATGTATTTGAACAATCATCGTTTCGTGAGGCGTTAGTTTGCCATCCACAGAAACATTATGTTCATCATCCATTAGATGGAGTTGTGTGTATGTGTAGTTTGAATCCATATTATAACAACATTCTATTATATTGAGGATACTGGTGTTGTTACAAAAGAAAGGAAATAAAAAGTGTTTGGGGGTTGGAGAAGAAAAATAAATGAAAATAATTTAAGAGAAATCATTACCTTTAATTTAGGTAACTCACTTTGGTTAGAACCAAAGGACTTGTTGAAATGCTTTCTGCCTAAGGGGAAGCTTCAAGGAGGAGGATAGGGATGTGGGGAGCTTAGTTGGGCAGAGTTTGGACGAGCCAAGTGGCTTGAGAGGTGTGAGGAATGAGTAGACGTGGTCTCCTTTTATAAGGGAGAGGAGGGGCTCTTTAGGAAAGAGTGAAAGTATTACTTTATAATATAATTATATTCGGTTTATAATGGTCCAACAATAATTGAGGTCGAAGATAAGATGACTAATATTCTAAATAACATCAACCAATAAGAATTGGATAGGTTTTAGATAATATTTTAATCATTATAATATTATTTATTTCAATGATTTATTAATGAGGTAAACATTGCATCATTATTGTGTCATTAATAATTTAACTTATTTTATGTCTAAAAATTATAAATAAAATATCATCATGTAGGAAATATATTTAGCTTTCTAATGAATATTTATAATCGAAAATCCAACATGTATAACCCTATGTAAAAATTGTTCTTCTAAAAGATGTAAGCTTATGCCATTTTTATTTTTATTTTAACTTTATTAATATAATGTGTCCCTACCACATACAAGTGGCTCCAAGGGGTCCCCAAATTGACCCAAGGATGCCCATGGTCGGGTATGTGTCCAACAATAAGGATAGGACACGTTTTAGGGTAATTTTGTATTATTATAATATTATTTTTTAACCCTTATTTACCGGATTTACCCTTTAACCATGGTAAATAAAATATTTACCAGAGTAACTATTCAAAATGTCTAAAAATAAAAGTTACCTATTTACACAATTTGAACATCCTGATTCCAAATATGGAATCCATTTTCCTAAATTCAAAACACAGAAGTGGCAGAAATTAATTTAAAATTAATTCCCGCTGTCAAAACAAAAAGCGTGTTTTTATGAGATAATAACTATAAAAAGATTGACACTCGTTTATGTTCGGTTTAATTGTAAAATTATGTCCAATGACCAACATTATATTAAATGGTAAAAATATATTCTAAATATACTTTAAAACCACTCAAATTCACAATTTATCACTATTAATTATTTTGATTAAAAAAGTTGTTTTTAATTAAAATTTAGTAATTTTCACTATTCATCAAAATATAAAAGTTATCCGAAAAGTACCAAAATTTCACCCTAGGCTAATTTCAATATTACGAATCCAAAAATGAAGTCCATTTTCAAATATAAAATATATATAATTTCAAAAAGTAGGTATTACTATTCATAACGGCTAGTTTGATTAGTTATGGTGTGTTAGAACTCGGTGTTGCGTACAACACACGCTATCACATTATTCAAAGAGAAGCGTACCATAGAAGCTTGGGGTGTTACATTCTCCCCTTCTTCAAATAATTGCGTCCTCGCAATTTCTAGGGTATTAATGCATAAAAATACTCGGGTGGTTCTTCATCATAAGTTCCTCGGGTTCCCACGTTGCCTCTTCCATCTTATGATTTCTCCACAAAACTTTTACCAGACGCGTCGTCCGGTTTCTCAGCACTTGTTCTCTCGTATCAAGAATCTTGACGGGCTCTTCGCAATAAGACAGATCGGGTTCCAGTTCTAATTCCTCATAGGTGAGTACATGCGTCGGATCAGGCATGTATTTCCTCAATAGAGATACGTGGAACACATCGTGAACTTTGGAGAGACTTGGCGGCATTGCCAATCGATAAGCTACAACCCCAATTCGTTCTAGAATTTCGAAAGGTCTGATGTACCTAGGACTCAATTTACCTTTCTTACCAAAACGTATGACTCCCTTCCACTGAGATACCTTCAGAAAAACATGATCACCGACTTGAAATTCCAAATCCTTCCTTCGATTATCGGCATAGCTCTTCTGCCTACTTTGAGCTGCTTTGATGTGATTTTGGATTACTTTCACCTTTTCCACCGTTTCCTCCACCAGTTCTGGGCCTACAAGTTTTCTTTCACCAATGTCGTCCCAACAGGTTGGTGTACGACATCTCTTTCCGTATAACGCTTCATATGGTGTCATCTGAATACTCGAATGGAAGCTATTGTTATAGGAAAATTCTACCAGTGGTAAATATTGATCCCACATACCCTGAAAGTCAAGTGAGCAAGATCTCAACATGTCTTCTAAGGTTTGAATAGTCCGTTCTGATTGTCCGTCTGTCTGAGGGTGGTAAGCAGTGCTCAAATGAAGTTCAGTATCCAGGGATTACTGAAGACTTTTCCAAAATCTTGAAGTAAAATGGGGATCACGATCAGAAATAATCGATAGGGGTACTCCATGAAGTCTCACAACTTCATTAATATATAGTCTTGCTAGACGTTCCAGGGGTAGATCTTCTCTTATAGCAAGAAAATGTGCTGTCTTGGTAAGACGATCAACAATAACCCATATTGCATCGTTCCTTCTAGGAGTCTTTGGTAGCCCCATGACAAAGTCCATCGTAACATTGTCCCATTTCCACTCCGGTATGGGAAGAGGTTGCATGACTCCTCCAGGCTGTTGCCTTCCAGCTTTCACTTGTTGACAAACCATACATCTTGACACAAAATCAGCAATCTCCCTCTTCATGTTGTCCCACCAAAAATGTTCCTTCAAATCTCTATACATTTTGGTGCTCCCAGGGTGTATAGAGAAATTGGAACTATGAGCATCATCCAGCAATTCCCTTTTTAGATCAGGTAAATCGGGAACACAAAGTCTCTTCCTGAATTTCAAAATTCCATCTTCATACACAAAGTCTCTCAATCTCCCATCATTCACAGCTTTAATCTTCTTCTGAAATTCTTCATCATTGGTCTGAGAACTCTTAATCGTTTCTAGTAAAGATGGTTTGGCAACTATTTGAAAAAGCATTGATGTTTCACCTTCCCTGGTTATTCCCATGTCCATCTTCACTAGATCCATGAAAATTGGATTCCTTTCAATTCTCATATTGTTCAAAACTCCATGGTCTTTTCTACTCAAAGCATCTGCCACCTTGTTTGCCTTCCCCGGGTGGTAGTGTATCGTACAATCATAGTCCTTGAGTAATTCAAGCCATCTCCTTTGCCTCATGTTGAGTTCTTTTTGTGAGAAAATATACTTCAAACTCTTGTGATCAGTATAAATCTCACATTTTTCACCATAGAGGTAGTGCCTCCATATCTTCAAAGCAAAGATCACAGCTGCTAACTCAAGATCATGAGTAGGATCATTTTGTTCATGAATTTTCAACTGTCGTGATGCATAGGCAATAACTCTATCATTCTGCATAAGGACACAGCCAAGTCCTTTCTTCGATGCATCACTATAAATAACGAACCCATCATTCCCCGATGGTAGAGTCAATATAGGAGCATTGACTAATCTTCTCTTCAGTTCTTCGAAACATTCTTCACACTATTTTGTCCAAACAAATTTAACCCCTTTACGTGTGAGCTTCGTTAATGGGTTAGACAATCGGGAAAAATTCTGGACGAAACGTCGATAATAACCTGCCAAACCAATAAAACTGCGTACCTCAGTTATACTCGTAGGTGCTGGCCATTCTTGGATTGCCTTGGTCTTAGAAGGATCAACAGAGATTCCATCTTTTGAGACAATATGGCCAAGAAAAGAAATCTCCTGATGCCAGAATTCACACTTGCTAAACTTCCCATATAATTCATGCCTCCTCAGAGTCTTCAAGATAATGCGCAAGTGATTTTCATGTTCTTCGTAGGTTTTGGAGTATACCAAGATATCATCAATAAATACCACCACAAATTCATCGAGATACTCCTTGAAAACTCTATTCATTAGATCCATGAATACAGAGGGTGCATTAGTCAATCCAAACGGCATTACAGTAAACTCGTAATGCCCGTACCTGGTTCGAAATGCTGTTTTCGGAATGTCTTCCTTCTTCACACACAACTGATGGTATCCAGATCGAAGGTCAATCTTTGAAAAGTATTGAGATCCATGCAGTTGGTCAAATAAATCATCAATACGAGGTAGGGGATACTTGTTCTTTATCGTTATAGCATTGATCTCCCTGTTGTCGATACATAACCTCATAGATCCATCTTTCTTTTTAACAAAAAGAACAGGGGCTCCCCATGGAGAAACACTAGGGAGAATAAATCCCTTATTACTCAATTCCTCTAGTTGTTTCTTTAGTTCGACTAACTCTACAGTGGCCATTCTATAAGGGGTCTTCGATATAGGCCTTGATCCAGGAATCAAATCAATAGAAAACTCAACTTCTCGTTCTGGAGGATGTCCAGGTAAATCTTCCGGAAATACATCTACAAATTCTTTCACAACAGGTACATCCTCTATTTGAACATTCCTTTCCTCACCGACAGTTATTTCATTCTCTTGCTCCCCAATAATTGAATTAAGTTGAGCTACTGGGGGTGGATCTAAATAAGAATTAGGTGGTGACGATTCTTCTCTAAAAATAAGGTGCTCCTTATCATTATCATCAAGAATCGTAACCTCTTTCTTCTTACAATAAATCTTCGCATCATAGTCCGAAAGCCAGTCCATACCGAGGATTATATCAAACTCAATCATAGGTATGACGATGAAATCAGCAGATAAAGAAAATTTATGTGCTCTAATGGTGACTGATTCACAAAACTTTGTTGCAACGATACTTCCCTTAGGAGTTTTAACTGACAACTCCCTTATTAAATCAAATTGGAAATATCTAATTTTCTTAGCAAACTGGGAAGATACGAAACAATGCGATGATCCAGAATCAAATAATGCATTTGCTAAACTTGAGGAAACCATTAAATTACCTGCCACCACGTCTTTCGGAGCTTCTACCTCAGCAATAGTGATATCATAAACCTGGCCTTGATCCCTTGGCCTTTTCTGAGGTAAGTTCTCCAGACGCTTAGGACATGCATTTGCATAATGCCCCATCTCCCTGCAATTGTAGCACTGAACGTTGGTAGCTTCCTTCTTCCCCTTGCAATCATGAGCTTGGTGGCCTTTTTCACCACACTTGTAACAGACTCCCATTCCCTTTAAGCAAGTACCAGGAAGTTTCTTCCCGTATTTACCACAATATGGATATTCAACCTTTCCCTTCTTCCCCTTATTTCCATTCCCAGATTGATCAGAATGTCTCTTCTTCTCTTGCTTTGCTTTAAAGTCATAAGACTTAGAGAATTCCTTTTCGGTCTTGATAGCACATGAGACAATGTCTTCGTACGATGAAAAGGATTGTGAGACTAACGCTCGACGGAGAAATGGTTTTAACCCATCAAAGAAATGATCAATCTTACTTCTTGGGTTACGAATATAATCACCAGCGTACCTCGCTAACCTTGAAAAGTTAGCCTCATACTTTGTGACATTCTCATCCTCCTTTTGTCTCAGACTCAGAAATTGTCTTTCCATATCTGCTCGATGGTCGCGAGGGAAGTATTTTTCTAAAAACAGATCTTTGAATTCCCTCCATTCCATATTTGATACTTCATCATCTTCCTTCATGTTTTGAATCAATGACCACCATTGATCAGCATCTCCAGTGAGGCGGTAAACTGCCATGATAACTTTTTCCCTTTCCCTGCTCCCCAAAGCCTGAAATATTTTCTCTAGGGAATTTATCCATTTCTCAGCTACTAAGGGATTTGTACTCCCATTGAACGTTGGTGGTTGTTGCCTCATGAATCGATCTAACATTGATCCTCCACGCTGCGGATCAGGGTGCTCCATACGGGTAAGGATATTATTCATAACCTGAGTAAGTTGTCCCAGTATGGTGATTAGCTGATCAGCACCGGTTGCATCACCAGCACCACTATAATTATCTTGAGCAGGAGGGAAATCCCTACATGGAGTGCGTGAATTGATACGGTTTCCGTTTCTTCCACTAGGCGCCATTTCTAAACAATGGCATAAACTAGATCAGTTTATGAATCAAAATACATAATCCCATACTTGTAAAACACTTAACATAAATTGAACTATTTATGGATATAATCCATAATCAAAAAAATGTTTTCTTTGAGGAAGTATATACTCATAAACCCTTCATAATGATTTGTAAAGAAAATGAGAGTTATCCTAAGAATATCCCCCGGGAGTGTCGTAACCAAGAGTGCAGCAAGGCCCGTTGTCGTGCACCAGTTCCCGTTCGAGTCTAGCTCAAAGCGGTGTTTTCGGGTTTTACCCCTAGGTACATCTGTGCCAGAGCCGCCTCTACCTGCTCGTATCCAGACAGGGATGTATTGCTCGGAAAACTCACAAAATCTCTACAATACCAAAATTCTAGGAAGTTCTTCTATACTAATCCTCAAAGTCCATCTTAGGTCTACGTGCTCTAATCAGAGTTTATCTAAATCTAGTTTCCAAGGTTTGTACTAAACTTCCTTTGATACCAACTGTAACGCCCCGACCCCAGCTACCAGAGTCAGTGCATTATTACATAACATTGGCATGATCACAAGAAAGATCAAATCTCGAAAGACCGATTGGTTTAGTAGCCTTGGAAACACTAGATATAATCATAAAGTTTTACATTACATTTCAACGTGAAAAACTACTACAACAACAAAGTCTTCATATCCACACTATTAACCCCTCATAATATCCCTGCAAGTCATTCATAATTTACTTCTTCACTACCTGGGAAAAATAAAACATAGAAAAGGGGTGAGCTCAAATGCCCAGTAAGGATAACAATATAGCGGAACATTCAAAATAAGCATAAACACTTAAGGCAATGAATTACTAAAACAAAAGCCTTTTAAAATTGAACTTCAACATAGTATGGAAAAAGTAAAATGAAATAATGTCATTTACTTATTCACATGGATATTCTACTAATCGAATAATCACATGCAAAAATCAATAACCATTTTCATAATGTTGGAATGCATAATGCCAGACTGTCATAACCACATAGTCAAGGCCTCGTGCCAAGACTACAAATAATATTTTGTCAAGGCCTTGTGCCAAGACACTAGTTTGTCTCATGAGACCTACCGATGCATCGAGGAGCTATAGCGGGCTCCACCCGTCACTTATTAAGTCCAATGCATTCCCATATGAAAAGGTTTAAACATAACATAAACATTCGTATTAAAACTAGCATACGAAATGTCAATACTTTCACCATAAACTATGAATGGTATAAAAATAGCACATCCACAGTCAAACATATCACAAAACCTTCAATACAATATATATGTTTTGTATCATAATAAATCAACTTCAAATAATCTTAAAATCCATCAAAGGATGTTGACATAGATGAAATCAATATTCTTTTAAAAGAAATATCTCCTTTTATTTTGAAATCATTTAAGATCCATATAAAATAAAACATTTTCTTTGAAAATATTCTTATAAGCTTGTAAGGGATGCATTGAAGATTTTATAACGGCGTAAAATAACCGCACCAGCCGTATAAGTTAAAAAAAACATTCTTACCTCAATTCTGTCGAAAAGGTTAAAAAGGACCTTGTTTTGAAAATGACGGAAAGATTCCTTTATAAACCTCTTATAAAAAGTCAAACAAGGGTATAAATGACTTTAACCCATATTCTTGTAAATAATAAAAATGTTTTGAAATATATTTTTAAGAAACATGGATGTGGATGATAAAGATATCCCAGTAGATTATTACGTATAAACAACCTCGGATAATGAAGAGATTGTGAAATAACCCGTACCTTGTACTTTTCCTTGGTTAGGGTAGGTTAACCTCCTGTATAATAGTGAAATAATTGTTACTAAATTATACAAGAATCATATACATTAATATGATATCATATATGATCTTTTAATACTGATTTGATAATAATATCTTAAAATTATCGTCGTTTCGGGTGTTAACTTACTCATTTTCTTTTATATGTTTTGTTACATAAGCCATGTTTGTAAAGGATAAGTTGTATATTATTCAAATACAGAATGGTATAAAGTCTTTAAACATCATTTTTAAATCATCAAATGATAATTATACTTGAATGGATACGATGGAAAATGAATCTCATCGCGTTCGTGGAGACGGTAGTCCGTACGTACGCACGAACGCTACTTCCATTTAATTTTTATTTTAAAAGAATCGAATACCAATGATACATAGGTATATTACTATTCCAGTATAATATAATATTTTATACATGTTACTTAAGTTCATTAACACCATCCTTTATACGTTCCATGTGTGGTATGAACGAGTCATATCATTTTAAGGGGGCGGTAGTCCGCACTTCCTCAAATGAAATTATCGTATGTATATACAACATGAAACGAATAATGGTATGAAATAAAATGGAATTACAGAAGCTTATATATAAAATATATATCATTAATATCATATTTAATTACAGTGCCATCATAATGGCTACCATGAGAGGCGGTAAGATGTATTTGAACAATCATCGTTTCGTGAGGCGTTAGTTTGCCATCCACAGAAACATTATGTTCATCATCCATTAGATGGAGTTGTGTGTATGTGTAGTTTGAATCCATATTATAACAACATCCTAGTATATTGAGGATACTGGTGTTGTTACAAAAGAAAGGAAATAAAAAGAGTTTGGGGGTTGGAGAAGCAAAATAAATGAAAATAATTTAAGAGAAATCGTTACCTTTAATTTAGGTAACTCACTTTGGTTAGAACCAAAGGACTTGTTGAAATGATTTCTGCCTAAGGGGAAGCTTCAAGGAGGAGGAGAGGGATGTGGGGAGCTTAGTTGGGCAGAGTTTGGACGATCCAAGTGGCTTGAGAGGTGTGAGGAATGAGTAGAAGTGGTCTCCTTTTATAAGGGAGAGGAGGGGCTCTTTAGAAAAGAGTGAAAGTATTACTTTATAATATAATTATATTCGGTTTATAATTGTCCAAAAATCATTGAGGTCGAAGATAAGATGACTAATCTTCTAAATAACATCAACCAATAAGAATTGGATTGGTTTTAGATAATATTTTAATCATTATAATATTATTTATTTCAATGATTTATTAATGAGGTAAACATTGCATCATTATTGTGTCATTAATAATTTAACTTATTTGATGTCTAAAAATTATAAATAAAATATAATCATGTATGAAATCTTTTTATATTTCTAATGAATATTTATAATCGAAAATCCAACATGTATAACCATATGTAAAAATTGTTCTTCTAAAAGATGTAAGCTTATGCCATTTTTATTTTTATTTTAACTTTATTAATATAATGTGTCCCTACCACATACAAGTGGCTCCAAGGGGTCCCCAAATTGACCCAAGGATGCCCATGGTCGGGTATGTGTCCACCAATAAGGTTAGGACACGTTTTAGGGTAATTTTTTATTATTATAATATTATTTTTTAACCCTTATTTACCGGATTTACCCTTTAACCATGGTAAATAAAATATTTACCACAGTAACTATTCAAAATGTCTAAAAATAAAAGTTACCTATTTACACAATTTGAACATCCTGATTCCAAATATGGAATCCATTTTCCTAAATTCAAAACACAGAAGTGGCAGAAATTAATTTAAAATTAATTCCCGCTGTCAAAACAAAAAGCGTGTTTTTAAGAGATAATAACTATAAAAAGATTGACACTCGTTTATGTTCGGTTTAATTGTAAAATTATGTCCAATGACCAACATTATATTAAATGGTAAAACTATATTCTAAATATACTTTAAAACCACTCAAATTCACAATTTATCACTATTAATTATTTTGATTAAAAAAGTTGTTTTTAATTAAAATTTAGTAATTTTCACTATTCATCAAAATATAAAAGTTATCCGAAAAGTACCAAAATTTCACCCTAGGCTAATTTCAATATTACGAATCCAAAAATGAAGTCCATTTTCAAATATAAAATATATATAATTTCAAAAATTAGGTATTACTATTCATAACGGCTAGTTTGATTAGTTATGGTGTGTTAGAACTCGGTGTTGCGTACAACACATGCTATCACATTATTCAAAGAGAAGCGTACCGTAGAAAATTGGGGTGTTACATCTAATACCAATTATTGGACAATAATTTTTATCAATATGGATAAAATCTAAGAGGGGTGGGGGTGAATTGTTGGTTTAAAATCATTAATTTTTGTCAGAAAAATGATATATTTTAAATGAATTTTAAATAATTCAATTCATAAAACCATTTATGAAATAAAACAGTAAATGGATTGGCCATTGGGTGCAGTTATAATAGTTCCATAATCAAGATGGTTCATATATATAAATATATAACTTGTTTTATTTAATTATATTCACAATAAGTGTGGTATGTATCATAATTACAACAATTATGATGAATAGAGAAAATAAAAATATTCAATAAGAAATCATATATAATCATACTGAGTAATTTATATAATCATAATCACAGAAATTGTAATAACGGTGTATTAAAAAAATTATCGTAATAAAATCAGTTATGATAATCATAGTACAAAATAACAAAATTAATATATATAATAATTCACTTTCTATTACAATAGAAGTTGAAATGAAATATAATTAAATGAATACAATTATTTTAACTGAATGAGAAGGGTATCCAATAACTTAGGATAATGGTCCCCTGATTAATACATTCAGGAATTTAAATCTTACCCACATAATGGTAATCCCTTGATACGATTATCTTTTTTCTATTGATTACCTATGATAGGAATCCCTCAACCAAAAAGGTGATTGGAACCCCAGTCTTCCTAGCCTCTGATGCCCTCAATCCACAAAATATTAGCACCTTATTTTTCATATTGATGGAATAACTCAATGGTAATCAGAATTAATGGTTTTTCATTAAAAAAAAACAGTTGAGGGTTACATGTATATATAACTAGTAGTTCATGAATTATAAACATCATGGTTTTCACACATAGAAATTTTTTCACATCTCTCGTATTGTGTCCCGAAAATCTAGGTAACATCCTTGAGTTCATTCAAATAAAATGGTATATATAGGTTTTTGTCCAAAAGATCATCTTTCCCTCCAATGGTCATATTTTCTCCAAAAATCTAAGAGGGATTTGACCACTTGTAAAACTAACGGTCATTTTGAAAATGAAATCTAACATCATTCGGATAAGTATATAATACATAACATTATTTTTATTTAATATAAACCCTTTCATTACAATAAAATTTTCTAGGTATGTTAAAAAATAAATTTAAATGACTATGATGATTTTAGTTACGATATTTATTACAATTTATATAATTATAAAAATATCATCATTAGGAAATATTTCATATTGATTACGATATGAATAATATTTTACGTTTATGATATGAATTGTATTTGGGATCATTACAATAATATTGGAATCAATTCTTACATACATTATCCGGAGTATTATTTTTTACTGTATGCACTTATGAAATTCACAATGGAAAAATATTAATAGATTTCCCTAAAAAAATAATGATAAAAATTATTTGGACATAAAATAGTTTGTAATTGAGTATTTAATAATGATTTTGTAATCTTAAAACAAAATGGAATAGAAATGTCAAAAAGATAATTTTGACTTAATATTTTGATTATTTTATTTTTGTATATTCTAAATTTCAAGATGAAAATGTATAACACCCCATGCCTTCTCTTCTTGATTCTATGCTAAAACATGTAGTGTAATGTTTTTATAATTATAACATAATAATTAAAAAACACCTTATAAATTTGAGGACCTTTTACCTATCTAGGTTCTAGAGGATTAGAAAACACCATAATCAAATCATAGATGAACAAAAATAATAAAATAACTACATCACTTCCATGTGTGCTAATTTTAAAAGAGAAGCTGTCTAAAACAGAACATCAAAGAAACATGCAAAAAATCATTTTAAAAGAGAGGGTGATCAATAAATTGACCAGTATGGGGTTTTGAAATTGATGAAATACATTTTAGGAAATATTTACTTCAAAATAAAACTATGAAATTCTATAAATTATTATTTAAATGATAATATACAAATACATGTCGAAATAACCTTTGAAAACATACTTTAAATTTATACATTTAAAATAATATTTCTATTTTAAAATTATTTACAAAAAAAATATTATTTTAAATATAATCTTTGTATTTTTTGAAAACATTTATATTTATTTTTGATAAAAACACTAAAGAATGTTGTAAAATGAAAAATTGAAGACTATATTGGGCCTATACACATGTTTAGGGATCGGGATCACACCAAAATTCCCGACCTTATTTATAAAATTCTTATGCAAGATTTCCTGAGATCATTTTTATAATTTCTCTATTTGTATATACATTCATTGATTTTTTTGATTTTTAAAACATGTCAACACATTAAAATACACATTCAAAACGATATTTATTTATATAACTATGAATATAAATAAATATATGAACTTGTTTTTTGTATCATTTGTTATTTTTGATCCAACCCAAATAATTCCACATAGACATTGTAGAAGAATCCATGCCAACGATTGATTTTTTTAGAAAAACATGTTGGCATTTTGTTACAACTTTAACCATTTTGAAAATTAAATATTTAAATAAAAATCCACGAAATTTAAATTTAATTTATTTATTCATGAAATAATGAATTGGATGCATAATATAATAGCAATAGCAAACATATGATTTTTTTCTTCTTAAAAATAGTCCTATACTATAGTTAATTATGTGTGTTGAATAATTGTACATTCATATCATTCATGGATATATATACATACATACATAATTTTTATAGATCTTAATTTTATGTACATATATACACTGGTAATTAGAAGTCAATCTTGAATGTTGAAAATAAAATTTGAATATGTTTGAATAATATGTACCCATATATCATACAACCTTCAAAGATATGTACATCATTTAGACAATGTGTGTGAAAAAAATAGAAAATCAATATATATATATATATATATATATATATATATATATATTTCAATAAAAACACATAAATAAAAAATAAATCTAAAATAAAATTTACATGAAGACTTATTCAATTAAAGAATTATATATATAGACGTGGAATTCATGAAAATGGATTTTTAATACTTCTATTTTAAGAAAATATTGAAGCAGACATTCTTGATGTTTGGAATTAATACCGTTAGATATATATGTATGTGTGTGTTGTGAGAAATATAATGATTTAAAAATTTTGAAAATAAATTAATCTAAATAATATCATAATTGTTTAATGAATTATAGTTTTAATAAACATATAATTTTGTTTACAAAAATATATTTAAACATAAATTGAGAAACAAAATTATATATTTAAAATTATTCCACTACAAATAAAGTATAAAACTATCCGACCTTTTATACTCTAATAAATAAATAGTTATATATATATACACACACACATAAAAATAAACATCTTTGTAAAACCAAAATAAATAATTTAGAAAATAGTCATTCATATTAATAATTTTTTGAAAACAAAATAAATGTTCCTTACATAATAACAAAATAAAAACCATAATAAACAATGTATACTATACTAAATTTAGAAAAGAAAACATAATTTGTCATAAATATATTTTTGAAAATTAGGAAAGATATTACACATAATATTTATTTGTAAAAGAATATTTTTGAATTAGTAAAATAAATATCATTAAATAATATCCCCTTACTAATAAACTTGTAGAAATATTTCATTATATTCCACTTGGTGGCCTCGGTTGGACGGACTATTTCACAACATGTGGAAAAAATATTTCATGTATATAATTTTTATGAAGTAAATATAAAACATATATTGACTCTCAGATAGAATAATATGTAATTTATATCAACTTGTATAATAGTGTTTAAAACATATATATTTGTTTGAAATTCGATATAAAGATATGAATTTCATATAATTAGTTCTTTAACACATGTGATAATAAGAAACCAAAAATATCTCAAATCATTTGGATTCGAGACAGTGGAATCAATGAACCAATATCAACACAATCTTTAAATTGTTTCAAGAAAATGACTCTAAACTGAATTCCAGATTAAAATTGGACTTATTCGAAAAAAAACTCACCAGAGATAGTGAACGAACCATAAAACATCCTAAAAATGGCTACAATGACATTTGAAGATGGAAATATCAAAGAAGAATAAAAACTGAAAAATAAATACACTAAAATAGGATAATATTAAAACACCTAAACCAAATAGAAAAAACATACATGAAATTTGAGACAACTGAAGGTAGATCTTCATAAATGAGGATCATTTTCCATAGAAATATCATTCAAAAACTCCAAAAAACTTAGATATGAAGTTCTGAATGCTTGCTGATGGTCGAGACTCTCTCCAGTATTATCAAGCACTCAAATCTTCTAATATACTACTAAAAACTCATCATTTGACCCCTTTAAAACTTGTATTTCCATTTACGCCATTATTTTGCTCAGTTAAATTCATCAATTGTGGTCTAATACAATAATGAAATGCATATTTGGCCTCCCGACCATAATTGACCCATTGACAATAACCACTAAAACAGACCCGACCTCTATTGGTATCAACGCATAGATTCTTTGATCATACTCTCTCATGAAAAAACTCAATTACCTAATTCATGTCCTCTAATTTTTTGTCATTTTATTTTAATTTTAATCTGTTATTATAGTTTTATCAAAGGATTCATAAAAATATATTAGTTTATCATAATTTATAGATATATACACACACACACACACAATAAATTTAATTCATAAATGTAAATTATTTTTACCCTAATCCTAATTTATATCTTTAAAAAAATAAACATTTAAAAACATTTATTATTTAAATATATTATAAATTAGAGTTATATAAAATTATGAAAAAAAATTCATAAATTTATTATCATAATTATATTAATTTTAAAAATGTGTTTCTTTTAATTATTATCATTACACTTATTTTAAATTTTTTAAACTTTATGTCAAAAAAAATAATGATAAATATATAATAAATTAATTTAATTGAAAAAATAAAAAAATTATAACAAAATATTAATTTCAATATTACATTAAATAAATTTTATTTATCCAAACAATGTATTAAAAAATATATTTTTATGATACTATATATAATAAATGTATCATAAATGAATTTTAATATAATGTGTTTTTATAAACTAACATCAATGTATAAAAATTTATTTCCCCTGAAATAACATAGTATTTAAAATATTTCAAAACATTATTTATTGTAATTATAATTAATTTGTGAAATAATTAATATTTTTTGGATGTTACATTCCCCCTCCCATTTAAAATAATTAGGCCCTCGTAATTTTTTCTATGGACATACCAAAATTATGAATTATTATATTCAGAATTAAATAATACCTAAGGAAATTAAGTATTTAAAAAACTCTATCACTTGTTCTTTTTTCCACAAAAGACAATAGCTAATCTCTAAATATTTCTAATCCATTCCTTTGATAACAAATATAAGACCCCAATCCTGCACTCCTAGAATTGGTGATAATACATGATTTGTAATTACTTTTATAAATGTAACTGAAAAATTATAGAAAACATTACATAATAAAAGACATTTTACCAGTCTAGGATTTGGAGGATTTGACAATGCCAAAATATTACCATAGTTGAACAAAAATAAAAAAAATTCATATTAATCTTTAGCCAGCATAAATTCCAATATCGAAGCTATCTGAAAAAGAACATATAAGATAACTATGAAAAATTATTGTAAAACAAATTTTAACAATTCAATTTCTTATTAAGGGGTTTTGAAATTGTTGAAATAATTTTTATAAAATATTTCATTGAAAATAACATGGAGAAAATCTTTCAAAAAAATATAGCTAATAACATTAAAATTCATGTGAAATACCCTTTAAAACATAAATGAAATTACTCAAATTTAAAATAACATATCACTATTGAAATTACATACGTGAAAAATATTTTCATTATAATACATAAGTTTTCAGAAAACATTTCCCAAGATTTTAAAAACAATCATTTTTGGAATTTTGAAATGTGAAACATGTACGGCTACATTGGGCCTACCCACTTAATGATGGAATGGGTTCACTCCCTAATTCCCTAACATATTTACTACATTCAAGTGTCATATTGTTTGAAAACATTATTTTTATTTCTTTAGTTATATATATATATATATATTCACTATAGATTATGATTTTGAATACATGTCACTAAATTAAAATACACAATCACACTTATCTATATATATAAGTATATATATACAAAAATATTTGAACATCCTTTATATATCATTTGAGAATATTGTTCCAAGAAAACTCTTCCCATGTAATCCTTTGATAAAACATCCTTGTATGTACCCGATTTTTTATAAAATAAATGATTACATATTTGTTTAAATTCAACAATTTTATAGAATAAATCTTGAATAAAAACGTCCAAAACATAGTTGTTTAATTGATTTATTCAATAAATAATGTCAAGAACGCATAAAATAATATAAATTTCAAAGATATGATATTTCCAAAAAAATAATTATATTCAATAGTTAATTATGTGGTTTATATAATTATGAATTAAACTATTTCATAGATATATATTTAAATATATAAATTTTGTAGATCTTCATATATACATATATATATATATATATAATTACATAATTATATGTTAATAATGAACATCAAATAAATACTTTTTTATGTATATTTTTGAAAAATATATAACCATATATCATACACCCATGTAAGATACTTACATGATTTAATAGTAATGTGTGGTAAATAAAACGTCAATATATATATATATAGTATAAACATAATAATTATTTATAAAACTAAATTAAAATTTACATTCACACTTATTCAATTGAGGAATTATACATATTGAATTAGAATTCATAAACATGGAATTGAAGTATTTATATAATTAAAACATATTGGAGAGGACATTCTTGATGTTTGAAATTAATAGGCATAAATATAAATATATATTTTTTCAGAAATATATATTTTTGAAAATTAAAAAATAAATGATTCCCAATAACATCTTTACAAAAGATTGAATAATACTTTTGATAAACATATATTTCCTTATATTAACTTAAATTTAATCTTGAATTTATAAAAATCACTACATCTTTAAAATTTATCCACTTGAAATAATATATAAATATAAGTTACCTTATATTCTGGAAAATACGTTGTCATATATATATATACACACACACATTAATATACATCGTTCTAAAAAAAATAAACTCTTAAAAAATAAACATTCATATTAATAAAAGCTTTAAGACGATATTCATTTCCATTACCCAAAAAAATCATAATAAAGTAAATGTCCCATAATAATTTTTTGATGTAAAACATAATTTATCATAAACCAATGTTTTAAAATAGGGGAAGATATTACACTTATATGTTACTGGTAAAATAAATAGCTTATAATTATCAAAATAATTAGTATGAAACAATAGTCTCATTGCTAATCAAATTATAGATATTGTTCTTCTATATCTTGGTGGTGTCCACAGGTGGACGAACTCTCTCACATAGGGTGAACCAAATATTTCAGGTTTATAATGCTTATGAAGTAAAGATTCTACATTCATAGAATCTAAGATAGCCTAATATATAATTTATATCAACGTGTATAATAGTGATTAAACCAAATATTTTCGATGCAAGTTGATATATATATTTGAATTTTATATATTTAGTAGATTAACTCATGTGATAATAAGACACCGAAAGACCTGAAATGTTTCAATATAAAGACAATGGATTCAATGAAGATATATAAATACAATATTCAAAAAGTTTTAAGAAAATGACTCTAAATAGAACTCATGCATAAAATTAAATACATTCTAACATAAACTCAATAGAGATAGTGATCAAACCATCAAAATTACTTAAAATGACAGTAACGACATCTGAACAAGGAAATATCAGATAAGTGGAAAAAATGAAATTAATATATAAAAATTAGATAAAATTCGAACACCTAAACAAATTAAAAATACACCAACTTTCAATTCAAAACAAACAAATTTATATCTTCAAAATCACATGTTTTCTCCCCCCAAATCATAAATGGAAACTCTATGAAACTGATATATGATCTTATAGAGGCTCACTGGAAGCTAGGATGAAATCCATCATCAACACACACTCAGAAATTCATAGATCCACCTCGTGACTCATCTTTTTTCCTCGTCGAAACCATAATTTCCATCATATTTCTTGCCCAGCTCAGTCGGATTCGTCTACTGTGGTCGACTCTGAATAAGAAATCATAAATCATCCTCTCAATCACACTTTACCCATCAACTTCAAAGACTCGAATATACCCAATCCACATTTCATTCACCTCTTAGTTTCTTTTATAGGACACTCTCCCAAAATATCGAGGCCCTATTTCTATCCCTCTTATTTTCAGTTCAATATTTTAATTATAATATGTTTTTATAATTATATTAGTTTTTTTAATAATAATACATTATTTTATCATAATTAAAACATTTATATATATAGTAATATTAATTCTATATTGTAAATTTAATTTATACAAATAAAATGTTATTTATTTTCAAATAAAATATAATTTTTTATATTCATTCTTAGAAAATAATATATATTTTAGTTAAATAAAATAAAAATATCATAAAAATATCATAATAAGTATGTTCATTAAAATAATTTTTTTTGATTTATAATTTAAATCTTATTTTTATTATATTTACCTTTAATTAAAAAATTTATCTATATTAATATATAATTTACAATTATTAAATTAAAAAATTAAAAAATAATGTTTATAATAAATTATTACTTTTAGAATCACAATTAATTATATTTATTTATTAGGAAAATATATTATAAAATGTCAATTAATGATACTATCTTTCAAAAAAGTATTATTAGTTTATTTAAATATGTTTCATTATATTTAAAAAGTGACATCAAAGTAAAAAAAATTCATTTCTAGGAAAAAAATAGTTTTAAAAATATTTTATAAAAATATTTATTGAAATTATAATTTATTTATTAAATACATAATATTTATGGGTTGTTAAAAAATTAATTTCATCATAGTATTGTTTCTAAAACATTAAAATAAAATAAAATATATAAGAAATTGTTTAATTTTTAATTTGGTTAAACAATAATAATTTCCTTTGATATTTTTTTTCTGAAGATAGTATAACTATTGACATTATGAAAACTAAATTTGTGCATGAATTATCAAGACTAATAAATATCTTATATAATAATATTTTTTTATATTATTTGGTTACTACCAATTTGTTTACGAAACTATTTCCCAGTTTCACGCCCCATGGTTTTGTTTTGTCGAAAATGTCTTTAATTCACCCAGAAAAAAATATTGATTATTTTTAGGAAAAAAATAAATATTGATACATGCTCTAGTTTTTCCCTTACATATATAAATGGATAAATTTTTATATACATTGATTATTAATTGAGTGGATATAGTTGTTTCCTAATTCATTGAGAAATAATAATTACTTATACTCTATGGCACTTGAAACCTCACGAGTTAAATAACAATACAAATGATCGGTAATCAAAAGCTATGGTTCTTGGTTTAAAAATTTTGAAGCATAATTTTTATAGTGTAATGTGAGAAGTATATATTGATCAAAAAAGTGTGAATTATATATTCAGAAATAATTAATTACACATGGGATTGAGAATATGTGTAGAACTAGTCAATGATTATGATTACACAATTGATTACCATCCTAAAAAAGAAAAAAGTGATAATGATGATTAGAGTTGAAAAAAATGACACATTAACTATGTTATGTGTAGAACATATTCCCTTTTTTAATTATTTGATAAATATTATTCAATATGTTATGACTGCAAGGATATTATCTGTTTTTTCAGTATTCAGTGCATTATAATTTTTCAAAAATAATTAACCATTCTCAAATAGAGTATCATGTATTGTATAAATAGGGGAATCTATTAAGGAGGATATGTTTTAAGAGATTAATATTGATATAGGATGGATTGTTTGATTAGGAAAAATACATTTTCTTCCTTTTGATAAATAGTTTAAGAGTGTTTTTGAGTGAGGATCATAATTTTCTATTTTATATTCATCCTAATAATAATATGATGTACTGATTTTATTGGGTGATTTATTTGACGGTTGGTATTAAAATTTATATTTCTAAAATTACAATGAAATTATTAAATTATAAACAAGATAAAAAAATTACTAAATGCAATTATTCAACCATTTCTAAGGAAAATTTTGATATGGGAAAGTATAATAATGTATTTTGTGTTAGGGAATACAAAAAATATCTTCTGTAATAATCCAGTTTGAGTTATTATTGATCAATTTATTAAATCGTTACCTTTTAATCCAATTGTTGATACTATGTCATTTTATCAAATTTCTCATCTATATCTATTGGATATATTCAATATTCATTGAGTTATTATCTTTATTTTCATTGCCCATAATCCCAAATTTACATCAAATTTGAGGGATATGCATATAAGTAATTGGGCACTGAATAAAATCTCAATACAAAAGTTCTTTTAGAATATGATGTTCATCCTGCTAAAATGAATTTTTTCATGTATTGTATACCTAATATTTACTAATGGGTTAATAGTGATTATTGATCAATATGTTTATTTTTTTATTTTTCATATAGTAAAAGATTGCATTATATTATACAAAGGATCCTTTTGAGAAATTATATTGAAAGAGGATTCAAATAATAAATTTTTTATCAATTATGAGTAATACATTTGATATAAATATAGTCAGAATACAAAATTTATTTGAATGTTTAGTTCAATCAAAAACATATGGTGACATCACAAAGAAGGTAGTACAGTTGTGTGGATTACTAGAGGAATAATCATTCTTTTGAGGTAGGTGATCATGTTTTTCTCAAATTTTATCTACTTAAAGTGTTATGAATTATGGTTAAAATGGAATGGTAGGTATAGAGTTTTTTATACCATATGATATCATAAATAATATAGGGTATGTTTCATACTAATTTGATTTTCCATCGAATTTATCCACTGAATAAAACGTTTTACATGTTTTAATTTTAATAAAATATGGGATACATTCACCTTATTATTATGGAAACGATGTAGTTAAGATTTAATAGAGTCATTATTATAAGGAATTTCCAGATAATATTCTTTTCTAAAAATATAACATGTTATGGAATAATGTGAATCCCCGTGTAATTGTTTAATGGAAAACACATATGGTTGAAAAAAAACAATGAAAACAAAGAATTCTATGAGGGAATTATATCTGGACATTAATCATAAGTGAGGAAAATTTCAAGGATGAAATTTAAAAATGGGGAATGAATATTAAAACACATTTAGTGATAAACCAAATTATATTCATGATTATTAATATGAATTAGATAAATATACGCTTTCAAAAAATATTATATAATTTTCAATTAAAATAGAAATAGTTTCAACTAAAATTTATTATTAACTGGATTTATTTGAAGATTAAATTTTAAATTTCATTATAAATATTTTAAATTATAAATTTATTTTTCGAAATCATGATATAAAAATAATTTGTGGGTAAAATTTTATGATTTTTGATAAAATATTGATTACTAGTGAATAATATTAATGTAATGATTTTAGTAAAAATATATTTTCATTTTATTGTATTATTTAATTTAAAAGATCTGTTATATTCTTAATTTTATATAACGTTACCTAATTATTTTTTCATTATATATAATCCACATTATTTCTTTTTAGTGATACTTGTGTTATACTTTTTCATAAGCTTATTTTTATGTTGAAAATGATATTCTGAAAACATTTTTAATGTGAATAAATATTTTCTATTTTAATAATTAAAAAACCCATAATTAGAAAAAATAAACATTATATTTTCATATTATGTACCATTAATTATTAATTTAAATTCATTGAATAATTATTACTAGTCATTGATTTGATATAATATTATCTTTTACATGAAAAATACAGTTCTTGAAAAATGAATATTTCATCTCATGTATGTGTTTAAATAAATGTTAAAACATTCTCCTTTATGAATTGTTTTTATAATGAAATACAAAATATTTTTATCCAAATAATTAATATTATCTTAGATATTCAACATAATTATTGACCATAAATAATAGTGAAGAATAAAAATTAAATACTTGTGTAAATGTAAAAAAAGATTAACTAGGTGTTAAACAATAATGATAGTGGTTAAAATTACATGTAACCATTTATAAAATATATTTTATATCATTAATTATATTTTATGATGTATAATAAATAATAATTTTCCATTTTTTGTCTTTATAAAAGGTGATTAACATGGTTAGAACTTTATCATTTAAATAATTACAAGTATGCCACTCACTTCACTAATAAAAGGCTACCAAGTCTCATCTCCACAGAACACATTCAAATGCATTTTATAAGAGGATAAAATGAAAAATATATTCCATATTTTCTTTTCCATTACCATAATGTCTTATTTACCTCATAAATCCATCAATTGAGGTATTATGAGGCTTACTAACTAAGGTTGTATGTTGAACAGGTATCATGCCTACCCGACAATGTTTCTTTTATTTATTCTTCGAAATCCATAAAATATTCTTGGATTATGTACATATAATAAAAATATTTTTCCTCATATTATTATATATTATTATTTTAATTTAATAAACAAAATCCATCTCCACTTCTAACAAATTGGAAGTGAAGTCATCAAACATGTGTACGGTAGACTACCACATCAAAAACTGAAGTCATTTTTTTCATTATCATCTCTCAGGTATAGGTATAATGATATATTCAAAATATATTTATATATATGAAATTTTTAGAATATTAATACTTATATAGTTATGATATCACATATTCTATCTTAAATTCCATTATATGGAGGATACGATAAATTGTATGTTTGAACGGGGGACGACCTACTTGCGAAGTGATGTCATTAATTTTTATCCAATACTATAAATAGAAGGTAATAAGGACAATGTTAATAAATATTTTGGATATAAATTTAGTATTTATCATTCTAAAAATAAAACAAAATATTTTCATTCATACACTTAATAATTTTTTCTTCTGTTACGCCAATGTGTGGACTACCACCTTCACTAAGCTATCAGACACTTTTTTCATCACTAAATCACATGGATAATATATATGAGTGTGTCTACAAAAATAATATGGTATAATTTATATTAATATAACATATTAATTATATAATATTACATATAATCTTTAGAAAATGATTTTTGAAAAATAGAACTGAAAATGATACGAATATGTGGAAAATCCTCTCCATGATTGAAAAAATGGTCATTTTTACTATCACATTTCATTATTGAATTTAAAATTATAAATTACGTATAAAAATTATAATTTTTTTACGATTGTTATTATGGAAAATTTTAAACAAAGACCTCTTTTATTTATATTAAAATACTGAATCCATTTTGAAATAATGAACATGACATCATCAAAACATTTGATGTAAAAATAATATATCATATAATTGCACATAACCATGTAATATGTTAAAAAAAGAATAAAAAAATAAAAAATATTTATTAATTAGTTAAATAATTAATGCGTTTTTATTATTCAGGAAGATATACAATTTAGGTGATAAATAAATCTTAAGGTAAGGAGTTGCATCTCAATAACTTTTTGTTGTGGAAAATGTTGATGTTAAAAACCTATATTCATTTATGGTGTTTATATATAGAGAGTTTCACATTTTATATAGTAAATTAATCTCTAATCATGATATTTAATTTTTTTAATATTTTTATTAAATAATTATTATGACTAAAATGTTTCAAAAGTGGCAAGGGACATTATTTAAATAAATATCATTAAAATTTCCCCTAAAACCCATTTTTATTCTATGTCCATGATTTTTATAAAATTATTTAATGAATGTAATTATATTGATATGTGTGTTTTATAAAGGAATTTATTTAATTTATCAAATAAAATTACTAAAAAAATCTTCTTTCAAAATTTTCAAATCTCATTACAAATGTAAAAATAATGTTCTATTTTAACACAAATGAAGAAACAAATTTCCCACCGATGTGACCATAATTTAATTTTTGGGTTCCACTATAAGATTTCATTTATTCTTCAATGTAAAATATTATAACCTTTTTCCTTTTTAATTTATACTTTAAAACTTGGTTTTTTCAAAAATGGTTTTTTATAGTCAAGTGTGTTTTGAAAATGTGGTGAAATTATATTTTAAGGCTTTTATAATAAAATGTTTCAAGTTTAAATTTTTTAATTCATGATATATTATAGGTAAATATTAATGATCAATGATCCCGATATATTTGGGATTGTATTATATATAATATGATATATTCACCACAATAGTGATCCAATTATTTAGATAATTATTATGTTTTTAGATTAATATATTAGATTTCAGTTGAATGGTTATTCTTATTTTGAATGTTATTTACGGGTTCAATGAGATTATTTATCAAGTCACCATAATGAATTTTATATACAATATAATGATTTTCATTAAAATAATTTGATGGTAAACTTAATATAATGAATATTTTAAAATAACTGTGATACCCTTTTCAAGTTAAAATGGTATGTTATTAGAAATGTTTTTCCTGAGTTTTCATGTTTTTTACTAGAATAAAAATTTCCTTATATTTAGGTTCTATAACAGGCTTGTTGTTATCTTCCCAACATTCAAATATTCTCTCATATGTTTTATTTATGTGTAAGGGAAAGGAAGATTTCATGTTTATAGTCTAGAATATTTCATGAAAATAAATACTAATTTATTTTTAAAATATTTAATACGATTGTAAAATCGATATTGATTATAAGTTTCCAATTTTTAATATATGGTTTTGTTATGTGTTATTTATGGACTATTTCTCAAAAAAACTAAACATAAAATGATCATAAATATTAATAAAAATAATTCTTGAAATAAAACTACTGATTTTGTAATGATTATGGATGGGTCATTATATGAAAATCTACAATTGATACTTATGTTCCTGATTTATCATAGAATACATGAGTATATTTTTTATAAAGACTTCCAAAAAATTATATAGGTAATATCTAAATATTTTAATCACAATATCGATTAAAATAACATGGGATCTTTATAGTCCCCCAGGAATTACAATGATTTCATATTCTTCATACATTATATATAATTTTGTATTGGGTATATCTTATTCATTACCGTTTTTTAATTTTATCATTAAAAAATATTCACCTTCAATAAATATAGTTTGCTTCAATTTTTATCAAAAAAATAATAAATATGAATTATAAAATACTTTTTCTAAATATTTATCTTATTGATCTCATAAAAAATTATGACATGGTTCCTTTATGCATCGTGTTTCATAACCAACCAATCTTGTGGACCCCATAAAGAAGAACACGAGTTTATAAATCCATTCACCAGATTCTCATGAAAAAACCTCTCACGTTATTCTAATTAAATATTGTTTCATCTATTATAACACTATGATATAGTCATAAAATAATATATTAGTTCAATTGAAATTTTTTTTTTCACATTTTATTAGAGGGAAAATTAATTCATTTGGTGATATATTAGTATACACTTATATATCTTTATTATCATCTATGCATAGTCCCTCAATAATTTTTTCATCCATGAATATTTCATAATAGGTTTTCAAAACCCATATTTCATATCTCTTAAAGGGTGTAAATAATCATCCAAGCACTGATACATGCTATCATGATGATTGGTATTAAGAAATATTATTTCATTTATCAAAAAAATGATGTGATCTATAGGTAGATTTATAAAGATAATTATTAATATCACATCTATTTGTAGTTAGTGAAGGAGAACATTAACTATAATTATTATCATCTCATATACCATAGTTGGACATGTTTTTTATATCTTTAATTGAATAGTAATTCCTTAAATTTTTTATTAAGATAAGTCATTATCATTGGTTTGACGTAGTGAGTAAATATTACTTCCAATCTTGAATGACATAAATGTATGAAATGAACCATAATAATATAATTTTTTTTAAATATTTAATTAATATTTAGATACAATTTAATGAAATGGACATCATGATCCACCCCATTGTTTGATCTTGTATTCCTCTACATATTATATTGACCGAGGATGATCATGATGCCTATTATCATTATGTCCCCTAGGATTAAACATTGATTTCATTAATTAGAAAAATTGACATAGGAAGCATTTTTTTATAGGTGGATAATTAGTTGGATCCTTTTTAACATATTTCTTTTATTTGTATCTATAAATATTTTCATAAATATCATTCCAGATGGTCGGTAAAATCATATTTAATACCTCATGAAAACCATCATATGAAATTTTTTGGGTTTTTATTTCTAAAGTTATATCATGTAGTGGTTGAATCATTATTCCTACAACAGAGTTTTTTATATTTGTTTAATAAAAAATCTCTAATTTATATCATGTCCCTATAATTATTAGATTTGATATAGTAAATTTCAAATTTATGTTCACATCAAACAATTTCTGTAATGGTATGAATATAGCATAATGATAATACATTTTGAAGAAACAATTTTTTACCACTAAAAATAGATTTATATCTCTTTCAATGGCGATAGTAAATTTGGATGTTTACCTGAGTATATTTATGATGTTTCATTCATACGTACCTATGATTCCTCTATTTTTTGAATTCTATAAATTCAATTTCCATTTTCATCAAAAGAGTCCAAGGGAAATATTTTGTGAAAAAAAATTCTTCATCTCTTCCTATTGTTTTTGGTAAAATTATTATTTCATCTTTGTATCATTTTTTATAGCACATAATTATTAGAAATCACCATTAAAATGATAATAAATGAATATTACTAGATCACTATTCCTGAAAAGAATGATAAACAGTATGTTTTCCATTCTATTAATCTGTTGCTCAATAATTAGAGGGTTTTAAGACCCACTAAAAAAGGTAGGTAATATCTATACCGAGAACTCTCAATATCATGTTTTCCCATGGTGTTTTTGAGATCTCACCAATATTTTAATTACAGATTATATTTTGCGGTAGTATATTGGTCATTTCCACATCATATTTCATTTGAAAAAATATCTCATTTGGTTGGTTATTAATAAATTTTCCAAATTTCTATCATATCAATTTTAACTCAATTTTCCATTATAGAGACTATTAAATGAATAAATAAAATAACAACAATAACAAATAAATTAATTTTTTTTGAATTATTACATATAAACTTAGTATAAATAAGTAATAAATTACATATATAAAATAATTTATGAATCAATATGTTTATATCATTAACATAATCATAAATCTTCCAGTTATGTTATTTGACCAAAATAGATAAGAATTCCAAATAATAATTTTTAATGAAAATTTTAATAAACAAATAATAAACCCTATATCGTCAAACCTTATTTCTTATTTGAACCACATTCTATACATATTGTGAAGATTTTGTTAATAAAAATATAATTTTTATGGTCAGTTCACCAAATTCAAAAGATTCCATATCATATATCTAGTTATTTATATCCATATATTAATACCATTTATAGAAAACTATAATATCAGTACATTTCAAAAAATTATTATGTATTCAAATATTTAATATTATCTTTTGGTTTTTTTCATAAATATTTCATAGCCCTAATATAACAAAAATTAACAAAAAACCAAATCTAACTAAAACGTAATTTGTTACCATCTCAGGTGATTAAAACCCAAACACTTGGGTCCAATGGTACAAAAATCATTACAAAATTTCTATTATACCATGAGAGACAAAGTAACACTAACATTAAAATATTTTAAATTAATTAAATATTTAAAATTATAATAATCTCACAATTCTATAACTAATGGTTTAGTTTATTTCATATGATAAACATAAAAACAATGTTCTACATAATGATGAATAATTATCTAAATTTAAAAAATACTAGACCCAATTATATTTATCTAATAATTTATACTCATTTTAATATCATGGGGAATTAAAAATATTAAAAGTGGTGAGATTGAATTCCTACTAATCGAAAAATTTTAGGAGTGGTGGTAAGAACTCCAGATTGATCTACCATTCCCAACATTATGTGTGTCTCTATCTAGGACACAAAAATACGGAGGTTATTTTTCCACCAACAATTTAATATATAAAAACTACATGGTAATTCTAATATGATCGATTAGTTGATCTCATCCTACCAAATATTTTTGAGGATTATCTCCATCCTCTGTTCACCTCTACAATCACTGGAATGATGGATAAAAATAAATGACTTCCATGATTGATTAGTCAATATTTTCAGGATTTCATGATTAGTAATTAAGATTATTCAGATTGAGTCGATATCATTCTTGTAATGTCATCATTAAAGCATGAGATAAATCTAAGAATATCAGTATCAAACAGGAATAAAAAAAATTCATACCACTTAAATAATGAATGGCTTTGACCATTAAAAATATTATATATACAATTATAGAATGCATTTGAGTATGAAACCATAATATAAGAAGACAACATGTAATGTATGGACATGATGTTCTTTTATAAAATATTGAACCATTTGAGTGAAAAAACAATAGAGTTGAACAAATTATACCTTGTATAGATGAAGGAGGCTTCAACACAACCTAAAAAATAAATTAAAGGAAGTGATACTCATCGATAAAAGGAGGATTCTTCAACTAAGGTCCTACTTCAATGTTTTCATGATGGATATGTTATTTTTTTAACAAAAAATTCATTGAAATCCTTTAGTTTGTTAAGGTAATCCATCCTCACGATAAACATTCATTAAAGAGACAGACGAAGGCCACAAGTGTTACAGAATCTCACGATCCTTCAAATTTTGATACCAACACATGAAATTCATCATAAATAACTTCTTTTCCAAAGCTATATATGGAAAATTTGTTACACATATCCCTTGATAGTAAGAATAACTCATGATAAAGAGGACTAAATTTTTCATTTTTCATAGTTGAGACACTGATATAGTATATTGGTTCTCATAAATATTGTATTTCATGCATCAAAATTTTATACCCATTTGGGTTTACATGAATTGATGAAGTTTGACAGTGAACATATCATGTGCATCATATTTCCCATGACCATTCGGTTCAGGATAAACACATTAATGAATATCATGATGTGAACATGAAAAAAAAGATCAGAAAAGGTGTTTTTTGGTAGGTTGTGTGTTGAATAATGGTGATCTTTTTTGAATAATTCATTATCTATACCGTGATTATACAACAATTTCACACCTAAAAATTGTATGCTTACTAAAAACTGATTTATAAATGAACTAAAATTATAAAGAAAAAAATTCAATATATGTACTATAATTAATCAACCCAAAATAAGATGTTCAGATATAATGCAATCAATGCATCATGTATAATTGTATTTAGATGATAATTGGGGAAGAATAAATTAATATTGTAAATGTTTATTCTAGAAAAAAATATCATTGAATAAGATTTGGATGCACCACATGCACGCATTTTGTGTTATGAGGTCTTTAGTAAAAGAAATCATTGCCCAAATAATTTTTTCATTGAGGAAACTAAAATATTAAAGGTATAAAAAATTAATTTAGATAGGATGATAGATACATTCACTGGTTCGTCTGGATATTGAAAGTGTACATGATATACTAATATCCTACAAGATCAGGGAAGAATAATTTCAGGACCCCCTACCACCAATGATTCCCCTCCTGAGATGGAAATGGTGAAAGGGAGATAATGACCCCCGAGTCCCGCCTCCAGTAGGCCCCCTAGTGGCGACTAGCACCTGGGGTATGAGTTTTTACAAATATGGGAGGCATTACCCTTTTTATTATTTAAGATCGAGAAATATGATGAGTCCACCTCCAAAATTAAAAAAAGAACAAGTGTATAGAAATAAACCCAACCCAATTCCACATGCATGTTTAAATAGTTTTGAAACTAGGTACAAGTATAAGGAAGCTCAAAAAGTACAGTACCAAAAGAAATAAAGTACAACAAACTGCAGAAACTCCAACTATCTCGACTTGTAGGGTCCTGCACGGCACTCGTAGTCCTCCTGGAAACCTGAAAGCAAACATAAGGTGAGAAAACAATTATACTAAATAGGGAAACCTAAAGCTCTCGTGCACAAGTGGGGAGATATCCTTATGTCCAGTGAGAACAACAAATGAAACCAAAACCTAACAAGGAATTCTATCCACCTAACCTCACCAGCCACACTCAAAAAAAACACAGTCACAACAGGTAGTAGTATATAAGAACAAGAGTATTGGGTACCCAACACCATTTTCACCCACTAGCTAGCTTCTCTTCCTAACAGCGAACGTCCCGACGCTACCACACTCTTCCCGTCTGCACACACATGGGCCTCACAACCACGTATCCCTCCCGCACACACATGGGCCTCACGACCACGTATCCCGCCCGCACACGCCTGGGGCTCACCACCACGTATCCCGCCCGCACACCCCTGGGCCTCACCACCACGTATCCCTCCCGCACACACTTGGGCCTCACCACCACGTATCCTGCTTGCACACACCTGGGCCTCACCACCACGTATCCCGCCCTCACACAGCAGGGCCTCACCACCACGTATCCCGCCCGCACACACCTGGGCCTCATCCTGAAGGTTCATGGGAAAAATAGTAGAACCTGCCTGAATAGTCCGGGGCTTGACCACCCCAATCAAAACCTACTCTAAGAGACCTGGGTGTATGGTTTCCTCAATCAATCACAGCCTAGGGAAGAAGGATCAAGAAGGATCTAGTAACTTAGGGGAAAACACCCTCTCCCATGAAATGGGAGTGTTCGACACTAAGTGCTCAACATGAGAGGGGTGTAATAAAACACAAAGATACATATATATATATACCAAACACTCTTCCCAACCTATGGCTTCTAAACAGAGAAACTGAGCACGTGCCTTGGCACTACTACCACGAAGCATGCATTCAACAAACATCCCCCAAACCTATTTAGGTTTTCATGTTTAAACAGAATCAGTTTTTTAGTTCCTTAACTACTGGCCAACTATCCACAACCCACCAAATCGATCATTCGTGAAACATATCCTTGCCATCCACAAATCAAGTTAGGAAAACAGAAGCAATACAAACAAGTCCATTCTTATTAACAAACAAACCCCACTGATTATTATTATCGTTCTATTACCAATCCCCACCATTTATTAACTCTCCTGCTTTTATTTATTATTTACAACCCATAGTTCGTTAACATTCATGACCATACCTGCAGCCCTGCTGCTGACCACCATAACCAAAGTCACACTGAAACCCATACATCGTTATCCCTTTAATACCACTTATCACAGCCCCGCTGTAACAGCCCGAGATTTTATGAAAAATATTCTTTTTAATTTTATTAATGTCTTGTGTTATACTCTACACCAAAAGGATCTTTCACAATACACTTCTCTGACCTGGCTTGAAATACACGCAATCACAACCTTCCTCGATAGCGTGTGTTGTACGCCACACCGAGTTTCGCTAAACAACGATATGCTATTAAGATATTATTAAAACTAGCCGTTATGAATAGTAATAACCACTTTTTGAAATTTAGTAAATTTTATTTTTCAAAATGGAATTCATTTTTGGATTCGTAATATCGAAATTAGCTTAGGGTGAAATTTTGGTACTTTTCGGATAACTTTCATATTCTGATGAATAGTGAAAATTACTATATTTTAATTAAAAACAACTTTTTTAATCGAAATAATTAATAGTGATAAATTATTAATTTGAGTGGTTTTAAAGTATATTTATAATATATTTTTACAATTCAATACAATGTTGGTCATTGTATGTAATTTTACATTTAAACCAGACATGAACAAGTGTCAATCTTTTGATAGATATTGTTTCATAAAAACACGCTATTTGTTTTAACAGCGGGATTTAATTATAAAATTTATTAATGCAACATCTATGTTATGAATATGGTAAAATAGACTTCATTTTTGAATTCGGAATATGAAATATAGCTTAGGATGAAATTTTAGCATTGTTCTGAAAAACATCAATTTTTGATGAATAGTGAAACTACTATGTGGTAGGTTAAAAACTGAATTTTGCATAAAACATAATTTTACCACTTCTGTGAATGGAATTTCGAAAATCCGACAGACACGGTTAATATCAAGGACTAAAATGTGGTTCAATGAGATGAAAATAATTTTTTGGTGAATAGTAACATTTTACTTTTTTACCGCGGTTAATAGTAAATAGGGTAACTAAGGGTAAATATGATATTAATATTACCCTAAAACATGTCCTAATTCTATTGGACAAGTGTAATTCGACCAAAAACAAACTTAGGAATAAAATATGACCATTTAGGCCCACTTGGATTAGATTAGGACATTTATTATTAATTTATTTAAAGAAGGGTTAAAATAGTTAAAATCAAAGTTTAATAAGTAAATCATTTTTAATATGGGGTTATACATAAGATAAATTCAATTGTAAATATTCATTAGAAAGCTAAAAAGATTTCCTACATTATGATATTTTATTTGTAATTTTTAGACATCAAATAATGTAATTTATTTATGACACAAAGATGATGCAGTAATTATCTTATTAATGAAATATTGACATAATTGATGTTATAAACACCAAAATAAATGTAATTTAAGACTTTTTATGAATTACACTAATTTTCTAGGTTACTATGATATATTAGTGTTAATTTAAGCAACTTGGTTCGAACATATAATTCTGTTATGACTTTCAAACAAATCATATATCAAATAGTGTCAAAATTGACACAAAATAGTTTTTAAATCAAATATTATATTATTAATTGTTATTTTATTCCTAAAAATCTAAGGTTCTGCCCAATGACTTAGATAAGGATATATATATTAATAATAAACAATTTGGGGTTCTTTTGGCATGTTATAGTAAGTGTATTAACCATATAGTGAAAGAAAACAAAAAGACACGGTAAAAGTTAAAATAATTAACTTAGAGTTAAATCTAATTGATAAGGTTAAAATAATACCCTAAACTTGTCTAAATATTATTGGTTGATAGGATTTCGACCCATACCCACTTTAGCTTCGAAATAAGACCATTTGGAACAATTATAAACCGATTTTGACTTTAATATAAAATAATATTTTGAGATATTCCTAAGGTGCCCCTCTCCTCCCCTATAAAAGGACACCTCCTCCCCCTCCTCCTCACACCAATTTGAGCACTCAAGCTCGGGCAACCCCTGCCAAAATCCCTTCTTCACTTCCCTAGCAACATCCTAGAGGTTCTGGTCTTCCTCAAAGACCAATTCTAGTGCCCTAAGAGGAGGTCTCAAAGAGGCACTTCAAAGAAGAGGTAATTACCGTTACCAATTCTTTCATCTTTATTTCTTCTTCCACTTCTTCTTCTTAGGTTGTTTCATTATGAAGTAATAACATCAGTATCACTCATATACTGATATGTTATTATAAGTATGAAACAACCCTATTTCACCATCTATCCATCCTACGGAAAAAGAAATCACCGCGCGTGCGTACGTACGGAATACCGTCTCCACGCCGTGGTGTAATCTATTTTCCACCATCACCTTACAAGGATGGGTATAATGGTGTAATGAGTAACTATATATATGATTATTATGAAGTAATATTGATACTGAAATAATATATATATACTCCAATACAATTCCACGATCATAGGAACGATATCATCACTCGTGCGTACGTACGGAATACCGTCTCCACGATGTGATGCGACTCGTTCTACATTATCTTCATTTCATAATGATTATATAAATGAATTGAATGAATGAATATGGTATATAATACACTAATACCATTCTGGAAATGAATTATCTATAACCTAAAGATAAGAATAAGAATTTATTCGACAAAACACGCATAAGAACAAAAAGTTATAAAGACCCGAGTAACAAGTAACAATGAAATATTACTAACAAGAAGCTAATAATATGACCATATATGATATCATATAAATATGTATGATTCTGGAATAAGTCAATAACATTATTTAAACCATTATACAGGAGCTTTGGACACGTACAAAGCTAATCGGACCTAAGGTAAGGGAAATATCACAATCTCATTTTTATCCGAGATTGTTTATTCGTAAGTATTTACTGGGGTGTATTTTATCATCCACATCCATGTTTCCTCAATATGTAATATTATTTCCATCCATCTACAATGTATTAAATCCAATTTTACCCTTTGGTGAGTTTTTAGTAAAAAATATGAATGGAATCTTTTGTCGTTTTTCGTACGAGGTACATTTTGACTTTTTCGACAAAAGTAAAAAAGAATGTTTTTTTTAACTTATACGGCACGAACGGATTTCTACTGTTTTATGAAGCCTTATTTTCATGAAGCTTCCTCCAAAAGATTTCATGACTATTTTCAATAAAATCTCTTTCTTTTAAAATTGCATGATGTTTTGTGAAAAGAAATTGATTTTGAAGAAGAAAGGATATTTTCCTCAAGAATTCAATTCAAGTGTTTTATCAAAATTATTTTCCATATAAGATAATAAAGGGTTCTGTTTCTATCCATATTTTTACATTGATTTGACTATGTTGTGATGGAATTATGTTTATGAATTCCTTTATCTTATATGAATGGTTTTATGATGTCATGTTGTTTAAGAATCCCATTTTTATTACATGGGTTATGCAATGATGTATGATTTATGATTTTGTGGCACACATAAGAAAGGATTCATTAAGAGATGGGTGGGACCTATATCTCCCTCCAATGCATTGGGTAAAGATTTTATATCTCATGAGATAGACATGGCTGGAACGGAAGGTTATTTCGGTTCAGTGATACAGGACTGAAACGAGGAGTGAACTCGGTTCAGAAAGGGACTTTGTCCACTAAGATAGTCTTGGAAATAAGTCATGACTAACAAGAAATGATTTTCCATGATTATGTGTGCATGCCACAAAGTTTCAAGTTTTATGTTATGATTATGGGAATCTCATTTTCACTTCTATGATTTATCCCATGTTATGATATTATGAGCTCTTTTGCAGGTTAAGATTTCCAAAAAAGCTATGTTCTTTTGATTGATATTTCTTTTGTTTACCCTTACTGAGCATTTGAGCTCACCCTTTTATGTTTTATTTTCCCCAGGACATAAAGAAAGGTTTTAGGTAAAAAAAAGGAAGATCTTTATGGGAGATGTTGAAGATCTTTCCCCACGATTAGAAGATGTTATTCCGAGTTTCCAAAGACACTAAACTATTACGATCCTTTAGTGTGTGTTTTTGTTATGTACTAAGTATTCCGCAAAAGTAATGTAATGTCCATGTACGTCAGGCTTCGGGTCTCTACAGTTGGTATCAGAGGAAAGGTTTAGTCAACCTTTGGAAACTAGGATGCGAAAACGTTAGTGAGATCCCTAGAGATATTTCTAAGGTATGTCTAGGGATGTCCCTAGGGATAAGTATACGTATATGTTATAGTAATAGAATTACGCTAACGATCATAGAATTAAACCTAAGATGTTGAATATTGAGGATACTCCCCATTTACTATGTTGTTTTCCTTAGCATTATTTTTCCTCTCACACTATTCTTTTGGGTTTTAGAAAATGGCTGGAAACAAGATGATTCACGATAATGGAGGATATGATGGACAATGGAATGATATTCTTTATGAGAAACCAAATGAAATGGGATTTGGAAGTCCAAAGATCATTATTATGCCGAATCAGCAATCTCATAATATGATCAATAAAGTAAAATTTGGTAAGTTTCCTGACTCGACTAATAAGAGAATGATGGAGTTCCATGATGATCATAGAGGAAAGAAAGTTCAATTTCCCCTATGTAAATCATGTGGGAAGAGGCATCAAGGAGAATGTTTCAAGGGAACTGGAAGATGCTTTGGGTGTGGAAAAGAAGGACACAAAGCAATTAAGTGCAAAGGAAAAGGTTCAGTTAACACCATGGATGAGGATAATGGTATTGCTACGACATCAACAATGGTTAAATGCTTTAAATGTGGAATGTACGGGCATTATGCAAACCAATGCCCTAAGGGAAAGACTCATGAAGAGAATCAGTATGGTCATATGGGTAGTATTTATGTGGATGATGATGAAGAGACTACAAATGATATGTGAGATGAAAGAATTTTTGAAGCTCGGTCAATGGTTTGAGAATGTAGTGGCATGATTACATGTTTATCATGTGTAATTTTGGAATAAAGAGACATCTATGGATTGTTACACTGTTGTCTTTCCTTGTGTTTTGAAAGTGTATGATTAATGTTACCAGTATCCATGAAAGGTTATTCAGATATTTTTGGAATGTAGATGATATGCGCATAATGAAGGGATAAGGAGAAAATTAAATGTTTGATAGTATTCATGAGCTCATGATTGATATAAGAACTAAGTGATATCATGGTTTGAGTATATAGAATTTTGAGGATTTTGGTATGTGGAAAGTGTTAACTTTTAACTGCACTCATGTTTTCACTAAGGTATTCAAGAGAATACACGATTAAGGACTTTGAATGTTTGGAATGTGACCAACAAGACATATCTTATGATATGTGGGGATCAACGACAGTATTAAATCTCTGGTAATCGTTGTCACTATATTATGAGAGTGGACTGCAGTATTATGTATAAGCCTAAAGATTAGACTAGATTATGTTGGACATAAGTTAGTATTGTTTAAGGATAGAAGATTTTCGATATTATTGATGGGATGTTATAGTAACGTAGTTTTAGAAAAAAAGGACAACCTGCAGGACGGGCGACAGCCCATCGCTTCGGACAAGGCTGTGGGAATCGAACCCACAACCGAAGTGTGACTGGCCTTTATCGCCTACCACTGACCTACAGGAAGTCCCTGTTTAGTAGAAACTAGTTTTATTATATTAAGCAGTATGATATATGAAGTATAAGTCCATTTAGGAACTATATATGATTAATCTTACTATAGAATGACCTATGTATATTTAATAACTTTTGATTACCTTTTATTTGAGACAGATGGAATGACCCGTCATTCTATCACATGATCTGCTAACACTTCACGAATAACAAATTCAACTTCATTTATTTAAGAGATGAAGTGGAAATTGTTCAAGGCACGAACAACAGTGACATTGTATCAAAATAAAGTAAATATTTATTCTAATTCAAATTTTCAACTTTAGGGAAATGATCATGAAAACCAAAAATGTTGTCCTAGTGATCTTATACCTGATGAATCAGATGGTACCTTAGATCGTCACAAATTTATGGATTTGTGATTACTGGCTTTTCCATAGCCATGTTCTCTACCACTCTCCATCAGAACATGATGGTTAGATTTCTCTTCCATATCCATATTTTCACCTATGTGGAAACCCAGTGATTAGTTTATTTGGGTAATCATTACATTTCATACTTTAGTTTTTGAAGACAGGTTTTGGTATTCCTTTTTACGATGTGGGTTTCTATTAAAGAAACTTTCGAATAGTAAACCATTTATAACCCCAACGAATTTCGAGGGCGAAATTCATTTTAAGGGGGGTAGAATGTAACAGCCCGAGATTTTATGAAAAATATTCTTTTTAATTTTATTAATGTCTTGTGTTATACTCTACACCAAAAGGATCTTTCACAATACACTTCTCTGACCTGGCTTGAAATACACGCAATCACAACCTTCCTCGATAGCGTGTGTTGTACGCCACACCGAGTTTCGCTAAACAACGATATGCTATTAAGATATTATTAAAACTAGCCGTTATGAATAGTAATAACCACTTTTTGAAATTTAGTAAATTTTATTTTTCAAAATGGAATTCATTTTTGGATTCGTAATATCGAAATTAGCTTAGGGTGAAATTTTGGTACTTTTCGGATAACTTTCATATTCTGATGAATAGTGAAAATTACTAAATTTTAATTAAAAACAACTTTTTTAATCGAAATAATTAATAGTGATAAATTATTAATTTGAGTGGTTTTAAAGTATATTTATAATATATTTTTACAATTCAATACAATGTTGGTCATTGTATGTAATTTTACATTTAAACCAGACATGAACAAGTGTCAATCTTTTGATAGATATTGTTTCTTAAAAACACGCTATTTGTTTTAACAGTGGGATTTAATTATAAAATTTATTAATGCAACATCTATGTTATGAATATGGTAAAATAGACTTCATTTTTGAATTCGGAATATGAAATATAGCTTAGGATGAAATTTTAGCATTGTTCTGAAAAACATCAATTTTTGATGAATAGTGAAACTACTAAGTGGTAGGTTAAAAACTGAATTTTGCATAAAACTTAATTTTACCACTTCTGTGAATGGAATTTCGAAAATCCGACAGACACGGTTAATATCAAGGACTAAAATGTGGTTCAATGAGATGAAAATAATTTTTTGGTGAATAGTAACTTTTTACTTTTTTACCGCGGTTAATAGTAAATAGGGTAACTAAGGGTAAATATGATATTAATATTACCCTAACACATGTCCTAATTCTATTGGACAAGTGTAATTCGACCAAAAACAAACTTAGGAATAAAATATGACCATTTAGGCCCACTTGGATTAGATTAGGACATTTATTATTAATTTATTTAAAGAAGGGTTAAAATAGTTAAAATCAAAGTTTAATAAGTAAATCATTTTTAATATGGGGTTATACATAAGATAAATTCAATTGTAAATATTCATTAGAAAGCTAAAAAGATTTCCTACATTATGATATTTTATTTGTAATTTTTAGACATCATATAATGTAATTTATTTATGACACAAAGATGATGCAGTAATTATCTTATTAATGAAATATTGACATAATTGATGTTATAAACAGCAAAATAAATGTAATTTAAGACTTTTTATGAATTACACTAATTTTCTAGGTTACTATGATATATTAGTGTTAATTTAAGCAACTTGGTTCGAACATATAATTCTGTTATGACTTTCAAACAAATCATATATCAAATAGTGTCAAAATTGACACAAAATAGTTTTTAAATCAAATATTATATTATTAATTGTTATTTTATTCCTAAAAATCTAAGGTTCTGCCCAATGACTTTGATAAGGATATATATATTAATAATAAACAATTTGGGGTTCGGTTGGCATGTTATAGTAAGTGTATTAACCATATAGTCAAAGAAAACAAAAAGACACGGTAAAAGTTAAAATAATTAACTTAGAGTTAAATCTAATTGATAAGGTTAAAATAATACCCTAAACTTGTCTAAATATTATTGGTTGATAGGATTTCGACCCATCCCCACTTTAGCTTCGAAATAAGACCATTTGGAACCATTATAAACCGATTTTGACTTTAATATAAAATAATATTTTGAGATATTCCTATGGTGCCCCTCTCCTCCCCTATAAAAGGACACCTCCTCCCCCTCCTCCTCACACCAATTTGAGCACTCAAGCTCGGCCAACCCCTGCCAAAATCCCTTCTTCACTTCCCTAGAAACATCCTAGAGGTTCTGGTCTTCCTCAAAGACCAATTCTAGTGCCCTAAGAGGAGGTCTCAAAGAGGCACTTCAAAGAAAAGGTAATTACCGTTACCAATTCTTTCATCTTTATTTCTTCTTCCACTTCTTCTTATTAGGTTGTTTCATTATGAAGTAATAACATCAGTATCACTCATATACTGATATGTTATTATAAGTATGAAACAACCCTATTTCACCATCTATCCATCCTACGGAAAAAGAAATCACCGCGCGTGCGTACGTACGGAATACCGTCTCCACGCCGTGGTGTAATCTATTTTCCACCATCACCTTACAAGGATGGGTATAATGGTGTAATGAGTAACTATATATATGATTATTATGAAGTAATATTGATACTGAAATAATATATATATACTCCAATACAATTCCACGATCATAGGAACGATATCATCACTCGTGCGTACGTACGGAATACCGTCTCCACGATGTGATGCGACTCGTTCTACATGATCTTCATTTCATAATGATTATATAAATGAATTGAATGAATGAATATGGTATATAATACACTAATACCATTCTGGAAATGAATTATCTATAACCTAAAGATAAGAATAAGAATTTATTCGACAAAACACGCATAAGAACAAAAAGTTATAAAGACCCGAGTAACAAGTAACAATGAAATATTACTAACAAGAAGCTAATAATATGACCATATATGATATCATATAAATATGTATGATTCTGGAATAAGTCAATAACATTATTTAAACCATTATACAGGAGCTTTGGACACGTACAAAGCTAATCGGACCTAAGGTAAGGGAAATATCACAATCTCATTTTTATCCGAGATTGTTTATTCGTAAGTATTTACTGGGGTGTATTTTATCATCCACATCCATGTTTCCTCAATATGTAATATTATTTCCATCCATCTACAATGTATTAAATCCAATTTTACCCTTTGGTGAGTTTTTAGTAAAAAATATGAAAGGAATCTTTTGTCGTTTTTCGTACGAGGTACATTTTTACTTTTTCGACAAAAGTAAAAAAGAATGTTTATTTTAACTTATACGGCACGAACGGATTTCTACTGTTTTATGAAGCCTTATTTTCATGAAGCTTCCTCCAAAAGATTTCATTACTATTTTCAATAAAATCTCTTTCTTTTAAAATTGCATGATGTTTTGTGAAAAGAAATTGATTTTGAAGAAGAAAGGATATTTTCCTCAAGAATTCAATTCATGTGTTTTATCAAAATTATTTTCCATATAAGATAATAAAGGGTTCTGTTTCTATCCATATTTTTACATTGATTTTACTATGTTGTGATGGAATTATGTTTATGAATTCCTTTATCTTATATCAATGGTTTTATGATGTCATGTTGTTTAAGAATCCCATTTTTATTACATGGCTTATGCAATGATGTATGATTTATGATTTTGTGGCACACATAAGAAAGGATTCATTAAGAGATGGGTGGGACCTATATCTCCCTCCAATGCATTGGGTAAAGATTTTATATCTCATGAGATAGACATGGCTGGAACGGAAGGTTATTTCGGTTCAGTGATACAGGACTGAAACGAGGAGTGAACTCGGTTCAGAAAGGGACTTTGTCCACTAAGATAGTCTTGGCAATAAGTCATGACTAACAAGAAATGATTTTCCATGATTATGTGTGCATGCCACAATGTTTCAAGTTTTATGTTATGATTATGGGAATCTCATTTTCACTTCTATGATTTATCCCATGTTATGATATTATGAGCTCTTTTGCAGGTTAAGATTTCCAAAAAAGCTATGTTCTTTTGATTGATATTTCTTTTGTTTACCCTTACTGAGCATTTGAGCTCACCCTTTTATGTTTTATTTTCCCCAGGACATAAAGAAAGGTTTTAGGTAAAAAAAAGGAAGATCTTTATGGGAGATGTTGAAGATCTTTCCCCACGATTAGAAGATGTTATTCCGAGTTTCCAAAGACACTAAACTATTACGATCCTTTAGTGTGTGTTTTTGTTATGTACTAAGTATTCCGCAAAAGTAATGTAATGTCCATGTACGTCAGGCTTCGGGTCTCTACACCCGCAGCTCGTAACCAACATAGCATTCACACCAACCTACAACCAAGCCAACCGCAGCCCCACTACTCACTCGATCCACAACAACCCAAAAAACACCCCCTTTATATAAATTAACCCCAAATCACCCACATGTTTATTATTCCAAATTAGTTCAATTAGGGGGATCACCCAAGGGTTCTATATTTTCATTTAATCAGCCATCACTATGTGATTAACCAATTTCCACATTCTAGGAAGTTCCATTCAAAAAACGGTCTACAAATATAGGGAAGCATTTAATTGCACAAGAAAAGGCCCCCAATGACCGTTATATTCAGTAGGCATAAGCCTATTCAATTCTCAACATAATAACACATGATATAATGATAAACATAACAACTTCCCCATCCCCCTTCTTTAACCAGTTCTTATCTTCATTTAATGTTTCAACCTTTTCTAATGAAAACAAGAGGATACCCACCCTTCATGATTCTCAATTTAGAGAGATGAAGGTAAGATCCCTACCTCAACAGGTTCTGATCACAATGCTCCCCGAGATCAACTTTAGGAAACGTCTGCCGATGTCCGTCGCTTCTGGAAAATCCCGGAAAAACCTCCTTGGGTGGATGATGGGAAGGAAAGGACAACAGATCTAAGCTCGGAAGTCCTGCCTTGTCATTATGATCCCATGGCCGCTGACGGATCGTAAATTAGAGCTCAGACGAAGATGTTATGGAAGTAAAAGTATCCTTCGAGTCTCTTGGGAGAGCTCTTCTCATAGGAAATGGGAGGAGAGGGGTGTGTTGAAAAGGAGGAGAGGACTCCTCCTTTTAGAGGTTCAAAAAACAAAAGTACATGGTGTGTACTTTATGATACACGGTGTGTACTTTGAAATTTCACGCGGCCACCACATGGCTTCCAACACGGCCTTCAACACGGTACGTGGTCGTTGACTGGTCAACACACAGTTTGAGGGTAATGCGTACGCGGGGAGGGACTACACGACGTTTAGTATTGGCTACATGGTGTGTACTAATTTATTTTACACAGCAAGGATACAGCCTTCAACCCGGGGTATTCCCGGTGAGGGGGGTATATAGTGTGTACTCACACTACACGGTGTGTACTTACAAAATTATGAAAATTGTGGGAAAAGTCCATTTTACCCTCCAGAACACTTCAAGACCCTCTTTTTGACAAAGGAATGGGATGGAGAGGTCCGGGCCATTACATCAGATACCTCTTAAAACATTCTCGTCCCTGAGAATTAAAAATCCAACCTAGAGTAACCCAACAAGATACCTCTTAGGGCCCTTGTTATAACAGGAAACCAACCATCAACCCTAATTATAGGTGTTAGGAATTCCTTCTCCTATGTCAAGATATTTTCTTCTTTAGGCGTCACTAACTCACCTGCACGGGTTCAATCACATCCTCATTAATGTGTCTCGATTTTGGATTTGGTCTTCCCACTTTTATACATTAGGATTTTCAACTCGTACTGCCCCCAACACCGCACAACCCACACACTGCCCGAAAACATGGTTTAGCGAAAATTCCATTTCCTATGTCGAGATATTATCTGCTTTAGGCTGCACTGACTCACCTGCATAGGTTTAATTGCATCCTCATTAATCTGCATCGATTAAGCATCAGGTTTTTTCATTTTTCCCACACATCTGGACATGCTACACACTTCCAGAGAACAAGGAAACAAAAGGTCTCATAACCGAGAAGCCAAGCATTCCATATATCAGAGGTACAAGTTATAACATCAAAAAAAATCATAGAAGAGAAATGAAAAACATATGTCAAGACAAATCCGGGTACTGAGCGCAGATCTGGGTCTCCCACTCCCAAGTGCTCTCCTCGAGGCCGCCATGCCTCCACAACACACGAACCAAGTAAATGGTTCATCCACGGAGCACCTTATCCTTACGATATTCGATTTTTACTGGTCATTCCTCAAAGGTCGCGTCATCTCCCATATCTAACTATCCCCAGTCGATAACATGAGAGTCATTGTGTATGTACCGACCAAGCTAGGAGATGTGGAAGACGTCATGAACATTCTCCAACTGAGGTGGCAGGGCCAGCTGATATGCCACCTCGCTGACTCGCCTCATCACCTCAAAATATCTGATAAACCTAGGTGAGAGATAGCTCCCATTCCCAAACTTCCTCTACCCCCGTCGAGGGGAAACCTTTAAGAACACATGATTTCACACATAGAACTCCAAGGGCCTCCTCTGACGATCAGCATAAGACTTCTGTCGGTCCTGGGCCACTTTCATCCTCTCACGTACAAGCTGGACTTTCTCTGTGGTGATCTGCACTACCTCTGTCCCATGAGCACATGTCTTGGTAACCTCTGCCCAGCTAATTGTTGAACGAAAAGGACTTCCATACAAATCCTCAAATGGAGGCATGGGAATAGTATAGTGAGAGCTATTGTTTAAGGAAAATTATACTAAAGGAAAGTTTTGTACCCATGATCCTCCAAAATCCAGAACGCATGCTCACAGCATGTCTTCCAACGTCTGGATAGTCCGCTCTGTCTGGCCGTCGGTCTGGGGGTGGAAAGTAGTAATAAGAAGTAGATGGGTTCCAAAAGTATGCTATAACCCCCTCAAGACTCGTGACGTAAACTGAGTATCCCGGTCTGAGACGATAGTCTTTATAACTCCATGAAAATGCCCCACCTAGTCTACGTACCTCTATGCTAAGGTACTCACCAGGCCCGACTCCTTAATTTCAAAGAAGTGAGATGATTCTGTCAGATGATCCACCACCACCTAGATAACATCATAAACACCCTGAGCTCTGAGTAGTCTGTTGACTATTTCCATCAATATGTCATCCCACTTCCACTTGGGAACATCTAAAGGATGCAACAACCCACTGGGAACACAGTGTTCAGCCTTCACTTGCTGACACACAAGGCCTTTAGCCAAAAACACTGCCACTGCCCGTTTCACCTCGGGCCACCAGAACTGTTCCCTCAGGCCTCAGAACATTTTTGAAACTCTTGGATGTACCGCCATGGCTGAGCAATGGAACTCATGGAGAACTCCCTCACGCATCGCCTCCGGAAAAAACAACCTTCCATGGAAAAGAATCTGATGTCGGCTGTCCTCTGACCATCATTCTGGAGCATTTCCCTGATTGACATGATCCTGCATCACATCTGCCTCAAAGTCCCCCCACTGAGACTGTTCCACCTATTGTGATAAGGATGATTGCACCATCATCTGAAACAAATAGCCTCTAACACCCTCTACCCTTTCATCCAAGTGAAAGGCAACCAACTATCCCATCACTTTCCAAGAATTAGTGGATTTCCGAACCACATCCCTATGTGACTTCCTACTCAGGGAATCGGCCACAACGTTTCCCTTACCTTCAGTGTAAGAGATCTCGATGTCATAGTCTTGGAGAAACTCAACCCATCTCCACTGCTGCAAGTTCAAGTCACATTGGGAGAAGATATAACATAAGCTCTTATGATATGAGAAGACCACAAAGCGCTCTCCAAAGAGGTAATGTTGCCAAAACATCAATGTGAACACTACTGTTGCAAGCTCCAGGTCATGGGTGGAATAGTTACGCTTGTGAGGGCACAACTGCATACACCCATAACAGATCACACCCTTATTCTGCAATAGTACACACCCCAAACCAAGGCCATAAGCATCACAAAACACCTAACACAATAACCCTTCCTCTAGAAAACGGAGTACGGGAGCACTGACCAACTTCTCCTTCAGGTAGTCGAATGCTTTCTGGATCTTCTCACTCTATAAGAAGACCTGGTTATTCCTAGTAAAAGCTTTCAATGGAGAAGCAACTTGAGAGAAGTCCAAAACGTGCCTCCGATAGTAACCTGCTAACCCAAGGAAACTACGAACTTCTGCAACGCTCTTGGGTGCTGCCCAAGAAACAACTGCCTCCACCTTCGACGGGTCCATTGACACTCCATGCCGAGACACTATGTGCCCAAGGAGGTGTACTTCTTGTGTCAAGAACTTACACTTCGACAATTTCCCATAAAGCTGGTGGTGTTGAAGGACTTCCAAGACTGCCCTGAGATGCTCAACGTGCTACTCCTCTATTCTTGAGTAGATCAGGATGTCATCGATAAACACAATGACGAACCGGTCTAGAAACTCTCGGAAGACAAAGTTTATAAGTCCCATGAACACAACTGGTGTATTCATAACTCCAAACGGCATCACTACAAACTCGAAGTGCCCTTACCAGCACCTGAAAGCCTTCTTCGAGATGTCACTATCCTTCACCCTCAGCTGATGATATCCCGATCATAGAAAAATCTAAGAAAACCAACCGGCTCTCCTCAGCTGGTCGAAGATATCATCTATCCTTGGAAGGGGGTAAACGTTCTTTACCGTTACCTGGTTCAACCTTCGATGGTCTATGCCTAGCATGAGACCACCATTTACCTTCTTCACGAACAAAACTGGATCACCCCATGGCGACACGCTAGGTCGAATAAAACCCTTCTCCATTAGATCATAAATCTTAATTCGCACCTCCCCCAACTGTGACGGTTCCATTCAATAAGGGGCCATAGAAATTGGACGGGCACCAGGCCGCAAGTCTATCCCGAACTCAACATCAAGTTGGGGGGGGGGGGTAGAGTCACAACCTCCTTGGGAAAAACATCGAGGAACTCCCCAATAACCTCTGAGATATGTATCATCTCCTCATTAGCTGGAAACACTGATAACCCTCCTAACAAATAAAAGAGAAGATCCACACACCGGCTTTCCACCTGATAACTCCTCTCACCAACAAAAGCTACACACTGCCCGTCCACATCAGAGAACACGACTCTTCTCCGGAAGTAGTCGATAATGGAACTAACAGAAAACAACTAGTCGAAGCCTAGGATGACACATATGGTTGCATCTGTAACAGAAGAAGGTCCCCACATGATTGATGTGGTCCTAAAATCATCCCACATCCCCAGAAAACGCAAGATACGCTGGTCTGGCATTCAAATGGTGTACTCAGCACCAGTGGTATGGAAAGTCTCTATACCTCTAGTCCCAAAGCATGGGTTAGACCAGGTTCAACAAAGGAGTGTGATGCTCCTGAATCGAACAAAGCAGAAATGAGAGTGCTGAACAAACAAATCGTACCTCGTACCACCTCTGGTACAGCTGGAGCTACCAACTCTGCTGCGTGCAACTGTCCACGCCCAACTCCTCTGCCTCTCTATTCTCATCCACCTCCCCGACCACACCCTGGTCGAGGTCCCTGAGGAGCACCTTGAGGTCGACCTCCTCTCGCAACGTCTTCCCTCGGAGGAGCATGGTCCTGCTGCTGCTGGAAGGGCCTCACCGGCAACTGGTGCTGCTGTGGTGGGCGCTGACCCTTCCCACCTCCAACGTACAGAGCTCAGGTTGGGCACCGACTCTGAATGTGCCCAAAAACTACACAAGAAAAACACTTTGGTCCTGGGATCATGGAAAAGGGATGAGGACCTGATGATCTGAACTGGAACTGCTAGGGCCTGCTCCCCACTGGCCTGAACCTGGAAGGTCCCGTCGTAGGAGACCTGCTACTGACTGCCTTCCACTTCGACAAACCAGGCTGAAACCCCTCACGTGGTGCACCTCCCAGTGAGTGCGTCCTATCTACAACCTGTTTCTTCTTCTGTACTGCAATGTACGTCGGAAGAGTGAAGGGGGTGACAACATACTGGAGCGATGGACGAAGCGCCTCCTCCAAATATCTCGCCTGAGACTCCTCATCCGGAATAAGATCCGGAGCAAAGCGTAGGAGATCCTTGAACTTGATCCCAAACTCTCGTACATACATACACTTATGCTGAAGGCAGAGTAATTCATGTCGCTTCTCTGCCTTTATCATAGAAGAAAGGAATTACTCTCAGAATTCCTTCTCAATGTCATCCCACAGAACCTCTGCCTCTATCATCTCTCCAAGGTAGAGCGTCCACCACTGTCGCGCCACACCTCTCAGCTGACTGACTTCTAGGGGAACCCAGTACTCCCTTGGAGCACGGATCAAGGTAAAATCGATCCCTATCTCCTCAAGCCATCCATCCATCTTCGTATACGATGTACTACCGGCGTACTTCTTGAGGGTCTGCCGCTGGAAAGAACAGAGTGTATTCTGCCACTGGCTATCTTCCTCCTCTCGGTCATTTCTTAACTAATCGACCTCCTGAATCTACTGTGCCTCGACTATCTAAGTCACCCAGGGACGACGTCCAGGTTCAATAGCTATAAGGTAAACAAGGATCACCTAAGACCATGTAGTAAGGAAATTATCAAGGTTTTATTTTATCACATTATTTCAATTTCTTTCCCAGAATACCCAAATCAAGTAAAAATCAATCATTAAGATGCATGTACCTTCCCTAGGATCTCTACCATGTAATCAATGTGGTCTCACATGGTCATTCGGTAGGCTCGGAGTCCTTGTATCGGATCACGGAGGGCCCTAAAATCCCGTGCCCTAGCCAGTCTCCCCTAGCCTATGTCACTCACCAAGATTAACCAAAATTTTTTCCCTACCATCACATGCAATCCTCACTATGCCTAACTCCAAACTCCATCCTATCTCTCATCCATCACCTTTGATACCATTCTTTCACGACCCCCTCCCACCAAAGATGCCCCTCCTGAGATGGAAATGGTGAAAGTGAGATAATGACCCTCGATTCCCGCCTCAAGTAGGCCCTGGGGTGGCGACTAGCACCAAGGGTATGAGTTTTTACATAATGGTAGGCATTACCCTTTTTATTATTTATGATTGGGAAATAGGACGAGTCAACCACCAAAAAGAAAAAAAGAACAATTGTATAGAAATAAACCCAACCTAATCCCCCATGCATGTTTAAATTGTTCTGAAACAAGGTACAAGTATAACGAAGCTGAAAAAGTACAGTACCAGAAGAAAACAAGTCCAAAAAACTATATCAACTCCAACTGTCCCGACTAGTAGTGAGCCGCACAACCCTGGTAGTCCTCCTGGAAACCTAAAAACAAACGTAGGGTGAGCATACAAGTATACATAGTAGGGAAACCTAAAGATCTCTTGCACATGTGGGGAGAAATCCACTACTAAAAAATCAGCCCTTACCGACCGCCATTAGCAGTCGTTATAGGCCTATAGGGACCGCCCAGCGACCGCCATTGGCGGTCGCTTCAGCTTCTTCGCTGTAGGCCAAGAGCGACCGCCAATGGCGGTCGCTATAGGTGGCTGAAATGTCAGCCTTAAGCGACCGCCTGGTGGTCGCTATAGGCTGCCTGGCGGGCACCATTAGCGACCGCCTTTGGCAGTCTCTACATTGGGAATTTTTTTAAAAAAAAATAATACTGAAAGAAATATATATATATATATATATTAAATAAAATATATATATATATATTAAAAAAATATTTATATATATAATATTAAATAAAATATTTTAAATATATATATATATATATATAATATGATTTAAATATTTTAATATATATATATATATATTAAATAAATATATATATATAATATTAAATAAAATATTTTACATTTTTTTAACGAAATGTATGAATTGTGTTCTTTCTTCTTCACGGTGAAAAATCAGAGATAAAACAGGGTAACAGTCATAAAAAATGGAAAACAATTTCAAACATTCTAAACATCAAGATCATCATAAACGATAAACGCACTTCAACGATCACAGCAGGTCCATCTATTTCAATCTTTTGCTTCAATAAACCTAAAATAAGACAAAAAAACAAAAAAACAAAACTAACGTAAATTGAACATAATTATTCAGTTATTATATAAATATAATAAAATTCAATCTGACATCAAATCATGGTGATAGAATAATTTAAAACCCCCAATTTAATAAATTCTATCATTTCAGGTCATTCGGAGCACGTTTGCTCTGAATTCGACCGTCTCACGCCGTTTTGGGTGTTTTATGACACCGGAAACGCATTTCTGGTCACCGCGGTCAAACCACACCTCTGATTGACGTGACTTCTTCCCGACCATTTCCAAAATCACACAAATGCTTATTTCGTATGGTTTCATGGCATTCCAAGGTCGTTCTGGTGGTTTTGGCCCCCCAACACGCCGTTTTAGCGCGCGTCGAGCTGCTAAAAACGACACAATCGCCCGTACCGTGCGCACCGCATGTCCAATGGGCGCGTCGTCTCCTTATACACATCATGAATAATATTCCTAATGTTTTTGTGTGGTTTCAGGTCATTCAGAGCATGTTTTCTCTGAATTCAACCGTCTCACGCCGTTTTTGGTGTTTTATGACATCGGAAACGCGTTTCCAGTCACTGTGGTCAAATGACACCTCTGATTGTCATGCTGTCTACCCAACCATTTCCAAAATCGCACAAAGGCAGATGTTGTACGGTTTCATGGCATTCCGAGGTCGTTCTGGTGGTTTTGACCGCCCAACGCGTCGTTTTAGCGCGCGACGAGCTACTGAAAATGACAAAATCGGTCGTACCGCACGCACCGCACATCCGATGGGCACGCTATCTCCTCCTACACGTCAAAAATAATATTACTAATGTTTTCGTGATGTTTCAGGTCATTCGGAGCCCATTTGCTCTGAATTCGACCGTCTCATGCCGTTTTTGGTGTTTTATGACACTAGAAACGCATTTCCGGTCACCGCGTTGAAACAACACCTCCGATTGATGTGCCTTCTACACGGCCATTTTAAAAATCACAAAATGGATGATTTCATACGGTTTCATGGTATTCCGAGGTCGTTCTAGTGGTTTTGACTCCCCAACGCGCCGTTTTAGCGCACACCGAGCTACTGAAAACGACCCAATTGGCTGTACCGCGCTCCCTGCACGTCTGATGGGCGCGTCGTCTCTTCCTACACGTTAAAAATAATATTCCTACACTTTTTGTGTGGTTTCAGGTCATTCGAAGCATGTTTTCTACTAATTCGACCGTCTCACGCCGTTTTTGGTGTTTTATGACACCGGAAACACGTTTCCAGTCACCGCCGTGAAACGACATCTCAGATTGAAGTGTCGTCTACCTGACCATTTCACAAATCACACAACGGCTGACTTCATACGGTTTCATGGCATTCCAAGGTCGTTCGGGTGGTTTTGACCGCCCAATGCGCCGTTTTAGTGTGCGCCGAGCTGCTAAAAATGACACAATCGGTTGTACCGCGTGCACCACATGTCCGATGGGAACGACGTCTCCTCTTACACGTCATGAATAATATTTGTAATATTTTTGTGTGGTTTCAGGTCATTTGTAACACGTTTTCTCCAAATTCGACCGTCTCAGGCCGTTTGTGTATTTTATGACACCGGAAACGCGTTTCCGGTCACTGTGGTCAAACGACACCTCTTATTGATGTGTCGTCTACCTGAACATTTCAAAAATCACACAACGGCTGATTTCGTACGGTTTCATGTCATTCTGACGTCGTTCGGGTGGTTTTGACCCCCCAACGCGCCGTTTTAGTGCACGCCGAGCTGCGGAAAACGACACAATCGGTCATACCGTGGGCACCATACGTCCAATGGGCATACCATCTCCTTCTACACGTCACGAATAATATTTCTAATGTTTTCGTGTTGTTTCAGGTCATTCGGAGCACTTTTGCACCAAATTCGACCGTCTCACGCTATTTTTGGTCTTTTATGACACTGGAAATTCGTTTCCGGTCACCGCGGTCAAACGACACCTCCGATTAACATTCTGTCTACCCGAAAATTTTAAAAATCACACAAAGTCTGATGTTGTATGGTTTCATGGCATTCTGAGGTCGTTCGGGTGGTTTTAACCCCCCAACGCGCCGTTTTAGCGCGCGTCGAGCTGCTGAAAACACCACAATCGGTCGTACCGCGTGCACCGCACGTCCGATGGGCGCGCCGTATCCACCTACACGTCACGAATAATATTCTTAATATTTTCGTGTGGTTTCAGGTCATTCGAAGCATGTTTTCTCTGAATTCGACCGTCTCACGCCGTTTTTGGTGTTTTATGACACCGGAAACGCATTTCCGGTCACCGCGGTAAACGACACCTCCGATTGACGTGTCGTCTTCCCGACCATTTCTAAAACCACAAAAAGGATGATTTCATACGGTTTCATGGAATTCCAAGGTCGTTCGGGAGGTTTTGACACCCCAACGCGCCATTTTAGCGCGTGCCGAGCTGCTAAAAATGACACACTCGGCCATACCGTGCGCACTGTACGCCCGATGGGTGCGTCGTCTCCTCCTACATGTCACAAATAATATTCCCAATGTTTTTGTGTGGTTTCAAGTCATTCATGGTACGTTTTTCTACGAATTCGACCGTCTCACAACGTTTTTGGTGTTTTATGACACCAAAAACGCGTTTCCGGTCACCGCAGTCAAAATACACCTCCGATTGACGTGTCATCTGCCCGACCATTTTAGAAATCACACAAAAGCTGATGTCGTACGGTTTCATGGCATTCCAAGGTTGTCTGGGTGGTTTTGACCCCCCAACGCGCCTTTTTAGCGTGTACTGAGCTGCTAAAAACGACACAATCAGTCGTACCGCGCACACCGCACGTACGATGGGAAAGTTGTCTCCTCCTACCCATCAAAAATAATATTCGTAATGTTTTTGTGTTGTTTTAGGTCATTCGGAGCACATTTTCTCTGAATTCGACCGTCTCACGCCATTTTTGGTGTTTTGTGACACCAGAAACGCATTTCCGGTCACCGTGGAAAAAAACACCTCTGATTGACGTGCCGTCTGCCCAACCATTTCACAAATCACACAGCGGATGATGTTGTATGGTTTCATGGAATTCTGAGGTCGTTCGGGTGGTTTTGACCCCCCAACGCGCCGATCTAATGTGTCATGAGGGATTGAAGCCCAGTCATAGGTGGTCAATGAAAATCGATGTGTATCACGTATGATATGACCCAACTGACGAATAAATACAGGGGCATTCCATCCCAATGGATGAAATACCTCATAAAATGAAACATGAAAAGTCGGGTCGGAATTCCATGCTAATATGCCACAACCAGGGCCTCTCCTGCGAGAGGAAGAAGCAATCGAGTCTGATCCTATTGAAAACAATTTTATATAAAATATGACAGATGTTATATATATATATATATATATATATATATATATTTGTTTTTTAATTACATAAAAAATATAGACAATGACATTCCAACATACCTCGACCCTGATACGTAGATGCCTCAGATGGATGATGTGGATCTTCTGCCTCTTCCCCTAACATGCCTGCAGTCATGGAAAACATTAGTAAGGGGACTATCCAAAGTGTCCAAATGATAAATTGGATTGTTTTTTAAAAAATATTACTTGTACAGTTTTTAATCAAACAAAAAGGGATTGATAAATTAGTTGTGAATGAATTTTAAAAAATTAGAATGTTCACAAAACAGATATACAAATTCTGTACAAAACCAATCAATGCATAGCCACATTTCAAATTGAATTAATAGAAATTCAAGCAGCACACGAACCAAATTAAGAATACTTCAATGGGAAGATACACCGACAATAACATCAATACAACATGAGTTCAATCACCCTAAATATTTATAACTGAATAAACTTCCAAAAGTGGGGATTAAAACTTACAAGGATTTATAAAATTGTTAGATAATTTATGATATCTTTGGCTGAATAGCAGGAAAACAATTATACCTTTCATTAAGCATGAAAATCGGCTGTTTCTCCTTCAACAGCCGCTCTGACCCAAAAAATATCTTCTTCATGTTGAACTATGGTATGTTGATCAAGCTGTTGGGAAACAAAAGGAACAGTCTTTGGTTCATCTTGTTCAAATACAAACACTCATTGCTGAGACATTTTGACAACAACTTTCCAACTTGGATTCGAAGGAAAATTAATGAAGAATACTTTCCCTGCTTGTGATTTCAAAATGAAAGGTTCATTATCAACACGTTCATTTCTGTATAACATATAGTTAAAATTCACCAATGAAAACTGATATTGATCGACTTTACATCCACGCACTGGATCAACCCAATTACAATTTAACAATATGTACTTCAACCTGTGTGTGTATACAACTTCAATGATGTCTATCAATTGACCATAGTAATAACCAGAATCGACAAATGGACAACCGATGACACTGTTTTATGTTGCTCATTTGTCGTCAACATATTTAATGTGAAATCTAAAACCATTAGAATCTATAGGTTTATAAAGATGATCCGTTATAGATGGACACTCATCCAGTTGGATAAATTCTTCAGTTAGCATGGGATCCCAAACTCCCTCTGCTTATGAACCTACATAATTCCTAGAATTCAATAATGATATATGAATAAATAAATTAATATAATACTTCACTCATAATGAAAATCAATTTATATGTACATAATCCTTGAACCAATCATGAAATGACGCATAATGAGACTGTTGAATTTGCAACTCAGTCGCACGATACATCTCTTCTTTTATCTCATTAATGTGTTTTCTGAAAATGATAACGCAATGTTTAAATGATCAACTTATGCAAACAAAACATGTAAAAGTTAAACAATAAAAGTGATAATATACTTACTTCATTAATGTTGCAACTGATGGAGTATTGAACAAGATATCTCGATGCACTTGTATCCACTCGATGTTGTCCATATCATATGTGGTTCCTTCTCCAACTGGACCATCCTGAATCCGAGAGGGCTTATATAATTTTGTTGCAACATCCATAAGATATTCTGCACAAAAATTAGTAAACTCATCCATCAAATAACCATTGGCTATTGATGCCTCCAGAAGAGATCTGTTGCATACAAATCGTTTCAATGTACACCAATACTTCTCAATAGGATACATCCACCTGAATTTCACTAGACCAGCAGCCATTACATCATTAGATAGGTGCACTGTCAAGTGGACCATAACATCAAAAAACGAGGGGGGGGGAAATAGTTTCTCAAAGTGACAAAGCGTAAGTACAATTCGGTCTTGTAAGCTTTTTAAATCACTCATTCATTGATTTCTTAAACAAAGCTGTCTAAAAAATTACTCATCTAAATCAACGGCTGAACAACATTGGGGGATAAACAATATCAAATTGCTATTGGGATCAATTGATGAAGTAGTATGTGATTGTCATGACTTTTCAACCCTTGCAATGTCTTGCTCGTCAGATTCACACACTTTGAAATATTAGAAGAGTAACCATCAGGCACCTTGAGCATATTCAAAATGGAATGAAATGTCTCTTTCTCCTTTGTAGTCATCGTATACTGTGCAGCAGGCATATATGCCTTGTTTCCCTTAGCTAACTGTAAATGAAACTGTTTCCTTAAACCCATTTCTTCCAAATCACGGTGTGCATTAACATGGTCCTTTGATATCCCACAGACACCTAAAATGGTCCACAATATGTTATCATAAAATGTTTTTCAATGTGCATGACATCCAAATTATGCCTCAGCATGTTAGTCTTCCAATACAGAAGACTATAAAAAATACTTTTCTCTTTCCAATTGTGACTGCACTGCCTACCCACAGCTCTAATATTACGTACCGGAGGAGCCACCAAGTCATGAATTTCATATACAATGTGGATGTTTTCTTCCTCAATCTGCGATAACATTTCGACTCCTGTCATGATCATTGGTGCGGGGCTAAACTCTCTAGAAACATCAAATGCCACTCTGTCCTTTCTGATCCAGTGCTGAGGGGGGAGAAAACGTCTGTGACCCTTGTATGCCCATTTTTGGAATGATTAATCTATTCAGATTATTTAATTTTGTTGCAATAAGGGAAAAAAATTCTCCTTTCGTACTCCAGCCTGAAAAATTTGCATAAACTGGGAAGTCATTGATTGTCCACAATAAAGAAGCCTGCAGTTTTAACATTTCATTCGTTTCACAGTCATAAGTCATCACACCATCTCCCCCAAATTCATTCAACTCGTCAATCAATGGCTGAAGGTAAACATCAATCTTATCCCCCGAACTTTTAGGTCCATCAATAAGAGTGGAAATTAATATAAATTTTTTCTTCATAAAAAGCCACAGAGGAAGATTATACAGAACCAACACCACGGGCCATGTGCTATGAGTTTCACCAACCATAGAATTGAATGGATTGTAACCATCTTCTGCCAATCCCAATCGGACATTACGAACATCTTTGGAAAGTCAGGATGTCTCAAATCAAAATCCTTCCATGCATGAGAGTCTGTCGGGTGGGTTAACATATCACTATCATGAACTCTTTCTGCATGCCATCTCATTAAATTAGAAACATTAGATGACATAAAAAATCTTTTCAAACATGGTTTAAGGAGAATGTAATGCATTATCTTTATAGCAATCAGTTTCCCCTGTATCACAATCTGACTTTAATGAGTCTGATTTCCCATGTTCTCTTTCCACCTACAAGCACCACAAACCATACAAATATCCAAATGGGTAGTTTCCATTCTAAACAACATACAGTTGTTTTCACATGCATCTATGGTCTCATATGTAAAACCTAAGTTCTCTGTCAGCATACAAGCATGGTAATACGACTCGGTAATCATAGCATCGACAGGAAGAACCTTTTTCAATAACACCAACATTATGTCGAATGATGTCTCTGACCAATGATTCAAAGTCTTCAAATGAAACAACTCCACGATAAACGAAAGTTTATTGAATGAAGTACATCCAGGATATAATTCTGTTTTTGTATCATCAATTGCTTCATAAAACCTCATCGAATCACAATCTGCACCATAGCGAAGATTTATCTCACCGGTCTCAATATTCTGGATGTCAATGCCTTCACGATCCAACCCACATACCATTTCAGTAAGCATTTCATGCATTGGATCATTCATCCTTACATCAACATCCATCTGAATCGTATTCGTATTTTCACTATGAACATATTTTTCTACATGATGAGTCTAACTCTTATAATTTATCAGAAATCCATTAAAGAATATGTGATCCCTCACAGTATCTTGTGTGAATTGATATCTGTTATCACATTTTCTACATGGACAACTAATATATTCACTTTCAAATCCTCGGGTGAAGTCAATAAACTGCATAATGCCATTGAAATACTCTCTAGACGTTCGATTTGGAAGATCAATCCAACTCTTATCCATAATAAGATCCCTATAAAAAACATTTACAGAAGAGTTATTACATTTCCATTTTTAATATCAAATATATTTAAAATAAATACTAATTAATTGTTTGTGAACCATTTATAAAATAATAATGTAAGTGAAAGCCCATGTAATACCTGATTGCGCTACAAACCTGAAAGGGAGGGGAGCCGAAGGAGGTGCTACAAGGGAGAGGAGAGGCAGCGGTGGGGAGCCGGAGCCGGAGCTTGTGCAGCGAGGGAGGGGGCGGTGAAGGAGGGTATGGGTGGCGGTGGTGCGGCGAGGGAGGGGACGAAGATGAAGGGGAAGGGGGTTGGTGGGGTGCGGGGGGGGGGGGGGTGTTCGGGGTGCTGGGGGGAGGGACGAGGTGCCCGAGGGCCGAGGGCAGAGGTCGGAGGCCGGAGGGGCTGGAGGTCGAAGGCCAGAGGGCGGTCGGAGGGCTGCCAGAGGCAGGTGGTGGGAGGCCCGAGGGCAGAGGGAGGCCACAGGGCATAGGGCGGCTGGAGCCGGAGTGCGGAGGGTGGAAAAAGGGCGACCGGAGGAGGGCGGGGCTGGAGGAGGGTGGTCGGAGGGCTGTCGAAGGGCGGCCGGAGGGCAGAGGGCGGCCAGAGGGTGGCCTACGGAGGGTGGGGCCGACAGAGGGTGGGGCGGAGGAGGGCGGGGTGGTGGAGGGTGGGGAGACGGAGGGCGTGGCGGCGCAGGGTGGGGCGGCGGAGTGAGGGGCGATGGGGAGGGCGGGGCGACGGGGAGGGCACGAGCGACGGGGAGGGGGGAAGGGATCGGGGGGTGCTTCGCGAGAGGAGGGAGGGTTTGGGTGTCGCAGATGACTTTTTTATGGAAACGTAGCGACCGCCAGTGGCAGTCTCTATAGGTAAAGGGGCTCAAAACCCATATTTTAGTAGTGATCCTAATGTCACGTGAGAAAAACAGAAGAAAAAAAAACCTAACAAGGAATTCTATCCACCCAACCTCACCAGCCACACTCACCAAAAACACAGTCACAATAGGTAGTAGTATATAAGAACAAGAGTATTGGGTACCCCTCTCCATTTTCCCCCACTAGCTAGCTGCTCTTCCTAACGACGAACGTCCTGACGCTACCACACTCTTCCCGTCCACACACACATGGGCCTCAAAACCACGTATCTTTCCCACACACACCTGGGCCTCATCACCACGTATCCCACCTGCACACACCTGGTCCTCACCAACACGTATCCCACCCACACACACCTGAGCCTCACCTCCATGTATCCCGCCCGCACACACCTGGGACTCAGCACCACCTATCCCACCCGCACACACCTGGGCCTCACCACCACGTATCCTGCCTGCACACACCTAGGCCTCACCACCACGTATCCCTCCCCCACACACCGGGGCCTCACAACCACGTATCCCGTCCGCACACACCTGGGCCTCATCCCGAATGTTCTTGGGAAAAATAGTAAAACCTTCCTGAAGACTCTTGGGCTAAACCACCCCAATCGAAACATACCCAAAGTGTCTTGGGTGTATGGTCGCCTCAATCCATCACAGCCTAGGGAAGAAAAGGCAGGATGGAGATAGTAACTAAGGGGAAAACACCCTCTCCCATGAAATGGGCATGATCGGCACTAAGTGATCAACATGGGTGGGGTGCGATAAAACACAAATATATATATATATATATATATATATATATATATATATAAAACACTCAGCCCAACCTATGGCTTCTAAACAGAGAAACTGAGCACGTGACTCGTCATTGCTACCACGAATCATGCATACAACAAACAACCCTAACCCCATTTAGGTTTTCACGTTTCAATAAAATCAGTTTATTAGTTCCTTAACTACTGGGAAACTATCCACAACCATCCACATTGATCATTCGTAAAACATATCCCTTCCATCCACAAATCAAATTATGAAAACACAAGAAACACAAACAAGTCCCTTCTTATTAACAAACCATCCCCATTAATTATTATTCTCGATCAGTTACCAAGCCCCACCATTCATTAACTCTTCTGCATTTATTTATTATTTACAACCCATAGTTCGTTCACATTCAAGCCCATCCCTGCTGCCCCACTGCCGACCACCATAACAAAAATCACACCGAAACCCATACATCATTATCCCTTTAATACCACTTATCGCAGCCCCACTGCCCGTCACCAACATTGCATTCACACCAACCCACAACCAATCCAACCACATCTCTACTACTCACTCGATCCACAATAACCCACAAAACACCCCCTTCACATAAATTAACCCCAACAACACCCACATGTTTATTATTCCAAATTATTTCAACCGGGGTGATCACACAAGGGTTATATATTTTCATTTAATCAGCCAATGTTATGTGATTAACCAATTTCCGCATTCCATGAAGTTCCATTCACAAAACGGTCTAGAAAGATAGGGTAGCATTTAATTTCACAAGAAAAGGCCCCCAACGACCGTGATTTTCAGTAGGCATAAGCCTATTCAATTATCAACGTAATAACACATGATATAATTATAAAAATAAAAACATCCCCATCCCCATTCTTTAACCAGTTATTATCTTCGATTAATGGTTCAACTGTTTCTCATGAAAACAAGAGGATACCCACCCCGCTTGATGCCCAATTTAGAGAAACGAAGGTAATATCCCTACCTCGACAGGTTCTGATCACAACTTTCCCCCGGATCAACTTTAGGAAACATCCGTTGGCGTCCGTCGCTTATGGAAAAACACATTAAAACCTCCTTGGGTGGAATCTGGGAAGGAAATGACAACGGATCTAAGCTCAGAAGTTCCGCCTCGTCATTATGATCTCGTGGCCACTGACAGATCGTAAATCGGAGCTCGGATGAAGAAGTTATGGAAGGAATAGAAGCCTTCAAGTCTCTTGGGAGAGCTCTGCTCAGAGGAAAGGGGAGGAGAGGGGTGTGTTGAAAAGGAGGAGGGGACCCCTCCTTTTATAGGCATTAAAAAAAGTACACAGCGAGTAATTTATGGTACATGGAGTGTACATTGCCATTTCACGCGGCCACCACGCGGCTTCCAACACAGCCTTCAACGTGGTATGCGGCCATTGACTGGTCAACACACTGTTTGAGGGTAACACATACACGGGGAGGGACTACACGATGTGTAGTATTGGCTACACGCCGTGTACTCATTTATTTTACATGGCAAGGACACGACCTTCAACACGGGGTATACCCGGTGAGGGGGGTACATAGCGTGTACTCACACTATAGGGCGTGTACTTACAATGTTCTAAAAATGTGGGAAAAGCCCATTTTACCCTCCTGAACACTTCACGACCCTCTTTTTGACAAAGGAAAGGGCTGGAGAGATCTGGGCCATTAAAAATATTGAATATCATTCTGAAGTAGTTCAAGCCTTCATTAGAGGTTAATTCATCCAATTCATGATAAGATTAGTGGAAGTCTTCTAGTTCTATCCATGTGTAGAACGAGTCACTCAGTTGGAATTAGATCATGAATTATTTTTTTTGGAGGAAAACTAAAATAGAGTCTATCTGTTGGATCCTGATCCATTGTAATCAGTTAGGAATGTAGAGAAATTATAATTAGAAATCCATGTTTGGGTGAAACTAGCACGAAAAAAGTATCTATTAATATATAACAATGTTAATTATATTTTTTCCCATTATATTTATACTTATTCTGAAAATATGTGTTTTAGAGATAATATTGAGTTGATCTAGAACCTCAACATGATTGAGTCAGTAAAAAATGTGACTCGTAAAAAACCATTAATTGACTAATCCCGTCCCAATGGTCAATATAGTTTGGGTCTTTACAATGGATATCAAGAAATTGTGTTCAATTTATTGATCCAAGAACCATTTTAATTGATATATAATATTAATTCTGTAAAAAACCATATGTGTTTCAACAATTTATAGAATTACTTATCATGTTTGGAAGAATAAGAAACTATCATATCTCATATAACTCAACATATAATTGAATGATCCTACACCATTTGGTTTTCCTCCCATTGAGTATAATTTTTCCTTAACACAAGACACTAAGATAAATATTTAAATTTATTGAGAATCTCAAAATTCCATCTTGATGTCTCTAATAGAAAATGTCTACACAAAGATTATGGGTCTCCAGACAGCTAAGGATATTTCTGATAAACTCAAAAGATTATATGATTGGAATTTAAAATTCATGGAATCCAAAATACATGTTTGGAAAAGTGTGTTTGAGTACATTAAAATGACTGATGAGGAATTTATTGATGATAATTCACCACAGTGAATGAGATAGCCAGCAATATTCCGGGATTTGTTGAGAAAATTTATGACACAATAATTATCAAAAAAAATGATGATGAATTTTCTAATTCATTTTTTATAACTACATAAAATATAAGAAATTGAAATTCCCTTCATATAATCATTCCATTTAATATAAATCACATAAATTCACATAGATAATACAATAAAAAATCTTAAATGAATAATGAATAATCTACGAGTAATTTTTCGAGATAAAGTACCAATACCAATGAAATTGTAACTTGGCCTTTGGAAAATCGACACGACAATTCGGAATAGTGATATAACCAATAAAATTTTATCCTCCCCTATGAATGAATAATAAAAATTTATTCACTTTACAAATGATAATATGATATAATTATAATATAATATATTTAAATATTTCTTTTAAAAATTGTTATTTTAGTATTGGTAATTGAGCACAACATAAATGTTTATTTAAAATTTATAATTAATATAATGAGTTGATTTTTTTAAAATAAAAATCATAAATTTATATTCTATTGTATTATTATTATAAGATAATTTTATGATACGTTGATTATATTTTAAAATAGTTGTAAAACTAGTTGTAATTTAATAGAGGTAGTTTCAATGTAAGTGATTATTTATTTTAAAATTGAATTACCTGTATTGATAAAATTAATTTGAAAAAAATTGTTTTCTTTTTTTTAGTTACACATATTAAAAAATGATTAGGTTGAATTATCGAGATTTTTCCAAAATAGATGATTGTTTGTTAATATTGAAATCTAGTAATTTATGGTACTTTACAAACACCTAAATTATTGATTCATAAAAGATGTATGGATTATTTAATCCCATAATATCAAAATATTAATCGTTATTTTAATAAATTGAGTGATTTGGTTCAATGTATTGATAGAATTGAGATAAAATAACAAATGAATGAATAAAATAATCAAAAAACCCCTCTCTTCCCTAATAAATTTCACCACATAACTTATTCTCATAACAACTCCAAATCCTTTAATTTTTCCTAATTCTTTCCTAATACCCTACTATACCTCACATCAAAGCTCATTTTTTCTAAACTAAATGAAAAAACCAATATCACTAAGGTCATTCTCAAGGGAATGATTTCAAGATGTAAAATTATTTTTCTTTCCCATTTAATTTCTTCTCAATTTATTTTCTATTATTATTATATAAAAATATACAGATACCCAAGGGGAATTATAACTAAAATATCTCATATATACTATTATATTACTATGTTAATGGAATAATTCTTTATCATAACTCTTCTCCTCTCTGTTTTATTCTAAAAATCTAATCGGTAATCATGATATGTCGATTTACCACCATCGTGTTTGATGTGTTTTAATTTTATATTTCAGCCTTCAGAGATGATCTTAAAACCAATATAATCGTTTATATAGGTTGTAAAATTAATTTTATACCATAATTTTTTTTGAAGTAATATATATATAAATATTAAATAAAAAACAAAATGAGTTTGTTGTGATAAAAAATCACCAACATGAATCTAAATTATTACAAAAAAAATTTAACTAAAGAGTCATTTTCCTCTCTAGATATAAAATATAATAAGAATTAAACATGTAGAACTTATTTAATACTGTATAATTTTAATTCTATATAATTATCCCCAATTTACATGATCTTCTATATATGTACACAACAGAACTGGTCATGAATGCCATGAAAACAAACACTATTGAATGACGGAATTGAACTCTATAACTCATCATAATGGTCAGAATTGAACACAATAAAATTATTGTATTAAGTGTTTTTTATTTCTTAATAAATCAATTTAATTTTATAACTTGGAAATTAATGTGAATTATGCATTTTGGAATAATGTTACATTATTCTCAAACCTAATTTACAATCTTTGGGATATTCTTTTTCATGAAATTGTTTTGAGTTGATGTCCTTCTAATATTCCTAAAACATAATTTAATTATAACTAAAAATAATTTTTTGGATATCAAGTTTTAAATATTATTTTTTTAAAGAACATATATTTTATAATAGAACTCTTCTTTTTAAGAACTCATATTTTACTTCTCTTGATATTATTCATACTTCAATGATAATAGATGATTCCTATAAAAGTATGATATTAATATTTTGTAACCTAACTATTTATTCTTAAATATTTGATTTATTGAGGGAAACCCATTCCTTTCCATTGGTTATTTTATTTTTAATTTTGATATACAATCTATGTGGCATTCATGATTATGTAAATGTTATGATGTGACTGGTTCACACTAAATTATATATAACTCCACTGCATTGGTTAATGTGATGAATATCATTCGATAAGGTGAATAATTCATGATCATTATGCCAATTATTTTCACAATTATGAAAATTTTATTATTATGTTATTTTATGTGTGGATAGTATGCTGTCATTGTCCACAACTAGGTGTTTTAAGCGACCACTAAAAAATAATGTTTCATTTTTATGAATTACCACATTCCATTACCATATCTAGTGCTCCCTATAATTATTATTATGATGATCTCATGCTTACATTATAAAGACGATGATTAATATCACTAATGATATATTCATTCTTATTCATATATTTCCTCTTACTAGGATTTTAGATCACATGTGTCTTTAATGTATATCTTTTGTTGAATACATATACTGAGGCATACACGAGGGATAGTAAGATTATAGTTAAGAAAGAATTAAACATGTGTTATGTTTTATTATTTATATTTTATGTTTGGTCCTATTTTCTAAACACACAAAACCATTGGATCTTTACTTTCTAACCCCTTTATTTGGTTTGTGTATAAAATGACATAACATTAATGTAAGAAAAGAAAGAATTATATAGTTGGTTTAAGAGAATGGTTTTCTAAACATGGGAATTAGGATTAGAGAACATTAATGTAAACAATTAGTATGAGACTATGTTTGTGAAAGAACCCATGATTATTTAATTCATAAAAATTATAAAAATAGGGATCCCATGAAATGTTTATTTAAAATTAATTTCAAAATGTATAGAATTGATATTCATGGATTATTGGAATATGTTTTTTTCGAAGCTATTTGATTTTAGAAATATTTAGGAAATACTATAAAACAGTACAACAACCCATTTGATGTTAAAATCCTGGATTTCATGAATGAAATCCCCAATTCCTAAGGTGGTGGAGTTCAAAATTTCTTTGTGATTCATTCACAGTTTTCTCAGTATATGAATAATAAAATAAATATTGAGGCATAACCTTGTTATACTAAGTGTGGGAGACTGAATATCAAATATTTTTTGTGTAATAACCCGCCTAAATTTAGTAGAAATTTGACCAACTAGCCCTAGATTAGTGGGCCAACTCAATGGATAGGATCTTTTGTGTGCTTCTCAATTATAAAGCATAGAAGGTGACTCTTACCATTTATCATTTTGATGGACATGTAGACCAATGGTATCTTTTGATTAATAACACCAAGATGATGGGTAAAATTGAATAGATGAAGTGGGAAGAAATTATGAAAATGTTTTAGTAATTATTTCCCTAGAAATCATCTGAAAATGATAGAGAGAGATTTCATAGAGCTAATGAAAAATGAATGATAATATTTCTTGTCATAAAATGTAAATTTCACAATGCATTCAAGGTATGCATGAGGTTTTGTTATTAAAAATGACAGTAAAATTGATTGTTTCTTTATTTATTTAAAACCATAGCATCAAACAGTTCTAGTAATTTATGACTTCTGGGAGCTGTGAATAAGTTTTTCGATGTTCTCTCAAAGTGGTGATGGATTTAATATAAATTTCCCATGGCTAGGTGGATATGAAATGATATATGGGGTTTCATTAAGGGATATCTAATGAAAAAGGTTTAATGAGATCTCAAAAAGTTAAATGTTAAATATTGGGGAAGAAACACCCGAGGAATTTCATCAGTTGGTAACATAAATTCTTTATATGTGGTAGAGAAGACCACAAAGATCATGAATGTCAAAGAGACATGAGGAATCTGAATCATGTGCTGAAGTAGAAGAGTGAACCATAAATGGTTAAATGCTAATGTCATAGATAAGAAATGAACAATGAAATATAGTAGACTAAACCTCAAGTTCTCAGTGGTAATATTTTTCATCACCCACCAGAACCAAAGGATCCATGGAAATGTTAGACCATCACTACAAATTTGGTGGAGCATGCTAATGATGTGGTGAAATGTACACTTATTAATCATTCAAGAATAGTAAATTTACTATTTGATTAATCTTCTAAACATTCGTTCCTTTCCTGAAGGATTAGTATAACTAATCCAATACCACATAAAAATATTAAGGTATAATTATATGTTAGAATAAAAAATGGGGAAATTATTTGATCCCAAGTATATTACTCATCCTCAGGTAATTTTTTTGGACTGAATCTTAAAAAAAATTTGGAAGTACTTCCTTTGGTGGAGTTTGATAGTATATTGACCACATATTATCTATATTTATACAAACACAACATCAAAATTCAAGAAAGGGATATGAAACATCACATCCTAAAGCATCTAGAAATTATGTATACATCTTATGGGGAGGAAGAATCTCCTTCAAGAACATCATCTCAACTATGGATATTATTTCCTTATATGAAATCCTATCATTCTCTAATTATTGAGAAAAATGAGGGAATTAATATTGATGACATTCCCATTGTGAGGTACTACAATTTTGTCTTCTTTGAATAATTTCCAGGTCTTCATCATGACTGATTGGATGAGTTATCAATTCAATATATTAATGGATCGCTTCCTATATCAAATATATTGTAACAAACCGAGATTTTATAAGATATTTTTTTTTAATTTCTTTAATATCTTCTGTTGTATGCTACAACAAGATTATCTTCCTCTATACGCAACACCGTATTAGCTTGCAGTATACGCAACACTAATCTTAGATCGTGTTACACCCAATTTCATGTTTATTAGATACTAGTTATTCTACAAAACATTTAGTATAAATATATATATATTCAATGTATTTTGTTATAAGCAACAACAATGGAGTCGTGCACTACATGCAACCCTTACTTGTCTTGCATTACATGCAATCACGACCTTCCTCGATAGTGTCTGTTGGACGCAATACCGGGTTTTACTAAACAACGATATATTACTATAATATTATTATGAACTAGACATTATCAATAGTATTAACTAAATTTTTAATTTTATAACATTATTATTCATCTTACACATTTTTTAGAACATGGTATATGAACAAAATAAATATTTCGGGTAAAATAAGAATTTTTAAAAAAATGCAGTTTTGCCACCTTTTGATGGAGCACCCACATTAAATATAGTTTTTTACATGCTTATAAGTTAAATTTTATAAAATAAAATTATTCTTGGGAATCAGGAGATAAAATTTTACCTTGGATAAATTTTTCACATTCTTCAGATAACTTTCATATTTAAATGAATAGTAAAAACACAATATATTTTAATTAAAAACAACTTTCATCATTGTAATAACATATGTCATTAAATTATAATATTTAATGATTTTATAGTATAAATAGAATATATTTTTACCATTAAATATAATGTATTCCATTAGCAATGATTTTCCATTGAATTCGTAGGTTAAATAAATTCAATCTTTTGCAATGATTTAAACAAAAACATGTTTTCTTTTGACAATGGGATTAATTTTAATTTAACTTCTGCAACTTCTGTGTATTGAATTTGGAAAAATGGATTCCATATTTGGAATCAGTGGGGATAAATTATATTAACATACTACTTTTTATTTTTGGGCTTTATGATTAGTAACAATGGTAAATTTTATTTACAATATTAAAAGGTTAATTGGGTAATTAAGGGTAAATATAATATTATAAAATTATCATAATACGTGTCTTAATACAATTGGATGATTATAATTCGTCCTATGTCATATTTGGGTTGAATTTGAATCTATTAGAACCCACATGGAGGTGATTAAGACCTTTAGTTTATTTTATTTAAAGGAAAGTGAAATATGTCTCACCCAACTTTAATAATTAATGTACTTTTAATATAAGTTTATACAGAATATAAATTTGGTTATAAATACTCATTTGAAAGATAATTTTTTTTTCTTTATCATGGTAATTTATTTATAAATTTTAAGAGTTATTTAATTACTTTATTATCTTATACATTAATGATGCATAAATTATTTATTTAGTGAAAAACCAATAATATAGTTTTTATTGAAATAGTAATACTTCTCAAAATGCCCAAAAATCTGCTGAAAACTTATTATTAGTGTATATATAAACCCTAATCACCCCATGGACGAATTTTTGACTATTTGGATCCTTATTAAGGCGATTATGACATTTATATTATTTTATTATAAATGATTCAAAAGTTTCCACCTTCATAATTTAATAAAAATAACAATTTAAATATTGTGATTTTAAGATGATAAATTCACGTAAAAGTATTATTGTGAAAGGTAATAGATTCATCGTCATCATAGGATTTTATTTTTAATTTTTATGCAACAAATAAGTATATTAAATAATTATAAACAAATGTTTTTAGTAATTATTTTATTAAGAGATAAACCAAATAAATGGTTTTAAAAATAATCAAATAAATATTATATGAATTATTTAATGTGCACCACTAATTTTATAGATACATATGACCTTTTATAAATCTATTAAATCTTTTTGTTCTAACATATCTTCTGTATATATTTTATTTAAATTCAAATAAATGAATAGTGTCAAAATTGACACTCTTGTTATCTTATAAAAATAACATATTATAAAATTGTTTAAAAATCACAAAAATATTTAAAAATTATAAATTTAACGTTATATGGTCTAAAATGTTATAAATTATCTAATTCTAGACAGTTTACAAAAATAAGTAATTATTTGTTATAATTTAAAATTTAGAATGTTATTACCACAAATAAAATTAAATTGATTAAATAAGAATAAATCAAGTTGATAATGTTTAAAATAAATTCATAACATGTCTAAATTTTATTGGTTGATGAGAATACAACCCTATATCATCTAATTTCGGAAATGAGTCTTTTTGGAAGTTTTTGTGTGGGGTTGGGATTTAATATAAACTAATATTTCTTATATTTCCAAAGGTGACTCTCTCCTCCCTTATAAAAGGACACCTCCTCCCTCTCCTCCTCAGACCAATTTGAGCCTTCAAGATCGGCCCAACCCTGCCCATTTCACTTCCCCACTTCCGTAGATACATCGTAGAGGTCCTGGTCTTCTTCAATGACCAATTTTGGTGCCCTAATAGGAGGTCTCAAAGAGGCACTTCAAAGAAGAGGTAATGTCCATTACCGATTCTTTCAACTTTATTTCTTTCTTCCACTTCTTATTATTTAGTTGTTTAATTATGAAATATTAACATAAATATCACTCATATAATGATATGTTTTTATAAGTAGAAAACAACCCTATTTCACCATCTATCCATCCAACGGAATACGAAATCACCGCGCGTGCGTACGTACGAAATACCGTCTCCCCGATGTGGTGTAATCTATTTTCACAACCACCTTACTTGGATGGGTATAATGGTGTAAATAATGACTATATATGATTATTTTAAATTTATATTGATTATGAAATTGTATACATACACTCCAATAAAATTCCATGGGAATGATATCATCGGTCGTACGTGCGTACGTATTACCATCTCCATGACGCGATGAGATTCATTTTCCATGATAACAATTAAAGAATGATGATAAAGTATAGATAATAAGTAATCGGAAATATATGACATAATAATTCTACTGGAAATATGTATATATATATGTATGTCAAATACTTAATTCCATTCAATTCAATACGGAAATGGAAGCAGCGTTCATGCGTACGTACGTCCTACCGTCTCCATGAACGGTGTATTTCTTTCCATTTATCGATCTATTATATATATGTAAATTCTGAATATATATATTATACATTAATCACGTTTTACATTCTTGATTTAGTTAATAATGATCTATGTAATCATATGAATAATTACAAGTTAAAACACGCACGGAAAATGAAACGATTTTACCTAAAACGCTACTTTAACATGAATTTACAAAATAATGGGTAATATAAAGTCATAAGTGAACCATATATGACATAATAACAATGAATATTATTCTGTAATAAGTCAGTGACATTATTTATATCATTATACATTAGGTTTGAATACGTACGAAGCATATCATACCCAAGGCAAGGGATAACATTTCAAATATCGTTCTTATCCAAGATGTTTATTCGTAAGTATTTACTAGGGTTCTTGTTCTCATATCTTCTGTTGTACGCTACACCAAGATTACCTTTCTCTATACGCAACACCATATTAGTTTGCAGTATACGCAACACTAATCCTGGATCCTGTTACACACAATTTCATGTTTATTTGATAGTAGTTATTCTACGAAACATTGAGTATATATATATATATTCAATGTGTTTTGTTATACACAACAAAAAAGGAGTCATGCACTAAACACAACTCTGACTTCGCTTGCATTGCACGCAATCGTGACCTTCCTCAATAGTGTGTGTTGTACGCAATACCGGGTTTTACTAAACAACCATATATTATTATAATATTATTATGAACTAGCCGTTTTGAATAGTATTAACTAAATATTAAATTTTATAACATTCTTATTCATCATACACATTTTCTAGAACATTGTAGAAGAACAAAATAAATATTTCGGGTAAAATTAGTATTTTTAAAAAAATACAGTTTTGCCGCCTTTTGGTGGCGTGCCCACATTAAATCTAGTTTTTGACATGTTTATAAGTTCAATTTCACAAAATAAAATTATTATTTGGAATCAGGATATAAAATTTAACCTTGGATAAATTTTTCATATTATTCTGATAACTTTGATATTTTAATGAATAGTAAAACACGCTATATTTTAATTAAAAACATCTTTTTTCATCGTAATAACTTATGTGGTCAAATTATAATATTTAATGGTTCTAATGTATAAATAGAATATATTTTTACGATTTAATATAATTTTTTCTGTTATCATTGATTTTACATTGAATTCATAGGTAAAATAAATTCAATATTTTGCAATGTTTTAAACAAAAACCCGTTTTCTTTCGACAACGGGATTAATTTTAATTTAATTTCTGCAACTTCTATTTATTAAATTTGGAAAAAATGGATTCCAATTTTGGAATCAGCGGGTCTAAATTATATTAGTAGACTACTTTTTATTTTTGGGCTTTATGAATAGTAACAACGGTAAATTTTATTTACCATATTAAAAGGTAAATTGGGTAATTAAGGGTTAATACAATATTATAAAATTATCCTAATACGTGTCTTAATACAATTGGATGATTATAATTTGTCCTAAGTCATATTTGGATAGAATTGGAATCAATTAGAACCCACTTGGAGGAGATTAAGACCTTTAGTTTATTTTATTTAAAGGAAAGTGAAATATGTCTCACTCAACTTTAATAATTAAAGTATGATTAATATAAGTTTATACAGAATATAAATTCGGTTATAAATAGTCATTTGAAAGATATAATGTTTTTCTTTATCATGGTAATTTATTTATAATTTTTAATATTTATTTAATTACCTTATTATCTTATGCATTAATGATGGAGAAATTATTTATTTAGTGAAAATCAATAATATAGTTTTTATTGAAATAGTAATACATATCAAAAGCCCAGAAAATCTGCACAAAACTTATTATTAGAATATATATAAGCCCTAATCATCCACGGACCAAATGTTTGACCATTTGGATCCTTATTATGGCCATTATGACACTTATATTATTTTATTTTAAATGATGTCAAAGTTGTCACATTCATAATTTAGTAAATATTACAATTTTAATATTCTGATTTTAAGATGATAAATTCGAGTAAAAGTATTATTGTGAATGTTAATAGATTTATCTTCATCACAGGATTTTATTTTTTATTTTTATGAAAAAATAAGTATATTAAATAACTATAACAAAATGTTGTAGTAATTATTTTATTAAGAGATAAACCAAATAAATGGTTTTAAAAATAGTAAAATAAATATTATATGAACTATTTAGTGTGCTCCACTAATTTTATAGATACATATGACCTTTTATGAATCTATTCGATCTTTTATTTCGAACATATCTTCTGTATATAGTTTATTTATATTCAAATAAATGAATAGAGTTGAAATTGACACTATTGTTATTTTATAAAAATAACAGATTATAAAATTGTTTAAAAATCACAAAAATATTTAAAAAATTTAAATTTAAATTTATATGGTCTAAAATGTTATAAAGTATCCAATTCTGGACAATTCATTGCACATAAGTAATTATTTGTTATAAGTTAAAATTTAGAATCTTATTACCAAAAATAAAATAAAATAGATTAAATAAGGAAAAATCAAGTTGATAATGTTTAAAATAAATTCCTATCATGTCAAAATTTTATTTTTTGAATTTATTACAACCCTATATCGTCTAATAGTCGGATATGAGTCATTTTAGAAGTTTTTATGTGGGGTTAGGATTTAATATAAACTAATATTTCTTATATTTCTAAAGGTGCCCCTCTCCTCCCTTATAAAAGGGAACCTCATCGCTCTTCTCCTAACACCAATTTTAGCCTTAAATCTCGGCCAACCCCTACCCATTTCACTTCCCCACTTCACTAGAAACATCTTAGAGGTACTGGCATTCTTCAAAGACCAATTTTAGTGCCCTAAGTGGAGGTCTCAAAGAGGCTCTTCAAAGAAGAGGTAATGTCCTTTACCGATTCATTCAACTTTATTTCGTTCTTCTACTTATTCTTATTTAGTTTTTTCATTATAAAGTATTAAAATCAGTATCACTCATATAATGATATGTTATTATAAGTAGGAAACAACCCTATTTCACCATCTATCCATCCTATGGAAAATGAAATCCCCGCGCGTGCGTACGTACGGAATACCATCTCCACGATGAGGTGTAATCTATTTTCACCACAACCTTACTTGGGTGGGTATAATGGTGTAAATAATGACTATATATGATTATTGTAAATTTATATTGATTATGAAATAGTATACATACACTCCAATACAATTCCATGGGAACGATATCATCGCTCGTGCGTACGTCTGTATTACCATCTCCACGACGTGATGAGATTCATTTTCCATGATAACAATTCAAGAATGATTATAAAGTATATATAATAAGTAATAATGAAATATATGACATAATAATTCTACCGGATTTATGTATATATATATGTATGTCATATACTTAATTCCATTAAATTCAATAAGGAAATGAAAGCAGCGTTCATGCATACATACGACCTACCCTCTCCATGAACGGTGTATTTCTTTCCATTTATCGATCCATTATATATATATATACGTATATTCTGAATATATATTATATATAAATCATGTTTTATATTATGGATTTAAGTAATAATGATCTAAGTAATCATATGAGTATTTAAAAGTTAAAACACGAATGGAAAAGAAACGATTTTACCTAAAACGCTACTTTAACATGAATTTACAAAATAACGGGTAATATAAAGTAATAAGTGAACCATATATTATATAATAATAATGAATATGATTCTGTAATAAGTCAATGACAATATTTAAATCATTATAAAGTAGGTTTGAATACGTATGAATCATATCGTACCCAAGGTAAGGGATAACTTTTCCAATCTCGTTCTTATCCGAGATTGTTTATTCGTAAGTATTTACTAGGGTTATTGTTCTCATCCATGTCCATGTTTCCTAAAAATTGTTTCATGTATTCTTAATGTCCTTTTTACACAATTGTGACTTTTACTACATGGTATGCATGTAATCTTTCGTTTACAAGGTACTTTTTGACTTTTCCGACAAAAGTACGAGAAAAATGTTTTTTTAACTTTTCCGGCACGAATGGATTTTTACGGTATTATAAAGCCTTATTTTCTTAAAGATTATTCCAAAGGATTTCATGACTATTTTAATAAAATTATTTTTCTTTTAAAATTTCATGACGTTTTGTGAAAAGAAATTGATTTTGAAGAAGAAAGGATATTTACCTCAAGAATTCATTTCAAGTGTTTTATCAAAACCATTTTCCAGATAAGATGACATTATTTCATATGTGTATGTTTCAAGTATAAAGTCTCTATGATTTACATGGTTTCACTTTTCTTATTACGAAATGATATCCATTTCTTTTATATGGATTATGTGATGATGGTATAATGTTTATGAAACCAATTTTATTTGTTGGTTTATTATGAACGATGCATGTTTATTTTGTGAAACAAGTAATAATGATTTCATTATGAGATGGGTGGTACCTATATCTCCCTCCAATGAATGGGGTAAATATTTTATATAATATGATATAGACATGGATATAACGTTAAGTTAATCCGGTTCAGTGTTACAGGGATGAAACGAGGAGTGAACTCGATTCAGAAAGGGACTTTGTCCACTAAGATGGTTTTGGCAGCAATGCCTTGGCTACTATGGAAATCATGACATGTGTTGAATTGTTGCCACAATTACATGTTTTATTCCCATTATATTTTATCATGATTGATCTTCCATTATGATATATGCCTTACGTACTTCAATTATTTATATCTTTGGTCAAGATTTTGATGTTTAAATTTCATGTTCAAGTTCTTTCTTTCAAATATTTTTGGATTGTTTTATGTTCACTATGTTTACCCTTACTGAGCATTTGAGCTCACCCTTTTTATTATTTATTTTTCCTAGGATATAAGGAAAGGTTTTAGGTAAAAAAGGGAAAATATTTAACGGAGATTTTGAGGATCTTTCACCAAGATTAAAAGATTATGTTCCAAGTTTCCAAAGGCACTAAACTATTACGGTCCTTTGGTGTCTTTTTTTTGTTATGTATTAAGTATTTCACAAAAGTAATGTAATGTACATGTACGTCAAGCTTTGGGTCTCTATATTTGGTATCAGAGGCAAAGGTGGTAGGAATGTATCTGATCCTTGGGAACTCTCACAGGTGAGTGTTGGACAAAGCATGGCTCCCCGTCAAAGGGCTTCATGAGGAAATGGCTGCCACTGGAGATGGTGGTGTGTCCCGCCCAGGTGGTGTAGCTACCCATGGAGTGCCCTGGTAGGTATCAATTATAGTCCACTAGATTAATTCCAGACCGCTACACTTGGTATCAAAGGAAAGGTTTAGTCAACCATTGGAAACTAGGATGCAAAAACTATAGTGAGATCATCCCTAGAGATATTTCTATGGTATGTTTATGGATCTCCCTAAGGTTAAGTATAAGTATATGTTATAGTCCTAGAATTACGGAAACGATATTAGAATTAAACCTAAGATGTTAGATGTCGACGGTACTCCCCCTTGATTATGCTATTTTCCGTGTATGATTTTTGCCCCTCACAGAATTCTTTTTGTGTTTTAATCAATGGAGGGAACCAGAAGGAATTAGGTTAACATTGAATCCAATGGAAAAATTGGTGAATATGAGAAACAACATTGTGTAATGCCTAGAGATAAATATATTGTGATTATTCTGAATCAGTTATCGTGATATATGATTAACAATGTGAAATTTAGTGGTATTCCTAATTCATCAAATAAGAGGAAGATAGACTTCTATGCATGTTCGCATGTTGAGGAGCATAAAGAAAGGAATATTGATACTTCTATATAAGGGATGAAGAACCTTGAGGAATACCTCAAATGGAAGGATAGATGTTATCTGTGTGGAGAAAAGGGTCATAAAGTGATAGACTATTATAGAGTTTAATGTCTTATTTGTGGAGAACATGGGCATTTCCCAACTTAATGACCTGGCCTAAAAAGTTACTTCTAAATCAACGAAGGACTTATTCCAAGACAATAATTGAAGAGGATGTATTGATGTGTTTATGTATTGGTATTCAAGAATAATGTTGTTGAGGAAATTTTATGGTGTATTAGAATATTTTTGTATTAGTCTATTGTGGTTTTCAATTATTTTATGGTACCCGTAACAATGAAAACTGAATCAAATATTTTTGGAAATCAGATGATATGCGCATAATGAAGGGATAAGGAGAAAATGAAATATTTTATAGTATTCATGAGCACATGATTGATATAAGGACTAAGTGATATCATGGTTTGAGTATATAGAATTTTGAGGATTTTGGTATGTGGAATGTGTTATCTTTTAACTAAATTCATGTATTCACTATGGTTCAATGGGTATTAATTTTTTTCAAAAGAATACACGATTAAGGCCTTAGAATGTTTGGGATGTGACCAACAAGAGATATCTTATGATATATGGGGATCAACTGTGGTATTAACATGATTCTTATATGAACTCTTTGATAATATTTTTCACTATAATATGAGATTGGACAATTGTATTCTGGATAAGATTAAATATTGGAATGGATTATTTTGGACATATGTTAGTGGGGTTGAGATTTAATATAAACTAATATTTCTTATATTTCTAAAGGTGCCCCTATCCTCCCTTATAAAAGGGCATCTCCTCCCTCTCCTCCTCACACCAATTTGAGCCTTAAAGAACAGCCAACCGCTACCCATTTCACTTCCCCACTTACCTAGACACATCTTAGAGGTCCTGGTATTCTTCAAAGACCAATTTGAGTGCCCTAATAGGAGGTCTCAAAGTGGTGCATCAAAGAAGAGGTAATGTCCACTACCGATTCATTCCACTTTATTTCTTCTTCTACTTCTTCTTATTTAGTTGTTTCATTATGAATTATTAACATCAGTATCACTCATATACTGATATGTTATTATAAGTAGGAAAAACCCTATTTCACCATCTATTCATCCTATGGAAAACGAAATCACTGCGCGTGCGTACGTACAGAATACCATCTCCACGCTGTGGTGTAATCTATTTTCACCACCACCTTACATGGATGGGTATAATGGTGTAAATAGTGACTATATATGATTATTGTAAAGTCATATTGATTCTGAAATATTATACATACACTCCAATACAATTCCATGGGAAGGATATCATCTCTCTTGTGTACGTACGGATTACCTTCTCCACGACACGATGAGATTCATTTTCCATGTTAACAATTCAAGAATGATTATAAAGTATATATAATAAATAATCATGAAATATATGAAATAATAATTCTACTGGATTTATGTATATATATATGTATGTCATATACATAATTCCATTCAATCCAATAAGGAAACGAAAACAGCGTTCATGCGTACTTACGGCTTACCGTCTCCATGAACGGTGTATTTCTTTTCATTCATCGATCTATTATATATATGTATATTCGGAATATATATTATATATAAATCTTGTTTTAAATTCTGGATGTAAGTAATAATGATCTATGTAATCATATGAATACTTACAAGTTAAAACATGAACGACAAATGAAACGATTTTACCCAAAATGTTACTTTAACAATAATTTACAAAACAACGGGTAATATAAAGTCATAATTGAACCATATATGATATAATAACAATGAATATGAGTCTTTAATAAGTCAATGACATTATTTAAATCATTATACAAGTGGTTTGAATACGTATGAAGCATATCAGACCCAAGGTAAGGGATAACTTTTCCAATCTCATTCTTATCCGATATTGTTTATTTGTAAGTATTTACCGGGGTTATTATTCTCATCCATGTCCATGTTTCCTAAAAACGGTTTCATGTATGTTTAATTTCCTTTTTACCCAATTTTTACTTGAACTACATGGTATGTATGGAATATTTTTTTTACGAGGTACTTTTTGACTTTTCTGGCAAAAGTACGAGAAAAATGTTTTTTAACTTATACGGCACGAACGGATTTTTACGGTTTTATAAAGAATTATTTTCTTGAAGATTCCTCCAAAAGATTTAATGACTATTTTAATCAAATTATTTTTCTTTTAATATTTCTTGACGTTTTGTGAGAAGAAATTGATTTTGAAGAAGAAAGGATATTTTCCTCAAGAATTCATTTCAAGTGTTTTATCAAAACCATTTTCCATTTAAGTTGACATTATTTCATATGTGTATGTTTCAATAATAAAGCCTCTATGATTTACATGGTTTCAATTTTCTTATTATGAAATGATATCTATTTCTTTTATATGGATTATGTGATGATGGGATGATGTTTATGAAACCCATTTTATTTGTTGGATTATTATTAATGAAGCATGTTTATTTTGTGCCACAAGTAAGAATGATTTCATTATGAGATGGGTGGGACCTATATCTCCTTCCAATGCATTGGGTAAATATTTTGTATCTCATGAGATAGACATGGCTGGAACGGTATGTTAATCTGGTTCAGTGTTATAGGACTGAAACGAGGAGTGAACTCGATTCAGAAAGGGACATCGTCCACTAATATGGTCTTTGGAGAAATGCCTTGGCTACTATAGAAATAATGACATGTGATGAATGGTTTCCACAATTACATGTTTTATTCCCATTATATTTTATCATGATTGATGTTCCATTATGATATATTCCTTACGTACTTCCACGATTTATATCTTTGCTCAAGAATTTGATGTTTAAATTTCATGTTCATGTTTTTGCTTTCAAATGTTTATGGATTATTTTATGTTTAATATGGTTTCCCTTATTGAGCATTTGAGATCACCATTTTTATGTTTTCTTTTCCCCAGGATATAAGGAAATGTTTTAGGTAAAAAAGGGAAGATCTTAATGGGAGATGTTGAGGATCTTTCACCAAGATTAATAGATTATGTTCAATGTTTCCAAAGGCACTAAACTTTTACAGTCCTTTGGTGTCTGTTTTTGTTATGTATTAATCATTTCACAAAAGTAATGTAATGTCTAGGTACGTCAAGCTTTGGGTCTCTACAGTTGGTATCAAAGGCAAGTAGGTAGGAATGTATCTGATCCTTGGGAACTCTCACATGTGAGTGTTGGAACGAAGCATGGCTCTCTGCCCAAGGGCTTCATGAGGAAATGGATCCCACTGGGGATGGTGGTGTGTCCCGCCTAGGGGGTGTATCCACCCATGGAGTACCATGATATGTATCAATTATAGTCCACTGTAAGTAATTCCAGATCGCTACAGTTTTTATCAGAGGAAAGGTTTAGTCAACCTTTGGAAACTAGGATGCGAAAACTGTAGTGAGATCCCTAGAGATATTTCTAAGGTATGTCTAGGGATGTCCCTAAGGTTAAGTATAACTATAGGTAATATTCCTAGAATTTTTGTAATGATATTAGAATTAAACCTAAGATGTTATATGTCGAAGGTACACCCCCTGGAATATGTTATTTTCCTTGTATGATTTTTCCCCTCACAGAATTCTTTTAGTGTTTTAGTCAATGGTGGGAACCGAAAGGAATTCGGTTAACATTTAATCCAATGGAAAAAGTGGTTACTATGAGAAACAACATTGAGTAATGCCTAGAGATAATGATATTGTGATTATTTCGTATCCGTTATCATGATATATGATTAGCAAGGTGAAATTTAGTGGTATGCCCAATTTATCAAATAAGAGGAAGATAGACTTTTATTCATGTTCGCATGTTGAGGAGCATAAATAAAGGAAGATAGAGACTTCTAAAGAAGGGAAGAAAACCCTTGAGGAATACCTCAAATGGAGGGACATTTGTTATCTATGTGGAGAAAAAGGTCATAGAGTGATAGACTGTTATGGATTTCAATGTCTTATTTGTGGAGAACATGGGCATTACCCATCTCAATTCTCGGACCTAAAAATTTACTTCTAAATCAAGGAAGGAATTATTCTAGGAAAATCATTGAAGAGGATGGATTGAAGTTTTTATGTATTGGTATTCACGAATAATGTTTTTGAGGTACTTTTATGGTGTATTAGAATATTTATTTTATTAGTCTATTGTGGTTTTCAATAATTTTATGGTACCAGTAACCATGAAAAGTGATTCAAATATTTTGGAAAGCAGATGATATGAACATAATGAAGGGATAGGGAGAAAATGAAATGTTTGATAGTATTCATGAGATCATGATTGATATAATGACTAAGTGATATCATGGTTTGAGTATATAAAATTTTTAAGATTTTGGTACGTGGAAGGTGTTAACTTTTAACTGCATTCATGTTTTCACTAAGGTTCTATGGGTATTCATTTTTTTCAAAATAATACATGATTAAGGCCTTTGAATGTTTGGTATGTGACCAACAAGACATATCTTATGATATATGGGGATCAACGATGGTATTAACATTCTTGTTATATGAACTCTTTGGTAATCGTTTTCACTATAATATGAGATCGGACATCCGTATACTGGATAATCCTAATGATTTGAATGGATTATGTTGTACATAAGTTAGTATTGTTTAAGGCTAGAACTTTTTCTATATTATTGATGAAAAGTTATAATAATGTATTTTTTTTAAAGGAAAACCTGAAGGATGGGCGAAAACCCATCGCGTCAGACAAGGTTGTGGGAATCGAACTCACAACTGAAGTGCGACTGGCCTTTATCACCTACCACTGGCCTACAGAAAGTCCCTGGTTGGTAGAAACATGTTTTATTTTATTAAGCGGTATGATAGATGAAGTACAAGTCTATTTATTGAATCATATACGATTAATATCACAATCGATGGACTTATGTATATTTGATAACTTTTTCAATCTTTTTTTTGAGACAGATGGAATGACCTGTCATTCTATCATATGATATGCTAACACTTCGCGAATGAAAAATTCAACTTCATTTCTTTAAAAGATGAAGTGTAAATTCTCCACGGAACGACCAACGGTGAGATTGTACCAAAATAAAGAACGTATTTTTTCTAAGTCCAATTTATTCAACATTAGGGAAATGATCTTGAATACAAAAAAAATGTTTTCCTAGTGTCTTTATATCTGATGAATCAGATGGTACCTTAGATCATCACAAATTTATGGCTTTGTGATTGCTGGATTTTTCATAGCCATGTTTTCTACCACTCTCCATCAGAACTTGATGTTTAGATTTCTCTTCCATATCCATATTTTCACCTATGTTCACCTATATGGAAACCCAATGATGAGTTACTTTGGGTAATAATTACGTTTCATACTTTATTTCTTTAAAATAATGTTTTAGTATTCCCATTTACGATGTGGGTTTCTATGAATAGTAAACAATTTATAACCCCGACGAATTTCGAGGGAGAAATTCATTTTAAGGGGGGGTAGAATGTAACAACCCGAGATTTTATAAGATATATTCATTTTAATTTCTTTCATATCTTCTATTGTATGCTACACCAAGATTATCTTGCTCTATACACAACATCGTATTAGCTTATAGTATATGCAACACTAATCTTGGATCGTGTTACACACAATTTCATATTTATTTGATAGTAGTTATTCTAAAAAACATTTATTATATATATATTCGATGTATTTTGTTACACGCAACAACAAAGCAGTCTTGCACTACACGCAACTCTTACTTGTCTTGAATTACATGCAATCACGGCCTTCCTCGATAGCGTGTGTTGTACGCAATACTGGGATTCACTAAACAACGATGTATTATTATAATATTATTATGAACTGGCCGTTATGAATATTATTAACTAAATTTTGAATTTTATAACCTTATTTTTCATCTGACACATTTTCTAGAACATGGTATAAGAACAAAATAAATATTTCGGGTAAAATATGTATTTACAAAAAAAATGCAATTTTGTCGCCTTTTGATGGCGAACCCACATTGAATCTAGTTTTTGACATGTTTATAAGTTCAATTTTACAAAATAAAATTATTATTTGGAATCAGGATATACAATTTTACCTTGGATAAATTTTTAATTTTATTCTGATAACTTTAAAATTTTAATGAATAGTAAAAACACGCTATATTTTAATTAAAAACAACATTTTTCATCGTAATAACATATGTGGTTAAATAAAAATATTGAATGGTTTTATAGTATAAATAGAATATATTTTTACCATTTAATATAATTTATGTCATTATCATTGATTTTACATTGAATTCGTAGGTTAAATAAATTCAATATTTTGCAATGTTTTAAACAGAAACTCGTTTTCTTTCGACAATGGGATTAATTTTAATTGAAATTATGAAACTTCTATGTATTTAAATTGGTAAAATGGATTCCATATTTGGAATCAGTGGGTCTAAATTATATTAATAGACTACTTTTTATTTTTGGGCTTTATGAATAGTAACAATGGTAAATTTTATTTACCATAGAAAAAGGTAAATTGGGTAATCAAGGGTAAATATAATATTATAAAATTATCCAAATACTTGTCTTAATACAATTGGATGATTATAATTCGTCCTAAGTCATATTTGGGACGAATTTTAATCCATCAGAACCTACTTTGAGGTGATTAATACCTTTAGTTTATTTTATTTAAAGGAAAGTGAAATCTGTCTCACTCATCTTTAATAATAAAAGTATTTATAATATAAGTTATTACAGAATATAAATTTGGTTATAAATACAAATTTAAAATATAAAATGGTTTCTTTATCATGGTAATTTATTTATAATTTTTAAGAGTTATTTAATTACCTTAATATCTTATACATTAATGATGTAGAAATTAATTATTTAGAGAAAACTCAATAATTTATTTTTTATTGAAATAGTAATACATTTCAAAAGGCCCAAAAATCTGCACAAAACTTATTATTAGTGTATATATAAACTATAATCATCCACTGGCCTAATTATTGACCATTTGGATCCTTATTAAGGTAATTATGACACTTATATTATTTTATTTTAAATAATGCCAAAGATGGAACCTTCATTAATTAATTAATATATAAATCTAAATATTGTGATTTTAAGATGATAAATTCGAGTAATAGTATTATTATGAAAGTTAATATATTTTTCTTCATCATAGGATTTTATTTTTAATTTTTATGTGACAAATATATATATTAAATAATTATAAACAAATGTTGTAGTAATTATTTTATTAAGAGATAAACCAAATAAATGGTTTTAAAAATAATAAAATAAATATTATATGAACTATTTAATGTTCTCCACTAATATTTTAGATACATATGACCTTTTTTGAATCTATTAAATCTTTTATTTTGAACATATCTACTGTATATATTTTATTTAAATTAAAATAAATGAATAGTGTCAAAATTGACCCAATTGTTATTTTATAAAAATAACATCTTATAAAATTGTATAAAAATCAAAAAAATAATGAAAAATTATAAATTTAAATTTATATGGTCTAAAATGTTATAAAGTATCAAATTATACGCAATTCACAACAAATAAGTAATTATTTGTGATAATTTAAAATTTAGAATGTTATTACAAAAAATAAAATTAAATTGATTAAATAAGGATAAATCAAGTTGATAATGTTTAAAATAAATTCCTAACATGTATAAATTTTATTGGATGATGGTATTACAACCCTATATCATATATTCCTTGTATTTGAGTCATTTGGTATGTTTTTATGTGGTTTTGGGATTTAATATAAACTAATATTTCTTATATTTTCAATGGTGCCCCTCTCCTCCCTTATAAAAGGGCACCTCCTCCCTTTCCTCCTCAAACCAATTTGAGCCTTCAAGCTCGTCCAAACCCTGACCATTTGACTTACCCACTTCCCTAGAAACATCCTAGAAGTCCTGGTCTTCTTTAGAGACCAATTTTAGTGCCCTAAGTGGAGGTCTCAAAGAGGCGCTTCAAAGAAGAGGTAATGTCTGTTACTGATTCTTTCAACTTTATTTATTCTTCTACTTCTTCATAATTATTTGTTTCATTATGAAGTAATAACAAAAGTATCAATAATATACTGATATGTTATTATATGTATGAAACAACCCTATTCCACCATCTATCCATCCTATGTAAAACTAATTCATCGCGCGTGTGTACGTACAGAATACCGTCTCCACGCAGTGGTGTAATCTATTTTCCACCACCACCTTACTTGGATGAGTATAATGATGTAAATAATGACTATATATTATTATTTTAATTTGATATTGATTTTGAAATAGTATACATACACTCCAATACAATTCCATCGGAACGATATCATCGCTTGTGCGTACGTACGGATTACCGTCTCCACGACGCGATGATATTCATTTTCCATGTAAACAATTCATGAATGATTATAAAGTATATATAATAAGTAATAATGAAATATATGACATAATAATGCTACTGGATTTATATATATATATATGTATGTGATATACTTAATTCCATTAAATTCAATAAGGAAACGAAAACATCGTTCATGAGTATGTACGACCTACCGTCTCCATGAACGTTGTATTTCGTTCCATTTATAAATATATTATATATATGTATATTCTGAATATATATTATATATAAATCATGTTTTACATTATAGATTTAAGTAATAATGATCTATGTAATGATATGAATAATTACAAGTTAAAACACGAACGACAAATGAAACGATTTTACCCAAAACGCTATTTTAACATTAATTTACAAAAGAACGGGTAATATAACGAAATAATTGAACCATATATGATATAATAACAATGAATATGATTCTATAATAAGTAAATGACATTATTTAAATCATTATACAGGAGTTTTGAATACGTACGAAGCATATCAGACCTAAGGTAAGGGATAACTTTTCCAATCTTGTTCTTATCCGAGATTGTTTATTCGTAAGTATTTACTGGGGTTATTGTTCTCATCCATGTAAATGTTTCCTAAAAATGGTTTCATGTATGTTTAATGTCATTTTTACCCATTATTTACTTTTACTACATAGTATGTATGGAATATTTCTTTTTTGGGGTACTTTTTGACGTTTCCGGCAAAAGTATGAGAAGAATGGTTTTTTAACTTATTCCGCACGAACGGATTTTTACGGTCTTATAAAGCCTTATTTTAATGAATCTTCCTCTAAAAGATTTCATGACTATTTTAATAAAATTCTTTATCTTTTAAAATTTGATGATGTTTTGTGAAAAGAAATTAATTTTGATGAAGAAAGGGTATTTTCCTCAAAAAATCATTTCAAGTGTTTTATCAAAACCATTTCCATCTAAGATGACATTATTTCATATGTGTATGTTTCAAGTATAAAGTCTATATGATTTACATGGTTTCACTTTTCTTATTATTAAATGATATCCATTTCATTTATATGGATTATTTGATTATGGGATGATGTTTCTGAAACCCATTTTATTTGTTGGGTTATTATGAATGATGCATGTTTATTTTGTGGCACAAGTAAGAATGATTTCAATATGACATGGGTGGGACCTATATCTCCCCCCAATGCATTGGTTAATGATTTTATATCTAATGATATAGACATGGATGGAACGTTATGTTAATCTGGTTCATTGTTACAAGACTAAAACGAAGAGTGAACTCGATTCAGAAAGGGACTTTGTCCACTAAGATGATCTTGGCAGCAATGCTTTGGCAACTATGGAAATCATGACATGTGCTGAATGGTTGCCACAATTACATGTTTTTTACCATTATATTTTATCATGATTGATGATCCATTATGATATATGCCTTACTTACTTCCACGATTTATGTCTTTGCTCAAAAATTTGATGTTTAAATTTCAGGTTCATGTTTTTTCATTCAAATGTTTATGGATTGTTTTATGTTCACTATGTTTTCCCTTACTGAGCATTTGATCTCACCCTTTTTATGTTTTCTTTTCCATAGGATATATGGAAAGGTTTTAGGTAAAAAAAAGGTAATATCATTATGGTATATGTTGAGGATCTTTCACCAAGATTAGAAGATTATGTTCCAAGTTTCCAAAGGAACTAAACTATTACGGTCCTTTGGTGTCTGTTTTTGTTATGTATTAAGTATTTCGCAAAAGTAATGTAATGTCCATGTATGTCAAGCTTTGGGTCTCTACATATATCTTATAGAATATCCACCATTGTGTTGGAGCAACTAAAGTAGAAGTAACATGGGTATTTGGATAGGGGTTTTATATGCTATAATGCTTCAAAATTATGATCACTAGTCCTGTTTATCAAAAAGATGTATAGATAAATCGACATCACCATTGATTATTTTGAGGCCAACAAAATCATCATAATGAACAATTATACCATTCCGTGAATAGATTACATACCTGATAAATTACTTTTGGTGATCTGTCTATCTATGTTGGACCATTGGTTAGGACATCATCAATTGAAGGTGGGGAGTGAATATATTCATAGGTTTACTTTTTTGAATGAGGTATAAAAACTATGATTTCATAGTGTTTCCTTTTAGACACCCTAATCATCCATTAATACTTACAGACAAAATTAATAGATTCTTTTTGGTTTACCTCATCAAATTTGTGGAAATCTTTATAGATTAAAATATATGATACTAAAAGAGAACGGGTCATCATGAGGTTCATTTGAATACTATGATGATGTCTTTGTTAAGAGATAAATTTTCAATAATTTATTTTAAATGTGAGTTATGGATGGAGGATGTTTCCTTATTGGGGAATGTTATCATAAAAAATGAATATTGGGGGACCAATCCAATATAAAGGAAAATGAATAGTGGCCCATGAAAACATTTGTAATAGAGATCAATAGTTTTCTTGGTCTACCTGGTTATTTTTAGTGACTTGTGAGGAGCTTATCATCATTTCTAAACCCACTAACCAAGAATTCACAAAAGAGAGAATATTTTGTTAGATTAGTGAATGCAAAGAATCCTGTATATTGTTAAAAATGTCCTTTATCCTAACTAGTACTCATACATAAGAGTAGTGGGTAACTCTTTCTCATATATATATATTCTTAAAATAAGGTATTACATTTTGTACTGATGAAAATCCATAATGTGATATAATACACCTCAAGGTAGTGGAAAATTCATGATAAAAACAAACCCACACATTATCTGTCATTGGAAGCTCTGATCTTCACATTAAAAAAGGTACTATTCTATTTATGAGGATAAGTATGAAATATATATTGATCATTAGATCCCAAAACATATATTGACACCAAATGATTTTAATATGGATCACCGATGTTTGTTAGGTCTCATGGAGTATTATGACTTCTAAATCCACTACTATCTTGGACAATCTAATAAAGCGGTTGATGCTTTAATTATAATGCGTCCTCCAACATTATAATTGGTGATAATTTAGAAGGATCCAATCTTCTAATATTTTCAAAGTATGGAAATGGTAATCATTAAGGATGGAACATTATAAATCCTTTATAATATTAATTATCAACCATCCCCAATAGATAAAATAATCAATTCTCTTAGAAATGATGTTAAAATATTGAAGAATGTGGAATCCAAGAGAATTGTGAAATCCGATGACTTCAAAATTGAGGAAAAAATATATTTATGATTTGTGTTATAATAATTTGTATTATCTAATACTAAGATAAATAAAGATCTTTTATGTGATTCACAAAGCTCGGCCTTCTATATTGACTTAGGGTAAAAAAATATGTATCAAGAGTTTTGATAGAATTATTTGTGGGACTATATGAAGAAAGGGATAACTGAATATACCTGAATGTTCTTTGTATTTCAGAAAGTGTTGTCTAAAATGAATAATTCTAATTGTATTATATATCCATTACCCATAATAATGTGTAAATGGGAAAACATTAGCATGGACATTTTCATCGCAATTTTAAAGGTATATATAGGAAAAAATTATATATGGGTTATTGTGGATCATCTCACAAAGGAATCTCAATATACTACTATTATAGAGACATTCTCATTTGATCAACATTCACATATATATATTGGAGAATTCATAATTCTCTATTGAGTACCACTATAAATTTTATGTAATTGATATCAAATATTCACAACAATATTATGGAAAAGTCTCCAACAATATATAAACAATAAAATTAACTTATGTATTTCTTATCATCATCAAAAAGATAGAAAATATGAGTAAAAAATTCAGAAATTGGAATACATGATTAGAAAATGATCTTTAATCATTAGAGGAGAGTGGGACGAATGCCTAACTCTGGTTGAGTTCTCTTACAAAAAAAATTCCACTAGAGCATAAAAATGGATCCATATAGAATCTTTTATGGTAAAAGAAACAAAAAACCGGAATGTTAGGTTGATGTTAGTGACCAATAGTTGTTAGGTCCAAAAATTTATAAAGAAATAGTGGAATAGGTGAAAACCATTAAGAAGCACCTCAAGTCATCGCAATGTCAACTGAAGAACTATAAACACAATCATCAATGGGATATATATTTTTTTTTCAGATACAATGAATTGAATCGAATATATCCACAGAATAGGATCATGGTATTTGGGATGAATGGAAAACTCTTTCTTAGCTACATCGGCCCCTTGGAGATTTTTGATCATTTCATAGCTATCGATTATCGTCTAGCACCTCCACCAACCATGTCACAAGTAAAAAATATATTCTATGTATCACTTTTGATGATGTAAATACGAGATCCCTCACATGTAATGAATCTAAATGTGGTATAATTGGAAAATGGTCTCTATTACGTGTAACAATAATTGAAGATATTGAACTATAGAAAAAAGGATATATGTAAGAAGAATATACACCAGGTCAAAGTACTATAGTGAAAACATAAGTTTGAATAATAAATATGGGAATCAATGGAAGAGATGAATGAGAAATACATTCATTTGATTATGTAATAAAAATTGACTAGAAAATTTCATAAGTGGTAATAATGAAACTACTCAAAAAAATTAAATGAAAATTAAATTAATATAATTATTCCATATAGTATACATCACATATAATCAGATATAAAACACAATACAATCATTATAAATGACTAATGAATGGAATAATAGGTATTTCAAGAAGTTAAGAATCATGTACTAATGGAATTATAACATGACCTTTGGAATACAAAAATGACCATTGTGAATAGTAATATGAACAATAGAATAGTAACATCACCTATAAAAGTATAAATAATATCTATACACCTTATAAATGATGATATTTTATAATTACATCATACTATAATTAAATAAATGTTTTAAACATTTTTAATTATTTAATGGTAATTCTATAATTAACAAAATATTACTTACAATTTCATAATTAATATAATTATTTAAAAGAAATTTTAAATTAGTAAAATATATACATAAATTAAATAATTTTTTTCATATTATTATAAGATAATTTTATGAGACCTTAATTAAATTTTCAATGTGTATTAACATTTTTCATAATTCAAAACTTAGTATTTTCCAAGTAAATTGTGATTTAAATTTAAAAATAATTTTCTCATATATTTGAAAATATTTTCATAAAATTTATTAAATTTGTGAATTCAACCACTTGACATATTATTAATGTGAATTTTTGTTATTTTTATCAAATAGTTATTTTTTGTGAATAGTAAAATATGAAAATTTACTGTATTTAACAAAGACATAAATTAATACTCATAGAAGATATATGGATGATGTAATCCAATAATATGAACATATAATTTATTATTTTAATATATTTTGTTATATGTTTAAAAAAATTCACATTCTTGAGTAAAAATAAAAAACTAATGAATAAAAAATTCAAAACCTCATCGTTCCCCTATAAATACCACCCCTCACAACCTCTTCTCATCACTAATACAAATCCTCAAAGGTTGTCCAATTTTTGGCCAATTGCCATCCCAATCATCTCTCCCACAAACCTGGTCCTTTGGTCTCAAGAAAAAAAACAATCTCTATTAGGAGGTTCTCAAGGATAATATTTCAAGTGATAAATTTATTTTCCTTTTCTTTTAATTTAACTTAAATTTAAATTATTTTATTATTCTACAAAAAAATTCATTTATACAAGTGTCATGAGAACTATAGTATCATATATATAGTATAATTTTATTATGTTAATAGAACAGTTCATCATACAACAACTTCTCCTATCCCTTTTATTATAAAAAATAAAATCATCATTTGTGATGTGTTGATCTACCACCATCATGGACAATGCATTTTCTTTTTCTTTTACCTCTTTTAAGGATCTCTATAGAATACTTATTATGGTTTATACAGATTCACAACATCTATTACACCCCTTTTTAGGTTATTTAACTAACATATATTAATATCTCGTACTCATATCATGCTAATACATGAGACTAATAAGTTTTACTTCAATTGAATCATTATATAAAAAGTGTGATCTCATTGTAAGAAATATACGATTAAGAATAAAATGATGATAACTAAGTGACTCATTTGCTCATGAAATGAAATGAATTGAAGGATATTAGTTAAATGGATTAAAAATTATAGAATTAGAGCGGTGGAAGGTATATTAAATATAATAAAACATGTGATTGAAATTTTTCATAACTAGACAAGTATAGGAAATATAACGAAAAAATGAATTTATAGAGAATAGTAATATTTTATTGTTTTAATGAGAGAAAAATATTAAATTTTAATTTTGGAAAAAAGTATTATCTTATTCAAGATCAAAATTTTGATCTTGAATGAATAATATATTTTTATTAAAATTATTTTCAGCATGATTATATTGATTGGATACATCATTACAAGCATTACACCCAATAAATTAATTCATTGGTATAGTTATGGTTTTTTATGAAACAAGTTAACAATAATAACTATTAAAATATTATATGAAAATGAATGAATATTTATTTTCACCATTGAAAAAAACTACATGAAGTGTCATACATTTTAAATAAAAAATAGAAATAATAAACATTTTAAAATGACAATTGAAATTCAATCTCTAACATAAAAGATATTATTTTTTAATAATTGAAACATAACATAAATTATATAGAGAATTATTTGATTGATAAAATATCTGTGAAAAATGCAACATAAGAGTAGTTTATTACTATATATGGTGTTCTAGTCAAACTAACATATACAAGATCCTCCATTTCCTTCAATCCTTCCTGATGTGTACATCTATGGTACATTGGACAACAACATCTGGATGGTGGTTGAAAGTAATGAAATATCGTGAAATTATTTAATTTAACTAAAATAAAAGAAATTGGGAAACTTTTACACTATAAACCTAAAATAATTAGATAGGATTAGTATGTGCTTTATTTACTTTTTTATGAGAAACCAGTATTCTATAATAAAAGTAATGTTAAAACTTGTAGTATAAATTTATAAGATAATTTCAAAAAAATCAGGTCAATAAGGATGTTCCAGTACATTGAAAATGCACCACAGAAACGGGTATTTTATTCATTTGAAGGGGTTGTTAATGTCACATCGTCTTGAGACATTGAAACTCTACATTAGAATGCATAGAAAAAAACACACTCATTCAAAATATTTTTTTACATAAAGAGATAAAATAAATCAATAGGTAGAAAAAAAACACCAACCACTATAATAATTATCATTATAATATTATTTTTACAAATAAAAAATGGGGCAAAAAATGAAGAGTGTTTTAATGAGACAATGAAAATGAAACTAAAAAAATCATTCTTCCACTCCAATGAAGAATTGAAAATAATAGAAATTGAGGAAAAAATTCATCAACATGGGTTGGTTTTATAGCTTTCCTGAATGAAGAAAAATCATGGTTAAGAATAGGGGAAGCCATATATAATTTTCCATAATGGAGATAGTCACCCATGCTAAGCATCATTTGAAGAGAGCCTTCAACCACTCTATGTGAACTGAAAAATATTTAATTGAATCAACAAACTAGATGAAGACAGATTAAATGTTGATATTTCAAAATTCAATTTCATGTTTGTTGTGATTTTTAATTTAAATAACATCTAAATATATTCAAATAATGGGTAAGCGGTATGACCGACTTTTTCTCACTAATTAGAGACATTTACCAGTTCCTAGAAACATCAACAAAGAGATCTCATCCACTTTAGAAAAACTGGAAACATGATATTGAAATAAATAAATATATATATATATATATATATATATATATAAAGATAAATTGATTCCTGGTGTAGCATGAGAATCAATATTACCATTTTATTCAACAAAAAATTTGTATAAATAATATCTTCATGTAGAATATGAAAATAAACGCATACTGATAAAAAAATCAAATTATTTCAATACTATATGGTTGCAATAATATCGGATTGTGTTTAATGGGAGATCTTTACCGTTTATCCAATGACTTTTAGAACCCACTAAAAAGTCTAGTAAATAATTGTTCTACAATGAGAGGAAAAATTTCCTTGATTAATTCATGGTAAACATTGAAGGAAAAATAAAACGTCTTCCAATAACTATATTTTTTGTATTTATTAAATGATCTATATACCATATGAAAACTTTTATAGATTTTTTTTCTTGTACTTAATGTTTTAGTTGTGAGAAGGACTTATAATAGTTTAAGAACATGAAATAATTTAGAAGTTTATCACCTACACATTCATTTAATATGTTTTTTTACACATACACTAATGTTCTATAAAAACCAATAATACATATGACTAAAATGGAAACACATAAATAATAAGTCCAAAGATATGTAAAATATATACGTAGAAACACCATTTTTTCACAATTTTGATACTCATAAATATTAATTCTATAAATATTCATGTATAACTAATATTGAGGGACATACATATAACAAATCTGGGGTCTTTTATGATTGAAAAACATGTAAGATATTCTGTAAACATAAGTCCTCATTCAATGCAGGTGCACCATCATGTTACTTCCATGAACATCATTGACATGCTATGTAGATCAATATAGGGAAGCTAGTGGGGATGGATACATATCAAATACATTACTTTCTACTGAAGCACATTCCTTGAGAACTGATTATCTAGGATATGATTCATAGTTCCTAGTACATTATAGTGTTTATCCCCATAATACCTTTAAGATACACCCATAATAAAAGTGAAATAAATTTTTAGAAATATTGACAACTCACAACACATAAATTGAAGATTCAATACAACAACATGAAAATAATAACATAATAAAACATAATTTATTACTAAAATCATAGGACCATAATTGATAAATCCTAAAATTATATTTATTGTAATAACCTATGAAAAATTTCATTGAAAAGTGAAATATAAAATATTTTTATAGAATATAGAATTAATTTAGAAGGTATGAAGAATGGAAATTATGCATTGGACTAACATGTTACTTCTAATAACTTCATTTACATGCTAGGTATAATAATATAGAGAAGTTTTTGTGGATAGATATTTTTCTTGGATAGTAGGTCCCCCTGAAATACATTCCTTGACAACTGATTTTCTAGGAGAAGATTCATATTTCCCAATTCATTATACATGGTATCCCCATAGTTATTAGAAGATCAACTCTTACTAAAATATAAATCTATTTATAGAAAAAAAAGAAAATTCATAAACACATAAAGACACTATGTAGTGCAACAACATGAAAATATTAAAATAATCAAACATAATTTATTTCCAAATGATTGAGACTATAATTGTTGAATTATAAAAGTACATGTATTGCAATAACCTATGGTAAAATTTATAATAAAAAGAAAAATACAAAATATTTTAAAGAGAAAATTAATTCAAAATGTATGAAGAATAGACCTTATGCAGTGCACAAACATGTTACTTCTAAGAACATCGTTAATATTCTATGTAGAACAATATAGAGATGTCAGTGGGGGAAGAGACATATCGTATATAGTAGGTTCCCCCAAAATAGATTCTTTGAGATATGATTTTTTAGGATAAGATTCATATTTCCCAGTACATTATAGTTGGCATCCTCACAATGCGCAAAATATCAACCCTTACTAAATGAGAAATAAATTTCCGGACAGAATGAAAGCTCACAAACACCAAAAGTCAGGATATATTAAAAAAATGAAAATATTAAGATAATTGAACATAATTTTTTCCCAAAAGTAGGAAACTATAAGTGATAAATAATAAAATTATATGTATTTTAATAAATTATGAAAAAATTATCCAAAACGGTAAATATAAAATATTTTAGAGAAGATGGAAAATTAATTCAGAAGGAATGAATAATTGACATTTTGCAGTGTAGAGTTCATTTAGGGTCAGTGTAGCCACATAGAGGTTATCAATATCATGATTGAATGGTAATTATATTTGGTAAAATTAAAAAAATTATTCACAAATATATACTTATCTTGGGTACCATGACTTCTTAACATTGACTACGTTTCACTTTGATATTTTCATAACATATAATAGGATGAATTAAAACAAGCCACACTCTACATCTTCTTACTGGTGTAGAAATAAAAAATTCAAATAAATTACATGAAAGGATAAAATTATGTATTATTTTAATGTGAATATGAATTATTCAGTTAGATAAAAAATTTCATTATGTTAGGGGCATACCATATCACTTCTAAGCCTAGATAAATCCTCCAATTGAAACAAAATATACATTATACAGTGCACAAATAAGTTACTTCTAGGAACATCATTGATATATTATGTAGAACCATATAAATAAGTTAGTGGGGTTAGATATATATCCAATATATGGACATGGTGTAATATAAAACAAAAATTAATATTCAACCAAAATTAATAATTCTTTTAAACAAGGGAATATATTCCATAAATTGAGAAGAACACACCTTTTTCTTACATATGGATCTGTAGGGTCTCTAAAGACTTAAAATCGTATAAAAATGGTGTACTACAGATCATAGTGGATCCATATATCTTTATTTGTGAATGAATATTTATCATAGTTGGAATAAATACATCAAAGAAAATAGTAAATTAAATATAACATCTTTTCTGTGGTTGAGTTTTTTCTTGATTTCATGAAATGTTCATTGAAAAATCAATGTAGTCACTTGAGGAATTTTTGAATCAGTCATTGAAAATGAATCTTAAAATTAAGTCTCCAAAATGAAAAATGTATACGAGATAATTTTACTTCAATTCGAAAATGATAATATTTAACATGTGATTAGAAGATAGTAAAAATAAAAAGTACCAATTTTCAACGACCGTGTTTTTTCTTGACTTCATGTAATGTTGTTGACAACACAAGGAAATCACTTGAGGAATTTTTGAATCCGACATTGAAAATGAATTTCAATCATTAATCTCCATCAAGATAAATGTATTATAGTTGTTTTCACTTCAATTCCAAATTGATAATATTTTATAGATTTTTAGAAGAACAGGACACTAACAAAGAGTTTGTTGTGGATTACGTATTCACCTCATGGTTGGAAATGAAAATGCATGGATAATGAACATATGACAAGAAGTAATAATAAAAACCTAAGAATGTTCAATACAGGAACATGGATTAGGGATGGGTAGAAAACACATGATTAAAAATCATCCTATGAATCATATTGGTAGGAAATGGTGGATTTATTTGTTAAAAACATTCATTATTCCCACAAAACTAGGGTTTCCTAATCCTAATCCATCAATGTGTACATGATAGAATGAAAAGTATATTCCTACATAGATCTCATAGAATTAAAACAGATATTAAAATCGGCCTAGAAAGATTCTATGAATATCAAGACCTATCAAATATATCAGCAATAGATGCAGTGGAGATAGAAACAAAAAGAAATGAACATAGAGAGAAATATAAATGAGAATAAGAAAAGAAGAGGTGTAGGGAGACCTAGATACATGATCATTTCTATAGTCTCATTCTGATCCATTATACACTCCTTGAGAATCACATAGTCTTCCTCTTCTCTATGATTCCTAGGGATCTCCTTAATGTCATAGATCGTCCTCTGATCACTCTTCGATCGTATAGTCCATAACCCAAGAATCCCAATTCATGTAACAGAACATATTTTCTTGTTAATAAATTAATAAACGGATTTTCAGTTTAAATTCAATGGTTTGATAATACAACATCACTACAAGTATAGATAATATAGAACTACAATCAATAGACCCTTTACTTTCATAATCATCTTTCCACGATGTCTTTCATACTTGCAGATAATGAAATGAAGACATTAAAATTCTAATTGACCTGACCATGAATTCAAACAGATAATAAGAGAGACATATCACTTTTCCAAACCTGATTGGAATGATTAGATCAATCACATAGGGAGATAAAAATATCAAATAATCTTTTTGGCACATTGAATAATCTATCACAAAAAGTAGTCCAAATATTCTCAGTACAAACATGAAGTGAAATGCCACATTCCTATTCAAAAAAATTCCATACAAGAAAAACCATTTCCTGAAAACAATAGAATCTAGACATTGGAATCTACAAAATGGTAAAATTAATTTTAAGTCGACATATTCTTTTACACTAAAAAATAGGAACAAATTAAATAGTTGTGGAGATCACCACATCTTCTGAGATATTATCAAAAATTGACAAGGGTCTGCCTCTATTGAAAGGTAAATAAATCTACGAACCCGTTTAGTATGAAAAATATGAATGATGATGAAAAAGTAAGATGATGTTCACTGTATGATCTGATTTCATACAAAACCAGAGTTATGAATAACAAATATTACATTTTTTATGTTGATTTTTCAGGGAATAATCAAACCTATGGGTTTTTTTCAGGAGCACAGAGGAGGTTAATGTGGATAAAGGGTAAGTAGATCCAGTGAATTTGGAGGAGTCTGAGGTGGTAGAGGCCAAGATTTTGGAGACGTACTCCTAGAATCCAAAGGCCTGGGATATGGACAGTTTTGGTTATAAAGGGATGCAAAAGAAAGGGGAAAATTGCCCAGGAGGGTTGCTAGATTATGAAGTCAGTGGTGATCAGCAGGAAGAATTGGTGGATTGGAGGGAAACAGAGATAGGTAGAATGACGTTGATGCTAGTCTACTATAACCCCACCCCGAGTAGAGGTAAATCGCGAGCAAGTAAGGGGAACCCTAATATGGTGTGAAAACCCGAGGAACTACAGGGGGTAATGGGAAGACGGAGGATAAAACCCTGATATTGGCGGGAGGAGACTATTATTTTGGATAATGTGGTAGTATAAATTGGTGACACTTAAGTGGGACAATCCCAGTTTTAATGTATATAAATGATATTAAATTATAAAACAAAATGATCCTCTAGTAATCGAAAACACCCATGATTAATCTAAACTATTATCAATAAAATTTCATCAAATGAATTATCTTAAAATATGGATAAAATATAATATATAAGACAAATTACACTTCTATAATTTCATAAATAATAAATAATTTCAATATGGGGTAATAATCCCTATTTTACACGACCTTAAATTCATGTATACAAGAGAACCTATAATGAAAACTATGAAAAGAAGTAATCAAGATTGATGAAATTAAACTCTATAACTCATCATAATGGCCATAGATTCTCGTAATAAAATTATTATAAATCAAATAAATATATAATAGTTCATTTATTTATTTATTAATGAATCTTATTAGATTATCCATGATATTTATATGAATAGTGAATATTCACATGAGGTATGTGGATTCTCAAACCCAATTTTCATTGGGTAATTCTCTTCCATGCCAAATTATAGTGTAGATATTCTTCTAATATTACTTATACATAACTGTTATATGCATCCCAAATCAATTCCAGGATATACATGTTTCCAATAGGATTTTATAAAAAACAAAAATATTTTCCAAAAGATCAATTCTTTCTAAAAACCGGTCTTTTACATTTTTTGATATTATTTCTTATTCTATCAAGATTGATGATTCCTATACTAGTATGATATTGCATTTTTTAACCCCAATGTTTCTTCATGAATGTATTATTTGTCAAATAAAACCCATTTCATTATATGGGTTATCTTATGTCTAAGATAGGTATATGTTTTTTTATGGAATTCATGGTTATGAAAATGTTATGATATGATGGGTGTGACCAGAATTATATATCACTCCAATATATTGGGAATTTTAATGTATCTCATTAAATAAGATGAAAAATTATTTAACACGAGGTTATATATTTTCACAATAAATATGTTATGATTGTTCACATATATTACAAATAAAAATAATGTTATCATTATTTACACAGATCTGCAGTATTTGACAACTAAGACATGATATTTATTTTTAATGCATTTCCATAATCCATGCCATTATCTATGAAATCCTTTCATGATTATGATGCTGATACCATGTCTATTTTATGATAATGATGATTATTCTGACCGATATAATTTTGATTCATGTACATATATATCGTCTTACAAGGCTTTTACCCCCCTTATTTTTGGGTATCCTAATGTGAATACTTTTACTAAATATTATAATAGGGCCACTAAGAATCTATATAATAATGAATTAAATAACATATATGTTTTATAATGTAAATGTTATGTTTTTTCATAAATTTCCCAAGACACTAAACCTTTGGATCATTGTTTTGTAATTCATATATAATGATTATTATTAAAACTATGTAAGAGTATTTCAAGGAATGTAGGGTCTCTATATTTTGACTTTAAAGTATCATCTATAAAATAAATAGCTCACTTAAACAATGGATAAATAAAAAAACTCTCACAGAGTATGAGATAAGGAAAATGACAATTTTTAATATGAAGGAATATTTTTAAATTTCTTTTGAATCCATGAGAATGGGAAAGGTCATAAATGAATAGTCTAAAGAATATGAAGATTCACATAGTGATAAGGATGATGATGAATTAAACCGTATAATTTACATTATTTCAAATGGGTTTGTGATGTTAAAATTGAAGTAAAAGTATAATAAACCACCTAAATTACTCAATCGTAGTATAACATGTCATTCTTCCAAGAATTATCTAATGTATTAAGATAAGGAATCATAATCGGAATTAGAATCAGATGATTAAATATACCATAAAAAAATTAAATAATAAGTAAAATAAACAACATAGTACCATTATAATAAGTATTATGAATATTCATAATAAATATTCATCATAAATTTGTCCTTTAGAAAATGAAGTTAATTTTATTACCCAATCAAATAGAATAATTGATTGATTAAGAATAAGTGATCATGAATAGGGATTAATAGAACCTGTATAGAAGATAAAAGATAAATTTATGTTTTATATGTAATATATCATTTCTCTCAATTAATAAATGAATAATATTGTTAAATAGAACAAGAAATTTACTACTGAAAATAATAAGGAAGAAATAGTTCCAATTGATGATTACATGAAGAATATGATCATGAAAGAAAGTTATTTTTCTAATGAGATCAATATACGGAAAATATTTTTTCTGAATATTATAAAATGAGAAGTTTTATTTATGAAAATATGACTTATAAAGATTAAATTTTCTTTGACACACATTACATATCTATCACATTTCAACATGACTGGAATATTTCACCTTAATATTTTAATTAATCTAGTGAGATTATGGGAAACACTTCACAAGATGGAGACAAGAAAAGAAAAACTTCACTTGAATATTTTTATGGATATATTACCTATAATAGTTCATGTGTGAAAGAAAAATACCAAAAGACGAGAGATAAGTTGAATTAGAGGAAATATCCCACATATATAGATGACTAAAAGTTTCCATGGACACCACCCCTAAAGAAAACACAATAAAAACACAAATAATTATTCATAATAATCCATTATAGGAGCGTATACTATCACATATTGTTTTGATGTTTTGGTAAACATGGAGACAAATCCACTGTTACTGTTTTAGCATATCTTTACATATAATGGTGCATTATAAATTTGGGAGTTTCAATTATAATTTGAAGAAAAAATACAATATAAAAAAACCAGAAAAAAAGTACTACACAACAACTATATATTCAAAAAAATCTAATTTGAGAGGAATTTTTGGGAGGTTGTAGTTTGAAATGTAAAATTTTTAGGTATACATTATAATGCTAGAAAAGGATTTTTACTATACCATAAAGGAATAAAGGTTCTAAAATAAACCTATTGAGATGTCATTTAATGATTTTTAAAAGAATTTAAATATCATTAAATAATCTCTTTGTTGTTTGGCAATAGAATTTAAAACTGCCTAAATAATTAAAGGAAGGTGAGATACATGATAAATCTAAATGAAAGATGGTATTTATAGATAAATAATTTCAATTTGAGGACAATTAATACACAATTTGTATCATGAATATCATGAAATTATATGTTGAAATAGTTCTTCAACACAAATATGATGTTCATGGGAAGAAATAATATATATCCAACTGATGAGACTATAAAAAAGTGTCAATGAAATCACCCCATGATGATATTGGTACAAAAGAAAGGCCCAGATTGAGAGTTAGTGCTCACTATGAATGTTACTATAGAGAAACCAATATTTCAATCCTTATTGTCTGTTATTTGAAGTATTTTGAATAAAAATGCAGGTAGTTTAAGGGGATGCTTGAGGCTTTTACATCCAGATAACATGATGTGATTGTACTTCATATGTTCTATTGAATTATATTACATGGATTAGAATTGTACATCCTTGATGGGGGAGAAATGTTGATAATGAAATACATATATTAGAAAAAAAATCAATATTAAATGTAAAATTAATCAAATAACACTTTAATCCATTTTTATTAATTATATTGTCATATCAATTGAGGGAGAGTTCTTAGTTGATGAGAAAATAATGTAAAGGGAGAGATTTATCTTTTTAATCGGTCATACTAATGTTTTTTTTATGTACGTATAATATTTGTAATGTAAATTATAAATCCAATTATTTACCATTACATATATGTGTATTAAGGATTTCTAAGCAGAATGTGATATTCATGGTTATCTATGGACATCACAAAAATCATTATTCATATATATCTTTGTTTATAACCTAGGATAGCCTTAATTTAGTAACAATTAATTCAATAAAGGATGTCTACAATGAAGAACCATGTAATAACATCCCTCTTTATCAGATGTATTCATGAAATAATCTTTAAAAGGGAGGAGACCATAATTTTGGGGAAACCCCACTCTTAAATTTAATATTAATTTGAAATATGCGAGATAAAATGTTTGATCACATATATTTACTCATACAAGTGTTTTAAAAAGGTATCTTCATGAAAATGAATATTATTGGGTTTATTATTTCATATTTTGTAAATAACGTGTCAATATATGTTTTGTATGATGATAGTTATAAGTGGTGATGCTTGGATAACTGTTATTGATTCATGGAATTGTATTTCACTCTTACAGAAGTATCTATGTTGTTAAATTTTTCAACTATGTGATGGGATGTATAATATTTTGAATATGTGAAATGTACCTTTTACATTGATTACAATAATTGATAGCCATTAAAACTATAATTTATGAATAAGTATGAGAATGGAAAAAATAATGAATATAATTTCACATATATTTTTTTTATTAATATTATTTGAGAAGAGAAGAACATGTCCAATTTGATTTGATTTAATTTTATTAACCTTTGAGAGTTAGATCATTGGAGAGTATTTATATCAGGGATTAACTCAGAATATAACCATCCCACAAGCTATCAATGGTCGTGTCTCGAACATTAGATCATGAGGGACCCGAAGGTCATCCATGACCATGGGAACAATCCCTTGACATCCCAAGGGTAGAATGGGTTTTAATAGCAGTGCTATAGTATAGCGGTGGTGCCACTGTTCTGGGCGGAATGATGGTATTTGTATCAGAATGTGGACTTACCAAGAGGGAGGATGAATTTTTTTGAGTGGATGTTATTATTCATTGATTAATATATAATTCACTAATATGTGCATTTCTTATATGGGATAATCATGTGAATATGATTATTTTACTCCACCATTTAAAAATTAAGATAGTAAATAATAAATATAATCTGACCGATTTGTTGATCTTAGTCGTTTAAATCATTAGTGAGGGTTATATTCTTCCTAGACTCACCTCAAAATTCACTATTAAATTAAATATTAATAAAATATTGCCATGATCGACCAGTCAGTCTTATGCGGAGATCTTACAAATTTAAAAAGAGTTGTATGGTCAAGTCGATATCATACATGAAAATTCAACTTTCATGTATGTGATAAATCGTAGAACATGAGATTCGTCTTAGAATTCCAAATAAGATTCATTAAATTCAAATAATGGATGTTTTTTATATTTAAAAATCGGAGAAATGAATTTATGGAATGTATAATGGGATTTTACTGTAAAGGGAATAATTATATCTCATTTTATATTAATTACATGTTTTTCATCATAAAAATTTGGATGATTTTCGAATTTGAAGAATAACAAATATATGGCACAACACACAGATCATTGAATGAGTCTTCAACAAGACATGAAATATGGATCATAGGAACTAATACACTTTTATAAAGGGAGGATTCCTTGACTAAATGAATGATGCTATGTTTTCTTGAGAGGACTCTTGTTTTTCAATAAAAACATAGGAACTGTAATCCCTTAGATAATGAAGGGAACCTATTTTCATGATAATGATTCATGATAGAGAATGATGAAGTATGAAGGCATTTAGGAAGGCTATGATAATTCAACTTGTGAAACTCAATATTGAAAAAAATTCAAATAAATTGTTTCAACATTTTATATAGGTATATTGTGTTATATAAACTCTCATTTGGTATAAAGAACCCATAAATATTATGACATTCTAGTTTTGTGTGTTTTGGTTGAGACATTGAGACAATATTTTGTGTCTCATGGAGAATATATTACATTAAAGAAAGTATACCCATTCGAGTTTACACACACTAATGAATAGAGACATTTCACATATCTCATGAATAAAAATACTTATAACAATTCAGTTCAGGCTAATAAGTGGCATGAATCGCAAGCATTGAACCTAAAGTAATAGACCAGATAGTGTTATTATGTGTGAATAGGTTTTCTATGAAGGATGTGATAAGGTTATGATAAATTCATTAACATTAATTTAATTATCAAACACATGAACTTATGAAAACAATTTGAAGTTAACTAAAAAGGTATAAAATAATGAACATAAAATATAACTACATTCATTCAATATATGATCTATACCTGAGATACCCAGAATAAGATGTTCCTATTCAATGAAATATATTGATGAAGTATATTTTAATTTACTTGATAATTCAATAATATTAAATTGAGATTGAGGATGATCAATCATCCAAAAATATTAGTGAAGACGACTTATATTCACCACATTAACATAATAAGTGAGGTCATGATTTATGAAGGAGAACAAAAAAACAATGAATTTATTACACTGAGGAAACTGATCAGTAAAAGTTGATCAGAATTAATAGAGAGTGGGTGAAAAAATATTCATTGTCTTTTGAATGTACATGAAGTGGACCTGAGAAATTCAGAACCAATATGATCATGGAGAATGATATAAGATCATCAAAAATTGGATCAACTCTTCATTATATGTGAAGTCTTATGACTTGTGCTAAAAGTAGTTGATATCTTCTAGTTAGAGAAATGTGTAAAATGAGTATCTAATTTTGATTTAGGAAAATAATAGTTTCTATTAGAGATAAAAGAAAATGAAGTCCCTCTATTGATTTTGGAGCCATTATAATAAATTTTTGACATAGTGAAATTATAATAAAAAATCAATGTAAGAGGGATACTAACATGAAAAGGAGTAGGGCTTCCTCAAGTACCTTGAAAATCCCATGTTCTTATTAATCTATAGTTACAACTAAAATAAGTTAATTTTTTAAAATATATTTAGTGGATTGAGATCCATATCAAGTTTGAGGTGTTTAAAAGGAAAGAGAATCAAAAAAATTATCCCACGAGTCACCCCTCCCTAGTCTATAGTCAGTCTATCCAATGACGTTACATGTTTTATCATAATATTATGTTCAGTATAGATATCTAATAATTATTTTTATAGATGAGGGATACTAATTAGGTATACAGTTGATGTTTTCCGACATTTTATGGAGTCAATTATCATAGTGGGAACAATACGATGCTACAATATCTAATATCACTCACATAGAATTGAAATATTCTGAAATACTAATTGTCCACGCAATATGGATATTATTTCCACAACACAAGTTAATATGATAATTATTAAATCGTATGGAATGTATCAAATATTAAAATTCAATTCCCCTATCAAAATGATCAATTTAAACATCATGTGTCTATAGACTACTAGGGACATTAGGGAGAAAATTAGAAGAAACTATTAAGTTAATTTTGATGTCAAGGAACCCACACTACATGTTGGGACTACTAATTTTTATGAATTTAAAATTATTATTGAATAGGTGTTGATGAATTTTTCACTACTGTGATTGTGATAGTCTTCAATATTCTAAGATATAGTTTGAAGATGGATGACATATTCCTTGTCAAAACATTTATGAGGAATTTTCTATATCATTTGGATTGAAAATTTTCATACATTGAATATTGTGATGTATTATATCATTATAACCCACAAGACATTTCAATATATTATGATATGAGGTAAGATCCAACATTAATGTATATGGAAAAAATTGAAATGGAATTTGAATCTATGAGATTGCCGAGAGTCATAGAAGAAGAGGGTGAAAATTGTGATAATTTGTACATTTATGAGGAAGATTATAAGTTCAATCGCATCATATAACTTATGTATAAAGTGTTTGAAATATGGATAATGGATGTTCATGAAAAAAAATCTCCAAAATGCTTCTATTTTGGAAGCACGATCCATTTTTTAATAAAGATAACAATGAAGAAGGTTGAAAGTCAAAATTAGAATAATATTTGGAATTAGATAATGAATGATCCCATAAAAAACATGTTGGATAAGAAGAAGATGAGGAAAACAATAGTATCTAGAATATGGATCTTATGAGAATCAATTAGAAGGATTCATTATAAATTTTTTCTGTATAAAATGTTGTAAATATATTTTCCCATGAGAATGGAAGAATTGATTCATGAAGGAGTAGTGACGATGAATAGTAATTAAGATAACATGAATGCAATATAAAAGTTGAAATAGAATTCTACATGAATCATATCAAATATATAAAGAAATACGCAATAAGATATGTGATAAATAAGGTATGAATTTAACTACCACAATGATTATGGAAGAAACATTAAATGTTGATGAAATAAATAAGGTGATAATAATGAAATAAGTATGTTTGTTTAATGAAATATGGACACACAAATAAAAAATTTCCAAAAAATAAAATATTCTATTTTTATTGAAGAAAAATTTACAACTATAGAAGAAGGATTTTTTTAGACACAATAAACATGTCCTACAGTCCAACATGTGTTTTATATGGCCAGAGAAGATTTCAATAAATCTACGGAGATCAAGGGATATACTACTCAAGATGGAAAAAAGAAATTTGAAAGAATAAATTTTCATTTTTATGGGTATGTAAAATATAATACAAAATATCTGAAATTTAAATATATGAATACGATGGCCGTGGAGAATGAAATATAATCTCACACATTGGATAAGGGGGAAATTTCCCAAGAAGGTCACAACCCCAAAATAAATGGAAACAACAACATAGATCAGTATTCTTCTCAAACCAATCATTGAGAATAAACATTCAAGGATTGTTTTATTGTTATGGTAAGAATGGTCACAAATACTACTTTTGATCATTGAACATGTATTACTCGAAATGATGAAACAATTATGGGGGAGTTTCAATGAGAATCAAAATACAAAATCTGAAACAAAAGGATCATTACACCAGTTATTTAGAAGAACCATTATATATTTTTTCATATTTTTGTATAATTTTTAGGAGGATACAGTTCAGATGATCATAATGCTGAGGTCTGCATGAAAATAATGGAATGGTATGTTCACAATTCATTAAAATTGGAAAGGGTATAAGAAAAAATCAATGAAAAGTCATGTAATGATTTTTAAAATCATGAAATGTCAATAAAAAATTCCTATTTTTTTAAACTAATTACATGAATCGTAATAATAAATATGTGGAATCTATGAAACATTAAAAATATAAAATAATGAAAATAATTTTATAAGAATACATGGAATTTGAGGAGATTTCTTCGACACAAGGTAACCTAATGATCCATAATTCATTGGTTTAAATAGTTATTCAACATAAATATAATGAAGAAGGGAATAAATATTTTTTCAAATTGATGACACTCAAAACAAAATAAGGTGTACAAAAAAATATTTCCATGATGCGATTGGTAGAATAGAATGAACCAGACTGAGGGTAATCTCGATGTTTTTTTTTTTGCTATGAAATAAAGAGGCTAAACATTATTGATTTTTTTTGTGTTTTTGATATTACAATATATGGAATTGAAGGGTTTTTTTTTGAGGTTTTCAATTTTGGAGCACATGATGTGATCATACATCAAAGAGTCTTGTAGGATACATGAAATGGATGAAATGTTTACATCTACTAATAGTGTAATGACCCAGACTCTCAATATATAATTTTTATATTATTTGGATTATTACGAGTCTGTGAAAAGGACTACATGTGATTATGAGGCTCGGAGAGCAGGAAATGGAGTTTTTATTTTTTTGAGGTATGTTCAGTAAATGTGCGAGTAGTGATTTCTATATTCTGACATAGAACTCAGATTAAAAGTCATAGAGAACTATTTAATTCAACCCACTAGTATTCACTTAGGAGAAGCTTAACATTGACAAAAAATGGTCGGATGAAAATGTTATATTTTAGACATTAAAAAAATTACTCCATGAGTTATTTTATTTCTTTTTGTAATAGTTGGTTGATGGTTGTGGGACTACAAAGTAAGTCATTTATTTTTTTAATGAACGTCATTTATTGATCAGTTACACTCGGATTTTTAACCACACCATATGGAGACTAATCGGTTCATTAATTATTCATTAATGAACTATATAATTTTTTAGAGACTTGAAGTCCTTCAATTTTATTTTATCTTTCCGTTGGAGTGGCTTTTGGGAACCAACGAGAGAAATATTAATGAAGTGTTGGTGACATCTTCCTCCAAAAAAGAATAGAGAATTTAGGGATTCCATTGATAGTTCGATCTAAAGTTCATTGAATGCCAACGAACACCATTTGAACCCAGGTTATTCTTCCTTCATCAGTATTGCCTTCCAACGAGTTCCAGGTAGGGGTTTTGTTTAAGAGTTTTATGATTCATCTACCCATGATGATGTTAAATTAATTCCTTGTAATAACATTAACACTGGGGGTACACGATGAACCAAAAATGGCATGGACCCTTCGCTGAAAATTCATGGGTTGTGTTCTTCGTGGGAAATTGAGAAACGTGGCGGCAAAGAAAAACTGGGGGCCAGGTAGTGATGGCAGCATCTTATGAGGCTCGTACGCAGAGTCAGAAAATAATACAGACCTATAGAGCTTCATCAGAGGCCCATAGAAGCTCCATCGGTGAGGTAGCACCAGTGACCTGGGGTGGCGTCAGCCGACTCTCCTCGTCCGCAAGGTGGCGGCACCACTCAATGGAAATATGGTGAATAGGCGCGACATGCCTTTTCCGATTGTGTTGATGGTAGGATACACAACACAGAGGCACACCAAAGAGGAGGGTCATAGCTCTTATCTGTGGTAGAGGGTGGGCTTGTGCCCGCAGGTCCCACAAGTCATTAGTCCATGCAGACCAGTAAGGTGGAGGGGCGCCAACTGGCCTAGCTGATTGATAAACCCGAACAATCAAAGCATGATCAGGTGGGGAGCAGACCCCCACACCCGTGGGTCCCATTATTGACAAGTCCATGCACATTGGTCAGTTGGAGTGTTGTCAACTTGTCATGCTTATGGATAAACATGAATAGAATTTGTACTTTTGGGAGTGGAGTAAACCCATGTTCCTAGAAGGGTGGGACAGGCCGGCCCCGCAGCCCTACGGGTCGAGCCCATGTCCAGTGGGTTCAGCCCATGGCCCTGCGGGCCAAACCCGTTATCCAGCTGATTCGAGTCAGGCCCAACGTGTCAAACTGATCCCATTTGAACTGAGCCAGGCCTAGCTTGTTTGGGATGGTCCCAACGAACCGAGTTAGGTCAGTCTGACCGTGTCCGGTTGGTAGGACCAGGACAGACTGAACCAAAACCCTTTTTGGCCTTGTCTCGCTTAAAGGGACATATCATCTAAACCAAATATCTATTTGATGAAACATATATGACATTGGAACCCTTATACCAAGGATATAATTTTGAGATACTCCACTTGTGTTTTTTATAATGTTAAAGTATAGCTATGTTGGATCGAACCTTAATCCAACAAGTCCCTTGGCACTAAAATACCTATAACTTACAGATTGTGCTTCCGTTTGACACGCCATCTGTTTCATTAGAACCCTTATTCTGTGGAGGTTAATTGGGTTACTTCTTCATGAGAATTATTATTTATTGAGGTATGAACGATGGATTGAGTTGTGGATCCTCCCGGAATCAGGGGTGCTGCTTGCAGGAATCCAATGGCTGCTTTTGATGTAATAAATGATTAGTGATCTTGTGTGGGTCATCACCTATCAATCTTATATGGGTCAGATGCATGTGATCTTTTGTGGGTCAGTACATATCGATCATATGTGGGTCAGCTCTCAGTAATCCTTTGTGGGTCATCTTCTATGGATCGTTTGTGGGTCAGCGTTCCGCAATCCTGTGTGGATCTGCACCTAACGATCTTGTATGGGTCAACAGTAGAACCTATTGAAAAAATAATATGATATAGCTCATGTATAGTCATCTGTACTTCGGTACTTATGTTATACATGGTGTGAGGTGTCTTTTTCAATTTACTTTGTGATTGAGACCATTGTTTGTGGTTTTTCCTTTTTTTAATTCTGAAATACCTTCTGGGGTCTTGGGCTCCCTACTGAGTATTGTTATACTCGCCCATGCATGGGCTTCGCCTCCACCTTATTGTGTCTTGTGCCGATGATAAGAAACATTGACCGAGATATGGGAGACTAGACTAGACTAAGTACGAATGTGATCTGTTTGTGTGGTGTTCCGTAGAAGGAGATGTACCTACCCTTTATGTATATTCTAGGGAGGATGGACACAAGAGTTTTTTTTTTAATTTTTTCTATACATTCTTTCGAGTTGGGCTTTATACTATCCCCTTATGGTCCAGTTCCTAATTTTAAATTCAGCTATCATACTAAGTGGTATTCATGATTTGTATACATAGTCTGTGTCTGTATAGGTTTTGAGGAAATTCCTTCCATTTTGGGGATATTCCTTACTAGGGCTAGTCAGCAACCCCTTGACAATGGATGGTGGGCTCGGGGTTGTCACGGAATGGGCCCTAGGTGATGGGTCATGAAAAATTGGTATCAAAGGATTGTAGGTTCAACAAGAAGGACTAAAGGTCAATGTTTTTTAATTGATAAATAATGTTTTGTGTCTTTAGATTGAGTTTTAGTTCTGGGAGTTTGGTGCTGGTGTGGCGGCTGACGTATCCATATAGCAGTACCCTGAATTCCGATTTCTGACTCGGTGCACGAAACCACTATTTTCATCTGTTTTCAAATTTTTATATTTCATTTGATATCTTTTAGTAAGATCACGAGGTATAACTTATTTACTGTGGTGCACCAGTTTCATTAAAGGATGTCATCGTGTAGGAAACCAGCAAGGATTCAAGTGAGGGATCACGATGGCAACCTACCGAATGATGAGGAATCCGTGGAGGGCCCTCTTACTGTGATAGAACCTTTAGATGGTTATCTAGAAACACTGTTACAAGTTGTACAGATGATTCCAGTAGATCTACCTACAGACTATAAATGCTACCTGAGTTAATTACATGAGTTCTAGAGATAAAGGCTTATATGGTTTCAAGGTGAGATAGACCCACAGGAAGGTGAGGACTGGCTGGAGGCTTTGGAATTTTTTTTACATTTTTTCAAGACACTAGCAGACCACATAGTGATCCTACCTGGTAGACTATTCTAGACAAAAATATGGTGATATTGGAACCTGATGTTCCAGATGCATGAAGATGTGACACATTCCTGGTTGGGCTTCGATGGCCTCATTATGGTAGAGTTTGTTCCGGAGACTCTATGCTCTGTGCATATTCAAGATATCATACAATACAGCAGGGCAGCCTCACTGTATCCCAGTACTCGACGAGATTCACTAACCTCTCTAGATACTCCACCACCATGGTAGGGGACCCATTATTATTGGACCAGAACTTTAAGCATTGAATCCAATAAGAGATCAAAGCATTGATGATATCACTCAATATCTAAATGTAGGATAGAGTGCACGAGTGAGAACTATTGGTGGAGAGCGTCCTATCTGTGCAGGCTCCACCGGTGAGAGAAAACACTAGATAATAGGCATCTAAGTCATCTATAGCATGTATTAGGCAGATGATGCAGAGGTCCAAGTGGTCTAGACCTTTCGGAGTGTAACCCCGGGATGTAGGGTATGAAATATGAAGATCACATGATAGAGCAGGTCAGTTGAGAAATAGAATGTGCTACATGTGCGGAAATTAGGGTAACATGGATTGTGACTTCCCAATGTTCCATTCTGATGATCAGTAGATGGTCGAGTGACCTCTGAGGTAGAGGCCTAGAATCGAGTGGGGAGGTCCACCGGGAGGAAGATGTAGTATAGGAGTTAGTCGATAAGTAGGTGTTGGGTGGAGATTTGAGGTTCTACCACCACCACACCAAGTTGGTCCACAATGACCATAGGGAGTAGGTGGACATGCGAGAGCTCAGATTTAGGTAGATAGGAATATGATAATAGTTCTCTGGATAAATTCCTATGTACAATCTGTGTCTACACTACCCATGCTATAGTACTTATAGACACAGGTGACACTAAGTCATTTATTTCCACGGATCTCATTTAGATCTCCAAGATTCTGATGGTCTCGTTCGCTCAATCCATATGGTTAGAGAAACTTACGAGAAAGGATTCATGGATTACCCACATGTTCATGAAGTGTCAGCTTACTCTCGAAAGTGAGATCTTTGGCTTGGATCTTTTAGTTGCAGTGTCGAGGTCTTATGACGTCATATTATGTATAAACTATGTTTCCATAATCCATTCTCAGATCGACCATTTTAAGCACAATGTGTGGTGTGTCTATGATGATGGGATCATGTTTTCCATCACTGGTGAAAAGGAATCATTTTCAGAATAGAATGGAATTTTTGGGAGGGGGTTCAGCCAACAACTCATTAGTTGTCAAGCCTCACACTCGGTGTAGTAGATGAGTGGAGTCTGAGCTATCCTGTTGTGGTGGACTAGTATGTTGATTCCTTTTTTGATGATTTTCTCGGACTACCTCCTTACTGATACTTAGAATTTTACATCAATATGTACCCCATGAAGACACTATTATCTACAAAAGTATATCTGATGGATCCCATGGAACTTCATGGATTGAGGGTATAGTTGGAATACTTATAGAGAAAATAGTTTTTAAGGCCCATTGTTTCTCCATAGGTATCCTGATTTTGTTGGTAAAGAAGACGGATGGGGGTCTGAGGCATTGTGTTGACTATCGATGCCTGAACCGGGTGAACGTGAAGTATATGTTTCTTCTACCAAGGATTGATGATATCTTTGACCAGCAGAAAGGACCACAGTGGTTTTCAATGATAGACCTCAAATTATACTATCATCAACTCGTGATACGAGATGAGTACACATCGAATATAGACTTCATATGTTGGTATGACCACTAGGAGTTCTTGGTAATTCATGTCGGTGTATTCAATGCTCTAATAGTGTTCATAGGACTCAAGAAAGGTATCTTCTATCCTTACCTAAATTACTTCAAGGTGGTCTTCATTGATGATATCCAGGTATACATGGAAACAGAGAATGATCATGCCACACATCTGCAGAATGTTCTGGATACACTCTCAGAGCACCAGCATTATGGAAAGCTCCTGATGTGCTGGTTCTAGATATGAAGAGACCACTTTCTAGGGAACATAATCTTGGAAGCTAGAGTTGCAGTGGATCCAGAAATGATAGAGGCAATTCTATCTTGGGAGCCACCAATGAGTGTGATCGAGGTGTGGTATTTTCTGGTATTGGATAGGTACTACCAAATGTTTTTACCTGACTTTTCCAGAGTAGAAGAACACTTGTCAGCTTTGATAAATAAGGGGAAACCCTTCTTTGGATAGAGATATTCCTCCAGAATTTCCACGATCTGAGTCAGAGAATGAAGAGTTCCCTCTATATTGTGGAAAACAAAACATGGCTTTGGGTATGCAGTTTACTACGATGCATCAGGGACCAGACTAGGATGTGTACTGCTTCCAGAGTGAGTGGTGATCACCTATGTCTCATTATAGTTGAGACATCAAGGGAGTAACTATGCTACAAATATCCTAGAGTTAGTAGTAGTGGAATTGTCGTTGAATATGTGGTGCCACAACTAGATGGGTGAACATTTTACTATATACATCAATCCCATGAGTCTCAAGTGTATCTTTTCATAGAAATACCTAAACATAAGGCCATGGCGATGGATGGAGATCCCCCATGACTTAGTATTTGAGAATTTCAACACCCCTAGGAAGGGGAACTTGGGGCCAGATGCACTCAGCAGGAGGTCGAGACAACAATTGCAGAGTGAGGCAAAAGAGGAGCTAGCCCTGTTGTAGATATCCTTCGTGGATAGTGATGAAGCAGCTTACCTCCAGTCTATAATAGTGACGCTACCCCTCTGTCAGAGAGTCATGGAGGCATATCCAGGGGATGTTGAATGTGAGGCCCGACATGAAAATATATCTTCAATATGGGCTCTTGAAGGTTTTTCTAAAGGTGGGAGAACATATACATTTTCAAAGGATGCACCATGGTACTAGTGATTCTATGAGAGGAGATTTTGAGGGAGTTCCACAAATTTTATTTGGTGGTACATCATTGTGTGGCGAAGATTTACAAGGACTTCCATTGTTATTATTGGTGTACATGGATGAAGAAGACAATGGCATAGTACATATCATGATTCCTCACTAGCCAGTAAATAAAGTTCGAGCATTAGGTTCCAAATGTCTTAGCACTTCCACTTGAGGTTTTGTAATGGTAGTGGGATGGTATCTCTGTGGAATTCATGGTAGATCTACCATGTATGTCTACAAGGAAAAATTCAATCTGGGTGATCATTGAAAGACTCACGAGTTGGGAAATGTCCAATCGATCTGAGAGTAGGGAGCAACAGAGGTCAAGGGATTCCTCTATGTATAGAAGATTATACAGCTCCACATGGTACTGTCGACTATTGTATTCGATCGTGATGCTCGTTTTACATATTGGTTATGGATGGGATTATAAGAGGTATTCAGGACTCATCTGTGCTTGAGCACCTCCTTTCATCCTCAAATAGATGGTCAGGCCGAGTGGACCATACAAACACTTGAGAACATGATTCATGATTGTGTCCTTCATTTTTACCGCGGTTGGGAGGACCACCTTCCACTGAAGGAGTTCGCATACAATAATATTTATCACTCCACCATCAGTATGGAGCTGTTTGAGGCCTTGTACGGGCGACAATATAGATCAAATCCATGTTAGACATACCCTAGGGAGTCAGAACATATGGTTCTAGTGTTGATACGGGATACCACTAACAAGGTGAAGATCATTAGAATGTGGATTAAAATTGAACAGTGCAGGTAGAAGTTTATTCTGATAGGAGAAGGAGACCCTAAGAGTTTGTAGAGGGAGACCATGTCTTCCTATGGGTCACACCTCTATTTGGATTGCAGAGATTTGGATGGGGTGGAAATCAATCTCAGAGAATAATTGGACCACTCCATATCCTTAGTAGAGTAGGTGAGGTTTCATTCCACCTAGATCTACCCCCATAGATGCAGTAGGTGCATAAAGTTTTCCATGTGTCGCGACTGAGGAGGTACTTGCATGATCCATCACATGATATCAACTGGGGTGATTTGTACACTGATGATGGGGCATTATTAATAGAGTTCATAGTAGAGATAGAGGATCTATAGGAGTGAGTTCTTCAGGGGCATTTGATTCCTCTGGTGTGAGTTTTGGAGCAGTGTGGGAACATACAATAGAGAACATGGGAGTGGGAGGCTCAGATATGTGCTCAGTACCCCCCATTCATCAATATTTTAGTTGTGGCTTTCAGTTATGTATTTCCCATTGCTAGGGAGGATGTAATTTTATGAAATTTTTATATATATTTTATAATAATATATATAAGATTATTATGAGTCTGTGAAAATTGAAGGCACATGATTCTGAGCACCAGAGAGCCTGAAATTGAATTTTGATGTTTTTTTAATATACATTTAGTAAACATGAGAGTGGAGATTTATATATTCTAAACATGTACAAGGATTTTAAATATGAGGGTACCATTTAATTCATAGCACTGGGATTCAAACATTCCAAGAATAACATCGGCCGACATGTGTCAGATGAAAATGATAATATTTGGACATTACAAAAAATGATAATAAAATAACCCCATTAGTAATTTTATTTCTTTTTTAACTATTGGGAGATGGTGGTGGGACTGTAGTGTTGTTCATTAATTTTTAATGAAGTTCATTTAATGACCGGTTACATTTGGTTGTCAAATTGCATCATTAGAAGAATCATGGGTTCATTAATTATTCATTATTGAACCACATATTTGTGAGGAGAGTTTAACTACATTTTTTTATTTAATCTAGTAGTTTGCGTGGCTTTGGGAACCCACATTATAACTCTTGAAGAAGTGTTGTTGAAGTATTCCTCCAATTAAGAACAATGAATTTGGTTACACCAATACGGATTTGATCCATAGATCGGCGAATGCCAACGAACACCCATCAAACAAGGGATAATCTTCCCTAATCTGCAGTTCCTTCCAATGTGTTCCTTATAGGGTTTTTGTTTGAGAGTTTTATGGTTAATCTAAAAATGATGATGTTATATTATTTTCTAGTAATAACTATAATGCAGAGGGTGCGGGCCAAACCGAACAAGGCCCAGACACTCTGCCGACGCAGCGGCATCAGCGACCTGAGGCCTGTAAAAGCTCCACCAGTGCAGCGGCATCGATGAATGGATAACGGGTAGTCCGGAAGTATCCATCTATGAGGATGTGGAACTCCATGGAGGAGGGCCATAGCTCTGTATCGCAATGGAGAGTAGACCCTCACCTGTGGGTACCGCTGTTGACCGGTCCACGCAGACCGGTCAGGATGAGCGGCACCGACTAGTGATGTTGATGGAGGAACCCAAACAGACATGATTTATTTGTGAGGGGAGTAGGCCCCCGCACCCAACTAGCAGGTTGTGCCCATCCATCTAGTTCGGATGGTCTGACGACATGACATGTCACGCTATGCCCGATGGATTGGGCATGTCTTGCGACCCCATGGGCCGATCCCCATGCCCAGCGGGACGCCCCCGTGGTCTAGCCTGTTCAGGCCAGGGCCGGAGGTCTAGTCCAAGCCAGGCCAAACTAGGACAGGGCCAGCCAGTTTAGTCCAAGCCCAATGGACCGAGTGAGATCAGACCCAGACCCTTTTAGGCCCAGTTTTTCTTTAAAGGACACATCTCCCTAACCGGACATCTATATGACAAACCGTCAACAACGCTAGAACCCTTAAGAATATGAAGTCCTTTTAACACACCATACACGAGTTATGTAAAATTTTGGAGTATGGATGGGATGGATCGAACATGGATACAACTGGTCCGTCAGTACTAAAATGCATATAAAATACAGATTGGGCGTTCGTTTGACATGCCATTTGTTGTGTTGGATCCTTTATGATGTGGCTGTTTATTAGGTTACATCTTCATTGGACTTTGTAGGAGATTATGTATGAGTCATGGCTTTAGGAGTGGATCCTCTAGGAATTATGCATGAAAAGAGAGGGAATCTAGTGGTTGGCTATGACATGAAGAATGAATATTCATCTTGTGTGGGTCAGTAACTATTGATCTTGTGTGGGTCAGTGCTAATCATTACTATGTGGGTCAGCACCTATTAATCCTATGTGGTTCAGTGCTCAATGATTCAGTGTGGGTCCACACCTTTCAATCCTATGTGAGTTAGCACTCATCGATCTTATGTGGGTCAGTGACTAATGATCCTCTGTGGGTCAGCAACAATGCCTCTTGATAGAATAAGAGGATCTAGCTTATGTCTAATCATTTTTGCTTCTGTAAATATGTTATAACTAGTGTGAGAAGTCTTTTTCTTTATACTTTATGATTGATATCATTATTTTTGGTTTTTCCTTAGTGGAAATTTGAGATACCTTCGAGGGTATCGAGGTCCTCACTATGTATTGTTATACTCTCCCCTTCTCGAGTTTCACTCGTACCATGATCTGTCTTGTATAGACGATGTCTACCTTTGACTGAGATTTGGGAGCCTATATTAGAAGGTGAAAATAGGTGACTGGTTGGTTTGGGGAGCTGTAGAGACAAGTTGTATCTACCATTCACATAGGATCCTTAGAGAATGGCCTGAGGAGCTATTTTTCTTTTTTGTTGTACTTTATTTCTTGTTGGCCTTGTACACTAGCTCCATTACTTCTAGTACATACATTTACATTCTGCATTTATACACTATGGTCTTCCTCCATTATATACTAAGCCTTTTGGTGTACTGGTTTTGAGGAAAAGTCTTCCCATTTTTGGGACATGCCTTTCTGATGCTACTCTCCCACCCCTAACCTATGGAAGGTTAGATTACGATAGTCACGGCATGGGCCCTATGGGATGGGTCATGAAAAATGGTAAAAACTAATATAATTAAATGAAAAAATAGAAATAATGTAACAATAAATGTAATGGAATTAAAATCACAACATAAAACCTTTTTCATAATATAATTATTATATAAATTTTGTGAGGGGTTCGTTATTAAAGAAAAAATGAGATAAATGGGTGGATTTATCCATGAAATTGATCATACTGATATATATGGTGTATTATTTGCATTATATGGAAATTCATTGATACATATTATTATTTTAAACTCTTTATAATTACAATGATGATTTATTATAATGATTTTACATTCATGGTTTTTTATAGAAATCATTGAAACACTTGGTCACATTTATCATGTTTTCTAATCATAGTTAACCAATGTAGACTTAGTTTTGATTCACTAATAGCTCACTAATATGAAAATATGTGATATCATCAATATATCTCATATGCATTCAAAAAAATTAATCATTAAAATAGTGGAAAACATTTTTATGATAAAAATAAACACATTTACATTAATTATTGAAATCCAATAAGGGGTATAAAAAGTTTGAGAATAATTATTGACTCTTAAAAAGAGAGTTAAAAAGGTTTGTTTGATAAAATACCAAGAAAATATTATTAGTCCATGTATTTCATGTCTCATTAAAAAATATGTCAATAAAATCATGGTATAATGATGATGAGAATTGCAATACATGGAGAATTTTTTTAGATTCATAGAATTGTATTTCTTGCTTATGTAATTCTCCAGGTTGATAAATTTATTTATTGTTTAAAGAGATATTAAATTATTATCATATGTGATAATGAACTATCAAAATTTTTACAACTTATATAAACCATGAAAAAATTAATTGATTTATAATTATAATAATATGATCATATATAGAAATATATGTTCATATATTATTTTTAATGAATATTATTTAGAATATAATGATATATCTAGTAATATTTTATGGATTTTAATTTACCTTTGATACTTACATTATTCTAAGCAGTTATTTGAGGGATCATCCAAAAAATCATCCCATAAGAAATCTAATGAAAACACTTGACATTTGGATCATGTGGGACCATGATATCAACTACACCAAACGAGACACCCCTAGCCATCTTAATGGACTCATGGGTGGGTGTAAGAGCATTCCTGTAGAAATGTCACCATCGTTTGGAGTGACAAATTAGAAATCTAATTATTACAGGGTAGTATGGAAATGGGGGAAGAGATTTCTGTGCAGTTTTCAAAGTGCTCTGATTAATATTATATTCCCTATGCTATGTGAATTTTTATGTGTTAATATTGATTCATATTCTTTTATAATCATTATGTATTGCAATATTTTTACATTTAATCAAGTTTTATTTTAGTAATTTTTTTTAAAGTTAAAATTTCATTTAATTTGTGTTTTTTATTATCTATGAATATCATGTTAGTGAAAAACTTGTTTAGGGTAATTTATAGATATAAATAGAATAATTCACAATGATCATGTATTTTTTATCATAATTTTACAATAATATTCATAGAATTTATTACTTATTAAAATCATATCTAGTCAAAAAAGTATATTTAAATAAATTTATGTATGGAGGTGATGAAAAATAAAATATTTATTTCTTTGAGTCAGTTTTCAGCTCCTAAAAAAACAACATTTTCATTTTCCAATGAAAATGATTATTAATAACATTCCAACTTCATAATTAAATAAGTTTATATAATTTAGGAATTTAAATATTTATTCATTAAATAAATTCCAATATCCTTCTATATAGGTGGTGATGAAAACAAAAATCATCTCATATTGATGTGGATGTCCATAAATTAGATGTGTAATGGTTTCAATTTTCAGATAAATGGGAATGTGTATGAAAATGGTTATTCCTTTAGAATTATAATGTTTTGGAATACTTATTCTATTGAAAATATTATTTTCTCAGGTTTACAGTTGTTTTAATAAGGTAAAAAATTAATGGACTTAAAAAAAATATAAATTACTGATTGAAATTTATTTCCTTACATCGTAGAACATACCAATTCAAAATTGTATTTAGCCTTGGAAATGTGTAATTTTCCTGACTGAAGATAATTTTGGATGTGGATATAATATTATTGGAGGTTTTTAGGAAGTGTATGATTTAATCAATATGATTATTGTGTCAAAATAATTGTTAATTTTGAAACTAAAACTTTTATAAGTTGGAGGAGAGGTATTATAGTAATAAGAGATACACAATTCATTGCATATGGTTCAAAGAATTGAAAATAATTGATGGTTTTTATGGATTAGTTGCGATACATCTCATAAAAAAATTAATGGAAATATTTTTAGTTATTTTAATCCTTTCAACATATTTGATCCTTTTTTCCATAATTTATTTTTTCAATGGTAACAAAATTTATAATAATATTTTGTTATTTTTATTCCAATAAAATTATACTGAGTAGTTAATTTTATTATTCTTATTAAAAATATGATTTTTTAGTATTCATTTTTGAGGTTTGTAAAAAATTTAATCCTATATAGTAATTTATTAATTACTATAATTTCTTTTAAGAAATGTACAAAATGATGTAAAATGTTCAACTTAAATTCATAAATTATACATAATATTATTATACTATTAATTTTTTTAATTAAATACAATTTTCCTTAGATAATTATTTAATAATTATTTATTTATATAGTTTGATCTAATGATATCATAAAATTACCTATATTTTTTAAATCATTTTAATTATATTTACACGTAAAATTATATCTTTGCAAAACAATCACGAATTCATCCTAAATTGACTATAATATATTGAATCCAATAATGACGTTATTCTTATAAAAATTAAATTTAAAAAATTATGAATATATATTTTATATGAAAACATTAATTATAATGAAGAACTTTTTTAGGTATATCAAATTTTAAATATTGGATATTCTTATTTACAATTACCATATATTACTAATTATACTAGTTTAAATCCATAATATATATATATATATATATATTATTTACCATTTAGGAATATTATTTGAATTTACATAATTTAGAGATTCATATCCCATAAAATGATTAGTAAAAAAATACATTTACAGAAATAAATTATCTACTTATTTATATAGTTACATGAAATAAATTTTATCCAGGAATATATATTAAAAGATAAATACGATTTTCTTTTTATATAGATTTCAAGATATTATGCACTTTTACAAATTCACATTAATTTATTTCCTATATTATAATTATTAAATTTATTAAATATAAATTTGGATTTTAAAAAATTATTTTGATATAATTTTGGTCATTTTTCGAAGTGAAATATATAATTCTATATAATTCATAATAGGTATTTACATAATTAAATAATGGTATGTTCTGATTTTCTCATCTCATTTTTCATTCACTAATATAGATATCTTTTTTTCAAATGTTTTTATTCATTGTGGTGTATAAATATATATATGATTAAATTTTATTATTATATTTGTGAAATTAATGTGGTAAAAAATATAAATTATGCTCTCTATTTAAAGTAAAGTTGAATCAATTGTTACTAATTCCATATATTATTTGTCAACTAAAACCCATTTTCACTGATTCATAGTTCTCTATATATACTATACTATTCAAGGATTAATTCTATATTCATTTTTTATTTAATATGAAACACTTTATTTATTTTTACACCAGTTATTTAGAAGAACCTTTATATAATTTTTTTTCATATTTTTGTATAATTTTTAGGAGGATATAGTTCAGATGATCCTAATGCTGAGGTATTCATGAAAATAATGGAATGAGATGTTCAAAATTCATTAAAATTGGAAAGGGTATAAGACAAAATCAATGAAAAGTCATGTAATGATTTTTAAAATCAAGAAATGTCAATAAAAAATTCCTATTTTTTTAAACAAATTAGATGAATCGTAACAATAAATATGTGGAATCTATGAAACATTAAAAATATAAAATAATGAAAATAATATTATAAAAATACATGGAATTTGAGGAGAATTTTTCGACACAAGGTAACCTAATGATCCATAATTCATTGGTTTAAATAGTTATTCAACATAAATAAAATGAAGAAGGGAATAAATATTTTTTCAAATTGATGACACTCAAAACAAAATAAGGTGTACAAAAAAATATTTCCATGATGCGATTGGTAGAATAGAATGAACCAGACTGAGGGTAATCTCAAAGTTTATATTTTTTTTCTATGAAATAAAGAGGCCAAACATTATTGATTTTTTTTGTTTTTTGATATTACAATATATGGAATTGAAGGGTTTTTTTGAGGTTTTCAATTTTGGAGCACATGATGTGATCATACATCAAAGAGTCTTGTAGGATACATAAAATGGATGAAATGTTTACATCTACTAATAGTGTAATGACCCAGACTCTCCATATATAATTTTTAAATTATTTGGGATTATTACGAGTCTGTGAAAAGGACTGCATGTGATTATGAGGCTCGGAGAGCAGGAAATGGAGTTTTGATTTTTTTGAGGTATGTTCAGTAAATGTGCGAGTAGTGATTTCTATATTCTGAAATGGAACTCAGATTAAAATTCATAGGGCACTATTTAATTCAACCCACTAGTATTCACTTAGGAGAAGCTTAACATTGACAAAAAATGGTCGGATGAAAATGTTATATTTTAGACATTACAAAAAAAATTACTCCATGAGTTATTTTATTTCTTTTTGTAATAGATGGTTGATGGTTGTGGGACTACAAAGTAAGTCATTTATTTTTTTAATGAATGTCATTTATTGATCAGTTACACATGGATTTTTAACCACACCATATGGAGACTAATCGGTTCATTAATTATTCATTAATGAACTATATAATTATTTATAGAGTTGAAGTCCTTCAATTTTATTTTATCTTGCCGTTGGAGTGGGTTTTGGGAACCAACGAGAGAACTATTAATGAAGTGTTGGTGACATATTCCTCCAAAAAATAATAGATAATTTAGAGATTCCATTGATGGTTCGATCTAAAGTTCATTGAATTCCAACGAACACCGTTTGAACCCAGGTTATCCTTCCTTCATCAGTATTGCCTTCTAACGAGTTCCAGGTAGGGGTTTTGTTTAAGGGTTTTATGATTCATCTACCCATGATGATGTTAAATTAATTCCTTGTAATAACATTAACACTGGGGGTACACGATGAACCGAAATTGGCATGGACCCTCCGCTGAAATTTCTTGGGTTGTGTTGTTCGTGGGAAATTGAGAAACGTGGCGGAAAAGAAAAACTGGGGGCCAGGTAGTGATGGAAGCATCTTATGAGGCTCGTACGCAGAGTCGGAAAATAATACAGACCTATAGAGCTTCATCGGAGGCCCATAGAAGCTCCATCGGTGAGGTAGCACCAGTGACCTGGGGTGGCGTCGGCCGACTCTCCTCGTCCGCAAGGTGGCGGCACCACTCAATGGCAATACGGTGAATAGGCGCGACATGCCTTTTCTGATTGTGTTGATGGTAGGATACACAACACAGAGGCATGCCAAAGAGGAGGGTCATAGCTCTGATCCGTGGTAGAGGGTGGGCTTGCGCCCGCAGGTCCCACAGGTCATTAGTCCGTGCAGACCAGTAAGGTGGAGCGGTGCCAACTGGCCCAGCTGATTGATAAACCCGAACAATCATAGCTTGTTCAGGTGGGGAGCATACCCCCACACCCGTGGGTCCCATTGTTGACCAGTCCATGCACATTGGGCAGTTGGAGTGTTGACAACATGTCATGCTTATGGATAAAAATGAATAGAATTTTTCCTTTTGGGAGTGGAGTAAACCCATGTTCCTAGAAGGGTGGGACAGGCTGGTCCCGCAGCCCTATGGGTCGAGCCCATGTTCTGTGGGTTCAGCCCATGGCCCTGCGGGCCAAACCCGTTATCCAGCTGATTCGAGTCAGGCCCAACGTGTCAAACGGATCCCATTTGAACTGAGCCAGGCCTAGCTTGTTTGGGATGGGCCCAACGAACCGAGTTAGGTCAGTCTCCCCGTGTCCGGTTGGTTGGGGCAGGATAGACTGAACCAAAACCCTTTTTGGCCTTGTCTCGCTTAAAGGGACATATCATCTAAACCAAATATCTATTTGATGAAAAATATACGACATTGGAACCCTTATACTAAGGAGATCATTTTGAGATACTCCACTTGTGTTTTTTATAATTTTAATGTATAGCTATGTTGGATCGAACCTTAATCCAACAAGTCCCTTGGCACTAAAATACCTATAACTTACAGATTGTGCGTCTGTTTGACACGCCATCTGTTTCATTGGAACCCTTATTCTGTGGAGGTTCATTAGGTTACATCTTAATGAGAATTATTATTGATTGAGGTATGAACGATGGATTGAGTTGTGGATCCTCCCGGAATCAGGCATGCTACTTGCAGAAATCCAATGGCTTCTTTTGATGTAATAAATGAATAGTGATCTTGTGTGGGTCAGTACCAATCAATCTTATATGGGTCAGATGTATGTGATCTTTTGTGGGTTAGTACATATCGATCATATGTGGGTCAGATCTCTGTGATCCTTTGTGGTCCAGCTTCTATCGATCGTTTGTGGGTCAGTGTTCCGCAATCCTGTGTGGGTCTGCACCTAACGATCTTGTATGGGTCAACAGTAGAACCTATTGAAAAAATAATATGATATAGCTCATGTATAATCATCTGTACTTCGGTACTTATGTTATACATGGTGTGAGGTGTCTTTTTCAATGTACTTTGTGATTGAGACCATTGTTTGTGGTTTTTCCTATTTTTAATTCTGAAATACCTTCTGGGGTCTTGGGATCCCTACTGAGTATTGTTATACTCGCCCATGCATGGGCTTCGCCTCCACCTTATTATGTCTTGTGCCGATGATAATAAACATTGACCGAGATATGGGAGACTAGACTAGAATAATTACGAATGTGAGCTATTTGTGTGGTGATCCGTAGAAGGAGATGTACCTACCCTTTATGTATATTCTAGGGAGGATGGACACAAGAGTTTTCTTTTAATTATTTCTATACATTCTCTCGAGTTGGGCTTTATACTAGCCCTTTTAGGTCCAGTTCTTAATTTTAAATTCAGCTATCATACAAAGTGGTATTCATGATTTGTATACATAGTCTGTGTCTGTATAGGTTTTGAGGCAATTCCTTCCATTTTGGGGATATTCCTTACTAGGGCTAGTCAGCAACCCCTTGACAATGGATGGTGGGCTCGGGGTAGTCACGGCATGGGCCCTAGGTGATGGGTCATGAAAAATTGGTATCAAAGGGTTGTAGGTTCTACAAGAAGGACTAAAGGTCAATGTTTTTTAATTGATAAATAATGTTATGTGTCTTTAGATTGAGTTTTAGTTCAGGGAGTTTGGTGCTGGTGTGGCGGCCGACGTATCCAAATAGCAGAACCCTGAATTCCGATTTCTGACTCGGTGCACGAAACCACTATTTTCATCTGTTTTCAAATTTTTTTATTCCATTTGATATCTTTTAGTAAGATCACGAGGTATAACTTATTTACTGTGGTGCACCTATTTCATTAAAGGATGTCATCGTGTAGGCAACCAGCAAGGATTCAAGTGAGAGATCACGATGGCAACCTACCGAATGATGGGGAATTCGTGGAGGGCCTTCTTACTGTGATAGCACCTTCACATGGTTATCTAGAAACACTGTTACAAGTTGTACAGATGATTCCAGTAGATCTACCTACAGACTATAAATGCTACCTGAGTTAATTACATGAGTTCTAGAGATAAAGGCTTATATGGTTTCAAGGTGAGATAGACCCACAGGAAGGTGAGGACTGGCTGGAGGCTTTGGAATTTTTTTTTACATTTTTTCAAGACACTAGCAGACCACATAGTGATCCTACCTGGTAGACTATTCTAGACAAAAATATGGTGATATTGGAACCTGATGTTCCAGATGCATGAAGATGTGACACATTCCTGGTTGGGCTTCGATGGCCTCATTATGGTAGAGTTTGTTCCGGAGACTCTATGCTCTGTGCATATTCAAGATATCATACAATACAGCAGGGCAGCCTCACTGTATCCCAGTACTCGACGAGATTCACTAACCTCTCTAGATACTCCACCACCATGGTAGGGGACCCATTATTATTGGACCAGAACTTTAAGCATTGAATCCAATAGGAGATCAAAGCATTGATGATATCACTCAATATCTAAATGTAGGATAGAGTGCACGAGTGAGAACTATTGGTGGAGAGCGTCCTATCTGTGCAGGCTCCACCGGTGAGAGAAAACACTAGATAATAGGCATCTAAGTCATCTATAGCATGTATTAGGCAGATGATGCAGAGGTCCAAGTGGTCTAGACCTTTCGGAGTGTAACCCCGGGATGTAGGGTATGAAATATGAAGATCACATGATAGAGCAGGTCAGTTGAGAAATAGAATGTGCTACATGTGCGGAAATTAGGGTAACATGGATTGTGACTTCCCAATGTTCCATTCTGATGATAAGTAGATGGTCGAGTGACCTCTGAGGTAGAGGCCTAGAATCGAGTGGGGAGGTCCACCGGGAGGAAGATGTAGTATAGGAGTTAGTCGATAAGTAGGTGTTGGGTGGAGATTTGAGGTTCTACCACCACCACACCAAGTTGGTCCACAATGACCATAGGGAGTAGGTGGACATGCGAGAGCTCAGATTTAGGTAGTATAGGAATATGATAATAGTTCTCTGGATAAATTCCTATGTACAATCTGTGTCTACACTACCCATGCTATAGTACTTATAGACACAGGTGACACTCAGTCATTTATTTCCACGGATCTCATTTAGATCTCCAAGATTCTGATGGTCTCGTTCGCTCAATCCATATGGTTAGAGAAACTTACGAGAAAGGATTCATGGATTACCCACATGTTCATGAAGTGTCAGCTTACTCTCGAAAGTGAGATCTTTGGCTTGGATCTTTTAGTTGCAGTGTCGAGGTCTTATGACGTCATATTATGTATAAACTATGTTTCCATAATCCATTCTCAGATCGACCATTTTAAGCACAATGTGTGGTGTGTCTATGATGATGGGATCATGTTTTCCATCACTGGTGAAAAGGAATCATTTTCAGAATAGAATGGAATTTTTGGGAGGGGGTTCAGCCAACAACTCATTAGTTGTCTAGCCTCACACTCGGTGTAGTAGATGAGTGGAGTCTGAGCTATCCTATTGTGGTGGACTATTATGTTGATTCCTTTCTTGATGATGTTATTGGACTACCTCCTTACTGATACTTAGAATTTTACATCAATATGTACCCCATGAAGACACTATTATCTACACCAGTATATCTAATGGCTCCCATGGAACTTCATGGATTAAGGGTATAGTTGGAATACTTATAGAGAAAATAGATCGTAAGGCCCATTGTTTCTCCATAGGTAGCCTGATTTTGTTCGTGAAGAAGACGGATGGGGGTCTGAGGCATTGTGTTGACTATCGATGCCTGAACCGGATGAACGTGAAGTATATGTATCTTCTACCAAGGATTGATGATATCTTTGACCAGCAGAAAGGACCACATTGGTTTTCAATGATAGACCTCAAATTATACTATCATCAACTCGTGATACGAGATGAGTACATATCGAATATAGACTTCATATGTTGGTATGACCACTAGGAGTTCTTGGTAATTCATGTCGGTGTATTCAATGCTTTAATAGTGTTAATAGGACTCAAGAAATGTATCTTCTATCCTTACCTAAATTTCTTCAAGGTGGTCTTCATTGATGATATCCAGGTATACTATGAAAGGGAGCAAGATCATGCCACACATCTGCAGAATGTTCTGGATACACTCTCAGAGCACCAGCATTATGGAAAGCTTCTGAAGTCCTGGTTCTAGATATGAAGAGACCACTTTCTATGGAACATAATCTTGGAATCTAGAGTTGCAGGGGATCCAGAAATGATAGAGGTAATTCTATCTTGGGAGCCACCCATGAGTGTGATCGAGGTGCGGTATTTTCTGGGATTGGATAGGTACTACCAAATGTTTTTACCTGACTTTTCCAGAGTAGCAGAACACTTGTCAAATTTGATAAATAAGGGGAAACCCTTTTTTGGATAGAGATATTCCTCCAGAATTTCCATGACCTGAGTCAGAGAATGAAGAGTTCCCCTATATTGTGGAAAACAAAACATGGCTTTGGGTATGTAGTTTACTATGATGCATCAGGGACCAGACTAAGATGTGTACTGCTGCTAGAGTGAGTGGTGATCACCTATGTCTCATTATAGTTGAGACATCAAGGGAGTAACTATGCTACAAATATCCTAGAGTTAGCAGAAGTGGACTTGTCGTTGAATATGTGGGGACACAACTAGATGGGTGAACATTTTACTATATACATCAATCCCATGAGTCTTAAGTGTATCTTTTCATAGAAATACCTAAACATAAGTCCATGACGATGGATGGAGGTCCCCCATGACTATGTATTTGAGAATTTCTACACCCCTAGGAAGGTGAATGTGGGGCCAGATGCACTCAGCAGGAGGTTGAGACAACAATTGTTGAGTGAGGCGACAGAGCAGCTAGCCCTGTTGCAGATATCCTTCGTGGATAGTGATGAAACAGATTACCTCCAGTCTATAATAGTGACGCCACCCCTCTGTCAGAGAGTCATGGAGGCATATCCTGGGGATGTTTAATGTGAGGCCCAAAATGAAAATATATCTTCAATATGGGCTCTTAAAGGTTTTTCTAAAGGTGGGAGAACATATACTTTTTCAAAGGATGCAACATGGTACTAGTGATTCTATGAGAGGAGATTTTGAGGGAGTTCCACAAATTTTATTTGGTGGTACATCATTGTGTGGCGAAGATTTACAAGGACTTCCATCGTTAGTATTGGTGTACATGGATGAAGAAGACAATGGCATAGCACATATCATGATTCCTCACTAACCTGTAAATAAAGGTCAAGCATTAGGTTCCAAATGTCTTATCACATCCACTTGATGTTTTGTAATGGGAGTGGGATGGTATCTCTGTGGAATTCATGGTAGATCTACCATGTATGTCTACAAGGCACAATTCAATCTGGGTGATCGTTGAAAGACTCACGATTTGGGAAATGTCCTATCGATCAGAGAGTAGGGATCAACAGAGGTCAAGGGCTTCCTCTATGTATAGAATATTATACATCTCCACATGGTACTGTCGACTATTGTCTTCGATCGTGATGCTCATTTTACATCTTTGTTATAGATGGGATTATAAGAGGTATTCAAGACTCATCTGTGCTTGAGCACCTCCTTTCATCCTCAAATAGAAGGTCAGGCCGAGAGGTCCATACAAACACTTGAGAACATGATTCATGATTGTGTCCTTCATTTTTACTGTGGTTGGGAGGACCACCTTCCACTGGAGGAGTTCGCATACAATAATATTTATCACTCCACCATCAGTATGGAGCCGTTTGAGGACTTGTACGGGCGACAATACAGATCAAATCCATGTTAAACATACCCTAGGGAGTCAGCACATATGGTTCTAGTGTTGATACGGGATAACAATAACAAGGTGAAGATCATTAGAATGTGGATTAAAATTGAACAGTGCAGGTAGAAGTTTATTCTGATAGGAGACAGAGACCCTAAGAGTTTGTAGAGGGAGACCATGTCTTCCTATGGGTCACACCTCTATTTGGATTTCAGAGATTTAGATGGGGTGGAAATCAGTCTCAGAGAATAATTGGACAAATCCATATCCTTAGTAGAGTAGGTGAGGTTTCATTCCACCTAGCTCTACCCCCATAGATGCAGTAGGTGCATAAAGTTTTCCATGTGTCGCGACTGAGGAGGTACATGAATGATCCATCACATGATATCAACTGGGGTGATTTGTACACTGATGATGTGACATTATTCAAAGAGTTCATAGTAGAGATAGAGGATCTATAGGAGTGAGTTCTTCATGGGTAGTTGATTCCTCTGGTGTGAGTATTGGGGCAGTGTGGGAACATACAATAGAGAAAATGGGAGGGGGAGGCTCAGATATGTGCTCAGTACCCCCCCATTCTTCAATATTTTAGTTGTGTCTTTCAGTTATGTATTTCCCATAGCTAGGGAGGATGTAATTTTATGAAATTTTATATATATTTTATAAAAATATATATAAGATTATTATGAGTCTGTGAAAATTGAAGGCCCATGATTCTGAGCACCAGAGAGCCTGAAATTGAATTTTGATGTTTTTTTAGTATACATTTAGTAAACATGCGAATGGCGATTTATATATTCTAAACATGTACATGGATTTAAAATATGAGTGTACCATTTAATTCATAGCACTGGGATTCACACAGGCCAAGAATAACATCGACCGACATGTGTCAGATGAAAATGATGATTTTTGGACATTACAAAAAATGATAATAAAATAACCCCATTAGTAATTTTTTTTTTTTAACTATTGGGAGATGGTGGTGGGACCGTAGTGTTGTTCATTAATTTTTAATGAAGTTTATGTAATGACCGGTTACATTTGGTTGTCTAATTTCATCATTAGAAGAATCATGGGTCCATTAATTATTCATTATTGAACCACATATTTGTGCGGAGAGTTTAACTACATTTTTTTTATTTAATCTAGTAGTTTGCGTGGATTTGGGAACCCACATTAGAACTCTTGAAGAAGTTTTGTTGAAGTCTTCCTCCAATGAAGAACAATGAATTTGGTTACACCAATACGGATTTGATCCATAGATCGGCGAACGCCAACGAACACCCATCAAACAAGGGATATTCTTCCCTAATCTGCAGTGCCGTCCAATGTGTTCCATATAGGGTTTTTTAAGAGTTTTATGATTAATCTAACAATGATGATGTTATATTATTTCCTAGTAATAACTATAATGCAGAGGGTGCGGGCCAAACCGAACAAGGCCCAGACCTCTGCCGACGCAGTGGCATCGGCGACCTGAGTCCTGTAAAAGCTCCACCAGCGCAGCGACATCGACGAATGGATAACGAGGAGTCCGGAAGTTTCCATCTATGAGGAGGCGAAACTCCATGGAGGAGGGCCATAGCTCCGTATCGCAATGGAGAGTAGACCCTCACCTGTGGGTACCGCTGTTGATCGGTCCACGCAGACCGGTCAGGATGAGCGGCACCAACTAGTGATGTTGATGGAGGAACCCAAACAGACATGATTTATTTGTGAGGGGAGTAGTCCCCTGCACCCAACTAGCAGGTTGTGCCCATCCATCTAGTTCGGATGGTCCGACGACATGACAGGTCGCGCTATGCCCGATGGACTGGCCAAGTCTCGCGACCCCATGGGCCGATCCCCATGCCCAGCGGGACGCCCCCGTGGTCTAGCCTGTTCAGGCCAGGGCCAGAGGTCTAGTCCAAGCCAGGCCAGACTAGGCCAGGGCCAGCCGGTTTAGTCCAAGCCCAATGGACCGAGTGAGATCAGACCCAGACCCTTTTAGGCCCAGTTTTTCTTTAAATGACACATCTCCCTAACCGGACATCTATATGACAAACCGTCAACAACGCTAGAACCCTTAGGAATATGAATTCCTTTTAACACACCATACACGAGTTATGTAAATTTTTGTAGTATGGATGGGTTGGTTCGAACTTGGATACAACTGGTCCATCAGTACTAAAATGCATATAAAACACAGATTGGGCGTTTATTTGACATGCCATTTGTTGTGTTGGATCCTTTATGATGTGGTTGTTTATTAGGTTACATCTTCACTGGAATTTGTAGTAGATGATGTGTGAGTCATGGCTTTAGGAGTGGATCCTCTAGGAATTATGCATGCAAAGAGCGGGAATCCAGTGGCTGGCTATGACCTGAAGAATGAATATTCATCTTTTGTGGGTCAGTACCTATTGATATTGTGTGGGTCAGTGCTAATCGATACTATGTGTGTCAGCACCTATTAATCCTATGTGGTTCAGTGCTCAATGATTCAGTGTGGGTCCACATATTTCGATCCTATGTGAGTTAGCGCTCAGCGATCCTATGTGGGTCAGTGCCTAATGATCCTCTGTGGGTCAGCAACAATGCCTTCTGATAGAATAAAAGGATCTAGCTTATGTCTGATCATTTTTACTTCTATAAATATGTTATAACTAGTGTGAGAAGTCTTTCTCTTTATACTTTATGATTGATATCAATCTTTTTGGTTTTTCCTTAGTGGAAATTTGAGATACCTTCGAGGGAATCGAGGTCCTCACTATGTATTGTTATACTCACCCCTTCTCGAGTTTCACTCGTACCATGATCTTTCTTGTATAGACGATGTCTACCTTTGACTGAGATTTTGGAGCCTATATTAGAAGGTTCAAAGAGGTGACTGGTCGGTTTGGGGACCTGTAGAGACATGTTGTATCTACCATTCACATATGATCCTTAGAGAATGGCCTGAGGAGCTATTTTTCTTTTTTGTTGTACTTTATTTCTTGCTGGGCTTGTACACCAGCCCCTTTACTTCTAGTACATACATTTACATTCTGCAGTTATACACTATGGTCTGCCTTCATTACATACCATGCCTTTTAGTGTACTGGATTTGAGGAATAGTCTTCCCATTTTTGGGGCATGCCTTTCTGATGCTACTCTCCCACCCCTAGCCTATGGAAGGCTAGATTACGATAGTCACGGCATGGGCCCTATGGGATGGGTCATGAAAAATGGTAAAAACTAATATAATTAAATGAAAAAATAGAAAAAATGTAACAATAAATGTCATGGAATTTAAATCACAACATAAAACCTTTTTCATAATATAATTATTATATAAATTTTGCGAGGGGTTCATTATTAAAGAAAAAATGAGATAAATGGGTGGATTTATCCATGAAATTGAACATACTGATATATATGGTGTATTATTTGCATTATATGGAATTTCATTGATACATATTATTATTTTAAACTCTTTATAATTACAATGATGATTTATTATAATGATTTTACATTCATGGTTTTTTATAGAAATCATTGAAACACTTGGGGACATTTATCATGTTTTCTAATCATAGTTAACCAATGTAGACTTCGTGTTGATTCACTAATAGCTCACTAATATGAAAAAATGTGAAATCATCAATATATCTCATATGCATTCAAAAAAATTAGTCATTAAAATAGTGGGAAATATTTTTATGATAAAAATAAACACATTTACATTAATTATTGAAATCCAATAAGGGGTATAAAAAGTTTGAGAATAATTATTGACTCTTAAAAAGAGAGTTAAAAAGGTTTTTTTGATAAAATACCAAGAAAATATTATTGGGCCCTGTATTTCATGTCTCATTAAAAATTATGTCAATAAAATCATGGTATAATGATGATGAGAATTGAGATTCATGGAGAATTTTTTTAGATTCATAGAATTGTATTTCTTTCTTATGTAATTCTCCAGGTTGATAAATTTAATTATTGTTTAAAGAGATATTAAATTATTATCATATGTGATATTGAACTATCAAAATTTTTACAACTTCTGTAACACATGAAAAATTAATTGATTTATAATTATAATAATATGATCATATATAGAAATATATGTTCATATATTATTTTTAATGAATATTATTTAGAATATAATGATATATCTAGTAATATTTTATGGATTTTAATTTACCTTGGATACTTAGATTATTCTAAGCAGTTATTTGAGGGATCATCCAAAAAATCATCCCATAAGAAATCTAATGAAAACACTTGACATTTGGATCATGTGGGACCATGATATCAACTACACCAAACGAGACACCCCTAGGCATCTTAATGGACCCATGGGTTGGTGTAAGAGCATGCCCGTAGAGACGTCACCATCATGTGGAGTGAAAAATTAGAAATCTAATTATTACAGGGTATTACGGAAATGGGGGAAGATATTTCTGTGCAGTTTTCAAAGTGCTCTGATTAATATTATATTCCCTATGCTATGTGAATTTTTATGTGCTAAAATTGATTCATATTCTTTTATAATCATTAAGTATTGCAATATTTTTACATTTAATCAAGTTTTATTTTAGTAATGTTATGTAAAGTTAAAATTTCATTTAATTTGTGTTTTTTATTATCTATGAATATCATGTTAGTGAAAAACGTGTTTAGGGTAATTTATAGATATAAACAGAATAATTCATAATGATCATGTATTTTTTATCATAATTTTACAATAATATTCATAGAATTTATTACTTATTAAAATCATATGTAGTCAAAAAAGTATATTTAAATCAATTTATGTATGGTGGTGATGAAAAATAAAATATTTATTTCTTTGAGTCGGTTTTCAGCTCCTTACAAAAAACAAAATTTTCATTTTCTAATGAAAATGATTATTAATAACATTCCAACTTCATATTTAAATAAGTTTATATAATTTTGGAATTTAAATATTTATTCATTAAATAAATTCCAATATCCTTCCATATAGGTGGTGATGAAAACAAAAATCATCTCATATTGTTGTGGATGTCCATAAATTAGATGTGTAATGGTTTCAATTTTCAGATAAATGGGAATGTGTATGAAAATGGTTATTCCTTTAGAATTATAATTTTTTGGAATACTTATTCTATTGAAAATATTATTTTTTCAGGTTTACAGTTGTTTTAATAAGGTAAAAAATTAATGGACATAAAAAAATATAAATTACTGATTGAAATTTTTTTCCTTACATCGTAGAACATACCAAATCAAAATTGGATTTAGCCTTGGAAATGTAAAATTTTCCTGACTGAAGATAATTTTGGATGTGGATATAATATTATTGGAGGTTTTTAGGAAGTGTATGATTTAATCAATATGATTAATGTGTTAAAATAATTGTTAATTTTGAAACTAAAACTTTTTCAAGTTGGAGGAGCGGTATTATAGTAATAAGAAATACACAATTCATTGCATATGGTTCTGAGAATAGAAAATAATTGATGGTTTTTATGGATTAGTTGAGATACATCTCATAAAAAAATTAATGGAAATGTTTTTAGTAATTTTAATCCTTTCAACATATTTGATCCTTTCTTCCATAATTTATTTTTTCAATGGTAACAAAATTTATAATAATATTTTGTTATTTTTATTCCAAAAAAGTTATACTGAGTAGTTAATTTTATTATTCTTATTAAAAATATGATTTTTTAATATTCATTTTTGAGGTTTGTAAAAAATTTAATCCTATATAATAATTGATTAATTACTATAATTTCTTTTAAGAAGTGTATAAAATGATGTAAATAGTTCAACTTAAATTCATAAATTATACATAATATTATTATACTATTAATTTTTTTAATTAAATACAATTTTCCTTAGATAATTATTTAATAATTATTTATTTATATAGTTTATTCTAATGATATCATAAAATTCCCTATATTTTTTAAATCATTTTAATTATATTTACACGTAAAATTATATCTTTGCAAAACAATCAAGAATTCATCCTAAATTTACTATAATATATTGAATCTAATAATGACGTTATTCTTATAAAAATTAAATTTAAAAAATTATGAATATATATTTTATATGAAAACATTAATTATAATGATGAACATTTTTGAGGTATATCAAATGTTAAATATTGGATATTCTTATTTACAATTACCAAATATTACTAATTTTACTAGTTTAAATCCATAATATATATATATATATATATTATTTACCATTTAGGAATATTATTTGAATTTTCATAATTTAGAGATTAATATCCCATAAAATGATTAGTAAAAATATACATTTACAGAAATAAATTATCTACTTATTTATATAGTTACATGAAATAAATTCTATCCAGGAATATATATTAAGTGATAAATACGATTTTCTTTTTATATTGATTTCAAGATATTATGTAATTTTACAAATTCAAATTAATTTATTTCCTATATTATAATTATTAAATTTATTAAATATAAATTTGGATTTTAAAAAATTATTTTGATATAATTTTGGTCATTTTTCGAAGTGAAATATATAATTCTATATAATTCATAATAGGTATTTACATAATTAAATAATGGTATGTTCTGATTTTCTCATCTCATTTTTCATTCACTAATATAGATATCTTTTTTTCAAAAGTTTTTATTCATTATGGTGTATAAATATATATATATGATAACTTTATTGTTATATTTTTGAAATTAATGTGGTAAAAAATTTAAATTATGCTCTCTAATTAAAGTAATGTTGAATCAATTGTTACAAATTCCATATATTATTTGTCAACTAAAACCCATTTTAACTGAGTCATAGTTCTCTATATATACTATACTATTCAAGGATTATTTCTATATTCATTTTTTGTTTAATATGAAACACTTTATTTATTTTTAGGTAATTACATATTCAAATAAATTTCATTAATTTATTTCTTTTTTTATTAAACAATTTTCATTGTAGGAATAATTCCCATCTTCTACAATGATTTATTTCTGTTCTATGTCAATATTATTTCATTCCAAAAAAATCACTTCTCAGTTTTGAAACAAAAATATGTATTCCATTATAGGAACATTTTATTTATCGTTACAATTTTTTGTGATATCATTTACTATATTTTAAAATAATTAATATTATTTTAGTTTCAGATTAATATCATTTTTCATCCACTCATCATTTTTTGACATAACCTTTCGTCCATTACAATTTTCAATTATTTTAAGAATAATATAATTAAATATTTAAATTTTATTAATAATAATTTTTTGAGATAACCCGTGAAGGTTACATGTATCCTCACATCAATATGATAATGTTGAAATGTTTTATATGATCCTAGTTTTGTAGATTACTTCCAATTTCATTTTAAAATATAAAATTCATATCTTTATTAGAGTTTTATTTCATATATTACCCACTAAATAACATTATGAATTTATATTTCTCACCCAAACAACATCAAAATGTGTATATTCTCAAAAAAAACACGATCCCTAAATTAATTATAACTTTCTCCAATTTTTTTATATTCTTTAAAATAATGGATCTATGTTATATCATTTCAATTATTGAAAAAAATATATCCATTACATCTTATAATGTGAATTAATTACAAAATAAATGGTGTCTGTAGTGTAAATTCTTGCATTTATTAACTCAGAATTGTTTTACAATATGAATATAAGATATGCATGTATGAAAAAATAATAATTACAAGGAATGTTTGTTAAATATTATTTATTCATGGATTTAATAAAATGAATTCATTAATAAAACTAATTGTCAAATATGGACTATATTTTTTTCTATAACCTTGATAAAATGGAATTTCACATGAGAAGAACTGGTTGGGTAATTGGTGTGAACCATAATTGTTGAGAAATTATGTATTGGAATATGTATATTATGGGTATCTTATTATATCTAGAAAGTTGCATTATATCACTATGAAACATGTAATTCTTATCCTTGTGATGATTTAATTTTATATCTTATCCAATGATACATATTACTTCAACATGTAATCAGTTAAATGGAATTAAATTATTATTAATATTTCTTTAACTGTTATTTATTAAATGTTTATTCAATGATATTTTTTAATATTTCTCACATTAATGAATGTTTTAGTAATATTATTACCGATTTCAATTCCCCTAGGTTATGAAGAAGAGTTCTTTGTATGATATGAATTAGTGGGTATAATATTAACCGATTTTTTGGAGATATTAATGATTTTTTTGAATAACAATTAATACATGGATTTTTTGTAAAAATTACAATTTAATGATAATCATATGGTTTGTCTAGTGTTTATTTTTTATAAATACATTTAACCCTAAACCGAAATTATCATTAGATCATATGTTACACATTATATTTTATTGAATTTATAATTATGGGTTGTTATGTTTACGGTAATTTATGTAAATTCAAAATGATTATGTAGTCAATATCATTCATAGCAACAGATCTAAGAGTTCTGGTCTACATATTTATAATACATTTTTGTGACACATTGTCAAGGAAAAATATTCTATTACTTAATAGATTAATTAAGACATGAAAAATAAATTAATATCATGAAAATATAACCATGATATAATCATAGAACATACATAATTAAAAGGTGGATTTTATAAATAAGATCATATCCCTATTGAATCATAATAAACAATGAAAAATGCTAACATGGAAAAAATATATTTTCTAATAGAATCATAAAATTTCTATGAATAACAAGGAGACATAATGTTTTCTTTGTAAAATGATTATTTCCAAAAAATATCATAGTATTGTTAGTTGATATTTTTTTTAAAATAATGTAAGTATAAAGAGTTGTTCTGATTTTGAAAAATGGTTAAAAATAATGTAATAGAATTCAAAAAAAACCATGAAAATATGGAAATCCATATAAATAATTTTTAAACAGATTCAATGTCCATAGAATAAAATTTTTTAGAAATAAATTATAGGAATAATATTTATATAATTAATTAAAATAATCATTATGTGGTCCATCAATAATAATAAATAAAACTACTAGGATAGCAATAGAACCATATAATTAATGAAAACAAGACTATTAATTTTTTCTATAAAAAGAATAGATAAGTCCAATGTTTTATATATACAAAAAATTTTTTTGATAAGTTATAAACCCAATGAAGAAAAAATTTCAAGAGGACATGATAAATAATTAACAAAAAAGTTATAAATTAATACATGGTGTCTAATAGTGAAAGGGAAATCATTTTCACTATTTTTTTAAAAAAAATATAAAGTTTGGTTTTTAAATTAGATCAAAAAACCATATGGATTTGAAAAATTTGAAATAGATTCTCTTGAAACTGAAATGTTGATTTGAATTTGAAAATCCATTTATATTCAATAATATAGTGATGAAAATAATTCATTGTAATTATATAAAGATATTATAATTATATTGTTGGTGTAGATGGAAAAAATATTAACAATTGGAAAATTGAAAATATAAAACCCTTACAGATTTTACATTATATGAATCAAAATTACATGGGAGTGAGATTAATAAATGAAAAATGAAATATAGTTAATAGATTATTATATAAATTTTAAAAGAGTTAGTATATATATATAATAAATAAAATTAGATTTATAATATGAATCATATCATAGACCAATAAGATTGGGATGAGATACCATTATGATGATGTATCAATCCAAAATGGCCCAAATCCATTATATATTTATTTATTTTTTGGATAATAAAACTTTTAAGGATTGAGGGGAAACCTATCAAGGACCATAGGCTTATAGACACATTACATGACCCAAAAGTATTAGAGGCGGAAGGCTAAAATCGTACAAGACACTACTTGGAACTGCCCCTCCCCACTATTTGTATTGTTATGAAGCTCTACACCTTCAAATGACTAGTTAGATAGTTGTCTTGTGCAGAGGTGTACAATCCTGGTAACTATGGAAATTTTTATACCCTATCAATCTTCTAAATATTATTAGCACTTCTCTAGTGAATGTTACTTATCTTAATCCTCATCTAGGGCTAGTTCCTTGTAGAATATGTAACTTCACTTCAGGTGGTCCAATGGAAAAGGGGTGGTGTGAAGGCCTTAAGGGGGCCCCAAAGACTTGAGGTGGCCAGAAAGCCATACTAGTTCAGAGTCCATAGGTGTTCCAAATACCTAATGGATTGAGATTAACAAACCTATTTCTATAATTCTATATGAGATGAATAGTTTTGGATGTTTTAGTACTGAATTATAACTTGTACAATAATTTATATTCTACTACTAATGTTCTATGACAGTAACCCATAGTTTCCCCTCTGTCCGAATTTTTTCTTGGGTATAATAGAAGAAGAAACTAAACATTATATAAAATTAGAAGTGAGTGAATGGTTATATAATATATAATATATATAGTATATAAACTATATAAAAATTAGTTCATTATAAATTTCATGAATTAATGAAGGTAATTAGTGATATAAAATGGTTACCTTGGAATCCCACATAGTCTGATACACGCAAAACAAATTTCCATATCAGTATACAGAATTTAAAATTATTTTAATCAATTGAAGTGATGTATTATTATTAGAACCTATACTCTACATTTTTTGAATTACTATTGGGTAGGGATTTGGTAATGGTTTGGTTAAACTAAGTGGTTTATGTTGTAAATATAGGTGGGGTGGTTAATATTTTTTTATTTGTTGGAGGACTGGAATTTATGTAATACATAAATATATTGATTAATGAGTAATTAATATTTTTAAAAACACATATAATTATAGAGTGAAGAAAATTTTTTGGTTGATAAATACCTCATCCACACAAATAGAGATAGATTTTTAGAATTTATTTTGACTGTATTACATTGTTTTTCACTTTTTAGTTTAATTTACTTTTTCCATGGTAATTATTTTCATTAGATATAAAATTAAATTCTTCCTAAAAATTAAATTCACGTAATTCAAAAATAAAATGCATGTAGTCTTAAAATATGATCTATTTTTTGTAATTAAATTCCATAGATTATGGAAAATTTATTTCAAATGTAAATATAAGATAAATACATATATTTTTATATTATTTGATTATTTTTTTAATCATTGTATACATTAAACTAAAATAAAAATTAAAATAACTTTTAATATATTTTATTACACATTAATTTATAACATTATTTTCATCATTTAAAAGTGACCAATATAATTTTTAATTTAAAAAATATACCACACATTTAAAAAACATTCCATTGAAAATATATCTTTCTAAATGAAAATGAATTTATTATTTTCTCTATAAAATAGAAAATAATATAATGAATGTTAATTAATTTGAGCACATATACTTTTAATATAATCAACTTATCTAAATTTATTAAATTAAAAAAATAATCTTCTAAATATGAAAATTTAATATTTAAAAAAAATTCATTATATAAAACAATAAATCTTCCATAATTATTTAAATTAGTATCGATTATACTTTCTAATATATTTCAATAATTAAATTTAATTTCCATTTAAAATATTTAATTTTGAGAGTCCATTTTCTGAAATAATTATCTTATATTTTTATCAATAATAATTCAAGAATTATAGTGGTTTTAAAGAGAGTCCAATTCCCCAAAAATTAAATAATAAAAAAATATGGATATAATACGGGATAACTACATATAGATGTACGTCTATCAACTAAAATTAGAATGATACAAGTGGGTAAGGTAATCAGTAAGGTCAATAGAAGAAAAATATAACCCATTTTACAAATCCTCTTTTAAAATGAAATTATCCATTGTATATCCTCATTATAAGTGTCAAAGAACATAAACTGAATCCTCTATAGTTAATTTAGACAGCCCATCAATTCCAAATGAAGCTTCTAGGGTATATAGAATAATTTAAAAATGATTATTTTCCCAATAATATTCTTGAGGCATTTACTCTATAATATGTTTCATCCTATAATATTTTTAAAGTTTATATATTTAATGGACACACATATCTGTACATATAATGAAATATGAGTGATGATAGTTTTTCTGATGGAATCCTTCAATGAATCCAGCAAAATTTATAAAAATATACCCCCACAAAAGGTAGTTAGAGCACCATGTTCAATCCCAAAAATATTTACAATACCAAATATGGTATTGGGGGATACATTTTGAAAATATTGGTTGGTTGGGTTTAATGAGGCTCCCTATAATGAAATAATGTATAGTAATAACCACATCATCCATAGTGTTATTTATGCATCCCACTACTGATAATATTCTATTTTAATATCCCTAATTATACATAAAATTATATGATTATTATTTATATATTCAAATTCAATCCTGAAACAACTCCTATAACTATAAATATAGTTAATAACAAATGTGATCAACGATAATAGTAGGTTTTGGATTAGTTTTGTAATTTTCAAATCATAGGGGCCATCATTGCATCGTTCAAGGAAAATGAGAGTGACCAACTTTATGTTGAATCTAGATAGAATCTAATGATTGATATTTTTTTAAAATGTAGACTCATGAAAGATTTGTTGTAAATATTATATATCATATTTAAATTTATGATAAATAGAAAAATCACCATATTCTAGACATATTGATCATATCATCATTTTGTATACTATTTAGGATGATATTCTAATGAATAATATGCCTTTATAGGTGAATAATTGATTTCCTAGAATACTTCTTCTCTTTGGAAAGAATTTATCAGAGCGACACTAGAGTGAATAATGTAGACCACACTTTGGGATTCCAAATCATGATTTGAAACAAATCCATTATCCAGTTTTTGAAATTGTACTGATGAAATTTCTTTTATGTTTTTAGTATTGTGGCACCGCTCATCCTATTAAAAGATTATAGGAAACAAAAATATAAATATACTGTGTATGAATGTAAATAGTTAACAACATAATTTAATATTTTTTCTATGCTAAATAAATATCCACAATATCACACAAGATGCATATGATGTGAGAAATACAATGTAGATTGTACTCTTTTCAAAATCATCATTAACAGCTATTTAAACCATTAAGCTTAGAGAGTTGTAGTTATCCCGATAAAATATGTGAATGAATATTTTCATAAGGAAATATATGGAATCATTATTAGATTTTAGTGAACTCAAAAAAATATCAAAAATAATTACTTATTGAAAAGAATAAAATTAATACTTACTAACCCATTCATTTATATGGGTTTAAAAAACGTTTTGAATCCATCAATATATGCTTCCATACATAGTCACTAATAATCCATATAAATAATTATTTTTTTGTCTAACTATTTTATTTAATACTTAAGGATGTTATATTGATTTATGGAGTATAAAAAATCAATGTAATGAGTTTATTAACAAGGAATATCCAACCATATTCTTTTTAGATATTAATTTTTTGTAGGATTTCTATGGAGAAACTGTATTAGCCATACCTTTAAGGTATCTAACTCTTAACATTAAATCAAATATGATAAAACCTAAATAAATGGATTTTAATTCACCATTCATAAAGTTTAATATTTAGATAATTTATCTTACCATGTGATCAATAATTCATTAAGAATAAATGTCCATCGGTTTATTCCATGAGATGTCTGGTCCCTTGACTTAATCAATGTGATTAAAAATATATATGAATTAATTCACTGAATCATTGGTAGAAACCCATTATAGTAATAATTTTTTTTTCATATAATAATTTTTTAGAATTCATATGTTTATAATATAAATGGTCATCATTATATTAACACTATCAATAACATTGATAATTTTTCATCTGAGATAGTAATAATTGTATCCAAAATGAAGAGTATAGTGGGGATGCCCTATTCACACACTTATTGAGATTCTATAGTTTTCTATAAATTATTTACTATGGAAATAATTAATCCTCTATGTCAGAATAAATTTTTGAACGATTTGGGTGTGTCTATAAAAAATCTATTCTCGTGTTTTTTTTAAAATGAAACTCAATATCATGGTATGAAAGGAATTGTAAATTTAAATACTCAAATAAATATTTCAAATTTTTTATTCTGATTAATATTAAAAACCTCAAATTTCATATATTTCATAACATATATTTTCATCATAAAATTTAAAATTATTTGATTATGAGAAGGCACTATATTAAAGACATGGAAAATAATAATATAATAGATCTTTTAAATGATAATGGAGATATTATTAAATAAAATTGGGATATTCTCCTTGAAATCCATGATCACATTTAAAGTTAGGTTGATAGAATTATAATTAATAATCTATAATATATATTTTATAGTAAATAAAGCTATTACAAAAAACATCTTATTGTAGTATATAATATAAATTTTTTTAGATTTATTATTCTAAATAATACATTATGTCTCACAGAACATTCAAATTTTTAAAGAGGATTGAACATATTTAATATCATCATCAGTGGAAATTGTTGTTTGAAAATAAATTTCCATGTTGTTAATATAAAATGTAAATACATTATCATTGGTCAATTCTGATTAATAACTAAAATTCACATGGAAAATTTTGGTTTGGTAGATAGTCAAGTCACCCCCGATCCCTTAGAAAGTATAGATTACACTTCAATTAATGAAAAATAAGAATTAGTATTTAATTATTCCTTACATTTATTTTAATAGAAGAAAATGAATATTCAATTTTATTCCCATTCAAGAGATAAAAAACAAAATATTATATTTTTGGATTTAATTCATTTTAAATTTTATACTTCTATTGATGTGATATTTTATTATTTTTAATCTGAAATTGTAGGACATATCTAGAGTCTACACGCTAAAAATAAAGTTAATATTATTCTTATTTGGATATCTCTAAATTCATTTTTATGAATGGGTTTTTATCCCACATTCATATAGTTTCTTTAATACTCTTGTATTTTCTAGAATTACTTTGGAATTAATCTATATCCTCAACCAAAGAAAATTATCTAGTGAATAATTTACTACATTATATCGATAATAACCATGAATTATTGAGTTTTAATGTAGAAAAAAATTTGAAATTGGTATTATATAAATATTGATTAATATTGTAATTATCTTATTGGAGGTTGGTTAAGGCTCTCTAAGAGAGTGTATGGATGGATTAACCACCTATGAGAGTGATAAAATACATATTTATCTTAGTGGTCTCTCTCCCATTAAAAATATAACACAGACAAGTAAAGGTGGGTTAAACCATTCTAATATTAGTTTGTTGATAGAGATAAATAATGTTTTATATTTCTCAAGATGCAACTATAATAATGATTCCACCAATAAACTCATCAACATTAGTGACACTATTGGATCATCATATAATAACACAGAATACATGAGTATGAGTAGAGATTATATATAATTAATCACATATTTTTTTTAATATAGTACATATACTTATATATATTCAATATAAAGAATGATTTTGTTTCCAATATCTATTATTATAGAAATGTGTAACTTCGTATTAATAAATAATGGGGAATGAACAATTTTCTTTCTGAAAACCTTTTAGAATTTCCTATAGTATTTTCTAATGTGACAATAAATCTTGGTGTGTGAAAATATTATATGATCACATTTTTGGAAACATTCATCCCTAACCATTGGTTTAGTATATTAGAGAAACACTATTCAATATTGTATGATTTAATTCTTAAGGTCTATAGAGGTCCCTCCTTAATTATGCTCTTATAATTTCTAAACAAAGAAACACATTATTTGGTCATTATAACCCCTTATAAAGGTAGGTTCATTTCTCCTCATATAAATATAGTTTTTCCCCTTTCCCCTATTACATTATCATATAATATTTTATTTATATATATATATTTACAATTATATCATCATCATCAAGATCATTATCATAGACCATTTAACTAAATTGATGGAAATTGATTTAAAATTTATGATTTGGGAATTTTGTTTATTTTCAATTTATTGCAAAAAAACTACACATATTAAATATACCAATTAGATACATGAATGTTCAACAAAAATATTTTCAATATCAATATTTAGAGAACATATATATCAATTTAATATATATAAAGAATCTTAATTCATTACTATATATATATATATTTATAATAGAAATCATTCCTCCCAAATAATTATCCCCTAATGTGTCTATTATATTAAAAATTATTTTTCTTTCATTATAAATTTAATATCACTTTTATGATATTTATGGATAATCATAACAAAAAATAATTTAATTTCATATAATTTACAATTACAATAATATTTATTAAACGTTTCACATTCTTAATAATTTCTCATAATTTATTCATTTATTTATTTTGATTTGTCGTCGATTTTAAAATATTATATTAGGATGATGTATCACTATTCATTTTTATTCAATGTTATATATAATACTAGCTACTCCAAATAGTATTTATTAAATGGAAAATAAATACTAAAATTTTGGTGTGTTATAAATTTCATCAATCAAAAAAATCATTGAAATATCTATTGAGATTCCCTTAATTGTTAATAAATTAACTATGATGTATACTTCATAACACTTAATGAATTTAAAAAAATAAATTATCATTTATTAATGACGTTAGAAAAATCCAAAAATACTCCCCATGTTCCTCTAACATTTAATATTTTAAATCTTCATTCAAAATGTCAAAAAAAAATCATCGGAATATTTGAAGAATATATTCTTCAGATCCCTGTTGATATTAGATCAATTATTTGTCTAAATGGATTTCTGATGAAATTTTTATATATATAACATATTAAAAATTATTGGGAATATCATATAGTTTTAAACATAGTTTGAGATATCAATATAACAAATAAACAATTACGATATAATAATCCCCATTATGTCACTAAAAAAATTCAATAGCAGGGAGAGGATATGTGAACATTATTTTTGTATTATTATTCTCATGATAACCATGTTAAATAAACAACAAACTATCATTCATTATAATAAAATGGTATTAGTAATCTCAATGAGATTAACATGAGAATATAAATCTATTATTATATTATCATGAAGTGTTTCCCTCAATTTTTTAAATTTAACGTTGTTAATCATATAAGAACTGTTCAATATATGCATAAAACCGTATATGAGTTTAATAAATGACTCAAATGAATGATCCAGTAGAAAAACATTAAATTACATAGAAAATACCAAGAAATATTATTGAATAATTAGATCTTATTTTAAATTTACATCCACCACAAACATATTACCAATATATTGCTATTTATTGATGAAAATATTTATGCAATTTGTATCTATAGGTATTTCATAGTAACTCAATAAATTATATTAAATAAAAATAAGTTATTAGAAATCAAATTAGATTTATGTTTCCCAATAATTGAATTGACATATATGTAGTGAGATCAAATCCATGTTTGGTATGGGATAAAATTACAAAAATTTAGAAAAAACTATATACGATTAAAGTATAATCCACTAAGAATAAATTAATATAGAGTTTTATATTGATGATAAAATCTTCTCAACAATGATATTTTATGACTAATAACCTAGAACCTGGTCATTGATGTGGAAAATTAATATTCAAATTTATTTTATTTTAAAAAAATGGATATATAAAATAATAAAAATAATACAGCCATAGTTATTACATTGATAATAAGTTAAAATTTCACCACTTTTTTTATCAATATCCACTTTTTTACTGGTGATTAAATAATCTATTTTTTTCTCCCCTATTTTTAGTGGTTTTTATGTCAGATATAATCATTACTCATTTATTTTATGTGCCATCATTCATAGTTTAAAGTATATAAGTAATTTAATCATTATTTACTAGGTTGTGAATAAGGAATAATATTATCCCCCTATATTATTTTAATAACAATATTTACATAATTTTTACATTATTCTGCATGGTGGCATCCTCTTCCATACGTGAATCCTTATCCCATTCCATGGAGGCAATCTCTTAGTTACTCCTTCATAGATTTTTGGTATTTTGGGTGTTGATGTTTCTTTACTCCATGGGATTTATCTTTGATCTATGATGAAATTAAAATTTCCATTTTCAACTATAGAAATATATGAGAATAGTGAGAGTCTCTAATTTCAATTTACAAATATGAAAAAAGTCAAAAAATCAATAGAGTAAAAACAAAATATTCAAATTCATTTTAGTGACCTATTTTAGAAAATGAAATAATTGATCTGATTTGATTACCAGATGAATTATAAAATTAGATCCATATATTTCATGTTATTGATTCATTCTAGTTAATAATAAAAAAATTATTCAACCTTTTATAGAATCTGAAGGATTTTATTTTCCATCACGATATGATGTATGAAACCCCATATTTTAATTCACTTTATTTCATGATTTATTAGAAAAGGAAGCACTTAATAAAACCCTTATAAATTAGGAGGCCTAGTTTCTTTGTGGAATTTTATACACAACACACTAACATGATACATGGATACAACAAAATTCTTAAAACCCCCATAACATTACATTACATTACATTAATCCTCTAATAATTTAGTTGATAAAATAAGGATGTATATACGAAATATTTTTGTTATAATGATCAAAAAGGGATAAAATAAATAATACTATAATGTCAAAAAGTACATGTGATAGAAGAGGCATATAAATGTGACATAATATGCATAATAATTATAGTACTAATTCATGAACCATGATATATAATTATATCATAAAGGCAACATAATAATGTACAAACCACATAAAACACGACATCATAACCTTTATTCAATACAAAATACTATGAAAACAAATCATATTGTTCTTTGGATAACTACTCATACACCAGAAAAGTAATATTTTTAGATAAAAAATTTACCCAATGCATTTGAGGGATGTATAATTATTGTTCCACCAATAACCTTAATCAAACAAACATGCATAGGTATTCCACATAGATCAATCAATATAAGTATTAATTTAATCAATTATGACCCGATAATTATAGATTTTGGTTCCCATACATGTTAATACATGATCTATAAAGGATAATATTATAACGTTTAATAAAATTGTGTTTAATTGGGGATTCGTATTCAATACAAATATGGTTTTTAATTAAATGGCAAGATAACATCAGCAGGTTAACTGGGGAAAATTATGACTATTGAAAAGTTTTAATGATAGTTAAGGTGGGTTATCACCTCATTTAAACCATAAGTATTCTAATAGTTATGATTAAAAACTTATTCTAATAAAAAAATTGATATAAAAAGAAAAAATATATTGAATTTTCTTGATTAAATACTAAAATTATAGGATCCCTTTCACTAAGAATCCACTTCAAAAAACTATGGGGGGATAATTATAAGAGCATTGGGAAACCTTGGGAGGTATATAGATAGTTAAGGTATGAGTAAAATCGTGTTCCAATAGTTTTTAGTCAATAATAATTTGGTGTTGTTTAGGATTATATAGAGAATGCGAGTGTATTTTTTATTAATCTCAAAACATAGGTTTTGGACACTATATCAATATATAATTTAAAACACACACACTGACATTATTTTTACCAAGGTTTCTACCATATATTTTTAGTTTTTTTTATTTTATATGTATATTACTATAACACTGTAAAATTGTCCGTCTACTGTGGTGGCAGTGAGACTTGTTTTTAATGAATATCATAAATATCTTTTAATATAATATAGGTTTTAACGGATTCATTAAGGAAATAAAAAACTAATAAAATAAGATAAAAATAAATTTTTTAATAGGAAATATATATTTTTCATTGAGATGTTTTATAGAAAATAATAAATCTATTTGGGTCATTATAAAATAATATTACACACTATAAAATTATACGTTATTAATTTTTTAACATTAAATTTAATTAATCAGAAAATATGAATAATGTATCATTTAATACTCTTGAAATTTCATTTTAAAAAGAATTAGTATTAATATGAAAATTATTCTCTGAATATGTTAATTTACACATTTAAATCAAAATCCCTATTTGTTGACAATGCATTTTTAGATTAATATTTTTAAGCCATATAATAATTAAATTTAAATCCATGAAATTATATATTAATTTATATTAAATATATATTATTTAATAAAAAGTTTATTAAAATTAAATTTACATTAGAAATTATTTAATTCATCAATAGGTGTGTCATGATTGAATGAATATATTTCCCAAATATAAATTTTATTTTTCATCTTATATAAATATAATTTATATCATAATAATTTAATAATAATACATAAATTTATAATAAAATTGGAATACATATTAAAATTATTTTATTGAAAATATTATATAAATATTCATTCTATAAGAGGATTGATACATATCCCATTAATAAAATAGTGAATTCCCTAAGGCTAAAGGGTATGATAGAGATATTTTCTTGGGGTCACTTGGTAATCTTGATTTCGGTTTCTGATCAAGGCGAGCATCAACCTATCCTCTAAATGGTTTGATTCATTCCATATTTATTCAATATTCGAATGGACATGGTCATAGAAACATTCTAGTTTTGTAGTCTCCCTTGAAATTTTAATCAATGGGATTCATAGGGTATAATCATACAAGTTGAGAATATCGCGTCCATTTTCATTGTCAATTAGAATTTATTATATAACATAATAAATACTAGTCATTAGATCACTATATAATAGATATACTAATAATATTATGATTCATAATAATATTTTAAATTATATTAGATAGATCATAAAAAAATCCAAAATAATTAATATAGTGAGTGTGTTTTATATAAAATCATTTATTAATAAGGAATTTACGAATTAAAAAAGATAATTTAAATTATAAGAGTTTAGTCACTACACAGTTACCCCTTTAAAAATAATTCTATAGAAGTTAAAAATTATAACACTAAAAGTAATGAGGATTATTTTATTTCATCGCCTCTTCGGGTACCAATGTCACTTCTTCAAAATATTGGTTCATCCACAAAAATTTGACCATGAAGATATACAATGTAACATTTAACCTCTATCATGAAATTCTGGGTGTCATCGATGATTTTCTTAATAAAATTTATATATAATTTTATTAAATTTCATTTGATGTTGAATGTTTTGAACATTCATGGTTATGTCGTAGATATGATTTGGTCACATCTGTTTCCTATAGGGTCTTAGGATTTACATACATGGATATTAGATCAATTTATTTGAATATTTCTCAAATTACAAAAACACATACCTAAGGAATAAAATAATTTAATATCTTCATAAATATGTATTCATAATTATCTAAGATATTGAAATTTATTCAACATCTCTCTCAATGATAACCCCCTTTAGTTCCCCAATGTGAATTCATTATTCCAAAACATGGGAAATAAAACATAAAGGCTGACCTCAGATGATAAGAAAGGGTAAACAAGAGAGATATGAAAGCATAACATGAGAATAATCAAATGAGAATATGATCATCATTTTATAAGAGCATGCCATGTATATCAAAATATCATAATAATGATTTACAACATAAATACTAATGTTAATAAGACAAAACCATAATAAAATTTATGATCATAAGTTTTGACAACATTTCATATCCATATGAAATATAATTATGGTATAAACATCATCTTATAACATTATGAATTTTTTTTAATAGATTTAGGTTATCTAATTTACATAAGGAAATGAAATCGGGCCCTTTCATAATCTTATGGACATTCCACTAGGTCCATGCATATTATTGTGAACATGTAATAAGTTTCATGCATCACAATTCCCTACAAATCAATGCTATTTTCAAAACATTATTAGTGGAATTGAATGGGACAAGACCAACTGGATATGAAACAAACCCATCCCATTTCACAGTTCATTCTTTATAAGGGACCGAGTTTCCCAATATTCCCATAGAGGACTGGGTTTCCCCATTTACCTATAATGGATGAGGATTCGAAATTTTCCCATAGTAGATCGGGTTTCCACTTCATTATATAGTGGATCACGAGTCACCGGTTTCCCATTTAGGATCATGACACGTCTCTTTTCTGTTGTGGATCAATAAATTCGATTTTTTTCAAATTATTACTTCATGATATATAAATATTTACCATATATGTTGGGGGGAGATAGTGTTCTCACCTATCACATAATGAAATAATACATATATTTCCCATAAAATATCAATCATATCAATTCCAATACAAAAATATGAGTTTTATAAATATCATATCATATCACTTGAAATAAAATGGGTACCAAAAAAATTTATTCATATCATAATCCATGAAAAATATATAGGTTTAATAGTTATTTTATTTTATAAAATCCCATGAATGAAAATGGGGTTCATAATAATTTTATCATTGAATAAATCGTGAAAGAGAAATGGTTCTCATACAAATTGAAATCATAAATGTAAACCATTTAGAAATATAATGATAATAGTTCCCTTATGACATATATATATTAAAACATAATATAAATCGAGGGATGATAACTTATAGGGAGAAATATTTTTTAAATAGATCATGGTTCATTTCTTAAAGAAAATAAATTTTCCATGAATATCAGATTTTAACACATACAATATTTTAAAAATCCATTTCATTGAAAACTAGTTTCAAAATGTGTAAAAATTATTTTAAAATCGTTAAAATCATTTTATGATGAAAATTTCTATTCTTCATTAAAGAGCGTATTTTAAAATAGAAATAAATTTTTATATATTATTAACATTGATTTGAAAATAGATAAAATAATATTTAAAAGAAAAAAGATTAAAAATAATTATTCCCAAAAACGTATATAATTTTTTTTAAACCCAACATTTTTTTCCTTCAAAAAAAAGTTTTTAAAATAAATTATATTTTCAAATGAAGAATGAAATGAGGTCCTCATTCCTTCAAAATATTATCATCATAATATTATTTTTAATAAAATTTAAACTTTTAATAATACACGATGAGATCATAAATAAACATAGGATAATAAATTTTTTTTTGAGATATATACCATAATATTTTAGCCATGTAAGCATACTAATAAAAAATATAGATAAATGAATAGATTATTGAAATAAACTCTTACCAAATAGAAACATTGAATTAAAATAATCATGTAAAAAAATGAAATTATATAAAGCCTAAAATATCCTGAAAATAAGGATATTAATGATATTACTTGTGAAATATCATTATACATACGTCACAAAAGAATATAGGGGCCTAACAAAACATGTGTCTCAAAAAGGTATATTATGACAAAATACATTATTAATTTGGTAATATTTGAATAGTAAAACACTGTTAAATATATATAATAAAATGGATATCTAAATAGCAATAACATTATATATTATAATCATATTATAAATTCTTGTTATTTATATACACCACGCAAAATATGTGAGTGGTGAATAAGGAACATGTCTCACATAAATATTAGTTGTATGAGAAAACCCTTACCTTAATTCTTCAATCATCATCAAACATGTTAAATCACAGTATATAATAAATAAAATTTTATTATAAATATAGAATATAATTATATTATTATATATAATACAATATTTTATTATATTATGATATTATATTTAACTTTTATTAGAAATTTTATGTTATAGTTACGTTGTGCATAATAATTTCTTTGTTTTTTGTATATGTATTGAATTTTAATTAATGATCATCTTATCTAGACCATTGTTTAATTACTTATTGATGTATGGATGTATATAAATATCATATATATTAATTATATATGTATTTATGATAAATAATTAGACAAATAAATATGAAATAAAATATACTATTTATAGATATGGCTGGCCAAATGTACACATGAACGTTGTTTCTATATTCTTATAATATTGAATAGATGAATGTAAATTATATTTATGTATTTTTGGTCAGAGTGGATACTAAATAGGGGGGTGAATTTATTTTCAATTACTAATATTTTTTTTAATTTATTTGAATTAAAATCCTAAAAATCATAAAGAAAGTTAAATTGTAGTGAATTTATAAAGGTTGTAAATGTTCAATTTGTTTCTCAATGATGGATTATTTCTCAGTTAACGTAATCTAAATATTAATTTAGATTTCGAAACTAAATAACTAATGAAAATAGTTTAGACAAAGACAAAATGCACAACAGTTTTAAAATAAGAGGTTTAATATCAAGCTGAGACACAATCCTCTCAAACGGTTTATATAAACTATGATCCATACCATGGATCAAAGTTTTACAACAGTACTCAAACTATTCATGTCCTCGGACCTCTACAACAATTATACGTGGGTAAACAACAACAACAACACTCATGCTGTCCAGGTCACACATGACCTCTTCCACAATTCCCAATTGGATACAATAAGATGTAAAGAGTTTGGTGTGAGGATATAGTATCCTCCAGTTCATCCTAAGAGTTAGTGTTTGTTTAATTAGACATATTCACACACAAACTGCTCAAAATTTTAATCAAAGGTTTACTAAAGTGGAAATAAATAGATAATGAGTTAACAATGCTGAAAATGATTGTTGATGTGCTCTGGACTCATTTAGATGTTTCAGATGTTATTTAAGTCATTTATGTTGAAGATAACACAAAATAGAGTGTCGTTGTCCTTCCCAGCTACGGTTATTCAGTCTTGTCCATATGATGTTCAGTAAGGCACAACAAACCAGCTTCAATGTTTGATCCAGGAAAATGTTCTTCTTAATAATATCTGATTTTCAAAGGTGTTCTTCATGATATTATTTTGTTTCGTGGACCTTCAGACACACATACTATCTGTTTCTTTCTTGTGTGTCTCTGTCTGTATATAATTGTATATGCCTTTTACTAAAGATAGATCTTCCGTTTTATTCTTTGAGATCCATCAAAGGGAATGATTACTTTTATACAGGTACGAGGTAGATTTCCCTGACATCCAACAACCAACATTATTTAATAGTAGGTGCGTTAAATTAAGAAAATATGATCGGTTGAATTAATTAAGAGTTAATAAAAATTCAAAAAGTTTTCATGACTGTCGGTGTGTATTGAGATCTGTGGGTCATTTAAATTTGCATCAGTATCGTTAGGTCATGTGATCAGCATCAGCTTCGGTAGGTCATTTGATTAGCATCAGTTTTAGTAGGACATTTGACCAGCATTGGTTTCGGTAGGTCATTTGATCAGCATCATAATCGGCAGGTCGTTTGATTAGCATCGGCAAAGGTAGGTCATTTGATCAGCATCAGCATTGATAGGTCATTATAATAGCATCGTCATCGGTAGGTCATTTGATTAGCATCGGCATCAGGATTTTATTTGAATAGCATCGGTGTGACCATTGTCATGGGTGTGACCGTTGTCATTAGTTCAATTTTTTCTTCTATCAGTGACCCCTCCATCAGTTGTTCACATCGGTATATCATTCCATTAACTATCAGTGACTCAAGAATATAACTAATAGTGATTCAAAAAACATGAAATTCTCAAAAAGTTTCTGTTTAATACAGAACACTTCTAGGTCAATTGTAAACCATAAAGAATCGTAGATAAATATATCTATATATGATTAAACATATATAAACATATTTAGAAATGATTGAATAATTGAATTAATTGACTTATAAAAGGAAAATAATGATGATTTGTGATTATTAAAATAACTATCTCATAGAGGGATCAATAATCTCCCCCTTTTGATAATCACAGATCTATGACATAAAAAGAGAGGTAAGATGAAATAAAACTTAGTGTGATCCCCATATGTAAAAAAGAATATATGTCTAAAGGTAAACATGTCATCAGAGCATGGAATCCGATCATAACTATGTTAGAGTATATCAACATAGCATCAGAGCTAGAAAATATGTCATCATTTCTGTATTCTTATTGGAGCTTATATAATCTATATCATGACATTGGATCTTAAATATTATTTTTAGCTTATATATTGTTCTCCACTTTCTTATACTTTTATATATACTGATCTCCCCCTTAGATATATATTTATAAATATTTTTCTCCACCTTTGGGATATATTTATATATATTGTTCTCCCCCTTTGGGATATATATATATATACTGGTCCCCCCCTTTGGGATTATCAAAATGAAAAAGAGAAAGTAGAGAGAGAAAAGGTATAATGTTTCATTGAAATGATATCTGAAATGATAGAAAAAAAACACCCTATCAAAAATGATAGACATAGCTATTTCTGGGGGTGTAGAGGTGATTTCCCTTTAGTAAAGGGGGGATTGGATGTGCTATAAGGTGATTTAGTGGAAGGTAGATATGGTGGGATAGAGAGAGGAGGTAAGACAACTCTAGCTGGAAGTAGGGTGGGTACTAAGGCTACTTGCTGGTGAAAATTCCATTCTTTTCTTAGGAATTACTGCATCGGGGTCACTCCTGTCATCAGGAGGTGACTCAGGTTCCTTTTCAGCATCAACATAATCATCACCTTTAGCTTCCACATTCCCATTCATGCTTGACTCTCTAGTGTCCTTAGGAACTTATGTATCTTCTTTCCCATTAGAATAAACAATTTCCTCATCATGTTTTAAATCAGGATATCTCATCCCCTTTGTTCACATAAAGTGGTCTGAAGGATTATATGATTCATATAACCTATCTTTATCGGAAACCCATGTCTTATTCCATGGATTACAGTATATTTTTATTCTTTTCCAGATATCCTGGCTAATTCAAAAACCGATACTATATGATATACACTAATCTCCATCATCAACATAGCCCAAAACAGTAGCATTGCAGAGACTTTCTTAGAATAGAATAAGGTTGTAGCTTTCATGGATGGATTTACCATCTCATCAATATGAACAATATTGTATCTACATAAGTTGATCTTATAATCCTTTAGCAATAAAAATAACAAGAAAATATCTTGATACTTTATATAATCAAAATCACCCTTTCTGAGACAGATTTGGTGCTGAATAAACTTATACAAGAATCTACTTTCTCAATCTTACTCAGCAGCTATTATTCTTATGGATTTAGATTTTCTAGTCAATATCTCCAGAGCATACTCATATGGAAAATATTCAATGGTTGGAGAAATATTACCAGTGTAATCCGCATATAATTTTTTATGTGGTACCCCCAAAAACCCATCCCATTACTTCGATGAAAAAGTTATATTTTTTCCTTTGATCGCTAAAGATAATCGCACTGCTTCTCCTCTATTCAATACAATACTCAAATTCATATAAAACTCATGCACTTTCCTTGGGTTGTAGAAGTTTTTATTATTACAGAACCAGCCTTTCCATCCATAGATCTCCAACACTTTTAAAAGCATAGACCTACTGGATAACAGCCATTCAGAACTTACTTCCTTTTCTATGGTGAGCACCCGAGTCTCCAATCTCGGGTTCACATACTATTGAGTTGTGCTGATTGATTCAACATGAGCATGATTCAGAGATGATGAGCATTCAGATTCATTTCCTTACTACTTTTTATTTTCCATTTGGATGTTCGAGAGGTTTGATAGGTTCCAAAGTTCAGGATTTAGATGTTGTGGAGTTAGGCAGGAGATGGAAGGTCAACAATTATTTAGAATAGAAATAGCTGTGGGTCATTAATTTTATCATGTAGGGTTAAAATAATAAATATAATATCTATTAATTAAAACAACTTAATTTTGATAAACACTAATAGTTTCACATAGACTGTATAACTCAATCTGTAGCAGAGATCGGTTTCACTGATGGGTTTCACTGATCTATTTCACTGACTGGTTTCACTGATCAGTTTTGCAGATCGGTTTCACTGATCAGTTTTAGTGATTAGTTTCGCTGATCTATTTCACTGATCAGTTTCACATATCAGTTTCACTAATCAGTTTCACTGATCGGTTTCGCATATCGGAATCATTGATCGGTTTCACTAATCGGTTTCACTGATCGGTTGCACTGCTCGGTTTCACTGATCGACCATACCTAACTCTTGTTTAATAAAATCAATCTATTTAGAGTATAAAGGAATGGTGATGATATCATCCAATAGATGTTCATAGTCAATAAATTCTAAATAAATATCACCTTTTTGATAATGATCTCCCAAAAAGTGATGTATGTCATCAATGTTCTTAGTCCTAGAGTGAGACACGAGATTCTTAGAGATATTAATTTCACAAGTGTTATCACAATTTATAGACACATGTCTAAATTGATATTGATAGTCCAATAAATTGTGTTTCATCCACAGAATCTTTGCACAACATCTTCCAACAACAATGTAATCTGCTTCAGCAGTAGACAAAGCCACATAGTTCCATTTCTTACTACAACAAGATAACAGGTACGTCCCCAATAGATGACATGTTCCAGATGTGCTCTTCCTCTATAATTTTTTTGATCAACTGGTTTTCTAGTTTCATCATCATCTATCATACAAGTGGCACTCATAAGTGTATCACTTACCTTATTAATATCCAAAACAAAAAATTTTAAAAGATCCTTTGTATATTTACTTTGATTTATAATAATACCATCATTATTTTAAAAAATATGAAATCCAAGAAATTAATTGAGTTCTCCCATTAAAATTATCTCAAATTAATTTTGCATAATATTTGATAAATCTGTAAATAAATTTTTGTAGATGATCCAAAGATAATATTATCAACAAAGATTTGTTCAATCAAAATACCTTTAGAAATTATTTTAATAAAAAATTTGGGATCATCAATTACTTTAGTGAAACGTTTAGAAATAAAGAAATTTTTAAGTCTATCATACCATGATCTTGGAGCCAATTTTATGCCATATAATGCTTTGGAATGTTTAAAAACGTGATATTAAAAATGGGGTTTTGTAAATCTAGGTGGTTGTTCAACAAAAAAATATTCAATTGTGAAACCATTTAGAAATGCACTTTTGACATCAATTTGATATAAATTGAGATTCATAGGAAATTCATAAGAATATAAGATCATAATGGATTCCAATCTAGCTAAAAGTGAAAAGTTTTCTTCATAGTCTATTCCATCTTCTTGATTGTAATTGTGTGAAACTAATCATGATTTTTTTCTAATGATGTTTCCAGATTCATCAATTTTATTCCTAAACAACCATTTAGTACCTATGGTCAAAGTGTCCTTAGTTATTTATACTAATTCCTAAACATTGTTTCTTTCAAATTGATTTAAATATTCTTGTATAGACATTACCCAAAATTCTTCATTAATTGCGTCGTTGATATTTGTAGTTTCTTGCCGTGAAAGTAAGGGTTGATGTTCAAAATGATTTCTCATAGAAGCTCTAGTTTGTGTTCCCCTATCCAGGTTGCGTACAACTACATTTAAATGAAGGTTTATTAGAATCCTAGTTGATCTAGTAATGGTAGGACTAGAAATTTTCAGTTCTTTTCTATGTTTGGGTCAACAAAAGAATATTTATATGTATTTCCAGATCATGTTGCCTTTAAATTAGGTCCTCTATCTTTACCATTAAGATTTATAATAGAAAAGTATTCTTTAGGATGTTCAATAGTAGGTTTAGGTTCATGTGGAGCAGTTTCATCAAATTTAACGTGAACAGATTCATCCATTCATTTGGTTATCTTATTAAAAGTTCAATAGGATTTTCTAGTAATTGAATATCCTAAAAATATTACATCATCACACTTCGATGAAAATTTATCCAGATTATCTTCAGTGTTCATAATAAAAACATTAAAACCAAAAACGTTGAAGTAAAAATGTTTAGGTTTCCTATTATTACAAAGCTCATAATGGATTTCCTTAAGATCAAGTATAATCACGACATTATTTATAATATAACAAGATGTATTGACAGCTTCAGCCCAAAAATAATATGGTAAATCATACCCATTTAGCATAGTTCTTTCAATTTAATGAAGGGTTCTATTTCTTCTTTCTACTACACCATTCTGTTGAGGTTCCTTAGGGGCAGAAAAGTTGTGATTATAGCCATTGTGTGAGAAGTAAGATTCAAACTCATGATTCTCAAAATCATGACCATGATCACTTTTCAAGGATTTAATATTACGTCATCTGTGGTTTTCTACAGACGTGGATTATTTAATAAAGTAAGAGCAAGATTAACTTTTGTAAGCTAGAAATTATACCCAAATATATCTAGAAGAGTCATCTACTAGAACATTAACATAGTGCTTCTCATTTAAACTAGAAGATCTATAAGGTACAAAAAAGTCCACGTGAACCAACTCATGACGATGAGAAGTTGAAACTACATTATTTTATTTACAAGAAACTTTTTGTTTCGTTTCCTTTTGATAGGGATTACAAACATTATCATCTGGGAATTCATGTTTAGGTCGGTCTCTAACTAAGTTATTCCTAGTTAGTTTTCTACGTGAATGTATATTTTAGTGTCATAATCTTCTTTTCCAAAGCCAAGATTCCTTATGATAAGTATTTAATGAGGTAATATTCTACATACCTATAGAATTCAAATCCACAACATATACACTTCTATTTCTTAAGGCAGAAACTTCTAAAACAATTTTAGAATTAAAAACACAACAAGAATCATTTTTACATTTAACATTAAAACCATCATCTCAAAACTGAGAAGTACCTAACAAGTTATATTTTAATCCATCTACAAATAAGAATTTATAAATTAAAATTGAATCTGTGTTACGAATTTGGCCTTGGCTGATGGTTTTCCCTTTGGAGTTATCACCAAAGGTTACATATCCTCTCTCAACCTTGATTATGCTTTTGAAGCATTAAATTTATCTTGTCATGTGTCTTGAATATACACTCTCCAAATACCATGTCTACCTTCATGAACTTCTCATGAATTTTTCCTAAAAACCAATTTTAGATAGAAAATCATTTTGGTTCCCATATTTTCTTTGGTCCAGGAATGTTATCAAGAAATAATTTTTGTACCCATATTTCCTTAATTGCTATCATATACTTAACAAAATGATGTGTTTTTATAGATAACCCATGTTTGATCTATAACAATGTGAATAGATAGTTTAGGCATATGAATTTTCAGAACTAGGAGTAGCAGAATTCTCTTCAGTTTTATGAATAAATTTATTCTTGGTAATATGTTTTTGTCCAGGATGATATCCAAAACCGGTAGTATAATCTGGTTCCACTTCTATTCCTAGAATTTGTGTAAGTGTTCCCTTTCCATTAGTAATTTTTTTAAATCATTCCTGATTTATTCATTAGAAAATTTCAGTTCATTATTCTCTTTGAGATGTTGAGAATTATTATCTTTTTCTACATAAAGTGTAGATTTAATAGTCCTAGCTTCTTTTATGGTTTTATAATTGTCCTTCAGCTCATTACAAGTACCTTCTAACATGTTACAGTATTAAAATAATTCTTTATTAGACATGTTTTCAGAATTATTATCATCACTAGAGTAATATAAATTTATAGCAAGAGTATCTAATATTACATCAGACTTGTTTTTCATTAATCACATGATAGATCATTGAGATTTTTCATCCTGAGTAGAATCAGAATCACTTGAACTTTCTTCTGAAACACTCCATGTTGCTTTTATATCGTTCTTGTATTTGTTATCCATATAGTCATATTTTTCTTGAACTATAATTTTGGACAGTCATCTTTGACATGACCTTCCCTTTTCCATTCATAGTAAACTATGTAATCACTCTTATCAGTCATTTTCCAATCTTTCATCCAATGACCTATGTCTTCATACTTTCCCCTATTTTTTGATTTTCTGAACAACATATTCTTTCTAAAGAAATTTCTTAAATAGTCTGGCTATCTTATCCATCTCAGTGTCACTATCTGATGGAGTTTATTCACAGCTTGAGCTATCAAATTCACTTTGAATTTTCTCTTTGTCCTTCTTTTTTGAAGATGAAGTATTGAAATCTACAGACTTCTTCCTCTGTTCGTCATCTTCTTCCTTGTTTACTTTCATGTCTTCCTCATACATCACTAACTTACCAATGAGTTCCTTAACAGGCAAAGCACTAAGGTCACAAGAATCTCTAATTCAAACTGATGTGTCTCTCCATATTTCTGGCAGGAATCTCAGTATTCTCATAAACTACTCCTTAGCTAGAAGAACCTTTCAATGTGAGCTCAATGTATTTACAATTTCTTTGATCCAGAGATTCATGTTAGAAATAGGCTAATCAGGCTCTATTTTAAAATTATCATACTTAATGGTGTAGGTATTAAATCTCATTACCTTAGAATTATATGTTCCCTCTTGTGAAATAAATAAACTATCCAATATTTCATAAGCAGTCATACAATAAGATGTTAGATTAAATTCTGCATCTCCTAAAGCACAATACTGAGCACTCATTTAATTATAATTGTTTTTGTAAGAAGATTTTGTAGGTTCATCCCATGTAGTTCTAACAGTTTCTAGAATCTTATACAGAGTATCTATGGAAGTTCAAATGTCAAATCCCATACATTCTAAATGAATTTTCATTTTTATTTTCCATTGGAAATAATTAATAGCATTAGAGAAAGGATTCCTATTGGTAGCTACACATTCGAATATTTTATCAATAATAAATAAATTTTAAAAGTATATATAAGGATATAAAAATTTTGAATTAATATAAATTTTGAGATCTTTGAGATACAACTGGAATCAATGTTGGAAACTTTTCACAAACAGAGTAGTTTTGAAAACATTTATTCATTATGATACCAAATGTCGGTCAAAGTGGATACTCAAGTGGGGGGAGGGGTGAATTGAGGACCAATAAAAATTTATGTTTAATTGATTTGAATTAAAATCTCCCAATTCATAAAACAAGTTACACTATAGTGAATTTATAAATATTGTAAATGTTCAATTAGTTTTTCAAAGATTGATTATTTCTCAGTTAACTTAATCTGATGATTAAATTAGCTTTTGAAACTAACATACTGGTTATCAATAAATAAAAACACTTTCTAGTTCAACTATCTATGTCACTTTAAAATAGATTTATATTTTAAGTACTTAGAAGTAGAATAATCAAAATAGTCTTAACAAAGGAAAAATGCACAGCAGTTTTAAAACATGAGGTTCAATCTCAAGGTGAGACATTGTTCTCTCAAATAGTTTATATAAACTATGATCCACATGTGGGATCATAGTTTTACAATAGTATTCATACTGTTCAGGTCCTCAGAACACTACCACAATTCTACATTGGTAAACAACAATAGAAGCACTCAGGCTGTCTCGGTCACACTTGACCTCTTCGACATTTCACAGTGGGATACAATAAGATGTAAAAAGATTGGTGTGAGGATTTAGTATCCTCCAGTTCAGCCCAAGAGTCAGTGTGTGTCTAATTAGATAGCTGCACACACACACAGCTTAAAATGTTAAAAAAGTTATACAACAGAGGAAATAAATGTATAATGAGTTTAGCATGCTCTGAGTTATTGTAGATGATCTCGGGACTCATTTGGATGTTTCAGACGTTATTTGAGTCCCTTATGGTGATCATAACACAAAACAGATTGTCGTTGTTCTTCCCAGCAACATTTATTCATCCATGTGCATATAGTGTTCCGTAAGGCACAAGAAACCGGTTTTAGTGTTTGTTCCAGTAAAATGATCTTCTTGAAGCTCTCTGGTTTTCACAAGTGTTCTTCAAGTTCTTTTTTTGATTAGTGGACCTTCACACACATGTACGATCTATTTCTTTCTTATGTGTCTTTTTCTGGGTATAATTGTATATGTATTTCAATGCAGATCGATCTTCCTTTTTATTCCATGAGATCTAACAAAGGGAATGATAACATTCTGACTGGTACGAGTTACTCTTCATTGATATCCAACAACCAACATTAATTAATAGTAGGTTCATTAAATTAATCAAGTATGATTGTTGGAATTAAATGAGAGTCAATAAAAATTCAAATAGTTTTCATGACTATCGGTGAGTCATGAGATCGTTAGGTCATTTAAATTTTCATCAGTATCAGTAGGTCATGTGATCAACATCGACTTCGTTAGTCCATTTGATCAGCATCAGTTTCGGTACGTCATTTGATTAGCATCGATTTTGGAATTTTATTTGATCAGCATCGGTATCAGTAAGTCATTTGAGCAACATCGGCATCGGTAGGTCATTTGATTAGCATCGACATCGGTAGGTCATTTGAATAACATCGACATCAGTAGGTCATTTGATCAGCATCAGTATTGGTAGGTCATTTGAATAGCATCGGTGTGACCGTTGTCATCGGTGAGACCTTTTTCATTGGTGCGAACATTTCTTATATCGGTGACTCGTCCATCAGTTTGTCACATTGGTGTCTCATTCCTTTAACTATCGATGACTCAGGAATATAACTAACAGTGAGTCAAAAACATGAAATTCTCAAAAAGTTTCTATTTAATCCAGAACACTTCCACGTCAATAATAAACCATAAATAATCATAGATAATCTTATGTAGACAAAGTTGAACATATATAAACATATTTAGAACATATTGAATAATTGACTAAATTGGCTTATTAAAAGAAAACAACAAGGATTTGTTATTATTACAATTACTAGCTCACAGAGGGTTCAACATGTATGTATATATATAGATATATTATAAATAATGTATAACAATTATTTCATATATGTTATATAAAATCACTAAACCCATCATTTATACATTCCATTTATTGTTCGAACAAATCACATCGCTTTGATGGGGCAGTACTCCACACATCCACAAACGATGTAATCATTTTTATAGAAAATAAAATGCCTGAAGGAATGATTTATATAATAATTATAGAATAATGAAGACATAAAAAATATTATATATTATATAAATATATTATTCCCCACATAATTACCAACCATGAGTAGTGTAAATGAAAAATTAATGACATCGTTTAGCGAGGCCATTCTCCACCATACACGAATATGATTTTCATTACACACATGAAGGAAGTGATTGAAGGTGTATTTTTAAACCTTATCCTAAAAATATATCATTATATTTTGGATATTGGTGTTATTATACGATTAAAAAATAATAATTTAGTTTGTGGATTAATAAATAAAATATAAATGAAGGTTGAAGTATTTTACCTCTTGTTTGGTTACTCTTTTTGGTTTTCAATAAAGGGACACCATTTATAGATTTCATAATAACGTGATGAATCTACTATGATAGTTGGTATGTGGGAGTAATATTTATGTATGGGTTGGTTGATCCAATGTGCTTCATATTTGGGATGAAATTGGAAGGTTGATTATATTTTTATTGTGGAGTGGAAGTGGAATTCCTGTCAATAGAAAAAGTAAACACTATTAGGGGTATCACATACCACGTGTTCATCCAAAATGGAAAATAATTAATTAATGTGGAATTATGGTTGATTAAAACCATAAAAATATAAGTTCATTTTTATAATTTGTTCCCTTAATTTCTAAGATTCCCACTTTTTTCATTGTGGGTTTTATTAGGGTAACTAGTTTTCTGACCTATGTAATTCATCCAATAGGACTAAATTAATGTGATAATTATTTAAAAATATATACAAGAATATTATAATATATGAAATATAGTTTATAAAAAAATCATTTTCGTGTAAAAAAATCATTTTAAAATGAAAACATGTGATGGACAAAAAAAAGAATTTTAACGCAAATTATGTTTTCAATTTTTAATTATTATTAAAACATAAATATGATCATTATAAATGATAAATTTTTCCATTAATAAACCATATTATAATATTATTAATTTTTAATAATCATTTTGAATAATATATGTTTCTTTAAAATGTTAACTCTTTTAATAAAATATCATTTAATATAAATTTAAATTAATGTCAATCATGGATTTTTTTACTTACATTATATTTAAAAATAATGAGACATATATGCAATTTAAATATTTTATGTTCACACGTGTTTTACATGATATATTCGTATAAAAAATTAACTATAATATTTCAATCAATTTACATAACTTTTAAAATGATTTTAATCAAATATTAATTAAATAATTATTGTATTTGACATTCCATTAAAAGATAATAAAAATAATTAATCTCTAAAAATTACATATTATTTTCTATGATGAAAAAAAATATTTACTTTTAAAAATAATTTATACATCTGAACAAATGTGGGTTTTTTCACAAATTCATTCCTTATTAACATTAATGTTTAAGAAGTTTTCTTTTTTGTATTTTTTTCTAACATAACTTATTATATTTGTCACATTCATGAATAAAATTCCCACAAAATTAAAATATTTTATATAATTGGTATATGGCTTAAATATGGACATATAGTTGTTTTTAGTCTAGTTTTGAGGTCATTGTTCCCCAAAATATTAAATTTTAACCACATAGTATAGTATTGCTTTCCTTAATAACTGTAATTAATTTTAATTAATTTTATAAGGACCCATCCTTAAACATTAGATAATATCGAATGAATAAAATAATTCACATTGAGCATCTTTTCAGGTTTAAAGTTTTAGAGAATTCAGAGATATCTATTACATCTCAAAAGATTACAATGTGGAAAATTCTAATAGGTTTCCTTTTTATTTATAAAATAAATAATCTTGAAAAAAAGAGTCATGTATAGTTCCATGTTTTATATTTCACGACTTTTCCTGGATCCCATCCTTGACCCTATTCATCATTAAGTCCTATAAAAACATTTCAAAACATGGGACGAGCATAAAAAACTCAGTAAAGGTTATAAAATATGAAAAAATCATTATTCCATAAATACATTCAAAAGATAAACTCTTTTACTTACCCCATGATAACATTAGACTTATGAATAACACCTAGCAATCACAAATCATGAAGGTCACTTTTGGAATCCATATCATACTTACAATTGCATCTACCACAACTACATAGACAGTCACATTGGAATTTCCATCACAGTATATTCCCTAAATCTCTTATGAGAAACATTCACGTTTACCTCTGTCACGTTACTCAATTCATTGGAGAGCAATATCATGCTCACTCAGCCGAGGATTACCAAGGAACCACCTGTATACATAAACAATGCCCAAGAACCATTAAATATTCATAAAACATAAAATAATCATAAAGGAATGATAACATTTCCACATTTTAATCACAATATATCATTTAAATATATTTACATAAAAAAATAAATTATCAAAATCATTTTCAATACCAAAATAAGTAAAAGTTTATGTGTTATTTATTTTTATTTTAAAAACATTATGGATTTTTATGGAATTTAATGATCAAATAATACTCGCGGAAGTGGAAAGGTCTTTATCACCGCATACGTTAAAAAGAAGAATTATTTATTTACTATATAGTAAAATTCTTCAGATAGAAGGATTCCATTCGAATGAAATGAAATTTCAAAGGTGATTATAAAGAGTATGAAACAAAATCGTGTAATAAAAAATTTACCTCAATGAAAGAAGAATGAGATGAAGTCTCTTACGAAGAAGTTATCCTTAGATTAAGGATAAATCAATTACATAATTTAGTGTAAAAAATATAAATAAACCAAATATAAGTGGATATTATGTGTATAATATTCAAAGGTTATTCACACATATTCGTAGAACAAATAAATAAATAAGTAAATGTTTAACCCAAATATTAAAATTGGGTTAAGAAGTTTTCTTACAGAAATTCGACAGCTTAATGACGATACATTAATATTCAAAAAATAAGATGATGAGAGATAAAAAGATATATCATCACTTGGACATGAAATTTTCATTAATAAAGATATATAAGAACACATCCTAACATATTACGATGTAAATTAAAAGACATAATAAAAAGATGTTTTTTAAAAGAGGAGGGTGAAAGGTTCCATTACCGATTTGGTAACAAACAAAACATACACCCCATTAAAGAATGATCACACAATGAATATTTAAATACCCATAGATTAATGTGTATTTCAAAAATAATACAATAATGGAATGTACATCCACCACAAAAAATTAAATTATTGCTAATACAGCATGAATCTCATGGGAATAAAAAGTGAGATGAAAAAAACATACCATGTTGTAATCAATCGAGTCGTATGACCAAATGTTAATAACCACCAAATGAATCACAGAATAACATGAATTTAAATATAATAATGATAATATATATAAAATGGAAGTAGAAAATAAACCACAAGCAATAAATAAGTGGTGAACAATGGAAATATCACCGAATTAAAAGTGAGAAAAGAAATCCCTTAACTCGTGTGCAAGTTGACTCGTATGTTCCATGTTCTTCCTGAATAATAAACATAAGTTAATATATACATGTTTTATAAAATTTTTAAGGTTTATTATTACTTTTATATAACTAATTACCTTGAAATAATAGTTTTTTAATTATTTGAGTTCATATCAGACATTTTGTCAATGTTCCGAATTTGAGTTAAAAATGAACTTGAAATAATTACAATTTGTCCATGTGGTCAAAACTCAATTATCTCGACAATGATATTAATTATTTAATATATAATTGAATTAAAACATAATTATACATAGGTATATTATAATTCTTTTATAATATCATATGATATATATGTTGCATAATTTCATTAACTCCATCTTTATACATTCCATGTATGTCATGAACGAATGATATCACAATGAGTTGGTGGTAGATCGCACTTCCTAAAATGATATTATCATGTTTACAAATATTGGATGGACTAAATTATTGTTTGTAAATAATATTTACATATGCATATAGAAAACCAAAACATAATATATATAATATATTAATAGAGTTCGATCATAGTGGCCACCATGATAGGTAGAAGAATATAATTGAACAATCATCGCATCACGGGGCGTTACTTTGTCATCCAGAAAAATAGTTTGTTATTCCCCCATTATATAGAGATTTGTGTAATTTTAGTTATAATAATTATCATAACAAAATCCTAGTATATTGAGGATACTAATGTTTTTATAAAATAAAGGAATAAAAACAGTATAGCGGGTTGGAGATGTAAAATAAAACAAAAGAACTTAAGATAAGACATTACCATTAAATCTGGTAACTCACTTTGGATTGAACCAAAAAGGTTACTTGAAGTGCTTTATTCCTATGTTAAGAATTATAGGATGAATAAGGGGAGATTTGGAGATTATTGGATCTGAGGTTATAAGATCCAAAGGCTTGATAAGTGTGATAAATGTGTAGGAAGTGAGGGGTTTTTATAAGGGAGAGGAGGGGCTCTTTATGAATGTTTGAATCAATTATTTTATTATAAACTCATATTTGATTTCAGAAGGCCAACTAATAATTAAATTCAAAGTTAAGATTACTCATGTTCTAAATAAAATCATCAAATAATAATGGGATAGGTTTTGGATGTTGTTTTAATATTTATAATCTTATTTATTTATATCATTTATTAATGGGGTAAATATTACATCATTATTATGTCATAAATATTTAATTAATTTGATGTCAAAAAATTATAAAAACCCATGATGTAGGAAATATTTTCATCTTTACATAAAATATTTACAGTTGAAAAGATAAATTATATAACCCCATCTAAAATTTTACTTACTAAAAGTTATTTGTTTATGTCATTTTTGTCTTTACTTTAAATTAATTAATATAAAGTTTCATTATTACTCCCATTTGGCTTTAGGGGGACCCAAATTTGACCCAAGGATTCACATGGTCAGCTATGTATCATCCAATAATATTATGACACACATTAGGGTAATGTAGTATTATTATGATATTATATTTTACACTTATTTACTAAATTTACCTTTTAATCTTGGTAAATAATAATATTTACTAGAGTAAATATTTAATATGTCTAAAAAAGTAACCTATTTACACAATTTGTACATATTGATTCCAAATATGGAATCAATTTTTCTAAATTCAAAACACAAAACTAGAAGAAGTTAATTTAAAATTAATTCCCGCTGTCAAAACAAAAGGCGTGTTTTTAAGAAATAATAACTATCAAAAGATTGATGCTTGCTTATGTCCAATTTCAAAGTGAAATTAATTCATATGTCCCACATTAGATTAACTAGTAAAAATAAATTCTAATTACACATTAGAACCAATTAAATAAATAATATAACCATATAAATGAATTAGATTAAAAAGCAGTTTTGAATAAAAATAAAGTAATTTTCACTATTCGTTAAAAAATTAACTTTATCAGAAAAATACCACAAATTTACACAAAGTAAATTTTGATGTCCCGAATATGAAGACGAATTTTTTTTTTCAAATAAAACATATGAAAATTTACAAAAATATATATAATGAGGGTTCACTATCAAAAGGACGTAAATTGACTTTTAATGAATATTATAGTATTTATGCTTAGATTCATTCACATTTTAAGCCTCTCAATTTTATTGGATAAATGTAAAAACATTTAAAAAATGTTTAATAATATTATAGTTAGTTATATTCAATCATTATAATACAATTCCTAGGTGTTAAAAACATTTTAAATTAATAATATTTTATTATTAGTGTGCAACGTATGATTTCAAAGAACCCAGTTGTTGCATATCAGGTATGCTATCGAACATAGAATCCAATTTAAAGTAAAATTAATATTTAATTCATATATATTAACAAATATTATAATTTATAACACTTTATTTACCTAGGATGTTACATCCTTCCCCACTTTTGTAAATAGCGTGCTCATAAATTTAAAATTGGGCTAAGAATGATCATGTAATGTCCCACATTGGAAAAAGAGTCAATAAAACTATCACTTCAAAATAATGGAAATGAAACAAAAATGTTATATGAGATAACATATAATAGGATTACATGTAGGAAAACATGGATATGGAAGGTAAAACAAACCATCAAGTTCTCATGGAGAGTGATAGAAAACATGATTTGGAGAAAGATAACCACATAAAAATCCCAAACATGTGATGTGTTAAGCGGTATATGATAACCCAAGAGGAAACGTAAACTGAAAATGTTTTTGTTCTATGTTCCTTTTCATAATTTAAGGAATTCATTTACTACATAGAATAATACCATAAGAAAATATACTTTATTTCAAGTAGTGTTTCATCCTTTACTAAATTTCTAATAAAAACAAATCTTTTCCCCAAACAAAGACTATTCAAAAAGACATGGTCACATAAAAAGCTCACGAATCAACTTCTATAAAATCACATCATCCCCAAATGAAGATCTATATATTTTCCTTGTCATTATACATCTACTAAAACCAAAATGGATAGTACGAGATCATATAATCCCCAAAAAAAATAATCCTTTATAAAAAAGTTCCAATGTTCAAGAAAGACCATTCAATACACAATTGTCCTTAAAATTATTCCTAATAATCCAAACGAAAATTGAAACTCCAAACTCAGAAGTATTTAATCACATATTCTTCCACATTAAATCTTATCATTTAACTCAAAAAACATAGACTACTCTTAATGTCTATTACTGAATCATAATTATCCTAATCACGTATTATTTATGATAGGTTAATCACTTCCATATATAACCCCAATATCTATATTTAAACAAAAAACAAATATTCTTCCAAAATAAAATTCCACCATTACTCCAAAAAATAAAATTCCATATTATTCTATTTTTTAATGCATATAGTGCTTCCCCAGAATATAGATCACCTTACTTTATCAATTAATCAACAAATCATTTTCATATATTAATGATATCCATTTAATAAATCATAAGATTCCAAAATAAACTTATTCATAATCCATAAAATCATTTAACAAAAAATAATAAGTCATTATAACTAGGGATATCCCATAGTCTAGTGGTAGGTGATAGATCCCAATTTCACTTTGGTTGTGGGTTCGATTCCCACAGTTTTGTCTGACGCAACGGGTTTTCACACGGTCGGCGTCTTTTACTTTTTGTAAAATTAAAAAATAACACTAACATGTTTTAACCTCAAAGGTTTTCTTATCCCATTCATATATATCCCAAATCAATATTATCTTCAAATCTTAATTATTTAAGTCCTATATATATTTTTATTTTTTTATTTCACCACCCTATGATAAATTAAAATGAACCCTAGAATAAAGAACACCATACCTTGACCATGGTGTCCACATGATTTAATAGTTATCTTGATCATAGAGGTAGAAGCTCCATACATTGTAACAATGATTTGGAGATCCTTCAAAATCATTTTCTTCCTTCATCCAAATACACCTTGTACAACGTGGGTCATATGGGTGTTCACAAAAAATGGTTTTGGAATATAATCATGCATGACATATAATTTCAAAACATCTGATAAAACAAAAAATCTATAAAATATTCAGACCGGATTTGAGTGGAAAATTTCAATAAATGGTTCATTTAAAATCCCATAAGCTTTTGCTGGGAGACTATATTGTAAATGACAATACAAATAGCTTATGTAATGGTCTCATTCTTTATCAACTTTTTCAAAATCATAATATTCCTCAAAATATTGATACAAGAAAAAATATTGAAACATTCCTGAATAATATTTAACTTTCATGAAAATTTGAGTATATTGTGAAAATATGGTTTTTTTAAATACAACCCATGATCCACAATGATAATGAGGTATAGTGGAGGTGTTTGATATATCAAACAACTGCTTGCAAGTGAGTTGTATACTATAAAATGTTTCAAAATCATCCAAACATGACTTTGCTATAATTATTGCAAGCAAGTCATCAGGAAGAGATAATAATTCTGTTTGATATCATTCTCCTTCCATTTGTAAATGACATTCTATGATCTGAAAAAGTTATTAAATAGGGAATTAACTGATATAATAGACATATGGACTAACCATGTGTCTATTGAAAACTCTTAATCCCTAATGTTGTATAAATTGACCTTTAATACCAACTATAAGGACATGTCCTTAATCAATAAATAATATGGAATTAAATGAATAATTAACATTGAGGATCTTTTCAGGTTTAAAGTTTTAGAGAATTAGGACATAACTATTACATCTCAAAAGATTAATAAGTAGACACTTCTACTCAGTCTCTTTTTTTCATAAAATAATAACACTTGTAAAAATGAGTCATGTCTAATTCTATGTTTTAGAGAGCCTATCTTTTCCTTGATACCATACATGACCCTATTCATATATAAGTCCTATAAATAACATTTCAAAACATGGGCTGAGCATAAAAAGCTCAGTAAGGGTTATAAAATAAGAATGAAATCATTAGTCCATAAATACATACAAAACATAATCTATTTTACTTACAAAATGAAAAAATAATATTTATGAATAGAGCATAGTAATCAAAAATCATAAAGGTAACTTATGGCATCCATATCATACTTATATTGCAGTTATCACAGCTACATAGGAAGTTATGATGGAATACCCATCACTGTATATTACCTAAATCATTCAAGAGATACATTCACGTTTACCCCCGTCTCATTACCCAATGCATCGAAGAGCTATCTCGGGATCACTTACCCTAGGGTTATCACAGAACCACCCGTATATGTGAACAATGCCCAAGAACCATAACACATTTATCACACATAAAATAAACATAAAGTAAAGATAACATTTCCACATTCTTATCACAATATATAATTTAAATATATTGACCTAAAAAAATCATTATCAAAACAATTTTCAATACCATAAAATATAAACCATTATATGCTATTTATTTTTCCTTTAATGACATTACATCGTGGTAAGGAATCCAAATATCAAATAATTTTCACGAAGGTGGAAAGGTCGTTGACACCACGTATGTTAAAAAGAAACATTTTCTTATTGTTCAGTAAAATGATTCTTAGAAAAATATTACCTTTGAGTGAAATTAAAATTCAAACGTGTTTATAAGGAGTATAAAATTAAATCATGTATTAAAAAAAATTATGCCTCAATGAAAGGAGATTGAGAAGAATTCCCTTACAATGAAGGTATCCTTAGATTAAGGATAAATCAATTACATATTTATGTGTGAAAATATAAATATAATCAATATAAGTGGATATTAAGTGTAAAACAATCTGAGGATATTCACCCATATTCATATCTCGACATAATCAAGAAGTATATGTTTAACCCAAAAATTGAAATTTGGTTATGAAGTTTTCTTAATGAAATTAGACAGCCTAATGAATCACATTAAAATTCAAAAAATAAGTTGCTGGGAGTGAAAATGATATCTCATGAATTTTATATAAAATTTTAATAAATAAGGATATAGAAGAAAATATCCCAATATAATAAGATGTAAATTAACAGACATAACAAAAAGATGTCTTTTAAAAAAAGAATGGTGAAAGGTTCTCCTACCGATTTTGTAACTTAACAAACATACACCCCATTAAAGAAATATCACACAATTAATATGTATATAGTCATGAATTAATGTATATTACAAAAATAATATAATCATGGGCAGTGCATCCACCACAAAAAATAGAAATATTGGCTAATATATCATGAATCTCGTGGGAATAAAAAGTGAGATGAAAACACCTTGCCATGTTGTAATAAATTGATTCGTATAAGAAAAAGTTAATAACAACAAAATTAATCACATAATACCTTGAATATAAATATAATAATGATAATATATATCAAATGGCTATACAAAATAAACCACAAGAAATAAATAATTGGTGAACAAGGTAAATATAACTAAATTAAAAGTGTGATAAGAAATCCCTTACCTCGTGTCCAACTTCACTCGTATGTTCCTTGTTATTCCTAAATAATAAACATATGTTAATTTATAATTTCTTAATAAAATTTTTAATTTTTATTATTAATTGTATATCACTTATTACCTATAAATTACTGTTAGTTAATTATTTGTGTTTGTTTCAGACATTTTGTCGATGTTCGGAATTTGAGTAACAAATGAACTTGTTATAATTACTATTTGTCCATGTGGTCAAAATTCCATTATCTCTAGAATGATATTAATGATTTAGATATCATATATATGATATATATCTATGATATATATATATATACATTTTATAATTTTACATCACATTTGGAGATAAGAAATGAAATGCACTGTTCATAGAGACGGTAAGCAGTACGTACACATTAACGGTACTTTCATTTCTATTTAATATTTAATTGAATGGAATCATAATGATACATAGGTATATTATAAAAAAAATATAATATAATATGATATATATGTTACATAATTTCCTTAGCTACATCTTTATATGTTCTATGTATGTCATGAACGAATGATATCACCTTGAGGGGGCGGTAGTCCGCACTTCCTCAAATGAAAATATCATGTTTACACATATTGGAAGGTATAAACGTGTTTTTTTAAATAAAAATTACAGAATAATATTTTAATAAAACATAATATATATCATATATAAATATAGTTCCATCATAATGGCCACCATTAGAGGCCGTAGGAGATAATTGAATAATCGTCGCTTCGTGGGGCGTTACTTTGTCCTACATAGAAAGTGTATGTTTTTCACCCATTAGATTGAGGTGTGTGTAATTGGTGTTCATATACATCTCATAACAACATCCTTGTATATTTAGGATAGTTATGTTTTTATAAAAAGATGTAATAAAAAGAGTTTAGGGGGTTGGAGAAGTAAAATAAAATAAAAGAACTTAAGAGAAGACGTTACCTTTAAATCGGGTAACTACCTTTGGTTTGAACCAAAAAAGTATCATCAAATGAATTATTCCTAAGTTAAGGAATATATAATGAATAAAGGGATATTGTGGGAATATTGGAAAAGAGTTTCTACAATCCAATGTCTTGAGAAGTGTGAGAAATTGGTCGGAAGTGAGGGCTTTTGATAAGGAAATGAACGGGCTCTTTAGGAAAGTTTGAAACACTTATTTTATTATAAACTCATCTTCAGTTTCAAAAGGTCAAATAATCGTTAAATAAAAATATAATATGACTAATGGTTGAAATATAATAATACAATAATAATTTTAAAGTTTTTGGATATTATTTTAATATTTAAAATATTATTTATTTAATCATTTTTAATGAGGTAAATATTGCATCATTATTGTGTCATTAATAATTTAATTTTTCGATGTCAAAAAATTATAAAATAAATTCCATGATGTTGTAAATCTTTTTATATTTCCATAAAATATTTATAGTCGATAATATAACTTATATAACCCCATGTAAAAATTTATTTACTAAAACATATTTGTTTTTTTCATTTTTGTCTTCACGTTAAATTAATTAATATAAGGTGTCATTATTACTCCCATGTGGCTCCATGGGATCCAAAATTAGACTCAAGGAAACCCATGGTTGGATATTTAACATACAATAGGATTATAAAAAATGTAAGGGTAATTTAATATTATTATAATATTATATTTTACACTTATTTACTAAATTTACCTTTTTAGCATAGTAAAGAAAATATTTACTGAAGTAAATATTTAAAATGATTACTAATAAAAGTTAAATTTTTACTCAATTGGGACCTACTGGTTCCAAATAAGGAATCTATTTTTCAAAATTCAGTATATATTAGTGGCAGAAATTAATTTATAATTAATTCCCACTGTCAAAATAAAAAGCGTGTTTTTAAGATATAATGACTATCAAAATATTGACAATTGTTTATGTCCAATTTCAAAGTGAATTTAATTATGATGTCCAACATTTTATTAACTGGTAAAACTAAATTCTAATTACACATTAGAACTAATTAAAATGATAATACTACCATATAAATAAAATAGATTAAAAGGCACTTTTGAATAAAAATACAATATTTTCACTGTTCATTAAAAAAGGAATATTATCAGAATAATACAACAAATTTACACAAAATAAATTTTGAAGGCCTAAGTCTAAAGAGGAATTTTATTTTGTTAAATAGAACATATAAAAATGAACAAATCTAGATTTAATGTGGGTTCACCATCAAAAGGAGGAAAATCGACTTTTAAAGAATAGTATAGTATTTATACTTAGATTCATTAACATTTTAATCCTATAACTTTTATTGGATAAAAGTAAAAATATTTAAAAAACATGTATAATCATATTTTAGCTATTTATATTAATTCCTTCAAATAAAATGGCAAGGTGTTAACTACCATTTAAAATAACAATATTTTATTATTTGTGTGCAACGTAAGATTTCAAAGAACCCCACTATTGCGTATCGGGTATGCTATCGAACATAGAATCCCCATTAAGGTTAAATTAGCATTTATATCAAAAATATTAATAAATATGAAAAGTTATTACTCTTTATTTAACTGGGATGTTACATCTGTCCCCACTTTTAAAAATTGTGTCACCATAATTTAAAAATTGGGCTCAGAATCATCATTCAAAGTCCTACATTAGAAAAACAGTCAATAAAAATATCACTTTAAAATAAATAAAAAGAAAGAAAATGGTTACCTAAGATGACATATACTAGGATTATATTTAGGATAACATGGATATAAATGAGAAAAAAACAATATGTTCAGATGGAGAGTGATAGAAAACATGATTTGAATAAATTTAACCACCAGAAAATTACAAACCTGTGATGTGTTAAGCAGTCTTTGATAACCTAGTAGGAAACTTAAACTGAAAATGTTTTTTTTAAGTTATATTTCATAATTTTCAAAATTCACTTAATACATAGAAAAATAACATAATATAATATACTTAACTTCAAGTAGAGTTTCATCCTTAAATAAGTTTCAACCAAAAATTAATATTTTCCCCAAAAAAATATTATTCAAAAAGACATTTTCACATTAAAAGCACACGAATCAAATTCTAAAGATTCAAATCATCCAAAAATAGAAACTATATATTTTCCTTGTCATTAGACATCATCTAAAACCAAAATGGATAGTATAAGATCATATAATCCCGAAACGGACAATCCTTTATAAAAAAGTACCCAAAGTTCAAGAAAGACCATTAAATACATAATTGTCCTTAAAATTCATCAAAATAATCCAAACTAAAATTAAAAACCAAAACATAGAATGATTTAATCCCATAGTATTCCACAGAAAATATTAACATTTAACTCAAAAAACATAGAATACTCTAAAATTCTCATACTAAAGTATAATTAAACAAATCACATATTCTCTATGATAGGTTAATTATTTCAATAAATAATCGAAATCACTATATGTACCCAATAAAAATAGATTTTCTTCCAAAATATAATTCCAACATTACTCCTTAAATGAAATCACATAGTATTCTGTTTTTCTTATGTATGCAGTGTTTCCTCAAAATATATAACTTCTTCCATTATCAATTAGTCACCAAATAATTTTCATATATTATGGATATCCATTTAATAAATCCTGTGTTCCGAAAATCGACTATGTATTGATCGATAAAATAATTTAACTAAAAAGAATAAGACATACGAACTAGATACTTCACGTACTCTAGTGTTACATGATAAATCCCAATATCACTTTGGTTGTGGGTTCGATTCCCGTAGCTTTGTCCAACGTGATGGGTCATCACACGGTCTGTGTGTTTTCCTTTCTATAAAATTAAAAAATAACCCTAACATTTTTTAACCTCAACGATTATCTAATCCCTTTCATTTTCATCCCAAATCAATATTATTTCCACATCTAAATTTCTGAAGTCTTATATATATATTGTTATTTTTTTAATTTCACCACCATATGATAAAATGAAACGATCCCCAGAATAAAGATCACCATACCTTGATAATGGTGTCCACTTGATTTCATTGTTATATTTTTCACGTAGGTATAAGGTCCACAGATTACAATAATTATTTAGCGATCCTTCAAAATCATTTGCTTCATTCATCCAAATACACATTGTAAAACTTGGGACATATGGGTGTTCACAGGAAAATAGATTTGGAAAATAATCATGTGTGAGATATAATTTCAAAACATTTGATAAACCATGATTCTTATAAATTAGTCGAACCGAATTTGAGTGGACAATTTAAATTAACAGTCTTTTTAAAATACCATATGTATAGGCTGAGATACTATATTGTAAAAAATATATAAATTGGTTGCACAAGGGTCTCCTTCTTCAGCACCTTTTTCAAAAACAAAATATGCCTCAAAATCTTGTTATAAGGTAAAATGTTAAAAAATTCCCAGATAATATTTACTTTTCTTGAAAATATGAGAATATTTTTAAAATTGGATTTTCTTAAATACAAACCACGATTCACAAGGATAACAAGGTATAGTAGAGGTGTTCCATATCTCAATCAACTTCTTTCAAGTGAGTTGTATGCCAGAAAATGTTTCACATTCATCTAACCATGACTTTGAAATAATTATTGCAAATAAGTCATTAGGAAGAGATATAAATGTCATTTGAGATCTTCCTCTGTCCATTTTTAACTGACTTTCTATAATCTGAAAATATTATAAAACCAGGATTTAACTGAAATAATAGATATAGGGACTAACCATTTGTCTAATGAAAACTCATAATCCCTAAAGATTTATAATCTAGCTAATGAAACCAAGTATAAGGATCCATCCTTAGAGATTACATAATATTGAATTAAAGAATAATTAACATTGAGGATCTTGTCAGGTTTAGAGTTTTAGAGAATTAGGGCATAACTATTACATCTCAAAAGATTACAAAGTAGACACTTATACTCTGTTTCTTTTTTTGATAAAATAAAAACTCTTGAAAAAAAAGAGCCAGGTATAGTTCCATATCTTAGAGAGCATGCCTTTTCCTTGATCCCATCCTTTACCCTATTCATCTTTAAGTCGTGTAAAAAACAATTCAAAACAAGGGATGATCATAAAATGATCAATAAGGGTTATAAAAATTGAATGAAATAATTATTCCATCAATACATAAAAAAAATAAACTCTTTCACATACCTCATGAAAACATATGTTTTATAAATAACACATATAATCACAAATCATAAAAGTTACTTGTGGAATACATATCATACTTACATTGTAGTTATCAAAGCTATATAGGGAGGTACGATGGAATACCCATCAAGTATATTCCCGAAATCTCTTAAGATAAACATTCATGTTTACCTCCATCACGTTACCCAATGAATTGGAGTGCTATCTCGGTCTCACCCACCCTAGGTATATCATTGAACCACCCGTATACGTAAACAATTCCTAAGAACCATAACATATTCATAACACATAAAATAAACATAATGAAAATATAACATTTCCACATTCAAATAACAATATATCATTTAATATATTGAAATAAAAAAATCAATTATCAAAACCATTTTCAATACCAAAATATGTAAAAGTGTATATGGTATTTATTTTCCTTTTAAAAACATTACAGCTTATTAAGGAAGCCAAAGAACAATTAATACTTGTGTTGGTGGAAAGGTTATCGTCACCACATATGTTAAAAAGAAACATTATTATTTTTTTATTTAGTAAAACACTTCATAGAAGAAGATTACATTTGAATGAAATAAAAATTCAAAGGTGTTTATAAATCCTATAAAAGAAAATCATGTAATAAATCAAAATATGATTCACTGATAGGAGATCGAGACGAATTCCCTTACAAAGAAGGTATCCTTAGATTAAGGATAAATCAATTACCTAATTATGTGTGAAAAATATAAATACACACAATATAAGTGGACATTAAGAGTAAAACTATCAGAGGTTATTCAAAAATTTTTTAAAACACGACATAATCAAGAAGTATATGTTTTACCCAAAAATTGAAATTGGGTTAATAATTTTTCTCAGAGAAATTCGATAGCCTAACGACGTCACATTTAATTTCAGAAAATATGTCTATGAAAGAGAAAATGATATCTCATCACTTGTACATAAAATTTACATCAATAAGTATATTGAAGAACACATCCCAACATAATAATATGTAAATTAAAAGACATAACAAAAAATAAGATTTTTAAAAAGAGGAGGGTTAAAGGTTCCCTTAACGATTTGGTAACATACGAAACATACACCCCATGAATTAAATATCACACAATGAATATGTAAATACACAGAATTTAATGTTTATTACATAAAGAATACAATTAGAGGAATTAAATTCACCACACAAAAGGATATAGTGGCTAATATAGCATGAATCTCACAGGAATAAAAAGTGAGAAGAAAACACCTTACTAAGTTGTAACCAATCAAGTCATTTGAGAAAAATTTATCAACCACGAAAAGAAAAACAAAATACCCTGAATATAAATAGATTAGTGATAATATATATCAAATGGAAGTAAAAAATACACCACATGTAATAAATAAGTGTTGAACAATGGAAATCTCACAAAAATAAAATTGAGATAAGAAATCCCTAACCTCGTGTCCAACTTGACTCGTATATTCTTTGTTCTTCCTAAATGAAAAACTTAAGTTAATTAATAATTGATTCATAACCTTTTAAATATTTATTGTTACTTTTATATCACTTATTATCTTGAAAAAACAGTTAGTTAATTATTTGAGTTCATATCGGACATTTTGTCGATGTTCGGAATTTTAGTTAAAAATAAACATGTTATAATTACAATTTTTCAATGTGGTCAAAACTCCATTATCTCTAGAATGATATTAATGATATAGATATCCTATATATCATATATATACAGTATATATATATATATATATAATAGTACATAACAGTTGGAGATAATAAATGAAATGCATCATTCATGGCGACGGTAAGTCTTATGTATGCATTAACGCTACTTTCATTTATATTTAATATTTAATGGAATGAAAATTTAATTATACATATGTATATTATAATTCCAGAATAAAATTATATGATATATATGTTACATAATTTCATTAATTCCTTCATTATAGGTTCCACATATGTCATGAACGAATGATATCACCATGAGGGGGAGGTAATCCGCACTTCCTCAAATAAATTATCGTGTTTACACATATTGGAAGACATAAAGGTATGTTTGTAAATAATAATTACAGAAGAATATAGAAAAAAACATAATATATATCATATATAAATACATTTAAATCATAATTTCCACCATGAGAGGTGGTACGAGATAATTGAATAATCTTCACTTCGTGAGCCTTTTCTTTTCCATCCACAGAAACAATATTTTCTTCACCCATTAAGTGGAGGGTTGTGTATGTTTTGTTCAAATAATTATCATAACAACATTATAGTATATTTAGGATACTGTTTTTTTATAAAATAATGGAATAAAATGAGTTTAGGGGGTTGGAGAAGTAAAACAAAACAAAAGAACTTAATAGAAGATGTTACCTTAAAATCGGGTAACTCCCTTTGGTTTGCTCCAGAAGTGTTTCATGAAGTGCTTTATGCCTATTTTAATCCTTCTAGGATGAAGAGAGAGATATTTGGAGCTTATATGATTAGATTTTGTATGAGACAAAGGCTTCATAAGTGTGTGAAATGTGTAGGAAGTGAGGGATTTTTATAAGGGAGAGGAGGGACACTTTAAGAAAGCATGAAACAATTATTTTTTTTATAAAGTCATATTCATTTTCAAAAGTCCATATAATCAATATTGTCAAATTTTATATGACTCATGGTCGAAATAAAATCATCCAATAAGAATTTGAAAGGTTATGGATATTTGTTTTGATTTTTATAATCATATATATTTAAATCATTTATTAATATGGTTAATATTACATCATTATTGTGTCATAAATAATTTAATTTATTTAATGTACAGAATTATAAAAAAAACAATAATGTAGGAAATATTTTTAGCATTCCATATAGTATTTATAGTCTAAAATATAACTTATATATCATCATGTAAATATTGATTTACTAAAAGATATTTTTTTATGTCATTTTTGTCTTTAATTTAAATTAATTAATATAATATGTCATTATTAGTCCCATGTGACTCCATGGGGTCCTCAATCCGACCCAAGGATTAACATGGTCAGATATGTATCATACATTAGGATTAGGATATATGTTATGGTAATTTAATATAATTATAATATTATATTTTACCCTTATTTACAATATTTAACTTTTAATCATGGTAAATAAAATATTTACTGAAGTAAATATTTAAAATGTCTAAAAATAAAATTTAAATATTTACACAATTTGGACCTAATGTCATATTTTTAATATCACACATGCACTACTTTTCTATAAAATATAAATATGTCATCAACAACATCCTATATAAGAAATATGAGGTCATCATTGATCCCAGAGTAGTGGATTTACAATTGGTATGACTTAACATTGGTCAAAACAGGTCATCTGTATAAAATATCACTGCGGTATAACCTTAAATAAAATAATTACATAAAAGTTATTTTATTCTGAAAATATAATATATCATAAATGGTAATGAAGATTGGAAATATGATACCATCATTGAATTTGTAATGGTCTGTTTTCCTTGTGTGGGGACTAAACTCGACAGGTGCCAGTCGAGGGTGGATGTTAGTTTTTGGATGTAAGAATCATTAAAATATATAATAAAAAAATATCTTATCGACATTAAATGTCTAGGAAGTGGATGTTTTTATTTCTAATAATCCAAGTTATTAGAATTCAGGATTATCTCCATAACTATATAATTCACCCGAGGCAATGAGAAGGAACATCCCTCCAATCAATGAACGCATATAGATCGAGGATCGATGACAACATGGAACCCTATTATTCATCAACGATGTATCCAAACTCGATGTAGGATATCAATATCATTGTGTTTTATTTTCCCCTTATTATAATAAAAAGATGAATGCAGAATAATCCATGAATATGTTGGTCTACAGTTCGAGAGTTATTGCAGGTTGGTTATTTTTAATTGGATTAAAGAGAATAGATCTTGATGATTATTATACTATAGGTTGTGTCATGATCCTGCTGACATGAAATGATAAATTCCAAAAGAACAAGGCCAGGATCTATTCTATGGGTGTTTGTGTTCTTTAACTCTCCCATAAATCTATCCAGTTCTTCATGCATTCTTCACCCTTTGTAACCCAATGTGAAAAATCAATCACCGTGCCCATGATACCTTACATAATAATCATAAACCAGTGGAAGTCATCCCCAATTCGTGGCTTGGTGGTGGTCTAGGTTCTGGTAGGGTATAAAATCATGGTTTAGTGGGGATACACCGGCGTAGAACCCTGTTGCGGTACAAGCTGTGTGTGGTGGGTGAGATCTAGTGGAGGAGGCTGTGGGTAGCTAATAGATGCCACTGTTGGTGGTCGTGGTGATATCTATGGTGGGACATGGGTCATATGATGCATTGTAGAAGGAATCTATGGCAGCTCGAACGTGAGACCAGGGGTCGGGCCATGGTTCTATTATCATTGAACGTGGAAGCTTCATTGACTAGGGGTACACACCCAAGTTGTGTGCTGAAGAGTCGGCCCTCAAGTGGCACACATAGATGGATGAACTGCGCTGCTCCGATTAACTAGTGGGATGGGCCTATTCAGGATACCCAGAACTACTTATATTGGTTGGTTTGGTTGAACTAGTTCAGGTCGATTTTGTTAGACCTGGTCGGGACGGACCCATACCTAGGCTGAACCCTTTTTACTAAATTTTCCATATCTTCCAAAACATGGGTATGTTTAACAAGTCATTTGTTTTATTGGAACCTTTATGATGATATTGTCAATTTTAGATACTCTAGTTGAGTTTTAATGGATCATGGAATATATCCTAATGGGTTGAGGAGTATGTTCTCAGAAAATAAGCACGCTAAAAGCAGAATATTGCAACCAACTATCACTATGTAATCTTGGAGACTAAATGACTTTGGAACTGTTTCACCCATTGACGCTCTATGAAAAAATGAGGTTATTTTCTCCATATATGATTCATGTACCATTAATTCCATGTTTTCCATAGATTATTCATGATCCATCAATTCTCTTTTCACAATCGACGTCTCGGAACCCATTACCACTCCGAGTGCCATTGACTCTTTATGCGCCACTAGCACTCCATTAACCATCAATGCTCCTTGCACCATCGACGATCTATGTTCCCTTGATGATCCATGAACCATTGACATTGCATTCATGGATAACCCTTTTATTTTCATACTGAATCTAATTTATGTTTACTATAATTGGAAATAATTTTCCTCATAATTTATAAATGTACTTATTTGGGATGATCGTATTGACTATAAATAGTTTGTTTTCTTTGTAGTGTACTTCATGTGTTTCCTTTGTGGTGTACTTCATGATTTTCTTTAATAGTGAACATCATGAGTTTCCTTGTTTTATACTTAATAAATTTCATAGTGGTTCTAAATTTCTGTTTTTTGGTCCCTACTATGTATTTTCTTACTCACACCTGCACGTTCTATGTATCACCCCAAGCTTCTACGATACGTTTCCCTTCGAATAATGCGATAGCGTGTGTTGTACGCAACCTCGAGTTCTAACACACACCACAACTAATTAAACTAGCTGTTGTGAATAGTAATACCAACTTTTTGAAATCATATATATTCTATATTTCAAAATGGACTTCATTTTTGGATTCGGAATATCAAAATTAGCCTAGGGTGAAATTTTGGTACATTTCGGATAACTTTCATATTTTGATGAATAGTGAAAATTACTAAATTTTAATTAAAAACAACTTTTTTAATCAAAATAATTAATAGTGATAAATTGTGAATTTGAGTGGTTTTAAAGTATATTTAGAATATATTTTTACCATTTAATATAATCTTGGTCATTGGACATAATTTTACAATTAAACCGAACATAAACAAGTGTCAATCTTTTGATAGTTATTATCTCTTAAAAACACGCTTTTTGTTTTGACAGCGGGAATTAATTTTAAATTAATTTCTGCCACTTATGTGTTTTGAATTTAGAAAAATGGATTCCATATTTGGAATCAGGATGTTCAAATTGTGTAAATAGGTAACTTTTATTTTTAGACATTTTGAATAATTACTGCGGTAAATATTTTATTTACCATGGTTAAGGGTAAATCCGGTAAATAAGGGTTAAACAAAATAATATTATAATAATACTAAATTACCCTAAAACGTGTCTCAACCCTATTGGTTGATACATGGTCGACCATGGGCATCTTTGGGTCTATTTTGGGACCCCATGGATCCACTTGTAAGTGATAATGACACATTATATTAATAAAGTTAAAATAAAAATAAAAATGGCATAAGCTTACATCTTTTAGAAGAACAATTTTTACATAGGGTTATACATTTTGGATTTTAGATTATAAATATTCATTAGAAATCTAAAAAGATTTCGTACATAATGATATTTTATTTATAATTTTTAGACATTATATAATTTATGTTATTTATGACACAATGATGATGCAGTAATTACTAAAATAGTGAAAAATAAAAATAATTGATCTTATAAATACCCAAATAATTATAATATGAAACTTTTAATGAATTAAACTAATTTTCTATGATAATATGATATATTAGGATTGATTTAATTGACTTTTTTCGAAGTAATCAATCTGTTAGGAGTTTCAAAAAAATCAACTATTGAATAGTGTCAAAATTGACATAAAAGAGTTCTTAAAACAAATATTATATTATTAATTGATATTAAATTCCTAAAAATCTAAGGTTCGGCCAAGAGACTTATATTATGATAGGTTCCTCATTAATGGACCACTTGGGGGTCGCTTGGATGTATATAGTAAGTTTATTAACCATATTATATAAAAATACAAAGAGACATTGTAAAAGTGAAACTAATTAACTTAGAGTTAATACTTAAAGATAAGGTTAATATAAGTACCCAAACCTGTCTAAATTCTATTGGATGAGTTGTTTTCGACCTATCCCCACCTCATCCTTTGAATAGTCAACTTTGGAGCCTTTGTAAACCGAATATGAATTTATTATAAATTAATATTTCTAACTTTTCCAAAGGTGCCCCTCACCCCTCTTATAAAAGGGAACTCCTCCTTCTCATTTCTTCACACCTTCAAAACCTTTTGGTTCGGCCAAACTCTGCCCAAATACTCTCCCAACATCCCTCACTACAATCTAGAGGCCTTAGTTTGATCAGAAAGCCAACCTAAGGAGCCCTTTTGATCAAATCAAAAGGAAGAACCCGAAGAAGAGGTAATGATTTCACCACCCTTTTCTAAGTTCATTTCTTCTTCCACTTCTTCTTCCTTTGTTCTTACCATTCTGAAATAATAACTCCAGTATCTCACATATACTGTGATGTTATTATAAATATGGTACAATCATATTCAGTATTCTATCCACCCTTTGAATAACATGTCACCATACGTGCGTACGTACAGCTTACCGTCTCCACGTCGTGGTGTAATTGTTATTCAATATAATATTATTTGGATGGGTATAATAATGATGTGTAACTCATGTAAATAATAAATATAACATGTTAATGATTCTGTATATATGATATACCATCCATTTATATATTATTTTAATATCAAAAGAATGATATTGTCGCTCGTGCGTACGTACGGACTACCGTCTCCACGAACGCGATGAGATTCATTCTCCATCGTATCCATTCAAGTATAATTATCATTTGATGATTTAAAAATGATGTTTAAGGACTGTATATCATTCTGGATATGAATAAGATACAACAACCATGGCTTATGTAACAAAACATATAAAAGAAAATGAGTAAGTTAACTCCCGAAACGACGATAATTCTAAGATATTATTAACAAATCAATGTTAAAAGATCATATATGATATCATATTAATATATATGATTCATGTATAATTTAATAACAACTATTTTACCATTATACAGGAGGTTAACCTACCCCAACCAAGGAAAAGTACAAGGTAAGGGTTATTTCACAATCTCTTCATTATCCGAGGTTGTTTATACATAATAATCTACTGGGATATCTTTATCATCCACATCCATGTTTCTTAAAAATGTATTTCAAAACATTTTTTTATGGGTTAAAGTCATTTATACCCTTGTTTGACTTTTTATAAGAGGTTTATAAAGGAATCTTTCCGTCGTTTTCAAAACAAGGTCCTTTTTAACCTTTTCGACTGAATTGAGGTAAGAATGTTTTTTTTAACTTATACGGCGGGTGCGGTTATTTTCCGCCGTTATAAAATCTTCGAAGCTTTCCATACAAGCTTATGAGAATATTTTCATAGAAAATGTTTTATTTTATATGGATCTTAAATGATTTCAAAATAAAAGGAGATACTTCTTTAAAAAGAATTTTGATTTCATCTATGTCAACATCCTTTGATGGATTTTAAGATTATTTGAAGTTGATTTATTATGATACAAAACTTCTATATTGTATTGAAGGTTTTGTGATATGTTTGACTGTGGATGTGCTATTTTTATACCATTCATAGTTTATTGTGAAAGTATTGACATTTCGTATGCTAGTTTTAATACGAATGTTTATGTTATGTTTAAACCTTTTCATATGGGAATGCATTGGACTTAATAAGTGACGGGTGGAGCCCGCTATAGCTCCTCGATGCATCGGTAGGTCTCATGAGACAAACTAGTGTCTTGGCACAAGGCCTTGACAAAATCTTATTTGTAGTCTTGGCACGAGGCCTTGGCTATGTGGTTATGATAGTCTGGCATTATGCATTCCAACATTATGAAAGTGGTTATTGATATTGCATGTGATTATTCGATTAGTAGAATATCCATGTGAACAAGTAAATGGCATCATTTCATTTTACTTTTGCCATACTATGTTGAAGTTCAATTTTAAAAGGATTTTGTTTTAGTAATTCATTGCCTTAAATGTTTATGCTTATTTTGAATGTTCCGCTATATTGTTATCCTTACTGGGCATTTGAGCTCACCCCTTTTCTATGTTTTATTTTTCCCAGGTAGTGAAGAAGTAATTTATGAATGACTTGCAGGGATATTATGAGGGGTTAATAGTGTTGATATGAAGACTTTGTTGTTGTAGTAGTTTTTCACTTTGAAATGTAATGTAAAACTTTATGATTATATCTAGTGTTTCCAAGGCTACTAAACCAATCGGTCTTTCGAGATTTGATCTTTCTTGTGATCATGCCAATGTTATGTAATTATTGCACCGACTCTGGGTAGCTGGGGTCGGGGCGTTACAGTTGGTATCAGAGGAAGTTTAGTACAAACCTTGGAAGCTAGATTTAGATAAACTCTGATTAGAGCACGTATACCTAAGATGAACTTTGAGGATTAGTATAGAAGAACTTCCTAGAATTTTGGTATTGTAGAGATTTTGTGAGTTTTCCGACCAATACATCCCTGTCTGGATACGAGTAGGTAGAGGCGGCTCTGGCACAGATGTACCTAGGGGTAAAACCCGAAAACACCGCTTTGAGCTAGACTCGAACGGGAACTGGTGCACGACAACGGGCCTTGCGGCACTCTTGGTTACGACACTCCCGGGGGATATGCTTAGGATAACTCTCATTATCTTTACAAATCATTATGAAGGGTTTATGAGTATATACTTCCTCAAAGAAAAACATTTTTATGATTATGGATTATATCCATAAATAGTTCAATTTATGTTAAGTGTTTTATAAGTATGGGATTATGTATTTTGATTCATAAACTGATCTAGTTTATGCCATTGTTTAGAAATGGCGCCTAGTGGAAGAAATGGAAACCGTATCAATACGCGCACTCCATGTAGGGATTGCCCTCCTGCTCAAGATAATTATAGTGGGGCTGGTGATGCAACTGGTGCCGATCAGCTAATCACCATACTGGGACAACTTACTCAGGTTATGAATAATAACCTTACCCGTATGGAGCACCCTGATCCGCAGCGTGGAGGATCAATGTTAGATCGATTCATGAGACAACAACCACCAACGTTCAATGGGAGTACAAATCCCTTAGTAGCTGAGCAATGGATATTTTCCCTAGAGAAAATATTTCAGGCTTTGGGGAGTAGCGAAAGGGAAAAAGTTATCATGGCAGTTTACCGCCTCACTGGAGATGTTGATCAATGGTGGTCATTGATTCAAAACATGATGGAAGATGATGAAGTATCAAACATGGAATGGAGGGAGTTCAAAGATCTGTTTTTAGAAAAATACTTTCCTCGCGACCATCGAGCAGATATGGAAAGGCAATTTCCGAGTCTGAGACAAAAGGAGGACGAGAATGTCACAAAGTATGAGGCTAACTTTACAAGGTTAGCGAGGTACGCTGGTGATTATATTCGCAACCCAAGAAGTAAGATTTATCGTTTCTTTGATGGTTTAAAACCATTTCTCCGTCGAGCATTAGTCTCACAATCCTTTTCATCGTACGAAGACATTGTCTCATGTGCTATCAAGACCGAAAAAGAATTCTCTAAGTCTTATGACTTTAAAGCGAAGCAAGAGAAGAAGAGACCTGCTGATCAATCTGGGAATGGAAATAAGGGGAAGAAGGGAAAGGTTGAATATCCATCTTGTGGTAAGTGCGGGAAGAAACACCCCGGTGCTTGCCTGAAGGGAATGGGAGTCTGTTACAAGTGTGGTGAAAAAGGCCACCAAGCTCATGATTGCAAGGAGAAGAAGGAAGCTACCAACGTTCAGTGCTACAATTGCAGGGAGATGGGGCATTATGCAAATGCATGTCCTAAGCGTCAGGAGAACTTACCTCAGAAAAGGCCAAGGGATCAAGGCCAGGCTTATTCTATCACTACTGCTGAGGTAGAAGCTCCGAAAGACGTGGTGGCAGGTAATTTAATGGTTTCCTAAAGTTTAGCAAATGCATTATTTTATTCTGGATCATCGCATTGTTTCATATCTTCCCAGTTTGCTAAGAAAATTAGATATTTCCAATTTGATTTAATAAGGGAGTTGTCAGTTAAAACTCCTAAGGGAAGTATCGTTGCAACAAAGTTTTGTGAATCAGTCCCCATTAGAGCACATAAATTTTCTTTATCTGCTGATTTCATCGTCATACCTATGATTGAGTTTGATATAATCCTCGGTATGGACTGGCTTTCGGACTATGATGCGAAGATTTATTGTAAGAAGAAAGAGGTTACGATTCTTGATGATAATGATAAGGAGCACCTTATTTTTAGAGCAGAATCGTCACCACCTAATTCTTATTTAGATCCACCCCCAGTAGCTCAACTTAATTCAATTATTGGGGAGGAAGAGAATGAAGTAACTATCGGTGAGGAAAGGAATGTTCAAATAGAGGATGTACCTGTTGTGAAAGAATTTGTAGATGTATTTCCGGAAGATTTACCTGGACATCCTCCAGAACGAGAAGTAGAGTTTTCCATTGATTTGATTCCTGGATCAAGGCCTATATCGAAGACCCCTTATAGAATGGCTACTGTAGAGTTAGTCGAACTAAAGAAACAACTAGAGGAATTGAGTAATAAGGGATTTATTCGCCCTAGTGTTTCTCCATGGGGAGCCCCTGTTCTTTTTGTTAAAAAGAAAGATGGATCTATGAGGTTATGTATCGACTACAGAGAGATCAATGCTATAACGATAAAGAACAAGTATCCCCTACCTCGTATTGATGATTTATTTGACCAACTGCATGGAGCTCAATACTTTTCAAAGATTGACCTTCGATCTGGATACCATCAGTTGTGTGTAAAGAAGGAAGACATTCCGAAAACAGCAGTTCGAACCAGGTACGGGCATTACGAGTTTACTGTAATGCCGTTTGGATTGACTAATGCACCCTCTGTATTCATGGATCTAATGAATAGAGTTTTCAAGGAGTATCTCGATGAATTTGTGGTGGTATTTATTGATGATATCTTGGTATACTCCAAAACCTACGAAGATCATGAAAATCACTTGCGCATTATCTTGAAGACTCTGAGGAGGCATGAATTATATGGGAAGTTTAGCAAGTGTGAATTCTGGCTTCAAGAGATTTCTTTTCTTGGCCATATTGTCTCTAAAGATGGAATCTCTGTTGATCCTTCTAAGACCAAAGCAATCCAAGAATGGCCAGCACCTACGAGTATAACTGAGGTACGTAGTTTTATTGGTTTGGCAGGTTATTATCGACGTTTCGTCCAGAATTTTGCCCGATTGGATAACCCATTAACGAAGCTCACACGTAAAGGGGTTAAATTTGTTTGGACAAAAGAGTGTGAAGAATGTTTCGAAGAACTGAAGAGAAGATTAGTCAATGCTCCTATATTGACTCTACCATCGGGGAATGATGGGTTCATTATTTATAGTGATGCATCGAAGAAAGGACTTGGCTGTGTCCTTATGCAGAATGATAGAGTTATTGCCTATGCATCACGACAGTTGAAAATTCATGAACAAAACTATCCTACTCATGATCTTGAGTTAGCAGCTGTGATCTTTACTTTGAAGATATGGAGGCACTACCTCTATGGTGAAAAATGTGAGATTTATACTGATCACAAGAGTTTGAAGTATATTTTCTCACAAAAAGAACTCAACATGAGGCAAAGGAGATGGCTTTAATTACTCAAGGATTATGATTGCACGATACACTACCACCCAGGGAAGGCAAACAAGGTGGCAGATGCTTTGAGTAGAAAAGACCATGGAGTTTTGAACAATATGAGAATTGAAAGGGATCCAATTTTCATGGAGCTAGTGAAGATGGACATGAGAATAACCAGGGAAGGTGAAACATCAATGCTTTTTCAAATGGTTGCCAAACCATCTTTACTAGAAAGGATTAAGAATTCTCAGACTGATGATGAAGAATTCCAAAAGAAGATTAAAGCTGTGAATGATGGGAGATTGAGAGACTTTGCGTATGAAGGTGGAATTTTGAAATTCGGGAAGAGACTTTGTGTTCCCAATATACCTGATCTAAAAAGGGAATTGCTGGATGATGCTCATAGTTCCAATTTCTCTATACACCCTGGGAGCACCAAAATGTATAGAGATTTGAAGGAACATTTTTGGTGGGACAACATGAAGAGGGAGATTGCTGATTTTGTGTCAAGGTGTATGGTTTGTCAACAAGTGAAAGCTGGAAGGCAACAGCCTGGAGGAGTCATGCAACCTCTTCCCATACCGGAGTGGAAATGGGACAATGTTACGATGGACTTTGTCATGGGGCTACCAAAGACTCCTAGAAGGAATGATGCAATATGGGTGATTGTTGATCGTCTTACCAAGTCAGCACATTTTCTTGCTATAAGAGAAGATCTACCCCTGGAACGTCTAGCAAGACTATATATTAATGAAGTTGTGAGACTTCATGGAGTACCCCTATCGATTGTTTCTGATCGTGATCCCCGTTTTACTTCATGATTTTGGAAAAGTCTTCAGAAATCCCTGGATACTGAACTTCATTTGAGCACTGCTTACCACCCTCAGACAGACGGACAATCAGAACAGACTATTCAGACCTTAGAAGACATGTTGAGATCTTGCTCACTTGACTTTCAGGGTATGTGGGATCAATATTTACCACTAGTAGAATTTTCCTATAACAATAGCTTCCATTCGAGTATTCAGATGGCACCATATGAAGCGTTATATGGAAAGAGATGTCGTACACCAACCTGTTGGGATGACGTTGGTGAAAGAAAACTTGTAGGCCCAGAACTGGTGGAGGAAACGGTGGAAAAGGTGAAGGTAATCCAAAATCACATTAAAGCAGCTCAAAGTAGGCAGAAGAGCTATGCCGATAATCGAAGGAAGGATTTGGAATTTCAAGTCGGTGATCATGTTTTCCTAAAGGTATCTCCGTGGAAGGGAGTCATACGCTTTGGTAAGAAAGGTAAATTGAGTCCCAGGTACATCGGACCTTTCGAAATTCTAGAACGAATTGGGGCTGTAGCTTACCGATTGGCAATGCCGCCAAGTCTCTCCAAAGTTCACGATGTGTTCCACGTATCTCTGTTGAGGAAATACATGCCTGACCCAACGCATGTACTCACCTATGAAGATTTAGAACTGGAACCCGATCTGTCTTATTGCGAAGAGCCCATCAAGATTCTTGATACGAGAGAACAAGTGCTGAGAAACCGGACGACGCGTCTGGTAAAAGTTTTGTGGAGAAATCATAAGATGGAAGAGGCAACGTGGGAACCCGAGGAACTTATGATGAAGAACCACCCGAGTCTTTCTATGCAGTAATACCCTAGAAATTGCGAGGACGCAATTATTTGAAGGAGGGGAGAATGTAACACCCCAAGCTTCTACGGTACGTTTCCCTTCGAATAATGCGATAGCGTGTGTTGTACGCAACCTCGAGTTCTAACACACACCACAACTAATTAAACTAGCTGTTGTGAATAGTAATACCAACTTTTTGAAATCATATATATTCTATATTTCAAAATGGACTTCATTTTTGGATTCGGAATATCAAAATTAGCCTAGGGTGAAATTTTGGTACATTTCGGATAACTTTCATATTTTGATGAATAGTGAAAATTACTAAATTTTAATTAAAAACAACTTTTTTAATCAAAATAATTAATAGTGATAAATTGTGAATTTGAGTGGTTTTAAAGTATATTTAGAATATATTTTTACCATTTAATATAATCTTGGTCATTGGACATAATTTTACAATTAAACCGAACATAAACAAGTGTCAATCTTTTGATAGTTATTATCTCTTAAAAACACGCTTTTTGTTTTGACAGCGGGAATTAATTTTAAATTAATTTCTGCCACTTCTGTGTTTTGAATTTAGAAAAATGGATTCCATATTTGGAATCAGGATGTTCAAATTGTGTAAATAGGTAACTTTTATTTTTAGACATTTTGAATAATTACTGCGGTAAATATTTTATTTACCATGGTTAAGGGTAAATCCGGTAAATAAGGGTTAAAAACAATAATATTATAATAATACTAAATTACCCTAAAACGTGTCTCAACCCTATTGGTTGATACATGGTCGACCATGGGCATCTTTGGGTCTATTTTGGGACCCCATGGATCCACTTGTAAGTGATAATGACACATTATATTAATAAAGTTAAAATAAAAATAAAAATGGCATAAGCTTACATCTTTTAGAAGAACAATTTTTACATAGGGTTATACATTTTGGATTTTCGATTATAAATATTCATTAGAAAGATAAAAAGATTTCGTACATAATGATATTTTATTTATAATTTTTAGACATTATATAATTTATTTTATTTATGACACAATGATGATGCAGTAATTACTAAAATAGTGAAAAATAAAAATAATTGATCTTATAAATACCCAAATAATTATAATATGAAACTTTTAATGAATTAAACTAATTTTCTATGATAATATGATATATTAGGATTGATTTAATTGACTTTTTTCGAAGTAATCAATCTGTTAGGAGTTTCAAAAAAATCAACTATTGAATAGTGTCAAAATTGACATAAAAGAGTTCTTAAAACAAATATTATATTATTAATTGATATTAAATTCCTAAAAATCTAAGGTTCGGCCAAGAGACTTATATTATGATAGGTTCCTCATTAATGGACCACTTGGGGGTCGATTGGATGTATATAGTAAGTTTATTAACCATATTATATAAAAATACAAAGAGACATTGTAAAAGTGAAACTAATTAACTTAGAGTTAATACTTAAAGATAAGGTTAATATAAGTACCCAAACCTGTCTAAATTCTATTGGATGAGTTGTTTTCGACCTATACCCACCTCATCCATTGAATAGTCAACTTTGGAGCCTTTGTAAACCGAATATGAATTTATTATAAATTAATATTTCTAACTTTTCCAAAGGTGCCCCTCACCCCTCTAATAAAAGGGAACTCCTCCTTCTCATTTCTTCACACCTTCAAAGCCTTTTGGTTCGGCCAAACTCTGCCCAAATACTCTCCCAACATCCCTCACTACAATCTAGAGGCCTTATTTTGATCAGAAAGCCAACCTAAGGAGCCCTTTTGATCAAATCAAAAGGAAGAACCCGAAGAAGAGGTAATGATTTCACCACCCTTTTCTAAGTTCATTTCTTCTTCCACTTCTTTTTCCTTTGTTCTTACCATTCTGAAATAATAACTCCAGTATCTCACATATACTGTGATGTTATTATAAATATGGTACAATCATATTCAGTATTCTATCCACCCTTTGAATAACATGTCACCATACGTGCGTACGTACGGCTTACCGTCTCCACGTCGTGGTGTAATTGTTATTCAATATAATATTATTTGGATGGGTATAATAATGATGTGTAACTCATGTAAATAATAAATATAACATGTTAATGATTCTGTATATATGATATAACATCCATTTATATATTATTTTAATATCAAAAGAATGATATTGTCGCTCGTGCGTACGTACGGACTACCGTCTCCACGAACGCGATGAGATTCATTCTCCATCGTATCCATTCAAGTATAATTATCATTTGATGATTTAAAAATGATGTTTAAGGACTGTATATCATTCTGGATATGAATAAGATACAACAACCATGGCTTATGTAACAAAAAATATAAAAGAAAATGAGTAAGTTAACTCCCGAAACGACGATAATTCTAAGATATTATTAACAAATCAATGTTAAAAGATCATATATGATATCATATTAATATATATGATTCTTGTATAATTTAATAACAACTATTTCACCATTATACAGGAGGTTAACCTACCCCAACCAAGGAAAAGTACAAGGTAAGGGTTATTTCACAATCTCTTCATTATCCGAGGTTGTTTATACGTAATAATCTACTGGGATATCTTTATCATCCACATCCATGTTTCTTAAAAATGTATTTCAAAACATTTTTTTATGGGTTAAAGTCATTTATACCCTTGTTTGACTTTTTATAAGAGGTTTATAAAGGAATCTTTCCGTCGTTTTCAAAACAAGGTCCTTTTTAACCTTTTCGACTGAATTGAGGTAAGAATGTTTTTTTAACTTATACGGCGGGTGCGGTTATTTTCCACCGTTATAAAATCTTCGAAGCTTTCCATACAAGCTTATAAGAATATTTTCAAAGAAAATGTTTTATTTTATATGGATCTTAAATGATTTCAAAATAAAAGGAGATACTTCTTTAAAAAGAATTTTGATTTCATCTATGTCAACATCCTTTGATGGATTTTAAGATTATTTGAAGTTGATTTATTATGATACAAAACATCTATATTGTATTGAAGGTTTTGTGATATGTTTGACTGTGGATGTGCTATTTTTATACCATTCATAGTTTATTGTGAAAGTATTGACATTTCGTATGCTAGTTTTAATACGAATGTTTATGTTATGTTTAAACCTTTTCATATGGGAATGCATTGGACTTAATAAGTGACAGGTGGAGCCCGCTATAGCTCCTCGATGCATCGGTAGGTCTCATGAGACAAACTAGTGTCTTGGCACAAGGCCTTGACAAAATCTTATTTGTAGTCTTGGCACGAGGCCTTGGCTATGTGGTTATGATAGTCTGGCATTATGCATTCCAACATTATGAAAGTGGTTATTGATATTGCATGTGATTATTCGATTAGTAGAATATCCATGTGAACAAGTAAATGGCATTATTTCATTTTACTTTTGCCATACTATGTTGAAGTTCAATTTTAAAAGGATTTTGTTTTAGTAATTCATTGCCTTAAATGTTTATGCTTATTTTGAATGTTCCGCTATATTGTTATCCTTACTGGGCATTTGAGCTCACCCCTTTTCTATGTTTTATTTTTCCCAGGTAGTGAAGAAGTAATTTATGAATGACTTGCAAGAATATTATGAGGGGTTAATAGTGTTGATATGAAGACTTTGTTGTTGTAGTAGTTTTTCACTTTGAAATGTAATGTAAAACTTTATGATTATATCTAGTGTTTCCAAGGCTACTAAACCAATCGGTCTTTCGAGATTTGATCTTTCTTGTGATCATGCCAATGTTATGTAATTATTGCACCGACTCTGGGTAGCTGGGGTCGGGGCGTTACATTCTATGCTCGCATGTGTTGTGTATTGTGTAGACGATCGACAGTTTGATGGAGTACATGGTGGATCGGGGCCATGTGGTTCTTGGAGAGTGGAATGATAGATAAGGAGTGATTCAGTGACTTCGGATAGTTATTTTTATACCTACCCACTTGTTAGGGATTTCGATGGATGATTTTCAAGAGATTCTACTTTTCCTTTTGGTTCGGCTTGTACTGTAGACTTGTTTACTTATTAGTTTTTTACTATTACTCTGTGGTGGGTATCATATTGGTATGAATGCATGTATACATCGTTTTTTACTTAATCACATTTTCTTGGAGATGTGTTCCTATTTATATGTTCTTAGGAAAATACCTCCCATTTGTCGGATATGCCAACTTGGTGTCAGTCGCCACACCCTGGCCTATTAGAGGTGGGATTGGGGTAGTCACGACACAGGCCCCGGTGGACGGGTCCTGGCCGAGTTGTGTCTGAGGTGGTCAGTAATACCTAAAGAACTAAGGGTCTATGTTATTGGATTGTGGGAATAGTGTTAGGTGTTTTGAGTTCAGTTTTTAGATTAGGGATTTCGGTGTTGGTATGGTAGAAAAAGTATCCATACACCGGGACTCAAAATTCTTATTTTTTGAATCAATACATTAAAACACTAATTGAAGATAAAATATAAGGTACATGAGTCATATAGGATTGAGTGTGTTTTCTTGTCCTTCTTGAGTCAGTTTCTACTCACAATATATACTCTATTTACTAAGGTATATCTTGATCAATTTTAGGATTCCACTATGCAGACAGCCATCTTGGGTTCCAATGTGTGATCACGAGGATATTTTCATTGTGAAGAGGCATCAGTATAAGGACTAGTACCAGAGGTTTCACCCCTGGTGGTGTACCGACGATACCACAACCCATACAGTAGTCGAATCTAATAGTGTTACTAGTATAGGATGATTGTAGGTAGAGTGTGTTGCATGAATTCTATAGGCTAGGACCTCCATGGATTAGGGGTGAAACGACCCCTAAAAATCCATGGATTGGATAAAGGCTATTATGCAGGTCATTAACCTACTCTGGACACCTCTTGAACAGATGAAATTCATAGTTGTCATTCGAAAACATGTCCTAGATGATATATGGTAGAGCTTAGTGATCCAGATACATGCGGAGACAACTCTCACATAGAATTACTTTGATCATCTCTTCTAGTTGGATTTATTTATTTGACGTTATGCTCCAGACGTATACAAGAGACACTATATCATCCACTTGGAATATGGATAGTAGAGGAGTACTCAAAGTGTTTTATAGCTCTTTCTCTCTACTCTATAGATATAGTGATTGGCCCCTTATTTAGGGCCTGAATCTTCTAGCAGGGACTACGTGATGAGATCAAGGAATAAATGATATATCTTAGAATTCCTATATCTACTAGCATACTAGAGAAATCTATTTGCATATATAGATTTCGGGTGGAGTAGACACATACAGTGGGACCTACAACTGGGCATCATGTAGCAGAATATTCAGTGTCATGTAGCCAAAATCTGACCCAGGGATCCATGTGGATTAGAAATTTTAGGGGATGATACTCAAACATATAGTCAGTGGTGTGAGGCTCCCATTATAGTTCAAGAGAGCCAAAGGACGTGCGGTGCTACATAAGCTGTGGTCAGGGCCATCTATCCATATATTGACCAACCAATCATACAACTGATCAAGAGATGGTATAGGGACCATTAAGGCATAGTAAAAATTAGAAACAGGGTGGTATTCCAAGAACTAGGCATCACAGAATAGCTGGATGGGTAGTAGGAAGTGGGTGGAGGTTTGATGTACTACCACCACCACTACAGGTGGTCCACCATGGGCTCATAGAGCTTGTGTATATGGACAACGCTAGCTTTATGGAATGTATTCTTACATGCTCGCTACTCCAGAGATTATTATATGTTATATTTATGTCATTTCCACAAAATAAACAGTTTTGATAGACATATGTTCTAGATACTCCTTTCATGTCATGAACCATGTTCGATACACGTGATTCCAATGGAACTATTAACTTGATGGCTATGTTTATAGACTCATACGAGAAGAGATTAGATGATCCCACACTGGTGATGATAGTGTTCCCTTACACATGGGGGTTATAGTTTCGTTTGGGATCTTTTTGTGTTAGGGTCGAGGCCTTACATAGTCATTTTCGGTAAGGATTGGTTATCCATAGTTCATGCCTAGATTGTCTTTTAAGGCACATTGTGCAGTGTTCCCATGGTAAAGGGACCATGCTTTCCTTTATCAGAGAAAATAAAACGCAAGTAGTTTAGTATTTACTCATAAGTAGGAGGGTGCATCCAATCACACACTTTTTTCCTAGAATTTCCCTCATTGGGTTATATGAGACAAGTAAACATGTTCCTATAGTGGTGGGTGAGTACAAAGTTTTCTTTCCAGAGGATGTTCTAGGATTACCTCTTTACATTGAGGTAGATTTCTACATTTATCTATACCCTCATATATCATTGATATCTACATCTATATATCATATGGATATCATGGTGCATCGTTAGTAAATGCTATAGTTGTAGGGAATGTAGGGGAAGGATTTCATGAGACCTAGTGGTTAACCCTTTGAGACTTACGATTTGTTTTCATATAAGGAATACAAGATCATGATATTATGTGTAGAATTTTGGAACCCAAAATAGGTGATTTTGAAGAAAGAGTATACACTATAGAGGATTAATGACCTCAATGATTGACATATGTGAGAAAGGTTCTTCTCAAAGATTGACATTAGATATTGCTATAAGAAGGTTTGAGCACAAGATGGGGACATCCTCAAGAAAGCCTTATGATGTTAGTATAGACACTATGAGAACATAGTGACGTGGTTTAGCATGAAGAAAACCCTAGTAGTGTTCATGGGACTCTTGAACAGGGTCATTAATCCTTACATAGACCGGTTCATTGTGGTGTTAATTGATGACATCCTAGTGTACTCAATGTCTGATCAGGATCACACAATACAATTATAGATGGTCATAGACACACATCAAGAGAACTAGATTAATTTGAAGCTATCAATGTATCAGTTCTAGATTGGAGATGTCCAATTTCTTGGACACATCATTTTAGAGGATGGAGTTATAGTCGATATGGTGAAGATAAAAGTGATTCTTATATGGGACGAACCAAAGAGTGTTACTAATGTGTTGGATTTACTAGCTTTTGTAGGATAAATTCATAGGTTTATACCTATCATTTCTAGTGTAATAATACTAATTATGGTATTGACATGAAATGGGAAGCCTTTCGTGTAGACTGGGAAGAGAAATCACTGCATTCAGGAGGTGAGGCATATGTTGAAGAGCTCATCCATATTGAGATTATGGGATGAGGGTGTTGATTAAGTGGTGTTCTTTGACGCATTGGGGACTTGTTGTGGTTGTTTCTGGATGTAGGGTAAAAAATTATCTACTGTGGTTCATTCTAGTTTTGGAATCATGATTAAAACTACATAACTGAAGATCCTAAGAAACTAGTGATAGTCTTCCCATTGAAGAGGAGATGGAACCACCTTAAAGGTGATAATTTTACAATTTACTATGAGCAAAACAGTCTCATGTATATCTTCTGACAGAAGGATCTGATCTTGAGATATAGAAGATGGGTAGAGTTCCTCCAAGACTATGAGATTGAGATTGTATATACTCCTGGGATGGGACACTGTGCTGGATGCTCCCATTAGGAGATCCATATTTAATTTTCTAAGTGAGGAATCAGAGTAGTTAGCCTCATTGAAGATATGCTTTGTCAATGTAGATGAAGTATCATGTCTCTATTAAATGCTAGTGAAACCTCCACTCTTATAGCGAGGAAGAGAGGCATAACGTAGAGATACTGACTATGATACTACTTGTTCTTACATGTCAATGGGGCATGCCACTAATGGATATTCAAAAGGATGGCAGCCTATTGTTCTCTTAAGAGAATGGACATTAGTACCATTGAAATTGTGATAAGAGGTCATGAGGGAGGTTGATACTTATCCTTTGGTGGTATATCAAGGAGTGGAAAAGATTCTTCATGAACACTAACATTAGTTTTGATTGATAGGGATGAAGAAGGAAGTGGTAGAGTTGGTTTCATGATGCCTAACTTTTCATAATGTGAAGGGTAAGTAGTAGGTTCTAAAGGGTTTGACTCAACCCCTTGAGGTTCCAAAGTTGATGTTAGATGGGTTATCGATGAAATTGGGGACAATTTTACCATGCACATACATGGAACACTATTCCCTCTTGGTGATCATTGACTAACTCACCCCGTTGGACCACTTCCAATTTATCCATGAGCAGTGTTTAGTATAGATCAAGAGATGCCTCTACATGCAAGAGATAGTTCGGCTTCAGGGAGTTCCATCAACGATCATCTTAGATCATGATGATCAGTTTACATCTTGATTGTTGATGGGATTGTAGGATTCCTTAGAGACTTAGTTACATTTGAACATTCAATTTCATCCCAAATTGACAGCTAGATGGAGAAGACCATCAAGGTTCTAGAGTTCATGCTATGTTCTTGCATCCTAGACTTTGGAAATAGTTGGTGGGTTTAGATACCTCTATTGGAGTTTCATTATAACAATAGTTACCACTCTTCCATTGGAATGGTGTCGTTTGAGGCCTTATAATAGTGAGCATACAGGTCACCCCCTGAGAGCCAATTGTAATGGGTCCAGATTTGGTATTCTCTACAACTGAGAAGGTGCGTATCATCCCGTTGTCAATGAGGGCTTGATAGAGATAAAAGAAGAATTATGATGTAAGTTGGTAGAGGCATCAGCAGTTCAATAATGGATACCATGTGTTCTTTAGGGTCTCACAACGATGAGAATTATAGTGATTTTCATGGGGAGACATGTTATCTCTAATATACATCAGCCCTTATCATATTTTGAGTAGAGTTGGTGATGTTGAATACCATATAGATCTACCCCCGTAGTTTCACTGGGTTCATGATGTCTTCCAGATGTTGCAAAAAAGTACGTACGTCCATGATCCCTCGCAAGTAATTGACTCAGGTGAGAAAAATATTGAATATGGGACGGATTTATTGAATACCAGATAGAGTCTGAGGATCTATAAGATCATATCCTTCATGGGTGGTTGATTCCTCTGGTGAGCTTTTGGTGTCGGCACATCAATCTCCAGGATAACAATTAAGAGTGGGAGACTAAAATTCATAATTAATAATAAAATATTTTTCAGTATTCATTGATTTGTCATTGAGGGACACAAATCCATATGTTGGGGAGAATTTAATGAATATGATTTTATGAATATTACTTTTAGACATTAATTATGAAAATTTAGAGACCAGGCTCTGAGACGACATAATATTCCGGGGCCTGGGGTGCTCGGAATAATTGTTTGAAAAATTATATTGTTTTATGAGCATATAGGAATGATGTTTATATAAAAGTAACATAACACATAAAAGGGTTACCATATCATAAATATAAGGTAATCGTCGAGCTCAAATTAGTGTATTAACCCTATGAGCAATGTAAATTTTGGTACCATGGGTCATCTATAGAAAAAATTCATCAGGGGAAGAAATGTAAATAAAATAATTAAATGAAAGTTATTTTATTTTTATATCCAAGTAACACCTAAATGGAACTATGATTGAAATATGATAGCACTATTGATTTCGTAAGGTGGTGTTTTCAATAGGTGGGGAAAACCTCAACTAGTGTTGGTCGAGGGTGGAAGTTAGTTTTTGGGCATAAGAATTATTATAATATTTAATAAAAAATAATTATTGGATGTTGCATGTCGACCCAATTATGATTTTACTTTTTAATAATTCGAGCAGTAGGAATTCATGGTTATCATCATAACACTAGAATAACCCTATGGTATGGAGAAGGATGCACTCTCCCGATGACGAACGCTGGCAGATCGAGGATCGATGATGAAACAGAACCTCAATATTTATCAAGGACTGATCTAACCATGAGTAAGCTACTCTAACTTTTTTTGATTTACCTTTCCCTTCATAAAATCAAAAGAAGAATGTAGAACAACCAAAAATAGGTTGATATCTGGTTCGGTCATCCTTGGGGTTCGATTGATATATTTTGGTATTAAAGGGAATAGATCTTGGTGATTATGCTGCTATTGGTTTCTTCATGATCCTTCTAACATGATTTATTCAAGGAAAAAAAAACAAGGACAAGATTCATTATATGGGTGTTCATGTACATTATCTCTCCCCAAAATCGATTGAGTTCTCTTGGTGTTCTTCAGCCATTGAAACTATACACGAACGATCGATTGTTGTTCCCACGATCAGTGGCACAATGACATAAGACCCAATGTAGGGATCCAAAATGACATTTCAGTGCTGAAAAAGGAGCACAATAGGTATGTATCAACTCATGGAATAGGGCACAAAGAAAATTGGTTTTTCGGTAGGGTGGTCTTCAGCTTGGTTAATGTTCGGCTGAGCTAGAGGCTGGGTTCTGGTGAGGCACACAACCATAGTCTAGTGGGTCCACAACAAATGAAGATCCCACATTTTTGCAGGATGCAGGTGGAGGATTGGAGACATTGAAGGATTCTTTGATGGCGAATTGAGTAGGATGTGGCTCAGTGTCCACATCGGAGGAGCACCCCTCTATAGTGGGTCTTTGGGACCATGGGGCTGAGACGCGGTGTATACCACATTGATCATGGAGGACGCATTGATTGGGAGAGAATGATTGAGTTATGTGCTAAAGGAGACATCCTGCTTGTGGAGGCACAAAATGGGTCAACCAGGATGTTTTGGGTTGGACCAAACAAATTGGGTTAGGATGGGCCAGCTGAACTAGGACAGGTCTAGTTGGCCAGACTAGGTTAGGTCATCTAGATTGGGTCATTTCATAAATTGAATGGGGAATATAATTTTTACTAAATTGGTCATATCATTCATACCATATATCATTTTCAAAATCCATTTTCAGTGTTGTGATGCTATAGATAATATGGTTTTTTTGAGATACTTTATGTGAGTTTATTTGGAAGTTAGTATATGAACTAATGTTTTGAGGAGAAGGATCTCCCATAAGATGCATGCTAAGAGTGAAATCCCCCAGCTGGATATAACTATGTAATATTGGTGACAACAAGACTTGTGGGATGATTGAAAAATTTAAGATATGTGCACCAAATATGTTATGTGATCCACCAATGCATCGTGTACCATCAATTCTCTTTGCACCATCGATACTTCATGCCCCATCGATGCTCTATGATCCATCGATTTCTGGTACACCATTACCACTCTTGGTGCCACCGACAGTTTGTGCACTATAGATGCTCTATGCGCCATCGACGCTATGTGATCCATCAATGCGATGTGTGCCATTGAAACTATGTTCAGCATTGATGATCTGGGTGCCATCGATTCATCCTGAATTGAAGAACCTTTTAGTGTCATATATTCTAGAAGATCTATTGAAAGAAACTAGAAATACTTCCCTTTTTTCTTTTCAATTTTACCAATGTTAGATAAAAATATTGGGTAGAGTCTTTTTTCATTTAGTGTACTTCATGTGTTTACTTGGTGGAATATTTCATGTATTTCCTCTGTGGAGTACATTTTTTCATTTTGGTATACTTTATGTATTTCATAGTGTTGTTACCTTTTTTGTTTCGGTGTCTCTACTAAATACTTTTTTACTCACCCATGCACAGGTTGTGCCTGCATGTGTCATGTCTTGTACAGACAATTGATGCTTTGATAGAGTCCTTAGTGAAATGGGGATAGGTGGAATTTAGAGAGATTTCCAACAGTCGAGGTGTGATTATGAAAATTTATATAGTTCCTTATGTACCTATGGTTCTGCTATACTTTTCTACAGATGTGTTTTGAGAGCATGTACTTTTTATTTTCCTTGGGATTCTATTCTGGTGCCATTTAATTTTTAGTTTTGTGCTATTAAAATGCGGTGGGTATCATAGTGGTATTCAAGCATGTATACAACATTTTTTTAGTTCATCACTTTTTTCATGAAGATGTCTTCATGTGTACATTTTCTTAGGTATATTCCTCTCATTTGTGGGATATGCCTTCTCAGTGCTAATCGCCAGCCCCTAACCTAATGGAGTTGGTATTGGGGTTATCATAACATGGACCCCAAGAGATGGGTCATGATAGTTAGGATATTATACTTAATGGTAGAGTGATTCCATTATTGTGTATTTAGTGGAAGCACTTGCATCTCCCCGAGAGAACGTGGGAGAAAGATGTTGAGATTCATGCACACTACTAATATCATTTTGAGTAGTGTTTTTTTGGATTTCGATGGACATGGAGAAATATGGTGGGGGGAATTTAATGTCTCGAATTTTTCTATGTATTATCTAAAATATTATAGGAAATTATTTTGCGACTAGGCATGGAAATAGTGTGTGATTCTGAGGCTCGATGTGTCCAGAATAAATTTTTCAAAAAATTTAATCTTTAAATTGCACACGTGAGCAGTTTTATAGAAAAATTGGAATAACAAATTAATGGGTACATGGATCATAAATATAAGGGAACCATTGCATTCAGATTAGTGGGTTCACCAAAGTCACTACCCAACATCAGCTGGAACTGGTTAATAGTGAAAAGTAGTTTTTGTGCATTTAAATGAATAAAATAACTCGATCATTTTATTTTATTTTGAAGTAGTTATATTTTAATTAATATAATACTTTTTAAAGAAATTCAGTGTTTTCATCGTAACCCTATAATTATAATGAAATGTTGTGATGAACTCTAATGAAAAATGGATACAATTGAACAACCAGATCGTTGATCATCATGCCAAAAATGTTGTAGGATCTCTTCAATGATAGCGATGTAACCATTCGTCATCAACAATTTATTAAAACTCTTGGTAGAAAGTTTTTTTTTATTTTCCATATAAATACTAATCTAGATTGAACATAGATAAATTCAATGACCAATAATTGATTATTACATCTACGGTATGATTAAATTTGATGAAATGGGTTTTTCTTCATTCATCCTTCTAATAGTAACAAATTGAGGCCGACACAGACTAAGAATGAGGTTAATTCTTTAGGCATTATTTGTTATTTTTTATACTCTATTCTTTGTTATTTCCATATTCGAACCTCGTGGATAGAGTCTGACTTGTTGGGTGGTTTTGAACATGATTAGATCCTTGAATTCAAATAAATTCGACATCATGTGTTGGATATGTAAAGATGGGGACATGAGAATCACAACACTTTATCGGTTTCAAAAACCAAGCACTGAAAGAGGCCTGGTGGTCCATGATAGAGACCATAGGTGTGGGTTTGGCACAAATGTGTGGCGAGATGAGGTATCTGAGGTATGGTAGTGTATAGAATAGGTAGGAAACAACAATCAGAGGTGGCTAGATTCGAAAAAATTGGTTGTTGGTGGTGGTGGTGCCAGCCAGCGTCTAGAGCGGTGGTCAATGTGGAAGTCGAGAGCTGTGGAGACGGTGGGCCAGTGGGTCAAGAAGATTTAGATTCCATGGTAGATAATATGGGTAGATCCACGAGTTGATGTGGTCGTGATACACGATGAGGCCATGTGGGAGCCACGTGACATTGAGGTGGTGAGTACATTGATGTCACGAGATGTGGAGGTGGCAAGCTAGTACGCCAAGAGGACATGGAGGGATAGAGTGGGCTAGTGGGGTGCAGTAAGGTGGCCAGGAAGGCCCACGGACCATGTAGGCTAGGGTGGGATGGGAGGCTCTAGGTGGGGTGGAACAACATCATCAGACCAAGGTCGAAACCAAATTCTAGTTTCTACCCTTTGAAACATTCCAATCGTCATAATATTGAAACTAAGAAATTGTTTCATGAACCATCAATTAAATCAAGACCCTGATTTTGAGACAGTACATTGGAGACCAATGTTGTGTTTTAACATGTATGTATTTCCATTGAAATGTACCATTTATAAAAGTAGTACTATGGGAAAACGGGCATGGTAGATTTGATTAATACTCATTGTGAACCCTCACTTTTATACGTGAATGGATTCCCTCATCTACCATATCATGGACATGTTTAGTTATGGTTTGTTCCCATTATCATTCTCCTAGAGGTTTGATGTTATTGTTTCCTACTCATAGGAGCACGATCCATTCAGTAATACATTCAGGATAGAGTTTTTTGAAACCCCTAATAGGCCCAATGAATATTCTATATTTCTTATTTGTGACATAGGTGGTGTCTTCATTATTGATGTGACCAACTTCCCAGAGCATCAATCCTCTAATTAGTATTTTAATCTTGATTGAGTTTTTGTTATCACCCCAAGGCCCTTTTTGGGATCCTCATCTGTTGTATCATATCATTCTTCATATTATTTAGGGTATTTCTCTCTCTCATGATGGTTTTTGAAAAATGGTACTTCTCAAACAAACGTCATCAGTTTTATCAAACTATGGAGTGTGTTCTCCTAGATGTGTGAATTGTGGAATCTTCAAACTAAATACAAAGTGTTGCTTTGCAGTTGATATGAATTACCCTCAACAGTATAGTATGGTTTGACTATATATAGATATTCATTTTTTAAGAAATATACATAAACATGTGTAGAGCATATTGTACCTATTTCATTGTGTATTTTTATGTGGATTTGGGGTATCCTACTGAGTATTGTTATATTCACCACAACATTGACTTTTTCTACATGTATCATGTCATCTATAGATTAGTGACCATTTAATTGATTCTAGGGAAAACCTAGAATGGATATATTTTGTGAGTTCATGAAGGATGAGGTGTTTCTATGGATTATAGTAGCAATATTATAAACTATTTTTTTACTGGATGGGTTTTTTTATTTTACAGAAATTTTCGTTGTGGTGGTCTTGTATGATTCCCCAATTTACATTTATGTACTTTCACTTTTGTACTCCCGTTGTGGGTTAGGGTGGTATGCATGCATTCAATTTTTAGTGGATTCTATTTTCTGTATTATGGTATAGGAGATGTATGAATGCATAAAATTACTAAGGAAATTCCTACCTTGATAGTGATATGCCAATATGATTCAAGTCACCATCCCATGTACTTTTAGTGGTAGGCTTGGGGAGTCACAACCTGAGCCCCACTAGGGTTGGTCATTAAATAAATGCAACAAATTACACTAAATAAAGAATCACATGGTATTTAGTAATCTTTTTTAGAAATTTTTTTATGGAATGAGATATAATCTTGGGATTAAAAATTTGACACATTTATCAATTTAGTTAAAATAATTTCATCAAATTTTTAGAGGGGTATAAAATTGTTCTATTAAACATTCTTGATATGAATTGATTCATAGATCTAGAATCAAAAAATAATTTTTCTATTCATAATTTAATAACTCACATTCCACTCTTCAATTAATTTTCGGGATCAACCTTAGATGTTTTGATGGGATTAAATTTTCTTTTCTCTCTAAGAAATGTAGTGTGATGGGGTGGGTTATCATCGAAAACACGTGTCATAGGTCATTGGTACACATTGCATCATTTTTTATAGTTTAAGCATTGTAAAATAGATATAGGGTTTACCAAATATTTAATTTATTCTATATAGTCGGTGGCTTTATCTTGGTAGAAATCCTTAGCTACATTCCCTTCTATATTTCTATGAAATCATTTCCTCATTTCCTTATTGATATTTTTTGGATACCTCCTCCAACAGATTTAACAGGTAGAATATTTAAAAGTCATTCCACTATTACATCTCTTCATATTAAATGTATAATTAGACTCCATTTTCATATTCTTATCACTATTAATCCCATTAAATTCATCAATGTCAAATTTGAATTGTATGGATCATTAAACAATTCCATCATTGTTTTTGATGATCCAAAGTGATTATGATTTTTTTATAATATCTACCCAACCAGATATGTATAAAACACTAGTTTCTACGGTAATGAAAAATCTCGGGGAATATTTTACAGTTCTTGTGAGGTTCTCTCAGTACACCCATTTAATATTTCCATCCTTTTTTCTTAGTCCAAATAAAAATCACCTCCATTTTTTTAGAGAGAGTGTGGGTAAAATATTCATTGAGATTTTTTATGGATTTCCTTTCACTACACAACATTGATATCATCATCTAAAGTCACGTTTTTGAAAAATGTACACCACTGATTACCTTATACATAGATATGATAAGCAGACATAAAAATTCTCTTACAAGATACATTGAAAGATAAAAAATATCTTTTCAATGGAGTTAGTCCATTTTCCTTAATTAATGTATCCAAAAATCCACTTACTATTAGAGAGAAATGATTTATAAGAGTTCCAATTGTAACTTATTGAATTATGTGTGGACAAAAGGGTAACTTATAATCCAATTTCCCATTCGAATTGTGAGTTAACTAATAATGTAATATGACAATGTTATAATTTTTTTATCCCATCGGTGTTGGAATATAAATTAGGAAGTCATAACATTGCTTCTCACATTGTTTTTTGACTTATGTTCTTTTATTTCATTCAATTTTCATGAGTAAATTGAAAAATACAAAGAGTATTTTTAAATTTTTATCCACATAAAAAAGAAACCATGAACATTAAAGGGTGAACTCTATAGTTATAACGACCCATACTTTACATACAGTTTTAATACTTCAAAATTGAAGCACACTTATTACAACATATGACAAAACCACAAAGGACCGTATAGGTATAGTGTCTTTAGAAACTGGGAAACATAAACAACTGGTTCATAAATCTTCTACAGTGTCTCCCATTTATTTCATCATATCTAGGGTCCCTTTTAGCATATTCTACTTAATATCCATCTTCCTGAACTGGGGAAAGGAAAACATAAAAGGGTGAGCTCAAATGCTCAGCAAGGGCAAATAAAGGAAATAAAAATCATATCATATCTTTTTGAAAATCAAAACCTGCAAAAGAGATCATAATATCTTAACATGGAATAAATCATAGAAGTGAAAATGAGATCCCCATAATCATAACATAAAACTTGAAACTTTGTGGCATGCACACATAATCATGGAAAATCATTTCTTGTTAGTCATGACTCATTGCCAAGACTATCTTAGTGGACAAAGTCCTTTTCTGAACCGAGTTCACTCCTCGTTTCAGTCCTGTATCACTGAACCGAAATAACCTTCCGTTCCAGCCATGTCTATCTCATGAGATATAAAATCTTTACCCAATGCATTGGAGGGAGATATAGGTCCCACCCATCTTATAATGAATCCTTTCTTATGTGTGCCACATAATCATAAATCTTACATCATCACATAACCCATGTAATAAAAATGGGATTCTTAAACAACATGACATCATAAAACAATTCATATAAGATAAAGGAATTCATAAAAATAATTCCATCACAACATGATCAAATCAATTTAATAATAGGGATAAAAACAGAACCCTTTATTATCTTAGATGGAAAATAATTTTGATAAAACACTTGAACTCCATTCTTGAGGAAAATATCCTTTCTTCTTCAAAAACATTTTTCCTTTCATAAAATGTCATACAACGTTAAAATAAAAGAAGTTGATTAAAAATAAACTTGAAAACTTGTAAAGGAAGCTTCTTGGAAATAATGTTTTAAAAATCCATTCATGCCGTATAAGTTAAAAAAAACATTCTTCGTACTTTTGTCGGAAAAGTCAAAAAGTACCTCGTACGAAAAACGACAAAAGATTCCTTTCATACATATTACTAAAAACTCACCGAAGGGTAAAAATGGATTTAAAAAATTGTAGGTGGATGGAAATAATATTACATATTGATGAAACATGGATGTGGATGATAAAATACACCCCAGTAAATACTTACGAATAAACAATCTCGGATAAAAATGAGATTGTGATATTTCCCTTACCTTATGTCCAATTTGCCTTGTATGTGTCCGAAACTCCTGTATAATGGTTTAAATAATGTTATTGACTTATTCCAGAATCATACATATTGATATGATATCATATATGATCATATACATAGCTTCTTGTTAGTAATATTTCATTGTTACTTGTTACTCGGGTCTTTATTGCCTTTTGTTCTTACGCGTGTTTTGCCGAATAGATTCTTATTCTTATTTCAAGGTTATATATACCTTATATCCAGAATGGTATTAGTGTAACTTATATCATATTTATTCATTCAATTCATTTATATAATTACTATCTAATGATGATCATGTAGAACGAGTCGCATCACATCGTGGAGACGGTATTCCGTACGTACGCACGAGTGATGATATCGTTCCTATGATCGTGTAAATTTATTGGAGTATATATATATTATTTCAGTATCAATATTACTTTATAATAATCATAAATAGTTACTCATTACACCGTTATACCCATCCTTGTAAAGTGATGGTGGAAAAATAGATTACACCACGGCGTGGAGACGGTATTCCGTACGTACGCACGCGCGGTGATTTCATTTTTCCGTAGGATGGATAGAAGGTGAATTAGGGTTGTTTCATATTTATAGTAACATATCAGTATGTAAGTAATACTGATGTTATTACTTCATCATGAAACAACTAAATAAGAAGAAGTTGAAGAAGAAAGAAATTGAAAAGATCGGTAATGGATATTACCTCTTCTTTGGAACGCCTCTTTGAATCCTCCACTTAAGGAACTAAGAGTGGTCTTTGGAGAAGAACATGACCTATAGGACTATTCTAGGGAAGTGGAGAGGAGAAAATGGCAGGGTTTTACCGAGCTTGAGTGCTCAATTTGGTGTGAGGAGGAGGGGGAGGAGGTGCCCTTTTATAAGGGAGGAGAGGGGCACCTTAGGAATATCTCAAAATATTATTTTATATTAAAGTCAAAATCGGTTTATAATGGTTCCAAAGGGTCTTATTTCGAAGATAAAGTGGGGAAGGGTCGAAATCCTATCAACCAATAGGATTTAGACAAGTTTAGGGTATTATTTTAACCTTATCAATTAGATTTAACTCTAAGTTAAATAATTTAACTTTTACCATGTCTTTTTGTTTTCTTTCACTATATGGTTAATACACTTACTATAACATGCCAAAATAACCCCAAATTGTTTATTATTAAAATATATATCCTTATCTATGTCATTTGGCCGAACCTTAGATTTTTAGGAATACAATAACAATTAATAATATAATATTTGATTTAAAAACTATTTTGTGTCAATTTTGACACTATTTGATATATGATTTTTGTGAAAGTCATAACAGAATTATATGTTCGAACCAAGTTGATTAAATCAACACTAATATATCATAGTAACCTAGAAAATTAGTGGAATTCATAAAAAGTCTTAAATTACATTTATTTTGGTGTTTATAACATCAATTATGTCAAAATTTCATTAATAAGATAATTACTGCATCATCATTGTGTCATAAATAAATTAAATTATTTAAAGTCTAAAAATTAAAAATAAACTACCATTATGTAGGAAATATTTTTATCTTTCTAATGAATATTTATAATCTAAATTCCAACATATATAACCCTATGTAACAATTGTTTTTCTAAAAGATATATGCTTGTGTCATTTTTGTATTCATTTTAACTTAATTAAAATAAAGTGTCATTATCAATTACAAGTGGATCAATGGGGTCCCAAAATCGACCCAAAGATGCCCATGGTAGACCATGTATCAACCAATAGGTTTCAGACACGTTTTAGGGTAATTTAATATTATTATAATATTATTTTTTAACCCTTATTTACCGGATTTACCCTTAACCATGGTAAATAAAATATTTACCGCAGTAATTATTCAAAATGTCTAAAAATAAAAGTTACCTATTTACACAATTTGAACATCCTGATTACAAATATGGAATCCATTTTTCTAAATTCAAAACACAGAAGTGGCAGAAATTAATTTAAAATTAATTCTCGCTGTCAAAACAAAAAGCGTGTTTTTAAGAAATAATAACTATCAAAAGATTGACACTTGTTTATGTTCGGTTTAATTGTAACATTGTGTCCAATGATCAAAATTATATTAAGTGGTAAAAATATATTCTAAATATGCTTTAAAACCACTCAAATTCATAATTTATCACTATTAAATGTTTTGATTAAAAAAGTTGTTTTTAATTAAAATTTAGTAATTTTCACTATTCATCAATATATTAAATTTATCCGAAAAGTACCAAAATTTCACCTTAGGCTAAATTTGATATTCTGAGTCCAAAAATGAAGTCCATTTTGAAAAATAAAATTTATAAAATTTCAAAAAGTGGTTATTACTATTCATAACGGCTAGTTTTAATAGCATATTGTTATTTAGTGAAACTCGGTATTGCGTACGACGAAAGCTATCGAGGAAGGTCGCGATTGCGTGTAAAGCAAGCCAAGCAAGTGTTGTGTAGAAAAAGATTTCTTTGATGATTTATATAACATAAAAGTCTCGGGTGTTACATTCTACCCCCCTTAAAAAGAATTTCACCCTCGAAATTCGTCACTTTGTAACAAACAGATGAGGATACTTCTCCCTCATCATATCCTCAAGCTCCCAAGTAGCTTCTTCAAGTTGGTGGTTCCTCCATAAAACTTTCACCAATCGAGTGGTCTTGTTTCATAGAACTTTTTCGCTACGATCCAGAATCTCTATCAGCTGTTCTTCATAAGAAAGATCTTGCTCCAGCGGTACAACTTCTGAGCTGAGTACATGTGAAGGATCAGGTATGTACTATCTCAGGAGAGATACATGGAACACATCGTGAACTTGAGAGAGATTCGGTGGAAGCGCCAATCGGTAAGCTACCTTCCCAACACGATCCAATATTTCGAAAGGACCAATATATCTAGGGCTCAACTTCCCATTCTTTTCAAATCTCATAACCCTCTTCCAGGGTGATATTCGTAAGAACACTTTATCACCCACTTCAAACTCTAGGTCTTTTCTTCGGTTGTCGGCATAACTTTTCTGTCGACTCTGAGCTGCTCTTATGTGTTGTTGAATAGATCTGACCTTTTCTGCCATTTCATCAACGAGATCAGGTCCTAATAGCTTTCTTTCCCCAACTTCATCCCAGCAAGTTGGAGTCCTGCATTTCTTTCCATAGAGAGCTTCATAAGGAGCCATCTGAATACTGGAGTGAAAGCTATTATTATAAGAAAATTCCACCAAAGGTAGGTGTTGATCCCAACCTCCTTTGAAATCCATAGAGCAAGCTCTCAACATATCTTCTAGGGTTTGAATTGTTCTCTCAGACTGACCGTCTATCTGGGGATGATAAGCAGTGCTGAAACTCAACTCTGTATCCAGAGTATGCTGAAGACTTCGCCAGAACTTCGAGGTAAATCTCGGATCCCGATCAGATATAATAGAAAGTGGTACTCCATGCAATCTTACCACTTCCTTTACATATATCCTGGCAAGCTGATCTAGAGAGAAATCCTCTCTAATAGGAATGAAGTGTGCAGACTTTGTAAGACGATCAACTATGACCCAGATAGCATTATTGCCTTTGGATGTTTTAGGAAGTCCTGTGACAAAGTCCATAGTGATGTTTTCCCATTTCCATTCGGGTATGGGTAATGGTTGTAACATCCCCTTAGACTTCTGTCTCTCAGCTTTAACTTGTTGACAAACCAAGCATCGAGAGACATATTCAGCAACATCTCTTTTCATGCCTTCCCACCAGAAGTACTCTTTCAGGTCCCTATACATCTTCGTGCTTCCAGGATGAATAGAGAATGAAGAACTATGAGCCTCATCCAGTAGCTCCTTCTTTAATTCGGTGATGGAAGGAACACAAACCCGATTCCTGAACTTTATTATCCCATCACAATCAAGGTTGAATTCAGGAACATTTCTCGCCTTCTTTTGTAACTCGACATCTTCTTTCTGTGCATCTTTAATCTTCACATGTATAGATGGTTGAACATTCATTTGAGAAAGATAAGATTTTTCCCCTTCCATTATAATTCCAAGATCCATCCTTTGTAAATCCATAAATATTGGATCTTTTATGATCCTCATCATGGATAAACTAGCATGGTCTTGTCGACTTAATGCATCTGCCACCTTGTTTGCTTTCCCAGGGTGGTAATGGATTGAGCAGTCATAATCCTTAATCAGCTCCAACCATCTTCTTTGACGCATATTCAACTCCTTTTGTGTGAAAATATACTTTAAACTTTTATGATCAGTATAAATATCACACCTTTCACCATAATGGTAATGCCTCCAAATCATTAATGCAAAGATTACCACAGCCAACTCCAAATCATGTGTTGGGTAATTTTGCTCATGGATTTTCAACTGTCGTGAGGCATAAGATATCACCATATCATTTTGCATAAGAACACACCCCAATACCTTTTTGGATGAATCACTGTAGATCACAAACCTTTCTCCACTACAAGGCAGTGTGAGCACAGGTGTACTGGATAACCTTCTTTTCAACTCCTTGAAATTCTCTTCACATTTCTCTGTCCAGACAAACTTAACTCCTTTCCGAGTCAACTTGGTGATTGGATTAGATAATCGTGAAAAATCATTTACAAAACGTCGATAATATCCAGCCAAACCAAGAAAACTTCGGATCTCAATTACTGTTGTTGGTCTCGACCATCTTTCGATAACCTCTGTTTTTGCTGGATCCACAGATATCCCCTCTTTTGAGATTATGTGACCCACAAATGCAACTTTTTGAAGCCAAAATTCACACTTGGTAAATTTGGCATAAAGCTTCTCCTTTCTCAGGGTCTTCAATATAATTCTCAAGTGATCTTCATGTTCTTCCTTGCTCTTTGAATAGACAAGAATATCGTCTATAAAGACTACCACAAATTGATCAAGATTGTCTCTAAAGACTCTATTCATTAGATCCATGAAGATAGCAGGGGCATTAGTAAGACCAAATGGCATCACTATAAATTCATAGTGTCCATACCTTGTACGGAAAGTCGTCTTTGGTATATCCTCCCTTTTGACCCTTAATTGATGATAACCTGAACGAAGATCAATCTTGGAAAAGTATTGAGCTCCGCGTAGTTGGTCAAACAAGTCATCAATGCGTGGGAGAGGATATTTGTTCTTGATAGTGATCTTGTTAAGTTCTCGATAATCAATGCAGAGTCTCATTGATCCATCTTTCTTCTTAACAAATAGAACATGTGCTCCCCAAGGTGACGCACTAGGGCGTATGAATCCCTTATCAAGATTCTCTTGGAGTTGCTTCTTCAATTCCTGCAACTCAATTGGGGCCATTCTATAAGGTGTCTTTGAAATAGGCAAAGCACCCGGTACGAGTTCTATTGAAAACTCAACTTCACGATTTGGTGGAAGACCTGGTAATTCCTCCGGAAAGACATCATCAAACTCTCATACAATGGGCATATTCTTAATCGTAAGTTTCTCTCCAACCATTTGAGATAAATAACCTTCATTTAGTGGAATCATGACCCATAACATGGAAGGAATATCCACTGGAAGGTTATGTTCATCCTTGCATTGATTGACGATCGTAGATTGATCTGGAATATGAAGTGTGACTTCCCTTCTTTGGCAATTGATATGAGCTCCATGTAGAGAAAGCCAATCCATGCCAAGAATCACATCAAATTCCAATAAAGGAAGGATCACAAGATTTGCAGGAAGCACTTTCCCACAAACTTCGATCGGAGAAGAATTATAAACTTTTGATGCGATTGATGTGCCATTAGGTGTTTTCACAGCTAACTCAACATCTAATTGTTGAGGTAATACGGTGATACCCTTAGAAAATTCTTCAGAAATAAAAGAGTGGGTGGATCCAGAATCAAATAAAACATTTGCTACTTTAGAGTGGATTGTAAGTGTACCTTTCACCACTTCGTTATCGTACTCCACATCGCTGATAGAAATTGCATGTGACTTTCCTTTGTCTTTAGCCTTAAGATTTTGATGACGTCGACCATCATCATCAACCCTTGGATTTGGGCATTGATTGGCATAATGCCCCATCTCCTTGCACTTGAAACATTGAAGTGTAGTAGGTTCATTCTGTGTATCCCTTCATTTTTTTGCGTCATTAGACATCTTCTTCCCATTATCACGGCATTCAAATGCCTGATGACCTTCCTTTCCACATTTAAAACATTTACTTGTCCCTTTAAGACAACTCCCTCCATGTTTCTTTCCACACTTTGAGCATAAGGGAATGTTCATCTTCTTTTCAGTGTGCTCTTTAGAGTTTCCTTTGAATGCCATCTTCCTCTTCTTATCAAACCCATGTGACTGATGGGTTACTCCAATCTCCATCTCGACTTTGAGAGCACATCGAACGATTTCCTCGTAGCTATTGAAGTCCCTTATGGCTAACGCCCTTCGAAGACTTGGTTTTAAGCCACTAAAGAATCGATCGATCTTACTCTCAGGTTGGATAATAATACCAGAAGCGTACCTTGAAAGTCTTGTAAAATTTGCTTCATAGGTACTAACAGATTCATCATCCCTTTGCTTCAGTTCAAGGAACTCTTTCTCCATCTTTGTTCGGAGAATACGAGGGAAGTACTTATTGAAAAATAAGTTCTTGAACTCGTCCCATTCCATAGACTCAATTTCATCCCTTTTCCTCGTATTCTTAATAAGATTCCACCATTGATCAGCATCTCCTTCCAAACGATACACTGCTAGGATGACTTTATCATGGTCAGAACATTGAAGAACTGAAAATATCTTTTCAGTTGTACTAATCCATTGTTCAGCAACTAATGGATCAGTAGACCCACTGAAAGAAGGTGGACACTGCCTCATGAAGGATTCAACAGAATGTTGCTACTTCCTTTGCTCGTTTGGAAGTCCTGCATGATTCATAGCTTGAGAAAGTTGTGTGAGCATGGCTACAAGATTTTGCATTCCAGCTCCCATATCGTTTGGTTGCTCAGGGGGACAATCATTTCATTTCCCATCGCATTCTGCATTAACACGGTTCCTTCGGGTTCCAGCCATTGACTAAAAACAAGAAGAATAGTGTGAGCAACACTAATTATAATAGGAAAACCACATAATTCAAGAATAAAATTTTCATGCTTAAGGTCTTATCCTAGGTTATTCAAGGACATTTCTAAAACACTAAGATTGTGTTCTATGCTTAGACTTATCCTTAGGGTTCTTACTAAGGCTTTCACATCCTAGTTTCCAAAGGTTGACTATACCTTTCCTCTGATACCAACTATAACAACCCATACTTTACATACATTGTTAATACTTCAAAATTGAAGCACACTTATTATAACATATGACAAAACCACAAAGGACCGTATAGGTATAGTGTCTTTAGAAACTGAGAAACATAAACAACTGGTTCATAAATCTTCTACAGTGTCTCCCATTTATTTCATCATATCTAGGGTCCCTTTTAGCATATTCTACTTAATATCCATCTTCCTGACCTGGGGAAAAGAAAACATAAAAGGGTGTGCTCAAATGCTCAGCAAGGGAAAATAAAGGAAATAAAAATCATATCATATCTTTTTGAAAATCAAAACCTGCAAAAGAGATCATAATATCTTAACATGGAATAAATCATAGAAGTGAAAATGAGATCCCCATAATCATAACATCAAACTTGAAACTTTGTGGCATGCACACATAATCATGGAAAATCATTTCTTGTTATTCATGACTCATTTCCAAGACTATCTTAGTGGACAAAGTCCCTTTCTGAATCGAGTTCACTCCTCGTTTCAGTCCTGTATCACTGAACCGAAATAACCTTCCGTTCCAGCCATGTCTATATCATGAGATATAAAATCTTTACCCAATGCATTGGAGGGAGATATAGGTCTCACCCATCTTATAATGAATCCTTTCTTATGTGTGCCACATAATCATAAATCTTACATCATCACATAACCCATGTAATAAAAATGGGATTCATAAACAACATGACATCATAAAACAATTCATATAAGATAAAGGAATTCATAAAAATAATTCCATCACAACATGATCAAATCAATTTAATAATAGGGATAAAAACAGAACCCTTTATTATCTTAGATGGAAAATAATTTTGATAAAACACTTGAACTCCATTCTTGAGGAAAATATCCTTTCTTCTTCAAAAACATTTTTCATTTCATAACATGTCATACAACTTTAAAATAAAAGAAGTTGATTAAAAATAAACTTGAAAACTTGTAAAGGAAGCTTCTTGGAAATAATGTTTTAAAAATCCATTCATGCCGTATAAGTTAAAAAAAACATTCTTCGTACTTTTGTCGGAAAAGTCAAAAAGTACCTCGTACGAAAAACGACAAAAGATTCCTTTCATACATATTACTAAAAACTCACCGAAGGTTAAAAATGGATTTAAACAATTGTAGGTGGATGGAAATAATATTACATATTGATGAAACATGGATGTGGATGATAAAATACACCCCAGTAAATACTTACGAATAAACAATCTCGGATAAAAATGAGATTGTGATATTTCCCTTACCTTAGGTCCAATTTGCCTTGTATGTGTCCGAAGCTCCTGTATAATGGTTTAAATAATGTTATTGACTTATTCCAGAATCATACATATTGATATGACATCATATATGATCATATTCTTAGCTTCTTGTTAGTAATATTTCATTGTTACTTGTTACTCGGGTCTTTATTGCCTTTTGTTCTTACGCGTGTTTTTCCGAATAAATTCTTATTCTTATTTCAAGGTTATAGATACCTTATATCCAGAATGGTATTAGTGTAACATATATCATATTTATTTATTCAATTCATTTATATAATTACTATGTAATGATGATCATGTAGAACGAGTCGCATCACATCGTGGAGACGGTATTACGTACGTACGCACGAGTGATGATATCGTTCCTATGATCGTGGAAATGTATTGGAGTATATATATATTATTTCAGTATCAATATTACTTTATAATAATCATAAATAGTTACTCATTACACCGTTATACCCATCCTTGTAAAGTGATGGTGGAAAAATAGATTACACCACGGCGTGGAGACGGTATTCCGTACGTACGCACGCTCGGTGATTTCATTTTTCCGTAGGATGGATAGAAGGTGAATTAGGGTTGTTTCATATTTATAATAACATATCAGTATGTAAGTAATACTGATGTTATTACTTCATCATGAAACAACTAAAGAAGAAGAAGTTGAAGAAGAAAGAAATTGAAAAGATCGGTAATGGATATTACCTCTTCTTTGGAACGCCTCTTTGAATCCTCCACTTAAGGAACTAAGAGTGGTCTTTGGAGAAGAACAGGACCTCTAGGATTATTCTAGGGAAGTGGAGAGGAGAAAATGGCAGGGGTTGGCCGAGCTTGAGTGCTCAATTTGGTGTGAGGAGGAGGGGGAGGAGGTGCCCTTTTATAAGGGAGGAGAGGGGCACCTTAGGAATATCTCAAAATATTATTTTATATTAAAGTCAAAATCGGTTTATAATGGTTCCAAAGGGTATTATTTCGAAGATAAAGTGGGGAAGGGTCGAAATACTATCAAAAAATAGGATTTAGACATGTTTAGGGTATTATTTTAACCTTATCAATTAGATTTAACTCTAAGTTAAATAATTTAACTTTTACCATGTCTTTTTGTTTTCTTTCACTATATGGTTAATACACTTACTATAACATGCCAAACGAACCCCAAATTGTTTATTATTAAAATATATCTCCTTATCTAAGTCATTTGGCCGAACCTTAGATTTTTAGGAATACAATAACAATTAATAATCTAATATTTGATTTAAAAACTATTTTGTGTCAATTTTGACACTATTTGATATATGATTTTTGTGAAAGTCATAACAGAATTATATGTTCGAACCAAGTTGATTAAATCAACACTAATATATCATAGTAACCTATAAAATTAGTGTAATTCATAAAAAGTCTTAAATTACATTTATTTTGGTGTTTATAACATCAATTATGTCAATATTTCATTAATAAGATAATTACTGCATCATCATTGTGTCATAAATAAATTAAATTATTTAAAGTCTAAAAATTACAAATAAACTACCATTATGTAGGAAATCTTTTTATATTTCTAATGAATATTTATAATCTAAATTCCAACATATATAACCCTATGTAACAATTGTTTTGCTAAAATATATATGCTTGTGTCATTTTTGTATTCATTTTAACTTAATTAAAAGAAAGTGTCATTATAACTTACAAGTGGATCAATGGGGTCCCAAAATCGACTCAAAGATTCCCATGGTCGACCATGTATCAACCAATAGGTTTCAGACACGTTTTAGGGTAATTTAATATTATTATAATATTATTTTTAACCCTTATTTACCGGATTTACCCTTAACCATGGTAAATAAAATATTTACCGCAGTAATTATTCAAAATGTCTAAAAATAAAAGTTACCTATTTACACAATTTGAACATCCTGATTCCAAATATGGAATCCATTTTTCTAAATTCAAAACACAGAAGTGGCAGAAATTAATTTAAAATTAATTCCCGCTGTCAAAATAAAAAGCGTGTTTTTAAGAGATAATAACTATCAAAAGATTGACACTTGTTTATGTTCGGTTTAATTGTAACATTGTGTCCAATGACCAACAATATATTAAGTGGTAAAAATATATTCTAAATATGCTTTAAAACCACTTAAATTCATAATTTATCACTATTAAATGTTTTGATTAAAAAAGTTGTTTTTAATTAAAATTTAGTAATTTTCACTATTCATCAAAATATTAAAGTTATCCGAAAAGTACCAAAATTTCACCTTAGGCTAAATTTGATATTCTGAGTCCAGAAATGAAGTCCATTTTGAAAAATAAAATTTATAAAATTTCAAAAAGTGGTTATTACTATTCATAACGGCTAGTTTTAATAGCATATTGTTATTTAGTGAAACTCGGTATTGCGTACGACGAAAGCTATCGAGGAAGGTCGCGATTGCGTGTAAAGAAAGCCAAGCAAGTGTTGTGTAGAAAAAGATTCCTTTGATGATTTATATAACATAAAAGTCTCGGGTGTTACAATAGTGACATATATTCCATAACATATGAATATATATATTTCATTATATGTTATACATGTTATATATCATAGTATAAAATTATTTGGAAAGTGTTCTTCACATATAAGGGATCATATATAAGTTATTAATTTACATATGCATATCCCTTGGAGTGTTAAACAAGGGGTTTCAAGATGTCCAATTTCATACACCAACGAATGATCAAGTTTATCACAATATACATTTTTTCTGGGTTATTAACCAAAAAGTGTAACCATATGAGAGACACATCTACTTGTATAATCAATACATGGATATATTTTTTTGTAATCCACATACTCTATAATTTACTAAAAAAGATATGGTATCATACGTATGGAATTATATTGTTTTCTTATCATAATACCTAATTATATATAGAGTTCTATCTGATTCCAATTATGAAAACCCATATTTTTATATAGTTTATATCATGATTTATTATTTAATTTAACAGATAGTATAACAAGAAATGATCATGAGGAATATTATATTTTAGAATATTGGTATATAGAATATTAACTACATTCATGGGTACAGAATATTCTTAAAAAACTCTAAATTATGGCCTCATATTATGTATTCCCTCTAATATTTCATGGGAGAAATTAGTGATGTACATAATATTGGGGTGATAAATAAAACATAGTAATGGTATAATCAAATTAGAGAATAAGGTAATGAAGTATATGTGATAAATTATCCATAATAATTTACAATCTGAGGGGTTATAATCATAATCATGAACAATGTGGCCTGATATTTAATGAACACATAAAGGAAATATAAGAATGTAGCAACAACATAATGCATGACATTATGAACACAAGTCAAGGATAACTAACAACATGTCATTAAATGATGTATTTAAGATAACCTCATGTGCATCATATATGAGATCTAATGTGATAACAATATTATGAAATTAATTGAAGGGATATATAATATTGTGTCCACCCATAACATTCATATAATTCACAAGCATGTGTGTTCGACCGAGATTATACTAAATAAAGATGAATTTCATCAGTTTTAAAAAAATTATAATGAATATAATTCATATAAATATATATATATAATAATTAATTGATATGTGTATCTAAGTGAATATCCTCGAGTGTAAATTGATATGGGTATACTTTATAGAGATATTTGGAAAAGAAAATTTGTAGGATAATTTTGGCAGCTTTACATGGGAACAAAATGACAAATTGAAGGGTTTATTGTAAGTGAATAGTGAATATAATCAGAAGTAAGTAATAAGAACTGTAATAGGTATTTTTGAAATCATATACCATGTTGATAAATAGAAAATAAAAAAGGAATAATATTAGGATGGTTCTTTATTAAATATGAGAAGGATTAGATCCCTTACCTGGAGATAGTTCATAGAAATGTTTGCGAGAATGAACTTCTGAGATTTGGGAAACCTGGGGATGGCTCAATAGATAGCGGGTTAGAGAAAAATCATGTGAACATAAATTTTATTTATACAGAATGGTAGGATGGCTATGTTTATATACAAATACACAGGTGAATTTTTTTAAATTTCCTAACATAGAATTTGGAATCAATATGAAAACATTATCAAAACCGAAAACCCTATAATAGTTATTCTGATGGTTTATATAAATTATGAGTAGATGTAATTTTTTATAAGTGTAAGAAATTAACACATTACAATAATTGTTTCTCATGACTTGAATGTTTGTATGGATGATAAATAATTGACTTTAAAACCATAATGTATTATTTAGATTTTGAAACTTTTGTTATGTTTTTTCAATACTAATCAAATATCCTAAAAAATAACATGTTTCAATGGAAATAAATTTTTTTTAGATTATTCTTTTATAAATAAAATTACTTTTCAGTCATTATATTCTCATACGTATGGTTATATAATTGTATATTTGTTAATTTATACCAAAAAATTTGAATATGGTAAAAAAATATTATAAATTCACTATTAGATAATTTTGGAATTCTTATCTCTATAATAATATTAAATTTAGAAAACCGATTCCCTAAATATGAGAATTTAAACCATTAAATAAAAGATAACCATTTTTTAAAAAATAATTGTTTTTCAACCTAAAAAATTTACCAACCCTTATAAAAATTACATTTTACATAATAAAATTATAATATCATTTATATTTCAGAAATATTATTTATTAATAAAAATTTACTAAAAAAAATTTTATTTGAAAAATTCAGGAATTCATCAAATGTAGTTCCTTGAATAAATATATATATTTTTTTAAAATAAAATCTATGTTGCATTATATTAAGATATTTTTTATATAACTCATTAATTAATAATTTAAAATGTAATAATAAAAAGTGATAAATATAATTTATATTTTATTAGAATAAATGTATATTAATTTATACATTTAGTTTCTTGGTACTAATCTATTATTTACACTACTGAATTCAATAATTGTAATGTTTGTGATTGGGACATATCCATTATATTGTTCGATGAACATAGTTTTGATCATGATCATTATAAACTTCTATTTATCCCATAAATGGATTCATATATTCTTTAGTTGTAGAATATCTGGTTGTTATTGCTCAAGGACCCAACCGATTGATTCTATCTCAGTAATATTATTTGACAAATTACAATCTTCGGATACAACAATACATATCGAGGACATCAATTCCTTTTTCTATTTTAAGTGAAAATTATCATAACCTATAATTTATACTAATTATATGTTAATTTTATAAATATGATATTATTAATGGTCATGTGAAAATTTTTTCATTTAAATATGATATTATATAACTTATAATGGTCCAAAATAATAATATTTATGTATGGGTTCTATATAACTACAATACATAATAAGGAATCAAATGATTCGAAAAGGTAATTTCATTTATAAAATATTTTTTCCTTTCATGAAGAGAATGGGGAAAATATTTCTTTATAGTTATATTCTGAATCACCTCCCATTATATGGTTCCAATTTCACCATATTACATTGTTTCCATAGTCTATATCGATAATTATCCACATATCCAATAAAATTATAATTAGATAAAATTAGATTTTTTTAATCTAATAATTGAATAATATAAAATATATTTTATATAATAATGACTTGTTACTCAGTAATTAATTGATTATATATTATAGAAATTTATATATTTTAACTTGTCATAATGATATTTATATAATTTTTTCACTTCTTTAGGGAATTTTTCTATGTGATATGGCTTAATGAAGTCCTCATGATATAAGATAACATACATGTAAAATATTTCACAAAATTGGATATTGTTTCTTTGGGAGATAGAGGCCCATGGGGGATCTATAGGGGGAACCCCAGCTCCGAAGATCCTGATTCGAGATTGAATAAGGATTTTTATTCCTTTCCTAGTAATGATTCGTTGATTGGGAAGAAATTTGATTGTGTTATCCATAAGGAGATTTTATGATGTGTGCATGGAAAGCAATCCTTGGCGGCATCTGCTTCTGATGCGACATGCCAGAGGATGTTTGCAGATGTTCTGAAATCGGTTGGTAAGTTCCCCGAATTTGATTGTCCTCCACATGGAAGGATCATCAGAATGATACGTGTTTCCCATGTCTCTGATGACCAAATGGCTATTGATGAAGAATCAACCTTTGATGATTATCGATCATCGCTCGGTTCTTCTTCTGAAGGGAGGATCACTTTGGAAATTCCATAACCTCTCTCAAAGAATCTCATAGATTTGGGGGTTTGATGATTGGAGGATGATCTCTATGGGCTGTGGCTACTACCATATTCTTTTCTCATCTGAGGAATAAAAACAAAGATCATGGTGCTTTGGGACTCTTTCGTTGAAGATGAGTTTTCATCAAATTCAAGGGTGGGATAGAAATTTCGACCTTGATAATGTCAAATATACACACCCACAGGTTGAGAATCTCATTCGTAAATTAAATTCGCTTTATTGGAATTGTAGGATTATATGGTATATTCCATCATCGGTTGGAAACCCCCATACAGATGGATAATCACACTGAAGATCCTATGTTTTTTCATATTGTGAGGGTGCTGGTGGAAGCAGACATGGATTTGACGCTAATTGATGAGGTTTTATTGACAACCAGGAATGACTGATTTAATCTAGAGAATCAATATGAGAGGCGACCCAAGTTCTGCCTCACTTGTCAATTCATTGGTCCCATGTATTTTGAATGAAATAGGTGCAAAGTGTGTGGTCTGTGCAAATTGAAGGGTCGCTTTGATGATTTCTGTAGGACGTGAAAGGCAAAGGTTCACTCATATGATCCTATTGCTGGGCCGAGTAACCCCATTTCTAGGAAGAATAGTCCCATTTATGAGTATGTATTTGGTGAGGGTTATACTCCCAGTACAGAACATGTTCTTCCAGGCTTGGGGTAAGAATATATCACTATTGTTGAGGAGAATTCTATTCAAGACTCTATGAGAATGAATGATTTTTTCAATTAGAATGTTTATTAGCTTGCAGTGTAGGTTCAGCATGTGATCCCTCATCTATTTCATCCTGCCATCTCTCATCCAGTTCTGCATGTGATGTCTCATCATGTTAATTTTGGTGTCTCTTAGGATATTACATAGGATAATGGTTCTGAGGCTTCTCAGGTCTCCCAGCAGGTGCAAACTGCATGTATTGTGACACATGTTGAGAATGAATTGCAGGTATTCATGCAGGGGAAGAATTCATGTATTTCTCTTATTGATCATGCATTGTAGGTCTCCATGCCGGGCCATAATGCATGTATTGAGCATCCAATTGAGAATGCATTATAGGAGGAAAATATGGTTGTTGCTGAACCTATTACATCATCCAAATTAGTTATGCAGATAAATTTGGGTATGGAGTCTGGTAATTTATCTGGACATCAAAAGGATGTGGTTCTGCCTACTGAATTTGATATACATGAACAAGTACATGTTTTTTCGGAATCCGGTGGGAAGGACATGTTTCCTCACTCTATTGATAAATATAAGAGTTGTGATAAAAATATATATGGTTCCTTTTATCGGGTCCCATTGTCTATGGTTGTGAGGAAGAGTATGGTACAGGCTAGTTAGCAGCCAGTTAGTTCATTGAATAAATTCACACCTTTGCATGGTGTTTTTTGGTATGATGACAAAGAAGACACTATTAGTGATGAGAAAACTCATCATTTGGTTGGTTCAGCCCCAATTACATGCTTAGTATCCCAATAATTAAGTAATGGGAAGAAAAAGAAGAGTGAAAGGTAGGTTAAGTCCGTGAATCTACAACGGGATGGATAGCCTATCACCAGGTCAAAATCCACTATCTCATGAGGATTTTCTTTTGGAATTTCCAGGGGCTTGGTAATTATACCACACTCACAACCATTTTGCATTTTATTGTGGCCAATAAACCTATCCTCATTGGAATTTATGAGCCTCGCATGTATTTCTATAAATGGAAAGCCTTTAGATGGTCAACCCTTGGGTAATATTTTGTTTCTCATAATGTTGGCCAGAATTACATAAGGTCTCTTTGTTTTTTGAAACATGATAGTGTCTCCTTGATATCCTATTTTTATGATCAGAAGTCGATTACTCTCTCTATTGAGAGAAGTGCTTATGGTATGTCCTTTACGTTCGTTTATGATTTAAATCAGTATTCTAGGAGTCGTGCTTTGTGGTTATCTCTGGAGAACATTGATCTTGGAATGAGAAAAATTAGGGTTATTATTAACTATTTTAATTCTATTCTTTGATTTGAGGACAAGATAGGAAATTGCTTAAAAAATTTGGCTGTTAGTGAATTCTCTGCATATATTTATGTTTGTAATATGATTGAGGTTCCCATCATGGGTGCTGATTTTACCTAGCGAAGATACAATTTTAATGGGTTCTAAGCCAGAAACATTGATAGGTATTTTTGTAATGTGGATGGGGGTTCCCAATATTTTTCCCTCTCTATTATAACTCTTCCAAGGGATAATTTTGATCACATTCCTCTTCTATGGATTTTAGTCTTCATTGATTAATATCTTCTGTTATACCTTTCAGGTTTAATAATTTCTGGTTATGTATTAAAGGTTATAGACGGGTTGTTAGTGAGGATTCAGAAACCACTTTTACTGGATGTCTCTTTCATATAATGGTTATCAAGTTAAATTCTATACAGGAAAATCTCAAAGAGTGGAGCTATCAATCTTTCTCATGTCTGGTGTATGATAGTCAAAGTGCTGAGGATAATCTCTTACACTGTCAAAGGAATAATGAGGGTCAGGATATGATATATATGGAAGAGTTTCTTTCTCTTTCTAAATTTAATGATCTTAGGGATTTAAAAGAAAGTATTAGCTAGACTCAATATAATTTTAGCTGGAAAAAAGATGTGGATAGAAGTACAACACATTTTCATTACATGCATTGGAAAAAGAAGGTGAAACGTGGTATGAATGCCCTCATAGTTGATGGAGTTCTTTTCAATTCTAAAAATGGTATTTCTAATGCTACTTGCAGATATTTTGAAAAGTTGTACACTGATTCATGGTATGATAATACTCATATAATGTTCAAGAATATTTCTCCTTTGACTGAGGCCTCACAGAATGATATGCTCAATAATATTCTTTAAAAGGAGGAAATCATAAAGACGATGTTTTCTATGAATGCTTATAGTGTGGAAGGCCAAGATGGACTATCTAATAGATTCTTTATGGCTTATTGGGATATCATCCATATAGAATTTGTTATTGCATTTAGATATTTCTTTTATCATCATATTTCCCCTTTGGTGCCAATTCTATTGTCACTTATCTAATTAAAAAGTATGAGAATTCTCTCAAAAATTTGGAATCTCAGGAATGTGGCCATTGGGAATACCATTCCAAAATTTATCACCAATTTCCTAGTGAATAGATTGGGATGTATTGCTAAAGAGAATATTTCCACAAATAACTTTGGGTTTGTGCATAGAAGGAATATTTCAAATTGTTTGTATATGGAATAAGAATGTGTAATTTTTATGAGGAAAAAGGAGATGTATGAGAATATGGCTTTGATAGATGACATTTCGAAGGCCCTTGATACAATGAAATAAAGCTTCATTTTTTGCGGTGTTAAGAATGCATGGATTTTCCAATAGTTGCATAATTTTGATTGGCTGCATTCTCAAGAGTACATTGCTATCTATTCTTGTTAATGGCTCTCCAAGTGGTTTCATTAAATGTTTTAGGGGTGAGATAAGGATATCCCTTATATGAACTTCTTTTTGTGATCCATAATGATTAGATAAGTACGTGTCTTTCAGATCTTATTCATGATGGTTTCTATCAGCAAATTACTGTTGGAAGAGCTCTATTTTCTCCTTCACATCTATTTTATATAGATGACATTATATTTTTGGTAAGGATTATGGGATCACTATTTGATTTACTAAGGTTGATTTTAATCATTATGAGGCATTTTATGGTTAATTTATCAGTTGGGATAAATCTTCTTTGTTTTTGGGGGAACGTTTTATTGTTTCAAAGAAAAATAGAATTTCCCGGAAGCTTATGGTGAAAAGAGGGTATCTACCATTCTACTATCTTGGGGTTCCCCTTTTCCGAGGTTCTGTTAAGATATGTCATCTAGAAAATAATTATCTCATAATTATCAATCAAATGGCTATCTTGAAAGGTAAATCTATGTCTCAGGTAGGGCATCTATGTCTTGTTAATTAAGTGATCACATCCATGTGTGTCTATGTTTTTTCCTTATAAAAATTTCCTAGAACACTTTATAATGATTTATATAGGATTATTCAGTATTTTATTTGGAATGGTTCAATTCATGAAAGGAATATTATTACAGTTTCATGGAGTGATTTCATTCTGGCTATTGACATGGGTGTTATGGTGATTAAGGATCTTAAGCGCTTTAATGAATCTCTCATTAACAAGTTTACTTGGTCACTTTTTACCTCTAGTGATTTTTCCATAGATTTTCTATGAACATATTTTATCTAATATGGTTAATGGGTATTATCTTTATGTCCCATTGTTGATATGGCCCTTAATTAATCATGCTTATTGTAGTGTATCAAAATCCTCTAAATGGGTGTTTTGTTGAAACTCCTCTTTGAACTACTAGAAGACTGTTTGGTTATCATGTGATATTTCTAAGGATACTAAGATTACTCATTATTTGAGGGATCATTATATTGCAGAATTTTATAATAATATCATGTCTCAGGGGCTTCTTTATAATTATATAAAAGTTGAGTTGGGACATTATCATTACTGTATGATGGATACTTTTATTTGGTTACCCAATGATACTGGAAATTCCAGCACTATGGTGGATTATAGATCCATGTGTACAGAGCCTTTGCTGGTTACTTCATGGGTTCTTATGTTCCATTCTTCTTTTATTCCACCAGCTCAATATTTTATTATATGGAGGATTTGAAAGTGTCTACTTCCTTTGAAACAAATGTTAAAACGAGTTGGATTTTCTCTTGCACTTGTTTCCATTCATTTTCATGTTGCTGATGAAACTATTGGTCACTTATTTATATCTTGTTTCTCTTCATCTGGTTTATGGTATTATTTTCAGTTTCTTTGGATTCCACCTGTATTTGGAGAGTTTTGGACTGCTAATGGATTATATTTACCGAGCTAATTGTAGCTCTCAGGTGAAACTGCTTCTCCTTTATATAGTCTCAACGCTAGTTTATTTTATCTCGACGAATCAAAATTATCTTTTCTTTGTGAATAGAAGTTCCCCGATATCCATTGGTATTCAGGAGCTTCATATTGGTGTACTTGCTGTTGTGTTGGCTCGAATTGGAGTCATCTGGAATGATGTTTCTGATATCGTTCTATTGCAAAATATTGTTGTTCTTGCATGATTTAATAATCCAATTATGATGAAGTGTATCCGGTGGATCCCTACGATCATTTGGTGTCTAAAAGTTAATGTGGATGGAGAAGCTTCAGGTGAACCAAGACCTTCGGGATGTGGTTTTTTTTCGCACTTATAGTGTCTTTGTTAAAGGTTATTTCTACTCATTTTTATAAACTAGCTTGGCGATTGAGGCGGTAGAATGGGCTATGATTTGGGCTTCCTTGTATGCTTCTTTTCATGGTTGGATTAACTTATGGATGGAGTATGATTCCACCTTGGTGGTCAATATTCTTAGAACTCATTCAAGGAATTTCCCTTGGACGATGCTTTCTGCCAGGGATGATTGTCTAAAGCTTGTGGATCATATTTGTTTGGTTGTCACTCATGTATATAGAGAGGAAAATATGGTTGGTGATTTGTTCTCCAATAATGTGATTTGGGAGGTTTTGTCGCTATGGTACTTTGTTACACTGACCTTTTTTATGGTTTGATGGATGCTAATGCGTGTGGTGATATGTACACGCATCTTTGTAAACCCCATGTTTCTCCTCTTTGGATGTATTAACCTTTTTATTAATACAATTTTCTGGGATTGGGCTTGCCTCCTCCTGAGTCCTCTGATTATTTCACATAATATATCATCCAATCTCGATGATCATGTAAACTATCAAGGAATAAATCACATTCAATGTTCACCAAGTTATATATAATTCCATCCATTATAAAAAAAATATTTTTGTTTGTAATATAAATAAATTATGAAAATGAAAAAAATTATCTATCTATTATAATATGTAAAACCTATTATGACTTACCATATGAATAAAACACTTCATCCTTTGACACTTATGATTCAACATAAGTCAATTTTTATTCAATGTTGTTTTCATTATGATAAATTTGATTTTAAATCGATACCTAATCCCAAAAAATAACTAAATATCCCAATGATAAAAACTTAAGAAACCAGAAATGATATATATATATATATTTATATCATCCTCTTACATAATTATAAATTAAATCTGATAAATAACTGAAACTCACATTTACTAATGGAGTAATGTCATTTTATATTAGCTAAAAATGAAAAAATTCCATGATACATTGTTTATTTATTTTTAAACCGTGCATCATTATTTTTTAACATATAAATAAACCAGAAATAATATTCCTAATCATTATCATTGGAAATATAGAAAATTAGAAAATATTTAATCATTGATTTCTATAATGTGTTAAATTATATCACGAGTTAGGGAAAAAATATCGTAAACATGATAAAAACATTAACAAGGTAGAAATGAAATGATTAATGTATTAGGATCATTGAATTAGAAGTACATATCATATGGAAATCTAACATCAACATAGTTTTCTATGATATAATGAATGGTTCCTGATCAAAGCATAACATATACCAAGGTATCATATATGAAATCATATGATAATAATCATGAGTAATGGAGACATATAGAATTGATTTGGAATAATCGTTATAATAAAAAATATAAAGAGGTGTTAAGGGTCACTACTATAAAAATAATTACATTTGTGAAAAGGATAACCAAATCATGTACATGTAAATATATTGGACTAGAAAACCTCTAATGTCACATAACATGCGGACACAGATAACCATTAATGTCTATTAATTATTAGAAATGGAAAACATCACATACCACATAACACAATATTTAATGTCATACAAGAAATATAATATTCATTGGAGGGGTATAAAATTATAGGGAGGCCTATCACATAATTATGAAGTATATATATGTTTTCATCATGATATAAATCATAAATATAATATTTATAAAACCATGGAAACAAATGGATTACAAGAAAACAACATAACGAATCACATAACGAGAAATAAATTTTTTTTTAAAATAATATATAATGTTCAATATAATGAACTGATTGCACTCTTCCAGACTCGATCCTTAAAAATAGGCTGTGTAATTTTTTTCTTATTAAATAAACCGAACAATTACAACAAATATTACACAAACAAGGACATTTTATTAGTCATTGTTCTGGGGGATTAGAAAACACATTAAATTTATCCAAGTTTAATAAAAATAAAACAAATTCCTCTTACACATCTGTGTGTGCTATGTCCAAAAGTGATTAAATATGATTTTAACCTTTATGATAGATGTGAAACCAATTTTAAAAAACGGTGTGCATTCAATTTCCCTTTAAGGATTTTTGAAATTGTTTAAATACATTTTACAAAATATTTCATTAAAAATAACTTTGAGAAAATTGTTTGATTAAAACATAAAAAAACATTACAAAAAACCCTCTAGAAAACATAATTGAAATTAATTACATTTAAAATAATATACTACTTTTGAAATTACTTATGAACAACAATCACTTTAAAAGTAATCAAATTATTTTTCTAAAGATACTTTGTATGAATTTAAAAAAACATTATGGCTTTTGGAAACATGAAAAATTGAATGCTAAATTGGGCCTTCACACATGTTGAGGGATTTGGTTCACTCCACAACTACTTACCATATTTACAGTATACAACTGCCAAATTTAATTTTGAAAACATTTTAATAATTCTTTACTTATATATATGTATCTCTTTGATGTTTTTTAAAAAATAAACAAGAATATATATATGTATATAATTATTATTAAATTTATATATATAAAATGTCGTGAATGTACATTTTCTATTTTATGAACAACCAAATCCTTCTTCTTTTAAGTGTTTCTTAATATATAAAATGATGATAAACGAATATTTAAAATTCATGAAATATTATTTCATTTATCAGCCACCTAAAACCTATTTTTATATATATTATTTACAAATTAATATATATATTTATATATGTGTAAATAAAAATAATAAACTTGATTTATATCCATGTATGAATTGGCATGAGAAATTATTTATATATGGTTATAATTATTTTTTGTGAATGACATACATATCACATGATGAATTTATGAAATCATTAATTTATAATTTCATATCTAATATTTGATAAATAATAATTTGTTAAATATTATTATATACATGATAAAAACATATTTAAACATATGATTAAATAAAACATTGATCAAATACTATATTAATTAATTATTTCATAAAATACATAAATATAACACAAGTAAACAAAAAGAAATGAAATTTTAATATTATGGTGTTATCATGTAATTTCATGATTTTATAGATAATTTCATTTTCATATAATGATATAAATGAGTTCATAATATATTATGATAACCCTTAAAAACTTATTTTAAATACAATGTGAAATGACTATGTCCTTCTGTCTAAATGCCTAAATAAAAGCATTATTAATCAACATATAACTTGTAAGTCATTTTAAAAACTAAAACTTGATTTCAAGGGTTCATATGAAATAGATAAAATTCATGTTTGTTTTTGAAAATACAGAATCCCCAAGAAAATTAAAATTTCAAAGATATAAAATTAAACATGAAAATAAAATAAATATTTATAGTAGAATTATTATTCACATTTTATTTTAAAAAGTATATAAAATCATATAAATTAAATTGAACACACATACCAAATTAATTAAAATGTTGAAATTATATTTTACAAAATGAAATATATGAAAACATATGATTCACTGACAAAAGTGAGACGTTAAAATAAATAAATGTTTCCAATAAATATTTACCCCTTAAATTTTTGACTCTTAATTACCTTGTAGTAGAATCTAAATATGCATGCTATATTTTAGGTAAATAATGTCTATTATACACCCTAACTCTCAAAAGGAAAAGAAACAAGGAAGGAAGAAACTTCTTTTGTCCCTCTACCTCACCAGTATGTGCTCTAAGGCTTTATTGTAGAAAACACCATACTCTTTTAAAAACTCAAGTAACTCAAAACAATAATGATAGTTTCCTTCGACCAGTTATCCACATTTAGTATTTAAGCACTCAGTGACCTAAAAATTGTATAGTTTATTTCAGATAGTGAACATTCTTCAATTCCAATGTGTTTGAAAATAAGCTAAATATCTTCATTGTATATTATATTCCCTAAAAAATTGAAAATGAAAATTTAAATTAATGAATTTGGAGGATATATAATTAAATTTAATTTTAATTTTCTAGGATATAATTGATGAAGAAAAAAATCAACAGATCAATGAATGGAACCGTGTCGAAAAATATAGGAGGATAAATCAATAAAGTAGAATATTTTGCATTTAATTATAAGTATTTGATATGTAGAATTTCTTGATATGGATTAATACATTGAATCCAAAAAATACAAAAATGATAAAACTGTGAAAGGTGATGAAATTAACACAGTGAAATCAGATAATATTTGAATATGAATTAATCCGACAAGAATATCTATGAATAAGAGGACGTTGATATTAAAAAGAAAAACAAATAAATTGAATGCTCATGTCATTATTGACAATAGTTTTTGAATATTTCATCAATAATAATACTCATACATATAATTTTGGACATTAGAAACCAGATCACCCTACCTCATGAAGAAAAAAACCATAATCACAAACTAGATCTAGTATTCTTTAGACCATAATTCAATCCACTGAATTGAATTCTCATACATGAATATACCTCCTCAATATTAAAATTCAACGTATTGAAGCTATTCCGATTTGATATAACTTGACCTACATCCTCCGCTTGAAGCACATATACATCAGATGTCTTCTTTTCTCATCAACCTCTACCACCCCCAAAAACATGAACCATCGTCGTGATTTCATTTTATATTTTTATCTTTTTCTCATTTACAAAATAATTATATCGTTTTAATATAATTATGTTATACAGTTCCATTTTATAATAATATTAATATGATAATTAAAAATTTTCAAATATTATAATATATTCCCTTAATTTTATAATTGAAAATAATACTTTGATAAATATATATTACACATTAATATCTTAATTTTAATAAAATAGTTCATAATTAAAAATAGTAATGTTCACTTAATTTAATTTTTTTAAAGTAATCATTTTAATTCATAAAAAATATTTATAATTAGAATATATATATTCTATAAGAAGATATATTGAATACAGAAAGGTTATTTATTACGTAATAATTAAAATTTTAATAATAACATTCAAATCAACATTGTTTATATATATATATGTGGTCATATTAATTATATATCAATAGTTATCTTATGTCATTTTTTCACATTAATTTAAAAGTTCTAATATACATTTTTTATAATGATCGGATAAAAAATATTATAAAAATCAATAATTAAGGGAAATAAAAAAAAGAATAATTCCTCAATGATCATATCTCTACATTAAATTTGGTTTTATATATTCCTATTATTATTAGTATTGTTTCTATTGTCCTTATTATAGCCTTTGTCCTTATTAAAAATCAAAGAGATGTGAGCTACCCAGTCAGTAACATTTTGTTTCTCGAAGGAATTACAGTTGTTTTAATATTAATAATAGTGGGTTTAATGGGTTTATTAATCTATGTAAAATATAAATATAAATATTTTTATGAATATAATGATTACTTATTCAGTCTTTGTGTTTCGATATTTTTTTATTTATAGACAATTTTTAACATAAATAATACTTAAAAATTACTTTGAATCTTGTGGTGTTACATTCTCTCCCACCCCGATATTTGAATTTTTCCCTCACAATTCATTTGTACTCATCACCGATAGTTTTCATATTCCCCAACCCAAAAGTCTATAATGTTTTCCACCATGGTTACCAGCATAACATCTCACGAAATTAATGTGTATAGAGTCTTCACATTAGTCCACTTACGTGACCCAAATTTAGCTTGTGAATGTTATTTTTTATGGATGTAGTCACCAAAATATTGTTCCTGGGGGAGGATAATCAATATAGTACTATAGTAGGACATTCTAAATCTGATTCCTATAAAAAAGACTCATTGCTTCTTCATTGAATGATTCAATGTCATTAACGATTCTCCCCATGAAAAAATAACTTAAAATATAGCACATATATTTTTCATGAATAATAATTACTATACTACTATATAAAAGGATTAGATTGACTCGGGTTTCCAAAATATGGTAAATCAATGAAAAAGTACTTTGGGGTATTCCCTGTGATATTTCAAAAGTAAAATTGTAATTGTCTGAGGATTGTGAAGACAAAACCCCAACCACGATGATTTCAATGTATATCATGTATACCTGATACATTTTAATTTAATTTATAGGTATTTCATATGGCTGAGATTTTTTATCACATTATTTTTATTATTGTGGAAATTAATTTATTTTAAAGGCATAAGAGTCATTTTTGAGTTCACATTCCTTCCATGTGAAAATTAATGTGAAATTTTGACTAAGAATCAATACCCAATATATCAAAGGGTTCAAATTTTACAAATTTATCTAGAGCATTTCTTGATATTATTATAATTCCTTGAGGCCTCTCATCTGGACCTGGTGTTTAAAAACATGCTGTGTAATTTATTTCATATAAAATAAACAGAACAATTACGAAACAAATTAAAAAATCGAGGTATTTTTACTAATCTAGGTTCTGGAGGATTTGAAAACACCAAAAATTAATCATATATGGAAAAAAATTCATATTACACTTCCGTGTGCACAATCTCCAAAAGTTATGTTGTCTTATTGGAACATTTAACATATTTGTGATTAAAAAAAGGCGAGTATTCAATTTTCTACTAAAGTATTTTGAAAATATTTATATAATTTTTCAAAAATATTTCTTTAAAAATAATATTTATATATATTATTTAATAAAAAATGAAAATACCTTTCAAGATACCCTCTAAAAACATAATTGAAATTCTTACATTTAAAATAATATTCCATTTTTGGAATTACATACAACAAAAATATCTTTAAAAGTAATCCAATGATTTTTGTGAAAACACTATGTATGATTTTTAAAACAAAACTTTGTGTCTTGTAGAAACATGAAAATTTGAAGGCCATCATGGTCTTTCCCAATTATTGATGGATTTGGTTCACTCTCCAATTATGTACCATGTTTATAATGTTCAAGTTCCAGATTTATTTTAAAAAACCTTTGTGATTGCTTTAAATATATATATGTTTTTTACTGATTTTTTAAACACAATCAAGCCTATAAGTATAATTATGAATATATATATATATAGTAAACTTAAAGGACGATCATTTTCTTTATTTTGAACAACCTGATCCAACAAATTTTAAGCATTTATTAATATATAGAGTGCTGATAAATTCATATTTAATATTCATGTAAAATTATTTTATCTATCAAGCCCATAAAATCTATTTTTAAATATATTGTATTCATATATATATATATATGTAAATACAAAAAATATACTTGATATATATACATGTATGAAGTGGTATGAAAAATCATTAATATGTGGTTATAATTATTTTTTGCGCCTGTCATACATATGACGTGATGAATTTCTGAAATTATTAATTTATAATTTCATATCTAATATTTCATAAATCATAATTTGTAATTTTTGTTGTATATATCATTATAAAATATTTCAATATATGTTTAAATAAAACATAGATCAAATTCTATGTTAAATATCCATTTCTTAAAATACTAACAATTAACTCATATAAACATATTGCTATGACATTTTAAAATTATGGTGCAAGCATAAAATATCATGATTTTATAGATAATATTAATTTGTTGTTATGATATCCCTAAATTCATAAGATATGAAGAGAACCCATTAAAAATATTTTATACAGAAAATAAAATGACTATTTCTTTTCTTCAAAATGAATTAATAAAAGCTTTATTAAATAAATAAATCCCATAACTCATTTTAGAAACTAAAACTAGTTATCAAGGGTTCATTAAAAATACACAAAATTCATATTTGTGTTTGGAAATACCAGATCCCCTTAAAAATTAAAATGTCAAATACATAAAAATAAAAATGAAAAGAAATAAATACTTGAAAAAGAATTATTATTGAAATATTATTTTAAAAAATATGAAATATTAAAATTAAATTTAACACCCTTACTAAATTATGTAAAATGGTTGAAAAAATAGGATGAAATGAAATACATAAAAAATGATTCCCTAAAAAAATATGATCACAAAATAAATAAATGTTTCAAATAAATATTTTTCCATTTCCTTTTGACCCTTAATTCCCTTACTGCAGAATCTAGAGCAGCATGCTAGATTTTATGAAAATATGGTCTATTATACTATCCACCTCTCAGAAAGGAAAAAAACAGGGAAAGAAAACACATCATTTGGCCCTCTTCCTTGCTAGTATGTTCTCTACACCCTTCTAGTAAAAAACACCAAACTCTCTTCTAAACTCAACAAACTCAAAACAAGGAGGATACTTTCCTTTGACGAGTTCTCCATATTCATATTTAAACACATAGTGAGCTAAAAATGTATAGTTTACATCAAATAGTGAATATATATTAGTGCAAGTGGATTTATAGATAAGATAGATATTTTTAATGTATCTTCTGTTTCACACAATACTCATTATGTAAATTTCAATGAATAAATTTGGGGGATAGAAAATTGTATTTAATTTTTATTATTTTCAAGTTGGAATTTACGAAGAGAAATATCAATGGATTGATGAATAGAACCCTATTGACAAATGCAAGAGGAAAAATAAATAAACAATAAAATATGAATTCAATAACAAGATGAATACATATAGAATTGGTGGATATGAATGAAGCCATTGAATCCAACAAAAAACAGAGAAATGATAAATTGATGATAGGTGACGAAATTAAAACAGGGATGACAGTTATGATTAATATATAAATTTATCTTACATGCAGATATAAGAACACGAGGGAATTGATATTAAGAAGAAAAACAACGAAATTGACCACCCACATCAATATTTATATGATTTTTGGAAGATTCATTCATTAATCATACTCATACATACCTATTTGGAAATTAGAAACAAGATCCCCCTACCACACCAAGTTCAAACACTAATCGTGAATTACATCTAGTCTTCATTAGACTTACGTTCGATCTTCTGAAGTGAATCCTAATATTTGATTCTACTTACTCCACATTAGAATTCATCAAATTGAGTCTCTTCATCTTTGATTGAACTCGATCTACACCTCTTCTTGAAGTCATGTCACATTGGATTTCACATCCTCACATCAACCTCACCCCCCCGAAACTCAAGAACCCACACCCAGATTTCATCTTCTATTTTTTAAATATCTTTTATTTTTTTCAAATCAATTTATAACAGTTTAAAATATTTTTCTTATATCATTTCATTATATAAAAATATTAATGTGAGAATTAATAATTTTCAAATGTTATAATATATTTTAGTAATTATATAATTTAAAATAATACTTTAATATATATAATACTCATATAAATAATATAATTTTAAAAAATTATTTCTTAATTTGAAATACTAATTTTCAAATAATTTAAAAAATTTATTATATTCATTTTATTGCTTGAAATAATATTTGTTATTTTAATATATATATTTTATAAAAAAATTATTAGATACACTATATTTATTTATTTCATAAGAATTAAAATTTTAATAATAATATTACAAATATTACTTTTTCTATAAATATTTATTTTAATTATAAATCGATGGTCATTATTTTTTCCTTCATTAATTTAACAGTTCTGACAAAAAAATTCTAACGATCAAATGAAAAAAATTATATATATCAATATTGATGGGAAATAAATCAATCAAATCATTCCTCAACACTGACACCACTACTTTAAACATTGGTATATATGTTCCTATTATTTTTATTGTTGTTTCTATTATTATTGTTATATGCTTTGTGATTATCAAAAATCCTAGAGATGTGAACTACCTAGTCTATATCATTGTGTTTCTTTGAAAAATACCAGTTGATTTAATATTAATAACAGTGGGTTGAATGGGTTATTATTTGGGATTGAAATATTTATGATGGTATTTTTATAACTAAAATTCATACTAATTCTGTTTTTCATCCATAAATTAATTGAATTTTTGAATTTTTGAAAAACGCATAATACATAAAACATACTTTGAAAACTGGTCTCTTATATTCAATAACCTAAAAAGAGTTATATAAAAAAAATTAGTGATTACTATTTGAGGGGTATAAAATAGTTATATATTATTTATCATAAATATAAATAATCTAAAATTGCGAAAAATAAAACAAATGTATTTTATTTACTTTTTAATAAAATTGTCAAAAAAATGAAATATGTCCCATTCAAATAATTTTCAAAAGTTGTATTATTGATTTAAAATTGTATTTAATTATTTATAAAACCAATTGTGGATCCTTTTAAAGATATAATAATTAAATAGTGGGAATATAATGAAAACATAAAAATTTATTAAAGTGTAAATATAAACCTTTAAAAAACATTAATGGTATGATGTCTCCCACACTAATAAAAGTGATACAAAATTTCCTTATAACTATTTTTTAGAAAAATTGTATTGGAAAATTGGTGAATAAATTATTTACATTCAATATAATTATTAACTATTCTTTTTAATAATTAATAGCACAATCGAGGTAGAATAAATGAAAAAGTGATTTTAATAAGAATAATTGACTCCCCTATAGTTGAAAATAAAAAATTTGATATATCGAATAGGTTGATTATATCAATGTTACGAGAAAAATTTTAATGAAAATTGTGTTATGCATAAAAATGAAGATTTAGTAAATTAAACAACATAACTTTGGTAATGTTTGGATCGAAAGAAAATGGAAGATTTAATGTGAAATAGAAAATTACATACAATTATTGAAATATTAATTTTGATTAAAAATATAAATTCTATATTATAGATAAAAAAATATTTCATATAGATGTAGAATATGGAATATTTTCTAATGAAAAATATGTTGACAAAAAACCCTTACATAGGATCCTCATATTGTTTTATTTTTTTAATGTCATTAATAATAAATTTAGTTTTTGTTATTAAAGTATATATAAATTATATATATAGTTATTTAACTTAATAACATTGTTTTATATTTTCTCAATTCTAATATATTAAGATTAAATTTATAAAATTAATGAATGAGTATCAATTGTCCTTTTTAATGAACATAATTCAGTTTGGATGTTCCATTCCATTATATAAGATCATTTTTTCCAAAAACAATTATGATGATATTGTATATGATATATATGTTTTTTTATAGTTTTGGAGACCTATTATTATTTCATATATATTTTGATAATGTTTAAAAAAATCATTTGTAATTATATTTTTTAGAAATATAAAATTGAAAAAAATAATTATGTTTTTTAATCAATATTAATGGAATGGTTCTTGAATCATTCATTTTGGTAGTGTGACTGAACCAAACAAGAAAATGTTATAGTGAATTAATATGTAAAAATATCAGTTATTATTTTCTTAATATCACTTAATAATAATTTAAAATATATTTTTACAAACTGTTAAATAATATTGATGGTGTAGTGTAGGATTATGATAAAAAATGTGAGAATAGAAAATGGTAACACTCACATCGAACAATAAAAGTCTTCTCTAAGGACCTACTCTGAAATTAATGATTTTGGTACTCTTTATTATGACTATAAGTTATAAAATGTGATGTTGTATTATAATAATGTAAATTTTTTATATAATTTATAGGGAATGAAAGGAAATTTATTGTTTGATGTTAGTTTAAAAGGACCTTTTATTGTTGAATTTGAGTGGTATTTCTACAAATAACTATTATTTAATCTGTATGAAATATAATTTTACATAAAAAATAACTAAAAATTTACGATTGGGTATGGATAATTTGTGGAATTCAATATAAAATTATTTTAGAGATAAACTTTTAAGGTATTTTGTGATTTTATAAATTTTTAAAAATCATAACTAATTTTAAAATATATTTTTGAAACTAACATTTTTACTAATTAATTTAATTATTTCTCACAAATGGATTTGGCTATATTAAAAAAATTAAGTTGATAAATATAAATACATAATAAATATTTTTAAATTCACTCAGATAAAATGATAATAATTAATCATACATAAATAATACAAGTCACATAAATATATTTAATTGTTAGAAACCCAACAAAAAAAATATTATTTGAAAATATTGATAATTCCTGCAATTTGAAAATAATAATAATACTTTTATCATATAATAAATTTAAAGTCCGATTTTTGACAAAATTTCATACTATAAATATGATATTATTTTGTTTAAAATATAAACCAATATATTATAATTGATTTTGTTTAAATAAAACAAAATTAAATGATACTGAATAATTAAATATTTATTATTTATAAGTCATTAATAATTTATTTGTTTTTATTTAGGTATTTTTTAACAATTAATTTATTTTTATCAATGCATTTTATTTTTTCACAGTACATAAATACAATTTTTTTATTAAAAATATACACCATTTAAAAAATTGTATTTTCTAAATTAAATTTGATTAAAATTATTTCCCTCCAATATAGATTATTTTTTATATGTTAATTTCATATAAAATATAATATTTACATCAAATTTATATCTAAAATATTTATAATAGTAAAATTAAATAATCCAATATGATATATATATATATATATCCAATGACCATATATCCAATGATTACATATAAAATGACCATATAACCAATGACCATATAACCAACCACCATATAAAAGACATATTGTCTTCCTATATATGTATTCTTATATAAATTAGAATTCAATCAGTTTATTCTTATGATATTTATTAATTTTCTAGTGTTTTGTCTCCATTATATATATATGATGGGTTTTATGATTTTCATGGTAGACCATAATAAAGAGTAATGTAATCTTTTAATATTCTTAATTATATCATTCATTCCTTTTATAGATTTCATAATTATATTTCATTTACTAATTTCGTTTTATATAATAATTTATATTTTAATATTTATCCTTAAAATAATTCAACAATGATCATTTTTGACTTTTTTATGTAATATACTCTACCATACATGTTAGATTTAAAAAATTGAGTCATTTATAAAAATAAGGGAGGTTACATACTCTCATATAAAATTTTTAAACATTTATATCACTTCTCATATAATAATTCTAATTAGAATTAATGAATCACTATGTCTATTAGTTTACTATATTCTTCTTAAAATATATACTTTAATCAAATATATATAACATAGTGATTAGTCGTGTTTCATTGTTAGTTATCTCTATATCCCAAAATATAAATTTTTCGCTTCATCATAATATATATCCTGATCAAATATTTGAAATTTTGAGTTCAGAACATGTTATTGATCATGTATTTATTTAGGTATAATTGATTTTAGGAATAAGTATTGCAGTTGGGTGGGGATCAATGGAACCACCAATCAATATGAAATATTATAAACAAAAAACAGGAATATTGAAATGTCGAATTTAAATAGGGATCCAAATTCTATTTATACTAAGTATTGAGACTCTCTTCAAATTTTATATTCACAGGAATAAATTATCACCACCATATTAATCAATATCGTATCGACAGTATTAGTATAAAATTTATTAAAAAAATGTTCTTATATCAAAAGATGTATAATGTCTTGAAGTTCTCTATCACTTCACTGGAATGATTTGAAATGAATATTACTAAATATCAAGCATCATCCTTTAATTTTGTCGTATAACATCTTTACCCATACAATGCAACCTATGGTGATGTTTTATTGTTATAGTGGAAAAAATAATTATATGAGAACATGATAAGTTAGTGGTGTTGATCCAAAATACAATTGATATAAAATAACTATAATATAAAAATAACATCCATAGATGGAATTATCATTTTAGAATGACTACAATGTTGATGATTATAATCCTTTCCCATGTAAAATTCAATGTTAATTAATAGTAAAGTATTTTTATAGATATTTTATTTAAAAATTATTTTTGTATAAGATGGAATTGAGAAAAACATCTAATGAGATAAAATATATGTCCAATATATTAGGGTGACAAATGATTCTAGAACCATATTTACTTTTATTATAAATCCTGCTCTTTTGATCCCCCTAAAATCAGTCACACATCGTAACTTGAGTTACCCATAAAATTAAAATTTTATCCTTTTCATATGGTTTGTCAAATTTATTACTTTTTTTTGATCTCATGACATAGAAAATAGAATCCTTCAATTTAATCATATCACATGTTCATTTATATAATGATACAAATTTTATAAGAAATATTATTACATGATGGATCGTTATATAATTATGGGAAAATAAATGAGAAATTAAAAAATATTCTTCTTTAAATTGATTATTAATTTTATATAAATAAACATATAATTCATATTTTAAATTAACTTATAATGGTGAAAAAAATATAAAACAGTTTTATATTGATAAAATATAAAATAATGGATCCTTGAAAACAGAAAAAATATATGAATAAATACGGTTTTATAGACACTAATTGCAATGATATGGAAGGAAGACCCTTTAATAAACACTATTAAAATATTAATGTAACACACAATGATCAAATGGATATAAAATTTCATTTTTAATTGATAATATGAATTGTGTTAATGTAAATACATATATATTTTGAAGTAAGAATGTATAAAAAAGATGATTTTGAGATGAAAATGTAATTCCTATATAAATAAAATGAAAATAAAATAGTTGGTGGAGATATTGTTGAAAAAATAAAAATCAAATCCCAAATTAAAATAGAAATTATTTTGACCCAATAAAACTTGGTTGTTTAATAATAACCCCAACAAAATTTTTAATGTATGAATAAGAAGAAAATATAAAAGAAAATATGAAATATATTTTTTAGTTTCCATGAATTAAAATGAAATTAAATAATATATTTCATGTGTCCATATAATTAGATTAGATTATCAAATATACTAATTAAGATCACATGAATATTGTTATGTTGGTAGACCTATAAGAGTTGGTGAACTGTACTTTTAAGAATATCATTTAAAATAATAAAACTAAACAAACCCTAAACATAATTATGTTGATTTATCAGATATGGCCCTTAGTCTGATGAACTAAGTCATATAAAAACAATCATTATAAAAATTATTTAATTAGAGTGTAAAAGACCAAATTAATATAAATAAAATTTATCATAGTATAATAATTTTAACCAAGATGGATACGATAAAACAAACAGAATAAAAAGGTGAATATGATTATTCACTTTGTAATAGAAGTGTGCAAGAATATAAAAACATGAAAAAAATGATAAAAAAAAATAGAATACAAAATAAATATTATATTAAAATCCATTAAAATGACAACATTATGGTATTATAAAACTCTGACTAAATGTATCTCTTGATTTATACATACAATAATGTATGTATTCCTTTGTAATGCCAAAACTCGGAATCCCAGAGTCAGTTCATTATTACGTATCATTTGTATGAAAACAAAAGATCAAGTCTCGAAAGACTGATTAGTTTAGTAGCCTTGGAAGTACTAGATACATTCATAAGGTTTAAATTACATCATAAAATGGAAAACTACAACAACATTGTTTCCATATAAAAAACTGAGATCCCATGTACTATCCCTCCTAGTCAGTCATAATAAACTTCATCGCATCCTAGGAAAAATAAAACATAGAAAGGGGTGAGCTTAGAAGCTCATTATGGATAACAATATAGCAGAAACTTTCATAAATAAGCATAAACATTTAAGGAAATGTATATGACTAGAACAAATGCCTTATAAACATTAACTTCAGCATAATATGACAAAGATAAAATAAATATAATTCCATTTACTTACTCACATGTATATTCTACTAGACGAATAATCACATGCAAAATAAATAGCCACTTTCAATGTGATGAAATGCATAATACCGCACTTTAATAACCACAATGTCATGTCCTTGTTCCAAGAATACAAATAATATTTTTTCAAGGACTTGTTCCAAAACACTAGTTTGTCTCACGAGGCCTATGGATGCATCAATGAGCTATAGAGGGATCCACCCGTCATTTTCTAAGTCCAATTAATTCCACATAAGAAAAGGGTTGAACATAAAATAAACATTCATCTTAAAATTGGAATTCAAAAGTTCAATCCTTTATCCATACATCATGAATGGTATGAAATAAAACATCCATAGTAAAACAAATCACAAACCCTTCTATACATTATTGAAGTTTTGTATCATAATAAATCAACTTCAAACAAACTTAAAATCAATCAAAGGATATTGACCTAGATTAAATCACAAACTTTTTAGAGAACAATTTATTTCTATTTTTATATAATTTAAAAGTCACATAATTATAAATGAAAACTTTTATATTTGAAAACATTCTTATAAGATTGTAAGAGAAACTTCGACATTGTTATAAAAACGTAATATATCTGGACCCATCGTATAAGTAAAAAAAATTCATATCTTAATTTTGTAGAAAAGGTCATAAAATACCTTTTTTGGAAAATTACATAATGATTCCCTTAAAATATTTTAATAAAAAGTCAAAAATGGAATAAATTAATTTAACCCATAGTCTAGTAAATAGTAAAAATGTTTTTGAATACATTTTTAAGAAACATGTATGTGTATGATAAAGAGATCCCAATTGATAGTTATGTAAAAACATCCTAGGACAATAATGAGATTGTAAAATTAACCCTTAACTTGTACTTTTCCTTGGTCGAGGGTAGGATAACCCTTTGTATGATGGTAAAATAAATATTATTAAATTATAAATTAATCATATACATTAATATGATATCATATATGATCTTTTAACATTTCTTTGTTAATAATATCTTAGTATTATCGTCATTTCTGGTGTTAACTGATTCATTTTCCTTTGTTTTCTTTGTTACGTAAGTAATGGTTGTTATGGATCGGATGTATCATATTCATATTCAGAATGATATTAAGACTTAAAAAATTATATTTTATTATCTAATTAATATTAATCTTGAATGGATACGATGGGGAATGAATCTCTTTGCATTCATGGAGACGGTAATTCCTACATTCGCACAAGTGACAATATCATTCTTTTGATATTAAAATAATATACAGATGTATGTTATATCATATATACAGATTCATTATCATGTCATATTTTTTATTTACATCAATTACACATCATTTTTATACCCATCCAAATAATAATGTATTGAATAAAAATTACACCACGACGTGGAGACGGTAAGCCGTACATACGCATGTATGGTGACATGTCATTCAAAGGATGGACAGAATAATTAATATGGTTATACCATACTTATAATAACATAAACGTATATAGAATGTACTGGAGTTATTATTTTATAATCGAAATAACAAAGAAATAGGAAGTGGAAGAAGAAAGGAACTTAAAAGAGGTGATGAAATATTTACATCTTTTGGTGATTCTTCCTTTTGATTTGATCAAAAGATATTCTTAGGATGGAATTATGACTAAAGTAAGGACACTAGGATGAAGAAAGAATAATTTATATGGTATTTGGGGAAGTTTTGGATGATCCAAAAGGCTTTGATGGTGTGAATTAGAGAGAAGGGTGAGTTCCCTTTTATAAGAGGGTTGAGGGGCATCTTAGGAAAATCTAGAAATATTAATTTATAATAAAATCATTTTCTGTTTTTAATGGCTCGAAAATGAATTATTTAAAGTAAAAGGTGAGTATGGACTGAAAAACACTCAACTGACAGGTTTTAGATAGGTTTGGGTAACTATATAAACCTTATCTTTGAAATTTAACTCTTAGTAAAATAGTTTGACCTTAACCATGTCTCTTTGTATTTTTAGATTATATGGTAAAGAATAATACTATAAACTACAAAGATAAAATAATTTTTTTCCTTAATGAAATATATAATATTATTTATGACCTTTTTCTAAAACATTTATTTTTAAGAATATAATATCAATTAATAATATAATATTTGTTTTAAAAACACTTTTATGACAGCTTTAACACTATTTGGTATTTAGTTTTTTCTAAATTCGTAACAACATTATTACATAGAGAAAAATTTATATATCTAACCCTAACATGTCATATTAACCTATAATATTAGATTAATTTATAAAAAGTCTCAAATTACATTTATGAGGATATTTATAATATCAATTATTTTCATATTTCATTAATTATGTATTTATTGCATCAACATTGTGTCATAAATAAATAAATTTATTATATATATAAAAACTATAAATAAAATATCATGAGGTAGTAAATTTTTTTAGATTTCAAATTACTATTTATATTTGAATAGAAAAATTATAAAACCTCATGAAAAAGTTGTTCTACTAAATATATTTTCTTTTGTTATTTTTGTCTCTAATTTAAATTATTTAATATATAATATCATTATCACTTCCATGTAGCTCAATGGGGTTCTGAAATTGAGCCAAGGATACCCATGGTCGGAAATTTATTATAAAATAGTATTAGTAAATGTGTTAGAGAAATTTGATATTATCAAATTATTATTTTTTAACCTTATTTACTGGATTTTCCCTTATAACCATGAAAGATAAAATATTTACTACAGTAAATATTCCTAATGTCTAAAAATAATAGATACCAATTTACACAATTTGGTCCTCCTGATTAAAAATATAGAATACATTTCTCTAAATTCAAAACACAGAAGTGGCAAAAATTAATTGAAAATTAATTCCCATTGTCAAAACAAAAATCGTGTTTTTAAGAAATAATAACTATCAAAAGATTAGCATTTTTTTATGTCCAGTTTAAAAGTGAAATTATGTCAAATGAAAAACGGTGGATTAAATGGTAGAAATATAATCTAATTATACTTAAAAACCACTAAATAGTATAATTTATCTCTATCAATTATTTTGATTAAGAAGGTTGTTTGTAATTAAAATTTATTATTTTTTACTATTCATAAAAATCTCATTGTTTTTAGAAAAATACAAAAAATTCACTATAAGATAATATCGATATTCCAATCCCAAAAATGAAGTCCATCTTGAAATATAAAATTGATAAAATTTCAAAAAGTTGGTATTAATATTCATAAAAACTAGTTTGATTGGTCGCAATGTGTTAGAATCTCGAAGTTGCGTACAACCCAAGCTATTGCATTATTCAAAGGAAAACTTACCGCAGAAGCTTGGGATGTTACATTCTCCACTCCTTCAAATAATTTCATCCTCTAAATTTCTAGAATATTACTGCATAAAATGACTAAGATGGTTCTTCATCATAAGTTCCTTGAGTTCCCACATTGCATCTTCCATCTTATGGTTTCTCCACAGAACTATTACCAGACTTGTCGTCTAGTTTCTTAGCACTTGTTATCTTATATCAAAAATCTTTATAGGCTCTTCACAATAAGACAGATCAGTTTTCAGCTCAAATTCTTCATAGGTGAGTACATGCGTTAGGTCAGGCATTTGTTTTCTCAACAGCGATAAGTGGAACCAATCGTGAATATTAGAGAAACCTGGTAGCATTCCCAACCAGTAAGCTACAACCACATTTCGTTGTAGAATTTTTATAGGTCCAATGTACATGGGTTATAATTTTAACTTCATATCGAAACCGATATCACCCTTCCATTGAGATACCTTCATGAAAACATGGTCGACTACTTGATATTTTAAATACTTCCTTCGGTTATTGGCATAGATCTTCTGCCTACTTTGAGATACTTTGATGGGGGTTCATATTACCTTCACCTTTTCCATCATTTATTCCACATGTTATAGGACTATGAGTTTTCATTCACCAACATCATCCCAACAGGTTGGTGTGCAACAAATCTTTCTCTATAACACTTAATATGGGGCCATCTGAATACTTTAATGGAAGCTATGGTTATATGAAAATTCTACTAGAGGTAAATATTGATCACACATACCTTGAATGTCATGTGATCTTAATCTCAACATTACTTCCAATGTTTCAATAATCTATTCTGATTATCCATCATTTTATGAGGGGTAGGCACTACTCTAATTAAGTTCAACATCCAGCTCTTTCTGAAGGCTTTTCAATAATGTTGATATAAAATGTGGATCACGATAAAAAAACGATAGAGGTACTCTATAAAGTCTCACAACATCATTAATATATAGTCATGCTAAACGTTGAAGTGGTAAATCTACTTTCTATTGCCTTCCAGCTTTTAGTTGTTGAGAAACCATACATCTTGACACAAAATCAGCAATCTCCCTCTTCATATTGTCGCAAAAAATTGTTCTTCCAAATATTTATTCATTTTTGTGCTCCCAGATCATATATAGAAATTGGAGATATGATCATCATCCAACAATTCTACTTTCAGATCAGTTATATCAAGAACACAATGGCTCTTCCCAATTTTCAAAATTCCTTCATCATATATGAAGTCACTCAATATCCCATCATTCATAGATTCAATCATCTTTTGAAACTCCTCATCATAAACCTGAGAACCTTATATTCTTTCTAGTTAAGATGGTTTGGAAACCATTTGAAAAAGAATTTTTGTTTCACCTTTCATGGTTATTCCCAAATCCATCTTTACTAGATCCTTGAAAAGAGCATCCCTTTCAACTCTCATCGCGTTCAAAACTCCATGATAGTTTCTTCTCAAAGCATATGCCACATTATTTCCCTTCCCTGGTGGTACTGTATCGTGCAATCATAATCCATGAGTAGTTCAATCCATCTCCATTTCCTCATGTATAGTTCTTTCTGTGAGAAAATATACTTCAAACTCTTGTGATCGGTATATATCTCACATTTTTCACTATAGATATAATATCTCCATATCCTTGAATCTAATATTATAGCTGATAACTCAAGATCATTAGTGGGATAATTTTTCTCAGGAATTTTTAGCTGTCGTGATGCGTTGGAAATAACCCTATTATTCTGCATAAGGACACAACCATGTCATTTCATAGATGCATCAATATAAATAAAAAACTCATCTTTCCCCGATGGTAGAGTCAATATAAGGGCATTGAATAATTGTATCCCCATTTATTGAAAAAATTCTTCACAATCATTTTTCAAACAAATTTATCCCCTTTACGTGTGAGCTTGGTTAATGGGTTACCCAATTGGGTAAAATTCCGGACGAAATGCCGATAATAACCTGCTAAACCAATAAAACTTCATAATTCAGTTATACATGTTGGTACTGTCTATTCATAGATTGCCTTGGTTATTGAAGGATCATTAGATATTCTAACATCAGAGACAAAATGGATAAGAAAAGATATCTCCTAAATCCGTATTTCACACTTTCTAAACATCCCATATAATTCGTGTCTTCTAAGAGTCTTCGGGATAATGCGCAAGTGATTTTCATAATCTTCGTTTCTTTTGGAGTATACTAAGATATCATCAATAAATACCACTACAAAGTCATCAATATATTCTTTGAAAACTCTATTCATTAGATTCATGAAGACTGAAGGAGCATTAGTCAATCCAAACGACATTATTGTAAAGTCGTAATGCCTGTACCTGGTTCGAAATGTTGTTTTCAGAATCACACCATTCTTCACACAAAACGGATGATATCTAGATCGAACATCAATCATTGAAAAGAATTGAGCTCTATGAATTTGGTCAAATAAATCACCAATGTGAGGTATGGTATACATCTTCTTTATTATTATAGCATTGATCTCCCAGTATTCAATACACAAACTCATATAAACATATTTCTTCATAACAAAAAGGATAGGAGCTCCCCAAGGAAAAAAATAAGGTGAATAAATCCCTTATTACTCAATTCCTACAGTAGTTTCTTTAGTTCCACTAATTCTACTGTGTAAATTCTGTAAGGGGTCTTTGATATGGTCCTTGGACCATGAATTAAATCAATGGAAAACACAATTTCTCATTCTGGAGGTTGTTTAGGTAAATCCATTGGAAAAACATAAACATATTCTTTCAGAATAAGTAAATCCTCTATATGAACATTCCTTTACTCACCCACAGTTATTTTATTGTCTTCCTCCCCAATAAATTAATTTAGTTCATCTACTGGGGGTGGTTCTAGATAAGAATTAGTTGGTGATGACTATGCTCTAATGATAAGGTGTTCTTTATCATCACCATCAAAAATAGTAACCTATTTCATATTACAATGAGTTTTTCCATCATGGTCCAAAAGCCAGTACATACCAAGAATTATATAAAATTAAATCATGGGTATGATGATGAGATTATTAGATAAAGAACAATTATATTCATTAATGGGGACTGATTCACAAAAATTTGTTGCAGTGATACTTCCCTTAGGAGTTTTTACTGACAACACCCTTGACAAATAAAATTGGAAATATCTAATGTTCTTAGAAAAATGGGAATATATAATACAATGTGATGATCTAAAATCAAATAAAGCATTTTCTAAAAATACGAAAACCATTAAATTTCATGATACTATGTCTTTCGGAGCTTCAACCTCAACAGTAGGGATACCAAAATCTTGTCCTTGATCCCTTAGCCTTTTCTGAGGTATGTTCCCCTGGCATTTAGAACATTGATTCACATAATCCCCCTTTCTCTACAGTTGTAGAATTCAACATCGACAGCCTCTTTATTCCCCTTGACATCACAATCTTGGTGGATTTTTTCACCACACATGTAACAGACTTCCATTCCTTCCAGGAAACTACCAGGGTGTTTCTTCCCACATTTACTGCATGATAGATATTTAACTTTTCCCTTCTTCCCCTTATTTTCATGTCCAGAGTGTTCGGTAGATCTCTTTTTCTCTTTCTTTTCTTTAATGTCGTAAGGCTTAGAGAATTATTTTTCTGTCTTGATAGCACATGAGACAATATCTTCGTATGATGAGAAGGATTGTGAGACTAATGATATACTGTTCAATAGTTTTAACCCATCATATAAATGACCAATCATACTTATTGGGTTATGTATATAATCTGTAACATGCCTCGATAACCTTGTAAAGTTAGCTTCATACTTTGCGACATTCTTATCCTCCTTTTTCCTCATACTAAGAAATTATCTCTCCATATATGATTGATGGTCACCAGGAAAGTATTTTTCTCTAATATTTTCTTTTAACTCCATCTATTACATATTTGATACTTCATCATCTTACTTTGGATTTTTAATCAATGACTACCATTGATCAGTATCTCCAGTGAGGCGGTAAACTTCCCTGACAACTTTTTCCCTTTCACTACTCCCCAAGGTGTGGAATATTTTCTCTAAGGAATTTATCCATTGCTCGGCTACTAGTGGATTTTTACCACCATTGAATGTTGGTGGTTGTTGCTTCATTAAGTGATATAAAATTGATCCTACAAACTGCGGATCAGGGTGCTCCAAACGGGTAAGGTTATTATTCATAACCAGAGTGAGTTTTCCTAACATAGTGATAAGCTGATCAGCAACAATTATATCACCAACTCCACTATAGTTATCTAGAGAAGGTGGAAAATTCATATATGGAGTGTGTGAATAGATATAGTTTCCATTCCTTCTACTAGGTGTCATTTATAAACAATGGAATAAACAATATTAGTTTATGAATCGAAATACATAATTCAAAACTTTTAAAACACATAACATAAATTGAAAAGTTCGTGAATATAATCCATAATCATAAAAATGTTTTCCTTGAGGAATTATATACTCATAAACCGTTCGTAATGGTTTAGAAATAAAATGAGAATTATCCAAATAATATCCCTCAATAGTGTCGTAACCAAGAGTGCAGCAAGGCCCGTTTTCGTGCACCAGTTCTCGTTTGAGTCTAGCTCAAAGCGGGATTTTCAGGTTTTACCAATAGGTGCTTCTGTGCCAGAGCCGCCTCTACCTGCTTGTATCCAGACATGGATTTATTTCTTTGAAAACTCAAAAAATCTCTACAATACCAAAATTCTAGTAATTCATTCTATACTAATACTCAAAGTCTATCTTAGGGCTATGTGCTCTAATCAGAGTTTATCAAAATATTGATTCTATGGATTGTACTAAACATCCTCTGATACCTACTACAATGCCCTGACCCTAGAATCCTAGAGTCAGGGTATTATTACGTATCATTCTCATGATCACAAAAGATCATTTCTCGAAAGACCAATTAGTTCAGTATACTTGGAAGTACAAGATACATTTATAAGGTTTACATTACATCATAAATTGGAAAAAACAACAAAATTGATTCCATAGAAAACACTAAGATTCCACAAAATATCCCTATAGATCAATATTAATATACTTTTTTACATCCTGGAAAAAATATAACATTTAAAGGGGTGAGCTCAGATGCTCATTAAGTATAAAAATATAGCATAAACATTCATAAATAAGCTTAAACATTTAATGAAATGTATAAGATTGAAACAAAATCCTTTTAAACGTGAACTTAAGCATAATAAGGCAATGATAAAATAAGTGTAATTTCATCTACATAATCTCATATATATTCTACTAGTCGAATAATCACATGAAATATCAATAACCACTTTCATAATGATGGATTGCATATTCCAGACTTTCATAACAACATATTTAAGGCCTTGTGCCAAGACTACAAATAATATTTTGTCAAGGCCTAGTGCCAAGACAATAGTTTGTCTCAATAGACCAAATGATTCATCAAGGAGCTATAGACGGCTCCACCCATCAATTACAAAGTCTAATTCATTCCTCATATGAAAAGGGTTAAACATAACATAAACATTCATATTAAAACTATCATGCAAAATGTAAATTATTTTTCCATACACCAGGAATGGTATGAAACAACAAATCCACTATCAAACATATCACAAAACATTCAATACAATGTGGATGTTTTGTATCATAATAAATAAACTTCAAACAAACATAAAATCCATCAATGAATGTTGACATAAATGAAATAAAAACCTTTTTAGAAAAGTATCTCTTTATATTTTGAAATATTTTAAAATTCACGTAATTATAAAATAAGACATTTATATTTGAAAATATTATTATAATAATATAAGGTAAGATTAAACATTCTTATAATGATGTTATATAGTCGTACCTGTTGAATAAGTTAAAAAACATTCTTACCATAATTTTGTCGAAAAGGTCATAAGGTAAATTGTTTGGAAAATGATAGAAATATTCCCCTAAAATAATTTTTTAAAACGATAAAAAAGCATATAAATGACATTAACCCATAATCATGTAAATAGTTAAAATGTTTTGGAATAAAGTTTTAAGAATAATGGATGTGGATGATAAGGAATTCCTAGTAGATACTTACATAAAAACAACCTCAGATAATAACGAGAATGTGAAATTAACCATTACCTTGTAATTTTCCTTGGTCGAGGGTAGATTAACCTCATGTATAATGGTGAAATAATATTTATTAAATTATAAAAGAAACATGTGAATTAATATGATATTATATATAATCTTTTAACATTTCTTTGTTAATAATATCTTAGTAATATCATCGTTTCAGATGTTAACTGATCTATATTACTTTGTATGCTTTTTTACATAAGTAATGTTTGTTCAGGATAGGATGTATATTATTCTTATTCATAATTATATTATGTATTTAATCATTACTTTTAATCCTCAAAAGAAAATTATTCTTGAGTTGATGCGATGGGGAATGAATACTATCACGTTCGTGGAGACAGTAATCCGTATGTACGCACGAGCGACAATATCATTCTTTTGATATTAAAATAATATATTTTTGGATGGTATATCATATATACAGAATCATTATCATGTCATATTTATTGTTTACATCAATTAAACTTCATTTTTATACCCATCCAAATAATAATGTGTTGAATAAAAACTACACCATGACGTGGAGATGGTAAGCCCTACATACGCACGTATGGTGACATGACCTTCAAAGGATGGATGGAATAAAGAATATGTTTTTACCATACTTAAAATAAAATAATAGTATATAGAAGGTACTAGATTTATTATTTTATAATGTAAATAACAATGAAATATAAAGTGGAAAAAAAGAAACATGAAAGTGGTGATGAAATATTTACCTCTTCTTCTAGTTCTTCCTTTTAATTTGATCAAAAGGGCTCTTTAGGTTGACTTTATAACAAAATGAAGTCATCTAGGATGATGGGAGGTAATTTTAGAGGGTATTTGGGAAGGTCTTGGCCTATCCAAAAGTATTTTAAGGTGTGAATTAGAGAAATGGGGGAGTTCTCTTTTATAAGAGCAGTGAGGGGAAACATAGGAAAACCTAGAAATATTATTTTATAATAAAATCTTTTTCGATTTCTAATGACTCAAAAATGAATTATTTAAACTCTAAGGTGGGGATGGGTCGAAAACCACTCAAACAATAGGTTTTAGACTTGTACAGGTAATTATATTAACCTTATCTTTTAGATTTAACTCTTAGATGAATAGTTTGACATTTTCTATGTCTCTTGTTATTTGTATATTATATGGTTAATAAACATAATATAAACTTCCATTAAAACATAAAATGGTTCATTAATGACATATATAATATTATTTAAGACATTTGGCTGATCTTTTTATTTTTATGATTATAATATTAATTAATAATATAATATTTGTTTTAAAAACTCTTTTATGTCAATTTTGACACTATTTGGTATTTTGATTTTGATAAATTCATAACAACATTATTATTTCGAAAAAAACTCACTTAACCACCCCAAAAATTTCATATTCACCTATAAAATTAGTGGAATTCATAAAAAGTCTGAGATTACATTTATTTTGATATTTATAATATCAATTATTTTAATATTTCATTAATAAGGTATTTACTGCATCATCATTATGTCAGAAATAAATATATATATTTTCAATTTAAAAATTATAAATAAACTATCCTGAGGTAGGAAGTAATTTTAGCTTTATAATCACTATTTATAGTCGAATATATCAATTATATAAGCTCTTATAAAAATTGTTTTACTAAAGATATTTTCTTTTGTTATTTTTTTCTCTACATTAAATTATTTAATATATAGTGTCATTATCACATCCAAGGGGCTCCATGGGGTCCCAAAATCGACCCAAGGATGGCCATGGTCGGACATGTATCATACGATATGGTTAGAACATGTGTTAGGAAAATTTAATATTATTATAATATTATTTTTAACCTTATTTACTGGATTTACCCTTTTAACAACGGTAAATAAAATATTTACTGAAGTAATATTCCTAAAGTCTAAAAATAAAAGTTTTCGATTTACACAATTTGGAAAACCTAATTTCATATATGGAATCCAATTTTCTAAATTCAACACACAAAAGTGGCAGAAATTAATCTAAAATTAATTCCCGTTGTTAAAATAATAAAACGTTTTTTATGAAATAATAACTAACAAAAGATTGACACTTGCTTATGTGCAGATTAAATGAGAAATTAAATCCAAAGGCCAAAATTGGATTAAATGGTAAAAATATAATCTAATTATACTTAAAAATCAATAGTATAATTTATAACTAAGAAATATTTTTATTAAAAAAGTTGTTTTTAATTAAAATTTAGTATTTTCACTATTCATCAAAAACTGACTTCTTTCAGAAAAATACCAAAAATTCACCCTAAGCGAATTTCGATATTCCAAACCCGAATATGAAGTTAATTTTGAAATATAAAATTGAAATGTTTTTAAAAATTGGGTATTACTATTAATAACGACTAGTTTTATTGGTCACGATGTGTTAGAATCTCGAAGTTGTGTATAATGCAAGCTATGGCATTATTCAAAGGGAAACATACCACAAAAACTTGGGGAGTTACATCATTTACCCTGGAATCTCTCAAAATGATGATCGAAATGGATTTATCATCATTACCGCTAAAATATCCTGATATGAAGATCAGAATCTCTATATACCCATCCTTGGTATCCTTATAACCAATGGATCTGATTTTTCATCTTCCTACCTCTAGAATATCTTAATTGTTACAAAGACTATATGAATATTATAAAGACAAATATTATAAGAACACAAAATAAAAATTTATTGTTGTATCTATAAACTCTATAAAATTACAAAGGCTAAGATGAAGGATTTTCATGGTTATGAAATCATCATATATCTTAAAATTTTAGAAAATTAAAATTAATTAACAAAAATCAAATGAAATCAACAGATTAAACTCTTTGAATTATTGGGTATTTATATTCATATTCCCAACAACCATAATAATCTACCAGTAGTTATATTTTCTCTTAGTTTATTCAAACATCATCTAAAATGGTCTACTAAAATCTCATAATTAATTGTCATTATTTAATGTTAGACATGATTTAGGTTTAGACAATTACAGTGCCAAATTTATTCAATAAATTAAAAATATGTCTTACAAATACAATAATAAACTTAGTCAATCTGATAGAATATAATAAAATTATCATTATTATAACCCTTATAAATATTACACAAATGATTATCAGTTTCAATGATATTATGTTGTTTAGGCCTTGTCAATGTGAAATACATGAAACAACAGTCTAGCAATCATTCTGATAAAATTGATTTAAATTTTTATCAAACACATATAGATTAAGATGATTATAAGGAACAATTATAAGTTTATTTTCATAATTAATTAGATCTTATTTTAAGTACTCTAATTAATTTTCTTTACTAAAGAATTTATAAAACACATTTTATATAAAATTTTCAAAAATATATTTTAAGAACATTTATAACATTTACAAAACCAAAGGAATAGAAAAGTGATAAGTATATGTTTTTCCTAAAAAATATCACTATTTATAAAAAAAACACCAAAAACATAAATGAAAAAACATATAAAATCATACAATAATTTTTATATTAATTAAATCATATTTAGAGTCATTCATTAATCATGAACACACCTTGAGTTGATAAATCATCTAAATGCGATAGAGAGAATGTTGTTAAATAAACATAACTACCCCTTAGGATAATATATTTTCCCATTGGATTGTATTCTCCCCAATAGAATAACATTATCCTCCTATATCAAAATTTCACTACCTTTATTATGAAATATTATATCGGAAACCATCCACCGTAGTGAAAATATATTCACCATATATATATCACCTCGTTTTCATAAAATTCTTCTATATTTTTATTTTAAAAAAGTATTTTGAAATGAATCAGAAATTTTTGGAAACGTTAAATAAACAAACATATGAAACAACATAATGAACTAACCAATCATCAAAAAATATGAATGAACATTCCTATGATTAGAATTAAAAAATATTCATAAATATTTTACATGAAAGAAATTATTATTTTATTAATATTTTCTAAATAGTAAAAATGTTTTATAAAATAGATATAACATGATTTCAAAAAAATCAATCATTCTTTATCATGGAATTTACAGAGGATATGATCTTCTTAAAATCATGTCTTACCTTCTCCTACATTTCAATCGTCTCTTCCTAAATATGAACTTTTTCATATGGTTCTTTTTTCTGATGACTTTTTTAATAAATTAATTTTAATGATATCTTTTTCTTTTTATCTCAAAAATCGTATATTAGATCATTAATTTCAGATAATTTACATCATTAATATGATTATAAGTATAATCTTTGAACCCGTCTACAATCATTAACCTTTCTTCCATGTCCTTCGAAAACTGATTAAAATATTTCACAGAAATAGTCATATGATTATTCACATCATCAAACTTATCGTCATACAACATAATATTAGTATCAAACTAGTTAGAAAAAATCACCATATTATTATAAAAATCCTTAGGTGTTCGATAAATTTATTTATTATCATTCAATTATGATTTAAGATAAATATTAACTAATTTACACTCAAAGGATAAAAACATGATAATATGTTATTTTATTATACCTGGTTTAATATTTTATATGGGTAAGAAAATAAAACCCACCAATTTTATATATCTAATGAATATTAGAAACTAAAATATGAAAACATTAGAAACACTCAAGGTATCTTTGTTTACCTTCCTCGAGATGAGAAACCCCTTCACCCATAAGGAAAAAATTATCTTATCTAGAGTCATGTGTGAGACCTTCCTGTATTTTTCAAAATCATCATCCAATTAATAGTTTTCCTTTATAATTTTAAAATATATAATTTTATATAGATGTTATTATAAAGGAAAAAATATTCATCTTCTGATGATATTCCTATTATGATCGCAAATTTCATAAATGTCATTTCAAATCCATATTTGTATATGGAGATTGAAATTCTTTACTATCAATAATAAAAATGATTAAAAAATAAAAATCACAAAAATGATATGGATAATGAAAATCAAAGTCATTGTTTTGTTTTTCGACAAAGAATAACTACCAAATATAGAACTCCAGAATAATTTTTAATGTATAATAGTTTTTTCATTAAAATATATTTTGACTATCCTCCCACTGAATATAAACAATTTTATTTCATATTTATTATATGTTATTAGATTCAGAACTAAAATAAGTGAATCATCCATAAAAGAAACATATCAGACTAGAAAATATAAAAAATAAAAAAACATCAGGAAAATCAAAAGAAAATGATGTTGGAAACAATATGCTCTGCTTTATATGGGCTCTCATTATTGTTGTTTATCTTCCAAAATGAAATCAATAGCTGGGATTTAATAAATTATGATATTTTGGTTTATATTTATTTGAAGAAAGATTTATGAATGTTTAAACACTAGTGGTTTTAAGAATAGTTGTTATATTGAGAAGAATATGATAATAATGAAATTTCAAAAAAATAAAAAAAAACATTTATAAAATATAAAAAATTATAATATCAATAATTAAAATATATAACATAATTACATGGTGTTAAAACATAAAATATAAAATAATACCATTCATTTTGGAATGATTAATTGTTCTGATTACACGTTCATGATTTTTTTAAATTAGTGGAATATGATTGTTTTGATTAAGAAACACAAAAATTATTAATAGAAATCAAATAATAATAGTTTTCAAAATTAAAATATTTATAATTATTTCATTTAATATAACTAATTATAATTGTTTTGTAACAAAAAATATTATGATATTTTTTAAAATTGAAATATTTCTAATAAAACAAGACTATAGAAAATTTAATAATATACTCAGAGACCAAAAGTATTTTATTAATTCAATGTCATAAAATTATATAAAAATATACGGTGATAGAAAAAACTCAATACCAATTTTTTTATGAAAACTAAATATCCAAAATCCAAATTTTTTAAGAAAACATAATCATATATTTGCCCTTAATGAAAATGAGTATCTTAATTTAAAGATATGAGTACACAAGAAGTATATATGAATGATTATTTTTCATTGATTATTCCTTGTTTTTATTTAATATTTCCCCATATATATAAATAAATAGGCTTTAAAAAAATCAGCATATTGATCATTTGTATTGATTAATTATTAAATGATATCTTCTTTAAGGGCGTGATCCCTAAATAAATAGTGTCTTTCATCTATTTGGTATTAATTTGGTTGATGTCTTGGGTTTTTAATTAATGAAATGGAACTAAAATTATAAAAAATTATTTGAGTTTTATTAAAACTCATTCCATAGTCATTCCATTTTTGTTTCATCCACAACAGTTAAGAAAAAAACATAAAACTACCACATATTCAACCTCTATAGTGTAAAATTTTATTTGTTTTTCTTATAAAATAATAATATTCTACACAATATACTATGAAATTACATGTTTCATATGTGATTTCCCAATCTATTATACAACCTCCAATGGCAGCATCACAAAACATTCTAGTTCAAAAATATCTCTATAAGAATAGAAAAATCTTAAATCCATAGTTCCATTTAGATAATAAAAATTTCATTTTACATATAAGAAATTAGATTCATTTTGATTTTACTGATGTCATTCACATAGGCATGTACGAAAAATTGACAATGGATGATGATTAATTAATTATATTAAACATCCTATCACACATCTAAAAGTATTTTTATCAACTGGTGACCCAACCGAATCAATTTCAAAGGTTTTGGATGAACTAAAAGGGTTAGTAATACTTTTAGTAATTTTCTTTCCAAATTTCTTAATAATATATCTCATATACATACATTGATATATAAATGTTTTTTCTAGTTATTTTTTAAGATTGGGAATGACAATAAAATATATTGACTCACGAAACATACTCATATCAAAATAAAATATTATACTATCTAAAATGGAATCTGTCAATGATTTTTGATTTAATCCAAATGAAATCTATACAGCATATATTTATACAATCATAATATTATTATTAACTTTTTTTAAAAAAATTTATGGATCCAAAACTCCATTAATAACGTTTTTTTGTAAAAAAAATATTATTAACCTATAATGGAAGGATCGTGATTCTTAATTAAGTATTCATAAATCATTGGTAGGTATAAAAACATATTCATGATGTTTTTTATTTTCAAAACCATGAGGTTTTTTTACATAAATGTTCTCATGAACATATACATTAAGAAAATCACACATCACATCCATTTAAAATAATTGAAAATAAAGAATGTTGAAAATTATTTTACAATAATAATAGATTCTTGTCTTACTATTGATATAATATTTTATTCATATTCTAAACCTTTTAGTTGATAATACACCTATCATAAATTCTAGTATTATTTTTAGCAATAATTAAATTTTCATCTTATTTTTTATCTAAAAACCAATTTTTCTCAAATTATATATATTTTATTATATTGTTCAAATAAAGTAACGAATTTGTTACTATCAAAGTAATTGATCTCATATTTAATTTCCTTATTACAATCCACATAAACTAGATCATCATTATGACTATTACGTTCATATTATGATAATAATGTTAGATATTAAATTTCATTCTTTAAGGAACTTATAATTCATACTTCTTGATCCAGATCAATAATGAAACTATAAATAGGATGTTTTCATTGAAAATACTATCTTTAGGGATTTCTAAAATTATTCTCATTTTCATAAGATATAAAGTCGTCCAAGTGAATTACATTAGATTAAATTTCATCGGGATTATCCTTATGAGATGAATTTTATAAAATATGATCAAAATCAATTTTAGTAATAACATTTGAGGAAGATTGTTGAGGTTATTTACAAAAAAGGGTTTCATTTCATCAAAAATAACATGTATTGATTCACTAACAGTAACAAATATTTTATTAAAAAAATCTATTTTTCTTAAATTTATTTTAATAACCTAAAAATTTAGTTTCTTTTAATTTTAGTGAAAATTTATATAAGTAATATTTTACATTCATTATCCATAATTATCAAGAATAAACTATAAATTAAGATGATTTTATTTTTATTCTTTTCAACAAATCAAAAATATATTTATTAATTAATGATACAATTGTTATTTACTTAATTTTATAGTAGTTAGTACTTTCCAATTAAGCCTATAAATGTCTATAAATTGAGTATTCACCCAATAGTCTTCCAGTTATTTCCTGAATAATTCCATGATTTCTTTCAAGTAAATCATTTTTCTGATGTTTTCTAGGTTATATAATGTTAATTTCAATTTGTTTCTTTATACTAAATTTTTCAAAATCATAATTTTTTATTTCTCTATAGTGATCACTATGAATAGTTAGAATGTTATGTTTTTTCTTATTTTTAACATTGGCTACAAAAGTTTTGAAAAAATATTTTAGATTTCCTTGTGAGAAAATAAACCCATTTATATCTTATGTAATATTCAATAATGACTTATAATGTATTTTCCACCAATGATTCCATTTTGTGTTTGAAAAAATAAACTCATGTCAACTGAAATTGAATAATCGGATTATGAGATTTACCTAATAGATTTAAAATTTAAATTATTATTCTTACAATATTAAAAATGATCACATTATTTTGAATAATCAAAAATATGTTATGGTAGATCCTTTACAAGTACTTTATTATTCAATATAGATAGGTTTCTATGAATAAAAGTTTATAATGTTTTATTCCATAACCACAATTAATATTCTTTTTCAAAAAGGTATGGCATTCCTTGGATTCTACGGTCTTCTATACCTACTGTATAAAAAATATCATGTCTGTTGCTAGAAATAACGAATTTATCCTTAAAACTATATACTAAACATTTATAATTTATAATTATTTCATGTTAACCATCAACCCATAGTTGTCTTATTATTATAAGGTTTTTCTTATTCCCATTAATAAATAAAACAATTGAAATTAATTCAATTACAAGTAGAAAAATGTTAACGTTTCTTGTATTATCAATTTTAGCATCATCATCTAAAGTTACTAGTCCACCATTCAACTTGATGATCTTTAAAATAAAACATGTTACTAGTCATATTCCAATAACTACCAATATCCATTTACAGTGTAATCTTTTTTTTTGATAATTTAATTCTCTTTTGAAATAAAAACATTATACTTTCATAACCAAATCATCTAAGGTCTGGTATATATCGAAAACAATATATTATGGTAGCAATTTCTATCTTCTTTAATTTTGTTAAGATGAAATTTATTTTGAAAAGTGGAATTTATGAAACAGTATTCAATGAATTTTTTTAATGATCAATTCTTTTCTCAATGGCCATAGCATTGATACATGGTTAAAAAATGGTCACTTTTTAGAACATTTTTTTTACTAAGAAATTGTTTTTTAGAAAATTTAATTTTTAAACTATTTTTTTAGGGATAATATATTACCACATTTTAACTAAATGTTATTTTCAAATTGGTAAATTTTGATAAAATATTCTTCAAATAAGAAAGAGTAGATTATTTTATTAAAAAAATATAATACCCTCTAGTATTAGTGTTTGAATTAGGTTCCTCAAAATATTTTTGTAAAAAAACTCATTGAAACTACTTTAAATAAATCATGGATAAGTATTATCTTTATCATAAATATTATAATCATGATATTTTAAATGATATGATATTTCATTTTTTAAAACAGTTATTCTTGAATCATCCTTATAATGTTTTTACTTATCAATATCAAGTTTTTTTTTCAAATTTTACAATATTCATTTCAATTGTTTTTAAAATCATTAATCTTCATCCTAAGAGAATAATGAATAATCTTCACTATATACGGAAAATTCATCATGAAATTTTTGGAATCCTTATCATCAGTATAATTAGAATATAGAGTAATATTGGTAATGTTATCAGCAGTCTGTACCTTATCCATGAAAAAATTAATAAATCTTGGAACCTTTGAAAAAGTTGTATGTTCTTCAACCTAAATGATTATGACTCTAAATAATTATCACTAGAATCACCTAAAATATAACTCCACTTTTCTGTATTTTTAAAACCATTATTTCACAATATGTTTTCATATTTCATGACATTTCTTTCTTAATTTCAATATTTTATATCATTTTTCTCCATATTTGGAAAATATGGTCTGATGTGTTTGATATTCATTCATTCGTGATACGTAACATCATCGTTTATAAAAATTATATATTTATAAATGTTTTTATATTTTTATTAAAAAAAACTTATACCAATTGTTAGTTTCCTCCTTCAAGAGAAGATTCAAAACCCATTATATGAGTGTTCATATATTCATCATTGACATCAAAAAACATCATTCTTCCTTATTGAGGATTTGAAAAAAAATTAGAAAACTAATATTATAAAATTTATTTATATGTTTAATTAATTAAAGCACCTTAATTTTTCATTTTATTATCCTCATCGTCACTTTTTAATCATCATTAATTGTATATAAGTGTTATAATAAGGTCAGAAAGAGTAATATTTTTTAAATTTCTAGAATCATAAACTATAGTTATTTTAGAATCCCATTAATTGGGTATAATATATATTATTTTCTCCACAAAAATATCATCATCTAAAAATTTCACAATAATAGATTATAAACTACTGATAATAGTCATAAACATCTAATACAACTTCTCTACAGATTCAGCTATTATGAAATCAGATGCTTGATAGTCTTATCTTTACATATCTCTTCTAGTATCTACAAGATTTGATGTTAAACAATGTGTGACTTATATGTTTTTCAAAATATTGTTATCATATTAAAAAGATGGTATTTGAAAATAAATAGGTCTTTTCATGTTTCATATCAATATATTTTTAACTATGAAATTCTATTGAAATTCATTTTCTATTGATGAGTGAAAGTTGTACATTCTTTATCAGAAATTTTTTAGTCTCAAATAAAAATAATACAGTTATCAACCCATGTGTTGATAATAAAATTATACATCATATCTTTCATGTATATATAGTTTACACCATCGATGATAGTTGGTATGTTTAGTTGCAGGTGGTCAATTGAGTCATTTTTCAACCTTCCAATCATTTAAAAAATATATAAATATTAGTTTCTATAAAAAATATTAGTGAAAACAAAATTTTATAAAGGAAAATATTTTAACAAAACATAATAAATCCTGAAATAGCAATGAAATGAAATCTCAACAATAATTTGAACAGTTGAAACCACTTTTCATACCAATTGTTTGATCAGTATGTCAATTGTACATATTATGATCATAATTATATTCTTATCATGGAAAACATACATAAGGGGGTTACTGTAGTTTTAAAAACATAGTTTAAAATATATAAACAAAAAAAATCCCCATGCAACTTCTCGAATCATTATAAATATAGTTTTAAATTTGATTAAATTTAATGCCTTATTTTGTAATATGGTTCTAAAAAACAAATGTACTTCTTTGGTTTTATTATATTCTTTTGAAGCTAAAATATTATTAATAATCATTTCTATTGATAATATAGTCTTTGAATATATATCACTTGATTAAAATAAATATACTGTTTTAACAAATCCAATTTACACAGAAAAGGTGGTGATGGCCTCAACCAGTTCGATCGTACCCAAGGAAGCCTATTTTATAGTTTTTATAAGGGAGGTTGAGTCAATGTATTTTTATCTTAACCAATCCCAATATAAGATCCGACAACATAATAATGAGAAAAACAATTTATACGAGAAGTTTGAGCTCCTTGGGATCACTACCAAAACCATGTTTGTTGAACCACCTTATGTAAGTCTCACCATTGCACACCTTACTCATAAGGTTTTAGCTAGATTATTAATGGGATACATAACAAGCCCCTATCAATATGAATATGTAAATAATTTTTTATAAAATAAAAAATATATTTTCATCATATTTTTATATGATTTTTAATTTTTTATAAAAAATAGTATTTTTGTGTTATATTAAAATTCAATTAAGGATTTTATTTTGTTGAATTATTTTATCATTAAAATAAATTATATTTAAATAAAAGTATATTATTATATGATTTTTATTAAATATAAATTATCATATAATTATTATGATGTCAAACTTTTTAATGGGTTCAAAACCCAATTTTTTAACATAGTATTTATCAATAAATGCTAGTTATTATTTTAAAAGTGAAAATTATTATACATATAAAATTATTCAAAAAACATGAATATTATTTTTGGAAATATAACATCTAAAACGTCTAATTATGAATTTAGCATAAAATTTTTATAGTGTTTACTTTTTGGATAAAAACTAAATACCATATTAATATAATTTGTGAATTATGACATCAAAATGACTAAAATGTGATTTAATAAATATTATACATGGGATTCAAGACCAAATATATGTTTTAATTTGAAATAATTTGATTTTATTTTTAATTGGTTAATTTTATAAAGATTATGAATCCCCCAAAACCATTATTATATTATAAGGTTTTAAAATTATTTCAATATGAGTATCACTCACATCCACAGAAGGAATGGTATTATTTAATATATCATGTACGATGGCCTAATAAAATAATAAAATGATCTCCCATTTTCCCAAAACAATTTTCAAAAATAGAGGTACGTTTTGTGGTTTAGATTATTTTATTATACAGAGATAACAACCTATATTTGATAAATAATTAATAAATACCAAATTATTTTTTATATAAACCCACCTAATATCTTATTTATATTCACTAAAAACAATTAGATCACATTCATACTCTACCCAAACCTCTAAAATTCCATCCCATGGTTCCCTAAATCTTTTAATTATCATATTCAATGAATTTTCATTAACCCATTCAAGTAAGGGAACTTTTCATTTATCCACTTTATTCTAGTATCTCCTTTACCTTATTTATTTTATCTTCATTTTTTTATGATGGGTTATTTAATCCCATGCCCCCATACTATCCAATTGATTTCCAAATTTTGAGATATCATATTTTCTCACATCAATCAATTTTATAAATATACAAAAGGAAACTGTAATGCTACTAAACTTTCACAACAATTTTCAATGTCAAAACAATTGAATATTAAATATCATTCCCATTTACTATATTTTATATTTATCATTATAAAAATATATATATTTAAATTGGTACTTAAATTTGTTTACTCCACACCCCTTTATCATGAAGTAAATTAGGAAGATGAATAAATCCATGATGTATGATCTATGTAGAGCATATAAGAATGAGAATGAAATGAATGTGATGGTTGCAAGTGGAATTATATAGTTCTCCAGTGCATTGGGTAATGTTTACTCTCATGAAACATCATTTGGGGATAGGGAGTGAACATGATTAAATTATGCGACATTTTCATCATGATTTCTTGGTTTTCATCCTTGACGGATATTTGTGATGTAGTGTTTTCATTGTATCCACATTCCCCATGTTATGAATATTATTCTATATCTTGAATTATTTTACATGATTATTATTATGACACATTTTATTCCCCATTGATATTAATATTATCTATATTGTATCACCTTATTCTATTTCTATTCCCTTATGGGGATATATAGCTCACCCCTTTCTTATGAATGCCAACCGGTTATCCTATATAGTTTAAAAGCTATGGAATTTTAGAAGCCTGATAAGGATTTTATTCAATAATGTTGTTGTATCCCATGTCCATGATATTATGTTATGAACAAAATTTTCAAAGTCGCTAGACATACTGAACGTCCAGGTTGTATTATATTCAATTTTATCTAATAAATTATTAATTAATTTGTAATAACAAATAGTGTTGTCATAGTTTATATTAGAAGAAAATATTTGTTATTTTTGGGATTAGAATTAGAAAAATATAAAGAAAGTGTTTGGGATAAGACTATGTGTAAGAAAACATCCATAAAATTTTCATTTATCTAGTAAGTGGTTTATAAATAAAACACATCCCTATAAAAATACTAAAATTAGATGTCGTTCTAGCACAAATATTCAATGTGGTAAGAACATCGATAAGGAGCATCGATCCTAACTTAACGTAACCTGGTATAGATCAACAGGCTTTGCTGCACACCTAGATTTATACTCTCTAGAGATATGCCATGGTAAATTATTAATCTCATTACAAACCTCTATTAAAGGGATAAAAAGACACACATAATAATATTTGTTAGAAAATAGATGTTGTATAACATGTACTAAAGAAGAAAAAAATCACATGTTAAGGAAATATAATTAATTTTTATGTTATCATATTAATTTCATTGGATTCCCTTTAAGGTGAATAATTATTTTAAAATAACCATCCCATGTTTTCCCTTTATTATAGATTATTTTCAAAAATAGGAGGAATCATGTAAACAATCAATATGATGGGAAATGTGAGGAATTTCCCGTTGTGATTCCCAATACTATATGAGTATGAATCAAAATATTTTTTAGGATGCACTCTCATATGAATTACATTTTATGTAGAAACATATATCAGTAGGATCTCCAAAATCCCCTAAAAAAGATGGAATTAAGTTATTTATGTAAGAAAGTCCTCTGACATTCAATTGATCATCTAATCCCTTAATTGTGGAACATTAGATCTACATCACTAAGAATATTATTTCCATTCTTCAATGTTACGAAGAAGATAAGCTTATACTAGCTATTAATCGCATAATGGGATAAGCTCATAAGTGGTGGAAAATTTTCAGGACTGTGATGAACAAGGAACATATCAAAACGATGGGGTGGAAATAATTTTAGAAATTTTTTTTTAGAAATATTTTCATCCAAATCCCCAAAATAAAATGGAAATTTATTTCCTTTACCCCTAGAAAAAAGGTGATGAATTGGTCAGGTTTCATGAGGAAAACACCACAAGACTGCCATAATAAAAATTGGGCTTATCCGTTACCCCGAAATTCATGTTCGAAAGCTTATTTGGTTTTATAAAAACGATTATACATAAATCAATAGCGATCTGAGACATTGATAGCTATGACGAAATTGTATTATGTTACCTCAATGTAAAAATGGATATCAGAGAATAACAAGGGTGTCATGGGGATAAGATACAAAAAGTAGAGATTAATTTTTCTAGTCCAATTTAGAAATATAATAGTGCTATTAAATTTCAACCTCTAGTTTTTTCAAAGGTGTGGAATGAAGCACCCAATAAATTTCCTTGGAGAGATGAGGAAATGATTTAGGTGGGGAACGAAAGGGACCCCAGCTACTTACTGATGAAATAAGAAACTCACTAATATGATAAAGTAAATGAGTTATTATTCCAATCATTCGATCATTTTTCATTTATTATGCTTCATGGAACTAGGGAAATTTTCTATTCATTACACTAACCCAAGGGTTTTTGGATACAACCAAAGACATCCATGGTAACAAGGGAAATATTTTTCTATCACAACCACTAAGGTGGATCTTGATAATGAAGTGAAGATACGTACAATATTTATTCATTCAATGATAATGAACAAACATTTGGAAGAAATATATACACATTCTTTCATATCACAAAAGATTATAAGATCTAATAGAACACATCCCAAAATTATGGAAGTGTACCTATCATTAAAATTAAAAAATAGGGAAATTATTTCATCCAGATTATGTAACATATCCCTTATCACAATTTGCAAGATGAAAATCACATAAAACCTTTTAATTATAACTGTTTTTTGTAATTTTATGAAATTATAGTCATGGGTTTACCATCCCTATATAGAGAAAATATAAATTTACACCATAAGAAAATCACTCTATTTATTATGTGTAAACACCAGATTTTATACATGTTCACGGAGGAGGAAGAATCTTATTTTGCACAAACATCACAAGTATGGATAAAATTTCACTATGATAAAGAAATTATAGATCAAATTGTTGATTATATGATATAAATAATAATTGGAGACATGATTATTGTGAGGGAATATGCTGATGTGTTTCCCAAGGAATTTAACAGTCATCCTCCTAGAAGAGGGGATGAATTTTCAATCTATCTAAAATATGGTGTGTTACCATTAAATATGATCCCATTGAGAATGGATTTTTTGAACATGACGAGTTGAAGAAACAATAAAATAGAATCTTGATAAATTATTCACAATCCCAAGTGCTTCATCATGTGGTGAACCATTCAACATCATCATGATTAACGATGGGTCGATGCGTCATTGCATTGATTATCATGAGCTAATCGAAATCATGGTAATGAACAAGTATCGTCTTCTACAAACGATGGATTTATAGATCAAATACAAAAATAAAATGAATTCTCGGTCATGTATTTTCAATCAATATATTTTCTTGTATGGGTGAAGTATGATGATATCCCAAAGGATTGTTTTCATATAATGAAAATTCACTCCGAGTTCAAAGTAATTTCATTTGGGATCACTGGTTCTTATGAAATATTAATGGACATAATGAGTAGATTATTTATATATTACCTTAAAAAAGTGTGGAATTCTTTATAGATGATATTATAATATTATCCCAAATTAATAAGTAGAATGAAGAAAATATCAACACTCTTATAAAGAATTTGAAAGAGGGGAATATTTCTACAGTGTACCAAAATAGCGAGTTCTGGTCATATGGTGTCTTATTATTAGAGCATATCATTACAAACTATTATATATCAATAAAATCATCAAAAATAGTGAAATTTAAGGATGTATAATGACAACATCAATGAAATATATATGTATTTTCCATGGATTAGATAGGTATTATTATTGATTTGTGGGTCACGTCTCCCGATTATCAATCAAACTAACCACGCAAACTCAAATGGGAGTCATGATTTCATTGAATGATGAATGTTTATAAAGATTTAAGGATCTGAAAAGGAGGATTATCAATTCACATATACTCAAACTACCCTTAGGTTGAGAAATATTCTTGGTGTATAGTGATGTGTCAAAAAAGGGATTAGGATGTTTGATACTTTATAAGGAAATATTCATAGCCTATGGATGAAGGTAGTAGAACATTCATGATTAGAACAACCCAACACATGATCTGGTGTTGGATTTAGTGATCTTCTCTTTAAAAATATAGAGCCAATATCTCATTGGGCATAATTTCTATATATATATATTTGGATCACAAACCCTCAAGAATATATTCACACAAAAATAGAAAAATATGTTCCAATGAAGATGGTTAGAGATGATCAATGACTATGACTACACAATACACTACTATTTTAGAAAAGAGAATAATGTTATAAATTATCTAAGTAAAAGAGATCTAGAAATTATATCATTGATGATAATTGAGAGATATTATAACATCATATATTTCAAAATAATGTATATGGGAATCATGAAGGAAGGTACATCATAAATCCTATAATAAATGATTACTCAACCATCCCTTTGTGATAATATAAAGGATTCTCATAGAGATGATATGGGAATTCAAAAGAAAGTAGAAGCTATAAGGAAGCGTAAATCATTAGATATTAATTTTAATGAATAATTATTTGTGTATTTTGGGTCAAGACTTTGGGTACCATCAAATATTGAGTTAATGAAGGGGAAGTTGGTTGATGTACATAGATCAAACTTCTTCATCTACACATAAAGAAAAATATTGTATAATGATCTATGAGAACAATATTTGAGGGGAAATATAAAGGATATTGTGGAATAAATGTCATGATATCTTGTATTTCGTGAAGAAAAAGTAGAAAACAAAAAACCAAGGGGATGACACAACAATTACCCATACCTACATGGATGTAAGAAAACATCACCCTAGAAATTGTCAGTAGTATCCCAAATATGTCATGGGGGAATAATTGTTGATGAGTTTTTTTGGGCTAGCATACAAATACTACCCCCTTTATTGAAATTCATGAGGATTTATTACTGGTTTAACTTACAAGGATATCCATTATATAATTTTTGATGCAATATGTAACACCACTATTGATTATATATGATTGAGATCAAAGATTCAACAAAATGTTATTAAAACATGCTTTGAGTACCATGTTTAACATCATCATAGATTATCACCATCAATCTCATTTCCAATATATGCAGAATATTTGAACCATGTAATACATGTTGAGATAATGTTCTATTGAATTCAATGTAAAATGGGACAAACATAACCATCTAGTGGATTTTTTATAAAACCAAAATTTACAATCAAGCATCTGAATGGCCCCCAATGAATCATTTTATTGGAAGAGGTACATAACACGTTCATGTTGGGATGAATTTGGGCAATGAAAACTACATGGTCCATAAATGGTTAAATAAATGGTGGAAAAGGTTAAGATCATTCAATAACACATAAGTCTACCCCGAGTCAGAAGAAGTGTTTTGATGATAATCATTGATTATATATGGAGTTGAATGTTATAGGCATGGTATGTCAATTCATATCTCAATGGAATAATGTGATATGATTTTGGATGGATGGAAAAAGAAGTCCATGATACATCAACCCCTTATTGATCATTGATCGTATCATATTGATGGCCTCCCAAATGTCACACCCATTTATCCTATCTCATACTTATGGCGTATTCTATGTACCCCCTTCATGTAGTACATACCAAGCGCCTCACATGTACTAAATCTTTAAGTGGAACAATTTTTTAATGATATATCATATGAAGAGTAGATAGTTACTATATTAGATCATAAACACAATGATATACTAAATAAGACAATGGACCTAGTCAATGTGTTTTGGAGAAACCAAAAATTTGATGAAACGGTGTGGGAACCAGGGGAAGTGATGAAACCGAGGTATCGTTATCTACTTTATTGAGGAAAACAAAACCTTTAGGGGTAATACTTCTTTGTTGGGGAATTTAACATCCCAAACAATTATAAATAAATGTTTTATTATGATTTAAATATATACATTATTATATATTATGGTTTTAGAGAACACATAAACTTATTTGGATTTATTATAGTCTATTTAATTTAAAATTACATTAATTATAAATACCATTGACAATATTGACATTGAACCAAGATAACATAATTTTTATAAATATAGGGATCTAATAAATCAAATTGACACATAAAAAAGGATGGCCTTAACCTTTATGATTATATAAAATGAATCCCATTTATTAGAGCCCCCAAGGCAGATATCATCACTAAGATTTATAGTTGACCAAGACTAACCTATGATCCTACAACTTAAGCATGATCAAAACCATTTACAGGATAAGTTCATGATCATAAATATCATGGCCCAAACCATTTTCATTGAACCACCCCATTAATGTCTCACCTCGCACACATTACTCACAATAATTTTTTTTTTTCTATTAATGGGATGTGTATAAAAACCCTAGAAATATGATTATGTAGATCATTTTTTATAATAATGAATATATTTTCGTCCTATTATTTTTAATTTATAGTGGATTTTTTGGATATAATAAAACATAAAGAGTAATTTTGTGTATTATTAAAATTCGAAAAAGGACTAATTTTTATGAATTAATGAAATTTTTAAATAAATAATTCATTTAAATTTTTTTATTCAATAAATAATATTTTATCTAAATGGAAATGTATGTTTTTTATGTCAAATGTAATTTTTAAAAGGTTTTGAATATTTTTTTTGTCAAAAACCCCAAACATTCCCCATAAATACAATTTACTTTTCAAATAGTGAAAAAAATATTTAGAAAATAATTTTGGATAAAATGAATATTATTTTTGGAATCATAATTTCAAAATTATATGTTAGGTAGTTTTTCATTATTTTCCATGAAATTCAAATTTTTTCTATAAAAATTAAGTAATATATGAATATACTTAGTGTCTTATGACATAAAAATGAACAAAAGGTGATGTAATAAATATTATAAATAGGACATCTGAAGAAATATATATTTTAACTTTAATATAAGGTTATTTTTTTTTGGATAATTTTATAAATCCTTTATGAATCCTCCAAAACCATTAATATATTTTAATGTTTTTAAATAATTTTATTAATAGTATGAACCATGTCTACATAAGTAGGGGAATAATTTTATTGTGATAAAAACTTTTAATTATGAAATAATAAAAACCACTTATATATTGTATAATAAACTATAAATTAAATTTTATTGGTTATTTTTTTATACATAGGCCAAAAAATGTGATTATAATAATAATGAAGTCCCACTAATTTCCAATAAAAACCCACAAAACACTAACTTGACTTCACTAAATTTTAATGTATCATGTCATATGTTTTCCTAAACCTCTATAGTGTCCTCTAATTGTTCCCCAAATCTATTAATAATATCGTTCTATGATTTTGGAGTCACACACTCATGTAAGGGATATTTTCATTTTTCCTCTTTATTCAATTATCTATTTTACCTTATATCTTTTTATAAATATTTCCTTATGATAGGATATGTTATTACATATCCCCTTTATTTAACAATTTATTTCCAAATTATGATATTACCCTTTCACTCTGATAAGTCCATTTTATGTGTTTTAAGTGACATCATTATGTTGTTTACATTTCACAATAATTTTCCTTGCCAAAATAATTTGTTAGTTAATACCATGCCCATTTTCTATAATGGATATTTATAATTATTAGAATTGGGATTTACATTTATGTATTCCATAGTACTTGATAAAGGAAAAAAATTTGATTATGAATGAATCCATGTTTTATAATCTATTTGGCTCACTTAAGCATGAGAATTAAATGAATGTGACAGGTGCACCCAAATATATATTATGATAAAATATATTGGGTAATGTTAAGTCCCATGAGACATCATGCTGGGTTAGGGAGTAAAACTAATTTCATTATGGAGATTTACCCCACATGATGTATTGGCATTTATCATTGACTTATGTTTATGATGTGGTGTTTCATGTTGTTTCCACATTCCCATTATATGATTATCAGCTGATATCATGCCATATTTTTCATGTTTATGATTCTCAAATATTATATTCCCAATTGATACACATATTTTATTTCTTATATCACCTTATTCCATATTTATTCTTTTAATATTCCTCCTAGATCACCATTTTCTTATGTATTTGACCAGGTTATCCCAAGAATTCATAAAATTCATATAATTTTATCAGCATGTTAAAGATGTTTTCAACTATGTTTTTTTATCCTATATTAATGATTTCATTCTATGTAACATATTCAAAATGTGACTAATTTTATCAATATTCATGTGTATTATTTTTACATTTATGTAATAAATCAGTAAATAATTTATAATAAATAACATGGTTGTTATACCCTAAGCCTCTTTAAGTTTATTTATTGAACTAGGCTCTCAGTTTCATGAACAATGTCACAAAATTATTATTAGGATAAATATGATTTAATGAGAGTGTAAAATATCAGAATCATTATGGATCAGATTTATTAGAATATAAGTATCATAATCATGATTTATAATATTAAACAATTAGAATAGGGAGATGAATATGATTATTCATTTTATAATTAAAAGTTTAGTGGAATATAAAAAAAGTATAAGAAACAAGTTATAAAATTCACATACCAAAGATAAAATGAATTTCAAGATATTAAAGAAGATAAATCTTTTAAACATAAGATAATGGTATTATAAAACACATACTAAAGGTATATCTTGATTTCTACATTTATTAAAGTCTATCGTCCCTTACGAGAAAATACCTCAATACAAAAACTAGATTGTCTCTCTCTTCTTATGCATAAAATCTCTCGATACAATGATAAAGTTTTACATAAACCAATCATAATAATCCCTTGATCTGATTGATCAAATTATTTTTCTTCTTATCCCCAGAAGCCTTCGATAATTATGATGTTCAAAAAAAAATTATAAAGAAAAATATTGTAAGGAGAAAACCTGATGTAGGAGTGGTTACAGATAAGCATAACTCCCATGATCTGAATGTGAAGGTGTCCCTGGGTCAAGATGTGAATTTTCAATGTGAAACAACAATGTATTTTAAGTCCCAAAATCATTTCGCTGCTTTGGATGGAGTTGGAAAGGAGAATGTAGATCCTGAAGGATGGAAAACCATCATCCCCAGATGGAAAATAATGCAGGGCCGGTCTTGATCTCCAGAATAAAGTGATAGTGAGGATGATTCTCAACTAATAACGAATCATGAGAAACCTCATGGTCACAATTTGGTTGAAGCTGTCTCAAGAAAGGGGAATCAAGGAATCTTTCTCCTTGGAGATTTCCCAATTCAAAATGGGGGGAAAATTCAAGACCCCAAAATGCCTACTCGAATACTCCCAAAAAAGGCATAGCTAGGTCTTCAGGTAGGACAATGAATAACGAGATTGAAGCCAAACCCAAGGGGAAAAAGAAGTTTGTGGACACTCAAAAGTGAAATCAACAGGTTGAACACGTCACTTCTAAATAATGAGAGAAGCATCTCGAGATTGTTCTTCACTCAAATTAGGAAATTCAGGTTGAGATCATGGAGCTTAAGGCTTTAAATAAGGAGAAAGAGAAAATCTAATAGAGGGAACTTCGTATTAATGCCAATAAATTTCTAACGGCATGGATAAACAAACAAGACTAGATCTTAGATCGCGGCTTCAATGAAAAGAAGATCAATGTGGAGGAATACATACAATCATGAGACAAGCTCGCCACTCATTTTGAGGATCGTATATGATATGATCTAGATTCATAGGATCGTGATTTTCAGTGGGTCTTATATCGGGTAAGAAATTCCTCAAATTATAGCCTCGTTTTCAATAACTATGTGACATCCTTTTGCGTTTAACTGCTTTCGGCCTGAACATGTTTGATTTCCCTCTAGGACTTCTTTATGGTTTGTATTTCTCTAGGGTTCACACTTTTCCCTTAAATGTTCTTTTACAAAATAAAAAATATGGACTGGTGGTGGTAATTAATTTATAAATTTATATCGATATTCTACAAGAATAAATTTCATAATTTAAAAATGAAAATTTTGAATATTTATAAAATGATATAATAATTTATTTATTTCAATAATTTATATTTCATTGACCATGATTGATTTTTTTTACAAATTATATATCTTAAATATATTTCAGGAATAATGAAAATTTACTAACTAATAATTCCTGACATATTATAAATTCAATTTATTAAATTTTTTTATTATTTTAAATATATTGAACAAAAAAATTTACATTAAAATAAAATAAAATAAAATATAAACAAAATATTAGTATATTTCTATTTTATTCACTAAATAAAAATTTTATATTTTAATTTTACTATATATATATATATATATTAAAAAATATTAACTTCTAAATTACTATTTAAAAATATATAAAATTATTATAAGATACATATATGTTCATTGCCCATATATTGAATTAATATATAACTAGTAACCATATAAGAAATTATCTTATATCCATGGGTCAAATACTAGTCATATTGTATTCCAATATATAACCTTACAAACTTCACTAATATCATTAGTCATGTCTCCACATTTTATTATCATAATATTTTTTATATTATAAATTTTATATATTATTTTTACTATTATAATATAGATTATGGTCTTTATATATTATCATGAAGGTGAATATTACAATATTATACTATTATTATATATATTTAGTTTTTCTTTCATTTATAATTTTCCAAATTTTTTGAATTTTTTAATGGAAAATTTATTAGACTTTTTTTGTAATATTATGACACAATTTAATAAATACTTGGTTTATTTTATTACTGGTGTTCAAAATGAAAATATTATAAAGCAAATTGTATTTATTAATGTAATTTCACATAAAAATATGAGTCGTTACAAAAAAAATTTATTAAAATTATTTCTAAAAAAATTAACTTGTTTAAACATGTTCTGCAACACCAAAATTGATTATATTTTGTTTTAAAATGATTTGTTGATTCATTTAATGTTATTACAAATATTCATTATATTCCATTATATGTTATAATAAAGCTATTAGAACTATTTTTTAAAAAAATATATATTGATATTATATCCATGGAGGTAGTAGTGTCCCATCATTAGTTATATATGTTCTCTAGTACTGGACTAAATGGATTTTATAAAATTTATTATAAATAAAAATGTTGAATTATAGTTTGTATTGAAATTAGAATATGTGTTTCATTTTGTGTTAATATATATATTGTTTTCTTCCCTCTCTTAAATGATGTTAATATAAATGTTTTTTCCCTCTTATAGAGGATTTAGTAATGTTGTTTGCTTTCCCTCTTAATAGAGGATGTTGTATGCATGAAATTTTTAATCATTATCTACCTAATGATGATGCACTTATTCATATTCAACCGTGATATTTGTTTTCAAGGACGTATAAACACTTCTAGTTGTGTGGGTGTTATAATTAGTTATAATTTCATAATATATCTTTTAGTTTGAAGTAGTGGTAAATGGTTATTTAGTGAATTAAAAATTTAGGGATTTTCATAATGATATACTTGAATGATTATTTATGAATATTTAATTACTATGTATATAAATTCTAGACCAAAGAACATCCCTGAAACAAATTATTTATAGTAGTGGTAAATGTGTTCGATTAGTGGTGTCTAATGTTTCCTTATAGTCTCTCCTTATATTTCAATAATGCAAATATTTTTTCTACAGGGGGAGTATATGAGGATATTGAGTACAGGTTGGTAGTATTGGAAGTTAGAGTTTGGTGGAAAATAACATCACTCACTACAAATTATTATTTATATTTTATGTGATTGAATCAGTGAGTTTTAGTTGTTTTTAATATGTTTCTGATGAATGTGTGTAATCACATAATATTAATGATGAGAGAGTTACAATCGTGTTGAATAGAAAATTTCATATGTTTAATGAAATGTGATGAACACAACTGTAAAAGTTCATGTACCTCACATTGATGCATTAGGACATTTACTGAGATGGTCTTCATGGGGAAATAAAAATTGTTAAATGTGTTTATGTTCAGTTTGATATTGTGTAAATAATTTTTAATTTATTAAAGCGTGAAAACCATAGTGTTTTCATTTGGACATATTTTGAAAATAACTTATATATAAGTATTCAAGTGATAATATGTGGATAAGCCATCACTATGTTAATATGAATGAAGTGTAATTTATATAATGTCCATAAGAATTTTTATTAAGTATGGTGTTGGAATAAAAGTTTTGTAAAAGGATTCAAGATTGTTTGACTTGAGCTATAAATTCTTCATGCTTAGTCTGTATATTTTCATATGGATGAATATTATTAGGATGAAAACCCTGATTACATAGTCATAATTAGTATTTTCGTAATTACTTATAGTATTGAATGAATAATGGAATGTAATCATGATGTTCTATGTATGGATTTATCCAATCTATTTAATGGTCACAAGTCATTATTGTAATGGTAAAACTAATGTATAATTGTTCTACAAAATGTTCATATCCATTACAAAAGTTATTTAAATTTCATTAGTGAGATGAATAATTATAATAAAGTAATTTAATAAATTTATTGGTGAAATTAAGTGTATTATATAAAGACGAATTTAATTGATATAAATATAATTCATTGACAATTGTAATTATAACATTGTGGAACTGAATAAATGTAGGCATGATTTTTACCGTGCATAAAAAATTGTAGGTTCATAAGAATAAACCAATATATATATACATATAATATTAAATGAAACAATAATCTGATTCTCTATAATGATATTGAACGACCACATAAGGATATTATATAGTGATATAAATCAATGCATATATGCATGAAGGCCCATGTAAGGGTCATTTTTTATAAGGATGATCATCGTAAGGATATCTCCATATTTGTAGAAAAAACAATATGATATTATGAATTACTAAGTTTTTAATGATTATATTGATCCAAAATAAATATAGTGGTAAATGGAATAATGCCTGGATATAATTATATATTTCTTCCTAATTTAGATCAATGATTCTAAAATTAAATAATATCATTATATTTAAATAGGATGATGCTGGAGCCAATATTATTTTATGTCAACATGAATATTAAATTATTATTTAGCGTACATGTTGTTATTAGGATATTATTTTCATAAATAACATGATCTATTGAAGATAAAACCATTTTTAAGATTGTTTTGTTGTGATTTTACCATATTTTATGACAACAAAAAATGTATAATTTTATATGATGATTCCAAAATGATTGTTCTGTTGTGATTGTACCGTATTTTTTCTCTTATTGAATGAAGATGATTTGTTTTTCATTATTTTTAAATAATAGAGATGATACATATTCCTCATTTTTAAAAAATTACATATTTTAGTGACTTTTTTTTAGTATTAGAAAACATGTCTTTCCTGATCATAATATATTTGTTATTTGTGATTGGTAAAATAATGTACTTTTATAGAAATCCATGATATAATGAAATTTAAATGGGACAAACAATATTCATTGTCATGGGAACCAACCTATATGATTGGTAAATAGTGTGGATGCTTAGTGGATCTCACATTCCATAAATTTATGATAATACTGTATAATGTTTTTCTGGAAATTATATAATTTATTTGTCATTTAATTATGGAATTAAACGTGTCCCAAATATTAAGAAAAGTTGAGTGTAAATATTTTATGTATGTGTGTGGGTTTGAAAATATAATTTCACCCTTAATTAATAGAGAGTGAATATACTAATATGATTAATGATATTACACATAATTTAAAAGAACCAAGTATTTAATTAAGTGATCTCTTGATGAAAAGGAGAAAAAGACAATAAATAACATGAATTTTGTGTGGGGTGAAAAAGAACATGATGCATTTATATGTCAAGTGGAGAGGGTTGAGTGAGATTCAGGAATATGAATGAGATAGAGGTGATCAAAATTTCCTATTATTTGAGTGAAAAAAGTATATATTGATATGTAAATTTCTATAAAAGATGAAAAACTCTTGTCGACCTGGTCATTATAATTGTTTGTAGATGTTCATTAAGAATGGTGATATTCATATATTCTAATACAATAGGGTTAATGATGATGATAATCTTTATGTGGTGTAGAAGAAACCCAATTTGTACTGAATATATTTTAGAATTATAAAAGAATAAAATTTTCTAATGAGTAATGGTATGTTTCATTATTTAATGGGACATTAGTGTGAAAGATATATGGGAATGAATTCTGATAGGATTGGGTAGTTAATTGGCATAACTAGTTTTTTTGTAGTATAAAATATGTTCTCGTGTCAAAATCCGATCTTATATAGAATTAGGTATTTTGTGTTGATACTATTAAATAAATTTGGGTTGTGATTTGTTTATTTTAGTTTCAAATTAGGTGAGATTAGGTTAAATAAAGATGAGATAATAAATAATTTTGGATTCCAAGTAGGTTAATTCTAATAGAAATAATTTAAAATTTCCACCACTTGTTCACCCCACTCTATGTAGTACAAACTAACCTAGATATTTTAATTTTAAACATATAAATATTTGTTCCCTATGGAGGATCCATGGATAAGATGGGATTTTTGAATTTTAATTTTTTAAATATCAAGGATATCCCTAAATATTATTTAATTAACAATCAAAGTTAGAGAAAAATAATGTTACGCTGTATAATATAACATGCCATGTATGTGAAAATTCCATAGTAGTGTGTTTCCCACCCACTAATGAGGACTAATTTAATAAAATTTCTATTTCTAACAAGTGAAATATATATATAGAGAGAAAAGAGGAAAAATTATATTCTGATACCACTTTTCAAATGTTTTTAAAAAAATATGAGGATAATCCAAAAAACCATGGAAATTCTGGAGAGATTGAGGAGGAGTTTGGAGGAATAATAAATATCATAGAGGCTAAACTACAAGAATACATAATATGGTTCGAGGATATTGAAAATGATGATGGATAAACCATTGATTCCTATTCTACATTATTTGATAAGATACTTAGAAATATATCTGTGTTTGTTGAGAAATTTTATAAATGTATTATTATAGAATACAAAATGATAAATCATCTAGATAAGTCTGACACAATTATATTATAATTAGTGAAAAAATAGAATATTTATATTCGTTAACATTATAATAATTCATTACATATGAAATGGGGAATATATTATACATCTTGAAGAGAGAGAAATATTGCATAGATTATGAGGCATTGATAAAAATTAAAATTTGAGATATGGAAGTTTTAGGATTTAGTGATTGTGATAATGAATAAGCTAATTAAGTATTTAACATGTTCATATCCCTTTATTCAAAATATATCCCAATATAATATATAATGGAATGATTATGTGACAACTATAGTATTATAATTGTAATTTCATTGGTCATTTTTAATATGTAACTCAATTAGGGAGGTTCATGTATATGACTTTCATGAATCTGATGGGAACCCTAAGAGAAAAATTTATATTCCCATAAGATGAGGAAAATAAGGATAAATAATAATTATTTTAAAGCATTTTGAATCCAATTTAATGATGCATTTAATTTTGGATCTCATGTTGAATTGGGTTTTGTACCTTAAGAGGTGATAATGATGACTACAATCAAAAAGTGATGGAATACAAGATAAACTATTATTTAAATGGTCACATGAAGTAGGGAAAATTACTCATGAAAGAAAAGATAAAACATAAAAAGGAATATATAGTACTAGATGATGTTAAATTAAGTTATTTCAGTAAGTAAGTGACATAAATTAGTGAGAACATGGAATATAAGTTCACAATGGTAGAAAATGAGATGGCAATAAGATATTTTAAATAAAATAATATTTAAAATGAAAATATTTATCTAAAACACAATCTATATGTATTTTATCTCAAAATGAGATAAAAACATTAATGAAGTTTTTATCATGTCAGTTGAGGAAATGGGTTAATCATCTTATTGTAGAGCGATTAATTTTCATGAAGAACATGTTGTGAAATATATAAATAATATTGAAAATATATTATAATTTTTTGAAAGTAAATATTTGAAAATAAAATATTCAAAAAAAAAATAGATCAAACAGAGATGTAAGAATGAATGTTAAACATAAAATATTCCAACCATGCCTTGTAACTTTTCAAGGACTATATTTCTTTTTTGTAAAGCATAATCACCCAATAATTTCCATAACATTTTGGAATCCCAGCTAAACAACCATGGAAAAACATATTTAATTATTATTGTGAAACAATGCTTAAAAAAAATCAAAACCTTAATTGATGTAAAATGAACTATTAACGTAACATTCATACCAAAACCCATGAATTTTTTAAAAATAACAAAAACATGAAATTTCACCTTCTTAAAATCACACAATTACCCATATTCATTCATTCAACCTTACAAAACTATTATAGACACTCAAAATACCCTTTTAAGTACTTCACACTCTCAAAATTATTTATGAATCCACATTCAATGATGTAACATTTAAAAAAAATTAAGCTCTATAAATTCATTACATTATCAAAAAAGTGTTGAGAGAATAAAAAAATAAGAAAACATTGTAATCATAAATAATGTATAAAAAAAGAATAACCATTTCTAATAATAACAACCATATCACATTTCTTATACATATACTACAAAAATATAAATCATATTTTAAAAAAAATAATTAAATTATGGAATTCAAATTTATGTCTCAGGCATTGGAATCCTACCTCAAGCATGCTGCCACTTGATGACTACCACCTGAACTTACTCTATGCACCTACATGAACACATGCACACACACACAGAGAGAGAAATATATATATATATATATATATATACACACCTAGATTCATTTAACATATTCACTACTCCCTGAAGGAATATATACAAAGAGGTCATATATATATATATGCCTTACCCAATGCATCTTCATGTTTGAACTCTAGAAACACGTAACCCAAAACCAGTGTAATGAGTTCTAATGCACACTAAAAAATTAACCAAAAACTATAAACCCACAAAATCTGAAAATTAAAATTAATGTGAAAAAATGAATTGAATAGCATTATCGAATATAATTGTGGGAAGATAGAAACGTTCCAAAATGCGTCACCTTCTCAACGGTGACCAGAACAGACCAGAATGGGTCCAGTTAGACCCATCACACATACTATCGAGGATAGAAACATAAAGATTACAAAATTGGATACCCTAGTGTTCAGATATTCCATATAAACCATGTAGAATATATTAAAATAATGAAATGGGGGAGGAAGGTGAGAGAAGAGACTCACTGGATGGATTCACACACAAAATGGGGTGGCAGAGCAGTACCTAGAGCATCTCTCAGTCAGATGGGTCCTGAAATCCGGAAGGATATCGGCTGAGTGAGGGAGGAGGAGGGATAGTTTTACTCATGATAGGGGATCCTCCACTAGATGAATGAGGGAGTCTCATAATAGGGCCCTCTTCTGGGGGGTCTCATTAGTGAGAGAGGTAAGGGGGCGTGTCTTGCACACTATAGGGTAAAAGGGAGGAAGGGGAAGACCAACATTAGGGTTAAAATAAAATCCTAAAGCCAGACATGGGCTACATGGTGGTGATGGTGGAAGGGCCTTATAGGATCTTCACCCACCTGATGTTCCTCCTGCTCTTATTCTATATCCAAATCCCTAGGGAACACCCTATCCCCATCTAAAAGATCTCTAATCACAATGCTCCCTCGTCCACGATGGTCTATCAGCTACTTACATGGAATACTCTAAATGCATGTTCGCACAGTCTAATACCATGTTGCCTCATCCATCAGGAGTAAAAAATTCGCCTCCTTAAGCTTCTTGGATTCTCTAAACTACCACCCCATACAACTAAGACCAGATTCCAGAATCCAGATGATTCGATTTGAGGCCTAAGGAACCAAATTGGATAGCTGGAAACCCAACTCTTATAGAGGAATCTCAGTCCTCTACTGAGTAACACTGAGAAGAACATGAGAGAGGAGACCCATGCCATCACACTACGTAGATGAAGGGTTATACAATAAAAGGAACCAACACAGAATACTAAAAATACACACCCTGTTGATGATGAAGGTACAGTTACAGACCCTTCTTCATTCAACAGCCCAACGAATGAGGTATCACAAAGTAAAGGAGGTTGTCAAACCCTTCAAGCCTTATTTACCCTTCCCAGAGAGAATGAAGTAGAGAAAGATGGTACAACAATTTGGAAAGTTCATGGAAATTTTCATGAAACTGCACATCAACGTTTCATTTGTAGAGGCACTGACTCAAGTGCCAATGTATTCAAAATTCATGAAGGATAACCTATCTAATAAAATAATGATTGTGGATCAAGGAACCATTTCATAGACCAATGAGTGCACATTATCCATACAACATTCCATTCCTCCCAAGCTCCAAGATCCAGGTATCTTCCCAATTCCATGAACTATTGGACCATGTGAGATCAGGAAGGCTCTCTACAACTTTGGGGCCAGTTTCAAACTCATTTACCTTGGAGTTTTTAAGAAACTAGGTCTCAATGATCTAAAGGCTACATGAGTATCCCTTTAAATTACAGATCAATCCATCAAATATCTGAAGGCGCTACTAGAGAACGTGCTAGTCAAGGTTGGAATTTTAATACTCCCCACAAATTTCATCATCATACCAAAGTACCCCACATTATGGTCATTGGAATCTCATGATGGTATCACACAATGAACTAGGAGATAAAAAGAATAGATACATGATTTCCTCTAGATAACACGGTGGGATCATATGAGGAACATGAGTGTCAGTTGATCTCATAATGGGATCATGTGAAGCAATGGAAGATAATGTCTATGGCCATATTATATTCATTGTATATCATGATTTAATCATGTAACACACTCAAATAAAATCATTGTGATTTCCTGAAGCACTTTTGACATGCAATAGGTGATCATGTGAATCCATAACAGAAAGCACATGATACAAATTTCATATGTGGTTGTACAGATGGATGTATACTATTTGTGGAGTTATGGTCATGTATATATTATATTAAATACAATATAACCATTTTATAATATGATAATAAGTTTTATTATGTTAATTTATGTGAATAATAATAATTTAACATGACCCAGAAAATTCATTGATTATAGTCTTGTGATCCACATAATCTAAATATGGTATCACAATTGAATTATGACTATTGTATTTGTGTTCATAAGAAGTCTTGTTGATGCCTCTCCATAAAAGTGATATAAATATTTTCTTCTGATCTATGTTGTGTGGATTTATTTTGATAAACCAATTCTAGAGGACTTTTGATCCACATTATATGAGAATCTCGCAAAAGGTGTCTAGAACCAGGTTCCTGTGAAAAGGTTCTCACACCAAGATCTCATGAAAAGTGGTCACATTCCGATATTACATAATAGGGGTCTCATTCTATGATCTCATTTAATGGGCTATGTTCCACTATATGATTAAAGGGGTTATTTTATAGGGTCTTATAATTGTTCCTTATTGTAGAGTATCATGGAATGTTGGTTTTTATTTTATTAACAAAACAAGAGAATAAAGACACATAAAAGTTTCAATCAACTCATAAATTATTTTCAAAATTCTCTATTGGAATATATGTGAGTTCAAATTAGAGATAGAGTTGTGAGATTTAAATTTTAAATTGGATATACACCATGAGGGATGGTATGTCTACTCCAAACATAGTAAAATTAGTGAGATTTAATGGATTTGGTACATCAAAACCTTACATATGTATTATATTTATTTATATTCTAGTAAGGGTGGACTATATAAAATTTATGTGTATAATGCATTGCTAATTTGAATTTATACAATGCATTGGGAAGGTGAGAGAAAATATTTTTATCAAATGTGAAAAAAATATCCAAAGACACATTTTTTTTATTAAGTCAAACCATAATTTACCCCCACCCATCTTAGGGAATTTTTACTGGTTGCGATATCATCAACCACCATCATATATTTCTGAGGAGGGTTCTCCTGAAACATTGGAGTAGATTGAATAATTTGAATCATTATTTTAATATACCAACAATCATGGTAAATTTATGTTCATGTATATCAAATATTTTTTTGAGGGACCTAAAATAAATTTCTGTATTGTCATGATTCAATCATTTGAGAATTAAATGAATTCTAAAAAATTAATCTATGTAATCTTAATTCATTTTCAATATCTTGATGATGTTATGAATGAAAATATTTCTAGGCTTGAGGGTTTTAGTCTCTTTGTTCTAATAATTTCGAGTTATAATAAAAATTTCTCTAAATTGGTTTGTTTCCCAATTGAGATTTCAATTAATGTTCCTCTTAATTCTTAATATTTTAAAATAGTTCTTCAAATAATCCATTACAATCCCATTCAAATATTTTATGACATCTAATATATATTGGTTCTTATAAGGGACTGGTATGTTAAGGTGGTTGAAGAAAATTGATAGGATTTTTTAAATTCCTTATACATGGTTGGGTTAAGTGATGATTTTATATATGAGGGATCAATGATGTTGTTTCTTTTTCATAAAGCGAATCTTTCTCTTTAGAGAAAAATAATATGGTGGTGGTTGATATTGATCCATATAGATGACTCTAATTTTAATGTGGGTAGTAGTTTATTTTTCCTTATTATATATCATTGGTTCTTGGTGTGCTTTTTGTTATAGGGGTATTTTGTCTGTTATACTGGTTTCACTTACAAAACATGTTTTGTATACTGAAAATGGTTTCCATTACATAAGATATATTTATTTATCATTTGGGATAATTTCCATATAATGGTGTTATCCTTTATCATGAATGGTTTTGAAATCCATTTGTTTTGTATACTCTTGGGGATGGAAAGGAATATTATTATACGAGCCTATAACTGTATGTAGTTGTTTTCATTGAAATTTCTCCTATAGATTTCATATATTGTTGTATTCCAATGGTTGATGATGAATTTAATAGAGTTTAGCTATTATTAATTTTTATCCTCTTATTTTTTCTTCTTTGTTAGATATAAATCATGATGTGATAGACAATCAACTTTTTGAGACTGTATGCCCTATTTGTATAATATAAGTGTTAATTAAAGGTGTTTATGATTTTACATGGATATATATTGTGAGTTAACTGATGTTACATAAAAAATAAAAATTCATAAATGACCAGGGAGACATATGTATTGGTGTTTAATTCAATTAGATTATCGAGGGGTGATGCACAATGTTTAATACCTTATAATAAAATTGATTACATTTCTATGGTATAAATACATTTTATTTCTCTACCATGATTGTGTATTTCTATATCATTGATGGATCTTCAGAGTATTTTATCATTTTGGAATTATAGAGGTGTTTTTTATGTTTATTCCTTGATTTTTAAAATTTCATAATTGAATGTTTCAATATATCATCTGATCAATGTATCTTTATTTACTTCAAATTTTGTGTTTTATAATATTCTTTCCTTATTGTGAATTTTTTTGATAACATTTTAATTGTTAGAAAATGAATGATACTTGTATGTTATGTTTTAGTATCTTCTTCATTTTTACCGATTTTATTTGAGTTTTTATCTTGAGATGTGTACTGATATTGGTGAATCTAATTAATTATTTTTATTAGTTATCATGATGTTGTTCAATGTGGGTATTTTTGGGTGAGTAATAATATATTTGTATACTTTCAATCTAACTGGATGAGTGTGGGAATTTTTTTATTTTCTTCTATTAAAATGATTCATATTGTAGGTTTTCTTGTGAAGTAAAACCTACAATATTTTGTATAACCATTACCTCTACATGAGACCAATTATTTTCATAAGGGAAACATGTATTTTTTAAAGGATATGTAATGGTAGAAAGGGATTTCCCTTATTTTCATAACTGGAATCCTAGATATCAATATGGAATGTAATTATAACTCTAAAATATTAAAGGATTAATAAAGGTAACCACTACCCACATAAATTGACATCATCCACTATGTAAGTGTTATCTAGGAAGCCTTCTTCTTGAATAAATTTAACAAGGGTCTAATATGCATTGATTAAATGTAAACCATTACATCTAAATGTTATGTAAGGGATTTCAAGAGTTTTTTTATGGATTTGTATAATTGAATGAAATCCATGGAGTAAAGATACATTACCCTTCAGAGATGTGTATATGGTGAGTAAGGGTGAAACCATATTACCCCTACATAGGAACCATTTAATATTTAATTTTCTATAAAACAATGTTTTCCAATCATCTTATGCACCTATAACACCATTAGAAAATTTTAAAAGATTGAAATCAGGTTATTATTATTATCATTATATTCTAAATATCGCAAATCATTTCATAAAATGATTTTAACCCTCCAAATTCATTATTTCATTAAAATTGATAATTTAATGGTTCTTCTAATTATGTGATTTTTTATATGTACTATACCATATTTATTATTATTTAGAACACATGAACATAATGTTCCCTCATTTTGGTATACTATTACAGAGTGTTCATGGAATCCTAAATTTTAAAGGAAGATCTAGTTCCTTTATTAATTTCTTTTTTTCTATATTTTTTCCATCAATATCTATATTACATTTTTTACAGTTTTTTTAGTTTCCATGTATTTTTTATTTTTTGACATCAATTTTTTCCTATCGTCTTCTAATTCATTATTAATAAAATTCATAGATATAACATATATATTTTCTAATAGTTGGTCTTTTATGTTGAATATGAAATTACACTTGAATTTTTCTTAGAACATCCTTTTTATAAATTATATATGGCATGGTTAGAATTTTTATGATTATTATTCCATTATTTTTTTACAATTTAGTTAATTCCATATTGGTTTTGATGTCTCCACAATGATATTGTAAATTTTTTTGATAAATTTAATGGCCACAAATATATTTTGATTTCTAATGTGAAATCCCTTGATATATGTAGAATGGGTTGATTTATGAATTGGTTTACACATTTTTAAGGATTCCATTATTTATGAAATGACTAATAATCCTTCTTAAATTATTCCTCTATAAGTTTTTGAATCGGGAATTATTTAGTGAGTTGAAATGAAATCTTTTTATTTCTATAAAATAGTGATATTCCTTTTTATAAATGAAAAGAATCCTTTTTAAATTTTTGTACTTCAATATAAATTCAATATGGATATTCTAATGAATATCATCATGTATAAGTCCATTTTATATTTTAATGTAGTTTTTTGAATGGAAGTGGGTATAAATACCCTTTTCAAATTTGGTTTAATAAAAAATGGAATGAATTGAATTTCTAATTGTTAAAAAACCCATTGGCACATTATGATTTACCAATTTCATGTTTTTCATTAAATGTGACATAGATTATTTGAGTACATCATAATGAAGGGTATTGAAAAACAGATTAATCACATTAATTTTATTCTAGGTGAGAGTGATATATGAAATGAAAATTATTGAAATGTTGAGGTCATGAATCCTTGTTGATAATTGTACAAATTCCATTCGTTATTATTTTAACATGATAAGTAACCCTATTGAGATCCCTATATCCATTTTATTTTATTTAACCATTTTTATAGATCATTGAAACGTTGTAATTTTAACAAGTATATCAAAATTTATTCTTCCCGGGTGTACTCAATCATTGACTAGTGTTTTTGTTGTCAACAATATAGTTCTAGGTAAAAAAAATGTTGTCTGAGAATTAAGTACCTATATAGCTGGATTTATGGTGATCTGTTAGTCATAATGCATGCCTGACTATCGATTAGGATTTACTTATTATCTAGATAATTACAGACTCCATATCTAAAATAGTTTCTGCCCATGACATTCTTATACATGATTCTTCATTCATGTTAGTTTCCACTTTCACTAATAGTAATAGGAGTTGGAATTCCTAATTTATTACCATTCATGATTAATATTATTACTAAGATGACACACCATTAAAATATTGTATTTAATATTATAAAATGGTTTATATTTGGTGCATCATCTGTTTTCTAAGCCAGTCAAAGGCAACCTGGTGGTGATGGTGGAAGGGCCTCATAGGATCTTCACCCACCTGAAGTTCCTCCTACTCTTATTCTAGATCCACATCCCTAGGGACCACCCTCTCCACATCTAGGATATCCCTAATCACAGTGCCCCCTCATCCATGATGGTCCATCAGCTACATACATGGCATACTCTTAATATCTATTCGAACAGTCTGACGTCATGTTACCTCATCCATCAGAAGTAAAAAATGCCCCTCTCTGAGCTTCTTGGATTCTCTAAACTACCACCCCATACAACTTAGATAAGATTATAGAATCAGGAGGATTTTATTTGAGGCCTAAAGAACCAAATTTGACTACTAGAAAACCAACTCTTAGGGAGGAAGCCCGATACACTACCGAGTAACATTAAGAAGAACATGAGAGAGGAGACTCATTACATCACACTACATAGTGGAAGGGAGATACAATATAAGTAAAAAACATAGGAAACTACACCTACACCAAATTTTGATGAAGAAGTTACAGTTATAGACCCTTCCTCATTCAACGACCCTCGAAGGAGGTATCACAATGTAAAGGAAGGGAGGTTGCCAAACCCTTCGATCCGTGGTTTCCCTTCTCGGAGAGAATGAAGTAGAGAAAGATAGACACCAGTTCGGAAAGATCATGGAAGTGTTCATAAAACTACACATCAACATTCCATTTGTAGAAGAACTGAGGCATATTCCAATGTATGAAAAATTCATGAAGGAGAACCTATCGAAAAAAATAATGATTGAGGATCGAGGCACAATTGCATAGACCAAGTTGTTCTCAGAAGTCATACAGCATTCCATTCCTCCCATGCTTCAAGAACCATTTATCTTCCTAATTACATACACTATTGGACCATGTGAGATTGGGAAGGATCCCTATGACTTTGGGGCTAGTGTCAACCTCATTCTACTTGGAATTTTTAAGAAACTAGGGTGCAATAATCTATAGGCTACCCGAGAAACCCTTCAGATTTCTGATCAATCCATCAAATATGTGAAGGGGATACTGGATAATGTGAATGTCAAGGTGGGAATGTTAATCCTACACACAAATTTCATCATCCTGGACATTAAGAAACACCCTGAGGCACCTCTCATTCTGGGTAGGCCTTTCTTGGAAACTGGGAAGGTACTGATCGATGTACAGTAGGGGAAGATGATTTTCAGCGTAGGAGATGAATGAGTCTCCTAAAATGTCCTCAAAGCCTCCAAAAAAGAATCATTATTAGAGAGTGAGGGATCTTATGTAGTGACCACCATGGATGGTCACTTGAGCATAGAAACGTATGCTCTGGTTTGTTCTTTCACCAAAGATGACTTAGTTTATTCAAAAATTCCAGTTGAGGAAGCACCAGAGGATCTGTAATTCCAAGTTTTCCAGGGCGATCACTACTGGAATCATGGTATTATAATCAATATTCTATAGAGTGTCAAGGTGAAACCACGTATTCCTTAGATTCTAATGTTTCATGCACTTAAACTAAAAGCACTACCATCATCTATGAAGTATGTGTATTTGGGAGACCATAAAACACTGCCAATAATTATTAGTACATAACCATCATAGGAACAGGATGATGCACTTCTGTAGGTTTTTAATGGTGAAATCATGCTATTGGGTGGACGGTTTCATAGTTTAAAGGCATCGTCCCTGCCATTACCACCCACATGGTGATGCTCGAAAATGGTGCAAACATATCTAAGAAACAATAGCGACACATAACCCCCCCCCCCTTGAGGGAAGTTCTAAATATAGAGATAATTTAGTTACTGGATGCAAGAATCATATAACTTATATTAGATAGTTCATCTGTGAGTCCAATGAATTTTTTTACCAAAAAGGGTGGTATAACTGTGATTTCAAATGACATGAATCAGCTCATCCATATACACACTGTCACGGGCTGGAGTGTCAGTGTGTACTATAAAACATGCATGGATCCATGAGGAATGATCATTTCTCCATACACTTCATATATTATATGCTATAGAGACTATAAGGTCACAAATTTTACTTCTTCCTCGATGGATATTCTGGCTACAATCATATTTCCATTACAGTAGAGGATAAATAGAAGAGCACATTTACATTCCCCTAAAATACATTTTATTACTGTAGGATGTCATTTCACATGTTAAACGATCACACCACCTTCCAATGATAAATTTTGGCTATCCCCATGACATGGTGGAACATATCCTTGAGGTTTTCATGGATGATTTTCCGTTTACGGCAATTCATTCATAACTTTCTTGTGGAACCTGGAGCTAGTTCTGGAAAGATGTGAGAACAAAAAACTTGTTTTGAATAGGGAAAAGTGTTATTTTATGGTGCAAAGTGGAATAAAACATAGTCATAGAATCTCAAAAAAGGGGATAGAGGTGGACCTAGAAAAGATATAAGTCATTTCGCAAAGTCCTATTCTGACTTCCATCAGAGACATCCATAGCATCCTAGGGCATGCATGTTTTTACAGGCGGTTTATTTGCGTCTTCTCGAAGATAGCTCAGCCCCTCACCAACCGTCTGACCAAGGATTACGTTTCTGAGTTTGATTACCCATGCAACAAAAATTTTGATCAACTAAAGCCATGCCTGGTGGAAGATCCAGTGATGGTTTCTCCCAACTAAGAGGAATAATTTGATGTGATTTTCAATGCCAGCGACTACGTAGTGGGAGTAGTCTTGGGCCCGTAGCATGACTGAATATTCTGAACCATTTATTATGCCAGAAGGAATCTCAATGAGGAATAGATAAACTACACCACCACAAAAAATGATATGCTGGAAGTGGTGTTTGATTTTGGTAGGTTTTGTTCATACTTAGAGACATCAAATGTTATTGTTTATACTAACCATTCCGCAGTGATGTACCTACTGAAAAATAAAATATGTGATGCCACGACCGATCTGATATATAATACTCCTCCAAAAACATGATTATGAAATCAAAGACACGAAAGGGAGAGAGAACATTTTTTCCGATCATCTCTCTCTCCTGGAGCTTCCTCCGTTGGAGGAGGAAGATTGAGAGATCAGGAAGGATTTACATGATGAAGACTTCATTTCTGTCAATGTAACAATTAAACGCTGGTATGCTGATATTACTAATTTTTTGGTAACAGGTTCCCTCTACCCCGAACTCTCATTCTAGCTGAGGAAAAGGATTATCTCTCATGTCAATAGTTACATCTGGAAATATCCCCTTATATTCTTATCCTTTGGATACTGGTTGACCCGCCGTTGTATCCCAGAAACTGTAGTTCATGGAGTCTTAGAATTTTTTCCTGACTCTCCAGTTGAGAGACATCATGGGACAGACTTTACGATTTATAAAATCATGAAGTTTTGGTTTTCCTAGACCTCCATGAATAGAGATTCTCGATCTTTTTTTTCTCATTGTGATCAATGCCAAATAACATGTAATGTGGGGCGTGGAGTTGAGAGGCCCCATCACACCATCCTAGTGGTCGAGCCATTCAATGTTTTGGGCTAATATTTCATGGGACCATTCTCCCCATCATTCAAAAGAACCTATATCATGGTATGTGTTGACTACATCTCAAAATGTGTAGAAGTCACTACAATAGAATAGGACATAGGAAAGGTAGTTGTGGGATTTTAAAGAAACGCATTTTTAGCATGTTTGGCGTTCCCCGTGTACTGATCAGCGATTAAGGGACTTTTTTCGACAACACATTATTGAAAGTAGTACTGTCAAGGTATGGAGTGAAGCATCAAATGGGGACACCATATCATCCCCATTACAATGGACAGGTGGAGCTCTCCAATTGCGAGCACAAGTACATTCTGAAGAAAACGGTGAACACATTGAGGAAAGAGTGGTCCAAGAAGCTATATAATTCTTTTTGGGAATATCAGATCTCTTTCAAAACACCAATGCGGATGTCCCCGTTCTACCTCATCTATGTAAAGCCATTCCATCTTCTTGTAGTGTTGGATCACAAAGCTTATTGGGCTGTTAAGGCCCTAAATTTTGATTTAAAGGCATCCAAATAAAAGAAAATGCTCTAAAATTCGAATCTTTATGAAATTTGATTAGAGAAATATGATAACCCCAAGCTGTACAAGGAGAAGAAAATAGAAATCCAAAATCTGAAGATTTTAAGAAAATCATTCCAGCTTGGAGATTATGTAGTATTTTTTAGCTCACATTTTTTACTATTTCAAGGAATGATGTGGTAAAGATGGTCAGGACCATTCTGAGTCATACGAGTACTACATCCCTGAGAGGTGGAAATATCTAGAGAGGATGCCCAACCATTTAATATAAATGGGCTATGGCTAAGGAATTACCATCACATTGAAGACACAATGGGAATGTTGTCCACCAAACATCTTTGGAAAGAAGAGGTATGTTGGTCGATCTAATGACCTAAAACAAAGGCACTTCCTAAGAGGCAACCTAGATTTTACACACTGTGTACCACCAATATTCATGGCATGTAATTTTTCATTTTAATTTATCTTCTAAAATATTATAAATATATAGATCAACTAAGTAAATACTATGGATGATGCTTGTGAAAATAGTGTGGTCACTAGGGTTTATATGAGTTGTCATCGATTTGAATCCCTCCCAACCTACCTTCAGTAAGGGGTTACTCCTTTTTAATTTTGTGTTTTCTTACACTGTGTGTGTGTGGTATTTTTCATATATATATATATATATATATTCTTAGAAGAAAAATCATGATGGTGATGGATCGGTTGGCTATGTTCGTAACCCAGTTCCAAAAGACCCATGTTCAAATCCCGACAACCGCCCTTTTTTCATCATTTGACTTTTTAATAAAACCGCATGGCATGTCTTTCGATATATGTCTGGTGTGCCATGTTTTCACTAATAATTGAAAATATTTTCAACATAATGAAATAAATGCAAGTGACGTTGGCATATTTGCAGAGTCTCAACCATGGATGAAAAAGACTTGGGTTCAAACTCTGAGAATCTCCCTACATCATCCCATTTTTTTTCTAATTAATAACCACACACCGTACATTTTTATTTCTCTTGTATAATATATGTTTTTTACAATAAATATATTTCTGTAATATATATGAAGAGCTATGCTACCTTTTCTCTAGGGGTTTAGGGCTTCCATTCAGAACTGCCAATCGCCAGTTTGAACCTTCCTCAAGTATCAAACCAAAGGTTATACTTTACTTTTTCTAATAATAGAACACATGATGTGTATTTCCTAATAAGATACATGTATAACATTATTTTTTGTAACATATATATTTTTAAAAATATTTATTTAATTTATTTTTAATTATGAATAATAATTATTATATAGTATATTAAAATAATTATATTATCTATTAATAAAATATTTTTACACGGCATGTATGCCACTGATTCATGTCATGTACTATGGCTATAAAATTTACGCCCCACTTGGCTTGATCCCATGACGTGCCCCATCCATCTTCCATTTTTCTTCCCTAGAAAGTAATTCAGTCACCCAATTCCCAATCCATGATTTTTGTACAATTTCAACCAAGATTTCTTCCCCATTAAGATCCTTGTACTGGGTATTTCATTTGACACATTTTATTACATTATTTTATATGCATTTCGGTAAATTTTTGGATCAACCATCCATTCAACATCCACATTTTACCTGCATGATACCAAGACAAATGTCGTGTACTCTTATACACGGTCACACACAAGCCAAATCAAAATTTAAAATTACATGGTGGGTCTATTTGGTAAAACCATTTACCATTACAAATCATGCCCAGGTACCTTTTTCACATGTCTACGCAAACCATGTTTGTTTACACTGAGTGTATGTTCGGGAAACGCCATTTATACTATCTCTCCAAGACATCTTGTGTCCAACACCCACAAAGCCAGTATAACGTTTTCCTATACACTGTGTGTATCCGGTACACATGTTGTGTACCCTTCACTGGTCTGTAAATTTCTCCTTGATGTGTTTATCCCCAGAACCCAGGATGTTAACTTCCTTCCACTAAACATCGTGTACTCTGGATATACACAGTCTGTACATTTTTATTGTTTTCTCACATTTTCTTATTTTTCTTTTTCTATTGTTTTTATTATGTTTAGTTTTCATTTCTTTTTCAAGATATGTCAGATAATGACCCTTTACGTGGGGAGTGGCCCACCTCTGCCACATTAGGAAAGATGCCCACGTTTCTTCAGAAACAACTTTGTCCTGCGACAACAGTAGCTCCCGAAATTCCAATGTACCAGCCTCCTCCACTGCCCATACATCCAAAACCCACATCCTCAATATAGGCTAGTCCTAGTATTTTTTCACCTTCACTATCCAGCAAAGAGCCTCTAAGAACTACCCTTTCTCCACCACTGGTAGCCACACCCCCTGTAACCTCATTAGTCGTCATTTATCCATCATCGATCACCCCATACAACGGCCCTTCGTATACTGTGGACACTCTTCCAATAGAGATAAACCCTAAATCTGTTCCACCATGGTTTGACCCTATAGGTGTTACCATTTCTTGAATCGTATTCTAGGTTAATGACCTAGCGCATGATAGAGTCAGATGAGTCTCTTGCCGGCCGATCCCTTTAAGAAGCCGCTATATTGACAGTTGTGTCCCTCAACAGCTGGGTATTTTGGGGATTTGAAGGATCTACATAGAGACACAATGTTACTCATGATCATATAGGTCAGAACTCTTATTTTCAGAGATTTATTTTTGGATATTTCTGCTTCCTTCCAGTTCGGCAGGCCCGAGTACCAGGACACACCTGGCGATGTGGTCCCAGTGGTCTTCTTTCGGCTAGGCGGTCAACGTTTTCCCTTACTATAACTGAGTTTTTCTGAGGGTGCAGTTTCTATTCTCATCCCATCACCCCACCCCTTATCTGCACCCCGACTGGGCATATTGTTGGGCCTTACCACTGCCACATCTCCACTTCTCTGAAGAGTACCCTCATCGTTGACCCTATCATTCGCTTCACTCACCAGTGTTTTAAGACCATCCTTTTTTTTCTTCCACAATGATATGAGGGTTTTGACCCATCGTGACTTGGAGCACCTTATATGTTTCATCCGGTAGGACTACTCAGAATTCCCCTACCTTTCTTCCTCCTACATCCATGCCATGTTCCCTAGCCATTATGGCAACATGAACAATGGTCTTTACACCACTTTCCTTTCCCATCACCTCTGCGTTTTTGAGCCTTCCCTTTCCCATGACTGGTTAGATTCACCCCATTGGATGGAATTTCTCATGATTATTTTCATGTTATTGGTCAGAAAGCATGGGCACTTACATCCTTTCCCGTGCCCCACATCCACCGCCTACCGACACTCCTTCCATCACTGATGCCCCTGCCCCTCCTTCCCCTCCCCTTCCAACTTCCCCACCCCTTCCATCACCCCCAAAACCCTTATTCTACCTTTCCATTTTCATCCTCCTAATCTTATTCTTATTTTCATTATAACACCCACATCAATAAGAACCATCAACTGACCTCCCCATCATCATCCACCTAGCCGGTATGGACCACCGCCTGGCTTATTTGGAGCTTTAGCAGGCTGCTCTCCTTCTGTAGCTGACTACTTCTTCTCATAGACTGGACCATATTGAGAGTATGGTGGAACTACTACTATAATTTTAGGGGCTTCTCATTATACGAGAGACTCCTTCTCCTTCCGTGCATCGACCTTCTTTCGTCCCACCTCCAGGTGCTGCTATGGCCACAGACTCCGTCCTGATTTTCACTACAGGTCCTGACCTGAATCCTCTTGCAGAGCTCGCCTTCCCAGATTCCCTTTCACTTGAATCCTTACCTTAGGCCGAGGTATCTCACCCTCGGGCTGCTGTATCTTATTTTGTGGATGTAGTTTTTGTGCCTCCTACTTCCACAGCTGCTGATCTATATATTCCAACTGCTTTTTTACAGGATGATGCCTCTTCTGAGGTGACCCCCGAGATGGATTTTGGGTCCTTTTCTTAATTTTTTTTAAATATTTTTGTGCTATAATTTTCTTGTGTTCTCTTGTGTATTCTTGCAGTTTTCTCTCTCCATGACCATCACCGGTTCTCTAGCACGGTATCGATGGTACTTCTCTTCCACTTCCCATCATTCTTTACTTGGTCATGAGGGGAGTATTGTTTTTCTATTTTTCGTTGTTTTATTTTTCATTCACATTTTACTTCTTCCATTACATCCCCTCTCCCTGGTCCACTTTTGTGTCCCCACATTCCCTTATCCACCATTATGTGGCACTTGAGGGACTATGTTCCCTATTTAGTGTGGGGGAGCTTCTCTATCACACACTGCTCTTTTTCTCCAGAACAAATCTAGGAGACATATTTAATAAATGAAATATTTTAAACTGTGGAAAATATTTGATTGATTATAATTGTTAATAATTAAGGAATAGTTTAAAATTTTGGATGTTACATGCTTATTATAAAATTCTTGATAAATTATTTTCAAATGATTACTGATATTTTTAATTTTCTGACATAAATTCTTTGATATCTACATTTATTAAAATTTTCATTATTATTGAAGCATTGATTTGATTGACCCTATATCTTTTGCCTCATTAAAAAGAGGTATTATAAACCTATATGACCTATTCATTCTTATATACCCTCTTTAGTGAGAGATTATTAGGATATACATGACTACCATAATTTGCAAGTTTTCTTTTCAAAACCTGAATAATATTTGAATTACATTAAAATTATTGAAGAAATAGATTGATTCAACCCCATTTATCTTGAGACCTACCCTACATTTGATCTTCACTAATCCCCTAGAAACCATAAACAATCGTGATAGGAAGCCATATTAAAAGCCTATTTCCCTTCCTACATAATTCTTTTATAATTTTTCATTATTATTCACTTGATCTTAAAACGGAGAATTGGCAGTGTAGGAAACATTTTTTGTTAATCATCATGAAATTATGTGTGGGATAACATCTTGTTCATTTGTGGAAGAATGGGTTCCAAACCATTATTTTTGGAATCCTTAGGTGGTTACCTTTTTTGAAAAAATATGTTTCAGATAAGGGGGCCATATTCTCACTTTTTGTCTTGTGAACCCTACCTTACAAAGGGAGATGGAGGTGATGAGAGCCTTTGGTAGAACTTGTTGATGATTCTTTTAAATTAAGATCTAATATTTGAATATCATTTATTATTTTTGAAGATTTTAATCTCCCTTTTTCAAGCCTCTGATATTAGTTTTCACATTACTTCCTACTAACCCTTACCTCAGAAACCATTGACCCTTGATGAAATCCCTCCTGGTTTTTATGATTTAACATTTTTAAATTATAGAATGAGAGAACATTCAAACCTACGGATAGAGTGAATATACATAATACTGATCAAAACTCTAATAACATGATCATGAGTAAAAGGAGTTTATTTCTTGGTGAGAAATGTCATCAACTGGCATGTGTAATTGTGAACTGTTGAACGATGTGTATAAAAGAGATTGGACATTTCATAGTTAAACAATAAAGGTTGCATGAAAAGATAATTATTAAAAATTGAAATATATTTTTTTCCTTTATAAAATCATTTTCTATGTTTATAGAATTTATATGTATAATTACGTTGCATGCTTCCCTTTTTGTAATTTATAAAATATTGATTATATTTTGAGATGTTGGTTGAGGACATGAAAATGACTAAGTGTGAGGGAGTTTGATGTACCCAATTTTGGTATGGATTTCCACATACTTTATTAAAAATAAGAACGTGCTTTCATGAAATACCTACTTCTTGGTGGACAAAAACATTGATTTTAGTGATCTTATTCATTTTCAGGCGATTTTTTGGCCAAACACACAAACTAGGGGAAATCTGTGAAAAATTTGAAACTACACGACATGTAAAAATATACACGTCATGTACCATCAGAATCAGAAACTGTTTGGCTAGGACAACTACATTCAAAAGCTTCTAGAAGCATGTACATATTGTGTATAGTATTCTAGAAGAGATTGGTGGAGGGGATATAGTCTAAAAGACCAAGTGGTTGGATGAAGTTTAAAAGTTGTGAACTTCATCTATACGCAGTGTACCTCGATCTAGATATGGATGGTGGCCGATAAAAAAATGACACACCGTGTATGGTGGCGCTACACACCGTGTATCTCCACCTACCAGGCGGAGTCATGTTCCATGTTAAAGATGGTGTGATAGGCTACCCACCGGAGGAGAAAAAGAAGAAAAAAACACATTGACAAGACTACACGGCCTGTAGTTTGGCCACACGTCTGGTACACATATTTCATATAAATAGAGGCCTTGGACTCTAGTTCAAAGATATGGGGAATTCTTGAAGGAATGAGGTTCTGGTGCCCTACTGTCGTGCTGCTGTCATTCAACTACTTACCCATTCCAGCATTCTACCACAAAATTCATCTCTCCATAATGTTTCTGTGATGACCACATCATGAATCGATTGTCTTATTTTCATTATTCCAACTATGTGTAACAAGAAACACTATTTTTTGGGATTTTGGGTGATGGAAGAGTTGTAATTTGACTTTGTTTTTATGAATGTGTTTGTTCTGTTTAACCACTTCTTTTACTTCTTTAATAAAATCATTTTATCCCTAAAAATTCTAATCTAGATCAAGGGAATAATTTTTAGTTACTTATAAGAGGAATAACAATTAATACATTCATGATCGTTGGAAGTATACATTAGCTCCAAAAAGTACAAATCCAAATAAAGAACTATGAAAAATGACTACCATACCAAGGAGTTAGTTCCCTCAACTATATAAATAAGTTTACCACACCAATGAAACATTTTTATACTTGAATCCTAGAGTTTTGTGTTATTATGAACAACATAACCTCATAAGCAATTTTATTTTATATAAAAAATATAAATAATCCACATCCCCAACGCATTTCCCACCATATTTGCATCCAACCCAATTTTGTGTGTTTTCCTTTAACTGTTATCTAATTTTCTATTGAAATTTAAATCAAATCACCCTTTTTATCCAAACATTAAAAATCGGGACTAAATTCAGTACACTTCACTAATACAAAAATACACACTAGATAATCATGACAAAAATAACTTCTTTTTCAATGTTGATATTCCCCTAATTGGTACTATACTCATTAGGGTAAAACCATTTGGGACACCGATAACATGCCTTTGGTGAAATGACCACCACGTCCCTCTAATAGAATTCTCCCTATCACATGTGTTATCTCTAGAACCCTAACATATCTAGGAATTCACAGGGGTACACCAATAACTAATATATCTTGGAATATTCCATATACATAATATTGTGTTCGGAAGTGACAGTTGTGGATCATGTCAAGGGTGAAACATATATGGTCTGTGAACCTCACCCATACCCATCCACCATCATCCCTCATCACATAATATCTATAGGTTCATAGAGCTAGACTTCACATAACATGGATGGTTAGTAATCTTCATGGAACACCTATTAGATGTCGGCTCACGAGAGTGTCGACTAAATGTGAATCTACAAAACCAAGATCGACTAATTCCCATATGCTCCATGGAAAAGTCGTGCTCCTATTGCCAACACATGATCTGTTCGGGTTCGAATAAGCCAGAACATAAGGAACACTTACTCCATTCAATCCTATATTAACTATTCATCTGGCACAGTATGGAATCTTAGGGGTCACTGATGCTGGAACTCAGAGAGAGTGGAAATATTAGACACGTCCTTATCTTACTCTATTGGGATGGTCTATTTTTTGATAGGTTGCGGTGATGTTACCTTACCATTTAGAGGATATAAATCTTGGGATGGACTATGAACTGAGGCCTCGTCACTTATAGGTTTATTTTCACGAACCATAGATAGAATCATAGCTAGCTATCATTATAAAGGTATCCTTAAAGTTATCAAGGTGTACTATAATCAGATGAGATTATATATATATATATAAGATAAGGGGGAGGTGGATCATGAATTGCATTCAAATACTCAATCATATATGTTTCATTTACCATTAGTCTTATAAAAATGTCTCATAATGCCTAGTTTACATGTAGTTAGTCATGGTCCTAGTGAATGGCTACATAGACCACCACAACAACAATAGATTATAGTGATTGAAAGCCACATTGACACAATTTCCTTAAAAAGCATTACAATATTATTAGGGAATTCTAAAACAACTTCTCGAGGATCAAAACAACCTATGATACCGACTCATTAAATAGAATTGATGGAAAGAATTGTAGATTAAAAACTACTATAAGGTTAAAAAATAATGAATAAACCTTTATATGATTCAAAATTATAGTAGTGTATACTAAAAAGTAAAAGGGAAAAAATAAACCACCAACCAGAAACGAGCGCCAAGCTGACAGAAAACATGAAAAGAAAAATTTATGGGAGATCCCATCTCATGAATTTTAATATACTACCAATATACATGGTCTCTTCACCCCTTATCCCTACGCCCTTATAATGTCACGATAAACAATTATTTCAACTTCATATGGCCCGACACATGTGGGAAAATCCCATAGAGGGGTGGGTATAAATATACCATGTAGGGAACCCTAAAAACCTAGAGGGGAGTATGAGATGAAATTGAAGAGAAGGATAGTTGATGGAAATTGTAATGTAAAAGAGTACGTTTAAATCCAATAAGAGTGAAAGTAAGCTCATCCTAGAACAAAGGTAAAAATATCATGAGTAGAGTTAATACACATCGATCCTTGACTATGTATAACAGGAGAATAGACCCAACCAACCATGATAATCTAGTCCTAGAAACACATGGAATACCCCATGCATATTTTACTCTCTTAGAAAAAAGAGTTTATGAATCCAATAAGAGGATATATAATATGGGTTGATATATATATATGTATATTTATGTGTGACTATGTGCTCAATGAAAAGAAATTCAAATGAGAGAGTAAGTGGATCTACATTTTATAGGTGATCATAAGAAGAAGATAATCCAATAGGTCTAAACGTTCATCAAAGATTATCACCATCCCATGAGTATTCCTTGAACACATAAGTCTATGAAACTAAATCAACACACATTGATATTATCTGATATGGGTGGCACTAACACTACTTCACAATTTTAACTTCCATCACAAGAATTCATTTCGTTGGGAAAAAACATACCCCCTTTTCATGTGACTAATGAAACATTAATCCATGTCTAATCATTGTTATGCATAATTGACGGAAATAAATCAATACAACAATCACTTTACCTCTTTTGATGTGACCGTCTGACTTTTCTAGTAACCGATAACTCCATAACCAAGTCGCAGAAGAGGGTAAAACTTCTAAATATAAGTAGGTAACTCAAATTACAAACAATGTTAGAGGTTAATTCTAGAAACAATGTCGTTGAGGATCTCTGTTGACAATACCTTCAAGATAGTAATGCCTGAAAAGTAGTTCGTCCGGGAAATCCACTACCCAGCTTAGCTGGAAGGATTTTTTGAGAGAGAATGTCCTTGGTAAAGTCCATTGGCTCGCCCCTATGGAGGGTAAGTCCAATAATATGTCATTGGAGAACTAAAAAACCCATCTTCATTAAAGGGAAATGCTTAAAAATCTATGGTAATCATGTATGATCGTATTTCTAATCAAGTGTAACATTTGTGTTTAGATTCCTATAACATTTTAGATTGAATATCTAATTCCAAACCTGATTGAGTCACCATGTTTTACCTGAAAAACTTCTCAGAATAGGATTATCATAGGCTAAAATACACATTTAATTAGAAGAGGTGTAGGAAAAAGAAGTTTCCTACAATAAGGATAATGGGTATATGGAATTTGAGGGGACCCACATGGCATGTGGCCCCACATTATAGCCAGTTTTTGTGAATGTAAGGATCATGGATCCCAACTATGTAGTGTTAATGCTGTTTGGGTGGACTAAATAGTGTGTCCAACTAATCTGGGGGTCCAAGTTTTGTTCTTATGGTCATGTCCGTATACTCAAAATGCATTCCAATATACATTTTTACTCTAACTGTGGCTTTGAATAGGGGTTTTCTTGTGTGGTCAAGCCCTATCAGTGTACTTCTTGACAGACTCCCACCAATTTGTTCTTTCACATAGGTTTTTTAACTGGGACAAGGTACACATCGGTTTAGAGAAGGATCACACCATGTCCTTCTTATGATTTCACAACCCTTATCTATCTAGTGTATATTCAGGGTTTCTGTATAAATATAATATCTAATTCCATGAATCTAATCTGATCTAACAAATGTTGATTCTTCCATGAATATATTCAAAAATGGTGGATCAAGCTAAAGAATGAGGATCTCAATCGACACTCACTAGAAGTCATCTTCGGTCATTGATGTGGGTTTCCTGGAACATTCTATATGCACAAGAAGATTTAATGCATGAAATTACTACATCAATTAATTAAATAAAACATCCCTATATTATAATGATTCAATATATATACATATATCTATAAATTATTCCAATTTCATTGATCTACTATGAATCTGGGGGTCCAATCAAGCTATGTACCTCTTGGAAAGTCGAACCGAGACAACATGGATCCAAAAGTTGAACAAATTGATGAATCCATGGGTTAAAGTCAGACAAAAAAACAATGTTTATATGTGTTTGGGAAAGAGTTATTTTTTTATGATCAAGGAAAGGTTCCTAGGGTTATATGACCTGTTGAAAAAAATTGAAATATGGTACATGGGTTCATGAAAATGAAAAAATATGGTGTAGATCAATGAATCAAGAAAGAACTACTTAATCATTTAATTATAATGGATTAATACCGCATATGTTGAACCCCACCATAGATTTGGATCATCTATTTATGAGTAACATTATTTCGAATGATGAGGGGAGATATGCATCATTCATCATTTGTCAATTCACCTTGATCAAGAGATTCGTAATCATTTGAAGTTATTCACCAATAGGGGGAGGAGAGATATCACTAGAGAGAAATATAATAATTATCCAATATTAGAAAAACCAATATAGTAATATATTTAGAAAGATAACAATTTTTTAAATGAAATAATTAAATTAAATTATATAATCCAATTAAATGTGTTTCCCATGAGTTAGGGGTCCTGACATCCTATGCCGACTCACAATATATAATGTCTATGGTAAGAACCATCTTCTAGACTCATCAACTATCACATATTTTTTATCCAATCAACGAGTTAAGAGTTATCTTTTTTTGGAAACAATTTATAAAATATAAAATATATTTAATATTTATATAAAACAAATTCCTAGAAAACCATTCCTAGAATAACATTTTGTATCAACACATAGCTATGAAATTATATATAGAAATATTTCAATTTATTAAATTGGAAAAAATGGAGTCACTAGAACATCAAATTTTTTTTATGATGTATCTATTATTAAATTAACATCTTTAAATTATCTAAAAATAATATGGTTATTTTTCCGATGCACTAGGAAAAAGTAGATCATCATATGACGATATGTTTTGATATAATTTATGAAGAATATTTATTTTTAATTTTATATATAATCACACATTAATAATATATCAACATGATAGTTTATGGGGAATATAATGTTTTTAGTGATCTTTAAGACATGATATTATGATGTGAATGATATTAAATTTATTGTAATGTGGTAATATACTTTCCAAGATGTAATAAGTGATTCCAGGATGAAAACATAAAAAAACTAGTGAATTTTAGGTCTTGATGAATATATTAACTCCATAATCTTATTGGTCGATAAAATCATTCAGATATAAATATTATTTGATTAATAATATTTTTTAATGTGAAAGATATGATAATTCCAGAAAGAATGTATATATTAATGACTTAATATTAGGAAGATATTTTATGTAATCAATTTAAATTAAATTTTATGAACATTAATTAGGGTGTATTGAAATGATTTTATTTATTTTTATCCACATTTGGATATATATAAAACATTATATTGGAGATATAACTAGTATAAAAAATTTGAATAAGGAGAAAATAATAGTATTGAAGGGAGAGGGATGACCATCCTATCATATTGAACATTTTATGTGTCGATGAAATAATTATATCCATCACTACTAGGAAAAATATATTTTATTTTTGTAGAAGAAAATGAGGACTAGTTAAGGAAAATAAACTACGATAGTAATTTTTTTATATTAAATGTGTCAACGTATTAAGATTGGAAATTCCACTTTTGAATAGATTTTAAATTTTGTATAAAAATAAGAAGAGGAAGTGAATGGAATGGTATTTATTTCACTTCTACAAAATGTCATATGAATCAAATAATACTGATCAACACAACCTATGATATCTCAATATTATAAGTAATAATGATTAAGATTCTATTATATCATATGTTTGGAGGCATCCCTAAATATTTATACATTTTATGGTTGTTTTGTAGATACTATTTAATATAAAAAGGACATATGTTTTCCCACTAATAATTACTTATTGATGTGCCTACCAAATTATTTACATGAAAGAAGAATGCATGATTGATCGTTGTACATAGAAATATCTTATTTATTTATGAATATTACATGGAAGTTGTTAAGATTAAAGATTTTAATCTATTTTCTAGGATTATAATCATCTTGATTATAAAAGGGAAGTGATAAGTAATTAGGATAAAAAACACTATATAAAACATACATAATAATAAATCATATTAGATGAATTCATTAAAAGATACTGCTGCACATTTTTTTGTGGTTTTCCATGTTATATTACATCATTACAAACAGCATATTAATAAAGAAAAATATAATGTATAAAATTCAGTTAACAGGATCATAGGTAATAGTGGGGTAATGCTTTAATATTTAAAAATTAACTCAAAATAATTTGTACCCCTATGAGTGGGGATGAACTAATATTATAGGAGAATCATTTTTAAACAGAGCTATGGTTCTGCCTCTGATTTGATTCATATAAATTTGAATTATATATGTTTTTTATTTCTCTACCAATAATAATGAATTAAAGGTCTGAAAGAGTTTCAAATACTAATAAAAACAATATCACGAGAAAATATAATAATAATAGAATAAATACATAGATGATATGGATGAAGAATAAATCGATAAAATGCAATGTGAATGAAAATACATTCATCAAACCATTCAATAATGATGATATTTGTTGTACCATAAATGATAAATATTTTATTAAATAATACAACATGAATAACATATGGAACTTTTTTACCTCATGCAATTAATAGAACCCTTTTATGAATGAATCAAAACTATGTACTATCATATATATACAGGAAACCATGAAAAATATTATAAAAATTTTTTTCATAAAGAAGAAACAGTACAAAAAATACATAATTTTTGTTTTACTTGTATTTATGAAACCATTAAATATTTATATTAATAGAACATCTACTTTTTATTTAATATAGTATTTTGGAAAGGGACATAGAAAAAAATAATTTTTATATAAAAATATCACAAAAAAAGATGAAATTTTGAAAAAATGAAATATAGAAAAAAAAATGGTGGATTTGAAAATTTTCTGGAGGAATAGATTGATATAAGATATGAGGAGGGTGTATATATAAGAAGGGTTGATAAAAATACCATGAATTGGAGGAAAACTGGAATTCATCAAATAATGTCTTGAATAATAAGTAGAAGATAAAAACTATAAATATAGGGAAAAATACAAATATGATTCATGTGAAAACAAGAATTATTAATGATCATGATGGTAATACTAAAAATGGAATTTTAATAAACAATTAATTCCTTGAAAAATAAAAAAAATATTCAATATGATATTCCTTAATAATGAATGTATAATAGAAAATATAAAATTACATAAAACATATTCTTCATAAACAAATAAAATAAATCATGATTTTAGGAATTATCCAAAATAAGATTCATGTGATAAAAAGATCTACATTATCTAAATAGTTTCATGAATTTAAAATTTCTAAAATCCACAATAGTAAAAATGAAATATATTCCACATATTCCATGAAATTTACTTTCTGATAATGAATATTTTAAAAATAGTATAACAGTAAAATGACTATAGTTACAAATATTGGTGGATAAAATTAGTTATAGATCCAATGAAATTGATATATTTGTTGTGATCATGTATATAACATGATGTCCCTTAGAACAATATCATATTATGGAAAAGTTCAGAATAATGTATAAATCATTAATCTCTATCTATAGTATAGTTTAAGGATGAATATATGGATTGTTACATAATATGTTTTTTAGATTTATAATGAATAAGGATAATTAATAATTGAATAATATTTCAACATGTTATATTAAAATGAATCATACAAGAAATGGAATAATATATTACATGAGGAAATGTCCTACAAAAATAGAAAAGAATTGGTCTAACTAAAATAAAATCTTATGTAATTATATTTTATATAGAAGAATAAAAAATAATCATTATATTAAATAATATTTTTGATCAAATAATCAAACCATGATCCAAATTAAAAATAAAATAGGAAAGTTAAAATATAGGTTTATTAGATAGATAAGAAAATATATGAGAATTCCCTCGGTAGTAATCAAATGGAAAAATCTATTCAAAAACAATTCCCCCTTGTATTTTCTTTGTTTTTAATTACATTTTGAATGTATATTTATGGTGATTTAGGGATTTTATTGATAATATACCCACCAAGGATGTATCAAAAATAGTCTGACATATTAATGGGTAAGGGGTTTCAGGTTTGATTCTCATAAATCCAATCTGGGATAGATTCAAATTTGCATCCCATGAAAATTAAATGATTATAGTGATTGTATTCATTTGAATGAAATATAAATTTGTGTTCATTGATTCATATATTTTTTTAGATATAAAATGTGGAGCATGAACATTAGGATAATATATATATGATTCTAATAGAAAATTGATAACTTAATATGTAGAGAAACCATAATAGTTGATATGATTTTTAATGATAATAAAATATATGTGAAAAATAAATTTAACAGAGTTTTAAGAATCTTGATAAAACCTTAGAACAACTAGATGATTGATATAGTTTAATTAAATAATAAAATATATTCCGGTTCAAGGTTAAAATTAGGTATGTTAGAAGTCATATGAACTTCTTTATTCAGAACCAATATCTTCTTGACTTGGGTACATTTCATATAATTATGGATTATTCAAATTACATTTGAATCACTTAATTTGATTTATAATATTAGACATGATTTTGGTAGAATATAATAAGACAAAAAAATTTAATGACATATGTGGAGAATCATAATATCTCATACCATTTTGTGAGAAATTGATGTTATTTCATATGGCCTTATAATACATGTGAAATCCCATGTTGTCAAAAAAATAAAAATAAATGAAATTTTTAGGTGTACAAATTTATATAAAATGGCTTTGTATACTTTATAAAATTTAAATGGCCTAAAAAAATGTGGCATTCTATGCTTCGTAATAAATTAATAATTACTGATTACTGAAAGTGTCATAGAAAAGAAAAATAAAGATATTACATATAGAATATCTAAAAACTATTTTAAATAATTTGATTATTGTTTTGGTGATTTATATCGATCAAAAATCACAATGAAAATTAAATACAATATTTTATTTAGTAATAAACTAATCTTCAATATTTGTTAAAAAATTCAATTAAATATGGGACTTTCATAAGCTTTTTAAAAATTAAATAATATGTTATAAAAATTAGTAGTTATGATGAAAAATATATATAATGATTCCTGTGATTATATTAATTTTCAAATAATATTCATTTTGAGTTATTTCATGTTTTCTTGAAAAATATGAAATACGATAAATATGATTTGAAAAAATTGTACGGTTATATGATAGGGAAAAGGCATCCATGTTTTTTAAGAATAATGAATATCAATAATAGATGTTCTTGTAACTATACTCATGATTTAAAGTGATTAGAAGTCATGATTTAGATTAATTATTTAAATCTATGTTTAATGTTGTTGTATATAGATTTAACCTGTATCTATGCATGTTATTCATTGATACACTCATGTAGAGATGTGAATATGTACAAAGATGATTATGTATTTTTATAAAATATATAGATTATATTGACGGGGATCTATAATGAGAAACATAATGATGAGTCTTTTCAGGTAGAAGGATATGGAATATTAAGCAATGTTTAAAAAATTATAAATAAAGTGAAGAGAATTTCTATCAGTATATTTTAATGACATTCAAACAAAATTATGAAGGATATTTTTTAAAAATTCATCAACAATCACTAGAAATGAAAATTAGTTATCATAACAATGAGATATTTACTTTTAACTAAAAATTAGATGATGTAATTTATTACATTAATATATGACATTAAGGGTATTGGTAAAGACTAAATAACATGATGAAAGAGATGTTATTGAGTTGTATTCTGTAACTGAGTTTGATGATAGATAAAGTCGGTCTTTTAAAGACGAGATTTGAGGAATTGAGATAAAATATTATATAAATGTTAAATCATATGATGTATAAGATATTCTAATTAATTATATACTTCTATATTTTAATTTAAAAGATAAAGATAATAATGATGTCATGATGAAGTGAAAATTAGTGTTACATCGAAAAATATAATGTTTACGTAATGATAAAGAGGATGAATATAAATTTATGAGAAAGTAGAACATACATAATAGTAAATCTAATTTTTGAATCAATTTTATCTCGAAACAGTGATAGTGAGAATATGATAATCAGGTTTTGGGGAAATTATAATTGATTAGTATAATAATGACCTTATTTCAAGTGGTTTTCATAAAGTTAAAAATGTATTTCTTGATTATTTTTAAAGAATTGGATTTATTTTATGAATGACCACAAATAAAAATGATTTTTAGATGATCCAAATCAATAATTTTATGTGTTGATGGAACCTATGTGATTCATATTTTATAATATAGGCGAAATCAGCTACATAATTTTAAAACCCTTAATAGATTAAATCGAAAACCTGATTTCATGATAATCACTAGGTAAACAAATTATACTTTGTAATAATATTTGTAGTGGAAAATCAATCATTCAATAGTAGTTGAACATTATTTGGAGTAGTATTCCCATCGTTGTGATTATAATTTTAAAAATAACATCAAATGATATATTTTTTAAATTTTTCATTTCATTTATTCTAGTAATGTGGGATAGAAAATGAAATGATACATTTAATCCTAATAGATAACAGATGTTCAATCACCAAAGAAGGGAATCATTAATGGATAATTAGTATTTGTTAAAAATATTAGAATAATTCATTCACCTCCCCCTTTGGTATCTATATTTATTAGTTTGAAAATTAAATTAGAATATGTGGAAAGGATCCCATTTATTGGATATGTTGTTCTATAACAAATATATTCAAATCATAAGGTTTTTTATGCAATAGGTTTTAAAATATTTCATTCTGTACTCTATATTATCCTTAATATATTATGTGGATGCTTGAATATATATTGAGAAGAATTGTTCATTTAAAAATGTTATAGAACATAAAAACTTTCATATCAATATTGATAATTAATTATTAGAGATATCATTGATAAATGGAAATAAGAATAATGTAATATTTTAGATAAATTTCCTATGGAATATGTCAGAATAACCATTTCCCGAAGGTATTTAGAGTGTAAATTATCTTTACAATTCTTTTTATAATAATTCATTACTTTATTTAGGAATTATTTATAATAAAGGTGGATTTAATAAATCAATTTTTTATTACAAGTTTATATTAAGTAATCGATGAAAAAACCATTGAAGCAGTCATTGACATATGTATATGTATCAATGGGATATATGATGAGATGTAACATATAGAAGAATATTTTCATACTCTTTATGATTAATTAGAAAATAATTACAGTGTTAAAAAACTCATTAAATGATTATAAATTCTAATAAATAATATATCATTACTTTTAATAACAAAATTTTTAATGATAATAAGGAATTACAAAGAGTCAACTTATGGTGAAGTGGGGTGATCGATTCAGAATTCACCCACATAGGTAGTATAATAAATATAAATTTATATAAATGAAGCATAATGTATATAACCATATTTAAATGGGTAAAGGTTTTAGGAGTTGTCTTCCCAAGAATACATGGCTATAATGATTCATGTGGTTATCTCATACATTTAAAATAATTTGGGAGATGAAGTTCTTTTTGAAGATATATAATGATGTGTTTAGTGTTTTCAATGTCATTTTCTATAAATAAAGGTAGAATATTACAGATGATGATATTGAATATATATTATTTTCAAATTAAATTTTTGGTAGATAAAGTAGAGAAACTATCATAGGGGACATTATGTACGGAATCAGAGTTATGAAATACATATTCTAGTGTATTTAACCTAGAATTGACATTCATACAATCATGATGAACATTTTTGTTTATAATTTTATATTATTATAAAATAATAATAAATATTAAACCAATAAATTACAAGTAGTCACTTATGTTATGTATCCATTTTCCCACACAAAAAAATCATTCTAAAATTGAACATTGTTTCTTTTCATTATAAATAATAACATTTTTTACCTCATAATTTTTCTTAATCATCATTAAACCCAATGGAAAACTTTTTTAAAATTTCTAATGAGAAAATTAATCCCACTAAGGGATATAAAGGAGAGAAAAAATTTAGTCTACTGAAAATAATGAAAACCCATAAATGTATAAATTTATCATTATTTTTCTTTTAAAGTATGAAATTAAACATTTAAAAATGAATAAAAAAACAAAACATTCTCAATAAAAATATTTAAGACCCATATAAATGATATAAAAACCCATTTTTGGCTACTTGGAGGATTGAATTCCTATGTCCCTATCAGAACCCCTGTAAATTGAAAGATCATATTCTCAAATTCCAATAAAATAATAAAGATAACATAATCATTACCAATTGAATAAGAGTAATATAATGGGTATCACCATTCATATAAGTCATAATGGGATCAAATATTTTTCACGAGGTATAATGGGGCTCAACCCATCATATAAGTTGTATCTGTATCTCCCATGTTTTATAAAATTATCATTTACTATATCATGAATAAAAATTTTATTTTAACATATTTTCATCATAAAACCCATTTATAAACTCTCTTGAACAAAAACATATTTTTATATCAAATTATTCTTTTATCAAAAATTAAATTTTAAAATAAACAAACTACACATATCATTAAAATAACATTTTCATTAGAAAAAAAATGAATAAATATAAATAAAATCCCATATCCTTAAAGATTCATGACTGATAGAAAGCATTATCACTTATTATAAGTTAAAAAACAATCCTCCCATATTTTTTGTAAAATTTCATGTAGTAGAACATTTAGAAAAAGAAAAAATGATTATTTTCAAGGTGTTTTGTAAAAAAATCATACATATTAAAAAATAATTTAAAAAATTATATTAGAATACTAAAAATATTTTTTAAAAACATTTATAGAAACCATTTACATGGATTTAGAACTGATATTTAAGGGAAACTTTTAATAAATAAATTATTAAATAATGTCCATTACCTTGTCTCACATTCATCATGTACGTAATTTATCTTCCAGAATAATAAATATTCTTTAATTTTATAACAAAATTTTTTTCCAAAAATTTTTTATTTATTTTTTAATTACCTATTACCATTTTATAATAATATCATAATTATTTATGTTCATGTTTGTTGTTTTGAGGGTATTTAGTTTATAATTCAAAAAGGTATTTTTTTATGTTGACACAGGTAAAACTGATATCATTACCTCAAATATATATATAATAATATTCTTGTAATATTTTTAATTTTAATACCTTAATGATACTTATAAATTTATCCATTACATATTTTTATGATGAATGAACTACATTACAATAATAGGGAGGTTAGGTCGTACATATGCATAAGTAACATCTCCATTTTTTCAATAATAATTATGGATTGAAAGTAAGTATCATTTAATATATTTTTAATTATAATAATATCATATATACAATTTTACTTGTTTTAATATATTTATATATGTCATAAATGTGATATGTGGGGGGTGGGATTAAATCACTTCTTTGAGGTGGTAGTCCACTTGTAAAAATGATTAATGTTCTGATTTTAGATTGTATGTAAATTTAATAAGTTAAATTATATATTAATTTTATAATGATTAATATGTTATTAATATGATATATAACCATTAATTCCATCATTATAAAATTTTTAAATAGACTGTATTGGAAACCAAATTTCATCGGTTTGCAATGTGGTAGTCTGTGGTACACACAAATCAGGGTTTCATTTTCCATTTTATGGAAGAGGATATGAATATAGGTAATGATACAAATATAATAACATCTCATTATATTTATAAAACTATATTTATTATTTAATAACATGTTAAAATGTTTTGATTTATTCAGAATAAAAAATCTAAAGCATGTGGTCAAATTTATACCACTTCTTAAAAGACCACATTTTTATAACAATACAAGGCAACTGAAATTTGTCTAATTCCAAAAAAACGACCTCTATAATTTGGGTATAGATTCCTTGTAGTTATATGAGTATGTATTGGTAGAATAAAATGGTATTTTATGTGTGATGTATTGAGAATAAGAGGATCCCATTTTGAAGAGACAGAATGGGAACTCAGGTAATTTTTTAAAATAATAAATTTAAAAAATAAATTTTTAAATCTAAATGGCTTAAGAAAAATTTTTAATATAAAATTACAAAGGATTTCAAAACCATCATAAAATTTTATAATTATTTTTACTATATTTATACTCTTATCTTTTTTAATCCCTATTTTATCCCTTTTCTTATTTTAGTAACAACATATATTTTTTTTCTTTGAGGGTCAATATATTTACAATAAATTATAAAATTACCCTTAAATGGAATTTTTTTATATTAATAAATATTATAATAACTTTATTGGGTATATATTTGTAGGTGTAACACCCCTAGATTCCATGGTAGGCTTCATTTCAAATAATTAAATAACATGCACTACACTAACTCCGAGTTTGGTCTTACAATGAATAGTCATTTAAAATGAGTGGTTATGAATATTTTTACCAACATTTTTTATTTTATATTATTTTAATATTTCTCTCATGTTTTTCTTTTACATGATAATAGAAAAAATTCTATTTTTTTAATAAAAGAATTATTTTTCAAAAAATATAGTTTTACCACCATTTAATGGTGAACAATTTTCAAATGAAGAATTAGAATATTTTATATATTAAATTTGATTAAATTAACTTTTTATTTAGAAGTGACACATAAAAAATTATTTCGACAAATTTTCAGTGTTTCTTGATTTATAAGAATATTAGAAATCTTTTTTTAATTCAAAACTATTGTTTCATATAATTTTTTTATATTGATAGATTATACTTATAATTGTTTTTAATGTATAATTATATTAAGTTTCTATAATTTAATATAATTTATTTTATTGGATTTATTTTTACATTAAATATATATATACACAGATTTCAATCTTTTGATGGTTTTTAATTTTCAAAAACTTGATTTCTTATTTTCTAAATGGGGATTATTTTTAAATTAATTGCATAATCTTATATGTATTAAACTATTAAAAATGGATTCCTTATTTGGAATCATTTCTTTAAAATTATCTAAATATGATATTTTTATTTATATTGGATATTATTAATGGTAACATTAGTAATTTTTCATTACAGTAATTAAGTATAAATTGGGTAATTAATGGTAAACATAATATTATAGAATTACCATAAAAATTCAATATATTTATTATATGATTAAATATGACCATTATAACCTATATTTCTAAATTTAATCATTTAATGGACACTTTCCATGAATATGATGTGAATATTATTAAAATTATTGCATGTGGCAAAATATCACTCTCATTTCTTATAATTATAATAATATTAATATAGATATATCTAAGAGATAACATCAACTATAAATATTCCATTAAAATATAAAATAATTACTTATATAATAGATATTTATTTATTATATTTAGATATTAAATAATTACCATTAACGTTGACACAATAAGGATGAATAAATTATATTATATAATGAAATATCTTATAAATTATATTAAAAATATTTAAATAAATATGATTTTACTTAAATAATGTCTTACACGAATTTTTTAGATACCAACTCCATGTAACTGAAATACTGGAATCAATTTTTAGAAGGTATAATATTTTATTCATATTTTTAAAAATGAAAATATTGAATTCTATCAAAATTGACATAAATTATACTTTAAAATTAATAATATGCTATTAAATTTTGGTAATTTTAAAAAATATTAGGTTCTGAAAAATAACTATTATACTATTATATATATAATTAATTAACATATTTTTGTTCCTTCGGTAAATTTGAGTAACTATATTAACCTTATATTATAAAAAAATTAGACACTATAAGAGTTAATTTTTTTATCCATGGGTTAAACCAAAAAGATAAAGTTACATTTGTGACCTAAACATATATCAAAATCATTTGTGACTAATATTTAGAACCATACTCATGTTAACATATAAATAAATCACTTTATTCATTTTTTAAATAGAAAATAAATTCATTATAATTTAATATTTTTTGAGTTTCCAAATGATCCCTCCACTCTCTTATAAATTGGAACACCTAATTTTTTATTATTATCAACTATAAACCACTTTAACTCATCTAAAACATGAAAATTCAACCCACATACTTCCCTCAATTCATCCTAGAGGCAATACATTGTGCAGAAATCCATCCTATGGAATCCTTTTGTGCAAATCAAAAGGAGACGCTCAAAAAAGAGATGAGTGTTTTAGCATTTCCATTCAATTTATATATATATATATATTCTACTTTAACATTATATTTTTTCCCTTAAAAATTTATCAACTCTAGTACCATCTACATTTTGTGATTTTATAATAATTACTCAGCAACCATATTTATCTGTTTAACCATCCTATGAATAACAGTATCACTATCTGTGCGTACATATGACTTACCATCTCCACATTGTGGGGTATTTATAAATTCAATAATAATTTATTTGGATTGGTATAATGAGGAGTATAATATATATAAACAATTGATATGACATGATAATTATTATTTATCATTAATATACTATTTAATTGCATTCCATTTGTCTTTTAAGGGAATGATATCGTCGCTCGTGCGTATGTATGACCTATCGTCTCCATGATGCGGTGAGAATCACTCTGCATGTTATCTATTTAAGAATGATTATAAAATTTATATGATTCATAAAAAATTTATTTTTAACATAATATCATTATTGATATAAATAAAATATATCCTTTACATAACAAAAATTACTTACATGGGAAAACTAGGAATGAGAAAATGAAGCAGTTAACACCTGAAATAATGGTAATACAAGAAATATTGTAGACAAAATGATATAATATTTTCATATTTAATATAGTAAATATGGATATAGTCCTTGTATAATTTAATAACATGATTTTACCATTATATATGATGTTAAATTACCCTTTACTAAAGGAATGTATTAGGAAATGCTTAATTTCAATATCTCTTTATTATTATAGTTTATTTCAATAAAAATATCTAATCGGACATCGTTTTCATCCTTGTTATGTTTTTCATAAAATTTATTTCAAAATATAATGAAAAATTGTTTAAATTATTTTTTTCCAATTTTTTACTTTTTTATAAAATGTTTTGAAAGGAATGTTTCCATCATTTTTCAAATGAGGTACTTTATGACATTTATGACAAATTAAGAAAATAATGTTTTTCAACTTATACAACAAAAGAAGATATTTTTCACCATTTTTACATGTTAAATGTTTTATGTTTTCTTTAAAATATATCAACGTTATTATCACAATAAATGTTATATTTTTTAATTTTGTGGCTTTTATGTAATTTCAATGTAAAAAATGGAGATATTTATCTCAAATAGTTTTAATGAATTTATTAGATTATTTTCATCTATGTCAACATAATTTGTTTCATTTTATGCTCGATTTATTTATATTTATTATTAAATAATCATTCATATTGTATTAATTGTTTTATGATATGTTTGACTCTGGATTTTCTATTTTTAACCATTTATGTTTCATGGTTAAAGTATTTACATTTCGTATGCTAGTTTTAATATGAATGTTTATGTTATGTTTCAACTTTTTTGTATGAGGAATTAATTGTACTTAGTAAGTTATGGTCACAGACCTCTTTATATTATTAATTCATTAGTAGGTCTCATGATACAATCTAGTTTTTTTCATGAGTCTTTGATGGTATGTTTGATTATGGTATTGGTATGAGGCCTTGATGGTATGGTTATGATGTCAAAAATTATGCATTTCATCATTTTGTGATTAATATGACATTGATTATTTGAATAGAATGATGTGGATATGATCTTTTAAAGGGAATTATTTTGTTTATTCATACCATATTGTTCTAAATATTATGTTAAAACGTATTGGGTTTCAATTTCAAAACATTCATTAAAAGTTTATGACGATTTATGATTGATTCCACTAAATTTTTTATCCTTATTGAGCTTCCAAGATCATCCCTTTCATATGGTTTATTTTTTCCGAAGATGTGAAGAGGTATATTATGAATGACTTTCATTGATAATCTATGTGATAGGAGAGTTTTAAAAGGGTTTAGTATTTTATTTTTCATTTTAATGTAAAATATAAATATATTTTTGAATCTGGAATTTCCATGGCCACTAAACTGATCAATCTATTGGTATTTGATTTCATATGATCATGAGAGTGTAGTAAAATAATTCACCAATTCTGAGAAACTAGTATCATGACATTAATGTCTCTATTATAGTATGTTTAGTACAAACCCTGAAAACTATATTTAGAGAAATCTTGATTAGGTATCATTACCCATAAGATAGCCTCTGAGGAAAAATATATGAGAAAATAAAAAATATGAATGTAGATATTATGTGAGTATTCCAAGAAAATAAATCCCTATCTGGATACTACAAGTGGATGTGGTTCTGCAACATATGCAACTTGGTGAAATAACTCTGACATGGTGTTCTTGACATGACTCGGGCAAACATGATACATGACAACATGCCTTATCGCGCACAAGGTTTGAAACTCCAAGGGGATATTCATAGGGTAATTCACATTTTCATTACAAACCATTATGAATGATTTATCAGTAAATATGTCCCCATAAAAACCATTTTTATGATTATGGATTACATATTCATAAAATTATCAATTTATATTATTAGTTTGGAATTATGTATTATAATTTAAAACTTAATTTAGTGTATTTTATTGTTTAAAAATGAATCCTTATAGAATTAATATAAAATGTATCAATGCATGTAATCCCTCTATGGATTTATATCCTATGGATGATCATGCTAGTGGCCAAATTGATACAACTATCACTGAATATCTAATAACTATACTGTGACACTTCACTCAGGTTATGAACAATAACCTTACCCATATAGAGCACCATGATCTAGAATGTGGGTGATCAATGTTAGATCAATTCATGAATAAACGAACTCAAATATTAAATAAGACTAAAAATCAATTTGTATCTTTTAAATGGACATCTTCCATAGGGTAAATAATCATATCTTAGCAATGTAATAAAAGGGAAAAAGTTGTTATGGAAGCCTATCATCTATGGGGAGATACAGATCAATGTCAATTATTAATTCAAAATAAGAAGAGGGATGTTTCAATTAGTGATGAAGATGTAAAATCCATTATCTTTATAGAATAAACATCATCACCTGAATCTTTTCAAAATCCACCCCCAGTAGCTTTACTAAAAGATATTCTTATGCTGGAAGTGGAAAAAATGTCTAAGGATGATGACAGAAATATTAAAATTGAGGATCTATCTATTGTATGAGAATATATTTATGTATTTACAGAGGATTTACAAAGATATCCTCTAGAGTGGGAAGTTGAGTTTATTATTTATTTAATCCTTAATTCATAGAAAATATAAAAAACACCCTATTGAATAGACACTGTTGAATTTTTATAACAAAAATAACTATATGATTTTAGTTAAAAGGTTTTATTTGTCCTTGTATTTTTCTAAGGGTATCCCTAGTTATTTTTGTTTAGAAGAAAGCTGGATCAATGAGGCTGTTCATCATCTTTAATGAAATAAATGCTATTACAATAAAGAAAATGTATCATCATGCTCAAATTTATTATTTATTTGATCATCTTAATGGGGATCAATATTATTCAAAGATTGAATTTTTTTGTCTATCATCAATTGTGTATAAAAAGAAATATATTCCATATACAACATTCCAAAAGAGGTATGGTTATTATGAATTTACAATAATTCCACTGTGATTGACCAATGAATCCTCTATTTCTTGTATCTAACAAATAGTGTGATCATGGAATATATTGATGATTTTATTGTATTATTTATTGTGAATATCTTGGTATACTGTAAAATCTATGAAGTGCATGAGAACCAATTACTAATATTTCTATATAATCTTAGATGAAATGAACATTATGTGAAGTTTAAGAAGTGTGAATTTTGGATTTATGAAATTTCTTTTCATGGAAATATGGTCTCCAAGGATAAAATCATTGTTGATCATCAAAACACATAGGCAACCCATGAATGTAAAAAATGGATGAGTATAACAGATTTATAGTGTTTTATTGGTTTTTGAGGGTTAATATCAGTGATCGATCTAGAATTTTTTCTCGAATTTAAAACCCATTAACTAAGATCCCATGTAAAGGGGATAAATTTGATTGGAAACAAGAGTGTGAACAATTTAATGAAGAATTGATGAAAATAATATTCAATTATTCTATCATAACTTATACAAATTGGAATGATGGGTTCATGATATATAGTGGTTAATCAAAGAGAAAAATTGGTTGTGTACTTTTGTAGAATGATAGGTTTGTTTATTAAGCATCAAAGATGTTAAAAATTCATGAAACAAACTATCCAAATTTTGATATTGAGTTATTATAAATAATATTAGATTTGAAGATATGGATACATTAATGACATGATAAAATATGTGAGATATATACTAATCATAAGAGTTTGAAATATATTTTATCATAGAAAAATCTCGACATGAGAAAAACTAGATAGAATGAGCTACTCAAGGATTATTATTACACAATACACTACCACCCATGGAAGACAAATAAGATGGAAAATTCTTTGAGTTGAAAAGACCTTGGATTTCTAAACAAAATTAGTGTTGGAAAGGATCCTATGTTCATGGGTCTAGTAATGTTGAATATTGTAATTATAATATATGGTAAAACGTCACTAATTTTTCAAATGGTTCCCAAGCCAAAATTACTATAAACTATAAAAAGTTATTTTCTTGATGATGAAGAGTTTCAAAATAAAATTAAATATGTGAAATATTGGAGACTGATTGAATTCATATTTTATTCTTGTATTTTTAAATTTGGTAAGAGGATTTGTGCTATGACTAAAACTAATATTAAAATGGAATTAGTGGGTGATGGTCATAGCTCAAATTTATCTATACATCCTGATAACACAAAAATGTATATAGATTTAAATTAATTTCTTTGCGGGACAATATAAAGAGAGATATTTCTGATTACATGTCAAAATGTTTTGATTTTCAACAAGTGAAGGATTGAAGAAAACATCCTAGGGGACTCATGATATCCCTTTTTATAACAATTTTAAAATGGGAGGATATTACGATTGAGTTTTTCTTGAGGCTACCAAAGACTCTTATAAGAAATGATTCAATATGGGTTATCTTTGAACACCTACTGAATCAACAAATTTTCATTATATACTAGAATATCTACCACATAAACATTAATAAAATACTATATATTACTGAAGTGCTAATACATCATGGCGTACCCCTATTGATTGCTTCTAATCGTTATCCCCATTTTACATCACAATATTAAAAAATTATTCATAATTCCTTAGATTATAAGATTATTTTGAGCACTACTTACAACCATCAAACATATGGGAAATAAGATCGGACTAAATAAACTTTAGAAGACATGTTGATATCTTTTCCACTTGAATTTCACGGTGTGTGGGATCATTTTTTACATCTATTAGAATTTTATTATTGGAATAGCTTTCATTGAAGTATTCGTATGGCACCATAAGAAACATTATATAGAAATAGATTTTGTATAATGGCTTCTTTGGATGATGTTTGTGAAATAAAACTTGTATCCCTATAACATGATGAGGAAACAAAAAACTCTAAATACAATTGAGTTCAATATAAAAATAGCTCAAAATAAGAAGAGGAGCTCTGCATGTAATCGAATGAAGGATTTCTACTTTAATGTGGGAGATCATATTTTCTCTAAGGTATCAACATGGAAGGGTGTAATAAGATTCAGAAATAAGGGTAAATTAAGTTATAGGTACATCATACCTTTTTAAGATTCTAGAACCATTTGGAGCTATAGCTCACCTTTTGGAAATACTGCCAAGTGTCTCCAAATTTAATGATATGTTCCACATATCAATGTTAAGAAAATAAAATAAAAACGAAATTCATGTTCTCACCTATAATTAAATTTGACCAGAACTCGGTCAATCTTTTAGTGAATTCCCTATCAAGATTCTTTATACCAAAGTACATGTGTTGAGAAATCGTACAACTCATATAATAAAAGATCATTGGATAAACCATAAAATGGAAGAGGTGACGTAGGATCCTGAAGAATTTATGATGAAGTAGAACTAAAATATTTTACTTAATTGATATTATATAAATTTTGTGGTCAAAATTATTTAAAGAACGAAAGAATGTAACACCTCAACTTCCATGATAAGATTCTTTTAAAATATTTCAATAGCATACATTGAACAAAACAACGAGTATGAGAGCACCATGACTAGCTATAAAAAAATAATATATTAGTTTCATTGACCACATGATAGATTTTACATAATTTTAATATTAATCATATTTGTGTCTTAAACAAGACATAAGAACAAATTCAATTTTTGTAATAAAAGATTTATTTTTTAAAAAATTAAATATTAACATATCATAAATGAATTTTTTTAAAATTATACATTTGATAAATTTATATATTCAAATTGGAAAAATAGAATTCTTTATTATAACTAGGACATAAATATTTATTTTGGAAAATTTGTTTTCTGATTTTAATGATTAGTGAAAATCATGCATTTTAATTCAAAACAACATTTTCATATAATTTATATATATTGTTAAACTATAATTTTAATTGGTTTTAATGTATAATTAGATATTAATTTTATAATTTAATATAATATAGTTCATTGGAATTATTTTCACATTAAATAATATATAAACCCATATTAATCCTTTGATTGTTTTTATATTTGAAAAACCTATTTTTTCATTTTCTCAAAGATGATTAATTTTAATTTGATTAATGAAACATCTATGTTTTTAATTTTTAAAAACGGATTCCATATTAGGAATAACTGGGTCCAAATTATGTTAATATTATAATTTTATGTATTTATTTTGATATTATGAATATTAAATTAGTAATTTTTCATTATTGTCATTATGGGTATATCAGATAATTAAATGTTAAAAAAATAAAATAAAATTACCATAACATGTGTTAAAATAGTATTTAATTACTAAATTTTACCCTTATAACCAATTTTTTTTAAACATAAAAATTTAATGGATCCTTTTCAAAGAATATGACTTGAATATTATTAAAATTAATGAATGGGACAAAATGACACAATCTCATTTCTTATAAGTATAATAATTTTAATATAGTTATATCCAGGAGATAAAATAGGTTATAAACAACCTATAGTAATATAAAAGCATTACGTAAATTATATATATTTATTTATAATTTTTATTTATTTTATAAGTACAATTTATGATGACACAATATTGAGGCATAAATTATTTTATTAAAAGAAATATCAAATAAATGAAATTACAAATATTAAAATAAATATATATTTAATTAATTAATGAAATACCCGAATTTTATTAAAAACATATATATTTTAGTTAAATAATTGAATTATTGGTTTGATGTTGTCACGAAGGTTTGATATTTTAAAAAATGAAAATATTGAATTCTAACAAAATTAACAAAAATGATAGTTTAAAAAAATATTTTATTAAATGTTATAAAATTAATAAAAAATATTAGGGTTTTCCAAATAACTAGGATAATTTTAAATATGTACTTAAATATCCAATTATATTTATTTTTGTATTTTATAGATATTATATTAACCCTATAATATAAAAAAACAAGTATACACAGTAAGAGTTAAATTATTTAACTATGGTTAAAACCCATAAGATAAAGATACTTTTGTTACCAAAAATTGACTCAAAATCATTGATTGTAATTATTTACAACCATTATCATCTTAGAATCTAAAAAATTAAAATTATATCTAATTTTAAACTAAAAAAATTATAATAATTCAATAGTTTTTTAGTTTTCAAAAATACCCCTCCATAATCTAATAAAAGGACACTTATCTTTCGGTCTTATTCACCCCTATAAATACATTTATCATTGCCAATGTATTACCATTTATCCTAAAAAATATCATCATTTGATCATATAGTCCATAATTTGGTAATGAATCCAGCTTATGGAGTCCTTTTGTGAAAATCAAATGGAGACGCTCAAAGAAGAGGTAATTATTTTTCCAATTACATTTGATTTATTTTATTCATCTACATCCTCCTAGTATTTTTTTTCCAAAAAAGTTAATAAATATAGTATAATATACATCATGATATTTAATTATAACTATTTCACATGAATATTGCTCCATTTATCTATCCCATGAATAATAATATCACAATGTGTGTGTACATACAGTTTACCATCTCCATGTTTTGTGTAATTTTTTATTCTACACTAAGTTATTAGGATGTGTATAATGTTGAGTATAAAGGAATTAAATGGTTAATATAAAATGATAATTATTAGATATAATTACCATAACATCAAATTATATACCATTTAACCATTAAGTGAATTATATTTTCTCTCTTTCGTTAGTACGGCCTACCCTCTCCACAATGTGGTGAGATTCATTCTCCATGTTAACCATTCAAAAATTAATATAAAATTACTATAAAGAGTAAAATTTATTATTATTAAATTAATATAAATCTTTATATTACTAAAATTCATCAAATTAATTATAATCAATACGTACAAAAGAAAATATTAACAGTAAAATTAAGCTGGTAACACCCAAAATAATGGTAATACTAAAATACTATTAAAAAATGATATAAGAAGATCATATATGATATAATAAATATGTACATTGGAATAGTGTAATTTAAAAACATAATATAACCATTATTCATGAGATTAAATCAACATCTACTAATATAAAGTAGAAGGTAAGGGTTGATTTCACAATCTCTTTATTATCCGAGATTTTTTATATGTAAGTATTTTCTGGGAAATCCTTATCATCCCTATTCATGATATCCAAAAGTGATGTTAAAAATATTATATAAAATTTAATTTTTTACCTCGTTTTACTTTTTTGTAAAAATATTTGAAATTAATCTTTCCATCATTTTCCAAACGAAGTACTTTATGACATATTTGAAAAATTAAGGAAATTATTTTTTTAACTTATACGGGGTGAAAGAATAATTTTTCCTTTATGAAACATTAACATTTGAAGATTTCCATACAATATTTCAAGGTATTTTTAAATGGAAATGTCTTATTTTATATTTTTTCACCGTTAAAATAATTTCATAGTAAAAATTGGTGATATTTATCCCAAAACATTTTAATAAATTTATTTGATTATGTACATCCATGTCAACATTGATTATTGGATTTTATGCTTGATTAAGGATGATATGTTATGACAAAATATTTCATATTTTGTGGAATGTTTTATAATATTTTTTACTATGGATTTTTAATTTTATACTATTCTTGGTTTATGGTTAAATTATTAAAATTTAATAAGCTAGTTTTAATAAGAATGTTTATGTTATGTTTTTCCCTTCCCATAAGAAGAATGAAATTGACATAGTAAGTGATAGGTAAGGCTCACTAAAACCCCTCGATGCATCAATAATTCTGTTGAGACATACTAGAATATTAGGAAGAGGTCTTGATTGTATAGTTATATATGGTCTTGGAACGAGGCCTTGATTATATGGTTATTTTGTTCGGAATTCTGCATTTCCTCATTATGTGATTAATATTACATGTGATTATTCGACTAGTAGAATATCCATGTGATTGTTTTCATGGAGGTATTTTACTTCTTACTTATATATTATGGAAAATTTTATATTTAAATATATTTGGTTTTCATTTTATACAATTCCTTAAATGTTTATGATTATTTATGATAGCCCCAACAATATTGATTATCCTTATTGAGCATCTGGGCTCATCACTTTCTTATGATTCATTTTTTCCTAGGATGTGATGTAGTATACAATTAATGACCTATATGGATAATAAAAGCTATATTAGAGTTTTAAATGGGTGTAATATTTTTTTAAATTACATGATGTAATGTAAAAATTATGTTTGTATCTAGTATTTCCAAGCCTACTAAACCGATCGGTCTATCTGGATATGATTTCTTGTGATCATGCCTATGTAAAAATAATAATGAACCATCTCTGGGAAATTGGGGTTGGGGAATTATATCAGGGATATAAAATCAATAAATAAAAATATATTTAACATAAAAATTCTATAATCTTAATTTATATAAATATTCATCGCATTAATGTTAAAAATATCAAGAAAACGACTAATATTGGAAACAAATATGTTATTATATAAATAACATATCAATGTCATATTGAAAAAAAAATTCAAATTGTTTTTCTCATATAATATTTATTATAATATTTGTACATTGATTTATATGATTTGTTCATTAATTTAATAAAAACTTCATTCGTGTTGAGATATCATTTATTATAATTATATCCAAAAAAAATATAAAAATTACCATGATGAATATAAATATATCATCTTTAAATATAATATTTTTATAGAAAATATCTTCTTTATTACAGAATATAAAAAAATACACTTATTGAAATCAATATTATAGTATGGTTGACATTATTAGAAATTATATACTATAAACCTCATAATCTCTACCATGATGAACAAAAAATAAATATAAAATACTAATGGATGATTTTTTTTTGATATATAATAATAAAATAATATTTATGAATTTTTTTGGTTCATTTTATGGTTCTTATAATATCAATTGTAACTAAAATTACATTTTTTACTCTTTATAATGGAAAAAAATTTATTATGATTACCTTTATTATTCGAAAAAATGAACGCCTCGAATAAAAAAAATGTGTACCCTCTGATTATAATCATGCAACCAATTATTCAAATTCAAGATGAAAACGGTGAATATTTTCATTGAAAAATGGTCATCAAAAATAAAAAAAAAGGTTTTTTGAAGAAATCTCATAGTAAATATTAATTTTTTTTACTAAATTCATGTATAAAAATCATTTGAAATCCAATAATTGAATTATATCAAAATTGAAAACATTATAATAAAAACCTAACCCAAAACATAATTTTACCCTATAAATACTTTTTAATCAACAATAGTTTTCAATAAATGTTTGTATTTCATACTATTCCTTGAAAATGAAATATTTTAAAAAATCTCTCTAAAATTCATCTACAGATAATTTTTACAAGGTGATTTTAAAAAATAATTTCAATTTTTCATAATAAAAAAATTGAGTTTAATTAAAACATTTCAATTTTTATTTTAATATTTATATAATATATTTATTCTTAAATTTACTATTTTATTCAATTATACTAATAAATATAAAAAAATTATTTTATCATTACCTTGGTTATTAATGTCTACCAACTATTATGAAATTTTATCCCCATAATTTTGAACTTGGTCTCATTAACATGTGTTTTACATTTCATGAACAACTATGTTGAAATCTCATGTCATCAAAAAAATCAAAAAAACAACCACTTGAAAATAAAAAATTATGATGTTCATCTAAAGTAACACATAATAGGATTCCAATTAGAAAAAAATGGATACATAAGAGAAAAGCTAACACCAAACGACGGATATAGAGTTATAGAGAATATAGTCATGTGAAATCTAACAATCCCAAAACCATAAATCATTGACCGGTTAAATTGATATTGATTGTTCGAAAATAAAATTAAATAGATAAAAAAATTCAAAATAAAATTCATCGAATTGATGTATGTTTTCACATTCAATTCAAAAAAATAGATAAATGTACATACATGATAATAATTATTTCAATATTTAATCACATTCCACCAAAAAAAAATTTCTCCAGACAACAATTCTTCGAGGTGATTTTTTCATTCCGGATGAAATATATCTGAAATCTACAGATCAGGAAATTCCAATAATAATGTCTACATATTCTTATAATCATAGAAAATTAAATGTAACCAATATATCAATAAAAGATAAGATTATCCCCCAAATGATTTATTAATTATTTGACTACAAACTACATTAATATCCAAATTTAACTACAATTGATAATGTTCAACATAGTTATATCAATAAAAAATAATCTATAAATTTCCTCATAATATTATACACTATGATTTAATACCAAAAATCAGAATTATTTTATCAAATAATTATCCATGATAAATTCATCACTTATCTCCAGAAATAACTACAATCGCTCATATGGGTTCAAACAAAAAAAATATAATTACTCAACTCACATTTTTTTATATTTAAATAATTATTATAAATATAAAGAATAACCATAAAAAATATATTCTATTATTTTAAAATATAATTAAACTGTTAATCATAAAATAAAGTCTCATAATATTTTACTTATATTAATCCCAAATTGTTCCCACAAAATTGTAGTGATTTTTTTCAAATACATCATTTATAAATTAATCCCCACATATATTCCCAATAACATGATTACATATAAAATAAAAAAAACATTCACAATATCAACTTATTTCACATATATATAATTTTTTAAATAAAAATAAAATTTCATTATAACAAGGAATTCATGCTTGATAGTGGTAGGTGATGTTCCCTTTTCATGCATCAGTTTTGGGTTTGAACCTTGTAGCCTTTCCAAATGTGATATATGGTTACTCGACCTATGGGTTCATGTTTTTCTAAAATAATAATTTTTATAAAATTTTGAATAATGTGATATACATTCTAATGATAATCATAATATATTCAATATTAAAGAATTTTTTTTACATCTAATGTTATATCATACAATTATTTTATCATCCCAAAATGTAATAACCCATAATGAAATCCCAAATAAATTTCTCCAATAATATCATCATTAGGCATGAAATTTCATAACATAAATCCTAAGAAGTTATTTATATGACATTTAACTATTTATCGACCATAAAATTGTAAACCCATGATGATTTCAATGAATATTAAGAAAACCTTTCCTGGAAACATCATAACCACCAATGTTTTCTAATAAATTTTTATACCATGTGTAAGGACCCTAACGTAATAATTATATATTATTGTTTGTTTGATATAGAATTTAATTTCTTATATTCTTGGGGGAATTTTCAGTTTAGAGTTCTAAATAAATAAATTAAACTCCTACATTATAAACCAATACATTAAAATTGAACAATTATTTTATGCATTGATTTTCCAAATATTTAATTAAAATAAAACATGGTTTATTTTAATGGTAAATAATATTATTATTCATGTTTATTTCATCAATGTAACTAATATTCTATAAAACCTATGAAAATAGTTTTAAAACATGGTATATGCATAAAAATCATTGTTAGAGACATAAAATAAAGAAAAAAAGTAGCCTAGTCAATACATAAAACCTATATACTGTTTACCTTTATCTTTAAATATCATTGAGAATATGAGTAAAATATGTCAACATGAGAAACATATAAAAACTTTTCTGAATGAATTAGGTAAATACCCAAAGAAAGATAATCAAAATCCACTTTTTGGAATCCTAGTGAATTATATTCGTAAAATCCTTTTAAAACTCATTTAATAAGAATAACCATATAGATATCTTCCCGAAAATTTTTCAGGAGATCATAATCATTACCAACTACATTGGAGATATATCATGGGCCTCACAATTTTTATAATAAATTTTTGTCTCCCCAATTTTTGAAGAGTTGTAATGGGGCTCATCTTATCATATAATCTAATCTGGGATCACCCATTAGTAACAATGGGATCATCCCAACACATAAGATATATTGAGATAAAATTGTATTCATATATTGAATAATTAAAATATAATGAATAAAACGTTTTATTATTTTACCTTTTAATCACAAACCCATTTTAAAGACACGTATCAATAAAAACAAAAATGGAAATCAAAATTTACATTTCTTTTAAGAATTCTAACTTAAAATAGAAAACATGTTCCCATCAGAGAAAATATATTTATATAAAAAAATTAAAATATATAATGGAAATATATAATAATTAAATATTCATGGGGGAGGTTAAATCCACTAAATCCATATATATTAAAAAAATATTACTTCCATATTTTTGTTGAATATATAAAAAATTCCCTCTTCTAGAAAATGAAAAAAGAATACTTTAATACCATTTTGAATATTATTCATACATAATAAAATTTATTTTAAACAATCATAGTATAATAGTAAAAAAATTTAAATCATTTTTATAGAATATTGACATTGATTGAAAAGAGTTTTTTGTGCGATATATTAAAAATATTCTGTTAAAAATAATGTCATTTACATTGTGTCAGATTCATATTTTGCATGTTTTAACTTCTAGAATATGATATATAGGATAATACTATACATTTTATGAATATTTTCCATTTTTTTGTTAATTTATAAATCACCTATTACCATGTTATAACAATTACATATTTATTTAATATCATGTCCGATGTTTTGATAAATATTCAGTTTTTATGTACCAATTGAATTTTTCAGGTTCAATATGGTCAAAATGTTATTATTACAAAAAATAAGAAATAATATTCCTGAAATAATTATTATTATCTTAAATCAGGTATAATATTAAAATAAACTATTACATAAGGTTATGAAAAATGAACTATGACACAATTATTGAGCAGTAGTTCGTGAGTACCAATGTGCATAATTTTCATTTTTCAACGATTGGTATGGTAATAAATTATTCCTCATTTTATCCATACATAATAAAAATAATATCATATATATAAAAATAATTCATTAAATATATTTATATATATTATCCATGTGATGTGGTTAGGAAAAACCACTCACAAGGACACGTAGAGTTGGTAAACCACATGTATGCATGGATGACGTTATTGTTTTCCAATGTATTGATAGGTATAAAGGTAAATGTTATATTAACATTTAATATTGAAAAATGTGTTATTAATATCATATGTAAATATTAATTCCATAATTATAACCAGTATTTACATATGGTAATGGAAATTGAAATATATCAGTTTGTGCAGTGGTGGTCTTTCGTACTCACGAGTGACAAGAATTTTTACCATTTAATGGAAGAGGAGAATGATAAAGGTCATTTAAATTACATAATAATATCACATTATATTTATAATATTTTATTTATTGTTTTTTCATCATTTAAGATGTTTTAGTTATGTTGGAGAAGAAACAAAACTCAAGCATACAGACAAAAACTATACATCTTCTTTTAAAACCATCCTTATTAAAAAACATAAGACCTCTTATATTGATATTATGACTAAAAAATGACATAAATAATGTGAGGAGGGATAATTATATGGTATGTACTAAAGTATTTTATGAATAAAATTGGTTTTATGTTTTATGAAATGAGACAATGAGGTTCTCTTTTATAAGGCGTGGGAGGATAACTCTTAATTTTTTTTAAAATAATAAAAAAATATAAATAAATTTTAAATGGTAAAAATATGATATATATAGAATATAGTAGTTTTGGGTAAATATAACCAACATTAAATATATACTATACATGTTTTTACTATATTTATGGCCTTATCTTTTGGTTTTAATCATTATTTATCCCCTTTAACTATTACTATGACAACATAGATTTTAGCTAATTAAGGGTCAATTTATTAACTATAAAATGTAAAATGATAATTAAATATAAAATGGTTGATGTTTTAGAGATTATTCAATTAACATGATCAAATTAAATATTTTTTGTGAATTTTATAACATGTAATAAAATATTGTCTACATTAAAATATCGATAATGCCAATCTATTGAATATTCAGCACATTGAATTTAATAATATTATGAAAAAAACATATAATAGAATACAATATCTAGTTATATCAATATAATGTCGAGGTAATTTATATAATTATTTTACCCCATTATTTTTCTCAAATTACACTTATTATAATATTTTAAATATCGTCTATTTTTGTTTTTAATAATTAAATAATTACTTCATAAATGTTGTTCATGAATTTATGGTAATTATTAAATCAATAAATTAAAAAAATATTTTATAATGATTAATATAAAACATTTTTATTTATAAATAATAAGTTTTTTTCAAAAAATCTACAAGATAACAACATATTAAAAATATTAATTTTATTATAATAAATTTTCAAACATTTATTACAATTCGTTAAATAAAATACTATAATTGTCATAATCTCATCCAAGTGTCCCCAAATGGTCATAAATTCGACACATGTATGATTATGGTCCATATTTACTAATTAAATATTTTTATTGTATGTTTTTTATTAATTTTCTAGTAATTATCATTTTATTGGAAATGAAAATTTCCTTATTTTTTTCCAAGGTATAAAAATTAATATTTTTATTAATCATATTGTCCATTAATAAGGGGGTCCAATTTCTAAATTTAGACCCACTAAATCCGAAAAAAATGAATAGATTTTTAATTATTTGAAACAAAAAATTGGTATAATTTCATTTAATATTAAACAATTAAATACAATAAAAACATAATTTTTTGGAAAAAAAAATTCCTTGTAATATATAAAATTGTTTTTATAATAAATAAAACTATAAATTGCATTTAAAAAGACATAATTAAATTATTATAAATAAAAATTCAGTGATGAAATTTGAAAACATATATATAATGTAACGCCCCCGACCCCAGTGACCCAGAGTCGGTGCATTATTTTAATACATTGGCATGATTACAAGAAACCAAGTCCCAAAGAACCGATCAGTTTAGCAGTCTTGGAAAATAGATTACATACATGAATGTTGCATTACACTTCATGACATACAAAACAACATAAATAATCCTTTATGAATGCCAATATTCCCTTATCTTAACCCTGCATATCAATCAAATTACACTTCTTGGAATACTGGGAAAAATAAAACATAGAAAGGGGTGAGCTCAAATGCTCAGTAAGGGTAAGCAATACAATGGAAACTTTAAAAAATAAGCATAAACATTTAAGGAAATGTATAAAACTAAAAAAAATCCTTTTAAAATTTATCTTCAGTATAATATGGAAGAAATAAAATGAAATAATTCCATTTACTTATTCAGATGGATATTCTACTAATCAAATAATCACATACAATATCACTAACCACTTTCATAATGATGGAATGCATGATTCCAAACATTAATTTCTATGTCGAGGCCTCGTGCCAAGACCTAAGGGATAACTGTAACCGGAACCCAACCCGGAGAGCCTCTGTAACCGGAATCCATCCTGGAGTGCCTCTAATAAGCGGACACCAACCCAGAGTGCCTCTAATAACCGGACACCAACCCGGAGTGCCTCTAATAACCGGAAACTAACCCGGATGGCTTACTTTTACCGGTCCCCAACCCGGGACATACTAGTCCAACACATTTATCTTAAGAAGAGGATGAAATATAACATAAAAATTTGTATTAAAACTAACATGAGAAATGTAAATACATTACCCATAAACCATGAATGGTATAAAAATAACATATCCAGAGTCAAATATATCACAAAACCTTCAACACAATATGGAAGATTTGTATCATGATAAATCAACTTCAAAACAAGTTTAAAATCCATTAAAGGATTTTTACATAGAAGATATTGATTTGTAACCCTCTTTGAGAGAAATACCCCTTTTCATGAAAACATTTAAAAGTCACACAATTTAGAAAAGAAGTAATTTAAAGTCATTTTTGAATCAAAGTGTCCCATACCACTTTGAATCTTTTGAAAGGAATTAACATTTTAAAAAAAACATTCATGTCCAGATAAATAAATCCTTAAAAACCATTTTGAAGACATTGACATTAATAAGAATGATTTTTGAGAATAAATATTTAAAACATTTGAAATTTATGTTTTAGTAAAAAGTACCTTAAAATAATCCCTTTGAAAACTCTATCATAAAACATGTACATGGATAATAAATATTTCCTAGTAGATACTAATGTTAAAACAACCTCAGATAATAAAGAGATTGGTAAATTAACCCTCCTAGTTTGGTAACTTACGAAACATTCAACCCATGAAAAAGGTATCATACAATGAATATGTAAATACACGTAAATTAAAGTGTATTACACAAAGAATATAATTATGGGTAGTTCATACCCCACACAAAAGGTAATAGTGGCAATATGGCATTGATCACACAGGAATAAAGAGTGAGATGAAAACCCCTTACCTTGCACTTTCCTTTAGTCGAGGGTACGTTTAACCTCCTGTACGAAGATCATAGTATGTTATTAAATTATAACAGAACCATATTACTATTTATGATATCATACATGATTCATTTATGTCTTTATATTACCCATTTAATAATAATTTCCTTGTTAAGTTAACATTTCGGGAAATAATCACTTTCTTTGTCGTATGTGTTTTAACTTGTCACTCTTGGTTGTATCACGTAGATCATGATTTAAATACTTCTAGAATATAAAAAATGATAAATATATAATATATATTTGGAATATAAATATGTATAATAGACATATATATGAAATGGAAAACACCATTTATGGAGACAGTAGTCCGTACGTACGCATAAACGATGTTTCTGTTTTCATATAGTATTGAACTGAAGTATATGAATAAGATATATTTCAGTACATAAATACTTATATATATATATCTCTAGTATAGTTATTATGTCATATATTACATACTTATTATTAATATATATTTTATAATCGTCGATGAATGGTGAACTTGGAAATGAATCTCATCGCGTCATGGAGACGGTAATCCGTACGTACGCACGAGCAAAAATATCATTCTTTTGATATTAAAATAATATATAATTGGATAGTATATCATATATACAGAATCATTATCATGTTATATTTATTATTTAAATGAATTACATATCATTATTATACCCATCCAAATAATAATATATTGAATAACAATTACACCACGACGTGGAGACGGTAAGCCGTACGTACGCACGTATGGTGACATGTTATTGAAAGGGTGTATAGAATACTGAATATGGTAGTACCATATTTATAATAACATCACAGTATGTATATGATACTAGAGTTATTATTTTAGAATGTTAATAACAAAGGAAGAAGATGTGGAAGAAGAAAGGAACTTGGAAAAGGGTGGTGAAATCATTACCTCTTCTTCGTGTTCTTCCTTTTGATTTGGTCAAAAGGGCTCCATAGGATGGATTTATGATCAAACTAAGGCTTCTAGGTTGTAATGATGGAATTTGGGAGAGTAATTGGCAGTGTTTGGCCGAACCAAAGGCTTTTAATGTGTGAAGAAATGAGAAGGAGGAGTGCCCTTTTATAAGAGGGGTGAGAGGCACCTTTGGAAAATCTAGAAATATTAATTTATAATAAATTCATATTCGGTTTATAATCGCTCCTAAGTTGATTATTTAAATGTTAAGGTGGGTATGGCTCAAAAAACATTCAACCAAAAGAATTTAGACAGGTTTGGGTTACTATATTAACCTTATCTTTAAGTATTAACTATAAGTTAATTAGTTTCAATTTTACAATGTCTCTTTTTATTTTTATATTATATGGTTAATAAACATACTATATACATACAAACGACCCTCAAGTGGCCCATTAATGATATAACTATCATGATATAAGACTTTTTTCCGAACCTTAGATTTTTATGAATTTAATATCAATTAATAATGTAATATTTGTTTTAAAAACACTTTTATGTCAATTTTGACACTATTCAATAGTTGATTTTTGGGAAACATATAACAGGATGATTACTTAGAAAAAAGTTAATTAAATCAATCCTAATATGTCATATTATCCTATAAAATTAGTTTAATTCATTAAAAGTCTCAAATTATATTTATTTGGGTATTTATAATATCAATTATTTTAATTTGTCACTATTATGGTAATTACTGCATCATAATTGTGTCATAAAGAAATTAAATTATTTAAATTATAAAAATTATAAATAAAATTTCATTATGTAAGAAATCGTTTTATCTTTCTAATTAAAATTTATAGTCGAAAATCCAACATATATAACCCTATGTAAAAATTGTTTTTGTAAAAGATATATGCATATGTCATTTTTGTACTTATTTTAACTTAATTAAAATAAAGTGTCCCTATCACCCGCAAGTGGCTCCATGGGGTCCCAAAATCGGCCCAATGATGCATATGGTCGAACATGTATCAACAAATAAGGCTAGGACACATTTTAGGGAAATTTAGTATTATTATAGTATTATTATTTTAACCCTTATTTACCAGATTTACCCTTAACCATGGTAAATAAAATATTTGTCGAAGTAATTATTCAAAATGTCTAAAAATAAAAGATACCTATTTACACAATTTGAACATTCTGATTCCAAATCTGGAATCCATTTTCCCAAATTCAAAACAAAGAAGTGGTAGAAATTAATTTAAAGTTAATTCCCGTTGTTAAAACAAAAAGCATGTTTTTAAGAGATAATAACTATCAAAATATTGACACTTGTTTATGTCTGGTTTAATTTTAAAATTATGTCCAATGACCAAGATTTTATTAAATGGTAAAATAATATTCTAAATATACTTTAAAACCACTCAAATTCATAATTTATCACTATTAATTATTGTTATTAAAAAAGTTGTTTTTAATTAAAATTTAGTAATTTTCACTATTCATCAAAATATAAGTGTTATCCAAAATGTTAGAAAATTTCACCCTATGAGAAATTATTTATAACAAATCCAAAAATGAAGTCCATTTTGAGAGATAAAATTTATAAAATTTCAAAAAGTAGGTATTACTATTCATAACGGCTAGTTTGACTGGTTGTGGTGTGTGTTAGAACTCAAAGTTGCATACAACACACGGTTCTGTATTATTCAAAGGAAAGCGTACCATGGAAGCATGGGATGTTTCATTTTAAATTTTTTGATGTCCCCATTTAGTCAATATGTTTAAAATATTGTATTTAAAAACGGTTCACTATTAAAAGTTGGTAAAAGTGTAGTACAAAAAATGAATTAGGTCTAAGAAACTTATAATATGGATCCTAAAATTATAAGGATTACATAAAGTTTAAAATTTAGTTAATACTATTCATAACCTCTTTTTAACATCTTTTTTGTTAAATCATGGTGAGATTGAACTCGGTGTTGCATTTAGTGCATGTTATTGAATTATTTTGAAGAAATAACACACTATGAAATCTTGGGGTGTTACATTCTCCCCCCCCATCAATAAATTGTGTTCACGCAATTTGAAATTTTTCTTCCAAAAAATAAAAGGTTGAATATAGAAAATATCTTTGTGGAAAAACCCACATCGGAAATTGGGTTACTAAAATTTAGTCTTAATATGAGGAAGAGAGAAATGAAAGGGTCACCACCAAATTATGATCCCAATTATGAGAACATTGGTGGCAATTACAGACATATAATTGGAGGAAAAACATAAATATTTATAGGTAGTGATTGAGGTCATAAATCAAAAACATGTGTAAAATTGAGGTCCTTAAATTCATCAATCAATAATGATTTGAAATACCATCGGTTCAACAAAACATAGGGTATTAGGATAACACATTTTTGGTTTGAGGATTCCTTAAATAAAGTATAAGGATTAATTTCTTCATAGAAAAAGAGAAGAAGAAAAATATATTTTTGACAAGTAGAGTTCCATCCTTTAACTAATTTTTACCACAGAATCATCTTTCACTCTAAAATATAATAGAACATAAAAATAATATTCTATTTATACTATTCGTATAGGGTTAAAAAATGAATTTATAATTCATCTAGCAGAACCATTAAAAAAATGACATTATTCAATCCAGGAAATCACGTGGGTCAGTGGTAGGTGGTACACCCTTGTCGCCCTTCGGTTGTGGGTTCAAGTATCGCGGCCTTGCCAGACGCGATGGGTTGCCGCCTGACCTCCAGGTTGTCCTTTTATGGAAATCCAAAATAATCCAAACTAGAACTATCCAAAATACTTCAGTCCAAAATTTATAAAGAAGGTAAACACAATAAAGATCCTTTTTTCCGTGAAATAACATGTGAACACCTTCATCATGTATTCTTTAAAAGCATTGCAACATCATGAATTACCATAAAACCTTATTTATTACACTCATGATCCCTTATTCTTTAAATAATAATAGATATACTCCTTCAATCCAAAAATGTTTTAAACCCCAACAATGATGGAATATACAAATCATTAATCAGTTTCAAGGTAGTCAAGAATATCTAATATAATATATCCAAATCAATCATGTATTATTCCAAAATCACTACCTCAGTATCAGAATTATATTATGGATTATCATTCTCTCAACCATATATTTTCCAAAAATTTATCCTGCTATTGAGTCATTTTTCTTTGTTCCACACAATCTCAAGTTCTTAATAAAATAGTACTGTAGTACAATCCTTATATACTCCATAATTATTATAACAAGTACATTTTTGATACAACACTCAAATGCCATAATCAACATAAGAACTCTAATAATTCCTCTTCATCTGTGGTAGTATCATAACTTTATTTCTATCCAATAGGATCATTTCTGGCAGAGTCTGATGACTGGGACATAGGTTCGCGTAGTGTCCAAACTCCTTGCAAATGAAGCATTGTACATTTGAAACCATTTTCTTACCCTTGCAGTCACGTACTTTGTGCCCTTTTCATCCACACTTATAAAAAACTCCCATTCCTTTCAGGCAAGTTCCCGGGTGTTTCTTCCCACAGTTATCACATATGAGAAATTTATTCTTTTCCCTCTTCCCTTTACCCATATTTCTCTCTTCCATCCTTTTCTTCTCTTGCTTCCCTTCAAAGACATAGGACTCCGAGAATTCTTTACTCATCTTATCAACACATGATACTATTTCTTCATATGATGATAATACGTGGGAAACTATTTCCCTTCTAAATTCTGGCATAAGACCATGAAAGATATGATCCTTCTTACTCTTTGGAACATACATATTACGGGAGTTCACATTCCATCTACTGGGCGCCATTTCTATACAATAGCATAAACTATTTCATTTTATGAATTGCAATGAATAATTACCAAACTTGTAAAATACCTAACACAAATTGAAAAGTTTATGGATATAATCCATAATCATAAAAATGTTTTCATTGACTATATATATACTCATAAGCCCTTAATAATGGTATGTAAAGAAAACGAGAATTATCCTAAGCATATCCCCTGGGAGTGTCATAACCAAGAGTGCAGCAAGGCCCCTTGCCGTGCACCAGTTCCTGTTCGAGTCTAGCTCAAAGCGGTGTTTTCGGGATTTACCCCTAGGTACATTTGTGCCAGAGCCGCCTCTACCTGCTCGTATCTAGACAGGGATGTATTGATCAGAAAACTCACAAAATCTCTACAATACCAAAATACTAGGTAGTTATTCTATACTAATCCTCAAAGTCTATCTTAGGGTTATGTGCTCTAATCAGAGTTTATCTAAATCTAGTTTCCAAGGTTATTGCTAAACTTCCTCTGATACCAACTGTAACGCCCCGACTCTAGTGACCCAGAGTGGGTGAATTATTTTAATACATTGGCATGATTACAAGGAACCAAGTCCCGAAAAACCGATCAGTTTAGCAGTCTTGGAAAATAGATTACATACACGAATGTTGCATTACACTTCATAACATACAAAAAAAACATATATAATCATTTATGAATGCCAATATTCCATTGTCTTAACCCTGCATATTAATCACATTACACTTCTTGGAATCCTGGGAAAAATAAAACATAGAAAGGGGTGAGCTCAAATGCTTAGTAAGGGTAAGCAATACAACGGAAACTTTCAAAAATAAGCATAAACATTTAAGGCAATGTATAAAACTAAAAAAAATCCTTTTAAACTTGAACTTCAATATAATATGGCAGAAATAAAATGAAATAATTCCATTTACTTATTCACATGGATATTCTACAAATCGAATAATCACATGCAATATCACTAACCACTTTCATAATGATGGAATGCATGATGCCGAACTTTAATTTCTGTGTCGAGGTCTTCTGCCAAGACCTAAGGGATAACTGTAACTGGATCCCATCCTGGAGAGTCTCTGTAACCAGACTCCATCCCGGAGTGCCTCTAATAACCGGACACCAACCCGGAGTGCCTCTAATAACTGGACACCAACCCGGAGTGCCTCTAATATCCGGACACCAACACGGAGGGCTTACTTTTACCGGTCCCCAACCCGGAACATACTAGTCCAACACACTCATCTTAAGAAGAGGATGAAATATAACGTAAAAATTTGTATTAAAACTAGCATGAGAAATTTCAATACTTTACCCTTAAACCATAATGGTATAAAAATAAAATATCCACAGTCAAATATATCACAAAACCTTCAACACAATATGGAAGATTTGTATCATGATAAATCAACTTCAAAAAAAGGTTAAAATCCATTAAAGTATTTTGACATAATGGAGATTTATTTGTAAAACTCTTTGAGAGAAATACCCCTTTTTCATGAAAACATTTAAAATTTACACAATTTAGAAAAGAAGTCATTTAAAGTCATTTTTGAATCAAAGTTTCCCATACCACTTTGAAACTTTTGAAAGGAATTAACATTAAAAAAAACATTTATGTCAATATAAATAAATCCTTAAAAACCATTTTGATGACATGGACATTAATAAGAATGATTTAGAAGAATAAATATTTAAAACATTTGAAATGTTGTTTTAGTAAAAAGTACCTTAAAATAATCCCTTTGAAAACTCTTTCTTAAAACATGTACATGGATAATAAATATGTCCTAGTAGAAACTTATGTAAAAACAACCTCATATAATAAAGAGATTGTTACATTAACCCTTCCCAGTTTGGTAATTTACGAAACATACAACCCCCGAAAGAGGTATCATACAATGAATATGTAAATACACGTAAATTAAAGTGTATTACACAAACAATATAATTATGGGCAGTACATACACCACACAAAGGTAATAGTGGAAATATGGCATGGATCTCATAGGAATAAGGAGTGAGACGAAAACACCTTACTCTACAAAAAAAATGGGTATTTGCGACGGGGGTATTTGCCCGTCGCAAATAAGTACCCTTTTGTGACGGGATAGCTTGCCCCGTCGCAAAAGGACTGGTGCCCTTTGCGCGCCAAATCACGGGAAACATATTTGCGATGGGGGAATATTCCCGTCGCAAATAACCGGCGGCGGTAAAAGGTATTTGCGACGGGAATATTCCCTAGTCGCAAATAGTATGTCGGCAGGTGGTTATTTGCGACGGGTCCCGTCGCAAATAACCATTTAACAGTTGACCGTAATAAATGCTGGCTAAGGTATTTGCGACGGGATACCTGTCGCAAATAATCTAACCTATAAATACCCCCATCCGTTTTTTTTCAAATCATTCTCAAACTCGATCTTCTTCTTCTCTCAAAATTTTATTTCTAAAGTTCAGTTTTTCTGAAGTTTAATTTTTTTCTCCGGAGTTGATATTGAAGTTTTGAAGAAGGATCAGAAATCAACCTCAGATCAATTTTCAAGGTATTTATATTCATTTTAATTTAATATTTATTTTTAATGTTTTATTAGTTTCAATTATTCTTAATTAGTTGTAATTTAATTATGTTTACATTGTTTTATTACTTAATAATTAGTAATAAATACCAATAATTAGGAATAATAACATTATTACATTATTAGTACATTTTATTATTAATATTAAAATAATATAATTATATATATATATATACCATTCTCTTTTCATCTGTGTGTTTGCTGTCTCCTAATTTATTATTTGTATATGGAGATAGAAAACACACAGATGAACGGAGAATTGTATATAAATTAGAAATTATATTATTTTAATATTAATAATAAAATACACTAATAATTTTTTATTCCTAATTATTGGTAATTATTCCTAATTATTTGTAATTATTCATTTAATTACTCATAATTAGGAACAATTACCAATAATTATCAATAATTAGGAATAATTATTAATAATTAGTAATAATTACCAATAATTAGTAATAATTACCAATTATTAGTAATAATTACCAATAATTAGTAATAATTACCAATGATTACCAATAATTATCAATAATTAGGAATAATTATTAATAATTACAAATAATTAGTAATAATTATTAATAATTATCAATAATTATCAATAATTAGTAATAATTATTAATAATTATCAATAATTATCAATAATTAGTAATAATTCGTAATAATTAGTAATAATTACTAATAATTACCACTAATTAGTAATAATTACCAATAATTACCAATAATTACCAATAATTAGTAATAATTAGTAATAATTAGTAATAATTAGTAATAATTGGTAATTATTAGTAATAATTGGTAATAATTAGTAATAATTAGTAATAATTAGTAATAATTAGTAATAATTAGTAATAATTAGTAATAATTACCAATAATTAGTAATAATTAGTAATAATTAGTAATAATTAGTAATAATTACCAATAATTAGTAATAATTACCAATAATTAGTAATAATTACCGGTAATTACCTATAATTATCGGTAATTACCAATAATTAGAAATAATTACCAATAATTAGTATAAATTACCAATAATTACCAATAATTACCAATAATTAGTATTAATTACCAATAATTAGTAATAATTACCAATAATTACCAATAATTAGTAATAATTAGTAATAATTACCAATAATTACCAATAATTACCAATAATTACCAATAATTAGTAATAATTAGTAATAATTAGTAATAATTATCAATAATTAGTAATAATTACCAATAATTAGTAATAATTACCAATAATTAGCTATAATTAACAATAATTAGTAATAATTACCAATAATTAGTAATAATTACCAACAATTACCAATAATTACCAATAATTACCAATGATTACCATTAATTACCAATAATTACCAATAATTACCAATAATTACCAATAATTACAAATAATTACCAAAAATTAACAATAATTATCAATAATTACCAATAATTACCAATAATTACCAATAATTAGTAATACTTAACAATAATTAGTAATACTTAACAATAATTAGAAATAATTACCAATAATTAGTAATAATTACCAATAATTAGTAATAATTACCAATAATTACCAATAATTAGTAATAATTACCAATAATTACCAATAATTAGTAATAATTAGTAATAATTCGAAATAATTACCAATAATAACCAATAATTAGTAATAATTAGTAATAATTACCAATAATTAGAAATAATTAGTAATAATTAATAATAATTATTAATAATTACCAATAATTAGTAATAATTACCAATAATTAGTAATAATTACCAATAATTACCAATAATTAGTAATAATTAACAATAATTACCAATAATTACCAATAATTAGTAATAATTAGTAATAATTAGTAATAATTAGTAATAATTAGTAATAATTAGTAATAATTTGTAATAATTACCAATAATTAGTAATAATTACCAATAATTACCAATAATTACCAATAAATAGTAATAATTACCAATAATTACCAATAATTAGTAATAATTGCCAATAATTACGAATAATTAGTAATAATTAGTAATAATTAGTAATAATTAGTAATAATTAATAATAATTACCAATAATTATTAATAATTAGTAATAATTAGTAATAATTAGTAATAATTACCAATAATTAGTAATAATTAGTAATTATTACCAATAATTAGTAATAATTACCAATAATTAGTAATAATTACCAATAATTAGGAACAATTACCAATAATTAGTAATAATTATCAATAATTACCAATAATTACCAATAATTACCAATAATTACCAATAATTACCAATAATTACCAATAATTACCAATAATTACCAAAAATTAGAAATAATTAATAATAATTAGTAATAATTACAAATAATTAGTAATAATTAGTAATAATTAACAATAATTAGTAATAATTACCAATAATTGGTAATAATTACCAATAATTAGTAATAATTAACAATAATTAGTAATAATTACCGATAATTGGTAATAATTACCAATAATTACCGATAATTAGTAATAATTACCAATAATTACCAATAATTAGTAATAATTACCAATAATTACCAATAATTAGTAATAATTACCAATAATTACCAATAATTAGTAATAATTAGTAATAATTACAAATAATTACAAATAATTAGTAATAATTAGTAATAATTACCAATAATTAGTAATAATTAGTAATAATTACCGATAATTAGTAATAATTACCAAAAATTAGTAATAATTAACAATAAATAGTAATAATTAGTAATAATTAGAAATAATTACCAATAATTAGTTATAATTAAGAATAATTAGTAATAATTACTAATAATTACCAATAATTAGTAATAATTACCAATAATTACCCATAATTAGTAATTATTTGTAATAATTAGTAATAATTACCAATAATTAGTAATAATTAGTAATAATTCGTAATAATTAGAAATAATTACCAATAATTAGTAATAATTACCAATAATTAGTAGTAATTAGTAATAATTACCAATAATTAGTAATACATGACAATAATTAGTAATACTTACCAATAATTAGTAATAATTACCAATAATTAGTAATAATTTGTAATAATTACCAATAATTACTAATAATTAGTATTAATTACCAATAATTAGTAATAATTACCAATAATTACCAATAATTAGTAATAATTAGTAATTATTACCAATAATTACCAATAATTACCATTAATTAGTAATAATTAGTAATAATTATTAATAATTACCAATAATTAGTAATAATTACCAATAATTAGTAATAATTACCAATAATTAGTAAAAATTATAAATAATTAGTAATAATTAACAATAATATTAGTACTATGAAAATAATAAAAAATTTATATAATATTAAAATTATCCATATTTGTAACATGTTTTGCTTTATTCTCAACATATTTAATTCTTAAAGGGTCAATTTTTAGGTCTATCCCAATAAAAAGTTTGCGTCAATTGTGTATATTCTAAACTCAATAATTATCCTAGATTGAGTGTTTTTTCTAACAAATTATTCAAAACCAGTAATGCTTTTATATTTTATAGAGAAATATAGAACAACGAGGTCGTCAACAATCATTATTAGGTGACCGCATATGGATAAATCAACGTAGAAATCCAAACGGTTCTGGTTTAAATCCAGTATATGTAGAGGGTGTGGAGACTTTTTTATCATTTACGGCATCAAATCTAGAATTTGTTTCAGAAGAAAAAATAAAATGCCCTTGCAGAAAATGTGCATTGAGAATGTTTGACACGTTTGACAAAGTGGGAGAACATCTCTTGCGTTTTGGTTTTCAACCAGATTATGTTTTTTGGTATCAACATGGTGAACACAGTTCCAGAGCAGGTGATACCAACTTGATTCTGGATCCATCCCAGTTTCAAGATTTAGTACCTGATGTTGCAGGTTCATCTGTTCATCATACAGAAACTCCGGCTGATATAGCTTCAAATCCTGAGTTGGCACCGTCTGAATTTTATGAGTTGTTGATGTCTGCTGAGGATGCATTATATCCTGGCTGCAAGATGAGAAAATTAGAAGCAGTTGCAAAATTTATGGCTATCAAATCAGATAACGGAATGTCAAACACCTGTTTTGACCAGATATTTTTTTTGCTTAAAACACTGTTACCCGATAAAAATGTTTTACCTACAAATTACTATGAGAGTAAGAGGCTGGTTCGAAATTTGGGACTTACTTGTCAGAAGATTCATGCATGTTCAAATGACTGCATTTTATATTCTGGGGAAAATGAGTCGTTGGATAGTTGTCCCACATGTGGGCAACTGAGATATAAAGAAGGACAACACGGGAAGTCTGGTTTGATTCCTGTAAAACAGTTGAGATATTTTCCGCTTACATCCATACTCCAGCGTTTATTCATGTCTAAGAATACAGCGACAATGATGTCATGGCATAAAGAGAATATTTCAACCGATAAAAGCTTGAATCATCTAGCCGATGGTGATTCATGGAAACATTTTGATAGAGTGCATCCATCCTTTGCTTTAAAATCTAGAAATGATTGACTGGGCCTTTCCACTGATGATTTTTGTCCGTTTGGATCTTATGGTAGTCAATATTCATGTTGGCCTGTTTTTTTAACTCCGTACAATTTACCTCCATGGATGTTGATGAAGGAGCCATATATCTTTTTGACTTTACTAATTCCAGGACATCCGATGAAAAAAATTGATGTTTATTTGAAACCATTGATTGATTAATTAAAATTATTGTGTAGTACTGGTGTCAGTACATATGATGTTGCAACGAAACAGAATTTCATACTGAGAGCAGCATTGATGTGGACAATAAGTGACTTCCTGGCATATGGGATGTTATCTGGCTGGAGTACACATGGTCAGAAATCATGTCCTTAATGTATGGGAGAGAACAAAGCATTTATGCTCATTCATGGAAAGAAACCTTGTTATTTTGATTGTCATTGCAGATTTCTTCCAGCTGATCTTCTATTTCGCAGAAACAGATCTCATTTCAGAAAAGGAACAGTTGAAAGGGATGGACCTCCAAAAATGCTATCAGGTTCGGAGTTAAAATCAATTGTATTTTCATTACCTCCCATCACTTTTGGTCCCACAATAAACCAACAGAAAATTTCTGGTTTTGGGAAACAACACAATTGGATTAAACGTAGCATATTTTGGGATTTTCCATATTGGTCTGATTTGTTGGTCCGACACATGTTAGATGTCATTCATATTGAAAAGAACTGTTTTGATAATTTGTTTCTTATAGTTTTGGATATGCTAGGAAAGAGCAAAGACAATGTAAATGCACGTTTAGATCTTGCCCAAATTTGCAGGCATCCAGAATTGGAACTGTTTGAGAATGTTAGAATGGAAAGGTTACTGAAACCAAAATTAGCTTATAAACTGTCTAAAGAAAACCGTTTATTATTTTGTCAGTGGATTGCAGATTTGAGACTTCTAGATGGTTGTGCTTCCAATTTGGGTAGATGTGTAAAGAATGGTCATATTACTAGATTAAAAAGTCATGATTGTCATGTTATAATGGAAAGACATCTACAAATTGGATTAAGGGGTCTGTTGAATTCTGTGATTTGGGATTCCATAACAGACATGTCTCATTTTTTTTGGGAAATTTGTGCAGTTACAGCAGATTATGATTCTCTAGGCAAACTTGACAAAGATGTTGTTGTAATTATATTTAAACTAGAAAAAATATTTCCGCCGTCTTTCTTCGACTCAATGGAACATTTGATGTTACATTTTCCATATGAAGCCAAATGTGGAGGTCCAATACAGTTTTGATGGATGTACCCATTTGAAAGATGCATGAAAAAATTGAAAAGAAAAGTACGTAACAAATCATCTGTTGAAGGATCTATTGCAGAAGCTTATTTGCAAAAGGAAATATCTTTTTTCTGCTCCCATTATTTTGAATGTGAGTATCCTTCAAAACACAACCGAATGGGACGAAACGAGAGGAATATTGATGAAATCGACAGTCAATTATCTGTTTTCAAATTACAGCAGCTCGTCGACTGAAAAATATCTCTCAGTGGTTTCAAAAACTGGTAACATAAATTCTTTATCTTTTAGCAACTCATTCAATGTATAGTTTACTATATTGATAATTATTTCAAAAAATTTCAGGTTTCTCGACATGCTGATAAAATTGACAAACGGCTGTGTGTATTGAGTAACCCACCTTCAAAACGTGTTAAAACTTATAATGCATATGTGGTGAATGGATTTCGATTCCACACACATGCATATGAAGAATCGAAAAAAAACAATGAACAGTGGAGTTATCTTGAGAGGATCTCATCATCGAGAAAATGAAGTTGACTTTTATGGCATATTTGATGAAATCATTGAACTCAGTTATCTTGGACAACATTACATAACCGTGTTCAAATGTCGGTGGTTGGATACAGAGAGAGGCGTGCATGTTCATCTGACTCATGGAATCATCGATATAAAATGTAAAAGTGTTCTCGCAGTAAATGAATCATTCTTATTGGCTCAACAGGCACATCACGTTTATTACGCAAAGTACTGTGCTACCTCAAGAGACTTGACTGATTGGTGGAGTGTAATAAAAATCAAAATTCGAGACAATCAGTTTAGTCAAAGTGAATGCGCTTTCACTGATGTGCAAAGAATTGATGTTTTTCAAGAGAGTACTCAAAATCAATCTTTTTTACAAAGAGACCTGAGTATCGATGACAACACCCCACATTTAAGAGTCGGTGATGACGATGATTTTAATGATGTCACATATGAATTTGAAATGGTAAGAGATGAAGCAACTGTAAGTCTAATGGATATCGATGTTGTTGAGGAGGAATATGAAGATGACATTGACATATATGAAGATGATGATGAAGATGAAAACTGATATAATTCCATGGTATTTATATACAATCGTAATATGTATATATGTATATATAATATTAATTATCAATTATTTGCTAACAACATTAACATTTTCTGTTTCAGATGGACGACGCCACATTTCGTGAGTTGGCGGATGCTGACCTATCTTTCGATGCGGATGAGTTGCTGGCAGATGACCCTCAGCCTGCAGGCACTCCAGGGAGTACGCTGAGGGGGCGCGGTCTTGCACGATTGATGATTCCTGACCCCGTCCCTGAGCGACGTCCACGTCTTGGGTTTGATCCACGCACACAGAGGTGTGATAACCTGTGTGATAACTTGTGGATTTGACTAAGATTTCACTAATATATTCACATAATAAATGTTTATTATTTTTACAGTTTTCGGCATATAGCAGTCAGACAGGGCAGCGTTATTTTGCGCAACTATTTCTCTCAGCCGTGGACCACATGGGAGCAGATTGCCATTGATGTGCAGTAGGCCATGTTCGGCCATTGGTTGGTACGTACGTAAATAAATAATTTTTATATTGAAAATTATTTCATTTCTAACTTGATATTTTGATTTATTTGTAGGGTTTATGGTATCTGATCGAGGATACCATGCGTGACGCCATCCACGAGGCATGGGAGGTGGCCATGCATGATCGCCTTCATCAGTTTTTGCACAATTTAAGAAAAGATGCGATGAAGAAATAAGGAGTGTCAGATTTTGACGAGTCATGTAGAGCACACCGACCAGAGTACATTTCATCCCATGTATGGGATGGATTATGTGCGCACTGGTTGAGTGGTGCCTTTCAGAGGAGATCATCGGTGGGGAGGCAGAATCGGGGGAGACAGGAGGTGACTCATTGAGTTGGGAGTCGTTCTTTCAATACTCATAGACAGCATCTGGTACGTACATTATTTATAAATATTTTATATAACTATAAATATTAACAGTTTATTTTTTATTTATATAGGTTGTCGTGCAGCCCGATATTACAGAGTACGACGTATATCGGAGGCTGTATAGTGATCCTGCTACTGGGGAGCTCAGAGGTGATTGTCAGCATCACATCGTGGTTAGTATTATTTGTTTTCAATTTTAAAAATTAACTGTATATAATATATTCACAATTTTAATTTTAAATTTAAACTACAGGAGTCATATGAGGCCGCAGCGTCACAGGCCCGACCTGAGAGTCAGGCCGAGTCATCAGATCAGACCACTGGCCGTCAGTTTGATGAGGCGCCGTGGATGCAGGCCACCCAGTATGGCTTCGAGAAGGGCCGGGTAGTTGGTATCAGCTCTCGACTGACTCCTGGAGATTATTATGGCAGTGCTGCGATGTCGGCGTCCAGCTCAAGAGGAGCTCATGCATCTTCTTTTTCTACACAGTATGAGGATCAGTTGTGATCTCAGACTGCACTGATAGAGAGTCTTCGACAGGAGCAGGAGCAGATGCTTCAGTAGCATGAGGAGGAGAGTCGACGCCAGCAGTAGCTGTACGAGGAGCAGACGAGTCGGTGGCAGCAGCAGCATTAGGAGCAGATGGAGTACATGCGCCGACTCACTCATGCTTTAGGGATGGAGTTTCCTCCACCGCCATCTACAGATCCCCCCCTCCCCCCTCCTTCAGATTAGAGTTTGTATTTATGTTATAAAAATTGTGAAATCAAAATATGATTTTTTTTCTATTCATAGTTTCTGTCTCATTATAAAATATTTATTAATATTCTATTATTTTTTATTTTTGAATTATAATTCTATTATTATTATATTAATTAAAATAATTTATTATTTTTATTTGTGAATTATAATTCTATTATTATATTAATTAAAATCATTTATTAATATTTTATTATTTTTTATTTTTGAATTATAATTGGATTATTATTATATTAATTAAAATAATTTATTAACAATTTTTTTTATTTATTTTATAGTATTTGTGACGGGATACTATTCATGTCGCAAATAGTATTATTATTTTTTTATTTTTTAAAAAATAGTTTTTGCGACGGGTCCTGTCGCAAGAACTATTGACGATGGGTCCCGTCGCAACAGGTATTTTCGACGGGGCCCGTCGCAACAGGTATTTGCAACGGGGCCCGTTGCAAATAGGTTTTTACAAATATACGGAGTACTAGTTGCGACGAGGATTCTCCCCATTGCGGAAAAAGGTTTTACCGACAGGCCCGTCGCATGAAATTGTTATTGCGACACCGTTTTCAGCAACGGGTCATTTGCGACGGGCCCCCATCGCGACAAGCCATTTGTGATGGGATCCCGTCGCAAATGACCCGTCGCAAATACCTGTTTTTCTAGTAGTGTTACCTTGCACTTTCCTTTAGTCGAGGGTACGTTTAACCTCATGTACGAAGATTGTAGTATGTTATTAAATTATACCAGAACCATATTACTATTTATGATATCATACATGATTCATTTATGACTTTATATTAACCATTTAATAATAATTTCCATGTTAAGTTAACATTTCGCGTAATAATCACTTTCTTTATCGTACGTGTTTTAACTTATCACTCTTGGTTGTATCACTTAAATAATGATTTAAATACATCCAGAATATAAAACATGATAAATATATCATATATATTTGGAATATAAATATGTATAATAGAAATATATATGAAATGGAAAACACCGTTTATGGAGACGGTAGTCCGTACGTACGCATAAACATTGTTTCTGTTTTCATATAGTATTGAACAGAAGTAAGTGAATAAGTTGTATGTCAGTACATAAATCCTTATATATATATCTCCAGTAGAATCATTATGTCATATATTACATAATTATTAGTAATATATATTTTCTAATCGTCGATGAATGGTGAACTTGGAAATGAATCTCATCGCGTCGTGGAGACGGTAATCCGTACATACGCACGAGCGAAAATATCATTGTTTTGATAATAAAATAATATATAATAGGATAGTATATCATATATACAGAATCATTATCATGTTATATATATTATTTACATGAATTACATATCATTATTATACCCATTTTAATAATAATATATTGAATAACAATTACACCACAACGTGGAGACGGTAAGCCGTACGTACACACGTATGGTGACATGTTATTCAAAGGGTGGATAGAATAATGAATATGGTTGTGCCATATTTATAATAACATCACAGTATATATATGATACTAGAGTTATTATTTTATAATGGTAATAACAAAGTAATAATAATTTGAAGAAGAAAGGAACTTGGAAAAGGGTGGTGAAATCATTACCTCTTCTTCGGGTTCTTTCTTTTGATTTGATCAAAAAGGCTCCATAGGTTGGCTTTTTGATCAAACTAAGGCCTCTAAATTGTAATGAGGGAAGTTGGGAGAGTATTTGGGCAGAGTTTGGCCGAACCAAAAGGCTTTGAAGGTGTGAAAAAATGATAAGGAGGAGTGCCCTTTTATAAGAGGGGTGAGGGGCACCTTTGGAAAATCTAGAAATATTAATTTATAATAAATTCATATTTGGTTTATAATGGCACCAAAGTTTATTATTTAAATGTTAAGGTGGGTATGGGTCGAAAAACATTCAACCAATAGAATTTAGATAGGTTTGGGTTACTATATTAACCATATCTTTAAGTATTAACTCTAAGTTAATTAGTTTCACTTTTACAATGTCTCTTTATATATTTATTTTATATGGTTAATAAACATACTATATAAATCCAAACGACCCCCAAGTGGAACATTAATGACATAAATATCATGATATAAGTCTATTTTCTGAACCTTAGATTTTTAGAAATTTAATATCACTTCATAAAATAATATTTGTTTTAAAAACTCTTTTATGTCAATTTTGACACTATTCAATAGTTGATTTTTGTGAAACTCATTACAGAATGATTACTTCGAAAAAGGTTAATTAAATCAATCCTAATATGTCCTATTATCCTATAATATTATTTTAATTAATTAAATGTCTCAAATTATATTTATTTGGGTATTTATAATATCAATTATTTTAATTTGTCACTATTATGGTAATTACTGCATCATAATTGTGTCATAAATAAATTAAATTATTTAAAGTCTAAAAATTATAAATAAAATTTAATTATGTAACAAATCGTTTTATCTTTCTAATGAATATTTATAGTCGAAAATCCAACATATATAACCCTATGTAAAAATTGTTTTTGTAAAAGATCTATGCATATGTCATTTTTGTACTTATTTTAACTTAATTAAAATAAAGTGTCCCTACCACCCACAAGTGGCTCCATGAGGTCCCAAAGTCGACCCAAAGATGCATATGGTCGAACATGTATAAACCAATAATTCTAAGACATGTTTTATGGAAATTTAGTATTATTATAGTATTATTATTTTAACCCTTATTTACCAAATTTACACTTAACCATGGTAAATAAAATATTTACCGAAGTAATTATTCCTAATGTCTAAAAATAGAAGTAACCTATTTACCCAATTAGAACATCCTGATTCCAAATATGGAATCCATTTTCCCAAATTCAAAACACATAAGTGGCAGAAATTAATTTAAAATTATTTCCCGTTGTTAAAAAAAGCGTGTTTTTAAGAGATAATAACTATCAAAAGATTGACACTTGTTTATATCCGGTTTAATTGTAAAATTATGTCCAATGACCAACATTGTATTTAATGGTAAAATTATATTCTAAATAAACTTTTAAACCACTCTAATTCATAATTTATCACTATTAATTATTTTTATTAAAAAATCTGTTTTTAATTAAAATTTAGTAATTTTCACTATTCATCAAAATATAAGTGTTATCCAAAAAGTTCCAAAATTTCACCCTAGGAGAAATTCGTTATTAAAAATCCACAAATGAAGTCCATTTTGAGAGATAAAATTTATAAAATTTCATAAAGTAGGTATTACTATTCATAACGGCTAGTTTGATTGGTTGTGGTGTGTGTTAGAACTCAAAGTTCAGTACAACACACGGTTCTGTATTATTCAAAGGAAAGTGTACCATGGAAGCATGGGTTGTTTCATTTTAAATTTTTTGATGTCCCCATTTAGTCAACAAGTTTAAAATATTGTATTTAAAAAGGGTTCACTATTAAATGTTGGTAAAAGTGCAGTACTGAAAATGAATTATGTCTAAGAAACTCATAATATGGATCCTAAAATTATAACGATTATATAAAGTTTAAAATTTAGTTAATACTATTCATAACCTCTTTTTAACAGCTTTTTTGGTAAATCATGGTGCGCCTGAACTCGGTGTTGCGTGTAGTGCATGTTATTGGATTATTTTGAAGAAATAACACACTATGAAATCTTGGGGTGTTACATTCTCCCCCCCTTCAATAAATTGCATTCACGCAATTTGAAATTGTTCTTCCAAAAAATAAAAAGTTGAATATAGAAAATATCTTTGTGGAAAAACCCACATCGGAAATTGGGTTACTAAAATTTAGTCTTAATATGAGGAAGAGAGAAATGAAAGGGTCACCACCAAATTATGATCTCAATTAGGAGAACATTGGTGGGAATTAGAGACATATAATTAGAGGAAAAACATAAATATTTATTGGTAGTAATTGAGGTCATAAATTACAAACATGTGTAAAATTGAGGTCCTTAAATTCATCCATCTATGATGATTTGAAATACCATCTGTTCAACAAAACATAGGGTATTAGGATAACACATTTTTGGTTTTAGGGTTCCTTAAATAATGTAAAAGGATTAATTTCTTCATAGAAAAAGAGAAGAAGAAAAATATATTCTCGACAAGTAGAGTTCCATCCTTTAACTAATTTCTACCACAGACTCATCTTTCACTCTAAAAGATACTAGAACATAAAAATAATATTCTATTTATACTATTCGTATAGGGTTAAAAAATGAATTTATAATTCATCTAGAAGAACCATTAAAAAATGACATTATTCAATCTAGGAAATCACGTGGGTCAGTGGTAGGTGATACACCCTTGTCGCCCTTCGGTTGTGGGTTCAAGTCTCGCGGCCTTGCCGGACGTGATGGGTTGCCTCCTAACCTCCAGGTTGTCCTTTTATAGCAATCCAAAATAATACAAACTAGAACTATCCAAAATACTTCATTCCAAAATTTATAAGGAAGGTAAACACAATAAAGATCCTTTTTTCCGTGAAATAACATGTGAACACCTTCATCATGTATTCTTTAAAAACACTGCAACATCCTGAATTAGCATAAAACCTTATTGATTACACTCATGATCCCTTATTCCTTAAAGAATAATAGATATACTCCTTCAATCCAAAAATGTTATAAACCCCAACAATAATGGAATATACAAATCATTAATCAGTTTTAAGGTAGTCAAGAATATCCAATATAATATATCCAAATCAATCATGTATTATTCCAAAATCACTACCTCGGTATCAGAATTATATTATGGTTTATCATTCTCTCAACCATATATTTTCCAAAAATTTATCCTGTGATTGAGTCATTTTTCTTTGTTCCACACAATCTCAAGTCCTTAGTGAAATAGTACTGTAGTAAAATACTTATATACTCCATAATTATTATAACAAGTACATTGTTGATACAACACTCAAATGACATAATCAACATAAGAACTATAATCATTCCTCTTCATCTGTGGTAGTATCATAACTTGATTTCTATCCAATAGCATCATTTGCGGCATAGTCTGATGACTGGGACATAGGTTCGCGTAGTGTCCAAAATCCTTGCAAATGAAACACTGTACATTTGAAACCATTTTCTTACCCTTGCAGTCACGTACTTTGTGCCCTTTTCATCCACACATATAACAAACTCACATTCCTTTCAGGCAAGTTCCAGGGTGTTTCTTCCCACAATTATCACATATAGGAAAACTATTCTTTTCCCTCTTCCCTTTACCCATATTTCTCTCTTCCATCCTTTTCTTCTCTTGATTCCCTTCAAAGACATAGGACTCCAAGAATTCTTTACTCATCTTATCAACACATGATACTATTTCTTCATATGATGATAATACGTGGGAAAATATTTCCCTTCTAAATTCTGGCATAAGACCATGAAAGATATGATCCTTCTTACTCTTTGGATCATACATATTATGGGAGTTCACATTCCTTCTACTGGGTGCCATTTCTATACAATAGCATAAACTAGTTCATTTTATGAATTTCAATGAATAATTACCAAACTTGTAAAATACCTAACACAAATTGAACAGTTTATGGATATAATCCATAATCATAAAAACGTTTTCATTGAATATGTATATACTCATAAGCCCTTAATAATGGTTTGTAAAGAAAATGAGAATTATCCTAAGCATATCCCCTGGTAGTGTCGTAACCAAGAGTGCAGCAAGGCCCGTTGTCGTGCACCAGTTCCTGTTCGAGTGTAGCTCAAAGCGGTGTTTTCGGGATTTACCCCTAGGTACATCTATGCCAGAGCCGCCTCTATCTGCTCGTATCTAGACAGGGATTTATTGCTCAGAAAACTCACAAACTCTCTACAATACCAAAATACTAGGAAGTTATTCTATACTAATCCTCAAAGTCTATCTTAGGGCTATGTTCTCTAATCAGAGTTTATCTAAATCTAGTTTCCAAGGTTATTGCTAAACTTCCTCTGATACCAATTGTAACACCCCGACCCCAGTGACCCAGAGTGGGTGAATTATTTTAATACATTGGCATGATTACAAGGAACCATGTCCCGAAAAACCGATCAGTTTAGCAGTCTTGGAAAATAGATTACATACAGGAATGTTGCATTACACTTCATAACATACAAAAAAACATATATAATCATTTATGAATTCCAATATTCCCTTGTCTTAACCCTACATATCAATCACATTACACTTCTTGGAATCCTCGGAAAAATAAAACATAGAAATGGGTGAGCTCAAATGCTTAGTAAGGGTAAGAAATACAACGAAAACATTCAAAAATAAGCATAATCATTTAAGGAAATGTATAAAACTAAAAAAAAATCGTTTTAAACTTGAACTTCAGTATAATATGGGATAAATAAAATGAAATAATGCCATTTACTTATTCACATGGATATTCTACAAATCAAATAATCACATGAAATATCACTAACCACGTTCATAATGATGGAATGCAAGATGCCGAACTTTAATTTCTGTGTCGAGGTCTCGTGCCAAGACCTAAGGGATAACTGTAACCGGATCCCAACTCGGAGAGTCTCTGTAACCAGACTCCATCCCGGAGTGCCACTAATAACCGGACACCAACCCGGAGTGCCTCTAATAACCGGACACCTACCCGGAGTGCCTCTAATATCCGGACACCATCCCGGAGGGCTAACTTTTATCGGTCCCCAACCCGGAACATACTAGTCCAACACACTCATTTTAAGAAGAGGATGAAATATAACGTAAAAAGTTGTATTAAAACTAGCATGAGAAATTTCAACACTTTACCCATAAAACATAATGGTATAAAAATAACATATCCACAGTCAAATATATCACAAAACCTTCAACACAAAACGGAAGATTTTTATCATGATATATGAACTTCAAAAAATGTTTAAAAACCATTAAAGTATTTTGACATATAAGAGATTGATTTGTAAAACCCTTTGAGAGAAAAACCCCTTTTTCATGAAAACATTTAAAATTCACACAATTTAGAAAATAAGTCATTTAAAGTCATTTTTGAATCAAAGTGTCCCATACCACTTTGAAACTTTTGAAAGGAATTAACATTTTAAAAAAACATTTATGTCCATATAAATAAATCCTTAAAAACCATTTTGAAGACATGGACATTAATAAGAATGATTTAGAAGAATAAATATTTAAAACATTTGAAATGATGTTTTAGTAAAAAGTAACTTAAAATAATCCCTTTGAAATTTTTTTCATAAAACATGTACATGGATAATAAATATGTCCTAGTAGATACTTATGTAAAAACAACCTCATATAATAAAGAGATTGTTAAATTAACCCTTCCCAGTTTGGTAATTTACGAAACATACAACCCATGAAAGAGGTATCATACAATGAAAATGTAAATAAACGTAAATTAAAGTGCCTTACACAAAGAATATAATTATGGGCAGTACATACACCACACAAAAGGTAATAGTGGAAATATGGCATGGATCTCACAGGAATAAGGAGTGAGATGAAAACCCCTTACCATGCACTTTCCTTTAGTCGAGGGTACATTTAACCTCATGTATGAAGATAATAGTATGTTATTAAATTATACCAGAAACATATTACTATTTATGATATCATACATGATTCATTTATGACTTTATATTAACCATTTAATAATAATTTCCATGTTAAGTTAACATTTCGGGTAATAATCACTTTCTTTATCGTACGTGTTTTAACTTGTCACTCTTGGTTGTATCACTTAGATCATGATTTAAATACATCCAGAATATAAAACATGATAAATATATCATATATAGTTGGAATATAAATTTGTATAAAAGAAATATATATGAAATTGAAAACACCGTTTATGGAGACGGTAGTCCGTACGTACGCATAAACGCTGTTTTTGTTTTCATATAGTATTGAACAGAAGTAAGTGAATAAGATGTATGTCAGTACATAAATACTTATATATATATCTCCATTAGAATTGTTATGTCATATATTACATACTTATTAGTAATATATATTTTATAATCGTCGATGAATGGTGAACGTGGAAATGAATCTCATCGCGTCGTGGAGACGGTAATCCGTACGTACGCACGAGCGAAAATATCATTCTTTTGATATTAAAATAATATATAATAGGATAGTATATCATATATAGATAATCATTATCATGTTATATTTATTATTTAAATGAATTACATATCATTATTATACCTATCCAAATAATAATATATTGAATAACAATTACACCACGGCGTGGAGACTGTAAGCCGTACGTACGCACGTATGGTGACATGTTATTCAAAGGGTGGATAGAATACTGAATATGGTTGTGCCATATTTATAATAACATCAAATTATATATATGATACTATAGTTATTATTTTAGAATGTTAATAACAATGTAATAAGATTTGGAATAAGAAAGGAACTTGGAAAACGGTGGTGAAATCATTACCTCTTCTTCGGGTTCTTTCTTTTGATTTGATCAAAAGGGCTCCATAGGTTGGATTTCTGATCAAACTAAGGCCTCTAGTTTGTAATGAGGGAAGTTGGGAGAGTATTTGGGCAGTGTTTGGCCGATACAAAATGCTTTGAAGGTGTGAAGAAATGATAAGGAGGAGTGCCCTTTTATAAGAGGGGTGAGGGGCACCTTTGGAAAATCTAGAAATATTAATTTATAATAAATTCATATTCGGTTTCTAATGGCTCCAAAGTTGATTATTTAAGTTTTACGGTGGGTATTGGTCGAAAACCATTCAACCAATAGAATTTAGATAGGTTTGGGTTATTATATTAACCTTATCCTTAAGTATTAACTCTAAGTTAATTAGTTTCACTTTTACAATGTCTCTTTGTATATTTATTTTATATGGTTAATAAACTTACTATATACATCCAAACGACCCCCAAGTGGACCATTAATGATATAAATATCATGATATAATTCTTTTTCCGAACCTTATATTTTTAAGAATTTAATATCAATTAATAATATAATATTTGTTTTAAACACTCTTTTATGTCAATTTTGACACTATTCAATAGTTGATTTTTGTGAAACTCATAATAGGATGATTACTTCGAAAAAGGTTAATTAAATCAATCCTAATATGTCATATTATCCTATAAAATTATTTTAATTCATTAAATGTCTCAAATTATATTTATTTGGGTTTTTATAATATCAATTATTTTAATTTGTCACTATTATGGTAATTACTGTATCATAATTATGTCATAAATAAATTAAATTATTTAAAGTCTAAAAATTATAAATAAAATATCATTATGTATGAAATATTTTTATATTTCTAATGAATATTTATAGTCTAAAATCCAACATATATAACCCTATGTAAAAATTGTTTTTGTAAAAGATATATGCATATGTCATTTTTGTACTTATTTTAACATAATTAAAATAATGTGTCCCTATCACCCACAAGTGGCACCATGGGGTCCCAAAATCGACCCAAAGATGCCTATGGTCGAACATTTATCAACCAATAAGGCTAGGACACATTTTAGGGTAATTTATTATTATTATATTATTATTATTTTAACCCTTATTTACTGGATTTACCCTTAACCATGATAAAGAAAATATTTACCGAATTAATTATTCAAAATGTCTAAAAAAAAGTTACCTATTTACACAATTTTAACATCATGATTCCAAATATGGAATCCATTTTTCCAAATTAATAACACTGAAGTGGCAGAAATTAATTTAAAATTAATTCCCGTTGTTAAAACAAAAAGCGTGTTTTTAAGAGATAATAACTATCAAAAGATTGACACTTGTTTATGTCCGGTTTAATTTTAAAATTATGTCTAATGAAAAAAATTGTATTAAATGGTAAAAATATATTCTAAATATACTTTTAAACCACTCAAATTCATAATTTATCACTATTAATTATTATGATTAAAAAAGTTGTTTTTAATTAAAATTTAGTAATTTTCACTATTCATCAAAATATAAGTGTTATCCGAAAAGTTCCAAAATTTCACCCTAGGATAAATTCGTTATTCTGAATCCAAAAATTAAGTCAATTTTGAGAGATAAAATTTAAAAAGTGTCAAAAAGTAGGTATTACTGTTCTTAACGGCTAGTTTGATTGGTTGTGGTGTGTGTTAGAACTCAAAGTTGCGTACAACACACGCTACTATATTATTCAAAGGAAAGCGTACCGTGGAATCTTGGGATGTTTCATTTTAAATTTTTTGATGTCCCCATTTCTTCAAAATGTTTAAAATATTTCATATAAAAAGGGTTCACTATTAAAAGTTGTTAAAAGTGCAATACTGAAAATGATTTATGTCTAAGAAATTCATAATATGGATTCTAAAATTATGAGGATTATATAAAGTTTAAAATTTAGTTAATACTATTAATAACCTCTTTATAACAGCTTTTTTGGTAAATCATGGTGTGCTTGAACTCGGTGTTGTGTGTAGTGCAAGTTATTGAATTATTTTGAAGAAATAACACACTATGAAATCTTGGGGTGTTACATATAACATAATTTATAATTATATATAAATTAAAATAAAATGTAGTTTTTAATAAAAAATAATGTTATTAAATGTTACATGGAAAATTAGTATTTTTATAAATTTATAAAAAAAACTAAACATATGGTAATTTTGAAATGATTAAATTAAAAATTGAATTAATTTTTAGAAATAATTTTTTTTATATAAAAATTATACATCTAAAAAATTCATATATGAAATAAGTTTAATGAGAAAATTTCCTTTTTTATTTTAATAATTTCATAATATATTTCTAATGGAATTTATTTCATAATCGATATATAATAAATATATTAAACTTACCTATTCTATCATTACCTATATTTTTACACTTGAGATATAATTATATAAAAATTATTATCAAAACACCATATATGATGGGTTATAATTATAAGGACATGGCCTTAAAACATTACATAATCTTCAATTAAATGAATAATTCACATTGAGGATCATTTCCAGTTTAGAATTTTAGAAAATTTAACCATAACTATTACATAGAAACTTGAAAATTACATGTAGACACTACTACTTAGTATCCATTTTTTCATAAAATAAAAACTCTTAAAAAGAAACATGTCTAGTTCTATATTTTAGATATCATGGCTTTTCCTTGATCTCATCCTTGACCCTATTTCTCTTTTAGAGAAATGTAAAACATATCAAAAACATGGGATGAGTATAAGAAGATTACTAAGGGTTAAAAATAAGGAAGGGAAAAACTGACTCATCAACAAATACAAGTCAATGAAACCATACTTTTCAATCATAACATACCTCTTTAAATCATAATATTTATGAATAACACATAGAAATCATTAATCATTATTGTAACTTGTGGCATCCATTTCATTCAAATATTATAGTTATAAAAAATATGTATAATGTTACTTTTGGAATACCCATCGTAATATATTCCATAAATCTCTTAGGAGAAACATTAATGTTTACATTAGTCACGTTACCAAATGCATTAGAGAGATATATTGGGCTCAACTACCCTAGGTTTATTATGAAACCTTCCAAATAGGGAAAAATTTCACAATAACCATAACATAATCCTATCACATACACAAAAATAAATTAATTATTACATTTCACATTCCAATCACAATATATCAAATCATGATATTGAAATAAATAATGCTTCATAAAATATTTTTCAAATCTATTTAAAACCATTAATAATAAATTTTTTGAATAAATGTGTCCCATACAACTTTTATGATTTTAAATTTATTATTATTTTAAAACATTAAGTTCTATATAAATAAATCCTTAATACCATTTTTAAAACATGGTCATTAATGAGAATTATTTATAATATTTTATAAAAAAATCGATAATTAAGTTAATGATTTCCTTACCAAATGATAGTTGCTTGAAACTAAATAATTTGAGGAATATAATTTAATTAAAACTTTATAATATCATGAGAATGAATGCATTCAAGATATAATTTTCCAAAGGACAGTATATACACCAAATAAATTTAAATTGGTTAATAACAAGAATGAAGTCTCAATGGAATGTAAATTGAGACGAAATGCGTTATAAAAATTGCATCCTTAGATTAAGGAAAAATAAATTAAATAATAATGTGTAAGAAACATAAATACACTAAATATGATTGGAGATTAATTTTAAATCCATAAAAGGTAATTCACACGCACTTTAAAAAAAATATAATGAATATGTTGTTTAACTCAATTAATGGAAATTTGGATAGGATTACCCATATCAGGTTCATATCAATGACATGAGAATTTATCAATGAAGTTATTATGGGTATAAAATGTATATTCACACAAATGTTAGTGGAAATTATGAAATAAATAAATAAGTATTGATTCCACATATAATCATATCATGACATAATTATGAAAGAAAATATTAACCCAACGAATAGAAATTGGGAGAAAATGTTCCCTCACTGATTTGGTAACATACGAAACATACACCACATGGAAGAAAGTTCATAAAATGAATATTAAAATACCCATAAATTAAAGTATATTACAAAAATAACACAATCATGTGTATTACAAACATAAAAAAGTAAATAGTGTTAATTATAGAATGAATCTCATGGGAATAAAAAATGAGAAGAAACCCCCATAACATATTGTAATTAATCAAGTTGTATGAAAAAAAGTTAATAACCACAAAATGAATAATAGTATACCATGAAAGTAAATATAGTAATGATAATATATATCAAATAGAAGTACACAATACAGAACATGTAATAAATAATTGGCAAACAAGGGAAATCTCATGAAATTAAAAGTGACATAAGAAACCCCTTACCTCATGTCTGACAAGACCAGTTCCTCCATTAAACTTCAGAATAATAATAAAAATTTAATTTCTTTATTCTTAATAATATTTTTCAATATTATTATTCATATTATATAACTTATTGCTTTGTTATAAACATTATTCAATTATTTATGTTTATAATGGTTGTTTTGCAGATATTTGATACTTGAGTCAAAAATGAACTTCTTATAATTACAAGTTGATCATGGGGTCAAAATCTCATTATCTCCAGAATTATATTCATTATTTAGATATCCTATATATCTTTTATATCCATTATATTTATTTATTTATAATATTAAATAACATTTGGAGATAAGAAATGAAATGTACAATTCATGGAGACGGTAAGTCGTACGTACAAATGAACACTACTTTTATTTCAATTTCAATTTCAATTGAATGAAAACATAGTGATAAATAGGTATATAATAATTAAAGTATTATATAATCTGATATATATGTTATATAATTTAATTACTTTCATCTTTCAAAAGTTCCAGGAATTTCATGAACGAATCATATCACCTTGAGGGGGAGGTAGTCTACACTTCCTCAAATGAAATTATTGTATTACACATATTGGAAAGCATAAAGGTATATTTTTTATTAAAAATTTCAGAATAATAGAGAAAACATAAACATAATATTTATCAAATATAAATACGGACCCATAGTAATAGCTAAAATGAGATGTGGTAGGAGATAATTTAACAATCATTGTTTCATGAGTCAGTAGATCATCGTCCACAGAAACAATATGTTCTTTAACCATTAGATAGAGGTGATTGTTAGTGCAGTTCTAATACATATCATAAAAACAACCAAGTATATTTAGGATACTATTTTTGTTATAATTTAATGGAATAAAAAATGTTAATGGGGTTGGAGAAATAAAATACTACAAAAGAAGTTAAGATAAGACGTTACCATTAAATCAAGTATCTCCCTCTGGTTTTAACCGAAAGGTTTAATTTAATTGCCTTTTGCCTAGGGGAAGGATTCTAGAAGTAGTCTAGGGTTTAATTGAGCTTAATTGTGTATAGGTTGTATGATCACAGGGGCTTGAGAAGAGTGAAGAAAGGTTTATATGTGAGGGATTTTTATACGGGAGAGGAGGGGCTCTTTAGGAATTTTTAAAAATATTATTTTTTTATATAATCATTATCGGTTTCTAAAGGCCAAAACTTGTTGAAGTTGAAGATAAGATGATTCATGTTCAAAATAAAACCATCTAGTAATAATTGGTTAGGTTTTGGATTTTTTTTAAATTTTATAATCTTATTTATTTAAATCATTCATTAATGAGATAAACACTGCATCATTATTTTCTCATTAATATTTTTATTTATATGATGTCTAAAAATTATAAAAAATAATCAAGATATGAAATATTTTTATTATTAAAATTAATATTTATTGTTGAATATATATCTTTTATAACCACAAGTAAGAATTTATTTAGTGAAAGATATATATTTAAGTCATTTTTGACTTTACATTAAAATAAATTATAAAAAGTATCATTACCACTCTTAACTGGCTCCGTTAAGGTCCCAAAATCGACCCAACAATTCCCATTGTCAGAAATGTATCAACCCATAGTATTAGGACACATGTTTGGGTAATTTAAAATTATTATAATAATATTTTTTTACCCTCATTTACCAGATTTACCCTTCAACCATGGTAAATAAAATTTTTACTAAAGTAAATATTCATAATTCTTAAAAATGAAATTTACCTATTTAAAAAATTTGGACCTCCTGACTCCCAAAATGGAATCCATTTTACAAAATTACAAAAATGGATTTTTGTAAAAATTAAGTTAAAATTAATTCTCGCTATCAAAACCAAAAATATGTGTTTTTATGATATAATAACTATCAAAATATTGACACTTATTTATGTCCAATTTTAATGTGAAATTACCTCTAATGGCCAACATTGGATTAACTAGTAAAAAATTGATATAATAACACTTTAAAACTAATTAAATGGATAGTATATCCTTATGAAAAATAATATTAAAATTAAGTTTTGAATTAAAATACAATATTTTTCATAAATCATTATAAATTAATTTAATTAAAAAAATACAAAAAATTTACCCAATGTAAATTTTGTTGTCTCTATTCTAAAGAAGAATTTAATTTTGTCAAATAAAACATATAGAATTAGAAAAAACTATATTTATAAAATTTTTCCCATAAAAAGATGTTAAATTGACCTTTTAATAAATATTAGAGTATTTATGCTTAAAATCAGAATCATTCTTATTTTAAACCTCTAAAATTTATTGGATAAATTTAAAAACATTTAAGAAACTTATTTAATAATATTATGGTTAGTTTTTTCTTTCATTCCAACACAAAAAATATGCATTAACTACTATTTAAAATAATAGTATTATAGTAATATTTTTAAATATAACTCAATGTTTTATGCACCGTAAGTTTTCTATGAAACATGTTGTTGCGTATCAGGTATGCCATGGAACATAGAATCCAATTTAAAGTAAAATTAATTTTTAATTCAAAAAATCTAATAATTATAATACATTTATATTCTATATTTTCCTAGGATTTTACATCATTCCCCCTTTTGGGAATTGCATCCTCCCAATTTTAAAATGGGGCTTGGAAACTTTATTGAGAGCTCCACATCAGAAAAAGGGTCAATAAAAATATTACATTACAAGAATGAAATATAAATACAAATATCACCTGAGATAGCCCATACTAGGATTCCATGTAAGAAAACTTGTATATTGAAGAGAAACAAGACATAAAGGTTGGATGGAGAGTGGTAGAATACCTGATTAGAAGAAATTTAACCACAAGAAAATCACAAACTTGTGATGGGTTAACCATTCATTGATACCCCAGTAGGAAAAATTAACAGAAAATTTTTATAGATACTTTTCATAATGTTGAGGAATTTATATATGATATTAACTAAAAACATATGGAAACATAATTATTTGTCATATAGAGTTTCATCCTTTACAAAATTTCTACCAACACCAATATTTTCTACAAATGATGAGTATTAAAACTAACATGTTTACATTAAAAGTTCTATAATCAACATCTTGATTATCAAAAAATCCAAAAAATATAAAATATATATTTCGTGTGTCTTTAGACACCAACCAAATCCAAAAAAATTAATAAAAGAACAGATAATCCCTAAAAAGGATAATACATTATAAAAAAACTACTAATAATCTCCAAAATTTGTCAAACAAAACCCAATGATCAAATAAGACCATTCAATGAACAAATGTCCATATAATTATTCAAATTAATCAAAACTAATTTTAAAACCCAAATTTTAGAAGGATTTAATCGCACAGTCTTCCTAGATGAATCATAACATTTATCTCAAAATATCATTAGTCACTATTAAAGTATCATACTGAAAATAAATTAACATAATCACATATTCACTATGACAGGTTAATCACTTCCATAAATAAACCAAACTTTAATATGTCCACAATAAAAACATATATTCTTCCAAAATAAAATTCCAACCATTACTCCTCAAATTAGATCCCATGGTATTTGATTTTTATGAATCCTATAATCTTTCCAAAATAGAAAACATCTTCAAAAATATCCATTATCACTTATTCAAAAAATCATTTCCCTATATTAAGGATATCCATTTGATAAAACAAAAGTTCCCGAAATCAACTAATTCTTGATCTATAAAATCATTTGTGTTAAAATTATAGATAATAATAACCAGGGACATCACATAGGACAGTGTTCGGTGATGCACACTTATTTCTCATCTATTGTGGGTTCTATTCCTATGGGTTTTCCAGACGCGACAGGTTGTCACACATCTTGCGGATTGTCCATTTTATAAAACTCAATATAGCCGTAACATTTTTTAACCACATTTGTTTTATTATACCTTTCATGTTCATCCCAATACATCAAGATCACAACATCTAAATTCATAAAGACATCTATATATTGTCTTTTTTTCTTATTTCTTATCCAAAAGATAAAATAAAACTATTCCTAATAGAAAGAACAACATACAATCATCATGGTATCTATACGGTTTCATCATCATCTTGTTCACACAGGTATAAGGTCCATCAATTGAAACAATGATTTGTAGATCCTTTAAAATCATTTACTTCTATCATCCAAATACACCTTGTACAACATGGGTTATATGGGTGTTCACCGAAAAATAGTTTTTGAAAATAATCATGCATGACATATAATTTCTGAACATCTAATAAGACGTTATTTTTATAAAATAGTCGTACCGTGTTTGAGTTGAAACATTATATAAATGTTCCTTTTAAAAATAATATGTATGTATTGAGATACTAAATTTTAAAATCAAATATAATTAGGTTGTGCAAGGGTCCACTTCTCTAGAACGTTTTTCAAAATCACAATTAGCTTTAAAATCCTATGATAGGGAAAAATATTTAAAAATTCCTTGATAATATTTATCTTTCATGAAAATTTGAGAATATTAAGAAAATAGGAATTAATTAAATACAACCCATGATCCACAATGATATCCAGGTATAGCGGAGGTGTCTAATATCTCAAACAATTTCATTCATGTGAGTTGTATGATAGAAAATGTTTCACAATCATCTGAACATGACTTTCAATAATTATTGTTAGAATTTCATCAGTAAGAGATATGGATGTTGTTTGAGATCGTCATCCTTCTATTTTTAACCTAAATTATGTGGTATGAATAATATATAAAAGAACGATTTATCTAAAATAATAGACATAGAGAATAAACTTGTGTTTATCAAAAACTCATAATCCCTAATGTTTTCTAAACTGACATTTGATACCAACTATAAGGACCTAGACAGAAAACATTATATAATCTTGAATTAAATGAATAATTCACATTGATGATCTTTTTGGGTTTTGAGTTTTGAAGAATTAGGCCACAATTATAACATATCAACTTGTAAATTACATTTTTGAAAATAGTACTCAGTATCCATTTTGTCATAAAATAAATACTCTTCAAAACAAACATGTCTAGTTCCATGTTTTAGACATCATGACATTTCCTTGATGTTATACTTGACCGTATTAATCTTTAAGTCTTGTGGAAGAAATTTAAAAAAATGGGATGTGCATAAAAAGCTATGGGAGGGTTACAAAATAAGGAAAGGATACTATAATCCACTGATAAATACAATTCAATGAAATCATACCTTTCAATCACAACATTCTTCATGATATCAAATGATTTATGAATAAAACATAGAAATCATAAATCGTAAAGGTAACTTGTGGATTCTATATCATACATACATTGAAGTATTGATAGCTAAATAGGGTTGTATATTTGGAATACCCACCACAATATATTCTCTAAATCTCGTAGGAGAAACATTAACATTTACCTCGGTCATGTTACCCAATGTATTGGAGAGCTCTCTCAGGATCACCTGCCCTAGGTTTGTCACAGAACCACCTAAATAGGAAAACTGTGCCCAATTACCATAAAATAATCATAACACATAACACAAGAATAAAATAAAAGATGAAATTTCTATATTCCAATAAAAATATATCATAACAAGATATTGAAATAAACAATGATTTGTCAACCCATTTTCAAAACCTTTAAAACATTTAATAAAGAGATTACAGAATCATAGTTTCACATACAAATCTAAATATTTTAAATGAATTATCATTTTATAAAATTAATTTACATATAAATAAATCATTAATCCAATTTTGGAAGCATGTATATTAATGAGAATGATTTGTAAGATTTAATCATTAAAACGATATTTTAGATAAGGAGTTTTTAACCAAAAAAATGCATGAAAACAAATAATTTAAGGAATAACTGTTAATAAAAACATTATTATATCATTATAATAACGATATTCATGTTATAATATTCCAAAGGAAAGTATATAAACCATATAAATTTGAATTGGTTCATAACAACAATGAAGTCTCAATGGAATGTAAATTGTGACGAAATCCTATATAAAAATTGTGCCTTTAGACTAAGGATAAATCAATTACATAATAATGAGTGAAAAATATAAAGACACTCAATATGATTGTATATTAACTGTAAATAATTCAATGTACATTCACATATGTTCATTTTCTAAATAAAACCAATGACTTGGATGTTTATCTCAATGAATTGAAATTGAGTTTAGATTACCCTTTTCATGTTTACATCTATTATATATAATTTAATCAATGGAGTGATTATGTGTATCAAAAGTATATCCACGAAAAGGGGATTGTAAATTTAAATATATATAAATAATAAATGATTCCACACATAAGTATAGCATGACATAATTAAGAATTAGAATATTAACCCAAGGAATGGATATTGGGATAAAAAGATCCCTTACCGATTTGTTAACTTACAAAACATGCAACACATAAAAGGCAGATTATAAAATGACGATGTAAATAAACATAAATGAAATTATATTTCACAAATAATACAAACATTAGTAGTACATACAAAACACATAAGGAAATATTGGTATATATAACATGAATCTCATGGGGATAAAAAATGAGATTCAAACCCCTTACCACATTGAAATTAATCGAGTCTTATGAACAAAATTAAATAAACACAAAGTGAATCATAGAACATCCTGAATATAAATATAATGATGATAAGATATATCAAATGTTAGTATAAAATACATCATATATAGTAAATAAGTGGAAAACAATGGAAATCACACCGAATTAAATGTTAGATAAGAAACCCCTTAGCTCATGTCTGATATAACCCGTTCATTCTTTAATCTACAGAATAAAAAAGATAATACTAATTTATACATTATTAATTTTTATTAAAGTTTATAATTTCATTTATAACAGTTATTACCGTACTATAAACAATATTCAATCATTTTACTTAATAATGGTCGTTTTGTCGATATTTGGCACTTGAGTCAAAATGGACTTTTTATTATTACAAGATGTTCTTGGGGTCAAAATTCCATTATCTACATAATGATATAAATGATTTAGATATAATTTATATTCAGTATATTTATGTACATATAATATTACATAACATTTGGATATAAGATATGAAATGCACCATTCATGGAGATGGTAAGCCCTATGTAGGCATGGACACTACATTCATTTCAATTTCATATTTAATGGAATGAAAACATAATTATACAAAGATATATTATAATTCTAGTATAAAATAATATGATATATATATGTTAAATTATTTCATTAATTCCAAATTTTATACGTTCCATGTATTTCATGAATGAATCATATTACCTTGAGGGGGTGGTAGTATGAACTTCCTAAAATGAAATTATCGTATTTACATATATTTGAATGAATAAAGGTATTTTTGAATTTAAAAATTACAGAAGAATAAGGAAAACATAATCATTATATATATCATATAATAATAATGTTCCATTATAATGGCCACCATGAGAGGCGGTCGGAGATAATTGAACAATCATCTTTTCATGAGGCAATAGTTTTTCCTTCACAGAAACAGTATGTTCTTTAATCATTAGATGTAGGTGTGTGTAATTATAAATGTAAATCCCGTAAAATTCAAGGAACTTTTTTTTCATAATTTTCTTTGGAATTTTTTCAAGATCGCAGTTTCTGATGGAACCAAATTCCGAGGCCCGGTGTGCCCGGAATCTTTTTCCGATGTTTAGCTCGGGTACGTTCAGTGAACGAACGAGCGATTTTTTTCTAACTTTTGAACTGGTGCACGAAATCGAATTCTGAGGGCACCAATGGAATCGAAGCATAGTTAATTACTTAGAAACACATTTTTAGGAGTTCCGTTTGCTCAGGTGTCGTTATTTATTTTTGGGTTTAAGTTATGAAATAAAATAAAAGTTGTGCGACAATTTATTTTATTTCACTAAAGCGGCTTAACCTAAGTTAAGCGGATAAGGTGGAACCCACAATATCCTACCCACATGGTAGGATATTTGTGAGGTGGGGCCCGAAGGATCCCCTCCATTTCTTCCTTTCTATGTAACTCACCCGCAACCCGCCTTTTTAATGAAAGTCAACCCTTACCTTTTTTTTGGTTAAGAAACGCCTCATTAAATGGGGTGGTTAAATAATTACAATTAATTCATTGAATTAATTGTTCGTTTCTTATCTTTTTAATTTCAAATTCTTATGTTGATAATAAAATAAGGGAATAACTTATTTTATTTTTTTGGTTGGGTTTGTGTTGTTTTATGAATTTGGGAGAAAAAGAAAGGATTCTTCGATCTTCGACGAAGAACGCGAAGAACGCACCACTGCCGACGAAGAATGCCGACCTCCAACGGCGGACGACAGCGAGAGATGCCTTCCTCAGAGATCACCTAACGCCAATGACATTCCTTTTGTGGCGATCCTCTTCCTCTGCGGAGATCCTCTTCTTCCATGATGATCCTCTTCTTCCGTGACGGTTATTTCTGCGACGAACGCTCGTTCGAAGACAATGTTGAGGTATGGTTTTATTTTACTTGTTAGTTCGTGAAATCTTATGTCGCTTTCTCCTTTTCATGGAACTCCCTGTTATCATGATAACGAAAGGAGGTCGGACCGCACGAACATTGATGACACTCCTCCCCTTTTTGGTTGTTGATATTGTTGCAGCGAGCAAGGCAACGCGATGCCGAAGCACCGCACAGAACTTTGTTAAGAAAATGAAAGGGAAAGCGCGGCGCCGTCGCACCGCGTCCTTGAAGACGGACCAAAAGAACGGCACCGTCGCACCGCGCCATTGAAGACGAACCAGAGACGTGGCGCCGTTGCGCCGCGCCGGTAAACCAAAAAGTACTGTGGCCGGAGCGGGGCAGCGGTGGAGGGGAGTGGCGTCGTCGCGCCGCGCCGGACAGACGAAGGCCGCGGCCGGTTCCGGGCCGCGGCGGAGCAGGGGAACCGCCCTTGCTGGTCCCGTGGCGGCAGAAGCCGTCTGACGGGAGCGGGACGGCCAGACTGTGGAAGAACCGGGGGTTCAAAACCCTCGACCACGCCGGACATGAGCGGCCCCATTAAGGGACCGCGGTTGCTACACGCGAGGGCAGCGCCCCCCGCATCTGAAACGGCTAGGCCATTCGGCCGAGCCCCTGGCCAGCGTGCCAGCGCGCCGCGCGTCGGGCTGACTGCCCCGGCCGGGCCGCACCCGTGTTGGGTCGGGCCACGCCCAAGCGGGCCGGACCCGGACCCGGGTTGGGTCGACCCGGTACTGGCCGACCCTTGGGGTATCGGTCCGGGTCGGACTGGGCCCGAACCCCCTAATACCGAACCTCTTTCGGTATGTTGCCCATAACATGTGCTACAGGCCTCCGATCGACGCACTGTTAGTTGCGATGCGATCCTTGGATCAAGGCGGTCGTTTTGGTATATCACACTCAAGGTTTCGGAGAACTTTGTTTTCAGATGGGTTGGTTCGTACACAGAACCAACCGGGCCCTCTGAGCGGAAACACTTATAACTTGAGCTTCGGACGTCCGATTGATGTGTCATCGACTTTTATGGATTCCTCTAAGTGAGAAGGATCTTTTGGATTACTCCGCCCGAGGTTTGGACGCATGTGGAGTATGGTCGAGTTGGTTTTGACTTAAAAACCCACCGGGCCCCTTAGACGAAAAAGCCAATAACTCTCAGACCGAGCGTCCGATTGACGCGCCGTCTATGAAGTTGAGTTCCTTTTGGCGAGACGGAACATTTGGATACATCAACTCCAGACTATGTGTCAGTTGATGTATCAGCCCCTCGGCTCGTGGAGCGGACCCTCCTGAACGATCTTGTTGTGTGCGGAAACCCTAGAGCTGGCTGCGATTGTGACGACAACGACTGTACATAGATCCTCAGTGGATTCGATGGAGATGACTACAAATATCAGTGATCCTACATGGATCAGTGCTACCGATCCTGTGTGGGTCCGATCCTGTGTGGGCCAGCGCTCAACGGTCCTGTGTGGGCCAGCGTCTACAGATCCTGTGTGGGTCCAATCCTGTGTGGGGCATTGGGGGGTTAGTTATCCATTGATCTTGTGTGGGTCATATCCTTTGTGGGTCATTGTGGGGGTTAGTGCCTATCGATCCTTTGTTGGTTCGACGGCTTAGATGAATCAGTACATATATCTGATCATCTCTATCGTCATACGAAGAAGTATACCTGTGTGAGCTGAATCTTAACTTGATATCCAATGTGGATTATGTTATGCTTTCCTGTGTGGATTGGGTTGTGATTTCCTATGTGGAACGGGTTATGTTTTCCTATGTGGACTGGGTTGTACTTGGGCTCAGAGTTGGAGCGAACTGGAATTGATGACTTAGGTATATGTATGGGCATATACCTAAGTAGTGTCAGATGTTACTCCGTGATTGTATCTTTTTTTTGTGGATTATACTTTGTGGATTCTGGGAGACCTTCGGGGGTCTCGGGGTCCCTACTGAGTAGCTTATACTCATCCCTGCATGGGCTATACCCACACTACGTTGTGTTGGTTGCTGACGATGGACAACGCTGATCGCGGTTGAGGATTACGGAGCAGGTCGGTACCCGGAGGTGGACCACTGCACGAGACGTACTCGGAGAGGACGGTTTGGCCGAGGAGCTGTGGAGGCTATCTGTTCCCACCCATCAGGTGGGAAATCTAGTGGACGGCTCGACGTTGTGGCTATACTTTTCAGTTGCTGTTTTTCCATTCCAGTTGTACTTTACTTTCAGATTGGGTTTGTATACTGGACCACTTACCTTTCCGCACTTACTGTTGTACCTAGTTTTTACTTAGTGTTTATTTGTACTGCTTGCTTTCTCGGTGGTGTTTGTTTACTTTACAATGGAAATGCCTTCCCTTTTTACCCGGAATTACACCTTGGTTCTAGTCTCCAGCCCCTGGCCTATGGAAGGCAGTCTTGGGGTAGTCATGGCACGTGCCCCGAGGATAGGTCGTGACAAATTTGTATCAGAGGAGTTCGGTTCTACCGCAGAACTCAGGAGTCTGATCTTTTTCTATTTGAAGCAATAGTGTTATGCGTATTGAGTGTGTTTATCAGTCCCTGGAGTCCAGTGTTGGTGCGGCGGCCAACGTATCCGTACACCAGTACCCTGACTTCTGTTTTCCAACTTAATGCACGAGAACATTGATTTCATGGGTGTTTCATGTTTTCTTTGTGATTACTTTGTGTCAGCTCACCAGGTATACTGTTCTGACCGTGGCACACCTGTATCTTTTCAGGATTGCCCCATGACGGCATCCAGCTAGGGTTCCGAGTGTTGTGCGTGACGACAGCCCACCGAGCGACGAGGCCTCGGTACAGGGCCCTTTGACAGCTGAGGCACCATCGGTTCCTCTACCCGCCGAGCCACCGATGCTACCAGCCCCAGCCGCTAACGATGCACATCACCTTAGTGCACTTCATGAGTTTCGGTGCCAGTGACCACCTAAGTTCCACGGGGAGATGGACCCCCAGGCAGCCGAGGATTGGCTGGAGGCAGTGGTACGAGTTTTCAGGTTAGCGAGGACACCAGCAGACCTCATGGTGATCCTCGCAGCGATCCCACTGCACGCGGCGGCAGGCAGATGGTGGAGCTTGATGCTCCAGGTGAACGATGAGGCATCTCTCCTCTGGACGGACATTGAGAGCCGCTTCCGCTCATAGTTCGTCCCAGCCACCCTCCCTGCGGTGCGCATCCATGAGCTTCTACAATTGCGGCAGGGCATCTTGACGGTTGCCCAGTACTCAGCAAGATTTACTGATCTCTCACGCTACTTGAAAGACATGGTACGAGAACCATTCTTCCGGTCCCGGACCATTGAGTAGGGATTGAGGCATGAGATCAGGGCATTGCTGATCTCCCTCAGCATTATGACTCAGGAAGGAGTACTAGAGGGAGGTCTTCTGATTGAGAGCTTTCTTACTGTGTCTACATCAGTAGCGAGACCTACCATAGGGTGGAAGGTATCAGATTCTTCTGCAGCAGGTAGTCAACGGATGACTCATGGGTCTAGGAAGACCATACCCTTAGGAAGATGACCTCAGGATACTGGCTAAGCAGTGCAGGGCACACAGCGCGAATCCATTCTTTCGAGAGGCAGACAGTGCTACGCATGCGGCGGGCAGGGCCACATGGCTCGTGACTGCCCGACCCGCCGTGATGAGGAGTAGCAGATGGTTGAGGGGCCACCGAGGCAGAGGAAGAGGGTCGACAGTGGGGGTCCGCAGGGAGAAGGCGGACGAGGTAGATTAGATGGTCGAGTAGCAGGTGGTGGGAGACCCTTTGAGGCTCTACCACCACCACCACCAGGAGGTCCACCCCGACCACAGGGAGCTGGCGGGTAGAGACAGGCACAGCTCCAGGTAGCGGAGGCCTACGACTACGGCATGCCCGAGATGAATCTAGGTACTATCTGTGTCTATTCCACCATTTCTGTAGTTCTTATAGACATAAGAGAGAGTCATTCTTTCATAGTCGCTGCCCTTGTTCGGAGCTCGGAAATTCGGACAGAGCTGTTGGCTCGATACTTATGGCTAGAGACTCCTATGGGAGAAGACTCGACAATTACGCACTGGTTTTGGCAGTCACTTCTGGAAATTGTGCCTATACCCACGGTTTAGTAAAAAACCGTGGGTATAGGTCCCCCCTATACCCACGGTTTTCCAGAACCGTGGGTATATGATAGTATGGGAACCTATACCCACGGTTTTGTCAAAAACGTGGGTATAAGTCCCCTATTACCACGGTTTTTGGAAAAACCATGGGTATAGGTTTTTTTGAAGACCTATACCCACGGTTTTTCCAAAACCGTGGGCATAGGTTTTTTTGTGAAGTCATATACCCACAGTTTTTAAAACCCGTGGGTATAGGTTTCCCATGTTATGGCGGGGGAAAAATGGGGAAAAATTGGGCGGGATGAAATAAATTTTACGCGTGAACAATGTATTAAATAATATAAATATAAAGATACCAGTAGTAATTAATAAAAATTCGGCAGCTTAGTAGGTTCGCTGCTGAATTCTTTCCCTGCAGGTCGCGTGTTCGAAACCCGCCGGTCGCGTTTTTTTAGATAACAATATTGGTATTAATAAATTATAATATAATTATATATATATACATGAAAATATTTCAGCTCGTTTGGTCCGCTGTTGTGTTTCATTGTGGAATCCCTGCGTGTGGTGCGGGTTCAAAACCCACAGCCCTCAATTTTTTGAAAATTTTAAAATCCCCATGGTTTGAAAACCGTGGGGATAGTTCCATGCCACACTGTACACCAGCGCTTTGTTGTGTGAAACAACTATATCCATGGTTCTACAAAACCGTGGGTATAGGTCAAGACCCCTATCCCGACGTCGTTCCAGCCCACGGTTCCCAAAACCGTGGGTATAGGCTATACCCATGGTTTTGGGGGCTATACCCACGGTTTTGAACCGTGGGTATAGGTCATTTTTCCAGTAGTGAGTGTGAGATTACTCTAGGAGGTGAGAGCTTCGGCTGAGATCTTCTTGTAGAGGCGTTGAGGCCTTACGACGTCATCTTGGAAATTGATTGGTTATCTACAGTCCATGCTCAGATTGACTGTATTAAGCACAAGGTGCGATGTGTACGCACCGACGGGAGCAGGTTCACCTTCACCAGCGAGAAGGGAGCCTTCGCAGAGCAAGATGGACTCCCATAGAAGAGAGGACAACCCATAACTCATCAGTTGGCTAGCCTCATCATAGAAGTAGTTGACGTGCGGAGTCTTGGTTTTCCTGTAATGGTGGATCAGTATGCAGACGTTTTCCCCGATGATGTTCCAGGACTACCTTCTCGCAGAGAGGTAGACTTTTATATTGACATTTAACCTAGGGCAGCCACGATATCCACCCCAGCATATCGGAAGGCTCCCGTTGAGCTTCGAGAGAAATGGGTATAGTCGGAGGACTTGTAGGGCAAGGGATTTATCAGACTCAGTGTTTCACCATGGAGCTTCCCCAATATTTTTCGCCAAGAAGGCGGACGGGGGATTCCGACTTTATGTTGACAATCATCGCCTCAACCAAGTGAGAGTGAGGAACAAGTATCTGCTACCGAGGATTGATGACCTCTTCGACCAGCTCAAGGGAGCACGGTGGTTCTCAAAGATAAACATCAGGTCAGGCTATCATCAGCTCAGAGTTCGGGACGAGGACGTGCATAAGACGACCATCAGATGTCGGTATGGCCACTATGAGTTCTTGGTTATTATCTTCGGCATAACCAATGCTACTACAGTGTACATGGGCCACATGAATAGGATCTTTCAGCCATACCTCGATCAATTTGTCGTGGTCTTCATCGATGACATTTTTATTTACTCGACGACTGAGGAGGAGCACGCCTACCACTTGCGGGTTGTACTTGACACACTACGAGAGCACCAGCATTATGGAAAGCTCTCAAAGTGTCAGTTCTGGATACATGAGGTCCACTTCTTGAAGCACATCATCTATGAGGCGGGAGTGGCTGTGGATCCTGCGAAGATCGAGGCAGTGCTAGCTTGGGATCCACATAGGAGCGTGACGGAGGTGCGGAGTTTCTTGGGACTAGCTCAATACTATCGGAGATTTGTGCCATAATTATCCAGAGTTGCGGCACCATAATCAGCTTTGATGAAGAAGGCGAAACCCTTTGTGTGGTCAGACAGATGTCAGCAGAGCTTCCAGGAGCTGAGACAGAGATTGACCAGCGCACCTATCTTGAGGATTCCGGAGGAGGGAGTTCAGTACGTGGTTTACTGCGATGCATCATGGACACGACCCAGGTGTGTCCTGATGAAGGAGCGGTCCGTGATCGCCTATGGATCACACCAGTTGAGGCCGCATGAGAAGAACTACGCTACTCATGACCTGGAGTTAGCAGCAGTGGTCTTCGCTCTGAAGATGTGGCGACACTATCTGATGGGAAAGTGCTTTACAGTCTTTTCTGACCATCAGAGTCTCAGGTACATCTTCTTTCAGAAGGACCTGAACCTGAGATAACGGTGATGCCTCAAGTTCCTCCCAGACTATGACTTGAGATAGTCTATACTCCTGGTAAGGGGAACGTAATAGCTGATGATCTCAGCAGGAGGACAGGCATTCAGCTACTTGGGGAGGCGACATAGTAGCTATCCACTTTGCAGATATCCTTTGTGTATAGAGATGGAAAAAAGTTTCCTTTAGTCTCTCATAGTCACTCCTCCACTACTGCAGCGGGTCAGAGAAGCACAGCATGGGGACACTGACTGTGAGATGCGGCGTGCGCAGATATCCTCAGGACATGAACCTGATGGTTTCTCCTTTGGAGCAGAGCACAACGTCCTTTTCCGAGGACGTACCTTGGTACGGGTTTCATTACGAGAGGAGGTTCTGAGAGAGTTTCACACTTCCCCTTTGGCGGTACATCCTGGAGTGGCGAAGATGTACCAGGATCTCAGATGACAGCACTAGTGTTCGGGCATGAAGAAGGTTGTGGCAGAGTTCGTTTCTCGATGTATCACCTGCCAGTAGGTGAGGGCAGAGCACCAGGTACCACCAGGCTTGGTACAGCCGTTGGAGGTCCTGGAGTGGAAGTGGGATGGGATATCTATGGACTTCGTGATTAGACTTCCACGCACTTCCAGAGGTCACGACTCCATTTGGGAGATTGTCGACTGACTCACCAAGTCAGCTCACTTCTTACCCATCAGAGAGCAGTGCTCAGTGGAGAGCATGGGATGTCTCTATGTTCAGGAGATTTTATGACTTCACGGTGTGCCATCATCTATCGTATTCGATCGATATGCTCGCTTTACTTCCCAGATTATGAAGGTGTTTCAGGAGGCGTTTGGGACGCAGCTACGTCTCAGCACCACCGTTCACCCTCAGACGGATGGTCAGACGGAGAGAACAATTCAGACTCTCGAGGACATGCTCCGTGCATGTGTCCTCAACTTTGGTCGCAGCATGGAGGACCACCTACCCTTGGTGGAGTTAGCGTACAACAAAAGCTACCACCATACCATCGGGATGGAAACATACGAGGCGTTGTTCGACTGACCTTGCAGATCACCGTTGTGCTGGACAGACCCTGTGGAGTCAGCACTTGTGGGACCGGAGATGGTCTAGGCCATGACAGAGAAGGTCCAGATCACCTAGGAGAGGATGAGGATAGATCAGAGCCGACAGAAGTCTTATGCTGATAGGAGGCGGAGGCCACTGGAGTTCGAGTATGGCGACCATGTCTTCTATCGGGTCTCACCTTGACGTGGATTACGGAGATTTGGTCGAGGCGGCAAGTTGTCTCCATGCTTCATCGGACCATTCCAGGTCCTCATCAGGATTGGAGAGGTTTCTTATCGCCTGGCTCTACCACCTTAGTTGCACCAGGTGCACGACTTCTACCACGTATCCCAACTGAGGAGACACGTGCACGACTCGACGCATATCATTGACCATGGGCAGCTGGACGTTGATGATGGGGCGACATTTGCGGAGGTCCCAGTGGAGATTAGGATCGACAGGGGCGGGACCTACGTGGACAGTTGATTCCTCTAGTGTGCATCAGATGGAAGCACGAGAACCTCCAGGAGAGCACTTGGGAGCGTTAGGCTCAGATGCGTGCTAAGTACCCACTTTTGTTTTCTTAGTTTTTATGTATCTTTACGAGGACATAAATCCCTAAGGTGGGAGTTATTTAAAGACCCATAAAAGTCAAGGAAATTTTTTTCTTAATTTTCTTTGGAATATTAGAAGAACGTTGTTTTTGACGGTACCATATTCCGAGGCCCGGTGTGCCCGTAATGGTTTTCCGAAGTTTAGCTCGGGTACGTTCAGTGAACGAATGAGCGGGTTTTTTCTAACGTTTGAACTGGTGCTCGGAATCGAATTCTGAGTGCACCAATTGAATCGCAAAGCCGAAAATTTATTAGAAACACCTTTTCGGAGTTGCATTTTCTTGGGTGTGGTTTTTAATTTTTGGGGTTAATTTATGAAATAAAAAAAAGTGGTGCGACAATTTATATTATTTCACTTAAAGCGGCTTAACCTAAGTTAAGAGGATAAGGTGGGACCCACAATATCCTACCCAGATGGTAGGATATTTGTGAGGTGGGGCCCGCACGAGCCTCTCCATTTCTTTCTTTCTATTTAACGCACCTGCAACCCCCCTTTTAATGAAAGTCAAACCTTATGTTTTTTTGGTTATGAAACGACTCATTAAATTGGGCGGTTAAATCGTTACAATTAATTCATTGAATTAATTGTTCATTTCTTATCTTTTAAATTTCAAATTCTTATGTTGATAATAAAATAAGGGAATGACTTATTTTATTTTTTTGGTTGGGTTTGTGTTCTGTTAAGACTTGGGAGAAAAAGAGAGGATTCTTCGTTCTTCGACAAAGAACGCGAAGAACGCACCGCCGCCGATGAAGAACGCCGAACTCCGACGGAGGACGACGGTGAGAGACGCATTCCTTGGAGATCACCTAACGCAAACGACATTCCTTCCATGGCGATCCTCTTCCTCCACGATGATCCTCTTCTTCCGTGATGATCCTTTTGTTCCGCGACAGTTATTTCCGCGATGAACGCTTGTTCGATGACAACGTTGAGGTAGTGTTCTATTTTATTTTTTAGTTCATCAAAATATTCTCTCGCTTTCTCCTTTTCTTGGAACCGCCTATTATCATGATAACGGGAGGAGGTCGCACTGCACGAACACGGCCGAAACTCCTCCACTTTTTAGTTTTTTATATTGTTGCGGCGAGCAATGAAACGCAGTGCCGAAGCACTGTGCGGAATTTTGATAAGGAAAGGAAAGGAGAAGCACGACGCCGTCGCGCCGCGCCGTTGAAGACGAAACAGAGACGAGGCACTGTCGTGCCATGCCGGTGAACCACAAAGCAACACGGTCGGAGTGGGGTCGCGGCAGAGGGCCGCGGCGCCGTCACGCCGCGCCGGACGGACGATGGCCGCGGACGGTTCCTGGCCGCAGCGGAGCAGGGGATCCGGCGGCCGGTTCCGGTATGCCGGCATCAGAGCCAGGGGACTGGCCTTTCCGGTACCGTGGCGGCAGAAGACGGCCTACCAGAGTAGGCCGGGCGGACCGTGGAAGAACCGGGGGTTCAAAACCCACGGCCACGCCGGACGTGAGCAGCCCCATTAAGTGGTCGTTGTTGCTACACATGGGGGCAGTGCCCCCCGCATCCGAAACGGCTCGGCCGTTCGGCCGAGCCCCTGGCCAGCGCGCTGGGCCAGCTGCCCTAGCCGGGTCGTGCCAGCCGGGTCGAGCCACGCCCAAGCGGGCCGAACCCAGACCAGGTTCGGTTTGACCCGGTATCGGCCGACCCTGGGGGTATCGGGCTGGGTCGGACCGGGCCCAAACCCCCTAATACCGAACCTCTTTCGGTCTGTTTCCCATAACTTGAGCTACGGTATCCGATCGACGCACCGTCAGTTGCTATGCGGTCCTTGGATCGAGATGGTCGTTTTGGTATATTGCACTCAAGGTTTCAGAGAACATTGAATTCGGCTGGGTTAGTTCGTACACGAAACCAATCGGGCCCTCGGAGCGGAAACACTTATAACATGAGCTCCGGACATCCGATTGACGTGCCGTCGACTTTTATGGATTCCTCTAATTGAAACGGATCTTTTGGCTTACTCTTCCTGAGGTTTGGACGCAGGTGGAGTACGGTCGTGTTGGATTTGACTTAAAAATCAACTAGGCCCCGGGGACGAAAAAGCAAATAACTCTCAGACTGGGCGTCCAATTGACGTGTCATCTGAGACATTGAGTTCCTGTTGGAAATACGGAACTTTTGGATACATAAACTACGGACTATGTGTCAGTTGATGTATCAGCCCCTCGGCTCGTGGAGCGGACCCTCCAGAACGAGCTTTCTGTGTACGGAAACCCTTGAGCTTGTTGCGACTGCGACGACGATGACTGTACAGAGATCCTCAGTGGATTCGACGGCGACGACTACAGCACCCAGCGATCCTACGTGGATCAGTGCTACCGATCCTATGTGGGTCCGATCCTGTGTGGGTCAGTACTTAAAGGTCCTGTGTAGGCCAGCGCCTACAGATCCTGTGTGGGTCCGATCCTGTGTGGGTCTTTGCGGGGGTTAGTTAACTATCGATCTTGTGTGGGTCAGATCCTTTTTGGGTCATTGAAGGGGTTATTACCTATCGATCCTTTGTGGTTCCGACAGCTTATATGAATCAGTAGATATATCTGATCATATCTATCGTCATACGAAGAAGTATACCTCTGTGAACTGAATCTTGACTTGATATCCTGTGTGGATTTTGTTATGCTTTCCTGTGTGGATTGGGTTGTGATTTCCTATATGGAACGTGTTACGTTTTATTGTGTGGAATGAGTTGTACTTAGGATCAGAGCTGGAGCTAACTAGAATTGATGACTTAGGTACATGTATGGGAATATACCTAAGTTGTGTCAGATATTACTTCATGATTGGATCTTTCCTTTGTGGATTATCCTTTGTGGATTCTAGGAGACCTTCGGGGGTTTCGGGATCCCTACTGAGTATCTTATACTCACCCCTACATGGGCTATGCCCGCACTACATTGTGTTGGTTGTAGACGACGGACAGCGCTAATCGCGGTTGAGGCCTGAGGAGCAGGTCGGTACCCGGAGGTGGACCACTGGATGGGACATACTCAGAGCGGATGGCTGGGCCTAGGAGCTGTGGAGGCTATCTGTACCCACCCTTTAGGTGGGAATTCCAGTGGACGGCTCGAGGTTGTGGTTTACTTTTCAGTTGTTGTTTTCTCTTTCCAGTTGTACTGTATATATAGTTTGGGTTTGTATACTGGCCCACATACTTTTCCGGACTTACTTTTGTAAACAGTTTTTACTTAGTTTTTATTTCTACTACTTGTTTTCTCTGTGGTGTTTGATTACCTTACAAAGGCAATGCCTTCAATTTTTATCGGGAATTACATGTTGGTGCTAGTTGCCAGCCCCTAGCCTATGGAAGGCGGGCTTGGGGTAGTCACGACACGGGCCCAAAGGAAAGATCGTGACAATAAATATAATCCTTATAATAAAAAAAACCTAATTTATTTTGGATGTAGTTTTTGTTATAAAATAACAGAATAAAAATCCTCTGTGGGGTTGTAGAATTTAAATAAAACAAAAGAAATTAAGAGAAGAAGTTACCTTTAAATCGGGTATCACCCTTTGGATTGAACAAAATGTTTTAAATAAATTCTCTTCCTCCTAGATGAATCCTTTTAGGAGGAGTAGAGAGATGTAGGGAGAATAATTGGGCAGAGTATAAGTGATCCAAGCAGATTAAGAAGTGTTAATAATGGGTTACACGTGAAGGCTTTTTTAAAGGGGGGGGGCAGTCTCTTTATGAATGTTTAAATATTTAATTTTATGATATTATAATTTTCATTTTCTAAATGACCAAAAATTATTAATGTAAAATATATGATGACTAATGTCCGAAATAAAATCATCCAATAACAATTGAAAGATTTTGGATATTTTTTTAATCTTTGTAATATTATTTATTTAAATCATTCATTGATGAGGTAAACAATCCATCATTGTTGTGTCATAAATATTTTTATTTATATGATGTCTAAATGATATAAATAATATAATGATGAATGAAATATTTTAATTTTTAAAATTAATATTTATATTCTCATAGATAACTTATATAACGTCATGTTAAAATTGATTTACTAAAAGATATATGTTTAAGTAATTTTTTCTTTATTTTAAATTAATTAATATAAAGTTTCATTACCACTCCCAGGTGGCCTTATGGGGTCCTAAAATCATCCCAAGGATGACCATGGTCGGAAATGTATCAACCAATAGTATTAAGAAACATGTTATGGTAATTTAATATTATTATAATATTATTGTTTTACCCTTATTTACCATATTTACCTGTTTACCCAAGAAAATAAAATTTTTACTGATTTAAATATTCATAATGTCTAAAACTAAAAGTTACCTATTTACACAATTTGGACCTACTGATTCCAAATATGTAATACATTTTTTTCAAATTAATAAAATGGAATTTAGAGAAATTAATTTAAAATTAATTCCCGTGGTCAAAACCTAAACAATGTTTTTATGAAATAATAACTATCTACAGATTAACACTTATTTATGTCCAATATTAAATTGAAATTACATTTAATGACCATAATTGGATAAAATAGTAAAAACAGAATATAATTAAACATTAAAACTAATTAAATAGATAATATTACCTTATAAATAAATTATATTAACAGGTAGTTTGAAATTAAAATACATATTTTTTTACGATGGATTAAAAAATGAATTTTACTAGAAAAATACCAAATATTTACCGAAATTAAATTTTGATGTCCATATTTTAAAAAATAATTTTATTTTCTAAAATATAACCTATAAAATTGACAAAAACTATATTTAATGAGGGTTCTCCATAAAAATGCAGTGAATCGACCTTTAAATTAAAATTTGAGTATTAATGATTTAATTCGTATTCTATCATATTTTAAGCCTCTAAAATTTGATGGATAAAAGTAAAAACATTTATGAAACATATTTAATCATAATATTGTTAGTTTTGGTCATTTATGCCAATACAATATCTATGCATTAACTACCATTTAAAATAATAATATTATATTAATATATTTCAGTATAACTCAACGTTGTGTGAAATGTATGTTTTTAATTAAACTGGTTGTTGTGTATTAGGTATGACATTGAGAATAGAATCCCTTTTAAGGTAAAATTAATATTTATATGAAAAAAAATTATAAATCTAAAAAATTTATATTATTTATTTATCTGGGATGTTACAATAATGTTTTATAAATCCTTGGAACTATTAGAGGATATTCTGCTTTTATTGGATAAATTCTGGACTTTTTTAGTTCAATAAGGAAATCTAGTATATCCAGAAATTATAGAATAATGTATGGTTATGAATAGAATTTTTTCCAAGTTAGTGAGATTTCATATGAAATTGAACATATCATACAGCTTCTAAAGGATTTTGTATTCTTTTCCAATATTTGAATGACGACAGAAAATTATTATAAAATTTAAATGATTTTATATGTTATTAGACAAATCATAAGACATCATGCCATTTTTTATAACATCATAGAAATTTAATATGAATTTTCGACTCCTAATAAATAACAAGATTCACAAAATTTAAATAATGATTAAAATAAAAATTCTAGGAAATTCTTATGTGTTGAGTTTATCTACTTCTTATGATTTGAATTTTCATATTAAAGATTTTCTACTGTGCTATGTGTGATTTCAACACATGGAATATTATGGGTGTGTTATAGTATATAAAACATTAGTATATAAGATTTAATATACGAAATTAAAATTAAGTTATTATTTATGCTTTAACTGATTTTAGGGATCTAAGAAATATAAAATTGAATACAAGATATGAATTGTTTAAAAGATAATATTCATTCTAAGAGATAAAATTCAGTTAAAGAGGGATTTAAAAAAGGCTATTTAATGTAAATAATTCCAAAATTATTTATTTATTAATTATAATGAAAATATATTTAACAATTCTAGATCTGATATTCATGTAGAAATATTCAATATAAATTCTTAATCCATAATTTGAGACTATTTTGTGAAAGATCAAATGAAATCAAGATGAGTAGATCATGTAGTTCAGTTACATGTACAATAAAAATTAACATTTTTTTAAATAATTAATCTAATGTTGGATAAATACTTTTTTTATAATTTTAGGATTAAATAATTATAAAAAATCTTTATAAGATGAGTGTGAAGTAAATTTATATGTTATTAGACACATATAACACCAGAGTATTTACATGTTCTTTAGGAGTCTTCTCAAGTGGAGATAATATTTTCTATATTTATAAGTATTTTATAATAAAAAATATTATTATATTTTTTTAAATAGTTTTTTTAAAACAATACGAAGTCAAGAACATTGATGATGAAGGTGATGATATATAAATATGATTTTAAAAAATGTGAATAAATGTGAAGGGAATGTATATCCATTTTTTTTAATTCAGAAATGATAGTTTCACGTGGGATCATTTTGGGTAGAGCATTAATAAACTTTGGGAACAAAAAGTGTTTAATTTAATTTCAACTATTTTAATATGGAAAATAATATATATTTGAGACAATTTAATTTAGAAACATGTAAGAATAACGAAATTGAGAAAGTAAAGAAAACAAGGACGAGGTATGCACATCTATGTGGTGTATTGCGACTTTGTGGGATAACAGTTAAAGTAAATAACATCAAGATGATATATATGGAATCAATTGTATAAAATCACTACTGGAAGAATAAAATGGTTATGGGACTGTTCTGATGATATACTACCATTTGGATTTGAAATAAGAATAGAATGAGAAGAATAATGATGATATGAATCCAAAATTACTTTTTACAAGTCAAATTTATCATTAATTTAGTGTAAAAGTTTACTAATAAGAACTAATCTAAATGTAATTTATACATATAAATATATATAATATTCAGATATTATAAAATCTATTAAATATTGAGTATAATAAGCCATTAAACATGTTTAGAAGTACTGGGAACTCAGAATGATAACATAGGATATGGTGAAAATGGTCTTGTTATCGATCAATATCCATGTTTAGGATCAATTTGAGAAAAATGATATATTTTTGGATATAGTGTCTTATATATATAATATGGAAGATATAAATCAAGAGGATAATGTGTAGAAGGAATTAGTAGGATACTAAAATAATGAATCTACTTACAAAAGCCAATTCTTCTTGTATGGGTATAGTCAGCATTGTAATATGATGTAATCACATATATAATATGCTATACATAATTTTAGAATTGTATTTGTAAATCACAATTGTATTTGATAATTGGATTACTAGTATAATAATTTTTTTTCAATGAATATTAAAAATGATAAGTTGTAGAATTCACATCACGATGATGCAAATTATAAAAATATTATTCACTGATATCTTGTAAATATCATTGTAGCGGGTATTTTTCGCTCTTGTGATGTAATATAAATTTTTCCATATAGATATTATTGTAAAAACCCATATAAATACCAATTTGGTTATTATAAAATAATATATGTTATTTTTTAAAAAGATAGAAACACCTGATTCTCTAACTATATCATGTGTCTCCACTGATTCACAAGGACAAGTAAAATAAAATTGAAGAATACCGGGAATAATGATACATAAAATTGATGGATTTATTTTTTATAAATAACTGGATATATCAAGGATAACTTTAATGAGATCGTGATGATTACTATTCATAATGGAAATCAGTTTAATAAGGGAAAATTAATGTAACAAAAATGTAAAATTATTGGTTATGTATAAATTTTAGAATCTATATGGAAGAATAAGTCATATTACAAATACTCCAAATTGTACATGATTACAAGGTTGGAACCATTATAGATGGGATAAATTTTTTCATTCCGCAAATCTCAACATAAAATGCCACTTGAGGAGGTCAAATTTCATCAATGTTTTGTTACAAAATGATATCCCAATAAATCCTTAAATGAAGTGTAGGAGTAAAAAGGATGGTAAAAATTTGAATAATTGGTAAATTATTCTTTTAAACAATTTAAAATCATTAATTATTAATAATATAAAACAAAGAGACTTTTTTTATTTTATTTTCTAAATAAATAAATACATTCAAAAATTAATTATAAATGGTAATTATTATATAATATTCTATTATCCAAATTTTTGAATAACAGATTCTAATAATAAAGAAATAAATTTATTTGACTAATGAAATAAAATTCAATAATATTAAGGGATTTTTTAAATTAAACATGGAATTTTTATTTAAAATTTTTATTATATTTTAGATATAACTGTATAATTTTTTTAGATATCTCATTAAATTATATTAAAAAAATTGATCTAAAACATTGTTTGTAAATCATCATGAAAAAATAATTTGAGTTGTTTTGATATTCTGTAGGGTTTTATGGATAGTTTTTTGTCTATGTTAGTCCCTTGGGGTTTTTACTACTATCTTTACTTATATAGTCTTAGATTAGAATAAGTTTTTCCAAATTTCATCATGTGAATTGATATAACCCTCTATCAATTTTAATTGCTGTTTATCAATAATAGTGAATGAAAATTCAAAGAAATAAATATGACATGCATTTTCTATATGAGTATTGATAACAAATTTATTGGGGTGCATTATTTAATCCATAATATATTGAATAACATTCGTTTTCAATAATAATACATTAAACAATAATGAGGTTAATATGTGTTTAAAAAATGATAGTTGGAAGGTGTTTTGAGTACCAATGAAAATTTATTATATGATGACATATGTACCCATGCTAGGATATATACATATATAGAGTTGAATATATTATAGAAAACATTTCCACTATTAGTTTCCTCATGTTTAATTATCTTTTTTATGATTAGGGTTGAAGTAAAATAAGTGTTTTTGGGACACTATTTTTATTACAAAAAATAGAAATATATTATGAAATATATTTTGACCTAGGCATAGAGTCAACCCCCAATTATCAGTACTAGGAATCATAGAGTTAAATTCTTTTAACGAATAGAAAACATTTTATATCAACCACAAATAGTTTTGAAAAAATCACTGTGTATATCTTGAATGAATTCTATAATCAAAATTCTAAAATCATATATGAATTTGGAGAGTGGGGTTTTACCTTAGGTGTGACAAAAGATGGTCGGAGCATGATTTTCAGATGAAGAAAATGTTGGTGGGTATGTTATGTGAATGATTGAATTAAATTATTTAATTAATTGTTTAGTACAAATGAGATAATATCCTCTACAAATATGTTGTTATGAAAAAATATTCGGGGTTTGAAACATTACCTTGGTATCATTGAGAAGAGGATTCCACCATTTTTCATTGGCGGATTGAGATCTGATGATAATTGGAAACTAGATCAAGTTCATTTGATAGAATGAAAATGCCATGAATGTTCCCTACTGCAGTTGAACACATTATTAATTATAAAATTTTCCTATATAAAGGTATTGAATATATTTCATATGTTTTAAAAAAACATTTCATGAAGGAATCTCTAATCATGAATATATATTGATTTATTGTAAATTTTAATCCTTCATATGATCCCCAATAATGAATAATATTATTATCAAATTTATTATCCAATATTATTATAGGTTTCTTACCCTGACTTCTCCATGTGTAATTTTATTCTAATAATCCATTCCCAATAATTATTATCTCATATATTGTGTTTCTCTTCACCAATTGTTTTTCATGTTCATCAGGTTATTCTATGGGGTCATGATTCATCTTTATTTCGTGTGTACAGGCATGATCGAACCCTTGGATTCATATTAGATTTATGTGTGATTAATGTATTTTAAATTTAACGATTTATTTGAAAAAAAATTGGGTATAGGTGATGAATCTCATACTTCTAGGTCCATAGTGGGTTCGACCATGAGTTGGTGTTTTGAGTTTTGTACCCTTCTATGTATTTGACTGGAAATTTTTGAAATAGAGTTACACTGTCTCATTTTCGGATTTCATTTCATGAATCCTTGTATTGGTGTAGTAGATGATTTATTTATTCAGATGGAATCTGACAATATTATAGCAGACATGGAATATTGAGACATTGTTTGGATAAATCATTGGTACATGAATTTTGTATAATTTAATTTCTTACTATACTTATTAAATCATCTCCCCATATATATTTCACATATAATTGTGGTATGTATTGAATAAATTTTCATGATTCCTCCTCAAATATAACTACCTAGGTTATTGATTCCGGACTGTGGTGATTATCTGATAAGGGATGTGGCAACATTTTCTGTCCATAATGAAATATATTTCCTCCACGTGGGAAGATATAAGTACCCCCATCTTTCAAAAAGCTTACAATTCTTGGATATAAGGTTGAGTATTCATGTAGTCTTAGAGTAAACCATGAGTTCTAGAAGTATAGGTTATTGAGGTTCCATGGTGATCCATCTCCCCAGGGAGTGGAGTGTTTCCTTGAGATAGTGATCTAAGTATTTTTTAATTTTTTATACCATAAATGATCAAATGCTTTTTCTAGAATCCATACATCATCATAGACCACTAGGTTGATAGTAGTCTTGAATCAATATTGAATATGATGAGCCAAAAATCACATGCTCTATCATTCAACATTTCAATCATGAAGAGTATTACCCCTCATTCCTGTATTTAGATCAGATTTATGAGCTGTTAATGTGGTCAAATAAATGCATAATAGTTGATTAGTATACTATGATGTTAACTAAACATAAATTTTACTCCCTTAACATTGTTATGGATGGTCACTTTGAAGCATGGAAGTTCCATCATGGTCGCCACAGATCCATCTATGATAGTGTGGTACCCCTTTGCATTCCCAGTTTGTTGTAGATTATGATTGGAAACTAGTGGTTGAGAGAATTATATCAAAGTGACAACATGTAGTTGGAGAATGAATTACGTTTCATAGTGATGATTCTTGGTCACTAGCTACCTTTTTTCAGCTAGTAGGGTCTTGCTGTTGGAGATCCCATTATGTATAAACTAAGGCACATGATTATTTGGAAAATGGACTTATAAGAGTACCAAAGAATCCCGAATTTGGGAAATGATGTGAGTGTAATGGAAGATATCACTTGGAAAATTAATCTTTGTCCTAGTGTTATTAAGAGGATATATATATATATATAGTGGATGTATTGACACGGTAGAGCCAAATCTATGACCATGGATATTCTAGCAGTGGAAAAGGATACCCCTAGGTGTGGACCTAGAAGAGGTGTAGGTGGGGGTCTCAGAGGAGGATCTGATAGTCCTGCATGATGTTATGAGATCCGTCCACCACCAACACTATGAGGATCATCCCAGGCTTAGAGAGCCTTCGGTTAAGGCCATTTGTTGCTACTTTCTATAGAGGAGTATGATCTGGCAGCTCACAGGATGATTAAAGATAAGATCTCTATTTATTATTCTAATTCATAAATACTAGTACAAATATGTGTGTATAATTCCTTCATCACCTTAATCTTATTGAGAGAGATGTGCCTCCCAGTTAAGACTTCAGCCTAGTAGATTTTTGTTGAGGTTACTACACGAAATACTTCTTTGATATCATTTATCTAACATCACTGAGACCTATCACATTGTGGAGTGAGTTTATCATGGGACCTCTTGGTCATCATAGTTACACTGTATGCAGTTTCCGTCGGTATTTACATGTTTTCCATGGTCAACTCAAAAATATATTTTTCCATAGATGACTTAGATTTCGTCAAATGATTTGATGGGATACTATTTTGTGGTAGAGAGAGAGAGAGAGATCACGGTTGATTAAGAGGATTATATGGGAAGGAATATACAACCCATCACCCAATAGTATGTGATTTTATCCATTTGTGTATTGGTAACCCAACGAATCAATATTCCTTCATTCATGGAGAATTATATGGTTATCTTTTATGAGGATGTTTCATAACTACCTTGGAGGTGGGACATGTATTTTTTTAACGCGTTGAACCAAGTTACCACTATAATATCACTTTCGAAATATTGGATAGCCCCTAATGGAAATTGAGAGTAGAGGTACCAATTGGATGACCTTGATGAAAATGGCTTCATCAGACCCCACATCTCCCCATGGGCATCTATGGTTATACTAAGGAAAATGGTGGATGATGTATTTTGATATTTATTTAATTATTGTAACCTAAAAAAGAATAATGATAAATAATATTTATTCCATTTATATGATATAATACATATTGGATTATTTTCATGACATAATATGGTTCCCGATGATCTACCTCGCATTCGGATACCAGCATTTTAGAGTTCACAACATTGATATTTTGAAGCTATCATTCCGATGTTTATATGGACAAAATGTGTTCCCGGTGATCATTTTGCGTGATGAATACCCATGTTGAATTTATGTGTTTCATAATCCAAATATTTTACAATTAATTGGAAATATTCATAGATATATACATTGAATACATACTAAGGTACTCTATATCGATGTAGGATCTTGAAGAAAACTTGAGGTTGGTTCTAGGATTGCTTTATGAACACCATCTTTTTTTGTAGGATATCGAAGTTGTAATTATGGACCCCCAAGGGTCACATTCAAAGGTATAATATTTTTTTGATAATTGATTATACATGGACCTAGTAAATATCACTTCCAAACTTTATTTGGTTCCACCCAAGAATGTTTTTGATGTACTGAGTTTTCATGGAATAGTGAGGTACTACATGAGGTTCCTATAAAGATTTTATAGGATTATACAACATTTGATGAACCAAATAGAGAAAGGGTAGACATTTACCTATAATAATTAGTTCAAGATAACTATTGAGGATTTTATGTTGTGTTTGAAAAGTAATTATATTCTAAGACTAATGTAGGAGGAGGGAGTGGTGTATGTTGTGTTTTGTAATTCCTCTAGAGCTACACTCAGCTATGGGATTATACATTAGAAGGAATTGATCACATATATATATAGAAATATTTGATACCCCATTAGCATAATTATTTGACTTGCATCCTATATTTGGTATAATTAATCTTTACTTTGCTGACGAAGAGACACTACCTCATGGGAGAGTTCCTTGTTGGGTAAACATACCATCAAAGTCTCAAGTACATCTAAATGAATAGGGATATAAACCTATGGCATGGGATCTGGTTTTAGTTCTTTTAGAAAATGGCATTATGATATTCTTTACTCCATGAAAGGGGAATGTGGTGGTAGATTCCCTATTTGGGAAGTCCCATTCTCACATAGTAGAGGAGGCCTTTGATTAAAAGGATTTCTTTTAGATAATCCTACAAGAGGAGGAGTGGGAAAATTTCATTATTTTATGGGTTTGACACCGCCAATTTTATAGCCAATGAGGGAGGCTCACTTCAGATTCATCAATGATATGGTTCAATGTCAAAAAATATCTTTAAGTGGTTCCCATGAATGATTAATTAAATGAGGGAATAACGTCATCATATTTTAGGTTTAGATGGTGGTTCCATTAATGACACCAGAAGAGGTGATGAGGGAGTTTCGCACCTCTCCCTTGGACAAACATCTAAATTTAGGGAATACAAACAAAAAAATATGTTTATACTATTTTTTCTATCATAATCCTTATATTTTTTAATTTTAAACTTTTTTTCTGAAATATATATAGGTTATGTATGATAACTAGGTCCCAATGGGTTTTCTATAGCTTCTTGAGATCTAAAGAAAAAATTTCAGGGAATATCCAATTGACATTGTGATAGGTATTATACAGACAGTGAGACTCCATGATTCTATTTTTGTGATAATCGATATACTAATGATGTCATGTCACTTTCATACTATCATAGAGTAGAGTTTAGTTCATATTTTTTAGTATTTCTACATGTGATAGATTATAGGAGTCCATGGGGTTCCCTCACCTATTTTATCTAACCATGGTGCACAGTTCATGTCGTGGTTGTGGAGAGACCATTAGGAGGAATTCATGGCCTTATGAGGATGATTCCATCTCTCCCACACCATATGGATGGGTTGATCAACTAAAGTATCCATTTGAAAGTGTATTACATGTTTTCATTCATTGTAGATTTTTGTTAATGATGGTAGAATCACATTTCTATGGTAGAGTCATGTTATAAAAAATAGTAGTCACTATTATATCAATATGGAACCTTTTTCGACCCTACATTGGAGACCATATTGTTAACATTTATGTATTACTGATAATTGAGAGGCATATTTTGTTCTGTAAGAAATGGTACTGGTGATGATGGAGATTGTACAAGTTATTCATGAGAAGATGAGGACATCCTAGAGGTGAGATAAATCATATATTAATCAACAATATATGTACTTTAGGTTTGAGTAGGGAGACCACATTTTCTTGAGAGTATCCCCATGGTGAAGATTTTGGAGACTTGGCTCAGGGTAATAAATCCCTGATGTTCATCTATCCATTTAAGATCTTCCAGATGGTTAGATAGTTTTCTAACCATGTTGAGATACCAACATAGTTAGATAAATTCCATAACATATTACATTCACCCAATCTTAAGGGATAAGTACATGATTCTATGAACATTATTGACTAGAGAGACCTGACCATTAGAGATGGATCCATTTTGATGTATCACATGATAGATATTGAGTATTAGTAGGTTTGGAACTTCTGTGAACAAACCATTCCCTCAGCTCGTGTCCAGTGGCATCATGTGAGTTGGAAGGAAACCTCATATTCATGGGGGAGCTAGATGCATGATTTCTATGAAATTTTTTTTTACACAATTAATTTTATAAAAATATAGCATATATTGTATGTTATATTCACATTGTTTTTTATAAAAATTAAAATTTTTCCTGAATGGATTCTAGAAGTAAAGATATATGTTGATTGTTCTATCTATAGTGTGGTGTTAATCCTAAGAGTGACCTTGAGTTTTTTAGCATGTGACGTTCGTATGAATCAACCACTTGGTGGTAGGTAAAGCAAATTAAGTAATTAAATTGTCACTCCTCACTCTAATTACCCGAAGGCCCTATTCTTTTGTTATTTTAATAAATCCCCCTTTTAAAGGAAGAAAGTAAAAACCAAATAGGCTTCATGACAGAAATCATTACTTGACCTGAAGATCATAGGAAATAATAGCCAGACTAACAACTTGAACCACCCCTCCCCAACATTTGAATCATGATTAGTCTCTCCATCGATGACAGACTACAAAACTAGTAGGTGTCATGTTTCCTATCACATGCTTAATCCAATAAATGTCATCATACCCTCTCAAATATCCAAATATGTAAATCCAACACAAGTGAACCTCTTTCTCTAAAACTTCCTAAGGGTATGTTCCTTATGCTCGAGTCTTGCTCAATCTTCTTACCATGAGTCCGGAAAGAATTCCAGACAATGTAAAATCTTCATTGGGGAAAAAGAAACACCATTCTAGAGTCAAAATCCATGAATCACTGCCACATTTAGAAGGCACCTCCTCCACTATAATCTCATGAAACTGAAAATTAAGATGAGTCTAGGAGCAGGATGTCATGTCTTCATCACCTTGGATAGGAAGACCGAACAACACATTGATGATGTGTCACTCATAGTAATTAATTAAATAAATTATTTTTTATTTAATTTAATACCCAATACCTAATTTAATATATTTTTATGTCATTATATATAATATATTGGTTTATCTATATAATTCTCACATCATTTAGAGGATTATTACTCATTTTTTTATTAGTATATTGAGATCTTATGATAACTTACAGTCATAACATCCGTGTCTAAAAAATATAAACCATAGTAGATCATTCAATTTATGGTTATATTTTTTATAAATATAATATACAATCTCAATATAGTTAATGAGTATAGTTGTTTCATAATATTTTTAAATAGTCAAGAAAGAATCATTAATCTTTTTTGGTTTCTGGACAATTTCCAACCTTAGAAGAGACCAATTGATGAGAACATTTATTATTCAACTAATTAAATGTTATAATATTGTTATTATAAAAATATATTACAATATTTCAATAATTTGATGAGAAAACATATCCAATTTTAATTATAACACTTCTATGGTTATTTAATCCCACTGTTTTTTGTGTTCCACATTTCTTTCTAGCTAGGACACAGTTATAAATTCCAATGAAAGTTAGAGCATGATCGAGCCACTATATTCCGTAAAGATTCATATGAAATGAACATATTGTCATATTATGTATTTTTTAAGATAGATTTTAGTATGTGGGAAATGAATTTCATGGATATAATATTTGAGATCGAGTGGAAACAATAAAAAGTGAATGGGTTCATTTGGGCTTTATTTGGAGGATCATAATTCTGATTTCCAAAAACTGATTGTCTAAATCATATACCCAAATAGCTTTCCATCAATGTTGAGCAGTCAATCAGGTATTTTCATTACATAATACTAATAACGAAAACACATGATGATTTCACTAAGAATATGAATGTCCCAACAACCCATATTATTGTGTGAATAACACACTATGTGTATTACCATAGCTACGATGGCTAGGGTTATCATGAGAGTTAATTACAATACATCATGTAGGAAACCCACACACCATATGACTCATTTATGGAGGCTCAGAGTGTACTATTGGAGGAAATAGACATATTCATGTCCAGGAACATGATGAGTTCCTACACATGTCCACTATGAACAAGCATGGCAATGAGAGAACAGGTGGTTCCTCTGTGGCTGATACATGTCATGTAGTATAGTAAAATTCTATTTAGTAATACATATAATGTGATCTATGTTCATTTATAGACACATCTAATTAGAGGAGTGTAGAAAAAAAACTTTTGGGATGACTTTTACACCATATAGTTAATTATAAAATGTCTTTCTCTCATATCATCATTATTGTAATAATTTTAATTTGGAAAATAAGTAGCTTATCCTTTTTTACCTATAGAATAAAATGGTGGAATTTGTACTAAATTTTTAAATGTGATGACATATCCTAATAGTGTGAAACATCATTATGAATAACTAGATGATGACAGTACTCATGCATAATCACCAAAGAGAGACCAAAGTGGTACCCATGATGGACTATGGTGTGGGTCATCAACCTACTTAGTGGTACCCCCATTATATAATAGGTCATTGGTCCTCAACCCACTACATGTAATCCTCTAAATAACTAGTACTTGTGTTCTCTATCTATCTATTGAGAGGAAACCTTGAAAAAATGGGGTTTTTGTCTTCTAAATACTAACATGTACATCCTAGAAACTAGAGTGTTGGTCATTTATCTTTACATTTAGTGGTATCCCCTAATGAACATGTCTATGAGTCATGCTACTAATATGGGGTACCCAATGATGGAATAAGGAGTTAGTCCACTATTTATCGATTTTTACTCTGTAATTGTGTGACACATTGGAAAACTGTGGGTTCTCAATAAGGTTACTTTGTCTAAAAGACATGCGAGATGTTAGTAATCATTGATGGTTATTTCAAACAAAAATTAAATACATTCCTAGAGATGTATATGATATGGAAATTTCATTTCATTCTCTCTTTACTTTAATTTATTATAATATAACTATATATATTATTTGGATTGATTTCCCCTTTCATTAGGGTAATATGAGTACTTCTATCATGTCTTTTATTGGTCCACACTATGTTTTTAATGAGGTCCTATAGAGAATCTATATACTCAACCTTGCATATGATCTTCCCACACTCGTCTTGTGTTATACTAATTATGGGATAATGAGAGTTGATTTCAGTGGATCGTAGGAATACGTGTGTGCATTTGACTATATGTGGTGGTCAGGTCTTGGATATATGGAGTTAGGATTTCTCAGAATTTATATTCCAAATATTATTTGTTTGTGAAATCTTCTCTGATTGGGTGTGTATTTTTCCCATCAAAATTCTTATTTCACTGTTGTAGACTTTTCAATTTCTCTAGTGTTCATTACATGAATGGTTTTTTCTCTAGGTTTTTTTTGTTAATTCTCATTCTAAAAATTTATAAATAGATGGTTGGGATAATGAATATAGTTACTTTTTGGAATAATCCCATAATTATAGTTATGCCTTTTAACACTATTCTACTACCCATGGCCTATGGTGTCGAGCTTGGGGTAGTTGAAACTCAATCTTCTATAGGCTTGGAAAAAATTGATGGCTTGGGTCGTGATAGTGTGGTTCGATTGTTTATATGGAAAAATATTTTTATAATGACAAAAAAATCTATTATATTTACACTTATAATTAAATTGGCATAAAAACTAGTATATATGAGTTGATAAAAAATTTTATAATGTCTAATGGAATAGTTGATTATTGAAAATACTTGTAAATATTATGATGATAAATCTAATTATAGAATCAAGGAATTAAATATATTTTGATTATACAAGTTATATGAAAAATATTTTTATTGACTCAATGTGTCAATATCACAGGATGAGATTAGTTCAATATATTTGACTGCTCGCATAATATTATATCTCTATGAATTATTTGTGAGAAATGTTCTATAAAAATTTTCAGTTTTATATTTCCCAATAATTGATATATTTCTCAAACTTATTATTCTAGGTTATATATTTTAGGTAAAATTACATTTATATAGTTATTTGAAATATATATCCACTCAAAGTTTTCAAATTTTAAACAATTACTGTTATAAATTATATAAATAATTTCTAATAAATAAATTAATAAGGAATCTTCAGTTCAGGGGTATATGTAATTAATAAGGATGGTACACTTTTCTCATCAATGAATTTATAAATCTCTGTATTTCTTATTTGAATAATAATATTAATTATATAAATTTAATATTTGAGAAAGTTATTTATATAAGTATTATCATTTATATTGTTTTTTATTCTATAATTATGATATTTGGAATATCAACTCTCTGAAATATTAATATTATATCCCAATAAATGCATAAAGATAATCAATGGTACTGAGATTTGGAAAATACATACTAAAAACAAATGATATTTAAAATATAGTTGGATGATATATAAAGGTTTCCAAATTTTGAAGGAAAATGTGAATGCTTCAGTCTTCCTTGATTGTACTAATCACATGTGGAAGGAAATATTATTAAGGGTATCTAAATTTTAATGTCATAGTATAATATTTGTTAGTTCTTTAAAAAACATTTATTTTAATGATGAATGTATAATGATGTTGATATATATATTTTTATACAAAATTACAATGATTTTATAATAAATATATGATTATAATAATATTTTATTAATATTAAATAAAAGATATGAGTTTTTAATGATCTATTAATTAGAACAACACAATGAAATGTTATCTTTAGATATAACCATTATAAAATATTAATCTCGAATATGATATGTAGTCACGCTTTGAGGAGATAGAAACACTATGTAACTTGATGAAAAAAATGATGTAGGGGAGATGTTTATTATGATGTATCATCATTAAATTTTTGAACAATGATACAATGTGATAAAAAACTACCTCAGATCATGATAAATGATACCACAACACAACCATTCAAAAAGCATATAGAATCCATTTTCACAAGAAGTTCAATTAATCCTTGATAGTGTCACTAAATTCATTCATATATATACGAATTTTAAATTATTGAAGTTATTATCTAATGGTATATTCAAAAATATTTTTAATGTCATGTGGATATTAAATTCTAAGTAAAAAAGTTATATTTTTTACCAGTTTAAACGAGTTTGAACTGTAAAAAATATTCATTGTTGACTCACTATGGTTAATGGGTTTTGATACTCCCAAATATGAAATATATTATATATTTATGTTTTTATACATAAAAGAGTATAAAATTATAAGAATGTGGAATTATAGAGAAAGAACATACCTTATAATAACATATGTTATTCTTTGTTTTGACCAAATCCAAGGATCCAATGCATCTAAGAAAGATATTTTTATTATGAATTAAATAAATATAACAAAAGTGATGAGGGAAAAAAATTGTGATTATTATACATATTATATGTATTAAATTATGTTTAGTTATAAATATATTGAGAAATATATCATTCTTATGAGTTGAAGATATGTAAGAACAAGATAATTGATGAAATTAAATGACACATTTTTAGAAAATTTAGGGATTAAAATAGAATTGGCCACTCCCTAAAATGATATCACTATTTCATAAGGAATGAAACATTTTTACCCTATATAATATAGATACATGAACCCTTATAATTTACTAAAAACAAGACATTTCATTTATTTCTCATCATTTTACATAGATGTCATTAGAAAAAAAAAATTTTATGGGATTCCTAGTACTCTCAATATACTGAAAATAAATGATCGGTGATTTGATATTAAAAGGATTGTATTAAGTGTACAAATTTGTGGTAATTCCATTTAATGGGTATCATTATCATAGTAATATATATATATTTATGTTCAATAAGAAACACTATACATTAATGATGTAGTCATCCATCTTGGGGTAGAATATCATTGAAAAAAATTAGGTACTCCTTATTGTGTTTTCTTTGATTTCATGTTGAAAACAAGTATATTGAATATGAGTATGAAAAAATAGATAGATATACATTCATAGAACAATTTAAGATGTAAGAGAGTGAAAAATATTAATTAGTAAAAATCCCCACAATAATTTATCTACCACCTAGTGTGGTTTCACAAATCATGGAAAAACAATAGTGATAAAATAAAAATTAATATTCATATTCTCATCTTCAATTTCCATTGTATGTTTACATATATCAATAAAATATTGAATCAGTATTGACCTTTTGAGAATTTATATTCCTCTTAAATTATTTACCATATACTAATTTATATAACAAAAAAATCTAATCCATGATTTCATTTATCCTATTATATTAAAACATCACAATGATATAGTTTAATCCCATAGTAAGTCCTGTAAATTAATTTGATTTAAATAAAAATTTAGAATTATTTTAAAATATTTTTTATTAGTGTAATAATAGTAGAACCACCCATTATTGTTTTAGGATAACCATGAGGATATTCTTATCATATTTGTCTTATATATTAAAATAATTAATATACATAAAATATGAATCATTCCTATTAATAATTAGAAAAATTATTATTGTGAACATTTAATTTCATATCCCATAATAAATGCTTTCATAATTATTCTGGAAAAACAATTTATTATGAAAATAAGTTTCTCTATCAACTATTTAGTGTGAACTAGAATATATACATGGAATCAAAAAATTATTCAATAGATTCCATGATTTTTATGTAGTAAATTAAATGGGAAAAATGAAAATAATAAATTTTTTATAAATAATTCAAATAATAAAATGGAAAGATAAATGTATAAGTTAATGTAATGTATCATTGATGAAATTTTAAAATACAAAAAAGTAAAATATTAAATTTATCGAAAAATAATTTTAATTAATGTTTTTATATAAATAAAATATTAATAACAGTATTATTTAATTTTAAAGTAAAATTAAAAAAAATTCTTTTTGAATAAAAAAATTAATTTCCTTCAATTTTATTAACATTAAAAAACCAACTTAAAAAAATTACTATTTAAGTGAAAAAAATATTAAACTATTCTGAATAAGAAATTATACCATCATATTGTATTTACTATCAAATAATAACAAATATATAACAAAATATAATTAAAATTTCTTATAAATCTTTTTTATATATAATATATTTTGAAATTAATTAAACATTCACTATATCTTAAAAAGTGACACATGATATCCATTACTATTCGATATAAGAATTATATATTCAATGGAAGAGAAAATTTTATTATTTATAGGATACCCAATGAAATTATATAAATTTCAAACAAAAAAAATATCTACAAACACGATTATTTTATTTTTTGTACACTAATATAATTAGAAATATATAATATACATGAAACCGATAATATAATAATAAAATTGGATGAGAACATAAAATGAACACTATAGCATGGTGTTTATTTTTTCTTGGATTGTAGTTCTTAGGGAAAATCAGTTCTATGAGAATAATGATACATATAAAAAATAGTATAAGCTAAAAAATTATCGTGATTATGTTGAAAGGTAAAAACAATATAATTATGTTTTTAGATAATTAATTTTTTATGATTTTTAGGAAATAGTGTTTTCATATATCATTTCATAAAATTTATTCATTATAAATATTGTGTAATTCACCATTATTAATATAAATATTTTATAAGCTTCCCATTAAAAGAAATGCATTTTAGTAATGGTAATACAATGGTTAAAAGTATATAACACAGATGTAATATAAACTCTTATGGTATAATAATCTATAAAGTAGTATAACTTCTAGAAGAAAAATATTATTTTGGGTTAACATATGGTAGTATTTGGTAAAATGCATCAATATTTTAAATAATAATATAATAACTAGGTATTGAGAAAAACATTTTCTTAGATTAAAACTGCATAATATTTATAATAATACAGAATTATGATATATATGAATTCCCCAATAAGAAACGATGGTTTTGATTCATTAACATTGTATTATTTACCTATTTGTGTTACATATGGTATTGTGGTCAAATAAACAATGATGTATATTTCAAAAAACTATTATAGACCCCTTATTGATATCTTAAATTATTTCATAAAAATTTAAAAACATTCCCACAATACAAATATCATTAATTCTCTCATTTAAAATCGTAAAAAATTCATTATTCATTGTATGTGTTCTCTATATATGTCTCCCTTCGGGGTATCTAACTCTTTTATATGATTTTAATGAGATTAATATAAAAATTATTAGTGCGATATTTAATTATTCTTGTATATCAATTATAAAATAGACCATTATATTCTATAATTATTAAAATCACCATCTTTATCTTATTTAATTATTTTTATTGTCTTTTTTTATATAGTAATATATATAATATTTTCAGAAATACAATAAAAATTCCTCATTTATGATCAATTTCTTTTGTTTATGTCATTATAGTATCATGTATATAAAATTTCAAATAAGGAAACACATTAATGATAAAAGGTATAGGATATTTTTTGTCATGCCTATAACTAGACCATCACGATTTCTCTATTTAGGTTTAATGAAGTTGATTGTAGATTAAAAAAGTAATTTTTATAAAGGATTAGTTTTGAATATATTTTTCCCCTAAATATAAAAATATATATTTGTTTCATAAATTTATTGGTATATTTTTTAGTTTATTTATTCCTTCGTATTTATTTTTTTTAAACCTTATGAAATCACACCAAATCTAGTGTAACGATCTTCTAAAAAAATTCATTATAAATCATGTAATTTTATTTTTAAATATGGATTTTTATTCATATATCAACACAATTTATTAACATAAATAATATATAACCAGTGAAATGATAAAGTTAAATTAATTGAGGTTATCAGTTTATAAAATTCATTATTATCAATGTTAATTATTTATAATTTCATTTCATATTCATTTATCACCCATATTTTATTATTTAAATTATATATATTATATTCTAAATAATACCTTCATTTCTAATTGGTCAAATATTATATATGATTTTTGATTTTTTATATTTGTGCACGTATATTAGACCATGTTTCCACTGATTGATTAATTTATCCACTTTAAAAAAACAGTAATAGACTACAGTAATAATACTATTATTCCATGTCATCAATGTTCAGTCCTTTAAATTATAGATACATTTTAAATAATAATCAATGAAAATATTATTCCCATGATATCATATGTCTTCTATATTGATTGAATATACATTAAATGCCATATCAATTAACCTCTCTATATCACCACCAATGATATTATCGATTTTTAATATTTAAAGATTGAGGTGTTTTTTATTAAACGTGATGTCATGGCATCATTGATTATGATTGTAACCTAGATTCAATTATTTATTTCACTATTGGTAATATGAGTTTGTATAATTGTAGAAATAATATTTGTGGTGATTCATTTTTTGAAATATTGATTTATTTGAGCTCATAATGTCTTGTCCTATGATTTTTATAATTCTATTACAATAAAATTAATCTTTTATTTTGAGATCCATAATATTAGATAAAATGGAACTATTATATATGATGAACCAATTAATTTTTATTTGAGATATGGATTATGAATATTCTCAAATTCATTTAAAAATATAAATACTTATCTCTCAAATCTAAACACATTCATATCATTTTCAAATGATTAATATAACCCCAATATATTATTTTCATTAAGAAAAAACATAATTACTTCATATATATATATATACACACTTCATTCCCTATAAATTTTATATCTTGTTATATACCATATTATATTGTGTATCAATTCAATATATTTCATATCCATCAATAAATCACCTATCATAGTATATTTTGATATATGTTTCATTTTCTAATTACAAAATATGTTTAATAGTTAATTTTTAATCATTAATAAAATAATAAATCCATCAATAGTAGTTGAAATCAGATACAATTATAACTAAACAATGGTGTGTAAAAGTTTACCCTTATGATGATACAATTAATCTAGTGCTTAATTTTTTTCTACTTATATCACCCAATTGTGATGAAATGCATATTTTTATTTTCTCATTCATTTATCATATAAAAACTATTCATTACATGTCATCAGTTATTTAAGGACTGAAACTCATGATATTATAGAACAATATGTTATTCCTTATATCCAAAATTGAGTTTAAATACAAATTTTCAGATAAGATTTTAAAATGAAATTCCAATTGATCAATCACATTCATAGACATTGAACTCATTTTAAATCATTAACATTTCTATATTTCACATAGATATCCATTGATTTGGAAAACCTGATGACTATGAATATTATTTGTGATCTTATATCACATATTCTCTAAATAGCTAATGAGGAAAAATAAAATAAATGAAGAGTATGATAAATACTATATCCTTGTGGATTTTAAGAATTCCAAAATGTGATTCCACATTGATTTTTAAATTTTGTGGAGATCTATAAGAACCAAAAACATATGAATATGTCATTCCCTCAGACTTATGAATATATCATTAATTTATTATATATATATATATATCAAGAAATACATTAACATTTATATGTAATTGAAAAATATAATATGTTTTAGTAACTACCACACCTTCTCATGCTCAAATATGTCTTATTAAAAATATTATCCCCTATTATAATATATTGAGAAATTTATTTGTAAACATATACTGTGTTACTTAACAAAATGATTTTAATTGATTGGTCTAGAAGAATAAGTTTTCATCCCTTTCTCTATAAAAATTATTTACTATGTATTTATTCCATTGAATAATATATGTTCCAATAAATGTTATTATTATTCATACTCAGACAACATTGGATTATATACCTTATAAGTTAATGTTTCACTTTTGATCACACATATTCAAAAAAATCCTCATCTTTTACTATTACAATCTGTAATACCTTTAGGTTTTAATTCAATTAAATATATTTTTTTATTTTTCCTAATATAATTTATTTTACGTATTTTCAGATGAATCTAGTAGTAAATTATATTTTATTGTTAAATTATATTTTTATCATAACCCTTTGAATTAATCCTTTATCATTGAAGAATATTCTCTATGATTCATAAAAATATTCATCTATATAAGGATTATTCAACATGAACAACTTGTATCTTTTATTTCATGCATAATTCAATTAATATATTATATAGATTATAACATTTATCATTGAGTATGTTTGAATTTAATTCTCTCCATAAATGAATTGTATTGATATTTATCTTGACTAAATTTATTATCTATATAATATTCTTTCCCATATTCCTATTCTATATAATATTATTTTATCAGGAATAAATTTTTAAAATTATATAATAGTTTATTTCAATAATTTCAACCATTAATGACATGTTATTGTTTATTAAAAAAATATAAATTATACACTGAAATTCTATTTGTATTCTCAATGATGATCTAATCATGTTTTTTAGGTTATAATAGATCACATCCTATCAATCATAAAATTTCTTGGATATCCTTAAAAAAAACACTATATATATCATTTTTTAATTCCCCCTATTAAAAAAATTAAATCCTTAAAACTAAATATACAAAACCCACTAATTTCACACTAATATAAAACAATTTAATTAACATTTGTTAAACCAAATCTATTCACATAACAATTTTTCCATCAAATTCCCGAAACACCCTAAAATGTGTTGAATTTGGATGTTCAACTTATTTTCAGTAAAATATATCTTCTTCAAACTTTTTGATGATTGTATTATACTAATAAATTTCAACCACACATTCAAAAAAATTGAATGAAAATGTTTTGTAGTTCCATTACATGGTTAATAATCATTTGTGTTAGGTAAACATGGGTGTCTCGATTTTTCTCAAAAACCCACTCAAAAAAAAATGTTCAACCATTATTTGGATAATTAATTACCCTCATAAGCTATATGAATATATAAATAAAATAATTAAAGTGAATAAAGAAGTGTTTTTATTTTATCAAAATGAATCATATAAATGGTGTGTGCCTCCACAATATGTCATTCAACTAAAAAATAACTACATAATGTATTTCATATAATACATAGATTTGCTTATCTTAACACCCCATAAAACATGAAATTGTGGTAATCATATCAATCTTTTAAACCAACAATGAATGGTTCGCTATTTACTCATGTAGTCAATCCCATAAATATTTCCATGATATATATAACACATATTCGACCATTGATATGAATTTTTATTCCCTTTTATAATTTTATCATATTACTTGTAAAAAATACTTTAATATGAGTATTTTTTATATCAAACCCCCACATTGTATTTTTTTAACAACTAATCCTAAAAAACAATGATTTTTTCCCATATTATATTTTTAATATCATCTAAATATAATTTTTTCATATAGTTTGAAATAATCTATCCTCAGACATTACATCTTTGATTTAGTAATCAATACCAGTAAGTCCACATAAAAAATTCATATCATGAGAAATATTAGTTAAATTAAAATATAATCATAGAAACACATCACATGAAATACATTTCCATTTAAAATTTTACAATATACTACTCCCTTGTAATATTAATCTAACCACCCTCTCGCTTTTTGAAACCATATCATGGGACTAATCAAAAATCATAATATGAAATATCAAATATAGCCTCTCTCTATAGTAACAGAGTATTTATCGCATGTTATTCATGAGAACCAGCACACTTTTTCAACATAGAAAAAAATGAACTAGTTAGAAATCAAAACATTTATTTAAATAGTGTTACTGTCTATTTGTAAAAAAATTAATAGGTGTGTGGTAGAATCACGTCATATAAATGTAGTTTCATGGAGAAAATTTGTCTTCATGATTCTACAAATTAATTTGAAACAAATCATTGTATATTTCCATCATCATGATATGAATACCAATATTTTTTGTGGAAACATACTCCATAGAAAATATTTTGTTTTCAACCATTTAATGGTTGAAATAATATTTATTTCAATGTTCATTCTCAATGATATAAGGATAATATATATCTTCTAAGATCAATATAATCGACGATATTATTTATTCTTTTAATAAGTAATTTCACATATTCAATGAAATTTTCATCATTTTATTCATCAATAGTAGTGGATGAAACGATTATGCTGGTGAAAAATATTTAACAACCACAATTTTAATTGATATTATTTCATTATTCTCTATAAAAACTGAAATTTATGAATGTAATTGATAGAATTTACTATCCATCATATACTAGACCAGTTTGCATGTGCATTTTTTAGGTGGAATATTTATTTTTTGTAGATATAAATTATAACATCAAATGAACTAATTAAATATTTCTAATTACTACCTAAATGATAGATTATCTATATCTAGAATCATTTAATTATATAATCAGGATGATGATATCCTACAAGGATCTCTAGAAAAAAACATTATATGTTCAAATCATTTTTAGATAAAATATAAATAATACATAATGATATAATTAGTATAGAGAAATTCTACCAAAAAATACATTTATGGTGTTTAATGTTATTTTAAACACACAGGATTTTCCCTATAGTTCATTTGAGGTGGGTCATGTCCTGGAAGATTAGATGGTAGAGGAAACCAAAATCACTAAATAATATTATATATTTTAAGGTTGAAATGATAAATTTTATGTTATTGTTTTTATTTTATGTTATAATAATATCTCTACATCCCATGGAAGATAGTAATAAAATATCCACAGTGGGTTATGGTGTAATCCCAAACCACACAATAATTAATTCTCTTATACAAATTTCATAATTTGATGATAATATAAACAACTTTTTTTTTCTATAAATTTCTGATATTTTTTTATTTCATTGTCATTTATTTTGTGTTTGTTAATACATTCCCCATATGTCATATCATGTGGATCAATCCTTTTATTTTTCATGCATTCATTATGTTTCAACGTAGTATATAATGTTTTTCTTGATATATGGTTTCCATCGATCAAAAAACTGGCATCACCACTCAAGGATTAATTAATTCAAAAGTATTTGACATTTGTGATTATGTTCAAAATATAGGTATAGTAAAATCAGTATTTAGATTTCCATTGAAGAGAACATCACATTTAAATTCATGATCTCTCATAGAAAACTTTTTCCATATAGAGGGAGTTCAAGTGTTCTAGAAAGATGGAGTCCAATGAGGGTGAAGACTAATTAGAGAACAAATATAGTACATATATTTGGTTCAAAAATATGTTGATGGAGTATTTACTTATGTAAAATTATTCCCATATTTGGTTTACATGAACCAAGAATGATTCAAAAAAACAAGCTGAATAGTAGGGCTAAACAAGGGAAAATAGGTTTTTTTAGATGTCAGTTAATTATATATTGGAATTTAACTTCAAATAATTAATGAAATAATCTAAAGTCTTGAAGACCATACAAGACATGCATAATAAACATATGTCAATGATTTTTTCTCTATGAAGGATATTTGACATAAAAATAACAAGACATATTTTAATATATTTTTATCAACAAATTTAATGTCATATGAGGTTAGTTTGGGGAAGTGTTTGGTTCTATTGAAGAAATAGTTTGACTAGTGATGTTACTCATTTGTCTCTAAGAGTCATGAGTTGATATGGTGGGCTCGATGTTTAAATCTAGAAAAAATACATGATATAACCACCTAAATTCATAATCATGTTATGAAATAGAAAGTTAATTAGTTGAAATATATTTTTTATCTGGTAATATATACCCATCATATTGAAGGGGATGTAGCAATGGATGAAAACATCACTAGAATGGGATATGATATATGTCATGTATTAAGAGTAAATCATCAATAATAATCCCCTATGTAGTAATATTTGGATGAAGGTACACCTAATTAATTATTTAATTAAATGATGTTAGGATTTTCTAGATATACATCTTGATACATATTTGGAATTCATAAAATGATAAAATGGGTGATTTTCACAAATGTATTTATATAAATTTGTTGTATTGGGTGATATACATTGGGGATTAAATCGATAGTTCGTTTAAGATAAGAAGAATGAAAAGATATAAATCTAGATGAAATGGTATTCTTTATACCATGGATGAAAATACCCTCAAAATTATATGTAATAGTGATTTCTTTATCCAAAAACAAAATAAAACAATACTAGATTTTAAGGAATTATGCCATAATATATATATATATATATATATATCTAGAAGAATATAAAATTTTTTGGAAACCAAGGTGATGTGTGTTTTGATACCACACTAATATATGGTTCATGGTAAATATAATAATATCCATGATCATTTGATGAGGAGTGAAGGATGGGATGCATTATGTGAGTGGATTACCAAATGGTTTATTTCAGGGAGTAAGTTTACTTCATCAATGTCACAACATGGATACCAAGGCCACTTCAATAAAAATGGGATAAAAATCAACACTTAAATATTATTTTTTAGGACATAAGTATAGATATTTACATATATGACTGTATCATATTTAGAGAGAAATATAAAGAGTGTTAATGAATATTTGGGAAAACACCTAAGGATTATATGTATGAGTAATTTAAATTTATGTTTTAGGAAGAACACCATTGATTTATCATAGAGAGTCAACATTTTATGTAATTCTCATAAAATATTATACTAAAAAATATTTTTTGAACAATTAGTGGATCATGTGTGCGATCATTAAGAATTTCCACAAATAATGTCAATTGTTGAAAATCAATATGAAGAAATTTGATGTTCCAATAATAACACACTCATAGAAATAATAGAACTATAGAGTTCGGTGATTCTTCTTATGGAATAATATTTTATTTTTGAAGAAAATTCCAAGGAATATTGAAAGAATAGAGTAATATAATAGTGGAACAATACATATATATATAATTAATAATGTATTTGAATTCATTTGAGGTTCCAACTATAAAAAAAGTAACTTATACCAACAAAAATTCAAGGATTGATAATATATATTGGTAAATATGTGTATTTCCAACAAGTATCATGTAATTCTAATATTATTTAAATATAACAAAAAATATCATTACCAATAGATATGTCTCTTAATAATAAATGTTCAATACTAACAATTGTATTTATAACTGTTAAATCTATTTCATTGTTATATCAATACAAACATGTTTTTTACGAACACATGAATCTATTATAAATAACCATTATTACCAAAAAAATTATCACATTATAAAAATGTATTGTAAGAAACTATTGAATAATTAAACATTTTTTAGATAACTAATATAGAATTCTGTTTTTTATATTAACATTATTAATACTAGATTTAATATTCAATTCCTAATTTTTGTTATTTTTTAAAATATTGTCCGTATATAGTAATTTCATTTTTACATTTAAATTCCTAAAACAATAAAAGTAATCATAAAAAAATATTAATATAACATTAATAAATTAGAAAACTAAAAAATCAATTATCTAATACTATATTATTATGATGTATATTAGAATATTGAAATTTTATTTTAAATTATTGAAAAAAACTAAGAATTGTTATAAAAATTATTACAATTAATTATATTTGAAACATTTTTAAACAATTTTATGTATTGAATAGTATTTATATTTTATTAATTTGAAATTTATAGAATAAAAAATTTATATTTAATTTAGTTATTAATTTAAATTTCAATTAACAGATTTAACTTTTTTTACATATTTCCTCCATTATTCTATTCCGATTAATTTATGATTTTCTTTAAACCCTCCCATCTTCGTTCTCGCTGAAGCCACTGGAGTATCAGAATCTATAGTGCCCTCTAGAATCTAGAAAACTCACACCACATTCATGTATATTAATCTTCAACTCACCATATTCATATTTGTTTATTTTTGTAGGAATTTCTCTTCGATCATTCAACAAAACATCTCCGTAAACCTATAACTCTATCTCTATTCAATGATATATGTATTCCATCAATATTCAGATTGAAACCCCATGAAATTTTGAATCTCCATGTGAATCCATATGCATCTTAATTTTTTGATGCCCCTCATTAACCTTATCGAGTTACCAACTGCATATCCCATGTGTACCACTGTTATTCAACCTTCCTGCAGCGCGCATCGAATCTATAACCACCTACATCATATCAAACCACATTGACCAATTAAATCCATAAAAATGTGTACACCAACTCTATTTTACACCCAAAAACCCATATTCAACCGTGTGCCTCTCATGTTCAACATATGAGATTCACAGACCTGAGAGCCACAACATTAGTGTTAATTCTGATACATCAAAAATGAAATCTTGGATCTGAAATCCCACATCATTATTAAAAAATGTGAGGGTTGGTATATTTAATTATAGATTAATTTTTTTAGTAGTGGGGAATTCTATCTTGGAGGAGGAAGATACTCACTATTTAAGAGCGACTGTTTTGATGTGGGAATCAAAGTGCAAGAAATGTTGTAAGATTATGTAAATTATGGGGTGTTATGTGGTGTAGGAATCAATTTTAAATGTCTTAAAAAGTAAATCCTCTAATATTTTATGCATTTTCACTCAAATAATATTTTCATCAAACTTCATGTTATTCACTGGTTGTTTTTTCCTTTTATTTATCTATCATGGGAAAATATTTAATTTCAATGATTGATTTTATTAAAAAGGTGTTGTTGTATTCCCTTAATTGTAAGTTTTTTAGGTATTGTTTATTATTATACTATTTTTTTTAATATATCATAGCCTAGTTTTTCATGTTTATTATATAAAGTTTTATTGTAACTTGTTTGACTATCCTATATCCGCAATATCGTTTAGTTTAAATATAATTCTAAGGGATTGCATAATCATAAATAACATTATTACATTTTCTAGGATGTTATCTTCTAGCTGCTCATCAATATTCTCCTTCTAGTGGAGGTTTGAGTTATTATATTTGAAGATCATCTCCTACTATTACAACACATGGGCCATTGATTAGCTCCAATGGAAAATCCCTTAAAGCTTACTAAATGGGGATAGGATCACTACCAAATGATCTCTTTTCTAATAAATATTCTCTTTTACCATCTCTCGGATGGAACATGAGCGCATAACATCTAATGGGGCTTCCCATGCATTATAAAACAACTATGGAATGTCTTTTAGCATCCTCTAAATTCTGAAATTTTATTTCATATTTTTTTCGCTCCTCCTCAAGAATCCATGGTTTGTTATTCTCTTTTCTTCATGAATTATTGAGTTTTTTCTCATTTAATTATTTCCTAGAATTTCACAGCCACAACTTCTTTATCTTTTATTCACATAGGGACCGACTATTTAGATTCCAATGTATGATAAAAAGGATAGTAGAATATTTCACGATACTATGATCCTATTATGATTCTAGTGATTCAATACAGATCCTAATGGAATTTAAATGAACTGATTAGAAATTTCTATATAAATCCTTCAAAATGAACCTGAGTATTAAATGTGGATTATTTAAATTTATGATAGTCTATCTGAAATGATTATTTGGCTTAGTTTTCTTATTAATAAAACATACAAAAAAGGCCATAATAGAACTAATATATCTCAATGCATGCAATACATTCTTCCTATTTCAACATCCCCTAGATCTCATCATCAATATATCCAGAATTCTCTTCAGACTACATAGAATTCGTATGTCTCAATAAATTCATGGCCTTCTCCTGTTTCTATTATTTTTTTATAATTTATAGTATGGTAGAGAATATCACCCTATTTATTATGCAGTGAAAATTTGTTTCATGATGTTCCCTAAGTGATAGCGTATGGTTATGGTTTACACTTATTATGGGGATACAAGTGTAAACCATGACAGTTATATCATTTGGTTTACGAAGATTCTTTTAGTTCCTATATTCAGAAGAAATTTTTATTTTTCATCAGCATGTTCCCAAACATGATTTACACTATTTAAATGGGCATAAATACTTTTCAGTTATTAAGTGCAGTATGTTCCTTGATAATTTTGTGAATACTATGTAAATTGTCAATGTAGTGCATATAACCTTTCATCTGCTTTATATTATTCATCTAACCTGGAATTATCATTCTAAAATTTATACCTTGTTAATTTCGAACTAATTTAGCGTGGTGTTTTTTAAATTTTTATAATTATTCTTGCATATGGATGAGGAATTAAAATATGTATATGATTCATTTGGAATCTTTTTTTTAGTATGACTTGTAGTTATTGTTGCAGTTGTTTTCCATTGCGTGTCTCGATTTTATCAAAATTAATTCTATGTGTGTTCTAGATTCAATCTATTGTTTGAATGGATCTACAAATTTATTTAATTAGTGGTTATAGTTTGATGTGGAGTTTGAATAAAATATTTTTCTTCACAACTGTTGTATTTGGTTTTTTCATGCAAGAGGTGTAAGGTGTGCCTTGGTGTGGCTATATCAGGTATTGTTTGTGGTTTTTTATTTTGAATCATAATGGCTATCAATGAATGTTTTTCAACATTATAGATGCATGCAAGATGAAATTAATTTCTACATTAAGGTATAAAATATTATAATTTATTTACCATTCTTAGGGAAGTGAGAGTAGGATTCATGTCATTATATAGCCTCTAATCTAGTTTTAATGAGATAATGAATTTGGATTGGTTATTTATCGATGATGAATTTTATTTGGATTATGAATTCATGTGATGATAGTGGAAATAAAAGGGAGTGTAATATTTTTTTTCTCAGGTGTGTGGGTATTTGATCATTGCTATAGTAGGGAATCTTGAGGTGGATATGATATTTGTTTATTCTTTGTGTATCCAGGTGATGGTAGTGCTCTACTAGGTAAAGTCAGCATTGTTTGTAGGATTCAACATTATTTTTTCTTGTTTCATTGAACAACTAATAATTATGATTCTTAACATTGAGTACCATATTTTCATCTTGGATGCTTGTGGTCTTGGTTTTAATCTGTTAAGAGAGGTGATAGATGGGTTTCCTAGAATGTTTATTTGTTTTTGTAATTATTTCTCTCGATATTTTTGTAATTTATTTTTGATTTAAAGCTATGCATATAGATGGTGGAGGAGTGTTCCATACCATTGTGCTAAAAAGGATGGAAGGAAGATACTGGAGGTCTAGTATCATGTGATTATTGGGTGTTTTAGTGATTATATCCCAATGTTATGGGGTTCTAATGTTGAACATTTTATAGATTAAGTTTAATTCCCTAATATTGGGTAGCATTTTATTCTTTATTATATCATATTTTTTTATTTTCCACCTACTTTTTATCAAAAATTTCCCCCTAAAAAATAATTGAAATTATAACCATTGTTTCTCTCTTAGAAGATTCTATTTCACATGTAAGTATTTCATCACATACAGAAATTTAAGTCTTTCTTTCACCCAAGAAACTAAAATTTAAATAAAATGAAATTGGATTTTGATTGAATGCGGGTATCCTATTAATATATAGATGTCTGTTGTTGGAATGTTTAAAGGTAATATTACTGGGAGTCTGAGAAATATATTTCCTATCTGAATCAGTAGGGAAACAAATTATATCGGAAGATCATGGATGTATGTTATATTAGTACAATATGAAACTTGTGATTTTGTTTTTTTAAAATGTTGTGTTTCTATTTCTAAATTACATCTTGAAGTATTTCATGAATTTATTTTTCCTTCTCTTTGGGGTTTTGATTTTATGTTGGTGAAGTACTGCCTTTATATAGAATTATTAATGAACATGGTTGATGTTGGAAGACGATGGATGGATTCAAGAGGTGTATAAAAAGAATCTTGAGATGTCTAGCAAGTGGTGGATCTGGATGTGTATAAGACTACAACAAAACCACCCTTGTTAAGTTAAACATTATTTTATCATTAGATTTTTGTTGGAGATGGAGGTAACTATATGACATAGATGAGCTTCTAGCATAGTTAGGGAACTAGAGATAGATCTAACTAGATAGTATGGATGCGTTTCCTGCATGGATGGGTCAGCTGGAGGGGGGGCCTATTGGGGGATTGGAGGGTCCAACATTATGTATAACATATTTCAGCATTAATATAATTATTTTTTTAATATGTTTGAACATGTGTTAAAATATTGATTGGTTTCATAATTAAAACCTATGTATTATATATAATAAAATAATAAATAAAATATAAAATTTTATTATTAAATATAATATATTTTTTTATTCAAATGTAATTTATAAAAAAATATAATTTATATATTGGTAATTTTGTTACCAATAGATAAATTCTTCACTATAACTTGTTGCTAAACACATTCCAACATATATGATATATGTTGGTATATTTATAATTGCAACATACCTACATTATCACACACACAAAAAATAGTGATAGATTTTTTAACAACAGTATAATGATAGGGACATATATGATAGTAAAAAGTATTACCAACATAAAATCCACTTTTACCAATAGATATGTCCCTGACGGAAAAGTGAAATATTTTTTAGGGTCCCTATGGTTTTGGGAGAAAAATCATTTAATTAAATGACAGACATGGTAAACTAATGTTCATCTTCATAAATTCAAAATTAAATTCCTAATATAATTTTTCAGGCAATAATGTTGATTTCTTCCATTTAAATGTGTTAATAGAAAATTAATATTCACTGAAATTAATTAGAGTTATATATACTCTTCTATCTTTAGTGGAATTAGTTTATATTGTATTTTCTAGAAAATATAGAGAAAAATAGATATTTACAATTAAATAACCATAAATTCATGGAAATTCCCTAAAGTACGTTGTTCGAAATGAGGATCCCTATAATGTTTTTGGAAGAATATATGAATTTAGAAACACACCTGATCAACATTATTTCATCATATTAAATTAGTTTGTTATATATGGAGATTTTTTGGTCAGAGAGGAATATTGAATATAGTAACCTTTATGTCCCAAAATTGTTACATTGTTGGAAATAGTGATGAATAATTTGGTTTTTGACTCTTTGATAATGTATTTTGGACTGTCATCAGATGCCTGGATTTTATGTTCAACCATGTTAGTTTTTTGATGTATTAGAAAAATAAAGTGAAATCTAATGTGAGAAACATATTATGAAAAGAATATGTTTAATGGAATAACTATTGAATTATCTTGATATTCACGTAAATAATTGACGTGTATTAATGTAATAAGAAAAAAATTTGTCGACTTATTTTACTTGAATAAGGATTCTATATTAATACGGTGATTGTAGTTCTACATGTACCAAATAGCTTAAATTATAAAATATCTTAAGTACAATAATTACATAATCTAGGTGTCGATGTACTAAAAAATAGTTTAGTTGAATGTATAATTGTAGATATCTAAATGGGAGTGAACATTATTTCAATGTTAAGGGGATTATTTTCTTTTTTTATATCCAATACATAGTGGATAGAGACATAAAATAGAAGAGAAAATATGTTTAATTGGATCCACTAGAGTTCTAAAATAGTGATAAACTCAGTTCTCTATATGTTCTCAAGTAATGTGTTCTTATTTAGAGACCTAAAAATAAGATGGTTCTTCAAAAAACTGTTGTTATGGGATAATGTATGTTATTAATGTTATAATGATTTATAATTCCATGTTAATTTGAATGGGATTTTAGAAATTTAATTGGGTGTATTTTCAAAAAATATTTTCACCTATATTAATATAGAATAGAATTTTTATTATTCTATTGTATATTGATATATATCTAATTTATTTGTAGTATTTTTAAGTATATAATAATTTTAATTATAAGGAATTAGATTAAAAAAATAAAACTACTACTAGATTGTTTAAATATAAATAGATAATGTTATTTTTATAATATAATATTTAGTCTATATATTTTATTGAAATAACCATTGTGTTTTATCCAAAAGTATAAATACTTCATGAGTTTAAAGATGTTCATTCAAACTAATTCTAATCATTATTTTGTTGAAAATTAATTTAATCATTGATTTTTTATAGTACTTATCAACTCAGAAGATATTTTTATTGTCTTTATAATGAAGTAGAGTATTTATGAGATGAATTTTGACTCATTTGAATGACTCAAAATGAATGATCATGGTTTAATAAAATGTAGTTTGGAGATGAGAATCATATGGGACATATGATTTGTTATGTATTAACTGAAATAGGTGGATTACACAAAAAAGATTCTAGATCATGTCCGAATGATTTTAGAAGAAGCATTTTCCAAAACAATAGATGGAAAGGTTAATAATATCAAGAATAAGTCACCATGAATGGATAATGAGGTCAAGTACATTCAAAAAAATTATCATGCATTAGTTTTCATAAGTTTTATATGTGAAATTATTTGTACTTTAATGGTTATTACATGAGTGGTGGGAGTCATTATAATGTGTATATAAACCATATAAGAGATTACTGGGAGGATTTAAAGAGGATACATTGGTATATGAATGTTTTAAGAATCTTATAAATTTTTTTCTTAATAGATTTTTATTTTAATGTATTTTATAAAAACATTTGTAGAGATATAGGAACATCAAAAATAGTTTTAGTTCCATGTTTAATTTTGTTTGAAAATAGTCATTTATATGTCAATGTGTTAGCCAATAGTTTTAATAATGTTCATTAATGTAAAATAAATTACCAAAACTGAATCAAGGATAATTGTGTGTTGTCTAAAAGCTTATTTGGATGAATGGTGAAGAATACTTGTATATGGGATACTATTTTTTCATTCATTTATTTTGATTCACATAGTCATATATAAGATTTTTATCAATGGTTGCAGAGAATTTTTTCAATTCACAATTTCATTCCTAACTTGTTTGGATGACACAAATCTAGACCAATAAAAGTTATATAGTGTTTACAATCCAATGTACGTGTTGATAAAGGAGGTTTCTCATGAAGAAAAGGGGTGGTGTTGTGACTCAGGTTTCCCTAGGTGAATAGATGTTATTGAACAAGAACCATGAAAATACAACATGAAAGAAGGATTTTCATCCAATTTAGTTAAGGATGTAGTCATAGTGACCACATTATTTGAAAAAATTGTTGGATATTTTTTGGATATGTGACTATAATTTATGGTTGAGGTAATCCATCGCCATTGGAAGGGTTGAAAATGTGATGGACTTACATTTTATGACTCGAGTGGTTGATAGATAAGTAGTCTCCAGTTTAATTTTCCCATAATTTGAAGAAGATTTCATGAGAAACACAATAATTTAATATAAATTTAAATTGAAATAAGTTATATTTTTTAATTAATTATTTCACATATAAAACTAGACAAATATGGGGTGTAGGTTGTGGGGATGGGCCCATGAGGCGTGTCGTAGAGTGCAAAGCAAGGGTTTCTCTCCCGTCGCCGCCTCCTGGTTCCGCCCCGGCCAGGCTTCGCTCTTCCACCCTTTGTTTGTTGTTCACGGCGGAGGCTTCCTTGGCTCAGCCATCATGACGATGTACTTGATTCAACCACACTTTTCTCGAACCCTCTCTCTGGTTTGGGTTTCACGTCAGTGCATTCGTCCTGTGATCGAGTCCCAGATTCCATGGGTTAAGGGAGCCTTTCCGTTCTTGGTTGTAGTATCTTGGTGTTGGGTGTGCCCTCGGAGGGTCATACGGTTGGTGAAGATGGGATTTGGAATAGGATCTGGTTCTTGACCGGGTTCTGTTCCGTTTTTCTATTTTCAGTTTTCTCCCTTCTTCCTTCCTACTTCAGGTTTTTGTTTTTGGGACATTGCGATGGCATTTTGTAGATGGATCTGGAAATTTCAAACTGGCGTTGGTGCTCCAGGGGAGGCAGGACGAGCTCTCCTGTTTTCCATTTCAAGATGCATTTTTCTGTAGGGTTTCTTGCTGTTTTTGGAGATCTTTTGTTAGGATGTAGGGCCGGTCTCTTTTTCGAAGAAGAGTGGTTTTAATTTTTGTTATGTTGTGATGAAGTTGATGATTTATTGGTTCCTGTTCCGGCTGGATTTTGTGTTTCTAGAAAGGATGATGTTTTTTGTTTTTGTGTTTTTCCTTTTTTCAATGAAATGGTGATGCTGATGGAGGAGGGTTTAGCTTGTTGTAGGTGTTTTGGCGTCTGTTCTCCAGTGACCTGAAAGGATGGTGATGTACCTTCAATGATGGTGATGTGTGATGATGGGATCGCGGCTCGAGGCAACACGTGGTGTACGGTAGAGCGAGGTTGGAGTGGATTTTGAATTTGAAATTGGATGATGTTTTTATTTTGGTTTCCTGTTTCCCATAAACCGGGTGTGGGTACTGGGTCCCTAAAACTGGCTTTGGAAAATGGAAAAAAAATTGCATTGCAAAAAAAACACTAGACAAAGGTGAATTGTGACATATTTCATTAGGATATACATTATTGTTGAAGTATATAAATTAAATTAGTATCTATAAATATAGGAAACCACATTATGAAATATATTTATAAAGCCTAAGGGATAATTTTATTTTTAATTATCTAACAATTATAAATATCAATAATTAATGAACTTAAAATTTCATTTTTCTTGGAAATGAATATTTTATAATATTGGTTATTTAGGGGAAATTTATTTTAAAAATCATTTTATATATAATTAAATGATTAAAAATTTAATTTTTTATATGAATATATAATTTTAACTAATAGTTAATATTTGAAAATTGACATTTTACTTTAAAAATAACCTCCATAATATTTTATGATTCTGTTTAAAATATAAATTCTTTAACAGTTTAATTTTAATTTGAAAAAAATTTCATATCTTTTTATATACCATTATAATATTATATTATGTTTAATTTTTCTGATTTATATGAAATGATATATTTTGAGGTGAATAATATAGAAATTTTAAATATAATAGTATGATAATTTTTTGTCATTGTTAGGAAATAAGAATGAATTAAATATATATGAAAAATATTTAATAAAAAATTATGTGTTAATTATAGAATATTATTCATTTAAAACTAATGTTTTTAAATGATATATTTTTTACCTTTGGGAATTAATGTAATTTTATTTCTACAACTATTATTATATATTATAAATTCACTATTTTAATAAGAAATTATGTCACACATATGTATTTAAAATTTTAAAATGGTAAACATATTTCAAACTAGAATACCAATATTATAAAATAAAGTTTACTTTATTTTTTACTAATTAAATTATATTACCAAGGTGGAAAATAAGTAACCGTGGTAAAATTAAATTTGGGTGAAAACTAAAATAAATGGTAAAATATATAAATATCACAAATAATAACAAATATTTTTAATGGATGATATGTGGACCAACCAATGGATTATTTTTATATATTATTTTATCTCTTTTGATAATCCTTATTTTGTATGTGATATGTCATTAACATAATGTATAGGGTATTTATAGTATTACCACCCCTCAAACTTAGAAAACAATCCCTTGACCACCCCACATTTTTTCACGTATAAATACTCATAGAAATACCTAATTCTACCCAAATTCCTTGAAATATATCATTATGAAGTTCTACATGCCCTCTTATCAGAAAAAAATCAATTTGAGAATGATAAGAAGTAATCTATATGGGAATATTCAAAAAAATAGTAAAAGTATTAACCGAGATCTATTAAGATACCTTGTTTATCTACCTCCCATATATTTTATATAACCACATAAAAATAATTAAATAAAAATATATCTAATACTAAACATTTATAATATTGGAGGAATGCTCATAATAAATATAATTTTCATTAATGGTGGAAAGAAATTGTCACTTATGTATACATTCATTCTACCACCATTATGAATTAACATACTTCAACATTCATCAGCTAAACATATGAATGATTTTATAGGTTTATTAAATGTATTAATATTTTATATTTAAAATAATAAATTTTCACGAAGTATTTATTCCTATTTACATTTCTATAATTTTGTTTATTGAAAATTGAAAACATTGCTTAGGCGTACATGTAGACTACTGCCTCCATAGAATAAGTTTTCCATTTTTCACCACCTCCATTAATGGTTTTTTATATAAATGAAAATACTAATTATAAATATAATGTACTAATTACTTATATTTTTAATTATTATTATTTGGAACTGATGAATCAAAAATAAATTTTCAATATAAATTAATTCATATAAGTAGGTGTATTACAGAGAATTGGATCGTCAGAGATTTCATATTCATAAATAATATCTATGATACTAATGGAATAAAATTTGGATATTATAAATCATTATGATAAATTAATTCGTGGATGTTTAATAATTTTGGATTGATTTAGTTAATAACTAATAATTAAGGTCAATGTAACCATTAAAAAGCCATATCAGACAAAAAATTTCTAATATTTGGTGATGAAAATAAACTATAAAAAAATAATATGGGTGTAGGTAATGGTTTTAAATGAAGTATATATAATTTAATATATATTATTATTAATAATAAATATTTTATTTAAATTTTTATTTTTATTATATTAGTGGTTAAAAAATGTTCGTAGAATTCAGGAGTAATGTTATGTGTTTTTCATCTATAACTTATATCTTTGAGATTTGATTCATTTGATGATTTATTCTTATTATTTTGGATTATGAAATACCTATGTGGATTATTTTATCTGTTTTGTATTTTTTTCATTGTAATTACATATCAATTTAATGATTCAACATTAAAACATTTATGATTAAAATCTTACAAAACATGAATTAATTTCAACATCTCAATTTCTCATCATTGAGATATATTCTATATTCCCCACATTAATTATTTTTATGATTTTTAAAAACATATTAGGAATATATTTTTTGATAATTTTAATTGAAATTATCAAGATTTACTGATATATCTTTATTTATTAGTGCCATAATATCATAAATTTGTGTTTAACAAAGGAGTAAGGGACAAGGTTAAAATATTACTTTTTATTAGAAATGATAATACTTCAATTTCCAATTTGGGATTGTATTATCTTTCAATAATGAATAATAATTATTTTATTTTCATCCAGGTATTATTATTTTTATATTTATTCTTAAAATATCAACCCCTATGGATTTATAATCAATAAAATTAAATCCTATACAAATTATATTTTTATATTTTATTGTAAAAGAATTATTCTACACCAGGAATATAGTATTAAAATTAAATAATAAAATTAATTTTCTATTAATAAATTTTTTATCTACTTCTGTTGAATATATATAAAATTTTATTTAATTAATATTCTAAAATTAAAGTTGTACTAATAACTTTTTAATTCTATACAAATGTGTGAGAAGAATGTCCACTTAATATATAAAGAATGGATATATTTTAGAACATTCAAATTATTGAATCATTATCTAAATTATATTCCCTGAATCCATTATTTTTCAAATGAATTTCTATTCAAATTTATTCAATTATTTAGTTTCTAAAATTCACCAATAGTAAAAAATCATCTTTATTTTTAAAAAATATTTTATAATGCTCATCAATTTCTTTCCCCTATATGTTATCACACATAATGGATTTCTATGAATTAAATGGTGTATTATATTTCTAAACCATTAATTTTGATTCTCTTGATGGACAATGATGATGATGTTTTAAGGATTCTTTTATGAACCATATTTCTATAACATATATTAATTATGAAAATATTAAATGACGAATGTATTTCATAGAACACTTATATGTGGATTATAATTTGTGACGTATTTCTTCAAAGTTATATTTTCATTAAATAGATATGTGAAATCTTCTTATATCATGAAGTAATATAAAATGGAACGGGGAGTGAACTCATTACCTTATTAGACTTTTTAAATTATGTTCTGGTGGGCACCATATTATATTTCTCTCAAATGAAATGAATAATATATTATATAACATATATAAAGAATTTAGATATTGTGGAGTGATCACAACCATTATTGGACACCATACACAATATTTTGAATGTCTTTGTGGTGAGTTGTGATGATGGAATATATTTTCAATACCTATGTATTTGAAATAATTATATGTTTCAATTTTATCATGTTATGATGACTCATGTATTATGTAATCCTCCTGTCTATATTAATTGACTTATTATTTATGATCCATGTTTAATTTTTCTTACTTTATAATGTAGTATTTATATACATAATATATTATCTCATAACCACATGATTATCTTATGGACACTTGTGATCATGAATTATTATATCATATGTTAAGAAATACTAAAAATCTGAGATCAACCATTTCTGTTGTTTTTTTACCCCATGTTATGATGATTTGAATGACCTAATATATGTTTATTTAGGGATGTATTATTATTTTAATATATATAAATGATTATAATTTGATTTATATTTATCTATTCTTTAATTTCATAAAAAATGTTAGATTCTTGGTATATCATTATATAATTTGATGATATAATATTAATAGAAAAATAGGCATATCTAGATTTGGTTATATCATTGACTATCATATATTAAATATTGAGAATGGGTTTATTGTACAGGATATAGGTGCATGGGTATGGGTCCCTTAGTTGGTATTAGTGAATGGTTTACTTATATTTAGGATGAGAAGAGTTATTAATCATATTAAGAAGAAATAAAATTAGTCATAATATAGGGGTACATTGATATATATTATTACATAATGAAATTTTGGTAAAGAGGATAATATATGGTTTCCTATAAATGAAATCCCAATTTGGATTAAAAATACTGGATATAGGCTCTAGAAGAAATTCACTTAGGGGTAAAAACCATGAAATTCATTATTTGGAATTAACACAATATGTACCTTATTCCTGACATAGATTAATTACTAAAAATAATAATGAAACTCCGTAGGGATATTATATGGTCAATCACATTCCCATTATGAACTGTTATGAAGGATTTAAAAACATGTTTACATTATTGTTAGAGAACCTATTTGGAAATAGTCAATTAATATCGTAGTTTGAAACCAAGAAACTTATATGATAGGGTATAAGTGTCATATTATTTCAATCCATATGATATGTTTCCTAATAATTTATTGGAGGATGTTATATAAATTTGGTTATACATTTTCATTTGGAAAATTATCTAGAAACTGAATTAATTAATGTTTTATTCATTGAAAATCAAGAGATATGTGGATTATTTAGATGGAATATTTGGGAAATCTAGTTGACAATATCAATATATACCTATTATAAAAAAATGTGAGCTTTATAGTCTTACACATGAAAATGAGTTAGATACTATATATTAAATCATACCCCCAGCTATTATTTATATTAGAGTGATTAGTAAAATTGGATGGATAGAATTTATTAATTTTGGGTGAATTATATATCCCATGAAAATATTCCTAATCATTTTTTAAAAATGTTATTTTTAAAAGAATAAGTCATGAAAAACACTAAAAATCAAAACATTAAATATTTTATCATTAAAAATATAAAACTTTTAATGTATATATTGGAATCATGGGTGTAAATATTAGTAATGTCATTATTAGTTAATTTTATAAGGAAAAAATGTAAATTATTAACATAAATTCACTAATAAAATTAAATTTTTATAATAAAAAAACTAATAAATCTATTTTAGATTAAAACATATATTTTTCTAAAATAAAAGTGTTTTTGTGCAATGAATTTTTATTTAATGAAATTATCTAAATTATGGTTATATGATGATAATTTTTTTCATTGAAATGAATATTATTTTTAGTTTAATTTAATTATAATTAAATATTAAATAATTTACAAAACAATTTATATTACCTAATAATTCTATAAATAAATTTTTATATATGAGGATTCCATTTAAAAGTTGAATTATAACATTTTAAAATTTAAATTTGATGAAATAAACATAATTTTTTTTCCAAAATAAAAATATTATCTTGGGAATAATTATTCATATTTCTTTCGAAAAAGACACATGAGGTGATTAGTATAAAATACCATTTTTAAACTCCTGTGGATTTTATTACATCATTTCCTCAAATAATGTCAATCATTTTAACCGAAAATTTATTCGATGGAATTTTATTATTAATTAATATTATACATGTAGAAATACCATGCTTAAATTATCATACATTATTTTACATTTTAGAAAACATGATACAATATTGCTAAAATTGTATATATGTGTTGTAAATATGTTATTTCATAATTTATTTTTTATTTTGTATAAATATTGTATCATAATGTTTATTAATTTTCTGAATTATATTATAAATATTTATAAATATTTTTAATTATATTATTTTAATTAAATTATGTTACATTCTTAAAAAATAACTTAATCTGGTAAAAGAAAAGTAGTACAAAAAAGTCCAATCAAGGGGGAATATCAAATAATATGAAAAAAAATTATCTGTTATTTTTTCTTTATAGGTGGGGTCTCTATTCTGAGTTACAAAATAATAATTATTTAAATATATTGGATCCATAATCCCCTTAATGAGATAAGTCTTTCGTAAATTTTTTTGGAATTTAAATTTTCTCACCCATCTAACTTAAAAATGATCCTTTCACCAACCCAATTTTCCTAACATATAAGGCATCATAGGCAACAACAATTATAAAAAAACATACCCTAACTATATTTTAATTGCTCAAGAGTATCATTTCCCACCGGAGGAAAATATTATTTTGGAATATTATTTATGACAAAAGAGGATATCATATGAAGAGGGAATAACCTTAACCCAGTAATTGTATTTTTTTCTGTTTTCCAACACATTAAAATATTTAATAAAAATGAGATAATTTTAAAATAATTATCATTAGTAAATTTTTTTGTTTTTATATTTATGGAACATTCATTTCCAATAAATTTAAAATCAAAATTTCACTCTTGTGAATTTGCATAATATAAACTCTACGAATTGGTAAACTTAATTTTTCATTAAAACATCTTTTGTAGAGTAATAATTAAGTATTTAGTTAATATATATTAAATTAATGAGATAATTATGACTTTTCAATGATAAATTATTATTTAAATTTCTTCTATTTCATCTATTGTAAATGAAAATATTGCTCATGCATATATGTGACTTATCACTGCCATAGAGAATGTGTCTTGGTTTTCTACAACATCTTAATTGAAATGTTCTAATGTTTTATTTTATGAATAATCAGATAAGTGTAATTTTATTATGTAATATATATTATAAATATAGTTTTATATGTATGAATGAAATTATTTATTATTGTTATTTAATATATTGATATCTGTAAATATCCTGAAAAAACATTATCAATGATTCCATTTTAAAAAATTAAAAAAAAAATCATTGAATTATAGTGTAACATTATATAAAATTAGTTAAATTTCATTTCTGTTCCATTAAAAATTTGCTAATAATGAACACTTTACCAATGTTGTGGATTGACATATCAATTTCAAAACAAGTATGGAATGAACTAAATTAATGGAAAGAGATGATTGAAATTAAGTATATATAACTAATATATCTATAAGATATTTATTTAAACATAGTGTGTTAAGGTTAATATATTTGAATAATGATAAAAAGATATTATGATAGCTTTGTTTATTATAATGGATTTTTAAGATATTTCACGGAGTTTGATATATTAGGTGTGGGTTTTCTAAATTATATGCTACTAATCAAGGACATTTATGATATTTTTAATGAATGTTATTTTGATTTTCGAATCCATATAATGTTTCCATTCAATTATTTTCATATTATTAGGTTCTAAATGTAGTAAATTTTATGATATAATCTATCTTTTTATCCAGATTGTCAACAACTCAATTTAATTTTAATGTATTTTTTGATATTTCACATATATAATATATATATATTATTCTTTTATTTTAATTAATGGGTTTAAAATACATCCAATACATTTCAAATAATTATTATTAACAATCAAATAAAATTAAAACATAGTATAAATGTTTATCTTACATCTCTCTTCTTGGATAGGAATCATTCTCCACATTGTACATTATAATATAATTGATTTATCAATGTCATTATAAATACATAAAAGAATAATAATTGTAAATTATAATAAATTTTCCATTCCTTAAAAATGATTGAAATAAATTTTCTAATATATTTTCACTAAAACTCAAATTATATTTCCTTCTATAACGGATGAAAACAATGTCATTTTAGTATTTCATTAAAATATATATTACTATCCATTTTTGTTGTTCATTAAATCGAAATTCATTTCCTCGGGTTCTGAGAGTTTTTTTCATAAATGTTACCAAAAATACTATTCTTTTTTTATGATTAAAATATTTTGATATTAATATTTTGTAAATAAATTTTTAATATATTTCGACATAATTTAATTCATGTAATGATTTAATGAGAACATTATTAATTGAAAATATCTATTTTTCCTTTATATTTCATATGAGGAAGAATTTTTGAATTTTTTTCTATGAAACCTATTAATTACCCCTATATTAATTATTTTTTTAAAGAAATCATGAATCATTTTGAGATCTTTTAGAACCTATTTTTTGGTTATCATTATGTTATAGAGAGAAAAAATTATTCAATCCGAATAATTCATTGGGTAACGATTAATTTCTCAAGAGATAATATAAATGGTAGTTGGAATTGTACTCAAAACCCGAGGAGATTTTTTCTATTGGTTGAAATGTTGGGAAATAATTATATATCCCTATATTGAATTTGCTAATAGAATATATATCATGATAATACATATCCATGATTGGGGAGTGATCAATCCAATTCATTAAGGAAATATTCCACTTTATACTGATGGTCATGGTTGTGATCCTTGATGATGGATTTCAATTTTTATTCTTATGATTATTCAATAAATTTATATTATAATATTCTCAAGTATAATGATTGAAGACATATTTTATTCATATATCCATATGAGTTGTTTTTTACATTCATGATTCATATTTATTTTTGTTTGAGAACATAATGTTATATTCATGGATCAGGATTATTCTATAAACCAACATGATTATATTAGGCTCAATAATGGTTATAAATTGTTATCTATCATGTTTTCAATTACAATACAACCAAGAGAAACCCATTATTATTTTACCATCACATAGAATTTTTTGATGAATATGTCCAAGGATATTTATATGAGGGAATCTATTTTTTTTCTTTTGGATAAATGTTTATAATAATACATTGACTATTATAATATCTAAATACTCCTAACCATTATCATTATTATATTTCATGATATTATAGTGATATGTAATATTATTTTATAATATATAATTGTTTATCTTGTGTTTTCACAATTTATATTGAATCTTTTTTTAAACATTGTGTTTTTAGAACCAAATTTTGGAATGAAGGTCTCAGGCTCCAAATGAAATCTTATGAAGGTGTAGTGTACTAGATCATAATATGATATGATCCCTAGTAGGTACACTGTAATTCATATATTATTATGTTAACAAATGTGATATATTATATAGACAAATTCTTGTTTAGGTGGTGGTACTCCATAACTACATAGAGGCTTGTTCATGGATTGTAACTAAGGTCTCTAACAACATAGTAGGTTTAAATACTATTTTTTACTAGAGGCAATGAATGGGTTACTCTATTTAAATATTGTGTTATCACATTGTGTGATATTTTCTGTATTTTAAATAGTAAAAATAAATGTACTTCCATTTAGAAATTATAACACCACATTCACATGTGTATTAGGTTCCAAACATAAAACACATAATATATTTTATTATAAGCACATTTTTATTTAGATCATTCTATAAGTTAAATAATTTTTTTGATATTCAAGGGGTATTATATTATGGTTTGGCGGGTTGGTTAAGGTTGTGGTATATGTTCCAAATTCCATATTGTGGGGTTCATTCTAATGATTTTACTTCCCTATATAATGTTTCAATGTAATATCTTTTAATGGGAATACCAATAGGTGGAAGTTAACCATAAATGTATATCCCAAAAGCTCATTGTGTGATATTATAGGATAAAAGATCCTATATAATACTATTATATTGATGTATCAAAAAAATTCATTCCAAATAGATGGATTTCCATTAGACAACAATGGTTTCCCTAGTTTGACATGTAAAAAACTTCTTGGTCTTGTCATTTTATTATATAATAGTCGTATAATTATATGAATATATTTAATTACATTAACCGTGTTCCAACAATAATATTTTAATAATATCACCTAAGGGAAAATGTTTTTGTCATCATCTTTGAATCCCCCATTACAAATATAAAAGTATGTTATTTAAAATATATTGATTATGAAATAAATGATTCATTCTTTCATTGAATTACCTGCATACCAAGGAAAAAATTGGACAATCTAATCAAGAATATTTCAAATTAAAACATCATCTATGAAACAAAATTATTTATTTAAGAATCAATTTTCATTACCCATCCCCCGGGGCTCGTCTCGTGAATACCCCATGTAGGCATTCCAAAGTCCAGGGGCTAATGAATACCACTGAAAAGGCATATCCCTGAAACTGGGAATGAATTTTCCATTTAACCAGCAAACTCACACAATTCAAGAACACAAAAATATACAAGCACAAAGTTATCTATATAGAATATATGGTTAGTAAAGTATATAAAGTGGTTTAATACATGACCAACTTGAAAGTACAGGTAAATATGAAAATAACTCATGTGAACACCCACTAAGGATCCTACCCAAAGTGTAGCTACAACTCTTGAATGGTTGTCTCTGCAGTACGTCCCGTCTAATGGTTCACCTCTGAGCAATATCTAGTCTTGGAATCCTCATCCTCGATCAATGTTATATGTCACCTACACAAGACACCGAAAGGTACGGGTGTAACCTGTGCAGCGGTGAGTATAACAATACTCATTTGGGACCCCAAGACACTCGAAGGTCTCTCAGAATCTAGCAAGGATAAACAACATAGTAATACCATAATCACAAATCATGAAAACAGAAGTAATCCCAACATAAAAATATACCCATATATATACCTATGTTATTATGTAACCCAACTCGTTCAAGAGGAATACATAGCCCAACTCTTTATCCAGAAGCACAACTATTCCACAAATGAAATAATACCATGTAGATTTCACCACAACGAAGCATACCAAAAATGTAATGACTTAGCTCACACCAGGTATAACTTATGTACAGAAGTATAAGTGATTAGTTTTATTGCAAGATTATCTTATTTCATCAAGAAGCTCAGCTATTGACCCACACAGGATTGAAGATTACCGATATAGGAAATGAATATGACCCACCTAGGATATAAAGATCACCCACACAGGATCTGATGATGACCCACATAAAATTAGTCGATGGTGACCCACACAGGATCTGATGACAACCCACATAAGATCTAAAGAATCTTCAAGTATAGCTATCCATAGGGTTCCTGCACTTACCACTCTTTATTCTGGGAGGATCTGCACCTAAATCCATCAGTGGATACTTCAATTTACAATAATTCCCATGAAAAATTATCATAAAGTTCCATCACGTCATGAGGGACACCACGCGATAGAGGGCATGTCAATCGGATGCTCGGTCTATATATTATTAGCATTTCCATTCTGAGGGCTCGGTTGGAATCAGGATCGATCCAACCTAGACATACTCCAATAGAATCCAAGGTCATTTGGATTATACCAAATGTAACAACTTGATCTAAGTATTTCAGCACCGTAAACGGTTTTACGATATAAGCTCAGTTCGTTTGATATGGCCAAAAAGTTGTATATGGGTCTAGTTGGGCTCGGGTCCAGTCCCACCCAGTCGGACTGACCTGACCTAGTTCAGGTCAACCCAACCTGTTCAAGGTCAATCCAACCAAGTCCAGGACTGGCCTAGATGGGCCGGACCATGGAAGGCCCAACACGCAATGTGGGTGACCCATCCCACTTGTCGCGGTTCGCTCAGCAAGGCCCACGCGGCACAGCCCGTAGTGCTCAGCCTGCGGCTGGTTTCAGTCGGTCATGACATGTCCTTCCCTAGCCGCCACCTAAGGAAGGCACCCCTTGGATTCATGTACAGTATAGTTGGACCATTCTGTTTTGGCCAAACCAGCGGTGCCACTTGCTGGCACGCGGGACTCGCTAGAGCGGGTCCTGCTCGGCGAGATGTGGCAGGTCGAGGTTCTGGCCGACTCCCCTTCTAGCAGCACCAGTGTGCACTACATCTGCCTCCATGGCCATCTGGGTGTTGACCACCCTCTAGGTGCACTTCAGTGGCTCAGAAACCGTGACCTCCAACTCTGGCAGCGTGGACGAGAGCCGCCCCAGCTTCTACATGGCATGCCGGTGTGACGGCCGCAACCCTCTTCTGCCGCAGTTGTCGGTCTGCAACCTCTTTTGGGGGCGCGGTTGCATCGCTACCACTGTCGTGGCCGGCCTCCACCATTACCTTTCTAGTACTAGTCTCCAATGTCACCATTCCTCCAGGCTTCCGTGGGTCCCTAGGAAAGATCTAATGACATTTTATTCATTTCGAAGGCATCAATGTACCTCTCGGGACGTTGTCGTCACATCAAGTCCATCATTCTTGAATTCCACTAAACCCGAAGTTTCTTCCGAGAAGAATGTGTCATGAAATGAATAGAAGTGAGATCGAGCCATGTTCGTTTGGACCACACCCTCCATGTTTGATCGATATCATGTGGTTCATATATTGAAAACAGTGATTCATCATGATGAAAAATATGAACAATTCCTTACCTCAAAACATTGTAGAGTGCTTGTAGTTGAAGATGACAGTTTGACATTCATTTTTCAGCAACAAGCTACAATGGATTCTCAAACATCAATCCTCCATTAATTGCATGGTGGATTTGTTCTTCCAAGGCTTCTCCAATGTCCTCTCCACAAAATTCAATTCTCTTCCAATGAATGACCATGAAGAAGGTGATAATCTATACTCATTAATTTATGTTAATGGATTCCTTAACTTATCATTAATGAGACTTCATTAAAGGGTGGGTTTCTTGGTTACACACTTTGTGTAACTGGTCATTTAATTCCCAAAATTAAATGTCTGACCACCCTATTGTGGTCCCCACCTCCAATGAATTATAAAGGATGGAAAGAGTTTAAAAAAATAAAACATGTGTTTCATTTTAATCCTCCAAAAAACTTATAAAGCATGATCTTCCCCTTCACCTACTATGGTTGAAATGAAAGATCATTAATGAACATATCGGTACTATGAGTTCAACGGTGCCCTCTGATTTTTAATCCGAGAACCTGTTCAAAATGATTTTGCATTTACTGAATGTACCATAAAAAAATATTCAGAAATTTATTCTAGGCACACCTAGCCTCAGAATCACACGCCGTAAATTTTTACAAACTTGTAGTATTTCTATATAATTAAAAAAATAAGGGAAAATTCCAGTTCTTTACATTCTCCCCACCTTAGGGCTTTGGGTCACTGAAAGTCACTTCAAAAACTAGAAAACAAAGTAGAGGTATTGAGCATTAATCTGATCCTCCCGCTCCCATGTACTCTCCTGGAGGATCATGTGCTACCATCATATGCACATAAGAGGTATCGACCACCGATGAAGGACTCTCTCTTTTAGATCCTCAATCTCTACTAGAACCTCCAAAAACGTCCCCTATCCTCGATGTCCAACTCACCATAGTCAATTATGTGCGAAGGATCATGAACGTACCTCCTAAGTTGGGAAACATGGAAAAGGTCGTGCACCCAGTTCAACTGAGGGGGAACGGCTAGGCGGTATACAGCTTCGCCAACTCCGCTGAGGACCTAAAAGGGTCTGATGAACCTCAGAGACAACTTTCTGCCCCATCAAAATCTCCAAAAACCACATCAAGAGAGACCGATATAAAGACATAGTCACCATCATTGAACTCTTGAGGACTATGTCTCTTGTTAGCATATGACTTCTGCCTACTATATGCAGTCTTCATCCACTCTTGGATGATCTTGACCCTCTTTGTGGTATCCCACAATGTCTTCGATCCCATGAGTGCTGACTCCCATGGGACATTCTTGCATGGTGGTGATTTTCATGGTTGACCATATAATGCCTCAAATGGTGCCATACTGATAGTGGAGTGATAACGTTGGTTTTATGAAAACTCTAACAAAGGAATGTGATCTCCAAACAGCGGCTGAAATCAAGGACCCAAGCACACCGCATTTCACCGAGAGTCTAAATGATCTGCTCTGTCTGACCATTCACCTGAGGATGAAAGGCGGTGCCCTATCAAAACTGATTCCTGAATGCCTCCGTCAACCCCTTCCATTGTAGGGAAGTAAAATGTGCATCATGATAAGAGACAATCATCGAGAGAACTCCATGAAGATGTAGAATCTTCTGAATATAAAGGAATCCTATGGTCTATAATGATCTCTGCTCTCTGATAGGTTGGAATTGGGCCAACATGGTGAGTCGTATAATGATCACCCATATGGAATCATGTATCTTAGATGTGCGTGGAAGTCCTGTCACAAATTCCACAAAAATTCCATCCCACTTCTATATTGGCATCTCAAGTGGCTGAGCTAAACCTTTTGGAACCTGATGCTCTGCCTTCACTTGATAACAAGTATGGCACCATGAGACAAACTCTACCACCACTTTCACTATTCCTGAACACCAGTGATGATATCAGAGGTCCTGGTATGTCTTCACCACTCCTGGATATACATCTAGATGGGATGTATGTAAATCATTCCACACTTAATCACATAGCATTACTGGTACCATAGTATGTCTTCCGAAGAGGATGATGTGCTCCACACCTTTAGAAAATTAATCAGGTGTCTGTCTTGTGGATATCTATGCATGTCTAGCCTCACAGTCTGCATCTCCATGTTGTGCCACCCTGACTCACTAATGGAGTGGGGGAGTTATAGTTAGAGACTGAAGGTAAGATCCTCTAACTCAATCTATGTCGGATATCCACAAAGTGTCTAGATGATTTATCACCTCACTCGAAAAATGTATACTAGATCTCCAAATAAGCGCAGCTACTACTACGTTCCCCTTCCCAAGAGTATAGACTCTCTCGAAATCATAGTTATGAAGGAAATCAAGACAACACCATTATCTCTTGTTCAGGTCCTTCTGAAATAAGATATACCTGAGACTATAGTGATCAGTGTAAACTATAAAATGTTTTCCCATTTAGTAATGTCGCCACATCTTCAAGGAAAAGTCCACTATTACTAACTCCAGGTCATGGGTAGCAGAGTTATAATCATGTTGTCCCAACTATCAAGAACCATAAGCGTTAACTACTCACACATATATCAGGACACGTCCAAGCCCAGTACCAGATGCGTCACAGCAGATTATGTACCCAACACTCTCCTCTTCTATCCTCAAGTTGTGGGAACTCTTCAGTGTCTTCCTCATCTCTTTGAAACTCTGCTGGCATCTCTCTGACCACATGAAGGGTTTCCCCTTCTTTGTCAACACTGATAAGGGTGCTGAATGTAACATCCCAAGTGAGTAAGGAATAATATATTTTCATATATTTGTCTATTTATGAATTATATAGTGTTTTAGAGGCTTAAAATTAGAAAAAATATGATCTTAACCATATAATACTCTAATATTTTTAAAAGATTGTTTTACCGCCTTTTGATGGTAAACCATTTTTTAATATATCTTTTGAAAATATTATAAAATATATTTGTCTAAATAAACTTTTTATTTATAATTGGGACATTTAAATTTACTTTGGATAATGTTTTGATATTTTTATGACAATGTTTATTTATTAATGAACATTGATAAATACTGCATTTTACATCAAAAATGAGTTTTCAATTAATTTAATTATATGAATAGATTATATTTTTAATTGGTTTAAAATTGTAATTAGAATATATTTTTACCATTTAATCCAATGGTGGTCATTAGAATAAATTTCACTTTGAAATTGGACATTAACAAATGTCAATCTTTTGATAGATATTGTTTCTTTAAAACACGCTATTTGTTTTGACTATGGGAATTATTTTTAAATTAATAACTGAAATTTATGTGTTTGGAATTTGGTAAAATTGATTCCATATTTGGAATGATATGGTCAAAATTATTTAATTACGACTATTTTTTTGACATAATTATGGTAATTATCATTAATTATCATGATTAATTACTAATCGGGTAGTTAAGGGTAATAAAATAATATTATAATAATATAAGATGACCCCAACATCTGTCCAAATCCACTTTTATGAGTCATGTCCGACCATGGGAAGCTTGTTTCCAAACATTAGGGCCCATGGAGTCATAGGGGTGTGATAGTGATATTTGTGATATTTTTTTTAAAAAAAGAAGAGAAATATAAAAATGGTATGTATATCCTAGGTAAAACAATTTTAATTTGGTTTAAATAAATGATATCTTAGAATATAAATAATCATTAGAATGAAAAAAAATATTTCCTAAATCGTGGTATTTTTTTAATTTTTAGACCTTAAATAAATAAATTTATTAATGACACAATGATTATGCAGTGATAACCTCATTAATGAACCATTTAAATAAAATGAAAAGACAAACTACAATATAAAACATAAACTTGTCTAAAACATATTGGATGGGTGTATTTAGATCCCTTATCATCTTATCATCAAAATATATCATCTTGGTACCTTTAAAATCCGAAAATCATTTTATAATAAAGTAACATTTCAAGACTTTCCAACAGTGACACTCCTCCCTCTTATAAAAGGCCTCCACCTCCACCACCTTACCCACACCTCTCAAGACCTTGTCTCATCCAACCTCTTCTCATGTTATCTCTCCAAATCCCTCTCTTACACATAGAATCCTCATTTTGGGAAGATGTATTTCCAAATAATCCTTTGGCTGAAATCAAAAAGAGGTACACGATTTAGAGGTAATGTATTCTCTCGAGTTTCTTTCTTTTATTTTGATTCTTCACACACCACTATCTTATTATTATTTGATACCATAATAACACCAGTATCCTCACTTTAATAGGATGTTTTTATGATAAGTATTCTACATACACTTACACAAACCTATGTCTTATGGTTAAAGAACATATTGTTTCTATGGGTGGCGAATTACTACCTCACGAAATGATGATTGTTCAATATTCTTTTAACACATTTAATGGTGGCCATTATGATGTCACTGTATTTATATATGATATATATGGTATTTATTTTTTCTATATACTTCTTAATTTTATTTTTAAATCACTTCGTTATGCTTTTCATGTTGTGGAACTGACATAATTTCATTTGAGGAAGTGTGGACTGTTGCCCCCTCAAGTGATGTGACTCGTTCATGTCAAACATGGAATTTATAAATAATGTAATAAATGAACTTATGATAGCTATATAAAATATAAATTATACTGGAATTATAATATATATATATATATATGTCTAATTTATTTTTAATTCCTTTAATATGGAAACAAAATAAAAGTAGCGTTCATGCGTACATACGACCAACTGTCTCCATGAACAGTGCTTTTCATTTTTTATCTCCAAATGTTATAGAATACTATAAAATGAATATATACTGGATATATATGATATTAAAATCATTAATACAATTCTTTATATGATTTAATTATAACTCCATGGGTAATTCTTTTGAATCAAGTTCATTTTTTAACTCATGTACCGAATATCGACAAAACGTATGATATGAACTCACATAATAAAATAAATATTATAAAATTAAAATATGTGATATTAATTGAATAATAAACATTAAAAGAATTCCTTAAGAAATTATAAATTGACCAATGTTTTTTATTCTGTAATATAAATAAATGAACAAGACTAGTCGTACAAGATGTAAGGGACTTCGTCTCAATCTCCTTTCGTTGAGGCATACATAAATTTATATATGAAATTTTTTTATTGGTTGTATAATAAAACCTTTTGACTTTTAATTTCATTCAAAAAGAGTATTTTTATACGAAGCATATTACTAAATGTCAAAATGAATGTTTTTGTCTTACGTATGCGGAGACAATGACTTCTCAACCACCGTGACCATTATTTGAGTTTCATATTCCTCTACAAGCCATAACATTTTTTAAATGAAAAATAAATACCATGTTTTACTATTCTTTTATTTTTGTATTGAAACTGGTTTTGATAATGTTTTTATTACATCAGTGTGTTTTATTGATATCTTGTGATTGAAATATGGAAATGTTATGTTTCTTTTATACATGTTTTATTTGATACAATTATGTTATGTTCTTGGGAATTTATTATGAAGTCGGGTGGTTCTAGGATAAACGAAGGGATGGTGATCCCAAGGTAGCTCTCAATTGAATTGGGTAACATGAAGGAGTTAAACTCTAAGGTTTCACAAAAGAAATTTAGGGAATATACTGTGATGGATATTCCAAACATAACTGTGACAGTTACTCCCTACATAATAATTTTATGAATTCCTCAACTTACCTTCATGTATTATGATTTCAATGAGTTATTCATAAATCTTATGATTTCATGAGGTATGTTAAAGTGCTTATGTTTTATGAGTAATGTATGATTTCATTGACTCAAATGTATACATTGACTAATGTTTTATTTACATATTTTTATATCCCATACTGAGCTTTTTATACTCATCCCAGGTTTTTGTAATGTTTTTCCCAGGTCAAGGGAAAATTACATTATGTGATGATAGTGTCGAGGATGTGTCAAGAAAGAAACAATGATTTATTTTAAATATATTTCCTTTGTTGGAAAAAAATCAATATTGTATTTGATGTAACCACCGTGTTTAAATGTGGAATGTAATGCATGATTTATGATCTAATTCTGTAAAACTCTAAACCTATATATATCCTCAACATGAATTCATGAAATAACCCAGGATTAAGTAATGTTTAAGGCTAGGGCCTTATAGTTGGTATCTGAGGAAGGTATTGATAACATTAGGAGTTATAATTCAATTAAATTATTATAATTTTTTTTTGTATTATCGTCAAATTACAATGATATAACATTTGAAGATTACCATGTTTCTCCATCTAAGACATGTTTGTTCCGAATGGTTTTCCACAGAGGAAACAGGGAAGAGGTTCTAGGAAGGAATAGAGAAGGAAATGACCTTCCAAATCAGCATCTTGAGATGGTCGGAATATTAACTGAATAGTTTGTTGTAGTAATGGCGTAGTTGACTCAAGCGATAAATGGGGGTGGTATCCATGCACGAGATCCACCAGATCAACTAGAGAGGAACATTTCTGTGGTGGATCATTTCATGAGGCAACATCCCCCATTATTTAGAGGATCATCTAACCTTGTTCTAGCTGAAGGGTGGATTGAAGCATTGGAGAATATTTTTGATTCCATGGGGTGTTCATACAATCAAATGGTTAGACTTTTTGTTTAACCTTTGGAGGGTGAAGCAGATCAGTGGTGGTCGATGGTTAAAAATATCTGGGATTCTGATGAGATTGATGCTCTTGATTGGGATGAATTCATCGATATGATTCTTTGAGAAATATTTCCTAAATCTGTTCGACATAGGATCGAAAAACAATTCCTGAAATTGTTTCTAGAGGAATAATCAGTGGCTTCTTATGAAGAAAAGTGCACTCAATTGGCAAGGTATTCTCCAAATTTTATCAGAGACCTTGATAGTAAAATCAATCGCTTTTACTCAGGATTAAATCCAAAATATCAAAGGGCATTAGATTCTCGTGAGTTCAAAAGTTATGAAAATCATATTTGATGTTATGAGAAGGTTGAAATGGAGTTCTGTGTTGATCAAGTGTTCAATGACAACCAACAAAAGAAGAGAACGAGGTGGCAGGAGAAATAGAAGAATTCGTGAAAGAGGATTGATGGTAAGAAAACTATGTTTTCAGTTGGTGATAAATGTTTTAAAAAGCATTCTGGGGAATGTCTTTTGAATTCTAGAATGTTTTATTGATGTGGTAATATGTTACATAAGGATCATGATTGCACTAGAAATGATAAGGGTAATGGTAAGACCAAATTACATTTAATGTTGGTGAAATGTTTCACGTGCAATGAGACAGGTCATTATGCAAAAACGTGTTCAACAAAGAGCTCGAAGGATGGGAAGCAGTCAGACTACAAGAAGAAATGTGTTTTGAAATCCATTTAAACTACTTCAACTAATGTTGGGCCAGCAAATGAATTGGTATCATGTACGTTGTTTTTTTTCAGATTATACCAATGTGTTGTTTGATTCGGGGTCTACACATTCATTCATCTCTAAAAAAATTTATATTAAATTGGGAATACCATCTCAATAAATGACACTTGAACTTGTGGTAAAAACACCTAGGGGAAATGTTGAGGAAAAAAGAATTTATAATGAATCTTTATATCCTTATCCGTGGAACGAATCTACTTGCAAACCTTATTGTTTTACCTCTTGTAGAGTTTGATGCTATCCTGGGTATGGAATGGATCTTTTCTTAAAATGCTATGATTGACTGTAGAACATAAGATGTTTATTTTTAGAAATACTTTTAATTTGTGTGCAATAATAAACCCTTACTGTTGATAACATATCATGAGGCTAATAAACTTGTAAAATATGGAAATGAATGTTACCTTGTAGATATTGTTGGAAAAAATGGAACCATTCAGATTAATGATGTTCGAGTGGAAAATGAGTATCCTACTGTTTTTTCTGATGAGTTGCCTAGAATAACACCAGATTGAGAAGTTTAATTTACTATTGACTTTTTTCTTGATGCTAATCCAATTTCAATCCCCTCTTATCGAATATCTCAAATTGTAATTTTAGAGTTTAAGGATAAATTGCAATATTTTTAGAGAAAGGTTTCATTCGACCTGGAACATCACCATGGGGTGCTCTTGACTTATTTGTTAAAAATAATGATAGTTCAACGAGACTTTGTATTGATTATAGAGACTTGAATAACATCACTGTTAAGAACAGATATCCTTTACCTCATATCGATGATTTGTTTGAACATCTCCAGGGAGCTCAGTATTTTTCAAAGATTGAATTGAGATCGGGGTACCATCAATTGAAGGTAAAGGAAGAAGATATTCTGAAGACTGTGTTTCATACAAATATTTAAATTATGAATTTTTAGTTCTGCCTTTTGGGTTAACCAATTCACTTGATGTATTCATGGACCTTATGAATATAATTATCCATGAGTTCTTGGATATGGTTTTGGTTGTTTTTATTGATGATATTTTGGTGTTTCATAAAATTAAATAGGATCATGAAAGTTATTTAAGGGTTATTTTGAAAACCTTAAAAAATTGTATCGGAAATTTAGAAAGTATGAGTTTTGGTTGCAACATATTTTTTCGTTGGTCACATTGAATATAAAGATGTAATTAATGTAGATCCAGTAAAAACAAAGGTTGTTGAAGAATGTCCTAGAACTAACAGAGATTCGTAGTTTTCATGGTTTGACAGGATACTACCAAAGGTTTGTTAAAAAAATTTCACGGTTGTCCATCCCATTGACTAAGAAAACTCAGAAGGGTGCTATGTTTATCTAGAAAAAAGAATTTGATGATTCTTTTCATGAATTTAAATTAATATTGTTGAATATCTAGTATTGGAACTACGTTCAAGGAATGGTATGTTTTTTATCTACTGTGATGCTTTATCAAAAGCTCTTGTTTGCATCCTAATGCAGAATGATCAGGTAATTGATTATGATTCATGTCAGTTGAAAAATCATGAGATAAATTACCCTATACAGGATTTGGAATTAGATATTGTTTTTTTATCTTCAAAAATTTGGAGGCATCAATCGTATGGTGTATAATGTGAAATATATAATGATCACGGAAGTTAAAAGTATATATTCACTCAGAAATAATTGAACATGAGATGAAGGATATGGCAATAATTAATCAAGGATTATGATTTCATGTCTCACTACCACCTAGGAAAAGAAAATAATGTGGTAGATGATTTGATTCTAAAAATTAATTCTTTATTAACCATGTTACATTTGGAACGAGATCCTTTGGTTAAGGATTTGATGAATTTTGGCATGGAAGTTGTTGGTGCATGAAATTATTCTGTTTTGTTTCAGGTATCAATGAAATCTTCTCTATTAGATAGAATTAAGCAAGCACAAAAGCAAGACAGTGAGTTGCACAAAAAGGTAGAGTTGGTTCAGAGTGGTATGTTTCCTGAATTCAACATTGATAATGATTTTGTTTTGAGATTTTGGAAGAGATTGTATGTGCCTTGTGATTCAATGTTGAAGAAGATTTGTTATGAGAAGCTCAAAGTTCTCCATTTTCATTTCATCCAGGAAGTACTAAGATGTATAGAGATGTTCGGGAGTATAACTGGTGGGATGGAATGAAAAGAGATATTGCTGATTTTATTGTGAAGTTTTTTACTTGTCTACAGGTTAAAGCTGAGTGGAAGTTACCGAAAGGGATGCATCAGCATTTACCAGTGCCAGAGTGGAAATGAGAGAATATATCCATGGACTTCGTTTTGGGATTACCGAAGACAACTCTAGGTAATAATGAAATCTGTGTTATTATTGATCACATGACTAAATCTCCTCATTTCCTTTCTATACGAGATACTTTTTCCCTAGATCAAATTTCTCTATTGTATCTTAAAGAGATTGTCAGGTTTCACAGAGTTCTCCTCTCCATTGTATCTGATCTTGATCCTAGATTCACTTTTATCATTTGGAAAGGCCTTCAGAAGTCGTTGGGTACTAAATTAAATTTTAGTACATATTTTCATCCTCAATCAGATGGGATGTCAGAATGAAAAATTCAGACTATGGAGGATATTCTACGTGCTTGTTTGATGGATTATCAGGGAAGTTGTGACCAACATATTTCATTGGTTGAATTTTCTTATAATAACATTTTTCATTCCTATATACATATGGAACTATTTAAGGCATTATTTGGGAAGCGGTGTCGAACTCCAGCTTTTTGGGAGGAAGTAGGTGAAAGGAAGTTAATGGGAACCAAATTTTTAGAAGAGATGTCAGAAAAACTTCAGCTGATAAAGAAACACATGAGAACATCTCAGATCAGGAAGAAACGTTATGCGGACAAGAGGAGTAAGGATCTCTCTTTTGAGGTGGGTGATCATATCTTTCTGAACGTTTCACCATGGAAAAGTGTGATGCGATTTGGAATGAAAGGAAAGATGAGTCAAAGGTTCATTGGACCATATGATATTTTGGAAATATTTTGATCAATTGTATACCGAGTGGCTTTACCTGTGAGTTTAACTCATATACATTATTTGTTTCATATTTCAATGTTAAGGAAGTACATGCTAGATCCATCTCATTTTTTGAGTCTAGAGGTATTTTAGTTGGAAGAGAATCTATCTTATGAGGAAGAACTAGTCCAAATTTTTTACTATAATGGGAAAGAACTGCTGAATAAGGTGATTCATCAAGTAAAGGTTCTATGGAAAACCATATAGTTGAAGAGGTAACATGGAAATTTGAAAATACAATGTGGGATAAATATCCCCAGTTATACAATATGTAAATAAATTTTGAGGACTCAATTTCCAAAAGGGGGGAAGGATGTAACATCCCAAGTATGTAAAGAATAATATCTTTTCAGATATATGTCTATCTATGAATTAGATAGTTTTTTAGAGGCTTAAAATGAGAATAAATCTATTCTTAAGCATATAATACACTAATATTTTTAAAATATTGTTTTACCCCCATTTATGGAAACCCATTTTAAATCTAATTTTTAAAGTTTTATAAGCTCTACTTGAAAAAATAAACATATTCTTTATAATTGTGACATTTAAATTTACTTTGGATAAATTTTTGGTATTTTTCTGACAATGTTCATTTTTTAATGAATAGTGAAAAATACTACATTTCACTTCAAAACTACTTTTTCATATAATATAATTATATAGTTAGATAATATTTTAAATTTATTTTAAAGTTTAATTAGAATTAATTTTTACTATTTAATCCAATGGTGGTCATTATAATTAATTTCACTTCGAAATTGTACATAAACAATTGTCAATCTTTTGAAAGATATTGTTTCTTAAAAACACGCTATTTGTTTTGACAACTGGAATTATTTTTAAATTAAATACTGAAATTGTTTTGTTTTGTATTTGGATTCCATATTTTGAATCATAAGGTCCAAATTATGAAATTAGGACTCTTTTGTTTTGTGACATTATGAATAGTAACGAAGATAATTTTTTTTAATTATCATGATTAATTAGTAATCGGGTAGTTAAGGGTAATAAAATAATATATTTATAATATAAAATGAACCCAAAATGTGTCTAAATACTCTTTTTTGAGTTATGGCTGACCACGGGAAGCTTTTTACCATACATGAGGACCCACGGATCACATGGATTTGATAGTGACATTTATGACATTATTTTTAAAAAATAAGATAAATTGAACAAAGGTTTGTATATCCTATGTAAAATAATTTTAATTTTGATTAAATAAATGATAACTTGGACTCTAAAAAATAATTGTAAATATAAAAATATTTCTTGCATCAAGGTATTTTTTATCATTTTTAGACATTAAAAAAATAAATTTATTTATGACACCATGATAACCTAGTGATTACCTCATTAATGAACAATTTAAATAATCTGACAAGATAAGGTAAAATCATTGACGTAAAATTTTCAAAAACCTATTTTATGGGTGGATTTAGAACAACTATCACCTTATCCTCAAAATATATCAATTTGGGACCTTTAAAATCCCAAAATCATTTTATAATAATGTAACATTTCAAGATATTGTAAAAGTGACCCTCCTCCCTCTTATAAATGGACCCCACCTCTACCACCATAACCACACCTCTCAAGACCTTGTATCATCAAAAATATACTCATATTATCTCTCCACATCCCTCTATTACTCCTATAACCCTAAATTTTTGTAGAAGTCTTTCCAAGGAAGCCTTTGTCTGAAATCAAAAAGAGTTACCCGATTTAAAGGTAATGTCTTCTCTCGAGTTTGTTTCATTTATTCTCATTATTCACTACCTATTTTCTTATTATTATGTAATCCCATAATAACACCAGTATCATAAATATACTAGGATGTTTTTATGAAAATGATTATACCTACACTCACTCACACCTCTATCTAACAGTTAAAGAACATACTGTTTTTGTGGGTGGCGAATTACTGCCTCACGAAATGAGGATTGCTCAATCTTCTTTTAACAGCTTTCATGGTGGCAATTATGTTGTGACTATATTTATATATTTTATATATGGTATTTTTTTTATATTCTTCTGAATTTTATTTTTAAATCACATCATTATGATTTTCATTTTGTGGAACTGCGATAATTTCATCTGAGGAAGTGTGGACTACAGGCCCATCAAATGATGTGACTCATTCATGCCAAAAATGGAATTTATAAAGAAAGAAATTAATGAACTTATGATACCTATATAACACATATATTATACTGGAATTATAATATATATATATATATTTCACATTTAGTTTGTATTCCCTTAATATGAAAAATAAATGAAAGTAGTGGTCATCCGTACGTACGGCCGACCGTCACCATGAACGGTGCATTTAATTTTTTATCTCCAAATGTTATGGAATATTATAAAATGAAAATATACAGGATATATATGATATTTAAATCATTAATACCATTCTGGAGATGATGTACTTATAACTACACGAGAAATTCTTTTCAAACGAGTTTAGTTTTGACTAATGTACCGAACATCGACAAATCGTATGATATGAACTCACATAATTAACTATTTATTATAACATGATAATATGTCATATTAATTGAATAATAAACTTTAAATTAATTCCTAAAACAATTATAAATTGACATAAGTTTATTATTCAATAATATAATTAAACGAACATGACAATTTAGACATGAGATAAGGGACTTCATCTCAATATCCTTTCGTTGAGGTATACTTCAATTTTTATATGACCTTATTTTATTAGTTGTATAATAAACCCTTTTTACTTTTAATTTCATTTAAAAGGAATATTTTTACATGAAGCATTTTACTAAATGAAAAAAGGAGTTGTTTGTTTTATGTATGTGGTGACAATGACTTCTCTGCCGCCGTGATCATTATTGGAGTTTTGTCTTCCTCTAAAAGCCATAACTTTTGTTAAATAAAAAATAAATAACATGTTTTTTTTATTTTATATTGGTATTGAAATTGGTTTTGATAATTTAATGATTATATCAATGTGTTGTATTGATATCATGTGATTGAAATGTGGAAATATTATGTTTTCTTTTTGCATCTTTTATATGATACGATTATGTTATGGTTGTTGGGCATTGTTTATGATGTCAGGTGGTTCTGTGATAAACTAAGTGAGGGTGTGCCTAAGATAGATCTCAAATTAATTTGTTAATGTGAATGAGATAAACGCTAATGTTTCTCTGAATTGATTTAGAGAATATACAGTGATGGGTATTCCAAATGTAACCATGAGGGTTACTTCCTATGTAAGAATGTTATGAATGCCTCAATATAACGTTATGTCTTATGAATTCTATGAGTTATTCATAAATCTTATTATTTCATGAGGTATGATAATGTGATTATTTTTTATGAGTAAAATATGATTTCATTGATTGTTATGTATACATAGACTAATGTTTTCTTTCTGTATTTTTATATCCCTTACTGGGCTTTTTATGATCATCCCATGTTTTTGAAATGTTTTTTACAGGTCAAGGGAAAAGTATATAATGTGAGGATAGTGTCGAGGAATTTTCAAGAAGTAAACCATGTTTTATTTTAAATATGTTTCCTTTGGTGGAAAAAATGAATATTTTCTTTGATGTAACCACCATGTTTAAATGTGTAATGTAGTGCATGATTTATGATCAAATTCTCTAAAACTCTAAACCTGAAAGGATACTCAATGTGAATTCTTGAAATAACCCAAGATTAATTAATGTTTAAGGCAGGGGCCTTATACTGAAACTCTAGAAATGTTAGGCACAAACCGTTGGTAGTAACCGGACAAACCCAGGAAACCCCACACCTCCATCACACTATTGGATGGCTCCCAATAATGAATAGCCTCAATATTCTCTAGATCGACTGCAACTCCAACCTCCGAGATGACGTGTCCCAGGAAGTGAACCTCCCATATCAAAAAATGAAACTTCAAGAGCTTACCATAATGATAGTGCTCTCTGGGTGTGTGCAGAACTATATGCAGTTGATAGGCATGCTCCTCCTCTATAGCTGAGTATACTAGGACGTCATTGATGAAGAATACCAAAAAGATATTGAGGAATAGGTGGGAGATTCTATTAACGACTACCATTAAAACTGCAGAGGAATTGGTCATGAAGAATGTCATAACTAAGAAATCATAGTGCCATATCAACATCTAAAGGTCCTTTTCTGGACATCCTTGTCTTGTACCCTTAGTTGGTGATAGCATGATCTATGTTCTATCATCATAAAATATTGTGCTCCCTTAAACTGGTCAGAATGATTGTAAATCCTTGATAGTTTGTAATTTTTCATCACAGTAACCTAGTTCAAGTACCAATAGTCCATATAGAGTCTCAAACTCCAATCCGCATTCTTGGTGAACAAAATCGGGTCTGCCCAAGGAGATACATTTGGCCTAATGAACCCATTCCATTGTAAGTCCTCTAGCTGTACTCAAAGCTCTAAATGAGCAATCTGATATGCTAGTGTAGATATCGGTGCCTTCCTGGGGTACTAGTAGATATAAAATTCCACCTCTCTGTGAGGAGGTAGACCCGGAACCTCATCAGAGAAAACATCACCATACTGGTCCACTATGACAGTATAGCTTATAATCTCAACAACAACTACTCCGAGGGTAAGGATAGCCAACAAATGTGTTATTGGATCCACCCTCCTCCAGGAATGTATATCATGTGTTGTAATGATTCCCTTCTCACTAGTGATGGAAAACCTGGTCCCATCCTCATGGACACACCACACTTCGCGCTTAATACAGTAGATCGACGCATGTACTATAGATAACCAATCTATATCTAATATGACATCATCATGAATCTAAGCCTCTACTAGAAGATTCCTTTAGAAGTTATCACATCCTAGAGTAATCTCACACTCCCGAAATTGGTGTGTAATCGTCTAATCCTCTATCGTAGAAGTTTCTAGCTGTACGAATCGACCCAAAGGCTCACCTGGAATCTCTATGCTCCGTATGAGGGTTGTGACAATAAAAGAGTGACGGATACCTATGTCTATGAGTACTGCATCTAAGGTGGATTAGACAAAAATCGTACCTCGAATCATCTCCAGAGCACCATGTTCATAGGCCTCAGCTGCCTATAGCTCAGCCCATCCCTGTACACCTACTCCATATGGTCAGGGTTGACCACCTGGAGGTGGCGACGACAGATCCTCAAATAGCCGCCCACCTCTATTACATGACCTAGTCCAATGAAACATCATCCTGGTACCTATGGACATCCTCGATCAAATTTTCGCCTCTACCTAGGCGGTACTTCAACCGTCTTCTAGTCTTCTGTACGGCAGGTCTGGAAGTTGCGAGCCAAGTGACCTGTCTACTGAATGAGTAACATTGCCTGCTCCTCACCTATCCTTCTCTGTCTCGAGAGCCCTGCACAACAAACCTTGTATCCTTCAGTCGTCCACCTATAGGTATGGTCCTCTTAGACCTATGCATCATCTATCTACTGCCAACTGCAGATGAATATTCTCCGTGATGTCTAGTGGTGGGTCTCGATACCAGTGACTACTCAACAAGGAATCTCTTCTCCAAGAGTACTCGCTCTAATACCCCCGCCTGCGTTGGGATGCTGAGAGATACCATCGAAGCTCTGATATCCCATCTAATTCATGCACAAAGGACTGGGCCCTGATGAAATGGTCCCACACCATGTTATTGGAGTAGTTCTAGTGGTCGGTGAACCTTGCTGAATACTGAGCCACAGTTATGCTACCTTACAGGAAGTGGATAAGATCATATATATGCACTGAGCATAAGGTCACTAGGACGAACTCTACCCTGAAAAGGCTCTCAACGTCCTCCCATATTAGAGTCACCTAATCATGAACATAGAGCATTATGCTCCACCATATCCCCACTAGTACCTGGAGAATACTGGGTGCAAGGATGGCCATATGATCAGCTAGTGTCTCTACCATTCGGAAGACTCTGACCACGGCCTCTATCTAGTCCTTAACCGCATGTGGATTCTTCTCACCTCGAAACCTCAGTGTCCTTTGGCAATTGAACTCTTGAAATGTGCTCAATAAGCATGCACCCTCTATGGCTGGAATTGGAGGCATAGGATGCTCAAATGGTAGCGGTGAAGTTGGTACACCACACGATGGTAGATCTACTGAAAGGGGGACCTGCACTGAAACTTTGTTGCTCAGAGGGCTATCATCGCATACTTTACCTAGAACCCTGGATAGTTGTCTTCATGGAGTCATCCTAAAATGAAACTTGTGAGACATGGTCAATATGTTAGACATGGCAAGATAACTCACAGAGACTGTAATAAAAACTATTCAAAAACAGACACAAAAATAGTGTTTTTGTGCACTACGTTATAAATCAGAATTCAAGGTCCTGGTGTTTGGATACGTCAGTCGTCGTACCAACACCGTATTCCCCAATCTAAAAACTACACACATTTCACTTAACACTATTATCGAATTAAATGATCAGAGTCCATGTTCCTCGGTAGAACCGACTCCTCTATTTCTACTTTTTCACGACTGGTATCCCTAGGCCCATACAGTGACTACCAAAAGCCCACCTTACATAGGAAATGAGATGTCAACTAGCACCGAAAAGGAATATCCAAAAAACCAGGAAGGCATTTAACTTTTAGCCTACAAACTCACACAATCCTTGCACACAAAAAGATACAAGAACAAAGTAAACTATATAGTATAAAGGATGAGTATAGTAAGTATGTGGGCCAGAATTGATGCCCAACTAGAAAGTACCATTAAAACTGAAAATAAATCAATTGAATACCCACCAATGAACATACAGGAGATGTTGGCACAACTCTCGAACGGTCATCTTTGCGGTACATCTCATATAATGGTCCGCCTCCGATCATCCTCCAGTCCTAGCACCCTCATCCTCAATCAATGTTGTTCATCATCTTCACAAGACACAGAAAGGTGCGGGTGGGCCCATGTAGGGGTCTGTATAACAATACTGTGTAGGGACCCGAGACCCCCAAAGGTCTCTTAAAATTCCCAAAGGATAAACAAAAAATTAATTACATAATCAAAAATCACAAAAACAACAGTCAACCCTACTTAGGTATATGACCATACACACACCTATGTTATCAATTAACCCAACTCATTCAAGAGGAACACATAGCCCAACTCCTTTTCCAAAATAACAATTGTTTCATGAATGATAGAATACCACACAGGTTTCACCACATAGAAGAATACCACAAAGGCAATGAGTCATCTCACACTAGTTGTAACATAAGTATAAATGTATAGATGATTATCTGTATTGATATATCATCTTACGTTGTCAAGAAGATCTACTGTTGACCCACACATGATCGAAGATGAACCACATAGGACCTATAGATGACCCACACAGAATCTGAAGTTGACCCATAAAAGATATGAAGATGACCCACACATTATCCTTATAAGTTGATCCACATAGGATCCGACGATAACCCACATAGGATATGATGATTATTCATATACAACTAGCCACAGGATTCCCACACTAAGCACACTTGATTCCGTAAGGATCCTCTCCTCAAGACATTGGTCAATACTTCAACTGGAACGAAGTCCGATGAATATGTATCATGAAGGTAAGTCATGTCACAAGGGACCCAACATGATAGACGATGTGTTAATCAGATGCCCAGTCTGTAAGTTATTGGTGTTTCTGTTCCGAGGGATCGGTAGGATTCAGGTATGATCCAAACCAATCATACTAAAAAATTATCCAAAAATCAAGTAGAGTTTACTAAATTGACTTTCTTGATCCAAGGATTCTAGTTCCACACATGATTCATCAAACGGACGCCTGATTCTCAAGATATGGCCAAAAAGGTGTATTTTAGATCGGATGGGCCCGAGTCTAGTCTGACCTAACCCGAGCCGGCTTGGGCTTACCCAACCCGGTCGGGGTCAACACTAGCATGCATAGTGTGCGGCCGGGGCTGATTGGTGCCTCTAACTGGGCACGGCCATCTCGGTGTGGACCACTCGGCTCAGCTAGCAGCTTGGTGCAGTCCTCCGTGACGGGGCCCGCCCTAGCTGCCACCTGAGAATCCAGAACTATCCAGTTGGACCGTTCGATTTTTTCCAACCTAGCAGCGCCATGTGTAGTCGCCTTCCAGCATGTGGGACCCACTGGAGTGGGTCCTTCTCGGCGTGATGTGGCTGGCTAGGGTCTTGGTCGGATCCACTTCTAGTGGCGCTGACGTGCACTGCTACTGCCTCTATAGCTGGCCAGGTGTCGGCCTCCCTCCAGTTGCGTCGCCGCAGCTCCGCAGCTGCGACCTCCAACTCTGGCAACGCGGACGCGTACTGCCCTGACTTCCACGGGTTCGTCCTACGTGCCTGCCGCTACACTCCTACTCCACGGCCGACGAGTCGTGACATTTTATGGTAGCATGATTGTGCCTCCTCCACCATCTCGTTCGGCCGGTGTGATGACCGCCACCTTTTAACCTGTCGGCACTAGTCACTGGGGCCAGTCTCTAGTACCGTCATGTTGGAAGGCTTCCGCAGGTCAATGGGTGAGATTCGATGGCCCGTTCTTCATTTCGAAGGAATCAATATTCGTCTCCAGTTGTTGGTATTTCTTCAAGTACATCAATGACATGTTCCACTCATCTTGATGTTTCGTTCACGATGAACAAGTCAAGAAATTAATAATGGAGGGACCAAATCGTGTTTGTTTGGCCCACACCCACCACGTTAGATTGATAACAGGTAGTTCATTGATTGAAAACAATGATTCATCATGAAGAACAATTTGAACAACTCCCTGCCTCGAAACATTGGAGAGTGCTTGCTATTGAATATGATGGGTCGACCTTCATCATTATGAAACAAGCTACAACAGTTTCTCAAACATCGATCCTTTATTATTTGATTGGTGGATTTTTTCTTCCAAGGGTTCTCCAATGTCCTCTCCTCCAAATTGAATTCTTTTCCAATGAATTACCATGTGGAAGGAGATAAGAATTACTCATTAATTTAAGTTAATGGTTTCTTTAAATTTTCGTTAATGAGAATTCATTAAATAGTGAGTTTAATTGTTACAATATTTGTGTAATCATGCATTTAATGCCCAATATTAAAATTGTGACCACCCTCATGTGGTCCCACCACCAATTAATTAAAAAGTACAGATGGAATTTGAATAAAATAAAACATATGTTTTATTTTAATCCACAATGAAAACCTGCACAACCAGATCTTCCCCGTGACCTTTTGAGGTTGAAGTGAAGGATCCTTAAAGGGAATAGGAAAGTTGGGAGTTCAACGGTTCCCTCATATTTTTAATCTGAGCATCAGTTCAAAATATAGAAAATTCCTCCCAAGAGTTTAATAAACGCAGCTTAAAAAAGATCAAAAATTTATTACGGGAACAATAGGCCTCAGAATCACGCGCCGTAAATTTTTGGAGACTCATAGTATTTCCAAATAATTAATAAATTACATAAAAAATTCTGGGTATTTATATCAATAATCCATCTATTTATTATTTCTATGAAATAAGTGTTAACCATCATTTAATATCATAATTCACCATGATAAAGAGATTATGATATTCTCATTCTTATTAGAATACAAGTAATCATATGTATTGATCATGGCTATAATAATATATTCTTCATTTTGGATTCATTCTGATTAATAATTTCTTCAAAACAATATCTCTATCATCTTCATTTAAAGGAAAAAAAATTACTTGATTTATGTATAATTTCTCCTTGTGAAATCTGTAGAAATATTATATTTTTACATCCATTTGATACAGCCTTAATACCCTTTTTTAGTAAAATCCCAACGAAAATTTTGTTTTTTCAAACTATAGTACTTTTTAAGATATACCATCATTATGAATTTTATGAATTTGTTAATTCATATTTCACCCTATACATGATTTTTTTGTGGCACCCTATAATTTTCATTATGTTTATTCAAAAGAAAATTCCCATTCTAAGTGAGTTTTTATCATCCAACCATAGAATAATCAGGCATATTTCATTTATTCTAAAATATTCTATGCTTTTTATTCATTTCAATGACCCAATTACCTTCATTAGAAAACAATTCAAAACTATTTGTAATAATATAACATTTAAAATTATTCTTATGTAGCGAATCTAATAACCATGTTTTCAAAAAAATGTCACATGACATAAATAATGATTAATTTATTTATTTTATATCTAATAAGAAATTTTTTCCTAGTTGGAGAATATGAAGTATTTTCCTCATGATTATTGTCTTATTCTAAGACTTATACAACATCATGTCATATTCCATGGAATCTTACTTTGACATCAACCATCCCTATGTGTACCTCGGAATTATGTTGTGAAAAATACTCACTAGTTTCTGAAATATTCATTTTTCACCCAAAAATTATACCTTAAAATTAATTGATTTTTACCTGTTATTTTTACAATTGATATTCCATTAATTTTGAAGAATATGAAAGAAAAAACCATCATCCATGAGAGAATATAGATTTTGATTTTTCTATAGTTTTAGGACAGCATAATTAAATTTTAAAATTAAAAATTATATTAATGTGTGAGGATTTAAATACCTCATCTCTAATGGATTTACCCCCTTATTACCAAATTATAGAACTATCTTATAGATAAATAATGATGAAAAGACTATTTTTTCAATATATATCTACTAAATCAAATCGTTGTGAAAAATTTGATCCATGTAATTATTAATTAAATTCATCCTCTCAATTGATATATTTTAATAAGGATTCATCACTGACAAAACATAGTGTGTTATCCCTTCATCTTAATATTTTATATCACCATATATTTAGTTGACTATATACCATTTTCTGTCAAAAAGATATATTTTTTGTTATTTTCCTTATTTTGTAATCATTCATAATGTGTAATTCACTTGATGGCATTTTATTTTAGATAGATAATCATAAAACATGTTATTCCACTATAATCTTAGATAATCACCACAGTATACCTTTTATATCACAAGAATTGGGTCGTATTGGTCTATAGAAATTAACATGTACAATATAATGAAATCTCACCATCTTTGTATCCCATTTCCCAAAGCCCTTCAAAATGATAATATCATTTTAATAAGTTTGACACTTATAGGTTTGATCTACTGAAATTTTATGGATATCATGAGTTGTTTAATTCATGATTAATTATTACAATAAAATTTGGTGCATGTTTAATGGTCAATTTTTTCTCATCTAATTATATTCTTCCTTATATATAAATCACCACTCATATTATCATTTAGTATGTTATAGAATTACCTTTATCCCCAAGGGCAATGATTATATATTTAATTATATTGATTATGAAATACTTTTTAATATATAATTAAATCTGAAAATAAAATAATTCACTTAAAAACAATCAATTGTGACAAAGGACTCCATCCCCGATACATTTATGAACATCATGTATTTGAAAACTATTTTCCCCAAGAATTTACAATGTTCATTGATCTATCATCATTTCCTAAAATAATGAACCATTAATTTTCATATTTGATTCTCGTGAAAAGAACCTTTTCCCATATAATTGACTCATATCCATAGTTAAGATCCCATACTCTATCCCAATCCATTCATTTAAAGAAACCTCTATGATATTATCAATTTTTTCATTTCATTTCATAAACCATGTTTTCTACTATGATTCCATTGGTAGTAAATGATATTGTTCAACATTTATATGAAATGGAAAAACATCATCTTTTAAAATAGTGTTTTTTATTCTTTTTTATCTCACTATGTCAATATTATCTGAAACACATAATATTCCTTTATAATAACAATTATTTTCTTATTTATCAATCTATAGAATTGCGGAAAAATATTTATTCAATATGGAGACCAAAAACAACATACCCATGTTTTATAAATTTTATTATATCAAATTAGATATGATTTTAAATTTATCATATCAAATTAAAAATTTAATGTTTATTTGTATTTTGTAGAAATAAATTATTTTTAGTTGAATAATGAAAAAGACATATTTTACAAAACTTCAACTTTAATGTCATTATAATGGAATAAGAACAAAATATTTTTTTAAAATCACTTCTACATAACCAATATAAATTATATATGTGATATTATGAGTATAAAAATGTATTGTTGAACGAATAAGTATATATTTTGTATTACAGAAATATAAGTAATGTTATTGTCAAATCAAAACTCTAGGTAGTCATTTTACATTAATCAATTATTATTAAGGTAAATTTTTTAGTAATTCATTGAAATAAAATTTAGATTCATTTTGTTTTAAAAAATCTAATTAATTTACTTGAATTTATATTAACCATTATTTTATTATTAAAAAATTTATATGGTTGAAAACAAAATTTTAAAAAGTGTTTTCATTAAATTTTTGTAGTTAGATTAAATATATTTTCTTCCAATTATTGATATTTAATCATGTAATATATTACTATATTTGGAATCAATATGATTAATAATTTGTAATATATACAACCTATTTTTTTGACAATGAAAACATACCATGGTAAGTATTTTTCACCTCGTTTAAGTTTATAATGGTTTAAAAGGGTTATAAATAAAGTGATAATGATTCAAAATATAAAATATTAAACCCAATTGGATAGTTCTTTTAATAGGTTCGAAATATCACTTTATATATTATTATATGTTTTATCAACTTTAACGTTAAAATTATATTATTTTATTATAATATTTTATGAGATTTCTTATATGTCCCTCCCCTAATATCTAATAAGGCACACATTCTCATCTTCTATTCACAAGAATTATGGCCAACAGATCAACTAAGACATACCAAAAAACCATCCCAATTTACATCTCACCATTATTTATCAAATTTTATTACCCAACAAAACTCATAAAAATAATTAACATAGTTTATAACATGATCTAATATAATATTATTATTATCAGACTAGCATTTTTTAACCTTTCCATCTTATAGAAAATGACAACATCTCTCATGTATGCATAAGACTGACCATCATCACTTGTCTATGCAATCCATTTTTCATCACCTCTTTACATGGATGGTTATAAATAAGAAAATAATATATATATATATATATATATTAGATTTATAACATAAATATACTTATGTTAATATATGACACCATATTTCATCTTACTCTTCTATTAATTGGAAAATGATAATGTTTCTCATGTATACGTATAGACTACATCCTCTATTAAAATATGTGATATATTTTTTATTTTAATAATGAATTCTGGTTGAAAATAATATATATAATGAATAAAAAATATATTACTAACATTATTTAAATTATAGAGATAATATAATTATTTTATAACCCCTTCAACCATAGATAATATAATTAAGTAATTTTTAAAACACTCATTGAAAACCCATAATATTGTTTACGTAAGTAAGAACTATTCAATTAATCAACAAAAAATTATAATAAGATCAGAATTAAAAATAGAATAAATTTGAAAATATTTATCATTATTTATTTTATATATTTAAAATTAATATATTAAAGATTCATATTATATTGACTAGGAGGAGACTAAAGGAAAGTGTTTGTGTTACAATTTCATTTTAGTGTGGCGAAATTTAAATTTATATTTACATTATAAAAATAATATGATTATAATAATTCAAAAAATATACATTTTTCTCCAATAGTTATATATTGGTATCCTTGTTATTTTGGATTTCTTATCTTATTTGATAAATAATCAAAAAATCTATTACCTATAAGTGACATTCATCTGAAAATGTTTATTTACTGTTTTCATTATATCCTAATATTTTATATGTCAATATTTTCCAAATAATATTTTAAAGATTGTTTTTAGTACTATAAAATGATTCAGTATGATATTTTTGAATCATTTCATAATTTATATTAAAATCAGTAAAATGAATAATCCATTCATTTTCTTGATGGGTACTTGTTAACTAATGATTAAACATAATCATTGTTATAATGTAAAATACATGAATAAATTTTCTAAACATATTTCCAATTAATATCACTGAATATTATTTTACATGTTTATATGGGTTTTTTTCAAGCATATATTATTCTTTATTTTTTTTTGAATTTTGTACAATATATCAAATTAATTACGTACCAGTTTCATAAAATAAGAAAATAAATTTTGAATAGTGATTTATTACTATGTTCTTACACAAATACAAATGGATGTTATTTTTAATTTATTAAATCAATTTTATTTTGTAAAGGATTTATTTTAGTAATGGAATTTCATTTTTGATGAATAAATGGACCTTTAATATACTTTTCTAATATAGGATTACACATTAATTTGAGGTCATTCTCATTCTTATGATCATGATCTCTATCACAATCAGTTATTCATTTGACTTTTTTTCATATACTATTAATATTATTTTAATATTATGGGTAAATTTTGAATAATTTATATTATATTGATTATGATTCTACTATATTATACTTCTATATAATATATAAGAATAATTAATGTTATTATGTAACTTATTTCAATTACATGAGAAATATAAATTTTCTGTCTGTATTTAACAAAGATAATTTTATATATAAAATGCATTTTTAGAACAAGTTGTATATATCACTAAATACATTATGAATTCGTAGGATGTGAAATACATGGGTGGGTTATAGTTATAGATAACCACATGATTGTATCATAGGTCTCATTAGACAAAACGAATGGAATGCATGTAAGATTAGTATTTGGTTTCCTCCTAACTATTTAAAAATAATTGTGTATTTATTAAGAGGCGTTTATTTTATGATTCATGATATCATGTTTTAGATTCCATGATAAGGAATATTAAAAAGATTAAATTTTATATACTAATAATTAAGTTTTATGATCCATTTTTATATGTTTATATTATCTACAACAGTTCATCGAACTCAAGTTTATGATTAAATGGAATTTGTTTCTATAATACAACCTACCATATTAATTATGAATTATTTACTCATTATGTATCACATTTCTTGTATCACTTACTAAGAATGGTCAAATACCCTTTATTTGTTTTCATTTACCAAGGATACGAAGTGGGATACTATTAATGATTTCCGAGATCTGATAATGTTTCTTATGATATGTTTTTATTTTTACAATATAAGATTTTAACAGTTTATGTATATAAATTTAAGATATAGTAAAATTGATTGGAAACGTAGTGATTAAGATGTTTTGTTTTTTAATTTTATATTTTATTAGTTTTGGAAATCAATAGAAAATTATTAAATACTTGATTGTTATCATTTTATGTCCAATGTGTTCTAATTTTCAATTGTATAAAACATGATATTTTACAATACTTATAGTATTTTCCATTAAATTACATCAGTAAAATTATATTTCATCATTATGATTATTGTTATAAGTATGGGTTGAAAAATCTAATTATTCATTATTATACCATATGTCAGACTATTGTAATTTATGTAAAACTAAAAATGTTTTAGAAATGGGACTAATGCTGATAAAAATACAATGTGATTAATACTCATAAAGAATATTGTAATCATAGTTATAAGGAATTATATAGGACTGATTTAATTTTGTAGTCATATTTGTAATACTTATTTCTCATGTAAGGTAATATTTTACACTATAATGATGTAAAATATTTTGACGTTAGAAAATCAGTAATAATTTAGCTATTGAAGTGAATGGTTTTCATGTTTTAGTGATAAAATAAGCCAAATATGACAATTATGAGATCAATATTATACTAAAAATGCTTCCAATAAATACATGATCATTCTATTATTTGAGGACGGTTGATTACATTCACTCACAATTTTCTTTGGTCTTACAAATCTTGAATAATATGTTTTTAGTCACTATTAATTCTTTAGATAGAATCATTCTAAGGAATCCTAGTTAGTTTTTCTCATAAAAAAATTATATAAATACAAATATGTTTAATTATTATATTTATTGACATCTTTTAATGATAATATGATGAAGAATTTGATCATATTGAATGATGGATCATAGGGATACTGAGACATTTAATCCAATCCATCAAATCGAGGTCTACTAGGGCTAGTTAGATAGATAAAATCCTATCATCTCATCATGGAATTACGAGGATATGAAGACAAATACATTCAAATAATCATATCAAGGGATTCAATGGATGAGAATTTATACATTCTTGTTATTATAAAACAAGTTCTACTATTAGTCCAGTATAAATACTTCCATACTCTTATGGTTAAATGATTTATGATTTTAATTGAATATATTCTATTCATAGATTTGTTTTCTATTTCATTACATATTTCATACAAGTGTTTTATTCCACGTTATTTATTAATATAAAGGAAAATATCATATTTATATTTATATTGTTTTTAGTATATCTATTTTTATCTGGTTATGATAAATACAAGATACAAGATTAAATCATATCCATCCTGATCATCATACTTTGATAATCGGATCCATAATGACTCTAATATTTTACTCTGATTTAATTATACAATTGTTTAATATTTATGCAATTATTACAACCATCGAATTAAGGGCCATGTATGATAACATACTTTAAGAGTCTTAGTGAATGTTTTATCTTTATATTATAAACTATGTTTTTAAAAATACAATTTACTCCCCCACCCACAACTTATAGGTAATCCATCTGACCATATTCTTATTATCATAATGAGTAATAGTACTATAATAATAATCCAAAAAATTTTATATGATTAGGATTCCACTGCTCATATACATGCTGATTTTTTTAATTTCTATATTATTTTATGTTTCTGATGTTTTTTTATAAATTTTTTCTTTATAAAACATTTTTTTAATATAAGATATTTTAGAAATCGTATATATTTGTTTTAAATATAGTAGGAACTAATCTTAGATTCAAATGTAATCGTAATACTAACACACCTCCATTTTTTTATGTTTCTAACTATTAGTTTTGGAGAGATAAGATTAAGACATGTGTAATCATAATAGGGTTTGATTATTAGTTCATGATGATAAGAGATTATACAATCTTGATATAGAAGTTACAACATTTAATCGGAAAGAAACATTGGAATATGAGTTGAACTACTAAGATAGAAATATGTTTTTAAGATCAATGACAAGAATAAGTTTCTGTCAAATTTCATATTATAAAGATTATAATATTATTTTTGAAAATGATATAAGTTAATCAATTAAGAACACATAATGTTTTTTAATCCTTGATAGCTATGTTAAGCGCATACTATCACGATTTTGACTTTTTACATTGAGAATCATTCTCAAAGATTCACAAACAGTTCATGATAATTATAAAAATTTTACACAAACATGGAGATACTGGTTTAAATGATTAGATACCTTTTGAGAAGATTATTGGAATCGTGCCTAATGAATGTGAATCTATGAGGACTTATGTGTATGGTATAATAATTTTAACAAATATCACTCTTAAAGAATTAGTTGGAAATCATACATTGTATGAGTTCAGATTAAAAAGATATATTTAGAAAGTAAAAAATAAGGACTTGAGGAGTTTAGTTTTCAACAACTATTATACCTACTAAATCTCAAACTCAAGGGAATGTTGTAAAATCATCTAGATAAAATAAAGAGTTTGACCATTCTGATTCAAATTCATCTTAGAATTATGAAAATGAGTTGGGGAACATATAGAGGAGGATGAAAAATATCACGTGAATGAAATATTTTCAATATTTATATATGAAGATTAATAAGGATAGAGAATAAAATAAAGGTGATGTTACTTGTTATTATTGTAAAAATGTTGGACACAATAGAAAAATTTTTCCAAACTATAATAAATTTAATAATGAAAAAAATGAAAAAAGGTTTTAAAAATATAGGGGTGAAAATTTTCTAAAGTCTTCTGGACTATGGAATTAAAATGAAGGGACTCTATTGATAATTCTTCAGGTGGTGGAGGTTCCATATAGAGTAGAATAAGTCATTTTATAATGCATATAATGTAAATTATTGTTTGAAGGATATTTCAAATACTATTTGATAACATACCAATATTTCAATAAATTATAACTAATCTAATGATAAATAACCTATATCATTAGATGATGAATCTTCCTTAGATTGTGAAGATAATACCTCAATATAATAAGATAAACTATTTGGTTTTAAAAAACATTGGGAAAATGAAGTTTACCAAAATTATAAAAAAACATGATAATTATAATGAAATACATGCTAAGGATGATTCAAGAATTGATGTTTTGAAATAAGAAATATCTAATCATTAATTATATTATAATAAAACTAATTCCAAAAAGAAAACAATTTATAATGACTTTGCAGAAGTAATTTTTGAGAAATATTTTTTTGAATTTAACTCACTTATAAAATTAGTACAAAGGTGGATGAAGATATAGTGGTAAAACTAAAATATAAAATCTTGAGTTTTAGAAAGCATTTATCAAACAATGATTTTATTATGTAATGTTCTAATAAAAACAATAAACAAATATTTCCTCATGGTAATGGTTCTAGAATTGGTTATACTTATAGGAAACTAGTTTTTTGTAACAATTTATTTGTTCATAAAATATCTCTTTTTCCCACCAGGTTTCAAATTGGTTGCCATTGGAAAAATTATTATACCTTAAATGAAGGTCATTTTCTAGATTTTAATAAATCCTATTTTTGAAAAAACATTAAATCAGCCCAAAATAATATCACACTGTTTTGGTTAAAAAAATTTATTTTTATAAAAATATATATCATAGGCAGGTATTGATATATAAAGTATACGGATTTTATTTTTAGGGAAAAATAAGGTTCTAGGAATAAAAATAAATGGTATATGGTGGGTTTATGCACCAATATTATGACTGGTAATAAAAACATTTCTCAAAAGGTCATCAAGATGAAAGTTGGAAACATTACCTTCGGAGATAAATACCCTTGAGAGATTATATATATATATAAAATATTGGTATTCACGGTGAATCCATAATGTCACATGTTTTTTTTATTAAATTTCTTAAGTACTACTATATATGAATAATTAAATTATGTAATGATGGTTACATTTTTATCTTTATAAATGATAAGTTTTTAGTACACAGTTAAATGGATGAATTCATTATTCCTTCCAATCGTCATGATATGGTCTATACAATAGACTATAATACAATATTAGCCAATACATACCTTTCCCCAGTGAAATGGAAGATCAATCAATGTTATGGGATAGAAGGTATAGAAAATGTATACTTTGAATCATAAATAAATTTAATAAGATAATACTTTTTAAAGATCTACCAGAACATGGGTTTGGTATTTCAAAATTCTATAGCCTTATTTGTATGGTAATTAAAATAAGTTCTATTTTGAATCTATCTGTGAAGTCTCAAATACTGATGATTTTTAGTTAGTGAACATTGAATTTTTTTGGTCCTATATATATTTGGATTATTAGTGTAAAATATTATGAATATGTCATTGTTGATGATTATAGTAAATATATTTGGGTTTATTTTTTCATAAAAAATCTGATGTCTTATACTATTTAAAAAAATTGTAATCTAAGATAAAAACAAGGAAAACCATCCATTTATATCTCTTCATATTGATCATGGTGCAGAATTTTTAAATTTGGAATTTGGAATTATTTTGTAAAAAATTTATAGAACATTATTTCATGCACATAGAAACACTACTAAATTTTTTTAGCTGAATTAATAAATATAGATCTCAAAAAAACTAACTAAAAAAATGTTGAACAAATAATATGTTTCTAAAATGATTCTTGTTGAAGTAGTTAGTACTACATTGTATACATTAAATCATTTATTAATTTGAAATTTTCATAATAAAAAACTTTAGTAGTGTGGTCTAATAGAAAACCATAATATTCTTACTTAATAGTTTTTCATTTCAAATTATTAATCATGAAAACGAATTTTAAATTACATAAATTTTCAACAAAATCTAATAAAGTAATATTTTTAGGTCATTATAGTACTTCAAACTCCTATACAGTTATTAACAAAAATTCATGTACATTTATGTAAATAGTAGATGCTATGTTTGTTGAAAGTGATCCTTATCATTTTAAACAACCCCAAGCAACATCATCATTTGTTATTTCCAAATCCTATTTTCATCATTTGATAGAAAAATCTGACCTAAGGGAAAATCCCATGAAATGTTTACTAAAGTAATTCATTATAATGATTTTTGTCCTTCTTTTCAAGAGAATCCTTTTCAATGTCGAAGAATAAATTTGTTTTCTAGGAATGATAATAGTGACAGTGTCATTGGTGATATTGATCAACCATTTAGAATTATAAGTACCTTAATGAATGAAATAAAACACTTACCTTTTCTTACTAAAATTAAGTACTACTAATCCTAATGATCCATTAGGTGATGAGGTTTTAATTAATGAAATAAGAGATGAAATAAATGAGTTTTATAATTAAAAACTATGTACATTATTCGAAATACCTAATGAAACTTCTATATTTCAGGTTAATTTTGTTTTTAGAAAAAATGGGATGAAAATATAATTTTTTAATAAATAATGCCTGAATTTTCAGTAAGGTTAATAATGAAATAGATGTCATAGAATATAAAGAAACATATTACTTAGTACCTAGAGTATAATTAATGTTTATTCTACTAGTCTTTTTATAATTCTATAATTTCAATCTATTTCGAATGAATATTAAGTATATTTTTCTTAATTTCTATGTTCAAGAGGTTGTTTATGTTTAACAACCCCCTATTTTTAAAAAGAAAGTCGAATACATTTCAAATCATACCAATGATTTATCTAGATTATAGAAATCCCCTAGTTCCTGGTATGATTGATTGAAATGATTTCTGTTCCCAAAAAAATGTTAAGGGAGTCTCATATCCAACACAACTTATAAAATAAGTTAAAAAAATTAATGATTATTCAAATATAAATGGAAGAGATTATATTTAGATCAACTCAAAAATTCTTAACATATTCCTTTGAGGATCATATGAAATTTTAGTATGATATGGGAATGATGGGTGAGTAAATGTACTTTCATGGATAAAATATCTCACAAAAATCAAACTGAACTTTTATATATCAACATAAGTATTTAAATGATCGTCTTAAAAAATTTGGATAAGAAAATAGTTAATACATTAGTACTCTTAGTGGTACCTTCAATACAAGTTATCTTAATGAGTATGCAAAACCAATTGATCAAGATACTTTTAGAGGAATAATATAAATTTTATGTTATATAATGAGTATCCTTCTCAATTTCTTGATTTATATATTCTTTTGTATAAGATATCATGAAAATAAAATGAAATGCCATTTAAATATGTTAAAGGAAACTATCATTATCTTAAGTGAACTACTGTTTTAGGTCTTTTTTATACTTCTAGAAATGTTTTCTACTAATTTTAACCAATTACAAATTATGTGGTTTTAAAACAGATAGAAAACGATCATATAGAACTTTTAATTTCATAGAAGATTTATTAGTTTCTTTTCTAGGTTAGAGACAATACATATTGACTTTATAAACTCTTTAATCTGAATATGTGGTAGTTAGAAGATGTTGTTTTCAAGGCTTGCATATGTAACAAAAACTAAATAACTATGGTTTGAGTTTTAATAAAAATAAAATATTATTTCCTAACTCAATTACTATTGATTTATGTAAAGGCCATCACATCACCAATGTTCTATGATCATAAAAATAAGATAATATTTACATTAGTTTCACATACTAAATGTTCATATTAGTTTACAAATCATTTGAACTCAAGATCAACATGTTGACATTAAAAAAACATCATCCTTTTAATAGATTTGAATATATTCAATATAATCATGGAATTGTGAACATAAATTAATCAATAATATCTACATATTTTTACCCATATATTAAATTAACTTACTTCTTTTTATTGGGGGAGTATATATGTTTTTTGTTTTTCAAAACATTTATGTTTCCAAAAATTTAATTTTTCTTAAATTTTTTGACATAATTGGTTTTTTAGAATCATAGGTTTATTAAAATATTCACAGTTAGGATTTTTATAATATTTCCAAAAATCATAAAATGATATAAAAAATATGGACTATGTTTTTAAAAAATCACATTCAACTTTTTATTCATAATCAATTTTTATTTCTAAAAATAATGTCTTTGATTTTCCAATGAAAAACTATGGTATTTAAAATTTTCATTACATTTTTTACTAAAATAATTATCATCATTATTTACATTAAAAACTATCATAATCTGTTAGGATAATGAATTCTATAATAACAGGGTAATCATACTGAGGGATCATTTCATCCCCAACAGTTCTTCTTTTATTTTTTTTTCACTATTTTAGATTGATTATTTATCATTTTTTATTTAATACATTTAGATTTATAAGAACATTTTTACTTTTCATAATTTTAAATTTTTTGATAATCATTTTCATTATCAAGACTATAAAATCATTAACACATCTATAGATAAAAACTATTAAAACATTCTTCAGATTAGTTTAAACTGTCATAGCAAGGAATTTTTCAAAATTTGAACCATTTAATATCATTAATAAAAACCCACTGAAACCCAATTACCTATATGAAGGGGAACCCCATGTTTCTCATGGGTTGGCTAGTTCTCTTTCACCCGACCTACTGCAACATTAAATTTTTTTACTCCAAACGATCATTCATTCAAATCGATTAACAAGTTTCCTCCTCCAATGGCCTGAAGGAATTCATGTTTTATAGATTTTTGATAATCCAACTTTCATGGGGTGAGGTGGAAACCTTAAAAGGCCCGTAGGCATAAGTATTACATGGTACATAGGCAATAGAGTAAATCATTTCCCATAGGATTCAAACATTACATACAACCAAGACTAACTACATGGAAGTGCTTCTCCCGAGCATCTTCATCGTGAAATCATCTATCCACCTTCGCATGGGTGTTTTGATAGGCTTTACAAAGCATGCACATGCCTGTTCTGATTGCAGGTGCCATACCCTCTCTTTCATTCAATCCGTTTAGCTTCTTCTATATTAAAATCAACTCGCTCCTCTTTCTTCTGAAGCTTGTTCCTTGTAGGTTGTCTGGTTTGCATCTGCACTTAAGGTGGCTCAAAAGCCTTGAGGTGGCCCGAAGGCCTTACTGACCCAAAGTCCTAGGTGGCCTGAAGGCCTTAAAAGACTCAAGAACCAAATTGGTGGTCCGATGGCCCAAATGGGGGAATATTCTGTACTGCTACAGTGCCAAACAGTTCCCACTACAGTACCTGCTATAGTTCTGCACAGTTCCAGCTATAGTTCCTACTACAATACCTGCTACAGTACTTGTTATAGTACCTAGAAATTAGCCTCTTCCAAGATATGATCTCAATTCTCTTGGATGCACATAAAGAGTCCTCACCAACTGGGTTTAGGCTCATGTGCCACTAGTTTCAATTCTGAATCTGATGGAAACCGCTAAATATTACAATAAGTAGTATGTTTTCATGGAAAGGTCACTCGAAAGGTATTTTTATAGGAAGTATTATTCTAATTAGAATATAATTATAGAATTAAAATTCTATTGATACTTATGGATAAAAAATTGGACTTGGATTTTGATTTAATTTATCTAGATCTTGATTGAGATTTTTATTCTTCAGTCATGTTTTTCAAGGATGATCATAAACAAAAACATTAATTTTTAATATATGACACGGGATACATGATGTCATATAATAAATATGTGAGAATAGTATGGATATCATCATAAGGATATTCTTATTGTCAATAAAATAATATTTAATCTTATCTTAGATCATTGGATAGAAGGGAGGCATAATGCAATATGAATTTTCATTTAAAAAGGTTCCCAAAGATATCCATGTGACACTACATAATAACAAAGTCTCCCTATAGATTGAAGTGTTTTGTATACAAAGATAAGTATATTGGGAAATTCACGAAGTTTATGATGTTTTCATGATGGAATTTTGTGTCTAGATGAGGAAGATATATCATACTAAATTCGTCTTTATTACCATATAAAACATTAATACCATTTATGTTAAATAAAATACCCTTAGGATTTCTGCCTTCATTAGAAAATGTGTTCTTTAGGGCATGATTTTTTTAAGATTCATAATATATAGACTCTAATGTGGTTAAAAATCATTTCATTAGTGATTATAATATAAATAAGATGAATTTATTTATTTGATAATGAGACACATATGATTATTGATAAATTTGAATATTTTTTTAAAAAGAGGAACCATCAAGGAAATATGAGAATGATGGAATGAAGAAAAATAGAAAGGTTGAGACCTCCCATCCAAATATATAAAAGAAACAAAAAAATTATCATTGGATGTAGTTGATGAATATTTAAATAAAAAATTTGAGAATGAGTTTGCGGATCCAATCAATATACGTGACCCAGAAAAGTCCACGGATTTAAAACTATATGCAACTGATACGTTTCAATGAGAATACAAGATGGAAAAGAAAAAGAAAAAAGTTAAAAGAAGCTGAAATATGTAGGTATTTTCTATGATGTTGTCATGACCCACTCCCCATAAAGTGTACCCCTCCTAGGCTGGAAATGTGAAAAGGGAGAAAATGACCCCCGAGTCCCGCCTCTAGTTGGCCCAGCGTTGGTGACTAGCACCAAGGGTATAATATACACACAAATGGGAAGCATTACCCTCTAAGAAAACACATGTAGAAGAGAAATATAAGATAGACAACTACCAACTCCAACTAAGAACTGAAATATAAAAGAAACCCAAGTACACATATGAAATTCCATGCAAAAGTACTACAACCGAAAAGAGAAAACTGCAATTACCCAAAAGAAAGTAAAAAAACAGCAACGACCACAAGCCCGAACAGCTCCTACGACCACAAGCTAGTAGTAACCAGCCTGACCTCCAACCTGCTCCATGTGACCTGAAAAATATTTTATGTATACGCAGGCTGAGTAAAATAGCATACTCCGAAGGATCCTCCCCAAAGCCTCTCGGGAAAAAGTAAGGAATGCATTATAATTCTCAATGAACAACAATGAAACTAACTCGTCACCTTACAGGTATACTATGTTCCCAACATCACTATGGATACTATCACCATGTAAAACATACATGAATATATCATATAATAAATAATATCAACAGTACCCTACTAATATTTCCCCACTGGTTTTCCACTTTTCCCTAATGACATACCTCATGTGCATCTCTCTCCAAAGTCTTTCCCGTATAAACATGCGCTAAGCTCGACAATCTGCACCACTTGCATCACAAAGGATTGCCTGCAGACACCTGAGCTAAGTACCACACCATCCTCAAAACAAAAAGTAACCAGGTAGTTTCCGAGAGCCACCATATCTCGCATAACGTTTATCATATGTCGGGTATTATACTTCAAACCATTACAGCCCATAGACTGAGTAAGGATCCTCAAGCCATCACAACCCATAAACGTTACACCTATATTAGTCCATATGACACTATATCCAGAATATATGAGTGTGAAATAACCACAAGCCATTACATCCCTCTACCCACATATATGAGGAAACTAACTGTTGTGCCAATGGCACTAGTATCTACCAAGAGAAGAGAGCCGGGCTAAAGGGGGTAGTCAGCCATTCATAATCCCACCGTAATGTTGGGGAAAACACCCCCCAAGGCTCAGAATCCCCAGGGTGTCAGTTTATCTTACTAAAATGGTGGAGTATCATATAGAAACACAAAAAGTATAGAATATACTATAACTCACAACCACACTATGGGAATAACCTAGTCTTAGACACAACTATAGCTAACGTCTCTCGGACTTCGGGCTGCCACTTCTAAGACTAGGTATCCTAGAATCACACAACCAATTAATGAACTTCATTACATTACATCATCCCCTTTTTTGTCATCAATTCCACTTTAGTATAATTAATTCTTTACACATTAATTATCCAAGAACAATTCCACATTAAGATCCATTAATAGCACATCCAGAACCCACTGTCCCTGAAAAAGTTCTCAACCTCATCATTAAGATTCATCAAACTCCAACCCCTTGGGTTAACATCTTTTATTCAAATATTCATTACAGAATTACATTCCCATATTCCGAGACATTCTAGACACGAAACCTATGCTACTAAACAAAAGGGAGCTCAACATAGTGAGTAGACATACTATTCGTTGAGTCTTTTCCGCCTATAGCAAGATCATAACCCCATTCTCCCTTGAGAGGATAAACACGGAAAGCACACGGCATACCCCCTTGTCTTCATCCCATTCGGAAGAAGGGTATGCAAAATCAGCTTCCTTGAGAAGTGGGGAAAAGTAAAATTGGTAAACAACCAAACAAAGAACAAAGCATCCAATAACCACATCCATCCCATTCCATCATCTCTGGTGTCCTCCCCAACACCCACATGCATTAACTGATGCATCTTGCCACTCTAGGAATGATCCACTGCCACAACCCCAAGGCATCCCTACCTCCACATATCACAACCCCCTCCAGGGTCACATCACAAAACAAGATATCAAAACACCCATCCTGGGTCACAATACAACACAAGTATCAAGAAAACACACATCATATCAAATTGGGCTCTTGGCCCTTTAACAAGGCATCTAGCCTTCAAACCACAAGCACCAATAGATTTCGGGTTAACCAACCAACTAAGTTAGTCACATACATTGTCATCAATTTGATTTACATCAATTTGGAACAACACCCACAAAAACAAAAATAACCAAATTCATTTATATGCCTCTTTATATTTATCAAATTAGTTATCAATTAATTCTGGATTTACATTATTTATCAATTTCATCAATAGAAACATGCTAACAAGAAAGGACTATATATCACACTATCTAGAAAATCAAGAGGCAAACTGTTATCACAGTACAGACCACAACATGTGATCACCGATTCTTTTAATCTGGATCAAGTATTTAATTAGGTCAATTCCATTTTGATCCAAAGGAATAAATCATACTAACTCTACGATTGCACTAAAACAATTAGAGAATCCACAAATCCCCTACCTCAATGATTTTCTAGGGAAACCTCAACGGTCGATGAGAGCCAAAGAAACCGGGTCGATTCTCCATGATTCCTCCTTAGATATCCTCTCCTAACACAACCAAGACCAAAGCTCGTCATAAACGACATCCTCAAAATTAGATCTACCCTTAACGAATGTAGATCTAAGATCTTGGGAGAATAGGTGGAGTGGGTCTACATATATCTGTGAAACCAAACAAAAGGATCACATTCCTAGAGAAACTGGCTTCGATTCAAAAAGAGAATCCTCTAGATCGCCTCCAAAATGATTAAGAGAGGTTATTCTACCACCAAGGAAAGGTAATATCTAGTTATGGCCGATTAGGGTCTTAAACGAGGTGATTAAAGGAAAAACGAGTTAGATATACTATTTTAGGATATAACGTTATGTGCCCGTACTGTTAGTCTGCATGGTTTAACAAAGCGTGCACTAACCGTGTGTTAGATTCTGCCTCGACAATCACTCCTCGCACAGTTAGTCAACACAGTTAGACAAACTGTGTGCTAACCGTGCATTATCCACTGCCACCAAGACTAGCCTTGCACGATTTGGCCGCACAGTTTAGGTAAACCGTGCGCCTCCCCTGTGAAGGCCATAACCCTTTAGATTTCCTTAAACATCCTCCCAAACACACCCCCAAGTCACCTTGACCTCACAGAAAACCATTAGCACAAAAGTTTCACAACAGAATGGACCAAAGTGGTCCATGCCATAACATCAGATACCTCTCAAATCATTATTGTCCTCGAGAATCCAAAACCGACCTAAAGAGAAAATGAAATAGGTTCTGAACAACAACCCAATGAGATACCTCACAAAAGAGATCAATCCATCAATGCAACAAAGGATTCCATCTCATAAACATGAATGTTCCATAGCCACATACATTACAATGATACACGAAAAGAGTTAAATATCAAACAACTCAAGGTACTCAGTGTGTATCTGTGACTCATGTTCCCACATACTCTCTTCCAAGCCGTCGTGTCGCCACAAGACATGAACTAAAGGTATGGATCACATGTGAAAAACCTTCTCCTTGTGGTCATGGATCTCCACAGGTTGCTCCTCAAAGGTGGCATCATCATCAACATCAATCTCTCCCCAATCGATGATGTTAGAGTCGTCATGAAGAGAATGAAATAGCTGTGATACATTGAAAACATCATGTATCTGACTCATCTGTGGTGAAAGTGCTACTCAATTTTCCACAGCTCCAATATGAGCTAACACATCAAAAGGCGCAACAAAGTGGGGAGAAAGCTTACTCCCACGACCAAACCTCAAATTCCACAATGGGGAGTCTCCTTAAAAAACACATGATCCACAACATTTAACTATATGGGTATCCTTCTATGATTGGCATATAATTTTGGACGATCTTGCGCTGATTTCAACCTCTCTCGAATCACCTGAACCATCTCTGTTGTATTCTGCACTAGTTCCGGTCTGAGAATTTCTGACTCTCCGACCCCAGTCCAGCACAACGGAGAATGGAAAGGTTGTCCATTCAAGTCTTCAAATGGCACCATACCGATGGTGGAGTGAAAAATATTATTGTACGTGAACTCCACCAAAGGTAAGTGCCTCATACCTGAACATCCAAAATCAACAACACAAGAGCGTATCATTTATTCCAGAGTCTGGATGTTTCACTCTATATGACCATCCGTTTGAGGGTGAAAAGAATTGCTAAGGCATAGTTGAGAAATGAAAGCATGCGGGAGGCCCCACCACACCCTGGAGGTAAAACAAGGATCTCGATCAGAAATGATCATCCATGGGACTCAGTGAAGTCTCACCACCTCCTCCAGATACTGCCTCGACAAAACTTCCACTGAGCTCAACTCCTTGATTGCTATGAAGTGGGACGATTTTTTTAAACTGTCCACTACCATCCATATAGCATCATGTCCTCCCAAATCTCGAGGAAAACCTGTAACAAAGTGTATTGAGATGTCCTCCCACTTCAACTGAGGAATATCTAATGGCTGGAGAAGACCACCAGGAACAAAGTGTACAAACTTCACCTTTTGGCAGACTAAACCTCAAGACATAGACTCAACAACCACACGCTTCATCCCAAGACACCAAAACTGAATCCTCAAGTATTGGTACGTATTTGTAAAACCAGGATGCACTGCTAAAGGAGAACCACATAACTCTCTGAGGACCGTCTCACGCATCACCAAGGGAACAAAAAGCCTTCCATGATACAACACTCTGTGTTGTTCATCTTAAAACCAACCATCAGGGGCCTCACTAAAAACAACTAGGTCTCTCCAGACCTCTACCTCAAGATCCCCCAACCAGGACTCTTCCACCCTCTACATAAGGGATGACTGCACTGTCATCTGAAAAAGAGAGCCTCTACCTCTGACTTCTCCCATATCAAGATGTAATGCCGACATTTCTTCCATTACCCTCCCAGAATCACCTGATTCACGCACAACATCACTATGTGACTTTCGGCTCAGTGCATTAGCTACAAGATTCCATTTTCAAGGTGTATACGATATTTCAATGTCTTAATCTGATAGGAACTCCATCCACCGATGCTTCCGCAAGTTTAAGTCACACTGGGAGAAAACATACCTCAAACTCTTATGATCAGTGAAACCCACAAAGTGTTCACCAATGAGGTAATGTCTCTACAACTTCAGAGAAAACATCACAACTACCAACTCAAGATCATGGGTGGAATAGTTGCATTCATGGGGATGCAACATCTGAGACCCATAAGAAACAACTGACCTCTTCTGCATGAGGAAACAACATTACCCCATAAGTGATGCATCGCTGAAAACATCAAACTGAACTCCCTCAGTTGGAAGACAAAAAATTGGAGCACTTACTAACATCTCTTTTAGATACTCAAAAGCTGCCTGACACTGATCAGTCCATATGAAAGCCTGATCATTCCTGGTCAAAGCTGTCCGTGGAGTTGCAACATGGGAGTAATTGGATATGAACTTCATATAGTATCCTTAATGATCAATGAAACTTCACACATCTGACACTGTCTTGGGGATTCCCAAGACACAACAGATTCTATCTTTTGTGGATCCACAACTACTCCTTGTTGGGACACAACATGCCCCAAGAAACAGACTTCTTGAGCCCAAAACTCACACTTTTACAACATTCCAAACAGCAGATGTCGACAAAGAACTCCCAAAATGGCTCATAGATGCTCTGAATGCTCCTCTTTAGATGTGGATTACAGAAGGATTTTGTCGATGAAAACTACAACAAGCTTTTTCTGGAACTCATGGAACACAGAATTCATCAATCCCATGAATACAGCTGGAGCATTCATCACACCAAACGACATTACAACGAAATCATAATTCCCATGATGACAACAGAATGCAGTCTTCAGGATATCTTCATCCTTTACACGCATCTGATGATATCCTGATCGCAAGTCGATCTTTGAGAACCAACTTTCACCTTTCTGTTGATAGAATAAATCATTGACCTTTGTAAGAGGATAGATTTTCTTTATTTTCACTTTGTTTAAGAGATGATAATTGACACACAATCGCAAACTGTCATCGGCCTTCTTCATGAACAGAAATGGTGCATCCCATGGTGACACACATGGTCGAACAAAACTGCACTGCAACAGACCATCAAGCTGTATACATAGCTCTCCATCTTCAACAAATAAAACGACCGTCTTCCTGTAGAAATCCACAATATCCTACACCTAATACAACTAATCCATTCCGAGGATGGAATCATATGGTTTTATTCGTAAAAATAGGAAATCTCCCAAAGAGCGGTGCTGCCCCAACACTAGCTCACAATCTCTACAAACTCCAAACAAGTCACCTCAAACTCCAACTAGCGTAGTCAATTCCAGGGTCACAGGAAGCCTCTCTACCTCAAGTCCCAAGGCATGGACCAGGGTAGGTGATATAAGGGAGTGTTTCACTCCTGAATCAAACAAGGCATAAACCAAGGTAGAAAACAAGAAAAGGGTACCCCAAACGACATCTGGCTTGTCTGGAGATGGCAATGCTAGAGCATGAATCCTACCACGACCTCCTCCACAGCCTCTCGGACCCTGATGACGACCACCACCATGGTCACGCTCCACTCTCTGAGGACGGGGAGAGTCATGTGGATTTCCTATGCCCGCCCAATCTCCCCTCTTCTGATCGAAAGCTGGTGCAACCTGATGCTGCTAACTCAGCTGGAACTGCCTCAATGGGGGAACCTGGAGCGGAGCGCCCGGTGCACGATGACCGCTCTAAAAGTTTAGACCCTCCCACTGCTGATGACCACAACCACCACAAGAAAAACAAGCACCTGATTCCTTTACATAGGCCTGAGAGTTGCTGCCTTCAGAGAAACGAGATGTGAAGGGGTGGGACCTACCCTCGACTAAACAGAAACTCTTCTTCCTGGAAAACCAGGAACCCCGGACCACAACCTTGCTTCGTGAGGAATCATGTCGATACCCCTCTTGTGATGATTCGATCCTGGCCAAAGTCCTCCCAAAAACCTCTTCCCTCACCAACACCTCAATATATTTGTTTAACATAAATGTGGTGACCTGGAGATGGATATATGGACTCAAAGCCTCCTAGAAATGCCACGCCCTGGCCTCCTCATCTGGTAATAGGTCCAAAGATTATCGTAAAAGGTTCCTGAAATGGATTCCAAACACTCTAAAAGTGGAGATCCCCTGTTGACGGGTAAGAAGCTCCTAGAAACTAGACATCTTTGTAATCAAGGAAAGGAACTCGACTATAAACTTGTCTCAGAACTCCTCCCATGAGATCGTTGAATCCTCACGATCCTCGAGGAACAACAACCACCACTGCCTTGCTGCTCCACGCAACATCATCACTACCAAGGACACACAATTCTCCTTTTGAGAACGGATTAAACTCAAGACTATCTCGACCTACTCCAACCAGTCTTCTGTGACTGCATCTGAAACAGATCCCTCATACTTCTGCAGACTCTGGCGCTGAAACTCTCGGAGTGTCTTCCTCCATGTGTTGTCATCGTCAACCTCTACCCTATGGCGACCTACTTGAATAGCCTGTTGAACGTCTTCTATGAATACCTGACGAGGTCATCGACCTCGATCCATACCAGCAAAAAATAAATTAGAGCTCCTAAGCCTGGAATATGGAAAACTCAACATTAATTATTTATTTATTTTCTTTCATTTGTTTTAGGTTAACCTATCGCAAGGTCAACCCATTCAAACATAGGAACAAAGAAGAATAATACATGATCCTTTCCTAGGTCTCTACCCTGTAACCATTATCACCATGTTTAGTAGCCAATGTAAACATAAAGGTCTGTACAACAGATCATAGGGGGGCCTAAACTCCATTGTCTTAGCCGGTCTCTAGTGTTTACATCACTTGATAAACATTAATGACCCCGTTTCCCTACCAACCCATGCAACCTCACCTGTGCCTAACTCCAAACTCCATAATGTCCCTCAACCAGACCTCTGATACCACTCTGTCATGACCCCCTCCACACAATATGTACCCTTCCTGGGCCGGAAATGTGAAAGGTAGATAATGACCCCTGAGTCCCGCCTCCAGTAGGCCCCAGGTTGGCGACTAGCACCGAGGGAATAATAAACACAAAAATGGGAGGCATTACCCTCTAGGAGAACACATACGGAAGAGAGACATAAGATAGACACCAACCAACTCCAACTAAGAAATTAAATATACAATAAACCCAAGTACATATATGAAATGCCATGTAGAAGTACTACAACCGAAAAGGGAAAACTAAAAGTACCCAAAATAAAGTAAAAAAAATAGCAGTGGCCACAAGCCCGAACATATCCTGTAACCACTCACTAGTAGTAACCAGCCTGAACTCCAACCTTCTCCAAGTTACCTTAAAATAGTTTATGTTTACGTAGGGTTAGTATAACAGCATACTCAGTAGGATCCTCCCCGAAGCCTCTCGTGAAAAAGTATGGAAAGCATGCTAAAGCACAGTGAAAAATTGTGAAACTAACTCATCACTTAACATATATTCTATGTTCCCAACCTCACCATGGCTACTCTCACCAAGTAATAAATAAATGAATATATCATATAATAAAGAATATCAAGGGTACCTCACTACTACTTCCCCACTGGTTTGCCCCTTTTCCCCCAATGACATACGACCTGTGCATCTCTCTCCGAAGGCTTGCCTATATAAACTTGGGCTAAGCTCCACAATATGCACCACGTGCATTACAAAGGCTTCCCCGCAGACACCTGGGCTAATCACCACACCATCCTCACAGCAAAAAGTAACCATGTAGTTTTCGGGAGCCACCACACCTCTCATAACGTGCATCATACATCGGGTATTATACCTCAATCTATTACAGCCCATACACCGAGTAAGGATCCTCAATCCATCACTTCCCATAGACATTACACCTATAGTAGTCCATAGGACACTATATGTATAATATATGTGTGTGAAATAACCACAAGCCATTATAACCCTCTATAGACATATATGGGGAATCTAACTGATGTGCCAATGGCGCAAGTATGTACCAATAAAAGAGAGCGGGGCTAAAGGGGTTAGTCATCCATTCATCCTCCCACCGGAATGTTGGGGAAAACACCACCCCAAGGCTCAGAATCCCTAGGGTACCAGTTTACCTTACTGATAGGGTGGAGTAGCGTATAGAAACTCAAAAAGTACAAAATATACTATAACACACAACCACACAATGGGCATAACCTAGTCTTAGACACAACTCCAGCTAACATCTCTCGGACTCCAGGCTTCCACTTCTAAGACTAGGTATCCTATAAGCACACAACCAATTAAATAAATTCACTAGATTAATTCATACCTTCTTTTTCATCAATTTCACTTTACGTTAATTAATTATTTACACATTAATTTACCAAGAACAATTCCACATTAATTTCCATTAACATCACATCCAGAACCCATTGTCCCTTCAAGAGTTCACAACCTCATCATTATGCTTCATCAAACTCCAACCCCATGGGTTAACATAATTTATTCAATAATTAATTATAGATTTACATTCCCATATTCCCAATCATTTTAGAAAAGAAACCAATGATACTAAACACAAGTGGGGTCAACACGGTGAGTAGACGTACTACTCGTCGAGTCTTTTCTGCCTATATCAAGAGCATTGACCCATTCTCCCTTGAAAGGAAACACACGGAAAGCATGTGGCATACCCCGGGTTTCATCAACCCTTTCGGATGAAGGGTATAAAAAACTAGCGACCTTGAGTAGTGAGGAAAATTAAAAAAGATAAACAACCAAATAAAGAACCAAGCATCCAATAACCACATCAATCCCATTCCATCATCCCTGGTGTCCTCCCCGACACCCACATGCATAAACAGATACGTCTCTCCCATCTAGGCATCATCCGCTACAACAACCACAAGGCCTCCCTACCTCCACGTATCACAACACCCCTGAAGGGTCACATCACAACACAAGATATGAAAACACCCCTCGAAGGTCACAACACAGCACAAGAAGCATGAAAACAAGAATCACATCAAATTGGGCTCTTGTCCATTTAACAATGCATCTAGCCGTCAAACAACAAGAACCAACAGATTTCAGGTTTACCCATCATCTATGTTAATCAAGTACATCAACATCGATATTATTAACATCAATTTAGAATAACATCCACAACAAAAACAACCAGATTCATTTAAATGACCCTTTATCTTTATCCAATTAATTATCAATTAATTCCAGCTTTACGTTCTTCATAAATTTCATCAAGATAACGATGCAATCAAGCAACGCATATATATCACACTATCTATAAAATCAAGAGGTGAACCGTTATCATGGTAAAAAGCAACAACATGCGATCACCGATTCTTTTAATCCAGTTCAAGTATTTAATTTGTTCAATTCCATTGTGATCCAAAGGACTAAATATTGATAACACTACAATTGTACAAAAACAATTAGAGAAGCCACAAATCCCATAGCTCAAATGTTTTTTAGGAAAACCAAAACGGTCGATGAGTTCCTAAGAAACTGGGTCGATTCTCCACGAATCCTCTTAAGATCTCCTCTCCTAACAAAACCAAGACCAAGTATCATCATCAACGACATCCACACACTTAGATCTACTAATAACTGGCATATATCTAAGATACCCAGAGAAGAGGAGGAGTAGATATATGTAGATCTAAGAAACCAAAAATAATGATCACATACCTTGAGAAACAGCTTCGATTTTTGAGGAGAAGCATCTAGATCGCCTCCAAAACACTTGGGAGTGGTCCGTCTACCTCCAATGAAAGGTAATCCCAAGTTATGGCTGATTAAGGGCTTAAACGAGGTGATTAAATGCAAAATGAGTTAGATTCAAACTTTTAGGATCTAACTTTATGTGCCTGCATGGTTAGTCCACACAGTTTAACAAACCGTGCACTAACCATGTGTTAGCTTCTTCCTCGACAATCAAACCTCACACGGTTAGTACACACAGTTAGACAAACTGTGCACTAACCGTGCATTAGCCACTACCTCCAAGACCATCCTTGAACGGTTTGGCTGCACGGTTTAGCAAAGCATGCGCCTACCGTGTGAAGGACATAACCCTTTAGATTTACTTAAATGTTCACCAAAACGCACCCCCCAAGTCCCCTTGACCTCTCAGAACACCTCTAGCACCACATTTTCACAATGGACTGGACCTAAGAGGTCTGGGGCATTATAGATGTGTGGAATAAGACTCTGAAAAAGTTACTCCTTAAACTAAGCACACCGATCTAGTTAATTTGGACTCGAAGTTCATTTTTGAAGAATCGTGAATTGTTCATACTGATGTTCTATCTACTGAAGGTAATGGAAAGGGTAATGTTCATCTTGAATAATCGCTTCTTGTATAATAGGAAAATACATTAGAACCAACACCAGTTGGAATTGATGTTGTAAAAAATTAATATATCTTGAGACGGATATTGATAAAGCATTATAAGGAGAATTTAATGTTCGAGATAAACATAACTAAGTATATAGAGAAAAAAATGATGTAGAAGAAGAATAATAATATGATGTGGATGACATTGTGTAATATGTTCTGGAAGATTTTTTATAATATAAATATGAATAATAGAATGAGGAAGAAATTGGTAATTATTATGGATAAGAAACTCAATTTGAAATTAAGTCATCAAAACTATTTTCATTTAGACTTTCCCTCTAAAACTGATAACGTTAGTGAGGAAAAAAATTATATTGAAGAAGATTCATCGTCCATGGAAGCTATGCCCTCATAAAAAGTAGATAATGATTATAATTCAAAAAAAAAATTTAATTATATTGTGGTAATGTAATTATCTAATGATAATTATGATACTAATAATGTTTCAATAAAAATTTATAATGTTTTTTTAATGATAAATATCTGGAATGAGAAAATATGATGGTAAAAAAATTCATATTAAACCTCTTAATATTCAAATAGTTCAATCAAATTCATTGAAAACTATTATTGTTCAATAATTTGATTACATTTTTCATGATTTGAATAGACATGAATGAACAATGATTTATTTTCCAAGACATGAGTAGAGGGGATTCCATATCCTTATTAATATAGACCAAAAATCCTAGAATCAACAAAAAACATAAATGAGAAAGTTATCATTATTGAGTCTAAGTAAAATAAATTTTAAGAGACTTGTCCAAATCAGAGAAAGTCGTCTAACTAGATATTGAAGTTGTATCACTAAATAGATAATGATATCAAGATAAACAATGATAATTTGTATGTTATGAGAAAATATCTAAATTAATATGAATATTATTTGAATCACATGTCTTATGATATTGAATATTTGTTATGGTATGTGTCAATCATAGGATATAAAACTGATTATGAACTGAGAAAGTAAAAACTCAAAATAATAAGGTACAATATATAATGTTTGAGATAACAAAAATCAAATCCTATGAAGAGTATTTAAATATATTATTGAACTAGAATAAATAATTCTAGTCAATTAAATCATTTTGAAGTTAATGAATTTATTTATAATGATAAGTTTTTGTTGTATGAGAGATATATAGTGTTTTTCATGATGAATATTTTTTATTTAATGTCTCATTAAAATTATAGTTTTTTACTTCGAACTCTTGTTGAGCTTAATGTTTCAAAAAACATTAGAATATTTGAGGAATTATTGTCTTCATCCAATTCTGATTTGTTTTGAGAATTTTTAATTCTGTTTGGGTGAATGTTTTTTCATATATTTTTTTGTGGATGGTGAGTTAGTTCATTATATTATTTCATATGTTCCCCTCAATAGAATTTCCAGAAAATCAAGAATTTTACATCTTATTTTTATAAATCATTGAGGGAGATATTAATTTTATGTTATAAAAGTTTATAAAATGTGGGAGATGTATTTTTAAAGGGGATAATTACATAATAAATGAAGAGTAATGTTGATAAGAAACAACATTTTCAATAATGGGTAGATTAAATTCATTAATGTAAGATATTATCCTAAGATGGAATTCATAGAATTCATAATTATACTATATATCATATTAAAATGTCTTATAATCTCAGGGGGAGTTAAGTATGAATGAAAATATCTGAATACATTTAAATTAAACAAAAATGGACTGTAATATTTTCAACGTAATTTTTATTTATTTTTCATGGGTTTTTCTCTCCAAAAGTGGGAGATTGTGGGATCAGATATTGTATTTCATACTTTTTCATTCCTTTAGTTCTAGAAATGAAAATATTTTTCTTAAAATCATGATAATTAACTTTTTATGTCTAATGTTTGTTAGAATTTTTTTTTTCATAGAAAATAAAATATTTTAGCATAATTGGCGAAAGTTCTATTGAATTTAAAAACTAAAATTTTAACTATTCATTACGATTACTGTAATGAGTATGGGTCTGATAAATTAGAAAAAAAATTTACCTGACTAATATTTATACTATTTTAATGAATTTTATATTGAAATTTTTTTAATAATCAGACTGATACTGATACTGATACAATCATTCTAACACTAAAGAAGATTATTATAATGACAATTTTATGGAATTCCATAGGACAGACTTATGATTTTAATCATATTTGTAAGAATTTTTTAATCTGTAATGAAATATTTTAATACCTTAATGTAATAAAACAGTATTGTGTAAGAAAATTTATTATAATATGGAAATTGGATACCTTGGTGTCTAATTTGTTGTGAAAAACATGGGGAAATATTAAAATTGGAAGATCCTTAAGATTGTTGGAAGGTTGATAATAAATACCAAAAAAATTGAAGAGTGTGATATAGGTTGATTACATTCACACTATATTTTCCTAAAGTATATATTGAATGATTAAATTTTACCATGGATATTTTGATTTTTTAGATAGAGTTGTTCTAATGAAACCTTATAATGGTATCACTATAAGAACATTTCTATAATTATAACTATCTATGATCATCATATTGATTGGAGGATTCAACGAATAGGATGGTAAAGTATTTGATAATATTGATTGGGGGATCATAGGGATAGTGAGACATATATTCCAATCCATTATATTGTGGGTAATGAAGACTATATATAATAAGAAAATATGATCGTCATTTTAAGGGATTTCATGGAAATGAAGAATCTACCATTTTGATCATCATGTCAAGGGCTTCCTAGATGGGAATACATACATTCATGTATTTATATAATATGGTATACATATAGTATTGGTTAAAAAATACATTAATCATAATTTTAAAAGTGTAATTATTCTAATAGCATATAAGTAATTCTTAAAATGTTTTACTATATCATTACATGTTTTCCTATAAGTGTTATATTCTACTTCATTTATTAATATAATTTAAAACAACATATTAATAATTATATTCTGATTGTTATATCTATTTTAATTTTATTACCATAAAAATTATATACATTATTAAATCATATCTATCATGATTACGACACCATAATAACCATATTCATAGTGAATCCGATATTTTACATTGATTTAATTAGAACATAGTTTAATTCTAATTCAGTTATTATGATCATAAGAATATGGTCCATGTATGATAACACACTTTTAGAGGCTTAGTGTAATTTTTTTGTTTAATTATTTAATATAATGTTTTCAAAACTATAATTCACCCACCCCTTCTAAAAATTTACCAATATAAACATATTATTATGAAAATAACCATTATTAGTTCTAAAATATTGATTCAAAAACAAAATGGTGATATCTTGTATAGCTTGTAAAACATTTAAAAACTAATTTCAAGATCTTGGTTACCAGAGTATAAATGTCAAAGTTTGAATTAGGGAGCAGTTAGTAAGAACATTGTAATTATAGTTATTATGATCATAGAAAACAATATAAATATTATAATAAACTTGGGTTTCTGAAAATATTTACCAATATATGGTTTTTTATTTTATATATAAATACTCATGATGATTATGAGAAAAAATATTACCTACCAATGTTTTGAGATGGTCCCAAGTAGAGTAAATTAAATCTATATCGATTGTTATTATAGGGATTAAACATCTCAGCAATCCAATACTGCTATTATTGTAATAACGTATATTATAGAAATATTAGAGAAAATAACATAGGCTATGATGAATTACATTACCCATATGGAGTAATTTTTAATTGCGTAGCACCATTCACATGGGTTGGATAGCTTCTTGCGACATAATCCACTCAATTATAATAAATTAAAAAATTTATTGGTAACTTGATGAAGTATTTTATAGGTCAAAATGATATTATTTCTATAGGATGTTCTGAATGAGAAAACATTATTCAAGAAATGTGTAATCTGATTTGAAATTTTGATCAACGGTGGAAACACATCTAGAACACTAATGTGGAGGATGAATTTTAAATTTTTGAATGAATTAAATATCTTGTGATATTATTTGAGAAATAAATTCATCAAAAATAATGAGTGTAAATGGAGTTTTAATTTCATAATGTAATATATTATGAAGGATAAAGTATTTCATATATTACGTTAACATGATAAAATAATCTAGTAATGTTGATGAATATAAATAAAAATAGAAAGTGTGATTGAATGTTTATATAATGGGGTTAATGCGAGTATCTGAAGGGAAATAATTTATCAAAGGCTTTAATAATACAATGATATAGTATCATGTTATATAAACAAAGAGAATAAAATTTGAATTTATTATATATTAAATGTAAACCAATAAAAGATGTGGCCAAATAAGAACCAATAAAATCAAATATATCATGTAAGATTAATAAAGTGAGGAAGGGAATTCAAACTTATTAAAATTATTTAATGAAATAAAAATATAGTATGTTAATGGGAACTGTAGTGTATTTTATGTATGGATAACAGGGTTAAAATGTGCTCAGAGCCTTGAAAAATAATAAAACCACTAATATTATATGATTTTAAAATAATTTTATCAGAAATTATTAAAACTAATTTACCAAGCATCAAGTGAACCTCCATTATAACGGTATAATGGGTGTGGTCAATATTATGTGATCAATACAATAGAGTTTTATATTGTTAAAAATTACCTGGTTGTTACATTGATAAAAACCTCAAATGTTTCTACTTATTTATTTGATTCAATTTCATTGCAGTCCTTTATACAATACATTAGGGACCATAAAATTATTGATTTCACAATTAGATGTTGAATAAAGTAGTTAATAAATACTCCATGAGAGACTCTAATTATAAAAATGATATGTTAGTTAGTTCCCATTATACACATATAAATTCCCTATTTTATACTTTATTTTTATACTTATTGTTGAATTCAATATAATCCTTGTTTTGGATATAATTTCAAATTATAATGAAATAATTCCCTTCCAAGAGAAATAGATTATGATTCACAATAGAGTTGTAAAATCCCTCATCATTATGGTGTAGAATATATAATTCGATTCCTGTTTATATACTCCGTTAGTAGTTGTCCCAAATAAAATCCTTGTAGAGAAGGAAATTATAAAACCTATGACTATGAAAGGTATCCCAAAAATAGAAGATATAACTATTGTGCGTGAATATCTTAATATTTAGTACAATAAATATCCTGAAATCTAATTGAGAATGAAGTTATGTATTATATTTATCATATTCTTTAAGTAAAACCCATATCTATAAATCCCTATAATATGGTCATAGATTAATTATTTAAATAAGAGAAATTACTATAGGAGTTATATGATAAGTGATATATAAGTCCTAGTTTTACAAAATTTGGATCCCTTGTTCATTGTTTTGAAGAATAAATATGAATCATTGATTTTTTTATTATATTATTGGGAAATCAATACTAATATAATAAATAACATGTATGGAATACACAATATGGATTACTAAATTGATCAACTATAAGTAACTTATTGTAACTGAATGAGTAATCATTATCATGTGTATCATCAACTATGGAAAATGGTGTTCAATATTCCAAAGGTGACATTTTGAACACTATTTAAAAAATATGATGTTCTATTATTGATATTGGGTTTAAATAAATAACTTTATATTTTTATGTATATGATGAATATAATATTCATTGATTATCTCAACATTTTTATGGTACATAATTTGGATATATTGATATAATCTATATTCTATGGTGATCATAATAATTATAATAAATTGTTTCTTTATAATCCTAAAGTAAATGATGAATATGGGAAATTAAAAAAAATCTATATAATTTTCATGTTTTTTTAGATATTTGATATAAGGATATAATGTTATTTTATGTTTCAAATAAAAAGGAAATGACAGAATGATTACACTCCTATGAATATAACATAGGTGTGTAGTGTCCTTTGATTAAAATTTAATGCGCATGTATTTGTTAAAAATTCTTGTCTTTTAGCTAAATAATTAAAATGTAAGTATACAAATTTGTAATGATTTTATAGATAGAACAATGTATTAAAATTTTTTAATAATTAGAAAATATAATAGTAATAGCACCATTATTAACATGACCATCAGGAATTGATGGATTTATGATATATAGTTATGTATAAAAATAAGAAATGATTATGTTAGTTTGTGTAACAATGAATTTGTTTCCAATAGTATAATGTAGATATTGTTTCATGAACAAGAGTATGCAATATATTTTACTTATTAGGAATTCATAGTCTATTCATTAAATATATATAGAAGTTACCATTATGGTGGAAATGAGAAATATATATTGATAAAAAAATGAGGAAATAATGATTCCCATGAAAAGATCTAATGAAAAGGAAGAGGTGATGGATATAAAGACTCAAGTGTTATGATTATAGAATACAAAACCAAATAGATAATTACAACATGGTATTTGACAGTTGGAGAAGAAAATATCATGTACATTTCATGAAAATGAGGATTCAAAAAGATGATAGACTCATGGATTTATTGAAATTGGATATGGGATTGATTATGGAAGGGGAAACATCAAAACAATTCATAATTACTTCCAAACAATCATTACTCTAAGAAATAATAATTTTCTTGAAAAATGATATGAATTTTCAAAATAAAATCAAATTCGAAAATGATGGGATGTTGGTGGCATTCATAAATGAAGACGGTATATTAAAATTTAGGAGGATAATATGGTTTAGATCATTGAATGAGCTAAAAAATTATTACATGAGTCTAATAGCTCAAATTTCACTTTTATCCCAAAAAATATATTTTAATTTTATTGAACACTTTTGGATGGATAGTATAAAATATAAAATTATAGTGTTTTTATCAATATTCATTGATTGTAAATAGGTGATGGACAAAGTAAAACATCTTAAATGAGACTAGAATCCTTTAACTATTCTTGTATTAAAATTTGATGACATTAATATGAAAATTTTCATTAGATTTAAATATACCAAAATAAAAAATGGTGCTCTATGTATTATTATTAATCGAATTACCATGTTCACTCGTTTCCTCAGTATAAGTGATGATATAATAAATGTGTTCCATTAATATATCTATATTAATGAGTTTTTAGGTTTAATGGTTCACTTTGTAGACGGTATATAATCGTGTCCCTCATTTTACATTATTATTATTTGAAATTTTTTATAGGTATCATTAAACCTTGATATATTTGAGAACATCATATCATCATCTTGTTGATGTATAGTCAATATTTACTATTCAGAAAATATAATATTTTTTTCACCAATTAATAACATTCATGGTATGTGGGATTAATATTTACCATTATAGTAATTTTATTATAATAATTTCTTCTAATTATAATCAAATAGTTCCATCTAATAAATTTTTTGGAAAAATATTTCATGGATCATTTTTTCTATTGAAAATAATAAAATGATATTATTATGGATAATAAATGATTATGATATAACGTTAAATGTAATAAATATTCAAATTCAGATCAAGGTATGTAAAATAAGTAAAAATAGTTATATATATAACTAATGTAAGGATATAGAATTTCAATTGGGTCAATGTTAACATAAAAAAATCTCAGTAGATGATTTTAGTATGTTTAAACATGAATGGAAAACAATAACGTATGTACATTTGGCCTTTTGAAGTTTATGAATGAATTACAGATATTGATTATTATTATGAAATATAATGTATCATATCTAATGGTGATGATTTATTCCACATATCTTTATGAAGGATGTATGTGGTTTTTTTAATTCATGTGATCACCTCTATGAAAGACTAATTTGAACATTATATTTCAAAATGGGATGTTCATATCCATATTATTAAAACTATAAAAAAATTAATGTGGAATCATCCAACTCTATTGGTGATGGTACATTGGAAAATTTATAAAATAGAATATGCATACTGGGAATGAGATGAATTAATGATGATATACATAAATTATTTTTGTTCTGAAATTTTATTAATATTCAGAACAAATTTTTTTACCAATATAAGAATTTAACCCATGAAATTAAATTATAGAATGTAAGCCAATCATTATAAATAAATTGTAGCAAATTTGAAATTTCTTTTTTACTTTTGTGATGAAAATAAAAATATAATATTTGATTTTTTGATGAAATAAAATACATGTTTTAGTTCACTATGTAAAAATTATCATAAGTTGAATTCTATGATTTTTATTAATTATTTCATTAGTAGTTGATTAGTGAAAAAACTAACATATCAAAAATATAACATTGATGATCTTATAATGACATAAGAATTTATTGACTTATTATGAAAATTTTAATCTAGAATAAACATTATATATATAACATATGGAATTTAAAATATTGATGTTGAACATATAAATATACGATTAACATTTTCCAAATCAATGTAGTGATTTTTTTCAAATAACGGAAAATTTTAGTTCATTACATTTAATATTGTATCTATATAAATTTATTCATGTTAAGGGATTTAGCAAAAATTTAATATTCTCTTATTTAACACAATTACATTAATTTTATTTGATTTAACATTATAAATTATTTTTCATGAAAATAATTTTTTTTTTAAATCAACATTTTTATTTCTAAAAATAGTTTTTTCCATATATTTTGAACTTATATTAATATTAATTTATAACATAACTAGGATTTTAATAATATTAAATGTTTTCCATATTTCGAATCTGAATAATTAATATATGTAACAAGGTAGAAATATTTTTTTGGTAATAATGAAATATATTCATTGTAAATATTTATCGTGTATGTTAACGGTAAAATGGGTTAAAATGTTTATAAATAAAGGGATAATGATTATGGGTACCACAAAAGGCTTAGCTTAAAAACAATTTTTTATATAGAAAATAATTTTAACATATTTGAATACATGAAAATTGGGCACCACTTTTACAAGAAAAGTACTTTTTATTATTAAAATAATTTAATTAATTCCATTTCTGTCCATCATCACGGTTATAAAATGGGGTCTTCACTCCTATAATATTGGCAACCCTTGAGCCACGTAACAATGCCAATATATAATAAATAACATTCCTGGATTCCATTCCTTCATTCTTGAGATCTTGGTAGTAACATAATCCCATCTAATTAATTAATAAGAGTTAAGCCAAGGTATTTTTATGAAATAATTTGTAATCATCATTCCCAAATCAGTAAAATTTAATTTATTCTTCATGACCTACTAAATTAATTGAATACATCCAATCAAAAATATTATATTATGAACAACATATTATATGATTTTTTGATTATTGGACAAAGGTTTCCTAGATCGAATCTATCCTGGGGATAATGATAAAATTTATAATGAATATATTTGAACTAATGACTCAATTAAGTAGTTCATGAAATGAAATAAGGGGTGAATCCCCATATTTTAAAGGATTCCATCTAGTAGTGGTTGTGTAAGATTATATTCTGTTGAGAAAATATCCCTTATATTAGATTTCACAATTTCTAAAAATTAATGAATCGTAATTCAAAAAAAAAAATAATTAGAGTAAAAAAAAAGGAATAACATCTTGTAACAGAAAATGGAATGTGGTAATGGATCAAAAACTGAGCTAAATAAATTAATCCAACTCAAAAAGTCAAAAATACATAAAAATTAATTTATAATCAAAACAAAAGATCTATTAAACCTCAAAAATATTAACTCACCAATTTTTCATAAATTATCCCATCAATCCTTCCTGACCATACTAACCTATGTGTCGACCCAATTATGTTATTGTAATAAAAATTTAAGAGAAGATTTAGTACCCATTTGTAATGGTGGGATGAGGAGGGTGATACTAAAACTCAATAGGACATCACTAAAAGTTTTTAATCGAATATTTTTTGAATATATATAGCATGAAATAAATTATAGAAATTGGTGTAATTTGAATTAAAATTAATAATACATAAAAAATAACCCTAACAACCCTCTAGTTCTCGCATGACACATGAGGTCAGCAGAAAGATATTGGGCACATTTATGGATGTATATGGGCACATCATTAAACCATATAAATAATAATTATAATAATCTTATTCTACCTGATTCTGGATATCTCTATCAAATGGAATATCTAAGTATATTATGATAGATCATATAGTGAACTTAACCACTTATAAAAATATATTACATCATATTTTATGAATATTATTTATATTAAATAAACACTCAACCGGTGACTATAATAGATTAGTTCCTTTGGAATAAGGGAACACAATAATCTTAATTCATGAAATATCTTTAATATATCCCATAATGAACTTCCCCTTTAGTAGTCTTCACGAACATACACTACTTCAAACCATTATTCATAACCAGGGGAATGAAAACATAATAAAGTGTGAAACCATATGATAACTACTGTTAAAACATTGACAAATTAAATTATAAAATTATCATAAGGGTGGGATAGTATGAGAATAAAATTAAAAAAACATACACAATATAACAAATATCATAATCCAATTTCCTGGCATTGATATTGGTTGATCATAAGAAATAAATCATAAGTAAAAGAACATGATACATGACATCAAATAATTAGCATAAGACAAATAATTTTTGAATTCCTAAAATAATAGATAAATATTTTATTAGTAGTGAATTTTAATTTCAAAAAAATATCAGGGAACTCTATAGCAGAAGGAACCTCTTGGGTGGGACATTACACCTTCCAATGTGGCAGTCTATTCCCTATAGTTTAATAGGTATATTCCCCAAACAATTATAGTGGTCAAGATTCACTCCCAATACCATCATAGTGGATAAACTACCTTACATAACTGATTTCAATCCCCACTTGTTTCAGGTATTTCTCTTGAGATATAATTACATACAGAAAGGTTTGGAGGGACATATGTGCCCATCATTCATATAAAGAAAACAATATATATCTGTCCTATAACATTTTATGAAATTAATCCTATCATATCCCATGAAATGAATTTGGTTTCATAAATACATCATAATATCATAAATGTTTTAAAATGGGCCAGTTTTGTAATAATTTAATCATATCATCATGAATAAACCAGAGAATTATATGTATGTTTTATAATAATTTTATCATGGTACAACCCATGAAATAGAAATGAGTTTAATAAACATCATACCATAGTAAATATAAATCATTTAGAAAATTAATATGATTATTATATTTGGACATTATCCACAATAAGGTATAGAAAAAAATCAATTTATATAATCATTGATAGAAAATTATTTTTATCAATCATTTAAAACATTTAATTTGGAAAATATCATTTCCTCTTAAACAAAACCATTTAATCCAATTATTTTTTAACTATTTTCATTTAAAAATAATATTGAATAAATATAATGTATTCCTAAAATAAAATAAAGATCCTGAAAGAGGTATTTTTTTTCAGGTCATACCCCTTAAATTAGTTATTCTTTTTATAATTTTAGTAAAAGACAAACAAGAATTATTTGAAAAAAACATGATGATTCCAAAAAAATAATTTTCCTAATAGTAAAAATTTTGGGAAAATGTATTTAAAAATATAATAATAATAATATAATATTTATAAAAGTAATTTAAAAAATATATATTTAGAAATAAAACAAATTTCAAACCAAAAATAGAATTACTTCCATAATTTCATAAAAATATTTTCTCCTTTATTTTATGTAAAATTCATTGGGAAATTGTAATATTTGTGGAAAATATCATTAATAAATATGGGTGATGAAATTTCATGAGTTTATGGAGATACTAATCACCATTTTAATTCTCAAAAACATAATAATAAAAACCCCAAATATACATTATGTTTTACAAAAAATACAATTTATCCCTTTGGAAATAGTGATTGATAATCCCCAAGATGGAAAAACCTAAAATGAAACATAAAATGTCTTGAGGATAAATTAATTATATTTTTTACATTCTAATGGGTATCTATATACACCTCATGAAGGAATATAGGTTCATAACATAACACATGTCTCAACGATGGAATAATGATACAAAAATCCCAAACTACTTGGGTAATCATTTGAACCATACACCCCATGAAATAAAGATACGAAATGTTATATTTAATTAAGAATAATTTTATGTATAATAATCATAAAATAAATTTATTTGTAGTATATACACCTCTTAAAATAAACAAAGGTGAATATTTCTTTTGTCTCACTGAAAATAGAGATAAGACTGAAATCCCTTACCAAATATCATCACTTCCATAGTACATATTCAAACCTCTTTTGTAATAAATATATGCTTATTAAAAATATATTAATGAAAACTATTTATTTATATAATACCATAAATTATTTAATTATGTCATTTGTTTACCAATTTACTAACAATTCAGTGTTAATGTTACTTTTTAAAAAATAAGGACATATTTTTTGTATAAGTATTGATTTGTTATTTTTCCAACATAATTTGACCGTGGTTTAAAAATATCACGAATTTTAACCATGTTATAAAAATAAAAAATATCATTATATTTTTATTTATAGTAATCCATAATATTTAGATATTAAAAATGAAATTCCCCAATCGTGGTGGTGGTAGGTCATACGTATGAATAATCATTGTTTCCATTTACATTTTACATAAAAAAAATAATGTTATATGATATATTATAAATAAATAATAATTATTTTCATATATATCAAACATTGTTATTAAAAAAATCCTTGTTACCATTCTTATAAAGAGTGAATCAAACGCATCACTTCGTGAAGTGGTAGTATGTCCTACACACAAGTAACATTATCGTGTTCCCAAAAAAGGGGAGTATAAAGTTACCTATGATATAATAATTCCATAAGTATAATTATATCATAAATATAATAAATTAATTATAAATACAACATTAAAAATCAACTTCATAGGCTGTAATAAAAAAATAACATTAATCTTTGAGGACATTGTCTACTATAAACATGAATTATTATTTTGAAACTGATTTGATTATTTTAGAGGTGGATAAATATTTTTTCATAAACATAATAACATTAAAATGTATATGATAAACTAGTGCTATTAAATTTTAATTGTTAATTAATAATTTAATGTGGAAAAATAATGTAGAAAATGAAATAACTTGTTAAGATAATTACATTATATAAGAGAAACCACCTTTGTATGTCCTTATAAGGAACTTGGAGATGGACTTTTGGGATGAAAAAAAGATATAAAATGTAACAAATGATGTTGGTTAGAACATATTTTTTACGATTATTCGGAAATGTGGATTGGGATGCATGAATATGGAAGGTGTGGTAGATCCCTTTTATTTGTGGGGAAATGGAACCCTATAGAAAAAAATAACATCCTGGACCCAGATGCCACTTATTAGTTCCCCAATCCTAGTTGTCCACATGGACTCAATATCATATCCCAAAACTCCAGAGGCTACCAAATAGTAGTGAGGGTCGTGGATGAATCTATAGGATGACTAAGTCATCTTAACAAAGTGTAACACAATATAATATCAATATCAAATAAATCGATGATATAGTAAACCATATAGACAATAGATACATGGTAGGAACAAATTAAAACATCCAAAGGACGATCACATACAATGATGATGGTACATTTTATATATATCTAATATATCATCCAAAATATGTATACATATGTATTGTACAATACATGTTCCAAAGTAAAAAAAGGTCAAAAAGAAACCATATTGCATTGTGATCCTCAACTCGGCCCCATGATCCCCTTATCTAAGGAAGAAATCAAGAACCTTTAGAAGGGTATTGACATTGTCCATACCTACTATCATATAGTATATTTGGGTACCCAAAGGTGTCTCAAATAGGGTGTGAGATATAATCAAAGTATGAAACCAACGAAGTTCAGGTTCCAATCATCAAGTGAAAATATATTCCAAAATATTATAGGAAATTTTATAATATCAAAAGGAAGTCCTAAAAGTAAACATCCTATATAGACTAGATTCTCATTTTATATCCAATTCATTTAATAAATTTCATTTATTAAATAATTCTATCAATTCATACACCTCTGTGTTTCATTTAAATCAATATCCTTTAACCATTATATCTAATTTAATATATAATTTTTGATATTGAACAAGTATCCCAACATCCTCCATGATAACATTATCAAATGATGCCTAAATATCCCATATATAAAGTGTTTATAGATACCAAAACCAATATTGTTCTTTACATTTCCATATGTGTTATATAAACCATTTCAATCATTATTCATATATATAACTATGCCCAACCATAGAATTTATAATATTGAATCCACGTTTCCCTCTAGTTCACATATAAACGAACACCCAAAATTTTCATCCATGTTGATCCTAAGAAGAACCTAGGTATCACTCTAGTATTGGAATCACATCCATATAATTTTAATTTTTTTCCTTGCAATTAAACTAAGGGAGACAAAGTATCACCCTTGTCAGATATGATCAAATTCCCATTAATTCCATCCATGGCATTCCAAATGTAGAATCCGAATATAAATCCATGTATAATAGTCCATAGCCTATGGTTTAGTCCTTAGAAAACCATATCAGTGATCTAAGTGTCAATCAATCTTGTAAAAATTAAAATTTCAATTGGTTCCATCCATGAATATCTAATATAAATCCTTGTGTCACCTAAGGAGTATAACTATTTTACAAATTCAATATCATTTATTCAATTTCACATAAACATGTCTAGGTCAACATTAAGAAATGTTCATTTTAGTATCACCTTAAATGGTGACAGAAAGTATTGACCATGTTTATATTGCTTTCATCTATAATAATCACATGGGAAATTAATTACAATAGTCATTTCAATAGTAAAATTTATATACAATACAACGTACATGATTCATTATCATCCATTACTTCCAATTAATGAATTATATTCCAATTTAAATCATATTTTATTTTTTAAATAAAAAATATCAATTAAATCATCATTTTTATTTCATTATTTATATCCCAATACAGTGGTTAAAGGGAACACATATATGGGTCCAAAGTCACATGCCCCCTATATGACTTATATAAACACAAAACACACCCAAAGTGGTAGTTCCAGTTTCATGTTTCTCAACTTATAATAATTTATCAATGAGGATCATTATTTCCATAGGCTAAAAAATAATTTTAATTTATGTAATAAATTCATCTCAATGTGACACCTGATTATTTGGTGTGATGAACTAAAACATCTATAAACACATTAAATTTTAACAAAAGGCACAAAACCACCTATCATAGGACCATAGATTAAAGCTCATCATGTATGCGCTCATGATTTAACTCATATCATGATAACATTTATTGATATAAAAAACATATAATATAGTAAAATTACCTACCATAAAATAGTGAATTTGATACTAAGTCAAAAAATAACAACTAAAGGGGATTCAAAATCTTATTGGTGCATAACTTATAATATAGACTATTATTTAATCTAACATTACATGGAGTAGAAGGTTAAAATCATTGATTTTTAAACCATGGTGGATCCAAAGGGGTGGGATTTATTTTCATTGAAGATATGAGAAATTAGTTTTAGTAATATAATTTAAAAAAGGGGAAAATTGTTATTTCAACAAAAATTGGGAATTACATGGATTTCAAATTATGCCAAATCCCACATTCAAAATTGAAAACATTATTTCATGGTCATTCAGCCCATTAGACCTGGTTTTTATCAATCTTTGTAAGATTATCAAAATCATTTCTAATTTCTACAGTATTTTATCTTACAACGATGGCTTTCGTACATGGTTTGAAGAATCTTTTTCCCATATTATTTCACACAAACAAATTTTGATCTAGGCTCCGAACCAGCCTTGTACACCCCTAATAACTTTATGACCTCAAATAAAATTATCATTAAGCCATATATAAACATTAAAAAATATAATTAATGGAATGTAAAGGATTAATACCTCAAATAAGCATCGAGTTCTTACAAACATTCCCCCTAAATGCAATTTCACCTAGAATTTCCCTTCAAATGGTTGTGTAGAATAATATGTGAATAATATTGGCCACTAAAATATTGAATCAACCTCCTACTATTTATTCTTTTCATGTACACATCCATGCTATCATGGATCCAATACTAAAGAAAAAACTATCCATAATGAACCTTTATGATATTATCCAAAAAATATAGGATACTTTTTAATGGATGCATCTACCTATAATTCAAATTCCTCTGGATTAAAGGCATGAGATAGGTCTTCATATTATTGGTGTAAATTAGATTCATTGAATATGTCATTCCTAGAATAGTACAGCTGAGTTATCTTCCACTAATATGATACTGGCCCAAATCTCCCGAGATTCTCAAATATCCTGACATACCATGATGAATGAATACGTTTCCTCCCAATCCACATGTTTCCCATCCTCCGCGAGGAAAGTAGGAAAATATGATCCCCAAACTCAAACTATAGATTTCATGTGTGGAGATTCAAAAATTATTTATGATGTGATTGCATAGAAGCAATCCATTTCTGAATCAACTTAACATGTTATGTGGTATAATGAACATGATGAGGTTCAAGCATAGTTGCATATCCTACCTCTAACACAAATAGGGTTGATCACTATTAATTACCATACAAAGACATATAAGGTCCATCTGAATAGTATCCTAAAATATATTTCTAGGAGAATTCATGTAGTGGTATATGTCTCCCCTAAGATCTCCCAAAATCTAGGACGTATGATAACACCATGTCATTAAGCACCTGAATCTTTCAATCTAACTAGCCATCTGTCTAAGAGTTGTATGTTGGCTCAGAAGCACCGACATACCCGAAATCCTATGTATCACATGATGGAATAGTGAAGTTTATAGGGAATCTCTATTTGATATGACAGTATATGGGAACCCTTGATTTTGTACTATCACACATGTATAACACCTTCCAATGTCACTCACACTTAAGGTATTCTTTATTGGTAAAAATTTAGAAACAGTAAACATCCTATTAACTAAATCCCCTAAAACAACATTACCTCAAGGGGACCTTGGTAATCCTATCACATAATCCATCACGACATCATTCCATTTACACTCGGTAATGGGTACCGACTAATAATGTTAGGAGATTTGTGGTTGTTCCTCCCTCACATGCTGAAAGGTGGAACATCTCAAGAAAAAAGCCACTACATCACTTTACATACATTTCCTCTAGTATTGGTGAAGTAAATATAAATACAATTTTTCTATTATCATATGCACTGCCTAAGATAAAGCAAGAATGACTTTCAACAACTCCTCATAGATGTTTGGGGAATCCCATACAGAACCATGTTCTTGGAGAGTGTCATCTTTGCCTATGTCCCCACTAGAAGGGGGTTCTCACATTCCAAACTCATTTACAGGAATAGGCTCTTAGATTCTAATATCTTCTTCATTGTCAGTATATCCTGAAGGGTAGATGTAACATCTAAGGATGAGATATAAGTATAACTCTTCATACAGTTTACCTCCAACTACATACCATATAAAACATACATTAGTTTCCACTCACTACTGGCCTATTGAACTACCTGTTTCTAATTACTCATAATTAGTAAATCTACCACAACATTTCCTTTACCATGCATGTTGGCAATCTCAATGTTGAAAGACATTATGTATTCCACCAAACACCACAACCTCAAATTTAGATCATGGCGTATAAATATGTACATAAATCCTTTTTGGTTTGTGTACACCAAAAAATTATAAACTGAAAGTTTTGTCTATAATATCACAATTCATGAACTTTTGTAATAGAATCTATATCATACATCACATAATTATTCTTGTGTAAGCACAATAGCTAAGACCCGTACACCATTTCTCTATCTCCCATTATAGTCATTGGTCATATCCTGATACTTGATGAATTATACTAAATAGTGAATCATATGCTTGGATCTTGAAGTATTTTTATTAATGCCAAAGTCAATCTACCTTTCATCCCCATAAATGGAATTCTATTGGAACTGGACCATACAAACTTCATACCCTTCTTATTCAAGCCCATGAGTTGTGTTTTTTAGAATTAGGGGTCCTTTATGGAACACCTATAATAACCAGCTTGTCCAATGAATCTACAGTCCTCAAAGATGGTCTTGGGATGCTCTTAAGGATCTAAAACTCTCACCTTATATAGGTCAATTGATACTCTTGTATTTGAGATAATCTTACTGAGTATATGAATCTAATCCATATATAAGTGGCACTTTGTGATCTTAGAAGAGAAATTATGTGGTCTATGTTTATTCAATATGATATCTAGATGTTCATAGTCATCATTTTATTGTGAGAATAAAACATGATATCATCCATTAAAACAACAATAAAAAAACAGATAATGAAGTAACACTCGTTTCACTAGTGACATGAAGACCACTAACACGATCATGAAATAGAATGGCACTAAAAACACTCATATAAACCATACCTCCCACAAAAATCTATGTGAGGTAGTTATATTTTCTAACATGCACCAAATGAATTCCAAAACACTAATTTTATTTGGAGAAAACCTAATATCCCCGGAACTAATCGATGAGATTATTTATCCACGCTAGAGGGTGTTGGTTCTTAACCACCATTTGGTTCAATTTTTGTTAATCCATGAATATTCTGATGTTTCTTACCACCATTCTTAGAAAAAGGACTGGTTAACCCCACAAATAATTACTCAGTTGGATAAAACCATTCCCTACAAATCCTCTAGTTTCCACTAGAGCTCATTCATCTATGTATAAGACATATTATAGATAGGAATGATTAACATTAAAACTCCTAGAACTCACTCAATAGTGAACTCCACCTATCTCACTAGAAGAAATCTAGAATAGGTTCAAATCATTGTACCTTATTAAAATAGTCTATATAATCCATAATTTTTAACAAACCCTACTCCAGGTCCAAAAACTCCCAATATCTATCGTCTCTCAACCTCATGGGGTAGAAGTAATCATTTAAGGCCATAAGAAAAACCCTATTATATATTTAAACGAAAATCCATCTATGTATTTAAATCCAATCATCTGATGGAATAATCATGTAGTATATACATAGCAGGATTCAAACTCATCGTACGTTGTCTCTCTAAATGATTGATGATATGAATCGTGGACTTAAGTAATGACTCTATAGCCCGTAGTCCTTTATCTCCTAAAAAATGGGCATATTCTACATATAAAACTCAAGCATGAACTATTCCACAGTCAGGGTAGTGAACATTTTTCCCTAAATAATTTTCACAAAGCATAATATTCCTTCGCAGAACTATGACTCATCACATGTATATTTTAATTCAACTATTGCCTTATCTTGCACTACTAAAGGACCAAATTGAATCCCATGGACCACTACCTCTGAAGAGTCTTCATCACCGCCATCTTGGAATATGATTGGAGGATGATGCAGATTCATACCACTATGAATACCAATCCCACGCCTTAGTTAAATAAAATTATCAATGATCATAACTGGAAGGGAAATATATTGGAAAAAGGATACATATATTCTTCCCTATACAATCAGAATTCTCTCTTCTAGCACAATGACTAAGTTCAAGGAATCCCACAGATTGTACATAAAAGAAAGAGATATTTTCTACTGCACACTAATGAGGAAGGGTCATGGTAATGTTCTCTATTATAACAATTGATGTTTTCATTTCATTTTCTCCTGTATTCAAAAATTCATTCTCATTTGATTTCACAGTCATTTCACATTTATCACATTTCACATTAAAATGTTAGGCCAATGATTATACAAATTCTGATTCATGAGGGTCCATTATCATTAGGATATATAGTATGGAATCCACTTGTTTCATACCGAAACACGTTCCAAAACACCAATCATAACAGCAAGTATATATATCACATCACATATGACAACATCATGAAATAAAAAAATGAATCCTAAATGTAATGTCAAAATTCATATCACGTGATTCCGGTAAAGTGACTAAAATGATACATGATATGGAATCACACATCTAATCAGGTTGTGAAAAAATATAACCCATAATCATATCATTTATAACACCACAAATAACGTGTATCACCCATTTGTGTAATTGAATCAACTGTAATTGTAAATATCTAAAAAACATCAATTTAATTTGAGGTAACATAGATTTTTCCTATATGTGGGTCAGCTATGTCTAGAAATAGCTCGTTAGAAAACTTCTTTTCTTTTCTATAAATTTATATTATCTCCAATTAATTGTGACAACCAGAAAAAAAGATCTGATACCACTTTGTAACATCTTGGAATCAGATTCTACTTATCATTTCCCTGATCCAATTTTACCACATGGCGTTATGTGTGTCTCCCCATACTCTAGAGCCTACCGACTAGCAGTGAGAGTCCAGGGTGTGTCTGTGGGGAGACTATGCCCTATTACCAGATTGTATCATAGTTGAATAACAATAATAGATAAATATCAGAAGGTGTAAGCCATACCAAAAATAGAAACATGGCATGAATAGATAACAATATCAAAGGAATATCATCTATAATAATGATCGTTGATTTCATATGTCTCTAATAAACCAACCAAAACATGTAATCAAATGATTTGTTCAATAAATTGGGAAAATGTACAATAATTAAAAATAGAACAAAACATCCATTATAAGACTTCACTCAGTCTTATGCTCCCATACTCATTAAGATAAATCAAGAACTTTTAGTTTGAAACTTTCACATATCCATACCAAAAATCATATAGTTTGTTTGGGTAACCATAGGTGGCGCAAATAGGGTGTGTGATATAATCCCAGTAGGCAACCACCCAATGACAAGTTCCCATCATCTAGTGAATATATATAACATTAGTGAGGAGAGAGTAGTATAATATCAAAATAAGATACTAAAAGTAAATATCATATAATGTTTAGGACCTTGTTTTATATAAATCTTATTTAATCAATTTCGTTGAAGAATAATTCTCTAAATTAATAGTCAGACCATTGTATTTATAATCAACATACTATAAACACTAAAACTTTTTTAATTTAAATGTATTGAGAACTATCCTGTAGCATGATGTCCCCCATAATAACATTATAAAATTATTATTAGTCACACCATCCATATTATTAATAGAGACCAAAACCAAGATTCTAAATTTTCATGGTAGATGTGTCATATAAAATAATTTCATTCATTATTAATTTATAAGCATGATCTTGACCATGGAATTTATAATTTTGAATATAGGCATAATTATAGAGAAAATATAAACTAACACCCTAATATCCTATCCACGCAGATCATAACAAGAACACATGTATCTCTCAATGTGTGGTATAACATCCACGCCATTCGATTCAATCCTTGTCAGTCCACTAAGGGATCCCAAGTATTACCCATAGTATATGTCATAAAATTACCTTTTCGTCAATCTATGGATTTCATAATATTGAATACCAGTATAAATCAACATATAATATTCAATCCCATATGAGCATGTCCTTGCAAAACCATATCGTTAGTCCACGTGTCACTCGAGAATATAAAAAATGTATAATAAAATTAATTCCTTCCCTGGAATTATCAAATGAAAACAATTTTCACCCATGACATAGAAGAAGTTAACAAACTCATTAACATTTAATAAATTTCACAAAAATATTTTAAGTTCAACACCAAGAAAAATTCATTATAAGATCACCATAAAAGGTGACACAAAGATTTTCCCAAACATAGAGGGCTTGCCTCTCAAATACTCATGTGGAAAATTAATTATAACAAGAATTTCATGGCTAAATAGGAAATACAGGATTAGTGACTAGGGACATGGTCAATAAACCCTTCCCATAAACAAATTGAATTAAAATTGATGTCATAATTCATTTTTTATAATCCAATTCACAATTGAATCATCCATTAGAAATTCGTTATTGACATAAAAATGAAAATTGGTAAAGAGAACTCCAAAAGGGGTCTAGCATCACATTCCCTAAAATTGAATATTTAAACACACCACAGCCTAAAAAAGGGTAGTTATAATTTCATTGTTACCAACCCATATTAATTAACCAATTTATATCAATAATTTTATAGTCTATACCTATCAAATAAATTTAAGGAACTAAATTGATTTCAAGGTACTAATAGAGAATTTGGTGTGTGAAAAATGGTATACATAAACACATTGAATTTTTTTTAAAAAGGATAAAACTATATATCTTAGGTACATAGTTTATATATCATCCATTATCATCTCCTTTTTTCACCTAAGTCAGTATAAAATTGAAGAATAGATAGAGAATCTAATAATATGGAAATTTAGATTGAACCTAATTGGAACAACTGATACCAATTCAAAAAATGAAAAGATAAAAATGAAATGATATATTACTATTGAGAATCCTACAAGATAGTAGATTGTTGAATTAGAAATTGGATGGAGAGGGACATCGAAATATTATAAAAGACATCCAAGGGAACTTCAATAGGGTGACCTTGCTGTTTCGTGAAGAAATGGTGAATTAAACTTAAAAATAGTTTTTTCGATTAGGGTGAATGATTGAATTTTACAAAAAACATTCCCTGCATGGTTTGGCTTCATGGTTTCCAAACTGTGTGCCAACCATTCATGGTACGTTGTAGATAAGGGAACATCACTTGTTTTTTCACACGATTGTTCTAACCAGGCATAAACTATACCAAATCCTACTAAAAAAATGTAAAAATTATTAGATAGTCGTGCAAAAAAATATCAAGGTTTTTTATAACTATGAGACCTTTTCCTTCCCTCTATAATTTCCTCTCATGGTTAATTAAATCATGTGACCCACATTTCGTGTTTTGAACTAACCATGCACAAGGCATTTTTCACCCAAAAAATATTGGTTTCAGACTCTGATCCATCCCCGAACACCCTAGATAAATTTATGACCTGAAGGGGCATTCATATTAGGCCATATTTAGAGATTAAAATTGATAATTCATTGAATTTAAAGGTTCTGTACCTAGAAAAATAAACTTGTTATTATATAAATTATATTAAATTTTTTGAAAGAAATATAAAATAATAAAATTTTCAATAAAAAATATTCCAATTGACCATATTTTAGAACATGGGATGTATATTTTGTAAATATTACCATCAAATAATATTTTCCAAGTTTTTAAGTAATTTTGACCCTTATATTCTATGAATAACCCCATGGTAACATTATTTTTTATTTTAACCATGGTAACTAGTTATTACATCATTAATTATTAATTTCGGTCAAATAATTAGTTGTATTTTATTGGAAATAAATATTATTAATATTAAAATTAAGGAATCGATCTCTCAAAATTACATTCATAGTTGTTTCATATTTTAATTTAAAATTATTCTCACAAATGGAAAGTTAAAGTGGGGTTTAAAGAGAAAATATCTAAAAGATTAAAAATATTTTATATCAATATTTCATAAAAAATTCATTCTAATAACATAAATTGGATATAATACTATATAAATGTAATAATATTACTTTTAAAAAAAATATAAGTTAGAATTATATATAATTCAAATGAATAAGTATTTTTTAATTAATATTCTATATTTTTCATTATTCATCAAAAATGAATATTTTCATACGAATCCAAAATCTTCACCTAATTAAAATTTTGAATTTATGATATAAAAAATGAATTGAAGATTATATAATAATTTTTATAAAATAGTAAAAATTTAATTTTAAAACAATACCAATAGATTCCATGAAAATGTGCATTTCAATAATGGTATTTTTTCAATTATTGTAAGATTTATATTTACTCCATGTCTAATAATACCAATTGTATTATTCCAAATTAAAATATATGGATATATTAACTGTAAATTTCAATTAAAAATTCCATATTATGTGTTATTTTAATTAATTAATGCGTGGAAAATTTATGCACTTTAAATAAGTTGTCATGAAATCACCATTTTAAAACCAAAATAATATTATACTAAAATAAAATTAATTTTTCAAATAATATTAATTTTGTGGATTAAATATAACTACAATGATATTGCTTAACATTAAAAAATATTATGGAATTCAAATAACTTTTTTAAATAATTTTTTGTTTTATGAAAATGATTATTTTTGACTACTGGCTAAAAAATACCAAAATATCACACTATGTTAATTTCTAAATGATGAATTAGAAAAATGAAATTCATATTATCATTGGAATTTTATTAAATATCTATAAATTCATTATAATAGTTTCTCATAAAAACATATAATAATCAATTCCAATGAAAATACTTTTTTGATTAACAAAGTTACATTACTAAAAATATATTGATTATTTACTAAAAATTGATAAATAAATCTATATTGAGTATGTATTTTATATGAATATTTAATAAATATTTTTATAATATTTATAACCCATAATTTAATAGATGAGTTATAATTTTCCTATTTAAAATGATACAATATCATGTTTTGTTTTTGGTTAGTCTCGTTGGCATAAACTGTAACACCCCAAGCTTTCACGATACACCTCTCTTTCAAAAATGCAATAGCTTCCATTGTACGCAAGTTCGAGTTCTAACACACCGTGACTAATCAATGTAGCCATTATGAATAGTAATACCCACTTTTTAAAATTATAGAAATTTTATATTTAAAAATGGACTTCATTTTTGTATTCGTAATATCAAAATTATCCTAAGTTGAATTTTTTGTAATTTTCTGAGAACTTCCAATTTTTGATGAATAGTGAAAAATACATAAAAACAAATTTTTTAATCAAAATAATTTATAGTGATAAATTATACTATTTAGTGGTTTTAAAGTATAATTATAATATATTTTTACCATCTTATCCAATGGTGGTCATTATAATTAATTTAACGTTGAAATTGGACATAAACAATTGTCAATCTTTTCATAAATTTTGTTTCTTAAAAACACATTATTTGCTGTTACAGCTGGAATTAATTAGAAAATTAATTAATTCAACTTATATGTTTGGAATTTTTCAAAATAGACATCATTTTTGAATTCAGAATATCAAATATAGCTTACGGTAAAATTTTGGCACTATTCTGAAAAACTTCAATTTTTTATGAATAGTGAAACCACTAAGTGGTAGTTAAATAACTAATTTTTCGTTTAAATGAAATATTACCACTTCTGTGATTTTATTTTCAAAAATCCGACATATATGGTTGTCATTAGGAAGTGAAATTTGGTTCAATGGGATTAAAATAATTTCTTGGTGAATAGTAACTTTTAAGTTTAATTCATCGCGATTAAAGGTAATTAGTGAAATTTAAGGTAAAAATGATATTATAAAAATAAGAAATGACCTTGAAACCTGTCCTAAACCTATTTGATGAGTCATGCCCGACCAGGACAATACATGGGTCAACTTGTGGACCCCATGGAGCCACTTTGGTTGGAAAATGACATTAAAAACTTTTTATTTAATGTTAAAATAAAAATGTCAAAAACATAAGTTGTTTTACTAAAACAATTTTTAACTGGGGTTATACATGTAATAGTTTTGACTATAAATACTCATTAGAAATATAAAACTATTTTCTACAACATGATATTTTTTTATAATTTTTAGACATTAAATAAATTAAATTATTTATGACACCATGATGATGCAGCGATTACCTCATTAATTAACGATTTTAATAAAATGGAAGGATAATATAAAATATAAGAATTAGACTTGTCCAAAGCCTATTGGATGAGTATATTTTGAACCGTTGTCACCTTAGCCTCTTATTATATAATTTTTGGACCTTTAGAATCCGAATCTCATTATATAATAAAGTAACATTTCATTACTTTCAAGAGTGTCCCTCCTCTCCACTTATAAGAGGCCCCCACCACTACCACCTTACTCACACTTTAAAAGCCTCTTGGCTCGGCCAAACTCTGCCCAAATACTCTCCCAACTTCCCTACCTTACTCCTAGAAGCCTCACTTTTTGTCATAATTCTTTCCAAGGAAGCATTTGGCTCAAATCAAAAGAGTTACCCGATTTTATGGTAATGTCTTCTTTTATGTTATTTTGTTTTATTTTGCTTATGCAACCCCCTAAACTCTTTTTATTCATTTATTTTGTAACATAAAAAGTATCCTAAATATACTTGGATGTTTTTATAAGAAGTATTCGAGCTACACTTACACATACCTACATCTAATGGTTAAAGAACATACTATTTTTGTGGATGGCGAATTTCTGCCTCACGAAACGATGATTGTTCAACCCTCATATAACACCTTCAAAGGTGGCCACTAAGATGTCACTCTATTTATATATATGATATATAAAATTTTTATGTTTTACTTAATGTTCTTTATTTTTCATTTATGGAATACCTTTATTGTTTCCATTATGGCTAAACGCGATATTTTCATTTTAGGAAGTGCGGACTACCGCCCCCTCAATGTGATTTGAATCATTAATGCCATATGTGGGATGTATAAAGGATGGAGTAAATGATATTATATATGATATTATACTGGAATTATAATATACCTTTATATAATTATTATTTCATTCCATTAAATATGAAATAGAAATGAAAGTAGCATTCATGCGTACGTACGGCTTACCGTCTCCATGAACGGTGCATTTCATTTCTTACATCTAAATGTTATGTAATATTAGGAATGAATGTATATACTGGATATATATGATATATATGATATCTAAAACATGAATATAATTCTGGATATAATGGATATTTCACCACATGAACAACTAGTAATTATAAGAAGTTTATTTTTGACTCAAGTACCAAAGATCGACAAAATGACTGTTATTAACTTAAATAATTGCATAATGTTCATAACATGGTAATAAGTGATATAAAATGAATAATGAACATGAAAAAGGTTCTTAAGAAAATAGAAATTAACTCTAGTTTATTATTCAGGAGGTTAAAGAAAAATCGAGTCAAGTCGAACATGAGGCAAGGAAACTTCTTAACCCAATTTCCATTCATTGGGTTAATCTCCTACTTTCAAATTATGTCATGATATTATTATGTCCTATCTTGTATTTGTTCTTTATTTATGTGTACTTATAGTGAATACACATAATAGATCTATTTTATTTAAAAAAATGATCTTGGTGAGGGACTTCGCCTCAATCTCCTTTCATTGAGGCATATTTGGTTTTATACACAACTTTCCTTTATACGGTGTATAAACTCCTTTGACTTTTACATTTATTCAAAAGGAATATTTTTATATGAACTGTTTACCAAATGACAAAAACTAATGTTTTTCTTGTTGTACATATGCGGCGACAACGACTTCTCTGCCACCATGGCCATTATATTGGTTTCGGCCTCCTCTACAAGCCATAATTTTTTTAAATGAAAAATAAATACCAAGTTTTAATTTTCCTTTATTTTGGTATTGAAAATGATTTTGATAATGTTTTTATTATATAGATGTGTTGTATTGATATCTTTTGATTGAAATGTTGAAATGTTATGTTGCCTTTATGCATGTTTTATGTGATACGATTATGTTATTGTTTATGATATGTTTAAACCTATTCATATGAGAAATGCATTTGACTTAATAAGTGACGGGTGGAGCCCGCTATAGCTCCTCAATGCATCAGTAGGTCTCATGATACAAACTAGTGTCTTGGAACGAGGCCTTGACAAAATCTTATTTGAAGTCTTCGAACGAAGCCTTGGCTACGTGGTTATGATAGTCTGGAATTATGCATTCCATCATTATGAATGTGTTTATTGATATTGAATGTGATTATTAGACTAGTAGAATATCCAATTGAGTATGTAAATGGCATTATTTAATTTTTTTTCCCATATTATACTGAAGTTGAGGTTTAAATAGGCTTTTATTTTAGTTATACATTGCCTTAAATGTTAATGTTTATTTATGAAAGCCTCCATAATATTGTTATCCTTACTAAGCATATCAGCTCACCCCTTCCAATGTTTTAATTTTTCCAGGATGTGAATAAGTACATTATGAATATCCAGGAGGGATAGTATGAGGGGACATGAAGACAAGATGTTGTTGAAGTTTTGTTTTACTTTATGATGTAATGTAAGATTTATGAATGTATCGAGAGTTTCAAAGGCTACTAAACTAATCAGTCTTTCGAGACATGATCTTTTGTGATCATGCCAATGTTACTAAGTAATGCACCGACTCTAGGTTACTGTGGTCGGGGCGTTTTAGTTGGTATCAGAGGCAGTTTAGTACTAACCTTGGATGATAGATTTAGATAAACTCTGATTAGAGAACATAGACCAAAGATAGACTTTGAGGATTAGTATAGAAGAACTTCCTAGAATTTTGGTATTATAGAGATTTTGTGAGTTTTACATGCAATAAATCCATGTCTACATACGAGCATGTAGAGGTGTTTCTGGCATAGATGTACCTAGGGGAAAACTCAAAAACACCACTTTGATCTAGACTGGAATGAGAACTGGTGCACAACAATGGGCCTTGCTGCACTCATGGTTATGACACTCCCGGGGGATATGCTTAGGATCATTACCATTTTCTTTACAAACCATTATGAGGGGCTTATGAATATATACTTCCACAATGAAAATATTTTTGTGATTATGGATTATATCCATAAATTGTTCAATTTATGTTAATTGTTTTGCAATGTTGAATTTATGTATTTCAATTCATAAACTAACCTAGTTTATGCCATTTTATAGAAATGGAACCCAGTAGAAGGAATGTGAACTCCATCAATACGTATGATCCAAAGAGTAAGAAGGATCATATCTTTCATGGTATTAAGCCAACATTTAGAAGGGAAATAGTCTCCCATGTGTTCTCAACATTTGATGAAATAATATCATGTGTTAATAAGATAATTAGTGAATTCTCTGAGTCTTATGGATTTTAAGAGATGAATGAGAAGAAAATGATGGAAGAGAGAATGATGGATAAAGGGACGAGGGAAAAGAAGTATTTTACAATATGTAATAACTGTAGGAAGAAACACCTTGGAACTTTCCTAAAGGGAATGGGAGTTTGTTATAAGTATGGAGAAAAAGGACACCAAGTGCGTGACTACAAGGGTAAGAAAACGGTTTCAAGTGTACAATTCTTCATCTTCAAGGAGTGGGAACACTACGCAAACCAATGTCCCAATCATCAGAGTATGCCCCAAATTATGTTATTGGATAATAATCAAGTTATGATACTACCACAGATGAGGAGGAATGATTAGATTTCTTATGTTGTAATTAAATAATTTTGTCATTTTAGTTTTGTATCAATGATGTACTGGTTATAATAATTATGGAGTATATAAGGATTGTACAGCAGTACATCAAGGACTTGAGATTGTGTGAAACCAAGAAATGTGACTCCACAGCAGGTTAAATTTTTGGAAAATATTTGGTTGAGTGAAAGATAAACCATAATATGGTTCTGATACCGAGATAATGATTTTGGAATAATACATGATTGATTTGGATAAATTATATTGGATATTCTTAACTTCCTTGAAACTGATTAATGATTTGTATATATTTTTGGATGAAAGGAGTATATCTAAGTATTCTATAAGGAATAAGGGATCATGAATGTAATAAATACGAATTTATGTTAATTCAGTATGTTGCATTGTTTTAAATAAATACATGATGAAGGTGTTCACATGTTGTTACGTGGAAAAGGGGATCTTCATTATGTTTACCTTCCTTATAAAATTTTGACAGTGAGTTGGAAAGAAGTATTTTGGATAACTATAATGTTTGGAATGGATTAAGTTGATCTTTGGATAGTATTGTTTGTGGTTAAAAAATATCTCAAGATTATTTTTGAAATATTATAATACTATATTTTTAGGAAAAGGACAACTTGTAGGTCGGGGGATAACCCGTCACGTCGGAAAAAGATGCAGGAATTGAACCCACAACCATAGTGCGACAGGCCTTTATTACCTACCACTAGCCTACAGGAAGTCCCTGGTTATTACATAATAGTATTACTAATCTAAATGGTATGTGTTAAAATTTGGAACCTTATACAATTAGGATAAATAGAATATTTTTGAGTTCTATTACCTTTTAAAGTGAAAGATGGGTTTGTGGTAAAAATTTATTAAAGAATGAAAGTCTACATGACAAGTACGTATATTCCCTTATGTTCTTAGTAAATCTCCTAAATAAACTCCTCATCTTTATAAAGGTACCTTAAAAGAGAAACGTTGCCAGTTAACTTTTCCAACAAGGGATTAAAAGACCGTTTAACCAATCACAAGTTTGTGATTTTCTTATGGTTAAATTTCTCCTAATCCAGTTTTCTACAACTCTCCATCAGACCTTGATGGTTTGTTTTTATTCTATATCCATATTTTTTAGAAACCTAGTATGGGCTATCTCGGGTGACCTTTGTACTTCCCTTTATTTCTTTTAATGTTATATTCTTATTAAGCCTATTTCTGATGTGGGTTTTCCACAAAGGTATTTTCTATTTTCAACCTTTTACTTTCAAAGAAAAATTTCAAATTGTGAGGACGTAATTTATTAAAGGAGGGGAGAATGTAACACCCCAAGCATTCATGATACGCCTCTCTTTCAAAAATGCAATAGCTTGCATTGTACGCAAGTTCAAGTTCTAACACACCGCGACTAATAAAAGTAGCCGTTATGAATAGTAATACCCAATTTTTAAAATTATAGAAATTTTATATTTCAAAATGGACTTCATTTTTGTATTCGTAATATCGAAATTATCCTAAGTTGAATTTTTTGTAATTTTCTGAGAACTTCAAATTTTTGATGAATAGTGAAAAATACATAAAAACTTTTTTAATCAAAATAATTTATAGTGATAAATTATAATATTTAGTGGTTTTAAAGTATAATTATAATATATTTTTACTATTTTATCCAATTATGGTGATTAGAAATAATTTAACATTGAAATTGGACATAAACAATTGTCAATCTTTTGATATATATTGTTTCTTAAAAACACGATATTTGTTAGTACAGCGGGAATTAATTATAAAATTAATTAATGCAAATTATATGTTTGGAATTTTTCAAAATATACATCATTTTTTAATTCATAATATCAATTATAGCTTAGGGTAAAAATTTGGCACTATTCTGAAAAACATCAATTTTTGATGAATATAGTGAAACCACTAAGTGGTAGTTAAATAACTGATTTTTCGTTTAAATGAAATATTACCACATCTGTGATTTGATTTTAAAAAATCCGACATATATGGTTGTCATTAGGATGTAAAATGTGGTTCAATGGGATTAAAATAATTTTTTGGGGAATAGTAACTTTTAAGTTTAATTAATCTCGATTAAAGGTAATTAGTGAAATTTAAGGTAAAAATGATATTATAAAAATATGAAATGACCTTGACACTTGTCCTAAACCTATTTTATGAGTCATTTCTTACCAAGACAATACATGGGTCAACTTGGGGACCCCATGCAACCACTTCGGTTGGAAAATGACATTAAAAACTTTGTATTTCATGTTAAAATACAAATGTCACAAACATAAGTTTTTTTATTAAAACAATTTTTAAATGGGGTTATACAAGTCATATATTTGACTATAAATACTCATTAGAAATCTAAAAATATTTCCTACAACATTATATTTTTTTTATAATTTTTAGACATTAAATAAATTAAATTATTTATGACACCATGATGATTCAGCGATTGCCTAATTAATTAACGATTTTAATAAAATGGATGGATAATATAATGTCTAAGAATTAAACTTGTCCAAAGCCTATTGGATGAGTATATTTAGAACCCTAATAACCTTATCCTCGAATTATATAAGTGTGGGACCTTTAAAATCCGAATCTCATTCTATAATAAAGTAACATTTAATTACTTTCCAAGAGTACCCCTCCTCTCCACTTATAAAAGGCCCCCACCACTACCACATTACTCACACATTCAAAGCCTTTTGGCTCGGCAAAAATCTGCCAAAATAATCTCCCAAATTCCCTCCCTTACTACTGGAAGCCTCAATTTTGGCATAATTCTTCCAAAGGAATCCTTTGGCTCAAATCAAAAGAGTTACCCGATTTTAAGGTAATGTCTTCTTTTATATTATTTTGTATTATTTTGCTTATCCAACCCACTAAACTCTTTTTATTCATTTATTTTGTAACAACACCAGTATCCTAAATATACTAGGATGTTTTTATAAGATGTATTCGAGATACACTTACACACACCTACATCTAATGGTTAAAGAACATACTGTTTCTGTGGATGGCGAATTTCTGCCTCACGAAACGATGATTGTTCAACAATCATATAACACCTTCAAAGGTGGCCATTAAGATGTCACTCTATTTATATATATTATATATAATATGTTTATGTTTTACTTAAGGGTATGTATTTTTCATTTTTTTCAAACCATTATTGTTTCCATTATGGCTAAACGCGATATTTTCATTTTAGGAAGTGCGGACTACCGCCCCCTCAAAGTGATTTGATTCGTTAATGCCATATGTGGGATGTATAAAGGATGGAGTAAATGATATTATATATGATATTATACTAGAATTATAATATACCTTTATATGATTATGATTTCATTCCATTGAATATGAAATAGAAATGAAAGCAGCGTTCATGCGTACGTACGACTTACCGTCTCCAGGAACGGTGCATTTCATTTCTTACCTCTGAATGTTATGTAATATTATGAATGAATGTATATACTGGATATATATGATATATATGATATCTACAAAATGAATATAATTCTGGATATAGTGGATATTTCACCACATGAACAACTTGTAATTATAAGAAGATTATTTTTGACTCAAGTGTGAAAGATCGACAAAATGACCGTTATTAACTTAAATAATTAAAAAAAATTCATAACATGGTAATAAGTGATATAAAAGGAATAATGAACATGAAAAATGTTCTTAAGAAAATAGAAATTAACTCTAGTTTATTATTCTGGAGGTTAAAGAACAGTCGAGTCAAGTTGGACACGAGGTAAGGGAACTTCTTAACCCAATTTCCATTCTTTGGGTTAATCTCCAACTTTCAAATTATGTCATGATATTATTATTTCCTATATTGTATTTTTAATTTCTTTATTTGTACTTATAGTGAATACACATAATAGATCTATTTTATTTAAAAAAATGATCTTTGTGAGGGACTTCGTCTCAATCTCCTTTCATTGAGGCATATTTGGTTTTATACACAACTTTTCTTTATACGGTGTATAAACCCCTTTGACTTTTACGTTTATTAAAAAGGAATATTTTTATACGAAGTGTTTTACTAAATGACCAAAAGGAATGATTTTATTGTATTACGTATGTGGCGACAATGACTTCTCCACCACCCTGGCCAATATTTGTGTTTCGGCTTCCTCTATAAGCCATAATTTTTTTTAAATGAAAAATAAATACCAAGTATTAATTTTCCTTTATTTTGGTATTTAAAATGGTTTGGATAATGTTTTTATTATATCAATGTGTTGTATTTATATCTTGTGATTGAAATGTGGAAATGTTATGCTGCTTTTATGCATGTTTTATGTGATACGATTATGTTATGGTTTATGATATGTTTAAACCTATTCATGTGAGGAATGCATTGGACTTAATAAGTGACGGGTGGAGCCTGCTATAGCTCCTCGATGCATCGGTAGGTCTCATGAGACAAACTAGTGTCTTGGCACGAGGCCTTGACAAAATATTATTTGTAGTTTTGTCACGATGCCTTGGCTACGTGGTTATGATAGTCTGGCATTGTGCATTCCATCATTTTGAAAGTGGTTATTGATATTTCATGTGATTATTCGACTAGTAGAATATCCATTAGAGTAAGTAAATAGCATTATTTAATTTTATTTTTTCCATATTATGCTGACGTTCAAGTTTAAAAAGGCTTTTGTTTTAGTTATACATTGCCTTAAATATTAATGTTTATTTATGAAAGCTTCTGCTATATTTTTATCTTTACTGAGCATCTGAGCTCACCCCTTCCAATGATTTAATTTTTTCAGGATGTCAAGAAGTATATTATGAATGACCAGCAGGGATAGAATGAGGGGACATGAAGACAAGATGTTGTTGTAGTTTTGTTTTACATTATGATGTAATGTAAGAGTTATGAATGTTTCTAGTGTTTCCAAGGCTACTAAACTAATCGGCCTTTTGAGACATGATCTTTTGTGATCATGCCAATTTTATGAAGTAATGCACCGAATCTAGGTAACTGGGGTCGGGGCGTTACATAAACATTTTTTTGTGGGTAGTACAAGATAAACTCGTTGTTTCAAATAATCATGTTCTTCTAAATATTTCATTCAATGTAAGATAAAATCAAGGATTCATGTAATTATAAATATTTAAATGAATACATTTTATTAAAAATATATATATATATATATATCATTGGGTGTTATATTCAACCGTTTTGAAATTAATTCCACCTCCAAATTCTTTCTCAATCACCAAAGGTTTATCATTGAAAAATTCATCATCCAAACCCAAATCATGAAAATGGTTAATAAAACATTATCTTCGAAAATAAAATGGCAGGTCTGTGAGTCATCTTGAATAACACATACCAAGATTCCTAATAGGAGAACCTTGGTGGGAAATGAAAACATGGACATATAAGAAATAACATACACTCAAATGAATTTGTAGAGTGATAGAGAACCTTGTATATATGAGAGAAGGTGATCCACATAATGTTAATGGACACAAATTGGTAAAACAAAATGTTACTTAAAAAATTCATTCATATCTTCATTAATGATTATAATATAAAAAAATTTCATTTCAATGAACAATTCAATAACATGAGTAATTTTCATGAGAATGTATAAAAACTTGTTTTCATTCCATTTCATAAGAGTAGTCTCATCAATTAGACTTTCCTTGATCTATATCCAATTTATCTCTTATTACATGAAATAATGGAGAATTAGTTGTTCCTGAATCACAATGGGATCATAATATCCATAAATATAATGTTAAGTAATTTTAATATTAATAAATCAAAATTATCGGTACATGTTTCCATCAAAAAACTTCTTGGCCCATTTTATATAATATGGATAAATCATCACATAGTGAAATAATACATTAATATATATAGACATGTCCAATGATTAACATATAACATTTTATAAATGGTTATCCCAATGATCCTTCCAAAATATTAAAATACAATACAATAATTGGAAGGTCACTAAAATTATTAAAATATTATCTATAATAATAATTCATATATCATAAAGAATATCTAGATTTTCAAATACTAAAAATTTGAACATTTTCATATTTTATTCTCATGAAACATGGTAATAACTTGGATTACAATAAAATGTTATGGAAAGCATAAATTATTTAACATTATATATATATAAAACATTGATTATTTCATAAATTCCATAAATCTAAAAATGATAAAAACCCCATCAATGATAGAATAAAAAATCATTCTAAACAAACAAATAAGGTATCCAGTTCTATCAAAATTGCACAATCCTATCCAACGTCTCATTATCCCCATTTAATTATATGAAAATATGAAAAAAAATTATTGGTTATATTATTTTAACCAAATATCACTTTCTCATTAAATCCCATACATTTCCAATCAGTACAATTTGAAATAATATTGAAAATATTGAAAGTAAATCTTATAAAGAATAATACATATATATATTATGATCCTTAAAACATGATTCTTGAATTCCAAAACATTGACACATCAATCATTCCTATTTTTGTTAAATCATTAACTATGATTAATCATCTTATATCTTGATACAATTTTCGTTCAATATGAAATATGAATCAAATATTATCACTCAACACTAAAAATTTAATCATGGTCCTTTGGATTAATATAAACAGTTCAGTTATGAGATCTCATACTATTAATATTCCTTTTTTATCTTCATCATAACAGTATATCCATTACATATACCACCTTGATGATTCTCTCAATGAGTATTACCACTAGGAATGTAATTTTTATAATTCCAATACATGCCATATTTAATACATTCATTAATTGATAATACCACAGGTAGAACAATATTCTAATATACTGTGTTAGGTGAACATTTCAATTACCCATAGAAATTTATTAATCGATGACATTACTTTCAACACATAAAACATATTTTCATTAAATTGATACATTACATAGTTTTCATATTATGAAAATCCTAAAATATAAAAAACTAAATCTTCTTTCCTCCATAGTCTCCATTACCTAAAAATTCAAAAAAATCAATCATTCACTTCATTGGTGAGTCCAAATTTTTTTTATGGTCCATATTATTAAAAATGTATAATGATAACTGGTCATCCATAATCAAAATAACCTTTATTCTAGTCATCATACCATTTGTCTACTCATAAGAACACTAGACATCATATTCAATGTTTACTAAGTTCCTTTTAGTTCCCTCCATTGACACTAACCAAAATTTTTTTTGAGAAAAACTAATCATAGTGGGAAACAAAATAATAATGAAAATAATATATATTAGTATTCACCCATTGAATGTTTATTCTAAGATGTGAAACATTATGATAATAATTTTTAAATTTTAGTCATAGTTTATATAAATTCTTCCTGATGGTCCATGAATATTTTCATACTATCCAATTCATATCCACTAGGATTGTCAAATAGGGTGTTCATCAAGAGTTGTTATCATGAAGAATGTGATTATATTGTCTTAATCCATGTGTTGTTTTGGTTTTATTAGTGTTAGAAACCTCTATGATGAACCCATATCCACTTCAATTATCTATACATAGAATAAATTTGTTTGAAATTACATTCTATATCGTTTAACCAAATTCATTGATATTTTCTATACATTGAATCTTCCTTATAATTATCCTTAGTCACATCCACATAAATATCCGTAGAATATCCCCAGGAATCATAATAATGTTTTTTCTTCCTGATTTCCAATGGATAGCCAAAATATCAAATAATATCAAATATTGAAACACTGGTATCGCATAAATAGATATTACAACAGTTTTTATGAATATTTCTTACATTACAAAAATATATGCAAAAGGATCATGATTAATTAGTTCCCTTGGAAACACGGGAATAGAACGAAAATAATATTTGAAAAAAATACCTGTCTGATAAATGATCATAATATTCAGTAATTGAATAATTATTTCCATTTAATAACACATGTATCATGTGGAATCAATAGGTCATGATACACTTGTGGATAAAATTGTCATAATACATGAAATTATTGAATACAAATAATCATATAAAATCATTTCTATAATAGTCTACAAAAATTATCAAAAAAAAATCCTAACATTCAATGGGAATCCCGACCTCCTAGGTGAGACAAAATTCCATCTCCAGTGACATACCTTTCTTCATAGTGGAATGGTTTTACTCCCAAAACCATCATAGTAGTCACGGTTCACTCACAAGATATCATAGTAAAAAAATTACATTATTAAACTGAGGTCACTCCTCATTCCATTCCAATCTATATCATATGATATACATAATTTCCCAATTTATTGGAAATTGATATAGGTCCATCCTACCACATAATGGAAATCATGTATATTTGTTTCATAATATAAAAAAATTTCATCTTATGAAAACCCATAAATTTAAATGGGTATCATTAACATTTCATCACATCATAACCTATGGAAAATAGACATGATTCATAATCATTTGATAATTTAATCAAAGAATAACCCATTGAAAAATAAACAGGATTCATAAGTTTTTTGTCATGGTATAACCCATGGAAGGGGAACAAGGTTCTTAAATATCATTACATCAACGAAATAAACCATAAAGATAAAAACATATGAATGGTATCATTGGAACATATCTGCATTAATTTATAGGTAATATAAATATATAAAATAATCAATGGAAAATGAATATGATAAACCATTTTATGAATTTGTGGATGAAAACATCCTATGTAGTTAAAAAATATTTAAAAAAATATGAAATTTTGATATTATTTTTCTTTGAATATATCCTTGAACCTAAAAAATAAATCTTCTTTAAAAATAATGTTCATGGTGATGAGATGTTTTGTTCATAACTTATATATTAAAAAACATTCCTATCTTATTTTCAAAAATACTCATATGTTCATTACATTGTACATGACCTAAAGATTCATTAAAATATTTTTAAATCCAAAAATTGGTAAAAATTAGTTTTAAAATTATAGTAAAATAATATAATTTTTTAAATAATTTTTATAATTTTTTTTATGAAAATAGATTTCTCGCGGAAGAGAGAAATAAAATAAAATTCTCATTAATTTTTTACCACATTTTACTTCAGTATCGATGATTTTAACAATTCTACTGTTTCTAGAAAATACTATGGATAAAAATAGGACACTAAAATTATTTTATTTTTATAAATTAATTACAAAATTTTATCACTGAAATTATGATCATAAACAATCCTGATAAATAATGAGATTGTGACATAAAATATCTACCACATTGGTTTCATATAATAGTAATACAATATATGGAATAATATAACATGAAACATAAAATATAATTTTGATAAATATATTCTATTTATTAAATGTCAAAGGGGTTTTATATAAAACTTTTGAAAAAGTATAGGTTCATAAAATAATGTACATCTCCAAGAAGGTAATTTGAGACAAAAATCGCATACCACATGGGTAGTATTTTGAACCATAAACCCAATGAAGTGGATATTTTAAAACTGATATGTAAATAAAAATTATTTTAATTATAAGAATCACAAAATAAACTTATGGGAAATATATGCACTACATACAATAAAACTATTTTTAATATGGCTTTGGTCTTATAAAAAATAGAAGTGATAAAGAAACACCTTACCATAAAAACATGCATCCATCATACATGTTCAAACCAAATATATAATTAATATAAGTTTATTTAAAATATACTTTTGGAATGTTTTTATATATAACATTATATATTATTTACTTATGATATTTTATCACCCTTTTATTAAAAATTACATGTTATATTTATGTTTCAGTTAATATCTTATTTTTTCTCGTATAAGTGTTGATTTTTTTTGACCACATAATTTGATCCTGGTTTCACCATATCTATATTTTTTCCTTGATATTAATATCATTTATATTTAGTATATATTTTTAGAGTAATAATATATATTTTGATAAAGAAAATGGAGTTCACTGTTCATGGAGACGGTAGGTTGTAAGTACACTTAAATGATGATTAAATATTTATGTCGAGTTAAATTAATTTAATTTAAATGATATATTAAAATTTAAGAATAATTTTTACTTATTATATATCACATAATATTTTTATAATAATCATTAAAACATTCCATGTTAATCATGAATGAATTGAATCACTTCATGTGGTGGTAGTCTACCGTACACACGAACGATGTATTTATTTTCTCAAAAAATTGATAGTATTATAGTATGTTTTATATAAATATTAGAAAAGTATAATAATATCAAAAATATAGTTTTTAAATTTTAAATTAATTATTTAACTAAGCTAGTATATATGGTAATTAAAAATTAATGTCATTAGTTCGTGAGGTAGTAGTTCTCTATACACATAACTCATCAGTTCATAATGTATTTGATGTAAGTAATGATATATATATATATTATAAAATTTACACAATAACATATAATTATATAATTGAAAAACATTTTATTATATTTTATGTGTGTATATATAATTTATTATAAAAAATTAAAGATAATGATGTATATTTTCAATATCATTACTTCTCCAACAGAAACCTCCATTAGAACTCCTAATATGGACACACAAAATTGTCTTTTTGGGGGACCATAAATATTATGATTTAAATATGGATTTAGTAGAGACAATTTTTTGTGTTTCTTAGAGCAAAATGGAAAGGTCTGTGTGAATAATTGATGGAAGGGAGGTCCTTTTTTATGTGGCGAAAGGTAACCCTCTTAGAAATTACATGGAAGATTATGAAAAGAATAAAAATTATTGATTACATTTCCAGTAAAAAAAGCTTCAAAATGGAACTGTATTTTAAAATAGAAAATAATTATTGTAATTATGTCTATGAATAATTTTATATAAACTTGTTATGTTATTCTAACTGTTATCAAATTAGATTAACCGAACAGTACCCCAATTTTACCTTAACTCTCGTAATCAGTTTTTACTGGATCAACTATTTATTTTTTTGAAAAAATAAGATGAACTTAATATATAATTTATATAATTAAGATTAAATTCATGGAATAAATTTTTACAAAATCCATTCATTGTATTGAAAAATTCTAATCGAAAATTAATTCAGAATATTTAATGAGATAACATGGTTTTAAAGAGAAGTGTTCAATAGTTTACAACATTTTTATATAACAACTAAAATTAAAATTGATTCCAATTAAGAGAATTTTTCTAATGGATTTATAAATGATATAATTTAATGTCATAAAAATTTTAAAATATTATTATGAATTATAAATAATTTAAACCAAATGCATTTTTTCATTAAAATTTAAAAATTTTTAATAATTCATAAAAAATGAATCTTTTAAAAAAAATAAAAAATTTACACTTTTTTGTTATGATATTAATATTTAAAAAATTAATTTTATATTAAAAAAATCATTTTAGAAATGTTTCAAAATATAATTATAAACGAACATGAAATTCTAACAAAAAAGAGGGTTTTCGAGAAGTGTTTTTCAATAATTTGATGAATTATGTTAACTCAATGTCTAATAATAATAAATTTATGAATATATATTATAATTAATTTTTATAATATTTATATAATTAATATATAATATTAATAATTTTAAAAAAATTTAAGTAATAAAAATGGAGAATCATTATGTACTTTTCAACAATTTTCAAAAACAATCAATTATTAATCATAAAAATAAACATTTACTAAATTATAATATAATGTATGAAAAAATTAAATAAGTGAATTAAATATTAATAGATAATACATATTCTCCATTAAAACATAGTTGAGAATTTAAAATTGTTTATATATTTAAAATAAGTGATATATATACAAATATTTCAAATTATTCAGTTTTCACTGAAAAATCAACATTGTCTAGAAATTCATAAAAAATCATCATAACAAAATTTTGAAAAGTTGTTTTAATTATTTTCGTTCATTTTATATAAATAATTTTCTATAATATTTATAAATAAATTATATTTTTTCTCTTAACAAATTATATAAAATTATTTTATGAAGGAAATATATTTTTAAATAACATAATTACATTACTAAAAAATGATTCATTATTTATTATGATTTAATAAAAAGATTTATATTTTGTGTGAAATTAAAATTTGTATTTAATAATTTGATTTATTTTATTCATAAACTCATATATAAAGGAAATATTGTAATGGTCATATATAAAATAATATTATTTATTGGTTTGTTGAAGGTCAGTGTCACATGTCATCGACACTTTCATTGTTGTGTGAAACACAAGATAAAGTCAAGGTTTTGTATAACTCCGTATATTCAGTATTGTGGGTAATGAAATATAAAATTAGTGTTGTGTGTAATGAAAAATATTAAAATGATTAAATTTAGTGGAAAAAAGTATATCACAAAATCTTGTTCTGTAATAAATTATCCAATATCAGTGGAATATTATCCTACCCATGATGAGTCATAGATAACAAGTTATAAAATTGGACCCTATTGATAGGATATAAATAATCTCACCCTCAACCATCTAATATAATCAAATTCTACTCCCTAAATATTCTAGTGAATGTGAATATTATTATCACGTTTTTTATATCCCATACATTTTTACCTTAGGCGATCATGACCCACGAATCATTCCATAAGAGTTAATGAATCCATTAAAAATTCCATCATAATTTACATATTTATTTCTTTGAAAAACCTCTCATTATAACATACAAAATTTTCACCCCCAGGCATCATATGACTGTACAATTTACTATCAAGCAGTAAATATTCCATTAACCATTACCTTAGTCAATATATGTCCAATGAAACATTACCTCGCAAGGTAACATAACCAGGAACCAATAATTTAAGCATCACATATAGTTATCTCAACAACAAACATAAAATTTAATGACAATCATGAATATAAAAAATACTAATGAAATCTAGCCTTCTTTAATCAACGATAAAATAGTCAATCTAGTTACAGTTGAGAAAAAATAACATGGATAATCAAAAACCATATAAAGTGAATCATCGTACAAAATAATGGTTGACTCATATAAATACCATTAACCTCAACATGTTATATTAAATCAAGTATGGATTCTAATTATCATAATAAATGAAAAAAATTCAATTCATTTATCTGTTCCATCCCAAATCTATTGACATTCTAGTTAACTAATTCTATTTTAAGTGATTATATTCCAAGTTACCACCTCAATTAGCATTTTATTCCAAAGTGGAAAATTTTTGAAGTTATTAATTTACAAGTAAACTATCAAAATACAACATGGTATCAACATTAAAATAATTTATAATAATAGTTGATTTAGGTATCCATTATGAACAAATAAAATTAAAAATATGAAATTTTTTAATAAATCAGTTACAACATTTCCCAAACACATGATAAATTACCACATTTATGTCTGTTCATGTATTCTCATGATAATTAACGTAATTATCATAACCAAAACTTATTTAATCAATGGATATAGGTTTATTTCAATCAAAACCCAACATTGTTTCATGGGTTGGAACACCCTTGAAGGGGTTGTGAGTCCAAGCCTCAATGATAATTACATGATGGGGCCAAGGGGAGGATATTTAATATAAATTATTATTAAGGTAGAGGTATCAATTTATATTCAGTCACATGAATGACATCTTAAATTGATCAAAAATATGTCGTATACAATAATCATATGAAACATAAAAAAAATTTCATAGGCCACAAAATAAAATAATGTTAAACCCATTACATGCATGGTGAAATATAATTTCACAAATTTCTCCTTCACATATGAAATTCCTCAATAATTATGAGTACTTATATAATTACTTTTTTTCTCTAAGTATTTAAATTATAACAACATTATTATTATTTAAATTATAAAATTTAACCTTGAATCCAAATTCATAGAAAAAACAAAATTAGAGGGTTACTAGACAATGTTTTATATTCAGAGAAATATTCATCCACCCATGGTGTTATGATATGATCGTTTAATACAAACCTGAGAAATACCAATGTTGTCTGGAATTAAAACAAAAAAAATTAATATAATTAAATTAAAAAACATGAAATGATAAAAACAATTCTTCCGATTCATTGTATACTTTTCAATGCAGTGATTTCACTAATATGATATACCATATCTCTATATAGATCCCTGAACTCATTGTAATTTGATGAATACATAATCATCCGTTTAATTTACAATCTAATTTCCCAATCAAAAACTAAAACTAGAATGATAAATATATATATTTGTAGGATAATTAAGAACTAAAAAGGATAGATAAAAATAGAATAAACCAAGTGGAATCCATTAAAGATAATATGTCAACAATTCATTGAGGTGTGAGAATGGAAGGGTATATGGAAACATGTTATTACATCACGTCACTTCCCCATATAATTGGTTCAAAAGGACTGATTTTAGAGGGTCGCGAAAATAGTCTTATAATTGAAGAAAAATCTAAATATCCCTAAAAATAATTCTTTATATGACAAGTGATTTCACATCCTATATAGGATTTAAAAAGAACCCAGTGTCTATGGAACAACTTATTTATGATGTCACACATCTTATCACATAGTGATTTCTAGGGTTATGCCTACGAGACCCGTTTTTTCATATTGAGTTCTCTTTTCCAAAATCCATCAATATAATTCATGTGATGAATAATAATTCTAATGTGAATTATATAGTAGGGATATTTTTATATCATTGCTTCTCCATTTGTATTCACCCAAACCCCAAAGACATCCACTATAACAAATCACATTTCTGAGAAAAAATCCCCATTATGGACATTCAAACACCCGGAACATCACTCTAATTCCTATATTTACAAAAAACCAATCCATCAATGGAGAAATTCAATTATTACTTGTAAATATTGACTCATAATAATATGTGTTCTTACAATCTCCCCAATAAAAAAATCCATCCTCATAAAGCCTCATAGATAATTGAAACCAAGAACCAAAACAATATGGGTTGAAAAAACCTACACTCAATGATTTATGTTATACTATAGAGAATCAAAATATATTTTACTATGAAACTTCCAATATTAGGATCCTAATATAAACCATTCTATTATTATTATAACTATGATCACAAAACCACTAGGAAATGGTTCAAGATTCTAATCAATTTCAAAAAAACACTACTTCATCATCAATTTAACCCATACGTTTGAGGTTGTCCACATTATTGGAACATAATAAATAAAAACAGTATGATTCCCTAAAATTCCCATAATCAATTTCTCAAATCAAAATTCATCCCTTATTGTATGATTACATTATCAAAATGTAATCAATTATACTATTCTTAAACCAGTAAAAGTACCTAGTAATGGTATTATAGTCTAATATATCTAATTTAGAGTTCATAAGGAACATATTCGTTTTCAATGGACATTTCCCATATTTTTCAAAACCCCATTGGATGTTCTATAATAAACCTCAAAATACTCCTATTATATCTAAATTATCATACAGGATATGTGTTACCATGTTCATGTAATTTTCTATTATTTTCTCCCAAAATAAAATTGTTACTACTTTTTAATGCATGTTTCACCCCATAAAACATGTCATTATAAACTTTTTTCACAGTTTTAACATCATTATAATTTTTATGAGATTAATATTCACTCATTGTATGAAGATACAAAACATGTTCATCCTATGAACAATACAACAAATCATGGCACACCACACAGATCATGCCTCAAATAGTGGTTAGCCCCATGAACCACTATCCAACAACAATGAATCATTTTATCATTACATTGATATATATAATTTATCTAGTATCAAGAACAAATTTAAATTTTATATTTCCATGGAACCATAATAACGAAAATTGATAACATGTAGGTGTTTTAACTCCATCTTGTATGTCTAATTACTTGTCCAACTAATCCTATGACTATTTTCACATGTGGTTCATCCACCAGTATCCTATTGTGGTATCCACACCATATGGATTTATTTATAATTTTCCATTAGTAAATCACTATGGTTGAGCTTCATCAAACTAAAATAGAATTTAGTTATCTTGGAAGAATGGAAAAAATATTTTACTATAAAGTATATGATGTAAACATATAGGTAATGATTGTTTATAAATTTGTAGTCCAAGATTATTTCACGAATGATTACTAGGAAAAAACTTCTATTTCTATCATCACCTACATTCATAGGGACATTTCAAAATTAGTGTAGGGTCCTAGGCCTCCATACTGACATGTTTATCACTAATATATAACTAATATAATTTATTAGGGGATTATGATCCTAAAATCACAAATACTTTATTACACTTTGTAATGAATATATGACCAATATTAATCTTCGACACAACAAGAACCAAACTTCTCATCTTATATTATCAGGACATTAAATTTTTTTGATGGAACCAAAACTAATTCATTGTACCATTCTAAAAACATTGGTCCCCCAAGAATGGTCACAGAACATATTTGATATGATGAATAATATATGAGATGACTCTTAATCCACTAGGTCACACATCCCAGATGGCATCATGCATCCCCATAATGCTAAAAAAACCAATACAAATCAGAAACATATTGTTCACACAATATTCAGAAACCATTATCTTAACCAATATAAAATCACATGTGTCTATCTTCACTATAACCAACAATGAATTCCCATTCTAATATATGATCATTCCTTCTATTACTTCATCTTCAACATGCCAAAATCACCGATGTAATTCCTCTTCAAAATCCATAACCATATTTGTTTAATTACTATTCACAACACCACTAGCCTCAATGCATTTTCTAGCCTCATTGGTGTTTATAAATAGCTAATATAATGTCAAGATTATCCATAAGAATATCCATCACTAGGAAAAACACATTTTTACAGTATCCACCCACTCTTAGACTATGCTACTAAATGGTTTTCATCCCAATAGACTAGATGTAACCCTATCCCAACCCTTAGGTGAAATCAACGATTCCTTGATCATAAAAATGAAATGTTTTTCACCAAATCCCAGGATCATCCAATTCATTAGTTTCTCAAGAAAATAATGAATAATTTTAGGGTATCCCATTTTATGATTTTTCATCAAAAAATGAGAAAAAATACTCTTCTTGGGCCAATGTTCAAACTTAGGGCCTCTAAGTCTCTGATCTATAAATAATAATATATTCTCATGAAATACAAATTTTATAACCACTAATTCAACAAGTCATCCTCTATGTAGTTTATATCTCATGGGGAATCAACAATGATACCAATTCATCATCACATGACATCAAATTATTGAGGCATCTATATTAATGTTCTCACAAAATAATGTAATCAAAATTAATACCATCCTCTAGAAACTAGGGGACTCATTCAATCCATGAATCTACACATCAAACATCTTCATATGGGACTATAAAACCCATTTTTATCTTATATAACCACCCACAATGGGTCAATGTGATTCAAATCAATGTAATATTCTCTCAATGGAGTCACCACAACAACTTTGAACAAGTATCGTGGGATTATCCTCTTTATCGTTGTTCATCTCACAATAGTTTCACATGACCTTTAATTAAAATAATGCATATACAATTTGTCCTATTTAGGTAAAATTTAACAAAGAAAATTAACATAAAAAACACATATAAGAATCTATTAAAACATTAATAAACAATATATATATCAACCACGAAATCAAACCCATAAAATACAATATTTAATTTCAGTCCTACATGCTAGATATGATATATGAGATTTCTAGAACCTCTATGGTCCAAGAGTCAAAGTCAAATCAACTCTCTCATACAAATTGGATAATACCAATGAATAATAATTAAAAAATCCAAACCACATGTGCATCATAAAAAGTGAAAAATAAAATACCAAAATAATAATTCAACTTAGAAATGAAATTGCATCCCCGCTAACCTGGATATCATTCTATAAAAGGTGTTCTCCATAATCATCTTAACATTGATCTCAGGATATGAAAAATTCCAAAATATATAGTCTACTAGAAGCCAAAATCATTTCAAAAAATAATTACATACCTCTAATAACACATATTAAATTACTTCACTGACTCATTAAATAAATCGGTGCTAGATTCGTTTTCCAAATGAAATTAGGCACACAACCTCATATTCCATTGGATTTTGACCTTTAGTTGGGGTGTATGATTTACGGTGGGTAGACTATAGAACCTATGTCATAGTATAAAATAAAAACATTATAATAAAACATCATCAATTTAAATAATTAATAATATAACACATAATTGAATTACATATGATAATAATATATGGAATGTGAAAAAGGAATTCAAATACATGTTATACAAACAAAAGTATCCATACTAAGCTAGCTAGAGATAAATATCAACGAAAACGAAAACCAAAAAAGGTGTATCAACTAATTCATCAAACAAAACATTAACTAATTTCTTGACACCATATGAAATTTCCTACTCGAAAACACTAACCTAACCCTCATCCAAAACATGTTCCTTCAATAAACATGTAAGAGAAGACCAACTAAAAAAGTGATACAGATAACCAATAAAGGTGTCAGTAAAACATTATATGACTCTACCAATGGTGTCTCATAAAAAATATATGGATTATATAGTGTGTGAATTATGTTTCATACATGGTTATTAATTGAATAATTTATTTTCATAAAAAAATAAACATGTTGATCCTCGTGTTTTGAGTAGAGAGATGAGGTCATCCCAAACTTTTTTTGTACATTTTTAAATGTCTTTGATAATTTCATAATAAATTTTCAACCAATAACATAATTACCTACTTCAACATGATCACATATATCTTTATCAATTGGATGTTCTTTTGGAATTAGAATGGATCACCACATATTTTTGGAAGATTCTCTTTTATGAGATGAATAAATCATAATTTATCAAAACTAGTGGACCCTATGATTAGGATAACAAGAATATCTCCCTAATGTATCGATTATTATAGTTATACACACCCAAAATCATCCACAGAGTGTGAGTCATACCCTTGGGACGTTTTTATACCATTAATCATTCACTCAATGAGTCAACGAAAAATGAATCTTAGGATCATGCGATAACATAATTATAAACCATTCCATCATGAATCACATATAGTTATCTCAAGAAACCTTCATAACCACATTAAATAATCTCCGACTTTGAGATCATGTGACTTTGTAGTGTACCCAAGTTGATTTGTATTACATTTATATTGAGCTATTTTTTTTCATGACCTATGATGATTTCTATAATGCAGTAATATAACCATGCACATTATAGTTATGTAAAATATATAATCCTATCATAACCCAAAAAATTACCTCATCTTCATGATTCAAAAAAATCAATTAACAACTAGACCTCATGCATAAATAATTTTATATCCAATAATGGAAAAGGTTATCAAAAAAATAACAGATTTTATCATAGATAAAATCAATCACGTCATCATAAGGAATAATAGTTGACACATCAATATATAATTAATCACATATCATTAAATTCCACAAATTATTGTTCATAATTATCATAATAATTGAATATAATTATATTTTTGTCATTTTTTCCAAAAATTAAATTCCTACTAACTTTCTTCCCTTATTCTATGATTTTATTATATCTAGTCACCACAATTCTCATGTTATGAAAATGTGGTCAAAATAACTAGTGATTAAATAGAAATTAAATTACCAAATAAAAATAAGTTATAAATTTCTAAAAATTTATAACTATTACAACAACACATATCCTTTAGAATATGTACAATATCACAAATCAAAAAATAATTTTTTTCCATATATAATGTAAACAAATTCTGGATTACAATTTGAATTATGAATTTTATGCTATGGTATTTGTTATGATGGTAATAAAAATACTACTATAACCAAAATCCATTTAATCAAGGGAATATATGATTATTCCACTCCAAACACAATATAGGTTTAATGGTTGGAACACACCTTGGGTGGTAACAAGTCCACATCTCAACTCTAAGACTCAATGGGGTCTATGGGAGGTCTAAATATATAAATTATAATCAAGTAAGTAATAAAAAATTTCATTAGCGATTGCACATAACATATCATGATGATCACAAAATAATTCTAAACAATTTGAAAAATGAAATTCTGAGAATGATTTTGTCTATTGAAAACCAATCTTAAACAAATTTTAACAAAAAACAATATTGGTTAATTGACAATACTCTCATTTTATCAGTATATAAGTGCTCTCACGGATGAAATGAGTTCTAATATCATGCCCAACAATCCCAAATAATAAAATTAAAACAAAATTATAATTAATTAATTTATAAAAATTAAGTGCACATCAATATGTGATGGAAAAAACATCAAGGAGACTTTCTAGAATAAAATTTTAGTAATGTAAATGGAAAACCATCCTTGGATGTTCTGATATGATCATCTAACAACAATATGAGAAAACACCCCATTGTGTGGTAGAACATTAATAAAAAATTAATTTTATTATATTGTAAAAAATAAAAATAAAAATTAATAATTTTATCTAATCTCACTTTAATAAAATTCATTCACTACAACAGTATTCCATCTTACCATGAATATCCTTGATATAATGACCCATCAATGAATCTTCCAAGACTCAATAGTTTCACTATCTAATTTCACAGTTGGAATGAATTCACATCCAGATATTGATGGATATTTTGATGATAATTAATACAATATAAAAATAAATGAGTCTATACTTCATCAAGATAAATCCAATTGAAAAAACAAAACATAATTCTGTAGAGGGATGAAAAAGAAAGGGCTTATATAATCTATCATCTTCTATCTTATTTCATCTATACATAGAGGTTCCAAAGGGATAAATTTTGGAGTGATTAAAAAATAATCCATTCAAATAAAAACATCCCATATACTACCTAAGGATAATTATAGATTTTTAAAGTTGATTTAAAAACCAGAACATGTCATGATTTTATTTCTTTTATTGGGTGAACAATGTCGTTGCATTACACATTGTGTCACAATGTGATTTTTCAAGCCATGGATTGTGGGACTATGTTACACATCCTATGTTCTCTATGGTACACTGGTTAAATATATTTGAAATAGTTATTAATATTCACAACATGAATGACTTATACAATAATCACTAACAAGCCTTAGTAGCATACTCCTCATTTTCTATTCACCAAAATCCATACTACTTACACTAGAATTTAAAAATCTTCTAAAAATACCATTTTAAGATGCTTAAAACCCTATAACATAAATCGAATTACATGATGTCCAAACCATCCATATATCAAAGGGAAATTTTCAATTCCACCTAGAAATAGAGACTAAAAATAATATTGGATCTTATATGATCATAATAAAATGACATTATATTATTAATTTCTTTTATGGAATTCTTTGTTTCTCCCACCCCCCACTTATAAAAGAGACATGTTCTCCTCCCTTTGGAAAAATATGGTCAATATTGCATGAAACTGGCCTACCATTAAGTCTTTGTAGATTACATTTCCTCATTTATGATATCTATCTAGTACCCTAACACCAACCTATGAATTCTTATGGTGTATTCCAAATGTGGTTTTTAAAAGAAATGATAATCATCTTACCTAACACGTTAAAATATTATTTCACCATAAAATTGTTCTAAATATTATTTATACATCATAAAATAATTATTAGAGTATTAAAAATACACTAATATGAAATTATATTGATTTTAGAACCATTTAAACTAATTTTTAGTTATTTGTAAAATGAAAACATTGTTCTTTCATACACACATCAAACTGTATTAATTTAGTTGTGTAATTCGATTTTCATCACATGTTTGCATTGATTGATATAGAAGATAAAATAATGAAATATATATATTATGTATAAACAAATTTCGAAATTTTTAAAGATATTATATCATCTACTTTCCTACACTTCCAGTTGTTGGAAAAGTATAATATCACATGTGCATATATGTGGACTACTAATTCCACGAAGGGGTGTGATTATTTTATTAATACCACTATTAATGGATGATTATAAAATTATATATATTGATAAAATTATATTCATTAAATTATTATCATCTGGAGATGTTGGAGCTATTTCAAATCTCTATTATCTACAAATAATATATCAATTTAAAGATGAAAAAACTAACTGAACAACCTTAATGTCTAAGATAAACAAACAAAATAGTGAAATGATTAAAAATGACTATAAAAATAAATTTAAAAAGGAATGTAGTGGAAAAATATCTTTAGGATAGTATTTAATAATTATAATTCATTATATATAAGAATTATAATCCTATTACTTAAAATATTCCTATGGTATTTGGGTTCTGTTTCAATGTCATTTTTTTTATTTTTTTTTCATTCCCCATGAAATTATTTTATTATAATAGCTTTTTATAAACTATAAATTTTCATATTGACTAGTCATATTGGGGTTTACATTAATTTTCAATTTATTCTCTAGTCGTATATAGATTCAAAAATTATGTTACAAAATTGGGGATTTAATTTAAAATTAATATTTAATGTTTTTGATAAATAAATTTATATTCCATATGCATATTTCCATTAAAATTATTTCAATAATGTTCTTATTATTCTCCAAGGATTCATTAAATTAATAAGTATACATATTTTATATTTTATAAAAAGGCTCAAAATTATTCTCTTAGTAATTTATGTAAATTAGTAAATTCTTACCAATGGTGTTAATGAAATATTTTTTTACATAAACCATATGGATGAATTTTCCCATAGTCATTAGTAGGCATTACGTTTAATATTCCATTACAAGTTCATATGCTTATTTTCAAAAAGATTATTTTTCTCTAATTTTAGTCAATTTTTATTCAAAAAATTTAAAAATGAAAGAGAATTATTCTCTCAAAATAATTATAATAATTTTGGAAATTTATTTATAACACTATTATTACATTATTTTAATGATATGTTATTTTTAATTTATTGATTACATTTTTCAAAATTATTTTTTTTAATATAAATCCATTATTTATAATGAATCTAGAGACTTCAATTATACATTAATAAAACATGCATTATACTTATTTTGAAAATAGGTTTATATCTAGTGATCATGTTCAATATTTGTCTCCATTATTTATTTGATGTTATATTAATCCTTTATGTGAATATTAATAAAATAATGAAAAAATTAGAATCATTTCCCTTACATTGATGATGTTTCAACCACATACTATTTCTATATGTTGTATAAGATAAATGAATGAAATTAAGTAAGTTATTTAATTTACTTGATAAATCAGGTTCCATCATATTTTTAATTCAATATGAATAATTATTTACATATATATAGTTTGAAGAGTGGATTATATTTATCATTAAAAAATCATGAATGAAATGGTTGTGAAAGAGTTTTGTGGGAGAAGTTATAAACAATTCATCAATACATAAAAATGTATATTGAGTAAAAAATTAGACCTTCTCTATAGATGAGTATCTTTTTTAGACTTAGAAATTTATTTAGAATTATGGCCAAGTTTATACACCCTGGCACTAATATTATTGATATATTTTCTGGGAGGACATTATCATGAATATGTAAGACTATAGAATTTAATTATTATGAATTATATTTCAAATATCCAATAGATTTCTTTGCTAATATTATCAATGAATTTTTATTGACCTCAATTTGTTTATTTTATGGAATTTTATTTGATTATCAGCTTTTTCATATTGATTTTTCTCAATTTACGTATGATATCTTCCTTTCCATAAAATATTTATAGAGAATATATGCTCACCATCTCCTTATTTTTCTTTCCTTATGATATGAATGATATAATGATGTGTAATTTCAATGATTCTATAATATATATATTTTTATATTTTTATATTTATAATTCAATATGGGAATAATGTGTATATTTATAATTCAATGACTACTAAACTAATAAATAATGTGGGTGTTATTTCTTTTTTATTATTTTAATATATAAAAAAACAAAGACTCAATATTATTAGACTGAGGGTGTAACATTAATTTAACTTTTATATGTTTCTCTTAATCACTAGGTTCTCCTCTTTATTCTTATTGTGATAAATTCATATATTTCTATACCTAATTGCCAGACCAGTAGAAATAGTAATTTTACATATTACCAAGATTTGTTTATATCTATTATTGTTTCTTTGGATGTTTTATGTTTCATTATTCTATGAGAAACACAAATATTGTATTCCTCATCATTATTTAATAAAACCATAATAATTTTATTTTATAATTTTTTGTCATTTATGATCCATTCATTTATTTTATAATCTCATGTAAATCACCAAAATTGTTTTTAATCATAGATTTTGGAGACAGTGATTTTGAATCAATCACCATTATGTTTTCTATGTAATTAATTCCCTCCACTAAATAAATTATCATTGTACTAACACAATATTGTGAAAGTGTTCTCTATATATATTAACCCCCTATGATCCTATTAGATATTTTTATAGGATATCCATTTTATAATATAGATGAAATATATATTGTTAAAATTATTTATAGATCAATGTGGTTCTATCACATAGATAAAAGTTTTCATTTTCAATACATGATAATTGTTACACAAAAATTAATTTTTTTTCATATTTCAATAATATATTCTTATTATTAACCATTTATCTTGATCTCAACTTCCTTCTTAAGGTTTTTATAATTTATAAATTTCATCCATTTATTATGATATTCTACCACATATGATTCCTCATATTTCTACTCCATTTATTGTTTAAAAGTTTAGAGTACTTCATATTAATTTATTTTTTCCTATGTACAGTCATAAGTATGATTAAGATTACATTATATTTTATCATTGAGGATTATTCATCCCTCAACATCAGTGATTCGATCGTCACTATCTTCCATTTGTGGTTTTTCTATAAAAACCACAATACCTTATTTACTAAGGTAATTTGAAACCTATTGTTCTTCGAATTTAGAATATTCTTAGCTGAACAAATACTATTATAGAATTTTATTTATATTCAAAAAATATCTATGATAATGTACTACTATATTCCACACCGTTCCAGAAATTATTCATGTTTTCATAATCCTCATCATTACCTAATAATTTATTTCAGTACCTTATGTCATACGACTACCCTTAGAACGTTAAAATAAAGAAATTTTTATCTTTATATTGAATTTTTTCATTTAATATTTTTATATTTTAGAAATTAAAGTACATTACATAATAAATTTACCTATCTATAATATCAGTAGTAATGAATGTTTATTCAGTAAATTTAATTTAAAATTTATAAAATTATATTTTTTCTCAAGGACTTAATGTCCCTATTACACATATCATGTGTAATTAGTGTTGAATAATGAATACTAGGTGTCCCCACATTCACATACTTTTTTATTCTTTAGGTATCCCATTATATTGAAATATGATGGTAGTGATCACAATATCTTATTCATGATTTTGGGTTAATTTATATTTTAAATAATTCAATGCATGACCACTATATTGATGTTTACCTTATTAATGATTGAATCAACAAAATCATTTTTTTAAATCCTCATATCAGCATACATGTTCTATAATATATATAATATTGCATCTCTTATCATTTAGTCACTTTCATTGATATGGGTGTTTCTTTTCAACATAGAATGTGAATAATTAGATGACATCAATTTTGAGGATCATTGGGAAATAACCTCATAATAATTTAACTCTTTTGGGGTCAACATCGATTTTCCTTCGGTCATTCATTAATAAAACATCACATTATATATTGATCAAAAATTGATTTTTTAGATTATTTACACTTCCATTCCTAGTGATCTGAAATAGGTTATCATTCAATTCATCCATAGATGGAAGTTCATTATTTTAATGAACAAAATTACTCTATCATTGGGTTAAACTGCTATCAAATACGATATAGTATACCCCACCAAGAATATTTGTCTATGATAAAAAATTTATAACCCTATAAAAGGTAAATACCTTAATGTTGGGGATTAAACATGGTAGATTGATATTTATTAAATGATCACACACTAATGATGTTGTTCCACCATTGTTTAGTACACTCTCCTCCCTTATAAATACATTAAAAAATAAATTAAATATTATTCAGATAAAATAAATTTACTTGGTTCAACCAAACCATGATAATATAAGGAGTAAATAATGAAAAAAAAATCATGCACCATATAAATTTTCATTATGATTTTGAATCAAATTCAATCATCATTGCAAATAAAAAATATTTAAAAACCCCTTTAGAAAAATTCCACACTATTCCCACATTCTCATGTAGCTTACTACAATAATGAGATATCAGTACTGGATCCACATGTGAAAATTTATTAAATATCATTTTTATCATTTTTCTTCTATTTTATTTCATTAATGGACTACATACCAAATGAATTTCCATGATAATCCTACAAATTTATTGTTATATCATCCCTTAGAGTCTCTCTTTTCCACTCTAAAATCCAATATACTTATTCATAATTATTAAATATAATTATATATATATTATCTATCAAAAAATCACTATTTTTATATTAAAATTGGAATAAATAAATTTATATTAATTGGGGAAAATTTCCCATTAATGCATCCTAAAATTATGAATCTAGATCTTCCATTTCAAAATCATCAACCTGAAAGATTATTGATTCAAACATGGGAGTTTTCTAGCTCAAATATACTATTGTGTGGTGATTAACACCAATATGCAATACCTACAACTTTTGGTACCAGTATAAAATGTAACCTATATTTTCCCCTCACTATACAAATGTTTATAATGTATATTAATATAGAATAATGATAATATATTATCTCTAAAACCTATCATATATAAATTATTGACTTAATAATTTTCAAGTAGAGGAACTATTTTAAATTTGTAGAACCATGATCACATTTTCCACAAGCTAAAAATCATCAATATTTTTTTTATAAAAATACTACCATACCTAATGGTAAAAGGTCCCTTAAAGTCTCAACTCCATAGGTTATACATTAGTAACCCATGGTGAAAAAAATCCCATAAGGGCACACCCTATTTTTAGAATGGATTCCAAAAACCCATCAGGGTGATTTATCCAAATATATCTTATTTTAACTAATATCGAAAAATAATAACATTACACGTTCCATTAAATTTCTTACCAATTTCCATTTTTAATACATCAAAAACAATGATGTTATATCCCATTTTAATTTAACAATTAAAATTCATTAGTATCAACTATAACTTCTTCATTTCCTATTCTATTATTAACTATTATATATATGGATTCATAATTGTAAAAAGACATGAAAAATGGAATGTTATATAACTGATTTCAATTTTCCACCACCATGAAATCATTCTATATTCCACTTTGTGTTTCTTCCTTCGATATTTTCCATGATACCCCCAAAACATAGTTAGCAGTTCTACTAAATAAATGAGATACTATATAAGTATTAAGGAATCATTGCAATATTTTATGTTAATAAAATATTAAACAAATAAAACACAAAACATTGCTTCAAATATATTAATATAAAATTTAGGGGCACAATTATTTCACTTCCTTCAATATTATGGGATACATAATACGACAACTCACATAATGATATGTCGATGTACAAATAATTTGCACTCACTATTCTTTTATAAATGAAATATATAAGGATTACAACCAAAAAATGGTTCACTTATTCAATATTATTATCAAAAAACAAATATTAATAATTAAATAATTTATAATCATTTTGTAGGATTCTAAGGTAAGACATAGTGATTTTAGAAGATACATTAATTTAAATAATCATGGTATATGTGGAATTTTTTACATTCAACACCAAAATAAAATGATATGTGAAATATTAGGGGAATATCAATACATAAATTTAATAATAAACAACTACTTCAAAAATTCAATAATAAATTAAAATATATACATATTAGTATTATGAACACTTAGTATTTCAATGGATAATTATTTAATAAAGGTTGTTTTATTATTATATTTCATTGTATTTTAAAAGGTGATTTTTAAAAATTAAATAATCTATATTTAATAAATAACATAATTTTTGAATTTATTATGTAACAATCAGAATTGGATATGTTTTGTAGATTAATCAAAAATATTTTACACTAGGTGAATAGTAAATATTAATATTTTAAAAAATTAATTGAGTTTATCACTATATTTATATGAATATATTAAAAAAATAAAAAAAATTCATGAATTTTTTTTAATTATTTTGTGAAATTATGAAAATAAGATTACAATGTTGAATTTATAAATCCAGTTTCTATCATTTTGAATCTGACGTAATATTTGATAATAAAAATAATTATTTCTAACATTTTATTTAATTATTATTTAATTTTTTGAAATATATTAGTTCACGGATTGTAAGCCATATAAGCCTTATATTTAAAATAATATAATTAATAAATTTATATATATAAATATATTTTATAATTTTATGTTAATCAAATTTTCTACACTTCAAAATTCACTTTATCTAATAATGGATTTTTACACTTACCATTCACTAATGTTAAAATTAATTTATCATAAAAATATAAAATTTTTCAAAATAAGATTTTTATATTTTAAATCGAATTTTTAATATTATGAAAATAATGTAAACATCATTTTAGAAATATAATTATGGTTACTAATATTTTATGTAATGACCATAAGTTTTGTCAAATGGTAATTTTCAAATAATTTTTTTATTAATGTTGTTTTCTTTTTATCCCATAAATCAAATTAAACTATTATATCTAAAAAAAATTATTACCTATTAATTTAAATAAAAATATATAACATATCATTAAATTGGTATTTAATGTAATATAATATTAAAAACACTAATTATTATAAATAATTTTTCTATAAACCATAATTTGATAAGTTATAAATAGATCTATTTAGAAGTAAAATTTGGAATATATAAAAATAAATTTTTATTTGATTAGGTAAAAATATATTCTATCATAATAAAAATCGGGTAATATGTATTAACTTATTGTTTTAAAACTATATAAATTACTTGGTTATAAATAACTTTTGAAGGTATGAACTGAATGGAAAAAAATGTAAAAAAATAGTGGGAAAATCATGAAAATATTTAAAACATGTGAAAAAATATATAGTGTAGTAATTATGGGAATTATTTAAACAAAATAGTTATTATTTAATCATTTTTGAGAAATTTAGCATTTATTTTTATCATCCCATCATTTTGAAAGATTTTTTTTAAAATGACATAATATACACATATTAAAGGATATCACCTTCATTATATTCTTACGACCATTCCAATGAAATAGATTAATAAATCACTATAAATAACTCTTATAGAAACTCTAAATATGTCATATAACCGTTGTCTATTCCAGAATACAATATTAAAAAGCATTAAGTTATTTATGGTTGGCTAATTCCCAATGGGAGTTGTGATGTCCTCAATAGAGTTATCTTATTTATATTATTATTATACAACCTAAAACCTTTTATATTTTCAAACGTATGAAAATATAGGTATTAAAAATATTATAAAAGTTTATTATTTAATGAAATATCCATTTTATACCAACATCCCTTACATAGAAAAAATGATAAATGTTAAGTGTGATTCATGTAGACTACAACAAAAAAATCGACATGATTTGTTTTTCATTACAATGTTAAAAGGATAGTTAAAATGGGATATTTATAAAAATAGTATTTTATTTATTTATTTGAAAACAATCTGATTTGAAACCAATTCATGAATCCTTTACATTCTATTTAAATGAATCCATGACCCAGGTGTATATGTAGAATTCCACCACCATGAATGAGACCTTTTTTTTTAATTGCAGTATTTTTTATTATTATAATCCTATCATAACCTGATCAAAGACATTGTAAACATTAAAATACTTCTCTAATGCTTCATTAAAGAGGTTATTATTCTCATGAATCACATTAATAGCCATTCCCACCCGTATATTATAACTATGTTCATTTTTCGGTCGGTTTAACCACATTATTGTAAAAATTATTTAGATTTCATTCCTATAGGAATATGGAATCCCAATTAATAATTTTTGATTAAAAATCACAATAATTTTTTTATTTTTTTTGATAAATATTTTTTTATTATTTAGCTTATTATATTTATAACAATATTTTCATTCATAAAATATTATCCAGAAAATATTATCACCTACTTCATCATCCCGAATGATAAATAACATATTATTAAATAAAATTATAAAAATAATTTTTTTATAAAAAATATAATGTTGTGAATATAATGATCTCTAAATAATGTTATTCTCGTCTATTAACTAGAATAGACACTACTGTTTTGATATTTGTACTAATGAAAAAATTAATCCTAATAAAATCCAATAATTAAATTATAATATAATTAATGAATATATTTTTAATTAACATTTTTTAATGATGTATATAAAATTAAATATATATTAATATATTTCATTGATATTTTATTTAGATAATTATATTTATTATATAGTATGTTAGAGATCATTGAGCTATGTTGGATTTAAAGCGGGAGTTTTTATATCAATTTTTATTCTTTGAGAAATGTTGTGTATTCACCACATGTGTAAATGTAATATATTATATATTTTTAATTAAATTATTTTCTCAAAATTTTATATTCAATCTACAAGAGTTAAAAATCAATTACATTTTAAAAATTTTATAGGATTAAATTTCAAATTAAAATTATGAGGTAAGGGTTTCTATGTTTACTCAACCCATCTAATAATTGAGTTATAATGTTTCATTATAAACATCATACTTCTATTAATGATTTATATTGACATACAGGTTTATATTACTCATTAATTTATTATTTTGAGAAAAGGAATCATTATATTAAAAAATTCATCATTGATGACCCCCCCAATGTATGACATTGTTACGAATAATTTCCATCTTATCTAAATGAGAACATTTTCCATGTAACATTTTATGTTCTAGATAATAATAATTTGTGTTATCCCATGTTACATGAAAATTATCCTTATCACCTTTTAAAAATATGATGTTCAACATTTATATAGTGGGATATTTTAATACAAATATTTTAAAATATTAAAATGGGCTTCCATTCTCTATTAGTAAAATTATTTTCCTTATATGGGATATTGAATTATAATTATGCTTATGTATTTTTAGTTAAATATTATTAAAGATTAATTTTAAAAATATTTTTTAAAAAATCACACCACTTATGCTTTTTGAATCATATATATGTGTTTTTCATGTCTCTTTATTCAGTGATTTATTTTAAAATTTCATATTTTTTAAATGATTTCACTTTATATTTTATAATAATTTTTGTTAATTTCAAGGATCCTTTTATGATATTTTATTTGAAATATTTATATTTTAAGAAACATATTTTGAAATTATCAAATATAATCTTTTAAATTTTTAAAGTTAAAATACTATTTTTATAATAATGTTTTTAAATTTATTAAAAATATTCTTTAATCTTTCACATATATTATCCTTATAAGAATTTAGTGTTTAGCTCTATGGGAGTTATGTTTTTTTGAAACCCAATCTAAATTATTTTATTTGAAATAAAATTTCGGTTGTTTGAATTTGGTATTAATAGATCTAAATATTATAATTATTTTTTGAGATATACTAGGAAATGTTACACGTGAAATTTTTCATTCGATAGGTTCTTTTGGATGTGATGAATTATTATTTTCAATTGGAACACATATATCATGATGACTGATTGGTGAGGTTCAATATTTCCCTCAAATGAATTCGTTAAGGTTTTATATCTATTGTGAATAACACACATGTACATATTTGTATTTATTCTTAAAATAATCAGTATTTCTTTTTTGATTATGCTAATTAAATAACCTATGATAATTATTATATTTTTCTCAATAACTAACAGGGGAGATTTCTTAAACTCTTCCCACAACCTAAGGGGCGATCCTTTTAAATTATATACACACACACATGCGAAATATGATGATACTTCTCTAACTACGGATAAAACATAATGGATTGGTATTATTGGATTAAATTCACAATGTAAATTGTTATCATTATTCGATTACAATTAAAAAATAAATTGTGATACGACTTGGATATTATCAGATTATAATGATTCCACAAGTTTGTATTTTTTCAATATCTCCTTGTATTTATTTGTTTCCCATACATGATATATTTCTATGTACCTATGATTTTGATAGAAGGATCATATTAATACCTCATACAGTAAATAAATGTTTCATTATTTTTAATTTTATATCACATTTCATTCAATAATGAAATATAGATAACACATATTGTTTTTCTGATATTTTTATAATGATATATCTCCCCGTATAATGTTTTATCTTATCATTATTAGACCACAATTAATGTGATCTTGATATCTGTTTCCATTACTAGTTGTTGTAGGTGACCCCTTTATCATGTTTCAATTCACAAGTATATATAGATTTTTATAACATATATGGATTCTAAAATAGATTTTTTTTTGGTTTGATTACTTCATCTTTTTAATAGCATTGTATATTATTTTTTGTATATAAATAGTCTTAAAATATAATAATCCATTCATTCAATGGATTTTGAGTTTATTTGTGTGATATAATTCATATTATATGGAAATTATTTAATTTAAACACATTTTTACTATGTTCCATCACCCTTTGTATCAAACCCAGTGTTTGAGGAAATATTTGTGAGCAATATACTAGGGGTGTGTAGGTATGAATTAAATTAGTTGGTACTATGGAAGGATTCAGTTATTTTTTATTAATTTTTAATTTATTTGTATTAAAAAAATATAAACTAATTCTTACTTGTCTTACAATGAATATAAATTAATATGTCACCCATGTATATGTGAATACCACCTCCTATACAAAATTAATATATTTTTTACTATATTATTTAATTATTTATCTAAATACTTCATAAAAAATAGAATAAATAAAAAAGGTCTAGATAATATCATTAAAAATATTTAAAATTGGTAATATGACAAAAAATAAATTTCTAAACAATATAGACCCATAGATTATAGATTGTTCGAGTTTGGGTCGGTTTAATAACCTACATGAAAAATGATATAAATTCTTATAATTAATGAAAATAGAATGATAACTAATTTTTTATAATAAATTATAGAGGAAATAATTTTTGGTTTATATATCATAAAATTATACATCTAAATTTTTCTTTTTGTGTTTGGACCTTCATCTACCGAAATAAAGTTATTTCCATTCTCTAAAACACTTTTTAAGGTTTAGCAGTCACTATACATTATAAAAATAAAATAAAATAATGAAGGATTAAAAAAACAAATTCTGATAAATTTATAAAATAAAACAACATTTTCATAATTTCAATCCTCTCACCCAATGAATGGATCCCAAGACCACATAACCAACATGTTATGAGATCCAGAATCATGATTCACCATGAGCCGCATTCCTTGAAAATCGGGATGAATCGACATATTCACTTTCACTGGATAAAAATATCCTACCACAAACACAACATTGAAACATAAACTCTATTCCTTTTCATCATAATTGAGGTAGAACCCCATTATTCTTATTTTGTAGAGTGATACCTGACCCTCACCAGACCATTGACCCCATCTATTAGAGCAAAATATTTAAAACTCACCCACAAAAATCATTGTCATTTTCAAGGATGAAAACCAATAAGTTAATTAAATATAGCGAGGAATTAAATTTTCAATAATATCAAACCTTTTCCAAAATATAATTGGAATGAAATATCGGGAAAATAATCAGGAAACATGGAACCATTATCTTAGAAGAAGAAACACCCTCAATCAATATACTGACATGAACACCAGGAAAAACACCATTAGAAATAAAAAAATATAATTAATTTTTCAACACTTCATACATTGATGAATGATAAAATATAATATCCCAAAACATCCTCATGAACCATAACACTCGACCAACCTTGAAAGGAGATATGGAGAATAATTAAACAGCTAATTTTACATTAGGTTATGGCCTCTATAGTAAACTTTCACACTCATCAAGAATTTTAAACCAAACATTCTTAATAGTACTAAGAGGAACACTACAATTACTAGACACTCCTCAAATTAATATCCACAATTAAAACATAATACCGAATAAACCATCGGGGCATGGGTTTCTTTTCCTAAGAAACCAGCAATACCCCATCCAGCAAATTCCAAACCATCCTGAAAAACATGATGAAAAACCTTGAGTTCTTATGAACAATGTATTCAAAAAAAATTAATTTAATTTATGTCTACTATTGGAATGTAAACCAATATAAAAATGTGTTGCATTCTACACCATGTTATTCTTTCAATATACAAAAATATGTCTTAACTTGCATCACATGCAACATTGAGTTCCTACAAAATATCTTTTTATTATTTTAATTATTTAATCATGACTATTAAAATATAATTATATGAATTAGTAACATGAATATTAGTGATTAATTTTTTAATATTATCTATAATTTTTTCATATAAATTAAAAATATCATTATTGAAATATATAGTTCTCATCAAAGACTATGTGTTTTGAAAAATACTATTCTCCCAAAAGAACTACTTTTCATTTGCTTCTGTGAACAATAGTAAAAATAATTTTAGAAAATTATAGAATTTGTATACTATAAAATTAAATTAAATTTATAATTGTGAATTTTAAAATTATCATATGGCTAATATTTTGTATTGTTTTCAAATATCTCATTTCAGATGAATAATGAAAAATACTAAATTTAAATTAAAAACTTAGTTGTTTTTTATTTATTTACACAGTAAAGTTGTATTTTAATTATTTTAATGTATAATTATATCAATAATACATTCATTAATATATTTTAGGTTATTGTAAAAAATTTCACAATATAATTGTATATAATAACATTTTGATACTTTTCAACATTTTCACTTTAAAAAGCAGTCGTCTCATCCCGTATAGAGAAATAATTGTAAATTAATTTCAGCCACTTTTATTTTTAGAATTTTGGAAAAATATATTCTATATTTTGAATAAGAAAAATTTTTAATGTCTCAAATTTTCAACTTACTTCTACACAAAAATTAGTAGTCAAATTATTATAAATTAACTATAGTGATTTAGATAAAAACAATATTACATAGTGGTGAAACATTAACATAATGGGTCAAGTGACCAAGATACAAATCCAAATGCCAATTGATGTCCATATTTTTTCCAAATCCTTCCTTGCGTAAACAATCTACCATTATTGGAGGCATATGTATAAAGAAGGCCACTCAATAGTGTTTACGTTTTTATATTTACAGGAATCTCATTCGTCCCCCACTATAAAAGGGAACTCACCTCCTCAAATATTCCTACCCCTCAAGACCTTTGGATCTGAATAAATATGTCAAAATATCCTCCCAACATCTCTCCTCTCATCTTAGATTATGTACATTTGGATAAAATCCAGTCAAGGTAACCGTTTGCGGAAAACCAAATGCGGTTACCCAAATAAGAGGTTGCATACATAAATAATAATATTATATTTATTTATATATAAACACCATAAATTCTTCTTATTGAATGATTGTATAATTACCATGTTATACTCAGTATAATGATATTTTTTCAATTTACGGGTACTCTGTACACTCACACACAGTTACATCAAATGGCACACTCAATCATCGTTTTTGTGTACGGAGGACCACTGCCTAGTGAACTAATGTCAATTTTTTCCATTTCCACCTCAAAAGGGTTGGAATAATGATGGAAATAGTATTTTATGTTTATTATTTACTTATTATTATGTAACTATAATACAACACATAACATTATGCTAACCATTTTTTTAGAATGTGATATCATCGTTTGTGGACGTGTGGACTACTACCTCCTCAATGCATAGTGAATCTTTCATGATTTAAAAGGAATATATAAATGATAGTTTTTAAAAAAAATATTTGATATATATTAAATAATAATTATATTATAATTAAATTATATATATATATATATATATATTTTACTTATACATAATTAAATAATAAATGAATAAATTGAAAACATCATTCATGTGTACATACGACCTACCATCTAATTGAATAGTGAAATTCATTTCCTATTTCTATATTTTTTATATTATAAAAAATTAATATTTAATCAATATATATGATATTTATATCATTATTTATATTATTAAAATAATTAAATCAAGATCAATGTAAGAGGATGGAGAATGAAAATCTAAAAATGTTCCAAAAACAAAGCTGTTATTAGCTGAGACATAACATTTACATAGAATTGTTAATAAATAGGTAATATAAAGTCATATGTAAATAATTTATCAAATTATATATATGAATATAATTCTAGGATATATTCATAATATACTTATATTTATTATACAACAGAATTGAATGAGTATGACGTAAGTCAATAGCTAAGCTAGGGTTATTTCTAGCATCACTTTCAATCATGTGAGACATTTATATTATTCCCCCCTTCATTATTTTAGGTGGTGCTTATACAACCCCTGAATTTATTCATTTAATATTATTATATTATTTATGGGTATTAACATATACATTTTATGATCCCTATTTCATATGGTTTTACGGTTCAATGGTTACCAAATTGGAATGGTAATTTTGTCTCAAATTTACTTCTTTGAGACACATGTTTTGTTGTCCACGTATATTATTTTAGAAGAAGAATATACTTCTATTTGAAATGATATATCATTAAAATAGTTATTTTTATATTATTTTTATGTGTTATCTAATGTTATTCTTACATGGGGGTTTGATTCATATTTACGAAAATTATAAGTGTTCATTTCAACTATCTCATTGTTTTTCTAAATTGATTATCATTATGCTACCATTGATGAAATATTATGAACCATATCTCAATAACACTATTGAATATTCTTCTTATATAGTTATTCTTAAAATTCATGTAATAGTACTATTTTATCAATCATTGTAAATTAAAATAATTAATAAAAAAATTAAAAGAAAATTGTACATTTTTTCTCTCTTCAGGTGGAAATGAATTTTATTCCAGAAACAATTATTTGAATAATTTTTTTAATAACGTTATTAAATGTATTTTTAAAAACATTTACAAGTAAAAATATTTCAAAAATGTTTTATTTTTTTATTATTGAATTCTATTTTTTGAAAGCTATTTTCAATTAAATATGTTTTCAAAAATGTGTTTTGTTTTAAAAATTGTTTTCTAATGAAGAAAAGAAATTTAGACAATAAATGTTCTTAAATGACGAGTAAATAAAATTTCTATACAAGATGACTTCTGTTGGTGTTACTCATGACCTTAGGGTGATATAACCTAAGGGTTTCTTTTATATTCATTCTCTAAATGGTTTATTTTTTAGTTGAATGATGTTTATAAAAACAATATATCAATCATTTGATATATGATTATGAATCCCATTTCACATTAATTGGGTATATTATTTTGAATCCAATTAATCTTAAATGGGTTTTACCATGATAAAATTATTATGATTCCTACCTCTTTTCTTGGGTTATGATTTGAAGAAATTATTATGAAACCTATAATTTTTAGATGTAATTATATGAGGAAATGTTTATGATACCAATTTAATTTCATTTTTTATGATATAATGATAATTTATGATCTTTTGGCTCATGTATGTATGATTTCATTATGAGATATTTGTGACCCATATCTCTCTCTAATGTATTGAGTAATGATTTATATATCATGAGATAGACCTTTCTAAAATGATCAGTGAACTTGGTTCAGTAAAGGAATTTGGTTGATAATATAGTCCTAGAAGTGAACCTTGACTACTAATATGGTCATGGGAGTGAAACATGATTACTCAAATTGTTTTGGGAGTGAATCAACTCCACTAATAAGTCCTTGGTGTTATGCTTGGACAACTATGGAAGTAATTTTATTTTCATATGTGTATACCAAAAATCCATGTAATTTTATAATATTCGTCCTTCGTGGAATATGCTCTTGATTCCCATAAGATTCATGTCTTTCAAATGGAAAATATTTTTTCCATTAGCCATTATTAATATATTATTTATGAATTGTATGATCATATAATGTTATTATCATGTTCTTGAGACCCTTATTCTCGTGATTGTTTTTTCATATCTCCCTTGTTTACCCTTACTGAGCAATTGAGATCAACCCTTTTAATGTTTCTTTTCCCTACGTTATAAATGTTTGTATTATGTATACTGTTTTAAGGAGGATTTTTGTAATCTAGAACATTTTGGGAGATAATGTACTTCTTTTATGTAACCGTGTTTAAGATTCCCTTATTTGAAAGGTAATATAATAATTTGGTCCATTAGTATGTGTTTGTGTAATGTATTAAGTTTTATAAAAAATAATTAATGTCTATGTATAAGATTTTAGGGTCAATATAGTTATGATCAAGGGAAAATATTAGATATCCTTCGTAAAATAGGATGGGAAATTCTTTTTGAGATCCCTTGGAACATTTCTCAAAGGACAAGTCCAGGGAAGAGTCATGTATATGAAAATTTCCTAGAATTTTGCTAATGAATAGAGAGGTTGGATTACATACAATACATCCTTATATGTATACTAAAATTGGATGTGGATCTATAACATATGTTTGTAGGGATAGAAACCTAGAAAAACAATATATTGATCTAGACTCAATTAGAAACTACTACATGACAACAAGCCTTATCGCACACCTAGTGTGACGCTACTGAGGGATATACATTGAAAATTCATATAATATTTGTGAAATATCATGAATGATATAAATAGAAGTGTCTATGAGTAATCTAGGATATACCTAAGGAGTCATAGTTTAATGAAATTCACAATTTAAACATTTTATAAGTGTATTTTCATAATTATGTGGTTTCCCACTATGATGATGGTTTCTTAATCATTGTTTCTTGGTTTTAGTGAATGGATAGAACATGACGGAATTAAGTAAATGCTATGTGTGATAGGTAATTCACTGATTATTTACAAATGAATCCATATTATAAGAGAGATATAATGAGAAATATTGTTGATATGCTCACCCAAAATTCATATGCAATGAATCATTTTTTACATCAAATGAGAAAATAATGGAACAACATCTTGATTAGTCCTTCATGAGGAAACATCCACCTTCTTTTATTGGGTCCTTTGATCCACTAGTTTCTAAATAATGGATTCATACCAATGAAAGGATATTTCCTATTATCCAATGTTTGTATCATTGTAATATAATTCTATCTAATTATAACATAGATGCTAAAGTACACTAGTGTTAGACTCTAATCAAGAAAACAGCCCAACAAGGTGAAATTTAATCAATTGATTGGGATGAGATCAGTAATTTATTTTTTAATAATTACATTCATAAAATTCATAATAAAAATATATATAAATCTTCCCTTGAGTAAAATAAATGGTATGATAAACTATAAGTACATACGAGGCAAATTTTACATGACTTGTGAGGAACAATTCTTGTATTATCATCCAATATAAATGTATTGTTGATAGATTCTTTAGTATCTTAATGCCAAGTATCAACATGGTTTTAAACATCAGATACATAAATTCATATTAAAGTATTGTTTGTTATGGAATACAAATTAAAATATAGGTTGGATTTATGTATCAATATCATGGGCATGAGAAGAAAAAGAAGTTATAGCTCATGGGATAGTTGAAAAACCATGGAGGGAAGAAAATAAGATTTCATTTATTATCTATGTGTGAGAATTACCATGGAACAAATTTCCTTAAGAGTTCTAAAATGTGTTTTATATTTATGTAAGGTATGTTCATCAGGAGTTTTACTATCAATGTGATGGGAATAATTTAGCTAACATTGCGAATGGATAGAAAGAATCACATAATGCAAACCCCCCAATTCAGTGAATTATGTGTGAAGAAAATTGGTCATATTCTAACCAGTGCCCAAAACATTAGGTTAATGATTAAGATAATTGATATAAAACAGATAAGATTTGGTAAAATGGTAAATATCATTTGATCATTGTTTCTTATGAGGGTGTGATAATGAAATAGTGAATGGTACACTTTCTATCCACTCTAGAACATCAAATGACTTATTTGATTATAGATCTCCTCACACACTCATATCTAATTAATTTTCAAATGGTATTATGATTCCAACCAAAAAATTACATTTGTAAATAGTATTACAAACCCCTAATGTTACAATGATTTCTTATCATGTCTATGATTTCAATCAGGATGACATTTGTGGGAATGTGAATCCTCAAAATAAATTCATTCTTCCTCAGTTTGAATTTTTTGTCCTAGAATGTATATATGGTATATCTCTACATAAATCCAACAAAAACTGTGAATTAAGGGAAGTTATAATGTATGTTTCAAAACAACCTATTATTATTTATCAATGTGATGATAAGTATGAACATCATATAGAGATTAAAACCAGTATATGGGTCTTAAATACCATTCGTAAGTCATGTTTATCAAAAATAGTTGGGGAGAAAATTGAAATTAATGATATGCCTATTATTTGGGAATTTGGGAATGTCTTTTAAAAATGATGTTCCTATCCATTTACTAAAACATTATGTTTACTACTTAGTAAAACTCATTCATGGTTCCACAAAATTATCAAATACTTTATATAGAATGGATCTGGTTGAGATTCTGTAATTGAAGAAGCAACTATAACAATTCCATGAAAACGGACTAATTTGGATAGCTGTATCACATGGGGGATCCTGTTTTATTTATTTTGAGAATAATGTTGGATCAATGGGACTTTTCATATATTATGAGTTGTTTATTCATAACAAAAAATACAACAGGTATCATATTCACCATAGGGATGAATTGTTGGATCAACTGTGTGAAGCTAAATAATATTCCAAGATTGACCTTAATTTTAGGATTTCATCTATTTAGCTTCAATAAAGAGGATGTACCCTTGATGTAATTTTGTACAAGTTATTGGAAACACAAATATACAAGGATACAATTTTTTATTCCTAATTCCACTATTATCTTAATGGTTTTGATGAACATAGTTGTTAAGGATTTCATTGATCAATTTTTATTATTATTTGTAGTTAAAATTCTTATATATTCCATGATAGTGGATGTTTCTGAATACCATTAGATAATTTTACTAAAATCCATAAGGAATTATAAAATGTTTGAAATATATAAAGAAATTAATTTTTTTGTAAAAGTTTTTATTTTTTGGGTCATAATATTTAAAGAGAGGTTATAGTAGTAGACACATCAATTACAGAAGCTATTAAATTTTTGTGTAGACGAACCATAGTGAGAGATATCCATAGTTTTCCTATAATATGTTAATAATGTGGATGTATGTATAATTTATCATGAAGATAAAATCCTATGACCAGGTTAACTCATAAGGGTTCCAATTTCCACTGGACATATGGATGTGAGGAAACATTCAAGGAACTAAAGATAACGTTATTTAGTGCACAAGTTCTTACATTAATCAGTATTGGATAATGATCATTAATCAATAGTGATGTATCCAATATGGGATTGGGACTTCATTTTATAAAAAATAAAATGGTTATAGCCTATGCCACACGATAATTGAGGATTCATGGGAAACATTACATATCTCATTATGTGTTGTTAGTTGTGGTAATTTTTTCATTAAAGACATAGAGTCATTATATTTTTGAATGAATGTGTGATATATATACTGATAAAAAATGTTTGAAGTATATATTCTCATAGAAATAATTTGACATGCGCCAGAGATGATGGTTAGACCTGATAAAGGACAATGATTTCTCAATAAAATATACTTTTGGAAGGAGAACAAGGTGGAAAATGCATTGAGTTGAATATATCATGCTGTCTTAACTATGGTGAGGATAAAAAAGAACCAATAATTCAATATTCTCAAAGGATGCACTAGGAAATGTTGAGGGAATGGGGAAATATTATCTTTATCAATTAAATGTTCAACCCTCTATCAAAGTGAGGATTAAAGAGTCATAGAAGGAAGATGTAGATATGAAAAGGAATGTTATAAATGTTCCCTATCTTATCATTGATCATCATGGAATGACAAGGATGAAGAACCTTTTATATGTTCTGTCCATACTAGATTTGAATTGGGATCTATTAGAGTAATCTCACAACTCATCATAATATACTCATCCTCAAAGTAAAAATACTACTAGATACATGAAATAATAATTATAGTAGGATATTAGAAAGATAGATATCATATAATTTGTATCTCAATACTTCGTATGCCAAATATTTAAGGCTCAATGACAAAATTCTAGGGGGATTTTTCTCTAATTACCCATTCATGAATTGAAATTAGAGAACATATCTATAGATTTTTTCATTAGACTCTCTAAAAAATATAAATGGTATAATTCTATATGGGTAGTAGTAGATCACCATAAAAAGATATAACACTTGATTTATTTCAAAGAATACTTCTCTATGAATCATATTTATATGATATATATTAAATAAATTGAAATGTTTCATGGAGTACCACATTGCATTGTATCTTATTAGGTTCTAAAGATTACATAAATGTTATATAAAATTATTGAGTATTCCCTTAATACATAATTGAGTTGAAATAATACTTCTCATCCCCATACATATGGTCAGTTTGAAAGATCAATTCAAACTCTAGAGTATATGTTGACATCTTTTTTGTTGAATTTTAATGGTTTTTGGGATTAAAACTTTACTCTGGATGAGTTATTTTACCCAATTTATTTCACTAAATGATTTAGATGGATCCATATGAATACCTATAGGTAATGAAATGTAGAGATGAAATGTTCTGGAATGATGTTGGATAAATAAATCTATTCAGCCGTGAGATAGCTGAAGAAATGGTGTAGAAGGTTAGAACCATTCATATGTATATCAATGTACAACCAAGTTATTGTAACTGTTATCCTAATAACCATGGGTGTGATCTATAATTTGATTTTATTGAGAATGTTTTTCTATGAATATCTCCCTAGAATAAGGTTCTGAGATTCAAGAAGAAAGTGAAACTAAACCCTTGGTACAATGGTCTATTTTAGATTCATGATCATATCATACTGATATAATTTCTCTGGGAACATCCACAAAATCTCTCACAAGTCCAAGATGTGTTCTATGTATATCTTTTGATAAAGTACATACCAGGCCCTTCCCTAGAACTGAACATAGAGTATATCACTAGTGAAAGATATTTCTTATGAGGAACAACATGATGAAATTATGGATCATGTAGCGAAATTTATATAAACCAAAACCACTCATATGTTCAAATACTTGAATAGAATCCACCAGTTATGGGAAGATATGTTGGAATATGAGGATGTGATGAGGCAAAAGTATCAACATTGTTTTGTATCAAAATGATGAATTTCAGGGGGAAATTCATTTTAAGGGGGATTGTATGTAACATCATGAGATTTTATGAACCTTTTTTTGAATAAATTAAATTTTATTAATGTATTTGGTATCATGATATACTATGATGAACTTTTGTTATACACTACACCTTGTTATTTTTTACTATACCTAACATCATCTTAGCTTGCGTTACACATGACCCTATGTTTCACAAAAATTGAATTTTATTATTATAATTATTTAAACATGAGTATAAAAACATAACAACTAAAAGTAGTAACATTAATATTAATAAAAATTATTAAATAATATTTATAATGGTTTTATATAAATAAATCTTATTAATAATTAAATATATAATTTTTGGTAAATCATTTATACTCTGAGATATAAATTTATTCTAAAAAAGAATGTGTTTTTATATCCTTCTATGAATAATAAATAAATAAATTTTAGAAACAGTGATATATTTAATTTGATAACATAATCTAAATTTTTAATTTATAGTATCAAAATTACCTTACGGTGATTTTTTGGTGTTTTTTAGAACATTTCATTTCTAGATTAATAGTGAAAAACACAGGTCTTTATTTCAATATTTCATTTTCATTTAATTTATTTATATTGTTATATTATATTATAATTTTTTAATGAATGAATAATAATTTAATACAAAAATTAAACCAATTTTTTTCATTAAAATAAACTTTATTATTAAATTGTATATAAAAACATTTCAATCTTTTGAACCTTTTCACTTTAAAAAAATGTTTTTCCATCTCCTCTGTAAAATTAGAATTAAATTAATTTATGCCCCACCTATGTCAAAAATATTAAAAAAATTCATATTTAGAATAGTCATAATTTATAATTTCTATTACTTTAAAATTATTTTTTGAAATAAAATATTAGTGAATGCAACTAAAATTAATTACAGATATTATGGTAAATAAAATTACAAAGTGGATAAATATTAAAAAAAGGGGACAAATAACATATAAAAATTTCTCAAATACATTTTATGGCCATATTTATATCATATACTCAATTGTATTATAAATGGAGAATTATTAACGGCATATGATGTATCAGAGACCTTTCAATAGTGTTTACCTTTTTATATTTACTAGAATGTCACTCCTCCACTATAAAAGGGAACTCAACTCCCCCACCCCCCATCAAACCTGTAAAAGTATTTAGTTTAGGAAAAACCAGTCCAAATATCATAAAAAAATTCATTTCTTCATTTTTCAGCCCTCACATTATGCATAAATCAAACTGAGTAATCCCATCTGGTGAAATCAAATTTGAGTTCCCCAAAAAAAGGCAACATCCTTCAACATGCAAATTTATTTTGTTTCTTCCTGGACAATTATATTATTATTATTATTATAAATTATCATTCAATAACATAATTATCCCAAATAGAATTATAATTTTTTTATTTTAATTGTATGACCTACACTCACATATACCTCAATGAAATGGGATATCAAATTATTGTTCATTTTTACAGAAGACTACCGCCTCACAAACTGATGTCATTCATTCATCCATTACCAACTCTATTGGTTTGGAATAAATATGGAATTTATATTATATATTTATGATATATTTATTTTTCTAGAATTAGTATAAAACAAATACCTTTATGATTACAATTTTTTCGAAATATGATAACATCGTTTATAGATGTATGGACTACATCCTCCTCGAAGCAATGTAATTTATTCCAGATTTATATGGAATTCATAATGGATTTTGTTAATATACATGTGTGATATATATTCAATAATAATTATTCTACAATGATAATATATGTATGTTTTTATCATTTACTTTTTATTATTTCAAAAATATGACAAGAAAATGAAACCAACATCCATACATACATACAGCATACTACCTCCATGAATGATTTAATTCATTTATAATTACTATATTTTGTTGATTATTATAAATACATTTATAATTAATATATCTGATATTATTATAATTTTTTTATTCTTAAAATAATTAAATCATGTTCCATGTATGATGAATAATAATGAAAAGTCCATACATATATGAAAAACATATCGGTTATTACCCGAAACAGTACAGTAACATGGAATTGTTAATAAATATGTTCTATAAATTCATAAGTAAATAATATCTCGAATTATATATATGAATATTTTTCTACAATAGATTTATAATAAACATATATTTGTTATACATGATGTTATTTTCTGTTTGATGATATTGAAGACAGAAGGAAAATGGATTTATAGTATCAATTTTATTCATGTGAGGTATATGCCATATTCACCAGTCATTTCATATTTGTGGTTTATATAATAAAATGGATATATTCTATTATTTTTATCCTTAAATTTATTTTTATTTTAATATACAGTTTAATATCTCTATTTCATGATGTTTTAGGGTTCAAAGGATTCCAAATCGGTAAGATAATTTTCATTCAATATTCATTCTTTGAGAGACACATTTTATTATACACCTATATTATATTATGAGGTATATAAAAATTTGACATTTTATATAATAAATATCTTTGTTTTAAATATATATTAATCCCCATTAAATTTTATTCTTACATTTTTAATTTTATTAAATGTTACCAATGTTTTAAGTGTTTATTTCATCAATATCATCATTAATCGGGATTATTTATTATTATTGTAAAATTAAAGAAATATTATGATCCACATTACAAGAGAAACAATTAATTTTGTTATCATATAGTTATTTATGATATCTTCATGAATTAGTTAAATTTTCTGATCCTTGGTATTTAATATACTAATGAAAATGTCTTTATTAAAATATGACCTTATTTCTCTCTTTAAATGAAAATCTATTTTATTTGAAAACCCTTCTTTTCAAAAATGTTTTGAAGAATGTTTTTAAATTAATATTTTAAGAAAATTTTAATAGATAAATTATTTTTGAAAAATTTAATGGTTTTTGAAATCTTATATTATACATTTTTAAATTTATTTTTAGGTAAAAGGGTTTACAAAATATTTTATGTTTTTATAATCATTTTTCAATGAAAAAGGTATTTTTGATATAAAAAAATGTTTATCATTGATAATTCAAAATAAATTCCATCAAAGAGGACATATTTTGGTGTTACTAATACCTTAATTTCGATGTAATGCAAATCTTCTATTGATATTATTTCTCAAAATGATTTATATTTTGAAGTTGTGATGATAATAAAACATGTTTCTCTTTCACATGTTACAGGATTTTGATATTTGTTTCTCTTTCACAAGTTATATTCATATAAAACCCATTTAAATTTCATGTTTTATACCACGATAAGATTATTTTTGAAACCACCATGTTTCATAGGTTATTCATTGATAAAATTATTATGAACCCTATCTCTTTTATACAGGATTTGATTTGATGACATGTTTATGTTACCCATTACATTTAATGGGTTTTGATATGATGATTTTTTATTATCATGAGGGAAATGTATGAATGATTTAATTATTATTTATTTGGAAAAAACATATACTTGCAATGATTTGGGTAAATATTTAAATATCAAGATATATACATGGATGGAGTGGGGAGTGAACTCAGTTTAGAAATGTATTTTCCCACTAAGATTGTCTTGGGAGTAAACATTGACAACTATGATAGTCATGTGAGTGAACAATGACTAACTATATTGTTGGGTTATAGAAACACTTCCACCAATTGTCATTGTAGTTAATCCTGAAATCGATTTTTATGATTATTGTCTTCCCCAATTCCATGTCTTATTCCTATGTCATGCTTTTATAGATAATACTATTGATTCCCCTATGATTCATGTATTCATAAAACCCAATATTTATTCCATTACTCTTTATTATTGTATTTCATATATTGTGTATGAACATATCATGGTATGATCTTGTTCTGATAACATTATTCTCATTATTATTCTCACAGATCTTCTTTGTTTACCCTTACTGGGAATTTGAACTCACCCCTTTTTATGTCTCCTTTCCCAGGGTTATGAATATTGGTGTTATATATGATGTTTATAGGGAGGGTTTTAGTAATTTATAACATAGTTTTAGAATATTTATCTCATTTATATTCCATTTTATGTGTTTCTATGTATCCAAAATCTCTAAAATAATACAGTCTTTGGGCATGTGTTTGTGTAATATATTAATTATTCTGAAAAACATCATGTCTATGAATTAGAAACAAGGGTTTTTATACCAGATTCCCATAATATGAAAGTTATAAAACATAATTATAAAGAATAATATGTGGTAGAAACAATAATTTATTCAAAATATATACTAGTAAAAATATGATCAAAGAGAACTTCACAAGAGCGAGACCTGAAATGACTATGAAACTAAAACGAACCTGTGAAGTATGCCAAAAAGAAGACAGAAAAACATAACTAAATTATGGAAACCTCTTTAAAGATTGGGAATAAATAAAATAATGATATAATATATAATGGGGACCATCATATGGAGGTGTAAGAAACCAATTGATACATCAAATATGGAACTGTTACAAACCAAAAAAAATTTAAGTAATAAAATCTCCTTATGAAAAAAGATACCACTAACATATTCATTTGTAATAAATGTCTATAAATTCTGTTTATGAAATAATTTAGGAATAAATTTTTTTTAAAGATGTTATTAAGATAATTATTTTTATTATACACGTTTTTAGTGTATATTAAACTAATAAATATATACATGAATGTTTTAAACATTTCAGTTTTTCTTCATTATTTTAGGATGTATACTAACTTTTCTATTACATTTTTCTTATTAGAAATTGTCTATTGGTTTATTTTTTCAATAATTAATATGAATATATGTGGGATTTATACATCAATAAAATGTCCAATATTCCATGGGATTAAATTTGAATGATATTGATGATGTAATTTTATCTTTATTAACTTAATCCCACTTTTATTTGATTTATAATGTGTAACGCCATGACCCTAAAATCCCAGAGCAAGTGAATTAAATTAATATAGTTGAATGATTACAAGGAATTAAATCTTGAGGGACCGATCAGTTTAGTAGTCTTGGAAAATAGATTATATATGTGAACATTACATTACACATTAACACATAAAACACAACATAAATAATCCATTGATATTGACCTTATTCCCATAGAATAACCCTCTATATAAACCATAATACACTTCTTGGAATCCTGGGAATATAAAACATAAGAATTGGGTGAGATTAGATGCTTATTAAGTGTAAATAATTTAAATGAAAGTATAAACATTTTAGGAAATATATGTAATAAAAACAAAATCATTTTAAACATAAACATGAACATAAAATGGAGAAAATAAATCAAAAATTACAATATAAACATGTTCATGGATATTATACTAGTAGAATAATCACTTGTAATAATTAAATTCATAAAGAGGGAATGCCTAATGTCAGACATAATTACCACATAGTCAATGACACGTGCCAAGAATACAAATAATTTTTTTCCAAGACAATGTACCAAGACACTAGTTTGTCTCATGATACCTACAGATGCATCGAGGGGTTATAGTAGTCCCCATCTGTCACTTACTATGTCCACTGATTTCCTCATATGAAAATGTTGAAACATAACATAAACATTTGTATTAAAATAGCATAAAAAATTTCAATACTTCATCCATAAAACAAGAAGTGTAAGAAAATAGTACATAAACAGTAAAAAATATAATAAATAATTGAATACAATATGGATGATTGTATTATTATAAGTAAACCTCAATCAAATATAATATCCAGAAAAGGATGTTGATATAGTTAAAAATGAATAGAAAAACATTTTGAGAGAAATATATGTTTTTGTGAAATCTTTTAAAAGTCACACATTTATAAAGGAAGTAATTTAAAATATAATTGTGAATCAAAGTGTCCCATAACACATTGAAACAATGAAAATAAATTTACATTTTAAAATAATTAGGTCCATATAAATTAATCCTTAATATTATTTTGAAAACCTTGACATTAATGAGAAAAATTTAAAAGAATAAATATTAAAAACATTTAAAATGATGTTTTAGTTAAAGATTACCTTAATAGAATCATTTAAAAAAATATATATTTGGAATCATGGTCATGGATAATAAATATGTCTCTGAAAATACTAACACATAAAAAATCTTAGATAATAATTGAATTGAGGAATTAAGCCTTACCTTGAACTTCTCTTTGGTCGAGGTTATGTTTAACCACCTTTATAATGACCATAGTATGTTATTAAATTATAACAGAACCATATTAATAGTTATGATATCATACATGATTCATTTATGACTTTATACTACCCATTTAACAATAATCTCCATGTTAAATTAACATTTCGGGTAATAATCGATTTCATTATCATACATGTGTTATCTTTTTATTCTTGATCGTATCACTTAGGTCTCAATTTAAATACATCTAGAATATAAAACAAGATTTATATATCTTATATATTTAGAATATAAATTAATATAATAGATAGATATATGAAATGGAAAACACATTTTATGGAGATGGTAGGTCGTACATATGCATAAACGTTGTTTCAGTTTTCATATCATATTGAACAGAATTAAGTGTATAAGATATATGTAAACACACACATACACACACACACACACCTATATAAATATATATAGTATAATTATTATGTCATATATTACATACTTATTAATAATGTGTATTTTTATAATTATCGTTGAAAGGTGAACGTGGAAATGAATCTCATCGCGTCATGGAGATGGAAAGCCGTACACAGACATGAGTGACAATGTCATTTTACTAATGATTAAAAGTAATGTAATTTGATGTTATAGTAATTGTACAGAAACATCACCATGTTATTTTCATTATTTATATACATATTTCTCATCATTATATTCATCCCAATAACATAGTGTTGAGTGACCAATTACACCACAACATGAAGACGATAAGCCGCACATACGCACACATGGTGATATTATCAATTATAGATTTGATAGTATAATGAATATGGATTTAATATATTTATAATAACATTATAGTATGCATAATGTATTTGAGTTATTATATTTGTTTATAAATAAAAAATAAATAGAATGTGGTTCAAGAATTGAACATTGAAAGAGGTGACAAAATAATTATCTCTTCTTTGGGTGTTTCATTTTTATTGGAACAAAATGGCTTCTTAGGTTGGGTATCAACTCAATTTATGGCCTCTGTGATTAAATGAGAGAATTTTGGAGGAGATTTGGGCAGGTTTTGGCTGATCCAAATGGCATTGGAGTGTGATTTTCGGAGAAGGGGAAGTACCCTTTTTTAAGAGTGGTGAGGGCCAGTTTAGGAAAAGATTGAAAGTATATTTTATTATAAAAACATTTAGTCTTCTAATATCTTAAAATTAATTTATTTTGAAGATAAGTCGAGTATGGGTATAAATCCTCTCAACCAATAAGATTTTTACATGTTTAGGTCACTATATTAACCGTATCTTTTAGATTTAACTCCTAGTTAAATAGTTTAATTGTTACCATGTCCTCTTGTATAGTTATAATAAATAGTTAGTAAATATACTTTAAAAAGTTATGAGAACACTAGGTGGTTAATTATAGATATATCTAACCTTATATATGTACTTTTCAAGAACCATATATTTTTATAAATATTATATCAATTGATAATATAGTATTTGTTTTAAAAACACATTTATGTCAATTTTGACAGTATTTGATATTTTGTTTCTGTTAAAGTCATATAAATTTATAAATTCAAAAAAAAATTATTTAATTAACCCTAAAATGTCATATTAACCGATAAAGTTTGTGGATTCCATAAAAATAATAAATTTACTGTTATTTTTATATTTATAATATCAGTTATTTTAATCCTTTATTGATAAAGTAATTAATGCATCATCATTGTGTCATTAATAAATTTAATTATTTAATCTTTAATAATTATAAATATAAAAAATTAATTATGAAATATTATTATATTTTAAATTAATATTTAGAGTCGAATTTATCTTATGTATAACACTATATTAAAAATGGTTAATTTATTAAACTTTGAATTTATCACTTTTAACTTTTCTTTAAATAAAATAATAATAAATGTCCTAATCTAATCCAAGTAAACCAAAAAGATTATATTTATATTAAGTTTTTTCGTCCAAATACATGTATCTAATAGAATTTGGACATGTGTTAGGGTATCTATAATATCATTTTTACTTTTAATTACCCTATTTACTTTTTACCGTGGAAAATACAAGTCAAAAGTTACGCTTCACCAAAAATTATTTTCATCTTATTGAACCAGTTTTTACTTAATTATGTCAACTATGTCTCTTTGATTTTTTAAATTCAATTCACATAATCAGTAAAATTACATTTTTTAAAAATTTTCAAATGTTCTTAGAAGGTGTGTAAAAGACGTTAAAAGTTTAATAAATTTTATACTTCTAATTTTATTATAAAATGAATCTAATAATTTAAATTGAACTTATATAGGTATTATATATTTATTTTTTACTTAAAATTAATTTAAATAAAATAAAATAAAATAATTTTTTTTAACAATAACACTTTATTTTTCATTATTCATCAAAAAATGAACGTTTTCAAAAAAATGAAAAAAATTTACCCTGAGATAATTTTGATATTAAAAATTAAAGGATGACTTATATTTAAAAAAATTATCACATAGATGTTTCATTAATTAGTTTAAAATTCATTGTCATCATCAAAACCAAAAAACATGTTTTTAGAATGCTAAAAATATCAAAATATTGTCATGTGTTTATGTCAAATTTAAATGTGAAATTACTTATAATGTACTAAATTGTATTATATTATAAAATTATAATCTAATTATAATTCAAAACCATTCAAATTAATAATTTTACAATATAAATTATTTCAATTAAAAATTATGATTTCAATTAAAATTACGTATTTTTCACTATTCATCAAAATAGGAAAGTTATCAAGAAAAGCACCAAAAATTTATCCAAACTAAATTTTTATGACCCAATTCGAAATAACAATTTATTTTCATTAAATTGAATATATAAATTTTTCATATAATGGTCTGAAAAATGGATCACCATTAAAATGTAGTAAAATTTTATTTTTTGAAAAATACTTCTATAATTGGAAAAAAATGAAATTGTTCTTACATTATCTCTAAGAAAAAAATAATATAGATTATAAAAATATATGTAGTCAATAAAATTAAAAATTCATTTAATACCATTCATAACCCCCTTCTGAATGGCTAGTTTGGTATGTCGTGTTGCGCTCGAGCTCAGTGTGTCATGTAGCGCAAGTTATTGGATTACTTTGAAGAGATAACATACTATAAAATCATGTGGTGTTACATTCTCCCCTACATAAATATATTTCATCCTCACAATTTGAATTTGTTCTTTGAATGTAAAATGTTAAAAATTTAAAAATACCTTTGTGGAAAACCCACATCAGAAATTGGGATAAACAAATTTAGTCATAATAAGAAGGAAAGGGAAATAAAAAATCAGCACCAAATTATGATGTCGAATAGTCGAATTTTTTTTGAAATTAGAGACCCATAATTGAAGAAAAAATGTAAATATTTATACGGTGTGATTGAGGTCATCAATCACAAACATGTGTACAATTGTGGTCCTCAAAGCTTTCAATCTATGAGGATTTAAAATATCATTGGATCAAAAAAACATATGGATTTATGATAACAAGTTTGTGGATTTAATATCCCTTCAATAAAGTTTATAAATTAATTTATTCATAGAATAAAAGGAAAAAAATATTCTTGAGAAGTAGAGTTTCATCCTTCAACTGATTCCTACAACAAACTCATATTTCACTCTGAATGATTTTAGATTTCATAAAATATTCTATTTATCATAATCATATAGGGTTCCAAAAATAATGAATTTATTATTCATTTTTCATAATATTTAAAAAACTACATTATAAAAACCAGGACATCACATAGACCAGTGGTAGGTGATACACCCTTTTCGCCCTTCGGTTGTAAGTTCATGTCTCGCAGCCTTGCTGGCTATGATGGGTTGTCACCCAACCTTCGGGTTGTCCATTTTATAACAATCCACAAATAATATTGAGAAATTATTTAACCTTAACATTAGTATCCAATATCAACGTTAATCCATTCATAACATTATACTTATCCACAATACTTCTGTCCAAAATAACAATACAAAATTTATTAGGAAGGTAAACACAATGAATATCTTTTTTTACATGTAATAACATGTGAATACCTTCATCATGTATTATTTTAAAACATAGTAACCCACTGAATTACCATTAATCCTTATCGATTACATTCATGCTCCCTTATTCTTTATAAAATACTAGATATACTTTGTATATCCAAAAAATTTGAAAACTCCGACAATAATGGAATAAAAAAATTTAATTTGTTTCAAAGTATTCAAGTATATCAAATGTAATTTATCCAAATAAATCAGATATTATTACAAAATCACTACCTTAGTATCAGAACCTTATTATTGGTTTTCTTTCCTTCACCATGTATTCTTTAAAAATATTAATTTTCTTTTGAGTCACTTTTCATAGAACCATATAATCTCAAATATTCAATAAAATATTACTATAGTTCAATCCTTATTTATTTCTATAATTAATATAATCAGTACATCGTTGATACAACACCCAAATGAAAAAATTCTTTAATAACAACATAAGAACACTAGTAATTACTATTCATCTATGGTAGTATCATAACATTACTATTATCCGATAGAATTATTTGGGGCATACTCTGATTATTTTTAAATTGATTCACGTAGTGTCCCAACTCCTACCAGATAAATCAGTGTACATTTGAAACCTTTTTCTTACCCTTTCAATCACGTATTTGGATTCCTTTATCCCCACAATTATAACAAACCCTTATTCCTTTCAGGAATTTACCAAGCTGACTCTTTCCATAGTTATCACATATGAGAAAATTCTTCTTTCCCCTCTTCCCTTTACCTATATTTGTCTCTACCATCTTTTTCCTCCCTTTATTCCCTTCAAAGCCAAAGCACTCAAGGAATTATTTACTTATCTTATTAACACATGTTACTATTTCTAAAAATGATAAGAATATGTGAGAGACTATTTCCCTTCTAGATGTTGAACTACTACCATGAATGATATGATATTTATTAATATTTGGATAATGTGTATTGTTGGAGTTCTCTTTCATTCTACAAGGTTCCATCTTTAAACAATGTCCTACATAGGATAGTTTATGAATCACAACACATAATTCCAAACATGTAAAATACCTCACATAAATTTGAAATATTATGCATATAATCAATAATCATAAAAAAATGTTTTCATTGAGGATGTATTTAATTTTAAATCCTTCATAGTTTAATGTAAAGAAAATGTGAATTATCCTAAACTTATCCCCTAGGTGTGTCATAATTAAGAGTGCAGCAAGGCCCATTGTCGCATACCAGGATACCTCTGGTCAAGCCTGAAACTCCTTGTTCGAGTTTTTACTCCTTGATACATCTGTTACAGAGCCACCTCTACTAGATTTTATCAATACATGGATGTATTTCTTGAAAAATACCCAAAATCTCTACATTACCAAATTTCTACGAAGTTCTTCTATACTAAACCTCAATGTCTATATTAGGGTAATGTTCTCTAATCTGAGTTTTTCTAAATCTATTTTCATGGTTTTTACTAAACATTCTCTGATTCCAACTGTAACGCCCCGAACCTAGAAGAACAAAGCATGTGCATTTTTTTAATACATTGGCATGATTACATGGAATCAAGTCCCGAAGAAACGATCAGTTTAGTAGTTATGAAAAATAGATTATAAACATTAATATAAGATTACACATTCAAACATAAAACACAACATAAATAATCTATTGAGAATTCCATTATTCCCCTGGATTAACCCTTCATATCAATCATAATACACTTCTTGGAATCCGGGGAAAGAAAAACAATAGAATGGGGTGATCTCTGATGCTCGGTAAGGGTAAATAATTTAGCATAAACTACATACATTTAAGGCAAGATGTGTAATAAAAACAACATCCTTTTAAACATATTCTTGAACATAAAGTGAAGAAAATAAATAAAAAATTACCATAAATCATGCACATAGATATTCTACTAGTACAATAATCACATGTAATAATTAATTTCACAATGAGAGAATCCCTAATTCCGTACATAATTACCAAATAGTAAAGGCCTCATTCCAAGAATAAAAATAATTTTTTTGTCAAGGACTAATGAAAAGACAGTAGTTTGTCTCATGAGACCTACTGATGCATAAAGGGGCAATAGCAGGTCCTAACCATCACTTAATAAGCCAACTACAATCCTCATATTAAAATGATGAAACATAACATAAACATTCATATTAAAAATATTATTCATAATTTAAATACATCATCCATAAACCATGAAGGTTATAAAAATAACATGTCCATAGTCAAAAATATCATAACTCATTCAATAAAATATGGATTATTGTGTTATAATATGTCAACCTAATTCAAGAATAATATCCAATAAAGGATGTTAACATAGTTGAAAATGATCTGTATAACATTTTGAGTAAAATATCACTTTTTGTGAAATAATTTAAAACTAAAAAATTTATAAAATAATATATTTAAATTATATTATTGAATGAAAATGTCTCATACCACTTTGAAACCCTTTAAAGTAATTAACATTTTAAAACAATCTTGTCCATATAAATAAATCCTTAAAACAATTTTGAAAACATGGAAAAAATGTGAAATATTTAGAAGAATAAATATTTAAAACATTTAAAATGATGTTTTAGTTAATGGGTACCTTAAAATAATTAATTTTTATTTAAATAGGAACATGGATAATAAATATGTCCCAAAAAATGCTTACACATAAACAATATCATATAACAATGAGATTGAGGAATTAACCCTTACCTTGTACTTCCCGTTGGTCGATGGTACGTTTAACCTCTTGTATAATGACCATAGTATGTTATAAAATTATAGAAGAACCATATTAATAATTATGATATCAAACATAATTAATTAATGACTTTATACTACCCATTTAATAATAATTTCCATGTTAAATTATCATTTTGGGAAATAATTTCTTTCATTATCGTACATGTTTTAACTTGTTATTCTTGATCGTATCACTTAGGTCATTATTTAAATAATTCAAATATATAATAAATGATTTATATATAATATATATATAGAATATAAATATGTATAATATATAGATATATGAAATGGGAAACACCATTTATGGATATGGTAGGCCGTACACATGAATAAACGTTGTTTCTATTTTCATATCGCATTGAATTGAACTAAGTGTATAAGATATATGTAAAAACACACACACACACAGATATATATATATATATATATAAAGAATAATTATTATTTCATATATTGAAAACTTATTAATAATATATAATTTTATTATTATCGTTGAATGGTGAACGTGGAAATGATTCTCATCGCGTCCTAGAGATGGTAAGTCATACACACACATGAGCGATGATATCATTTCTTTAATGATTAAAAGGTGTGGAATTAGATTATATATTAATTTAAAAAAAAATATTATCATGTTATTTTCATTATTTATATACATATTAATCATCCTTATATCCATCCAAATAACAAAGTTTTGAATAACAAATTACACCGCAACATGGAGATGGTAAGTTGCACGCACGCATGTATGGTGACACTATCATTCATAGGTTGGATAGATAAATGAATATGGTATTACCAGATTTTTCATAACATCATAGTATATAGAAGGTACTGGAGTAATTATATTGGTATTGAAATTACAATGAATTAGAATGTGGAAGAAGAATAGTCCTTTGAAAGAGGCGATAAAATAATTACATCTTCTCTGGGTGCTTCCATTTTATTTGTAAAAAAGGGCTCCATATTATGGATTTCTACTCATGTTAATTCCTATAGGTTGATGTGAGGGAATTTTTGAGGAGTTTTGGTCAGGGTTTTTCATAGCCAAATGGAATTGGAGTTGTGATTTTGAGACAAGGGGAAGTACCCTTTAATAAGAGAGGTTATTGCCACTTTGGGAAAAGTTTGTAATATTATTTTATTATAAAATCAATTTCGGTTTCTAATGGATCCTTATTGATTTATTTAGAATCTAATGTTGGGATGGGTCGAAATACTCACAACCAATAGGTTTTATACTAGTTTAGGTATCCATATTAACCTTATCTTTTAGATTTATCTCTTAGATAAATAGATTAAATTTTACCATGTCCTCTTGTATTATTATAATAAATGGGTAATAATCATATTATAAAAATCCTAGAGATCCACATGTAGTTAATTATTTATATATATATCCATATATAATAACTTTGGATGAGTCTTTTTTTTAGAAATATTATATCAATAAAAAATATTGTATTTATTTTTAAAACTCATTTTTGTCAGTTCTGACACTATTTGGTATTTCGTTTTAGTTAGAGTCATAAAAACGTTTTCACTTAAAAAACTTATTTAATAAACCCTAAATTGTAATATTAACTAGAAAATTCGTGTATGGCATAACAATCCTCAATTTAAATTTATTTTTTTATTTATAATATCAATTATTTTATTATTTCATTGATAAAGTAATTAATGCATCTTCATTGTCTCATAAATAAATTTAATTATTTAATCTCTAAAAAGAATAAATAAAAAACCATTATGTAGGAAATATTATTATATTTATAATTATTGTTTATAGTAATGTTTAACTTATGTATAACCTTATATTGAAAATGGTTTAGATATTAAACATTGAATTTAACACTTTTAACTCTTCTTTAAATAAAATAATAATAAATGTCCTAATCTATTTCAAGTGAAAAAAAACTTATGTTTTTGTAAGGATGGTTTTGGTCTAAATAAACTTATCCAAAAGATTTAGGACACATGTTACAGTAATTATAATATCATTTTTACCTTTAATTATCCTATTTACTTTTAATTGTGGTAAATAAAAGTAAAAAGTTACAAATAAAAAAATTATTTTTGTCTTATTGAAAAGCATTTTAAATACTGATGGAAACTGTGTCTCTAAGATTATTGAAATTTAATACACAAAATTGGTAAAATATTTTTTTTACAAATTTACAAATGTTCCTAGATCTTGGGTAAAAGATGTTAAAAAGTTCAATAAAATTTTATACATATAATTTTATTGTAAAATGACTCTAATTAATTACATTGAATGTATATAAGTATTATATATCTATTTTGACTTAAAATAAATTTAAATAAATGAAATAATAATTTAAATAATATGTCTGTTTATAACAATAACTCAATATTTTTCACTATTCATCCAAAATTGAATGTTTTTAGAAAAATACCAAAAAATCACCCAAAGATAATTTTGATGTTACAAATTGAAAAATGGATTAAATTTCTCCAAATTCAAGTAATGAATGTTAAATGTATTAATTTAATATTATTTCCCACTGTCAACCCCAAAAAGGGTGTTTTTAAAAAGTAAAAACTATCAAAAGATTGACCTGTGTTGATGCCAAATTTAAATGTTAAATTACTTATAATGACAGTAATTTTATTAAATGATAAAAATATAATAAAATAATAATTCCAAATAATTAAAATTCATAATTTAACACTATAAATTATTTCTATTAAAAAAGTTTTTTTAATTAAAATTTATTATTTTCACTATTTATAAAAATATGAAAGTTATCAGAAAAGCACCAAATTTTCTCCAAACAAATTTTTTTTGTCCCTATTCTAAATATCATTTAAAATTCATTAAATTTAATATATAAAAGTGTCAAATATTGGTTTTATAAAGTTTCCACCAATACAAGGTGGTAAAATTGTATTTTTTTAAAAAATACTTCTTTTATCTGAAAAAAAATGAATTTGTTCTTATATTTTGTATAAAAAACACATAAATTGGATTCTAAACTTATATGGAGTATATGAAACTCAAAATTCAGTTAATTCTATTCATAAACACTTTTTGAATGGCTAGTTGGGTAATTCATGGTGCGCTCAAACTCGGTGTTGCATGGATTGCAAGTTATTGAATTTCCTTGAAAAGACAAAATACTATGAAATATTGAGGTGTTACATAATGTTTTATTTTGAACATTATATTTCTATTCATGGTTTATTCCACCTATAGAATTTATAAAGAACAATTATTTTTTAAATTATAAAAATTTCACTTTTGAATAAAATATTCTCCCTTGATGAATTTATTCCCCATGAAAATTATTTATCTCCACCAACTTTATTGAAATTAATATAAATAATAGAGGAGAACCATACTAATCAACCAAATTATACTAGTGATGAATCTTCATTGAACTACATTACTATTTCTCCTACATTGTTTTTACTTTACCATTAGTGTTATAATTATTAATTTTTCTAAACCTATTAAAACACTCCTCTATAATATTGAAGAGTATACTAAAACATATTCCTTTTATACATATCATTTTTACACCCATTATTGACGATATAAGTTCATTTTTATTGGAATTATTTGAGTTTAGTTGTGTCTTTAAACAACAATCTCAGATGTTGAATAATATATTATTTATATAAAAATTGTGTTTCGGGGTTTTTTATAATGTGAATGGATTAGGTTCTGGATTTTAATTTTACCAATAGTTTTTGGATTTCCAATATGTGCTTTATTTTCATGATTATATATTCTATCTATTTTATTCAAACTCCTACATCTTCTTCTATTTTCCATGGAATTATTTTCATTAATATGAGTTGATAAATATATCTTTGATATTTATCATTATTTTTTCATATAAATAATTTTAATTATGTGTAAAATAATATCACAATTTTATATAGTTTTAACTTATTTTAATTGATGAATTCATAGAAATTGTATTTGAAATTATAAAATTATATTTTAATAATGCAATTTTCAATTGGGGTGCGCATTTAATATTTTGAGGATTTCAAAGAATTAAAAAATTAGTTCTTAATTAAAAATATTTAATTCCATATCCAACCCTGATATATAAAAACTCAATGGTACTATCATTTGATACCAGATCATTTCATATAAAATATATATTTAAACTGTTTGGTTAACATGACTATTGATATTCCTATTACATTAAAAACCATATTTTAAAAGATTTATTTTAGGAAAATTAAAATTTTAATTATTATTTATATATATGGACTTGGAGAACTATAACTGTAGAATATTGTAACTAAATATTCTAAATTATGATTATGTTAAATCAAAAATTAAACACAACTCCTGAGCCATTGTTTTGATGTGTGGACTATTATGGAAGATATATATGAAATAAAATACTACATAAATGATTTCATTAATGCAATAATGACTTCATATTCTTATTACTTCAACAAGATTATTTTTATATATTATTCCATATGATAATATGACTTTAACAAAATATATGGATGGAATACTATGTTTAAATCATGTATACTCTTCTATTTCATATGATATAAAATTACATTTCAATAAAATGAACTGAATTATATATATTGTTATGTTATTTATATTTTACATGATACATAATGAATTTATTACTAAAATGTGTCTTAGTTTAATTAAGATTATAAATACCATAAATCTACTGAGGATGCTTATAAATGATTTGATGAAAATTCCATGGACGTTGATATCTCTTCATGAACTATTGAGATGCACTGTAGTACGACTTGGAAAATCATATCAGATCGCTAAGATAATTATTAATCACATAATTAGATTACTCATGACCTATGATTTTAATGTCAATGTTAATGATGATAATTTCATACATACAAAATTCTGTTATATTTGAACAATATGAATAAAAAACATAATTAGATGCAAAATTGAATAAAAAACAAAGTGAATCAGACACTTCTTTTCATATAATTCTACAATAATAATAATTCCAATAATTCAATAGGAATAAAATATTATTTTAGAAATATAATTTTAATTGATTGTTTGATATAAATAAATATTGGAAAAATAATGGTAATTTTAGGGAATTGCATATTTTGTGTTAAAAAACAAAAGGTAACATTAAATAATACTATCCAAAGTAGAAATAAAAAAAGAAATTTGGTGAAACTTTTAATAAAACAAATAATTACATAATGGAACCCAGATAAATTTAGAGGATATCTATAGTGATTCCGACTCAAGAACATAAAATGAAAATGAAAATGAAAATGAAAAGTTTGGTTTCATCGGTAATGTTTATGAGATATTATATTATGCTTATTCTACTACAAATATTTATTACTATGATTCACTAGTGAATAATTATAAGAAAATTGTTACATTATTTAATACAAAAAGAATATGGTAATATATAAAGACAATAATTTTAATAAGATTCTTGTTTTATTTGATTATGATAAATCATTAATAACTAATGATGAAGGAATGAATTTTATGATATTAATGACTTTTTTTGTAAAAAGAAAACTCAAATATGTTATTCAAGGGTTTCAAAAATAATTTCATATTTAAATATAATATTTTGATGTAATTCGACACCTAAAATATGAAATGTCATTATCCATCTTCTTTGAAATAGAAATAAGAAAAATTATATTGTTCAAAGCTCAAATCCTTTCAAAAAACATTACAAATTAACAGTTGGTGAACCACTGGATAAGAGAAAATAATTATTGGTCTAAAATTACTATTTTTATAAATCAAAGAAATATATTATATACATAAATTAAAATCTATAATATTTATTTGAATTCAAAAATAATTAATTTATAACCCTTTTCGGGTCCAAGAAAATATGGGTATAAAATTATTTTCTGTTTAAATGTGTACATATCAAACACGAAGAGTAAGAGTAAAATTTAATGGTATATGGATAGTTTATGTTATTTGTATATGACTACATAAAACTACATCATCAATAACATAATAAGTGTAATAGGTGATATTGTCAATGTTAGTGATAATTCAAATTGAAAAATATTTTGTGTTAGATAACTCATTAACATTGAAACCATTAATAATTTAAATGTTAAATTATTTCTTAGATTGATGAATAATCTACATAGAATTTATCAACTATGTAATAATGGATAACATTTTTAGATTGAGAATAATTGATTTAATATTTATTATTTGAACATTATTTTAGTATTAATTATTTTAGGGCTGATAATATATTTCTTATTTAAATTAATACATTATTTTATCAAATTAGTTCCTACATATGTGGCTATCATATTGAGTCTTTGATATGGAATACAAGATTATTAAAATATAATGTACATAAAATTATAGTTCTAAATAGTAACTTCTATTTCTAGGATCTTACTAAACAAGAATTCAAAAATGATATTGTGTGCAATCCATTTCAAAAAAATCACAAAAAAAAATCAATTCAAAAAATATATAGATCCACTTACATATCAAACTATATAACTGGTCTTCATGGTTTTACTTGTAATATATATATTATAATATATCTGTGGAATGAATTATGAATATGTACTTTTTGATGATTATAAAATATACACCTTGTTTTATTACATATATCATAATATTGAGGCTTACATTACTATTTCTCAATATGATAAATCCAAAGAAAATAATTTTTGTCAAAAAATATAAAAAAAATTATGTGGTCTAGGTTTAGAATCTATGAATCAATAGTTTGAAAATAAATTTTTATAACATGGATATATATATATAACAACTCTTCAAATGAAGCACCTCAAAAAATGGAGTTGTTGAAAAAAAATTAGTCTCTAAAAGATATATGAAGGGGCATTATAAATAAATTTTGTCTCTATATATTTTTTTAGAATGATTATATTCTTAATACAATACTGAATCTGAAAATATATTCACTCATTGGTGATGAAGGAATTTTCATTGTGTATTAAATGTTTTAAAAATAATTTAGATCCAAAAAAATGTAATTTTCTAACATGGGATTCACTGAATAAGATCCCAATATTGGTGGGTCACATGCACTCAATCATGCCTCACCATATATGAAAGGTTTCAAACTACTAGTGAGGGTGTGAAGGTGGTATGTTGGGGAAAATATACCCTCTTATTAGAGTGGAATATCATATAACCATTAGACATAAAACAATATCAAAGGTATATTGATGAGAATAATGAATTGATAACAAAGAAAACAATATAAGAATAAATATAATTGTATCAACATACAAGTGCAGAAGAGTAAATAAACAGAACAACTAAATAATTATCCAAAAAAATAGTAGGTGATGTCGAAATATGAGGATTCATATCATGTTATTATATAAAAAGAAGATTTGGGGTATATAGATAACACATTTTGTACAACCCAAATAAGAAAAAAAACAACTCCACTAGCTTCTTTAGCTAAATCCTAGTCCCATTCTCCAAATACCCATCTATATGAAAAATAATATCAAAAACTTATAGAAGGGTTCCTTCCCATATCCATACCTATATGAATATAGTATTCTTGGGATCCAAAGTCCATCCAAGTATGGCATGAGATAAAAATCTCAATATCACACGACCGGCGGTGTCTATATGTGATCCAAGTAGTGTTCATAACTATACAGTCTTTAGGTTTAACAGAATTAGAAAACCAATACGAAAATAATTATAAGCCAGAACAGGTTCTTATAGGACATGTGGAGGGTCTACATAATTCGACTCAGGACCTGAATGGAAGTATGATTAGTTATTCAATAAATAATATATATATATATATATATAGTTTAATTATATATTATATCAAAATATATAAACCATGTATGTAAAGACATATGCGGCCATATACCTAGAGTACTTGTTCTGGCTAGATTGGGGAATAACAAACATCAATGACCAATCTAAATATATTGTATGATCATGAAATATGGAACATTCACTAAATCCAAAGAAGAGCATGAGATTCCATGCTACAACACTCGAAATGGTGGTTGATCCATCATGTCACCACTCTAATAAATGAATGTGGAGCGTAATTACTAATTCCCATATAGTATCATGGGTGTGAGATTCCATACTCAACACCCAATGTTTGGGAGTGTGATTATCTGTCACGATCAACACTTCTTAAAATCATATCACTCCCTTTATAAAGTATTATTCATAATAATAATGTTCAGGATGGGGAAAATACCACTCATGTAACAAGATTTCCAGTCATTTATTTATATATATGGAATATTCATTTTTATGACATCACTCATCAAGAAACACCACCCATATGTCCCTTTAGTAATGTTCAATCCAATTTAAAACATTACAATTCATAAGAACAATTTTTAAAGAATAACAGAATTAATTTCCCTACCACCCTTTGAAATAATTCATTTCATCCATTTTAATGAGGGTATTCCAAGATGAGTATTGCCTTCAATTTAATTTCATCTATCCAATTCACTAAATGATATCAATTTAAATCATAAGGCTTAATGAGACAATTGTAAAATTTACATTTTCAAATATGAAAAATTCATAGTTGGTAAATTCCACCTATATGTGGGCCAATCACAAAATGGGCTGCATGGGTTCAATTTAAAACTTGTGCCATAAAGGGATTTACTTTTAAAGACTAATACAAAAGCTAATAAAGTCTTCCAAAAAATTAATTAATCAATAATTAAGGGGATACTCCACAAGGTTCACCCACAGGGTATCCATAAATGCAGTTGGAATTATCTATCTCATAAAATAAGTATTAAAAGACTTATTTTAAAGAGAACGTATCAATTGGAAATAAAGAACTCTATATAAATTTTGTTCTAGGAAATGGAAGTTGTTTTTCACAAAGAAATAGGTACAAGATGAATGAAATCAGAAGAAAAATTATGTTTTCATCTTCCTCAAGGAAATATATTAACCCTTGCTTGATGTCAGCCTCATATTTGAGGTTATTTGGAAGAGATCTAGGAAATGGTTGGACACCGTAAAAATAGATAAAACGAGATTGCATATAAATAGCATGATAGATATAAATAAATACATACATTATAAGGAAGATTCTAGGGGATTGTATTGATGCAGATCTGATTCATTATAAGGATCATGAATAAGACTTTAAATGTAGGAGTTACTTGGATTCCTAATATAGAGGATTCGATAGATCATGCAGGAAAAAATAGGATCCATCCACTGCGGGTAGAAGGAGGAAAGCTAAAAGGTAAATTTTAATTAAATATTTTAATTTTCACCATTTACACCCAAAATACATAGGTTTACTATTTTTCCACATGGTTTTCCCAAAACGTGAAAAAATATTCTATTCTCACTATTACTAAGGTGTGCCTTGCACGGTTAGGTGTATGATTTGACTAATCATGTGAAAAAATAGAAAAATGGATACGTGCCCAACTACAACTAATAAAATTGTCAGGTTCTCTAGTCGCATGGTTATAGACAATCCATGCAGACTAGTTCATTTTATCCATTGCAAGGATTTAGGATCTAAATAATACCACATATGCACACGTGACCTTCTTAGCATGTTTATGAATCAATATTATGAAAGATAATGGATTTCAAATTGAATAATTAACGAGCCATACCTTTATTTAAATATGAGGAGTTACATCCTCTCATGCATAAAGAAACTCGCCCCCAAGTTGTCCTTCTTAGGATAAAGATATGTCATCAGAAAAAAAAATAGCCACTGATATCGTACATCAACATCCAATTTGAGTTCATCAGTCTGAAGGACATGCGATAGGTCTATATTGAATCAGCAAAGATGTGATACAAAAAACCCCATTCATTGACCTATATCTATGAGGATGTACCTACTAGTATGCAATAGTTCTGATCTATTTCACAACCTAAAAGTATCCAACGAACTTATCTAAGAGAATACCCTAATTCCAAATACATATATCTCCAAACATGGGTGATACTCTCAATAAAACATAGTCTCTGAACTTGAAATAGAGAGGTTTTAGAAACATTTAACATATGAATGTTGTCTAGATGGAGATGTCTTCATGCAATTTCAGATCAATTATTCCTAATCTATATTCTCCAGCATAAGAAATGGTCCAAGCATAACTTCTTCCCCTACCTCTAACCAGAAAATATTTGTTCAAAAATGACTACCATATAAGGCATTATAGGAATCCTTATTGATTGTATCTTGAAATATGTTATTATAAACAAACTGCACAAGTGAAATGTATTTCTCCCAAAACATCTGAGTACAATAAAGAATGTTTGGAGAATGACCTCAAGTACATGAATCATACACTTTGTCTATCCATCAATCAATGTGTGATAGGTCATACTCATATGTACCTATGTATCCAAGGCCTTATGAAACCCCTCAAAAAACTATGACATGAAATGGTTTTCTATTTCAGAAATTATAGCATGTAGGTCTCCATGAAGTTGTAAAACGATTCTAATATATAGCCTTTCTAACTCATCTATCCAGAAGGTCTCTCAAATAATAAATTTATGTATGACCTTCATCAAATTATTAATGACAAACTATATTATATCATTCAAACAATATGATATAGGTAAATCAGTCATGAAATCATTCAAAACATCATCCAATTTCCACTTAAGAATGGATTATAATGGTAGATGCCCTACCAGATACTAATATCCTTCCTTAAAATTATGAAAGGTGAAGCATTGAGTCATAAATATGGCAATATCTCAGTTCATACCAGGTCACTAATACAAGAATCCTATATCTCAAATCAATTTGGTGACACCGAGGTGAGCGACCTATGTTGAGGAATGAAATTATGGCATCAACTCTTATCTGAAGTCTACTGGGACCCATACACACCAATAAAAAAGAAATGTATCATCCCCATAAATGGTCCAACCTGATGAGGTATCACCATACACTAATATTTCTTTTAGGTCAAGGCCTTCAGGATCAAATATCTTTCTCATTCATAACCGGTCTAAAAGAGTTGAAGTCACTACTATGGTTAAAAGGATAGATTAACCATGGACCTCCTAAAACTTGATGTGTATCTCTAAAAAAAATTCTATAACCTCAATTATCTAATGGATTTATGAACTACAAGAGTCTATGTCTTTTATTTTACTACATATGCAACTTAATTCCCATTTTAAGAAACGTATACTAGCTCAAAATCATAAAATTGTAGGTACTAAACCCACTTATGCTTCATGAGATAGAAATACCTCTGTGTGTAGATGTTTTGGAGGATTTTTGATTAGTGAATATCGTAATATTTTATCCAAGTAGAATGTGTCTCAAATAGAATAAATCATGCACAATACTAGTGATCTTGAGGTCATGCATCACATAATTTTGTTCGTGAGGCATCAATCGATGAGACCCATATGCAAATACTCACTCGTTATACATCAAACTAGCTCCAAGACCAATACCTGATTCATCACAAAATATATTATAGCTCATTCTTGGATCCAGAATAATACGGTTTGACAATAATGTTAATTGAACATGAAACTCATCCAAGGCCACTTCTTAATATTTTAACCAAAAAAATTTAAAATCCTTATTTTTCAAGACTACGAGTAGTGTTGTAAGTCATGAGAAATATTAGATAAAGTTTCAAAAATATATGGAAATACCGAGTAATCTTTGAATCTTATCCCATTAAAACATTGCTCTCACAATCTCTGGTTCTACTAAAACATTGAAATCTGAGTTGATATAACTCAAGAAGTTGAATTCATCGATCCAAAATTTGAATGTACTAAGAATAGAATATATTTACTTTCGATCAGTTTATATAGAATGATATAATTATGGGAATAATGGACATTTATAGAGTTTCAATACAACAATATGTCTTTAGTAAAGAAAAGAAAAAATGAATCAGGATTTGGGTTGAATTCCCGATTCATCATAACCCTAAACACCACAGTTTAGTTTGTAAATAAAAATTGAATAACTAGATAACTATATAGATCATACATGTTATTGTAATTTTTGGAGGTATTTATTAAGTCCCAACATGCACCTAATGATTGATATACCTCGGATCTATATTTTAAACCACATTTTCCCGTTAGATGTGATCCTAGAGGTAGTCTATTCTAGGAAGTGGATATAGATTCTTTACTGTATTCCAGTTCAAATGATAGAAATCTATACATACTTGAGGGTATTATCCTCTTTCTTGGTGAAAAGTATTAGTGAACCAAAGGAGATGTTTTCGGCCATATAATTTCTTTTTGCATCCATATCGTCTAATTTTTTTTGATTTCCATATTATCATTAGGTTTCATCCTATAATAATGAATGGAAACTAGTGCTACTCTCGATAAAATATGAATAGTAAACTAGACCTCTCACACTGTAGGTAGACCAGAAAATTTATTAGTAGAAACATCTATGAACACTCCACAATAGGAGTAAACAATGTGGGTTATAATGCCAGATAAACTAATAAAATACTCGTGATCTGAACTATCATAATACCTATACACTTCTTCTTGAGTTTAGCTTGAGTCTCACTAACATCCCATTCTACATTTTTTATGTTCCAAATTATCACTTGATCTATAAACATCTAACTCTAATGATATTATTCAATATGGTCTTGTTGGGGAATATACCATTATATCCTAAAGAATATCTCAATGATCGTCATGTCGAGGATGTAAAGATCCCATATGAAAAGGTAACAACCTATCTCAAGGGAATAGTCCCTAAAACTATGAAAACCCTCAGAATAGATACCTAATGGGTTTTCTAATGTCATAACTCTATAATACCATTTGATATCAATGCACATACACTTAGTGATTTTATATTATATAAATTATTGGGAAACACATTTCTCAAAAAAGAATACAATAATGTGGGGCTACTAGAATAATGCCTTGTACTATAGATGGTCTGGTGCTATTCTCCTCTAGAATAAATTATACCTCATGTAGCGGGCCAGTACTGCATCCTCGAGTCACAACATGTACTCCATGTGAAATCCCGCTCTATTGGTGCTGAGAACAACAATTCTAACTACCTCTCCTTCAATCAACACCTTACCCTGATCAATTGGGGGTATTCTTTCTGATTTCCTATCATGATCATTCGGGACCCACCCCTGATCATGGATTATGATTAGGTATATTATTTCTATAAAATAGTGTAAATTTCCCATAGAAACACTGTAAATGTCCCCCAACCACATAATCAACCATTCACTAGACCCCTCAAGCACAAATGCATTATGTGCCAAGGCGTCATAAACTAGTGAAAACTAAGGAAGCTATCACGACCTATCCCTATGGTGCCCATGCTGCAACTACATGCAGCTATCCTCACCCATATCCCCCAGTCACGACCAGTCACAGTAGGGCCCGCACCGCAACTCCCCAAGCTGACCATTAATAGGCCAGGGTCTGGTGGCTAGCACCGAGTAGGCATATTACTATCATGGTAGGAATTGTCGAAGTACCTATACACATGAACACATCTCCAATCCCACAATTCTAAAATGTAAAAAAATACCCCTAAGGAATAAAATACATTAAAACAACTAAACCCAACCAGTAGAGTACAATTGGAAGTAAAATACTGAATGTAAACTGGTCCATAATACAAGCCGACCAAAAACTAGAGTCTGAAAACTATGAATTCCAACTTATAAACAGAAAAAGGTACTGGGACTATTGGTCATATCCATAGGAGCACCTCGGCTTCTAGGGAATTCAAAAATATTGGTCCTTTCATGTTCCACCTTAGACTCTGTCAAATGGTTGTTCATATGCACATGACATGACATGTGCGGGCAAAGCCCGTGCAGGCTTGTGTATAACATTACTCAGTAGAGGACCCTGGAAACCAAAAAATAATACACAAAGGAATGGTGCAGTCAACTCTACACAGTATATTTCTACTGAAAATATAATAGGAGAACATAATCCAGATATACTCAAATCATAAACCTGTTTTCTTGGGATAAGTCACGCAACAACATACCCCCACTAGAGATTCAGTTTGAAGGTTCCAAGAAGAACTCACCTGGGAGAACTCACTCCCTGAGTCTGATAGCTCTGAATATGTCTATACATGTAGTACTATTCATTAGGAAAGGTCACGAGAGACAAATGCATTCATTCCAGGAGAACACACTCTTGAGTGGGGAAAAGATCACAATACATAGATGAGGATCACTACCTGGGACATGGTGAATTCTGTGACTCATCCTGAATTCACCTACTAGGTAGAGGATAGACACCATATGGAAGTAGTCACGTTGATACCTTACTCTACTTAGGGTCATGAATGGATAGAGGATCTTGCTCTGGGCCTCTCAGAGGGATACCTGACTCTATTTTGGAAAATCTTGTTTAAGGGATAATACTCTTGTAGTATAAAAAGATACATGATCTTTAGGGGAATGATAAAAATGGGCACTAACCTGAGAAAAAAATTCCAAGACATGGTGGAAAATAAGATCAATCCATGTGATGAATAATACACAGTGTGTAGAAGTGTCACACGACATGTCCTCTGACCTTGGGTACAACCTGTGTACTACAACAAGTGTAGCAAGGCTGGTCGTGTAGGAATGTTAGTACAAAGCATGTTGTAAAGATCACATGTTGTGTCTGAGTAACTGGGTTCAACTCTGTGTACGTGGCTATGTTCTCATACTTGGGTTTGTCCCGGGTGCACCAACTCGTGTAACTGGTACATGGGGTGACCCATGTATCAGGCTTGGTCTGGCCGTAAGGTGGAGTATACAGTCATGTACACTATCCCGTGTCTATGTATCTCCCATGATACACACTGAGTCCAGCGTATAGACCCACACACCATGTTCTCCGGAGAACATGCATTTTTATCTCTTCATGCCTCGTAAAACCCTAACTGCTACGGATCCGGTACCACATAACATGATCTTCTGGAATACACATCGTGTTCTTTGGAAATTTCACAAACCAAACTTTTTTTTCACAGCGTCTAAGAGCTCTTCTGAACCTCGATCCAGCTATCTGATCATCACAAATCTAAAGGGTTGATGTTACCTGATCCTTTTAAAGCCGATTCCATTAGTCTTGGGCATCTAATCAGCCCAAAAAATTTGTTTTTATCATCCAAATGATGAACTACTGAAGAACTATTATTCCCAAACCATGTCAATTCTTCCTCCAACATTTCCATCTCACCTCTTATAGGTCTATGCATTGTCAAATCTCAAATTTGGTATCGTTGTGTCACAAATTGGATGCGTAAGGATCCATTGTTCGTCACCACCGTGAAGAACACAAATAATTCTAGAGAAAATAAAGCAAAAAAAAGAATTAAATAATCCAAAAGGAGGAATGAACCTCCTCTGTTGTTTTTCATGACGTTGATTTGATCCTGTTATTATGAATAATCTAGGAGAATCAAAATGAAAATCCAACAATTATCAAAATTTAAAATTCTTGAATGAAACACCAAAAAATGGAAAATAACACCCTCCTGGAATAATGCATGATCTTTGGATCAACATGTTTGTTGTTGATCCATATTCATCATTAAATCCAAAAATAGAGAAATTATAATCAAAATAATAACGCCTACCTTGATCTGGTTGAAGAATGATCGTCGTGTCACATTCGTTGTCGTGGTTTGTCGGATCCAAGATGTGTCGTCGTCATCCACCAATGAGTTCTCCTCCAAAGCACTGTGATAATATCTTTCAATTCATACGGTTATGAGGACAACCCTGCGAAATTTCCATAAGTATGTATTTAAAAACGGAGGAATTAGGTCACTGCACAAAAAGGAAACATTGAAAATATATATATTATGGTTTTATTTTATTTTCATTAAACATCCAAAAACTAACTCTCATAGCTAACCAGCACTAAATGATGTTAGGCCTCGATGATGGTATAATCGCTACTATGAATGCAACAGTGCCCTTAGATTTTTGACCCGGAAACCCGTTTATAAGATATTACACTTTTACAGGAAAACCGCTCATGCGCGCTGTTTCAAATTTTAATTTTTTTCAAGAATGTATTCCAAGCACTCCAGGACACAGAATCACATGCCATCAAAAGGTCTAGTCTTGAAATTATTCCATAGAATATTTTAAAAATTAATACATGGAAAATATGAGACATTATATTCATCCCACCTTAGGGATTTGCGTCCCCGAAAAGCCAAAACAAAGGCTACTAAAAAAGATGCGGGTACGGGGCACATATCTGAGTCTCGCACTCCCACGTGCTCTTTTGAATATTTCCATGATGCCACCAAACATGAACCAATTGAATTTATCACCCACGAATGAATCCCTCCTTCCTATCCTTGATATCCACTAGGTACTACGCAAAGGTCACTCCATCTTTGATGTCCAGATCACCGCAGTCGATGATGTGCGGTGGGTTAGGAATGTACATCCTCAGCTGTGACACGTGGAAGAAAACATGTACCCAATGAAATTGTGGTGGTAGATCTAGGTGGTATTCCACCTCGCTTACTCTACATAGTATTTGGAAAGGTATGATGAACCTCTGAGAAAGCTTTCCTCCTCGACCAAATCTCTGTAACCCCCATCGAGATGAGACCTGAAGAAAGATGTGGTCTCCCTCCTCGAACTCTAGAGCTCTCCGTTTTCTATTGACATAAGACTTATACCAGCTCTGTGTAGTCTTCATCCGCTCGTGGATGATCGGCACCTTCTCGGTGAGGCTCATACAAACACTGGACCCATGAGTGCTGACACTATGGGTTCGATCCATCCAAGTGGTGACCAGCAAGTTCTACCATATAAATCCTTAAAAGGTGCCATAACAAGGGCAGCGTGGTAGCTGTTGTTGTATGAAAACTCCACTAGTGGTAGGTTGTCCTCCCAACTATGTCCAATGTCCATGATACATGCCCACAACATATCTTCCAGAACCTGGATGGTTTTCTGCATCTGACCAATGGTCTAAGGATGAAACATCATACTCTAGCGTATATGAGTCCCAAAAGCCTCATGAAATCCCTTCCAAAATAATGATGTGGTGTGGGAATTTAGATCCGAGACTATTTTCGATGGGACTCTATGAAGGAAAACTATCTCCTGCACATGGAGGCATCCCAATATTTTTACGAAACTCTGATCCCTGATAGATAGGATGTTGGCCAACTTGGTGAGTCGGTCAATGATAACCTAGATAGAATCATGCCCCTTTAATGTATATGGTTATCCCATCATAAATACCATCAATACTCTATCCAACATTCACTCCGAAACATCTAGGGGTGAGCTAATCATGCGGGAACATAGTTCTCATCCTTTACATGCTGGCATGTAGGGCATCGAGTAACGAAAACCGCTACTGCCTTCTTTTTGCCTGACCACTAGAACTGTCATTAGAGATCCTGGTACATCTTCGGTACTCCAAGATGTTGTGCCAAAGGGGATGTATGAAACACCATCAAGTTCTCTTCCCATAACTCCATTGGTACAATAGTGCATCCCCAGAAAAAATTTATGTGATCCCCACGTTGCAAATAACCATCAGGAGCATGTCTTGTTCATAACTGGGCATTTAAAACATCATAGTTGACATCCCCAAGATGAACCTCCCAAACTCATTGTTAGAGTGGGGGGATGACAACAATCGACTGTAGGTAAGTTCCGTCATCGTTGTCCACGAAGGATAGCGACAATGAGGCTAACTGCTCTGTCGCCTCACACAACAGTTGTGAGCTCGAACTTCTACTAAGAGAATCTTCAACCTTGTTCCCCTTCACAAGCGTATAGATGATCATGAAATCCTAATCATATAGTACTTCTACCAAATGCCTTTACGTCAGATTTAGATCCTTCTATGAGAAAATGTACTTGAGGCTCTTGTGTCCAGAGTAGATGATGAACCTCTCACCCATTAGGTAGTTTCACCACATCTTCAATGCAAAGACTACCGCAGCGAACTTGAGATCATGGGTTGCATTATTCTACTCATTTTTTCAAATATGAAATGAAACATAAGCAATAACTTCTTGTATCTGCATCAGGACACAACCAAGCCTGGTCCCAGATGTGTCGCAAAAAATGATGTACTTGACACCCTCCTCAGGTAATATCAAGATCAGGGTGCTCATCAAACTCTGTCTCAATTTCTCAGAATCCTCCTGGAACTTGTCCATCCATATGAACGTTTGTCCCTTCATGGTCAAGGTAGTCACCGATGTTTATATTCATGAGAAATCATGAATTAATCTCCAGTAATATCCTACAAACCCATGGAAGCTTCGCACCTCTGTCACTCTCCTAAGTGGCTCTCATGCTAACACTGCCTCCACCATGGCTGGGTCCACAGCTACCCCATCTGTTGAGATGGCATGTCCGAGAATGTAGACCTCTTAAATCCATCACCGGCACTTCGAGAGCTTCCAATTACGTTGGTTCTCTCGAATTATGTCAAGAACCATCTATAGGTATCTCACGTGGTCTTCCCCTAATGTCGAGTACACAAGGATGTCGTCAATGAAGAACATTATGATCTGATATATGTAAAGCTGTAAAATCTGGTTCATTAGTCCCATGAATACTGTGGGGGTGTTTGTCACGCTGAAAGGCATTTCCAAGTACTCATAGTGGTTGTAGTGGAATATGAAATTCGTCTTCGGTATATCCTTATCCAGTACTTGTAACTGTTGATAAGGTGATCCAAGGTCAACCTTCGATGACCATTGTTCCCCTCATAGCTAATCGAAGAGGCTGTCGATTCTTGGTAGTGGAAACTTGTTATTTACCATTATCTGATTCAGGAACCTGCAATCCATGCACATCCTCAAACTCTTGTCTTCCTTTTTGGAAAACAAGACTAGGGTCACCCAGGGTGAAGCGATGGGTCTTACGAAACCCTTACTCTGAAAATCCTACAACAGAAACCTTATCTCGTGAAGCCCTGAAGGAGTTGTCTGATATTCGGATGAGGAAATCCGTTTCTTATTACGGTGTAAGTTGATACAAAAGTCTATTTCATGGTGGGTAGGTAGTCCTAGAACATCCTCTAGAAAGATGTCCCCGTACTCCGCCACTACTTCTGGGAACTGGGAGATCCTAAGATCTACTACTCCGAGGGAAAATCGATCCAACTCATAAGTGATTGGTTGAATCCTCTTATGCATGAGCCCATTCTATGCTGTTAGGGTCTCATTTTCTTTGAGAAAAGGAAACCATGCCTGATCACAGCGGACACACCACACCCCTCACCTAATGCATTCAATCTGGTCATCAACCGAAGATAACCAATCCATATAGAGAATGATGCCATAAGGCCTCGACGCGACCCCCAAGAGGTTCCAACCGAAAATCTTCCCTCCAAGGGTAAGATCGCACTGTCTAAAAAGGTGTGTGATCATCAAGTATCCTCTCATAGGTGTACCCATGTGTAAGGATCAAGTCAACAACTCTAATGGAATCTCATGTTTTCGTACAAGACATGTGGCGATGAAGGAAAGACTGGCACCTGTGTCTATAAGTATGAAAAATATGGTAGAGAAGTATACTATCATACCTCAGATCATCCCTGGAGTCCCTTGGATATACTCCTTGACTGCATACAAATGTTCCCACCCTTGAACCCCATCTCCTTGAGCCTAGTTTGGACCTCCTAGAGGTGGTGGTGGAAGTATATTAATGCATATTCCCCCAACTACAGCTCTCTATGATCCTCTTCCATGTCGGTCACCTATAGGGTCTATCTACTCCACTCTCAACTTCTTCCTCGATGGTCCATCCACTGCATTCCTATCAACAGCTCGACGGGTTGGTCATTATCTAGGGAGATTCCCCCTACTATTGCATGAGTAGCACCACCTCTTTCCTGGCTGACTGGATCCAGCCTGAGAGACCTAGAATAATGATCCACTTTCATGGGTCATAATATGACGTCTCCCACATCCTAATCCCTCTGCCTAATGTCAGCACCCTGTTTCCAAGGACTTCGTGCCTATCTTCTAGCTACAAACTATCGTCTGCTATCTCTGCTCCGGTAAGAAGATCTCGATCACGAAGGCTTGTTCGAGCACTCCTTCATAAGTGGAAATGCACATGGGCATGACACTAGCTCATATGTCCCATTTTATACATATTTCCAAGGTTTGAGATATGATGTACTGAATCCTGACCATAACCATCGAGTACTTGGCGAGGTTGGTGAACCTTGTGGAATAGTCAGCTATTTTCAAATAGCCATGTCGGAGCGGGAGAAGCTCCTGAGTGTGAACTCCTCCAAACGTAACTAGAGAGAACACCCACTGAAGAGTTGCTCAAACTCCATCCATGAACGAGTCTCCTCATTGTGAGTTTGTGTGGTCAGACTCCACCATCTCCCCCACAAAATCCTAATGAAGTCTCACTCCACGGATCGCCATCTGTTTCGTTGCATTCCTATGTAGACAGAAAACTCTAGTCACCGCCTCAATCCAGTCATCAACCATCTATGGGTCAGGATCACCTCAGAGCCTAAGGGGTCTCTATCTCTGTTACTCATGGAGCACTCTCAACCTGTTCTCTTCATCGGTTCATACTGCTAGTACCACGGGCAGCTCCGCTAGTGGTGGTATAGCAGGTGCACCACCTGGTAGAAACTCCTAGGGGAACTGGACCCTGTATCGAAGCCTCTTCATTGAGGGGGTCATCATCTTGATATTGATGCAAAATCTGAGTTGGAATGAATCTTAGACACATCATGTATGAAAAAAATATATACCATGGTTAACGAGCATATCAGGATAGTTAACACAAAGGACATGGAAAACATAACCTACTCCTATATGATGCATGTACCATTCATTTATTTCCCCACAACTAGTGTTTTCATGTACCGAGTCAAAAATCAGGTTATCAGAGTCCTGTTGTATCGATATATCGGCCACCCGCACTATCACTCGAGTCTCTAGCTTGACTGGTGAGCTCGAAAAACATAACACAGTCACCCTAAACCATCCTCATCGACTTCTGGTCCTGAGGTAGAAATGACCACCTCTGATAGAACTCTTTGATGAACAGTCCTAGTGGGCCCCACACTACGACTCCCCAAGAACACCTCCAATAGGCCCGGGGCTAGTGACTAGCACCGTGTAGGAATATTACTAACAAGGGAGACATTGCCTATGTAACTATACACATTCCCACATCTCCATGACTACAATGCTAAAATGTAAAAAAAATCACTAAGGAACAAAACTCATGCATTAAAGAAAACCAAACCAATAGAGTGTGACAGGAAGTAAAGTACTGAATGTAAACTAAGGTAGAATACCAGCCCACAAAATACAAGAGTCAAAAAACAACAAAGTCCATCTTGTAAACACAAAGAGGTATTGTTAATGTTTCTCATTTCTATAAGAACACCTAGGCCAGTAGGGAACATAGAAATATCTATCATGTCCTTGTCCACCTTGAACATTGTCAAATGGATGATCGTCTTCACAAGACACAACACATATGGGATAAGCCGATGCATGGGTGAGTATAACAATGCACAGTAGAGGACCCCGAAAACCATAAAGCAATGAACAAAGGAAAGGAAAAATCATCCTTATATAGTATATGTATACTAAAATATAATAGGAGAACACAATCCAGATATACTCAAATCACAAACCCGTAGTCTATGGACATGTCACCCAATATCATACTCCCACTGGGGATTCAGTTTGAAGGTTCCATAATGAACATTCCTATGAGAAATCACTCCACGAGTCTGATAGCTCTGATGACGTATGTCTGAGAAGTACAACCTATTGGGAAAGGTAATGAGATATAGATACAATCATTCCGGGTGAACACACTCCTGAGTGGGGATAATATCATGATACACAGATGATGATCACTTCCAGTTCCTTGGTGGATACCGCAACTCATTCGGAATTCACCTTCTAGGTAGTGTATTGGTGCTCTGGGGAAGTAGAAACGTTGATACCTGACTCTACCAAATGTCAAAAATGGATAGAGGATCTTACTCTGAGCCTCTTGGAGGAATACATGAATCTATATTGGACTTTCCTACTGAAGTGATCATATTCCTATATAATAAGACATCCATGACATTTAGGGGAACATGAAAAAGGGGCACTAACCCAAACCAAAAAATGTCCATGACACTGTGGAAGAGAAGATCAATCCAAATACTAAAAAGTACACGACATGTAGAAGTGTCACACGCTGTGTCTTCTAACCCTGGGTACTGCCCGTGTACTACGGCTCGTGTTAGAAAGCTGGTCATGTAGGAAAGTCAGTACACAACATTTAGTGTAGATCACACGCTGTGTCTGAGTGACAGTGGTCCGCTCAGTATACGTGGTTGTGTGCTCGTACACATCTTTGTCCCATGTGGATCATCCCATCTATCCGGTACATGGGGTGACCCGTGTAGCTGGCCTGGTCTGGCCATGTGGTGGAGTACACGGCCGTGTACTCTATCCTATGTCTTTGTGTCGCCTAAGTTACACGCCAAATCCCACGTAAGGACCCACATGCCGCGTTCTTCAGAGAACATGTTATGTCATCGCTTCCTACCTTGCGAAACCCTAGACACTACTATGATGCTACCACACAACGTGTTCTCAAGAAATATTTGTCGTGTTCTTTGGAAATTGTCTTAACCGACATTTTTCATCACCACGCCTAAGAGCTCCTTAGTTATTTGATCCAACCATCCGATTGTCGCTAAACTGAAGTTCTGAGGTCACCTAATCGTTATGATGTAGATTCCATCGGTATCAGACCTCCGATTGGCCCCAAAAATGGGTTTTGATCATCCGTACGAAGAATGATTGATGAATGATTATTCCCAAACCATGTTGATTTGTCCCCTGCCATCGTCGTCACACATCCTCTAGGTCACCACGATGTGGGATCTCTAATTTTGGATCGTTGTGTTGCATAACGGATTCCCAATGATCCATTGTACATCGCCCCATGAAGAATGCGAATAACGTGGGAGACATGAAAGAAAAAAAAGAATTAAATAAAACAAAAGAGGGAACGAACCTCTTCCTTCATTCATCATGACGTTCATCTAATCCCATTAGAAATATTAAACAAGTGGAATCAAAATTATTATCCCATAATTATCACAATTTAAAATTCCGAAATCATACCATGAATGAAATAGAAAATAACACCCTCCCACAAGAAAGCATGGTCTTTGGATCAAAATGTTCATTGTAGATCCGCATTCATTGTTAAATCCAAAAACAGAGAAAATAATATTGGAAATAACAACCCCTACCTTGATCTGGTTAAAGAATGATATCCATGTCGCATTCTTTGGAGAGGTTCATTGGATCTGAGATGCATTATCGTTGTCTGCCAACAGGTTCTCCTCCAAAGCACCATGAGCCTCACTCTCAATTCACAAGGTTCTGAGGCTAACCCTACGAACTATGCATAGGAATGTATTTAGAAAAGGATGAACTAAGGTGCTATGAAAAAAAAGAAAACTTTTAAATAAAATAAATTTTTATTTTATTTTATTTTCATTAATCATCCAAAAACTAACTCTCAAAGATAACCCGCACCGATCGATGTTAGGCCTCGCCTAAGGTAAATTCGCTGTAGTAAATGCAAAAATGTCTCCATATTTCTATTTCGACACCCGTTTAAAAGATATTACACTTTTATAGGAAAACTGCTCACCTGCGATATTTATAATTTTAATTTGTTTCAAACTTTTATTCCAGACACTACGGGCTACATAATTGCACACCGTCGAAATTTATGGTCTCAAACTAATTTCATATAATATTTTAAAAAATAATAACCAAAAAGTCTGAGACATTACAAAGGATATCAATGCGGGGAGCATGTTTTCTTCCAGCCTCATAAGAAACGCCAATTTTATGGCTGTATATAGAAGAATAACCACTCCTATGGTTAGGTGTTGAGCCACCCTGAATCACCCCATCAAATTCCTACAAATTCATATTTGTAATAATGGTATGTTTCAATATTTCATAAATAACCAACAACCTAAACACATTTACCTATTACCAGATGGTGTAAACAATGTATCCTAAAATTTATGTGTGGTCCTAAGTTCATAACCTACCAAAGTAGGAGCAAACCACAGAAACATAGTGAAAGGAGCAGAGTATTCCTTAACTAACATGATCCCCTTATATAGTTTCATAAAATCACTTTCTATATTATAAAATAGAGTCTGAAAAAATTACTCATAGAGGATTATATGGAAATCATCCCTCAACATGCCTCAATTCCTCTCTTAATGGTTGATAACAACCCACCCCCACCAGGATGAATTATGAAGCATTTACATAGCTGGATTAACACTCTTCTCTAAAGTCATCCAAAGATGCTAAAATATTGAAAGGATTGATCTAAACCAATACTCTATCGAATGAGATCCTCTGTCGCCTAAAAATGTGAGATGATGTTATTACTAAAAATCATAAGTCTACATTACCATAATTATTGCAGATCAAACAACACCATTCTCAAACTGGAAAATATAGAGAAATGTCCCTCTGAATAGGGTCCCAATTCCAATATCAATATTCGGAGGAGGATCCATAGGCAGAACTGCAGCACGAATCATAGGCAACATAGGGCCTGCAACCATAGTAGAATGGTCACCACTGCCTCTAGAATGAACGACATGAGAACATCATAGTGGTAAGATACTACAATTCTAGATACACACCACATAATATATTTATCAAATTCAGTATATTCCATTTATGAATAATGTAGTGGATTAAATTCCTCATATATGATTGATCATTACCCTCTTCCGGATTCAAATTCCATGTCTAAATGGTATAGGAGACCATAACATGCCATAAGAACATGAAAGACACCCCACTACCCACTATTAAGGTCAGGTTTGGGTCTATGTATTTGTTTCAAATGTACAGGATAACCAATTCACTTTATATTTCATATTCATTTTTAATTTGTGCTAGATCAATTGTATAAATTAAACAAAATGGTTGAATTTGATGTTTAACCACATTTGATCAATATGGGACCACACTCATTGTGAACCAAAATATTAAATCTATTCAACTCACACCACAACACATTCCACTCTTTGAAACAAATGTTCCATGGATCAACGTTCCATAATTGAATGCTATTGATGTCTGATTTAACCTATTTAAGAAAACAGAGTTAGGATAACACATTAAAATTATATATCAATTAAATTTTACAATCCCTATAGAATGTGTCAACAAAATTCGATATATATGAACTATTAATGTAAAACATGAAAATTCACATAGAAAATAAACATGAAATGCGAAATTTAAATGAATATTAGTCCACGGGTGCCTAAAAATTATGATTCTAATAACTATACTTTCCCACGTGGCATCGGGCCATGTATGAAATAGATCCTCAATTAGAAAAATATTAATTTCCCCAAATAGCATGTGAATCATACAACAGTTAAATGATATCAATAATATTAGTAAAAAGAAGAATAAAAAATATAATTTATGAAAATTGGATGTTACACCATTCATGGGTTCATGATGTCCAATAATGGCATATGATCATGTTCTAGGCATTATACAATATCCAATCTATTTATTTAAAATAAAACAGAAAGAAGAGAACCCCTACGAAACACTTTGAAACATCCCATCCCGGGATCCACTGAACTGGTGCCCCAGGCTGGTGGGTCACATGGCATCATGTGAACCTCCATATATACTAGAGTCTTCTGACTAATAGTAAGGATGTGAATTTTTCATTGTTGGGAGACTATAAACTCATATCAGAGTGTCATAACGAATATATCGTTAACATAAAACATTAGCATTAGAATATAAATGATCATATTAAATGAATGAGAAAGGAAATAAGATAAGAGTTAATATAACTATTATAATAAAAAGGTAAAAAGGAATAAAAAAATTGAATTACTTATAAATATCTCAAAAGACACAATGTAGTGTCAAAATAAGTAGATTCAATGAATATTGATATACAAAAAGGAGAACAGGTGAAGAAGATACAACAAGATCTAAAAACTATAAAAGAAAAAAATGATCCATTAGCATCTCAAGATAAGGACAAGTCCTCTGATCCTAATATCCATCTATAATCAAATTAATATCAACAAGATATATATGGGATCATTCCAAATCCATACCTACAATAAGATAATAATCTCCACTACCAAAGGTAGCCCAGGTGGAGTGTCAAATAAAAATACCAATAGGGACCCACCAATGGTTTCTATGTGTAATCTCAGTTGTTCTCATAACTAAATATTATAATGGTATAAAATAATGAGAAAAACAATTCTAAATTAAGTAACTATCCCACTAATGTTCATATAGGACACCTAGTGTGTCTAACTACACATACTCATGGCTAGAAGAAATGTATCATAAATTATTATATATATATATATTAATAACATATATATATTTTACTTATATATCGTATACACCTATATGAGCCAAGTATGTGAAGACATAAGTGGCCTTATACCTAATATACTATTGGTGTCTAGAAAAGGGAATACCTTAGACATCTATGGCATGTCAAATGATCCTATAATCCCAAACAATAAGGAACATTCCCTACATCACAAGAATGGTGTGAGATGTCATGAATCAACACTCAGGATAGTGAGTGATTCATCATGTTTTCATTATAATCACGGAATGTGGGGTGTAAATCCCAACACACATATAGTATCACTGGTGTGAAAAAAATAACATCCACTGTTAGGGAGCGTGATTATCAATCAGGCACAACACCACTTACCATTGAATCACATCCTCTAGAAATAAGTATTCCTAACCATATTGTTAAACATTTGGTAAATACCTATCATGTAACATTCATACAATGAATTTATATATATATCTGGAATATTAAATTTCACAACATCACATATTTGTAAAGACCTCCCATGTGTCCTTTTAGTCATGTTCAATTCCATTTAAAACATTAAAATTCATAATAAGAATTTCATATAGAATTAGAAATGGGATGAACATACCATCTTTAGAAATTATTAATTTAATAAATTTTGAGAGGGAAATACACCAAGAATATTCCCTTTAATTTGGTTTAATCCATCAGACTCACTAAAGATTGTATATTTATCTCATTAGGATTATGGAGTCTATTTGAAAGGACACATGGTCGAAGATGGTAATTTCCTACATTGTAAATTTCAACAATTTGTGGGCCTATATCTTAAGGGGTTCTGTGGGTCCCATTTAATAGTCATTTCTTAAGGGAAATATCATTTAAAGGTGATTCTGAAAGATAATTTTGATTTCTGAGCAATTAAGAAATGAACCATTAAGGGAAATCTCAACATCACAAACAAAATGGGTGTCCATAAACATGGTAGGAATAATCCAATGAACAAAACAATGATCATTATACATGTATTAATGGGAAATAATCAATTACTCATTAAGAACTAAATATAAATGTGGTTTTCGAAAAAGGCTATTGTACTACACAATAACGTATCTTGGAGACAAAAAATATCCAATGGAAAAGTATGTAAACACATAACTATTGGTCGTAGATGATTACTCACACGATAAGGAACTCATATTTAAACCTTCAAAGAAGATAACTACGAACAGGTCCAATTCCCGGAAAATATCGCAAATGAGATTCCACATTAATAGAATGATTGATTCAATGAAAACCAAATACATGAAGGGATAGATTATAGGAGCTTACCAAGATAGATCCAATGATTCATAAGGATTAAAAATTAGACATAAAATGTGAGAGTAAAATGGGTGTATAGATTTTTTGATTTGGGATCTCACATGTGAAGAAAAAAAATAATATTGAAGAAATAAGGAGAGAATAGAATATGAATAAAAGATTTAAATATGGGAATTTTTCCCATTTCACCCCAGAATACATAGGATTATGGTTTGGACAAACATTTTGTCTAAACCAGTCATAGTTATTTGCTATTAAGGGGTAACTCACATGGTTATATGCATATTTTGACTAAAATTTCTCAAACTATTCAAAATGGCTATGTCCCAAATGTGCTATAGACTACATGGTTGTGTACCTGGGGTCCCATGGTTACAGAGAAATCGTGTGTCCTTGTTCTTTCTTCCCAATTTGGGGCTTCGGGGTGCAAAAGAACATTGAAAACACACATGAACTCCTTGGATTGAATATGATTAAATATTAGTGATGTTTAAAGAATTAAAATTTACAACTATTGATATGTGACTTCATTAAAAAGGAAGGACCTTATAATGTAACTAATTTTAAATAAAGAAATTGAAAATCATTTATTTTATTGAGTTGATGAACATGAACCTATGAAAAACATATAATATCATGGGGATTATATTTCAAATACATATATCAAACAACCCATATTATTATCATAATCATTATATTTATTTTCATATAACATCACAATGTAGTGATAAATTAATCCTTTAAAATCATCAGTGAATCTTCAAAGAACCAATTACTTATACTACAAAAAACATTCTGACCTATAAAAAAACATATTAGATGATGATAAAGTTGATCTAATTAAAGAAAATAAAACCACATCACAGTTTAGAATCAATATAATAAATTATGATTTATTATAATATCTCCATACAATGAAGATAAGTAAAGAATTGAAATATTAATTTTTTTAGTGGGTAAATAATATGAATTATATATTTTTTAAGGAAATATGTTTTGAAATAATTTAACATATTTAAAAAAAATATATTTTAACTAAATGGTTATATAGAAATATGTTTGATGAATATTTCACTCTAGTTAGAAAAAATGCTAGGTTTGTTACATAGGGTTATAGATGGAATTGATTATTTGGAAACCTTTACAAAATTATTAAAACATGAATAACTTAAAATACCGCATGATTATGTGAATCGTGTTTTTCTAAACTATATAAAATGGATTATAATATCTTATTCCTTTAGAGTTATAATTATGGGGATTAATTTTATAAAAAAAATTTAAAAATGAAAAATTTTAAAAAAATTATTTTTAATCATTGAAAACATTTATTGGGTTAACAGGGGTCTAATATTTTTATGATAGGTTATTTTCATTCTTTTTTTTCAAAAGTTTTATATAAATTCTTATCTAATCCTAAAATATATATAAAAATATATCCAAAATTTTTTTTATAAATTAAAATCTAATTTTAGGGTATTAGAATCGGTACCTCAAAAATATCTATGAGTATTGAGTTGTTTAAAATAATTATTTTATTTAAATGTGAATGATGGGTGAGTTAAAATTCATTCTTTTTTTTAATGTTTTAAAAAAATATGGGATTAAATTAATTCAAAATAAATATATAAGATATAATTAAAAAAATTATAGTCAGAATAGTAAATATGGTATTGATATATCTATCATTACAAACAATAAGTATGATTTTTTATGAAATAGATAAGCTAATTGTTTAATATACATATATAGTTTTAACATAGAATTTATTTTTTCAAACTAGAAACTGTAAAAATATATTGTTTAATGAGTTTATGTCCCCCTTAATTTAACAAAATATAAAATAATACCATTTAAATAGAGGTAAAAGATTTCAAATAAAACTAGAATAAAATTAATTTTCACCATTTATGTTCAAATGACATTATTTTGATTTTTTTGTTATTTAGATTTTCATTTTGATGGATATAAGTTAGATATAAAGATAACATATGCTATTTGTATCATTTTATATTTTTTTATCATAATTTTTTATTAAAATGTAAAATATTTGAATATTAAACACAATTAAAGATTAGTAAAAATCCATAAGAAGTTTATATATGTATATTTTGGGGCTAAGACGCACATTACGAGATAATGTATTTCAATTTATAAATTTATATATAAACTATGACAATTAAATTTGAATAATAATTTCTTATATTCTTTTATCATACTCAATGACTAAGAATTTTGATATTACACATTAATTTTTAAGAGTTAAATTACAAAATGTAGATACCACTCTTGAGTAAATTATCAATAAACATAATCTTGTTAATTTTCTTATGAATCCTTCAAATATAGAGAGTTTGATCTAGGTTATAGATTATATTATAATGATTAATTTTTCTTAAATTTTTTATGTGTAGGTTTTATTTTTATAATATAATGATTATTTATATTTTTTATTTTATAGTGATTTCCACTTTTGACACCCTGATATTTTTCTATACTGTTTCTCTTTAGATAATTTGATTAGATTGATATCTTGATCTACACATAATTAAATTATTATAAGAACAACATAAAATTATTAAAAATAATTGTGTTTCTAGTGTAACCTATATGTTTGAATGATGGGTATGAATCGTAATAACAAAATTTTGAAAAATATATGGTCTACACATTTATAAAATTGATTTCAATAGTCACAAAATGATTATTATTTAAAACCTAAATTATTCAAAAATATAAGTTTTTTTTCTTCACAAAATATGTATTTAATCGTGGAATTTATTTTTTTATTAATAAATTATATTTTATAATATTGGAAAATTATTTAAATAAAATTTATATACTATTTAATTGATCAAATATTATAAATATTTAAAAAAATTATGGTATAGTATTATAATAAGTCCATATTTATTCTTAGAAATTTTATTTTTATAAAATGTTGTTTTTTTAACATTTTGTGTTATTAATTTATAATTAATTTAATCCATTTAGATATACTGAATTAAAAAAATTAATCAAATATTTTTAACTAGTTGGTTTATATTTATTAAATAGACCTCTTTTAATTTTTTTCAAATTAAATATTAACCATGGTAAAATTTATCTCTTCAGTTATAGGTAAATCAGATTAATCTAAATCTAAAATAAGTGGTATGGCCATAATTGTTCATCCTAATTCTCATTTTATGCATGTTATTTGTACCACAATACCATTGGATTTAAAATTTGTGGTTTAATGGATACATATCCCTAAAAATGATATATGTTCTATTTAAATCAAATAATGTTACAATATGTGAATCTCTTATTAGATCTTGGGTTTTCACATAATTGAAAAAAGTTGTTAACAAATAATATTAACTTTATGTTTATGAATAAAAAAAATTATATCCATTATGGTAGTTTATTTCTTATTTTTGGGTATTACATTGTTACCATCAAATTATACATAATGCCAAAGGATTTTTTTTAAATTAATAGAAAAATAAATACTAAATATTGAAAAAAATTTAAATGGATAGACATTGAGAAATTTATAGCATTCCAAAATAATATAGGTTAATAGGGTATATTTTTTCTTTCTGAGATTTATATATTCTAATTAAAAAAATTTATTTCTGTGATTTTATTGAAAATTAAATGAATAGTACAAAAATGAAAAATTAATGTATTTTATATTTATAATGTATTATTAAATTATTTTAAAATAATAGAAAACAGGAAATAAAAGTTCTTATATATTATATTGTCTAATTTTTTTTTAAAATGGATATTTATGGTCCAATATTCAACATAAACATAAAAAATAAAAAACACTTATAATTAATAAATTTTAAAAATAGATAAAATTAAAATCGGTTAACTGAGGGTTACTGTTATCCTAGGTATGGAATTTATGCATGAATGCCATTCATTTAACATTCCTCTAAACATATTTGATGTTGAATGTTTATCCAGAAATGGGTAATACATCCTTTAAAATATAGTATTTTTACTTCATTTTGTTATTGATTTATTTCATTTCATTGCAGATTTAATTTTTTAAAGTAAAGACAAAAAATATCATTATTTAGATGATTATATTCTCTTTTTTATTTTTATTTATTATTAATGAACTTGGTTAGATTTAACACAATAGAAATTTCCTAGGGTTCCATAATCATGGAGCCCATAATAATTATTCCATGAATCCACTTCTATTTTTTGTAGTGGGTTGATGACTGTGAGGAAACATATGAATGAAAAGGAAAATATTATAATTTAGTTTTTTCTAATATTCATTCCAGAAAGACTAGATGAATAATTATTTGTGGTGCGAAACAAAAATATTCTTTTATTTGGACCTTTTTTACACACAATAAAATAAATGGGGATCTACATTATTATATCTCAACTGTATTGAACCACCTATACTCATGGGGAAATATATAATTTTAAACATAAAAAGTAGTGTTGAATAATAATTTTCCATAGAAAATCCATATATCAAGGTTATACATCAATGATAAAATGGAATTATCGTGGCTAAGATCCCTTACAGCCTCAAAACAACGACACCGTTATTTAGGGAACACTCTTCAAATTAACTAATCACCCTTCTGAAAGTGGTAAGCATTACAATTACATAGAAAACATATTAAAATTATGTTGTTTTATGGGATTAAGAAACATATCCTCAATTTTCATAAAATAACATGATATTATTTGGAATTTGGACTGATAATGAAATTATTTTCAATTTAATCTTTTCATAAAATTACAAAAGTAAAATTCCCCTCTATAATAAATGGGAACATAATCCTTCATATCTATATGAATTTTTTTTCATTATATATCATCTAAAATATGAAAATTTATCTAATAAAAATCCATACCCACATTATACAGGTTTTAGTCTTCCCAAAGTCTAACCCTCGATCCATTAATCTGAGTTCAAAATGAGTCATTTCAAAGAAGTGGAAATTATCTTTCCATATAAATATCATTTCCATTCAAATTTACATCCTCTAAAGATATGGTATTTATTATAAATTAATATATTTAGAATATATAAGAATATAAAATTTTATTATGACTATGAAATAACCATTGTGAACCCTAAATTCCCTCAAATGAGAAGTGAAAGTATCACTTGTGCGTACGTACCGCTTACCATCTCCCCAAAATGATACAAATAATTTCTCATATGTATGTTTTATGTTTTTTTTTATGATAAATTTAATTTTTATATAGGATATATATGAAATAATTATAATTATGGATTTTTATATCATATTTACCTTTTTCCTTGCAATTTTTTTGGAAATTCAAAACGTTTCTCTTGTGTACGTGTCAACTACCATCTCCAAAAAGTGATGTCATTTTTTCATTTCTATATTAATAGATGGTGATGAGGATATATTAAATCAATATATATCATATATATATATATAACAATATAATCATTATTTAATGGTGAGTTATGATTATTTTTTAATTTGATCTATATAAAAGTAAAAACAACGTGCATTCTTATGTATGACATATTCTCTCAATGAATTTTGTATTTGATTTTTCTATCTATATATTTAATGGATGAATATATATATATTTATAATTAATATATAGGGTATTTATATCATTATTATTTTTTATAATGGATCCAAACGTAATGTAAACTGGATGGAACTACTTATCTAAAATTCACATGATAAACAAAATATTTAACACATCCAAATGACCATTTTAAAAAAAATTGTTGATAAAAGTATTCAAATTTTATAAAAGCCTAATATCTGATATAATAATTATATAAATTTATTTGATATTTATTTTAAAAATTCTAAATCTATCATTTAAGATGATATAGTGGTTTCAATGTAAGGAGAGTTTTATGTAAGATATTTTCATCTCACATTGATTTCAGTGGGGGAACATTCCATATCAAACACATTTTTAATATGGTTTATATATTAACCATGAATGTATTTTATGATTATCATATAAATTTTATTGGTATTTTAATATATATTGAATTTTACTTACTTCATTGGACTTACAATTAAAATGACACCAAATTAACCCACTTTGATGAGTGTATCTCCCATTTGAGAGAGTTTTCCCCTAGGGTTTCCTAGAGATTGAGTTACCCAGTCTGATCGGCTTAAAGGGGCTCCGTCTTCTTTTGAGAATCCTGCTTCAGTTTTTCGTTTGTCTCATTTTCTTCGAACCTGGTGATAGGGGATTGGTTTCCCCCATTCTTTATTGTACCCCGACTGTACATGGTCATGAAAAATTGTTCCTTTGTCCTCTGATCTTCCTCTTCAGTTACCCGACCCCAATACCTGTGATTCGGAGGGTTTCTGGCTTCATCTTCTCGAAATCGTCTTCAGACGCAGACCCAAGTCTTCAACATTGTGCAGAGTTTTTATTATTGGTGTCTCCTTACGGCTATGCCAGATCTGGTATAGGGAGGGAAATTCCAGATCCCAATTCTCAATCCCCTAAGCAGTGAACAGATTCAAGCATTAGTTATCTCTAAATAGCTACCATAGTTCAAGGAAACATATAACATGTATCGCATCATCTTACATGTTATGTGATGATCAGTGGAGACATGTGGGTGGTAAGTCGAAACCACATCTTGCGATGTTTCACTGCGAAGTGGTTGATTCGCGAAGCTCCAGGTGTGAAATTCTCGTAGCGATAAGAGGTCGTGAAGTGTTCATCACGAAGTGACTGATTCGCGCAGTGTCGTCATGAAGCCTCAGTCGCATAGTGTTTTCTCGAAGTTTCTACCATGTTGTTTTTTTGATTACCTGAAGGGCATTCGCAAAGTGACCTGAGAGGGATGGTGTGTGTCTCGATGTTTTAATTTTGGTGTGACCATCCCAGGGGTAGTTTTGATTGCAAAGACACCTCATGGTGTCTGTTTGAGCAAAAGGATAGCGGAGGAGGCCGCGAAAGGGGTATCAAGTCTAGGGACATCCCTTTGAGACCAGGACTTGTCTAAAGTGCGGTTGGACTGACACTTGGTGCTCCAGGGCCTGTGGGGTTTGAAGAGGCCCTGGGTTCTAAGGAGGAGTGCGAATTCATCTGTTTAGTCTTTGCCCTATGGATGCAGAATTAGTTAATCAAGGTAAGAGGATGTCCCTGACAGACAAAGAGAATGTAGTGATTGAGGTTCGGAGACACAAAGATACACTTTTGGAAAAACTCATTCCTTGGCTGGTTGTGGGAATGTTCGTGGGAAATATATCAATAAATAAGGGGTCTCTCAAAAACACTCTACAGAACATTAGGAAACATGAAGCAGGAGTTGCTATTCAGGAAGCGGGGATCAATCGCTTCATTTCTGAGTTAGTCAATGAGAGAGATAAAGATAAAATCTTACGAGGTAGACTGTGGTCCTTTGATAATCAACTCCTCAATATGGAAGAATACAAAGGGGGCAGGGGCGATATCTAGCGAGTTAATTTAACCCACTCCCCCTTATGGATATGAATTAAAGAAATCCCTTTCCAAGTAAGAACAAAACGAGTCATTAGAGAAATTTGGGATATTTTAGGCCACTTTAGAGACTGGGATTGCTTGGACCCAATACAATGGGGACAGAGGTTTTAATTAAGGAGAAAATTAAAGTGTTAGAGCCCCTGATGAGGGGAATGTTCCTGAAAATTGAAGAAGGAAACTCCTGGATAACGTTCGAGTACGGGAAACACCCAATCTTATAATTATCTTGTGGTTTTATTGGCCATATAGAAAGAACATGCACCAAAAAACATAATAGTGAATCAGGTACATCATCCTTCAGTATGGATCATAGCTCCGTGCCAAGACGAATAAATATTCTTACATCCCCAAGACGAAAAAACCAAAAGATCGTGACCATCTCACGTAGGCACACACCAACCAGGTGGAACCCATACCTGAAAAAGGTCTAATGCATGGACCATCGGATCTCCCTAATGTTGGAACTCCCACTCAGAGAGAAGATGGAGGTCATACTTACCCCCTGCAGGATAATGCTCAAACACCTATTAAGTTGGTGACGAAGCAAAAAGAACCATCATAACATTTCTAAAAATCATTACTGATGCACATCGAACCACCAGACCCGGACCCTAACCCACATTTGACCGCATCAGGAATTCCAACAATGGGGTCCCATGGACTGACCAGAAATCCATTACCGGGACCAATTACCCATCAAACCTGGAAAAGGGTGTAACGAGGAGAAAGTGATGGTCACCGGAAAGACCTGAAACCCAGGGATAGAAAATGAAAAAATGAAATTTTCTAGTCAGGGAGAAATCCCACCAAAAGATGGAAAACAAAAATTGGAGAAACAAGTCCGGAGAAATAAATGGCAGTGGCGGGCGATACCCAGCCCTGGCTACACCAATGATTGTTTTATTCTGGAACTGTCGTTGGCTTGGCAACCCATGAACTGTTTGTATGTTACAGCGCAATTGTGCTCAAAGTCACCCTGATATGGATTTCCTATCTGAAACCATACTGGAAAACAATGACACCATTGGAATTTTTCTGAAATGCAGCTTCCAATGGTGCCTCCCAGTCCCCAGACAAGGCCACTCTGGGGCCTCTGTCTCCTTTGGAAGGAAAATATCGATGTCAATATTCTGTCCTTCTCCCCGCACCACATGGCAGAAACTCTTCAGGCGAACAATCACCCACCCTAGACCATTGTGGGATTCTATAGTTGGCCATCACATAATGATAAAGTGAAGTCATGGGATCTTCTATGAAAGTTGCGACATGTCCTACCAAGCCCTATTTTTTGGAGGAGACTTCAATGAGATTATTTTCTATAAGGAAAAGTGGGGCAGAGAAATCCGACCCTCAGCTTCGATGTCATACATCAAGGATAGAGTCTCTAGGGCGGACCTTGTCAATTTGGGGTACATAGGTAATCCTTTTACATGGTTCTGCGGTAATACAGAAGGCACCCACATCACTGAGCATCTTCAAAGATTTCTGGGATCTACTGACTGGATAAATCTGTTCAACATGTTTCATTTTGACCACATGGCCCTCAACTGCACGGACCACTGTCCAATTCTAATTGACTATACACATGGAGAACGAAATAGACAATTCACCAGACCCTTCAGATTTGAGTGATTCTGGTAAATAGATCAGTAATGCGAAGAGGTGATCCGATCAAGCTGGAATTGTACTCACAAGAATGTTTTCCTCAACCTCCAATAGGTCGCATCCGATATGAGTTCTTGGAGCAATAAAAAATTACTCCACCCCGACTGGCCCTGTGGAATCCTTTAAAAGGGATTGAATAATCTCCTCAAACAACCCACATCAAATTGCAATCTATCTATGATTGCAGCGACTCAAAGAGTTATGGACACAACCTTGCATATCAAGGAAATATTTAGGGATATGCGTGCACGGGACAACCATATTAAAGATGGGGATGATAAGACCCGATATTTTCACCAGAAATCATCAGCCATGCATCAGAAAAACTATATTACATTAATCTCACAACCCAATAGAAACAATGTTTCAAACACCAATGGTATCCACGAGGCCTTAACATACTTTTTCTAGAAAATCTTCTCTGTAAGAACCCCTTTCATGTCTATTGAGGTGGAATAATGTATCAGACATGTGATCATAGAAGAGATCAATAGGAAGCTCACCAAAGATGTGATAGAGGACAAGATATGCCTGGATCTGAAACATATTCATCCCACTAAGGCCTGGGGACTGGATGGGTTCCACGCACTATTTTTTAAGCAATAATGGCACATAATCGGTCTTGACATCTGCACTATGATTAAAAATATCTGGGCTGGTTTTTCCAGCATTGCGGCCATCAATGAAATTGTCCATATCCTCATCCCCAAAATCAAAAAACCTCTAGAGATCCCTGACTTTCAACCTATCATCCTATGTAATGTCTCTTACAAGATCTTCTCAAAGATACTTGTCAATCGGCTACAACCTTGGATACTAGATATTTTCTCTAAAAATTAGAGTGCCTTCATAGCCAAGAGACTAATCACTAATAATGCCATTATGGTACATTAAGTGTTCCATTATATAAAATCACGCTCCACTTTGAAAAGTGGAACCATGGCATGGAAATTGGATATGACCAAGGTCTATGATAGAGTTTAATGGCACTTCTTAAGAGTCGTTTTGCATAAAATGGGTTTTTGTGCTAAATAGATAGTTATGGTCATGAATTGTGTCTCAACCGCCTCATTCAAAATCAAGGACAATAGGGTGCTTACTAGAGAATTCTCCCCATCCCGAGGCCTTCGCCAGTGAGACCCCCTCTCCCATTTTCTCTTCATACTGGTGGCTAACATTTTTTCTAATCTTATTTTCTGGTTTATCTTCTAAGTCTATTCATGTGGAAAAAGTCTGCCGAGTTAGACCTCCAGTGTCACATCTCTTCTTCGCTGACAACTGCCTCCTTTTTTCCAGAGCAACAATTAATGAATTTCGGATGATCTGTCAAGAGATCCATCAGTTTGAGAGGGAGTCTGTCCAAACAATCAATCATGGAAAATCTAAAATATAATTCAATGTAGGGGTGCCTCTTTCTAATAGGGATGAACTTTGCACATCAGCTGGCATCCATATGGTTGATAAACATCAGAAGTATCTCAGGCTTCCAATGGTGATTGGTCGGTCTAAAAAATAAATATTCGCATCTCTAGTGGATAGGACTGAGAAAAAAATTCCAAGATGGACCCCAAAAGTAATTTATAAAGCTGGAAAAGAGACCCTCATCAAATCTGACATCCAATATATCCCCAACTATATTATGTCCCTATTTAATCTCCTGAAGTCCATCGTCGACCAGATCCACACACGTATTGCCAATTTCTGGAGGGGGAGAATGATGGATAGAATCGACCCCACTAGATGGCTTGGGAGAAACTATGCAGACCCAAATCAGAGGGTGGGATGGGGTTCTTCAATCTTCCCATATTCAATGACGCGTTGTTGGCCAAGCAATGATGGTTCCTTATTAACCATCCATCATCTGTATATGCATGAGTTCTACAATATAAGTACTTTCCCACATGGAATTTCATGCTTCCACACTTGGTCCTCGTCCTAGCTTCCTCTGGAGAAGCATTTGGGGGGATAAAAAGCTCATGGATAATGGACATGGCTGGAGGATTGGGACTGGCTCATCTATCAAAATTTGGACTGATCCCTGGCTTACGGATAAGGAAGGTTTACGGGCTACATCCCCTGCCCAACCAGGTCTTGAGGACACCACTTTCAGCTTCCTCCTTTCCGACCAAGGACAGGGGTGGTGATTGGATAAGATCCTTGAATGGTTTAACAAAATAGATCAAAGAATTATCCATAGCATTCCATGGGTACCAGATGTTGTCCCTAGCCATCTCTTCTGAACCTATGAAATATCGGGCAACTACACAGTGAGATCTGGCAACAGACATACTCTTGGAATCCACTCAGTTGGCCGGGATGAGGAACATTGGAAATCGATTTGGACAGTCAACATTCCCCCAAAAAAATTCCATTTTGGTGGAAGGTTTGCACGGGCACTCTTCAAACAATGAGCCTTCTCATTTACTAACATATGGCTAATACCGTTTTTCCCTTTATACCCGAACATTCCAGAAACTCCTTTGCATGTTATCATTGACTACCCAGGAGCTATGGAAATTTGGAATAAATGGGGCCCGACTTCAGTCGCTTCACAGGAATTGGCCTCTGATCTTCCCGATCTGCTAACACATTGGTGATCCCCTCTCTCTTCAGCAAATGTAGTTTCACTTTGCACTTTGTCTTGGATTATCTGGTTCCGTCCTAATGATGTTGTTTTTCATCAAGCTCACAGACCCCCCAAATTCTAGATTAATCAACCCATTTCATGGATTGGGGGTTGGAAAGGCCACAATGGACATTCTATTTTGGGTGTTACCCCCTCCCATCCCACTCATTGGATTCCCCCAATAGAAGGGATTCTTAATATTAACATGGACATGTCTCCTCCAAAGGATGGACTTCTTTACCTCCACCTCCTTGCCTAAAATCATCTGGGGCAGATCCTTGCTGGTAAATATGAACCACATCAGGCATTCTGGGAACCAGCAGTTGCTGGAGCCATGGAAATCCTTGTTGGTATGATGCTCTCTATTGAATGTGGATGGGGTGATATCATCATTGAGTCTGACTTTCTTACCAAAATCGACGCTATTAATCACAACGACGGCGAACAACGGTTATTTGGAACCATCATCAATAGAATTCTCTCAATTTGCCAATAATTCTCATTATGCACCTTCTACTTCACCAAAAGGGAAGGAAACAACGCGGCCCATCAGCTAGCAGCCTCAGACCCATTCATTATAAACCAGTTTTGGGTGGACAATTTCCCTTTATGGATTTGCACATGTACTTCTGCCGATCTTCGTCATTAATGATAAATGATTTTAATCAAAAAAAGATACCAAAGTGGTATGGGGTACTAGGTTATAATCTAAATGATTATGAATATTGTTTATGGTTATATTATTTATGCTGAAATAAGATGATATCCCTCTCAAGGGACACATAAAATTTATTAATGTCTACATATTTCATGAAAATATATTTTATTTCCTCCCCTTTTGAACTCAAGAGACTGAAAATATTTTTTTAATTAAGGTCATCCTCATTTACCTCATTATATGATAATATATTTTTATTCATGACCATGTTTTATATAAATCCATAATGGTATAATGACCACATACCAAAGTGATGACATTTATTTGGTATGTGGTCATTATACCATTATGGATTTATACTCCTCAGTTAGTAGTATAAATCCATAATGGTATAATGACCACATACCAAATAAATGATTCATCTCATGTTGAGGTTTATGGAAAATTGTTTCATGAAACTTTATTCATTATTCAATTAGTTGAATTTGATATTATTTTGGGAATAAAATTAATTTGCATACCTAAAACCCACATCAATTGTCCAGGATGATATGTTATGTTTTATATTCCAAAACAAGTTATGGCCATCTATCAGTGTGATAAAAAAATAAAATTTGATGGTATTTTCATCCATCTTACGTGTTATGGAACTATTAAAAAGTAGAATTTATACAAAATGGTTTGGGTGAAACTAAATATTGAATAAATTTCTATTTCATTGGGAGTTTAATCATGTATATTTGGAATATTTTCCAACTTATACGTATAATGTTAAGGTTAATTTTTCTATAAAAATCATACATGGTGCTAAAAATATTTACATGAATCTATATAGAAGAGCATGATTGGGTTGGAACAATATAAAATGAAACTCATGCTAAATCATAAAATGCGATTCATTTGTTAAATTTTTCACCGTGTGGTGAACCAATTCAATTTGTTAAGAAGTATGAAGGATCTATGAACCTTTTTACTGATTATAAAGATCATAATTGGATCACTATCACTAAAAATATTCCTCAACCACATATTGTACATTTTTTGAGAAAATATAGAATACTAGTTAATTTTCAATTATTGATCTTCAATATAGTTATCATAATTTGAGTGTTAGTAAGGAGAAAATACAAATTTTAGCAATCCTTATAGGTTATAAAAACAATGATTGTAAAGTGATGACATTTGGTCTTTCAAATTATCATAATATATGTATTGATTCAATGCATATAGTCTGTAAATATAACCTTGATCAATATTTAATATTATTTAAAGATTATATTCTTATTTAATCAATGTTAAAGTAATATCATGTAGATAAATTCCTGATTTTGTAGATAAACCTATTGAAGTATAAGATTTATGGAAAATTTTCCAAGTGTTCCTTTTTTATTTACAATGTTTATATTGTGGGCCATAAGACTTCAAGTGTTGGTATATCATTATACCCTACAAATGATGTTGTTATTAAATATTGTCATATACTAAACATTGTTAATGATATCTATGGTTTTTATAGATTATATATATATTATTACTTACATTGGGAAAATTTATCATGACTATCGAATCTACACACAATGTTAACTCGGATGCAATGTAAGTTCTTGTAGATAGATGGTGTGGATAAAATTCATGGTAATTAAAGAGAAGACTAGTCAATGCATATTTTCTTACTATACCTTGTATTTTATAAGAGTTTGAAACATATTTTTATTAATTAATAAAGGTAATATTTTTTTTCCTCATAAAAAAATTATATAGTTATATCTTCTTCGTCACAAAAATTTGAAATTCTAGGAAAAAAATTATCCAACTCCCAATTTAAGGATAACTGCTGTAATTTTTCTATTAAATATATGGTGGTATTATTTTTATGGATTAATTTGTGGAATATATAACCATAATATAAATTTTAATGTAAATTTTCACTCAAATACGGATTAACATGTGAAAATGAAAATGGTTGGAGATGACTAAAGATTGCAACTTCTCCACAAATTTCCACCATGAAAAATAGAACATGGAGAGAGATTCTCTATGTCAAAAACGATAATAATATCTTGTACTTGATGAGGATAATAAAAGATCGGATATAACTAGTCTATTAATGTATATAACATGAATAAAATAAGTAAGGGATGAAGTCACATCTGTCTAATATTAGTGTCTAACCATCTATCAATGTAATGAATAAATAGGAATAGAAGAAAGTTGTGAAGCTATAAAAGAAGGTGAAAATTGTTCTAGAGTTAATCATTGATGGTAATGAAATATTATGTTTCCCGAAACATGAATATGTCCCATCAATACTATATTTTAATGAGTTAACGGATGAAGCTCATGGTTCATCAGTGTCTATTCATCTTTAATGTAATAATATTTAAAAATATTTTAATGATTTTTTCTTGTTGGATGGAATGAATTGAGATATTTTAGACTATGTTTCATTGATATCTCTGTGAAAATAATATAAAGTGTGAGATTTATTTATAAGGGGATGTAACACCATTACACATACCATAGTAAAAATGATAAATCGTAGTATGGATTTTACAACTGGAATGCATAAAATATCTATTGGATATTATTGTATTTGGGTAAAAACAAATGACCTTACAATGTCAAAAAAATTAATTTCCATAAGAGAAGATTTATTCATCTATCATACTACTTGATTATATATTAATTATGTGATAATATATAATGCTTTACCACAATAATTTATATGTAATTGGGATTCAAGGTTTACAATTATATTTGGGAGAAGGATTCCATTAGATCTAGATACATAGTAATTTTTTATCATTATTTATCACCCATAAATATATGGTCATTCTGAGAGGAACATTAAAACTATAAAGGATATTTTGAGATATTTTTTTATGGATTTAAATGGTGGTTGGGATCAAAACCTCTCTTTGGTGGATTCTTATTACTATAATATATTTAATGCTAACAACCATAATGCTTCTTTTAATTAACTCTATGAGAGGTAGTGCATAAAACCAAAAATATAGAATGAATTTGAAGAAACAATATATTTGGACAAAATATAGATGAATTAATAGCATTAAAACCTATATCCATAAAAAACCATATATGAAAAGTAAATATCCTACAAAAAAGATATGCTGAGAGCCATTGGAAATATCAAGAGTTATATGCTGGTGAAAAGTCATTGCAATTAATATCTATCGAGAAGAGGGTGATGATATATTTAAATAAGTGAAATATTATCCCCAGTTTTGCCAACCATTTTTTATTTTTTGATTGAATGAGGATGGTATTATTTCTATTGGAACATCTAATAAATATCTCTCTGGTTCATGATGTTTTCCATGAATCTCCTTAGACAATGTTCATAACTGATCTTTCACGTATACTAAAATATGATGTCATACCATTGGAGAATGAAATTACGGATGATGAACAAGAAATATATTTTCTATATTATGAAGATAATGTGATTGAAACTGTAAAGACCCAAATTATTCCATGTAATTTGTTTAGTATATTGAAATGTTATGTGTCTGAGAAAATTGAAGGCACGTGATTCCGAGTCCCGGTGTGCTCAGAATGAATTTGTGAATTTTTTTGGGTATGATCAGTGAATGTGTGAGCATCATTTTGTAAATTTTGATATGGTGCTTAGTTTTGAAATTAGAGGACATCGTTGAACTCGTAGTGCTAATATTCGATTAAGGAGACCTTCTCCTCGACCGTAGTAGGTCGAGGGTGGAAGATAGTTTTTCAGATTTCTGAGGGAGAATAAATATAAAATAAATAACTTCATATTTTACATTCTTGAAGACCCGATTTTTAATCTTAGTGTTGAGGACCACCTGAACTCCACTTTAATGTGCGGAAACCATTATAATTACACTAATTAAAGTTGTAACATTAATTTAATTAATAAATATAACTCAATTAAAGTTAGCTCCTCAAGACTCGTGGTGGGAGATTGATGGAAAAGTGGAGAATTGGTAGAGCCTTTGGAAGAGAATCCTCTACCGAAGAAACTACTCCGATGAAAAAGAAACCTCCATTGAGGACGATGCATGAGCTCCGATCGGAAGGATGTTGTGGGAGAGACAAATGATGGTGTATTCATCTTCTTGTTAATACCAACTCCAATGATAAAATGAGGTAGGGGTTTTTTTAGATATGATAATTATCTTCTTGTTGATTCTTCATATTATTGATTCCCAGCAATGATTGCCAAAAAACAAGGCCATCTATTCGCCAAAATACCATGAAATTTTGTATATTTTCTTCGTATGTTCATTGTACATTATTCTACACCTAATAATTAATCATTCTAAAAACATAATATTTTGTGTAGAAAGACATATGGAGTTGGAGATCTCAATTCGAGGATCAGGAATATGTGGTCATCATGTTTTTGGGGATTAGAATGAAGTTGTGGTGACCCATGGAAGAGGAGTGCGGTCGGAAACTAGCCGACCGCAGTTCCAGCAGTCAGCAGTGGAGGACGGCTGGTGGTACGACAGTCGGCTGCATGGAACCAGGGCAGCGCGTGTCCGCACCACTGGTAGTAGAGGAGGCCGCGTCCTGGAGTCCACAACGGAAAAGGGGACGATGGATGACATTTCAGTCAGCCACGTGGAAGCAGGGCAGCGCACGTGGGTGGGGCGGCTCATGTGGGCATTGCTGGTAGAGGAGTGGGGTCTCTGCTGCTTAGCTACAGTGGTGCACCTGGAGGGAAGCTGGCTGCTGGAGGACAGAAGTGACATTACGCCGCTGGGAGGAGAACTGACCAGTCTTCCGGCCAGCCGCATTACACCGAGCGGGACCCCTCTGGCGTGTCCCACAAGCTAGCAGGTGGTACCGCTTGGTGCCACCGGGTTGGTCGAAGCCAAATGGTCCAATAGACCATTCAGAATACTGGCGGCTCCTCCACTATGGTGCAGTTAGGGCGGGACCCACCATGGCGGATTCCACCATGCCGGGTAGACCGCACCCAGCTGAGAGGGCCACACAGAGCAGGATGAACTGTCAACTTTGTGGGCTAGATTAGATGGTGGCCCAATGAGTCGGGCCCATCATGGCCCAGCCCATCCTGGTCGGACACTAACCTACTCGGGTGACCCGACTCGGGTCGGGCTGAGTCGGTCCGACTCGGGTAGACCAAACCCAGGCTCATCTGGATATAGATACTCCTTTATCACCATATCATGAGAATCAGGCGTTCATTTGAAAAAATTTCAATGGAACAGGGATCCTTGGATCGAGATGGAACTTTTTTATACTCCACATGAGTTTTGGATAAAGTTGGATAATGGCCGAGTTGGATCGAACACGAATCCAACCGGCCCCTTGGAACGAAAATGCTAATAACATTCCGAACATGAATCCGATGGATGTATCTTCTGTTTTGTTAGGACCCCTATGAAGTGGTGTTCCTTTGATGAACTTATTCGTGGGAATTTGTGGCATTTTACGTATTACCCAATGGCTTGAGGAGTAGAACCTGCCGGAATCGGGCATGCTTAGTGCAGGAACCTTGTGGATGGCTGTTGTCGAAGAATATTAAAATATTGTCTGGGTCATCTTAGGATCTTATGTGGGTCATTGCTCAGTTATCATGTATGGGTCAGTGCATACCAATCCTGTGGGGGACATCTCTGCATCTTCTGTGGGTCATTTTCAGATCTTCTGTGGGTCATATTTGATCTGGTGTGGGTCAACAACAGAGATTCTCGACAAAGTAAGATGATCTAGAAATTGTGCGAATCATATATACTTTCTTACTTAAGTCATACCTGGTGTGAGATGAGTCTTTACATTTTTGGTACAGATCTGTGTGGTGATACCTTCATGGTATTATTGTATGTGGTGTTACCTTTGTGGTACATACCTTCGCGTTGTTACCTATGTGGTACTTCTATATTCGTGGTGTTTCCTAGGTTGTACTTTTACCGTCAGGGTGTTACCTTTGTGGTATTCATACCTCATGTGTGAGATGAGTATATATTGATAACATAGGTATATGTATGGGAACATAATTTGGTAGTGCTGATGACTATTGATTCATTATAAGATATTGAGTTCCTACATTGTGGTGTAAACTTTGTGCATCTAGGAGACCTTCGGGGGTCATGGGGTCCCTACTGAGTATTTTTATACTCACCCCTGCACTGGATACACCCGCACATTTCCTTGTCTTGTGTAGATGACATACATCATTGATCGAGGATGAGGGTGCCAGTATTAGAGGCTGTTCAGAGGTGGACTATTAGATGAGACGTACCGCATAGACAAACAAACGAGAGCTATACCCACCCTTCAGGTTTGATTCTTGGTGGGTGTTCATAGGATGTGTTTCCAATTTTACTTTTATATTCATGTTGGGATAGTATTTTTAACCATTTACTCACTATACACACCCTATTTACTATATAGATTACATTGTTCTTGTGTCTTGTTGTGTGCTTGGTTTGTGTGAGTTTACTAGTTTAAAGGCAACGCCTTCCCAATTTTAGGGATATGCCTTTCTGATGCTAGTCGCGGGCCCCTGGCATATAGAAGGTGGGCTTGGGGTAGTCACAATACGATCCCTGGGGGATAGGACATGACAAATTGTTATTAGAGTAGTCGGTTCTACTGAAGAACATAAAATCTAATCTTTTAATCAGCAATAGTGTTAAGTGTTATGAGTGTGTCTTTTCATTATGGGGAATCCAGTGTGGGTGCGGCAATCGACGTATCCATACAACATGACTCTGACTTCTAATTTCTGACTCACTACACGAAAACTCTGATTGCGTGTGTGTTTTTGAAATGTTTTTTTTGTCATCACTTTGAGTCAGCTCCCCAGGTATAACATAATGTGTGTGGCTCACCTGTTTCTTTTTAGGATGCCTCCACGCAGACAGCCAGCCAGGGTTTCAGGTAGAGTACTTTAGGACAGCCCACCGAGCGATGAGGCTTCAGTGTAGGGTCGGGCCCCCTTTCGGTTTCTGTATGATCAATTTGTTTACCAGCAGCACCACTACCCTTTGGGCAGCCAATTCGCCCAACCCCAGCTACAGACAGTGCATGCCTCTTGGGCACATTGAACAAGTTTCAACACCCATGGACACCAATTTTCCTAGGAGAGACGGATCCACAGGCAGCTGGGGACTGGTTGGAGGTTGTGGTAAGAGTATTTCGACTAATATGGACACCAGCTGATCTAATGTTGATCCTTGACACTGGTCTTCTTTAAGAAGAAACTGGAATATGGTGGATCTTGATTCTCTAAATTTATGAAGAGTTCACTCTCATCTGGGCAGACTTCGAGTGCGTTTTCAGGGCAGTGTTCATCCCTGTGACCTTACACTCTGTGCATATACAGAAGCTTCTCCACTTGCAGTAGGATCGCATGTTTGTGGCTCAATATTCTACAAGGTTCACTGACCATTCATGATACTCTACTGGAATGGTGTGTGAATCTTTCTTTTGGAATCTGACCTTCGAGTAGGGGATCATATGAGAGATTAGAGCTTCAATGATTTGTCTCGGCATCCCAACGATGGTGGGGGTGTTAGAGACAGAACTATTAGAGGAGAGTTTTCTTTCTGAGAAGTCACAGGCAATGAGACCCACCACCAACATCATGTAGCAGATTCATGGGTAGCTGGTAGTAGAATGATGACACATAGGACCAAATAGGATTAGTCCTATAGGTGGATGACCGCTGGAGACATGGTTAGTTGTGCAAGGCTCTTTAGAGAGAGCAGGAGAGGTGGGGAGTAGGCAGTGTTACTCATATAGTTGGTGGGGTCCCATGGCTCACAAATTCCTGACCCGTTGTACGGACAACCAGCAGACATTCTAAAGGACTCTTGGGTAGAGGTTTATATTTGATCGAGGAGGTCCACAGGAAGGAGGCAAACGTGGTAGAGGAGTTGTCCATGTTGTAGGCAGTGGGTGAGGATACGAGGTACTACCGCCACAACCACAAGGTTTTCCACCCCAACCACAGGGAGTGGGTGGAATGGGACAATCTCATCAGTAGGAAGCCGAGGCCTACGACCATGGTGCTCTGGATATGATTTGAGGTACATTCCGTGTTTACTCAAACGTAGCTACAGTACTTATTGAAACAGGTTTCAATCACTGTTTTATTACCATAACCCTTGTTTGGAGCTCAGAGATTCTGGTGGAGCAGTTGGCTCAATCCTTACGGCTATAGACTCCTACAGGAGAGGATTTGATGATTACACATAGGTTCTGATAGTGTGAGCATACTCTTGTAGGCGAGAGATTTAGGTAGGATCTTCTAGTAGTGGTGTCGAGGCCTTACAACATCGTCTTGGGTATGGATTGGTTATCTAGAATCCATGATCAGATCGACTATATTAGGAGCAATGTGCGGTGTTTCCCTGAAGATTGGACTTGGATTTCTTTCATCGGTGATAAGGGAACCTTTACAGCACAAGATGGACTTACATGGAGGTGGTTGCAACCAATCACACGTCAATTAGATATCCTAACACTCAAGGAGGTTGATGGTGAGGGTCCGAGCTGTCCTATATTGGTAGGCCAGTATGCTGATTTTTCCCAGATGATGTTCCAGGTCTACCTCATTGAAGATAGGTGGAATTATAAATCAACTATTACCCTAAGATGACATTGTTCTCTATATCAGCATATCAGATGGTTCCCAGGTAGATTCAAGAGCTGCGAGTACAGCTCGAGGACATGTAGTGAAAGTGGTTCATTAGGCTCAGTGGTTCACCTAGGGAATCCTCGATTGTGTTCACCAAAATGGTGGATGTGTAAGAACCAGGAACATCGTTTCAGGTATGTTTTTTCTTTTCTAGTCCTTTTTTATAAAAATAGGAAAATCTGTAAATTTCCAAAGTAAACATCGTGTACTTTATAAGTACACACCGTGTACCTTGTTTCCACACGAGGTCGTGTGCTGGTCATGTCTGGGCCACACACATGGTGTGTAGGTTAAATTTGGAGGCCTCTTAAAGCAGATTACATAAAGGCCATGTACATGTCGTGTACCCAAGAAGTACACATCTTGTAATTTCTTTTTTTCATTAAACAGACCGGGGTCATGCCTAATCGACAAGAAACACCTTCTTCTTTTGTTCCTTCGATAGGAAGCGTCTGTACGGCCTAGAATATCCTCCGAGCCCCCGAGCCACTGTTTTATTTTTGAATCGACCATCGTCGATTGCGTTGGAACCACAACAATGATCTCTTTCTTCTTCTTTAGTTTCATTGCATGATTTTTTCTCTTTCTCGAGATATCATGGGTTGAAATTTTTGTTTGTTTTCATAGATCTACGTTGTTCTAAGGAGAATCAAGCCTCGTGGATCAAGTACATTGATCTTCTAGCACCAAGGTAGGTGGTTTGTGCCTTACCATTCGATGTATTTGAGTTTTGTTCAAATTTCCACCAGTACCTGTGAACGGGGTATTGCATGTTTACCGTTTTTCCCCTGTTATTTTTCTTCCTTTATTGTATTCTTGTGTAGAGGCAATTTGATCATGTTTGAGGATAATTTCTATGATTTCATGTCTTTCCCATTCCTTGATTTTGTTATGACCTTTGGGTTTTGTTAGACTTTGGCCATTATACATGTTTTCCATGTCCTGTGACTCTAGTATGGAATGTTTTTCTTGACATGCTTTTTATTGTGTAGAATGGTTCGCCCAGTAGCTCTATAGGTGTACTTTGGCCTTATAGAATTATTATGCACTGACTAGCATGGGACTGTAAGAACATGGTGCTATAAACTATATGGGATTGACCGACCAAGCTTCCCAGAGAATCTTGGATATTATAGACTACAGGATGGTAGAATGAGTGAGCTTCCTCAGAGAGTCTTGGTTATTGTATACAAAATGAGTTAGACCGATTGAGCTTCCCAGAGAGTCTTGGATTTTGTGGACTACAGGTGGGTAGACCGAGTGAGATTTCTTAGAGAATCTTTACTTGTTGGAATTTCCTTAAACCATTCTAGGCTAGAGAAGGAATTGACCGAGCGAGCTTCCTTAGAGAGTCTATGATATACTTGATACTATAGGTGTAATTATCCGAGTGAGCTTTTTCAGAGGGTTTCTAGAATATGGGACTATAAGAGGGTTAGACCATGTGATCTTCCTCAGATAGTCCCCGACTACCCTAGACTATAAGGGAAATTGACCGAGAGATCTTTCCCAAAGAGTCTTATAATTTTTTATGACCAATCCATAGGGGTTAGGATGAGTGAACTGCGCAGAGGGTTGTTGGTACTTCTTGAATAAGATCATTGGGGTTGGCTTCGAGTACTTACTAGAGGGGTTCCTGTTGTCGTTAGTTGTTTGCTTCACTACTGCATGTTGTTCTGCAGATTGATTACTGTTGTATATCATCCTTTTACTGCTTTCTGATTACTGGCTGTTGATTACTGTTACTGTTTACTAAATACGACACTATTACCTGTCATATTCTCACTGATTGTTAGGCACATATCTTAATGTGGTTGCATACGGATATTTAGTCTCACAACCTATTTGGGTCATTCTTTTGGGCCCAAACAGAATATGTTGTTGCATGTATAGACAAGGGAATTCTCCCTTCAACTTATGGTACGTGATTTCTTTGGAGTAGGATAACATGACACTAAGCATAGTCTTGCGATGCTGAGGTGCTGTTTATCTTTTCTTTTGTACATGTTTTAGTATTTTTTGTATTTCCATCATTGTGACCTATTAGGTTGTTTTCCAATATATGTATCATGAATCATTTCATATATACATATTTTCTACAGTGGTTTATTGTTTTAGTCTTCCACTATTTACTAATGAATTGTTTGATATTTACTACTTCTGCTATTGCATGTTTTGTTTACATCTGATGTGTACTCTTCCTATGAGGGAATAGTTTCCCCACAATCACACCCAAGGCCCTTGATGCTAGTTGGCAGCCTCTGGTGTTTGGGGAAATGCACTTGAGGCCATGTGACCAACAGAGTACGGGGAACCTCTAGGTGGCTTCCAGAACCGGGACGTTACAAAGTTGAATTAGAGGAATTATTTTCTCTTGATTTACTGATTAAAGCATTTAGCCACGGATATGATAGATTCTGTAATTAGTAATAAGCTGTGATCAGGAGTAGCTAACCCATGTACAAGGAAAATCCAATCAACCTTATTATTTCAGTTTTTAGGTTTGAGATTTTACGGTTGATATGATTTCTCCTATAGTGATTCACATGCATTGTGTTGTTATTGTTGTGCTAGTGCAGTTCTCTTTCTGTCGAAACCCGATGAGATGAGGGTATGCCATCTCATGCATCATATAGGAACAAGTTAGAAATCACATTCCATTCATTCTTTCCATTCCATCTATGGTGAATTAGTGATTACATGTTGTTGTGATATACGTTGTGTAGATTATGCATGCTGTTGTGATAGATGAGTTGATAGAATCCCTGAAGTTTGATAGAGGAATTGTTTGTATTGTGCCTTGCTTAAATAAACTCCAAATTTTGGTTCGTGAGGTGTTATGGAACCCCATTAATTAGAAAAATGGTGGATCATTGAATTTTTTACCTTCTATATGATATGTAAGAGATGCCAAGATTTGGTTCGCAGTGAGTATAGTCCCTCAGGAATCAGAATGTTGCACCTTCATGTTTTTGTCAATGTTTTCTAGGGTTTGGTGCATTTTCTGAGCTACTCCCTAGAGAAACCAAGAATACACGGCGTGTACTTGACTACATGCTGTGTATTTTTAAACTTTGTCACTGCTTGTGTGAGAAAAAACACGGGGTGGTGAAAACATTTTCAGAAACACACCATGTACAGTCATTACATGCTGTGTAGTAGTGAGCCGTGTACCCGGCCATGTCACTAACAACACGGTTTGAGGAAGCTCGTGCATTAAAAACCTTGTTGGGTACGAACACGCCGTGTAGTCTTATTCAAGGTACCCAGCCATGTCAGGAACAACATGTGACAGTGTTATCTCTTTTATACACATTGTGTTTGTTCAGAACACACCATGTAAAGTGGCAGTCGTGTAGTCGGCCATGTAACTAACAACACGGGTAGCCGAAACCTTTTCCCGTACACGTTGTGTCCTTATTGAACACGCCATGTAGTATAGGGTTAAAAGGACTGAGTGAGTTAGCCATGTAAAGAGACTCGCGCAGGGGAATAGAGATGAAGTGCATGTCGTGTGTGGGGGAAATACGTCGTGTAGTCTGGGGTGTTACATGACCAAAGGTGGAACAAGTACACTCCCATGTGAATGGAATTAAGGAGCACACCATGTCATTTTTATACACTCAATGTAGTATTTTTTAGTGAGACATGTGTGTTTATCCCTCATGTTCCCATTTTGTACTCGTGTGTCCTATGTCCTTGATAATCCTTATCTAAGGTGCGCTTTTGATCTTTCAGAGCTATGCCTCCAAGACATCCTCTGGTCATATATCAGCTTCCAGATAGTGATCAGACACCGGATATAGCCGATTAGGGACCCCCTGCAGATCCTCCTGCTATGCCAGCCATGCCACAAGAAGTTATACCCGTTGTAGGTGCTGATGAACATTATAGGGAGGACTTCTTGAATATGATGCAAACCTTTCAGGGAGTGCCGCCTCCTGCCCCATTAATGGCTGAGTTGACGCGGGTTTTCCAGTAGCAGCATCCTCCTACTTTTACAGGGGATAGAGGACCCCAGGTTGTAGAGTCGTGGTTAGAGGCCACACTGATGATCTTTGAGCATCTGGAGAGACCTCCAATGAAAAGGTTAAAGCTGGCTACTTATATTCTCTGAGACACCGCCAAGAGGTTGTGGGAGGTGGTATCACAGTCAGGGTGACAGAAGAGAATGAGTTAGGATGATTTTTTGTGCATATTCTATGATTACTTATATAAAGAGAACTTGAGGGCTGATCAAGCCCAGGTGATTATGAGTCATTTGCAGGGTACTCTTTCTGTTATGGATTACTCGTCTCGTTTTACATTGTTGCAGCACTTCACAACGATTTGAGCAGGTGTTCTATTGTTCCTTTCTAGGAAGTTTGATGACAATCTCAGGAAGGATATCTATTCTGAGGTGAATATCTTATGGTTGACTTCGATATCCTCAATATTCATCCAGGAGCTAATCACTGAGCGCAATCTGAGAGATTATGGAGCAGTGTGCCAGGGCGGTTCAACATCCAGAGGTAGTGTTCCTCCTATTGATAGAAAGAAGCGCAGCAGGGAGTCTTCTTGAGGAGATCAGGGTAGGAAGAATGTATCTTCGAGGATCCATGTTTTATAATACCAATGAGGTAGGAGTGGGAATACTAGTTCTCAGTGCTATAGATACCCGATGGAGTGCTGATCTTGCGGCATGATGGGTCATATTAAACATTTTTGTCAGATCATCTCACCTATAGCTGGTGGTAGGGGTTCTTCTATGACCCTGCATGCTGGAGATGTATCACCAATTTCTCACTAGTCTGGGAACTGGAGTTTTTTCCGAAATTTGGTCCGAGGTGAAGGTCATAGTCGTGGTGGTCTGTCACCAGGTTACAAGCAACATCAGAGTGGATCAGCTCTGAGTGGTTAGCCAGGGGTACAGGGCCACGATACATTCCAAACATTTATCGTGGAGCAGACCCATCAGGAGTAGGATCATAGCCCTTCTATAGTTTGAGGTACGATCTTAGTAGCCTCAGTTTTATCTTTAGCACTTTTCGATACTGGTGATTCACATAGCTTTATCTATGTTACTGTTGTGGAAACCATTGGGCTCTGTATCGTTTCGTCTGCCAACATGTTGACTCTCAATACACTGTTGGGAATGAGGACTTCTAGCATACGTCAGTGCAGAGAGTGCCCTCTTGAGGTTGCAGGGTGTCACTTCTTATGGGACCTCTATGTCCTTGAGATGACAAGCTATGATGTCATTCTCGGTATGGACTATTTAGTTCCCTTCCCGGAAATCGTAGATTGTTATCGTCATAGGGTGAGTTTTGTATCACCAGAGGTAGGATAGTTTCTCCATAAAGGTGAGTGGGATGTCCAAGCATGTAGAGCTGGACCAGAGTGTGATGGAATAGGGGGAGATATAGCACAGATTTCCGGTCTTCATCTGGATGACCAGGGGACTTCACAGTTAGACATTCCTCTAGTGGTGGATCGTTTCGGGGATTTCACTCTAGAAGACTTTTCAGGGACTCCTCCTGGTTGTGAGGTAGAAATTTTTATTTATATCGTTCTAGGAGCGGCACCGGTGTCCATTCCTCCTTATAGGATGGCTTCACCTATGTTGTAGGAGCTCAAGAAGTAGTTGGGGGAGTTGCAGGCAAAGGGTTTCATCCGACCAAGTAATTCTTCTTGGGGTTCACCTGTCCTGTTTGTGAAGAAGTCATATGGAAGCCTTAGGCTTTGCGTGGATTATTGGAAACTGAAACAGTTGAAGGTCAAGAACCGATATCCCTTTCCAAGGATTGATGAACACATTGATCATCTTCTAGGAGCCCAGGTGTTCTCGAAGATTTACTTGAGATCCGGTTATCATCAGTTGCGTGTTAGACCATCAGATATACCTCTTACAACCTTCAGGAGTAGGTATTGTCTATATGAGTATATGGTTATGCCATTCGATCTCCCGAACGCACCAATGGTTTTCATTGTGCTGATCAACCGAGCGTTCCATCCATACTTGGACTCCTTCATGGTGGTCTTCATGGATGATATCTTGGTGTACTTTCACACTCAACATGACCATGCTACCCATCTTAAAATCGTTTTGAGTACACTGAGAGAGCATCAGTTATATGCTAAGCTCTTGAAATTCCACTTTTGGATGGATCAGATTCACTTCATGGGTCACGTTATCTCACAGACAAGAGTATCATTACACCAAGAGAAGGTGAGAGATATCGTTTTCAGGGAGCATCCAAAGAATTTCTTTGAGGTGAGGAGCTTTCTAGGGTTGTCAAGATACTACAGACGCTTTATCTAGAATTTTTCATGCTTAGCAGCACCGCTGACAGGTCTGACCAAGAAGGCTGCGAAATTTTTATGGTTATATTCTTCTGAGACAGAATTTAAGGATTTGAAATGGATGTTGACGTAAGCACTGATACTAGTAGTTCTAGATCCGAGAAAGAGATATATAGTCTACTATGATGATTCGGGTATTAAGGTTGAAGTTGTCTTTATGCAGGGAGATGGAGTCATTGAGTATGGGTCTCAGCAGTTGAGGTCACACAAGAGAAACTACCTGATGAACAATCTGGAGTTGTTAGCTATTGTTCATGCCTTACGTTGTTGGAGACATTACATTCTGGGAGAGTAATTTGTGGTTTTCACTGACCACAAGAGTCTCAAGTACATCTTCACTCAATGTTATCTGAATCTGAGACAGCGTAGGTGGGTCGAGTATCTTCAGTCCTTCGACTTTGATCATGCCTATACGTTGGGAATGGAAAACATAGTGGCTGATGCATTGAGCAGAAGAACTCAAATTCTGGATGTTCAGGAGGCCAGCAGTGAGTGGCAGCATATTTCTCTATTCTCTTAGATGCATTTGGATGTGCACGACAGACAGGGACAAACATTTCTATCTTCTGTAGCTATTACCTCAACCCTTCTTGATCGGGTATAGATGTATGAACCCAGATTTTGTTATAAAAGACTTTGGAATATTCTTTCTTGTTATTCCAGAGCGGCACCTTCAGATGGCGTGCGATTCCGAGCCCCGGTGTGGCCAGAATTAAAATTTCTGTAAGTTCGCATTGGGCATGACAAATAAATGGGATAACTCCTAAATGAAATTTCAGATCATAAATCTGAGAGTACATATGGGTTTGAAATGGGGGTTTTACCCTAGGAAAGCCATAAAACACACTACTACAAACATGGCCTTTATCAGCGCTAAAAATGGCCTTTATCAGCACTAGAAAAGCACTGATAAAGCCAGCGTAGATAAAGGGGGTCTCATTTATCAGCGCTCCGAAAAGCATTGATATAGGACCCCTTTATCAGCGCTAAAAAAGCGCTGATAAAAGGGGTCTTTTATCAGCGCTCAAAAAAAGCGCTGATAAAAGTACCCCTTTATCAGGGCTTTTTTTAGCCCTGATAAAGGGGTCGTATATCAGAACTTCATTTATCAGTGCTTTTGTTTTAGTGCTGATAAAGGACCCTTTTATCATCACTTTTAAAAAGCGCTGTTAAAAGTTAAAAAAATTTAAAAAAAATTAAATTTTTTTAAAATACTGCCAATCGGGGGGGCTTTTATAGCGCTTGAACCCCCCCCCCCCTTTTACAGCGCTTTTTGGCACCTATACAACACCCCACAGACCCCACGCACCCCCCTCCACCCTTTAACAGTGCTTGCTCCAATATTCCCCTTGTGCGCGCACCCCTGCCTCCGCCAGGATTTGAACTCGAGACCTCCCCCCTGCGCGCCTAAGCCCTTACCACTACTCTATTTTGATTTGCTTTCCAATTCAGGATATCTCTATATATATATATTTATTTATATATTTAGTTATATTTATTCTTATAGTAATATATATTTATATTAATATATATATTGTTATATTATAATATATATATATATAGTTATATTATAATATATATAGTAATATTAATATATATATAGTGGTATTAATATATATCTATATATATATATATATTTGGTTATATTTATTCGTATAGTAATATATATTTATATTAATATATATATATATATTTATATTAACATGTATATAGTTATATAGACATATATATAGTTATATTAACATATATATAGTTATATTAACATATATATATAGTTATATGAATATATATTTATATAGTTATATTAATATATATAATGATATTAATATATATATTTATGGTGATATTAATATATATATATATAGTAATAATAATATATATATATGTAGTTATATTAATATATATATAGTTATTAGATTAATATATATATAGTTAGATTAATATATATATATAGTTAGAATAATATATATATATAGTTAGATTAATATATAGGTATATAAATATTCATATATTGTTATTTTAAATAAAATGGATATTATTTATTATTTAGATAAAGTTATTATATTTTATATGTAAATATGTTTAATTAATTATTTAAAAAATTTAATTTTTAGGTGAGAATATATAAAAAATATGTAATATAGTTATATATTTGATTATAAATAGCAGTTCATTATAAAAAAGGATGAAATTTCAAAGAAATAATATCAATATGAATGTAATACCTTGTAATAAATTCATTCCCCGCCAAGAAAAGCCAATAATACCCCCTTAAATGAGTTTGAAAATCCACAAAATGTAAAACATTTGGGTACCCCGACAAAAAACTCAGTTTTGGAGGCCTTCTGGGCCTCTTTTTGCCTCGAAAAGCGCTTGCCCGGGGTCCCCCTAAGTCACAGCGACGTAGAGCTCGTTGCAGGCTTCGATTTGATATGTGGTAGAGCTCAAACGGACACCCGGATCAAAAGTTATGGCCGTTTGATGTTTGAGTTGCGTTTTCAACATATTCTGGATCTTTTTTTTATTTTTCTTATTTTATTAGTCCTCAAATTGTTATTTAATGACTATTACTCCATAATGATTATCAAATTATTAATTAAAAATATCTTTTTAATTTTTTAAGAAGTCATTTTCACTAAATATCTTATATATTAAGTATAATAAGTGTAAATGTACATTTATACTTATCTAATATATATTTAAATATTATATATTATATTTATATAACAATATAACTATATTTATATATTAATATATTAATATATATTTAATTTTTTTGGATGCCGACCCTTTATCAGCGCTAAAAAAAGGGCTGATAAAGGCCCCCCTTTATCAGTGCTACGAAACAAGTGCTGATAAAGGGGGGCCCTTTATCAACGCTAAAAAAAGCGCTGATAAAGGGGGGTGCTGCGAAAAACTGTTTTTCTGATAGTGACATGTTGGCGCGGGACGTTGGGCCATGTCACCCATTACCGGAACGTTGGATTGAAAATTAAAATAATTAATTTATTCGTTTAATGGTTAAACTCTGGTATCTCTTAAAAGGATTCTTGGATGGGAAAACTAATGGAACCATTGAGTCATGAATGTGCCATTTACCCTAGGAGGGGTGTAAATATCACAGGCACAGGCCTTTTATGAAAAATGCCGCCAGGGGCATTTTCTAAATTTTGCTGCTTTAGCCATTAAAGTTTTTATCTCTTGAAAAAGGATCAGATTAAAATTCTAAGACCGCCGTTGTGCTTGGGAGGTGGGTTTTTCCCTTGGGGAGGATTAAAATCGACCCCGTTGAGAGTTTCGGAGGTGGGTCCTTTCGTGGGTGATTAATAAAAATTAATTAAATTAATTTTTATTTTAAGAATCTACTTAAAGAAAACCCACTACCCTCCATCCTCCATTTGAACCTCTGGTCGAAGGAGCTCAACCAAGTAGAGCCCATCACGAAGATCTCCTCCCTCACCTCCTCCTCTCCAAGTGCGGTAGCCGGCGGATTGCTGTGAAGCATCGGGCTACGCCCATGAGGTAAGAGATTTCGTTGGCATTTTAAATTCTGAATCCTTATTTAGAATTGATTTATGTGTCTAAATAATGTTTTATCATTGAGAAAATCCCATGTATGCATAGTACATTATCCGAGCTTTCCATCTCATGTTTCTGTTTGTAAATCCGAGTTTCGAGTAGCTCGCACATGTCAGCCGAAGATCAATGGGATTAAGGGTGTTTTCCGGTGGTCTGGCCAGTCCAGCTGCTCCAATGTGGCTGTCCGGTGAGTGGGAGCGGCGGCATCACTGTCTTCTAGGCAGAGGCGTGGGTGGAGATCGGGCTCCGGTAGTGGTTTCAGGAAGGGTCGACGGCACCGGTGCGAGGCGGTGCTAGCCGGGGTGAGGCGGCGGCTTCAAGCGGTGAGGCCGATATTGTCGGGGCGCAAGGGAGAACTGGGTTGCGGCGAACGACCCAGCGGTGGAGACACGACCCGCATCTCACAGGTCTTCCAGCGGCTGGATGACCGGACATGATGGCTGGACTGCGCGTGGACCGCGGGTCCACGACCTGTCGGTCCAACCCAAGGGGCTTCGTCCCCTCCGGCTTTGGACACCCGTAACATTTGCTACGGGTGTCCATTTTGCATGATGTCTGCTACAGTTTCATCCTTGGCACGAGATAAAGCTTTTTAGATGGTTTCGAGAATTTTTAATTCCCGAAACGAGGGGCATCAGAGATGTGACACACCTTTAAGTAAATTGGAATTTTTCCGGGGGTTCTTGTTTAGGGCGGCGTGGACACATCATATATTCATTTTGATCACCTTCAGTGGCATTGTGACCCTGGTTTTGAGCCAGATATTTTCCATTGTGGGTTCATGCATTGAAACCGGAGTTGAGTCATGGGCCCCATGGACCGTCTTTCAAGCAGTGTGTAGCACTTTACAACTTTTTCATCGGACGTCCATTCGGGGCGTGCGAGTAGTCGATTTTGCGTGTTTTTCCAAGGGCATTGCATTGGGACAATCCGTCCGTTTTAATTCTGCACGCTGTTGCGGACCCCATGAGGGCCATATTTGTAGATGGTGGTGATTTCCAGGTTTATTACCAGGTGTCCATTTTGTACAAGTGAATAGTCAATCTTGTGTACTTTTTTGAGGGGATCGCAATGGTGTGATCTGTTCGTTGTGCTTCAGGACCAGGGTTTGGGTCCCACGTAGAACCGCTCGTGCGTGGTTTGAAAAAAATGAATCTTTTTCTATGGATATCCATTCCACTCTAGTTAGTAGTCCTTATGACGTGTTTTCCCGAGGATATCACAATGGTGCGATGCCCCAGACTATTTTCGGGACTGAGGTTCGGGATCACAGGATGTCATTCGGGCATAAAGTGGTGTTGGCGACTTTTCTTTCGGATATCCGTTTGAGGCGAGTAAATAGTCTATCACACATGTTTTTTTTGTGAGGATTACAACAATGTAATCTGTTCGGGCGAGTGGAGCCTCTTATGTGATTTACTTAATGTGGAAATATGAAGGGTGCCCTGGTGGCAGTTCTTCTTTCTGTGTTCAGAAGTGAACCATTACTGTGTGATCACGTGCACTCTCGTATGAGTGACGTAAATGTTTGAAGATATGTAGTTGGTTGAGCCTGGGATGATGAGGTGGCATGTTGGAGTTGTTTCTTTTATGCCCTTCGTGTTGACGTTGGGTGTCGTGTGCATGATAGCCTTTGGGCTGGAAACATGGTATACTCTGGGAGTATACGAGAACACTTGGAGGTACATGTGGTTATTTGTACCTGAGAATGTTTCTTCTCTTGTTTGGAGTTGACTTCTGGTCACACGTCATGTGGGACCCATGTTCATGTATTGTCCTACTTTGCATACCCTTGACCTCTCGTGACGTATAGTGTCCCTCTGTTCTTGTTTGTTTGACCATCAGGGTTGAGTTTCCCCCTGGTTCTGTTCTCGTTTGTCTAACCGGTAGGCATGAGTGGTTTTTCCCCAGGTTCTATTCTCGTTTGTTTGACGAGAAGGGCTGAGTGGTTTTCCCCTGGTTCTATTCTCGTTTGTTTGACCAGCAGAGTTGAGTGGTTTTCCCCTGGTTCTGTTCTCGGTGGTTTGGCCGGAAGAGTTTCTTTGTTTTCCCTGGTAGAGTTATTGTGGATTCGGTGTGACCAAGACATTATGAGGTAACCGATGCTCTACCCATGAAGTTGTTTCCAGTAGGGTTGGCCATAAAGTTGTTTCCAGAAGGGCTGGCCGGTGATGTACCATCCAGTAGGGATGGTCGGTGGTGTACCATCCAACAGTGGTGGCCAGTTGTACTATCCAACAGGGATGGACAGTGAGGTACCACCCAGCTGGGATGGTAAGTTGTACCATCCAGTATAGATGACCAATGAGCTACCATCCAGCAGGGATGGCTAGTGGGGTACCATCCAGTAGGGATAGCCAATATATTGGTGTTCAGCAAGTAGTACCATCCAGCAGGGATGGCCATAGCAGTTCCGGATTTACCTCCAACAGGGCTGGAAAGTGGTCTCTGAAGCCCGGTTTACCTCTAGTGCGGCTATGAATTGGTCCCCGATACCAGGTTTACCTCCACCTGGGCTGGGAGGTGGTCCTCGATGAGGGTTTCGAGCCTCCCTCCAGTGGAGTACCCTTTTACAGGACTGGGCATTAGGACTCATCAATGACTTTAGTGGGGTCTCCCTCCAGTGGATTACCCTTTTATGCGACTGGTAAATGTCACACCCTTCGACCCTTTTTGGGTCTCCCTCTAGTGGGAACCTGTCAACTTCCAGGGATTACCCTCCAGCGGGGCTGGGCAGGGGATCACCTATCGATTTTGAGGAGATCTCTCGGCTGCGGGGCTGCGACGAGGTGTGGTTTGACGTTACCTAGAATGCTCAAGTACCATGGGCGCTTGCTACACCAAAACCCGTCCTTGAGACATGACCTAAATCCGTGCAGGTGAGATAGTGTTGCCCACAACGGATAGTGTCATGGTGTGGTGATTTGAGCCCCTTGACAATCAGTTTGGTTCATATGTATGGATAATGGGCATCGTTGGTGTTTACTTCTGGGACTATTCGTGACTCACTTTCTTGTGTTGAGATATGGGATAAGAATCCCCTTATGATCTTGTTCAGGATTCTTGACAGAGCATATATATATGTATACCTTTCTCGAGTACCCACCTCATTGGTTTTGGGTTACTCTCCATATTGGAGAGATGAAGACGCACGGGGTATTCCACGTGCTTTCTGTGTCAAGATTCTCGTGGTTGGAAGAGTCTACTCTCCTACTATAGGTTGCGAATACTCGACGAGAAGTTCTTCTTGTCACCCTTTCTAGATCATTGCGTTTGGACGAGTCTACTTCCCTCCTCTTGTTGGGTTGATTTTTACTATTTACTGCACTCTATGTTGTACTCCTTTACTTTTCCATGTTCGATCTAATGTTCGGCTCTTCAATACCTCCTTTGATGCTCCCTCGAGCCTTCGAGGAATCCTACTGAGTATTTTTATACTCACCCCTGCTTGGGCTTTTCCTGCACAAGGTGTTCCCTTGCAGATGATAAACAGGTTGGTTGTGACTTCAGCAGAGCTTAGGAATTTGGGGTCTTTGACCACATATGGTGGTTGTAGTCGGGTTCCAGGTGTGGAACACTCCCAGCAGTTTTACTTTTGTTTACCTATTGCTGGGTTGGGGCACATTTCTAGTTGGGCTCCATTTTTTTACCATTTCTTTTCAGTTTACCTTCAAAAATTAATTTATACTGTTTAGAGGTCAATGCACACTGTGGTTTATTTATAGTAGTTGGTACTTTACGTTTTCTTTAATTCGGCACTTTTTCATTGAGTGTGCTGCGTGTGTGTGTACAGGTACTCAGGAGAAGGATTCCCTGAGTTGTTTAGCCTTCATTGCTTGTCGCCAGCCTCTAGCTTATGGAGGTTGGCTTGGGGTAGTTGCAGATCGTGCCGAGGTAGGGTTGGGTCATGAAAATGTAGTACTTGAGGTGGTTCGTTCCATGGGAATTGTTCGGACGTCCCTAAAAAGAAATTGGTTGGGATTTAGGGAAACAGTTTCAACATGTCTCGAGAGCGGCTCTCAGGCTAGGGAGTCCAGTGATGGTGCAGCGGCCGACATATCCATTCACCAGGACCCTGATAACCCGCTTGTCGACTTGGTATGCTGAGACACTCGTTGCATGGAATTAGTTTGTGCATCACCTAAGATTGAGTCTTGAAGTTCCTTCTTGGGTCAGATCCCCATAGTTGTTGTTGTTGTGATATACACATATATGATTATCTTATCGTGGCACTCCTTGATAATATTAAGGATGTCTCCGTAAAGACAGCATGCTAAGATACTAGATTTGGATCATGATGAGACCCTGTGATCTACGGGGCCTCAGTCCAGGATCCATCATGCGAGTCCTGTTCTCTGGGTGGGCCGGTAGCAGCACCCACACCTGGTGAGAAGGAGACAGCTTCAGTAGAGAAGACTGAGCTTGAGCACAGGTTGATCACACTCTGTGAGTTCCAGCGATAGAGACCGCTATGGTTTAGTGGTAAGATAGACCACCAGGCAGCTGAGGATTGACTATAGATAGTGTTTTTCCTCTTTAGGCCCGTGCAGATGTCGGCAGATCTTATGGTGGCTTTGGCCGCCAACCTTTTCTGCGGAGCAGCATGGCATTGGTGGAGTCTGGTGACTTAGTTTCTTGATAGGCCTTCACTTTCATGGGGACACTTTCAGCTGTTGTTTCATGAGGAGTTTTACCACTCCTGATTATGCCCTATTCAAATTAATTATCTTCTGTAGTTTCGGCAGGGATGGATGATGGTGGCCAAGTACGTGACCAGTTTCGCATACCATGCACATTTTGACACGGACATGGTCCACGACAACAACTTCCGAGGGTGGAAATTCGAGCAGGGTCTCCATAGAGAGATTCGTGCTATCATAGGACCCTTGGGAATTTCCACTTATTCCAGGGTGCTAGAGCAGGAGTTTGTGACAGAGAGCTTCCTATCACGCTTTACCGTTGGCAGTGGCAGTGGGTGTGACAGAGTCAAGACATATTCCGCAGCGAGTAGGCGTCAACAGACAGATCCTTGATGCAAGTGGATTTACGATAACCAGACTCAGGGGCGTGTTCATACACCACAGTATAACTGGAGGGCACAAGTGCATCCCAGAGAGTGTCGATGATATGCTTGCGATGGGAAAAAAAACCTGGCACGGGACTGCCTGAACAAGCTCACTGAGAATATCAGGCAGGCAGTAGGTGCATTACCACGACAGAGGCAGCAACATGATCGGAGTATCACCCAAATAGGTGATGCTTTCATAGGAGAAGGGGCAGCTAGAAGTAGAGGAAAACCTTAGGATGACTTCCCATCACCACCAGGCAGTCCACGTCAGGCTCCGGGAGCTGACATTTGGGAACACGGATAGCCACGAGCTTTGTATGTCTATGATCTTGCAGAGCATGAGGTGATAAGAGGTACACTCTACAACTCTTCTACTTTTTAAAAGTATAATTTTTAGACTATATGTGTGAAATTATTTTCCCACTGCTCATTTCATGATGTATTACTAGGGTGACATGGGGCGTCGGTGTAACCATGTGTCAGTAGAGTACAAGGCATGTGACCTTTTTCCTTGGTCGATGGTGTCGACTCCATTGCATTCCGAGCGTGTAAGAGATTCTTCTTTGCGATACATTGACTGTGAAACCTTGAGTGACAATATATCCATTGGTGTTTCACCATATGGATATTTTGAAGCAGGGAATCACCAGGCCTTGTCCGAGGTCTATGTGGTGATTCCAGTCACGGCATGCGACATTGGGGTTTGGTAAGGGAGGTGAGCTACCCCCGAGGGCCTTCTGGCTGTTTGAGACCATGCAGATGAATGGCGAGTTTCCCTACAGCCTTTCCCTACCCCCAAAGTCGGGTGTGGGTGCATGACATCTCCCACGTGACTCACCTGAGAAGAAGTGTCTGTGCTCTTATGCACATCATCGGCATGGGAAGACCCTGTGTGAACAGATCAAATCTTGTTTTCTGTGTACGGTGACTCGGGACTGTGCAAGGGTTCTTCTGGGTGCGGGAGAGTCGAGTGTGGTCTTAGTACCCTAAGTTATTCCCTATATCTGCATTTCATGGATGAAAATCTTGAAGTATGGAAATATTTAAGAACCAAGTTATTGCTATAAAAGACTTTGGAATATTTTTGATGTTATTCCGGAGTAGCGCCTTCAGACGGCATGCGATTCCTAGCCCCAGTGTGGCCGGAATTAAATTTTCAATGCGTTCACACTAGGCATGCCAGATAAATAAGATAACACAAAAACGGTGTTTCCGATCCTAAATCTGAGATTATGGATGGGTCTGGAATGGGGCGTTTACCCACGTAACGACATTAAACATGTCGGTGCGGGACGGTTGGACCCCTCTCCCATTACCAGAACGTTAAAGAGGCAATTAAAATAATTAATTTATTCGTTTAATATTTAAACTCAGGTATCTCTTAAACAGTTGCCCGAATGGGAGAACCGAGGGTAGCCCCAGTGTGGCCGGAATTAATTTATTCGTCCCATTGTAACCGAATAAGAAATAAATTGGTCAACTGAAAGGGAAAACATACTATGACAATATAATAATCATGATTCAATAATTAAACTTCAAATAAAGACACTACAACTTCCCCAAGCAGGTTCGGAATCATGTCGGTTTACCTCCTCTAGTCTTCATTCCCAATTCTCCACCTATCCCAGGTTCGTTTCCTTATTCATTCCCTATAACAATACAATCTATTCAGGTACTGATTAGGGAGACCGAATAGGGTATGAGTACAACCTTGTAGGCCACCACCAATGGTTTCTATAACAAGTTCAGCCAATAGACTGTGTGTGAATTTCTATAAGTAAATATGTTCATTGAAATAATAAAAGGATTATCACATTTTCATTTATTCTTATCGAAATACATTAATCCTTGGGTTCCCAAGGTCAGCCAAACCTCAATATTTCCTTCATCTTGTACCAAATCATGATGTGTTCCCTAGGAAATACAATATCATAATACTTGGTACTATATGAAACTTGAATTATTCAAAGGTGATATGATATCTAAATACCTGATTCAACTCATGTCGGAGTCGAAAATTCTCGTGAGAGTCCATAAAACACAGTGATGTTATTTCCATTCGTTAATTTCACATTTTCGGGTCACATTTTCATTGTTACCAATATCAAAATTTTAATGAATATGAACATGAGACCTTGATTAATCATCAATAGAATGAACATATTCCCATTTTCATAACTCATAATTATAATGACCATGATACAATGCACACTTCACATTAGAATGGCCATGTTCCCATTATTTTACTCTAATGTTTGATACCCATGTTTACATTTGTACATCCCAATTTAGAATGACCATGTTCTCATTATATATCACATAATTAATTTCCCAATTAAATATCCATATCAATTATATTACTAATTCAACAAATAGTTAAAGACATCAAGTCTATTAGTTAACACAACAATTTACTAAAGGCCTCAATCCCATGGATTACTCCATTAATTAATTAACCAAAATCACAACTGATATCCCATAATTAATTTTCCAGAATTAATTACCTCATTCCAAATCTCAACTCTTCATAATTATTATCATAATTAATTATCTAGGTCAAATTCTCAAGAAAATAATTAATTCATTATTAATTTTCTCAACTTAGCCAGTTTAATATACGATAATTAATTTCCCAATTAATTATCTAAATTACAACACCTATATATTATAACCAGTTTATTAAAAAAAATATAATATGGAATCCCCTTATTCTCATGATTAATTACAGAATTAGTCATGTATTTCAACAAAACATGAATGACACAATTGGTCTATCTAGTAACCAAATTAATTGAAATCAATTTCGAAAGGATGAAAGAAATTTTACAATATTTTATATCATTTAAAATCCACAAAAATGGGAATTATATTTTTACCACCAACTAAATTAGTTGACTAATATTTTTTCAATAGAAATACCCAAAATATGATAAGCACAATTACATTGAAAAATGCTTCAGATCTAAATACCTAAACCTAAATCAAGATAAAAGTCCAAAAGATCTCATAAATATAGATCTAGATCCACAATCCAATATTTTGATCACATCATACAGGTTTAGTTCCAAGTAAATTGAGGATATATTCCATGAAAATATCAAGGAAATATAGAATAAGGAAGAGGAGAAGCATCAAGATGAAATTCACATACTTGGAGAAGATGGGATCATCAGTTCGGGCTTTCAATCTCAAAGAATGTTGTTTGTAAGGCCTTAAAATCCATCCAGGTCGATGAGAGAACCTTAATTTTCCCTAAGGAATGTAGAATCTCAAGTTATGGATGCACAAGAGTTGAAACAGTTCATTAAAAATTAAAAACAAGTGAGATCTAGAATTTTAAGATCTCACGGTCATCCCTCACATGGTTTAGTCACACGGTTAGACAAACTGTTTAATAATGATGTGTTAGAAAATCCTTCAAATCGGAAATTTTCATTCCCAAATTACAGGGCCTCTCAATACATGGTTTAACCATGCCTAAGCTACTTCCTTGATGACTAGAGATCACACAATTTCTCCTTAGAAACCACACGGTTTGTACAAGCTGTGCACCAAACATGTAAAACCATTTTTTCTCCAATATTCACTTAGAATTCATCAAAACACACATTGTACTATTTCTCCCATCAAAGGTTCTTTTGTAAAAAAAATGTATCTAGATTTTCACCCAAGATAACTCCAAAAAAGTCCAGGATTATACAATATCACCACCTTATTACATCATATCCCCGAACTGCACCTTCAATACCTTCTATGAGTTTGAGCCAAAAATATCGGGTCAATAAGCCCTCATTTCTATGCCCCATTTCCATGTTTCCTCTTATACACGTTCATTTTTTCATAACACAAGAACTATCAGCACTATCATTACCCGAAACACATTCTCACTGTGATCTTACACTTGTTTCAAAATCTCCTCAATGGATGAATCTATATCAAGGTCCGCCATATCCATGTCAATCGTATGAGAAGGTCCGAGGTGATACAACGAATGTTATGATACATGAAAACATCACGTGTAGCACTAAACCTCTATGGAAGATCCAATCAGTACACCCCAATCCCATTTCTCTCAATTGTCTCTAAATGTCCAAAAAACTTGGGTGCCAACTTGCCCAGCCTCCATATCCTATGGTGAATGAACCTAGGTGACCCCCCAAAGAACACATGATCACCCTCTATAAACTCTAGGGGTCATCTCCGTATGTCATCATTCGACTCCTATCTACTCTGAGTTGTATCCATATGTTTTCAAGTCAACTGTACGTACTCCTATGTCTCTTCCACAAGACTCATTCCAAAAAACTCTAACTCACCAGCCTCCATCCAGTGTAGCATTGATCTACATATCCTTGCATAAAGATCCTCGTATAGTTACAAATATATAGTTTCCTCATAACTATTTTTATATGTGAACTCCTTTAAATCCAAGGGCTATTGAAAAGATATATTAATGTCAGGTACACATGACTGTAGAATATTCTTAAACACCTATATAGTACATTCCATCTTCCCATCTATATGAGTGTGGAAATCCACACTCCATAATACCTATTTTCCTAGTGCTTTCTACAAACCCTACCAGAAGTGTGAAGTAAAGAGTGAATCATGATCTAAAACTATAGTTTATGGAACTCTATGCAGACAGCCTATCTCCATAACGTATAGTTCTAACAACTATTCTATTGTAATGGATTCCCTCATAGGAAATAAATGATCCACATTTTTCAGCTAATACACAATTACACAAATCGTGTCATTCATCCTCGTTATCTTTGGAATACCCTCCATAATGTTCATGGTCATTTCATCCCACTTCCATTCTATAATATGTAATGGTTCTAGTAAACCCCCAGGTTATTAATTCCCATACTTCACCAATTGACATGTAATACATCTTGTCAAAAACTCTACTATCTCATTTTTCATGCATGGCTTGCAGAACTATCATCATAGGTCATGGTACATTTTGGTCACTCTTGGAAGCACTTCCCACTTTGAGGCCTAAAATTCCATAATGATATCCTCTCACATTCTCTTAGGTACCACAACTCAATTCTTCACATAACTGATCTCATTTGCACTTATAAACTATTCCAAATATGTATCCCCACCTTCAATTATTTTCATCATGGTTATGACCCCTAGATCCTAATATTATCTACCCCTGATCCATCACAACAGTGTAGACTTCACTACAACTAAAAATAGAGCCTTCTACTATTGAATCTCCTGAACTACTACATGAATTTCATCACACAAGGTCATCATATTCCACCCTACACTCGACTCTAGAACCATCTATGTGTCAGTTTTCATAAATAAGGCACCAACCACACTATTTCCCATCCCAGGCATATCTGCTAGTTCAAAATCAATGGAATACATATACTCAACCCATAATCACTAAAGAGGATTTACATGACACTATGAAAATATATACTAAAATATATTGTGATATGTATAAACTGTAAACTTTTGTCCCAAAATATAGTGTCTCAAACACTTAATAGAATAAACCAGTAAAGTCCACTTGAAGTCCTACATTGGGTAATTCCATTCATGAGGCCTCAACTTTCGAGACTCATAATCCGAAACTCGATCTCCCTACATTATTACAGCTCCAAGTCTTATCCTAGAAGTTTCATAATAAAATATATACTCCTCACCTAACATAGATAGGATCAATATCCATGCTGATGTCAAGCACCTTTTTAGATCCTAAAAATAACTCTCACAAGCCTCTGACCATTCAATCATTATTCCCATTTTGGTCAATCACAAAAGCATACCTACCAAATGGAAAAAGTCTTTGATGAACCTCTATTAATATCTAACTAATCCCATGAATATTAAGATATCAAAAATATTCTTGTCCTACTCACAAGAAACCACTGCCTAATCCTTCTCTGGGTCCACTAACACACCTTCCTCCAAGATGATGTGTCCCAAAAAGTGAAAATAGTCAATTGAAAACTAACTCATTTGTATTTTCATGTATAAGTTATTCACTCATAGTGTATGCATGATAATTTAATGGTTTTTTCCATGATCATCATGATTCTTGGAGTACACTAAGATTTCATTCCCAACCACTACCACAAACTAATCCATGTACGAATAAAATATCATATTCATCAAATATATAAGTACAACTGGTTCATCTGTCAACCCAAAATATATTTTAAAAACTCATAAATATCATACATACTTCTGAAATTATTCCTAGGTATATCATAAGTCTGTATACATAACTGATGATACCTTGATCTCAAATAAATCTTTAGGAACACAAAATCACTCTTCAAATGATCTAAAATATGTTCAATATGCATAAGAGGATATCATCTCTTAAAAATATTTTTTTCAACTTCCAGTAATCGACACATAGAAGTAAACATAAATCATTATTCTTTGTGAAAACATAGGTGATCACTAAGGTGACATACCTGGACATATAAATCCATTAACCTCCAACTCTTCTAACAGAGTCATAATCTCTTGAAGCTCAATCAGTTCCATTCAGTATGGTAGAATAAATATTGGCTCATCACCCGTCATGGTCTCAATAGTTAATTTAACACCTCTCATGGGTGGTAGACATGAGAAGTCTTCAGAAAAGGAATCAATAAATAGTACCAGAACTGGTGGAAGTAAATCTGTTCTAACACCCCTACCATCCAAGAAATGTCTAGAAACATTGGTGGTGATCTCTCCCAGCTACGGAGTAATTTTACCTTGTCAGCATGTCTGGATATCCCACTCCCCATAATGAATATATAGGTCACCCAATGGAGACACATAGGTCATTGTCCTATGGTAATAATCGATGTGGGATTGGTAGGCGAGTAACCAGTCGACACCCACGATTAGTTCAAAGCATATAATATCAAGAATAAAGCGAACCCATAGAAAACTATATTCCATGATCTCTAGTAAACATAACTTGCAAAGAATGATGTCTCTAGATCGTACTTCAAATGGTGTATCTACGGTCATTAACCATCTCACAAACTTCCCCACAAGGCACAAACAAGTAACATGTTTTGCAGATATAATGGAATTAGAGGCACTTGTATCAAACAAAGAACTAGCTAAAGTAAAAGCTACTAAATTATTACCACATACAGTCGATGGTTCCACCTCACTATCCACAAGTGTAGGTTTTACTGCATGTATCTATGTTTCCCATATTCTTTGGGATGTTTTCAGACTCCCATGAGTAGTAAAACTCTACTAATGTGGGTGCTCCTATCCTAAAGTGTCATGCCAACTACCTCTACTACCTCAGCTTGTAAAAATCTAACTCCACACACAATATAGGGTATAAGATCCACATTCTTCACATTGACTCTACCCAAATACTCTTTCAATATTAGTTTTTCATTATGACCTACGTAATTTTAGTAGATTTACCATCTTTCCATAAGATCGACACTCTACTGGTGGTTGGGGACAATGTGGACCATAGTATCTTGTCTTGAGACACGAAAGATAGATCACCCTAGTAAGGTCCTTTACAATCTACCCTCTTGTCTATATACTCTTCTTCTCATTTCCACGACTAATGTTTTCATAACAACGCTTTCAAATCATAGAAGATCCACCTCTTGATTTTCTAGTAACAACTATATATCAATCATAGTAATGTAGAAATAGGTTCCATTCAACTATGAGAGACTGATCTACCACTTCCATAAACTTATTCAGCCTGAAGAAGTTCACCTTAGACTTAATCTAACACTTAAAGTCCATCCTGAAAATGATTCACTATATCTGCTTAATCTCATCATAACATTGGAGAAAATAATTGATGATCTATATAGCATCATGTATACTCTATTACATAAAATCTACCCAATGTCAAATATATTATTCAAATCTTTACATAATATTCAACTTTATATCAACAATAAATTTTTGTTAAAGTGTTCATAATTAACATTTGTATATTCTGGAAACATTTTTCACCATTTTTTATTTACTGGAATTACAATTTATTCAATACGTCGTAGAAAATAATGTATGGAACATACCTTACATTTATTTTGAGGATCATGGGGTATGGTTAATCAGCCATATGATTGAACAAATGTGTGGTTACAGGACATTAAATTTGGAAAAGAACCTTATGTTTGAGCCTGAATTTCCCACTAACGTCGTATAAAATAACGTATGGAAGGTACCTTACCATTCTCTTGCCCCAACATATCATGATACAAGTGTTCCATGAACCACTCCTCGAAAGTCGTCTCATAACATACCACCAGTCTATCTTTTTTGAGCCTGAATGTCCCATTAGCACTTCTTTAAAACCCAATAGCATATAAATATCCTATTTTACAGTCACCTCATATTGAGTCTCCAAAATTTTAAACTACATTCTCTATGGAATAAAATAAGAATTAAGCTCCTTCATGTCTAACCACTCTTGTAGAATTCAGAGGGTACTACTAATAAAACTCTCTTGTCAACTCCGAAATAATTTTCACAACCCATCCTAGGACTCCTTCCATGAATTTCATGAAGTGATCAAATTTCTCTCGGAAAATCTCCCCTTAATCTTCATATGGCACGATTTGTTCATCATGTTCCCTAAATGTAAAAAAATTATAATGTATTCCCATTGGTCGTACCCTCAACAACTATATTGGAGTCTTAGTCTCAAAAATTCCAAACAAATATCATAGATCTCATAAAAAAACATATAGAATTTATGTAAGAGGAATTAATCAAGAGATGCCTCTTTCCCCCACGTCACCACACAGTCAAAAATGAGGTTATATCTCTATATTTAACCATCCAACTCTTACTTTTTTTTTAATCAGGGTAAAAACACTATCATAATCATGTTTCTAATTTAGACAACCAATTATTCTCATTTTGAATCATTTTACAATTATTCTAAATTCCTGTTAGGTCATATTATTCATTATAATCACACTACCATGAAAATAGTTCAAGTTCAACAACTTACCCAAAATTCATTTCCTCGTGCATGATTAAAATGATTCATGTTATAATAACACTGATTACCTAAAATGATGCATACATACTCAAATCTCAAGCGATTCTGGGCCAAGAATTAGTAATCTAAAGAATTATAAAAAACAATGACCACATCATACCACACGTGAAGCCCCCCAGGTGAAATAATATTCAACTGTAACAGAAAATTGAATTAAAAAAACCCACCATGAGTAATTGGGTTTTCCACAGTAAATGGGTTTGGAACTCCCATGAACGAGTTCTTTAACAAGCCCAAACACTTCCTAGGATCTGTTATACCTTTCCTAAAATAAAAGGAAAAATGAATAAGAAAGAAAACTACAGCTCTGATACCACTTTTTATTTTCCCGACTTTGGTTCCACACAATTGTTCCCTGAGTTGGTTCACCACATGACCTCAAGCGCACCTCCCCGTATGCTAAAGGCTGGCAACTAGTAGCGAGGGTCAGGTAAGTCATTCATGGGGTGACTATACCCTCATATAAAATAGTAAAATGGTAGTGGAAATAAATAAACAATATATTAATAATATATAAACCGAACAATAATCATGTTATAAGATAACCAAAAATGAAACACATTACCCAACAGAAAGGGAAAACAAGTTATGCTAACATTAGTGCTTTATGTCTATAATTGACCTATAAATAATGAAACTATGAATCAACCTAGAGGGTTCGGAACCATGTATGGTTCCCACCTCTATGTTTCATCCTCAATCATCCACATATCCCCGTTTGATTTCCCTTATCCACTCTTACAATAATATAACTTATTTGGGTACCGATCAGGCACCCCGAATGGGCTGTGGGTACAACTCAGTAGGCCACCACCAATGGTGTCTTTAAAAAGTCCAGTAAATAGATATTTCATGGCGGTATATATGGAAATAAGTATAATAGAATAATAAATAGTTTATCACATTTTTATTTATTTGTATCTAACTATATTTACTGCAGGGTTCCCAATGAAACCAATACCTCAACACTATATTCATCTCATACCAGGGCACGAGGTATTACCGTGGTAATACCATATCATAATACATTATTCTAGATGAATCTATATGTATTTAAATGTTTGATGATATCTCAATACCCAATTCAACTCATGCTGTAGTTGAATATTCTCATGAGTGTACATAAATCTGATTTCTATTATTTCAATTCTTTAATTTCACATTTAAAATCCATAGTATCAATGTTACCAATATCCAAAATATATGTACGATGACCATTTTACTACGCCTACTCTCTAATATAATGACCATGTTACCATTGTCTTTACTCATATGTATAATGACCATTTTAGCATGTTTACTTCACATTAGAATGACTATGTTCCTATTCTCACACTCTTAAAAATGATGACTATGTTTCCATTTGTGCTTCTAAATTTATAATTCACATGTTCTCATTATTTATCCCATAATTAATTTAACAATTATTTATGAACATCAATTCCAATACTAATTTGAAAATTAGTTGTATACATCGAATCCATTAGTTAGCACTATAATTAACTAAAATCCTCAAACCCATTAGTTAATCCATTAATTAATTAACCAATGTCACAACCCACTTCCCATAATTACTTTTCCATAATTAATTATCTAATTCTAAATATGAATCCATCATAACTAATCCCACAATTAATTATATAGGTAAAATTCTCAAGCACATTATTAATTCTTAATTAATTATATCAACATAGCCAATTCAATAACTCATATTGAATTTCCCAAATAATTATCCAGATTACATCCCCTATCTATTATAACCAATTTCCCAAAATTAATAATCTAAAATGGAATCCCATTAGTCTCATGAATAATTTATTAATCAATCACATATTTCAAAAAACCACCAAACACTCATTAGTCAATCTAATTAACCCAATTAAAGGAAATCAATTTCTATAGGATGCTATAAATTATTCAATATATCATATACATATCAAATCCATGAATATGGGAATTATATTTATACCACCCACCTAAATTATATTACAGTAGATTTCTCAATTTAAATCCCCAAAATATGAGCATCACAACGACATTCTTAAATGTTCCGGATCTGAATCCCTAAACCAAAATCATTATTAAAGACATCAAGATATCATAAATATATATCTATATCCAAAATACTTGATCTAGATATCACTAAAAAAGATTAGATAAAAGTAAGTAGACTATATCATCCACGGAAATATCATAGAATGACAGAATAATGAACGAGAGAAGTATCGTGATGAAATACACATATCAAGAGAAGAGAGGATTGTAAATTTGGGCTTTTGATCTCGAACAATTGTGTATGTAAGGACTTTGAATTCCTCTTGGGTGATGGGAGAACCATTCATTACCCATTGTAAGGTAAAACCTCATGCTAGGGCTGAATAATAGTTAAAATGGTTCTTTGAAAATTAAAAAATAGTGAGATCCACAATTTTTGGATCTCAATATTTTCCCTCACTTGGTTTAGTCGCATGATTAGAAAAACTGTGTGTTATCCACTGCTTCAAGGGGCACTTCGCATGACCACCATCCATGGACTCTAAATCCATGCTCTAATCACACCAAATATACTACATCAAAGACCAAAGATCACATGATTTCTCTACGTCATTGACATGGTTTCTTCAAACCATGCACCAACCGTCCACATAAACTTTTTCTCAAAAACATTTCTGGACTTCACCCAAATGCAGCAGGCACCATAACTCCCATAAAAGCGACTTATGTAATATCATAAAGTACCAGGAATCTCACCAAAGAGAACTCCAAAAAAGCTTGGGATATGACAATATTTTGCATTGAAATATTAATGTATTTTTATATTATTTTAAATAGGTTTTGATCATTCCATAGGGAATATATTCTAAATTACGAAATTATATTATATATATATATATATTAATAAGGATATATATTTATAATTTTTACATTTTCAACCAATTATAAATTTCATTTTTTTGAATTAAATTGTTTTTTTCACAATTCACCTCCTCTCATTAGAAATTAATCAGGACCATCTGGTTTTTACTCATTTATGTTGTGGATTTTCAACAATGGTATTTCAATATATTACCATGTTTTCCATCAATTTATAATGATATTTTTATATTACATCCCACATTACTTTTTCATAATTATTATGTATTTTCAAAGATATATTATCAATTTTTAATTTTAACAGTAATTTTTTTAAAAAATCACATTATATATTTTAGAAATATAGGTCATTTAAATGCTAAATAAATGGAGATCATTTTAAGAGTAAATATATTATTTATATTTTCACATATCTTTTTTTAAATTGTTATATCTTATCAAGGATTTAGAATTGAAATATAATTCCAATAATGATTTTGAAAACCTGTCATTTCAATTTCTCAAATGAGATCCATTTGAATGTGATACATAACTCATTGTTTTTACGAAAATGTTATGAAAATATTTCTAACACAAATTTTATGTTTCCCTTATGTTTTCTAATTTTATGATAAATGATATATCTTTAGTGAAGTTATGATGTATAATTAATATTATGAGTTCTTTTATGAAATACTAATTTTGAGAGCATTAATTATGATATCAACTATTATAATTACAGATAATGTTTTTTTAGATACCCCATGGAAATATTTTAAATCACATTTTTCATTCAATGGATTATTTATGTTGTAAGGGATGATGGTTTTCAAATGCAACACATATGTATGACTAATAATAAGGTGGGGTCATAATTCTCGTGTTAATAAATTGGTTAATGTTTTATATATCATTATATAATAAAAATACAAAAAACATTTATTTGTTCACAATATCATGGGCGATACTTATTTGATTAAAAAACAATATTAAAGTTATTCATGTTCACTTATGGTCATATTGAAAACAGTGATCCTTATTAGATTATGATCATAATATACCAGGATACCCTTCATGGATTATTATCAAAATATAAAGGGTTTAAATTCATGGATTACACTCACAACATAAAGGGTGGACCATCATAGATATCCTCACAATATCATAGCATCATGAGGTTTCTTACATATTTCCTTATTCTGCTAAATATCCTTGAAATGTAATTTTATTATATTCTAGTGATTGTGGTATATGGATAATGTATTCATATTATTGTAATATTCACTAGTACAAGTTTGTTTACTTGACTTTACATGCAATAAAATCATAAATGATGAATTAAATTTATTTTCCATGTTACTTTTAATAAGTTATTTATTATTATATATGGTTTTTTAAAATTAATATCAACAGTTAGTTATTAACATGTTAAAAATATTTAAATTTAGGATCATTTTCAATCACCCCTTTCTCATGTTCCCTCTCCAATGGTTACCGAGTTTACTAAAATCAATAAGGAATCTAGTGTGATTTTATTGCGGAGAAATGTTCACTACTGTTGTAAAATAATTTAATTATGTAGAAATTCATAAAAATCACTAAACCATCAATTATTGGGATTTTCCATTTATATATTGGAAGAAATATTTTACATATATATATTATGTAAAATAAATGTATGATTAGTTTGGCTCCTGTCAAATTTTATCATGTATGGTAAAGAAATAAAGATTTTTTACTACCAAACAATTGAGTGTCGGTCTTGGGGGGCTCATCTAATATTTAATATAAATAATAATAATCACACTACATTAGTTTTGATGTTTCAAATTACCATAAAACCACTTTATGAATTCCTCATCGTCATATAATAATTAAAATTTATTAAATAATCCTTGTATAAAGAAAGAGGTGTAGACTATATATATAATTCTCTCATACACCCTCTCTGAAATAATTATGAAAACTTTTATCTGGTAAATTATTTGATTTAATGATTAATATTATTATTACATATAACGTCATGTATATACACTAATGCCTCTATTAAGTAAATTAATTATTCTCATGATAATGCTCACATAAATCTATAAATATCACATTACAAAATCAAATCCTACTAAAACCCAAATCTTATTTGAATTTAACTAGAATATGGAATGGTTTTACCAATATTTACATGGCTTGATCAGATAAAATAAAATTCCATATGTCTCATATTCAACCTCCGACACTAATTCACTATTCCACATAATTATAATTTCAACACAATGACGCCCATAATGTACTATTCAGTAAAAAATAGAATGATTCAGGTATCCTCTATTCTACAAATGAAAAATTTTATTTTATAGATGTTTTATTTAAGACATAAATAACATATTTAGTAAGTATTTAATTTTTAAATAAAATATTTTTTTATAAACAGTCACTTATTTTTTTTAATCTTAAAATAAAAAAAATATTTCTATAAATAACTACCACCGATGAAGTGATATCTGACACGTAATTTTTATTAATATCCCTAGAAACCATGACTAACTCATCCACCATAAACCAATAAATGAGCCATGTATAATAATTTATCTTTATTTACACCACAATATGGTTATGTAAATTGTGGCATATTTTAATTTTTTTTTAAAAATATTACTTCAAATACGATGTTGGTTTTGTAACTGAATGATGTTTTATCAATCCATGTAATATTTATACTAAGTGTATAATAATTTAATTTACAATAATGAATAAAATTCATAATATTTTCATGTCTCTTATATAATTATTTACACCAAGATCAATTATATTTTTTATCCATCATCTTTAGGTTTCAACAATATATTAAAAACAACCCAAAACCTAGATACTATGATTTATAAATAAAGTACATTAATGAAATAATTTCATCTTAAAAAAACATTTTTAACAATTTTCACTTCTCTAAAATATGTTAAATTTTTCCCATGTTACATTTTTTAATTTCCATGTATTCTATTTTATAAAAATTAAATTTTTGAAATATTAAGCTTTGTCAAACACAAAATAATACTATAAAAACTAATCAAAAACTAAATATCATTGAGAAAATTTATTTTTTTATGAAAAAATATATCCTACTAAAAATATATATTATGATGAAAAAATAAATTATTTATTAATCAATCCCTCAAACTCATTTATTTTCCATTACTCCCTTTACCGTAATTCTTATTTGATTACATTTAATATTTAGAAAATATTTAAATTTATTTTATATGAATAGATACCCCTTATGCTTATAATTGTCCCCATCTGTTTTAATTTTGTATGTTTTCTGGAATTGTTAATCTAATCATGAATTTATTCAAATTATTCATCATTAAACATCAATTTAACACTATGAATTCATTTGTTACTCAGAATTATTTCATTGTAATGATAAAATCAAAGTGTACTTTCATTATATTAATAAATATTTACTACACTATTTTATTCATTTGTATCTTGAGAAATTTTGTATCCTCGAAATTCATTATATTTTTAATAACTATTAATGGTGAGCTAATGAAGTATTACATATAATTTTAACATTCATACACCAATAATTTCATAATTAACATAGACATGAAACTTTACCAATATTCCATTATTGATTTCACATATATTTTTTTGATCAAAATGAATACTATTTAATATTGTATTCATCATATAAGAGAAAAAATTATCATATAGATACATTTATTTTATTTTAATCACTATAAATATTTGCTGACTCAAAAAATGGTATTCATCATATATAATTTGAAACCCAATTGTTTATAAAATATAGATACATTGATTATGTCATCCATAAATGAAATATTTCATCACATATATTTGACCAATTTTTTATCCTCATATGATAGTAATTTCAATGAATTGTAAATTTTTTTCTCTACCATCGATCAATACAAATGTTTAATCCACATATTTTAATTCTATCTATGCATATCCTTTTAAAAACCCATTATTTATTCTGAATATTATTTCCATTCTAATAATTCATGTTTCGAAACACCCACTTTATTTAAATAAAATTGTAATCATTCATGATTTTTTCAATCTACCATAAAACACATATTATGATTTATTCTATATCATTGTTATTCTTATTAACCAATAATACACTGTTTTCCAATCCAGCAAATTTTTTCATCCCTATATTTGAAAAGAGAGTAATGTATCAAACACAAATCATCATCAATGATTATGTTGGGGTCATCTTATCAAAAAATTACACCCATAAATCATAACTAATCACCTTCTCCTGGTCCTTGATAATTGAATATACATAGTAATTACTTCATATATAGATTAAACCTTATATTCCTAAATAAGTAACTATTTTTTATGACCTAATTTTTTTATCACAATTATCCTTTTCACTATTGAAATCAATTATAAATATTGTTTCCCTATTTTCCATAAAATTATTCTCATTAACTATGAAATCAATACATTCCATTTTCATAATTGGACTATTGTTAATGCACTTTCTAGATTTACAATATGTTTTTAGCCCATAAAAACACATTTTTATGATATATCACAATATATACCATGATTATCATCTATATTTTGGATGTCTAATTACATAAATACACTCTAAAATCATTCAATATCATTATTTGTTTCCAAATATTTTATATAGTTTATTACATATATAGGCCTTATAAAATCCTTATTTTTTATTATATACTTCTATATAACAACTCAGTTTTTATAATTTCATAAAATTAAAAATTTATTATTCAAAGATTCCTTCATATTGTCCACTAATTGACTAAAAATTTTATAGAATCCATTCCAATATTGTGTTATTTGTTAGGGAAATTAATGTTTGAACCAAATTTTAATAAATTATGTTTCCATATAAATTGATATAGACCCAGTTAACTAGTCTAATAGAATAATTTTGATGAATATTTATGTTTCATATTTTTCTTTCTATTAGAATCCAACTACTCAAGTATATCAAAATGTATGTGGCGTACAGGGGTTAAGGAGTGTCCAATGACATAGCAGGAAACCCCAAGAACCAAAATATATAGATTTTTACAATAGTTAATTGGATAAGAAGCAAACATTTTATTGAGGGAAATTCATTATCATGGAATGATTCCAACTAGAAACAGAACATCGAATGCAAATACATGCACAATATTTAGGACATAATGTGCTAAGAATGATAAATTAACCCCTAAACCCACATAAATTGGCTAATAATGGAAGGAAATGATTCACCTGGTGAACAAATACATCATCTATCATGACTAGTACCTTCTTACTTGAGGAAAAGTATTATATAAAGTACCACTTATTACACTAACACCCTCTTAGTCATGGTGTAATATCATATATCATCACCTCATGATCCACTAACCTATAACTATGGGTTAGGATACATATAAAATATTGACCACAAAAGTATCACTCATGGTGAGGGAACACATCTCAACATTACCCCTACCCTATAACATAGGGTTACATGACACATCAAATCTCGGCACCCACCTTATCACTGATAGGGATGTCATATTTCATATCTCTATAACGACAAATTAACATATATTGAGGGCCCACGTCACTTATCAAACACCAACCTATTACATAAGTTGTGGTGTCATATCATTTATTAAAACCATCATATTTCATAGAGTGTGGTTCCAATTTATATCTTAACCAATACCCTATCACATACTGTGATGTATCACATCCTATATCAACCACCACTCTATCTGTCAATGTTGGGTCATTCAACATATATCAATAACCATTATATAACTCAATTTAAGTCCATATATCCCCTCATAACCACCACCCTATATCTAATGGTGGGGATCCCATATGGGATCTTAAAACACACCATGTTGACCATTATAGTGTTATAGATAATATTTCATCATTATATTTCAGTTCAAAATCATGGCAGAAAAACATAACCTAAATAATATAATCCAATTCCATATTATAATTATTTATTATTCATTAATTAATATATAGAAAGAATTTATTGAATATTTTTAAATTGATCTTATCATCAAAATCCCTGAACCATCACACTATACTTGATCTTCCTATAATTTCGCATAGCTAAAGATTATCATGTTCTAACACTGAGGTAAAATTATAAAATCTCAACTATTATGAGATTTTTTGACCTCTAATGGAAATAACCATTCATTAAAACCCTATACGGATACATATATTTCATAATTATGCCAAAAAATCTCACTCAATGACCAATTTACACATGAAAATTTCCATATCTCACATATAGATCTCAGGTGTGTTTACATGAAACACCAACTGATTTACTAGTATATAAATGCAAAGATTATTACTATATCAATTTTAACACCCATGAGATCATTTATACTAATGATTTTTTTTATTTTTCTTACAATTGTACCTATTATAATATCCCCAAATCAACCCAAATCGATCTAGTTCAAAAAAAATCTTTACATTTCATGATTCGATAATAATAAATGTGATCTAGTTTTATAAATCCAAAATAGATATCATTAAATGGAAATATTAGATAAAATTAATCACCAAATTATTTTTTTTTATATTTGAATTGAAATAGGGAAAACCCTTTCATGATAATACCCACATCTTTATGTGAGCATTATTCCCTCTATAACCACTTTTTCTTATTAATTACTTAATCTCTAGGATCACCCACATGATATGTATTAATAAATATATTATCAACAATATTTATAACTTATCAAAGAGATAAATAAGACAAGTGATCTCAAATGTATAATATAGTGTAAAATTGTTTTTTTGAATTGAATTTCATTTCTAAGAAGGTGATGAACATATTTTGATGATGACATAATAAAAGACATTGACCCTAACATAGGATAATTCATACCCATAATAACATAAATGATAAAAAATATAAAATGTAATATCTTTTTTACATATGATAAGACACATAAGATTGAGAAATCAGGGGAAATGTGAAAAAAAATATTTCAATAAAGGAAACATTAGAACTCAAGGTTTCCATAAAGTTGAACTAAAGTAACTTGGAACATCCAAAATTTATCATGGTTTAATATGGACATTATTAATCCATATTTATCATAAGAGTAACATGAAAAATGTTAATTCTAATATCTCTAAATAGATAGACATATTCAAAAAATTATATATCCTCTTTGGGTTGAAATAAAACAGTAAACTACATCTTTTTCTAGTGACTTAGAATTGTTAACATCATCCTCTCATAAGAGTAACTTATTATAGTTTACTCCTTCCCTTTACCCAATGATTATGATGGCTATATCAAACACACCGTTCATGGGATTACAACATAACCACCCATAATTGTTATATTACATAATTCTCTTTCAACCATCTATATATATGTTGTGGTACCATATAATTTTCATCAAATTTTTACATTTTTCCTTTTTTATATCATATAATATATAAAATTACCATTATTATTTATTACTCTTATTAACCCATTAAAAAGAAATTAATGATACAATAATATCATTAAAACATATTCATAGACAATATAGATAAAGGAATTAAATGCTATTAGAATCTTATTACCTCAATGAGTCTTTGGAATCATTAAATTAGGAATACATATAGGAAAATCAATTTAAATTCACAATTAAATTATTTCTTTTGAAATAGGAAAAAACACAATATATTTTCAAGAAAAATTTAAAAAAAGTTTTCAAAATATGAAGAACGATATCTTCATTGAAATTATCATTAGTAACATGTAATGTAATCTTCTACTCAAAAACTGTTTATAATGGAATAAAATTACATTATTGTCATAAATAATAAAAAAAATATTGATTTCAAAAGTTCATAATGATATTCAATAGTGTCCACTATTGAAAAGGATAGGAAATTTCCTTTTAAAATATTTAAAAAGATCTTCAAATATTTTTGGAAAAAATATATATTTATTAAAAATAACTATTAAATTATGTTAAATATAATAAAAGTAAATTTTCGGTTAATGTATCTAAAATCATTAAAGAGTAATATTTTTTTTAAAATAAATTAAGGACTTTAAAAAAATTACTATAAAGGAACGAAAAATAAAATGATCATTAAATACCTTCACTTTAAAATGAATCATGATATTTTATATCTAGATATAGTGCGTACACAATATAAGTTAATATTGGTACATCTATTGATAAATTTATCAAATAAGGTTGTTAGAGACAAGAATACTTTTCAATATGGGCAATATGTAAATAAAATTCAAATTTAAAAATGGATCATAAAATTATCTATAAAACCAACAATTTTCCTCAAATAATATTTTAAATCACATTAATTATATTCTATGTAAACCCTGTATAATAAATAATCTTTCATAACATGAAATATTATGTAAAAAATAAAAAATATACCTTAAAAACCGATATATTTTTTTAGCATTTTAATATATAATTCATGAAAGGGATAAATTCAAAAAATAAAAAAATATCATTATCAATTTAACATTCATGGTATAACAACTCAAAGGGAATAATATACCACACAACATTAATTTTATTTAATAATATAGGGATAAAGAACCAAAAGGGCCAAGGAGGTATAAAATAATGAAACACGATAGCATTGGCCTTTACAAGGTTAATAAATTCTTGGGGAATGGATCTTTAACTACTTAAAGTGGTGAATGTTTTTTCAGAACTGGCCAAAGAGGCCATGAAATCTATGACCATATTCCCTTCTCGCTATGTGAGGGTAATATCCATGTGGTTAGTGAAGAGATATTTCCATCAATAAATTGTATAAGTGATAGAGCACCGAGAATGATCCTTTTTTATGAGGTATCAATGTAGGATTAGGGAGTCTATTTCCACACCATCAAGGTTAAAACTAAGAGAGACACACAGGTCCAACACCTTGTGTGTGGTGGTTGCTATATAAATAAGAGAATCACCCTGACCAAACAATGTGATGAATGAATAAAAGATTGAACCGAATGAGTTTTGAACAACACATACACCCTAGGAACTTCCATTGGTACATGACACATAAAAATTAAAATTGAGATTATGATCCATATGGGTATAGTTAATCCATATTTTTAGATGAACATCCTTTTGAGGAAAAGAGAGCAGCCCAACCATTAGAATCCACATTGTTAGAGAGAGATCCCACTGCTTGACTTGAGAGACTAGATCAACGATGAAGGATACGACCCTAACCGACACACCCAGATATAAAAATAAGTTCCCATGATATATCGCCATATTAAGAGCAGACAAGATACTCAAAAAAATGGAGTCCAGGAAAATATCCCCCACTTTTGTTCGTTCTTATTAACATCTGACACATGAAACATGGAATGAAGGATGTCATGCCTTGAGAAGACTTGAAATTAAATACTCTAAAGATACCCTATGACATGTTATAAAACCGATTCCCACTACCCCTTAAAGAAAAAGGAATGAATATACACATTATAAAAGGATGTAGTTGTATAATAGAAGACATGTCTCAAATAAATAATATGGACATCATAACACTTATAACGAGTCAATAACTAAACTGAGAATTAATAATTTATGTTATTATTTGTCATAATTTTAAAACCACATAAAAAATTGTAAATATATTATAATAATATTATTAGTAATTTCTCCCATAATCATAGCATAATATAGTTAATGATATGGAAGTAAAACATCATGAATTAAAATTTATTTTGGAATCCCCTTACCTTAAATTCAGACATTATTGGTCTATAATTTAAATATCTTATGATAGAAACAAATTATATATTTAATACATTAACTATATAATAGTTAATTTTATAATCATTATGTAGTTTATTTCATTTATTTTTAGTACTTATTTAATTTCATAATTTGTCCGGTCAAAATATTTTATTTCTAGTACATCTGGTTTATAGTTGAAAATGAAATATGGTAGTTTGAACAAGGTAAAAGGGATAATTATTACATAATATATATAATAATAATATTGTAATTTTCTTATTTTTAGGAACTAAATTTTCATATAAATCTATTTATTGTGGTTTTGAAATCAATACATCACCTCGGGATGAATTAATCCTCACATACACACAAGGGTTGTTCATACTTATTTTGATGTAAAATATTGAAAATAATTTTAATAGTATCATTATAGACTAACTATCAGGTAATATGAATCATATATATTCAAAGAATCAATCCCATTAACCATCTATGAGAGGGTGTTTTGATAAATAGAGTACATTTCTTCGTGGAAATGGCAGTCTTTATGTATTCACGTGTGATAATTCCATTTTTATTTATTATAATGGTTGAATATAGATGATATATTATAATTACAAAATTATAATTATGTAATTAATACTATATATTATCATTAAATCCATGAAACTTACCATTCCTCCATGGTGGTGATGGGAAATTAAATACATCTATTCACAGCTTTGTAGTTCGTACATCTGAACAAATTTTGGTTTATTTCTCATTTGGATGAAAAAGGAGATAAATAATGTTGTTAATTTAAATTAATATCATCTATAAATATGGAATAAAAAAATTTAGTTACATAATAATGGTTAAGAGAATTACGAACAAGGTCAAGTATGAAATAAATAGAAAATACTCGGTGATGAATTATACATATTCTTCCAAAAAAATACATAGGTTTGTCTTTAACAACTTCTTACGATGGTATTATAAAAAATTGAGGTCCACAAGGATATAAAGAGAAACTTTAGGAGTATTAAATCACTATATATACTCTATACTTATTAAAATTTGATGACAATATATTTAACATAAACATATAATGAGTAATTCTTAAATATCGCAAGGAAAAAAGTCTTTGGATAATAAGATTCATAATACATCAAAACAAAACTAATTTAATGAAAATTTATTTTTCTCCAAAAAATGTTCCCTTGTATCCTAATGATCTCCGTAAACATTATTTGATAACCAGGGTAAAATACATAAAAAAATTGTGATTAGGTAATACTTGTAAGTGAATGAACATGGTTATGAATCACAACATGTAAGTCTAACATCTTACATTGATATTATAAAGGATAAGTCTCATGAATAATTTAGTGGGAGAAAAATATAATAAATATGATATAATAAGATCACAGAAATATGGGAATGTGGTAGAAATATAAAATATCTGTAATTAATAAGTCAAGGATAACCTCTAAGAAAAAAACATGGTGCAAAAAGTCCAATCACATATTATATTTACTCCCTCATCCCATACATGACATGTCAAGGAAAAAGATACCAAAATCATTGAATTACTATATAGGTTGACCCAAAAAAATATTTACATGATTATGTGTTCTTAAAATTAAATTATTTATATATAAATAAAATAATAATTATCTAAGGAAATACATTGGTTTAATAATATTCACACATATCATAATCAATTGAGATTTGACAAAGAATCCATTAGATAAATTTTCATAACGCATGCGTTACCACATCACGGAATGAAGAATAAGATATGTATATAGGGGATATATATATAATATATAAGAATATCATTACATTAAATATAGAGAATTTGAGTTAGAGATAGAAAGGGAATAAAAAAATATAAAAATGGTTGTTTGATAATATCCCCTACCTAAAATGAAGTAATATTTCATAAATTGATATGAAAAAATTCTAGATAATCATGATTGATTAACAAATTTGTTAATTAAAATACTTTTACATCTATATTTTATTTATTATAATTTTTTTATCTAAATTTATTAGAATGTACATGTGATATAATGTTTACTTTTTTTTGGAGCATACATTTCTGTGTTCTAATGTCGAATCAACTATGGATAAACATCAATGATAATGTAAAAAGTTTCTAGATACAAAATGATATTGAAATGTATATTATTTACTTGAAAACATGATATTTTCTCCAAATACTCATATTTTATCAAATATGAGGATTATTTGTTTAGTAAAACTGGTATCATTAAGTAGTTATTTCCCTTAAATATATTTACTGATAATAAAGGAAAAGATTTATTTTATTTAATTTTATATTCATCGCGGAAAATTAAATAATTCCTAATATACAAATTATTATAATTTATAAAAATTATAATATTTTAGGACCATCCTTGATGGTGAAAAAGTAAATCAAAAACACAGTTTCCATGCATGGAGTGAACTAATATAGTATGGAAGTAATTTTAATTTATACAATAAAAAATGAAGAGAACATAATGAATGGCTGATATACCATTATCACTATTACAATGAAGTATATATATGATATTGAAATCATTATGAAATTTTCAATGGAATATTTTTTGGATGATTTTGAGGAAAGAATATTAAATGAGTCAGTTGAGGTAATTACCTTTTCCTTAGAATATATCATATTCTTCTTCTATACAAGGTACCTTGGATTGGTCATTTGATGATACAATAAATTCTAGGAAATTTGGGACATATTTGGTAATATCATTTGGTATAAAGTTTTAATGAATAAAGGAATATAATGTGTTATTAGTGGTGGTAATGTGGGGTGGTATTTATAAGGGGACAGATTGGAGTTTTTGAATAAATAATCATTTGGTTATTATTTTTACTAAAGACTATGAAAAATATTTAATCGTGAGAAATTTTATATTAAATGTTTCATGTGATGTTGAAAAAATGAGTTCTTACATGATCACTTACTAAAAAATTTATGATATCAACTTATAATGAAAAATATCATAATTCACCATATTTCACTATTGATCAAAAATAAAACAATTTAAAAAATGTACCAAAAACTTACTATTACCAATTTTGAACATTTATATTCCAAAATTGAAATCCATTTTTTGGAATTAATTTTATATATATTTGATTTTGAATTTTCAACTAAACATTCATTTATTTAAAAACGTCCAATTTTAATATTATAATCGACTCTATGACCACTTGAAATTTTTTAAATTGTATTATAATATTATATTATCATTATAATATAACATAATGTTAATTTATAAATAATTTTCTTGAAAATAAAATTAATTTTAATGAATTTATTAGAAGTAATAATTTAAATAAAACATATATGTTTTATAAAAACACAAACACATAATTTATTGTTAATAAAATATTGATTTACTTGTATCCTAAAATAAATATGTCATTTTACATTTTATATGATAAAAAAAATATTATCGTACACATTTGTAGGTTAGGATAGTATTCTAATAGAAATTTTTATATTACTAACTATCATATTAGTTTTTTAATAATATTATTATTATTCCAATTTTTATATTATTATTGTAATATCCATTTTTGTAATGATTATATGGGTTACCTATATTATATAAAGACCATAGGATTAATTAATTGCTTAATAAATTCAATTTCATCTCAAGGTAATATATATTTTAATTTTCATAATTAATAATTCATTACTATTATTCATCATTACCTCTATATAATATCATTTAATGGATACTAATCTAATATATTGATCATATATATATTTTAAAAATTTTTATATAATATTTTCAATCCTTATCCCCTTTTAATATATTTAATTCTTCAATATAGTTTATTCTAAATATTATATTTTAATTTTTTTAAAAATTATAGTCTATTTTATCATGTGGTACATGTGAATTATTATACAATACAAAATATATAAAAAATCAAGAAGGTAAAATCAATTGAATATATCACGGTTTTTACATTGTTACCCCTTCATATATTTCACCCTTAAAAATTATTTTTACATAATCAAATAAAAAATGTTGAGGAATATTATTCTTTATAGATTCCTTTAATTCCCCTATCACTACCAGATACATATATCTTTACCATATTAAAATGACATGCTGATTTCTCTTACTTCATTAAAAATTATATCGTTCATCCAAGATCTTAATGGGATGCTCTTTTGAGAGATCATTTTCATGTTTCGCCATTATTAAATTCAGTACATGTGAATTTTATTGTATTTATATCCTTATGTACAATGCATAAAATTCATCTTGTACATCAGAGAGGTATTATAGGAGGGATAGTAAATATAAAAATATTCCATTGCAATTGATAATTTAAAATGAGCCGTTGTACTTATGATATAGATTTTCCTTCACCCTGAATCTCATGAATCTCATTAACATAAATATTTAGAGGAAATACGTATCCATAACCTCAATCTCTAGGTCCCATTATTAGTTTTCATCATATATAATCATTTCACATTGAGAAACATTAATTTTATACTGAATGTTCTTGAACTTTTGCATCATTTACACAACATTATAAGTCCCAAAAACATAAATATCCAAATTCATACAAGATAACATCAGTTTAATATATATTACCATAATGATATTTTTTTAAATCCATTTGGATCATTGATTTGAAACTTTTTTTTTGCATGGAATTAGACATAGGAAGATGTACCTCCCATCATCCATGGATTTCCATTATGCATTATCTCGACATATTCTTAAGTGGCAATATTTTTGGCTACGATTCCCCCTAGTTTAGGAGAGATAATCCATTATAATTTTCAAATCATTGTCTATTGATTATTGGATACTATAATAGAACATAGAGGTAAATCATAGAACTTTTCCATATACAGTCCATCATGGTGTCCCAAGAAGCCTTAACAATTCTCTAAAGCATATCCTGTCAAGTTTATAATGTTAAAATTCCTCTAGAATTTATATTAAGTGAGAAGTATTTATAAGATGATATACCACAACCCGTATTGTATAATTAATCATTGATGTATTATTAAGACAAGTGACATTGTCTAAGGTGGTGTTCTCCCTTTTTTATGTTTATATGGGTAATGTTCATTTCATCCCCATGTATTTTTTAATCATTATTATCTTACTAAAATACCAAAAATATTATGTATAGTTCACAATTTTCTACTACCTATTGTCACTCCAATAGATCTTCTATTGACCTATATGCATTTTCATGATCCATGGGTGGATGAAGTTGTTTGAACTGTGCACATCATTCAATGGTTCCCATATTATTTAGGGATGGATGGTATACATAGTCATCATTATGAATAAGGTTTTTCCTCTTTTATTTTTGAATATTATAAGAAAATATTCAAGACCAGTTATTTGGATGACCGGTGCACCTTGAATAAAATTTTAAAATATATTAAATATCAAAAATGTGAATTTTTCTTAAAAAATTGATATAACTCTAAAATGGGGGGATTAAAATAAGAGGTCAAAATTGAGTTAAGAACATTAGTCTTACCATAACCACTACAAAATTTTTGTCAATGTGAGGTTTTTGTGAAAATATTTGTCATCAGATCAAATGAATAAAATAAATTTATTTATTTTTTTCTTTTAACTTTTTAACTATAGATACTGATCATATAAGGCCCCAGCCTTAAACCTTACTTAATCTTGAGTTATTATAAGATTACACATTGAGGATCTTTTCAGGTTTAGAGTTTTAGAGAATTAGATCATGAAACTTGCATTACATTCCACATTTAAACAAGGTGGTTACATAAAAGACAATATTCATTCTTCCCATCAATGGAAACCTATTTAAAATAAAACAAGGATTCTTTCTTGACACATCCTTGACACTATCGTCACATCATGTACCTTTCCCTTGACCTGTGAAAAGCATTTCAAAAACTTGGGATGAGCATAAAAAGCTCAGTAAGGGTTATAAAAATATGGAAAGGAAACATGAGTTCATATATACATAAGAATGAAATCATACTTTACCCATAAAACATAGTCATATCAAATCATGAATAAATCATAGAAAACATAAGACATAAAGGTAACTTGAGGCATTCATAACATTCTTACGTAGGGAGTAACCCTCTTGGTTACGTTTGGAATACCCATCACATTATATTCCCTAAATCTCTTCGGAGAAACCTTAACGTTTCACTCCTTCGCGTTACCCAATGCATTGGAGAGCTATAACGGGCTCACCCGCCCTTAGTTTATCACGGAACCACCCGTTCTTCATAACAATGCCCAAGGAACATAATCGTATCACATAAAACATGCATAAAGGAAACATAGAATTTCCACATTTCAATCACAATATAACATTTTAGTATATTGAAATAATGAATCCATTCAAAAAGAAACCATTTCCAAAACCATTTAAAACATTTAATAAAGAGATTTTTGAATCAAAGTGTCCCATACCACCTTGAAGATTAAAACATTAAACCATTAATATCCATATAAATAAATACTTAAAACCATTTTGAAAACATGGATATTAATAAGAACAAATAATTAAAACATTTAAAACGATATTTTGGTTAAAGTGGTTTTACCAAAATTAGAGACACATGAATACAACAATTGAGGAATAAAATTTAGTAAGAACTTTATAATATCATGAGAATAAATGAATTCATGATATAATACTCCAAAGGAAAGTATATACACCATATAAGAGTGCATTGGTGCATAACAACAATGAACCCTCAATAGAAATGTCAAATGTGATGAAATCCCTTATAAAGAAGGTATCCTTAAATTAAGGACAAATAAATCTCAAAAATATGTGTGACAAATATATATACACCCAATATAAGTGGATATTATGTGTAAAAAAATAAAAGGTCATTCACACATATTCAATGGATGACATATTCAATGACTACAAGTTGAACCCAAAGAAATCGAAATTGGGTTAAAAAGTTCCCTTGACAGCCTAACGCATCACATCAAAATGAGTTGATGAGAGATAAAAAGTGTATCTCATCACTTGGACATAAAATTTACATCAATAAGGATGTATGAGAACATATCCCAACATAAAAATATGTAAATTAAAAGACCCAATAAAAGAAGTCTTTTAAAAAAGAGGAGGGTGAAAGGTTCCCTTACCGACTTGGGTATCTTTCAAAACATACACCCCATGAAAGAAAGACAATAGGTCATTGATGTAAATACTCATAAACGAAAGTATATTACACAAAGAGTATAATAATGGGAAGTACATACACCACTCAATGGAATTTGTGGCAAATTTAGCATAAATCTCACGGGAATAAAAGTGAGATGAAAAATCCCTTACGAAAACTCGGCAGCCTAACGGCGCCACATAAAACTTCCGAATATGGATTGATGAGATCAAATAGAGTATCCCATAATATTACAATAGAATTTACAGCAATTGGAATATAAAATAAAATCCCCCAACATTGCAAGGAGGAGTTTAAAAGAAGTGACATAAAGGAGAGTACTTAAAAAGAAAGAGAGAGGTTAGATCTCTTACGAAAGTTCGGCAGCCTAACAGCGCCACTCAAAACTTCCAAAATGGATTGATGAGAGAGAATAGGGTCTCTCATCACATGAACATAAAAATTACAGTAAATGTAATATAAAAGAACATCCCAATCATAATAAAGATGAGCCTAAAATAAATGACATAAAAGAGTGTACTTAAAAAGAAAGAGAGTTGTAGGATCCCTTACCTCAGGTCTGACTTGACTTGATTGTTCTTTAATCTCCTGAATAATAAACTTGAGTTAATTTATAATTCCTTAAGAACCTTTTTCAAGTTCATTATTACTTTTATACCACTTATTACCATGTCATAAACATTATGTAATCATTTAAGTTAATAATATTTGTTTTGCCGATATTTGGTTCTTATGTCGAAAGTGGACTTCTTACAATTACATGTTGTTCCTGTGGCCAAATGTTTATTATATCCAGAATTTTATTCATTATTTAGATATCATATATGTCATATATATCCAGTACATGCATGCATTTATAACATTACATAATCATTTAGAGGTAAGAAATGAAATGCACCGTTCATGGAGACGGTAAGCCGTACGTACGCATGAACGCTACTTTCATTTCTATTTCGTATTTTATAGAATGGAATAATAATGATATAAAGGTATATTATAATTCTAGTATAATATAATATATAATATCATATTTCCATCCTTTATACATCCCACATATGGTATTTAACGAATCAAATCACTTTGAGGGGGCGGTAGTCCGCACTTCCTTAAATGAAGATATCACGTATACCCATAATGGAAGCCATAAAGGTAAGACAAAAATGAAAAATACAGAAGCATAAATAAAACATAAACATATTATATATCATATATAAAAATAGTGAGATCATAATGGCTACCTTTGAAGGTGTTAAATGAGTATTGAACAATCATCGTTTCGGGAGGCAGAATTTCACCATCCACGGAAACCGTATGTTATTTAACCATTTGATGTAGTTGTGTGAGAGTGTAGCTCGAATAAATCTTATAAAAACATCCTAGTATATTGAAGATACTGGTATTTTTACAAAAGAAGTAAATAAAAAGAGTTTAGGGGGTTGGAGAAGCAAAATAAAACAAATGAACATGAGAGAATGAATTACCTTTAAAAGTGTAACTCCTTTTGATTTGAGCCTAAAGGCTTCCTTTGAAAGGATTAGGCCCAAAGGGAATACTCTAGAATGAGGAGAGGGATGTGGAGAGAATAAATGAGCAGGGTTTGGCCGAGCCAAAGGCTTGAAGAGTGTGTGAAATGAGGTAGATGTGGGGGCCTTTTATAAGAGGAGAGGAGGGGCATTTTTGGAAAGTAAAGAAATATTACATTATTTGAAAATGTGTTTCGGTTTTAAAAGGTTCCACATTGATATAATTCGTGGATAAGGTGATAAGGGTTCTAAATACACTCATCCAATTGGTTTTGGACATGTTTAGTTCATAGATTTTACATTATATTTCTATTTTATTTAAATCGTCAAATAATGATGTCATCGCTGCATCATTATTATGTCATAAATAATTAAATTTATTTATTGTATAAAAATTATAAAAAATACTATGATATAGGAAATCTTTTTATATTTCCAATTACTATTTATAATCAAATTCTGGACTTGTATAACCCCACTTAAAAATTGTTTTCGTAAAACATATTATGTTTGTGTCATTTTCACTTTAACATTAAATAAAAAGTAATTTATGTCATTTCCCAACAAAAGTGGATCCATGGGGTCCCCAAGTTGACCCATGGCATTTCATGGTCGTCCATGACACAACCAATGAGGTTGGGACATGTGTCTAGGTCATTTCATTTTATTAAAGTATTATTTATACCTTAAACTACCCTAATTACCACTAATCGTGATTAAGAACTTAATAAGTTACTATTCACCAAAAAATTATTTTAATCTCATTGAACCACATTTTACTTCTTAATGACAACCATGTATGTCGGATTTTTTAAAATCAAAACACAATGATGGCAAAATTTCATTTAAACGGAAAATCAGTTTTTATAAGTACCACTTAGTGGTTTCACTATTCATCAAAAATTGAAGTTTTTCAGAAAAATCCCAAAAATTCACCCTAAGCTATATTTGATATTATGAATTCAAAAATGAAGTCCGTTTTACAAAATTAAAAACATATAAGTCACATTAATTAATTTAATAATTAATTCCCGCTGTCATGACAAATAGCGTGTTTTATGAAACAATAAGTATCAAAAGATTGACACTAGTTTAAGTCTGATTTCAAAGTGAAATTGATTCCAACGACCACTATTGGATTTAATGGTAAAAATATTTTATAATTTCACTTTAAAACCAATTCAAAATATAATCTAATCATATAAATAAATTAGATTAAAAAGTGGTTTTGAATTAAAATACAACATTTTACACTATTCATTAAAAAAATGAACTTTATCGGAAAGATACCAAAAATTTACACAAAGTAAATTTTGATGTCCCGATTCTTAATAAGAGTTTTATTTGGTCCAAAATAATTTTTAAGAGTGAACAAAACTATATTTAATGACGGTTCTCCATCAAAAGGTGATAAGTGAACCTTTAGTGAAAACTAGGGCATATACGCCTAAAATTGAATTCATTCCGTATTTTAATCCATTATCTTTTATTGTATAAATGTAAAAATATTTAAGAACATATATAATAATATTTTAGTTATTTATATCCATTCCCGCCATTACAACGGCTACATGTTAACTACCATTTAAAATAATATTATTTTATTATTAGAGTGCAACGTAAGATTCCCAAGAAACTCGTTGTTGCGTGTTGCGTACGCCATCGAGCATAGCGTCCCCTTTAAAGTCATATTAATATTTTATTCACAAATATGGATAAATATGAAAATGTCATATTCCTTATTTACCTGGGGTGTTACATCCTTCCCCCCATTTTTTAATTGCGTCCTCGCAATTTTAAAATTGCGCTTGGAAACATCCTTGAACGTCCCACATCGGAACAAGAGTCGGTAAAACAATCACTTTAAAATAAAGAAAGATAAGCATAGAGGTCACCCGAGTTAACCCATACTAGGATTCTAAGTATGAAAATATGGACATGGAGGAGAAAACATAGTGTCATGTTCCGATAGAGAGTGATAGAAAAAAAATTCGGAGAAAGTTAACAATAAGAAAATCACAAACATGTGATGGGTTAAACGGTGTTGGGTTCCCCAGTAGGAAAAGTTAATAGAAAACATTTTTTTTAAGTTACTTTTTATTGAGGAATTTATTCATAAGGAAGCATAATCACTTATCATGTTGACCTTCAACTTTTACTAGATTCCTTAGTCAAAATCATATTCTTTCCAAAAGACGAGTATTTAGGGAGACTTGTTCGCATTAAGAGTACTATAATCAACTTCTAGAGAATCAACTAATCCCCAAAATATAACTATATACATCCCATGTATTTAGGCTTTAACCAAAACCAAAACCAAAAAGGTTAGTACAAGATCAGATAATCCAGAAAAGGATAACCACTTATAAAAAGAAAATCTATTCTTAATCTCCAAAATTTGTCCAACAAAACCCAAAGTTCAACTAGGACCATCCGATAAACAATTTGTCCATAAAATTCTTCAAAGTAAACCAATATAAGATTGAAACCCAAATATTTGAAGGATTTAGTCACATAGTCTTCCAAGTTAAATCGTAACATTTATCTCCAAACAACATCAGTTGCTCCTAAAGTCTCACATTGAAAAGTAATTATCCTAATCACATATCCTCCAAAATCAACTTACTCTTAATTCATAAAATCATATAACTAAAAAGAATCAGTCAAACTAACCAGGGACTTCACGTAGTCCAGTGGTAGGCAATAAATACCAGTCACACTTTGGTTGTGGGTTCGATTCCCGCAGCATTGTCCGACGCGACGGGTTGTCACACAGTCTGCATGTTGTCCTTTTTCCAAAACTATATAATTCTCAAATCATTACCCAAAAAGGGATAAAATCATCAAAAATAACCATAACATAATTTAACCTCAATTTTATCTCATGCCTTTCACTTCAATCATAACATATGGTAACCCATAATTACCTCAAAAGTAAGGATCATATAAACCCAAATGGTTCTTTAAAACTATGTCCACAAAAGAAAAGATAACTATTACTTGAATAAAATTTTCCTATATTAAACATCAGGGTTACACATAATATAAAAAGTCTTCTAATGTAACCCCATCATCAAAAGAGACTTAATACTCTTAATAATTTTACCCCAACTCTTGAAGCCCTTATATGTTGACATCTTACTCATTCAACATTCTTCATGATCCATTATCCATTCCTTTCCAACTTATTCCGAAATACCTCTTTGCTACAAACAAAATCATGAATCATATCCTAAGATTCCAAAATAAGAAAACCATAGTCATGAAATAGAACATACCTTTGATTGGTCATTGTCAGTTTCTTCATCCTCAATCGGAATGGAATTAGGTATTGGTAAACGAATATTGGTACGCTCTTGGTGACCCCATTCACGAAACTTCTTTATAGGACATGTGTTTGCATAATGACCATGCACACCACATTTAAAACATTCAATTGACCCCTCAGAAAGAACTTCTTTCCCTTTCCTTGAGTCAACTGGATGTTTCCGTTTTCCATGGCAGGTTCTTGGTTTATGACCTTCATTTCCACATCTATAGCATATTTCTGTCCCTTTGAAACATTTTCCTAGGTGTTTCTTTCCACATCTTTGACACATAGGTTTTTGAACACACTTACCTTTATGATTATTACCTGTACTTCTGTAGGGATTTGTTTCTTTCATATATGATGCCTTAGAGAAATCTCCATGGTTTAGGTGGTCAATCATGACTCCAGATAGTTGGTTGAGGATAATCAAAAGAGTTCTCATTGCAGCTCCCATATCATTCCGTTGCTTGCTCAAAAAACTGTCACATTTTCCTTCACATCCACTGTTACTTTGGTGCCTGCTAGATCCAGCCATTTACTAAAACCAAAAAGGTGAGTGTGAGTATATCAACAAAACCATCATGTACTAATGAGTAAGATAGAAAATAAGATATACTTACTCATTCAGTTTATCTAAAACTAAGACTCTTTCTGAAATCCTAACCATTATGGTAATTGTCAATTATGCTTAAAGAATACCCTAACCTCTAAAGTTATCTAAACCGACCTTTGATACCAACTATAAGGCCCCAGACTTAAACCTTACTTAAACATGAGTTATTACAAGATTACACATTGAGGATCTTTTCAGTTTTAGAGTTTTAGAGAATTAGATCATGAAACTTGCATTACATTCCACATTTAAACAAAGTTGTTACATAAAAGACAATATTCATTCTTCCCATCAATGGAAACCTATTTAAAATAAAACAAGGATTCTTTCTTGACACATCCTTGACACTATCGTCACATCATGTACCTTTCCCTTGACCTGTGAAAAGCATTTCAAAAACATGGGATGAGCATAAAAAGCCCAGTAAGGGTTATAAAAATATGGAAAGGAAACATGAGTTCATATATACATAAGAATGAAATCATACTTTACCCATAAAACATAGGCATATCAAATCATGAATAAATCATAGAAAACATAATACATAAAGGTAACTTGAGGAATTCATAACATTCTTACATAGGGAGTAACCCTCTTGGTTACGTTTGGAATACCCATCACAGTATATTCCCTAAATCTTTTCGGAGAAACCATAACGTTTCACTCCTTCGCGTTACCCAATGCATTGGAGAGCTATAACGGGCTCACCCTCCCTTAGTTTATCACAGAACCACCCGTTATTCATAACAATGCCCAAGGACCATAATCGTATCACATAAAACATGCATAAAGGAAACATAGCATTTCCAAATTTCAATCACAATATAACATTTTAGTATATTGAAATAATGAATCCATTCAAAAAGAAACCATTTCCAAAACCATTTATAACATTTAATAAAGATATTTTTGAATCAAAGTGTCCCATACCACCTTGAAGATTAAAACTTTAAACCATTAATATCCATATAAATAAATCCTTCAAACCATTTTGAAAACATGGATATTAATAAGAACAAATAATTAAAACATTTAAAACGATATTTTGGTTAAAGTGGTTTTACCAAAATTAGAGACACTTGAATACAACAATTGAGGAATAACATTTAGTCAGAACTTTATAATATCATGAGAATAAATGGATTCATGATATAATACTCCAAAGGAAATTATATACACCATATAAGAGTGAATTGGTGCATAACAACAATGAACCGTCAATAGAAATGTCAAATGTGATGAAATCCCTTATAAAGAAGGGATCCTTAAATTAAGGACAAATAAATCTCAAAAATATGTGTGACAAATATATATACACCCAATATAAGTGGATATTATGTGCAAAACAATAAAAGGTCATTCACACATATTCAATGGATGACATATTCAATGACTACATGTTGAACCCAAAGAAATCGAAATTGGGTTAAAAAGTTCCCTTGACAGCCTAACGGCATCACATCAAAATGAGTTGATGAGAGATAAAAAGTGTATCTCATCACTTGGACATAAAATTTACATCAATAAGGATGTATGAGAACATATCCCAACATAAAAATATGTAAATTAAAAGACCCTATAAAAGAAGTCTTTAAAAAAATAAGAGGGTGAAAGGTTCCCTTACCGACTTGGGTATCTTTCAAAACATACACCCCATGAAAGAAAGACAATAGGTCATTGATTTAAATACTCATAAAAGAAAGTATATTACACAAATAGTAGAATAATGGGCAGTACATACACCACTCAATGGAATTTGTGGCAAATGTAGCAAAAATCTCACGGGAATAAAAGTGAGATGAAAAATCCCTTACGAAAACTCGGCGGCCTAACGGCGCCACATAAAACTTCCGAATATGGATTGATGAGATCAAATAGAGTATCCCATCATATTACAATAGAATTTACAGCAAGTGGAATATAAAATAAAATCCCCCAAAATTGCAAGGAGGAGTTTAAAAGAAGTGACATAAAGGAGAGTACTTAAAAAGAAAGAGAGAGGTTAGATCTCTTACGAAAGTTCGGCAGCCTAACGGCGCCACTCAAAACATCCAAAATGGATTGATGAGAGAGAATAGGGTCTCTCATCACATGAACATAAAAATTACAGTAAATGTAATATAAAAGAACATCCCAATCATAAGAAATATGAGCTTAAAATAAATGACATAAAAGAGTGTACTTAAAAAGAAAGAGAGTTGTAGGATCCCTTACCTCGGGTCCGACATGACTCGATCGTTATTTAATCTCCTGAATAATAAACTTGAGTTAATTTATAATTCCTTAAGAACCTTTTTCAAGTTCATTATTACTTTTATACCACTTATTACCATGTCATAAACATTATGTAATCATTTAAGTTAATAATATTTGTTTTGCCGATATTTGGTTCTTAAGTCGAAAGTGGACTTCTTACAATTACATGTTGTTCGTGTGGCCAAATTTTTATTATATCCAGAATTTTATTCATTATGTAGATATCATATATTTCATATATATCCAGTACATTCATGCATTTATAAAATTACATAATCATTTAGAGGTAAGAAATGAAATGCACCGTTCATGGAGACGGTAAGTTGTACGTACGCATGAACACTACTTTCATTTCTATTTCATATTTTATATAATGGAATAATAATTATATAAAGTTATAGTATAATTCCAGTATAATATCATATATAATATCATATTTCCATCCTTTATACATCCCACATATGGTATTTAACGAATCAAATCACTTTGAGGGGGCGGTAGTCCGCACTTCCTTAAATGAAGATATCGCGTATACTCATAATGGAAGCCATAAATATAAGACAAAAATGAAAAATACAGAAGCATAAATAAAACATAAACATATTATATATCATATATAAAAATAGTGACATCATAATGGCCACCTTTGAAGGTGTTAAATGAGTATTGAACAATCATCGTTTCAGGAGGCAGAATTTCACCATCCACGGAAACCGTATGTTCTTTAACCATTTGATGTAGTTGTGTGAGAGTGTAGCTCGAATAAATCTTATAACAACATCCTAGTATATTGAAGATACTGGTGTTGTTTCAAAAGAAGTAAATAAAAAGAGTTTAGGGGGTTGGAGAAGCAAAATAAAACAAATGAACATGAGAGAATGAATTATCTTTAAAAGTGTAACTCCTTTTTATTTGAGCCTAAAGGCTTCCTTTGAAAGGATTATTCACAAAGGGAATACTCTAGGATTAGGAGAGGGATGTGGATAGAATAAATGAGCAGGGTTTGGCCGAGCCAATGGCTTTAAGAGTGTGTGAAATGAGGTAGAGGTGGGGGCCTTTTATAAGAGGAGAGGAGGGGCAATTATGGAAAGTAAAGAAATATTACATTATTTGATAATGTGTTTCGGTTTTAAAAGGTCCCACATTGATAGTATTCGTGGATAAGGTGATAAGGGTTCGAAATACACTCATCCAATTGGTTTTGGACATGTGTAGTTCATAGATTTTACATTATATTTCTATTTTATTTAAATCGTCAAATAATGATGTCATCACTGCATCATTATTATGTCATAAATAATTAAATTTATTTAATGTCTAAAAATTATAAAAAAATACTATGATATAGGAAAGCTTTTTATCTTTCTAATGACTATTTATAATCAAATTTTGGACATGTATAGCCCCACTTAAAAATTGTTTTCGTAAAACATATTATGTTTGTGTCATTTTCACTTTAACATTAAATGAAAAGTAATTTATGTCATTTCCCAACAAAAGTGGATCCATGGGGTCCCCAAGTTGACCCATGGAATGTCAGGGTCGTCCATTACACAACCAATGAGGTTGGGACATGTGTCTAGGTCATTTCATTTTATTAATGTATTATTTATACCTTAAACTACCCTAATTATCACTAATCGTGATTAAGAACATAATGAGTTACTATTCACCAAAAAATTATTTTAATCTCATTGAACCACATTTTACTTCTTAATGACAACCATGTATGTCTGATTTTTGAAAATCAAAACACAATGATGCCAAAATTTCATTTAAACGGAAAATCAGTTTTTATAAGTACCACTTAGTGGTTTCACTATTCATCAAAAATTGATGTTTTTCAGAAAAATCCCAAAAATTCACCCTAAGCTATATTTGATATTATGAATTCAAAAATGAAGTCCGTTTTACAAAATTCAAAACATATAAGTCACATTAATTAATTTAATAATTATTTCCCGCTGTCATGACAAATAGCGTGTTTTATGAAACAATAAGTATCAAAAGATTGACACTAGTTTAAGTCTGATTTCAAAGTGAAATTGATTCCAATGACCACTATTGGATTTAATGGTAAAAATATTTTCTAATTTCACTCTATAACCAATTCAAAATATAATCTAATCATATAAATAAATTAGATTAAAAAGTGGTTTTGAATTTAAATACAACATTTTATACTATTCATTAAAAAATGAACTTTATCGGAAAGATACCAAAAAATTTCACAAAGTAAATTTTGATGTCCCGATTCTTAATAAGATTTTTATTTGGTCCAAAAGAATGTTTAAGAGTGAACAAAACTATATTTAATGACGGTTCTCCATCAAAAGGTGATAAGTGAACCTTTAGTGAAAACTAGGGCATATATGCCTAAAATTGAATTCTTTCCGTATTTTAAGCCTTTATCTTTTATTGTATAAATGTAAAAATATTTAAGAACATATATAATAATATTTTAGTTATTTATATCCATTCCCTCCATTACAACGGCTACATGTTAACTACCATTTAAAATAATATTATTTTATTATTAGAGTGCAACGTAAGATTCCCAAGAAACTCGTTGTTGCGTGTTGGGTACACCATCGAGCATAGCATCCCCTTTAAAGTCATATTAATATTTTATTCACAAATATGGATAAATATGAAAATGTCATATTCCTTATTTACCTGGGGTGTTACAGATCACGTTTAAAATATTATAGTTATAGAGATTGTCTCATGGTTGGCCTCTAAAACTTAGTTATATAGAGAGACCATTGAAGAGAAATGTATGAAAACGATGATTGATCAGGACATGATCGAGTATCATTGTAGCAACAATGATTATATTTCTTAATAATTACAACAACACAAAATCATTCCTCATCAATGTACAATACAATATTGAGGTAATATATTGAATTTTTAATTTCCATCTCTTTTGTTTTTCCCAATCTAACGTTGATAAATTCCACAAAAAACAGATTTATGAATGGATGGTAACTATTAATAAGATAGGTTAATTTCTTATGTGTGTTGATTATCCTCTTATAATTTCTATTTATATGATAATAGTTCAAGTAATAATTAAGAAAGTCCAAGTATTATTCCCCACATTTTATCGATTATGGGGTTCTCCCCCCGTTCATCACATTTTTATCAGATGAAATTGTTTAGCATGTGGTTTGATGAATATTTTGTATTCATTATAACATGACTGTTCATTAATGCAGTGTATTGATACAATGAGTGTGGTTCCCAATCAAGGCTATGATCAAGGTGAGATAGTAATAGAGGATGATGAAATAAAGATCATATCATATTGATGGATTCCATCCATTCTAATTTTGTCATTTTATTATGACATTCCTCAATGGATTTTTTATCGAGAATATCGAGGACCTAACTCCTTTCAGCAGACATTATTGAGGTTTTGTGACCTCCAATATATAGGTTCTAGTTAGGTTAGTGACATCAAGACATGCAGAGGGACACATTAGAGATAACTGTGGATCTAGAAAACACAATTTTGGACTGTCTGTATTTTGGTGTTAGTCATCATTTAGGACCTCTTGCTAGGGTTATTGGGATTTGATATAGAGAATAATATCACACCTCGTGTGGCCCTGTCATATACTGAGTGACATGAGTTAGGTAGCTCGAAATGAAACTCAAATTTTGAAAGGGAATGATAAATCTTAGTATATGAACACTGCTAGAGAACAAAAACATGGTATGGTAATCCCAAGAATGGCCATACTACATGGGCATGGTTTCCTGTGACCTCTATACACAGTTTATGATCATACAAATTCCATGTGTGATGATGTTTACAATACATGTGATTAATTACGAAACTAGTAGACTACGGGTTTTTTGGACGCACCGTGTACCACCAGTACACACAGTGTACACCTTTCAAGTTGATCATGACTTTGTTTCTTCATTATAGAGTATTCTTGGTTTGGTATTATTCATTTTTCCATTCAATTTATGGTAAAATTATTTATTTCACCCGTCCATTGGGTTTTTATTCCACTCTAGGGTATCAGTCTCATATTGATCTTGTAGTGTTCCTATGTGATATTGTAGTGTTATCCTATATCATCATTATACCCTAGGTATGGTTTGTGGAATCAACATGACCTCCTTGTGTATGGAATTGATACTCAATTTCGAAATCTATTTGGAAGGGTTCGATGGTGCAGTTGGCATATGATCCCCTATATACCAGTTTGATCCTGGTAAGGTTCATGTTGTCCCCTAGCGGTCATGGGCATGACCTCTTATCTGAGTATCAAGTTATTCATGACTAGTGAGTGTTCATATGCAATGTAAAATTATTGTTAATTTTTTTGTCTATAAATGGTGATAGTATTTCTCGTGGAGTGGATTCTCCCAAAACAACAATTTCTCAGAGTAGAATCATATGGTCGACATTTGGTTGCGATCGCCATGAGACACTGTGACATTCTGAATTATATATATGGTTTATATTGATTCTATTCTACACTGTATTACTATTATGAGATGACTATTCTTTATGATTTGTTTTTATTGTTTCTGAAATTTCTTTCTAGGTAGTGTTATACTCATTCCCACATGGTATCATTTAAGATGTAGCGTGTCTTATGAAGATGATGACCCATTTGACAGTGTCCTGGGAGAACATGGTGTAGGTGTATCATAAAGTGAGCTTTAACATACCATGGTTTTTTATAGGAGATTTAATTTGAATTTAGTCTTCTCTCATGGAGAATGTTGGACTCTTTATAGTTTTTTGATGGGAATGTATTTGGCCCCTTTTTCACTATGATTATTTTAGGGTCATACTCTGATTATGGATAATAGATGTATGCATGCATTGGTTTTTGGTTTTTTATATATCCAAATTACATGGGATTGGGGATGGGTTTGTTTGTACGTGTACATTATGATCGTAGTCTATTATATTGTTTTTGGAAATAGTGTTAAGTGTTTTGAGTTCACCTATTAGGCCAGGGAATCGAGTGATGCTATGGTGGTTAACATAACAATATATATTGACTCTAATAACCTACTTGTTTACATATAAGATGTAGAAATTTGTTTTAGTGGAAACATTCATACAATCATTATATATTAATGGTTTTTATTTTCCATTCTTGTCTCAATTTATCACCCTATATATACTCATTGACTAAGGTATATCTTGTTTAATTTATGACACCTCCATGAAGATTACCTTCCTGGATTGTACTATGTGATCACGAGGGTTATATACTAGTAACAAAACGTTGGAATATAGAAATATAAAAAATATATAACCTATCATTGGTTTATTAGTTATACCACCACCTACTAAGAAGAATATTGTAGTGACTGTTTTAGTTGAGGATTCAAACAAACTGAGTGCACTACACAAGTTCCAAAGTTAGAAAACTCTAATGTTTTCTCTAATGACAAACCCCTAGGTGGCTGCCGATTATATAGAACCATTTAATCATATTTTTTTCTTCTGAGGATTCCTACATATCATATGTAATTTCTCATGGAATGTCTTTTTTAGGACATTATTGGGTGGTGGTGGAGTTTAATGACTTAGTCACATGATGAAACATCTCTTTCCTAGTAAAACATCGAGCATATCTCTAGTAAAGTGTTTTATGTTGAAATATTACAATTAGTGCATGTATAAAGGATTTTTCATCTATAATATGGTAGTTTAATAAGGTGGAGTACTTAGGTAGTTTAACCATTCTCTTAGGATAATCCAAATACATGGTTTGGGAACCATTTTTTGGTAAATGACTTTTTATAGCAACTAAAATGTGATATCAAGAACATGGTTCTATAATGTGGTCTTATAACCAATGATGGGGTAAATGAGTGATAATTAGTGGATGATAGATTATTGGAATAATATGTTCTAAAATGTGTGATAGTATTGGAAACCCTAGGACTTAAGACCTCAGAAGAAGGAATTAAATGGTAGTCTTAGGGATACAATCATGTCTAATCATCCAAGAGATAACCCAAGACTCAATATCAGTGTCACATGGATCTCAATATTTAACTAATAATCCATGGGAGAGTTTGTGATTCTCTTGTGATGGACTGGAAAATCTCACATGGTATTATCTGACTTGTTTTATAGTTGATCAAGAGATAGCCGATGGAATACAAAAGCAGAGGAAGAGGTAGGATATGGATGGTCTCCATGGTGGTAGATGTGGTTGAGGGATAGGTGTGGGAATAAGAGGTGGTCGGTAGACTGGCATTCTACCACCACCAACCCTAGGTAATCCATGATTGGTTTTGGAAATTGGTTTTTAAGGATGAGGCTAATTGTACTCTATAGAGTATTATGAACATGATAATCCATGGATGATATAATCTATGATATATATCATTTCTAATATCACTATTTTATTGATATACCTGGTTGTTATTTAATACTTCCTTACTACTCCACTGGTTTAATACACATGCATACCAGTTGATCCTTTTTTCACATCCCTTGCATCTAGAGACTCATATAGATGGTGACTGAGATATTTTGAACTTATGTCAATAGTGAGACATGATGCTCGAAGTTTAATGTTCTTTGTGGGATATATTTTTACCATTAATGAGGCCTTACAATGTCATATTTTTTATGATATTGAAATCAATGGTTTATGACCATATTAACTTTTTTAGGTAGAGGATGTGGTGTGTACATATTGATGGAATTCTATTTTACTTTCTAGATGAAAAGTAAATCATGAAAGACTGTGAAATTCTTAGGCATATTTCAGTTATGTAGATTACTCAACAGTTGGCTAGCATGACTCTTGGAGAAGTGGTTTTATTGGGAAAACAATTTTATTTAAAGGTGGTGGCGTTTGAGGAACTTTTTTCTTGTGATGTACTAGTATTACATAATTTTTGAGAGTTATACCTATGCATTGACTTGTAGCCTAGAAGAACAGTGATATCTACACCAGTATATTGGATGGATTCCATGTAGCTTCATTAACAGAATGTACAGTTGGAGAACTTACATGAGAAGTGTTTTTCATGACCTAGTGTTTCATTTGAAAATCCCTATATTTTTTATCCAATAAATAAGACATTCTCTTGAGGTTATGTGTGGATTAGCGGTGCATGAATATTGTAACTGTGAATAATATGTATCCACTACTGAGAATCAGTGAGCTCATTGATAATTTCAGAGTGTTGCGATGTTTCTCAAAATTGATCTCAAATCAGGCTATCACCAATTATGAATATAGGATAATTATATACCAAAGACAACATTTACATTTCTCTATAGTCACTATAAACACATGACGATTCACATTCGGTAAGATGAAAACACCAATAGTTTTCATGGGACCCCTAAAATATGTCACTCAATCTTCATTTAAGGATTGTTCTAGAGAAACAATGAGTGAAAAAGATTTATGGTAATATATTTAAGTGTCTATTTTTGATTCAAGAAGTCAAAATTCTTGGACATGTCACATCATAGGTTGATGTACAAGTGGATCTGGTGATGGTTGAAGAAATTCCAGCTTGTGATCCAATCAAGAGTGTAACTTTTGTGAATCATTTATTTGGGTTTTTAGGGTTGTATAATAGGATTAAACCCTATTTTTTTATATTGTATTCACCTTTTAGAGACATGACTCTAAAGGGGTAGACCATTTTGTGAAAAAAAATGTTACGTTAGATATTTTATGATATTAAGTATATGTTGATGAGAAAACACTTATTGTGATTTCCAGACTAGGTTGTCAATTATGTAGTGTTATATGATGCATCAAGACCTGGTCTTGGATGTGTTTTGATGCGTATGTGGGTAGTAATTGGATGTGGTTCACGTTACTAGAGACCACATGAGAAAAAAATACATGAACCATGATCATATGTTAGCAGTGATAGTATTTTCACTGAATATAAAGAGACACTTCCTAATGGGAGAGAGTTTTATTTTCTACTACGAACACAAGATCCTGAGGTATATCTTCTCATAGATGGATATTATCTTGAGACAAAAAAAAATTCTAGAGTTCCTCCAATAATATGAATTTGAGATTATATATACTCTTAGTAAGGGGAACATGGTGTAAGAATCTCCCTATATGATATCATGTTCTTAGTTGGTGGTCAGTTCAATAGAGTAGTTCACCTCATTTCAGTTTTCATTAGTGGATAATGATGGTGATTCATATTGTTAGTCAATGGTTGTTACCCCTTTGTGTTGAGAACATCTTGGTGATTCTTAGATTGAGGATACTGACTGTTAGACCTTACATAATAAAATTTCCAATGGACACGATTTTGATAAAAATTATGAATATTGGGAGCTTACTGTAATTTTCAATAGACATACAATAGTACCATTGATATTTTAGAAGGCGGTAATGAGGGGGTATCATTCATCCCCATTAGTGTTATATCTAGGTGTGGATAAGATGTACAAGGATCTTCAATGTTTTTTAGTGTCAATATATGATGGGTTGGGGTTTAGATTTTGTATCTCAATGGCTAACTTTTCATTATGTAATGATTGAGAAACTGGTTAAATTTTGAATAACTCAACCCCTTCAGTTTATAGAGTGGAAGTGGTATGGGGAATCCTTGGAAATTATGAAATGGTTATCATGTACAAATAGGGAGGAGGATATCAACCTGGAGATGGAAGAATAAGTCACCAATTCATCCCACTTCCATGTCATCGAAAGAAGTATTCGGTAGTGAGATTGGTAGACCTCTACGTGCCGGATATACTTCGGCTCCATAGAGTTCCCTCGACCATCGTTTTAGACCATGATGTCCGCTCCATGTTTTGATTATGGAGATGATTACAATAGGACATTGGAAATTAGTTCCACTTGAGAGAATCATTTCCTAATTGAAGTGATGGCTATACTGAGTGATATATTCAGGTCTAGAAGTACATGTTATAGGCTTCCATGTTGGACTTTACTTTTAGTTGGGAGCAATATCTTCCTTGGCCGTGTTTTCATAAAATAGTAATTTCCACTCTTACATTGTAATGGAACCATTAAATGTATTTTATAAGAGACCCTGAATGTAAATCATGTGTTTTACTGATCCAGGTGAGTCAACACTCATAGTCTTGGATTTGGTGTGAGATTATATAGGGAAGGTATATATCATCTAGTAGAAGATGATGACTATAGAGAGCCAGAAAAAGTCTTATGTAGACCGACTGAAGAGACCAATGGAGATCGAGGAGGTACCAATGTGTTCCTATTGGTGTCCCCTCAATATGGGTTAGAATGATTTGGTTGGGAAACATGATTTCTCTAAGAAATGGTGTCCCTTTTATGTTACAACATAGGTTTGGTTAGTTGGCATACCACTTAACTGTACCAGTGTAGTCAGACTGGGTGAACGATGTCTTCCACGTGATTCAGCTTAGGTGGTACAATATAGACCAATATCATGATATCAACTATAGTGAGTTTTAATTCAAGGATGGAGTTTCTATTGTTGTGTACTTAGTGGAGATCGAGGATCAGTAGAAGATGATACTATTAGATGATCCATTACCCAAGTGTGTGTCTGGAGGTAGCTTGAGAATCATAATGAGAGAACCTATGAGTGGGATACCATGATGTGATCCCATTACCTTCATAATTATTAGTATGTTCTCTGATTTCATGATTAAAATCTCTAAGGTGGGAAGAATATAATGACTTGGATTTTCCATATGTTGTTTTTGGATAATATTTTGAATATTTTTGAGGCTAGGAATTGAGATGACATGTGATTCTGATGCATTGTTTTACAAGAATAATTTGTGGAAATATAATAAAAAATTAAATTTCACTTCCATTTAGTAATCCAAAAAAGTATAATAACTCATGAATGTGGTAGTAGCTCAGATATATAAGGGAACTTTTGAGTTCGGAATGTGGATTTCACCCTATGTGTGACATAATAATTATTTGTGCGATGTGTTAAAAAAATTTCTATAAGAATATATGAATAAAATAATCTTATTTATTTATTATTATTTGGTGACAAGAAATTATGAGATATTATATATTTATATGGTTAGGAGATATTTTCACGATTGGAAACTAAATCCTATAGACCTAAAGTGATCATATGAGAGTGTTCTTGGAGAATAATAACAGATCAGGATCAATTCAAGGATCATTATGCCAATAGAGTTCGACAATCTTATCAAAAATGGAAACATAGAGCTGGTTTTCACCAATGATCAACCAAAACATGAGGTAAGATGTCGATTTGTGATTTTACATCACATTAATTTAGATCGGTCAAATGATGATATATTACATGAACCAAATAGATTTGTGTATCAATGGAATATTTAATGGAGATAGATTAATTTGATTGGAATATCTACTATCCTCTTCATCTATATATTTTTATGACAATTTATTTATGAAAAACAAAAAATGCCCATGGGTCTTCCCCACATTTTACGGGTTATGTATTGTTACCCACTCTTAACATATTCATCATTGGAAATTTCTATGGAATTTGGATCAATAAATACCATGTATTTAATCATTGAGTGACCATTTTTCACAAAAATGTATAAATTATTTCCATGTGGTTCATGATTGAGGCTATTATCGAGGAGTGACAATGACAGAGGATGATTAGAGGAAGATCATAATAGATTGACTAATTATGTTCGTCATGGTTTTGGTGTGTGATGATAAATTTTATCAATGTATTGTCTACATAACATATTGACAATAGGAAACCACTGTAACACCCGAGACTTTTATGTTATATAAATCATCAAAGGAATCTTTTTCTACACAACACTTGCTTGGCTTGCTTTACACGCAATCGCAACCTTCCTCGATAGCTTGCGTCGTACGCAATACCGAGTTTCACTAAACAACAATATGCTATTAAAACTAGCCGTTATGAATAGTAATAACCACTTTTTGAAATTTTATAAATTTTATTTTTCAAAATGGACTTCATTTTTGGACTCAGAATATCGAAATTAGCCTAGGGTGAAATTTTGGTATTTTTCTGAAAACTTTCAATTTTTGATGAATAGTGAAACCACTAAGTGGTAGGTTAAAAACCGAATTTTGCATAAAACTTAATTTTACCGCTTCTGTGAATGGAATTTCAAAAATCCGAGAGACACGGTTAATATCAAGGACTAAAATGTGGTTCAATGAGATGAAAATAATTTTTTGGTGAATAGTAACTTTTTACTATTTTTACCGCGGTTAATAGTAAATAGGGTAACTAAGGGTAAATATGATATCAATATTACCCTAACACATGTCCTAATTCTATTGGACAAGTGTAATTCGACCAAAAACAAACTTAGGAATAAAATATGACCATTTAGGCCCACTTGGATTAGAATAGGACATTTATTATTAATTTATTTAAAGAAGGGTTAAAATAGTTAAAATCAAAGTTTAATAAGTAAATCATTTTTAATATGGGGTTATACATAAGATAAATTCGATTGTAAATATTAATTAGAAAGCTAAAAAGATTTCCTACATGATGGTATTTTATTTGTAATTTTTAGACATCAATTAATTTAATTTATTTATGACACAAAGATGATGCAGTAATTATCTTATTAATGAAATATTGACATAATTGATGTTATAAACACCAAAATAAATGTAATTTGAGACTTTTTATGAATTCCACTAATTTTCTAGGTTACTATGATATATTAGTGTTGCTTTAATCAACTTGGTTCGAACATATGATTCTGTTATGACTTTCAAACAAATCATATATCAAATAATGTCAAAATTGACACAAAATAGTTTTTAAATAAAATATTATATTATTAATTGTTATTTTATTCCTAAAAATCTAAGGTTCGGCCAAATGACTTAGATAAGGATATATATATTAATAATAAACAATTTGGGGTTCGTTTGGCATGTTATAGTAAGTGTATTAACCATATAGTGAAAGAAAACAAAAAGACACGGTAAAAGTTAAATTAATTAACTTAGAGATAAATCTAATTGATAAGGTTAAAATAAAACCCTAAACTTGTCTAAATCTTATTGGTTGATAGGATTTCGACCCTTCCCCACTTTATCTTCGAAATAAGACCCTTTGGAACCATTATAAACCGATTTTGACTTTAATATAAAATAATATTTTGAGATATTCCTAAGGTGCCCCTCTCCTCCCCTATAAAAGGACACCTCCTCCCCCTCCTCCTCACACCAAATTGAGCACTCAAGCTCGGCCAACCCCTGCCATTTTCTCCTCTCCACTTCCCTAGAATAATCCTAGAGGTCCTGGTCTTCTCCAAAGACCAATCTTAGTTCCTTAAGTAGAGGATTCAAAGAGGCGTTCCAAAGAAGAGGTAATATCCATTACCGATCTTTTCAATTTCTTTCTTCTTCAACTTCTTCTTCTTTAGTTGTTTCATGATAAAGTAATAACATCAGTATTACTTACATACTGATATGTTATTATAAATATGAAACAACCCTAATTCACCTTCTATCCATCCTACGGAAAAATGAAATCACCGCGCGTGCGTACGTACGGAATACCGTCTCCACGCCGTGGTGTAATCTATTTTCCACCATCACCTTACAAGGATGGGTATAATGGTGTAATGAGTAACTATATATGATTATTATTAAGTAATATTGATACTGAAATAATATATATATACTCCAATACAATTCCACGATCATAGGAATGATATCATCACTCGTGCGTACGTAAGGAATACCGTCTCCACGATGTGATGCGACTCGTTCTACATGATCTTCATTTCATAATGATTATATAAATGAATTGAATGAATGAATATGGTATATAATACACTAATACCATTCTGGAAATGAATTATCTATAACCTAAAGATAAGAATAAGAATTTATTCGACAAAACACGCATAAGAACAAAAAGTTATAAAGACTCGAGTAACAAGTAACAATGAAATATTACTAACAAGAAGCTAATAATATGACCATATATGATATCATATAAATATGTATGATTCTGCAATAAGTCAATAACATTATTTAAACCATTATACAGGATCTTCGGACACGTACAAAGCTAATCGGACCTAAGGTAAGGGAAATATCACAATCTCATTTTTATCCGAGATTGTTTATTCGTAAGTATTTACTAGGGTGTATTTTATCATCCACATCCATGTTCCCTCATTATGTAATATTATTTCCATCCACCTACAATTTTTTAAATCCAATTTTACCCTTCTATGAGTTTTTAGTAAAGGATATGAAAGGAATCTTTTTTCGTTTTTCGTACGAGGTACTTTTTGACTTTTCCGACAAAAGTACGAAGAATGTTTTTTTTAACTTATACGGCACGAACAGATTTATACTGTTTTATAAAGCCTTATTTTCATGAAGCTTCCTCTAAAAGATTTCATGACTATTTTCAATAAAATCTCTTTCTTTTAAAATTTCATGATGTTTTGTGAAAAGAAATTGATTTTGAAGAAGAAAGGATATTTTCCTCAAGAATTCAATTCAAGTGTTTTATCAAAATTATTTTCCATATAAGATAATAAAGGGTTCTGTTGCTATCCATATTTTTACATTGATTTGACTATGTTGTGATGAAATTATGTTTATGAATTCCTTTATCTTATATGAATGGTTTTATGATGTCATGTTGTTTAAGAATCCCATTTTTATTACATGGGTTATGCAATGATGTATGATTTATGATTTTGTGGCACACATAAGAAAGGATTCATTAAGAGATGGGTGGGACCTATATCTCCCTCCAATGCATTGGGTAATGATTTTATATCTAATGAGATAGACATGGCTGGAACGGAAGGTTATTTCGGTTCAGTGATACAGGACTGAAACGAGGAGTGAACTCGGTTCAGAAAGGGACTTTGTCCACTAAGATAGTCTTGGCAATGAGTCATGACTAACAAGAAATGATTTTCCATGATTATGTGTGCATGCCACAAAGTTTCAAGTTTTATGTTATGATTATGGGGATCTCATTTTCACTTCTATGATTTATTCCATGTTAAGATATTATGATCTCTTTTGCAGGTTTTGATTTTCATAAAGATATGATATGATTTTTATTTCCTTTATTTGCCCTTGCTGAGCATTTGAGCTCACCCTTTTATGTTTTCTTTTCCCCAGGTCAGGAAGATGGATATTAAGTAGAATATTCTAAAAGGGACCCTAGATATGATGAAATAAATGGGAGACACTGTAGAAGATTTATGAACCAGTTGTTTATGTTTTTCCAGTTTCTAAAGACACTATACCTATACGGTCCTTTGTGGTTTTGTCGTATGTTGTAATAAGTGTGCTTCAATTTTGAAGTATTAACAATGTATGTAAAGTATGGGTCGTTATAGTTGGTATCAGAGGAAAGGTATAGTCAACCTTTGGAAACTAGGATGTGAAAGCCTTAGTAAGAACCCTAAGGATAAGTCTAAGCAAAGAACACAATCTTAGAAATGGCCATGAATAACCTAGGATAAGACCATAAGCATGAAATTTTTTTTGAATTATGTGGTTTCCTATTATAATTAGTGTTGCTCACACTATTCTTCTTGGTTTTAGTCAATGGCTGGAACCCGAAGGAACTGTGTTAATGCGGAATGCGATGGGCAATGCAATGATTGTCCCCCTGAGCAACCAAACGATATGGGAGCTGGAATGCAAAATCTTGTAGCCATGCTCACACAACTTTCTCAAGCTATGAATCATGCAGGATTTCCAAACGAACAAAGGAGGGAGCAACATTCTGTTGAATCCTTCATGAGGCAGCGTCCACCATCTTTCAGCGGGTCTACTGATCCATTAGTTGCTGAACAATGGATTAGTACTACTGAAAAGATATTTTCAGTTCTTCAATGTTCTGAGCATGATAAAGTCATCCTAGCAGTGTATCGTTTGGAAGGAGATGCGGATCAATGGTGGAATCTTGTTAAGAATACGAGGCAAAGGGATGAAATTGAGTCTATGGAATGGAACGAGTTCAAGAACTTATTTTTCAATAAGTACTTCCCTCGTATTCTCCGAACAAAGATGGAGAAAGAGTTCCTTGAACTGAAGCAAAGGGATGATGAATCTGTTAGTACCTATGAAGCAAATTTTACAAGACTTGCAAGGTACGCTTCTGGTATTATTATCCAACCTGAGAGTAAGATCGATCGATTCTTTAGTGGCTTAAAACCAAGTCTTCGAAGGGCGTTAGCCATAAGGGACTTTAATAGCTACGAAGAAATCGTTCGATGTGCCCTCAAAGTCGAGATGGAGATTGGAGTAACCCATCAGTCACATGGGTTTGATAAGAATAGGAAGATGGAATTCAAAGAAAAATCTAAAGATCACACGGAAAAGAAGATGAACTTCCCCTTATGCTCAAAGTGTGGAAAGAAACATGGAGGGAGTTGTCTTAAAGGGACAAGTAAATGTTTTAAATGTGGAAAGGAAGGTCATCGGGCATTTGAATGCCGTGATAATGGGAAGAAGATGTCTAATGATGCAAACAAAGGAAGGGATACACAGAATTAACCTGATACACTTCAATGTTTCAAGTGCAAGGAGATGGGGCATTATGCCAATCAATGCCCAAATCCAAGGGTTGATGATGATGGTCGACGTCAACAAACTCTTAAGGCTAAAGACAAAGGAAAGTCACATGCAATTTCTATCAGCGAGGTGGAGTACGATAACGATGTGGTGAAAGGTACACTTACCATCCACTCTAAAGTAGCAAATGTTTTATTTGATTCTGGATCCACCCACTCTTTTATTTCTGAAAAATTTTCTAAGGGTATCACCGTACTACCTCAACAATTAGATGTTGAGTTAGCTGTGACAACACCTAATGGCACATCAATCGCATCAAAAGTTTATAATTCTTCTCCGATCGAAGTTTGTGGGAAAGTGCTTCCTGCAAATCTTGTGATCCTTCCTTTAGTGGAATTTGATGTGATTCTTGGCATGGATTGGCTTTCTCTACATGGAGCTCATATCAATTGCCAAAGAAGGGAAGTCACATTTCATATTCCAGATCAATCTACGATCGTATACCAATGCAAGGATGAACATAACCTTCCAGTGGAAATTTCTTCCATCTTATGGGTATTGATTCCACTAAATGAAGGTTATTTATCTCAAATGGTTGGTGAGGAACTCATGATTAAGAATATTCCCATTGTACGGGAGTTTGATGATGTCTTTCCGGAGGAATTACCGGGTCTTCCACCAAATCGTGAAGTTGAGTTTTCAATAGAACTCGTACCAGGTGCTTTTCCTATTTCAAAGACACCTTATAGAATGGCCTCAATTGAGTTGCAGGAATTGAAGAAGCAACTCCAAGAGAATCTTGATAAGGGATTCATACGCCCTAGTGCGTCACCTTGGGGAGCACCTGTTCTATTTGTTAAGAAGAAAGATGGATCAATGAGACTTTACATTGATTATCGAGAACTTAACAAGATCACTATCAAGAACAAATATCCTCTCCCACGCATTGATGACTTATTTGACCAACTACGCGGAGCTCAATACTTTTCCAAGATTGATCTTCGTTCAGGGTATCATCAATTAAGGGTCAAAAGGGAGGATATACCAAAGACGGCTTTCCGTACAAGGTATGGACACTATGAATTTATAGTGATGCCATTTGGTCTTACTAATGCCCCTGCTATCTTCATGGATCTAATGAATAGAGTCTTTAGAGACTATCTTGATCAATTTGTGGTAGTCTTTATAGACGATATTCTTGTCTATTCAAAGAGCAAGGAAGAGCATGAAGATCACTTGAGAATTATATTGAAGACCCTGAGAAAGGAGAAGCTTTATGCCAAATTTACCAAGTGTGAATTTTGGCTTCAAAAAGTTGCATTTTTGGGTCATATAATCTCAAAAGAGGGGATATCTGTGGATCCAGCAAAAACAGAGGTTATCGAAAGATGGTCAAGACCAACAACAGTAACTGAGATCCGAAGTTTTCTTGGTTTGGCTGGATATTATCGACGTTTTGTAAAAGATTTTTCACGATTATCTAATCCACTCACCAAGTTGACTCGGAAAGGAGTTAAGTTTGTCTGGACAGAGGAATGTGAAGAGAATTTCAAGGAGTTGAAAAGAAGGTTATCCAGTGCACCTGTGCTCACACTGCCTTGTAGTGGAGAAAGGTTTGTGATCTACAGTGATGCATCCAAGAAGGGATTGGGGTGTGTTCTTATGCAAAATGATATGGTGATAGCTTATGCCTCACGACAGTTGAAAATCCATGAGCAAAATTACCCAACACATGATTTGGAGTTGGCTGCAGTAATCTTTGCATTAAAGATTTGGAGGCATTACCTTTATGGTGAAAGGTGTGATATTTATACTTATCATAAAAGTTTAAAGTATATTTTCACACAAAAGGAGTTGAATATGCGTCAAAGAAGATGGTTGGAGCTGATTAAGGATTATGACTGCTCAATCCATTACCACCCTGGGAAAGCAAACAAGGTGGCAGATGCATTAAGTCGACAAGACCATGCTAGTTTATCCATGATGAGGATCACAAAAGATCCAATATTTATGGATTTACAAAGGATGGATCTTGGAATTATAATGGAAGGGGAAAAATCTTATCTTTCTCAAATGAATGTTCAACCATCTATACATGTGAAGATTAAAGAGGCACAAAAAGAAGATGTCGAGTTACAAAAGAAGGTGAGAAATGTTCCTGAATTCAACCTTGATTGTGATGGGATAATAAAGTTCAGGAATCGGGTTTGCGTTCCTCCCATCCCCGAATTAAAGAATGAGCTGCTGGATGAGGCTCATAGTTCTTCATTCTCTATTCATCCTGGAAGCACGAAGATGTATAGGGACCTGAAAGAGTACTTCTGGTGGGATGGCATGAAAAGAGATGTTGTTGAATATGTCTCTCGATGCTTGGTTTGTCAACAAGTTAAAGCTGAGAGACAGAAGTCTAAGGGGATGTTACAACCATTACCCATACCCGAATGGAAATGGGAAAACATCACTATGGACTTTGTCACAGGACTTCCTAAAACATCCAAAGGCAATAATGCTATATGGGTCATAGTTGATCGTCTCACAAAGTCTGCACACTTCATTCCTATTAGAGAGGATTTCTATCTAGATCAGCTTGCCAGGATATATGTAAAGGAAGTGGTAAGATTGCATGGAGTACCACTTTCTATTATATCTGATAGAGATCCGAGATTCACCTCGAAGTTCTGGCGAAGTCTTCAGCATACTCTGGATACAGAGTTGAGTTTCAGCACTGCTTATCATCCCCAGACAGACGGTCAGTCTGAGAGAACAATTCAAACCCTAGAAGATATGTTGAGAGCTTGCTCTATGGATTTCAAAGGAGGTTGGGATCAACACCTACCTTTGGTAGAATTTTCTTATAATAATAGCTTTCACTCCAGTATTCAGATGGCTCCTTATGAAGCTCTCTATGGAAAGAAATGCAGGACTCCAACTTGCTGGGATGAAGTTGGGGAAAGAAAGCTATTAGGACCTGATCTTGTTGATGAAATGGCAGAAAAGGTTAGATCTATTCAACAACACATAAGAGCAGCTCAGAGTCGACAGAAAAGTTATGCCGACAACCGAAGAAAAGACCTAGAGTTTGAAGTGGGTGATAAAGTGTTCTTACGAATATCTCCCTGGAAGAGGGTTATGAGATTTGGAAAGAAGGGGAAGTTGAGCCCTAGATATATCGGTCCTTTTGAAATACTGGATCGTATTGGGAAGGTAGCTTACCGATTGGCGCTTCCACCGAATCTCTCTCAAGTTCACGATGTGTTCCATGTATCTCTCCTGAGAAAGTACATACCAGATCCTTCACATGTACTCAGCTCAGAAGTTGTACCGCTGGAGCAAGATCTTTCTTATGAAGAACAGCCGATAGAGATTCTGGATCGTAGCGAAAAAGTCCTACGAAACAAGACCACTCGCTTGGTGAAAGTTTTATGGAGGAACCACCAACATGAAGAAGCTACATGGGAGCTTGAGGATATGATGAGGGAGAAGTATCCTCATTTGTTTGTTACAAAGTGACGAATTTCGAGGGCGAAATTCTTTTTAAGGGGGGTAGAATGTAACACCCGAGACTTTTATGTTATATAAATCATCAAAGGAATCTTTTTCTACACAACACTTGCTTGGCTTGCTTTACACGCAATCGCAACCTTCCTCGATAGCTTGCGTCGTACGCAATACCGAGTTTCACTAAACAACAATATGCTATTAAAACTAGCCGTTATGAATAGTAATAACCACTTTTTGAAATTTTATAAATTTTATTTTTCAAAATGGACTTCATTTTTGGACTCAGAATATCGAAATTAGCCTAGGGTGAAATTTTGGTATTTTTCTGAAAACTTTCAATTTTTGATGAATAGTGAAACCACTAAGTGGTAGGTTAAAAACCGAATTTTGCATAAAACTTAATTTTACCGCTTCTGTGAATGGAATTTCAAAAATCCGAGAGACACGGTTAATATCAAGGACTAAAATGTGGTTCAATGAGATGAAAATAATTTTTTGGTGAATAGTAACTTTTTACTATTTTTACCGCGGTTAATAGTAAATAGGGTAACTAAGGGTAAATATGATATCAATATTACCCTAACACATGTCCTAATTCTATTGGACAAATGTAATTCGACCAAAAACAAACTTAGGAATAAAATATGACCATTTAGGCCCACTTGGATTAGAATAGGACATTTATTATTAATTTATTTAAAGAAGGGTTAAAATAGTTAAAATCAAAGTTTAATAAGTAAATCATTTTTAATATGGGGTTATACATAATATAAATTCGATTGTAAATATTAATTAGAAAGCTAAAAAGATTTCCTACATGATGGTATTTTATTTGTAATTTTTAGACATCAAATAATTTAATTTATTTATGACACAAAGATGATGCAGTAATTATCTTATTAATGAAATATTGACATAATTGATGTTATAAACACCAAAATAAATGTAATTTGAGACTTTTTATGAATTCCACTAATTTTCTAGGTTACTATGATATATTAGTGTTGATTTAATAAACTTGGTTCGAACATATAATTCTGTTATGACTTTCAAACAAATCATATATCAAATAATGTCAAAATTGACACAAAATAGTTTTTAAATCAAATATTATATTATTAATTGTTATTTTATTCCTAAAAATCTAAGGTTCGGCCAAATGACTTAGATAAGGATATATATATTAATAATAAACAATTTGGGGTTCGTTTGGCATGTTATAGTAAGTGTATTAACCATATAGTGAAAGAAAACAAAAAGACACGGTAGAAGTTAAATTAATTAACTTAGAGATAAATCTAATTGATAAGGTTAAAATAAAACCCTAAACTTGTCTAAATCTTATTGGTTGATAGGATTTCGACCCTTCCCCACTTTATCTTCGAAATAAGACCCTTTGGAACCATTATAAACCGATTTTGACTTTAATATAAAATAATATTTTGAGATATTCCTAAGGTGCCCCTCTCCTCCCCTATAAAAGGACACCTCCTCCCCCTCCTCCTCACACCAAATTGAGCACTCAAGCTCGGCCAACCCCAGCAATGTTCTCCTCTCCACTTCCCTAGAATAATCCTAGAGGTCCTGGTCTTCTCCAAAGACCAATCTTATTTCCTTAAGTAGAGGATTCAAAGAGGCGTTCCAAAGAAGAGGTAATATCCATTACCGATCTTTTCAATTTCTTTCTTCTTCAACTTCTTCTTCTTTAGTTGTTTCATGATAAAGTAATAACATCAGTATTACATACATACTGATATGTTATTATAAATATGAAACAACCCTAATTCACCTTCTATCCATCCTACGGAAAAATGAAATCACCGCGCGTGCGTACGTACGGAATACCGTCTCCACGCCGTGGTGTAATCTATTTTCCACCATCACCTTACAAGGATGGGTATAATGGTGTAATGAGTAACTATATATGATTATTATTAAGTAATATTGATACTGAAATAATATATATATACTCCAATACAATTCCACGATCATAGGAATGATATCATCACTCGTGCGTACGTACGGAATACCGTCTCCACGATGTGATGCGACTCGTTCTACATGATCTTCATTTCATAATGATTATATAAATGAATTGAATGAATGAATATGGTATATAATACACTAATACCATTCAGGAAATGAATTATCTATAACCTAAAGATAAGAATAAGAATTTATTCGACAAAACACGCATAAGAACAAAAAGTTATAAAGACTCGAGTAACAAGTAACAATGAAATATTACTAACAAGAAGCTAATAATATGACCATATATGATATCATATAAATATGTATGATTCTGGAATAAGTCAATAACATTATTTAAACCATTATACAGGAGCTTCGGACACGTACAAAGCTAATCGGACCTAAGGTAAGGGAAATATCACAATCTCATTTTTATCCGAGATTGTTTATTCGTAAGTATTTACTGGGGTGTATTTTATCATCCACATCCATGTTCCCTCAATATGTAATATTATTTCCATCCACCTACAATTTTTTAAATCCAATTTTACCCTTCTATGAGTTTTTAGTAAAGGATATGAAAGGAATCTTTTTTCGTTTTTCGTACGAGGTACTTTTTGACTTTTCCGACAAAAGTACGAAGAATGTTTTTTTTAACTTATACGGCACGAACGGATTTATACTGTTTTATAAAGCCTTATTTTCATGAAGCTTCCTCTAAAAGATTTCATGACTATTTTCAATAAAATCTCTTTCTTTTAAAATTGCATGATGTTTTGTGAAAAGAAATTGATTTTGAAGAAGAAAGGATATTTTCCTCAAGAATTCAATTCAAGTGTTTTATCAAAATTATTTTCCATATAAGATAATAAAGGGTTCTGTTGCTATCCATATTTTTACATTGATTTGACTATGTTGTGATGAAATTATGTTTATGAATTCCTTTATCTTATATGAATGGTTTTATGATGTCATGTTGTTTAAGAATCCCATTTTTATTACATGGGTTATGCAATGATGTATGATTTATGATTTTGTGGCACACATAAGAAAGGATTCATTAAGAGATGGGTGGGACCTATATCTCCCTCCAATGCATTGGGTAATGATTTTATATCTCATGAGATAGACATGGCTGGAACGGAAGGTTATTTCGGTTCAGTGATACAGGACTGAAACGAGGAGTGAACTCGGTTCAGAAAGGGACTTTGTCCACTAAGATAGTCTTGGCAATGAGTCATGACTAACAAGAAATGATTTTCCATGATTATGTGTGCATGCCACAAAGTTTCAAGTTTTATGTTATGATTATGGGGATCTCATTTTCACTTCTATGATTTATTCCATGTTAAGATATTATGATCTCTTTTGCAGGTTTTGATTTTCATAAAGATATGATATGATTTTTATTTCCTTTATTTGCCCTTGCTGAGCATTTGAGCTCACCCTTTTATGTTTTCTTTTCCCCAGGTCAGGAAGATGGATATTAAGTAGAATATGCTAAAAGGGACCCTAGATATGATGAAATAAATGGGAGACACTGTAGAAGATTTATGAACCAGTTGTTTATGTTTTTCCAGTTTCTAAAGACACTATACCTATACGGTCCTTTGTGGTTTTGTCATATGTTGTAATAAGTGTGCTTCAATTTTGAAGTATTAACAATGTATGTAAAGTATGGGTCGTTATAACCACTGAGTGGTGATATTGAGGTTGGCTAACCCCCAATATACAAGATCTAGTGGGGATAGTGGCTCTAGCGATGTGCATAAGGATGCAGAAGAGATCTTAGTGGATAAAGAGAATGTCACTATGCAAGGATTTTATTTAGGTATTACACACCATTTTTGACACCCTACCTGTGACGACAGGGTTTTAACATTGAGAAAAATATGATTTTCCTTGTTAAACTATTAAATGACATGTGACCCATCATTGGTAACTGTAAATGTAACATAGAGGTTAAATGATCATAGGTAGACTAATTACAAGGACATGTCTGATGTACACAGACATGGTCTAGTATACACATGCATAAGCAGGCAGTACGAGAAGGGTGTCATGTGACCTATATATGACACGTGTGATAACATATGTGTTGTGCATTTTGAAAGTTACATGTCTTGTGAGGAATTAAATTATGTAAGGATAAGTATTTTCTAGACACACCATGTGCCCCATTTAAGGTTTTTTATACCATCGTTTCTTTATTAGAGACTAGTACAGGTTGAGTGTGTTCCCATGGTTGATTATCTTGAGGTTAAAATGTTCTATTACATACACACCTCAATATTGTTATAAATTATAGTGTATGAGTCACAGATAGAGTTTTTTTGTCCATATATGAGACGTGAGTGTGATCGCCTTTTATCAATATACCCTTAGTGGGGTTTGGGGAATCATCATGACCACCTTGATATGGGAGTTGATGTAACGTCCAAAGTAAATAAAGAATAATACATTTCCATATTTTTTAATATTTGTGAATTAAATATTAATTTTACTCTAAAGGGGACACTATGTTCAATGACTTACCTGATATGCAACAACATGATTCTTTGAAATCTTATGTTGCACACAAATAATATAATATTATTAAATTAAATGGTTGTTAACACCAAGCTACAGTATTGGAAAAATGAATAGAACCAACTAAAAAATTATTATAAATTTTTGTTAAATGGTTTAACATTTATCCAATAAATTTTAGGGGCTTAAAATATGAATGAATCTAATTTCAAGCATAAATACTATAATATTCACTAAAAGGTCGATTTACTGCCCTTTGATAGAGATCAATCTTTAAATATTGTTTTGGAGATTTTGATATGTTCAATATTGACAAAATAAAATTCTTCATTAGATCCAGGACATCAAAATTTACTCTGGGTAAATTTTTGGTATTTTTCTGGTAAAGTTCAATTTTTAATGAATAGTGAAAAATACTATATTTATATTCAAAAGTGACATTTAATATAATTTATTTATATGGTAATATTATCTTTTTAATTGGTTTTATGTGTAATTAGATTATATATTAACCAATTAATCCAATATTTGTTATTGAAATTAATTTCACATTGAAATTGGACATAAACAAGTATTGATCTTTTGATAGTTATTGTTTTTTAAAAACACACTATTTGTTTTGACAATGGGAATTAATTTTTAATTAATTAATTAAAATTATATTATTTGAATTTGATAAAATATACATATTTTTCTAATTTCTAATATTAAATATTTCTTATTGTTAGTTTTTGGTATTTTTCTAAAAAACTTCAATTTTTGATAAATAGTGAAATGACTTAGTTGTAGTTAAAATACATACTTTTTCATTTAAATGAAATTTTACCATTTCTATGAATTTAATTTTGAAAATCCAACATAAATTTTTGTTATTAGTAAGTAAAATATTGTTCAATAAGGAGAAAATAATTTTTAGGGAATAATATCTTTTGACTTTTATTTATAGTAGTTAAAGGTAAACTGAGTAATTCACGGTAAAAAGAATTTTATAATATAAAAAATTACCTTAACACTAGTGCTAACTTTATTTGTGTAGTAATTCATGACCATGTTCATCATTGAGTCATCTTTTGGACCCCATGGACCCATATAAGAGTGATATTGACACTTTATTTTAATTAACTTTAAGTACAGAAAAAAATGATAAAAAAAATAACTTTTACTGAACTAATTTTTACATAGGGTTATATAAGTTATAATTTCAACTATAAATATTAATTGGAATTATAAAAATCCTTCCTACTTCATGGTATATTTTATATAATTTTTAGACAAGGAATAAATAAAATTATATGTGACAAAAAAATGGTGCAGTATTTACCTCATTAATAAATGATTTAAATAAATAAGATTATAAATATTAAAACAATATCCAAAAACTATCAAATTATTATTGGATGATTCTATTTCTACCATTAGTCATCTTATATTTGACTTTAATAATTTTTGGACCTTTTGAGACCGAAGATAAGTTTACAATAAAATAATTGTTTCAAATTTTCTTAAAGAGCCCATCCTCCCCCTTATAAAAATCCCTCACTTATTACTCATTACTCAAAACACTCAAGCCCCATGGATCGTCCAAACCCAGAAAACATAAGATATCAAGAACTATATCCTCCTCTTAGAAGCCTGACCATAGGAAAAAGGCACTTCAATAAGTCATTTTGGTTCAAACCAAAGGTAGTTACCCAAATTAATGGTAATAGTTTCTCTTAAATTATTTTTGTTTATTTAACTTCTACAACCCCTAAAATCATTTTATTACTTTATTTTATAAATGCACCAGTATCCTCAATATAATAGGAAGTTTTAATGATAATTATTCGATCTAAACTTATACACACCTCCATTTATGGGTGAAGAACATATGATTTCTGTGGATGGAAAACTAACGCCTCACGAAACGATGATTGTTCAATTATCTCCTACCACCTATCATGGTGGCTATATAGATTGAACTGTATTTATATATTATATATATAATGTTTATTTTTTCTTTATGATTCTTTATTTTACACTTATATCATACCTTTATGGCTTCCATAATGGGTAAACACGATAATTTCATTTGAGGAAGTGGGGGCTACCGCACCCTCAATGTGATATTAATCATTCATACGATATGTGGTGCGTATAAAAGATGGAGTTAAAGATATTATATATGGTACTATACTGGAATTATAATATACCAATGTCCCATTATGTTTTCATTCCATTAAATATGAAATAGAAATCAAATTAGCGTTCATGAGTACGTACGGCTTACTGTCTCCTTGAACGGTGCATTTCGTTTCATATCTCCAAATGTTTTGTACTATTATAAATACATATATATACTGAATATATATTATATATATGATAAATAAATCATTATTATCACTCTGGACATAAAGAGATTTTGTCCACATGAACAACATGTAAATATAATAAGTTCATTTTTGACTCAAGAACAAAACATCAAAAAAATGACCGTTAATTACTTAAATGATTACATAATGTGTACAAAATATTAATAAGTAATATAAAAGGAATAATGACCTTTAAAATGGATATTAATAAAGTAGATATTAACTTTAGTTATTTATTCATGAAATTAATTAACATTCGGGTCAAGTCAGACACGAGGTAAGGGACTTCGTCTCAATCTCCATTCATTGTGGCATATTTCAATAATATATACCTTCATCATTTAAACAGTGTATAAAAAAACCCTTTTACTTTTAATTTCATTGAAAGGGAATCATTTCTCTAAAAATCATGTTACTAAATGAAAACATAAGGTTTTTAACGTTTGCGGTGACAATGACCTCTTTACCCCTGTAATCATTATTCTGGTTCCTCAATAAGCCTTAATGTTTTATAAAATGAAAAGGAAATACCTTATTCTGTTTTATGTTGTTTTGGTATTGAAAATAGTTTTTCAAATGGATTAATTATTTTAATATATTTAAATTATTTCTTGTGATTGAAAATTAAATGTTATTAGTGAAATGTTTATATTTGTAATATTTTATGTATTATTATTTTATAATTGTACATGGACATTTGACGGGTGGTTACGTAATACACCAAATGATGGGTGGTTCCATGATTAACCATGACATGTGGTTACATTATAACCTCAAATACATTAGGTATGGACGTCAGTCTTATAGCTATTCCATTTAGTGATATATGTGGAAGTCGATCGTATGGTTATTCCACTTAAAAATGTTTATGAATCAAGTTACCTATATATGTTATGTTTTATTTATATGGGTATTATGGTAATATTTTGGTTAAACAAGGGTAACAAATGATCTTTTATTCAGTTAAGAGTATTTACTACTTCATAATAGTTAAATATATAACCTATGATAAAGTATTCATGTTTTTTTTTGTTTTGAAAAACTATCAGATTTCTTCTTTATGTATCTGTTACTGAGCTTTTTATACCCATACCAAGTTTCTGAAATGTTTTTCACAGGGTATAAAGTGTAATAAGGTCAATGAAATGTCATGCTATCTATAACATGGAACTAGACCTGACTCTTTTTTTAAGAGTTCTTTTTTTGGGAAAAAAGAGAAACTGAGTAGATGTGTCTACATGTATTATTCAAGTCGTCATGTATATGTTGTGGCCTAATTATCTAAAACTTTAAACCTGAAAATGATCCTCAATGTAAATTATTTGTTTAATAAATTATTATGTAATTTTTTAAGGATGTGTCTTTATAGTTGATCATCCATCTAGAATTCCATATCAGTAGGGTTTTTAGGTATCACTATAATATAATTCCCTATGTCGCAGGTTGATCCAGGTTTGGTTCATGGTGTCCCCTAGTAGTCTTGGGTATGATCCCCTATCTGAGTATTAGGGTCTTCTAGACTAGTGAGGATTCATGAGAAGGGTCCAATTTTTCAAATACAAGAGTTAAGTGTCTCTATTAATACCATACTTTTGGATTGGATTCCATAGAAAAGAGCATTGAATCAAGAATGAATACTATGTAATGTAATTGTTTGGGACATTCTTGCGGTGTAGTGTCCTTCGAAATGGGTTTTTTATTTTTTTCAATTTCGCACTATATAACTATTGTTGGATAAATATTTTCGAGGAATAATGTTTAGTGGTTTTAGTGTCTCTAACTAGGTATTATTATACACACCCTGGCATATAAATTTCTCATACATGTCATGTCTTATGTAGATTATGTCCTATTTTACAGTGTCCTAGAATGATAGTGATTAGGGAGATAATAGCATGAGCTTTTTAGAATGAGTTTTTTTCAGGAGTTTTCATTTTATTGTAGCTATCTCTTGAAGAGAATGTTATACTAATTATTTTTTTTGTTGGTCATATATTTTTTTCCAATTTTTTATTATTAATTATATGGTGTACTATTATTTTGAATCATAGGAGTATACATGCATTGGATTCTTTTTTTTACATTTTAGAGTAGTGTGGGATTTTAGATTGGTGAATGTGTACAAATACATTAGGCTAATTCCTCCGATTTTTGGTATATTCCTACTCAGCATTGGTCTCCAAACACTTACCAATTTGTGGTGGGCATGGGATATTCAAAGGTTAAACTGAGGTAGTTCAAGCCATGATAGTCATGAAACAAATCCTATATCTTTTTTATCTTCAATTTTAAACTCATTATACTTCCCTTTTAATATAGAGTCTACCGAAAACTATATTTTTTCATAATCTCTCTAATCATCCATTTGATTTTCTGTAAGGGATGGTTATAAAATAATTTGATAAATAAATAGTGTTGTTACTCAATTTATAATTTCCATGTCTCTCTTATGACAGTATAAGAATACTCGATCCTTATAAATTCTCATCTTCGTTGAAGTCTTTAGATCCTATCTATTTAGTGTATCTTATTCATTATTTTAATAGATATGATCAAACTAGATTTAGTAGTCATACTCCTTGATTAGTACTAACAATCTCTACTAGTGAATATTAAACTCCTTCTATGTGAATATATTATTGTTTCTATTAGGATATTTTTTTATTTTTCATAATAATCATCTTAGTGATAATGCCTCTATATTTTCAAAATTAATATCACTACATCTAACTATAGGTTAATCCTTTGTTATTTCAATTAATTAACCATAAACTTCTGTAAGGAATAGGCTATCAATTTCTCATTATACATTATCACTTGTCCAAATACCTTATTTGATTCATCATTTTATAACATGATTAGGCCACCACTATTCGCTAATATACTACTAGTTCATTGTTAATCCATTTTTACAATTAATTAAATCATTACACACATTATATAGTCCAAAAAATAACTAATCCCTTTCGAGAAAAATTATTATAGTGTTTGAACATTTTGAAATGTTTCTCACAATTATTCATTAATACACAATTTTTCTAGTGGAATTACTGATATCTATTTTAGGTTCTACTCTTGGCCACTCGGTGATATCCTTTTTATAATTAGGGTAGATATATAAACATTTTTAGTCATAAAATTCCACAACAACTATACTTCATCCATATTGAAATGAAAATTAATCTATTTTTCATATATCTTAATCTTTTGAAATGCCTTTATAAATGTATTCAAATGATCCTCATGGACTTAATTAATTTTGGAGAATAAGAATATATCATCAATAAAGGATACCATAAATATGACTAGGTAATCTCTAAGTATCTATTAACTATCTCCATAAATATTTCTAGATCATTATTGATTCTGAAGGGAATCTTAGTGAACTCGTATATTCTATACCTTATTAAAAGGGTGTTCATTGTAATTTCTTCCTTCATTACAATTCTTTAGTGATATCCCAACCAATGTTCCAATATAGAAAAATACTATTTTTCATATATTTAACGAAAAATGACATATTTACAATCCTAGATATACTTTTCCATTATCATAATTCTATTAAGCTCAACTAATCAACATATAAAAACATTTATCCATCCTTCTTCTTCACAAATAGGTCCATCCCATCCCACAGTGATGAAATTATGTATATAAAACCATTTTATATATTATCTTGTAATGTCATCTTCAATTATTCAGAATCATTGGTGGAGATTCTCTATGGAGCCTTGGTTATGGAAATAGATCAAGGTATATTTTCAATTGATAACTCAAATAGTTTATTAGGTTAAAAAACATGGATCTCTTAGATAATGACATTCATATTATCCCCCACAACATTCATGTTTGTGAGAATGACTCTCACAATTTTATTGATTGTTTGATCAAGATATTATTTATAATAAGGACATAATATGCATTCATTAGAAGAATATTCTAAGAAGATTCATCCTCCTATTTACACTTTTATAGAATCCATGGAAGACTCTTGATGTTAAGAGTGACCGACCATTCTAGACTATTGATATTGGATTTGTTTAAGTAATTACATTACATTCCTAACATAGAATAAATATCATATAATGAAATTAATACATTTTTTTTAAAAGTATGAGTCTCAAAATTAATTTAGGAAGAGTTATATACATGGGATTCAATAATTTATCTTTTTGGTTTTCACATAAATAGCTTAACACCTGTGTTTTGAGGTGTCATTTGAATAGTTATTTTAAACATGAAATATTTGATCAAATTTTTAGTGGTTGATAAAAAACATATCCATTTTAATTTTAATGAAAAACAAACATACCATACAAAAAGTATTCTTTGATATAAAACCCAACATTTATAAATTATTCCATTCCTTGATATCTTGGTTGTGGAGGTTATTATCATTGATTGACTCTGACAACCCTTGGATCGTTGAAATGGATCACATAATGCATGTGTTCATTATAGTTGAATTAGAAGACTGTTGGATATTTTTGAATAGAAATTTCTTTTCATATATCTCATTAGTGGTTTTCTTCATATACCATTGGAATTGATTGTCCATATGCCCCTGTTTCCCACAAATGACACATCTCCCCAATCCCATCAGATTGTTTCTAGGATTCATCATCCGACACATTTGAAAAATGGGATGTTGGTTTCTAATTCCACTATAATATTTAAATGTGGATCCACCCAGAGAAATATAACTCTTATATATTTTTTATCTTTAGGCCCACATGATCCCTGACAGTCTCTAATCTCCATCTCAACCATGAGGTAACTATGAAAAATCTCATCATATATATCACATTATCAAATAATTAATATTATATTGACATAAATTTAACCCACTAAATATATTTTATACATTACTTTTAGTGTTGATGATAAAACATGAGGTATATCGTGTAATCATTATGTTCTTTTCCATGTAAGGCATGATTGAATATTTTTTAATTTTTCTTATTTGGAGGAACTAGCTACCAATTTTAATTCAATGATATTAGGGACAATATTTATGGGAAAATATTTTATTGAATTATTCACAATCGATGGAATAAATATCTTCTTTGGAAATGATATTCTTAATCAGTCTTAACCAATTATCATCTTCTCCCCAAATATGAAATAACAGTATGGCTATCTTTTTCTCTTAAAAATGGAGGATATCGAATATATTCTCAACATATTTAACCCATTTTTCTATAATGAGGGGATCATAAGATACAGGTATTGTTTGATGCCTTTATTTTATAATGATTTTTATTGAAACAATCTCATTTTTAGGAGAAAGAGTAAATTGAACATCAATAATGCCATTGTTTATAGGATGAGTTAGTTGAGAATGTATTTCCATGAAATTTAAAGTCCCAATTCATATAATATAAATAATATCATTTGGCGAATAGTTATATTTCATACCAAATTGGTTGTTGGGATTGATCCTCCTATTTCATTTTGTTAAATAAAATAATGGAAAATGGGATGAGAATACTTGAACTAGTAAACATAAAAATGATAAACTATGAAAATATAATTAATAAAATACAAAATAATTGTAAATCGTAAATCTGGGATATATAGTTTTCAATACAAGTTATATAGTGAATTTTTTTTATTATATATAGAAACTTAATAATATATTTTTTCTATTATAGTTGTTTGTAAAGAGATAGTGAATTTTATACGGTATATCTCCATGGAGATTCCAACTAATTTAACTGTAAGGAATAATTGACCATGTACTATGATTATGACTTGGATCTACCCAAAAAATTATTTAGAATTTTATTATCCAATTAGGATTTTGTGATAAAACCGCATCCACTCTTAGTATCCAATCAGGTACGTATTTTCTTTGAAACCACCGACTATATTTCTTATCAATATGCCATGTCCATTTTCTTTTACATATTCTTATTCATAGAGTTATAAATATGTTATTCTATTCCTAATCACTATAGATAAATATGTTTTTCTCTGATACTATCTATATACCCAAAAATTAAAAATATTATCAAATTCAATTTAGCATAAATATCATATGAGAACTACATAAAAATAAATATTCCTTCTGTAATTAGAATAATAGGTTAATAATACCTCAAAATGAGATTAATGTAATAACTATTTATTTAATTATTCATAATGTTATCTTATATCCCACTCTGTTCATATTATTTATTAATATAAAATGGTAAAAATACCTAAATAATTGGGTGATATGAAATCTATATATGGAAATAAACATGATAATTAAGCATTGAATGTGTATCATATGACATACCATGGCCTCACAAAATGGAAGTATCTTAAATAATATCTAGGAATCATAAAATAAGAGCCTGGAATTATAAGATCACAAAAACATGTGAATGTGGAATAAAAAAACATTATTAAGAATAAATCATGTTCAATGAGTAATAAAGCATCACATAATGGATAAAGTCCTATATTTTATTACGTTTACCCCTAATCACATACAATACATATCATGGGATAATAAATTTACCAAATGAATTGGAGCACTATATAGGTGAATCCATCAAAAAATATACACTCTTTTGTGTGGCGAAATGGGATATTAATCCTAAGTAATAAAGATTCCAGTTACACATAGTAAGATATTGGTTGTATTTTCTGGCATCATAACATAATAAAAACATATTTCATAAAGACAAAGATTGGGAAATAAACATAATGGATTTGTTACTCTCTCATGGATGGTAGACTAATCTAGGTATATAAATGATATATATATATATATATATATAATTTTTAATAATTCCAAAACATTATAGATTTATATAGTGCGTGGGCATGTGGGATATAGAGTTAGAGATTGAAAGGACAAAACCCAAATAAATAAGTAGTTTTAGAGTGTTCCCTTAATTTACGTTTTATAATAAATATGTACATTCACATAACATCTTTGATAATCAAATTAGATTAGTTAACGGTGTAATTGAAAAATTAATTATATCTATATTTTAAATATTAAAATTTTATTTGGTTCATTTATCCTCATATCAATGTTATATGATTCCTATTTGTATTATTTTGGGAGAATTCATTTCATGGTTCCAAGGTCAAATAATTTGTCGATAATTATTAGTGTTCACTAAAAATGAGAATAAAAAACTAAGTTAAATGAAATTGAATTTCTATAATTATAAAAATAATAAATTCTCCAAAATACTTATATGTGTTCTGAGATAGGGAAGATTCACTAAAAATTAAGTCCTCCTTAATCTGACTGTTTTTATGTGGTGTTATCGACCATCATGAATGAGTTTCATTTTAATTAATTTTACATTAAAAAAATTAATTATGTTAAAATATACTTATTATTATCTTATTCAATTATAATAACATATTTATGACAATTCTTATAAAATGTAGGGGAAATAGAAAAACTGTCATCCATGGGGGAAATGAAGCAACATAGTATGGAAAAAGATTTAATTTTTAGAATAAAAGGTGAAAAGTCTAGGTTGGATGGTTGATAATTATTTATTTTAATAGTAATGAATACATATGTTAATGGATTTATCATTTCATGTTAGATAATATTCATTTTGGAGGATTAGGTGGAAGGAAAAATATAGGAGTTGGGTGAGGGAATTTCATTCTTCTTTAGATTTCTCTACATGGTATTCAATGTTAGGGAACATGTATATAAATTTGGATGGATTAAAAAAAATTACAAAATGGTGATGTTGTTTCGAAATATATTTGAGAAGAATTTTGGAAAGCATAAAAACAAATATGGTGTAAGGAGAACGAGTAGTGGGGGAGGTATTTATAAGGCTGGGAGATGTGTGTGTTTGAATAGTTTGTTCATTGGATTATTATTTTGGATCATGAATAATATTAGAATCTAATATTTATTTCTACATATAGAAAATGTTTCACGTGAGTTTGGACTAATGAGTTCTTATATAATCTATGACTGAAATATTCATTTAATTATATTATAGTGTTAAAGAAAATAATTTATCTTAATTCATTAGTCACAAAAAATTCAACAATATTAGGAAAATTCCATAAAGTCATCCAAAAAACATTGGAGTTTTTATTCATAAAATTATATCCATTTTATGAAAATATTATCAAAATATGAAAATTTTAGTTTTTAAATTAAATCCAAATTAACATGAAAAAAATCCAATTTTAATATTTTGATCGATTTTCTGACCCTTGAAATAACTTCATACGGCCTTACAAAATAATATTATTATTTCAATTAAAAATTATATTAATTTATACATAAAATTTATGAAACTAAAAAAATATTTAAATAATTATATTTATTATTTAAATTGAAATAAAACATATATCTTTTAACAAAATACAAAAACATATTTAATGATTTTGAAAAAATTAATTAAATAGATAATTATTTGAATACATTTTTTTAAGATACTTAAATATTATTCTACCCATACATAGCTGAGGATACTATTCTAATAATTAGTCTGATATTCCTGACAATCATATTTTTATTCCAATGATAAGGTTACTCTTCAAGGGTCAGATTAGCATTCTAGCAATTTAAATAGTTACTATCATATTGGTTCCCTCTATTCTATAAATGACTTTGGTTTCATTAAATATTAATTAAATCATATTTTATCAAAATTGTATATATAGTTTCATTTTCATGATTCATATTTACAGATAATATTTTTCATTATTTCTAAAGAGTAGTTCTTGAGTGAAGTTATTCAGGTAGACCAAGGAGATCCAAAATGGAATATTTTCATTATCATATTTTCTATTTTTAACCAATTTTAATAATATAAATTATTATGTCCATTTTTATTCACTAAATTTAATATTTAAATAAATAACACAATTTATTTGGATTGATCATGTGGTGAATGTTCATTAGGTTACATTATCATATATGACAAAACTATTAAAATGGAAAATCCATGGATGAAATCATGGGTCCAAACATTCACTAAAACATATGGCTCAATACATGTGGAGATTATAATGGAAAGAATATAAATTTACAAGTGTGTAAGGGGATATAAATATAAATATTCAAAAGATAAAAATATATTAATGTCTTACTCAATCCAAATTTATTGTAAATTAGTCATCTATGAAGAAGATAATATATATTACCTTTGTTTGAACATCAAAAAGTATTTATAATATTTTTAGATCATTTTATCATTTATAGTTTTAGTTTTAATAATTTTCATATATTTTACCTCTTATCATGGTTACCATCTTTTTATATTTTATACGATTCATAATGACCAGGAATGTAAGTGTCCTAATTAAAAAATTGGAAAATTTTAAAATCACTATTTAGAATCAATTTTATCAATTTCAATACTAATATGTTGAAAAAATTAATTTTAATACAATTCATCAAAATTGGATGAATTACATTTTTCCGGAAAAATGAATTTGTAAGTATGAATTTTTTATTCAAAAATTATGAATATCTAGTACTCGCTCGTGCTATTTCACGGCGTATTTGATTACTAGTTTTTCTATTATTAATAGATAAGTAGTTATAAAAGTTGATAAGAAACAGTAATATTGAATAATTTTTAATTATAAATAAATTGTGTATGATAATGGAATAGGGGGCATAGAATGTGAAGACACCATTCAAATAGTTTACAAAGAAAAAGGTTAGAGTAAAATTATATGAATTTCTAAATTTCGAGGAGGAATTCAATTCATTTTCAATTTCGATAATAACAACTATAATGATGGAACTAATATAAATAGTGATAGATAAATCAATGATAAGACAATGGTTGTAATAATAAAAATGAGATCTGTTAAAACAAATTAAAAAATAAAAATTCAAATGAATGGGATGTTTTAGGAAACTTCCATACTATGTTCTAGTGGCTGTTGATTGCGACCACACACTGATGGCCATGAACAATACACAAACAATATTTAATATTTATGGTAACCTTATCCATAAGAAAACCATTTAAAAAAAATTAAAAACACAGATCTTCAATTAGAAATTCATAAAAAAAACTGTACGGAATCATTATTATAAATTAAGTTCAAAAGGGTTTTTTGATTAGTTTTCTAAAATGGAACAAAAATAGTAGTGGAGTGCACCAACCAAGGAGATATTTACCTAAATAGTCCCTAAAATTCCTATTACGAAGATCATTAAATCACATCATCGATAACAGTGACCTGAAACTGACACATTATATGTCTTTTAGAGAAACATGCACATTAAATGGGAAACGTCTCACATAAACTTTAATGAAGAAGGTGGAAAAAGTCACATAAATTGTGAAAAAAAGTTAAAACATGAACCTGAATGTTTTTTTATACTTCTAATAGTAGTATGATTCTATATTCAATAGGTGTGTGTGTGGTGCTGTCTATATATTTTCTTGCTTAGAAAACACAAAAACAATGATGGAAGGTGCAGTCTTCAGAGTAGGAACTACCACATCCTAGTATGCACCCCCATTGCATGAACTGGAATAAGGAATAACTGAAAAATAATAATTCCAATGAAAAATATATCCTATAATAGAACTTCCCATGATCACAATAGATCCCTAAAAATAAATACATTAACGAGAATTCATTAATATAGACCCAATTTTAGTTATTAACTTTGAATTTTTCATGGGATAGATTAAATGTGGCACACTAAAATCATGTAATACAATAAAAAAATATTTTACATGAGAAAATTTAATGTAGAAAAAATTTAGTGATAAGAAATGTTAAAACATAAAAGCTGACAAAGAAGAAAATATATGAAGAAGGTTCAATTTCGGCAAGTTCAGAATGCCATGGAGTTGGGCAGAGGTACAACTCTTGATAGTCTTGTTGTTATGGATTATCTCATTCTTTAGAAGGTATCTCTCAATGTCAATCATGTATGGTGAGAGATCAATACCGCGTATGAGATGCTTCATTTCATCATCCACATCAATGACCACATGTGGGTCATATGGATATGTAATATCATCTTGTGAGTATGTCAATTGGTTGGAGGCTTGAATGCGTAAACTCAAAATGGTTTCAAATAAATATTAATGGAAATAAACTAAATATTAGGTGATGAAATGTAAATATAAATTTAGGTTAAAATATAACTAAAAAAACCTACAAATTTTACAACTCAAGTGAACCCATAGATGATAAATTATGAATTTTGTCCCTTGGTCATTTTGTTTGACATGGGATAAGAAACAGGGGTCCTAAATCATTATAATACAATCTGTAGATTATATTTTAAATATAATATTCATAAATTATTCTAATGATGATCATTCATTCTTCTCATACAGAATTAAAAAAGGATGTTTAACTATGGAAAATAATATAGTGACTTTTATGGGGGTGGGGGGGTTAGGAACACATGTTCTGTTATCTATAAATAAGAACTTCATTAATTAAAAAATTTTAATGGAGATATTTACCTAAATAGTCTCTGAAATTTCCATTAAATATATTAATAAATCTCATTTTGTATAACAGTGACCTGAAACCAGCATATTAAATGTTTTTAGAGATACCTTCACATTAAATGGGAAATACCTCACATACACATTAAAGAGGAAGGTAGAAACCATGAAGTACATTGAGTAAAAAGTAAAAATACGAACATGGATGTTTTTCTACTTCCAAAAATAGTATGATTCGAGCTTCAATAGGTGTGTGAGGTATTGTCCTGCTGTTTTCCCGCCCAGAAAACACATGAAAATGTTATTAAATAGTAAAATTACACCTTATGAATGTCAGTAATAATCTAGGTTATCACATCATTAAAGGAATTGTATTCAATCAAACTTATAGTGTTAAAAAAATATTAAAATTGGTCAACTAAGGCATTAGATATTCTCCCCTAAACATTAAAATTCTCTTTATTCACCTTAATGCTGGTGATATGTTTTTGTATCCTTCTCTCTTTGTTCATGAAGTGGAAAAAATGAGTACATATACCACCATATTTGAGACATCATATATATAATGGATTTTTAATAATCCTTTATTCAGTAGGAATGACATCACCATTATTATACCATAATATAACATCTTTAGATGAGGGGATATCATGTTTACCAAAACTGTTTTTTCATTGGAAAATATCATCTTTAGCTTGCTTGATTTCCTCATTCAATCTAGAGAATTTATCCCAAGCCCATCCTCTAAGAGATGATTTGTTACCTTTAAGCATAAAAAAGATATTTTGGAAAACATTACCCTCAATCCACATCCATACCTACTGTATAATGTCCATGCATTCCATAAAATGGAGTCATTCTTTATTGAATGTAATAGTGATAGGTGATCTCCTATCTTCAGTGGGAAAACAAAACAAATTATGTATATGTATTTAAAAAAAGATGTTTGTGTGCATGTGGGTGGAGGGTACAAAACACATGCTATGTTATTTGTAAATAAGAACTTCATTAATACATAAACAGTAATGGAGTGCACCAACCCAGGAAGTATTTGCCTAAATTGTATATGAAATGTCCATTACAGTGACCACTAAAGCACATCTCGGATAACATGTGACCTAAAACCTATACAATAAATTTCATTTAGATAAACCTTCAAATTATATGGAAAATGTCTCCCATACACATTAAAGATGAAGGTTAAAACCATCAATTACATTGAAAAAAATATAGAAATAGGAACCTGGATTTTTTTGTGCTTCTACCAATAGTATGATTCTACCTTCAATAGGTGTGTGATGTGTTGTTCTGCTTTTTTCTTGCCTAGAAAATAGGAAAAAATGGTATTGAATAGAAAAATAACACTATATTTAGTGTTGTTAAGGAAACCTGCACAGTAAATGGGTAATGTCTCACATACACTATTAAGAACTCTCACGAGCTCTTCCGAATATGAAGCCCCTTCACAACCACTGAAATAGTGAGAAACTATAAAATAATAATTCCCAACATAAATATATCCTATAATAGAAATGGACATGATCATATCAAAACCATAAAAGATAAATACATTAACATTTATTGCAAAATTTATTCCCTATTTAACTTCTTAACAATGATTTTTTCATGGGATTGATTAAATTCGGCACACAAAAATAATGCAATACAACCTTAAAATAGTTTCACGTGAGAAAACATAATCTAGAAAAAATGTAGTGATCAAAAATGATAAAACATACCAGCTGAAATTGAAAAAAATATATGAATCAGGTTTGACTTCATCTAGTTCAGAATTCCATGGAGCTTATAAGAGGCCCTCTTATCGACAGTGTTGTTGGTGGGCTTTATCTCATTCTTCATCTGTTATCGCTTAATGTCATGCATGTCACGTGGAAGCTCAATATCGCGTATGAGATTCTTGAGGTCATCGTCCACCTCAAATACCACAGACGGGTCATTTGGATATGCAATATCTTCTTGAAAATAAGTGAATTGGTTAGAGGCTTGAATGCGTAAACTCAAATGGATTTCAAATAAATGATCATTGAAATCAACTAAATTTTGTCTGATGAAAAGAAAATTTACATGTAGGTGTAAATATAACTAACAAAACCTACTAATTTTGAAACTCAAGTGATCCCTTAGGTGATAAATTATGAAATTTATCCCTTGCTCATTTATGTTTTGCATGGGATAAGAAACAGGGGTCATAAAACATTAGAATATTGGTCTAATAATTTTTTTTCTACAGTATAGGAAGATGGATTCTTTGTAAAGTACAGAAACTTGAAACAATAATGAAAATATGTATAAAACGAGGTGTTTTTGTTTATCATAGAACAAATAGGTACTGTTAAATGATAAGGTAGAAAACATGTAATATAAATGTCAATAATTTAATACATCCTATCAATGAAACAGTTCTTTTTTACATGTCAGTGGATCATTATTTGATACTTCTAAAAAATTTAACAAAACATTGAACCTAGAGATGATACATGCTAACAATGAACATTGTCATAGTCTAATTAAACTGACAGTTATTTATTTGTAAAGTTCACCAAACATATGATTGGAATATAGGGTGTGACTTATTTCATCACTGTACATTTTTACAATCCATTACCATTGAAACATGGAGTTCAACTAAAATTGACTAATCTATTGTTCATATATTACATACCATGATATTGTTTTTGATAGTATGAAAATTGATAATTGTATTGATATGAGTCAACAACTATGTCGTTTTTGTATAGTATAAAAATTCAAGCAATGTATATTGAACCCATAGATGACATGATATTTAAATGGATGAATTATTTCTATGGAGCAACATAAATTTCAATTACTATTTTTGTAATGTACATAATGTAATAATAATTTCACTACAAATAGTAATTCAAAAAATAGTAATGAAAACAAATATAACAGGGAACATATATGTTTACCATATGTTTGTAGCATCACATTTCTGTCTATTTTTTCAGTTTTCTTATTTACATTTCCCTTTGTTCTACTATGTAATTCTAGATATTGACTCATTTTAGCCATTTTGTGTCAACATATGTGGAAATTATCTTACATTTCATCCTCATTATCAAAATCATGTGGCAGAATTTTCTACATAGAAATTATTTTTTGAAGATTTGATGGTAGAATATGCAACAATTGAAATCCTGGAAACCCATATCATAGCTTTACTGGTTTACTTTTATTTTATAGTATACTAGCGTAGATTTAATGGAATTTAAAAAAAAATAAAATACAAAATATACATTTATTTATAGAAATTTTTTAAAAATATTGAAAATAATTAAGAACTTATTATAGATAACAGTTATATAAGTGAATAAAGAATGGAGATAGATGTGCTAAAAGAAAATATTTGTCTGAAACATGATCAATTAATAAAAATTATGTTTGGATTCATGAACCATGAATTCATACAAGTACCTATACAGATTAAAAAAATTAAGTGAAATGGTGTGGAATAATGTGCATATGTGCCGGAAAATGAATACAAACATACCAATACAAGTAATCTGTAATATAAAACACTATATATTAACTATTAGTTTACCTATATTTTTCATTCATTGTCTTTGTTAACATTAAGGTGTGTTTGTTAACATAAGAATATTTTGGGTTGTATGCACCATGTTTGCACAGATGTACCTGTACAGAATAAAACAATTACGTGAAATGGTGTTAAGAAAGTTCCCTATATGCTACAAAATGACAACAAACACACCCATACAGTTTAAATGGTAGCCCTGTAGTGTCAAAATACATGGACATTATCTTGTAGTTCATCCACATTATCAGAATCATGTGACAAAAGTTTCTACATTGAAAATATTGTTAGAAGATTGGAAGCTAGAATATGCAGCAATTGAAATCATTGAAACTCATATCATAGCTTTAACAACTTATTTTATTTAATATAATATAGGTTTATATTGAAAGGAATGTTTAAAAAAATTAAAATAAATAATATACATTTATTTATAGCATTTTTTGTTAAAATATTTTAAAGAATTAATATCATAGTATAGATAATCGTTATATAAGTGAATAAAAAATGGAGACATATGTGAAAAAATAAAAAATTTGTTTTAAACTTGATTAAATAATAAAAATTTAGTTTTTTTCATAACTGTTATATAATTACCTATACAGATTAAAAAAATATGTGAAATGGTGTGGAATAATGTTCTCATATGCTGAAAATTGAATACAAACATACCAATACATGTAGTCTATAATATAAATCATTATAATACCAGCAACATCAATGTTTTTATACTATGATCTCTTTCTATAAATTCCAATATTTTATAACCGAAATATATAATGTAAATTAATATTAAGAAAACATTTAGTTTTTCTCTACTTTGAAGTGAACTAACAGATAATTTAATGAACATACAAATTCTCAATGTTGCGTTGTTCTCATGAAGAATATGTTTTAGGTTATCATAAATATGGGTAGTTTGCAAGTAAACCATAGCTAGATACAATCTCTAAAAACATATACATGTATGAACTTTGAAATGTATGTAATTTTTTTGAAACATGATCAAATATTAAAAACAAACCCATTGGTAATGCATGTCCTAAAAGCTGGAATCTGTGGAGAGAATATAACCTATCTAGAAACTGAAATGGCATTGTTGCTGATTAAGATAACTGTATTTTCAAAACATCCATGTAATATGGAATTAAAATATATATTATCTCAATGAGGGGAGAAATACCTGTTATAATTATCTCAAATTAAAAGGTGACTGTGAATTCAAATAATAGTGGATGTTTGAATACATGTATCATGAGATGTTATAGATTCTTTCACATGAAACCCACTGCCAATGAGTTGTTGAATCTTGATCTGTAATCTTATTCATTGATAAACATAAAATTAATGCACTTATATTTCAATAAAATTGACTATTCTGGAATTGTATAGTATACCGAACATGTCATGAAACATCTCATCATCCATATAAAGAATGAATTGTGCCTAGACTAGTTATGTATTTAAATTGAAAGACGCATTTCTTGTATGATGAGATGGTTGATGAAGAATAATTGAATGCATAATTCTTTCTTTGATGCTTGAAGATCACCCAAGGAAAGTGGGTTTTTTAAAATGAGAAAATATAATAACCCCACAGATCATTAAAAGAACTTGTGACCTATTTCATTATTTCAAAGTATAAAAAATACTTACCATAGAAACATGGAAATTCATTAAAAATTATTATTCTAGTATTTTACAAGATTCCGAAGATAGTATTGTAGTTACTTGTGACCTATTTCTTCACGACACAGTATGACAAACGCTTATCTTTAAAACATGGCATTGAAATAAAATAGAAAATTATGGAATTGAATAGAATATAGAAATGGAAAACGTAATAATAAGGTGTAAAAATAGGAAATTTAAATTTATCAATTATTGGATAGAAAAAAACATGTCAACTACATAAACCTGTTTGTACAACCCCTAAATAATGACCATATTACAATTTCAAATAAAGAATGTGTACTTTTCATGATGTAATAAACATTTTTCTGCACACAAGAATTTAGAAAATAGATATTAAAACAAAGTAAACAGTAAACTTGTATTAATACCATACAAGTATTAGCAGGTGAGTGTGGATTCCTCCCTTCTCAAGTGCAATGGGTCGCACGGTTCCTTGAAGTAGTAATGTGCATAGAAAGTTGTATAATGTAGGTTTGAAAGATTTTATGAATGTAATAATAATGTTACCCATAAAGTAAGCTTACCCAACACCAATATCTACCAAAACTGAGATGAAAATGATGGTAAAAAGTTTGCGGTGTCTGTAACACCTATTGTGAATGAGAAAACCCGAGTGGTAGAGGTTGTGATGTAAATGGAGAGTTGGCGCAGATGTGAATTTTATCTCGAGCGACATCCTCTATGCTGTTAGGGAAGTGTTAGAGAAGTGGATGGGAACTAGATGAAGGAGGGAGATTTCAAATAGGGAATGCTGGATCCCTAGCTCAACTAGAGAGGAAACCTGAGTTTTTTGAGAATCATAGTGAATTTAATAAGATGCCTTGATGTACAATAAATCTCATACAAATAATGAAGTATAACGTTATAGATAATGGATAGAATTAGCATTGGTTGATTCATAGGATGTTCTCATAGTTCGTGAACATATATATTGTGTGGGAATCCAAGGAGGGACAAATGGGAACCGAGAATTGGTCGAACACGACTAATGGGGTTTGCGGGAAGCGTAGGTTTATATGGGATGTAGCGCGAGTAGGAGGAGAAACCGAGGAACCCGCTTCTGGAAGAGGTAAGGAGGGGTATAAGGGGATTCAAATGATATAATATGTCAGATGTGGTGTGATTGAGACCTAAATTGATAGAAGACGATGCGTGAGTGAGGGTGAACCCGTTGGAAATCATGATCGGGGGAAGAAGGTGAAGGCAGTGCTGCTGGAGAATGCAGAAATAGTGGAAAACATAGATTAGGGAGGCTGAAGAAGTTAAATGCGGTGGACGGTGAGGACTGAAGAAGGGAGGAGTAGTGGAAGGAGGAAACAGGTAGGAGGGAAATCGCGATGGGGAGGCTGATTGGGAGCCAGAGAGGGTGCGAGATAATGGTAGTGAAAGGGTGAGACACATGGACATGTACTATTATAGGCCTAACACATATGAACAAAATAGGATGTGGAGGTTTATTTTAAGGACTTGTGGTAGTAAGAAATCCTAAGATTAATATATTTAGTATATTTCAATTAATATTACATTAAATTGACTATGTTTAATAAATTGAAAACTATTAAAGTTTTAAATCAACGAAAAAAATTAAATTATTAAATACATGAAAATAATTTTCATGTTTCTTGAAAATCAATATTTTTCATTATTCACCAAAAACATATTTTCAAAATATATCAAAATGACATCCTATTGATGTTTTTAAAGGATAATTTCAAAAAAAATATACAGTTCACTGGAGAATATTTATAAATTTGTAATATATTTATTTTAATTTTATCTCATTAAAATGATTGAAGCAGGTTTTTAAAATTTATTTTTATATAAAAAAATGAAATTATATTCATTGCATTGATAATAAACATAAATAAATTAATATTAATTAATAAAATTTATTATATAGAAAATATATTTCATTATAATCTTATATCAATAGTGAATAATTTAATTTATTATTATTATAGTATAATTGTCAGCAAAAAGTATTTTACATATTCATATATCTTTTAGCATCGAAATTTTTTATCTTTATTTCAAAACTATTCAATTCAATTAAACCTATTGGATATAGATATTATATATATATATTATCTATATATAAGAAACTACAATGTGTCTGTTTTCATGTATATAATTGTCATATTACATTCAGATTTATAGCCCGAAATACATAACAATAATATTTTAATTTACATCTCATTCATCATGTCCACTAGATTTTTTAATTCATTAATATAATTACATAGTTGAAGTGTGTTTGAAAATATTCTTAGAAACCCACATGGCTAAAAATTTTAAATTTATGGTATTTGTGTATATATATATATATCTGTGTGTGTGTGTTTATTTACACCACATTTAATTTTATATATATTTTTTCATATTATATCTTCATAATATATTTTTTCCTTATCATTCAGTATAATATTTTATTCCAATAATGGTATTACTATTTATTTTAATTTAAATTTTTGTATCATAAAAACTAAATCATAAAATTAGATTAAATGATAAATACATATGGAAATATTACGGTGTTAAAATGTCCCCCTCTTTAATAAATTTGTTTGTCCAAATTTTTACTCCAGATCCATAATCAAGGTCTTTAAATTTTATAATACAATATTGAAATCCAAAAATATTAAAATGGCACTTAAACATTATATTTAATATAGTTAAATTTCAATATGATGGTGATATATCATAACACATAAATGAGTTCTTGAATTTTATAACATTAGTGGGATGTAAAAATATTGATATGGACAAGAATATTAATGTCCAGATTTTGTTATAGAATGATAGAGAACATAAATAACATGAAAGTGACTAATCATGAGTATGTTAATGTCAAAAAAATATTTATGTTTTAAGTGTCAAAATGAGAATCAATTGATAAAAATTATATTTTGATAATAAAAAATTATTATTTATTAAATCATTTAACTAAAGGTGAATTATACTTTTACTATTAATACATTAAATAAAAGAAGATATAGTTAATTTATTTTATTTAAATCCCAATACAAAATTTCAATTTTTTGTTGAATGCTTCGAAAAATATCTTACTCTATCTAATAATATATTCAAATATGTGAGTATGCCCAAATAATATTTCTTATTATTACATCATTGAAAACTAATAGATCATATGATCTATAAAATTGAAAAAAATAATCTTATTTTATTTAAAAAATATATAATATTTTACAATGGATAGGTTAATTCCAAAATGTAAATCGTTCTTGTTATGAAATAATACAAGTTACTACATATTTTCATGAATAATACAAGATATTTAACATTGAAAATTACATAAATAAATTATCATATATCCACATTGACAAAATAAACTCCACACTAATGAATGTTTTAACTTCATATTTGTTCAGATACCTTCTAGCTTACATCACTAAAAATGTAACAAATTCTGTCAATAATAGTCAATCATGAAAAATCACAATATACATGTAAAAGTTACTTGAACCTCAACCCAATAAAATGATTCCAAATATATTCTTATTAACAATAATATACTATCATTTAAAACTTCAATATTTATTTCACTAAAATTAAAAATATGATATATGATATAATTATAAACACATAATTTTATATTAAAAATATAACTTAACCTCACATGAAAAAATCTGAATATCCAATGTTATTTAAAAACTATTTCAAAACACACTAAAAAAGAATTAAACCTACTCTCCTAGGTTTGATGTGAAAGAAATAATTTTTATATTTCCATATTTTATAGTAATAAATGAAGGACAAATTTATATTTCAAAAAAATAAATCGAAAAAGTTAAATATTGGAACACTTTTATTTATAATGTAATTTAAATGTTTATTATTACAAATATTTATTAAAAATATTACGTAATAATAAAACTGTGATTAGGTGATCATATTTACCACTATACCCATCATTTCATATTCCACATTATAATTTCATCATCGGCCATATGAATCCCTTATATAAATATCTTACATTATATATTTCATTATAAAATGGGTAAAATAATTATAACAAGGGTTAGATCAAATTATAAATATGGGTAAGACTAAACAATATTTGTTGAATGTTCTTACTTAAGACAAGATGAACATATGAGTATGAGTATTTAATAAAAATGAAAGATATGAGAAATGATAATTCATGCATTACAAATCATAGAACACAACCAATGAGAAAAGTCATTATTCTTAATAAATTAGAGGCAAAATAAAAAAAATCAATATCTATGTGAAAGATATCCTTGATTGAAGGAAATATAAAATAACATTTTAATCATAATGACATTGTTATGGTGACATCTTAAAAATTGTAAATAAAACATATTATAAATAGATAAATTTCTGACAAAATCAGTGAATAATATATTTTGTGATGAAGAACATAACCAAATGAATGGAAATGACATAAGAAACCCATTATGTAAATTGATAGATCTATATGTATGTAGATTAACTCCGTTATAATAATATTATAATGATTATTTGCATGACTAAGAAAATTTTCAAAGATTACTAACACAAAATTGGATTATTTGTTTCAATAATTTTGATGAAATATTCAATTACATAATATGTTATATATTGGATGAGTGTATTCGGGATGTTTAATTCATAATTTTAAAAAAACTATGTTTTGTTGATCATGGAAATAGGCTTAATCTTTCCTTGATAACCAATATAATAATTATTTTATCATTTTAATTTTTCTACATAAAATAAAATTATAGAGTCATTCTTGAATGCAGGTTTTGAAAAAATTATGTCAACTTGGGATGTTTTTTTTGTAGGTACATATGTGTAATATTTTAGTTTTTATTAGATGAAAAATAATTAATAAAATAAATTATTTTATTTATAGAATGAATCTCTTGATACAATTATAAAATGCTTTCATTTAATCCATACCCATGACACCTATTACATACATAATTATAAAAATAGTGTACACCCTTGCCTTGAGATAGTGGTGTGTAAATACACATGTGTGATGATTATGTTTTTACAATATAGAATGTCTTGATGAAAAATGTTATATTATATTTATATTTTCATAATTAACACATTAGTGTCATATTGATAAATTAAATCAATAATAATAACAACCCAATAACGATATTTATGATAAATGAAATACATCAGATTGTGAAGTGGTAGTCCCTATATATGGACGAATGTTGGTTACTTATCAAATTATATAAAAATTGAAATAAATGATGTTGAAAAATTTTCATAGTAACATATAAATATATGGGATAAAATGATCTCTTTATATCCAAATTTTTAGGGGAGGTTTTGAGGGGATAAAAGAATAAATAATAAAAGGGAACACATATTTAGTAACTAAGAATATTTATTTAATAACATCTCTAGGATTATACATACATCCTTTTATAATGGTATTTTGATCAAAAAATACCTATAGGATGTGGGTATAAATGTTAGGAAGTGATTTTGGTAGGTTTATTCTTATATAAAATGCTATTGTAAGTTGAAAAATAGTGGATATGTGGTATCCTTTAATAAGTATTGGCATGAACACGCATGGATTATTTAAAATGATTTCAAGTATAGATGGAATAATCCAGAATATAGATAAAAAATGATTCATAATTTTATATGATATGATATAGGGTCAAAATAGAATCATAAAATAGGACTTGTAAAATATTATATGTCATTTCAATCATTATAATTTTATTTTAAAATATTAATAACACGTACCATGGTAGAATACTATGATTCAATATTTATAACCCACAATTACCATAAAATGAAAGTGTTTTAATTAAAAAATTTGGTGTTGATGATTAAAAATAAGAAGATAAATTTATATATAATTAAATATATTTAATTTTGAACAATTAATTTTATAATATCCTCAAAAATGTTCATAATAACAATTTCCCATTTTAGGTATAATTTTTTTATGAATAAAAAATAAAATAATGGCACGTAAAAGGAAATTAGTTTTATTAATAATAATAATTATTATCTCTTAAAATTTTAAAACCAATTCAAAATCTAACCATACTTCATAAATAAATGAAAAGAAATGAAATCCTTCAAAAAAATCATCATTTTTCAATTTAATTAATTTTTCTTCGAAAATTTTAAACAATTCATCTTATAAAAATTTACATATGATGATATCAGTAAATTCATAATTTTATCAAATAAAATGTCCGAAATTATCTTAATTTTATTATCATATTCACTCAAATAATAAATAAAAACAAAATTGTTAAGAAAAACAAATTTTGAAGCATAAGATAAATGTATTCCAAACATTTCCAAATGAATATAAATAAATTAATTTTTATTCATTAAATTATAACTATAATCTATTTATTTTTAAAAATTATTTTTCAATTGTGATTAACATAAAAATTAATATTAAAATACATTGTGCACCTCAAAATTGTTTTACAAACATTATAAAATTTACCCATAAAATATTTTATCATAATTTCAAACAAATTACATTTCTATATATCTAAGGGTCAATATCTAATATGTATATAAATAATTGATATGGGTCTAATAACCATATATATATTGTTCAAATTATAATCCTATATATGTAACCACATGGTTCACTAAATTTTTTCTACTTAATTCTCCCTAATAATGTCAACTATATTCTAGATTCAGTATCATGTTTCTAATGTTTTTTTGGGGTAATAGTATTCATGGAAATCCATGAGGATTTTTTGTGGTATTTTTATTTATATATGGATTTACACTACTTATACTTTCATTTTTTAGCCATACTGAAAGCACATAATGTATTTTTGTTTATCTACCCTTATAATATTAAATTTCAATATATGATTCATGATTCATTTTAGTTTGTTGTATAGTGCAACAAAATCTATAAAACATAAAATAAATGTAGACTATAAATAAATAATGAAATATATTGGTTTTATTCCAACATCTAAAGTGTTCAATAAAATTACATATAATTACCCTAAATTTGAAAGGGATTCACATGAAATCATGATTTATTTAGAAAAAGGATAAATATGCTCATTCGAATAACATGGGCGAATAAAAATCATTTTATATTTAGATAATAGAGATTCCCTATATGACGTCAAATAGACCAATAGAAATCTCAAACCAAGCCCTTCTCGAATTTAATTATAAACAAAATCTATTTGCGTCTTATAAAACATTTAAAAATGGAAATAAATTATATCACACCCATTATAGGCCCTTATTCAAATTCCAAAGAAATAATTTTTTTAAATTGTAATGAACCCGAATTTTATAAATGAAATTCTATTCTATATTATTACATTAGTATGAAATATTGTTATAGAAAACACATAAACAATTCAATAATAATTATTTTATTTTTACCATTATAAAATATACACATAATTTGATTTTGTGGATTGAAATATACTTAACCATCATAATATTTTATAATGTAATTGATCTATAGTGACAATTTATATTAGTATATAAAATGTTTTATAATTGAAAAATATGTGCATAGAAGGAAGAATTGGTGGCCTTAACTACTAAGTGTATACCCTATTATAACCATTTTTTTGAGACTGTGAGGTAAATTTCATTATTGGATATTTCAATTTTGTAATACCATGTATAGATTCATAATGGAATCATGAGAAGAACCATGTCTGGGAAATTTTCAAGCTTATCGATATCACCACCAAAACCAAGTTCTCCAATCCACCATAAAAAAACAATCATTCCATACATTACCTTTATAGAGTATATTATTTTAAAATAGGTTAATGTATCTAGATCATAGTAGTATAATTTGAAATATTTTTAATAAATTAATATAATTATTACATTGATAAATTTTCATAATTTTTTTTGAATAAATGATAATTTATACAGTTTTATAAAAAATAGATGTTATAAAAATAAAAAAATTTAATATTTGATATATCTATTTTCAATTAAACATTATTTTTTATAAATCATATATTTTTTAAATATGATTTATTTTCAAGAAATAGTATTATAATTTATTATTAATTTAAATATAAATAATAATTTAATTTAATGAAGTACCAATAAATTTTTATAAGGTTCATAATGTTTATTGTGTCATAAAAACTAGTGTTCTACAATAAACATGGTTAATTATTCACATGTTTAAATTAATTTTTTTCAAACATTATTATTCTATTATAACTATAATTTTTTATTGAAATATCAATGTTATAAATTGGAATAATTTTCATATTTTTCTGATATAATCATATTTTTGGATAAAAATAAATATGTTATAAATATATAGTATGTATTGTTAAATCATAATAGCACAAATGTGATATAGTATATACTATAATATAAATATATAACCAAAAATATTTATTCAATTTAACTTACTTTATTTCTATTTTATTTTATTTATTTTTAAACCCTACCATGAATCCTCCATAAACTATATATATTTCTATATCTATAAATAAATTATGAAGGTAACATAATTAAACTAAAATAAATGTATTATTAAATGTCTTCTATCCTCACGTGAATAAAATATTATAATCCACTCTTCTATTATAGAAACTGTGATATAAACCCATGTGATATTTTTTCTTTTTCATTATGTTTTTACATAGAGTTAAACCTATTTTTAAAAATTAGTATTTAATTTACCTCTATTTTTATATAAATATTGAATCTGTATCACATTTAAATTCATTAAAATCCCATTTATAATAAATCTGACCATCGATCTCTTACTCTAAATCCATCGTTAGTTGTTCCAATTGTCATAAAATGATAATGCTATAAACATAGAAATAATCTCTACAGTAAGTGCTTCTCAACATTTTCCTCATCATTTATGTACATACATTTTTTTATAATCTAAATTTATTACATTTTAATGTACTCTTTAAAATAAATTTTATTTCTAGTCATTTTAAATAATAATAGAATATTTATTTATTCATATTATAATATTTACCTAATCCATTACAATTTCAAAATAAGGGATCTCACTCCAGAATCATTTTAATTGATGTAAATTTTTCAAATTTATACATTTCATTTTAAATAATTAATTTTTCATATAACCCTTCACTATCTTTATGATTAAAATGTAATGATACACCTCCTTTATCTCTCATTAATCCCTTCAAAAAAACCATATGAACACCTCTAATACTGTAAAAATTATCCCTATATTTTCAATACCAAAATTTTATATTATAAATACCCAATCCTATAATACATCAGGGTTATTCACCTAGATGTAACTATCCTACTTTTTTTGGATAATTTCATGTATGAAACCCCGCACTCTTTAATCATGGGATTAGAGGTATTGACAAAAATTATTATATTCTATATTAATCATGGAAATTTTTTTTTTCACTTGTTAGGAATATGATGGGAGGGGATTAAATTATATATCACTCTAACGAATTAAGTAATGTTTTCATCTAATGAGTTTCCAGGTATAACTCAAATTTGGTCAGTCTATGAACAATTTTTTTGCGATGTCATTGTAGTTAGAGTTGATTTATGTTAATAATTATCTATATTAATTTTTTGTTACATTCTATAGATGGCTTGATTATTTCAACTTCTTTCATTATTTGATATTAATGATTACAATTCTAAAATTTCTATGTAACCATTCAATCCCTCTAGAATCAAAAACACTACTTTACATTATTTTAGAGATTGATTATTCACTTACTAGTCATTATTAATCAAACATGTCTTTTTTATATCTGCATGTTGTCCTTTATAGTTTTAATGATTCAATTGAATATAAAATAAATTATATAGTTTGTAAAAAACATTTTTGAAACATTTATTCACTTTATTTTTCAATTAATGTAATTACCAAAAATACACTAGGCCACTCAATAATATTTTAGTTTATTATGTTCATACATATTTAAAAAATAATGAAGTAATTTGTATAAAAGATATGGATTTTTATATTGTTTATATGTTAAAGCCCTAGTTTATTGGGAATGGAATTATAACGCCATACTTAAAAAATTATCTATAATACAAAAAAATAGAAAATAAACATAATATTTTATAAAGATTAGTGTATATTATTTTTTGAGAAAATATATCCATGTATGGATTTTTTTAATGTGGATGTGACTATAGATCTGATAATACAATGTGAAATAAAGTCAAAAGGGATTTCGGGAAATAGATAGGCCAATACTTGATTCATGATAATAATCCACATGGTTTAATAGTGCACTGAAAACTATGGAGGGATATGATTTGGCTTAAGTAATGACTTTTTTTACAAAACACATTGAAGTGGTAAAAAATGCCTATGAAATTCAATGTTATGAAATAGATCATGGATAAAAATAATTAAAACCTCGAAAATAAATGGTTGAGGAACATATTACCTTTATATTTCATGACATCAATGTTCATAGCATCAATTATAGGTTTTTAATAGTTTAGAAATTCATATCCTTCATTTAGTCTTTATTTTATAAAATGGCTTGATATACATGGAACCTAAAGAAAACCCGATGTGATGAAAAATGCATTGACTACCCAAATATTATACCCAAACTAACCAGTTTTGGAACTAAATCATGAATGAGGAGAAACACCCACATCCATATAATATAAATATGTAATTGAGGCCATTATTTATGAAAGGTATATATAAAACATTGGACATTATGATCCATCAAACATTGAATAATGGATCACCACCATTTAAAATATCATCTATGTTTTTAATGATCCAACCAACATATGTTCATTAAGGATTTTTATCTCTTGGATGGAGAATCTGATCAATGATGGACTTTGATCAATAATATTAATCCTAATTTATATTTTAAATTTATGGAATGTCAATAATTTAGGAAAGAACTTTTCAAAAAAAAATATTAACCATGATATCCATCATGAAATATAGAGGAAGTAAATTGGAATCTTGTAAAAAGAGTATAAATCCATCAGGGCCCATGAGGCCAATATCAAAACTCTAGATTGATACTAATCAGGGTTTTTCATTATCATAGAAGCAATGTGTATCACATCATTATAGGGATAAAGATTAATCAATGGGACTTTTTTTTTGATTTTATACATCAACTAATAAAAATATTTTTTTGAGTATCCCACATAGTCAAAATATAGATAATAGGACCTCATAGGTATCCGATGATTTAAGATTATAATTAGATAATGGAGATCAATTCTATGCATGAAATAGAGAAATCCCATTATGGTAAAAAAATTTGGACATTTCACTTATCAAAAGTGTGGAAGGAATAATTTTAGAAATGTTCTAAACTATAATGTGAAATTCTTTAATAGTGGGAAAGAATAAAACCATTCATGAAAATTTTAATAGGAGAAACCCACGAATTTGATTGAAGTTTTGAAATTTTACATCAAGCCCCATCTAATTTTTAAATGTTTAAAATGAAAAAAAGGTAAAAAACTAAAAATATTCACTATTCAATGGTCATCAAAGATAATTGATGAAAACAACCTCAATGTCCTAAAGGTAAATACCAAGAATATGTCTTCAAACATGCTAATGGGGACCCATAAAATGAAGTGGTGACATGTACACTAGTTATATATTACTGGATAGTAAACACACTATTTGATAATATTTCTTTGAATTATATTATATAAACCATGTTTAGTAAAACTATTAAAGATAAACCTTCAAATATAGAAGTCAATTTATCTTGGAAAATGATAAATTACAAAGTTATTAAATCATATGAATAAATATTATTCCTAGTAAATATTTGTGTTCTGGATTATTTATTTAACATTATGATAATCCCTTTATTGGAATTCAATATTATTCATTGAATTGATTATTAATCGTTTTACATATTAAAAATATTTAGATGAGGAAAATACCCTCTATATCATGAATATCTATCCAGTGGTATCATGAATCTATATTCAGTTATATACAATTTAATGGAATGATATGGATATCCTTTGGATAATTTTTTCCATGAATTTATATTATAATATTATGAATAATAATTACATCCTCAATTGAAATAAAAATTGGAAAAAAATTATCCTTAATAGACTACTAATTGTTATATTTTTATTTATTTTGTCTCTGATGAATTTCATAATTTTCCTATCAGATAAGATGATATGTTCCCAATAAATCTTATACCTAGATGTCCCCTAATATCCAATAATATATATAAAATGAACACAATTATAGAAGAGGTTATGATTAATAAACTATAATATATATTAGAGAAAATAGTATATACACTGAGGTTATTTACCATGAGATATTTGTGTCCAGTGTTTCTATAAGATGAATAAGTCAATTCAAATTTCCCTCGATTATCCCGACCTGAATAGGATCATGATAATGAACATGTGTTCTCTATCATAGATTTTTGACTTGTTCGAATAGATATGTGGATCCATGTACTTATCTACGGTGGGTATTTGGATGTGATATTATCATGTAATGGTGAATATTGAGGATATCACTAAAGAACAGTTTCATAATAATTATGAGAACTGCAATTAATTATTGATTCTTTTTGGACTCACTAATATACCAAATATATTCATTTAAATAATTAATATTTTTATCGGGATTTAATGGGTAATTTTTTGTATGTCTATATTGATAAAATTATTATCTAGTCTAAAATAATTAAGGAATATGAGAAGGTTTTTAATAATATATTGAAGAACATGAATAATTCAAAGCTATATTTTCTGTAGAGTAAATTTTATCTATGGATAGATAATGATACACTTATAGGGAATTATACTAATAAAAAGAGATATGTGTGGATCCTTTAGACATAAATGTGACTAAAGTATGGGTCATACAGTTATCTGTGATATAAATCTATAATTTCATTTGATTATCTAGGTAAAATCCCATTTTTTAGATGCATTTCAAATTTCCATACCCACATTCCTATATAATATATTATATAGTAACGATAGTATAATTTTTTAATGATATAATATTTTTATAAAGTTATAGATGATTTTAATTACTACACCTCTAGCCACATTACTCATCTGCAGGGAAAGAATATTGGATCTACAAAATCTATTCCAAAAGTGATTTTGGTATTGAACTAATGTAAAATAGATAAATTTACTTCTTATTCCTTATGTGAACTAAATATTACTTAACAACATTACATGAAATATTCCCTGAAATTGGATGTATTGAACTTGCATTGATGATTCGGGGACCTTATCTATATTAGATGAAGTGAGTCTTATATAAAATTAATAAAATCATCAATTATATATTTTCAAAAAAAAGTCTTCAATATATCCCAATAATGGTGGTTAAAACTAAGGAATTATTATTATTATTCCATACATTACTATCCATGGAAGGATAAAATGTGAAAGATTATCCAAATAGAATGTATCTCATTACCAAATTCATGATAATTATTAATTGGATTCTAATTCTCTTAGACATACATAGGTTTTAAAATAGAGATAAATAGAAATTTCATTATAAATTTATCAAATAAATGGTCAACCATCCATTTTTGATAGGATTAGGGATGTCAAAAAGATTGGTGGGGAGATATAGAGAATGGTACTGAAATAAACAGAGATCAACATTTCTAATGTTATATTTATATTGTTTTAAAGCTATATATATTTCCAAAAAACCATAACTAATGGAGAAAAATATTGATTGTTAATATTGCTCATACATTCCAATTAATTTAGGATGCACTATGATATATATGTATCTAATGAAAATCTTTTCTTGTTGTATCATGTGAATGAATGTTGTATAATTTTTTTCTCGATATTTGGAAAGACAACAAGTCAATGATTAATGAAATATGTCTATATGTATGATAAAACTATTGCCTATACCAATATAGTAATTGAAATACACGCACAAGGATTTAATTTTATAATACCCCATGATTACAATATACCACAAAATATTTTGTTTTATAGTTGGATAACATATAAAGAAAATCATTTCATTGCAATCATGAATTATTTATATCATTTCTATAATGTCGTGATATATATAATATATTTGGTAAAACATTATAGGGAACCACACTCTATTGTATATGACCTTTGTTATATGATTATCTCATGGTTATAGGGAGTCCTTAAAAATCATTATACATATAGACGATTATTAGAACTCTGTTTCACTGTTACATTGTCTGGAAGTCTAAGATAACCATTTATCATATACAGTACATGATGACATCATTTTTATTGTATTATCATCGATATTTTGGGTCATAAACTTATAATAGGAGAGTTTTCATATAACAATAATTTCAATTATTTTATTCAAATAAAATATTATTAGGATATATGTGGGAGGAAGTGTTAGAAATAATAATTCTTGTATAAATTAAAAATGGTAAAATTAATGGGATATTAAATAATGCTAAATATAATACATAAGGCTCAAATGATTATGTGTCATATAAAATATATGAAATGTATAATTAATATATATACATATAATGGTCAATGAGAAATAAATTATGAGGTTATAGATAATGTATTCCTTCATATATCACCGCATAATAATTTTATGAAAATTAATTTTTTTTATATACACCAAACCCTCTGAGACCATTGATCTCATTAATAATATAGATAATCTACAGAAAAACCATCCTATCCTACCTAATGTGGTGTAATTGTGTATCTTGATCCTTTTTGATGATTTTAGGTTTACTTATTGCAAACTATACTATTCACAATACCACAATTTATGAATGTTGACCTGATGACACTATAGTATATATAAATAGAAACACCAATAGGGTATTTTATGAGTGTAGATATTGAAATTTTTACAATATTATTATAAAATTTGGATTCAGTAGTATTTTTTCCCTACTTATTTCTATCCAATGGAAATTATTTCACAATATACTTATTATGTTTATTGTGGAACTATTTCACCATTTCCTTTATTTTCTTTATTGGGTATGGTTATTTGTGTGTTTGCGAATGTTTCATTATATTATTTTTAATTATACTATATAATATGGTGATATATATTCCTCTGAAGGATGTATGAATTATTTAATGAAACATGTAAATATTTATGTCTCGCAATACAATTATTGATCATTTTCTTTCATTTTTATTATTATTCTATGAATTAGTGTTCATTTATTTCACAACATGTATCTATAAAAAATGTATTTATGATTGTGTTATGATGATCAATGAAAAATTTATTGAATTGAGTAATGGATATATATGATAGAAGGGTAATGTATAAACACTTTATAATATCTAACTCAGTTACTAGGGGATGTAAATCCAAAGCAATCACTATTAAACAATGTTTCACCTTCTTTCTAATTGAAAAACTAACAGTTTTGGAAAAGATAGAGTGCCAGTGAATAAATAAAAAAATATTGGTTTTAGGAACTATATGTTAGAAAAACACATGGTGTTCAACATAAAGATAGATAATGCAATTTTTGGGTTGATGAATGCTCTCTTGAATGTGTATGAGATTCCTTATTCGTGGAACAAATTGTGTGTAATGTGATCATTATTCAATATGAAGATTATTAGAGATATTTTTGTTGATGATCATGTTTATGAATTAAAAAACTACCACATATAATTTTCCATGGATATAAATTAAACTATAAAATGAGGAATGTGATCTTGTTTTACTATACTATTTACCTAACAGTTTGGAATCTACTCTTATTTTCTTTAGTAACACTTTGTGGAATACATATTTATTTCCAAATGAGGTGAGAAACATTACCCTCTTTATAGATATTCAGTATTAATAAGTGGTATGATTCTATAATTTTATACTACAGATTGATGGATGGACAGGATATATGTAGTTATATCATCAAAGAGTACAATACAAATTAATTATTAAGATTATAGAGAATGAAAAAATTAATGTCATACATGATAAATATTTTGGAAGAAATGACACATCAAGATAATGTTGAGAGAGAAATGATCTTCATGTAAATCCAATATAGTAAATAGTGAAGTTGAATATACTAATAATCTATCTCAACTATGTGTGTACATCCCAATAGAGTATGGTATTTGACATTTATTTTCAAATTTCAATTCCACTTCATAAAATCTATTTTTGAACAATTACGATTCATGAAATTTGGGAACGTACACTATATAATTGATGAACCCATTTAGATTGTGGGAAAATGAGATCTAATGTTTAAAAAAATGTGTGATTTTCATGGTATTGAAAAAATATGTTATATCTCTTGATTGAGAGGAATATTATTTAATTTGGGAAGCATGATTATGTAGGGTTTATCATAACATTATGCTTAATTTTTCAGATTATATCTTGGGGATATATATATATATTAATATATCACAGATTAAAGACTATATTCATAATCATTAATGGATAGAATATATGGACAGTCATGGATTAAGATTTTTTACTGTAAATTCACAACTAATTCACTATAGGTTAAGCCACATGGTTGATAAGGGGATGATGGATCTGGAAAATAATTCATTTAGATAAATGGTTATTCAATGTATTATTTTTCAATGTTTGTATAAATTTTTTATATAAAAATGAATTATTTTCAAAATGAGGTAGGAAACCATTTTTTAGGATGTCAAAGATGGTACACACTAATGTTTGGAGCTATGCACTAGTATATTCCATTAGATGGGCATAATATTATGTAACATTTATCAATAACTCAAAAAAGGATGTAATGGGTTTACATTATATAATATTCAAATGTGTTTAATATGTTTTATATGTGGAATACCATGGAATATAGTAATAATCGATCAAATATAAAATTATCATGGTCTTAAAATTAAAATAAGAATGGATGGCAAGAGTAGAATGTAGTATATGATAATAATTTATTTTGTAGATGAAGAGTATTCTTCATAAAACCCAATAGAATATGGTATCAATAAGGATGATCATGAACTTAAATGAATTTAATAGGATTGTTTGGCTACAGATGGGGTTACCTATGGCATTCAAGGAAGTGGAATTGAACACGGAAACAAATATCAAGAATTGGATTCCATGGGTACCAATTTTATAATGCCAACCCATGGATCTTTGGTTAATAATAAAGGCAGGAAACATTTATTTATGTTCATTTTATCATGTGGAATATGTATGTATAATTTCTCTAACAATTGATAATCTTGAATCCCAGTCTAGGTATTGTTCCATTATTTTCTATGTTTTAGGGGATATTGGTTATTAATATTACGTGATAAGAAAAATATTATTCATTAGAATAAAAAATGTGATATTTAATGAATGTTCCACATACAAGGATGTTTTGGGAGAGAATGTTTAATATTATAATAACGAATGTATGTATTAAAGGAATGTGTATCTCGAAGGAGTAATTGAGTTTTTGACCTCAAAACTAGTATATCCTACTCCTCATGTAGATACAAGGAGATAAATGTGTGAATAATGTATAGTGTGAAATTATTCATCATCTATACATTATTTCTTTGAATTAAAATAGAGAAAACTAATTCATTAAGTTGGAAATTAATTTAATTGAGTAAAATTAGTGGGAGATAGAAATTTAATATGGTATTGCTTCTTTTCATGATAATAATACTTGGGAATTGACGCTCATCCCAAAGGAAAAAAATAATACAAGAATATAAAGGTACATTCATTCAGGGATGAACATTACTATAATAATATAAAAAAGATAATATAGTGGTGAATGGATTTCAATATATGGGAGGTTTAAAATTTATTTTATTTTTCACACATATAGTGAATCTTGATATCATACACATGGTTTTCATTATTTTTTCATTAGTGGACTTATATTATGAGTACCTTGGTTTCGTAAATTACATACATCATAGAGATATGTAAAAGGATGTTTATTATTGTTGAGATGGTTTGTGGAGTATGATATACTCTATAATACCAATGGTAGGATAAGAATAATATAGATGTTGCATGAAGTATCTAATAATGATCAAAATACAATAGTGGGGTGAATTGTATATATTAAAAAATTCATATGGAACATTAAAATATGATTATGTTTAACAAGGTTAAAAACGGAAAGTCACAATATCTCAAGTTCTACACATGTTATAGAATCTAGAAATATGATTCCAAGAAAGTGATTCTGAGATAGTGATCTTGAAAAGGTGATTCTGGAAAAGTAAACATAATGAATGTTTCCAAAGATAATGATTCTACCTTAAAGCATATATAATCTTACAAAATCAAAGTATACAAGTATAAGGAAGTATAAGATAGTTATATTTTCCTCAAAAATCCAAATTCAGCAGGAAACATGAAATAAACCAAGTAACAAGTAATAAATATTTTAACCCAAAGATAAGGGTATCCAAAAACCATGGATAATTTTACCTTGATTTATACATTCAAGAAAGTATTTCTTACCCACACCAGGGTAAGCCCTCGATACGAATATCGGAGTCTTTCATTCTATCCCCACAAGACCTCTACTTCAAGGTAGTTAGTAACTTTGTCTTACTTAGTATGGAAGTCCTCAAACATTAAGGTAGTCGGCACCTCTATCTTCTTATCCACAGAAGTCCTCGAATGTAATCAGCAACATTCAGAGTTTCACAAATCAAATCTGAACAAGATGTTCTGTATGCAGTATGAATGAGAGTCTCTATCTAGGAAACACATCAACAACATGTGATATCTAGATTCATTGAACTTTATTGAGATCTTTCGAATGAGATCTTATTTATAGGAACAGTTCCAATTGTCAGCTCCCTCCTCCAACGGTCATATTTTTCTTTGAAAATCGGAGCAATCTATACACGTGCCACTCAAACAATGGTTAGTTTGTAACTAAATCCATGACATAGTTGTATAAAAAAAACATGTGTAAGAAAAAATATGGTTACATAACCAAAATCAAATATTCAGAATTCAAGAAAATAAGAGTTTAGAGTCCAACAAAAAACATATTCGGTTTCTGTAATACAAGGATATTTGGATTCTATTTTCTAAATAATACAGAACCTATACTCTATAAAATTCCAGAGTTTAAATTTCAAGGAAATTCGGAATCTGGATTCACAAGAATTCATAACCTGAACATACCTTGTTTGGAGTCAGCGTTCATGAGAATTCTGAGTTAGAACATACAATGTTTGGAGTCAGAATTCATTAGAATTTGGAGTCTAAACATACAAAGTTCAGAGTCTGAATTCAATGATCATGGAGTCAGAACTCATAAGAATTTGGAGTCTGAATTCATAGAACTCCGAGTAAGAACTCTTAAGAGATCGAAGTATGAATTCTGAGAACTAGGATTTAGAACTCATAAGTGTATGGATTCTGAATATAGAAAACTCAGAGTCATAACTCATAAGAGTTTAGAGTCTGAATTCAAAGAACTCAGAGTCAGAACTCATAAGAGTTCGGTGTCCGAATTCAGAGAACTCAGTGTCAGAAATCATAAGAGTTCGGAGTCTGAATTCAGATATCTCGGAGTTTGAATTCATATCCTGAAAGTAGAATTCTCTTTATCTAAGTATTATATGATTTGGTGGGTTTAGATATGAAACCAAATTTTACACTTAGAAAATGTTAATGAATAATAAAAAAACATGGTAAGGATAAATTCTTTTGGGGAAGGAAAATTGTCATTATGAATGTAAAACACTGGGTAAAATAAAATTTTATTTGAGAAAAGGAGTTTCTGATTTTCAAAACATTAGGATTGGTAAAGTCATAAAACACTTTATTGACTCAACAATATCCCAATACATGAAGGAATTGAAAATTCAAAAGGAAACCTTATTGACTCAATAATCACCCCATTTTTTTAAAGCAATAACATCCTTACGAATGAGAAAATAAGGACGTGGAAAATATTTTTCTAGACTTTGAAAATAAAACATATCTCCTTTATCATATGGGAAATGAAGAATATGACTTAATCCCCCCTAGGCATTGGAAGACTAAATATTATATTCTACATTTCTAGAATGATATTTTCCACTATCTTGAGTGACAAAATCTCTGTAATGGAAACTACCTCTTGGATAAACTCCACCTTACTTAGGGATGTTTCTTCTTTACTTAGTATTCTTTTTCCTTTCTCCCCCTTTGTGATTTTCAAAAATAATTTGTGGAAATGATAAAGAAATTAGTGTACCTGAATAATTAGTACAACACATCCAAAATTCAAGCAACCAAAAATTTCATTGTGATTAGAAAGAATTTGTACAAGGAAGAAATAACACAACAAAAGATAATATTGCAACAAAGTTATCCTTCCTTTTCCTTTTCCATCAACTTCTTGACTATATTATTCAGTTATTTGAGCTCCTTATGATCTTCATCTGCTTGATTAAAAATATGATCCTGATCCTCGACATTCATCCCTAAATCCTTGATTCATTCATCCTGAGACATAAGACCCTCTGCCTGAATCTTTTGGACTTCTTTTTTCTTGACAAGCTTTTCTTCTGTCTCAACCCGACAATATTTTTATTTCTTCCAGCTTTGGGTAACATAATATAATTTCCCAATCAGATCCTTCACTTCGTGAATCTGAGAATTTTGTTCCAAATATAACTTTTCATTGAAACTGGTTGTAAGAACTTTGATCTTACCATCTTCAATGTCAAAGGCCTCCTTGATGCCATCTTGGAATTTATTATGTTCTCTAATGTATTTAATTTTATTTATCGACCAGCTAACCATTTTTTTACAAGAACTTTTGTGGGAATCCTAGTTAATGAAGAAATTGTTGAAATCAGCCTCACGCTTGACACACTTGTACATCACTATGGACACTGAATCTGAATTTTTATTTTAAATGTGTTGAATCATCTGGCATCAAGAGTCTATGCTTGGCAAAATCCGAATGGTCCCAAAAATATTCATTAATAACTACACAACAAAATCAGATCCTAGAGATGATGATTCTAAATCTGAGACTTTGCTGGGAAAGGGCTCTTTCCCAATCTCACGAAGATTCCTCTTTGAAGATCCACCAACTTCCTTCTTCTTCACAATAACATTATTGGATGTATCAACAAGATGTTCCCTCCTTATCAGTTCTTGGAACAGCTTCTTAATTTGGATACCATGTTCACTATCACATAATTGAACAATTCTATCTTCATATATCTTCTACTTCTTAGCTCCTTCGTCAACATCTTCATGATGAATAAAATGATGATTAACCCTTTCTTCCTCAGACATCTTGTTCACTTCATCTTCATCTTTCTCATTCTTTTCATTCTTATCTTTCCCAGGTGTAGCAAGCTTTGAATATTATGCTTCTAATGTTTGTATTGAAAATTTCTTGGATAGAAATTCTTTCTCATGGAATTATTCAAATAAATTTATGGGATATTCTATATCACCACACCATTCTGCTTCTTCCACTCCTTGTAATACTTTTTATACTTCAACAAATGTTTTTTGGGATTTTTCCAGAGTCACGAATTTCTTCCGCTGAGTCTCAGGTGAATCTTCTACTAAATGATTTTGGTACTGGGATATTCTCTAATGCTTTCTCAGCAGCCTTAAAAAGAGATTGAACATTCTATACTCCATTCATCTTCTTCAATTTCTTCTTTTCATTAGCTTCCTTCTCAAGATCATCTGATGTCTTCTCTTTTAAGGCTTTGGCTTCAGCAGGTTCCAAACCAAAACATGTCTCCCCTTCTTTCTTATTTTTCGTATCTTCCCTCCATTTTTCTACTACCCCATATGTATAGGCTTTTTGTTTCTTAGGTTTTGGAGGTGTGGATTGAGATTCCTTAGCTTTGTGTATTTTTGATTCCTCTTCTACTTCTTTCAACCTCCTCTTCTTTCCCCCCTTTCTCAATGGTTCAAGCACTTCTTGTTTCTTCAAAAAAAATCATCTTCTTCCACTGGTAGGTCATAAAATTCTTCGAAGTCATTGGAAAAACCAATGTTAATCCTCTTCCAAGTATCATCACTGACTATCATGACTTTTCAATTCCTTGGTTTCGAACTACACGTAATTTTTAATGATTCTAGTCACCGAAGTATCACTTTTAAAGAATGGTTGGATACATAATTATCCGAGCCATCAGGATTCCATTATTAATATTCTCAATCTTAATGAGAATATGCTTAACCAAATTGACCTCCCTCAGGTTCACCAAAAAATCTAGGATGTACATGTCACTCTTTTCCAATGTGTCTATGTCACCTTTTCTTAGAATAATAAATCATTGAACTCGTAATTCAACAATCTGATTATTTTTCGATAGGTGAGAAATCAGCAGAGTAATGAAATCTATAATACCTAGAAACTCCATAGATTTCACTTTTACAAAGCTTCTCAGAATATCTTGCAACTTATGATAACAAAATTCAGCTTCTCCTTCATACAAAATTGCAATCAAACTATCTTCCTTAGTTTATGAAATAGCAGAAGTCATTCCATAGAATTAGAAGGAAAACATCTCTCTACCATCTTCCTTGAAGAAACTAACTGATTCATAAAACTCAACAAGAAAATTTGGATATACAAAATCTTGAGCCCCTGGCATCGATATGCAAAAACTCTCCCATCCATTCAATTTGAGGTTCTTTGAAATGATTGAATCATACATAGAAAATAATTTTAGATCCACCAAACATTATCTATACACCTGCCACTCTAACATTGGCTTAATAGTAGACATATCTTTCTGAGAGGATTTTTTTACAAACATTCGAAATTGAAAAACTATGAGAAGTTCAGAACGAGCTTAAGTAGAGAGTCGGAACGTCAGCACGTGAGAGCTTGAGATGGATGTGAGACAACCCTTCGAGGATCCTTTATATAGGTATTTGGAGTGACAATTCATCTTTCAATCTCAATCCAATGGCTTAAAATCCTTCTGATCAAATCTGATGGTTGATATGATAGCCGCAAGGAAAACATGATAGAATCCTTTTTTTAGGTTTTTAAAAAAATCATTCAGATTTAAGGAAAATAGAATCCAAAAAATAAAAAAAAATTAAAATACAAGTAAGTAAATGATGATTATGAAAACATTAGAAACGTAACATACCTTTCAGAATTTCAAGAAGATTATTTGTATTGGGGAAAAATTTTCTTGAAGAATGTCAGATTCTGAAAAATTTTGATTACGAAAAAAATTGAAAACGAAAAACATCATAATGAAAAATTTTGAGTACATGAATATTCATTAAGAAAATCATCATTACGAATCTTTAGAGTACAAAATTCTTCATTACAAAAAATTTGAGTATGGAAATCACGATTATGAAAATTTTTGAGTAAGAAAATATTCATTATGAAAATTATGAGTATAGAATTATCCATTACGAAAATTGTGAGTATGAAAATCTCTATTATGAAAATTTTGAGTATGAAAGTCTTCATTACAAAAAATTTTAGACTACAGAAAAAAATAATAAATAAATTAAAAATTTAGACTACGAAAAATATTAGAAAAGAAAAAACTAACAAACCTATGTACTCCCACTATGGAATGAAGTTTATTACTGTAAAGGGATGGATTTTAGCAGGAATTCAATAAAGATGATTACCTTATGGTTATCATTTCAAACGTCTGTATAATGTATTCAAATCTATCGGAGGGTAATGATTTTGTGATAATATCAGAAACTTGATATTGCATTCTGATAAATTGTAGAATGATATCTCCTTTTACAAATAAAACATTTGAAATAAATGTTTTTCCATGAAGAACAGTGTTACCTATACCCATAATTTCTCCCTTAGCATTATCTCTAAAAGTTTCTTTTCCTCCTTTTTATTGATAATCATTTAAAAGTTTTTTTTAACAAGTCATATACCAAGAACATCCACTATCCATGTTACATGTATTATTGTTGTTACATTCTTTACATTCCAGAAAATAAGAGTTTTAAGCTTTCGGAACCCAAACATTCTTGGATCTGGACATTTCAGAAAGAAAAATCTTAGGTACCCACATTTACTTAGAAAAATTGGCATTATGAAATCCTTAAGACTGGGTTTTGTTTAGGGAACAATTTTTTTCCCAGTGTCTACCACACTTACACTTAATGTAGAAAGTATCACTTTGATCAAAAAAATAATTGTTACTAAAATTGGTTTAGAACTTATGTAACCAAATCCAGAATTGTTATTTAGAGGTTGGATTTGAGAATACATATTATAAAAAAATCAACATAAGGTAATGTTTGAAAAACATTTCCTCGATGAAATTTTTTTGGATTTCAGTCTGATAACTATGTTCTTGTCTTCAAAAACATTATTTTTAGAACTGGAGTTAGGCTTGAAAACAGTCTTCTTAGAAATTAGATTTTCTAGATATTTAGAATATTTATCCTTCTCAAAATTCACCTCCTCAATATTTTTTGAAATATTTTCAAAATCATGGGTTTTCATATCATGTTCTTTAGAAAGATATTATACTTCTTTAGTAGGTATAGAAATACTAAAATTTTCATTATCAAGATTCTTGTTGACTTTAGAATTCTTATTATCATGAAGCTTAGAAAACCTATAAACTTCCTCATAGATAGGTAAAGTATTATCTTCACTAGAAGAATATTTTTCATCATTAAAGTGATAATTTTTATCATTACTATAAATATCATTCCAAAATACATTAGTCATGGATTATGCATTGTGTACCTTATCCATTAATCAATGACTTTCAATAGGCAGTCTGGATATTAAACCATGATTCTTTTGTCCACAAGATTTGTAATTTGATGATTCATCTGAAGAGTTTCCACCACTGTAACACCAGGTGTCATTAGCTTTCAACAAATTCTTAGCTTAAGATTTGTAATACTTATTTTTGTTTCTCTCAAAATACTTTTCCTTTCTTTCCTTTATTTTAAGAAAAGGACAATCAGGTCTTATATGTATAGCTCTTTTGCAATCATAACATGTAACTTCTGAATCATTCTTATCATTCCATTCTTTCTTATTATATCTGGATTATAATTTCTTATGATCAGCTATCTTGTTCATCCTTCGAGAAAGATTACCTAGTTCATTTTTTGAAGATCCACTTCCACGAGATTCGGATTGTAGAACAATATTCTTATATTTGGATCTTGTAACTCTCTCAGGAGTCTTGGATTTCATATGATTTGAAGTTGTAGTAATGGAAACACTACCATTCCCATTATTCTTCTTTACATTATCAGCATATCTCTTCATTGTTGTCTCGTGTTAAAGAAGAGTACCAAAAAGTTCATCAAGAGTAATCTGAGTAACATTTCTATTTTCATCAATAACAGTTCTCTTGGATTCTCACTCATTAGGCATGATGTCTATGATATTTTCAAGAAGAGCTTAATCATCTAATCCTTTCTCATTCATGTATTGTAAAATATCAATGATAGTCATAAATTTCTGTTGCACCTTACATATGATTTCTTGATAAGGAAAGGAAAAACCATGATATTTATCTCTGAGCATGGCACTTCTTGTTTCAATAACTTTGTAAGTTCCAAAGTGTGTAACTTCATGTTTCTTTCAAATAAAATTTTCTACATCACAAGTAGAAATTTGGATATATATATATATATATATTTATTTATTTATTTATTTTCATGGAAAAATAAATTTATTGCGTACCTTATAATTCAGTTGGTATTTATGATTTTCTTGATTTTTGAAATTACTAACTTCCTTTTCAGGGATTTTATATCCTCCAGTAAGAGTAACAAAATTGTAAACACAAGTATTGATAATAAATGTCTTCATGATATCTCTCCAATATTGGTAATCAATCCCATAAAAAATACGTGGTCATGATGGATTTATGTTTTCAATGGAACTAACATTGATTCATGCCATCTTAATGAAAATTGTCTCCACACAAACATGTTAGAAGTAAGGTTAAGTAAACATGGAAAAGAATACTCATCAAGAAAAAACAAGAACAATGAAAAATTAAGAAAGGAAAACTTATTTGTGAATATAAGTATTTCAGATACCTTATCTAATACCAATTGTTGAGACGGTATGTGGAGTATGAGATACTCTATAATACCAAATGTAGGATCAAAATAATGTAGATACTGAATGAAGTATCTAATAATGCTCAAAATACAAGAGGGGTTGAATTGTATACATTTAAAAATTCATTTGTAACATTTAATGGTGATTATTTTTAACAATTTTAAAAAAGGTAATTCAGAATAACTCTAGCTCAACACAGTTTCTAGATTCCGAAAATATGATTCAGAGATAGTGATTCTGAGAAAGTAATTCCGAAGAAGGTGATTCTGGAAAATTAAACATAATGAATGTTTACAAAGATAAATATTATTACTTAATCTCTAGAGAATCTTACTAAATCAAAGTATACAAATATAAGGAAGTATAAGATAGTAATAATTTTCTGAACAATAAAAATGCAGCAGAAAACATGAAATAAACAAAGTAACATGTAAAAAATATTTTAGCACAAAAAGAAGGGTATCCAACAACCTTGGATAAAGGTCCCTTGATTTATAGTTTCAAGAAATTATTTCTTACCCACACTGGGGTAATCCCTCGATATGATGATCGGAGTCTGTCTTTCTATCCCATCAAGCCCTCATCTTCAAGGAAGTCGGCACCTATGTATTCATCAGTGAAGTAGTCCTCGTACTTTAAGGTAGTCATCACCTCTTTCTTCCCATCCCCAGATGTCCTCGAATGTAATCAACGACATTATGAGTTACAAAAAGAAAATATGAACAAGAAGTTCAGTATGAAGTAAGCATGATATTCTCTCTCTAAAAAACTCTTCAACAGCATGTGATCTCTAGATTCATAGAACTGTATTGAGCTCTTTAAAATGAGTTCATATTTGTAGCCACAGCTCCAACGGTCAGCTCTCTCTTCCAACGGTTATATTTTTCATTGAATTTAGGAGGGGCATGTACACGTGTCACTCAAATAACGGGTAGTTAGTAACTAAATTTACAACATAGTTTTATAAAAAACTATTGTAATCAAAAATAGTGTTACATATCCCAAATCAAATATTTGGAATTGGAGAAAATAAAAGTTCAGAGTCTAACCAATAACATATTTGGTGTCTATAATACAAGGATATTCGAATTCTATTTTCAAAATAATTTATAACCCAAACTCTATAAAATTACAGAGTCTAAATTTCAAGGAAATTTGGAATCTAGATTCAAAATAATTTGGAACCTGTACTTAAAATGTTTGGAGTCAGAGTTCATGAGACTTATGAGTCAAAATTAATGAAGTTAAAAATCATAATTTCTTAGGTTTTAGAGTCTGAACATAAAAACGTTGGAATCTGAATTTAGAGAACTCAGAGTCAGAACTCAGAAGAGTTCGGAGTCTGAATTCAGAGAACTAGAGTCAGAACTCATAAGAGTTTAGTGTCTAAATTTAGGGAACTCAGAGTCCGAACTCATAAGATTTCAGAGTCTGAATTCATAGAACTCGGAGTTAGAACTCATAAGAGTTTAGAGTTTGAATTCAGAGAACTAAGAGTCTAAATTTATATCTTGAAAATAGAATTCTTTTTATCTAATTAATATATGATTCTAGAATTTTAGATATGAAATATAATTTTACACTTAGACAGGATAATGAATAATAAAAAATGGTAAGGATAAATTTCCTTGGGGAAGGAAAATTTTCCTTATGAAAGTAAAACACAGTGTAAAGTAATATTTTCCTTGAGATAAGGTGTTTTTTATTTTCAAAACCTGAGGATTGGTAAAGTCATAAGAAAACCTTATTAACTCAACAATCTCCCCAAAAATGATGGAATGGAAATGTCATAGGGAGAATTTATTGACTCAAGAATTATTTTTCATCTAGATGGGAATGTTGATTTAGGAAAGTTTCACCAAGCTCACAATCTTGAGAATGCTTTGAAAGAGTAATATCATAAACATATGTAGTGTAAAAATAAGCATAATTCATTCATGAAAAAAAATTCCTTCAAATGGTATGATAATGAATAATACTATTTTTGTAATTGTTTAGTAATTTTCTATATTATATTTCATCTAAATTTTGATGAAATGAACATTGAATGGTCATAAATGAAAAGGATTCATGAGGTAATTATATAAAATGTTGAGGAGTTTGAAATGAATGATCTTTCAAAAGAATACTAGATTTAGGGAATTAAGATCACGGTATACTATTATGATGGAAAATTTATGTAATTGTTTAATAACCATAATGAAAATTCATTAAGCAGAATTAAAATGTGGGAAGAAAATATAGTTTCTATTCCCTGTGAATTCCATTTCAAATAGTCAATATTTCAAGATGTAGTGACAAATAAAGTGGATTAATATGTGGAAATTTCTCCATATGATTAATCTTTTAAAAGATTTTTGTATGGTATAGTCTATAGGAAAACCTTTTTTCACATTTAATTGTATTAATGATAAGGAAAATTGACAAAAATATAATAAAAATTATGAAGTTGTAAAGTTGATAGTAAGGTAAATAATGTAATGAATGGTAGTTTTTCTATGCTTTGTGAAGTGAAATTCATTATCAGGGAAATTAGATGTTGACCAAGGAGTGGATTTTGAGATAATGTTGAATAATAAAGTTTACATGTTTACTTAGAGAGGAATTATATTTATATATATATATCACTACTGTATAATGTGATAGATTTTTCCACCATAGAGGAAAAATAAAATACTATAAAAATGATATTGAGGAGATGGATTGGTTAAAAAAATTCAAGGAAAAAGTGGAATAAAATAGACATGAAAATTTATTCCACTTTGAAACATAGACTGTTGTACATAAATTAGTTAATCTCATGTCTCAAGAATGGATATATCACACTTATTTGATGTATATTTTATCAGATGATTAATATAGTATTGGTTGTTGAAATTATTAGAGAACCATAAAACCAAATATCAAAGAGTTATATAGACAATGTCAATGATGATTAAGAATATGAATTATTGTTGAGACAATATTTTTCTTTGAAGAAAAATTGTGATGAAAGTAAAAAATAGTGGTAATTCTATTTGTTCATGTAATGGAATATAGTTGATGTTTTTTAATCATTAACTTGAAATTTAATATTTAATGGGAAGTAACCATTAGTTAGTACAGAGGAGGGGGAGGAGTTCATATTAGAGAATTTTTTTAAGTTATTAGAATTGATTCTGATTGGAATAGTTGATCATGATCTATTTTTCAGATTATTTGAATGGTGTATCCCGATCCTTTAAGGTTAATTTGGGCTATTTTCAAGAAATCCATACTATACACCAGACCAAAAGTCCCATAGATTGACCTAGATAAACTATAGTAGAACTGATCGATGACCCCCATAGGGAATTATAGTTGTAAAGACATTGACATGGATACTATATCATCTAATAATTTGAATAAAATGGTAATTTATATCTTTGGGCATCCAACCACTACTCACTATTGAATAATATACTTATTGTGTAGTTTCTTCCACTATGGTGCCGTCTTCTTTATTTGATCATATGAACTATTTCTTCCGTGGTTTTGTGAAATCGTGAAATTATTTCTCTATAATTATTATTCAAAATTTACTATTATTTCTTCCACTTTTTTAATGTAGGGATCATTTTTGAACTATATATATATTAGTGTCTCATGATCGTTTTCCTATTCTTTTGTTTTCTGCTTTTAGTCTGATTCTATAGATATTTATTCCATTATTTCTCCATGATATTTTGTAACATCTTTTACATTATGTGTTCCATTTATCTCTTTTAAATATGTCCAATCAAGACCACTCTTATAACACCCCTAAAATTTAGTTTAATATAACAATAAACATGATAACATTCTGAATATATAATATTGAGCATTAAAAGAATTGAGATAGAATATAAAGGTTGTATTTTTTTACATAGGATTAGAATTAGAGGGTATGAATTAGTGTAAGAATGTTATAATATATATATATATATATATATATATTTTTATACATGATTTCACAACTAAAAAATCATTTATTAACTATTTGGAAATAATTAGTGAATATTTAGGGAAGTCACCTTATGCTTCTTAAAAGCACCTTCTTCCAAAAAAATATTATAAAATTGTGTGTGTTTAAGTTTTAATATATTTATGACACATTTAGATATTTTATTTTTTAAAATGAACATCTTATTTAAAATCATCAAATCAAAATTCACAGAAAAATATATTTTTTAATATTTCTAAATTGATCGCTTTTCCGATGAATAATGACCAATATATATTTCTCAAATACTCCCATTTATTTCCACTAAATCATGTTATTTATAAAATATATATATTTTTTATTAATATTTAATGTTACTACTGGTTGATTTTTTTAATAATATAATTAATTTTATATGAATTATCAATATTCGTGATTTTTATATAAGTAATTATTTATACTTAAAAATAATTTTTTGTAATAATATATTTCATTTATTTTTTTGGAGTAATGTTAAAATCTATTTAGGCCACATTTAGATAGTGACACTTGAAAAATGGATTCCATATTTGGATTCAATAGTTTGAAATTTGGTAAAAATTTCCTTTTTATTATTTTCATTAAGAAGAGTGACTCTTGTAATAATATATAATACAACATAACTAATAATTAATATAATATAATGCTATAAATAAAAAATATCATTTATATTTATTAACATATTAATAATAATTAATATATGAATAATTTTATTTATATATATGTTTTGGATTACTTATTCTTTAATTAATTAGATAATTTATATAATAATAAATATTAATAAATAAATAATTACATATATATTTAAAAATAATAGCCATAAGTATATGTAAGTATATTTATATTTAGTAATTAAATTTTATTAAATAAATTCCTGATTTTTCATTTTATATTATTGTGAATGTGTGGGATAGGTAATCAATTCTTTTATAGAGGGGTGTGCACATGCATTCGGTTTGAGGAGTCTGTTAATTCTATATTCATCAGGATATTTTCACATCATCCATCCATCGGTGGGATATCCATTTTTTCGGGGACCTACTAATTCTCTTGAATTGGAATTCTATCACCACATACAGAATCCCATCCATAATCCATCCATTTTTCAAGATTCTTCCTTCACATATTCCATCTTCTTTCACCTCCTCTCAATCACTCATCTATACTCATCAATTCCAAATCAATTCCAATCAATACATCCCCTCCATGATCTATTCCACCACCATTCACCCAGATCTTTCAAAACAGAGGTCGGAGACAGGATATTGAGCAGGAGCAGATCATCAGAGTTGAATATGGAAAAAAAGAAATCATTCAAGATATTTTTCTTCATTAATTTTATTTTTAGAATTAATGTTTAGTTAAACCGACTTGGGGAATCATGATTTATGTCCAAATTTTGTTTTATCCATCTTATATATTTTAAATTCCTTTTTATGTGTAATTTTTTAGTTCAGTTTTATATCTGTTTAATTTTGAGAACAATTTACACTACCAAATAAAAAAAAGTTACAGTAGTGAATCATTTCACCATGGTAATAAAAAAATTAAAAGGTCAATGTATCTATTTTTTATATTTAAGGAATTAATTCAAGGGTTATGATTGAATTATATAGGCTCAAAGATGTTAATTGAACTGTGTTGATCTATTGAGTTAGAAACATAGAAGATTATAACCATTTTTATATGCACTGGATGATATAATTAAACTATGTAGAATAAAAGAATATCATTTTATAATTTAAACGAATCCAATGGACACTAAATTCATCATTACCATCTTCTCTATTTTCGAGTCCTACATCACACAATTCCACCATTATTTTCACACCCACTTCCATTCATTTTCATAATGTTTAATTTAATTTTATTATTTTTTTATCTTTTGTTTTAATTTTCTTATTTGGTCTTCACAATTACTACTTTCTTCTCTATGGTTTGTCATAATTATTTTCACAGAACTAGTTGTTTATAAAGTTATAAATGTTAAATTTTCATATACCCAATGATATCCATGGTCAAATTTTGGCATTATTTATGGGGAGTGCACTTGAGACAAATAAAAAACACAAAAATAATTAAATATAACAAAAAAATCTAAAAATATAAAAACATATAATCAATATAATAAAAAACTAAAAAACTGTAAAAAAAAATTCAAATCTGCTTTCATTTACCAAATGCACACTAGGTTATCAAAGGATGAACTCCCATCCTTAATTTGTGATATCATAAAAAATATTCATACCTTTAGAAAAAAAAGAAAAAAATGGAAAATCTCTAAAAAATGATGAAAATAAAGAACTTAATGTTTTACAAACTCTAGTTTCGGCCCCTGAGAGAGCTAGACTTATTGAATTATAAATTCTAATAGTGTCAATCAATCCATCCGGCATCAGACTATCCACTAGTTTTGGGAACTATGATATCAGGAAATCATATCTCCCCCATAACACTTGTTTCAATGGTCTTCTTAAATGGGATTCTTTAGAGTTTAATAGTTTATTTTATAGTCATGCCTAGAAATTACCTCTGATATATCTGAGTAAGGAATATTTGAGGATGATATTGTTTCCATTATGTCTTAAGGGGGGGTAGGACCTCGTATCAAAACATCAATGATGAATTCATTGAAATTTTGGATGAGGTGTTTAATGATTTTGTTTAAAAATTATATTCAATGAACACAACCATTGAAGATAGGTATAAGATAAGTGGATTTTTCTATAACGAGAGAAGGATTTTTCATTTATCATTGTACCGGTTCAAGGGCCTCATTTGGAAAAGTACCAACCATCAGTTAGATCTTAATCATCTCATGGAAAAATATTACAATATCCTCACCCCATATAACCATAATCTATTTAAACAATCCTTGGAGGGTTATTTATCTGATTACACTACTGATGATATACAAAATTATTTGATAAGATTGTTCAAAAGTCCCAACAAAAGCACACTACTAAGATATTGATCTATAGGGTTTAAACCATTACCCAAGTTACTTCGGATGATGATAAATTTTCTATGGAACAATGCAATCACTATGAGATGTTTGGTCGCACTCAGAGATGTCTTTTTAATTTTGGAGTCAATCTAATTTGATTAGAGTTCCTAGTTTTTGAATTATATGGATAGAAACTAGGGTCTTCGAGATCCCTATTCTAATCAATACACTTCTAGGTATCAAAATCACACCAACATATCATGGAGAGAACAAACGATGATAAAATAGCCCACTAAAGCAAACTACCAATCACACAAGAAATACATATAACTCAAACCAATATAAAACCAAATCATTAAATTATTAGGAGGAGTTGAAAGGTTTTGTAGCAAGATTTGGTAGAGATATTTTCTCTTAGGAAATATATAGATTCCATGATTCAAAATTTACAACAAAAAATGAATCAAAGGGCTATAGAACATGGAGGTATGGAAAAGGGAAAGATAAACATCATGTAAATTTCTAATCCTATAGAGAATATCTTGGCCATGGACACCAGATCGGGCCATCACAACCATGAACTAGTTAGGGTGTCGATTGATGATCTTAAAAACAATGAAGAATTGAATCTCATAATGAAAATTTAGAAATGTCTAAATTTGAAAATATATACAGCACGGTCAAAAGTGAACACATTGTTCAACCCACTCCTAAAAAATATAAATAACTAAGGAAAATGAAGCATTAATTGATTGATGACATAAAAACGGTTTTGAGGATAAGGTTAACAACAACCTATTCTAAAACATTATGAACCTCTCATTCTGTTCCCAGATATAGTAGAAAAGAATGATGAACTTGATTAGCTGAGGTTTCTGAGAATGATGTGAAGATTCAGTATAGACATGGCTTTATTAAAATCCATTGTTAAAATTATATCATATAAATCATTCAACAAATGTTTTTTGAATAAAAATATTATTGGAAGAAGTTGAATGAAATTTATCTCAATGACGAGTGTACTATGACACTATTGAGGATGTTGCCTCCAAATTTAATGGACCCTCATGGCTTTATCATTCAATTTCTAATACAAGGAATTCAAAAAAATAAATTTTTATTATGACATTCGAGTGAGTATAAATATTATTCCATCCTACTTGTTTGAAAATCCGGGTCATAGAGATATGCAAAAATCTTATGTTTCACTTGTATATACCGATAGTTCACCCACACACCCATATAGGAGACTAGATGACCTATTTGTGAGTGTTGAAAACTCACAAAACACAAAAATTTCTTGATACTTGATATGCAATGTGGTGAAAGGGTTTCAATAGTCTTAGTTATACCCTTCATTTATACTGGTGGTTCCATAAATGATGTGTCCAAAGGGAAACTCACCCTCTAAGATATTGATGATGTGGATGGAATGTTGGTGTTTGAAAATCCCGAAACCTGAGGTTAGTTGTAATTTCCTAAATTTTTTTGGGAACCAATTTTTCAAAATAGTGGATAGAAGAATTTTATTTTATTTCCCACATGAGGACACATATATTTTCATTCTTTCTCACATTGAAAAATTTTCCTTGGATTTTTCTCTTTCTGCACTGCTTTTTGTTGATGAGGAAATTCTTTCCTTGTAACTTATTCTAGTCAGTGAGTCAAAACACTATCATGATCATTCTCAACTTGTTTATGAATGTTTCCATTATGAAATTTACTATTTGTTGTTTCTTGAGGATGGAGAATGTTGGAGGTTTATTTTTTCTAAATAACTAGATTCTGGTCATTATTAACGACTGTATTTCCTTGTAAAATTATTTCATTCTTAGTCTATTTCTATTTGTGAGGATTAAAACCCGAACATGAATGGTTCACATCATTTTAATTCTCTATAGAAATTGAGAAAAAAAATTTGTATGATGAATTTGATAACATCTTCTAGGAGTTCTCTGAGTGGTCTGAATTGTATGTTATTTCAGGATTTTCTTATATTTTTTTGGTCTGTTTATATTGTTTTCTAGGATTGAGAGAGAATCTATGTTTGGGGGAAGTTATGAAGAGATTCTTTATCAATAAAGTTATTTTGATCGATTTTTTTTTTAAAATATTTTGATCTTATTAAGTGTTTTTATAGGTACAATTGAGTGCAAATGTATGTTCCCTCTTGTTGAGTTGGATGAGTTTTGGAGAATTGTTCTTGCTGGTGGAGATGAAAATGTCTTGAGTGATTCTGATTTTGATTCCATAGAAATTATTGAAGTCTGCACCACCAATAATTCATACCCATTGAATTATAATGCTTAGAAATATTTGGGGTAATAATTTCATGTTGGGTATTTTAAACCTATAAATACTTGAGAGGAAACTCATGGTTTTCTTGTTTTCAATTTTTTCCTGTGTGAACAAATTCTCCTTGCATGGTTTTTAGTCTCTCTTCTTTAGTGAACAGTAATGTACGCATCTCACTAACATATTATTACTCTTATTTGATGGAATCTGGTTTCTTATTATTGATTGAATTATGGTGTAAATGTTATTGTGGTCCTAGTTTGTTGTCATTACATTTCCCAGTACCATCACCTTTTAGAACATTCATACCAACAGATAGATGCTTGTTTAAGTCACATGTTTGTTTTTTTACTTCTTGTAGGTACATGAATGAAATAGCTAGAGTCCATTACCAATATGAAAAATAGGGACTTCATAAAACCAATGAGTGCAAACCTTCTACACCAGTGGATTGATTTCATTAATCTATCCATTTTCATTCATTCTATCTACTGCATGTATCAATGTGTGGGGTTATCCCCCTTGGTTATTTTAAATGTGTGATTTTTTTTCTTTATGGGTGTTGGCTTTCTAAAATCTAGTGAGATGGATATTTATGTTGAGATTTATTTTTAATATTGATGGCACCCCACTATTCTCAATCTCATGCTACTACTACTACATCTAAACATCACTATAAGTCATGCTTCTATTTGAGCTAATATGTAAAAATCATATTTTCTTCTTATAAAAATTCAAATCATGATCTTTTTAAAATTGAAATGTGCATCTTGGTGGTGTTTGTGGATGTTATTTTAGTTTTTTTCTTATTTTTCTTTTTGTATGTGGAAATCATTCCTTTGAGCTTCACTGTTACCCCTCATCATTCTTTTCATGATAAATTTATAGATTGTTTTGATAATTTTTTTTAAAATTTTTCAAAAAAAAATTAAACAAAAAATCAATTTTTCTCCCAAAACATGATGGTTATTTGGCTTCTAATTGAACTTCAATCATGTCATGCCTAGTGGATACTAACCTATTGGAATTAAGTGTTAAAATAAATTTGAATCAATTTGGGATGAGTTATTGTTGAGTGATTTTCACACTATCTTAATGGAAATTCTATATAAGAGCTAAGGAAGTTATTGAGGAATGATTGTTTTTTGTGAAATTTTAATCATGGTTTTAAAAAACTAAAAATTGTTACTATATCCTTGGGGTCACATATTCTAACAGTCCCTCGATGCATCAATATGAATCATTAGAACAAACATGTTTGTAACTTGGTCAAGACCTTAGAAATTTATATATTATCAGTTAGTATGAGGCTTGGATGGTTTGTCTATGTTTTTCAAAATTATTCATTCCACTATTATGAAATTAGTGATTAATAACTAGTTGTCTATTTGAATAATTATCATATCCATGGATATGATACAGGATAATGTTATTTTTTATATATATCTATTTTGTTATAATTAAAGCCTACATTATTAATCATTTATTATTTATTCTATGTTTTATTACAATGTGTGTAACCCTTAATATGAATATGAGATCACCCATTTAATATGCATCAGTTCGCAAGATTTATAGGAAGTGTATAATGAAATATATGAAAGAATAATTTAGAGAGAATTATGATGTTCTCAAAAAAATAATGCATTGTGTTTTATGTTTTAAAATGTAATTTGGGATTTAGATGTATATCTAGTTTTTAAATAAATTTTTTAATGTCATGACTAAAAACCAGTAAATTTATTCCCAAAGACTGTTCCCCACATGACCACTAGTGCGCCTCCTCATATGCCAGAGGATGCTGACTATCAGTTGGGTATAATGTGGTACTATCAAGCAAATATATCCCCATATTAGGGAGTGAAATAATTGTATCAATAACATATCATTAATAATAAAAGAGTACATTGAAATAATAACCGAATAAACTATGATAAAATATTAAATGAAACATAGTAGAGGATAAATCATCCATAAAATCTATTCAAATGACATCCCACTAGTCTAGATAAATTACATTCCATAATAAATAAATACATTAAAAATGGATCCACAATATCAAAATGTTATGTTTAATGACCCGCCAATTCTCATTGGCTTGAGATCGCAAAAACTCATTACTTGGCCATAAGAGACATCCCGAAGACTCCAAAAGCTAGAAATAAATGCTTAAGTGTTTCACATACAAGTAGGGGATGATTTACCCTTGAAGAAATAATCCAAGGAATGAAAAAAACAATAAACAAACCATTTACTAAAGTATACAAGAATGAAGAGAGATAACTCCACATCCTCATGTATCTCAAAACCATATCAAAGTGTGAAAGAGAAGATGGCCAAATAATTATCCAAGTACATAATGGATATAAAACTAAAGACTCTCAAGAGACCACAAGACTCTGTTCTCGGTGAGCTCCAATCTCTACAATCACCAATATCCCATGTATCATGAGGTAGTGCAAACAAAGTGGGAAATATTACCTTTACCACTATCCCTGAAGATGTCATCTACAAAAGCACCAAAGTACCAAAGAAGGGGTCAATACAAATCTCAGTTTTATTTCCGCAATGACTTCCCTACTCATGCCACTATGATACAAATTCCAGAATCATTTATATAAAGAAATTTTTATAATACCATTTTCCAAATTAGATTATAACCAAATATAAACTACTTCCAAAAAAACATGTTTGCAACCAAGTGAAAGAAAAGCTAACTGAAACCAATTTCTAGAAAGTTATTTTTCTAGAAAAATAACTAATCAAAGTTTTAAAATGAATTATTATTATCAATTTGCATACCCATTCCATAGTTCACCACACACAAACACATGCATTCTTCGTTTGACAGTTCTATACTAATGAGATGTCTCTCTTCCAATCACCTTGTTTCCAAGTGACACACACCGCCAATCTCAGATCACATCCCTTGAACCCTAATGGTACTCATCCCTTATTAAGGTCCCATTAATCTATAACTCACACAAACCCCATTTATGCCAAATGATTCCATTTCCATAATAAAACTGAACATTTATTGAAAACAAAGCACAACCAATTTCAAAGAAACGTTTAATTTCAATAAAATTTTCCTTTTTATTGAAAACATCTATCTCAATAAGTTTCCATCAATCCAAGAAAATTCCCCTTTTAAAATTAAGATTTTAAATTCATGAACCCAAGATTTCATTTATAATATCTAATTTTCTAGATTTGACAACCATTACTCAAAAAGGTTTCCAACATGTTTTCAACAATAAAATTACAATTGATTTAGACCACACATTCAATTTTAAAGAATAACAATATGTTCTACTATGTGGTGTCAATAATGAATCCTATTACATCAATGTTTTTGAAGAAAACCCGAATGAATGACAAACACATAAGAAAAACTGGGTCATTTATCCAAGAACCCACCTTAGATCTCTTCTCTTAGAAAATTCAAGACCATATCCAATTATATGTGACATTAACACACCTAGATTTACCCATAATAGGATTATATCTATGAAATGAAGAGAATATGAGAAGTAGATCTAAGTAGATCTATGAAATTGATTATGAACGAATAAGAATGATCATATACCTCAAGAATTCAACTTCATTTTAACAAGTGAAGCCTTCAGATCACCTCCAAAAGGCATGGAAGACGTTCTTGTAAATTTAGTGGAGATTAATCCCCTGTTATTTTTTCTTATGAGAAAACACAAGACACTTAGATGTAAAAATCATGTGAGATCCAATTTTTAATGATCTCACATAAACCATCTACATAGTTAGTTCGCACTGTTGGACAAACCGTGCACTAACTATGAATTAGCTACTGCCTAGGAAGACCCTAACACAAATTCCTTGCACATTATCCCTAACCATGGTCTAACCGTGTGGTAGGAACTACCTCACGTGGAAAAAAAATGCATACTTTGTCCGCACGGTTAGACAAACCATGCCTTTCCTGTGCGACTTCCATTTTGCTTCAAAATTTACTCCAATGTTCTCTCAATGGTCCCATCCATCACCCTTAAACTTTTTTACCATGATAAAAATAAAGTATGGTTTATATACAAGAAACCAGGTTACTACATTCCCCACACAATTGGACATTCTTTCATTGGAATGTAGAAAACATTCTCTACCCTAAAAGAGTTTTGGCCACTGCTCCTTAATTTCCTTCTCACGTTCCCAAGTCTCTTCCAGAATCCAACCATGCCTCCATAAAACCCCTTCTAGAAAAATTATTTTTTCAAGAAAGACATTTTCTTGGATATCTACAATCCATACAGGGATATGTATCAATGAATCAATTATCTCAAGGTCAACGTGATCTCACCCGATCACATGGTCATGATTAGGATGATACTTTTTCAATTATGATATGAGAAACATTTTATGCAATGAATTAAACTATGGTGGTAATGCAAGGTGATATGTCACCTCTAAAAACTATTATATTATCTATAAATGGTTTATGTATCTAGGAGATAATTTTCCCTACTTCCCGAAATGACGATGTCCAATTCATTGAGAGATCCTCAGGAAAACATGATCACTCCTAGAAAATGACAACGACCTACGATGGATATCTGAATATGATTTATAATGACTCTATGCTGTCTCCATCCTCTTTCTTCTCAACTAGTTCTTATTAGTTGTTTCCTTGGTAAGGCTCCACCCAACTAGTAAATTTTCACCTATTTCCACCCAACATAGTAAATAATGACAAGGATGTCCATGCAATGATTCAAAAAAAGCCATATATATCATGTCATGATAGATGTTATTGTATGAGAACTCCACAAAGGGTATATGATCCTCCCATGATCCACCAAAATCTATTTTACAAGCATGAAATATTTAATCTAATGTCTATATCATTTGCTCAGATTTCCCATCTATTTGAGGATGATATGCCGTAATCATAGTCAACTGAGTCCCAAGATCTTTTGAAAGAATTTCCAGAAATGAGATGTGAACCATGGATCTCTATTTGAGACTAATTAAATGGGTACACTATGCCTCTTTACCAGTTCATGGATATAGATTCTTAACAGATCCTCTAGCATATGAGTTTTACAAATTGGTATGAAATTGCCCGAATTGGTAATCCAGTCCACTATCATCTAAATGGAATCTTGTTTCCCGACAATTTTTGGAAGTCTTGTAACAAAATCCATTGATATCAGCTTCCATTTCCACACGATGATAGGGAAATACTGTATCATACCCATTGGTCACAAATTCTCTTCTTTAACTACCTGACAAGTTAAGCACAGTGAGATGAACTCGACAACCTTCATTTTCATGTCATTCAACCAAAATTGTGCCTCTTAACACCTTATACATCCTTTGTGTTGCTGGATGTACAACATATCTTGAATGGAGGTAATCATGAAGGAGTTTTTCCTAACAAGACATAGGTACAACCACCTGATCTCTAAAGCACAAAAATGAACTCCCATCATGTTTTTAGCCCCCAATGGTCTCCCGACAATTGAGTTTTAAACTCATAAACAAAAATTGTGCATTAGATGATTCTGCCTCTTTAACCATATTTACCAAATCAGAAAGTATCATAGGAAAGAAGAAAACCCCAAAATCACCTCAATTTTCAATATTCTACCTGCATGTCATCTAGAACCAACATCAACTATCATTCATCTGATGTTTTTTTTCATCTGATCATATGAATTTATAATCATTGCATCCACTACTGAATTCCCTTTTCCTTGTGTATACATCAAGTCAAAGTCAAACATTTGAAGGTAATACATACATCTCCTTTTCCTGAGATTCAAATATCACTATGAGAAAATGTGTCTTAGGATTTTTTGGTCTATAAAAAACAGTGAATTTATCACCAAAGAGATAGTGTCTTAATGTTTTTAAGGAATAGATGACTACAACTATCTCCAAATCAGGGGTTGGGTAATTTTTCCCATGCACCCTCAACTACCTTGAACCATATGAAACCACATTGTATCCTTGCATAAGAATACATGCCATCTATGATCCTGAATCATCATTGTACACCACATACCCCTATCATGATTCTAGAAAAATCCTGATAGGTTCCAATGTATGATAATCATTACACTCATGGGAAGAGGTTTGGCATTCCTCTTTCCATTGGAATTGATCATTATATTTTTTTCAGAGCTATAATTGGCGAATATAGTCATGTGAAATCAACCACAATGTGTTGGTTGTAACCAGATAGACCAAGAAAACATCATATCTAGAAGATATTATTTGGTGGATTACACAAGATAACGACTTCTATATTTCTAGAATCCAACAAAATGCCCTTTTCTGAAATTAAAAGGCCATGAAAACAAACTTCTTGTATCAAAAAATCACACTTTGATAATTCGGAATTGAAACGGGGATCGCTCATCATTTTTAAGACTATTTCTAGGTTCTCCACATGGTTATACCTTGTCATTGAATACACCAAGATTTCGTCCACAAAAACGATAACCAAAGAATCCAGATATTGTTGAAATATCTGATTCATCAAATCCATGAAGACTGTTGGTGCATTCATCAGGCCGAAATTCATGAGTACATATTCATAGTGGCTATATCTTCTTATGAAAGCTATCTTTGGAATATCATCTATCCTAACATGCCATTGGAGATATCCAGATCGCTATTCAATATTGGAGAACCACTGAGATCCACTTAATTGATCAAACAAATCATCAATTGATAGAAGTGGATATCTATTATTTATTGTAACATTGTTATGCTTACGATAATCAACACACAGCCGAAGAGTTTCATCTCCTTTATCACGAAAAAACTGGTGCTGCCCATAGAGATGTACATGACCGAATAAAACCCTTACTTTCTAGTTCCTCCAATTTCACTTTCAATTCCCACAAAATTATTAGTGGCATCCTATAATATTAAAGGGAAATATGACTAGTCCCTAGAAAATGATCAATCATAAACTCCTTTTCCATTATAGGTGGTGACCCTGATATTTTCTCTGGAAATACATCTGTAAAGTGATCCAAAACTACTAGAAAACTATTTCCCTCAACCTCGTCCATTGATGCCAATGTCAATGCCACAAACTGGTAAGATATTATTCCCACCATTGATCCCCAACAAATATTTTGGCCTTTCATTTCCATCATCTCTCCTATGATGACATGCTCGATGTCTTCCTCAGTTGTGAAACTTACTATTCTTCTATAAAAGTTTATGTGAGCCTAAAAGGTTGTCAACTAATCAATGACCATGATTACATCATAGACATCCATGTCCAACATCGAGAAGTCCCACTTTATCATAGCTTCATCAATAGTTATAACACATGATCGACACACAATGGCTTGAAAATCTCTTCCACTGAGAGGTGTTTGCAATTTTCAAATAGAAGGCATCATTTCAAACTTTTAACAAAGGAAATCAATAGTACAAGAAGTAATGAAATAATGTGATGCACTAGTATTTAAGATCACTTTCAAAACGGTCAAATTCAAAAGAATAATACCTCTCACCATAGATGGTCCATCTTGATCATCGACCATCATCTTCTCAACACCATAAAATTGTCTCATAATTGTATCATTCTCCTTGTTGCCTTGTTGAGATTTCCCAAGATAAGGAGTCATGGAATTTAGATAATAATCGTGGATAGCTCTGTTATGCTGATGAGACTGATTCTTTTGTCCTCCACCTATTGAATTGAACAATTATTGCGACACTGGAGAAGTGTCCCATGTACCTAACCATGGAGCATTATGACAACAACGCTAAATGTGTCCCATTTTTTAGAAATAATGGTATGATCTAGGTTGTGAAATACACACTCACATTATGTGGTCATGATAACCACATTGAAATCAATCTTCTTTACTCTGGGGTCATGGAGGAAGGTTCACCGATCCAACAATTTGATTCTGATTTCCATGTCCACCTTGGAAATAGGTGTCCAATTTATGCTTTCTCCCAGTGGTTCAGTTCCCACCATTCCCTGAATGTATCATCATACCTCCTCCAATCGACCCCGAGAGATTACATTCAACAATAGTCTATTTGTTCACAATCTCTGTATAATCTGTAATATAGAGCACCACAATTTCTATCGTATCTCCTAACATTGACCCGATTTGACGATATGTGCCTTAAAATACACACTTTCCGCAACTTCAGGTGGAAGGTGCATTAAATTCATGAATTTATCCATAGTATCTATGATAGAGAGAATATCTTGTTTCAGGGTAAAGAAATATTTTTCTTTCTAGATCTTGAATGTGTGAGGATATAATTATTTGATGAACAATTACTTAACATCCTCCCATGTAAGGCCTTTATCCAATTTCTCCGGCACCAATAAATCTCACCACTATCCTGCAAGATCATCGAGCATATCCATCACTATTTTGTCCTTTAGCTCCACCAGTGTGCCAATGAAGTTTAAAATACGATTCATCCAACTAAGCCACACCTCAAACATTTTAGGCTCAGCATATCAATAAGAGTTAGGTGTATTCTACTTCAAGAACCAGATTTTTTGATCCATATGTCGTGGATCATTCCTCTGGTTCCACATATCCATAGCTTGAAATCCATGGACAATACACTAAAGAATATTTTTGTTCACCCATGGTTCATGGCGAAATACATTCTCTGAAACTTCATTAGGTTGGTTTTGAGGATGCCTACTAGGTTCCATTTTCTAATATGGAAACAAAATCCATCAATATCACTCTCTAGAAACTGTTATCTTAACATTTAAAATTCAATCACATCAACTATCATAACATTTTTTTTAAAACAACCTTTTTCCATGTTCATCCATTATTGAAAATATTCATCATTCCTTTTGAAATTAAACCATTTTCAAAATACCATAATCATTCCCTATTTCAAAATAATTAATTTGTACAACAATTTCATAATTTTTTCAAAAATAAACACTTTTTCACAACACCAATCATTCTTTAAAATGATGTATGCACTCATAATGGGAAGTCATTCTTCTATAATGAATTTCATGCTCGCCTCATTGGTTAAACTCATGACAATGAAATACTTAATCCTAGAAGTGTCTCCAAAATATTATCTACCCAACTCCATGGTAACTTGAAGTTCAGCATAAAAGGGTTAGCTAAATATTTTTATGATATACATTTCATGATTCGACAATACTACTCCTTTATAATATTTCAACCCATTGACTAGACAAAAAATAATTTCAAATCCAAGAGTAAGAACATTGATTACAACTTTTTAGAGAAGGAGAAAACTAGTTTATATCATTTTTACCCCAATGGAATGACCAGACTGATACCATCTATAATGATCCGTGAATTCTCATTGGATTGAAGCACAATAAGTCATTACTTGGCTTTAAGTGACATCAACAGGACACCAAATGCTGGAATTTTTTTTTGAAGGGTTTAAAACACAAGTGGGGGACAATTTACCGTTGAAGAAATAAACCAAATAACCAAAAAAACATAACCAAACCGTTTAATAAATGATGGATGATTAAATGAAAGACAACTCAAGAAAATCATGTATCTAAAATCCATATCAATGTGTGAAACAATAGAATAAAAAATATCATAGCTCACAACATACAAAAAACTAATGATTCTCAAGAGACCGTAAGACTCTTTGCTCCACTATCTCTAATCTCCATAATCTTCGACATCCCATGTATCACGAGGTAGTGCCTAAAATGTGGAAAATGTTACTTTTTCCACTATCCTAGAAGATAGAATCTGGAAAAGCACCAATGTTCCAAAGCTGGGGTGAGTTTAAAACTCAATAGTTTTTTAACAAATAACTTCTATACTCATGCCACTATAATAGAAATGTTAGAAACATTTATATAAAACAATTTATATTAAACAATTTATGAAAAATAGTTTATAACCAAATATAAACAAGTTCCAAAAAAACATTTGGAATCCAAGTGAAACAAACCTAAAAGAAACCAATATCTAATAAGTTATTTTTCCATAAAAATAACAAATAAATGATTTAAAACCAATTCTTCTTTTCATTTGGCCGACCCATTCCATAGTTCACCACACACCCACACATGCATGCTTTGTTTGACATTTCCATACTCATGAGCGGTCTGTCATCCAATCACCATGTGTCCCAACTACACATTCCCCAGATATAGGGTCATGTACATTGTACCCTAATGGTACTCATCCATTATTAAGGTTCCTGTAAGCATGAACTCGCACCAACACCATTTATGAAAAATTATTCCATTTCCCCAATAACACTGAACTTTTAATGAAAACCAAATCACAACCAATTTCAATGAAACATTTAATTTCAATAAAATTTTCTTTTTTATTGAAAAAATCAATCCCAATAATATGCTAATATCTAGAAAAAAATCCCTTTTTAAAATCCACATTTTAAATCCATGAACCCAAGCATTCATTAAAAATCTCTATTTTCCAAATATCATAACCATCACCCAAGAAGGTTTCCAACAAGTGTTTATCAACCAAATCACAATCTATTCACACCAAAAATTCAATTTTAAAGAATTCCAATCAGCTATACAATGTAGATTCAAGAAAGAATCTTTCTAATTCAATGGATTTGATGAATATCCAAATGAACGATGAACGTACAAGAACAACCGGGTCGATTCTCCAAGTATTCACCTTAGATCTCATCTCCTAGATATATTAAGACAAAATACCTTCATATTTTGAATTAACACACCTTGATATACCCATTAAAATATTAGATCTAATAAATAAAGAGAGAATGAGAATTATATCTATGCAGATCGGTGAAACCGATCAAAAATTAAGAAGAAAAATCACATAGCTCAAGAATTCGGCTTCTATTTTCAAAGGGAAGCCTTCACATCACTTTCAAAATTCTTGGTAGAGGTTATCCTACTTTCAATGGTGTTTCGTACCTTGTTATGGCTGCATAAGAGAAAAAACATGCCACAAAGAGGCAAAAACATGTGAGATCCACTTTTTTAGGATTTCACATAAACCATCCGTACAATTAGTTCGCATGGTTAGACAAACCCTATGCTAACCTTGCATTAGCTACTTCCTAGGAAGACCCTCACATAACATCCTCACATGGTTTCCCTAGCCGTGCTCCGAACGTGCGGGATCCACTACCTCACAAGGATATACAATGCACTATTTGGACGCATGGTTTCACAAACATTATTCTGCCCTTGCGACTTCTATTTTGCTTAAAAAATTCATAAAAATTTCTCCTAACTATTGAATCAATATCCCTTAAACATTATAACCATGAAAAAAAATCTAGTAAGGTTTATGGATGTCATGACCCATCCCATGGGTCCCGTGCTGTGACTACCCTAAGCCCACCTTCCATATGCTAGCGGATGACAACTAGCACCAGAAAGGGGTATACATATAACCGGTAGACATTCCTTTTAAACCTGTACAAACATACAATTGAAGAACAAAAAAAGAAGAAACCACGAGGTAATCATATTTAGTAGAATGTGTACTGAAAGTAAAGGGGTTGGAATACATGCCCAACTAGAAAGTACAAGTACAACTAAAAGAGAAAACAACTCCTAGAACGTCCACTGAGGATCCTACCTGAACGGTAGGTACAACATAAGATCTAAATACACTGTAGCACATCACGTCCTATGGTACACCACTGAGATCCATCCAATCCTAGCTCCCTCAGCCTTGATCAATTTTTTCCTTCATCTACACAAGACATAGCATTGTGTGGGCGTAGCCCATGCATGAGTGATTATAACAATAATCAGTTGGGACCATGAGACCCGAGAAGTTCATACAATGTTCCAAAAAGGAAAAACCACAGTGAAAGACCTCAATCACAAAGCCCAAATCAGTAATCAACTCTACTTAGGCATATTCCCATAAATATTTTTATGTTATTAAAATATACTCGTCTCATACATGGGGAAACATAAGGCTCCAAATTTTAAGCCATTTTATCAATTGAACCTTGTGGGAAGAATACCAAAAATGTAACACCACGAAGGTAACACCATGAAGGTAAAGGTACCACAATGGTAGCACCATTAAGGTAACACCAAGAAGCTAGACGTACCATAATGGTAACACCATGAAGGTAACACCATGAATGTAAAAGTATAACAAATCTATCACCACGATTCTAAAACCACAAAGGTAAAAGTTTCACGAAGGTAGAGACTCATCTCACACCAGGTATGACTATAGAAGTATAGATGATTATTTGTAAATCAATATCACCTTATTCTGTCGAATGGATATGATGATAACCCACACAAGATCGATAGATGTTGACCCACACAAGATCACTAGGCGCTGACCCACACATGATCAATAGATGCTTCCCCACACAAGATCGCAAGGTGCTGACAGACACATGATCGATAGATTCTGACCCACACAGGATCACTAAGCACTGACCCAGACAGTATTGATATATGTTGAACCACATAGGATCGCTAGGCGTTGACCCACACATGATCGATGTTCTTTCTTCACGTTACTTCCAACCACTAGATTCCTACACTAAGAATGAATTATTAGAGGAGGATCGGTTCCCCAATCCATCATTCGTTCATCAAACGCCATGAATATCCAAGGAGTATACCAAAGTACCTTCATGTCGTAAGGGTTCCAACGCGATAAAGGGCGCGTCAATTGGATGCTCGGTCTATGATTTATAAGCGTTTTAGTTTCGAGGTCCCAGTTGGATTCAGGTCCGATCCAACCCATTCGTACTCCATATTTCTCTAAAATAGAAGTGGAGTATACCAAAAGGACCATCTCACATCATCATTCCCATCACCGTAGACGATTAGTTAATGAACGCCTGTAATTCAAGTTAGGGCTCTTTTAGCGAAACTGGGCCTAGAAGGGTCCGGGTCCGGTCCGACCCGGATGGGCTGGGTCATGGCCACGAATCATCCTAACCTTCCTAGGCTATGTGGCTCGCTAGGCACATGTAGCCTAGTCCATGGATCACTACGACCCGCTGGGGCTCACACGGCCTGGCTTGTAGAGGGGCAGAACCCGACCCGCAGAGGGGCACTTCCTGCTAGAGGTGTGACCCACTAGAGCAGAGCCCACCTGAGCTAGCATAAGGGGAGTGCTCACCCCCATTCTGAAGGGGGAGGGGCAGTGCCTCATGGTGATTCCAGGTCACCCATAGGACCTATTGCAACTCATATCCCACTGTCGCGGCTTCGGAGGCACGACCTCCTTTAGCGGCGCGCGACAGGGCGTCACCACCTCTTTCAGAGCCGAATGGAGCCGGCCACCATCTTCACACACCTCTATTGTTGTTTTGGCATTCTTCCATGGTGTCTCTCAACAATGCACTGCTATCTCCACTCCAGTTGGCCATTTTTGGCCACATCTATCACCCTTTGCACCGAGTTTTGTTCAAACCAAAAAAATTTCACAGAGATCACACCAAATTCAACTAAAAGAAGGAGTGTTTGGTCCTTGTTCATATTACCCACTCCCTCCATGTTATCTTGATAGAAATATGGTAGTATTGATTCAATAAAACTCTTAAAATTAAAAAAAAAATCACAACCTCAAGATCATTGGAGGACTTCCTCATTTGAGGAAGTGATGACGTTCACCATTCATGAAACAAGCCTCCAACGATGCCGCTCAATCAATTTTCTTCAGTTTGTGATTTTGTGGTTCTTGTAAATGCTCACTGGAACTAGTCTCGTCCTTCATGTAGTTGGCAACGTGGAACATTATCATAACCTTTTCACTTGGCGAAGCTATGCCAATACTCCTCCCAATGCTCCATAATTATGAGAGTGGGACAGTCAGTAATGCATGTGTAATTAATGGGGTTAAATTAATTAAGGAACCTTCCAAATTCCAATGGTGCTATTACAAAGAATAGAAGAGTCAATCCATTTAATGGCTTGACACTTCATTGGTTCCACTACTTCCGCTTTCCCATTGGATGAAAATAAAAGAGAGAAATAATATAATTTTGTTATTTTATTATTATCTTAAAATTCCAAAAATCTAACTTTTTATCCCGACCTTCCGCGGTCGAAGTGTATCCTTCCTTAAGATAATCCCAACACATTTGATTCAACGATGTTCTAATATTTTTAATTTAAGCACTAGTTAAATAAATACAAATCTTTAGAATTGCACATAATGGAGTACCTCAAGAATGTTCGGAAATTAATTTCGGGAACTCCAGGCCTTGGAATCATGTTCCGTTAGTTTTTTCAGACTAGTAATAATTATTTATAAATAAAAAATTACATAGAAAAAATTCTAGGTCTCTACATTCTCCCCAACATTGGAAAGTTTGTCCGTGAAATCCACAACATAGGCTGAAGAAACAGATGGGGGTACTGTGCAGGAAAGTGAGCCTCCTGCTCCCATGTACCCTCCTACAGGTTCCCTTCCTTCTAGCGAACATGCACCATAGGTATCGATCGTCAACAAAGGACCTGATCCTATCAATTCTCAATCTCTACTGGAACCTCTGTAACCATCACCCCATCATCAATGTCTAGCCCGCCCTAGTCGATGACGTGTGATAGATCATACACGTATCATTTCAGCTGCAATGCGTGGAAAACGTCAAGCACCCAGTGCATCTATGGGGGAAGAGCCTAGCGATACGCGACCTCACAAACTCTAATGAGAACATGAAATGGTATGATGAACCTTGGAGATAGGTTTCTGCCCTGGCTAGATCTTTACAAACCTCATCGAGTTGAGATCCAAATAAATACATGGTCTCCCTCCTCGAACTCAAAATATCTTTCCCTCCAATCATTATAAGATGTCTTCCAGCTCTTTGCAGTCTTCGTCTGCTCTTGGATGATTTGTACCATCTAAGTGGTAGCCCATACCATATTCGAGGCCATAAGTGATAACATCCCTAGGTCTGTCCAGAATATAGGTGATCTGAACGGTCAACCGTATAAGGCCTTGAATGGTGCCATTCCGATGGAGGATTCATAATTGTTGATGTATTCAAAATCCACCAAGGGAAAGTGATCCTTCTAACTATGGCCAAAACATAGGATGCAAGAACTTTGTATGTCCTCTAGTGTCTTAATTTTCCACTCGGTCTGAACATCCTTATGTGGAAAAAAGTTGGTGGTCAAACGTACCTGTGTCCCAAACAACTCTTATAATCCCTTCCAAAACCAGGATGTAAAACTTGTGTCACGATCCGATATGATCGTCGATGGATCCCCATGAAGTCGTAAAATATTCAGTATGTAGAGTCATCCAAAGCCCGCTACTAAACCCTACTCTTAGATAGGTAGGATGTGGGCCAACTTGGTCAGTCCGTCGGTGATCACAAAGATGGAATCATGTCCCATGGACGTACGTGGAAGCCCTGTCACAAAGTACATGGAGATAAAAACCCACTTCCACTCTGGAACCTCTTGTGGATTCACTAAGCCTATTGGAACCTGATGCTTGACCTTTATTTTCTGAAAAATGAGGCATCGTGAAACAAACTCTGCCACCACCTTCTTCATCCCTGGAAAATAGGGATAATTCTAGATGTCCTAGTATATCTTTTACATACCAATATATACAGCCATAGGGGACATATGGAACTCCTAAAACACCTCCTCCCTTAGAACCAATGAGACTATGGTTCTTCCTCTAAAGAGAACAACATGATATCTAGCTTTAGAAAACCCTCAGGAGCCTGTCCTGCGGATATATGGGCACGTCAGGCCTCGTAGTCAATGTACCCAAGCTATTCCTTCTGTATTCGCTAATGAAGTGGGGGAGTGACAGTTATAAAATGGAGGTAAGCAACTCCATCTCTATCCAAAATGGATATCTGCAACACAACTATCTGCTCTATTGAATCACTCAACAGTTGTAAACCAAACCTCTAGTTGAGTTCATTAGACATTACAATACCCTTCCCTAGATTTTATACTGTCCCAAAATTGTAGTCTTGGAGGAACTGTTTCCATTGCCACTGCCTCAGGTTCAGGTCCTTCTGATAATAGATATACCTGACACTTTTTTGATCATAGTAGATTGTAAAACATTCACCCATTAAGTAATGTCACCACATATTCAAGACAAAGACCGCTGCTTCTAAATTCAGGTCTTGGGTGGCATAGTTTTTCTCATGATGTCTCAACTTTTATGAACCATAAGTGATCACTACTCACCCCACCATCAGGACATATCTGATTCAGGTCCCTGATGTGTCGCAGTAGACTATATACCCAATGCCCTCTTCTGGTATTCTCAAGATGGGAGCACTCATCAGTCTCTACCTCAGCTCTAGAAAACTATGTTAGAATCTCTCCATTCACACGAAGGGTTGTGTGTTCTTTTTCAACTCTGAAAATGGTGCCACAACTTTGTAAAATTCTGTTACGAATCTATGGTAGTACCTATCCAACCCTAGAAAAAATTTCACCTCATTCACACTCTTGGGTGGCTCCCTAGCTAGAAAATTTTCTATCTTTTATGGATCCACTGAAACACCATCCTCCATGATAACGTGTCCAAGAATGTGGACCTCTCATATTCGGAACTAGCACTTTGAGAGATTACCATAAAGATGGTGTTCTCGGAGTGTATTCAGAACTATTTGTAGATCATAGGGATGCTCCTATTCTATTGCTGAGTATAATAAGATGTCATCAATGAAGACCACCACAATGTGATCGAGGTATGGATGGAATATCTGTTTCATATGTCCAATGAACACTGTTGGGGCGTTGGTCACACCGAATTGCATTACCAAGAACTCACAGTGGCCATACCGACATCAAATGTTTGTCTTATACACATCCTCATATCGCACCCTAAGATGATGATAGCCTGATCTGAGGACTATCTTTGAAAACCAACGAGATCCCTCCAGTTTATCGAAAAGATCATCAATCCTTGGAAGTGGATAATTGTTCTTCATGGTCTCCTGGTTCAGGCACCGACAGTCCACACAGAGTCTCAAAATCCCATCATCCTTCTTGGCGAACAAAATCAGGGCTTCCGATGGAGAAACACCGGGCCTTATGAACCCCTTCCTCAACAAGTGCTCCTGCTGTACCCGTAACTAACAAAGATGTGCAAGATTTATCCGATAAGCTGGGGTATATATCTGTTTCATCTTCGGTTATAGGTTTATGCAAAAGTCTACCTCTCTATATGTAACACCCCGAGATTTTATGAGAAATATTATTTTTAATTTCATTGATTTATTTTGTTGTACGCCACACCAAGATTTTCATGCGGTATACACAACACTATATTAGCTTGCAGTATATGAAAACACTATTCTGGGCTTGTGTTGCATGCCAGAGCAACATTTCTCTATAGCCTATGTTGTACGCAACAACGGGTTTCACTAAACAATGATATATTATTATAATATTATTATGGACTAGCCATTATGAATTGTTTTAAATAAATTTTGAATTTTATAACATTATTATTAATCTTAAAAATTTTCTAGAACATGGTATGAGAACAAAATAAATTTTTCGTGTAAAGTAATTATTTTTCAAAAAAAAATACATTTTTGCGGCCTTTTGATGGCACACCCACTTTAAATCTAGTTTTTGATAGGTTTATAAGTTAAATTTGAAGAAATAAAATTTTTTCTTTGCAATCACGATATAAAAAATTAATTTGGATAAATTTTCCATATTATTTTGATAATTTTCATATTTTAATTAATATTAAAATCACGGTATATTTTAATTAAAATCCACTTTTTTATCGCAATAATTTATATTGTTAAATTATAATATTAAATAGTTTTAAAGGATAAATCGAATATATTTTTACCATTTAAAATAATTTATGTCATTACCATTATTTTTACATTGAATTAATAGGTAAAAACATGCCAATCTTTGGCAATGTTTTAACTTTTAAAACCAATTTTCTTAACAATGGGATTAATTTTAAATTAGTTACTTCAACTTATATGTTTTGAATTTTGAAAAATGGATTCCATATTTTAATTTCGTGGTCCAAATTATGTTAATAGGATAATTTTTTTGATATTCTTAATAGTAACTACGGTAATTTTTATTTACGACATCTAAAGGTAAATCCGGTAATTAAGGGTAAAAATATAATTATAAAATTACCCTAACACCTTCCAAAATTTTATTGGAGGACTAAAAGTCGACCCATATCTCCTAAGGGTCAGAATATAGTAATTTTATGGGCTTTTGAATATGTAAATAATTTAATTATTATTAAAACCAATGAAAGTGAGAACTTGTCACTCTCTTAAATCTTATAAGTATAATAATTTTACTTTAGTGATAAACTTCATAAAACCTCAAATATAAATAGTCTCTAGAAATATTATAAAATTATCTACATCATGATAATTTATTTAGAATTTTTATGGATTAAATAATTATCATTAATGGTGACACAATAGTGATGCCGAAAATGTTTGTTTAGTGAAAAATCAATAATATAGTTTTTATTAAACTAATAGTGACCATAAAAGGAACATAAGACACGACCGAAACATATTTTTCATGTACATGTAAACCATCATCATCTAATGGACGAATATTTTACCATTTAGAGCCTTATAAAAGTTATTATGACACTTATGTTATATTATTTTAAATGATGTCAATGTTCTCGCCTTCATAATTCAATAAAGAAAATTTTTATAAAATATGACGTTTTAGAAGATAAATTCGATTAAAATTATTATCAGGAAAACTATGATATTTATCTTAATCATAGAATTTTTTTTTAATTTTTATAAAACAAATATGTATATTAAAAAATTATATGAAAAATGTTGTATTAATTATTTTATTAAGAGAAATAACAAAGAAATGGTATTAAAAGTATTAAAATAGACAATATATGAACTAATTAATGTACTCCACTAATTTTATAGATTAATATGACTTTTTAGTAATATATTAAATATGTTATTTCTAAAATATATTCTCTGTGAATTTCATTTAAATGAAAATAAATGAATTTTGTCAAAATTGACACTATTGATATTTTTTATTATTAAAGTGGTTACAAATCCCAAAAATAATTATAAATTATAAATTAAAATTTATATGATCTAAAATGTCATAGGATATCTTATTATGTATAATTAACAACACATTAGTAAGTATTTATAGCCATATAATATTTATAACATTATTACTACAAATAAAATTAAATAGATTAAATAAGGATAAATCAAAATGATAAGGTTTAAAGTAAACTCAAAACGTTTCTAAATTTAATTTATTGATGAGATTACATCCCTATATTATCTAATATCCAAATTTGAGTCACTTTGGTAGTTTTTATGTGGGGTTAGAGTTTATTATAAATAAATATTTTTGAGGTTCATAAATGTACACCTCTCTTCCCTTATAAAAGGGTATCTCCTCCCTATCCACTTCACCACACTTTGAGCCTCCAAGCTCGGCCAATCCCTACCCATTTCTCTTCTCCACTTCCCTAGAAACATTCTGGAGTATCAGGTTTTCTTAATAGACCAACTCTAGTCCCTTAAGAGGAAGAGTAAAAAATGTGCGTCAAAGAAGATGGAATCTCTTCTACCGATTCTTTTAAGTTTTTTTCTTCCTCAACTTTTTCTTATTTAGTTGTTTCATTATAAAGTAATAACATAAGAATATATAATATACTGATATGTTATTGTAAATATTAAACAACCCCATTTCACCTTCTATCCATCCTATGGAAAACAAAATTACTGCGCGTGCGTACGTACGGAATACCATCTCAACATCGTGGTGTAATCTGTTTTTCCACCACCACCTTACTTGTATGGGTATAATGGTGTAAAAAATAACAATATATGGTTATTAATAAATCATACCAATTATGAGATATTATATCATCCACTCCAATTCTATTAAATAATTATGGGAACGATATCATTTCTTGCGCGTACGTATGGACTACCGTCTTCACGAACGCGATGAGATTTATTTTCCATGATTAACCATTATAGTATGATTATAAAGTATATATAATAAATAATCCTGAAATATATTACATAATAATGATACTTGACTTATTTACATATATGTTTCATTTAAATTTTTCCATTCATTCAATAAGGAAACGAAAAAAGCGTTCATGCGTACGAAGCAGGATATAAGTAATAAATATCAAGAACAAAACATCGAAACATGTACAATAAATGAAATGATTTTACCCAAAACACTGATTTATCATGGAATTTGCAAAAGAATGGGTAATATAAAGTCATAAGTGAACCATATATGATATAGAAACAATGAATACCATTCTGTAATAAGTCAATGACATTATTTAAATCATTATACAAGTGGTTCAGATACATCAGAAGCATTTCAGACATAATGTAAGGGATAATTATTTCAATGTCATTCTTATCCGAGATTGTTTATTCGTATGTATTTACTGGGGTTATGTTTATCATCCATGTCCATATGTTCTAAAAATGTTTTCATAAAATTTTTACTTTTCTTTAATGTATTTTTAAATTCATTTTTACCCTTTTTTTTACTTTTACCACATTGTATGGAATGAATCTTTCTTTTGATTACCATACGTGGTACTTTTTGACTTTTCTATAAAAAGTATGAGGAGAATGTTTTTTTAACTTATTTGGCATGAATGGATTTTTACGGTTTTATAACGCCATATTTTCATGAATCTTACTCTAAAATATTTCATGACTACATTCAACAAAATCATTTTTTCTTAAAATTACATGGAATTTTTTAAAAAGAAAATGATTTTGAAGAAGAAAGGATATTTTAATCCAGAATTCATTTAAAGTGTTTTATCAAAACAATTTTCCATCTAAGATGAAATTATTTCATATGTGTATGTTTCAAGTATAATGTCTCTATGATTTACATGTTTTCACTTTTATTACGATGAAATGATATCCATTTGTTTAATATGGATTTTGTTATGATGGGATGATGTTTAGGAAACCCATTTTATTTTTTGGGTTATGATGAAAGATTTATGTTTGTTTTATGGAACACATAAGAATGATTTCAATATGATATGGGTGGGACCTATATCTTCCTCTAATTAATTGGGTAATGATTTATATCTCATGAGATAGACATGGCTGGATTGGTATATTAATCCGGTTTTGTGTTACCGGACTGGAAAGAGGAGTGAACTCGATTCAGAAAGGGACTTTATCCACTAAGATGGTCTTGGCAGAAATGCCTTGGTTACTATAGAAATTATATCATGTTCTTAATAGTTTTCCAAAATTACATGTTATATTCCCATGATATTTTATCATGATTGATATTCCTTTAAGATATATGTCTTACGTACTTCCAAGATTTAGGTCTTTTCTCAAAATTATGATCTTTAGATTTTATGTTCATGTTTTTGCATTAAAATTTTTATGGATTATTTCATTTTATCTATGTTTACACTTACGAAGAATTTGAGATCACCCTTTTTATGTTTTCTTTTACCCATGATATAAAGAATGGTTTTAGGTACGAAAACAATAAGGGGAGATCTTTATGTGAGATGTTGAAGATCTTTCACCATGATTAGAAGATTATTTTTCCGAGTTTCCAAAGACACTAAACCGTTACGGTCCTTGTGTGTTTGTTTTTGTTATGTATTAAGTATTCTGGAAAAGTAAGGTAATTTCCATGTACATCAAGTTTAGGGTCTCTACAAATGGTATCCGAGGAATGGTTTAGTTAGCCTTTGGAAACTAGGATCCGAAGACTTTAGTGAGATCCCTAGAGGTATTTCTACGGTTTGTCTATGGATGTCCCTAAGGTTTAGTATAACTATAGGTTACAATCCTAAAAATATGTTGAAGATCATTAATAACCTTTGTTGAACCTAGGGTTTCATGGATTAAAGAATGTGTGATAAGTTAGACATCCGATAAGTGACTTTTTATGATTATGTGGTTCCTAGTTATTTTAACTGTTTCTTACTCCATGATTTTTGGTTTTATTAAATGGAGGGAACCCGAAGGAATTGGGTCAACATTTAATCCAATGGACAAATTGGTGACTATGAACAACAAATTTTCAAAATTCCTAGAAAGAATGATTTTGTGAATATGCCAAATCAGTCATCACGATAGATGATTAACAAGGTGAACATTAGTGGTATTCCTAATTCATGAAATAAGAGGAATATGGACTTTTATTCATATTCTCATGGTGAGGAGAATAGAGAAAGGAAAATTGATATTTCTAATGAAGGTAAAAAGAAACTTGATGAATACATCAAATGGGGGGAAGATGTTATATGTGTGGAGAGAAGGGTCATAGAGTGAATGACTATTATGGAGTTCAATGTCGTATCTGTAGAGAACATGGGCATTACCAAACTCAATTCCCTGACCTAAGAGGTTACTTCTAAATCAAAGAAGGACTTATACCATGATAAACATTTAAGATGATGGATTGAAGTGTTTAGGTATTGGTATTCAAGAATAATGTTGTTGATGTACTTTTATGGTATATTGGAATATCTATGTATTGGTTCATTGTGGTTTTAAATAATTATATGGTTCCAGTATCCATGATATGTGATTGAAATATTTTTTGGAAAAAATATGATATGTGCATAATTAAGGGATAAAGAGATAATGAAATGTTTGATAGTATTCATGAGCTCATTACAGATATAAGGACTAAGTGATATCATGGTTTTAGTATATAGAAATTTCTGGATTTTGGTATGTGGAATGAGTTATCTTTTGACAGCTTTCATGTTTTTACTAAGGTACAATGGGTATTAATTTTTCAAGATAATACATGATTAAGGTATTCACATGTTTGGAATGTGACCAAAAAGATATATCGTAGGATAAATGATGAAATTCACATGCTCGGTAGATGAAATTTCCGATAATCGTTTTCTTTATGCTATGAGATTGGACAGAAGTATTTTAGATAAGTCTAAAGATTGGAATGGATTATGTTGGACATCAGATAGTATTGTTTAGGGATAGAAAATTTTTCTATATTATTATGTAATGTTATAATAGTGTTGTTTTAGAAAAAAGGACAACCTATATGATGGGTGACAACCCATCACGTCGGACAAGGTTGCGGGAATCGAACACACAACCGAAGTGGGAAAAGCATTTATTACCTACCACTAGCCTACAGGAAGTCCATTGTTAGTAGAAAATAGTTTTATTTTATTAAGAGGTATGATAGATGAAGTATAAGTCCTTTGTTGGAATCATATTCGATTAATCTCACCATATTTGGACTTATGTATATTTAATAACTTATGGTACCCTTTTTACGATAGAAATAGATGGGATGAATTATCATTCTATTGCATGATCTATAACATTTCATGAATGACAAATTCAACTTCATTTCTTTAAATAAAGATGACGTGTAAATTGTTCATGGAATGACCAACGATGATATTACGCTGAAATCAAGTAAGTATTTCTCCTCCTGTAAACGTCCATCACCATTAGGGAAATGATCTTGAAACCAAAAATGTTGTCCTATTACTCTCATATCTAATAGATCAGATGGTACCTTAGATCATCAAAAATTTATGGCTTTGTGATTGTTGGATTTTTCATAGCCATGTTCTCTACCACTCTCCATCAAAAGTTTACGGTTAGATTTCTCTTGAAAATCTATATTTTCACCTATGTTCTCATATGTGGAAACCTAGGGATAAATCAATTTGGTTAACCATTAAATTTCGAACATTAGTTTTAAAAAAAATATTTCTTAGTATTCATTTTTATGATGTGGGTTTCTATTAATGAAACATTCAAATATTAAATGATTTATAACCCCGACAAATTTCAAGGGAGAAATTCATTTTAAGGGCGGTAGAATGTAACACCCCGATAATTTTTGAGAAATATTATTTTTAATTTCTTTGATGTCTTGTGTTATACGCTACACCTAGATTGGCTTGTGCTATACGCAACACTGTATTAACTTGTAGTATACGCAAACACTATTCTGGGCTTGTATTGCACGCCAGAGAAACATTCTACGATAGTGTTTGTAGTACGCAATAACAGGTTTCACTAAACAAAAATTTATTATTATAATATTATTATGGACTATCCGTTATGAATAGTATTAAATACATTTTTAATTTTATAACATTATTATTAATCTTAGACATTTTCTAGAACATGGTATGAGAACAAAATTATTTTTTGGGTAAAATAAGTATTTTCAAAAAAGAACGGTTTTGTCGCCTTTTGATGGCGCACCCACTTTAAATATAGTTTTGACATGTTTATAAGTTAAAATTGTCAAAAAATATTCTTCTTTGGAATCAAGATATAAAAATTTACTTTTGATTAATTTTTCATATTATTCTGATAACTTTCATATTATAATGAATAGTAAAAACATGTTATATTTTAATTAAAACCAACTTTTTTCATCGCAAAAATTTATATGGTTAAATTATATTATTTAATGGTTTTAAAGAATAAATAGAATATATTTTTACCATTTAATATAATTTTTTCATTACCATTAATTTTGCATTGAATTTATAGGTAAAAACCATTCAATCTTTGGCAATGTTTTAACTTTTAAAACTCGTTTTCTTAACAGCAGGATTAATTTTAAATTAATTACTTCAACTTATGTGTTTTTAATGTTGAAAAATAGATTCTGTATTTTAATTAAGTGGGTCAAAATTGTTTTAATAGGTTACTTTTATTTTTTTGATATTATGAATAATAACTACGGTAATTTTTATTTACTGTAGTTAAAGGTAAATCGGGTAATTAAGGGTAAAAATAAGATTATAAAATTACCCTAACACCTGTAAAAGTTTTATTGGATGACTAAAAGATTACCCATGTCACCTAAGGGTCAGAATATATTAATTTTATGGACTTTCTACCATGAAAATAATTTAATTATTATTAAAACAACAGAAAGTGGGAACATGTCTCTCTCTTAAATCTTACAAGTATAATAATTTTAATTTTGAGAAAAACCTCATAAAACCAAGAATATAAATGGTTTCCAAAGATCAAATGAAATTATCTACATCATGAGAATTTTTTTAGAATTTTTATGGATTAAATAATTATCATTAATGGTGACACAATAGTGATGCATAAATTGTTTATTTAGTGAAAAATCAATAATCTAGTTTTATTAAACTAATATTGACCATAAAAGGAACAAGAACCCTGACTAAAACATAATGGTCATGTAAATGTAAAACATAATCATCCAAGGGTAGAATAATGGGTGATTTTGAGCCTTATAAAAGCAATTATGACACTTATATTATATTATTTTAAATGGTGTCAAAGTTATCGCCTTCATTTTTTAATAAAGTTAAAATTTTTAAAGTGGGTTGTTTTAGAAGATAAATTCGACTAAAAGTGTTCTTATTAAATATATTATATTTATCTTAATAATAGTATTTTATTTTCAATTTTATAAAAAAAATAAGTATATTAAATAATTTTAAATATATGTTGTATTAATTATTTTATTAAGAGAAATATCAAATAAATGATATTAAAAGTATTAGAATAAATATTATAAGAACTCATTAATGTACTCCACTAATTTTATAAAATAATATGACTTGTTATTAATCTATTAATTTTGTTTTTTTTGAAAATATATTCTCTGTGGAATTTATTTAAATTCAAATAAATAAATTGTCTCAAAATTTTAACTATTGAAATTTTATATTATTAAATTGTTTAAAAATCACACAAATATTTAAATATTACAAATTAAAATTTATATGATCTAAAATATAATATTATATATAATTATGTAGAATTAACCACATATATTTCAGTATTTATAACCATATAATATTTATAACTTTATTACCACCAATAAAAATAAATAGATTATATAAGGATAAATAAAAATGATAAGGTTTAAAATAAAACCAAACATGTATAAATTTAGTTGTTTGATGATATTACAACCCTATAGTATCTAATATCTTAATTTGAGTTACATTGGATGTTTTTATGTGGGTTTAGTATTTATTGTAAATTAATATTTCTGAGGTTCCCAAAAGTGCCCCTCTCTTCCCTAATAAAAGGGCACCTCCTCCCTCTCCTCTTCACAACACTTTGAGCCTTCAAGATAGGCCAGCCCCTTCCCATTTCTCTTATTCACTTCCATAGTAACATTTTGGAGGTTCTGGAATTCTCAACATACCAACTCTAGCCCCATAAAAGAAGCTTAAAAGAGGTGCGTCAAAGAAGAGGTAATCACTTCTATCGATTGTTTCTAGTTTTTTTGTCTTCAACATCTTCTTATTTAGTTGTTTCGTTATAAAGTAATAACATCAGTATACATAATCTAATTATATGTTATTATAAATATCAAACAACCCCATTTCACCTTTTATCCGTCCTACGGAAAAACAAATCACCGAGCGTGTCTACGTATGAAATACCGTCTCCACGCCGTGGTGTAATCTGTTTTTCCACCACCACCTTACTTGTAAGGGTATGATGGTGTAAAGAATAACTATATATGGTTATAATTAAATCATACTGATTTTTAGATAGTATATCATCCACTCCAATTATATTGAATAATTATGGGAACGATATAATTGCTCGTGCGTACGTACGGACTACCGTCTCCATGAACGTGATGAGATTCATTTTCCATGATTAACCATTCAAATATGATTATAAAGTATATATAATAAACACTATTGAATGATATTACATAATAATGATATTGTATTTATGTAAATTTATGTTTCGTTTACTTAATTCTATTCAATTCAATAAGGAAACGAAAACAGCGTTCATGCGTACGTACGGCCTACCGTCTCCATGAACAGTGTATTTCATTCCATTTATCGATCAATCATATATATTTATATGATGAATGTATATTATATAAATCATATTTTACATTCTAGAATTATGTAAATCAGGATATAAGAAATAATATCAAGAACAAAAAATTGAAACACGTATGATAAATGAAACGATTTTACCCAAAATGCTACATTAAAATTGAATTTACAAAAGTACGGGTAATATAAAGTCATAAGTGAACCATATATGATATCATAACAATGAATATGATAATGTAATAAGTCAATAAAATTGTTTAAATCATTATACAGGAGGTTTAGATTCATACGAATCATATCGGACATAAGGTAACAAATAATTATTTAAATCTCATTCTTATCCAATATTGTTTAATCATAAGTATTTACTGGGGTTATGTTTATCATCCATGTCCATATGTTCTCAAAATGTTTTCATAAAATTTTTACTTTTCTTCCATGTATTTTTAAAGTCATTTGTACCCTTTTTTTACTTTTACCACATTGTATGGAAGGAATCTTTCTTTTTTTTACCATATGTGGTACTTTTTGACTTTTCCGTTAAAAGTACGAGGAGATTTTTTTTAAATATACGGAATGAACTGATTTTTACAGTTTAATAACACCTAATTTTCATGAAGCTTACAATAAAAGATTTCATGAATATTTTTATCAAAATATTTTTTTTAAATTGCATGGAATTTTGTGAAAATAAAATGTTTTTAAAGGAGAAAGGTTATTTTCATCATGAATTCATTTCAAGTATTTTATAAAAACCATTTTCCATATAAGATGAAATTATTTAAAATGTGCATGTTTCAAGTAAAATGTCTCAATGATTTACATGGTTTCACATTTCTTATGATGAAATGATATCCATTTGTTTTATATGGATTATGTTATGATGGGGTCATGTTTATGTAGCCCATTTTATTCTTTGGGTTCTGATGAATGATTTATGTTTATTTTGTGGCACACTTAAGAATGATTTAAATATGAGATGGGTGGTACCTATATCTCCCTAAAATTCATTTGGTAATTATTTATATCTCATGTGATAGACATGACTGGAATGGTATGTTAATCTGGTTCAGTGTTACAGGACTGGAATGAGGAGTGAACTCGATTCAGAAAGGGTCTTTTTCCACTAAGATGGTCTTGGAAGCAATGCCTTGGATACTATGGAAATAATATCATGTTCTTAATAGTTTTCCACAATTACATGTATTATTCCCATGCTATTTTATCAAGATTTATGTTCTTTTATGATATATGCATTACGTACTTCCAATATTTATGTCTATTCTCAAGATTATGATGTTTAGACATTATGTTCAAGATTTTGCATTCAAATGTTTATGGATTGTTTTATGTTCCATATGTTTACCCTTACTGAGAATTTAAGCTCAACCTTTTTAGGTTTTCTTTTCCCCAAGATATAAATATAGTTTTATGTAAGAAAACAATAGGGGAAGATCATTATAGGAGATGTCGAAGAACTTTCACCATGATTAGAATATTATTTTTCTGAGTTTCCCAAGACACTAAACTATTACGGTCCTTGTGTGTCTATTTTTGTTATTTATTAAGTATTCCGCAAAATTAATGTAATGTACATGTACATCATGTTTGGGGTCTCTACACTATCTGTAGGGAGTCCCAAAATATAATCAGGAAAGACATCATCATAATGGTCCACCACTACCGGATAGCTTGGACTATCAACATAAACTGCTCTTAGGGTAAGGATAGATGACTAATATGTGACCAGCTACACCCTCCACAGGGAAATTCCATCTTGTGCTGCAATAGTTTCCTTCTCACCGTTGATGTAAATCCTTGTCCCATTCGTGTGGACACACCACACATTGCGCCTGATCAAGTCAATCCGAACCTGGAATGTGGATAACTAGTACATACCCAATATAAAGTCATAAGGCCTTGACACCACTTCTAAAAGATCCCAGCCTAAGCTCTCACATCATATATTAAGATCATATTGCCATCAACAATGTGTAATCATTGAATCTTTTCCTGTAAAAGTCTCTAAAAATAAATATCGTGCCAACTGCTCCACTAGAATCTCCGATCTCTAAATGAGGGTCATGGAAAAAAAAGAGTGGTTTCCACCTATATCTAAAAGTACTGCATCAAGGGTGGATTAGACACATATCGTACCTCTAATCATCTCGGGATCACCATGGTCGTAGGCCTCAGCTTCCTAGAGTTGGGATCATCCCCTCCATCCTACTCCCTATAGTCAGGGTGGACAACCTGGAGGTGGTGGCAGTAGAACCTCAAATCACCACCGAACTCCTGTTACATGGCCAAATCATCTTCCAAGTATGCCGCCATGTGGACCTCCTTTCTCAAACCTCTCCATCTACCTTGGTGTTCCCTATACTATCTAATGGTCATCTTTATGGAGGGTCGGGATATCACGATCCATGTGGCACTTCCCGCCACATGTGTATCACAACCTGCTCCTCCTCTATCCATTGTCCTATGAGCCCCTCACCACTGACCTTATACCTTGATGTTGTCTACCGTAAGACCTGGCCTTCTTGGGACCATGCATCATCCATCCAATGCCTGGTGCAGAAGAGTCTACTACCTGACATCCAGTGGTGGCTCTCATTGTTGGTGCCTACTCAGCTAGGAATCTCTCCACCAAAAGCGCTCACTCTAGCACTCCATTATTCATAAGAATTCTAAGTGATATGATCGATGCTATGAAATCCCTTCATAGACCCTGCTCAAAAGTCTGGGCCCTAAAGAAAGGGTATCGTACCAAATTAGTGGGGTAGTGGGAGAAATTAGTGAACCTCGTTGATTACTTGGCCACGGTCATGCGGCCCTACTTTAACTGCTGCAGGTCCTATATATGAACTAATTGTAGAGTCACTGGGTTGAAATCTTCATGGAAACATCCCTCGAAGTTTCCCAAATGAGGGCAGCCTCATTGTGTAATCTAATAGTTTGACTCCAGCATCTCCTAGTTTCCCACTAGACGAGACTAATGGCTAGGATCACCATCAGATCAACTTCTATCCAAACTAAGTCAAAAAATCTAGCCACAACCTCCATCCATTCCTTAACCACCTACATACCTATCTCTCCTCGGATCCTCTTAGGCCTCTTCTATTGAAAGTCATGTAACATGCTCATTCGTCATGCACCCTCTGCTAATGGGGATGGTGTCATCTTCTTCCCAATGGTTGGTGGTTCTACTGGTTCACCACCCGACTGTACTATCACCGTTAGAGGGCCCTTATCTGAAGCCTCATCAATCGGTGGCCCATAATCATGTACTCTCTTGGGAATTATTGATGGATGTGTATGTGAAGGAATCATGAATGTAAACAGGTGTGCCAAAATCAAAAGATATATGAGGCAATCTGACTCAAAGAGATCAAAGAAAAACATTTCAAAAACACATGAAATCAGTGTTTTCATGCAGAGTGTCAGAAATTAGAATTCAGGGTCCCGGTGTATGGATATGTCAGTCACCGCACCAACACAGAATTCCCCGAACCCAAAACCGGACTCATAACAGTTAACACTATTTCCACATAGAAAAAAATCAGAATCCTAGTTCTTCGGTAAGACCAACTCCTCTGATACAACATTTTCACAACCAGTCCCCCGGGGCCCGTACAGTGACTACCCCAAGGTCACCTTCCATAGGCCAACGACTGGAGACTAGAACTAGAAATGTGCATCCCTAAAACTGGATGGAATTTCATTTAAACCCATACAAACACACATTCCCAGAACACTACAAAATCAACCATGAAGTAAACTACTGTACTAAAAAGTGTCCTGAATGTAATGGGGCCTGAATACAATGCCAACTTGAATGTACAACTTCAACTGAGAGATAAAATAGCTCCTGTAATTTCCACTGATGATCCTAGCCGAGGAGTAGGTATAGATCATGATCTATAAACACAGCAACACATCACATCAAATGGTCCACCTCTAAGCATCGTCTAGTCCTAGCTCTCTCAACCTCGATCAACACTGTCCATCAACTATAGAAGACATAACAAGCTATGGTCGTAGACCATGCAGGGGTGAGTATAACAATACTATGTAGGGACCCTAAGACACCTGAAGTTATCCCAATGTTCCACAATGGAAAAACCAAAAATAAATACCTCAATCACAATATAATAAGTATACATCAACTCTACATAGGTATATTTCCATACATATACCTATGTTATCAAAATATACTCATCTCACACCTGAGAAAATATAGAGCTCTAACTTTTAAGCGATTTTCTCAAATAATCTACATGGTAAGTATACCACAAAGGTAACACCACAAAGTTAAAAGTTCCATAAAGGTAACACCACGAAGTTAAAGGTACCAAAAATTTAACAACGTGAAGGTAACACCATGAAGGTTAATGTACCACATAGGTAAAGACTCAGTTCACACTAGGTATAATTACCAAAGTAAATTTGATTAGTCGTAAATAAAAATCATCTTATTATATCAGGAGGCTTTACTGTTGACCCACACATGATCGATAGATGATGACCCACACATGATTTCAAGTCACTGAACCACATAAGATCGATAGATGCTGACCCACATAGGATCGCTAGGCACTGACCTAGACAAGATAGATAGATGATGACCCACACAGGACTGCTAGTCGCCGAACAAAATACGATCGATAGATGCAGACCCACAAAAAATCATTAGGTGCTGACCCACATAGGATAGATAGATATGGACCCTCACAAGATCACTAGGCATTGACCCACATAAGATCGATGTTGTTTATTTACGTTATAACCATCTTTGAGATTCCATCACTATGAAAACTTGATTTCGAGAGGGTCCAGTCCTTATGCCGTTGGTCATACGTCAAAATCCACAAAGCAGCACGAAAATATATCCCAAATTACCTCCATGTCCTAAGGGTTCCAATGCGATAGAGGGCGCATCAATCAGACATCCGATCTGTGACTTATAAGTGGTTCAGTTCTAAGGACACGATTAGATTCAGGTCCGATCCAACCCAGTTGTACGCCAACAGTCTAAAAAACTCAAGTTCAGTATACCAAGAGGAAAAACTTTCTCCAAGGGCCATAGTTCCACAGATGGTTCTTCAAAGATACACCCAAATTTCATGTTATGTCTCTTTTAGAGAAACTGCACCAGGAAGTGTCCGGTCAGACCGGCCCAACCCGACCCGGTCTAGGCCGAACAGACCATGTTCGGGTCGAACCAACCAAGTCCAGGTCCAACATGGCGATGTTTTTTGTAGAAGGCTTGGCCAACAATGATGCGAACCGGCCCATCCCAACTATGAGGCACGGCCCACTGGGCGTGGCCCGGCCCACAGAACAACGCGACCTGCTGGGGCTCGCGTGGCCCAAACCGCTAAGGGGTGTAGCCTACTTGAGGCTTGGCCCATTGAATAGGGGCCCGCCCAAGATGGAATAGGGGTCGTGGTCATACCAATTTGGAAGGTGGAGAAGTGGCGCCACATGGTGATTCCATGTCACCCCTGGGACCCACTGCATGTCATGTCCCTTCACTGTGGCTTCCAAGCCGTAGCCTCCTTCAGTGGCTCGCGATGGTGCGCCACTCTTCTCAATCAGTGACTGGTTGATGCGGGCCGCTGCAGTCCACCACTATTGTATGTCTCATCTTCCTTCTTTGGTGGTGCATAATGGCTCACAACCCCCTCCTCTGCGGCTGGCTAAATCCGACCGCTATCTTCACCATCATTAGTTGTGGTCACAGCCTTCTCCACCAGAGGTGAATGATGTCGTGTCACAATCTCCACCACTACCACCCAATACGGGTTGTTGCGGTCTCCCCCCGCATTGGGTTTCATTCACACTAAAAGAAAAAGATTGCGAAGAAGGTACAAAATTCCAACAAAAAGGCAGAGCATCTTGGCCTTGTACATTTTGTCACACCCTACACTTTATCTTGATAGCAAGATGGTGGTAATGATTCAACAATCTCTAGAAATTAAAACAAGATAAATACTTTCCTCAAGATTTTTGGGGGATGTTCTCATTTAAATAAGAGTCGTAATTATTCGTTCTAATAAAAATCCTTTAGCGACACCCCTCAATCGATGTTCATCGGTTCGTGATTCAATGGTGCTTGTCACCACTTTCTGGAACTGGTCCCATCCGCCAAATGAATGACATCACGACACATTATCTGAAATTCATCGATGGGGGAAACCATTCCAATACTACTCCCCATGCTCCATATAAATAATATAGGGGGAGGGTGAGTAGCGCACGTAAAATTAATGAGGTTCAATTAATTAAGGAACCTTACTAATTCCAATGGCGTTTTTACAAAGAATTTTAGAGTCCAGAAATTTTGTGTCTTGAAACATCATTTCTCCTTCCACATCCTCTTGTCCGTCGAAGAAAAAAATAGAGAAATAAAATAATTTTTTTATTTTATTATTCTCTTTAAATTCCTAAAATCTAACTTATTCTCCTGACCATTTCTGATCGATTTGAAGCCTTCTTTATAAGAATCATGGTGCTGCAGATTCAAGAGTGCTCTTAGATTTTTAATCTGAGCACTATTTCAATATTTAGAAAATTATTCTCTTGTGTTTACTAAACATACCTCAAAAAAATTTCATAAATTAATTCTGGGCACATCGAGCCTCAGAATCACACACCAAAAATTTTTATAGGCTCGTAAAAATTCCATATAACTAAAAAAAGTTTAAATAGAAAAAATCTCTTTCTTTAAAACATACTCGAAACTTGGGGTACTAAATTAATCCTCCTATGATCTCCTGATATGATCTGATCTATCCTACCTAATTATGAAAAATTCAACATGTGCATCACCCCAAAATTTTCATCATATTATGAAATTTTATTAAGCATTAGGAGGAAATAGAAACACAATGAATGGTTAGACAATAGACCATGGAGTTCATTCATACCTTTGATGTAATTTCATATAATAGAAGTATTTTTAATATTATGAGTGGGATATTATTATAGAGACAAATCACTATCCCATAAAAAAATCATTCATAACCACCATACGAGAGTCACAAAGTCCATAAATACAACAGAAATAAAGAAAAACTTACCACTAGAGTCATGGAAAACCCCTCCTCTTCTCATGATGTCATTATTTCATGAGCCATCAATGTTGAGAATGAAACCATTTCATGGTGGATTCCATCATACACTTAGACCTAGTAATGAAACCTTATAAGGTACAAGATCACCAAGCCTACCATGAAACATCATTCACAAGGACTAGGAATTACCAAAATTTTTCAGTAAGACCCCCAGATCCACCCCGAGACACCTGGATTGAATGTTCATTGATAGAAAAGTTCTTGTATAAGAATTCACTTGAGAATTGTTTCTAGAATTCCATATGGTCCAAATACTAGTGGAAACCATGGTCTCTATCACATTCATCTCAACGTTGTTTCTATCAAGGCTAAGAATCCATGGAAAATAGAAGACCTCTGTATCACCATCTTGTATATAAACTCATATAATATGTCTCATGATGATTCAGACCATCATTTCCCATTACCCCTCATGGAAGAGGTGATGAACTGATTCTACCATGGGGTTTTGACAAAAAAACATTCAAAAACCTTACTCATATCTTTAGGATAGATAAAATCATCAATCATCTGAGCACAGTGAAAGATACTCCCTGATTGTGTTGTCATGACAAGTAAAATTGATTACGTATTTAATGTTTATTTATGGTATATTTTAGACCCTAGGTCATATATCAAGGAGTTTTGGTGGTTTACAAAGTAATTTTTGAATAAATAGGAATAAAAGAGGGGCGGTTTTGGAATAATTTTTAAGAAAATGACTTGATTTAATGTGTTTGATCGTGGATAAATAAATTTGGTGTTTTATAATTATGAGAGAAGGAGATCATTTCAATTTCACTAAACATATTTGATAGTACAATGTTCTAAAACTGTTATATGGGTTAAATTAATCCTTTTATCGAGGGTTATCAATATGCAGACTTCCTTATTGCCTCATAAAATGATGCTCAATGAATAACCCATATAAATTAGAATTAAAAACAAGTTTAACAATGTTGTTAGTGGGTGATAATTAAGCAGTGAATCGTTGTGAAATCACTCCCACACAACTAAAAATTTCCCTCTTGAGAAATTTCATATTTCAAAAATTTATGTATTTAGATATTTTTATCCCTATATAGAATTAACGTTAAATTTAAAGTTAAATTTTATTGAAATGGGATCAATGAAAAACTCACACTATGGAGTTATTCTCAGTGATCATGGAAAAATAGGTATCAATAACTGTATTAGAATGAAATTCTAAGAGATTCCTGATACTGATTGATGAAAAATATTCAAAAGTTAATCATTTCACTAATTATCCATAGGTGTGTCTGAAAACAATTTCTTTCTTTTCATTCATAATTCTATAGAGTAAATATAAGTTATTTAAAAATTATCTCCTTACATTATATTTTCTACAAAACATTCCCTTACCTTCATTCCAATAAAATTTCCTGACCCACTAATTTAATAATTACCATATGTCAAACCATGAGATCCCAACCAAGATATCCCAATTTGTTTTACAATTCATAACTCCCCTAAATGTTTATTTATTTGTTTTTTTTTTGATTTTTTAGAGGGTGTAAAACAATCGAATAATAAAGACAGACGCATTGGACAATCTGATACAGTAATAAAATATATCAGATAAGGAAAAAATGTATAGAAAATTCATTTTTAAGGTATATAAAAAATTAACCTAACTTGTATTTACTTTATTTTATGAATAAAATTTTCACACTTCATGGTTGGGTGAAAAGTTTTTTCGAGAGATTATGGGAAAAACATTTCCATTAAACTATTCACACAAAATGTACTATTATTATCAATGGATTAAAAATGATAAAACCATTTATATCATCGAAAAACAATGAAATTTATAGAGAAAGTTGCACAATAGAATTGAAGTCTCGCTAAAATGAACATTTGTTCATAATTTAGCCTTGAATGTTAAACCAACCCAAAATAGAGAAATTAATCAATTATTTTCAGTAAAGTCATTGATTAAATGGGAAACAATTTCCATGATAATGTGGGAATACAAAATTAACATTAAGACAAAAGTGTTATAGATGAGGAATGGGGGAGAATGTGACAATGAAATAAAGTAATCCAATAAGAGAAAAATTTATAAGATGATGTAAATTCAAAACTAACTTAGCAATGTACTCATCCACTACACCTAGAGACTCTAGTGTTCTTACTATAATAATATAATGTGGTAAAGAATTATATATCATGGTGATTTTTAATGGTAGGATTCTTATGAAACCTGGAGTTCCTCTATTGTGGAAACCATAATGGCTTCATTAAAGTGCTTAAGATGTTTTCCATTAATAATAATTGTTTGTTTATCTTATTTGTTTTGAATGAGAACAACATGAAATGGATAAAAATTAGTAATAGTGAAAGGTCCAAACTAGTGGTAATGAAGCATACATAGATGAAACGTTTAAATTTCATTATAAAGTGGGATCTTTTGACAAATCTAGAATTAGGGATAAAGGATGAGACGATCGTGATCATCCTCAGACTTCTCTTTATTATTCCAATTCTTCTCATATGAATCTCGATGCATTTCCTCCAACTCTTGAATCTAAAACTTCCTTTGGAAACCTTCACCATAAAGACTATAATTGAATTGTTTAATATCTCAGTAGGCATGATGCTCTATCTCAACAGGGAGATGACAACTCTTTCCAAACACTAGATGATATACTGACAATGCAATGGGGGTTTTAAAAGCAGTACAATATGCCCATAATGAATCATTATGTCTAAAACTCCAATCATTTATTTTGGGTTGAACCATTTCATATATAATATATTTCACCTCTCTATTCGACACGTTGGATTGAACAATTTTTTATGGGTCATGAGATGTAGACACTCGTTTCCCGACCCCTTATAGACTTATAAGTGATTGTGTGGTGTGGTTGCAGAAATGAGAGCCCTTATTACTGATGATAAACCTAGATAATCCAAATCTATAGAAAAATTGGGTTTAAAAAAAATTCTACAATATTATTGAAATCGTCATCCTTTATGGCACATGTTTCTACCCAATTTGACACATAATCAAATTCTATAATAAAATACAAGATTCTAAATGAATTAGGGATTTGTCCCATAATTTTAATGTACCAAAAAACCAAAATTTCAAAGAATTGAAATGGTTTTTTGGGCATTTAAATTATTTTAGTCATATTCCCCATTATTTTAAAGTGAAGAAACGATTTACAGAAGCCATGGGAATCCTGAAATAATGTGGTCCAAAAGAGACCAGAATCAAGGAACTAGCGAGCAGTCCATTGGGGACCAATGTGGCCCCCACAAAAAAGTGTGTTAAAGATACTAAGTATGGACTGAAACTTGATATTCAGAACACAACTCCAAAGTACATGATCAATACATGTGTACCAATGTAGGAAATGTCACAAATGTAACAAAGAGACTCATGTTTTAGAAGGTTATAATGGTTTTTGTTGAAATTATCAGGAATGAAACATGCTACAAAATAATTTACAATTTTTTCATACCAAGGAATAACATCTCATAATCGGTAAAATTTCTCACCAAAAAACCATTCATTTATTGGAATATATGGGGATATGTCTATGTCCATGAATTGAAGGATCATACTGATATGGTCAGCCACCACAATCTCTGCTCAATTTTTATCTCTAAATTCATAGATTGAATCCTTAAAGGAGGATCTTCCAACAATGAGACATTGTTTGGATTCTAGTTTCGTAAGGTTATTCTCAAGGGTTTCATAGTCTAAGAACAGAATGATTTTTCACCCTTAAGGTTAGGACAAGAATTTATTCATGCCAAACACAACGATATGATATTATTTTTCATTTGGGGTGTGGTTTTATTGTACCGAGACCAAAGTACGTGATTCATTGTAATGACATGTGGAGATCGATCAAATAAATGTGATAAGAGATCCCCAACTTCATAGTTATAATCCTAACACATGAGCTCAATCGGTAAGTCCCAACAAGGGGGTTGGATTATCGAGAGTGATGTGAGACCCCATTTCAATTTCAGAAAATCACCTTACATTATTTATCATAAACATTTCTATTTCTCTTTTGGGAAATTATCATAGGGAGAGTGAAGTATTACATAATCCATGAATGAAACGATGGTAAAATCTATCATCTCTTATGAATTAATGCACATCCCATACATTTTTAAGGAATTGTAAGGAAAAATGACATCCAATTTGATTTATCAAATTCATATCATCTTCCTAAATAAAATAGAAAAATACTATACATTTTCACACCATCTAATGACATTTATTATAATTTAATTTGATATTATTTTCAATACATTGATGTAGGAATGAACAATGACTACTCAAAAATTCATATAAAGAAGAGACATAAATAGTGAAATCATCCACAAATTCATCCATGAAATTCCCAAGGTAATCCAAAAAAAATACGGATGATTCATCACACAAATGTTTCTAGATAATTACATAGACCAATTGGAAATATCTTACAGTAAAATGTGTCCAAGGGGAATGTAAAGGTTTGTCATTTATTTTTCATCAAAGGAAATTTGTACATAAATGTATCTAGAATAACTATGAAGAAAACAGTAAGGGGACTACCTTGTAAGCCTCTCTAGAATCAGGTCAATTAATGGTAATGGTAGTTTTTTGGTTTAGTATGCGATAGTCTATAAAGACACACCAACTATTTTTCACTTGATTTAGAAATGATTTTTTTACATTTAATTACTATTAGAACTCTTGTTTTGGAACTAGTTTTACTGGATTGACACATTTCATATCAGAGATGGTGTAAATGATTCTAGAAGCCAATTATTTTGTTAACGCTTTTTATCTACTTTTAAGAGGATTGGGTTTGGTCAATGTTGGGATTGACTCGCTAGTTTAGCCTCATCATTTAATAATATATAATGTGAACAAATTAATGTGCTAATTTCATGAATTTCATCAATTGTCCATCCCAATAGTTTTTTTATACTCCATCAAATGTTCACAAAGTCAAAATTCATACTCTAGATATATTTAACTAGAAATGATAATAAGAATCGTGTTTCAATTATCAAGATATGAATATATTAAATCATTAGTTAATTTTGTAGTTCCAATTCAGGGGGTTTTTGGATTTTTGGGAGTGTGTGTTAAAGTGATGGGTCACTACTCTCATCTAAATTCTCAATGATATCATCCTCATACGAGGAATCATATTTTACATGCTTAGAAGTTCCATTGATGCTCATGTGGTCCTCAATGTTAAAGAAATAATAAATTAACAAGCATTCAATAATTTTCTCAAGACTGGCACATCATTTTTTGAATGATTCATTTCCAATAATATTGATCAATGAAGAAAACTCATAAAGGGGTTCAGTGGAATGAAAATATGTGTTTTTTTGGGAATGGATTACATCTGTAGAGTAAATTGAGAGAAAAGAATGTTATTATGTGGGGTGATTCATGGAATCAAGGATGTTGAAGTCCAAAATTTCACCACTAAACTCCATAGATAATGTACCATATTAGACATTAATTATCATTTTGGAAGATTACATGGAAGGTATCCTTAGTATAATGAGATCATGTTCATTCGTCTTATCATCTTCCATTTTAATCACATAAAAATAGTATAAAATATTATATTTTGTACCCCCTCAAGAAAAACCTCTCACACTATAAAGTTTTTTAGTAATCTATTTTTATATTTGAAAAAAAATTCCTATGTTCTCCAATTCCCTGACATGTAATTAAGAGTAAATAGAGTGAGGTATCACATTTATAGAAGCACACAAATAATGCATAGAATTGAAAAATGAATACCCTCCTATGGTGCATGGAATTGAGAATGTTATAGGTTCATTCAATTTTTTGGGAACTTATTTCTCTATCAAGGATGAGACATTTCACCCCATGCTCCCCATCTCATCACCTCTAATTTGTCTTTGGTTTGTAAAAAGCTCTTTCAGAAAGATGGGGTATCTTAAAATGATCTTAATGGTATCCATCAAGATAATTTTAACCTTGAATTTTTTGAATGTTTCTAATATTTCTTTACCATGTTTAGTTTCTTTTTGTCCTAGGTTCAGTGGACCTTTGTGGAAATGGAAGAGTAATGATTGGGATAGTCACCTCATCAACAAACACACTCCTTCCATTGGAAAGGCTTCTCTCGGGATAAGGTTTTACCTCCTTTGGACCATTTACAGTTGTTGGGATTGCGTTTTTCTCTAGATACAATGACTATAATGAAGGGGTCATTTAGATTTTATAATGAGTTACACTCCTAATTGTGATGTGGCTAACATTTAAATTATCCCTAGGGTTAACTGCTGGTTGAGATGGTATTTTTCCTTGCCCTTGACATTGATTTGACCCAATAGAGATAGTGAGTTTTTCTAATGGAATATTTAGGTATTTTTTGGATTCATTGTTGGTTTTTTGGAAGAAACGATTATTGGAATCTATTATTTTCATCATATCTTCTAGTCTAGGCTCGGGTTATAGGGGGAGTGGTTGGAATGGCCTTTATGGTGGATGGGTATTTCTAGGTGGTGGTGGTGGATTAATATAAATCCCCAATTGTATCTATTGATGTTGAATTTGGTTTGAGTACCCCCATCTTCTATATGATAGGGTTTATTTCCACCCATTGTTGGATAGATAGTACGGTTCTTTCCAAAATGATTGGTTATAGGGGAGGGCAGAAAATATTTCCTCATAACTCACATATGTTTCTCTTAGTTGGGGGAATTGGTCAGTGTAGTACGTCTCAGAAGAAAAAATGCAACAATTTATGAGTGGAGTCTAGTGGGATTTTTTATGGGAAATAGAATGTTTTTGGAGATTTTTATTTACCTCTTTGAACATCATGTGTACGTTCTTCTCAAATTCATTACATTTCACCTTATGGACACCTCTATTTGGTACACTATACCTTGAACCAAATTATTGAGTGCTTTTTTCCATGTTCTCATTCAAGGTACCTACATCAATTGGGTTTTATTCAACTATTGAACCACCTACATCAGATCAATCATATTTCAATCAATAGAAAATAAACCTTCATAAAATAGAAAATTAAAAGTTGATAATTTATTTGGTGGTGTGGATAGATTGATCATAATATATTAAATCTCTACTAATTTTCATAATTTGTTTCCCCTTGTGATTATCTTATCCCTAAAATTTCATACCTTATTTTTGAGGTTCGAGAGTCTTGGAAATATTTTCCTAGAAAAATGTGTTTCATGGCTGACCAACTTCTAATTGGTGAATAAGAATAATAAACCAATATTTCAAAGTAACTTCTAATGGAAATGGGAATTCTCTCAGCATTAATAATTCTTCATCCTAATTAGCATATTTTTATGATGAACCAACAGTATGAAAATATGTTATTTTTTTTATGTGGATATTCTCCATCAATACAATGAAATAGTGGAATTAAGTGAATTAGACTAGATTTTAGTTAAAAATTTGGTGCCTTGCCTTGTAATTGAAGTTAGGTTGGTTGGATATCAATATCAAGTGAGGTACGTTCTTTTAGTTTTATATTATTTCCATCCATGTTATGAATGTTTAGTTTATTTTATATGTTGGTTCTAAATGAAGAATAAGGATCAATAATATTTTCAAGACTTGATGTTTCCTCTTTCAAAGTGTTTCATACTGTGGCATGATGTTGTTGACGTAGGATCCTCTCTAGTTTTGGTTGAAAAAGTGGTAAATATCCCAAAGTATAACGTGTTAAACATAAAACCTACACAAGAATAATATTTAAGAAATAAACTAAAAAACATTCAAGAAATGATCAAAATAAATAATTTAAAATTCAAATAATTTTTTTTAATTAACGGACACTAAAAAAAGATCTCTTAAAAATGGTGCCAAAATTTGACAGCGTTGAAATGAAATGTCAAATTGATTATGTTTTTAAAGTGTATTTCGAGTATATGGAAGACCATAATTCACATCTCAAGGAGAATTGGTGGTTTATACTGTAAATTTGTAATAAAAAGATACAAAAGAGGGGGTTGTTTTGATAATTGTTATAAGAAAATGACATTATTTAACGAGTTTTATAGTTGATAATGAATGGTTGTGTTTTACAATTATGAGAGAAGATTATAATTTAAACATCACTTCAAATATTAGATAGTTCCATTTACTAAAAATATTTTATTGTTTAATGTAATCCATTAGTTGAGTGTTGTCAAGATATTGAATTCCCTATTTCCTCTAAAAAAATTCTCAAATAATCACCCCTTCAAAAGACAGTTGTGTTTTCATGGTTTGGTTAGAAAATATAGAAAAAATCCTACCAATAAAAAATATTATTTTATGTATGTGTGAGGGAAATGAGATTCTTTTCATTTCCAATGGAAATAACCCAAGATTTTCAAATTAAAACTCACCCTAGTAGATGTTGAAATAAAAAGTGTTTCACTTTATTATAAAAAATAAATATATTCAAAAGATAATCACACAAAAATTAAACATAATTGAAATATTTTACACAAAAATAACACACAACCATTATAATAAATATTTTCAGAACTCCCTCCCAAATATCTGTTTCTCCCTCGAAATGATCATCCACCATTTAGCTCACCATTGAGAGGAGAAAGAGGATTGGGTGGAACATTCCTTCATCCATGCTCCACTATGAGGATATGGGCCTCCAAAAAATTATTTTATGAAGATATAACACTTTTGGGACCCCAAAATACCATATCCTTGGCCTCTGTACGAACATAGAAAGGGGGATCCCATTGTGCCAATTTATAAGAAAATTGGAAGGTTTTTTGAGCCCCTTGATTTTATGAAATAATTTGGCCCCTGGTTTTAGATCACCAGATAGTCATATATCACTTTGAAAAAAGTAAAGCTTTAACCCCCATCGTAAATTTCTAAACTGATAATTTGGAGCAATTTGGAATAATTCATCACGATATATTGACATAACAGAACACCAAAAGTTTTACTTCTTTCAGATTATGTGTCTTGGACATATAAATCTAGATGGGCCACCAGATTTTCAAATTGAGATTGGATTGCTTAATAAAATATGAATCCAACAAAATTTTGGACCATCCCAAAAAATATAATACCAATTAGATGCACGGTTTAATATAAGTGTGTGGTTGAGTCTACTATTGTGCTCGAATCCTGTGTAGTTTGGCCAATTTTTCCTAAACTTCATCAAGGACCCTTCAAATCACCTCCACATACAATGAAATTATCAAAATAGGTAACATTGAAAATTTTAAAAGTGATAAAGAAAATATGAAAATCAAAAATTATGAGAATTTTTTTTAATTTTATAATTTTAAATACAAATCTATGTTAGCATAGTGGTTAAGGGTGAAAATGATACTATGAATTGTAGTGCGATCACACCAAACAAGAAAATTGTACTTAATCATAATTTCATTGAACAATTGACGTTTTTAAACCCTCTCATCTAGAATATCATTGAATAAAAGATTTTACACGTTTTTAGATAATATCCTAGATGTTTTACTAGTGAAATAATGTTTGTCACGGTCAGAGGAAAGCTGGACACTATTGAAAATCTATCACTATGACTCATCAACAGTGGATTTAATGAAACGTAGAAAGGAAAATGAATTATAAAATCCACCTCAACAGGCAATGGTGTTCTGATAGATGACTACATAACATTTTCCACACGGTGGAGATATGGCCTCTCTGATCACAAAAATAAATTCCATATTTTTCATTGACGAATTTACCCCATATAAAGCTCCCTTACAATGCTTCCAATGAAAATTTAGATTTCAGGTTATTCATATTTTCGACCACACTCATGAGATCAATATTATCTGACTCCATTTGCTTCTCCATTTGGCCCCTGATATCCAGTGGCCCCAAACTTCTATATTTTTATCCCAGAAAAATGATGACACATTGTTTCAATATTTTTTACCACTCTTATAGAAATTTATGTATCGAGATCACATACATAAGAAATGATTTTATAAAAAATTTCGCTAGCATAATGCGCCACATAAAAATAGGATTTTTTTCTTCCAGCTATTGATACGTCCATAGATTTTGGTATGGAGGCTATCATTGTGATGGATGAATATTTTTACCAGAGATATAGGTTGTCCCATGTACTCTATTGGAAATGTATTTTTATTAAATATTATGAATTCATCATTCTTTTTAGCTCAACGGTGGGGGAATTCATTAGAGAAACAAATACTACTATTTCCAAAGTTGATACATTGGCCACTCCACCTAAAATAATATTATAAAACCTTATCAAATCCCTATATATATCTCATACTAACATTATTGAAGGGAATTTTGTTTTCTGTAAATAAGATATGGAAGATTTCATTGAAGTGATTACTATAAATGAACGAAATAATACTTATTTTATGCATGAAATACGCTAATAATTAACAAAAAAACTCATGAGATGAAATTAAAGGGCATGGAGAGAGAGGATCTACCTATAATAGAAAATTCACTACATTGAAATACCCTCACATTGGTACCATGAAATTTATAGGAAACTATGTTGAACTAAAACATCTAAAAAATAATTTATGCACCCACTAACAAAAACCCCTAGAAAATATCATCGTCATGATAAATCCACACTATATCCAACCATATTCCTTTCACATGTTAATATTAATTAACATTTTAGAACCCAAAGACTTCTTATTAATGTCTCATATCATCTCTGGTGAAAAAAATGACATCTTGGGTGGTCCTTCAACTAATAATATCTTGCTTCCCCTTTAATATACACCATTGATGATAGTCATAAATTCTACTTTTGATCACACTAGAAAGTATCTTGTATGTAAAATTGAACATATTGAATAGTCTGTAATTTTTTATAGATTATGGGTCCCAAACTATTGGGAGGATAATGATATATGATTCAAATTTCACTATGGGCAGGAAAATACCATGAAAAAAAATCATTAATAATTTTTTACTAACTCCTTTGTAACCTACTTCCAAGTGGAAACATAGAAATAAATAAGAAAACATAAGGGCCCAATAAAATATCTTTATTTAAAGAGGTAACCACTTCAAAAATATCATTTTAATCTATAATTATCTAATGCTCTAAATTGACATCATTCTAGACCACATTAGGAATAAATTCCATTATGACTAACTGACCCCTTGGATACCCTTCCAGCATGGACAAACTAAATTCCCCAAAAAGGGACTTAAAATGATTCTCCACTGTCCTTCCCACCACATTCGAGTCCTTGGTGAAAGATCCTCCCTCCAAGTGTATGTTGGGGTGAATAACATGCTTATTCTTTTTGATACAAGATTGAAAAAATGTTTTATTTCTATCACCCACCAATATCAAGTTTTTTGTTTGTTTTTCCCAAGAAACACCTTCTTGTTCGAGATGAAAGTCTACTAACATCAACTTTTTATCAGAAATATAAATGAATATAACATCATCCTATACCTATTGAATAGTGAATTCTGATTTCTCGATCTATCATTCCACCATTTCAACATCCTTGAATCTATGAGGTCAATTTCAGATCCATTCCTTGTGGTACCCTCTCAATCACCCATGATTTTTGAGAAAACCAAGACTCATAGTATCTTACATGGGTTTACTATATAAATAATGAACCATTGTAGGTTAATCTAGAATCATTGTCCACTTTTTAGAGATAGAAGGAGTGAGAATCAGTGTCTCTCAAAGTGGAATATGATCCAGTAGAAGAGGGTGGTCTGAAAGGGTAAGAACTAGATGAATAACACTTAAATTAGGAAATTATGTGACACCATGAAAATTATCCAAGAATTTATCGAGCCAACACCAAACATGATGTCATCCCTTCTAGTTATTATACCACATAAACTTATATTCATCAAAACCAAGGTCTAACAGGCCCTTATAGTCAGTGAAAGAATAAAACCCATGAAAATGCATCATGTGATGATACATACTTCACATTTTATGTTAGGGGTATATAATAACATTGAAGCCCCCTTTAATCATCGCAATCATGTTCCATAGATCAAAATATTCAACATACCTCCATAATAGGTCCCTCAGTGTCACGTTGAACTTGGTATAGACAAAAGAAATGATTCCCTAGGAGTCAACATTACCAACCATCGCCGGGGTGTATTGATCCGAGGATGAGATATGATCAATAGATATTGACATTACGTTACCAATTTTATTCAAAAAATGACAGAGAAAAGATGACCAGTTTCTAGGGAGTCCTGAAGTAATGGAGACCAAGGGAATCACCCTGAATAAAGTTCGCCTCCTCAGGTTTAAAGTGAGATATGTGAGTTAGTCAACTGACCACGCTACCAGGGGTTTCCATAGAGGCTAAGTGATCCACCACCTTGTCTCCCTCTCTCCATGTGTGAGTGATTCTAGTTCTACTATCCAAGAGAGCTTTGAATTTCCGAATAGTGTACGTAATAGACCAGGGGATGATACCTTTACCATGAAATTCATCGTGAATAACCATAGAATCAGACTCAACTTGCAAGATGTCAAGAGCCTTCTGTCTACAAATAGTGATACCTGTGAGAACCACTTTCGCCTCCGCCAGAATAGAATTACCATAATCGCAATGTGCTGACAAGTCAGAGGCCACATTGCCCCTAGGATCTCGGAAGACTCTTCCACCACGCATCTCACCCAGCAAGCAAGAATCGTCGATATTCAATTTGAAGACATCTTCAAGAGGGAACCACCACACCTAGTGCTTAGATTTCCTCATGGATGACCTCTGAGAAACATTTCTAATGCACAAAAAACCTACAAATAATATATATATGGTTATTTGAAGGATCAAAATGCACAAATTCACAGAATCCCATCTCTTAAAAAATATAAATCTTACCATTGTTCTTTTGTTTTCATAAATCTCTATGATAGAGTCCTTATACCGGGAAATTTCCATAGACATGAATTCTATTTTCACTCATGCCCCCAGTCCACAAGTGTTCCATACAATGAAAATAATCATCAAAAACTGGGTGTGATAGTATTTTTCCCCATGCGATGCCCGACATTTAGACTAATTAACAAGACATGTGGTTCCTTCTATTGTTCTGTATCTCAAGTAAACTACACTCAAAAATAAAGATGGAAAAAAAAGAAAAAGTGATACATCCTTGAGGACATATGATAATACACTATATGAGATAGAAATAAGGATTGGTGAAATGGTATATGGGATTGGTTCGTGAGAACTACAAGGTCATACACCATACATCATTCCATTTTAGACCACATATATTTTGTCGAGAGCAGTGATGTTACACTTTTCCATTAATGAAGGAACACCAGTAGGGGTATCATTTGTTCTCATTGAAAGATCCTGGTTAGTTGAGGTAGAGATTGAATAATTTATCAAAGATATTGGAATAATCTTAGAATGGGAAGCATCCTCATATACTTTCAGTGAAGGATTTCTAGAAAGGAGAAATAGTTTATGCTTCACAAAATATAGTTAACCAATATCACATGGGAAGGAAAGAGCATGACGATCGTGAGAAGGCTCCAAGAAATGAAAGCAAGTAGGGTTAACACCAACACCATATGGCCTGAACAGAAAGAGTGACAAAAAAGTAGGACCCACCTAGTTGGAGATCACATGAACATTAGAGAATGAAGACTACGACTATAAGGAGGACGAGAGGGGCTATAAAATCCCGCCTTTTATAACATAAACTTTCATTACATTACACAAAACTGAGGATCTTCAAGGTTTAGTGTCTTGGAAACCAGGAACCAAATACATGAAAACAATATAAAACATTCTTCTTAAACACTTGAAAGGATTATCCTTAAGTTTATCCTAGGTTCATTACTGCATCTCTTAACCTGGGGACATACATCAAATAAAAGGGTGAGTAGAAGGCCCAGTAAGGGAACAAGAGAAACATTTAACATGTGAACTTGAGATACATCAACTATGTCATGAAAAAAAACTTTAAGGCATGAGAAAGAAATCGTGTGGCATATCATAATAAAAATAAAATTTTTCATAACTTTAAGATGTGGCTACATCATTTAACATAGAAAATCATGAACGTATCACCATGGTCCATCCCCAAGGTGTCATTTGAAAATTACCTAGGTTATTCACCAAGATATCGTGAAAATTGTAATCTCTAGTGGCTACATCATTACCCAATGTATTGGAGCGCTATTAGGGCGCACCCTTAAATTTTCTTTTATTATCATGTCAGCCACATATATCATCATCAAAAATTTCATAAATAACCCATATACATAAAATAAATGGATTTCATTTCATAATCATAACGTTTTTAGATAAAAACTACTTTAAAGACATGTTCTTTACGTCACTTTAATCCCACGGAAGGGGAGAGCGAGTCTCATGTATGTAAATACCAGAATTTTAAACAGAACATTATGATATATATGTGAATACCCCTATAGAAATAAGAGCTTTGAGTATTCAATTAATAAAATAAAATAACTTTAGAAAAAGAGAGAGGCATTTAGAGACGAAAATTCGGCAGCATAACGGCTATGTTTCGGGTTTTTAGAAAACATTGAAATGAGAGGGGACATGTGCCAAACATTCATAAATTACCCATAAAACAGTAGAGGGACGGAATAATAAGGATATGTGATCATGGAAATGGAATTTTAAGGACATACCATTTGAAATGAGAAACATGGAAGGAAGACAAAAATTATATTTCACTTATGAATGTTCGGCAGCCTAACAACGTTACATAAACGTCAAAAAAATGATATGAAAAGATCAAATAGGGTCTCTAATCATGTGAAAATAAGATTTCAGTATGATAGATATAGATAGCATACCCCAACATAATTAAAAAAGAACTAGAAAGACTTGACATTAATGTAGAACTTTGAAAAGAAGGAGAAGGGTGAAAGAATCCCTTAAAAATTCGATAGCCTAACAGCGCCACATAAACATTAATAAAACGAAAAGATGAGAGTAAGAGGGGGTCTCTCTTCATATGAACATAGAAAGTACAGTATAATGAAGTTAAAATATCATCCTCCAACATAGGAACATGGAGCATAAATGAAACGACGTAAAAGTGATTACTTGAAAAGAAAGAGAGAGGTCGGATCCCTTACCTTAAAACGTAACTCGTAAAACTCAATGGTTTGGACCTCGAGAGCTTTGGGGCACCTTGGGAGGACTCCTCGGGAGGTAAGGAGACCATAAAATCGTTGATAATGATTTTGGAGTCCAAAATATGAGATAATGTCTTGGTATTTATAGGGAAAGTGAGTGGATAAGGCATTAATGGCCAAGGGACACCTCATAAGTGGGTTTCTCAAAACCATGTTCTCTCCCAAGATATTTCCCATTAAGTTAGGCCACATGGGGCCCCCAATACAATACTTCATCACCTTTGGTCAGAAAACCCATAAAATATCTTATGACATCATCATGGCACAGTTATGATGTCATTAAACATACCGAAACCCTAAAACTGTATTTTTACTATTCACTGATAATTCATCTTTCTCAGAAAAATACCAAAATTTCACCTTAACCAAATATCAATGCTCTGATTTCAAAAATTAAATCCATTTTACAAAAATAATTTTCTAAAATTTTTTATTTTATTTTTTAAATAAATACTCTACTCACCGAAAATTCAATTTTTTCAGAAAAAACCCAAAAATTTACCTTAACATAATATCGATGCTCTGAGTTAAAAATTGAAATACATATTATAAAAATAATTTTCTAAATATTTTTAATTTAATTTTTAATTAAAAACACTATTCACCCGAAAAAACTAATACTTGAATAATAATTTATGAAACCGTTTTTTAACCATTTTATTGAATTACATTACTTAATCGAGGTCTCTAGATTATATTAATACTTTCATTAAATGAGATTACTAATCCATTTGGTCACATTACTAATCCTAAGAATAAAATCACTATTCATAATTTACTATTCATCAACAATTATGTTGATCTTATTATAATCTAAATTTCGTACTGAACATATTTATAGAAGACCATTTTTTTTGAAAATCATTACACCTTTTTAATTATTTATGGTTCACATAAACATTTTTTAAAATATCTTTTCTCTAAAATTCACCGAAAATATGAATACCATATTAATCCGGACATTTGAAAAGTCATAAACATCATCATAAGAAGAAATCCAAATTTTTATTTAAAACAAAGGATTACGCAAGGCAGTTACAGTCTACTTACAAAGCCCCTTATCACACCAGCATATGACCTAAGTGTAAGGCGTGCAAAGGTGGTAGAATCAAAGGGAGGCTCGGCCAACATCGCACGAGTAGTAATTTCTATCAGTTTTAACTTCTCGCGAGAGCAATCCCGTTCTAGCTTCACATGATTAATTTCAGCTTGGGTTTGGTCCAGAGCAAAGCCCAGTGGTACTACCTCCTTCCCAAGTTCTGTTAGATGTGCTTTGATCGGTCCAAGACTACTGGGTAAGGCCATCGAATCATCTTTCTATATTAATTAACCAATATTACTTGTATTTAGATACAATAATCAAAACGTTATGTTTCCAACAGTCATATTGACAAATGGTCATATAACAGTCAAAACCCAATGGTCTCATTTTAATTATACTAATTTTTTCAAATGAAACATTTTTGTTGAGTATAAAAATAAAATAAAATACCACACAAAATTTAGAAACAAGATTTATTCAAAATTTCGGGTCATTACAATCTTCCCCCCTTAATAAATTGTGTCCTTGAAATTTTTAAAATTGGGTTTTGAAATTTCATTGAAAGTCCCACATCAGAAAAGGAGTCAGTAACACTATTACGTTAAAAGAACGAAAGGGAAGTACAATGGTCACCCGAGTTAACCCATACTCAGATTCCATAGAGTAAAACATGGATATAGAAGAAAAACAAAGGGTCATGTTCTGGGGGAGAGTGATAGAAAACATTATTAGGAGAAAGTTGACCACGAGAAAATCCCAAACTTATGATGTGTGTAAACGGTCTTTGATTATCTAGTAGTAAACGTAAACCAACAACATTTTTGTTTTACGTTTCTTTTCATAATTTTTAGGAATTCATTTACTACATAGAAAAAAAATATAAGAAATATACCTACCTTCATATATAGTTTCACCCTTTAATAAGTTTCTACCAAAACTAATCTTTTCTCCAAACGATGAGTATTCAAAACTACTTGGTCTCATCAAAACACAAGAATCATCTTCCAAAGAATCACATAATCCACAAAATATTAACTATATATTTCTTCTATCTTTAAACATTATCCCAAAAAAAGAAAGGTTAAGGTAAAATAACTCTTCAAAAAGAAAGAATCCCATAGGAATAGAAAATACTTTTAAATCTTCAACGTTCCATGGTACTACTCAAAGTTCATCATAGACCATTCCATAAATAATGGTCCTCAAAATTCCTCAAAATAAACCAAAATAAGATTGAAACCCAAATAAAAGAAGGATTTGATAACATAGTTCTCCAAAATAAACATCATTGTTCATCTCCAAACAACATCAACCACTCCTAACATCTTATAAAAAAAGTAGCTAACTTAATCATATTTTCCCCAAGATAGGTTAATCATTCCCCTAAGTAACCTAAATTACTATAAGTCCACCTTAAAATCATCGATTCTTCAAAATATAAGTCAACCTTAATCCTCAATGAAAATACTATAGTAATCTATTTACCTCGATCATATAGGGTCCCCAAAATAGCGAACATATTTCAAAATAATAATCATATTTTAATCCCCTAATCATCTATGCCATATTAATACGGTAATCGTCACATTTCCTTTCACATTCGTTGGTGGGACATGTTCATCCATTTCCCACCATTAACTAAGAAGAGAAAATATAATTAGGGGCTTCAGTACTTAGCCAATAATCATGAAAAGGAACTTAATGCATATAAGGATAAATTGTAGAAGAATAGTATACCCTAACTTTTGATCCCCTGGGTTCCCATCTAGGTTATCCATGGTCATATATTCTTATGAAATTCTTTATTTTATTTTATCTTTGTTCCTTTAACAATGGTTCATACTAAGCATATGAATTTACCAAAGAATATCCCCTGGGAGTGTCGTAACCAAGAGTGCAGCAAGGCCCTTTGTCGTGTACCAGTTCCCGTTTGAGTCTAGCTCAAAGCAGTGTTTTCGGGTTTTACCCCTATGTACATCTATGCCAGATCCACCTCTACCTGCTCGTATCCAGGAAGGGACGTATTTTCTTGGCAACCCATTACTCAATACTCACCAAAATACCAGGAAGATTTCCTATATATAAACTTTTCTATAGGCTTATTCCTAAAGTTTTCATATCCTAATTTTAAAAAATAACTAAACAATCCTTTGATACCAACTGTAACATCCCTCATTTTTATAACATAAACTTTCATTACATTACACAATACTGAGGATCTTTAAGATTTAGTGTCTTGGAAACCAGGAACCTAATACATGAAAACAACATAAAACATTCTTCTTAAAAACTTGAAAGGCTTATACTTAAGTTCATACTAGTTTCATTACTATATCTCAAAACCGAGGGACATACATCAAAAGAAAGGGTGAGTAGAAGGCCCAATAAGGGAACAAGAGAAACATTTAACATGTGAACTTGAGATACATCAACTATGTCATGAAATATAACTTTAAGGCATGAGAAAGAAATCATGTGGCATATCATAATAAAAATAACAATTTTCATAACATTAAGATGTGGCTACATAATTTAACATACAAAATCATGAACATATCACCAAGGTCCATCCCTAAGGTGTCATTTGAAAATTACCAAGGTTATTCACCAAGATATCGTGAAAATTGTAATCTCTAGTGGTTACATAATTACCCAATGCATTGGAGCTCTATCAGGGAACACCCTTCAATTTTCCTTTACTATCATGTGAGCCACATATATCATCATAAAAAATTTCATAAATAGTCCATATAGCATAAAAAAATGGGTTTCATTTCATAATCATAATGTTTTTAGAAAAAAACTGCTTTAATGACATGATCTTTACGTCACTTTAAACCCACGGAAAAGGGGAGAGCGGGTCTCATGTATGTCAATCCCATAATTTAAAATAGAAAATTTGGATATATATATATGTGAATACCCCTATATAAATAAGAGCTTCGAGTAATCATTTAATAAAATAAAAGAACTTTAGAAAAAGAGAGAGGCATTTTGAGACGAAAATTATGCAGCATAGCAACTGTGTTTCGGGTTTTTAGAAAACATTGAAAAGAGAGGGGACATGATTCAAACATTCATAAATGACCCATAAAACAGTAGAGAGACAGAATAAGAAGTATATATGAACATGGTAATGAAATTTTAAGGCATACCATTTGAAATGAAAAACATGGAAGGAAGAAAAAAATTAGATTTCCCTTATGAAAGTTCTGCAGCCTAACGACGTTACTTAAACATCAACAGAAATGATTTGAAAATATAAAATAGGGTCTCTCATAATGTGAACATAAGAGTTCAGTATGATAGATATAGGGATCATACCCCAAAATAATTAAAAATAAAATTGAAAGACTTGACATGAATGTAGAACTTTGAAAAGAATGTGAAGGGTGCAAGAATCTCTTAGAAATTCGGCAGCCTAACGGTGCCACATAAACATTCATAAAATGAAATGATGAGAGTAAGAGGGGGTATCTCATCATATGAAATAAAAAGGACAGTATAATGAAGATAAAATAACATCCTCCAACATAGGAACATTGAGAATAAAATAAATGACATAAAAGAGATTACTTGAAAAGAAAGAGAGAGGTCAGATCCCTTACCTTAAAACGTAACTCTTAAAACTCAATGGTTTGGACCTTGAGGGCTTAGGGGCACCTTGGGAAAACTCCTTGGGAGTAAAGGAGACCAGAAATTAGTTGATAATGATTTTGGAGTCCAAAGGATGAGATAATGGCTTGGTATTTATAGGGAAAGTGAGGGGACAAGGCATTAAGGGCCAAGGGACACCTCATAAGTGGGTTTCTCAAAACCATGTGTTCTCCCAAGATATTTCCAATGTAGTACGGCGAAATGGGGCCCCCAATAAAATAATTCATCACCTTTGGACGGAAAACAATAAAATATCTCAGGACATCGTCATGACAGAGTTATGATGTCATTAAACATACTAAAACCATAAAACTGTATTTTTTACTATTCACTGGAAATTCAACTCTCAGAAAAATCCCAAAATTTCACCTTAACCAAATATCAATGAAATGATTTCAAAAATAAACTCTATTTTAAAAAAATAATTTTCTAAATATTTTTAATTTGTTTTTTAAATAAATACACTATTCACCGAAAATTCATTTTTTGCAGAAAAAACCCAAAATTTTACCTTAACATAATATCGGTGATCTGAGTTCAAAAATGAAATCCATTTTATAAAAATAATTTTCTAAATATTTTTAATTTAATTTTTTAATTTAAAACACTATTCACCCAAAAAAACTAATACTTGAATAATAATTTATGAGACCGCTATTTAACCATTTTATAGAATCACATTACTTAATCAGGGTGCCTAGGTTATATTAATACATTCTTTAAGTGATATTACTAATCCATTTGGTCACATTACTAATCCTAAGCATATAATCAATATTCATAATTTACTATTCATAAAAAACTATGTTGATTTATTAGACTCTAAATTTCATACAGAACATAATTGTAGAAGACCATTTTTTTAAAATCATTACACATTTTTAATTATTTAAGGTTTACATAAACATTTTTTAAAATATCCTTTCTCTAAAATTCACCAAAAATATGAATACTATATTTATCCAGACATTTGAATAGTCATAAACATCATCATAAAAAGAAATCCAAATTTTTATTTTAAAAAAAGGATTACACAAGGTAGTTACGGTCTCCTTACATAGCCCCTTATCACACCAGCATAGGAACTAAGTGTAAGGTGTGAAAAGGTGAGATAATCTGAGGGAGACTCAACCAACATCGCACGAGTAGTAATTTCTATCAGTTTGAACTTCTCTCGAAGGAGATCTCGTTCTAGCTTCGCACGATTAATTTCAACTTGGGTTTGGTGCAGAGAAAATACCAGTGGTTCTACCTCCTTCCCATGTTCTATTAGATGGGCTTCGATCGGTCCAAGACTACTGGGTGAGGCCATCAAATCTTCTTTCTATATTAATTAACAAAGATTACATGTATTTAGAGACAATAATCAAAAAGGTTAGTTTCTAGAGGTCATATTGACCAATGGTCATATAATAGTCAAAACCCAATGGTCTCATTTTAATTATACTGATGTTTTCAAATGAAACATTTTTGTTGAGTACAAAAATAAAATAAAATAACACACAAAATTAGGAAACAGGATTTATTCAAAATTTAGGGTCGTTACAGGGGCCCTACTATAAACCACGAAACAACTACCTTGAACTAATTTTTTATTGAAGGGTCAAAATGATTTAGTGTTCACAAAAAATCATTGGCCTTATATAAATCATTATGACAGCAATTAGTGCATAATTGATGGTGTCTTATAAGCCTAAAAAATGAGTACCCTTTGAGAATAAATCCCCGTGAAAAATAGTGGAGGTGATGGATAAGGAAAATATTGGTTCCTATCACCCAACCCAAAAGAGGATCTTCGAAGGAAGAGAATGTGTGAGATCATGGTCAAAGTTGATCTATGTGGTAGCTAATTCTTCAAACAAGGGAGTTATTTTATCTTTACAAAAAAATTATCATAGAGCATTACCAATAACATGAAACAATATGTGGTTCTATATAATAAGATGAATCCAAGGAAGATAAATCGAGACTGCCTCCCATGAAGAGTCTTGACCTAAATTGGTATTTCATCAACCATCTAAGTAAATGGACAAGCCAATGAACAAAGGATACTTGAATGGAACTCAAATCCATGACAAAATAATCAAAACAAGCTAACATCACATAATAGGCTCTTATTTCCATAAAAAACACTACCAAAAAATGGGGTAAAGGAATCTATAGGTTTTACTAGGGCTAATCAGAAGGCACTGATAAAAAGGGGGCCTTTATGAGCACAACAAAAAAACTGAAAAATCTACCCTTTATTAGCATTAAAAAAGCGTTGATAAATGTTCGATTTATCAGCGCTTCATTTAGCACAAATAATGCTTTTAATAAAATATGTTATTAATTTATATAAAATAATTATCTTTATATTCAAAAAAATGTTTATTTCTATATAGTAAAGAAAAAATTCATTTTTATAATAAATATTTTTATTATTTTTTATATTTTTATATATATTGTTTTTAAAAAAGACTTTCTATGGTTATAATTTCATATATATATATATATTTATATTTATATGATTATAAGAAATTTCATTAAATAATGAAAACATTTATTAGATTTATTAGATTGATTATATTTATTATAATCATTATATTTATTATATATTAATTATATTTATTTATTTAATTTAATTTATAATTAATTATATTAATTAAATTAGTTATATTTATTAGATTTATTATATTTACTAGATTCATTATATTTATTATTTTTGTTATATTTAATTTATTTGTTATATTTATAATTAATATATATATATACTTTTTAAATATATATATTTATATTATAATTATTAAATATATATGTGTTTCTAATAAATGTGGTTAGTAAATATATTGATCGATTATGCGTCCATAGATGTTATGTATAACCATGATGATCATTTATACATTAAACCCGCATCATTCATTATGTCCACTCATGTGGCTTGTCTTTTATTATGTATATTTTATTACTTCATATATACGATAAATACATGTTAACCATATAAATTATTATGTTCTATAAAATACTTATAAAATTACATTAAATATATTTAAATAGTAAAATATTTTATTAAATTTATAATTAATAAATTTAAATTATATATAAATAATTTTTAAATATATTTATTTTTAATTATAATTATAACTATATATATTTAAATAATTATAAAATTAAAATAAATACTTATATTATTATATATATATAATTATATACACACAGATATATATATATATATATATATAATTATAAAATTATAGTTTATATTTTTATTACACTACTTATAATGTTATATATATATAACTAAATAAATTTTTTTATAAATAAATAAAAATATTTAAAAATATAATTCTAAATAAATGTATAGGTATTTAAATAATTAAAAAATTATAATAAATATATTAATTATATATATTTATAAAATTATATATATTTGTTATAATTTTATAATTATTTAAATATTTATAAAATTATAAATAAATTCATAATAATTTTATAGTTACATATATATATATATTTAAACTTACTACTATAAATAAATATTTATTTTTTATAATTTTAAATTAAAAATAATTATAATTTATTTAGTAGTTATAATTATAAATTATTATATATTTCTCTAAATAATTATAAAATTATAATAAGTATATTAATAAAATAATAAATATTTTAAATATAAATTTGTTATAATTTTATAAATAAATAAATAAATACATATTCATTTATAAATATATAAATAAAAAATATATATATTCATATGAATAATTATATAATTGGAAGAAATACAGTTATATATAACTATAATCATAAAAAAATAATCAATATATATTATATATATATTTATAAGATTATAAATATAATAAGTATATTTCTTAAAAAAATTAACTGATTAAATTATAATTTTATAAATATATATATATATATTGTTACAATTATAAGAATATATATATATATATAATATTATAAATATATATTAATGAAAATAAATTAGTAAAATTGTATATTTATCAGCGCTATATTTTTAGCATTGATAATCACATGTTTTATCAGCACTTTCTATTTTAGCAGTGATAAGACATACCATTATTAGAGATTTTTATCTAGCGCTGATAAAATGTTCACTGGGTTTTATAAAATTACCCTAACTTTCACCTCCTCTCTCGCACCCCTCAAGCTCTCGCAGAAGCAGATCGTCGCTGCCACACCTCCTCCTCCTCCGCTCTCCTATCACCTCTCATCAACCGTGATCCACACCTCCACTGTCCAACTCTCATCCACAGTGAACCAGACCATCATGCTCCTTTCTTTTGCTGCATGCCACACCTCCTCCATGTGTGAACTCACCGTCGTGTTCTTCTCCTCCGCCACGCACTACACCTATGTCGTGTGCCACCCCCCCCCCCCCCCCCCCGCCGTGCGCCTCTCCTCCACTATGCGACTCTTCTCCACCGGTGAGTATTCTCCTATATGCCCTCTATTTCATCTTGTTCTCACATAATTATAGTTTGATATTGATGGTATGTTTTGAATTGTATGGGCTAATGGCCATGCTGAAAATCATTGTTCATGGTGGTTCTTGTTTTTGAATTAAATGAATTGCAAGTTGGTTGGTGTTCCTTTTAATATTTGAATCTTGTATTTTGTGTGATTGAATTGTGCATTAAATGTGTGATTCCACTAGATAATATTTAAATTGATTTTTTAATTATGAGTATTTTTTTAAATAGGGGTTTAGTAATATGTCATTTGACATATTTATGTATTCACCATTAATATTGACAAGTTTTTTCTTTGATTTTTCTTGAGTGAGGGAGGTGTTTCTTTGGAACTCCCTCGTAATACATGTTATAAATTTCTTTTATGATTTTAAATGTTTATCATGAAATTATAAACCTATTTTATAACATTGTTGGATTTAAATTTCCTTGGAAATGGTTTAATGACAGGTCATATAATTATGTCATACGTGAAGTGTTTTTTAAAAGGCCCTAGTTGACCATTCAATGAAATTTAAATATTCTATGTGTTTGGAAAAAATTTTGTTTTATTTAATGTGAATATTATATATATTAAATTTTTTTTTCAAAATGAATTGATTTTAAATTCATCCTATTTAAATGGTTTTGATCCCCTGAACTCTAATGGTGGATTAAGATGTTTTCAAAATGGTATTGATGTTATATAAAATTGTTCTTTGTGAATATTTACATTAAAAATAAAGGTGTTTAATATTTTAAATATTTACTTATAGAATATGGTTGGTATTCTAAATGGTATTTCTAGTGAATTTTGATAAATGTTTTTTGGGTGAAATTTGAAATATTGTTCTCAAATGGGGTGAAAATAGATTCGCATCTCGGGAACATTTTTAAAATCATAATTGGTAATTTAATGGTAGTTATTTTATAATTATGGGAGATCCTTAATTGAGATCCATAAAATTATTTTTCCTAGTGTTGATCCTTACCCCATGAGGGATTCATTATATTCTTATGCTCGTTTTATAACTTATGAAAGTATATGAACGGGGTTGTTTCTCGTGAGGGTGTAGAAGGTGGGGTGATGTTAAATTTCAAGTTTCTTAAAATATTTTTATGTGAATATATATGTTTTCATTGTTTGGTCACTTCCACTACTGAAATTTCTTGGGTGTACTAAGAGACTAGAAGTGATCTAGGTAAGTAAAATCCCTAGTGTGGAGTGTTCGGCCTAGTGTAAGTACCTAGTTAGATTGAGTGAGTGTTTGAGAAGTTTTAGTGTCCCTATAATGATATGGAATGGACCTAGTATTCTTTTGATCCCCTAATCATGATAGATACTAGTGAAATTAAGGACTGGTTCAAAAACATCTCAAGGATCATCCAACCAATCAAAATTCTCTACCAATATCATTTTAACCCCCTCATTCTATATCAAAATTCATTATCATTGGAGGCTCAAGTGGATATGAAATTGAATGATAGTGGTAATCACATAATTGATTTTGTAGAAAATATGTATTGAGGGGAAGATACAGACGTCATTAGTGTTGAGAGTGCAACTGAAATCCATGACTATGATTGGTTATGTGGGTAAGTTGTAAATGTTTAAATGACGTATGTTTTAATGATTTTATTTTCCATAAGATAATATACTATGACAATTATAAGAAATTTTTTTATATTTTTCACAGTCATATACATGAAAAAAATTTAAGAGATTTTATCAAGAACAAAAATTTGAACTTGTTAGTCCTCATGTCACCTCTACAGAACAAGAATACATAACATCCAACAAATATAGTAAAATTGTGGCAGGACTACTCAAATAATTAAATAGAAAAATTTGGGATGAAAGACTCTTATTAATACCAACAATGAAGTGGTAACACTCAATAATTTAATCATATAAAATATATTTTAATTCAATTCATTACATATTATTATTTTTGTTCTTAAGAAGGATTGGATGCTAATTGCAGTCAATTTGGATACTCCAAATATTTCTTTTTTGGATTCGATGCATGGATATAAAAAAATGACCAGCCATGATGTCGTTTTTTTATTTTAAATAAACTACATTGAATATTTCATAATTATTGATTCATTTATATAATATATATTATCTTTTAATGAGGGTTATACTATGATATAGTGCTGTTTGAATACCTTCTACATCATGGAATGTGGACAGGGGAAAAGGAAATGAAACTTGACAAGTACTATGACTGGATAAGTGTTAGGGAATATATAATAATATTTCACTTTCAAAAATCATATTTAATATTAATTATTTTTTTCAATGAATCTTTTGTGTCCAAAACAAAAAAACGATAAATATTGTGTTCATTATGTCTGTAAAATTATGAAAGATATCATATTCCATGAACAAACCAGAATCCTTGAAGATGGATTTTTTAAGATAATTTCTATTTCATTTAAAGTATGTATTAATACTTTGTGTATTTATATGTTTTCATTACTACCACGACTATAGAAAATAGACCTATTCAAAAGATGATATTGATATTGTTATAATAGAGTGGGTAACATACATGATGGATGAATGTACAAATATATAATGAAGACGGTAAACTTCTGAAATAATATCATCTTTAATAATCTTGAATGCATTATCATTATTTTTATTTGATGGTAATGTTATTATTTGAATGGGTTAAACTCCCTACTAAAAATCATGGCCATTGGTGGTCCTTGTTTGAGCAAAAAATTAATTTCATGTCCAATTTTTTTTTAAAAGAAATTGCCAGCCCTCATTTATAGGGTGTGTGTGTTGTCGATAAACCACAAAAGATAGCATGTATCCCGAAGGGGTTTCCCCATCCCTTGAGTTTATTGTGAAATCTTGATACATTATAGGAATAGGATCTCACTCCACTCTTATAGTTTTCAACAATGAGAAATTGTTTTCTCCAAAAAATATTTATTCAATCTGAAACAATCGTAGTTCCCCACTTTAGTTGACCTAGTGAAGAACTAACTGTCATATATCCATTCAGAGGACCTGAATATATAGCAGTTGGTTCCTAACTAGGGTAACTAAAGCTATATTATAGGATGAGGATGTTATTCCATGTCAATCATAGAGGGATCCAATTTTTTCTATAATCCCAATAAATTGGGTGTAATGAGTAAATTGAGTAGGTTAGGTCACTTTTCTAGGCTTTCATAGTAAGGGTGAATTGTTTTATTAGAAGAAAAAATTAATTAAAATTTGTTTAGATACATTTATACAACTATCCATGAGTCATTTGTGACATGTAATAATCAACCTCACCTCAATATGATGCACAATGTCATCGTTATAACTATAAATATGTCTTATTTTAATATTATCATTATTTATTGTACAAAAAATGAAATACTGAAAACTGAGAAAATACATTCCAATTTTTTTGATAATTTACTAAAATGAACTATTAGTAATTTATGACATTAGAAAATAAACCACACCTGAATCCAACACACGGTGTCACCGGTATGACTCCAAATGTTTATTTTCATTCAAAATTGACATTAATTCAATAAAAACACAACTAACAAACTAAAAACTATGCAAAAAATTAGGATTGTTTTGATATTTTAGGAAAATGATCAATGAGTCTGTTGTTCATGAAGGAATCAACTGTACCTCAATTTGATAAATTGTGTGACCAGTGTGACTAAAAGTGCTTGTTATCAGTTTAAAATTGGCATTCTCAATCCAAATGTATCAATCACTATAAAACCAAGAAAAAACACTTTCATTGTCTTAAGAATTATAAAAAGTGATTCATAATCCATTTGGGATGCGCATGAAGGAGTATCATGTCAAAATGATGCATGATGTGACCCGTATGACTCAAATTGAATGTTTTCAGTTTCAAATGTTGTTTTCATAAAAAAACTGAAATACTAAAAACTGAGGAAATGAATTCTGATTGTTTTGATACTTTAGGAAAACAATATATCAGTCATTTTTTAGATTTAGGAATCAAACTCCCCTCAATATAAATCATGGTGTCACTAGTATGACTCCAAATGTTTATTGTTATTTAAAATTGACATTAATTTAAGTAAAAAAGGCATAAATAACATACTAAAAACAAAAAAACCACATTATTATTGTTTTTTATCTTAATAAAACACTCCACAATTAAGTTTTTATGTGTAGGAATCAACAACACCTCAATTAGATGAATGGTGTGATCGGTATGAATAAAAGTGTCTATTATCGGTTTAAAATTGACAATTTACCTCAAAATGGGTCACTCACTAAAAACCAAGAAAATTCATTCTAATTGTCTTCCTAAATAATTAAATCAATTCATATGTCCTTTTTGATGTGTATTAATTACTCTCATGTCAAAATGGTGCATGATACGTCTGGTATGACTCAATTATCATGTTTCCTGTTTGAAATGACATTTAAAAAAACACAACTGACATACTGAAAACCGAGGAAATGAATTAAAATTGTTTTATTACTATATTAATAAAATATATCAGTCATTTGGGATTTTTAGGAATCAACCTTAGCTAAATTAGTTGCACAGTGTCACTGGTATGACTCCAAATGTGTCTTTTTTTTAAATTTACAATAATTCATGTAAGAAAACAAAACTAACAAACTGAAAACTGAGAAAATGCATTTGGATTGTTTTTTATATTTTACAAAAATGATTCATGAGTCAGTTTTGACGTGTAGGAATCAATCCCATCTCAATATGACCAATGGTGTGACCATTATGACTAAAAGTGTTTGCTCTCATTTTAAAATACATATCTTCACTCAAAATGTGTCACTCACTAAAAACAATGAAAACACACTCCAATATTATTTTAAATTAAGGAAAATAATTTTTATTTCCATTTTAATGTGTATTATGTGTTCTAACATCATACTCATGAATGATGTGACTGGTATGACTCAAATTTCATGTTTTCGGTTTAAAATGATGTTTCAGTAAAAAAACACTACTAACATACTGATAACCAATGAAATGCCTTATAAGTATTTTTAAACACTAAGAAAATGATCTATCAGTAATTGTTTAAATGTATTAATCAAACACACCTCAATATGATGCATGAAATCACCAGTATGACTCAAAAGTGTCTTGTTATTTAAAATTGACATTAATTCAAGTAAAAAACACAACTGACATACTGAAAACTATGGACACACATTTTTATGGTTTAATATTTTATTAAAATGATCCATGAGTCATTTGTGATATGTAGGAATCAACACCACATCAATATGTTTAATTTTGTGGCATGTATGACTAAAAGTGTCTACTATCAGTTTAAAATTGAAATTTTAACTCAAAATGTGTCACCCACTGAAAACCAAGAAAACACAATCTTGTTGTCTTCCAAATTAAGGATAAATATTCTTAATAACTTTTTTACATGTATGAATATGTCTCATGTTAAACCGATGCATGATACGATCAGTAGGACACAAATTTCATGTTTTTGGTTTTAAATGACATTTTAGAAAAAAATACCGACATTATAAAAACTAAGGATATACATTCTTATTGTTTTTATACTTTAGGAAAATGATCTATTAGTCATTTGTGACATTTTGGAATCAACTTCACCTCAATATAACACACGATGGACCTGATATGACTTCAAAGGTGAATTTTTATTTAAAATTGACATTAAAATATGTAAAAAAAACAACTGACTTACTAAAAACTGAGAAACTGCATTCATATTGTTTCTATATTTTATTGAAATTATACATGAGTTAGTTGTATGCCTTTAGATTGAAATGACATTTTATTAACAAAAACACAAATTAAATACTGAAAATTGAGGAAATACATTAATTTTTTTTGATAATTTAGGACAATTAACCTCAATAATTTCTGACTTGTAGGAATAAACCCCACATCAATATGACTCACGGTGTAATTGGTCTAACTTCAAATGTGTAATTTTTATAAAAAATTTACATTTCTATTGTATTATTATTATTAAGGTAAAATTTATTTAAATATAGTATTATTAACTTAATATTTGTTTTCATATATATGTGGAACCTTTTTTATTGAGTAGGGATGATTTGTTCAGAGACTATTACCATCAGAGGAAATTTTTTAGAGGGGACTACATACATCAAAATTTAAAACATTAATGTTTTTAACTTTTTGTTGGATAACTGTAAAGGTGATTTTATAAAACATTATTCAAAATGTATATATATGTGATTTTATTGTATATAACATGAGTGGATATTTTTTAATTCATGATTTCAATTAAATGTATATAGCATTGTTTTCTAAACCATTGTGGGTACTACATTTTTTTCATCATTTGAAATGTGTGTGTGGTTCTTTTTTATATACAATGGGTGGTTATTTTTTAGCTAGTTTTAGCAGGTTTGTGTGGGTTATATTTCGTAGTTTGGTGCTATTAATTTTTTTTTGGTTCACTTGGTGTGCACTTATATAAACATCACACCCAGGAAAGGAAGCCTTTATCATCATTTTTAATAGCACTGATAAAGGAAAACTTTATCAGTGCTAATTGAATCACTGATAAATAGAGACTTTATCAGTGCTATTTGAAGTTCTAATTAATGTAGACTTTATCAGTTCTATTTGTAGTTCTAATAAATGGTGACTTTATCACTATTTTTAATATCATTGATAATGGGGAACATTTATCACATATTTTTTAGAACTAATAAAAGGGACCCCCTTTAATAGTGGATCTATTATCAATGCCTTTTCAGTGATGATAAAAGACTTTTTAGTGCTGATAAAAGTTTGTTCTGTTGTAGAGAACATCTATTTTTATCCCCAAACATATCAAAAAAATTGTTTTATTATTTATCTTACAAAAAATTAAATGTTTACAATTAAACCTTTTAAAATAATTTTTCAATTTTCTAGGTGCTAATAGGCCCTAAACACAAAAATATGGCTCTGTTATGAAAGACACTATATACATGGAAAATGCCATTCTAACACTCTATAAAAAATTGTAGATGGTAACCACCAATTTGAAACACTTAAAAACCATATTCAAAACCTGATATTAATTTTTTTAATAAGGAAAACACCTTTATTACTATTTAACCCATTAAAATAATCAACGAGTCATTTTCACTATTGGGAATCAACACTCTTATTTCAAAGAAACAATTGAAATTAATTTTACCCTTCTTTTTTTATATCAAATGGAGATCAAAACCACAAATTATTTCAAATTCCACTTCTAAAAATATTTTTTACCCTTTTAACCAAAAACTGAGTAAAAACCCAACACACATAGTAAATAAAATTACAATGGAATAAAAGGTATTTCTCAAGGACATAACATAAGGAATCAATTTAAATAATCTTTCTAATATAAAATAAAACATTTATCCCCAAGTCATACCATGTAGCTCAAAATTATATAATGGATTAAAAAATTGAATATATTTTCATTATGTTGATAACCCACAAACATTACCATTCAAAACCTAACTTACAACTTAAAAAGAAATTCACACCATAAGTGTGGAAATATAATTAGTCTTATAAACACTTAATGATTCAACATGATTTATGGATGATATAACTTAATAATTTAAACACAAAATCTATTTACATAAACCAAGTGTGAAAATAAAACAAACATTTGATTTGAGGAATATAACACCTAAAAATGTAAATAAATTATCATGATTATGTGTAATGAACATAGACCATCGACCTCAACAATAATATTTTCAATAATATTTCCAATGAATTATATCCCTTCTATTGACTATCCAATTACCTTCTAAAATCCTCATCATCCATCGTAGATCATCTAGACCATCCAAGATACAAATTATTGTAATGTTATATAATTAATTAATTATAACCACTATAATTAATTAAATCATTAAAACCCAACTCAACATAATGATGATAATCTTATTGGTTGACCAACTATTCCCAATAATCTACAAAACACACACAGTTGGTTCGTAATGGAATATGAGAACCATTCATGGTCAAATAATCAAGAGGTTATACCAATTCGATAATTAATTAATTTATCTAATAAGTTAAAACATAAAAAATTCATAAGTGTATTGGGACTTAATGAAATATCATGGGATGGAGTGTAGAATTAATCACATGACCTCCTCAATGCATACTAACCAAAACACCCAAGAAAAATAGATTATTCTACCATTCTCTAGTAGAACAGTCATCAACCCCAAAATAATTTAACCAAAAAATTAATAATAATGAATATGATATAGAAAATATTCCACTAAAGGAGAAAAACTAAGCTAAAATTATAAATATTTTCCATGATCAAACTACAAATAAAGGGATTTTTGGAGGAATAAGGGTTGTTGTGATCCCCTATCCCATAAACAACAAAAGGGGGAGGAAGTGCTTAGAGTATCCTTGAACTATGAAGGGTTATTTTGTTAAAATGTTCATTTTAATTATGTTTCTGATAGTTGAATGGTTTGGATGCATGATTATTCAAAACATGGACCAAATCGTCTTCTTTTATTGTGTGTTACAAAAAATTTCGCATGGTTAGTCTTCATGGAAATGAAAACTATGTATCCCTTAATATCCAACACTAATACCTACAACAAGGTTTTGATTCAATATTTCCTAACCATTTTCCAATAGTGAAACACCACACTAAACCCCTCTAAAACAAGGTCCCAAATTTTTCTCAAACCATGCTCAGACTGCATGCCATACCATTATCCCTCCACCACCGCAAATGATATCCCCTTTTAATCCAAATTATTTTACTAATGTTTATTCTAAAAATTATGGATAGCCATTCTATTTTGAACCTGGACTTGTAACCCACTGATCATTTTTATATCACATGGTTTCCCCTATACAATGCACATCAAACCATGTACTCTGGATAGAAAAGTAAAAAAATCTCCAAAAAAACCTTTAGACTCCAAATATTATCATAATATTAAGGATAAATCCATATAATAATTAATTTTATAATAATATAACATTCAATCATTTAAACACTCAAATTTTTATAATGAGTCAATTTTCAAATATTTTTTCCACCTAGAAAAAAAATTAAAATTCCATCAGGGACTAGTATCTCATAAAAACATGGGATCCGACATAATAGAACTATTGGAGCCATTATTTTTTGAACACATTTATTTAGATCCAATGTAACATTTTAACCACTAAATCTGGGATCTAAGGGTCTATAACATGAACATTTTTTCATAGTAAGTTTCTTAGAAACCATGAGAAATAGATTTAGGAAAATTTTTTACAAAATATAAACATATGATATATGTTGAGGATAAGTCTTAATATAGGATAATTTCCTAGATATTATTCAAGGTATAGATTTTTTTCCATGAAGTATTTCCAAAACTACATTCTAAAAGATGACTTGGTTTTTGTATATTTACATCATTGGGTAATAACATCGAATAGAGTTGGTAAAAAATAACTGAATCTTCTTTCTAATGCAATGTGTTATTTCCCTCACTACATACCATGATTGATGCTCTTGGGGGATAAAAATGATTTAACTAAAATTTTATTTATATTCTTTTATAAATTATTTGAATATATGATAAAAATTTATGTTTAAACCAAAGGTGTCATTGATTAAAAAGAAGGTATTAGCATTTAATCATTGTATAAATGATTTTTATAATTATATAGTCTCCCACTATGATTATATTTTCTCAAACTATGTTTTTTATTTTAATAAATGGATTAATATATAAGTAATCATGTGAATATTTAATGTGATGATAGATGGAATTCTTTTCCAGATGATAAACTAAATGAAATAGGAGCTATAATGTGAAAACATGAGTTTTCAGCCATTCATATATATCCTTAAATGATTAAAAATTTCAACATGGTTGAGATTCCTGAAACACATAATAAGAATTAAATTTATATCCAGATGACATATATAAAATAAGATTAAATTTCCCATATTTCAGGTGTGTGGGAATAATTTGAAATGCATATTTCCCAGAAGGATGAGAAGTTGTTATTGAGTAAAAAATTAGGGAATATATAATATAACTGATGTGTAAAAATGAAGTGTTCAATGGAGAGATATTATTGTAATCATAGGATAAAATTTATATTTCACTGGATAAGGTGTGGATAACATGAGAGATTTCCAATTTAATCCCTAATCAAATGGATATCTCATATAAAAAGGCATTCCATTTGCTATGCCAATTTTTTAAGTGAAGTGATTGAATTTTTTATCTATAGGAGTTTGAAAATTTCTATTTTATAAGTTCCTTAAAAGTGATATACTGGTTATATTTGAATCATGACATATCTAATGATCATTCCATGATAGTTTTTCCTTATTTATTAGAAATCATATATTGAATGGTGACAATAAACATGAAATCTTATTTCATTTTAAGGTTATGTTTTTAGAGAACACGTGATTTAAGGAAATATACCCCATAATATATTCATAATATCGAGTTAATACTATTTAGTGGGGAAATGAGATGATAGATGTTGATATTATAAATGAAATATTATTTTCAACGTTGGAAACTATTGGTGATTTTATGAAAAAGTGTTTTATGTTGTCATTGATGACATTTATTCCCTTTTCAAGTTTATAGAATATACATTATAAAATGATATTTTATTTACTGATATGTTTTAGTTGAATATTTGATCTAGGTATTGACATGTTTCATATGTGACCATTTGTGATAATTTTATTTCTTGGGATAAATATTTTATCAAATTATTTACTTTTATTAGATTTGAATTTTGGTCATAATTATTTTTGATGTTTCGTAATGTTATCTATTTATGTAATTCATTGTCTTGAATTTTTTGGTTTATTTGTTGAGGTTTTAGAGTTTGATGGATTATAATTATCATTATTAAGTTACTTATGCTAAGCATTTTATTTTTTCTTAATATTTACATATTCAATGAATCAATTAAATTCTTTTTTTTAAATCATAAAACATTAAAATTTCATTTCATTTATTTACGTATAGAAAATTCATCAAGAAAATTCATATTATGATATAAAATGTAATGTTTAAATTTATCTATGAATTGAAAAATTTTCAAATTTCACATATGAAAATAAAATAAATAAACTTATACATTTTAAAATTCTCTCCATCTTGATAGTATATAAATTCCAAAAATTTATGAAAATATGTTTTAAATAAAAATTTTAATCATTCACCTTCATTTTTTAGGAATTTTTTGTCTTTTCACCCCTCACTACATTATGGTTTTGTGGTTGTTAAATTTAATTATACCATGATTAATATCACCTTATATTTTTTCATGGTATTTTATTATCTCAATGATTTCAATAATTGAACTTTCAAAAAATGCTCTCCCTATTTGGGAACATGATTATTTTTTATTTTATGTAACCTTTATTCTTCATACTTCCACTTTTTAATAGATGTTTTATTATACATTTATACGATGTGTGTTTTTAAGGAACATGTTTTTAAATATTGTAACATTTATGAACGATTTGAAATTTCATGTCACCAAACTATTTATGGTTCACAAATGTCACACCCTATAAAATTAGTTTAAAATAATCTCAATCTCAATTTCTTTCTTAACTTGTAATGGAAATCTTTAGGAAATTTTACATTTAATATAATAATACTAATACATGACATAACCATTTATTTTCTATGCAAATATGTGAGTAATTTTATTGTGAATTATATTTATAATAATCAAAATATAAAATATATATTTATTAATTCTAATGAAATAAACAATCAATTTTTTGTGAAATCATATTATGATTCAAAATGTTTTTCATAGAAATAATTTTTATTTCATTTGATGTATGAATATTAATATAAATTTAATACAGTTTTAAAAAATTATTTCATGCAATAAAATATTTTTTGAAAAATTCATATCAATATTATCTTATGGTAAACATTTTTGGATTATTTTGAATTTGTTTATTTTCTAGAGATTAATAACAAATAATAATTTTTCAAGTAGACCAATTTATTGACCAGAAATAAAGTAATTTAAAATTTTAATTCATTTTATTATTTGGTATTAATGTGATATATGATATATTTTTTTATAATAATCTAATTAATTACATTTTAATCTTGAGAAATATATACATTATGTTGAATTAAGGAGATCATATTTAATAATTATCCCCCTTTATATTTTTTTCATTATGAATAGTAATGGTGATAATTGTTTTAAACTTCATAATGGTGAAATTGGAATAATTTAGTTAAAATAATAAGATATGTTCCATAAATTACCCTAATACATTCTCTTATTTCATTTGATGGGAAATATTCAAAGAAATATGTCTTAAATTTGAATACATGGCTTCTAATCAATTTACCCATGATAATTATAATTATATTATTTTAGCTAATAAAAAATCAAAAATGTCACTGTCTACATTTCAGTTTATTTTATAGGCCCAAATATGGATACTAATATGTTATTAACAAATAAATTCTCTATTTTGATAGTTAATAATTATTCTATGATTTCATGATTTTGTGATTCACATTTTTTAGAAATTGTATAATTACATTAAAAATAAACCTGAAACTGACATAGTGTGTGTGTATGTAATAGAAACATTAATATAAATGATTTCAAAACCATTAAAAGTTATATTTTTTTGATGAATTATAGATTTAAATGAATTTTTTTTCAATATTAATGAACAAATTATTTGTAATTATTTTAGATTAAATGTTATTTGTTATCATAGTGTATTTGAAGGTAAATTTAAGGAATTGTCTTATAAATTGAAATAATTGTATTATATAGATGACAATATCTTATTAAAATATCTAAAAATTAGGAAAATAGTAATGGGTATATCTATGATGATAAATGGTTTTAAATATCATCTTTGGTGATATAAAGGCCAATTATTAAGTTATAAGTTAAATTATAACACTTTATAATTGTAAATTTTGATACCATGGTTTTGGATAAAAAATGATAATAAAGGGGTTAAACCTAATGTTGAGTGTAAAAATTAAATAAACATTTAATTAATCCACATTAGTTGGATTTAATTATCCCTTACCATTCTAAATATCAAATATGAGTCATTTTGGATATATTTTTTCCAAAGTGTGACATATAGTTAACATCATTGAAAAATTACATGTACACCACTCAATATAATTATAAAAGGAAACTCATGCCCCCTTTACATCACACAAAATTAAGAATCATATATCAATAATAACCTTAAAATTTCTACACTCAACTTTTATAGAACTCAATTAAAGAAGAAGTTCATCTTAAAAGTCACTTCCAGTTGACTTTATGAAAGGATCTAAAGGAAGTATACTGAAGAACATGTAATCATATTTATCGACACATTAATTTTTATTTCATCATTTTATTCCTTTATATATAATTGAAAAAATTAATATAAAAACATCATTAATCTACTTATATGTCATTATAGTTTTACAAAAACATATTCACACTTTATTCCTTTTTATGGATGGAGAAAACAATTATTGTAAATATATATGGATTCTTTTCTCCATATATCGGTGTAATTGATTTTTATAACCATTTATCATAGATGGTAATAATGATGGATATTATCAAAAAAACATTCTCTCTAATGATACCACAATTAAGGGAGAGATATAATAACCCCATGAGTCCCACCTATAGTAGGACGTGAGTTAGTGAGTCGCACTTATTTTATAAAAAACATAGTTGTGGATGTCATTACACACTAACATAAAATTTTATCAAATGATAGTTTAAACCCCTACAATTGATATCCAAAATATATTATATAATTAAATAAAACGAAATCCCATAATGAGTAACAACTGAATAAAAATACATATAATAGTATTAATTGTAATGTACCCTATGGAAAATCATGTAGAAGTAACTCAATAGATTCTCCAACACCTTGCTAGAATGGTACATGTTTATCCTCAAACATATATTGAAAACCTAATAAAATAGTTTTCATATATATGGTAATCATACATTTATGCCCAGTAAGATCATTCCTAATGTCTCAAGTTCATATGTAAAAAACCATGTGAGTTCTCTAGTGAACAAAAAAACAACCACCATAGAAGTTCAACTAACCAATCCCAGCCTCACCATTGTGTAAAATGTTTCAACATCGTATAACCAGATCAGTAGAATATAATTTATGTGAAGTAAAAGTACCTCATGGACTCCTCCAACCACACCTGACCCCACCAAATATCAGATCACCTCAAAGGAATGAAAAATCATATATCTCTTAAAGATACTTTGTATTTTAAACCACAACTCTCCTAAACAAACTCTATACATCACAGGACATCTCACCTGAAGACCATTGGTCCATCACTAATGATGTAAGGGTGGGGATGATTGGGTATCTGACAATTTATAACAACACCATCCTTTATTATAGGTGAAAATCTTATAACATAATTCCTTTAAGAGTTTTTAATGTTATCCAACTCTTATGGAGAAGATAATGAAATTATATAACATATATGAAAAATATATAGCAAATATTGGCCAACCTGTGGGTTCACAACAACTGTAGTTGTACACACCAATTCACCACCACTCCACCACTTTATACTATCACATCTACGGCCACCACTATATGAAACATTCCACACCACCACTATGAAAAACCAAATAATTCAACATTCAATTGATAGTTCCAAAAATTTTAAGATTTAACATATTACACTTACATTAATTTTAAATAACTCTTTATTCACATTTATTTATCCATTACACTTATTAAAAGTTTAATTAACCATTTACCACATATCAATTTCAATCCCAATAAACTTGTTTCCAACCAATTTTCTTAAAAACATCCTTCAACATAATAAGTTTTTCCACAACTAACAAGAAAAAAAACAACTAAACCTCACCTGAACAATCACAGTCCACATTATTTATCATTTTCGAACCATACCTTAAAAAATAAAAGCAAAAAAAGAAAATTACTCATCCATAACTCACTAAAACAAAACCTAACCACCACACATCATTTCCATGAATCCAACCAAAATCTACGCACCACATCCACTGTGAGATAACTTTACCAACTACCCACATCACATCAATGACACCCAAAAACATTTTCATAGCCCCAAGCATCACACAACCCAGTCAGTCATCTCCATAATCACAAAAAATCCCAAATCATTTATGGTGAAAAAAATAAACCACAAAAAGCAAAAACATATTCTAGTTTCCATGATTTAAACACATGATTTCATTAAATTACTTCATTATATATTATGGGTATTATAATTGAAACTAGATATCATTTTAAAACTATTATTGTCTGGATATACAAAATTTAGCTTATTATTCTGGATATGATAAAACACGAAATCGTAAGTGTATGGGCACAAAAAAATTATACCACAATCATAGATTCCAAAAACCATTGTTTTAAGCAATGAAAGATGGAATGCATAATTTGTTCCAAAAAATATATCATACTAGTACTCACTCGTGCATTCACACATTGATATGATACAATTAATTGATTATGCATTCACACATTGATATGGTTCAATTCTTTCTTTAAGAAGATAATACAACATTTCAATGTTAATAATAAACATAAATATTAAATAGTTTGAAATCAAAAATTAATTATACTTATTATTAGAATATAATTATAAAAATATATAAAAACATCATTATGATAGTAGATTACATTTTGTATTAATAATTTTGAAAAAATATATACGAATCAATAAGAAATATAAAATTATTTTTAGTATAGATATTTCAATTCAATGAATGAAAAGAACATTTAAATTGACATTTGAAATTATGATAATTATGATAAATGATGATGTAATTGAGAACATAAAGTTGTAAACAAAAAAACATGGTAGAAATGATTATACTGAAAAACATATTATCTTATAGTAATAACATAATACATATTAGATTAGAAATCAACCTGTGTGGGAATTTCATTATTCCAATGCTCGATAGAGAGAAAATGACTACAACATGGATGAAATTGATGGGATTGGTACTATATAAAATTTAATCATGGTGGATTTGGATTCATGTATTCTTATTATAGGACCAATTATGAGTATATATACATGTAATTTTTTATCCTTAACTCAATACATCATTACTACTATTAGTGGTGTGAAAAACAATTGTCCCTTACTATAGGCCATGTGTCTGGTTCATATATTTCTACACGCATACTCAATTGGTCTGTTGAAGATTTTATATACATGATTCTATTAGAGATATCATGTTGTTGAATGCATTAATAGTATTTCTGAATTTTCATGTTCCACATCTCTCTATCCTCCCCTCTCAAAGATAAAATTTATTTATTAGCTTGAGTTGATCTTATTATAAATAGTTTATTTATGTGCTTGAGCTGGGCTATTGAGAAAGGGAATAGAGGAAAAGTTGAAAGTAATCATGAAAATGGATAACACCTGCTGAAACTGCTTAAATAAAGTATTTTATCTCTATTTCAAAGAAAAAAACACTTTGGGACTGGTTATTATGACTCAACATTCAAAATGGACTAAACTAAAACACAAACACAATAAATTATTACTGTAAATACTCCATTCAACCAATAGAAATCAAATTGTTACCTTTTAGTAAGATACATCCATTGTAATAAATTATTCATATCCAGCACAATAAATGCCTCAAACCTCAAATATTGAGTTTTTTCTCTCGCACAATCCTTCCATAGAATCAAATGAAATGTAATACAAAGTAGTAAAAGAGCAAAGAAAGGCAGCATCAGTGTGGTTGTTGCTGCAATACTGTTTGGGCTACTTTTTGAGGCACTGGATGTCTGTATGAACCTTCAAGACCATATACTATTTCAATTCCATCAACACTGTTCTAAAGATCAAATGTGAAGAGATTGGTTTTAATAATCAATACATGAAAAGTTCAGTTGAGATATTTTAATTGGAAATGATAAAAAATTATCAATATTCCAGAAAAAATATTGATGCTTTTATTTCTAACATTAATTCAATTTCAATTGAATATTTTAAATGAACAAATGTTGATGTCACCATATACAAAATCCTGAACGTCAAAATATTCCACTAATGTTATACTAGTAGGGATTCTGATAATATAAGACTTCCCAATATCCAAGGGATACCGTCTATGATCTCACAAATCATAGGTGACACTTGTAGAGAAAAACCACTATAGAAAAAGACACAAAAAACTAGTTTCAATGATAAAACACAACTATAAAATAAGGATACAACATCAATATAGTATAAATCATTAATTATGAAGATATACTAAATCTAATTGGGAGAATTAAAAAAATAAACTAAAACATGAACCATTGATCAAAAAGAAACTAATAAAGAAAATTAAATAGAATAAAATGATCCAATATTCCAAAAAAAATGTGATGACATATTTATTTTAACTAAAATTACTATCTACTATCCTAAAATACATTATAAGTTTTAGTAAAATACAGGATCTGTTGCACTAAAAAGTGATCCGTTGATAAAAAAATCACATGATCCACTTCTCTGACAAATAAGATGATCTAGTACCTAACCAAACTACATAACTACTGTTCAAATTAAAAAATTGATTCACTACCCTAAAAAAGACACATTATTGAAATAAAACACATGAAAAAAATGATTCTCTACTCTAAAACATGTCATGTCAAATTTCGTAGTAGTAAACGTACCTACTAAAATTTTTATGTTAACTTATTGATGTTTAATATGAAAAAAAATAAAGAGAATAATGTTTTTGTCATACCTGGGTCCTTAGTTGTCAGGAGGAGTTATAGTGGTGGAATAAGTGGTAATAAGAAAGGATCAGAGCACCTATGAGTTCATCCAAAATGTTTACATACAGATATAATAATGATTATAAATATGAATAAATACTAATGAATATTTCATTGGCCATATGAAGTTGCAAAAATGAATATCCTATAGGGATTAATTTAGAATATACTAGTGTTGAATAGTTAACTATCCATATCAACCTACTATGGTTATCATATAAAATCTATAAACACATTCATAATAAATATGATAATATAAATTGTAGGTGAGAAAAAAATACTATGAAATGAGTTATAAATATTAATAGAATGGTAAAATCCCTCGATAATTGCATCATAATCTAAATCAAATTTTCTACCATGAAAATAATCATCATTTGAAGGAGTGTATCAATGAAAATTAGAAAGTGAACTCCTATATGAGCATACATAGAATGTGATAGTTTTAGATTCTGAGAGAAGGAAGGTGGGATGGAGAGATAATATTATCAATTAGAGTTTAGGTCTCCTTCTTTAGGTATTCCCTGTATACACCTCTATAAGGCCCTGGCCTTAAACCATACTTAATCTTGAGTTATTACAAGATTACACATTGAGGATCTTTTCGAGTTTAGAGTTTTAGAGAATTATATCATAAAACTTGCATTACATTCCACATATAAACAAAGTGGTTACATATAGATAGTATTCTTCTTTCCCATCAATGGAATCATATTTAAAATAAAACATGGATTCTTTCTTGACACTTCCTTGACACTATCATCATATCATGTACCTTTACCTTGACCTGTGAAAAACATTTCAAAAAAACTTGGGATGAGCATAAAAAGCTCAGTAAAGGATATAAAAATACGGAAAGGAAAAAATGGGTACATATATACATATGAATGAAATCATACTTTACCCATAAAACATAAGCACTTTAACATACCTCATCAAATCATGAATAAATCATAGAAATCATAAGACATAAAGGTAACTTGATTCATTCAAAACATTCTTACGTAGGGAGTAACCCTCTTGGTTACGTTTGGAATACCCATCACAGTATATTCACTAAATCTCTTCGGAGAAACCTTAACGTTTCACTCCTTCACGTTACCCAATGCATTGGAAGGCTATATCAGGCTCACCCGCCCTTTTTCTATCACGTAACCACCCGTCTTCATAATAATGCCCAAGAACCTCAACATAATCGTATCACATAAAACATGCATAAAGGAAACATAACATTTCCACCTTTCAATCAAAAGATATCAATACAAAACATTTATATAAAAACATTCTGAAAACAGTTTTCAATACCAAAATAAAAGAAAAGTAAAACATGGTATTTATTTTTATTTTTTAAAAAAGGTATGGCTTGTAGAGGAAGCCAAAACTCAAATAATGGTCACGGCGGCGGAGAAGTTGTTGTCGCCGCATACGTACGACAAAAACATTCCCTTTTGTCGTTTAGTAAATGCTTCGTATAAAAAAGTATCCTTTTGAATAAATGTAAAAGTCAAAGGGGTTTATACACCGTATAAAAGAAGGTTGTGTATAAAACAAAATATGCCTCAATGAAAGGAGATTGAGACGATGTCCCATACCTCGGGTATGACTTGACTCGATCTTTCTTTAATGTCCTGAATAATAAACTTGAGTTAATTTATACTTGATTAAGAACCTTTTTCAAGTTCATTATTCCTTTTATATCACTTATTACCATGTCATGAACACTATGTAATTATTTAAGTTAATAACGGTCGTTTTAACGATCATTGGTACTTGAGTCAAAAATAAGCCCTTTATAATTACAAGTTGTTCATGTATACATTATATCCAGAATGGTATTCATGATGTAGATATCATATATTTCTGATATATCCAGTAAATGCATGCATTTATAATATTACATAATCATTTAGAGGTAAGAAATGAAATGTACCGTTCATGGAGACGGTAAGCCGTACGTACGCATGAACACTACATTCATTTCTATTTCATATTTTATAAAATGGAATCATAATGATATAAAGGTATAATATAATTCCAGTATAATATCATATATAATATCATAGTTCCATCCTTTATATGTCCCAAATATGGTATTTAACGAATCAAATCACTTTGAGGGGGCGGTAGTCCGCACTTCCTTAAATGAACATATCACTTTTACCCATAATGGAAACCATAATGGTTTGCCCAAAATGAAAAATAAAAAAGCTTAAGTAAAACATAGAAATATTATATATCATATATAAATATAGTGTCATCTTAATGACCACCTTTGAATGTGTTAAAACAACGTTGAACAATCATCATTTCGGGAGGCATAAATTCACCATCCACCGAAACAGTATGTTCTTTAACCATTAGATGTAGGTGTGTGTTAGTGTAGCTCAAATACATCTTATAACAACATCCTAGTATATTGAAGAAACTGGAGTTGTTACAAAAGAAATTAATAAAAAGAGTTTAGGGGGTTGGAGAAGAAAAATAAAACAAACGGACTCAAGTGAAGACATTACCTTAAAATCGGGTAACTCTCTTTGGTTTGAGCTCAAAGGCTTCCATGGGAAGACTTCTGCCCAAATTGAGGATTCAAGGATTAATAGAGGTATGTGGAGAGACAAAATGGGCAGGGTTTGGCCGAGCCAAAGGCTTTGGGAGTGTGGGTAAGGAGGTAGAGGTGGGGGCCTTTTATAAGAGGAGAGGATGGGCACTCTTGGAAAGTAAAGAAATGTTACTTTATTTTAAAATGAGTTTAGGATTCAAAAGGTCCCAGATTCATATAATTAGAGGGTAAGTTGATAAGGGTTCTAAATCCACCCATAAAATAGGTTTTGGACATGTGTAGTTCATATATATTAAATTATAATTTCATTTTATTTAAATCCTTTATTAATGAGGTAATCGCTTCATCATCATGATGTCATAAATAATTTAATTTATTTAAAGTCTAAAAATTATAAAAAAAATACTATGATGTAGTAACTCTCTTTATATTTCCAATGACTATTTATAATCAAAAATCTTACTTGTATAACCCCATGTAAAAATTGTTTTAGTAAAACATCTCTTGTTTGTGTCATTTTTACTTTAACATTAAATAAAAAGTTATTTATGTCATTTCCCAACCAAATTGAATCCATGGGGTCCCCAAGTTGACCCATGGATTGTATTGGTCGGCCATGACACATCCAATGAGGGTAGTACATGTGTCAAGCTCATCTCATATTATTAAAACATTATTTTTACCTTAAACTACACTAATTACCACTAATCGCGATTAAGAACATAAAAGTTACTATTCACCAAAAAATTATTTTAATCTCATTGAACCACATTTTACTTATTAATGACAACCATGTATGTCGTATTTTTGAAAATCAAATCACAGAAGGGGAAAAGTTTCATTTAAACAAAAATCAGTTTCTTTAACTACCACTTAGTGGTTTCACTATTCATCAAAAATTGAAGTTTTTCAGAAAGATACCAAAACTTCACACTGATCTATATTTGATATTCCGAATTCAAAAATGATGTCTATTTTACAAAATTCAAAACATGTAAGTTTCATTAATTAATTTAATAACTAAATCCCACTTTCATGACAAATAGCATGTTTTTATGAAACAATAAGTATCAAAAGATTGACACTAGTTTAAGTCCAATTTCAAAGTCAAATTGATTCCAATGACCAACATTGGATAAAATGGTAAAAATATATTCTATTTTCACTTCAAAAACAATTCAAAATATAATCTAATCATATAAATAAATTAGATTAAAAATAGGTTTTGAATTAAAATACAACATTTTTTCACTATTCATTAAAAATGAAGTTTATCGGAAAAATACCAAAAATTCACACAAAGTAAATTTTGATGTCCCAATCATAAATAATAAGTTTATTTTGACAATCATAGCTTATAAAATTGTGAAAAGATATATTTAAAAAGGTTTTGCCATCAAAAGGCAGTAAAACAATCTTTTAAGAATATTAGTGTATTCCATGCATAAGATTGTATTTATTTTAATTTTAATCCTATAAAACACTATCTTAATCATTAATAGACATAGATAAAAATATATATTATTCATTACTTACTTGGGATGTTACAACCTTCCCCCCTTTAGAAAATTGCGTCCCCGCAATTTATTTACTTATCGAATAAATTTGGGTACTTATCCCTCATTGCATTTTCAGATTCCCATGTTGCCTCTTCCATCATGTGGTTTTTACACAAAACCTTTACCTGATTAATCACCTTATTCCGTAAAACATGCTCCATGTGGTCAAGAATATGGACCGGTTGTTCCTCATAAGATAGGTTCTCTTCCTACTGAACTACCTCTGGACTCAAAACATGAGATGGATCTGGCATATACTTTCTCAGCATCAAAACCATAAAAACATTGTGTACCTGAGATAAACTCGGAGGTAAAGCCACTCTGTAAGCAACGGATACAACTCTCTCCAGAATTTCATTTGGTCCAATGATCCTTGGACTCATCTTTCCTTTCTTACCAAATCACATCACACTTTTCCATGGTGATACTTTGAGAAAAACATGATCACCTACCTCAAAAGAGAGATCCTTCCTCCTGTTGTCCGCAAAACTCTTCTGCCTACTCTGAGCTGTTATCATGTGTTTCTGTATCAGCTGAACTTTTTCTGCCAACTCTACTACCAATTCGGGTCCCATCAACTTCATTTCACTCACTTCATCCCAGAAAGCTGGAGATCGACACTGCTTCCCATATAATTCTTGAAATGGTGTCATCTGTATACTAGAATGAAAACTGTTATTATATGAAAGTTCAACCAATGAAAGATATTGGTCCCAACATCCCTGATAATCCATCGAACAAGCTCGTAGCATATCCTCCAAGGTCTGAATTGTTCGTTCTGACTGCCCATCTGATTGAGGATGAAAAGCTATACTAAAATTTAATTCAGTACCCAACGACTTCTGAAGGCCATTCCAAAAGTTAGAAGTGAACCTGGGATCACGGTCAGATAAAATGGAGAGAGGAACTCCATGTAACATGAATATCTCTTTATGATACAAACGGGAAAGATGATCTAGAGAAAAATTATCTCTTATAGCAAGGAAATGAGGAGATTTAGTCAAGCGATCAACAATTACCCAGATTGCATTATTACCTCGAGATGTCTTCGGTAATCCCACAACAAAGTCCATGGATATATTCTACCATTTCCACTTGGGCACTGGTAAAGGATGAATCATCCATTTTGGTAACTGCCGCTCTGCTTTAACCTGTTGACATGTCAAACACTTCATAGTAAAATCAGCAATATCTCTTTTCATTCCATCCCACCAGTAATACTCCCACAGATCTCTGTACATCTTAGTACTACCAGGATGAACAGAAAACGGAGAACTATGAGCTTCACATAACAACTCTCTCTTCAACTGTGAATCAAAAGGCACACACAATCTCTTCCCAAACCTCAAAACACAATCATTATCAATGTTGAATTGAGGAAACTTACCTTTCTGAACCAGCTCTACCTTTTTCTGTGGCACACTTTCTTTCTTCTGTGCTTGCTTGATTCTATCTGATAGAGATGATCTCACTGATACCTGAAACAAAACAGAAGAACATCCTGTGCAAAAAACTTCTATGCCAAAGTTCATCAAATCCTGAACCAAAGGATCACATTCCAAACACAACACTGTTAATGAAGCATTACTTTTTCGACTCAAAGTATCAGCCACATTATTTTCTTTTCCTCAATGGTAATGAATTGTAAAATCATAATCTCTGATTAATTCCAGCTATCTCCTCTGTCTCATGTTTAACTCTTTCTGAGTTAATATATACTTTAAACTTTTGTGATCAGTATATATTTCACACCTTACTCCATACAAATGATGTCTCCAAATTTTTAAAGAGAAAACAACAACAGCTAATTCCAAATCATGTGTAGGGTAATTTACCTCAAGAGTTTTCAACTGTCGTGAAGCATAAGCAATTACCTGATCATTCTGCATTAGGACACAACCAAGTCTTTTCAATGATGCATCGCTGTAGATAAAAAACTGACCATTCCTGGAAGGTATTGCCAAAACTGGAGCTTTCACCAATCTTCTTTTCAATTCCTAAAAACAATCATCACATTATTTTATCTATATATACTTAACACCCTTCCGAGTTAGCTTAGTCATTGGACTAGATAACCGTGAAAAATTTATAACAAACCTTCTGTAATAGCCGGCCAAACCAAGGAAGCTACGAATCTCAGTTACATTTGAGGGTCTTGGCCAGTCATCCACAACTTTTGTTTTTGAAGGATCAACAGTTATCCCATCATTAGAAACAATGTGAACAACAAAAGAAATTTTTTTCAACCAAAACTCACACTTGCAGAATTTCCCATACAATTTCTTTTCTTTTAAGGTTTGAAAGATAACCCTTAAATGTCTTTCATGATCCTATTTACTTTTAGAAAACACCAAAATATCATCAATGAAAACCACCTCAAACATATCCTTGAACTCCTGGAAAATTCTATCCATTAAGTCCATGAATACAGTAGGTGCATTGGTTATCCCAAAAGGCATTACTACAAATTCATAATGGCCATATATTGTACGAAATGCAGTCTTCGGAACGTCTGATTCCTTTACCTTTAGCTAATGGTACCCCGATGTCAAGTCAATCTTTGAAAAATATTGAGCTCCCTGGAGCTGATCAAACAAATCATCGATATGAGGAAAAGGATATTTGTTCTTAACAGTGATGTTATTCAAGGCTCTATAATCAATACAAAGTCTCATTGAACCATCTTTCTTTTTAACAAATAAAACATGAGCACCCCATGGTGATGTGCTAGGTCGAATGAAACCTTTCACTAATATATCTTGAAATTGCTCCTTCAACTCTAAAATTTCAATTTGTGCCATTAGATAAGGGGGTTTTGAAATTAGATTAGCATCAGGAACTAAGTCAACAGTAAATTCAACTTCCCGATCTGGTATTATTCCAGGAAACTCATCAGGAAAAACATCAGGATACTCATTTACCACTGGCACATCATTAATCTGAACAGTTCCTTTATTTTCAACGATATGTGCATGCTAACATTCATTTACATCTTTTACATGTTTCTCGGCCTCTAGATAAGTTATCAACAGTAAGGGTTCATTCTTGTACACAAACTGAAAGTCTTCCTAAAAAGAAACTTCTTTAGATCTACAATCAAACTTAGCATGGTAAATAGAGAGCCAATCCATACACAGGATAACATCAAACTCTACTAGAGGTAGAACAATGAGGTTTTCAAGTAGGTTCATTCCACATATATGGATAGGAAGATTCTTATAAGTTCTTTTTGCCTCAACATTTACCCCGGTGTTTTTACCAAAAGTTCAGGAGTCATTTCTTGAGATGGTATTCCCATTTTACTAGAAATGTTTTCAGAGATGGTAGAATGTGTAGACCCCGAATCAAACAACACATTGGCATAATCTGAATAAACAAACAAAGTACCTGATACTACTTCATTTGATTTCCCGACATCTACTGAAGTAGTTGCAAAGGATTTCACCTCCCCTTTATGCTTGTAGTCTAACTTCTTCACATCACTCAAGCTCTTTGTCAGACACTCGTCTGCATAGTGACCCATCTCATTGCACTTATAACAATTCACTAACTGTAAATCAAATTTGGTCTTGGCTTCATCTTGATCCTTTTCAGTGCAATCACGAGACTTATGTCCCATCTTACCACATCGGTAGCACATTCTAGAATTCAGAAGACATTCCCCATCATGCCTTTTTCCACATTTATCACAAACTAGAAACATAGTTTTCTTACCATCAGACTTTTTTGAAGAATTCTTACCTTTCTCCTGCCACCTCGGTCTCTTCTTCTGTTGGTTGTTATAGAACACTTGATCATCGGACAACTCCATTTCCACCTTCTAAGCACATCGAACAAGCTTTTCATAACTTTTAAACTCATGGGAAGATAATTCCCTTCGATATTTTGGCTTTAATCCTGAGTAAAAATGATTGATTCTACTATCAAGGTCTCGGATAAAATTTAGAGCATACCTTGCCAATTGAGTGAACCTTTCTTCATAGGTTTCCACTGAGTCTTCCTCTTGCCTCAATTCCAAGAATTTCTTTTCCATCCTAAGTCAAACAGCCTTAGGAAAATAATTCTCAAGAAACATACCTTTGAATTCATCCCAGTCAAGAGCATCAATCTCATCGGCGTCCCTGATATTTTTAACCATAGACCGCCACTGATCTGCCTCACCCTCCAAACGGTAAATAGCATGACTAACATTTTGATTGTCTGAGCACCCCATGACATCGAAAATCTTCTCCAGTGCTTTAATCCACCCTTCAGCTAACACAGGGTGAGATGATCCTATGAATGATAGGGGATATTGTCTCATGAAATATTCCACCACTGACATGTTCCTCTGCGGTTGATCTGGCTGATCTCGTGCATGGATACCACCACCATTTATCGCTTTAGTAAACTGCGCCATTACTGTAAGAAACGGTTCAGTTCCAATTCCGACCATCTCAGGATGCTGATTCGGAAGGTTATTTCCTTCTGTGTGCCTTCCTAGCACTGCTTCCATGTTTCCTCTGCAAAAAACCATTCTTAACAAACATGTCTTAGATGAAGCAACATGGTAATCTTCAAATACTATATCACTTCAATTTGACCACAAAAAAAATATTTTTGGATAATCATTTAATATAATTCTAACTCTTAAAGTTATCTAAACCGACCTTTGATACCAACTATATGGCCCCGTCCTTAAACCTTACATAATCTTCAGTTATTACAAGATTACACATTGAGGATCATTTCGGGTTTAGAGTTTTAGAGAATTAGATCATAAAACTTGCATTACATTCCACATATAAACAAAGTGGTTACATAAAGATAGTATTCATCATTTCTATCAATGGAAACATATTTAAAATAAAACATGGATTCTTTCTTGACACTTCCTTGACACTATCATCATATCATGTACCATTCCCTTGACCTGTGAAAAAAATTTCAAAAAAACTTGGGATGAGCATAAAAAGCTCAGTAAGGGATATAAAAATACGGAAAGGAGAACATGGGTACATATATACATAAGAATGAAATCATACATTACCCAAAAAACATAAGCACTTTAACATACCTCATAAAATCACGAATAAATCATAGAGATCATAATACATAAAGGTAACTTGAGGCATTCATAACATTCTTACGTAGGGAGTAACCATCTTGGTTACGTTTGGAATACCCATCAGAGTATATTCCCTAAATATTTTCGGAGAAACATTAACGTTTCACTCCTTCACGTTACCCAATGCATTGGAGAGCTATATCGGGCTCACCCGCCCTTAGTCTATCATGGAACCACCTGTCTTTATAATAATTCCCAAGAACCTCAATATAATCGTATCACATAAAACATGCATAAAGGAAACATAACATTTCCACCTTTCAATCAAAAGATATCAATACAACACATTGGTATAAAAAAATTATGAAAACAATTTTCAATACCAAAATAAAAGAAAAGTGAAACATGGTATTTATTTTTCTTTTTTAAAAAAAGGTATGGCTTGTAGAAGAAGCAGAAACTCAAATAATGGTCACGGCGGCGGAGAAGTTGTTGTCGCCGCATACGTACGACAAAAACATTCCCTTTTGTCGTTTAGTAAATGATTCGTATAAAAAAGATTCCTTTTGAATAAATATAAAAGTCAAAGGGGTTTATACACCGTATAAATAAAGGTTGTGTATAAAACAAAATATTCCTCAATGAAAGGAGATTGAGACGAAGTCCCATACCTCGGGTCGGACTTGACTCGATCGTTCTTTAATGTCCTGAATAATAAACTTGAGTTAATTTCTATTTGCTTAAGAACCTTATTCAAGTTCATTATTCCTTTTATATCACTTATTACCATGTCATGAACACTATGTAATTATTTAAGTTAATAACGGTCATTTTAACGATCATTGGTACTTGAGTCAAAAATAAGCCCTTTATAATCACAAGTTGTTCATGTATCCATTATATCCAGAATGTTATTCATGATGTAGATATCATATATGTCATATATATCCAGTTAAAGCATGCATTTATAATATTACATAATCATTTAGAGGTAAGAAATGAAATTCACCGTTCATGGAGGCGGTAAGTCGTACGTACGCATGAATGCTACTTTCATTTCTATTTAATATTTTATAGAATGGAATCATAATGATATAAAGGTATAATATAATTAAAGTATAATATCATATATAATATCATAGTTCATCCTTTATACGTCCCACATATGGTATTTAACGAATCAAATCACTTTGAGGGGGTGGTAGTCCGCACTTCCTTAATTGAAGATATCATGTTTACCCATAATGAAAACCATAAAGGTATGACCAAAATGAAAAATACAGAAGCTTAATGAAAACATAAAAAATTTATATATCATATATAAATATAGTGTCATCTTAATGGCCACCTTTTAAGGTGTTAAAATAATGTTGAACAATCATCATTTCAGGAGGCATAAATTCACCATCCATGGAAACAGTATGTTCATTAAACATTATATGTAGGTGTGTGTAAGTGTAGCTCGAATACTTATTATAAAAACATCCTAGTATATTTAAGATACTGGATTTGTTACAAAATAAATGAATAAAAAGAGTTTAGGGGGTTGGAGAAGCAAAATAAAACAAAAGGACTCAAGTGAAGACATTGCCTTAAAATCGGATAACTCCCTTTGGTTTGAGCTCAATGGCTTCCTTGGGAAGACTTCTGCCCAAAGTGAGGCTTCAAGGAGTAAGAGAGGGATGTGGAGAGACAAAATTGTCAGGGGTTGGCCGAGTCAATGGCTTTGGGAGTTTGGGTAAGGAGGTAGAGGTGGGGGCCTTTTATAAGAGGAGAGGAGTGGCACTCTTGGAAAGTAACGAAATGATACTTTATTTTAAAATGAGTTTCGGATTCAAAAGGTCCCACATTGATATAATTCTAGGGTAAGGTGATAAGGGTTCGAAATACACCCATAAAATAGGTTTTGGACATCTGTAGTTCATAGATTTTACATTATCATTTCATTTTATTTAAATCCTTTATTAATGAGGTAATCGCTGCATCATTATGATGTCATAAATAATTTAATTTCTTTAAAGTCTAAAAATTATAAAAAAATACTATGATGTAAGAACTATTTTTAGCTTTCAAATGACTATTTATAATCAAAAATCTGACTTGTATAATCCCATGTAAAAATTGTTTTAGTAAAACATTTCTTGTTTGTGTCATTTTTACTTTAACATTAAAAAAAAGTTATTTATGTAATTTTCCAACCAAAGTGGCTCCATGGGGACCCAAAGTTGACCCATGGATTTTCTTGGTCGTCCATGAAACATAAAATGATGGTAGGACATGTGTCAAGCTCATCTCATATTATTAAAACATTATTTTTACCTTAAACTACACTAATTACCACTAATCGCGATTAAGAACTTAAAAGTTACTATTCACCAAAAAATTATTTTAATCTCTTTGAACCACATTTTACTTCTTAATGACAACCATGTATGTCGGATTTTTGAAAATCAAATCACAGAAGTGGAAAAGTTTCATTTAAATGAAAAATCAGTTTCTTTAACTACCACTTAGTGGTTTCACTATTCATCAAAAATTGAAGTTTTTCAGAAAGATACCAAAACATCACCCTAAGCTATATTTGATATTATGAATTCAAAAATGATGTCTATTTTAAAAAATTCAAAACATGTATGTTGAATTAATTAATTTAATAACTAATTCATGTTTTCATGACAAATAGCGTGTTTTTATGAAACAATAAGTATCAAAGATTGACACTAGTTTAAGTCCAATTTCAAAATGAAATTGATTCCAATGACCACCATTGGATAAAATGGTAAAAATATATTTTAATTTCACTTAAAAACCAATTAAAATTATAATCTAATCATATAAATAAATTAGATTAATAGGAGGTTTTGAATTAAAATACAACATTTTTCACTATTCCTTAAAAAATGAACTTTATCGGAAAAATACCAAAAATTCACAAAAAGTAAATTTTGATGTCCCAATCATAAATAATAAGTTTATTTTGACAAAAATAGCTTATAAAATTATCAAAAGATAGATTTAAAAAGGGTTTTCCATCAAAAGGCACTAAAACAATCTTTTAAGAATATTAGTGTATTACATGCATAAGATTGTATTTATTTTCATTTGAAGCCTCTAAAACACTATCTTAATCATTAATAGACATAGATAAAAATATCTATTATTCATTACTTACTTGGGTTGTTAGAACCTCTCTCATGAGGTGATTTTTAGAGGAATATAAAAGAAAAAAATCTAAACCCAAACCTAGCCTACAAAGAAACTACACATGAACATCTCAAAATCGTAGACATCAAATAGATTTTCATGTCAGTGCATAAATTTATTCGAACATGATTATCATGTTAGACAATTAGTTATAAGTCTGATTTATGACGGTTTCAATGTTGTGGTGCCAACAATAATTCACATTAGAGAGAGTGAAAATTGCATCTTTGGAAAAATTTACCACCAAAATCTATTTTTTTGTAATAACCAACATGTTATTACTTTTGGTTAATAGAATAAATACATTAGAAAATTGATAGTCACACCTATCACATAAAATAATGCAGATTAAAATTCCTAAATATCAATGATAGTTAATTTAAAAATTATGAAAAAAATCATGATTCATCATGGGTACATAATAAATTAACCATTTATAGAGTTCAGAAATGTTACATTACATTGATAACTTAACTTTATTTGATACCCTTAACCTTTTGTTCATACCAACAATTGGTAAATTGAAAAAGTATGATGTGATTTCATAACAATTTAATAAAGAAAATAATATAATATTTCATTTAAAATTCAATGGAAACATAAATTAAAAAATCAAAATATAGAAGCAATAAAAACGAACTAAAACAAAATACATTATCCACATGAATGATATGTACTTATGGTGATACTGAGACTCGTGTTGTCCTGGAATGAGTTGTTCTTGAAATAATTCTTCAGCATAAAATTTTTTCAGTAGCTAAATTCTGTAGATACAAAAACATTTAAAATGATTAATAAATAGTAATAAAAAATTGAGGCCATAAACATGAAATATATAATTTAAACTAATTTATTGAAAAAATTTCTAAGCATAACTAATTTATAATCAATATAATAAATTTAAAGTGATTCAGTTGTTTAATTTCTACAACATACATGTACTATGGGCGACAGTTATTAAGGCAGTAAGTTGTTGTTAGAGTTACGGGATAAATATAATGAATAATGAAATGAATAACAAATGATTAAGGGAAAATATATATGGAAATGGAAATTGGAAGGTATCCACTAAAGTGACCACACGATTTATTCCCAATCTCATTTATCAATATGCTATCAAGAAACATCTATAGCTACTTCAAGTGGAAATGATCATGCCCAAAATATTATCCCACTCATTTTACTATTTTATCTTCATCACGGGCATCAGCTTGGGAAAATCTAGTCAGACCACAGTTAGATTTAAAGATATAATAATGGTTGATAGATATAATTTCCACAATACCTATTTAACTAATGCTTAGTCTAATAGAGTGATATGTGTCTAAAAGAAATGGACGAGTACACCAACCAGATTACAAGCAACTCTAGTGTGGGTTGTTCCAATTTTTCCATGGTCATTGACCAAAAGGCATCGATTTCAAGTATATTTCTTAAATGGAATCCAAAATATATATATAAAGAAAAGGAGAAAAAATTAGGAGTCACATCACTATTTATTATTTTCAAACTAAATGGCCATAATCAATAATCAATTAGAATATTTGAAAAAAAAGATACAAATAATGTACTACTTCATAAAATATCAATAATGGGAAATGTAATGTAAAATGTTTCGTAAGAAATGGATAAATTTCATCATACAATGGTGAGTGAAAAGAGATTACGTTCATAGTCGATTTAAAAATTGATTCAAATCTCATTCAAAAGCCTCTATAAATGGATTAAAAAAAGAATGCCTGAAAACATGAGCATTTATATCTTTCTAAAAGTAGTCAATGAAGGAAATGGGAAACACAATTATTGTTTCGTAATCAAACCTTTTATTAGGATTCTGACACACCATTGAGAAGAAATCAAATCTTTTGTCCACAATATTTACTCATTATCGATGTCTCACCTCCTTAAAATAATAATGATTTCATGTCACATTACTATGAAAGAAGCAGAAGTGACAAAATTTTAATTCTAATTAGTAGAAAAATCTATAAGGGGAATTGCCTTGAATCAGTGTAACATGTAAATCAAAATGACCAGGAAACCATCATGTAGTAATAACATCAAAATTAAAATTATACCAATATTATTCTTCTAAAAATAATACTCAACCGGATCTACCATGAGTCTCATCAAAGCACTTAAAATGAATACCAACACCATATATAAACAAATACGATCACATAGAAAATTATCTATTGAAAAAAGCTAGAGTTTCTAGTAGTATTCAATTTCATATACGAAGAATTGAAATGTACAACATTAGAATTTTCCTATCCAATCAATTTTAAGATATATTTTTGAAACTAAATCAATGGTCTATACATGATAAATATACCATGAAGCACTAATCATAAATCAGAGAGAGGAGAATGAACCTCTTATATCATGAATGAAATTGTAGTGAGACCACAGTATCAATACTTCCTCGGATCGCTGCTCAATGACATGGAATCTCCATGAGTATGGCACTGATAATTTCGCCTCAAAAGAATGCCTTTAAATGATCAAAAATCCATGAAATGGGTTATTTTCTATGTAGTCGAGTGAAATAGTTACCGTAGGTGGAGCGGGGCACCTAGACGTGGAAGTGCCGAAGGTGTATTTTCCTGTTGCGAAAGAGTCAAAGGTCGATGTTGAAAAGGTGTAAGAGATTTAGGAGGATGATTCAATGGAGGAGGATCCAAGGTGGAGCAGGCTGTGGAGGAGTAGGAGGCTTGAGAGATTATTTGGGAATGGTATCGGGATAGGGGATTAGGGGAGAAGAGCGCAAACACTAGAAGACCAGAGGTAAATCCCAATAAAGGGTGGGATATAGTGAGTATGTTAAGTGTTTTAAGGGGGAGGTGGATATTATGGGTGAAATACATGTAATGGGTTAATTTCTATACACTCAAGGGCACCCGGAACCCTAGGTGGAGCATAGGACTCGGACATGGAATAACTGAAGATGTAGTTGTCAGTTACGAAGGAGATGAAGGTGGGGGAGTTATAGGCAGGAGAGACAAAGGTGGAGGAGCCAAAGTCGGAGGAGCCGAATGTGGAAGAGCTAAGGTGGAGTAGGCATAGAAAGTGGTGGAGTAGCAGGATGATTTATAGGAGATTTGGGAATGGGACCGGGATAGGGGATTCATGGAGGAGAGCACCAACCCTAGCTGACTAGAGGTAAATCCCAAACATGGGAGGTAGGCAATAGTTTTTGGCGTTGTAAACCGAAGGAGTGAGGGGTGTCGCAGAACACAGAGGGAGTTGCTGAAAGCGGAGGGAGGATGTGGAAGGTAGGAATCAATGGAGCATGGAACATGGAGCGAAAGACATGTGGAAATAAGGAAAATCTAAGATTAATATATTTAGTATAAAAGTATATTAAGAAATACCTATCCCATAACCATAATAATCTATTATTATTATTTGTTATCTTATTATGGAGTCCCTTATATCAACCTAGAGGTATGAAACACCATGAAAATTATACAGAGATCACTCAAATAGAGAGAGAATACGGATCCCCTACCTTAATAAAGCTTCATATTATCACTTCACACCTTTGTAAAATAAAAGAATATTATATAATCCACAAATATTTATGTAAATCCTAAATAAACCTAAATAGAATAAATGAATCATCAATATATTCTTCAAAACACACAAGATATGAAACAACAGAACTATAATAGATCCATAGAATAAAAATGTAAGGAAAAAATTACAAATACATGATAACTCACCTATGATAACCAATAATAAGAAACCATAACCAATGATACAAGTAAGAGGAAACATGGTGATTGATCTTCAAAAATTGTATAGGGTTCAATAAAAAACTAGAATAATCTTCCAAAGAAGAAATAAATAAATTCTATAAAAGACATGAAATATAGATTAATATATTTATTTGTGTTTTAAAATCCACATTTAATCATTTATTATTCTATGATTCCTCATTTGATTCTAGAAAAAAATATTAACCCCAACACCTACTAGATTTTATTACTCTATGGGATTCATTAAACATATTCTCTATTTTTAATTTTTATGGTGTAAACTGGTTTCCCATGGTACCCCTGCTAAATCCGAGTCAAAATTCACTTACCACTCATGATGTTAACTAAAAACATATGTCATCAACCATTCATTTATAGTGTAATCCAATATTCTATAGATCTAACTAATTTTGACCCATAGAAACCTACTCTAGTTACTTTCCTACAAAAAAATATATTCACAATAACATCCTTGGAATTTCCATACATTAATATTTGATACTTATTACATTATTCTCACACTAAATAATCAATAGAACACCATGCTGAAAATAAAAGTGATCAAAAAAACGACAAATTGAGATACCACTCAACGATCTCATCACACATCAACAAAGACACAGGACAATCACGCAAACTAAAACACCCAAAAAACAAAACTCAAAAACCATGTCCCAACCTATCATTATGATAAAACCACTCACATTATGTACAATAAAAAAACAATTTCCTTTTCACATATACACATAATCTCACATCCATATTAACAACCACACATCAAAAAGCATTCATATCCACAACCAACATACATCACTTCTTAATCATAAAAATCTGGTAATTCCATAATCCAGGTTTTGATATTATCCACTCCAACATACACTGGCTTTCCCCAAATGATTTAATCACATCATATGAGTATTGATTAGTAATATAGATTTTCCTTTTTATTTCCAGAAGTCATATCACAGATTTCAAATCATGGAAAAGAGAATCTCATAAAAAAAATAGATCCAAAATATCACATAATTAAAAAATTAAAAAAATCAAAACAGATTCATATATTATGAATAAATATATTCCTCCCCCTCTCCCAAGTACCCTATTAAAATCCTCAATTCCTTAAAAACATGTGAACGAATGGAATAATTTTCCCATATATCACATACTATTGGTGTTTCTGGGTATCTATTGGTCTCTCAACATATGTCATTCCCCTCAATATCAAACTATCTATATTAAATGATTTGTAAGTCATCATGAAGATACTGATGAATCTAGGATAGGTGGAATACATCACGGATCAAATCAAACATTATAGGAAATTCTAATTGATATTCCACCTAGCCAATATACACTAAAAACCTCATGGGGACCGAAAATTGAAAGGAGAAAACATACCCACTACCAAATATCGTCCACACTCACTAAGGAGAGTCTCTCAAGAATGCATGATCTCAATAATGGAACTGTAGTGTCCTCATTATTGATGAAAAAATGAATTTTAATAGGCCTAAATCACAGTAATCATATTTGGGACTATCTGGATCTTCTCAGATATGCTCTATGCCACATTAGCACTATGAACTATATTATACTTAAATACCATATATAAAAAAATAAATGATCATGGTATCCCAAGAAATTATTCAAAATTGATACATTCCAATGGACATGTGATGAATTTTCTCTTTTTAAACTCAATCAAATTAAGGCTCTATTGCCACATTCAACCAATATCAAGTATTAAATCATGTATCATATACTCCTATGTTTGTATGATCCACACCATAATCACAAATGTCTAAGGGTGGAAAGTAGTGTTGAAGAGAAACTAGGTTCTTAAATCATGCTTCAATCTCCTCCATAGAGTTAGGGTAAAATGATGATCCCAATCCAAATTTTTTTCCCCTAGTACCCCATCCATCATAACGAAATAATTGATATGACACCTCAACAAATCATTTAACATACTTGACTTATAGATAACCAAAACATGAACCTACATTTTTAACATGTCAATTATAAAAAATAATACCTCAATACCTCCCCAGTATTTGGGAAACCCATTGAAAAGTCAATTAATATGTCATTTTTTCCACATAGGAACATCCATGTATTTGAAATAACCTCTAGGAAAATGATGTTCTTCTTTCACATACTGACAATCCAGACACCTCATCACAATGTCATACATTAAAATTTATATCCATGACCCCAAAATATGCCTCATAAATACATAATACATAATTCAAAAATATAGTTTTAGCTCTACTAGTGTGATGTGGATCTCATAAAGAACCCCCTCACCTACCACGATAAAAAAATAGCCACCCCTAAAACAATATCTGATTTTGTCCACCCTTTATCATCTGATTGGGTAATCACCATGTACAGTGTAGTCACACATAACCTATATCATTTAGGTTACACTATTCAACTCCAAAAAAATATAATATTGATGGCTTTATAATTATCTGATAGAGAAAAAAATAACCATTTCTCTCCCTAATTTCAGGATTCATTGTAATTATCCCTTAAATCCATTTTCAAGCATTTAAATATTCCCATATCACATCTCTATAAGAATTATCGGTTAATAAATTTGAACCAATATTCAACATTCATAGGGTATACTCTATCTCAAAATAATGATCCTAAAGAAACCCCAACCTCCTTCATTGGGTTAGATTTAGATTCTTTTGAGAGAAAACACACATTAGGATGTGATGATCTACGAAAAAACAATTCTCATGACATTTTTAAAAATTCCTCCAGAACATTACTTCAAACATGGCTGAATTTATCATCATCGCTTGTATGGAATAGTTACACTTGTGGGTATGTAACTATCTAACCACAAAAGAGATCACTTCCGACTACTACATCAACACATATGAAAATATTATATAGGACATGTCATTGACAACTATACAAAATTTCCCCCTTAGGAAACCAAAACAATATAGTACTGAACTATTTATTTTTCATAAAACCAAATAATTTCTAAAACCTATTCTTATAAAAAAAATAGACCTTCCTATTCAATGATATTAATGAGGCAACAAATAGGGATAAATTATCAATAAACATTGATAATCTCAAAATAGATAATGGCTATTATAAGATAGTTCAACATTATTGAGTATGTAGTAGGAAATAACTACCTTGATAAAAAAATTATTCAACTCACACTTTATGTTAGGACCACACCTATTCATGAATACACACCAAATTCAACTATAAATCACTCTTATAAAACACTACACAGAGCTGAAGGTGTTAATAGATGTGAAAAAAAAACATTGGGATACCAAAAATTATCCTCATATGACATCATTTAAATAATGTTTTCATCGATGAAAATGATTAAAACAATTGGTCATGGAACTATTTGAAAAAAGATATTTTGATCCCCATGAACATAGATGTTGTTTATTTGACACCAAATGAAGTGGATAATAAAACAATTTAACCAAACCTACACCTGACAGAAGCATTCAAAATATCATTATCATTCATCATCAACTAGTGATATCCAAATAAATGATCGATATTAGGGAACCAATGAGATCCACTCAATTAGTTAAATAGATATTTAATCCCCAATATATGGTAATGGTTCATAAATATCACAAGATTCAACCTATTTTAGTCCATATACAAACTAATAATGACACCATATTTCCTATACAAAATTGTAGAGAACCCCATAGAGACAATATGTGTGGGATAAAACCTCCAACATTATATTATCCAACTAAAAACTCAAATAACGTAATTTAATTTCCCACATTCAAGAGGGAGAAATTAAACTCAGTGATGCACCCAACTGTAACTCTATACCAAACTTTATTTTTCATTGAGAGAATTATTTCATAAACTCTTATGGGAAAAAATCTATGAACCCCTACAAATCGCTGGGAATATAATCAAACCATGTTTCCAAAAAAAATATTATCTAAATAACAAAAAATTTAATCTACATACGTAACAACCATCTAATGACCCTTCTATAAAATGATCTATAATCAATGGCCATTAATATCATGGAACAAAAATCCCCTCTATAAGCATTCTATGACTCAATGAATGGTATAAATAGAATAAAATCCATGTATGAAATTGTATGTCTTTATCTAAGGTAATAAAAATTCTCCCATGTTTTTATGTTTCTCAATTACTAGAATGTATTCAGTAAACACATGAAATAAAATATCTTGACCTCCCAAAAGAATATATAAATCAAGGGGTACTAGATGTCTCAAATAATCATTTCCATAAATGAGGAACAATGTAGAAAAAATTGAATGTAAGTATCAATAATTAATGAAATCACCCAGAATTGTAAAAGTTAAACTGACTATACCTCAAAAAAGTCCTAGAAATTATGGCATAGACGTATTTAGTATGTGCATCTAACCATGTACAGATCCTATTCCTCTCATTTATCAACATCTACTTACAGTAATTAACCTAGGACCATATGTATCAATACATACATAAGGACACCCTCTACCAAAACCATCCTCCCTCAATAAGAGAATATAAAATGATGGTACAATCCACTATATATCCCTTTGAGGCTACTATAGTTAATGTCAAAAACGGGTATGAACAAAATATGGGTAATATCTTTCTTGATTGGTTTAAAAATGGGCCTAAACATTACATTCCCTCTACAAAATTAAAATAAAAAATCAAGTCTCTAATAAGTTCTCTAAATCCACCATCCTAATAATAATGGAATGATACATTTCTTTATCTATTCCCATCTATATGGATCTATTACTGCATGAACACCCATTACCTACTTCCTAAACACATACTATTCATAAAACCCTAATGCCAAGTCTCTCAGTTCTTAACTCTGATGCAAAGATTATTCTTGATCACCTATTTCGTTTTTTCACTTATTAATATGTATATAGAATAAAAAGTGAATTAATACCCAGTCGCTGTGAAAAATTCCTTATTCATATGTGTCCCAATGGAATCTTTATGAGGAAAAAATAATTATAAGAATACAAGATGTACATGAATCAGAACACAAGGCACTACACACTCAATCTACATAATGTTTGGAGGGTTTATCGTATATTTTTTCGTCCCACACTACCGATGATAGAAATTTTAAAGAAAAATCCATTTGAAATTCCATCTGCACCACATTTTCCTTCCTATAGTCACCATGAATCATTAATCATCAACGACCTAAATATAAACACAATTTATTAACCACCAAAATAACCTAGAACACAGATTGTTCTTGGATCATATCAAAATAGTTTTGATTTCCCTTAATCAGTGCACTGTCTTTGGATCTAAGATAATCTCTTAATTCTTTCCCAAACTCTAAAACTATAAGGCTTGACAAATATTCTTCCAAGCCTGTTACTCCTCTAAAAGGTCATTGATTCAACAATTGACCAGATCCGACTGTCAAACCTTACTTACCTAATCACTCAATGATGATGACTGTGATCGATTATTTAAACAATGGAGGGAACCCTAATCCCAATATCTTGAAATTTAACCAAAATTATTTAAATAATATATTCTATTTTTAGAAAAAAATACCTACCCAAAAATACCATGTAATCATGAATCATGTGCTTCTATTAGGTATCAACCCTCTAAATAGGTACACTACACTTCAATATTTATTAATTTTTGATGTTCATGGTCCGAATCACGGGGGGATAAATTCTCTAGTCATAACAGGTCTCCCTATCATGTGCCATATGCCATGATCAACTTGCATTGTTTCCCAAATGACCCATGAAATCCTAAATGTTAGCTATCCATATATCATCCTATCTCTAAACAAAACCTTTTGATACTAATCAATCATGACCCCATACATTCAAATATAACACAATGAAGGAAGATAGGTATTGAACCTGTAATTCAGGCCTCTAGTAGGCTCTAAATTACAAATGAGAACTAATGGATAGAAAATATCATTTATGGGAGGATATACACCCTTTTATTACACAGTATTTGCATATTGGATAATAAACCAAAATAAATCTAGAAGATAGTATAAGTTCAATCCCAAAACCATCCCATAATTACTAATATAATTAATCCAATATATATAAATTCCACTAATGTAATGTACCAAAACATAAATCTCATGGAATCAACTCAATTTAAACTCTATACCGATGAAATCAATGTTTAATATTTCACAAAATTCCTCTTTCAATCCAAAAAACTGTTATATATATATTGGATTAGAATATAATTATACTTAGTAAGATCACACCCAACGTAAAAAGTTTACATGTAAAAGACCGTGTGAGTTCTCCAATCAAAAAACAATATAATCAAATAGAACATAAATAGATCAACTGATGAATATTAGCTTGACAATGGATCACTAACCAATTCAAACATCATATATAATAATATTTCATTATTATCAAAATAAATAAAGGTCGCCACTATTTCTTCTACTCTAATTTTATTCTCTCACACACCAATGTTTTATTTCATGTTATCTTATCCATTAGATACACATCATATCATATCACAATCAAATAACATCAAGTATCAACCAACGACACATGGTTCATCACATCACATCTCAATAAAAGACACATAGTCCATCACAGTAGATATCACCATGTCATATAACCAAGCCAGCTGGGTATCTTGAATTTTACGGACATCAAACTCATTATCTACACGTATAATTCATGGCCCCCACCACATATAACATATTATAAAAAATTGACACATAATTTGTTTCCCAAATGAACCTTCCCTATCACGCCAAATCAATCTCAAAGACAGATGTTCCATCACTCATAAATTATTAACTGGGAAAAGGGGTACTGAGCTATCCACGTCACCACTATCCTAGATATTGGGGAAAAATCAGAACCTTGAACCTATGAGTGTTGGAAAAGTTATCCAATATGGGTAAAGTTCATTAATAAACAACATAAATTAAAATATATTTAGATATCACAGAATAAAATTCTGATGATTTCTAAACAACTATGATAGTGCACAAGACATCAATACCATTGTACCACATGTCAGCTCTCACAACCACTACCACCACTATATTCAACACACTACAACTCCACTATGCAAAACCAAATAATATTATATTCAATTACATCTTCCAATATTATTAATATATAACCCATTTCCAAAAATATAATAAGACACATCATTAAAATTTAAATTCAAATTTAATTTATTGAAATAGTTCACTAACCATTTACCACACATCAGTTTCCATCCAAATATAAAAATTACAATAACAAAAAAATTTCCATTGTTTTAGAATCATAAATTATTCATTGACTAACCAGAAAACATACCAAACCATTACACAACAAAACTAGCAAAAATAATTCCAAACCTCATCATTTCACTACACTATCTATGTTGTCTCATTAAAAACCCACATGTATCATACACCACAAACTACACCAACACACCACCACCACACATCATCCCTGGGGTTCACGGCAACCTTAACACATTATAATAACATTGAATCACAATGTATAAATTTCAACATCACATTCATTACAACCAAACTCATATTCATAGAACCACCCGACATAAAACCCATACAATCATCTCTATCATTTCCCAACAACCCAAACCACACAATGCAACATTACATAACAAACACAAATAAAAAACATCACATTCCCACTTCCATAATCTATTTTTGGGTGTTCATTACATTTTTTCTTTATTTAGAATAGAAATTATAACAATGTCAAGATTATGTGGTATCATAATTATTCGAGAGATATAATTTCTTTTTTCCTTTTATTCTAGGTGTTGTCATAAAAAACATATAAAGTGTCTCTATAAATAACATCTACATCAAAAATATGGTTTTAATCAGCTATTATTTTAAAAAACTTGAAATTGGAATACACAATATCATCAAAAAAATATCAATGACATAAATCATGAAAACTCTCCTCTATAAACATTATTTTTAGTTATAAAATTTTAATTTATAATTATATAGGTCATTATAAATAATAAAAATTTAATAAAAATGATGAAAATCACACATATATGACATTAATAGGGAGGGAATGTGGATCCCCTATATTAATAGTTCTTTTCAGTCTCATTTCACACCACTAGGTGAAGTTGAAATGGTCTAAAAACCACAACCACATAAGAATATTATGGATCAACATGAAATACATAAAGGGTTCATTATAACCTTGCTAAAACACCCTGCCAACAAGAAACACCACAATATAGCTTTGGAAAAAGAACACAAGGGAAATAGAAGAAAAGGTGGTTAAATCCCATTATATTCACAAATAGGAAAAATGGAATCCATGATCTAAGCTGGAGGATTTGTGGCTGAATGATCAATGAAACTAGTCTACAATTTTCCCAAATCCTAGAATAACTAATGATGTAATGATTTGAGGATCAAGTAAATAAGACTTATATAAATTCTATAAGTCACCTTACATATGAAATGATATAAATACATTAATTTTAAATTTAATAGGTCCCCATAACATTTGTCTTAATACCACATTCGTTTCTATAAACCATTTATTACCTCAACACCCACAAAAATTAATGGCACCTTGGGGAACATTAATCTTATATCATACAATTTTGTTTTAACTTGTAAATGATTTTCATGTGGCACTTTACTATGAAAAAAAAGTTGTAATCCACATGACTGTTAGTCCATAGAAAAATTATTAAGAAATAAACCCTTCTATAATAGATTAATATGGCCTAATTTAGTTTAATTGTAGCTCAAACTCCATCGAACCCTCTAGGACCTCCTCCAAGACTGTTCCTAAAAAAACTAGAAAAGTAACATGTTAGGAAGGAAATGACCATTAAAATTTCAAATGACTATATATGATATTTATGACCTATTTATTTTACAATAAATTGGAGATATCATTTACCCTCTTACCATTCATGCATTAGAAATGAATAATGTTGTGTGTGCTTATATGTAGACTTCCATCTATTGTAAGTGATGAAATTCATTTTTCATTTATGATTTATATAGACAATAATAAGTATATATTTATTGAATAAGTATATATTTATTGAATATGTATATTATATATACTATATAAAAATTAATCTATAAATGAGAATTATTATTTTCACCTTACCTTATTTCCATATTTCAAATAGTTGAAGCAACACTCATGTGTATGTATGATCGAATGTCTCCACAAACAGGGTAATTATTATTTCTATCTCTAATAATAATGGATTATTTTAAATAACTGTATAATTAGTATATTCTGTTTATACATAATTATTATAATTTTAGAGACTATGGAACCATGATTAATGTATGAGGACTCGAACTGGTGAATTGAGTCATCTATGAAAAAAGATACAGTTGCAACCTAGAAATCGTCAATTTTGATGTTATTAATATTATATATATAGATATAATATACGTCGATATTATATTATTCTATAAAAATCCATAAAATTATAATATAATAAAAAAAAATTATTATTTTTATATATGATGTTACAATTGCTAATTACACATGTTAGAATTGTGGAATGCGATTATTGTCCTTATTTTATTTCTACGACACATATTCCATTTTCACCAATTTTTACATATATTTGGTTTATATAGCTCTTTGGAATTTTTTTTATGATAAATCTCATGAAAAAAATCCATAATTACATATCTATATTTTTTCTCTATTTAAGGGGGTTTCATTAAAATTCGACCAATGTGGTAGGGGTTTAATTCACAAGACCATATCTTTTTGTATTATTCATGGTTATGTAATCGTTGGGAGAATTAAATGATAATTATATCATTGAAAAAAATTTCAATTATATTATATTTATCAATTGAATTCTCAATGAATAATATCATTTTGTTCCCTTTGGTATATTAAATGATTGGGAAAAATGAAATTATGAAAAACTGAATACATTTTCTATTTGGCCTAAATTAATTCTCATCTATATACAATACTACAAAAAATTCAACCATGAATAATTTATCATTTATCCAATGATATTGAAGACTCATATTTAACCATGATTTAATCTTTTTAAATTTTTTTAATCTGACTATTCTTTTCATTTTTTGAATGAGGTGATAAATTATTTTTTGGGAAAATGTAAAAGGAATATATCTTTTAACATACTCAATAAGAATATAATATACAAACACCATGGCCTTCCAATAATTTCTTTATTACATCATAGGATTCTAGTTCTATTTATTATAATTTTTTTCTATTATTTTGGAATCTTTTATATTTTACATTTTTGAATAAAAAAATCCAAAGGGTATTTACCTTAATAATTCTTCTAGTAATATATTAACTGTATTTATATATATTATAGTTTTCAAGGATAAATATTATGATTTAATTATGATAAAATATTATTATTCCATCGATCATATTTGTCTTCACAGTTTTACTTTATTTTTAATTGGGAATGTAATAATATTTCTAATGATACTTTTTCCAACATTTATATTTATTTATTTTTATGGAATATTGATTATGTTATATTATGTATTCACATGATGAATGTTTAATATCAATTAATAGAATACTGGGTAATGGAATTACATAACACGTGGATGCATCTATTTTTCATATGAGACAAAGTATATTTTGAATTTTAATAATTCCTTACCGATTTATGTATAATGTCTTGGAATGAGGCCCATAGGGTATGTTTACGATTTAAAAAATTATGCATTGTATATTTCTAAAATTATATATTGTTCTCTATGTGATTATAAGAATTAGTATGATATCCATGAATAAGTTTCACGTTCATGTTACTAATCATATAGAATTATTTGATCATCTTTTATCCCCATCTTATTACTCTTGACTTATTCATTCCAAAACAAAGTTTTGTGTAAATAAAACATACTAGGTGTTTTTTCTCAAAAAATTATATGGTTTATTTTACCCATGATTAAAGTAAGTATAATATAATTAATATAAAAATTTATTATAGAAGAAATAATTATTTTTTCATAGGAAATATGTTTTTTTATATTAAGATTTCAAGTATAATGTTAGATCCATGTTTTTATTAATCATACCAAATATACTAAACAATATGGTCATTTAGGATTTGATATATTATAGACAATGAAAATGTAATAATGTAACCACCAAATCAAGGATTCTATAGTTTAAGTCTTTACACCTCTAATGTATTTAACTCATATGTGGTACGTTTTGCGATCAATATTTTTTTGGGGAGGGGATAGTAAAGATTATAAATTTAAGTGAAAAAGTTATATAATGAAAGGAAAATGACATAGTGAAACTGATTTAGAAAAATAAAATATTTGGTAAGTAACATGTGTAATTGAATAGGTTATAATGAAGAAGAACCCTCGTATATTTTACTATAAAAAATAAATAATTGACAATGAATGGATTTTAGTGGGAAGAATGTAATGAGGTAAAATTTAATTAATGAAAATAAAATCTTAATGAATGTCATATTATGTAATTCAGTTGTATAAACAATGTATACTGTATTATTTAATATGTTAATTTAAAATTTTATAAAATATTTCCACAATTTGACTATAGGTATAAAAATAAAATTAACTATAACAAAATTGTTAATATAGATTTTCTTCCGTAGTAGTTATGATTACATTATATTCGGGGTTATAAGAAAAAATAATTGACACAAAACATAAGAAGTGATGGACTCAACCACTATTATATAACTATATAAAGCCCATTTATAGTAGCATTCAAGGTGTATTACATCACTGGGATTTCAATTGACTGAGCATAAGATGACATTGAGAAGATTGATCTCATGTGAAACAATTTATTGGATATTTTCAAGCTAATACTGATGATTATGAAAAGAATATTTTTTAAACCACCATATGAATTTACTACAAAATTAGACACAACGCGTTGACATTATTCTATAGTAAAAAGTGAATATAGTTATATAACCCAATAAAAAAATTATTTTATTTTCTATGAACAAAATAGTTATTATATATACTGTACTTCATTTTTATTGTATATATTTTCATGATTATATAATGGGTATGAGAATATTTATATTTTGATATGATGAAACAGAAACATTATTTTTGGGAATTTTTTATTTTTAATTAAAAAATATTTTTTTGATAAATCCAGGAGTTATGAAATATTTTTTTTGCAAGAAAGTCTTATTAGACACTGTTTATTTATATATAAATTTAAAAATAAATTTTTCTAATACCAATGTAAAATTTTTAATGTAGATAATATTTTTTGTCTATAAAAACTATTTTTATTCCATAAAATTTAAATATGTTATATATTATCAAATCATAATATCCTAAAATTGAGATAATAAAAACTATAAAAATAATCCTCAAAATAAAATATTTTTCTATTTAAATTAATATTCTATGTTATTTCATTAATTTTATAATGCTACAATGAATCCTCGAAATAGTTTATTTTATTTTAAGGAATTGAAAACAATTAATTATGAACTTGAATCACTTACATGACACAAATGGTTTTATTATAATTATTTTCATTCATAACAATGTAATATATTTAAACCCAATATTGTATGGTTGAGACAATTGGATAATAAATTAGTTTTATTTTTTGGATGATCATATTATTTCCTCGAGTAAGAGACATATGATTATAAAATATTAAAATTTCCCTCCACTTTTCAATAAATACCCACACAACCTCCCATTTATATTCAATAAAAACACATTGATCATGAATATAATATACATTCCCTCAATAAATAGATCCCATGGAGTTCCCATTAACTATATATGATCCTGAAAAGCACATAAATGATACATCACATGTAATGGAATCTTTTCAATTTCCTCATAATTGAAGAACATATTCTGTATTAAATAATTAGAAACACAATTGATTATGTTTTCATATTTCTATAAATATCCCTTTTTTGTTGAATTTAAATTTAAAGAATGGTAGAATATTATTTTTCTATGATTTTAATATTTACATTAGTTGTTATTATGCCTATGTAAGGTATCTTACTCCCACTAATTTTTCATTCACACAACTTCCATGTATTTTGAAACACCCTGAGTTTTTAAAATAAGAAAATTATATTCTATACAATTAAGGGTACAGAACACTGAGTTCATCTTATGATACAGACAAAAATGATTTTATTCAATAGCTTTCATTATGCTCTATAAAAAATTTATCTTGTGTTACACAGAATATCATGATTTTTTATACGATAGCCTATTTAACACGCAACACCAAACATATACGACCCACAGTATATATAACCATTATAACATACCTATCAGAATGGAGATTCTGAATATGATAAAATTAATTATAAAAATATGGTTTACACATGTATATATAATGAATTTTTTAATTACCAATTAATTATAAATGAATATAAAAAACTCTGGAAAATTAAAGGATTTCTTTCTATAAAAAATATTTTTAATGCGCAAAACTATGTCATATACCAATAATTTAATCAAATAACAATTATTTTATTATATTAATGATATATATAATATTATATTATATTTTCAGTATAATTTTTAATATTCAACCTACATTTTTTCAATATTTTATTTAAAAAATATATTCAATTTTATGCTTAAAACTGTTTATTTTTCATAAATGCGGTTTCTCTCCTATTCATGTGACACTTACATTAAAACTTGTTTTTTACACTTAAAATTTTAATTTGAAAAAATATAATTCATTTTTGAAAAATAATTTAATTTATTATCTGTTATATTTTTTAATTTTTTTGTAAATATTGATTAGTTAGTGAATAGTACAAAATTCAAATTTTTCTAAAAAATGAATATTCTTTTTAATAAATAAAAAAAATTTAGAGTCACGATAGGTTTTTAATATGATTGAATGTATCAAAATTATGACAGATTTTTTTAATAAAATTTTATACATCTAAGTCGAATTTATATATTTTTTAATATATATTGGCTTTTGGGTTTAAAGGAAGGTTTTTATAAAAACATTTTTAAATGGATTAATGTTTCTCATTATTAAGTAATTAATACTATCCATAATATAGAATGTTTTAAATGAAATTTATAATATATATATATATATATATTATAATTATTAATTTATATTCATATATTAGATATTATTAGTCATAATGTAAATATTGAATAATTTTTTTTATAAAAAATATATTTTAAAAAAAACTCATTGTATTATAGTGCTAGTAAGGTTAATATTAAACTTATTTATGTAACTTATGTGAATTAAATTTGGAATACTTGATTCAATATTTTTAATAAGAAAAATTTATATTTATAATAATATCAACATAATTTTTTAACAAATATATTAATAAGAACAATTAAAATTAATCACTGTGAATAAGATAAAAACAACTTTACATAGTGGTCAGGCGTTAACCTTAATGGTCCAAAAGAACCTAAAAACATGCAAATTATCCATTTATGGCCATATACAGACCACATACCTTCTATTATGTACATTTTGTAATATTGGAACCACTTTATATGGAAAAAACATTTTAAGAATTCCCGTTTAATTTTTTTTACCACTTTTCCACTCACCTCCCTTATAAAGGGCCTCCACCTATCCTATTATCCTCAAAGACATAAAGAACATTCATTTTAAAAACCTACCAAAATCCCTCTCAAACACCCATAAAATAATCATATAAACCATAATATTTTTTTAAATCTCACCCTTGATGGAATTTCATGAAAACTAAAAGGAGACACCTGAAAAATAGGTAATGTTCATCAAAATGTGTTTCTATTTTATTTCAATATACACCCCCCAAAACTTATTCTTAAAGCATGATTATAAAATAACCATAATATCCTAAATATACTATTATTTTGTTATTTTAAGGGTATTAAATACACACACACACACACATTTTTCCATCAAATGGTTATGAAGTCAATATCTATGTGTATGGTGGACTACCACCCCACGAAATGATGAAATTCATTTTTCTATTCCCACCTCCCAAGAATTGGAATAGTGATGGTAATTTAAGTTATATGTGATATTAATGATATTTATTACATATTTGTATATTTTTATTGATTATATCAAATTATAAATTTTTATATTTCAGACCATATTGGATACAATGACATCGCTCAGATTTATAGAAGATTACCACCTCACAAAGCGATGCAATGTGTTTTTCACTAACATGTTATATAAAAGGTAATAAGGGTAAATATAATTTATCTATATGATATAAATTAAATAATTCTGATATTAATTACATGGTAATATTTATTGAGATAAAAATATATCACTTTATTTATTACCATTTCACCCACTGAAAATAGTATTACATAGTATAGCATCCCGCCTTTTTATCACATAAACATTCATTACATTTTACAATACCGAGGATCTTTAAGGTTTAGTGTCTTGGAAACCAGGAACATTAAACATGAAAACATAAAAGATTTTTCTTAAACACTTGAAAGGCATATCCTCATGTTCATACTAGGTTCATTATTTCATCTCATAACCTGGGGACATACATCAAAAGAAAGGGTGAGAAAAAGGCCCAGTAAGGGAAACAAGAGAAACATTTTACATATGAACTTGAGGTACTTCAATAAGGTCATTAAAGAACATTAAGGCATGAGAAAGAAATCATTAGGCATATCATAAAAAAATACCATTTTTCATAACTTGAAGATGTGGCTGCAACATTTAACATAGACAATCATGAACATATCACCAAGGTCCATCCCCAAGGTGTCATTTTAAAATTACCAAGGTTATTCACCAAGATATCATGAAAATTGTAATCTCTAGTGGTTACATCATTACCCAGTGCATTGGAGCGCTATCAGGGTGCACCCTTAAATTTTCCTTTATTATCATGTGAGCCATATATATCATCATCAAACATTTCATAAGTGACCCATGTAGCATAAAATAAATGGGTTTCATTTCATAATCATAACATTTTAAAAACTGCTTTAATGACATGATCTTTACGTGACTTTAATCCCATGAAAAGGGAAAGCGGGTTTCATGTATGTAAATCCCAGAATTTAAAATAGATTATCTTAGTATATATGTGAATAACCATATAGAAGGTGGATATTTTATTGTTCACTTAATAAAAAAAATATCTTTATAAAAAAGAGAGAGACATTTTGAGACGAAAATTCTGCATCATAACGACTATGTTACAAGGTTTTTAGAAAACATTGAAAAGAGAGGGGACATGGGTCAAAAATTCATAAATGACCCATAAAACAGTAGAGGGACTGAATATAAGGGATTTAAGAACATGGTAATGATATTTGAAAATATACCATATGAAATTAAGAACATGAAAGGAAGACAAAAAAAGATTTCTCTTATGAAAATTCGGCAGCCTAACAGCGGTACATAAACTTCAACCAAAAATCAACTGATGAGATAAAATAGGGTCTCTCATCATATGAACATAAAATACCAGTATGATAGATATAGATATCATACCCCAACATAATAAAAAGGAACTTGCAAGACTTGACATGGAATTAGAATGTTGAAAAGGGAGAAAGGTGCAAGGACCACTTAAAAATTCAACAGCCTAACGACGCCACTAAAACTTCAAAATAATGAATTGAAGAGATCAAATGGGGTGTCTCATTATATTGTCATAAAATATCAGTATGATAGATATAGATATCATACCCCAACATAACAAAAAGTAACTTGAAAGAATTTACATGAACGTAGAACTTCAAAACGAGAAGGGTGAAAAACCACTTAAAAATGCGGCAGCCTAACGGCACCACTTAAAACATCAAAATACTGAATTGAAGAGATCAAATGGGGTCTCTCATAATATGGTCATAAAAGATCAGTATGATAGATATAGATATAATAACCCAACATAACAAAAAAGGAACTTGAAAGAATTGACATGAAAGTAGAACTTCAAAACGAGAAGGGTGAAAACCCACTTAACAATTCGGCAGACTAACGGCGCCACTTAAAACATTAAAATACTGAATTGAAGAGATCAAATGGGGTCTCTCATCATATTATAATAAAATATCAGTATGATAAATTTTTAGATCATACCCCAACATAATTAAAAGGAACATGAAATACTTTACATGAAAATAGATCTTGAAAAATGAGAAGGGAGAAAGAATCCGTTACAAAAAATTCGGCAGCCTAACGTCGCCACTTAAAATTCATAAAACTAAATAATGATACTAAGAGAGAATCTCTAATTATGTTAACATGAAAAGGTAAGTAAGAGGAGTATAAAAGAACAACCATTAATGTAAGAACATGGAGCATAAAAGAAATTATATAAAGGAGACTTTCTGAAAAGAAAGAGAGAGATCAGATTCCATACATTAAAACGTAACTCTTAAAACTCAAAGGTTGGGACCTTGAGGGCTTGGGGGAACCTTGGGAGGACTACTTGGGAGGTAATGATACCATAACTTAGTTGGGGGAGAGTGGGGAGTCGAATGGATGAGAGTATGACTTGGTATTTATAGGGAAAGTGAGGGGACAAGGCATTAATGGCCAAGGGACACCTCATTAGTGGTTTTGGAAATACCATGGGCTTGCCCATGGTATTTGCCCATGGTATTGGCCACATGGGACACCTCATACCTTATCTTACTGTTCATAAGTAGAACATATTGATTACATACTTAATGCATCATTGAATGATGTCATTAACCACCCGTAACTTAAAAACTGTATTTCCACTATTCATCGAAAAATCAACTTTCTCAGAATAATCACAAAATTTCACCTTAACCAAATATCAATGCCCTGATTTCAAAAATTAACTCCATTTTATAAAAATAATTTTCTAAATATTTTTAATTTATATTTCAAATAAATACACTATTCACAGAAAAATCATTTTTTTCAGAAAAAACCCCAAAAATTACCATAACATAATATCGGTGCTCTGAGTTCAAAAATGAAATCCATTTTATAAAAATAATTTTTTAAATATTTTTAATTTAATTTTTAATTAAAAAACACTATTCACTCGAAAAAACTAATACTTGAATAATAAATTATGAAATAGTTATTTAACCATTTTATTGAATCACATTACTTAATCAAGGTGCCTAGATTATATTAATACTTTCTTTAAGTGAGATTACTAATCCATTTGGACACCTTACTAATCCGAATCATTAAATCACTATTCATAATTTACCATTCATCAAAAATTATGGTGATCTTATTAGACTCTAAATTTCATACTGAGCATAATTGTAGAAGACCATTTTTTTGAATATCATTACACATTTTTAATTATTTAAGGTTTACATTAACATTTTTAAAATGTCCTTTTTCTAAAATTCATCAATAATATGAACACTATATTTATCCGGTCATTTGAAAATTCATAAACTTCATCATAAAAAGAAATCTCAATTCTTTTTAACACAAAGGATTACACAAGGAAGTTACAGTCTCCTTACATAGCCCCATATCACACCAGCATAGGACCTAAGTGTAAGGTGTGCTAAGGTGAGAGAATCTGAGGGAGGCTCGGCTAATATCGCACGAGTAGTAATTTCTATCAGTTTGAACTTCTCGCAAAGGTGATTCCATTCTAGATTCACACGATGAAGTTCGGCTTGGATCTAGTCCAGAGCAAAGCCGAATGGTGCTACCTCCTTCCCAAGTTATGTTAGATGGGCTTCGATCGGTCCAAGACTACAGGGTGAAGCCATCGAATCTTCTTTCTATAATAATTAACCAAGATTACTTGTATTTAGAGACAATAATCAAAACGTTTAGTTTCCAGGGGTCATATTAACCAATGGTCATATAACAGTAAAAACCCAATGGTCTCATTTTAATTATACTCATGTTATCAAATGAAACATTTTTGTTGAGTATAAAAAACAAAATAAAATAACACATAAAATTAGGAAACAATATTTATTCAAAATTTCGAGTTGTTACAATATTCCCCCCTTAAGAAATTGCTTCATCGCAATTTTTAAAATTGGGTTTTGAAATTTCATTGAAAGTCCCACATCGGAAAAGGAGTCTGTAAAACTATTACTTTAAAAGAAAAAAAGGGAAAGTACAAAGGTCACCCGAGATATCCCACACTAGGATTCCATGTATGAAAACATGGACATGGAGGAGAAAGTAAAGGGTGAAGTTCTGAGGGAGAGTGATAGAAAACATGATTAGGAGAAAGTTACCCATAAGAAAATCCCAAACTTATGATGTGTGTAAACGGTCATTGATTACCCAGTAGGAAACGTTAACCAACATCGTTTTTGTTTTACATTCCTTTTCATAATTTTGAGGAATTCATTTATAACATAAAAAAACATAAGAAAATATACCTATCTTCATGTAGAGTTTCATCCTATAATAAGTTTCTACCCAAAACTAATCTTTTCTCAAAACTATGATCATTCAAAACTACATGGTCTCATCAAAACACAAGAATCATCTTCTAGAGAATCACATAATCCACAAAAGATTAACTATCTATTTCCTATATCTTTAAACATTATCCCAAAAACAGAAAGGGTAAGGAAAAACAATTCTTTAGAAAGAAATAATCCATTAGGAATGGAAACTACTTTTAAATCTCAAAGTTCTTTGGTACTTCCCAAAGTTCATCATAGTCCATTCCATAAATAACGGTCCTTAAAATTCCTCAAAATAAACCAAACTAAGATTGAAACCCAAATACAAGAAATATTTGATAACATAGTCTTCCAAAATAAACTTCATTTTTCATCTCCAAACAACATAAACCACTCCTAACATCTTATAACAAAAGTATATAACCTAAACATATTTTACCCAAGATAGGTTAATCATTCCTATAAGTAACTTAAATTACTATAATCCCACCTTAAATTCATAGATTCTTCAAAATATAAGTCAACCTTACTCCTCAATGAAAATATCGTTGTAATCTATTTACCTCGATCATATAGGGTCTCTAAAATAGAGAACGTCTTCCAAAATAATAATCATATTTTAATCCCATAATCATCCCTGTCATATTAATACGACAATCGTCGCATTTCCTATCACATTGGTTTTTGGGACATGTTCTTCCATTTCCCACCATTAACTAAGAAGAGAAAGCATAATTAGGGGCTTAAGTACTTAGCCAATAATAATGAAAAGGAACTGAAAGCATATAAGGATAACTTGTAGAAGAAAAGTATACCCTAACTTGTGATCCCCTAGGTTCTCATCTAGGTTATACATGATCATATATTCTCATATGAATCTTTATTTTATTTTATCATTGTTCCTTTAACAATGGTTCATACTAAACTTATGAATTTACCAAATCATTTCCCCCGAGAGTGTCGTAACAAAGAGTGCAGCAAGGCCCGTTGTGGTGTACCAGTTCTCGTTCGAGTCTAGCTCAAAGCGGTGTTTTTGGGTTTTACCTCTATGTACATCTATGCCAGAGCCACCTCTACCTACTCATATCCATACAGGGATATATTTGTTTGGAAACCCCTTACTCAATACTCACCAAAATACCAGGACGATTTCCTATATTTAAACTTATCTATAGGGTTCTTCCTAGAGTTTTCATATCCTAATTTCCACAAATAACTAAACCATCCTTTGTTACCAACTATAGAATCCCACATTTTTATCACATAAACTTTCATTCCATTTTACAAAACCGAGGATCTTTAAGGTTTAGTGTCTTGAAGACCAGGAACTTTAAAAATGAAAACATAAAAGAATATTCTTAAACACTTGAAATGCTTATCCTCATGTTCATCCAATGTTCATTAATTCATGTCATAACTCGAGGACATACATCAAAATAAAGGGTGAGAAGAAGGCCCACTAAGGAAAACAAGAGAATCATTTTACATGTGAACTTGAGATACTTCAATAAGGTCATGAAAAGAACATTAAGGCATGAGAAAGAAATCATGAGGTATATCATAATAAAAATAACATTTTTCATAACTTGAATACGTGGCTGAAACATTTAATATAGAAAATCATGAATATATCACCAAGGTCCATCCCCAAGGTGTCATTTGAAAATTACCAAGGTTATTCACCAAGATATCGTGAAAATTGTAATCTCTAGTGGTAACATCATTACCCAAAGCATTGGAGTGAAATCAGGGTGCACCCTTAAATTTGCCTTTATTATAATGTGAGCCACATATATAATAATCAAATATTTCAAAAATGACCCATATATCATAAAATAAATGTGTTTCATTTCATAATCATAACGTTTTAAAAACTTCTTTAAAGACATGATCTTTACGGCACTTTAAACCCACGAAAAGGGAAAGCGGGTTTCATGTATGTAAAGCCCACAATTTAAAATAGAACATCTTGGTATATACTTGAATACCCATATAGAAGGTAGATATTAGTGTATTCACTTAATAAAATAAAATATCTTTAGAAAAAAGAGAGATACATTTTAGATGAAAATTATGGAGCATAACGGCTATGTTACAAGGTTTTTAGAAAACATTGAAAAGAGAGGGGACATGGGTCAAACATTAATAAATGACCCATAAAACAGTAGAGGGACTGAATATAAGGGATTTATGAACATGGTAATGATATTTGAATATATTCCATATGAAATGAAGAACATGAAAGGAAGACAAAAATAAGATTTCTCTTATGAAAATTCGTTAGCCTAACAACGTTACATAAACTTCAACCAAAAATGAATTGATGATATCAAATAGGGTCTCTCATCATATGAAAATAAAATATCAGTATGATAGATATAGATATCATACCCCAACAAAATCAAAAGGAACCTTCAAGACTTGACATGGAATTAGAACTTTGAAAAGGGAGAAAGGTGCAAGGACCACTTAAAAATTTAGCAGCCTAACGACGCCACTTAAACATCAAAATACTGAATTGAAGAGATCAAATGGGGTCTCTCATAATATGGTCATAAAAGATCAGTATGAGAGATATAGATATCATACCACAACATAAAAAAGGAACTTGAAATAATTGACATGAAATTAGAACTTCAAAATGAGAAGGGTGAAGAACCACATAAAAATTCGACAGCTTAACGGCACCACCTAAAACATCAAAATACTGAATTGAAGAGATCAAATAGGTTCTCTCATCATATGGTCATAAAAGTTTACTATGATAGATATAGATATCATACCCCAACATAACAAAAAGAAACTTGAAATAATTGACATGAAAGTAGAACTTCAAAACGAGAAGGGTGAAGAACCACTTAAAAATTTGGCAGCCTAATGGCGCCACTTAAAACATCAAAATACTGAATTGAGGAGATCAAATGGGGTATCTCATCATATGATTTTAAAAGATCAGTATGATAAATTTAGAGATCATACCCCAAAATAATAAAAAGTAACATGAAATACTTTACATGAAAATAGATCTTGAAAAATGAGAAGGGAGAAAGAATCTGTTACAAATATTTCGGCAGCCTAACGGCGCCACTTAAAACTTCATAAAACGAAATAATGAGAGTAAGAGGGGATCTATGATTATGTGAAAATGAAAAGTGCAGTAAGAGGAGTATAAAAGAACACCCTTTAACATAAGAACATGGAGCATAAAAGAAATTACATAAAAGAGATTTCGTGAAAAGAACGAGAGAGATCAGATCCCTTACCTTAAAACGTAACTCTTAAAACAAAAAGGTTGGGACCTTGAGGGCTTGGGGCACCTTGGGAGGACTCCTTGGGAGGTAATGAGACCGTAACTTCGTTGGGGGGAGAGTGGGGAGTCGAATGGATGAGAGGATGGCTTGGTATTTATAGGTAAAGTTAGGGGATAAGGCATTAATGGCCAAGGGACACCTCATTAGTGGTTTTGGAAAAACCATGGGCTTGCCCATGGTATTTGCCCATGTTATTGGCCACTTGGGTCACCTCATAACTTATCTTACTATTCATAAGTCGACCATATTGATTACATACTTAATACATCATTTAATGATGTCATTAAACACCCGTAACTTAAAAACTGTATTTTCACAATTCATCGAAAATTCAACTTTCTCACAATAATCCCAAAATTTCACCTTAACCAAATATCAATTATCTAATCTCAAAAATGAACTCCATTTTATAAAAATAATTTTCTAAATATCATTATTTTATTTTTTAAATAAATACACTATTCACTGAAAATTCATTTTTTCAGAAAAAACCCCAAAAATTACCATAACATAATATCGGTTCTCTAAGTTCAAAAATGAAATACATTTTATAAAAATATTTTTTAAAATATTTTTAATTTAATATTTAATTAAAAACACTATTCACTTGAAAAAACTAATACTTGAATAATAATTTATGAAATCATTATTTAACCATTTTATTGAATCACATTACTTAATCAAGGTTCCTAGATTATATTAATACTTTCTTTAAGTGAGATTACTAATCCATTTGGACACATTACTAATCCTATTCATAAAATCACTATTCATAATTTACTATTCATCAAAAATTAAGTTGATCTTATTAGACTCTAAATTTCATACTGAGAATAATTGTAGAAGACCATTTTTTGAATATCATTACACATTTTTAATTATTTAAGGTTTTCATAATCAATTTTAAAATATCTTTTTTCTAAAATTCATCAAAAATATGCATAATATACTTATCCGGTCATTTGAAAATTCATAAACTTCATCATAAGAAGAAATCCCAATTTTTATTTAAAATAAAGGATTACACAAGGCAGTTACGGTCTCCTTACATAGCCCCTTATCACACCAGCATAGGACCTAAGTGTAAGGTGTGCTAAGGTAAGAGAATCTGAGGGAGGCTCGACTAACATCGCACGAGTATTAATTTCTATCAGTTTGAACTTCTCGCAAAGGTGATTCTATTCTAGCTTCACACGATGATGTTCGGCTTGGGTTTGGTCCAGAGCAAAGCCCATTGGTTCTACCTCCTTCACAAGTTCTATTAGATGGGCTTCGATCGGTCCAAGACTACTGGGTGGGGCCATCGAATCTTCTTTCTATAATAATTAACCAAGATTACTTATATTTATAGACAATAATCAAAATGTTTAGTTTCCAGGGGTCACATTGACCAACGGTCATAAAACAGTAAAAACCCAATGGTCTCATTTTAATTATACTCATGTTATGAAATGAAATATTTTTGTTGAGTATAAAAAAATTAAAATAACACATAAAATTAGGAAACAAGATTTATTCAAAATTTAGGGTTGTTACAATCTTTCCCCATTAAGAAATTGCGTCCTCACAATTTATAAAATTGGGTTTTGAAATTTCATTGAAGGTCTCACATCGGAAAAGGAGTTAGTAATACTATTACTTTAAAAGAGAAAAGGGAAAGTAAAAAGGTCACTCGCGTTAGCCCACACTAGGATTCCATGTATGAAAACATGTACATGGAGGAGACAGAAAATGGTCAAGTTTTGAGGGAGAGTGATAGAAAACATGATTAGGAGAAAGTTAACCATAAGAAAATCCCAAACTTATGATGTGTGTAAATGGTAATTGATTACCCAATAGGAAACTTAAACCAACAACGTTTTTGTTTTACGTTCCTTTTCATAGTTTTGAGGAATTCATTTACAACATAAAACAAAAACATAAGAAAATATACATATCTTCATGTAGAGTTTCATCCTTTAATAAGTTTCTACCCAAAACTAATCTTTTCTAAAAACTATGAGCATTCAAAACTACTTGGTCTCATCAAAACACAAGAATCATCTTCTAGAGAATCACATAATCCAAAAAATATTAACTATCTATTTATTCTATCTTTAAACATTATCCCAAAAACAGAAAGGGTAAGGTAAAACAACTCTTCACAAAGAAATAATCCCATAGGAATGGAAACTACTTTTAAATCTTTAAAGTTCCATGGTACTACCCAAAGTTCATCATAGTCCATTCCATAAATAACGGTCCTTAAAATTCCTCAAAATAAACCAAACTAAGATTGAAACCCAAATACAAGAAGGATTTGATAACATGGTCTCCCAAAATAAACTTCATCATTCATCTCCAAACAACATCAACCACTCCGAACATCTTATAACAAAAGTATCTAACCTAAACATATTTTACCCAAGATAGGTTAATCATTTCCATAAGTAACCTAAATTACTATAATCCCACCTTAAATTCATCGATTCTTCAAAATATAAGTCAACCTTACTCCTCAATGAAAATACCGTAGTAATCTATTTACCTCGATCATATTGGATCCCCAAAATAGTGAACGTCTTCCAAAATAATAATCATATTTTAATCCCCTAATCATCCCTATCATATTTATATGACAATCATCTCATTTCCTATCACATTGGTTGTTGGGACATGTTCTTCCATTTCCCACCATTAACTAAGAAGATAAAGCATAATTAGGGGCTTAAGTACTTAGCCAATATTCATGAAAAGGAACTAAAAGCATATAAGGATAACTTGTAGAAGAAAAGTATACCCTAACTTGTGATCCCCTAGGTTCCCATCTAGGTTATCCATGATCATATATTCTTATTTGAATCTTTATTTTATTTTATCTTTGTTCCTTTAACAATGGTTCATACTAAGCTGATGAATTTACAAAAGCATATCCCCCGGGAGTGTCGTAACCAATAGTGCAGCAAAGCCCGTTGTAGTGTACCAGTTCCCATTTGAGTCTAGCTCAAAGCGGTGTTTTTGGGTTTTACCCCTATGTACATCTATGCCAGAGCTAGCTCTACCTGCTCGTATCCATACAGGGATGTATTTTCTTGGAAACCCTTTACACAATACTCACCAAAATACCACGAAGATTTCCTATATTTAAACTTTTCTATAGGGTTCTTCCTAGAGTTTTCATATCCTAATTTACACAAATAACTAAACCATCCTTTGATAACATCTATATCATCCCAACTTTTTATCACATAAACTTTTATTACATTTTATAAAACCGAGGATCTTTAAGGTTTAGTGTCATGGAAACCAGGAACTTTAAACATGAAAACATAAAAGAATCTTCTTAAACACTTGAAAGGATTCTACTCAAGTTAATACTAGGTTCATTACCGCATGTCATAACCTGGGGACATACATCAAAAGAAAGGGTGATCAGAAGGCCCAGTAAGGGAAACAAGAGAAACATTTTTCATGTGAACTTCAGATACATCAATAAGGTCATGAAAAGAACATGAAGGCATGAGAAAGAAATCATGAGGCATATCATAATAAAAATAACATTTTTCATAACTTGAAGATGTGGCTGAAACATTTAATATAGACAATCATGAACATATCACCAAGGTCCATCCCCAATGTGTCATTTGAAAATTACCAAGGTTATTCACCAAGATATCGTGAAAATTGTAATCTCTAGTGGTTACATCATTACCCAATGCATTGGAGCGCTATCAGGGCGCACCATTAAATTTGACTTTATTATCATGTCAGCCAAATATATCATCATCAAACATTTCATAAATGACCAATATAGAATAAAATAAATGGGTTTCATTTCATAATCATAACGTTTCAAAAACTTCTTTAAAGACATGATCTTTACGTCACTATAAACCCATGAAAAGGGAAAGCAGGTTTCATGTATGTAAATCCCATAATTTAAAATATAACATCTTGGTATATATGTTAATACCCATATAGATGGTATAGCTTTGAGTATTCACTTAATAAAATAAAATATCTTTAGAAAAAAGAGAGAGACATTTTGAGACGAAAATTCTGCAGCATAACGACTATGTTACAAGGTTTTTAGAAAACATTGAAAAGAGAGGGGACATGGTTCAAACATTCATAAATGACCCATAAAACAGTAGAGAGACTGAATATAATGGATTTAAGAACATGTTAATGATATTTGAAAATATACCATATGAAATGAAGAACATGAAAGGATGACAAAAATAATATTTCTCTTATGAAAATTCTGCAGCCTAACAACGTTACATAAACTTCATCGAAAAATGAATTGATGAGATCAAATAGGGTATCTCATCATATAAACATAAAAGATCATTATGATAGATATAGAGATCTTACCCCAACATAATAAAAATTATCTTTCAAGACTTGACATGGAATTAGAAATTTGAAAAGGGAGAAAGGTGCAAGGACCACTTAAAAATTCAGCAGCCTAACGACGCCACTTAAACATCAAAATACTGAATTGAAGAGATCAAATGGGGTCTATCATCATATGGTCATAAAATATCAGTATGATAGATATATATATCATACCACAACATAAAAAAAGGATCTTGGAATAATTGACCTGAAAGTAGAACTTCAAATTGAGAAGGGTGAAGAACCACTTAAAAATTCGGCAGCCTAACGACGCCACTTAAAACATAAAAATATTGAATTGAAGAGATAAAATGGGGTCTCTCATCATATATTCATAAAGGATTAGTATTATATATATAGAGATCATACCCTAACATAACAAAAAATAACTTGAAATAATTGACATGAAAGTAGAACTTCAAAACGAGAAGGGTGAAGAACCACTTAAAAATTCGGCAGCCGAACGGCACCACATAAAATTTCAAAATACTGAATTGAAGAGATAAAATGGGGTATCTCATCATATGATAATAAAAGATCAGTATTATAAATTTAGAGGTCATACCCCAACATAATAAAAAGGAACTTGAAATACTTTACATGAAAATAGATCTTGAAAAATGAGAAGGGAGAAAGAATCAGTTACAAAAATTTCGGCAGCCTAACGACGCCACTTAAAACTTCATAAAACGAAATAATGAGAGTAGGGTGGGATCTCTCATTATGTGAACATGAAAAGGGAAGTAGGAATAGTATAAAAGAACAGCCTTTAACATAAGAACATGGAGTATAAAAGAAATTACATAAAAGAGATTTCGTGAAAAGAAAGAGAGAGATCAGATCCCTTACCTTAAAACGTAACACTTAAAACTCAATGGTTGGGACCTTGAGGGCTTGGGGGAAACTTGGGAGGACTCCTTGGGAGGTAATGAGACCAGAACTTCGTTGGGGGTGAGTGGGGAGTCGAATGGATGAGAGGATGGTGTGGTATTTATAGGGAAAGTAAGGGGACAAGGCATTAATGACCAAGGGACACCTCATTAGTGGTTTGGGAAAAACCATGGGCTTTCCCATGGTATTTTCCAATGGTATTGGCCACATGGGACACCTCATACCTTATCATACTGTTCATAAGTCGACCATATTGATTACACTTAATACATCATTTAATGATGTCATTAAACACCCGTAACTTAAAAACTGTATTTTCACTATTTATCGAAAATTCAACTTTCTCAGAATAATCTCAAAATTTCACCTTAACCAAATATCAATGCTCTGATTTCAAAAATGAACTCCATTTTTTAAAAATAATTTTCTAAATATTTTTAATTTATTTTTTAAATAAATACACTATTCAATGAAAATTCATTTTTTTCACAAAAAACCCCCAAAAATTACAATAACATAATATCGGTGCTCTGAGTTCAAAACTGAAATACATTTTATAAAAATAATTTTTTAATTATTTTTAATTAAATTTTTTATTAAAAAACACATTTCACTCGAAAAAACTAATACTTGAATAAAAAATTATGAAATCGTTATTTAACCATTTTATTGAATCTCATTACTTAATCAAGGTGCCTAGATTATATTAATACTTTCTTTAAGTGAGATTACTAATCCATTTGGACAAATTACTAATCCTAATCATAAAATCACTATTCATAATTTACTATTCATCAAAAATTATGTTGATCTTATTAGACTCAAAATTTCATATTGAGCATAATTGTAGAAGACCATTTTTTGAATATCATTACACATTTTTAATTATATAAGGTTTACGTAAACATTTTTAGAATATCCTTTTTCAAAAATTAATCAAAAATATGCATACTATATTTATCCGGTCATTTGAAAATTCATAAACTTCATCATAAGAAGAAATCCAAATTTTTATTTAACACAAAGGATTACACAATCCAGTTACGGTCTCCTTACATATCCCCTTATCACACCAGCATATGACCTAAGTGTAAGGTGCGCTAAGGTGAGAGAATCTAAGGGAGGCTCGGCTAACATCGCACGAGTAGTAATTTCTATCAGTTTGAACTTCTCACAAAGGCGATTCCGTTCTAGCTTCACACGATGAAGTTAGGCATATGTTTTGTCCAGAACAAAGCCCAGTGGTGGTACCTCCTTCCCACGTTCTGTTAGATGGGCTTCGATCGGTCCAAGACTACTGGGTGAGGCCATCGAATCTTTTTTCTATAATAATTAACCAAGATTACTTGTATTTAGAGACAATAATCAAAACGTTTATTTTCCCGGGGTCATATTGACCAGTGGTCTCATTTTAATTATACTCATGTTATCAGATGAAACATTTTTGTTTAGTATAAAAAACAAAACAAAATAACACATAAAATTAGGAAACAAGATTTATTCAAAATTTCGGGTTGTTACAATCTTCCCCCCTTAAGAAATTGCGTCCTCGCAATTTTTAAAATTGGGTTTGGAAGTTTCATTGAAAGTCCCACATCGGAAAAGGAGTCAGTAAAACTATTAATTTAAAAGAAAAAAGGGAAAGTACAAAGGTCACTCGAGTTAGCCCACACTAGGATTCCATGTACGAAAACATGGACATAGAGGAGAAAGCAAAGGGTCACGTTTTGAGGGAGAGTGATAGAAAACATTATTAGGAGAAAGTTAACCATAAGAAAATCCCAAACTTATGATGTGTGTAAACGGTCTTTGATTACCCAGTAGGAAACGTAAACCAGCAACGTTTTTGTTTTACGTTCCTTTTCATAATTTTGAGAATTCATTGACCACATAAAACAAAAACATAAGAAAATATACATATCTTCATGTAGAGTTTCATCCTTTAATAAGTTTCTACCCAAAACTAATATTTTCTCAAAACAATGAGCATTCAAAACTACTTGGTCTCATCAAAACACAAGAATAATCTTATAGAGAATAACATAATCCATAAAATATTAACTATATATTTCTTCTATCTTATAACATTATCCCAAAAACAGAAAGGGTAAGGTAAAAAAACTATTCAAAAAGAAATAATCCCATAGGAATGGAAACTACTTTTAAATCTTCAAAGTTCCATGGTACTACCCAAAGTTCATCATAGTCCATTCCATAAATAATGTTCCTTAAAATTCCTCAAAATAAACCAAACTATGATTGAAACCCAAATACAAGAAGGATTTGATAACATAATCTTCCAAAAAAACTTTATTGTTCATCTCCGAACAACATCAACCACTGTTAACATCTTATAACAAAAGTATCTAACCTAAACATATTTTACCCAAGATAGTTTAATCATTCCCATAAGTAACCTAAATTACTATAATCCCACCTTAAATTCATCGATTCTTCAAAATATAAGTCAACCATACTCCTCAATGAAAATAACGTAGTAATCTATTTACCTCGATCATATAGGGTCCCCAAAATAGTGAACGTCTTCCCAAATAAAAATCATATTTTAATCCCCTAATCATCCATGTCATATTAATATGACAATCGTCACATTTCCTATCACATTGGTTGTTGGGAAATGTTCTTCCATTTCCCACCATTAACTAAGAAGAGAAAGCATAATTAGGGGCTTAAGTACTAAGCCAATAATCATGAAAAGGAACTAAAAGCATATGAGGATAACTTGTAGAAGAAAAGTATACCCTAACTTGTGATCCCCTAGGTTCCCATCTAGGTTATCCATTATCATATATTCTTATATGAATATTTATTTTATTTTATCTTTGTTCCTTTAACAATGGTTCATACTATGCTTATGAATTTACGAAAGCATATCCCCCGGGAGTGTCGTAACCAAGAGTGCAATAAGGCCCGTTGTCGTGTACCAGTTCCCGTTCAAGTCTAGCTCAAAGAGGTGTTTTCGGGTTTTACCCCTATGTACATCTGTGCCAAATCCACCTCTACCTGCTCGTATCCAGATAGGGATGTATTTTCTTGGCAACCCCTTACTCAATACTCACCAAAATACTAGGAAGATTTCTTATATTTAAAATTTTCTATAGGGTTCTTCCTAGATTTTTCATATCCCAATTTCCACAAATAACTAAACCATCCTTTGATACCAACTATAGCATCCCGCCTTTTTATCACATAAACTTTCATTACATTTTACAAAATCGAGGATCTTTAAGGTTTAGTGTCTTGGAAACCAGGAACATTAAACATGAAAACATAAAAGATTCTTCTAAAACACTTTGAAGGCTTCTCCTCATTTTCATCCTAGGTTCATTACTACATCACATAACCTGGGGACATACATCAAAAGAAAGGGTGAGTTGAGGCCTAGTAAGGCAAATAAGAGAAACATTTAACATGTGAACTTGAGATACTTCAATAAGGTCATGAAAAGAACATTAAGGCATGAGAAAGAAATCATGAGGCATATCATAATAAAAATAACATTTTTCATAACATGAAGATGTGGCTGCAACATTTAATATAGACAATCATGAACATATCACCAACGTCCATCCCCAAGGTGCCAATTGAAAATTACCAATGTTATTCACCAAGATATCGTTAAAATTGTAATCTCTTGTGGTTACATCATTACCCAATGCATTGGAGCGTTATCAGGGAACACCCTTAAATTTTCCTTTATTATCATGTGAGCCACATATATCATCATCAAAAATTTCATAAATGACCCATATAGCATTAAATAAATGGGTTTCATTTCATAATCATAACGTTTTAAAAACTTCTTTAAAGACATGATCTTTACGTCACTTTAAACCCACGAAAAGGGAAAGCAGGTTTCATGTATGTAAATCCCAGAATTTAAAATCGAGCATCTTAGTATATATGTGAATACCCATATAGAATTTAGAGCTTTGAGTATTCACTTAATAAGATAAAATATCTTTAGAAAAAATAGAGAGACATTTTGAGACGAAAATTCTGTAGCATAACGGCTATGTTACAAGGTTTTTAGAAAACATTGAATAGAGAGGGGACATGGGTCATAATTCAAAAATTACCCATAAAACAGTAGAGGGACTGAATATAAGGGATTTAAGAACATGGTAACGATATTTGAAAATATACCAAATGAAATGAAGAACATGAAAGGAAGACAAATATAAGATTTATTTTATTAAAATTCGCCAGCCTAACAGCATTACATAAACATCAACCAAAAATGAATTGATGAGATCAAATAGGGTATCTCGTCATATGAACATAAAAGATAAGTATGATAGATATATATATCATACCCCAACATAAAAAAAAGTAACTTTCAAGACTTGACATGGAATTAGATCTTTTAAAAGGGAGATATGTGCAAGGACGACTTAAAAATTCAGCTGCCTAACGACGCCACTTAAACATCAAAATATAGAATTGAAGAGATCAAATGGGGTCTCTCATAATATGGCCATATAATATTAGTATTGTAGATATAGATATCATACCCCAACAAAAAAATGGAACATGAAAGAATTTACATGAAAGTAGAACTTCAAAACGAGAAGGGTGAAGAACCACTTAAAAATTCGGCAGCCTAACGACGCCACTTAAAACTTCAAAATACTTAATTGAAGAGATCAAATTGGGTCTCGCATAATATGGTCAAAAAATATCAGTATGATAGATATATATATCAAACCCAAACATAACAAAAAGGAACTTGAAGGAATTGACATGAAAGTAGAACTTCAAAACGAGAAGGGTGAAGAACCACTTAAAATTCGGCAGACTAACGACGCCAATTAAAACATCAAAATACTGAATTGAAGAGATCAAATGGGTTCTATCATCATGTGATCATAAAGGACAAGTATGATAAATTTAGAGATCATACCCCAACATAACAAAATGGAACTTCAAATATTTTACAAGAAAATAGATCTTGAAAAATGAGAAGAGAGAAGGAATCCGTTACAAAAATTTCGGCAGCCTAACGATGCCACTTAAAACTTTATTAAACGAAATAATGAGAGTAAGAGGGGATCTCTCATTATGTTAACATGAAAAGGGATGTAAGAGGAGTATAAAATAACACCCTTTAACATAAGAACATGGATCATAAAAGAAATTACATAAAAGAGATTTCTTGAAAAGAAAGAGAGAGATCGGATCCCTTACCTTAAAACGTAACTCTTAAAACTCAACGGTTGGGAACATGAGGGCTTGGGGGAATCTTGGGAGGAATCCTTGGGAGGTAATGGGACCAGAACGTCGTTGGGGGAGAGTGGTTAGTCGAATGGATGAGAGGATGGCTTGGTATTTATAGGGAATGTGAGGGGACAAGGCATTAATGGCCAAGGGACACCTCATTAGTGGTTTTTACGAAACCATGGGCTTGCCCATGGTATTTTCCCATGGTATTGGCCACATGGGACACCTCATACCTTATCTTACTATTCATAAGTCGACCATATTGATTACATACTTAATACATCATTTAATGATGTCATTAACCACCCGTAACTTAAAAACTGTATTTTCACTATTCATCGAAAATTAAACTTTCTCGGAATAATCCCAAAATTTCACCTTAACCAAATATCAATGCTCTGATTTCAAAAATGGACACCATTTTATAAAAATAATTTTCTAAATATTTTTAGTTTATTTTTTAAATAAATACACTATTCACTGAAAATTCATTTTTTTCAGAGAAAACCCAAAAAATTACCATAACATAATATCTGTGCTCTGAGTTCAAAAATGAAATCCATTTGATAAAAATAATTTTTTAAATATTTTTAATTTAATTTTAAATTAAAAAAAACTATTCACTCGAAAAAACTAATACATGAATAATAAATTATGAAATCGTTATTTAACCATTTTATTGAATCACATTACTTAATCAAGGTGCCTAGATTATATTAATACTTTTTTAAGTGAGATTACTAATCAATTTGGACACATTACTAATCCTAATCATAAAATTACTATTCATAATTTACTATTCATCAAAAATTATGTTGAACTTATTAGACTCTAAATTTCGTACTGAGCATAATTGTAGAAGACCATTTTTTGAATATCATTACACATTTTTAATTATGTACGGTTTACATAAACATCTTTCAAATATCCTTTTTCTAAAATTCATCAAAAATATGCATACTATATTTATCCGGTAATTTGAAAATTCATAAACTTCATCATAAGAAGAAATTTCAATTTTTATTTAACACAAAGGATTACACAAGGTAGTTACGGTCTCCTTACATAGCCCCTTATCACACCAACATAAGACCTAAGTGTAAGGTGTGCTAAGGTGATAGTTTATAAGGGAGGATTGGATAACATCTCATGAGTAGTAATTTCTATCAGTTTGAACTTCTCGGAAAGGTGATTCCGTTATAGATTCACACGATGAAGTTCAACTTTGGTTTGTCCAGAGCAAAGCCCAGTGGTGCTACCTCCTTCCCATGTTCTGTTAGATGGGCTTCGATCGGTCCAAGACTACTGGGGGAGGCCATCAAATCTTCTTTCTATAATAATTAACCAAGATTACTTGTATTTAGAGACAATAATCAAAACATTTAGTTTCCAGGGGTCATATTGACCAATGGTCATATAATAGTTAAAACCCAATGGTCTCATTTTAATAATACTCATGTTATCAAATGAAACATTTTTGTTGAGTATAAAAAACAAAATAAAATAACACATAAAATTAGGAAACAAGATTTATTCACAATTTCGGGTTGTTACACATAGTACATGGATGTGTCGACTATCACCCTCTCGAAGTGCTGTGATTACATTAACACTCGAATAATGATATATACAATTATATAAAATTAATATAATGGTATTCATGACATAATGATCAATATTTAATGATAAATTATTAATTACCTTCATTCTATAATGATCATTGATAAATGGGAACATTACTCAAGTGTCCATATAACCTACCTTCCACATTGACATAACAATGGTTAATTTTTCATTTACATGTGTTAGGAATAATTTTAGGATTATAATTTATGTTAAAGTATTATAATTATGTTAATATTTTTATTTTTTATGGTACTAAATAATGACTTCATTGAAATTAGTCGACCAACTATATTCAATTCGGACACGTATCTAGAATATTTTCAAAACATATGAGAACATAATTGACTGACTAGTTGTATATAATTTGTTAATAAGAGAGGTAAATCTAATAATAGAAATTAAAATGGTTATCAATAACTTATATAATTTACATAAGATAATTTTTCTATTTGAAAAAGAGAAACGATGATGAATCAAACTAAATGTAAGGGGTTTTCACAAATCACTTTTATTTTTTTGAGATACATTCCATATTCACCACTTATTTCTGTTTTGTAGTGAATATAATTCTGATGAATGTAATTTATATTTATTTTCATTAAATTCATGTGTATTTATATATCCATTTAGGTAACCCTATTTCATGGGTTTTATGATTCCAATTTTACCAAAGTGTTATTGTATTTTTATCAAATTTTTCCTCATTTGAGACTTATATTATGTTATGAACCTCTATACTTTTATGATATGTATATAAATCACCTTTTAAAATTTATATCATGAATATAATTTATTTTATATTATTAGTTTTATTCAATTTTATTCCTTCATGTAATTTATGATTAAATTTACCAATGTGGTCAGGGTATTTTTTTCCAATCGCAACTATTATCAAGATTCTTTATAATTAAGTCTCTAGTTTTTAAATCCTATAATTATTATGAATTTTATTATAAAAGTTTAATCATGTTTTTATGTAATTATACCATTTTTACACTCTTTTATACATAATATGTTTGATATAGAGATCATCAGAATATTCAACATCATTTATCTCTTCGGTTGGGTATCTATTATCCTTAGAAACCACGTCTTCTAATAAAATTCAATTTTTTTATACATTAAAATAATTAATTAGAAAAAATATTAACCATTATTTCTTTTAAAAAATGTTTTTCAATTTAATATTTTTATATCCCTCTGACCAATGTTCTTTTCTATCATTTTACTATAAAAAAGGAATGTTTTTTATATCATGTATGAAATTACCAACTAATTGAACCATAAATTATTCAAATATTCCTTGGATATATTTAATTTTTTTAAAAAAATTATTGAATAATATTCATTAAATTATTGGTTATTAAATATTATTTACAATTAAATGATTTTTCAAAGTTTATTACATTTTAAAAATTAATTTTTGAAAATGAAATGGGTATTTTCCTCAAAATGTTTTAAATTGTCTTATAAATGTCTTTACATTGATTACTTCAAAAACCCTTTTTGTTACCTCTGATAGAATGGGGATATTTTTTAAAGTTTTTATACACATTCCTTCTTAGGATGTATTAATAATATTTCAATGAGATTGTTATGGAACCCATTTTTTCCATGGGATAACCATATTTCAAAAATATTGTTACGAAACCCATTTCATTTCCACGAGATAATCGTGTTTGAGAGAGATTGAGAAGAAATCCATTTCATTTCCTTGGTTTTGTTTTGTTAAGATAAAATAATTTGTTTTTTTATGATTTTTATGATGAAATCTCTATAAAAATTATTCATGATGTGGTTCTTGAACATTATAAATTATGGCTACACCCAAATAACTTTGGGTGATCTTGTTATATATTATACAATGGGTGTGACTTGATAGGAATCAAATTAATTGGGAAATGATAATGATCATTGATGAATTTAATTTAAAGCCTTCCACATGGTTATTCTAAATTAAAGGGTTTATAAGGTGTTTGGTAAGGGTTATTTGATATGAAGTTCCAAGATAACAATATATTTTATCGATTCCAAATATGGGTTTATGATTTTTTATTTAATCAATATTGATATCACATGGCACATGATTATTGGTTCATAAAAAATATATATTTTTCAATGACTAATTCCGTATTTTTACATTCGATGATCTTTGTATTTATGGGCATGAACATTCATATGTTACAATCTTTAATTTGATTATCTAATCATTCCATTATGTTTTCATATTATCATTGATGTCTTTCATTTTTTAATGCGTAAATTTTACCTTAAAATGATTTTTAACTCACAAATACTAAGTTTCTTGTTAAATGGGTTATAAATAATGATGTGAATGAATTATTTCTAGAAGGAAATTCATATTTATTATGATGATTTGATAGTGTCAAAACTAAAATATTGGTTAAGTGGGAGAAATTCTGATTAAATGTTATTTGAAATGTTTTTGTAATAGATTTCCGATTCTATAAAACTTGAAACATAAGAGTTCCTAAAAATATATAATTGATCCATATTTTTATATTTATGGAGAATGGATTGAATAGAAAAATAGGGTCAAACATTTAGTCTTCATATCCAAAAATGCTAAGGTCATAATTTCAACATTAAATCGAAGAGCATGGGTCCTGGGATTTTATTGTTGGAATCAAATTTAATTTTAAGTGCCTTATGATTTTATGTTTTATTTCTGTGAGTTTATATTAGGAGATATAGATACCATCATAGTTTTTTAAGATAAACAATTTTCATAAGTTCATAGTCATAGAAAACTATTTTTTTGGTTTTAAGTTATAAAACTATTTGATGCAATTAATGGAAATTTCGGAGATGTTTTGTTGGTTTTTATATTTATAAACCATAGTATCACTATGAATTTTTATTTATAGTAATTGTTCTTTTATATTTTTTTTAAAAAATGACAACCTTATGGTCAACTGACAACACAACGCATCCAGAACAGCTTTAAGGAATGAACCCACAATCGAATCAAATCAATGGTGTAACACCTTCCAATGGAATATGTGATGTCATAATTATTATGAAATATATATAGGTAAATATTTTTTTCATTACGGAAAACTATTATATTTTTTTGGGAATAATGGTTGACATATATTGGAAGATTATACGATCAAATACATATAATCCATGGGTTTCAATCATAGTCTAGAAATGATTGAAGAGTTTAAATGATAGTTTTTAAGGGAATAATTTGGTTTGAACATTAGGAATTACTACTTAATTTTAGAGATTAGTTAATCACATAAATTTTTATAAATTTTATTAATTTTGTTTCCATGGGATAAATATTTTTATATTTAATTAATGTCAAAATACTAGATGAATAACTTTTAGTCCATTTAATGATTATGTTTAATTTATATTTTAACGTTACTGTTTTGGGAAATTAAAAAAATATCCTAGATAAACCTTATTTGGAGAAAAAGATGATATTGTAGTAGAATTTGATTAATAGGTTACATTATACTCATTAATTAAGTATATTTTCATATTCACCATGTATATATGGTTTAATAATATTTAATCTTTAAGAAAATGATCTTTCAAAAAGTATTATCCTTGTACCTTGATTTATGATGGACCTATGGTATTCTCATTCATTAGATATTTACGATTTTTAATCCATTATCATTCCATTTATCAGTCACTTTATTTTGATTAATGACTGTAATCAATCTCTATAAATAACTAGACTTTTCTTTAATTCCCAAAAATGTTATCCTATTTGGAAAGCTAGTTATTTGTTATTACATATGAATATTGAACACTAAATCATCTATTATTAGTAGATGGTTACATTAAAGAATTTTAATATTTGGGTTTAAAACAAAAGTGAATCCAAATTTCCATCCATTGATTACCAAAAAAAAGTCAAGATTGCGAAGATTATGTTTATGAATGGGGGCGATGTGACACCCTCAGTTTTTAAGAGATTAAAATTATATTATATTGAATAATGGGAACATAACCCTAATATTAACATATTAGAAACATAAAAAATTGTTTTGTTAATATTTTCTACAATACACATCACCCCATTTAGTTTTTGATAGACCTAAACCTAATATTTATATTTTTGATAGCATATTTAACATGAAATAGAAAACTTAAAAAACCCCTGATATATATTTCTATTATAACATAACTATTTTAATAGTGGGTATGAAGTGGATTAAAATAATTATGAATATATTTTTTACACGAGAATATATAATAAATTCTTTGGTGTCCAATTAATTATAAATGAAAATAATGCCTTTTTAAAATAACAGTAAATGTTTTTATGAAAACCTAATTTTAATGTGCACAAGTGTGCTCTATAACTATAAATTAATCAAATCACTATTTTTGGATTATAGTAATGAAAATTTATATGTAATAAATTAAATAAATTTTTAACAGTCATCTAATGTGTTTTCTATATATGAGAAACAAATAAATTCGATTTTATGTTAAAAACTGTATATTTTTTGAAAATGAAGCTTTGACACCTATTCTTTGACAGAATTATTTTTGAACATGTAATTTTAAAATATAGAATTTTAAAAAAAATATACCTCATTCTTTGATATAAAAAATTAAAATTTACATTGGGTGAATGTTTGGGTTTTTTGGAATACTTAGATTTTTCAATGATTAGTTAAAAATTCAGATTTTTATAAAAATATTCTTTCTTTTATAAAATTATTTAATTGAAGTGGAAAAAAAATTTATGATAATTATTCATGTAAAATATATATTATTTTTTAATATTTAATCTGGTTAATTTTCTTTAAACATTATATTTTTTAGTACATGTTTGTATTTTTGATTAAAGACTTGTTTTTCTAAAGACTATTTTAAAATGCATAATTTTTCATCTTTTTTATTAATTAAATTAAAAACTATTGGGTATTTATTTAAATGAAATTTGTCGTATATATATCATTAAATATTAGTTTTTTCATAAAGTTTTTATTTTTATTCATTGAGTTAATATATGATCATATTTATTTTAAATTATTTTTAAAATACTCGTTGTCTAGTAGTGATTATAGGTTTTTTATTAAATTAATTTTTTTATTTTTTTATATTTATATTTTAATGAATTAATTACATATTTTAAATACTAAAAATTTATAATTTCTCATAATTTCAATATTTTTTTTACCAAATTAATTATTGAAAAAGACTAAAATTAACCACGTTGAATAAGGTTAAAATGAATTTACATAGCGGTAAAACTTTTGAATTAAGGGGAAAATGAAGTAGAATATTTTCCAGAACCCATTTTATGGACAAATATAGATAATATATATTATAGTATCAACAATATTTTATTATTGGAGCCACATTAAATCATGTTTTTTAGAAATTACCTATTTTAAAAATTTATATATATCCCACTCACCTCTTTTATAAAATTCCTCAATTTCTCCTCCACTTTCTACCCATATCATGCCCTTTGAGTCTTTTAAAACATGCCTATATAAATCCATAATTCCAATACCATAATCATATAAGCCTTAGTTTCGGATGATATCTAACCAATTAATGCATTTTGTGCCAATAAAATTGAGCAACCAAATAAGCAGTTTTGTCCATCAACATGCATTTTTTCCCTTCTTTATCACTATTAATTTTTATTTTACAATGATTATTTAATAAAATAATTATCCCATGTATACATAGATATTGTTTTCATATGTTTATAACCTAGAACCACACATAACTAAATCATATGGGTTACAAAATAATCATGCATGTGTATGATGGACTAGAGCCTCATGAAACGATGATGTTGGTTTTCCAATTACCACCTCTCTTGAATTTGAATAATGTTAGAAATAATATTTTATATGATAGTTTGATATTAATAAAATAATTATACCAATTAATTAATTATATCATATACACCATTTTTAAATTTCAAAACATTGGGGATACTATAAACTCTCTTTTGTTTATGGTGGACTACCGCCTCATGAAGCAATGTAAAGCGTTTTTCACTGATGTGTAACATTAATGTTAATAATGGTAAATATAATGAACATATATGATATAAAATAAATAAATAATTTTTAAATTATATTATTATAAGTTTATTAATATAATATAAGATTGTATATTTTTACCTTTCCACACACTAAAAAAGTTATAACATCGTTTGGGGACATGTGGACTACCACCATATTGAAGATATGGGAATACGTTTAAATCAAAAAAATTAAATATATAAGTATATATAATTAAATATTCTGGAATCTAATATATAAGTATCATTATTTAATTAGAAAATATTACTTATCATCTTTCTAAAATTATCATTAAAAAATTGAGAATGTTACTCTTGCGTAAATACAACCATCCATCTCAATGATCATAACATTTGTTCATTTTTCATAACAATATTTCAAGATTAATTTTTTTGAGAATATATTATGTATAAAAATAATAATTATTTCATTATTATTATTCATTAAATTTTAGAATAATGATCACATTGACCCTAGTACACATACCCAAGTTTGTTTTTAAACACAAGATGAATAAATTTAAAAATTATGACTTAAAAATAATTTATTAAGGTATTTTATATAACATTTTAATAAGTGAAATAAAATAAATAATAAACATTAAAAGGTTTATCAATAATTTAAATAATTATCATATGTTTTTTATTCAAGAATATAAAGAACAATCATGACGAACTAGACTCAATTTAAGGTTTTTTCTCGTCTAGCTTATATTTCTTTGACATACATTCGAAATTCACCACTAATTTTTATCATGTAGTGTTTATAATAACATGGTCTTATTTTATATTTTTATTCTTAAATTTATGGATATATAAATATCTATTTTACTATATCTTTTTAAAAGTTTTACAGTTTTAGTGCTACCAATGTTTTAATGGATTTTAATAAGAATTTTCTTTCATTGAGACATATGTTGTGTTATGAACATATATTTTATATGTGGTGTATATGAATACAATTTTACATGTTATATAATGAATATAATTATTTTAATGATATTATAAGTTTCATATAATGTTACCACATCATTACTGTCACGATTCAGGTTACCAATGAGGTAAGAAAAGTTTTTTACAATCTCATCATTTTTCATGATTGTGTACGATTGAGGTTCTGATGGTAAAATTTTATGATTATTATAAAATATATTTTCCTGTTGTTACTCATTTTCATTAATGTAATTTATCCATTTTATCACTATTTAGAACAAACAATTTTTGTTAATGAGTTTTTAAAAAAACGCAACTTCATTTCCCTGTTCGGTTGGAAATCTGTTTCCATGCAAAACCATGATTTATAAAAATGTCTTAATTTTTTTAACCTATTTAATATGAATTTTTAAAGACATTATATCCATATATTTTCTTTATTTTTTTCAATATTATTTTCATCTCTCTTTCTGATAAAATATATGTTCAATCCACTTACCACATAAAATTGATGTTCTTCATAAAATGTATGGAATTTTCTGCCGGCATAACCATCATTTATTGGACTCTTACCTTGAAAATTTACTATGTTATTTTTAAATAAAATTATATCTTAATAATATATAAATTCATTTTATTTTAAAATTATTTTCAATTAAATGTATTTTTATAATGGATTATATTATAAAATGTGTTTTAAATATAAAACTGATATTTTCCTAAAATTGATTTTCACGGATATTTAAAGGTATTTCCATTAGTCAAATCCAATATACAATTTTTTTATAGAATCTATAAAGGAGTTATATTGTAATGATACCATCCTCTTTCCACCTCTGGATAGATTAATAATGTTTCAATGATATTTTTATGTAACCAATTTGTTTTCCATGGGATAAATAATTTTCAAAGAAATTTTTAATAAACTCATTTATTTTCTGAGGGATAATCATGTTTCAAAAAGATTGACAAGAAACAAATTACATTTACATGGTTTTATCAGGATATAAAAAATGATGATATTTTATTTGAGTTGTATGATGAAATATATATGTACTTTCTTCATGACATTGCTTTTAGGAATTGTAAATGACGGGTGTGCCCAGATAGCACCTGGTGATCTTGTTATAGATTATCTAATTGGTGAAACCAGATAGTGATCTAATGCATTGGGTAATTATTATGTTCACCACAAAATTATGTTGTATATATTCCATATGGTTATTCAAATAAAAAGAGTTTTTAATTGTCTTGTAAGGGTTATAATAGATGATCATCCAAGATTCCAATAGGTTTTATCTATACTTTCTATGGGTTTATGAGGTTACACTTGATAAAGAGGGTTTTCAAATAAAACTTGATTATTTTTTCGTATGACTTTTTTAATTTTTCAATGAACTATTACATTTTTTTCAAATTTCATGATATAGTAATTGATGGGTATGAATATCCATATGTCAATCTCATTCATTTGATTAAGTGATCATATCCTTATTATGTTATTAGGCTCACTAATGTCATTAATTTGTGAATGTATATGTTTTCCCTTAATATTCATTTGTGATCACCTATATTTAGTGCAATTTCCATAGTTTATAAGGAAATAGTCTGGACAAATTATATCCATAAGGGATATAATATAATTTATTATGATGTCTTAATGAGAATAAATGTTGGGTTAGGGGGGGTGAAAAATTCATTTAAAGATTCTTGAAATTTTTATCTAATAGTTTTTATAAGTTATATAAAATGAAAAACACATATGTTCCTTTAAAATAATAGGGATCAATGTTTTCCATTTAATTTTGTAAGGGTTTTATGGAAAAAATTGGAGTCACAATTATGAGCATCATAGCCAGAAATATAATAGACAATATTTCAGCAAAGGATTTGGGAGTGCGGATCCTGAGCTATAATATATTTATCCTTTTAATTTTAAAATTAATATATTGAAATATATGTTTATTCATACATTTATATCTTTATGATTCCCATATAATTAAATACTACATCACACTCTCACAATTCCTTCCTTGAAGAATTTCATAATCCTTTTGTGTGGATGAAATTATTATCTTGTTATATATTACAAACGTTTATATTTTGAATACCAAAAAATAACCTTTACATGGTATTGACCAATATGTAACTATCCATAATTCATTTTATTCATTTATGTATACAAACCCACACTGCATAATCATTTAATTAAAATTTATATAAATTATTAATATGTTATATGATCTCATTTGAAAAAAAGTTATTGTGCATGATATGAATATGATAGGTTGGAAATGATTTTTATATCCCACAAATATAGTGTGTAATGATTTAATCATACATTTTTTGTTACCCTAAAAGGAAAATTATTTGACATCAATGTGATTCAAATTAACTTAATATTTCGATTCCATATATTTTACTTTTCCAATATTATTATGATGTATCCTAGATTATTTCATAAGTTATAACTTTATGTTCATGATTATGATTATAAACTTTATAGTTCATCATGTTATTCCTCTTGAATGAAATGCACTTCATTACATTATGCTATGAATTTACTATTATAATACTCATATTTAGTTCAAACACCATTCTTGTGTACATCCCATAGTTTTCCAATGTATTATTATAAGGTAAATGGAATTTAAAGGCATCTTGTAATGTTAAAAAATAGTTTTAACGTTGATTGAAGTTATTTTCATATGTATCTAATTACAAAATGGTTCATTTCATGTCGATCATATATATTTTTATTATGTATATATTTAATTATTTATTTATTTGTTTATGAATATAAATGATATTTTGATTCATAATAAAACAAAATATTTATTCAGAAATACCATTTGATACAATCATTTGAAATCCCTATTTAGACCGTCAAATTCTTCTTAAACCCACTTCATAATGATATCTATTTATCAACAAAAATACAGTTTAAATCCACCTTCAAAAGGTAACACTCAATTAAATTGATAATCAAACTCATCGTGCCAATAAATCCATATAAAAGGCCTCCAATACTCACTCATCCAAGGGCATAACATTGGCCAATTAAATAATATATATGATCACCGATGACTCTATAGATAACCAACACCTTCATTAATTTCTGGTGTGACAAGACTAAAATCATACATTATTAAATGTAGAATAATAATTATTCTGAAAAATAGAAAAAAATAACCTCATTAATAGGACACTTCATAATTTAAGGTCCACCTACTATAAATGGTGATTTTTTTAATTTCTCTCAATCTTATACTCACATCTTATTAGTTTATGAGGACCCATCTCAAATATAACCAAGCATAAATTAATAAAATATATATCTAAAAATCCATTAACAATTATTATAACTATATTATAACCCACTGGGAAATATAATGATAAAAAATTATATAAAATGAGGTACTATCCAATTTTAAAACACACATGTCAAAGTTCCACATAAATCCAAAATCTTAATTAAATAAATTCATTTGAAATTAAAAAACCCTAAAAATAAAATATACTAACTAGGAAACATACCTCACGAAAAAAGATGAAAAACAAAATAAAAACCTCATATTATTAACTAATGTATTTATTATACCCAAAATAACCATTTAGTTTTATTAATCTTCTATACATAGGTATAATATCCCTTAAAAAATACTATTCAAGTATCCCTGTTCAATGAACAAGAATTACAAGAGTAATTATATGAAATAAAATTATTATAACTCATATGATAATGAAAAATAAATTCAATTCCAATTAATCATGGAGGGTGAAAATGAGAATTCAAAATTTAAAGGTGTTTAGCTTCCCATTGAGTGATAAAAAAACAATCTCAAATATGGGATTTAAATTTATAAAGGATAAAATACTATCCAACCACAAGAATAATTTGAAAAAACTATATTCCTAACATATTATGTAAACCTTATGTATAAATCACAAAAATAAACGTTATGTATTTTGGTAACCCATATCCATTGAATACATATCATATTTTGTTAATCCTAAAATATTATTAAAGAAATATGTTTTCATCATGAACTTTTACACTATTAAAGATCCTTAAATGTTACATAAACCAAACATATCAAATGTAATGGTCTGGAAACCATTATGTATACAAATCATTAAAATTATAATGTTATTTATTTTCATTTTTTCATCATAATATAATAATCAATACTTACACATTAAAGGGTATCAACCCTCATCAATTATTGGCGCACACCCTAAAACCCAAGATTATATCCCAACAACCCTTACATATAATAATTTACCATATTTAAATATATTTTATATTAACTATTACATACTATTTACATTATCAATTTTTCACTCTTACACATCATATAACAGAAGATATGTATCATGTAAATAATACTTTTTTATCCTTGTTGTATCTTAGTATGATTTATATGTAATATGTTTTTTTATAATTTCAAGATCCCTTAACTATAAACCAATGAAGAACAATAAATATTCTTGGTGAAATAAGAAAATATTTATGAATTAAAATTTCCCTTGCATGTAATCGAGTGTATCCTTATATATCAAAGGGCCTCCAACATTTCAAATTCTCATTCAATGAGTTATATACCATTAGTAATTATGATCCTTACACACTACTTTTTCACCATTATATATACAACATTGTAACCATTACGTGCATGGTTGTAGATAATATCCCTATAAATGAAAAGTTTAGTAATCGGTCATTTCCAATAAAATAATATGTTTCATTGAATATAGTATAAAAAGAATTAATTGATATTTAGGTATCTTATTCAATGATATACACTACTCATATTATTTAGGATAACAATATGAATCTCTAGTCTTCCAAAATTTTCCAAAGTAAATATCATCAACATCTGAAAATTTCAAAAAGGCCCTAGGAGATGTTCCAAAATAGAATATGATGATGTATTTCCAAAAAATAAAATGAATTACTATTTAAACAGAAATTAATTATGAGTGTCATAACATTATGAAACATTTTCTTATTTTACATTGAAAATAATCCTTATATGGGATTTATGTTTTCCATTTAGAATTCAGGGAATATAAATTCTGTTGTGTTGGATTTATTTTTTTCAACAATTTCCCCACTATGGGAATTATAATTATAAATTCTGTTGATATTTTTATAAATTTCAGGAACAATATCCATAGTTTCTCATTTATCATTAGGTTATAATAAAATGAAAATTCCTCGTGAAATTTGATCTCTTTTTAATTCTCATAAATTTCATCCACAAAACAAAACATTCAATTTCTTCTATATATTGACCATATTTTAAGTATCTTGGTCATACTTATATTAACACCAATACCCATAGATTGATTTAATTAGTCTGTGTATAGTCATTTTCTCACATAAATACAAACCAACCCATTCATTCAGGGTATTATATTTTTCTAACTACATTGGAATGTCTTCTTTAGAATGTTTTAAAATGTTCTATCTTAATCCAACCTTAATGTAATTTTTGATTATTTATGTTTTATTTCTCCATTATATTGATTAATTTTTCCCATTAAATAATTATTTTAATTTAAACTATTTTTCATAATGAATAGATTAATTAGAATACCTGTATTGATTTTATAATCATATTTTTATTTTAGTTAAATATATTTTACTTTAAATGTATAACGAATTAAATAAACTATTCTCACCTTAATTAAATACATATTTTTCATTCAATATATATATATATATTTAAAAAATTTGATAGAATTATGCCCAAAATATTTACAATACTTTCCAAATATAATAAATACATTTTTTTTTATTTGATCATGAAAAGCCTCATGGCCTTTTGACAACTGAGATAGAGGATGGGTAATATGTGGTGATCATATTTTGTGATTTATCATCTTTTCAATTAAACCACTAGAAAATATTAAATTTATCAATATACCAAATATTATCTCTTAGCCACACTTGATATCCATAAATTATATGAGTGAGCATAACATAAGATATTTACATAATTTTTCTAAAAAAATTATAAAATTTCACATGATAGTTAAAATCCCCAACATGTTCTCTAGAATAAATCTTTATGTGGATAAAAATGAATTTCTTATAAAGCAAAATATCATAATAATAATAATATTTTTATAAAATCAAACTACAAATGATCATAAACTGGTTAGACAGCCTAGTCATAATAACCATTTTCATTGATATAGTGATAGAAAGATCATGATGTACTCTAGTATTGTTATTTTCAATTGTTTAATTGACCATACATCATAATAATCATAGAAAAATATATTTTTTCATCTAAAATCATCATGAACATCAAAAAACTAATAGTATTGAAACTCTTACCCAAATCAGGAGTAATATTGGATATCATCTTCATCCACTCTCTATGATACAATTGTTTTGCCAGTACTCAAAATTAAAAAAATCTATATAGAGAGTGTCCCAAAAAGTAATCTCAATTATGTATGAGAATTCAATCATCAACTGCATTAATATATAATGTAGAATATTCATTATATTAATTCATACTAATTATCATTCATTTGTACCTGTGTTTTTAATCATTTTAACTTTTTTAAATAAATATTTATATTTTTAAATTTCTTTATAAATTTAATTAGTTTTTAATATCATTAAATAATCACTCATTTAAATCTCTAGAAGACTCTGTCTTCATTTTTCAAAGTGATATAAAACTATTGATGTTATATTCTCCTTTACAAAAAACATATCACTAAAATACAATAAAAAATTAATATATCATGCATGGAATTCAATAGGGTATAATTTTATACATCCAATGTTCCAAAAATTGTACATATATTACATCGTGTTGAATCCTCATTTCAATACAAAAAAGACTTAGGTCATCCTCCTTGTCTTCGTAAAGTTATAATATTATCCTCAATTACTATATGTTATACTTTTATAAATCGTTTTTTATATTTTAAAAGATTTATTTTATGCGGGTTCTTAATATTCCTCATTAAAATATGCCTATAAATAATCCTGGTATGTGATCCATTCATGTATCTACAAAAATCACATAGTGATTATCCCAAAAATACTATTTTCATAGTATAGGGTTCATATTAATCAATTTATACACATTAATTTATAATCACAATAATCATTAATTTATGCATGGAGAGATTAATATGTTAAATAGGTATAATATTTTACTCATTGAATTTTTTCTGAGAAATTATTTGAGAAAACATGTAACCTTCATGCTAGGAACATAACTAGATATCATGTTCTCAATTATGTACATGACATATAATCATTCATATGGAAAAACATAATTGGATCTATATATTGAAATATCCTTCACAAATACTTTTTCATGGTATTTTTAATTCATACTTGGCTTCCTATAAGGAATCACAGATAGTCGATCTTCAAAATCATGGTACATTTATCTCATTGTGGTCATGCTTACTTTTATAACCCAAGGTCGATAAAATGTTTCTATGGTATCATGATCATCATGTGGTAGTGTTGTGTTTTTTGGGGGATATCCATGTTTTTTAAATGAATTAACATCTACATGAAATATATACTATCGTTAATGTTATTCATGAATTATTTTTTATTGTATTCTAGTTGTCTGTACACTGACTAGGGATTTTTATATAATCTAGTCATTGAAAAGATAATAATATAGTAACTTTGATGATGGACATGGGTTTATTTCATCCACTATTACTGTGTATAATGTCAGTGAAATTATTTCTTGTGGTAGCTTGGTATGTAATTATAGGGCATGGGTAGAATTTTATATATCATTATCTACTATAGAGACTCATATGTGATAATATAGTTACTTATATTGTTACATGTGGTACCTTTATATATCAATATATGTGACTATATAATATCACCACATAACATATGGTTGATAATGTGATTCTTCATAAATCAAATATTTGTAATCCTCGATGTGTAATGAAAAACGACATGAAAAAAAACACATCCTAGTTTATTCTATTGGTTTTAAACATTGAGTTACAATCCCTTATTAAATTTTTTCCTATATTGACCTCGTAATTGAATGTGTAGTGATTAATATTACTAGACCCACATCACTCACATTTCCATGACCCATGGTTGGATCCTAGATATTGCAAATACTCAACCTTATTAGTAACAATTCCCTGTGAAAGACAACCAATATCCATATGCACACCATCATGAACCAAGCTAGTATTCGATCCAACTAGACACATAGATCAATTCATGGAATTTACCAAAGGGTGTTGTCAATCCTCAAGGGCCAGAAACAATTTCATGGGTGTCAAGAATATGATTTGTGAATGATTTTACCAATTTGTATAACCATAAATTACAAATATAATTAAACATCACAAAAACCAATAATCATAACCAAATGAGACAAAAAATTTATAATTAAATGTTTACAACATTGACCAAAAACAAAATTACTAAAATGGAATGGTAATAACAAATTATCCCAAAAACCATCATGATAAAAGAGATTCATCACCCTCATCATTCCACTAATAAAATCTCCATGAAGTGGAACTTTATGTTTTTGATCTATCATCTCTACATTGATCCATATTTCCATTACCGTGGGTATACATAACAATGTCTATATACACCAATAGGTGTATATAGGGTGTGAGGAAAATCCTATCAGGATACCAAAAAAATAATTGATCACATTCTATAACATTAGAAGAAAATTTACATTCCCATTTCAATTAAAATATCTAAAACATTTCAAAGAAAAAAATTAATAAAAACATTCTCATGTAAATTTTTTTAATGAAAACTATTATTTCCAATAAACATGCTTGGAGTAAAATATCCAGAAGGTCTAATATATTCTTGATGCTAGAACAACATCTACTAAACATCTGGTAACAAGAAAGAACCATTGGTACGTACCATTAGGTAACTAGAACCAGCTGGACCCTAGAAACGTGGTTCATCTATGATCAAAATCATCCTCTAAACTACCAACAATTTCTTTATGCACGATCCATTAGAGGGGAAAATAAATCGATATAAAATGGTCTCCAAAAAATGTTCCTAGTCATGATACACTAGAGGGGAAAACATCCCATGGTTTAGTGGTATTCGATCATAACACATGATCATTTCACATTTTAATAATAAATTCTACTAGATAAATATAGGTTACATCCACTTATGAATCAAATATTATACTAGGTCAAGTTTTCCCACCTAGATAATTGGGATTCCATTAGTGATCAAGTTCCATTTTACATATCACATAAATCCACACTATTACATATACATTCCAAGCATAATAGGAAATCATTTAAATCACCACTTTATATTTTCATAATTCAACATTTTCATATTGATCCCATGATCAATGGTTAATAATGAAGACACCATTATCCACAACTAATCCACATTCCATTTCATATGAACACTAAACCCATTTGGAAATAAATTTCACACCAACTTCAGAATTCATGGAATCTATTTGGTAAACACAAGAAGAAAATATATGTGAAAAAAAATTAATTTCACAGGGAAATACTGTTCATAAATCCACACAGAAACTAAATTAATTAATATAAACATTCAACCCAATATTTATAAGATTCAAAAATCCTAGTTATGTTTCAAAACAAACTAAATAGCATGAAACAAAACCCCACTTCTCTTGGGAGTTCTACTTACAACATAGTCACACATAAAGGGCATTTGAAATAACATTTTTCACCTTTCAAAAAATTCATATATCATTTTCTCGAAGTACAACAATGGATCACACATAAAAACAGTAATTGTTTCCTTTATAAAATCATATTCCTCAAAAATTCATGTCAAAACACTTCCAAAACATGTTTCGTAAGACATAAATATTACATAGAACCTATTCGAATAATAAACAAAGCTTGTCAAAATCATCTAATAATGTAAAATCATGGAACCACATACATTTCACTTTGAAACATCCAATAATTGGTGTCAAACCACAATGAAACACCACATGACCCAAAAAATACTATACATAAAAATAAACATCAGTATTTCCTAGAACAACACAAGATCAAACCATACATAATTTAAATAACTTGCTAGAAATTTCAAAATCAAGAAAGTTGGAAGACGAACCCTAAACAAGTGATAAATCAAGAGTACAAGGGATTAATTAATGTTTCTAGGAATAATTGAGGTTTATACTAGCTATATATTAGGTCTCATGAGGTCTATGGATTCTTGTAGGGAGCTATAATGGGTGTAAATACTGAATTGGTAGATGTGAGGATAATTAGAGTTATAATTGAAGAGGGTATAAAGAAAAATCTCAAATTTTTCATTACATGGACATTCCCCATTGTTTTCGTGCATTGTTTGATTGATTATGTGGCTACTGTGAACCCCTATTTTCCTTTGAGGAACAAGAATCATGGTTATAGTACATAGTTTGTCTAACTATATGAAAAACGTGTGGTTCACCACTATCCAAAATGATGTTTGGCTGAATTTTTTTTCTTGTAATGGGTGCATGGTTTCCCATAAATGTACACCAATAGTTTTCCACCTTCTTTCAAGAACAAAATCCAAATTTATTGATTAAGACTCATGGGAATCCCAAGGGGTAAAATAAAGAACAAAATAAATAGAATAAATTCATCAAAAAGAAATAATAGTTATGAAAATTTTCCCCACTAGGAAAACCTTCAACCCCTATAAGTTTAGTCTAGAGCTTGAAGAGATAATAAAAATGGATACACTTCTTCACCCTAAAACATCCTCTTCCATGTATAATGTACATAATTTCCATGATTCCAATACACTCAAAAAATTAGAATAGATATATCATGAATAAACTTTTCATGGGAATCTAAAATATGCATTAGTCTCTCAAATATGAACAAATAATGCTCCAAATGAAACTCTTCCCAATTCAGCACATGGAATGGATCTAACTTATACATATTAAACTAGAAGAAAAGAAAATTTTCATGAATTCACTTAAACTAAGAGGGAAAATCAAACATATATGAAAAATTACTGATCCTATCAGTAATCTAAAATGGCCTGACATACCTCGGTGTTAGCATTTCTTTCTTACCCAAATGATAAAGACACATGGGAGCTGCCACTTTCAGGAACACCGGGTCACCCATGAAAAACACTGAAGAATAGTTGTAACAACCTGATATTTTATGATAATTATTCTTTTTAATTTATTTGATGTCATGTGTTTTAATTTACAAAATGATTATCGTGTGTTATACGCAACACCGTATTAGCTTGAAGTACACGCAACACTATTCTTAGATTGTGTTACACACAATTTCAAGTTCGTTTGATAATAGTCATTATATGCAACATTGAGTATAAATATATATTCATTGTATAAATGAAAATGGTTGGATTCAGTTATAACGAAACAAAAAAAGAGTCTTTCACAACACACAACCCTAACATGGCTTGCATTACACTCAATCGTGACCTTCCTCAATAGCGTGTGTTATACGCAATACCGAGTTTCACTAAACAACGATATGCTATTAAAATATTTTTAAAACTAGTTGTTATGAATAGTAATAACCACTTTTTGAAATTTTGTAAATTTCAACATTCAAAATGGACTTCATTTTTGGATTCAGAATATCGAAATTAGCCTAGGGTAAAATTTTGGTATTTTTCTGAAAACTTTCAATTTTTAATAAATAGTGCAAACACTGGGTTGCTATTTAAAAACCGCCTTTTTATTTAAATATTTATTTATTTTATTTAAATTTATTTTAGGTCAAAATTGATACATAATACCTATAAAAAGTGCAATACAATTCATTGGAGTCATTTTATAATAATTTTAGATATATAAAAAATTTATTGAAGTTTTGACCGTCTTTTACCCAACTCCTAGGAAAATTTACAAATTTACAAAAAAACATAATTTTACTTCTTTTGTGAATGGAATTTCAAAAATCCGAGAGACATGGTTGATGTCAGTAAGTAAAATTCGGTTCAATGAGATGAAAATAATTTTTGGTGAATAGTAACTTTTTATGTTTTTTACCACGGTTAAAAGTAAATATGATAATTAAGAGTAAAAATGATATTATTATTACCCTAACCCATGTCCTAATTCTATTGGACAAGTTTAATTCGACAAAAAACAACCTTAGGAATAAAATATGACCATTTAGTCCCACTTGGATTAGATTAGGACATTTAATATTAATTTATTTAAAGAAGGGTTAAAATAGTTAATATCAAAGCCTAATAACTAAATAATTTTTACTATAGGGTTATATATAAGATAAATTCTACTATAAATACTCATTAGAAAGATAAAAATATTTCCTACATAATGGTATTTTATTTGTAATTTTTAGACTTGAGATAATTTAATTTATTTATGACACAATGATGATGCAATAATTATTTTATTAATGAAATATTGAAATAATTGAAGTTATAAATACCACAATAAATGTAATTTGAGACTTTTTATTAATTCCAATAATTTTATATGTTAATATGACATGTTATAAGTTATTTAAATAAATTTTTTTGAAAAAATATTTCTGTTATAATTTTCACAAAACAAATTACCAAATAGTGTCAAATTGACATAAAATAGTTTTTAAAACGAATATTATATTATTAATTTTAATTTTATTCCTAAAAATATATTTTTCTGCAAAATGACTTATATAAGGTTATATATATTAATAATAAACAACATGGGGTTCTTTTCTCTTGTTATGATATGTTTATTTACCTTATAGTGGAAGAAAACAAGAAGACACGGTAAAAGTAAAATTATTTAACTCAATGTTAAATATAAATGATAAGGTTAAAATAGATACCTAAACTTTTATATATTCTATTGGATGAGATTATTTCGACCCATCCCCACCTTATCTTTTAAATAAATCAATTTGGAGCTATTAAAAACCGAATATGACTTTATAATAAAATAATATTTTTAGTTTTTCCTAAGGTGCCCATCTCCTCCATTATAAAAGGGCACCTCCTACCTCTCTTCCTCAAACCACTTGGAGCCTTCAAGCTCGGCCAAACCCTGCCCAATTATCTTCTCCACTTCCCTAGATACATCCTAGAGGTCCTGGTATTCTTCAAAGTCCAATTTTAGTGCCCTAAAAGGAGGTCTCAAAAAGGCGCTTCAAAAAAGATATAATGTCCGTTACCGATTCTTTCAACTTTATTTCTTCTTCCACTTCTTCTTCTTTAGTTGTTTCATTATGAAGTAATAACATCAGTATAAATAATATACTAATATGTTATTATAAGTATGAAACAACAATATTTCGCAATCTATCCATCCTATGGAAAATGAAATCACCGCGCGTGCGTACGTACAGAATACCGTCTCCACGCTGTGGTGTAAGCTATTTTCCACCACCACATTACTTGGATGAGTATAATGGTGTAAATAATAACTATATATGATTATTATAAATCGATATTTATTCTGAAATAGTATACATACACTCTAATACAATTCCACGATCATGGGAACGACATCATCGCTTGTGCGTCCGTACGGAATACCGTCTCCACGACGCGATGAGATTCATTCTCCATGTTAACCATTCATGAATGATTATAAAGTATATATAATAAGTAATCATGAAATATATGACATAATAATTCTATTTGATTTATTTATATATATATATATGTATGTCATATACTTAATTCCATTCAATTCAATAAGGAAATGAAAACAGCATTCATGCGTACGTATGGCCTACTGTCTCCATGAACGTTGTATTTCATTCCATTTATCGATCTATATGTATATTCTAAATATATATAATATATAAATAATGTTTTATATTCTCGAATTAATTAATCATGATCTAAGTAATCATATGAATAATTACAAGTCAAAACACGGATGACATATGAAACGATTTTACCCAAAACGCTCTTTAACATGGAATTTACAAAAGAACCGGAAATATAAAGTCATAAGTGAACCATATATGATATCATAAAAATGAATATGATTATTTAATAAGTAAATGACATTATTTAAATCATTATACATGAGGTTTGGATACATATGAAGCATATCAGACATAAGGTAAGGGATAATTATTCTAATCTCATTCTTATCTGAGATTGTTTATTCGTATGTATTTACTGGGGTTACATTTATCATCCATGTGCCTGTTTTCTAAAAATTACTTCATGTATGTTTAAAGTCCTTTCTACCCATTTTTTACTTTTACTGCATGGTATGTATGGAATCTTTCTTTTACGATGTTCTTTTTGACGTTTTCGGCAAAAGTACAAGAAGAATTTTTTTTAACTTATACTTCATGAAAGGATTTTTACGGTTTTATAAAGTCTTATTTTCAAGAAGATTCCCCCAAAATATTTCATGACTATTTTCAACAAAATCCTATTATTTTAAAATTTCATGACATTTTGTGAAAATAAAATGATTTTAAATAAGAAAGGATATTTTCCTCAAGAATTCATTTCAAGTGTTTGATCAAAACCATTTTCCATCTAAGATGACATTATTTCATATGTGTATGTTTCAAGCATAATGTGTCTATGATTTACATGGTTTCACTTTTATTATTATGAAATGATATCCATTTCTTTTATATGGATTAGGTGATGATGGGATTCTGTTTATGAAACCCATTTTATTCATTGGGTTCTCATGAATGATGTATGTTTATTTTGTTTCACAAGTAAGAATGACGTAATTATGGGATGGGTGGGACCTATATCTCTCTCCAATGCATTGGGTAAAAATTTATATCTCATGATATAGACATGGATGGAACGATATGTTAATCCGGTGCAGTGTTACAGGACTGAAACAAGGAGTGAACTCGATTCATAAAGAGACTTTTTCAACAAAGATAGTCTTGGCAGCAATGCTTTGGCTACTATGTAAATCATAACATTTTCTGAATGGTTTCCACAATTACATGTTTTATTCCTATTATATTTTATCATGATTTATGTTCCATTTTGATACATGCCTTATGTACTTCCACGATTTATGTATTTGCTCATGATTTTGATGTTTAAATTTCATGTTCATGTTTTTTCTTTCAAATGTTTATGGATTGTTTTATGTTCACTATGTTTTCCCTTACAAAGCATTTGAGCTCACCCTTTTTATGTTTTATTTTCCCCAGGATATAAGGACAGATTTTAGATAATAAAAACAGGAAGATCTTTATGGGATATGTTGAGGATCTATCACCAAGATCAGAAGATTATCTGATATTTCCAAAGGCACTGAACTATTACGGTCCTTTGGTGTCTGTTTTTGTTATGTATTATGTATTCCGAAAAAGTAATTTAATGTCCTAGTACGTCAATCATTGGGTCACTATAGTTGGTATCAGAGGAAATGTTTATTCAACCTTTGGAAACTAGGATGCGAAAACGTTAGTGAGATCCCTTGAGATATTTCTATGGTATGTCTAGGGATGTCCCTAAGGATAAGTATACATATATGATATAGTCCTAGAAATACGGTAACAATATTAGAAATTAACCTATGATGTTAGATATTGAGGGTACTCCCCCATAACTATGATTTTTCCCAAGAAAGATTTTTTCCTCTCACACTATTCTTTTTGGGTTTTAGAAAATGGTTGGAAACTGGAAGATTCACGATAATGGAGGATATGACGGACAATGGAATTATATTCTTCATGAGAAACCAAATAAAATGGGATTTGGATGTCCAAACATCGTTATTATGGCTAATTAGAAATCTCATAATATGATCAATAATCTCAACTTTGGTATGTTTCCCGACATAGATAATAATAAAAAGATGGAGTTTCATGATGATCATAGAGGAAAGAAAATTCAATTTCCCTCATGTAAATCATATGGGAGAAAGCATGAGGGAGAATGTTTCAAAGGAACTGAAAGAATGTTTGGGTGTGGAAAAGAAGGACACAAAGCCAGTAAGTGGAAAGGAAAATGTTCAGTTAACACCATGGACAAGGATAATGGTATTTCTACGTCATCAACAATGATTAGATGTTTTAAATGTGGTATATATGGGCATTATGAAAACCAATTCCCTAATGGAAAATCTCATGAAGAGAATCAACATGGTCATATGAGTAGTATTTATGTTGATTATGATGATGAGAATACAAATGAATTATGAGATGAAAGAAATGATGAAGCTCAGTCTGTGGTTTAAAAAGTTAGTGGAATGATTGTATGTTTATAAAGAATAATGTATGGTACTATGGAATAGATAATCATCTAAGGATTGTTACACTATTGTTTTTCCTAAAGTATTTGAATGTATATGTTGAATGGTACCGGTAACCATGGAAGGTTATTCAGATATTTTTTGAACGTATATGATATGCGCATAATGAAGGGTTAAGAAGATAATGAGATGTTTGATAGTTTTCATGAGCTCATGATTGATATAAGGACTATGTTATATCCTGGTTTGAGTATATAGAATTTTTTGGATTTTGGTATGTGGAAAGAATTAACTTTTGACAGCATTCATGTTTTCACTACGCTTGAATGGGTTTTATTTATTTTTCAAGAGAATACATGATTAAGGTATTATTATGTATTTAATTTGACCAACAAGATATATCTTATGATATATGGGAGATAAATGATGGAATTCATGTGATTGTTATGTGACATTTCAAGTAATCATTTTTTTACTATGAGTTTGGACCGAAATATTTTAGATAAACCTAATGATTGGAATGAAATATGTTGGACATAAGTTAGTATTTTTTAAGGATATAACTTTTTTTTCAATATTATTGATGGGATGTCATAGTAATGTGGTTTTAGAAAAAGTAAAACTTGCAGGACGGGAGACAACCCATCACGTCGGACAAGGCTGTGGGAATCAAACCAACAACTGAAGTGCAACAGGCCTTTAAGACCTTCCATTGTCCTACAAGAAGTCCCTGTTTAGTAGAAACCAGTTTTATTATATTAAGAAGTATGATATATGAATTATAAGTCCATTTTAGGAACCATATATGATTAATCTCACTATAGAAGGACTTATGTATTTTTGATAACTTTTTCTAACCTTTTGTTTGAGACAGATGGAATGACCCATCATTCTATCACAAGATATGTTAATACTTCACGAATGAAAAATTCAAGTACATTTCATTAAGAGATGAAGTGGAAATTGTCCAAGGAATGACCAACGGTGAGACTATACCAAAATCAAGAAAGTATTTCTTCTAAATCAAATTTCTTCAACTTTAGGGAAATCAACCTGAAAACCTAAAATGTTGTCCTGGTACCCTTATATCTGATGAATCAGATGGTACTTTAAATCATCAAAAATTTATGGCTTTGTGATTTTTGCCTTTTTCATAGTCATGTTCTCTACCATACTCCATCAAAGCATGTCGGTAAGATTTCTCTTCCATATCCATATTTTCACCTATGATCTTCTATGTGGAAACCCAGTGATTAGTTAATTTTGGTAACCGTTACATTTCATACATTAGTTTTAAATGTTATGTTTTGGTATTTCATTTTACAATGTGGGTTTCAATTAAAGAAACTTTCAAGTAGAAAACCATGTATAACACCGACGAATTTCGAGGTCGAAATTCATTTTAAGGGGGGTAGAATGTAACAACCCGATATTTTATGATAAACATTCTTTTTAATTTATTTGATGTCATGTGTTTTATGTTACAAAAAGATTATCGTGTGCTATAAGAAACACTGTATTATCTTGCATTATACGCAACACTATTCTTAGATTGTGTTACACACAATTTCAAGTTCGTTTGATAATAGTCATACTATGCAACATTTAGTATATATATATATTCAATGTATAAATGAAAACTGGCTGGATTCTGTTATAACGAAACAAAAAAAGAGTCTTGTACAACACACAACCCTAACATGGCTTTCATTACACGCATTCGAGACTTTCCTCAATAGCGTGTGTTGTACGCAATACCGAGTTTCACTAAATCACGATATGCTATTAAAATATTATTAAAACTAGCTGTTATGAATAGTAATAACCACTTTTTGAAATTTTGTAAATTTCAACTTTCAAAATGGACTTCATTTTTGGATTCGGAATATCAAAATTAGCCAAGAGTAAAATTTTGGTATTTTTCTGAAAACATTCAATTTTTAATGAATAGTGAAAACACTGGGTTACTATTTAAAAACCGACTTTTTATTTAAATAATTAATTATTTTATTTAAATTTATTTTAGGTCAAAATTGATACGTAATACCTATATAAGTTCAATAAAATTCAATGGAGTCTTTTTATAATAATTTTAGATATATAAAAATTTTATTGAACTTTTGACCGTATTTTACTCACCTCCAAAGAGAATTTGCAAATTTTAATGAACCTTAATTTTACCACATTTGTGAATGGAATTTCAAAACTCCGAGATACACGGTTGATGTTAATATGTAGAATGTGGTTCAATGAGATGAATATAATTTTTGGTGAATAGTAACTTCTTATTTTTTTACCACGGTTAAAAGTAAATATGGTAATTAAGGGTAAAAATGATATTATTATTACCTAACACATGTCCTAATTCTATTGGATAATTTAAATTCGACCATAAACAACCTTAGGAATAAAATATGACCATTTAGGCCCACTTGGATTAGATGAGGACATTTAATATTAATTTATTTAAAGAGGGGTTAAAATAGTTAAAATCAAAGTTTAATAACTAAATAATTTTTAATATACAGTTATACATAAGATAAATTCTACTAAAATATTCATTAGAAAGCTAAACGTATTTCCTACTTAATCGTATTTTATTTGTAATTTTTAGACGTTAAATAATTTAATTTATTTGTGACACAATGATGATGTAGTAATTATATTATTAATGAAATATTGACATAATTGAAGTTATAAATACCCAAATAAATGTAATTTGGGACTTCTTAGGAATTAAAATAATTTTCTATGTTCATATGACATGTTAGAATTGATTTAATTAACTGTTTTTGAACTAAGAATTCTGTTATGATTTTCAAAAAAAACAATTACCAAATAGTGACAAAATTGACATAAAATAGTTTTTTAAAAAAATATTATATTATTAATTGTTATTTTATTCCTAAAAATCTAAGGATCGGACAATTGATTTATATAAGGTTATATATATTAATAATAAACAACTTGGGTTAGTTTGGATTGTTATTGTATGTTTATTAACCATATAGTGTAAGAAAACAAGAAGACACGGTAAAAGTAAAATTATTTAACATAAAGTTAAATCTAAATGATAAAGTTAAAATAGATGCCACAACTTGTATAAATTCTATTTTATGTGAGGATTTAAACCCATCCCCACATTATCTTTGAAGTAAATTAATTTTGAGCTTTTAAAAACTGAATATGACTTTATAATAAAATAATATTTTTAGTTTTTCCTAAGGTGCCCCTCTCCTCCCTTATAAAAGGGAACCTCGTCCCTCACTTCCTCACACCACTTGGAGCCTTCAATCTCGGCCAACCCCAGAACAATTATCTTCTCCACTTCCCTAAAAACATCTTATAGGTCCTGGTATTCTTCAAAGAACAATTTTAGTGCCCTAAAAGGATGTCTCAAAGAGGCGCTTCAAAGAAGTGGTAATGTCCGTTACCGATTCTTTCAACTTTATTTCATCTTACACTTCTTCCTATTTAGTTGTTTTGTTATGAAGTAATAACATCAGTATCACTCATATAATTATATTTTATTATATGTTTGAAACAACCCTATTTCCCCATCTATCCATCCTACGGAAAACGAAATCACCACGTGTGCGTACGTACGGAATACCGTCTCCATGCCGTGGTGTAATCTATTTTCCACAAACACCATAATTGGATGGGTATAATGGTTTAAATAATAACTATATATGATTATTTTAAAGTGATATTGATTCTGAAATAGTATCCATACACTCCAATACAATTCCACGATCATGGGAACAATCTCATCGCTCGTGCGTACGTACGGAATACCGTCTCCACGACGCGATGAGATTCATTCTCCATGTTAACCATTCATGAATGATTATAAATTATATATAATAAGTAATCATGAAATACATGAAATAATAATTCTACAAGATTTATGTATATATATATGTATGTCATATACTTATTTCCATTCAATTCAATAAGGAAACGAAAACAGCGTTCATGCCTATGTACGGCCTACCGTCTCCTTGAACGGTGTATTTCATTCAATTTATCGATCTATATGTATATTATGAATATATATTATATAAAAATAATGTTTTATATTCTGGAATTAATTAATCATGATTTAATTAATCATATGAATAATTACAAGTCAAAACACGAACGACATATGAAACGATTTTACCCAAAACGCTCTTTAACATGGAATTTAAAAAAGAACTGGTAATATAAAGTCATAAGTGAACCATATATGATATAATAACAATGAATATGATTCTGTAATAAGTAAATTAAATTATATAAGTCATTATACAGGAGTTTCAGAAACATACGAAGCATATCAGACATATGGTAAGCGATAATTATTCCAATCTCATTCTTATCAGAGATTGTTTATTCGTAAGTATTTACTGGGGTTACGTTTACCATCCTTGTTCTTATTTTCTAAAAATGATTTCATGTATGTTTAAAGTACTTTTTACCCATTTTTTACTTTTACTACATGGTATGTATGGAATATTTCTTTTACGTGGTACTTTTTGACTTTTCCGGCAAAATTATGAAAGATTGTTTTTTTAACTTATACGCCATGAAAGGATTTTTATGATTTTATAAAGCCTTATTTTCATGAAGATTCCCCCAAAATATTTCATTACTATTTTCAAAAAAATACTTGCCTTTTAAAATTGCATGACATTTTGGGAAAATAAAATGATTTTAAATAAGAAAGGATATTTTCCTCAAGAATTAATTTCAAATGTTTGATCAAAACAATTTTCCATCTAAGATGAAATTATTTCATACGTGCATGATTCAAGAATAAATTCTCTATGATTTAGATGGTTTCACTTTTCTTATTATGAAATGATATCCATTTTTTATATGGATTAGATGACGATGGGATTCTGTTTATGAAACCCATTTTATTCGTTGGGTTCTTATGAATGATGTATGTTTATTTTGTGGAAAAAGTAAGAATGATTTCATTATGAGATGAGTGGGACCTATATCTACCTCCAATGCATTAGGAAAATATTTATATCTCATAATATAGACATAGATGGATTAGTAAGTTAATCCGGTTTAGTGTTACCAGACTGAAACGAGGAGTGAAATCGATTCAGAAAGGGACTTTGTCCACTAAGATGGTCTTGGTAACATTGCCTTTGCTACTATGGAAATCATAACATGTGTTGAATGGTTTCCACAATTACATGTTTTATTCCTATTATATTTTAACATGATTGATTTTCCATTATGATATATGCCTTATGTACTTCCACGATTTATGTCTTTGCTCATGATTTTGATGTTTAAATTTTATGTTCAATTTTTTGCTTTCAAATGTTTATGGATTGTTTTATGTTAACTATGTTTTCCCTTACTGAGCATTTGAGCTCACTCTTTTTATGTTTTCTTTTCCCCAGGATATAAGGAAAGGTTTTAGGTTAGAAAAAATAAAGATCTTTATGGGAGATGTTGAGTATTTTTCACCAAGATTAGAAGATTATGTCCCATGTTTCCAAAGGCACTAAACTATTTCGGTCCTTTGGTGTCTATTTTTGTTATGTATTAAGTATTCGACAAAAGTAATGTAATGTCCATGTATGTCAAGAGTTGGGTCTCTACAGTTGGTATCAGAGGAAATGTTTATTCAACCTTTGGAAACTAGGATGCGAAAACGTTTGTGAGATCCCCATAGATATTTCTATGGTATGTCTAGGGATGTCCCTAAGGATAATTATACGTATAGGATATAGTCCTAGAACTATGGTAAAGATCTTAGAATTTAACCTAAGATGTTAGATATTGAGGGTACTCCCCCTTTACTATGTTTTTTCCCTAGCATGATTTTTTCCTCTCACACAATTCTTTTTGGGTTTTAGAAAATGGCTGGAAACAGGAAGATTCACAATAATGGAGGATATGACGGAAAATGGAATGATATTCTTCATGAGAAACCAAATGAAACAGTATTTGGAAGTCCATAAATCGTTATTATTCCTAATCATAAATCTCATAATATGATCAATAATCTCAACTTTGGTAAGTTTCCCGACTCATATAATAATAGAAAGATGGAGTTTCATGATGATCATAGAGGAAATAAAGATCAATTTCCATCATGTAAATCATGTGGGAAGAGGCATCAGGGAGAATGTTTCAAAGGAACTGGAAGATGCATTGGGTGTGGAAAAGAAGGACACAAAGCCAGTAAGTGCAAAAGAAAAGGTTCAGTTAACACCATGGACAAGGATAATGGTATTTCTATTACATCAAAAATGATTAGTTGTTTTCAATGTGGAATGTATGAAAATTATGCAAACCAATGCCCTAAGGGAAAATCTCATGAAGAGAATCAGCACGGTCATATGTGTAGTATTTATGTGGATGATGATGGTAAGACTACAAATGAAATATGAGATGAATGAAATGATGAAGCTCAATCAGTGGTTTATGAAGTTAATGGAATGATTTTATGTTTATAAAGAGTAATGTATGGTACTATGGAATAAAGAATCATCTAAGGATTGTTACAATATTGTTTTTTCTAAAGTATTTGAAAGTATATGTTGAATGGTACCGGTATCCATGGAAGTTTATTCAGAAATATTTGGAATGTAGATGATAATCGCATAATGAAGGGTTAAGAAGATAATGAGATGTTTGATTGTATTCATGAGCTCATGATTGATATAAGGACTAAGTGATATCATGGTTTGAGTATATAGAATATTTGGGATTTTTGTATGTTGAAAGAGTTAACTTTTGATAGAATTCATGTTTTCACTAAGGTTAAATGGGTTTTATTTTTTTCAAGAGAATACATGATTAAGGTATTCACATGTTTTTAATTTGACCAAAAAGATATATCTTATGATATATGGGGGATAAATGATGGAATTCGCGTGATTGTTATGTGACATTTCAAGTAACCATTTTTTTACTATAAGCTTGGACCAAAATATTTTAGATAAGCCTAAATATTGGAATGGATTATGGTGGACATAAGTTAGTATTGTTTAAGGATAGAACTTTTTTTCAATATTATTGATGGGATGTTATAGTAATGTAGTTTTAGAAAAAGGAGAACCTGCAGGCTGGGCGACAGCCCATCTCGTCAGACAAGGCTATGGGAATCGAACACACAACCGAAGTGCGACAGGCCTTTATTGCCTATAACTAGCCTACAAGAAGTCGATGTTTAGTAGAAACCAGTTTTATTATATTAAGCAGTATGATATATGAAGTATAAGTCTATTTTAGGAACCACATATGTTTAATCTCACTATAGAAGGACTTATGTATTTTTGATATTTTTTTCTAACCTTTTGTTTGAGACAGATGTAATGACCCATCATTCTATCACAAGATATGCTAACACTTCACAAATGAAAAATTCAACTTGATTTTTTAAGAGATGAAGTGGAAATTTTCCAAGGAACGACCAACGGTGAGACTATATCAAAATCAAGCAAGTATTTCTTCTAATTCCAGTTTCTTCAACTTTAGGGAAATCAATATAAAAACCAAAAATGTTGTCCTAGTGCCCTTATATCCGATGAATCAGATTTTACCTTAAATCATCACAAATTTATGGATTTGTGATTGTAGGATTTTTTATAGCCATGTTCTCTAACACTCTCCATCAGAACATGACGGTTATATTTCTCTTCCATATCCATATTTTCACCTATGTTCTCCTATGTGGAAACACAATGATTAGTTAATTTGGGTAAAAGTTATGTTTCATACTTTAGTTTTTAATGTTAAGTTTTGGTATTTCATTTTACGATGTGGTTTTCAATTAAATAAACATTCAAGTAGAAAACCATGTATAACCCCGACGAATTTCGACGGAAAAATTCATTTTTTGGGGGGTAGAATGTAACAACCAAATATTTTATGATAAGTATTATTTTTAATTTATTTGATTTCATGTGTTTTATGTTACAAAAAGATTATCGTGTGCTATACGCAACACCGTATTAGCTTGCAGTATACTCAACACTATTCGTAGATTGTGTTACACACAATTTCAAGTTCGTTTGATAATAGTCATTCTATGCAACATTGAGTATATATATATATATATATATTCAATGTATAAATGAAAAATAGTTGGATTCTGTTATAACGAAACCACAAAGGAGTCTTGCACAACATGCAACCCTAACTATGCTTGCATTCCACACAATCGCGGCCTTCCTCGATAGCATGTGTTGTACGCAATACCGAGTTTCACTAAACAACGTTATGCTATTAAAATATTATTAAAACTACCTGTTATGAATAGTAATAACCACTTTTTGAAATTTTTGTAAATTTCATCTTTCAAAATGGACTTCATTTTTGGATTGGGAATATCGAAATTATCCTATGGTGAAATTTTGGTATTTTTCTGAAAACTTTCAATTTTTAATGAATAGTGAAAACACGGGGTTACTATTTAAAAACCGACTTTTTATTTAAATATTTATTTATTTTATTTAAATTTATTTTAGGTAAAAATTGATACATAATACCTATATAAGTTCAATACAATTCATTGGAGTTATTTTATAATAATTTTAGATATATAAATATTTTATTGAACTTTTGACCGTCTTTTACCCACCTCCTAGTAGAATTTGCAAATTTATATAAAAATTAATTTTACCGCTTTTGTGAATTGAATTTAGAAAATCCGAGAGACATGGTTGATTTCAGTATGTAAAATGTTGTTCAATGAGATGAAAATAATTTTTGGTGAATAGTAACTTTTTACTTTTGTTTTAACACGGTTAAAAGTAAATAGGGTAATTAAGGGTAGAAATTATATTATTATTACCCTAACACATGTCCTAATTCTATTGGATAAGTTTAGTTCGACCAAAACCAACCTTAGGAATAAAATGTGACCATTTAGGCCCACTTGGATTAGATTAGGACATTTAATATTAATTTATTTAAAGAAGGGTTAAAATAGTTAAAATCAAAGTTTAATAACTAAACCATTTTTAATATAGGGTTATACAGAAGATAAATTCGACTATAAATATTCAACAGAATGCTAAAACGATTTTCTACATAATGGTTTTTTATATTTAATTCTTAGAATTTATATAATCTAATTTATTTCTGACACGATGATGATGCAGTAATTATATTAGTAATGAAATATTGACCTAATTGAAGTTATAAATTCCCAAATAAATGTAATTTTTACACTTATTATGAATTAACATAATTTTATATGTTAATATGAAATGTTAGTATTGAATTAATTAATGTTTTTCTTACTAATCTTTCTGTTATCATTTTCACAAAAATCAATTACAAAATAGTGTCAAAATTGACATAAAATAGTTTTTAAAACAAATATTATATTATTAATTGTTATTTTATTCTTAAATTGCTAAGGATCGGCTAAATGACTTATATAAGGTTATATATATTAATAAGAAACAACATGGGGTTCGTTTGGCTTATTATGGTATGTTTATTAACCTTATAGTGTAAGAAAACAAGAAGACGCAGTAAAAGTAAAATTATTTAACTTAAAGTTATATCTAAATGATAAGGTTAAAATAGATACCTAAACATGCGTAAATTATATTGGATAAAATTATTTATACCCATCCCCAACTTAGCTTCAAAATAAATTTATTTGGAGCTATTAAAAACCGAATATGAATTTATAATAAAATAATATTTTTAGTTTTTCCTAAGCTGCCCCTCTCCTCCCTTATAAAAGGGAACCTCCTCCCTCACTTCCTCACAGCACTTGGAGCCATCAAGATTGGAAAAACCCTACCCAATTCTCTTCTACACTTCCCTAGAAACATCATAAAGTTCCTGGCTTTCTTCAAAGACAAATTTTAGTGCCCTAACGGGAGGTCTCAAAGAAGCACTTCAAAGAAGAGGTAATGTTCGTTACCAATTCTTTCAACATTTTTTTTTCTTCACTTCTTCCACTTTAGTTGTTTCATTATTAAGTAATAACATAAGTGTCACTCATATACTAATATGTTATTATAAGTATGAAACAACCCTATTTCACCATCTATCCATCATATGGAAAACGAAATCAACGCGCATGCGTACGTACAGAATACTGTCTCCACGTCGTGGTGTAATCTATTTTCCACCACCACCTTATTTAGATGGGTATAAAGGGGTAAATTATAAATATATATGATTATTTTAAAGTGATATTTATTCTGAATTAGTATACATTCACTAAAATAAAATTCCACAATCATGGGAACGATATCATCACTCGTGCGTACGTAGGGAATACCGTCTCCATGACGCGATGAGAATCATTCTCCATGTTAACCATTCATGAAGGATTATAAAGTATATATAATAAGTAATCATGAAATATATGAAATAATAATGCTACTGGATTTATGTATATATATATATGTATGTCATACACTTAATCCCATTCAATTCAATAAGGAAACGAAAACAGTGTTCATGCGTACGTACGACCTATCATCTCCATTAATAGTGTATTTCATTCCATTTATCGATCTATATGTATATTCTGAATATATATTTTATATAAATCATGTTTTATATTCTAGAATTAATTAATCATGATCTGTGTAATCATATGAATAATTACAAGTCAAAACAAAGATCACATATGAAACGATTTTACCCAAAACGCTCTTTAACATTGAATTTACAAAAGAACCGGTAATATAAAGTCATAAGTGAACCATATATGACATCATAACAATGAATATTATTCTGTAATAAGTCAATGACATTATTTAAATCATTATACAGGAGGTTCGGATACATACAAAGCATATCAGACATAGGGTAAGGGATAATTATTCCAATCTCATTCTTATCCGAGATTGTTTATTCATAAGTATTTACTGGGGTTACGTTTATCATCCTTGTGCCTGTTTTCTAAAAATGGTTTCATGTATTTTTAAAGTCCTTTTTACCCATTTTTGTCTTTTACTACATGGTATGTATGGAATCATTCTCTTACGAGGTACTTTTTGACTTTTCTGGAAAAAGTACGCGAAGAATGTTTTTTAATTTATACGGCATGAAAGGATTTTTACGATTTTTAAAGCCTTATTTTCATGAAGCTTCCCCCAAAATATTTCATGAATATTTTAAAAAAAATCATTTTCTTTTAAAATTTCATGACATTTTGTGAAAAGAAAATGATTATAAATAATATGGGATTTTTTCCTCAAGAATTCATTTCAAGTGTTTGATCAAAATCATTTTCCATCTAAGATGACATTATTTCATATGTGTATATTTCAAGAATAATGTCTCTATGATTTACATGGTTTCACTTTTCTTATTATGAAATGATATCCATTTCTTTTATATGTATTAGTTTATGATGGGATTCTATTTATGAAACCCATTTTATTCGTTGGGTTCTTAGGAATGATGTATGTTTATTTTGTTGCACAAGTAAGAATGATTTCATTATGAGATGGGTGGGACCTATATTTCCCTCCAAGTGATTGGGTAAAGATTTATATCTGATGAGATAGAGATGGATGGAACAGTAAGTTAATCCAGTTTAGTGATACAGGACTAAAACGAGGAGTGAACTCGATTCAGAAAGGGACTTTTTCCACTAAGATGGTCTTGGAAGCAATGCCTTGGCTACTATGAAAATCATAACATGTGCTGAATGGTTCCCAGAATTACATGTTTTATTCCCATTATATTTTATCATGATTGATGTTCCATTATGATATATTCCTTACATACTTCCAAAATTTAAGTCTTTGCTCAAGATTTTGATTTTTAAATTTCATGTTCAAGTTTTTTTTTTCAAATTTTTATGTATTGTTTTATATTCACTATGTTTTCCCTTACCAAGCATTTGAGGTACCCTTTTTATGTTTTCTTTCCCCAGAATATTAGGAACAATTTTAGGTAAGAAAAAAAGGAATATCTTTATGGGAGATATTGAGGATCTTTCACCAAGATTAGAAGATTATGTCCCATGTTTCCAAAGGCACTAAACTATTACGGTCCATTGGTGTCTGTTTTTCTTATGTATTACTTATTCCGCAAAAGTAATGTATTTTCCATGTACGTCAGGTGTTGCATCTCTACAATAGTTCCTATGATCGGTATAATATTTACAAAAACATTGAGCTATCAAAAAATATTCTCTGATCAGATTGACATTATCAGATGTCTCTTGCTCAAGGCTCGGTCCTAGAAATGTGGTCTCCCCCACCTCATCCTGTATAATGGTGACCATCAAGGTCAGCCACAGAGTTCCTCAAAAGAAGCCAATGAAATTAAGGATTGGTGAATATTGTTATGTGAAAACTCATCCAATATCATGTGGCTATCCCAAGAACCACTGAAAACCAAGAAACATGATCATATCATGTCTTCCAAAATTTGATTCGCCTTCTCCTCTAGACCGTCTTTTTGATTATGTTATGTCCTGCTCAACATAACATGTGACCCTGTCACCCTATAATGGCCTTTGGAAATATTTGAGGTGAAAAGAGGTTCCATGTAATAAACAATGTCTAGTGGAACATTATGAAGCCTAAAAACCTCTTGAACATACAACCAATAAAGATCGTCCACCTTGGATGAGTGTCTAATTTGAATGAAATAGCATGATTTAGTAGCACGATAAAAATACCAAAATGGATTCCTACCTTAGTTTGTTTGATATGTCATAAAAATAAATACCATAGTGATTTTGTCTCACTTATAGGTAAGAATGGGTAGACTTTGAAGAAACATGAATGGTTATTGGTTCTCTTCATTGAACAGTAGACATGCATCACACCGCGATACAAATTTAGTTACATCTAACCTCATACCTAGAGACCCAAACTATCGACTAAAACTTTAGTACATCACGGTAGAACCAGTATGAAAAAACCACAATGACTGGTAGTTATCATATAACACACCCTTCCACAAATATAATGTCACCATGAACTAACCCATGATTAAAAAAAGACTCTCTAGAGAGAGTGAACAAACAAAAGACATATCCACACCATTTTGGGACTACATAGACTGATAGAACAAGGAATCATCTAGATGTTGATGCTGAATTGAATCCATAATAGATGGTACATGTTGCATGCTTGTCTAGAATGCACTGAAACTATTCTCCGTGTCCTCAAGGTGAATATGAGAAAAAGTGTCCATCAAATCCCACTCATCACTAGACATTTTCAATGATTTCACTAAAGCATTCATGTCAAAGAAATAACCTCTATATTTTATTTTCCAAAGGTGTATACAATATCAAAAATGAAACCCTAATGATATTAAACCCAATGATGTTTCAACAAATTTAGATCTCTCAGGGAGAAAATATAGGCCAAGATCGTAAATTTATAATATACCAAAAAATTATTTCCAAAAGGATGATTACATCTTATTATTATGGCATACGTCACTAATTCTAACTCTAGGTCATGGGTTGGGTATTTTTTTCATGTGGTCTTATCTATCGAGAAAAATATTCCACCAAAAGGTCATCCTGCATTAGCACACACCCAAGTCCCATACATGAAGCATCAGAATAGAATGTATATCCCCTTTTATGCTCCTGAAAAAAGGTTATGTGTTCAACTACTGATTAATATTATCAATGGACACTTAAAACATTAGTAAAAATTTAAAAAATACCCATTTCTAGGTTTTTACTTTTAAGGATGAAGAAAGATAAGAGAAATCCCAAAAATTTCCCTTATAGAATACATTTTTGCCCAAAAAGTTTCTGATCTCAAAAAAAATTTGCATCTCTTATGATGAAATAACTACACTGATATTCTCATGGTCTTTCAAAATCACATGTTCTAAGATAACACGACCAAAAAACATCACCACTTAATGAAATAATACTCACATAGAAAACATGAAATATAGACAATTGTCCAGAAGAGTTCCCAACACAATATGCAAATCCTGGTCATGATCCTCCATAGATCTGGAATAGATTAGGATGGAAACCACATATACCATGAAAAAAAGTCAAGGTACTGATGGAACACCATGTTAGTATGTTCTATAAAGTCCACTGAATCATTTGTCAATCCAAAAGCCACGAAAAAATACTCAAAATGAATATACAAGCTTTGGATGGATGTTTTCAAAATTTCTTCCTCTCTAACTCTGACATGACGGTACCTAGAAAGAAAATTGATTGTGTAAAAATATATTTCCCATTCACGTTGATCCAAAAGGTCATCTATATGGGTTAAATGATTTTAGTTCTTGGTTGTTACATTATTCATATTTCAGTAATTAATACACAAATGAAGACATCCATTGTCCCTTTTCAAAAATAGAACTGGTGTGACCCAAAAAGAGATGCTCAGGTGAATGAATCATTTTGATTCAAAATATTTTATATTTACCTATAATTTAGAAAAACTAGTTGGGTTCATATTGTAGGAGGGAAAAGATATCAGTTGTGTTCCTGGAACCAAATCAATGGTGAAATCCATATATCACTCTAGAGTCAAACTTGAGAAATCCCTTGGAATTACCTCTAGGAACTAATCCACTATATGTGATAGTCCACCCTCAAGAGTGAAATCTTCATCCTCAAACATGAGATATTATGTATAGAAAACAAGGATTCCTAATTCCAAAGTGGTATTCTACTATGAATTGACAGGGGATCCCATTTTCCCTAAAAAACATGGGTACATATATCATGTTCTCCAAAACTGACTCATAATATATAAAAATCATTGTGTGCCTGAAACAACACCATCAAATCTTTACCAAGGATCGCATCAAGAAGGAACATCTCCCAAATTAAAAAAAATTATCATTCCAAAACGACCCCCGACATGGTGAGTGCACAACATAGAAAACTCAAACCGTGCCCTCAATTGTTGAAAAGGGGAATTACATCTTCCATAATATAAGGAAAAAACATATATGGAAATAATAAAACATCATTAAGATCAGAATAAATAAAAGAAACTGAATAAAAATTATTATGGAGAATAATATATAAGGATGATGAAATAAGGATGGAACCTCAAATGGTCACTGACCATAAATCTAATTCCACTAGTTCCTGATCCACCAATTTGAGCCTCATCTTTTCATCGGGGGCCTAAGAAAGACCACCAGATTGAAGTTCTACCCTGAGATGAATCTACCTAGATGATTATCCATTGGAAACACCATTACCTATAAACAAATAACCCACTATCATGAATGATTCGGATTGGGATACCAATTAATTGAAAGATAATAACCATACACCACTCTGATATGGGAGATTCACTTTCAAAAAAAGTATAAATATTTCCATAGTTCCACACATTTGATAGGGATTGGGTGGAGATGAACACATAGGTCACACATTTTATACTTTCAACCACTGATTGAATATGATCAACTCATCATCGGATTCCATATTTGAAGACAACCAGGATGGATGGCCAGAACTACCACCTCCCTTCCTCCCCTGTTTGTCTTACTTCCTCCTCTTCTCTAATGAAATCCCACAACACTCTATTGATATTACTCCTGATAGAAAATTATTTCTTCTACGATCAATTTACACCATCATGGAATGATCAACCACCTCGTAAAAAGTTATCAATTAAAAAAAGAATACTTGGGACCGATATTATTATTTCTACCGCATCTCAAACTTCTGGGATTTCATATACCCATTATAATTGACCATGGTAGAATACCAGAATAACATAACAATGTAGTTATAATACTCCATCATGGTATAGTCTCTCTAGCTATGCTCCAAAAAATCCATGGATCTTGAGAAGGCTAGAATATCATAGTACAATTTCTCATTGAAGATAGCCTTGAAATCTTTCCAACACAACTTATTGTGCATTCCATATTGAACCAATAAGACCCACTACATTCAAGTGGGACCTTCCAACAATAATTTTTCACATTTCTCTATAACCAACTCATGAGTATCATGGAAATAAAACATATTTTTCATTTTATCAAACCAATATTATACATCTTGAGGCTCAATGCTACCTCAAAATAAAATAGGCTTGTTCATGAGATTCTCATGAGGTTTATCCTTATGATGACCTAGTTTAGATTCTCTTCCATGAGATGCACTAGATACCACTCCTTGACCCAAAGTATGGATAACCCTGATCATGGATTCCACTAACCATAATAAAATTATGGATAGAGGTCTCTCTTAGGCTTCTTTCGGTGGAGGAACATGTATTCATCGGGAAGGAATCTTGCAAGAATAAGAATTAAATAATAAGAAAACCATCAATAAAATCATTATGAAATTTTTCATCAATGTTTGAAATTTTCAAACACTTTCATAAGTCGAAACATAACTATATTCGTCAAAATAATAAATCAAAGAAAGGCTTAGCCACTACACAATGTACTTATACAGTTTATATTATGTGTGTCTCACCTGGAGGAGAAGTAAAAATCCAATCCCAACATCAAATGGCTACTCAAGTCCTATCAAAAGGTTTATTAGCTAGGTACCCCACTCAAAACCTAAACCTCAACCCCTGAAAATCCTAGATCTGGTCTATCTATACTCATCCCAAACAACATAACCCAAAAAGAGTGTGACCAGACTCTGATACCAATTTTTCACAATCTAGACTATTGTGTCATCTACCCAAATAATCATCCCCTATCATGGGATGTCTTGAAGGGGGTTTACAATCCACATGAGCTAAAAACAAGTGAATTTGTATCAACAATGTGATTTGGGAATGATTTAACTCATTTTTATAATAATTAACAACCAACAGAACGAAACATCCCAACAACAAATAATCATAACTAATGGAGATACAACAATTTTCCGAATTCAATATTTAGAAACTTAACCAAAAAAAGAACTATAATAGAATAGGAATATGAAAATATCCCAAAATTATTCATGTCACAAGAGAGACATCACCCTTATGTTTCCACCAACAAAACCTACAAGAAGTAAAACTCTAGAAACTAGATCCACTATCTCCACTATGACATATCATGCCTTTGTATGGCTAATACATAAAAAATTATACATACACCGAATGATGTATGAAAGGTGTGATCCAAAACACAATATAAATTCATCTTAAAGAATAGATTCCAAGATAAATCATTATAAGATATATCAAAATTCATATTTCTTTTAAAACAATTGAAATAATTCTATGAAAATCATTTACGGAAAACATTGGAATGTAATTTTTTTTAAAAAAACCCTTTTTACCAATAATATTTCTTAGAAAAAATATCTAGAAGCTTATATATATTCCAATTGCTATAACTGTATTGCATAAACATCATGTCACGAGAGAGAACCAAGGTAAAATCTCTATAGGTAACTAGCACTATAGGTACCCTATAAACCTCATTCCATGGTCATCAAAATCGTATAATATAATAAAAACAATGTCCATATGCATGAGCCATTATAGGTAAACTTATTTAGATGACCAGTGGTATCCAAAATAGTGTTCCCCTACACGATCCACTTGAGTTTATTCCATCCCAATGAATAGTGGTCACTAATCATATCATATGATAAGTTAGTGTTGTAATCGTAAATCAGTCTAAATTAATCTAGGATATAGACACTTCTAAATCAAATAGTGTATTAGTTCATGTTCAACAATCAAGATACATTAGATTCCCTTTGTGCTCACATTCCATTTTACATGTCACAAAAATCATCAATATTACATATACATTCCACGAATATTAGACACACAAGGAAATTACCACATTTATATTTTTAGGATTTAATATTTTCATATATATCCCACAATAAATGATTCACAAAGAATCCACCATTTTCCATAACAAATCAACTTTCCATTTCATAATCACCTCAATTCCATTTGAAAATACATTTCTCACCGCAAGCATAATTTATGGAACCCATTTGTTAAATATAACAAGAAAAAACATTTGAAATCCAGTCATTTACATGGGACAAGCCTATTAAAAACTAGCATAAAAACCAAATTCATTGTTAAAACATGATTCATACCATTTATACAATTTAAGAAACACCTCAAAGGTGCACAAAAAATTAACCAAAATGCTATAAATCCCCACTTCTCTTGAAAACCACACTTTAAACAAATTATAACATCAATTGCCTTTAAAAAAATTTCCCTTTTAACACAATTGATATAAAATTTTAATGAAGAAAATAATTGTTCACTTATAATAATACAACATGTTTCCATTATAAAATCAATTTCGTCACATATTCATGTCAAAAAACATAAAAAACATGTTTTCAACCAGATAAATATTCCATATAACCTATATGAATAAACATGAAAGAAAATAAAAATAAACTAATAATGTAAAATATTTTAACCGACTATCTCTCACTTGAGAAATTTTGAAAAATTCTGTAAAATCGAAATCAGACCAACACAAGAACCTAAAATGGAAATATATAACAACACACACGAATATATCCCAAAACAACACAAGATAAAACCCTATCAATGTCAGATAACTTATAAGGAATTTTGAAATGATGAAATATAGAAGAAGAACCATAGAAATATCTTCTAATAAAGTGGATAAAGGATTACATGATGCTTCCATGATAAATCTTTGTCAAAAAACCTCATGGATTTGGGGTAAAGTGGTCCAAGGAAGATTGGAGAGAGCCCCAATGGATACAAATCTTGAATGGTGTGGATGTGTAGAGAATTAGGTTCAATATCAAAGATGATATAAATATAATTTTTTAATTTTTAATGAAATTGACATGTCAATTAGAATTCTAGCACTATTTGATAAAACATGAAGAAATCGTGTGCCCCTCTCTTCTTAATAGGAACAAGTCGTATGGTTATCCCACATAGTTTGAATAATCATGCTCCAACTATGAGTCTCCCCACATTCCAAAATGAAATTTTTCAACACGGTTTCATAGTTATGGGCACACCATTAACATTAACCATGCATCAACTACGCACCACCTGAGGTCAAGACCAAATTTAGCTGTTTTTTATCTTTAAATCTTGGTTAAAATAATGAATAAATATAAGACCAAAATAAATAAGAGAAATACCTAAAAATGAAAGCACTGATTTGATATATCCCGTATGAAAACATTAAAGTAAAATACAATCACATGGAATCAAATTAATGCACATATGATATGTATTCCTCTTATATACACTTCTAGGAACTTAAAAAGGAAACATGTTTTGGAATGGAAACTAAGACCATCATAGTGGTTGTGGTTTAACTAGAATTCACATGATTCCCAATTATTTAGTCTGGATTCTAAAAATTAAATATAATCAATATAAACACACTTATCCAAATATATACATTGTTTGGAAGTATATAATATGTAACTAGACTTAAAAAAATTAATAAAAAATTTAATTTCAATTAGTATTCCTTTCAAATGTTTATCAAATTAATATAGTTTAATTCTTTATGTATAAAATTTAGTAGAATATCAATGTAAATATTGAACATGTCCTTAAGAATCAAGAATGGAACACTAATAAAAAAAATGGAATACTAAATAATTATTTATGTAATCAAATTCAAACTCCTAAATGTATTAATATACTCCAAGAACCATCATATACTCAACATAAAATGTAATCTTATCTTAGTTAAACCCAATAAAAATCAAGGAATGGGAACATTAATCTTTCCTTTTGTGTTTTAAGTCAATAACTCTAAAATAATGCATCATTATCTAAAAGGTTTTCTCATATTTATTTAAATTAGAATGAAATGAAATAATTTAGGGTTCAACTTATCACACCTTCCCAAAATAAAATCCACATTCAATGAAAAGTGTGGGATGATATCACATGTATTCTGAGAGAGGATCCATTATTTACACATATCTATGTTCACATGGGCTTTTCCAGTGTAGAAAAAATAGTGTATAAATTGTTTTTATCAATGAAATTTATAAAATCTGTCATATGCAATGCCATTTTTAGAAACTACTTTTATTTTCCCTTTTACTTATAATTTCCAATGAAATTTCATACCCTATACACAACTCAAAAAACACATGAATACTAATAATCATTTGAGCATATTATATATATTTATTTCATCCATTTATCATATATTACATCTGAATAATTGGTGAATTTAATATAATCATGAATAATGAATGTGTGGGTTATTTAAATACCTATACCCTATATTTTTTATTCTTGACAAAGTTTTCTAAAATCCCTGGAATTCTGTACAATGGAAAATTCTCTAGAATAATACATCCCTTTAAGGAATATAGTTGTCTAATTAAATCTCATTGTAGTCTATATAATTCATGGAGGATTACATAATCATATTTTCTAGTAGGAAAAACCTAAAACCCCTCATTCAAATCAATTTTAATTTTCATAGACAAGAAAACTTAATATAGAATATTGAATGATCTTTTTGGATTAATCAGTAGTAGCACTAAAGGTGACAGTTCCTTCATAACAAATGCCACAATATCCTTACAGTTATATTCCAATCAATAGTCATATAATATTATTAGCTGATGTTTTATCTATAATATGATAATTGTTTAGGTATATTGTTTTTTCTATTAAAATTAATTCCATGTCATCTTTAAGTATGTTAAATGACTATTTCATCAGTTCCTACATAGTGTGAAGGATATTAACTGAATTCCTCAAATCATGCTCAATTGTCTAATATCATTGACATATAATTTTTTATGCTAGATTTTATTGATGAATTATCAGTAAAACATGTTTCCAATAACTTTATTTTATCGTCTTCCAATTACTCTACCCAAATAATAAAAATTTCTTTCTTGATTTTCTCTGTTTTCGTATTCTCCTCATACGATTACAATGAAACTATAGAATTAGATTATTGATAATCATTTATATTTTTATTATTTGTCTCCATAACAACATGAAAATTTAGCAATATAGAGTACACATGCATACCTGTTCATTCTAACCAAACAATAATTATCTACCACACTTAATTTCAAAATGTTCAATTATGTTTTCGGTGAGTAGAAATGGTGTACATTTGAAATATAGATTTCGTTCAGGATTTGGACTCATTTTCAAACATAAAATAATCTTTGATTTTTATATCATTAGTATATGAGTCATGTTATACAATCATGAACTATTTTTGTATCCATACCATATATAACAAAAATAATATTTCTTAAATTTTATTCTCCTATATTGATATTTCATCAATTAGTAATTCTAGAGGTGTTTTCATACATTAGTTTTAATATTTTATTTGTGAAGAAACCTTAATTTTCATGACCTACTTATATACATTTTTGGAGAAGAATAAAACAAAACAGCCTACTTTTTATAACTATGTACTTGTTTATTTTTTAAATAATAATTCAATGTTTTAGAAATGTTTCTTAATATTTATTTACATCTTATTTTACTTGATTTTTGGAACACTTAATCTGATTTTCAAAAAAAACATTCTCATTTAACATCTATTAATTTTCATTCATTTTCAGGATTATTTCCCAAAAAATTAATATGTGACACAAATTTATTACGTCTGAAGTATATATTATTCATTCTTAGTAATTTTTTATGATGGTAGGACAGCTTTTAACAGTTATACCAAAAAATGTAATTTTGAATCTTATCCAAAAATTATGATCCATTAATTTGTGTTTTCAGACTAATATCGTCATTCAAATAATCCTTACTAATTAATTAATAAAACCATTTTTTATTTTTAAAATAAAAATTAAACTAAAATACTAGTGATCTACATGAAAATTTATTATGTTTCTAATAATTGCACATCATGTTCATTTTGAAATTATAAGACAACATTCCTTATTTTTCATAACATTTATTCAAATTTTTTCCTCCCTCCCCATCCAATTTAGATTCAAATAAAATATTATTTTTGGAATTATTTTAAAATTTTCCAATATTATTAAAATTGTTGAATTTTAATATTATTTTTTCTTTTTCTTTAAAAATTCCCTTTTGAGACCCCTTAATATAATGAAAATAAAATCCAAATTCCCTTATTATCCATATTAGAAAAATATCTTATTTCAAAAATATATTATTACATATATTTTTATTTTCTCATTTTTTAATTTAAATATTACATTATTTAATGATTAAATAATATTATAATATTAATTATATTATAAAATAGAAATATATTCTTATAAATTTCTTGTGATCAATAATTTTATTCTCATAATAATGATATTTATAAATCAAATCAATTTTAAAAATTTATAATTTTTTAAAAATTGTTCAATACTCTTGCCTCTTCCTAAAAACCATTATATTTCTCAAAATATCATTTTCACATGTAATTTATTCAAGGAATTTCAAATAATAATTCATCTTTTTGTCTTCAAATAATCTCTTATAGACAAGTATTCATTCTTCATTCAACCTGAAATTATATTCAATTTTTTTTTCTTTGACAAGATTTACTTTTATGATTGTGGTCCCATGACCTTTCTTTATGTCTTTATGATATTTTCATCAAGATGGAATTTTTATCTATTACATTAAACTAAACATTTCTCTTTTTATATATATTCATATTGTCACCTTTAATGGTGGATGGGAACTGTAATGTGGTTTCATCTCTCACCTAAATAAAGAGTGATAAGAGATACAGTTAAATTACATTCCACCTCCTATGATAATTAACCTGATAAAATGGATGTATATGTTTCCTATTTTTTATATAATGAGATTGCAAGTCTTAAAATTATTCTTGGATAATTAGATATGACATATGCCTTGATACCACTTCTAGATCCATGGATCGGGGAGACCACAGACTGGGTGGGCGTGGTTAATCCATAGTTTTATATCTAAAAATATATTCATTTTTAATTCAATATCTTTAATAGTATTGTGTTCTTGATCAATGAAAAACAATATATATATGTAACTTTTAATGTAATAGTAATATGTGAGAACATGGAACATGATATATTGAAGATTAGACATAAATTCCTAACCATTCCCTTATTGTTTTTACACATGAACCATGATTCTATAGTAAGTCCCCATGTTTCTAAAATATTAAAATGTTATATAACTAACTCTAATAATAGTGGTTACTGTTTATACACCACAACTACAAATATTTATCAAATGGTAATACACACTTGTCCCTAGTCTCCTTTAGTTTTCATCCAATGGTTGAAATATCCTGATATTATCCTTACATATGATACAGTAATATTGAATTTATGTTATAAAATGATAATTATTTTCTAAAAAAACTGCTTATGAATATTTATCAACAACATAAATGAAATTTTTGTTCTAGAATCTCTTAATATTGAGTAATCTGAATCCAATTCATTTTCTATCCTCCAATAAATATTGTATTATTTCTAAAAATTCTAGTAAATTTCATTCCGAGATCACAAAATAATATTCTTGAGGATTGAAGAAAAATATTTCATCACATACATCAATAAATACACAATACTACTATGTATATTAATTCTAATTAATTATCATTTTTAGATGCATATGTTTTTATTCATTTTTAATTCAGTCATTGAATCAAATTTATTTGAGGATGTATTATGGAATTTATTTAGGTATAAAACTAAATTATTCATCAATTAAATATCATGGATACTTTCTCTTCATTAATCCTTGTGATATATAATTATATGTTCTCTAACATAATACAAATAATCTATATCAATTAAATAATAAAATTTATGCTTTTATCATTCATGGAAGTCTCGAATGTATAAATTAATATTTCTAGAGTTCCTCAGATCATACTTGCAGTGCATCATTATATATCCTCATTTAAATAGAAAAATGGATCTAGAAATCTATTTCCCATCATTGTGAGTTAAAGATGATCCACATTTACAATATTCATTATGACTATATAACATAAAATATATTGTTGTTACTCTATTTCATGTTGATTCTCTATACTAGTGAGGAGAATATCCTTAAGATTAATACTAGCAATATATTTGTGCATGTATATTTATAAATCACCACATGATAGTTATTTCACTCTCATTTTTATGACATGATTTTATTATTGGAAAATTGATACCCATGCATCCATAACCTAATGGTTCCATAATTAATTCATGTAAATATGTAATTATATTTAATTTTTCGTGTTTCTACATATTATCAAATAATTAATTATTTATACAAAAATTTGTTGATACATAATGATATGAAAAAACCATGATATCATGTCTTTATGTAGTCCAATAATGATCTTGAAAGTAGATTTGTTTGATTTTCATAGTATCTAAAACTCACCTACATGTGGACTCTCTTATGTTAAAATTATTCACACTCTGATGACTTATATAAAACACCAATGGTAAAACATGAATATAATTGTAGTATCATCACACTATGCTCATGGTAACATTCACAACACATTTTATACTGAACCCTCTTGGACAATCTCTGTCATTGGGTTTTAGCTTCATGATGTTTACATTGTGTGTTATATTTTTATTTTTGGTATCTTTATTCAAGATCTTGTGGTATATTTCTTGTTCTTAACATAGTAGCTCTGATTATCTTCACATGGTTAGTACATTGACCTTGGATTTTTACTACATGTGGTTTCGTTTAATTGTTGTGAGAAGTTTCTTGATAGTAGGGAAATAGTCATTTCATTTACCTTGTGTGTTCATATTAGTAGTGATTTTCCTTTTTGTGGTAGCAGATCCATTATTTTCTATATGGTAGCTTTTTATACTAAGAAACTCACATATCTTCACATTGGTTACCTATTGTATCAATATTATCATAATCAGATAGGGTTTTTTGGTCTTCAATCACCTTAATTAAAACTATTGATGTAGTGATTTAGAATAAACCATATGCTCAAATCCTATATTAGAAAAAGTTATAATTCAACAAACATGATAACCCCTTTCTCTTTCAATATGATTCAATCATGGAAAGAAAAATTCCATATTAAATGAAATTCTACAACAAAAAATTATTCAAACATGAAGTTATTAATATTACTCAACCTCACATAAGTCACATTTCCATGTCACTAAAGTTAGATTTCAAATACACCAACACAATCCATGTACCTTATCATGCCTCCCCACACAAACCTTCCAATACCTCTGTGCATTCACTATGTGATATAAGTTCCCATGCACTCCCATTAATTCCCATGTGCATAATAGTCATAAAATATTATCATCTAGTAGCTTATTGTGGTTATGTGTGGTTGGATGGTTCCTAGGATAGTCAATGTTTTTATTATTAAATTGTATTTCTATTTATGACCATTGTTCTTGGATAACTACATTATATAACATTTTCAAAAAATAAATAACCACATATAAACATATTCCTCGTGAAAAAGTTATGTATTTTCACAAGGTATTTTCAAATGAAATCCATCATTTTATATTTCTTGTGTGATATGTCCACATATTCATTTCGCTAAACATGATGGTTTCATCTTATTTTAAAGATATATCCATAGATAAGTAAAATTATCCCATCACATTAGACATCATGAATAATGCAACAATCAATAGAATTAAATAGAGGAACAAATTATTATTCATGATGTCAAAAGGTAAACTCTTGAATCTATAACAATCCTCAGTTATTAATAATCACCTCAACATATATCAACATCAAACCTATAAAAAATAAAACTAATTCAATAGGAACAAAATATAGTTTTTTAGATGTGACTTGTTATAATCAATGGGTAATGAAACCATATTTTTTAAAATATCTTAGTGAAATGAAACTCCAAAAATTTATTATATCCACCTTTGATTTAGTGGTGGGACTCACATAATTTTTTCAAACCTGTATTGTTCATGACTTTATTTAGAATGTTGTATTATTTATAATAAGTGCATTAACAAAAGTCATGTTTTTAAGAAAAAATAGTTCCTTACCCTTAGAGAATAGACTGGATTTATCATTACATAATTTCAACAACATATAGACAATATATATAGTTTCTTAGAACTAGTTGTCTATCAAAAATTTTGGATTTTTAAAACAATATTTTTATCTATTTTTTGAGATATTTTTGAAATTTCATTTAGAATTTTTGTTTTTTTTTTCTATTTATGATACATCGTATTTAAAGTGTACTTATATTCTTCCATTGACTTCAGTCAATCATTATAATATTTTATAATTGTCTAAATATGAATCTTGTAAACTATATTCATCTGTTTATTCTCTTGTAATAGATTATCATGATACATTTTCATTTTTTATTGATATCAAACAAATAAAATTTATATCAATTATCATTTTATTTAATTATTCTATGAAATGAATATTCTCTTCTATCCCCTTCCATGATTATTATTTCCCTTCATATATATTAATAAATTATTTCTTATATTTGAAGTGTCTTCCATAGTAATCTATATTTATCTAACTACTTTACTAAGAAATTGAGAATTATATATATCCACAATTATCATTTCAATTAATCCACTTGAATTATTTATTATTAATCATTTTGGGGGATCTCATACATGATGTCAATAAAATATCCACAAAAGGATTAAATTTTTCAAGAAAATTGGATAGGAGTTTTTACAAAACAACATATCAATCAACATATCATTTAATACAAATATGACCTTCCCCTGTTGAACATAGTTATTTAGTTTGATATTATTGTAATGAAAATTAAATTACTATATAATCATATAATAAATTTGAGACTACTTGGTTTGAATATTTTTTGACATCCTCAATTTGTGGTTTTCCATCTAATTTATTTTTATACATTATATATATAATTTATCAATGATTATATCTTTTTGTAATTTATATTTATTAATATTTTCTATTGCGGGAAACCTTCACATAATTTTTGATACTGGAATATCCAGGGGGATAGTTATCAATAGTATTAAAAATATATTTTTTACCATGAATTAATGGTGATTAAACATTTTATTCTCTATTTTATGATAAAATCCCCAATTTCTTTTCTTATCATTTATTAAAATTCCTCACTTCATTTTAAAATATTTCTACAAGTTTTATTTAATAGGAAACCCAAAAATTACTTAAATTTTAAACCACATAACTCATTGACTGGAATATATACTCACAAAAAACTCAAATGATGAACTATATAGATTTTTGTAAGAGACAATCCTAATCATCCAACACATATTTTTGTTCCATATTATCATTAAATAGTCATTTACAGAGGGTGTATTAGTGTGGTTAAATTTTATCGACACAAATCAATTTACATTTATATATTAAATAGTTATACTATATGGATCTCAATCTATTAACTCTCATTTTTTCTGTATGAATGTTATTAATATATTAAAAAATAATTCAAAAACATTTACTAACAAGGTGAAAAAAATATTTGTGACCTTGTTCTTGATTTATGACATTTTGTATTCGAAACATAAATTAAATAAATTTTATTTTATATAATAACCATGGTAAATGGGATGACCTTGAACTCATATACAGGTAACAAATATATTTTCAATGAACAACACAAATAATATGTAGAACCCATGAAATTCCCCATACAAGAAAAATTCATCAACTAACTCCAATTTATTTAAAATAATTATTTTTGGATCCTATATATATAGGATCAACATCATAAGTATATAAATATGTATTACTAAATATACTTGACATTTATACTTTGTTTAAACAATTTATTATCAATTCCACCCTACTTATTTGTCAGTATCACAACCTATATATTTTTCAGTAAAAAATGAAAAATTAGTTATCTAATTTCTTACTATTATACAATTCTCATGATATTAAATCACAATATTGTCATGTTATCTAAATACTTGTATTTTCTTTAAAACCCCATGATTCCATATTCATTTAAATGTCATGAATTTTCAACATCTGAAATATACCTTGTATTTTTACTTACTCATACACCAATTTTTAGATAGAGAAATGATCACATGTACATTTACCATGTATTTGAGTATATAAAAAATCTATAAATATAACATATAAATGACTATCGAAATTAATATTGTGTAAAAATCAAATATACTAAACTAATAATAAAGTTTTAATCCTTCATTTTCATTATGCTATTAAAATCCCTACTTCTTATTTTTCATCTATTTTTGTTCATATTAAATAAATACAATGTTGTAATGAATAATCACTTAAAAAAAATAATTTTAAAAATATATTCAATGATCATGGGTTAAATCATGACATAATATATCAAAGACTATTAAATTTATTCACTCAAAATGTAAGAAAACATTGTTATTAATCAATAATTTCACATAGGAATAACTGTTTAAACATATGTATATAATACAATAATCCGAATTTTTCTTTTAATATACAATTGTTTCATATATAAATCCATAATATTAATCTTATATGTAATGGGATGGACCTATGGAATATTTTACATTGTCAAATCTAGGGTTTCAGATGCTCTAGGAGGTAACCGTAGCTCATTTCAAGAGGGTTTAAAATTTACAATTTTTCTATTGGTAGGTCAATCAAATCGATTGGTTGATGTATTCAGTTGGTCAAGGGTGTTGGTAGGTTTTGGCATCTATTTTTCAAGGTGTTGGGGATTCAAGGTGTCAGTGATTTAATGCCTCAGTGATTTAGGGTGTTAGTGAGTTAGATTTCGGTAGGTCTCATCGGTGGCTTAGTGCCGGTAGCTCAGCATCACTGAATCAATGTTGGTTTCTTGCATTCATTCACTCACCCATTGGTGACTTTCTATAGGTGGCATAAACTCAGTGACTCACCCATCATTGACTAATTTTTAGTTTTTCTAAGTTTTTCCAGTTTCCCTAATATTTAATTTTATTTGATGTAAATCATGTTTAAACCTTTTCATGGGAATTTATAATTGTGTTTTGAAGAAAATTAATTATATCATTAATATCCTAATGCTCAAGGGACATTGAGACACTCAAACTGCGGGATCTTGTCCATGATCCCACTTTAATGTCCTTGTAACTGTTTCCGTCCATAAATACAAGATCTAGATTTTTCTTAATATAAGGTCATCTCTTCTCTTTTATCGTGTTATGGTGAGAACTTTTCTTCCTAGAAAGCTCTGCGCCTGTTCTGTTTCTCCCTCTTTGATTTCTGTGGATTCTTCTACTCACATGACCCCTCTATTTTGGAACAAGGATGAGTTTTGGTTGCATGTTGTTCTATGTATCAATTCTTCTATACCTCTATAATTTTGAATCATGTGGGATGGTCATAGTAATGTTATTTTTTGAGAAAACTACTACCAAATCATTCTTTTAACAAAGATAAATGCTAATGATGAAATACCAACTTGAAAATGAGCTATGAAAGGATTGATGTTGATTGCCTATTTTATTTTTCAACATTATTTATGATTTGATCTACTTCGGCCATGTGACCTATGAAAATAATGGTTGTTGGTGGACATTTCCCATTCATATGTAAATTTTTAACACCTGTTTTTCCATGAGGATAATTGATATAAATATCAATTTGATTAATCACATACACATGGTTAAACAAATGGATGTCCTGGGATAAAGAAACTCAGATGATGACCCCTTCATATCAAAGTGAAAATTAAAGAACCTTTGTTGGATAAATATAAATACACTCACCTTATTTGAGTGTGGCTTTGTGTCATGTGGGTTTTTGGGTTTTATGATTTATGAAGGTTATATAGTGGTGTTGTCTAAAGCTTGGTTATGGTAAAAGTGGTGTAAAGAGGGGTTGGTTTTGTGAGAAGGGTGTGGTTTGTGTGTGCAGTGTGGGTATGGTTTAGTGGTGGTTGATGTGGCCAATTTGTATTAGGTGATGTAGGATGTGTGATGGTTTCTCATTATGAGATTTTGATTTATTGTGGAATGGATAGACTTGTTATTCAGTGAGACTGCATCTGGGTAGTGGTTGGGTAGTAGGGCTACAAGATGGTGGTTTCATGAAATTATGTTTATGGGAGTCATAGAAGTGGTGTTGTTGTGAAGTAGGGATAATGAGTTTAATTGTGGGAGGATGATTGGGCGGGATAACATTGAATGATGACATTTGGTAGTGGTTGAATGGATTTTCATTAAAGTGGTGCATGTAGAAAGTTGTTATACCTTGGTCCTTATTCATGGTGTATCATGGATGACTGTGGAGATATTTCTTGTTCTATGCTTGTAATTTTCCATGTAGGGGTGGAAACAAATAAATAAATAAATAAAATTATAATGAATAATGAAAACCAGTTAAATCAAAGGGCTGGGTTGATGTTTTTACTATGCATGTTGGGTGGTTGTGCTTGTAGGGTTAGTAGTAAGGGTATTTTTATGTTTGGGTTTATTGTTATATTAGAAGCCCAATGATTGAGATTAATGTTTGTTTACCAAAATGTATAATTTTATAGTTCCTTACATTTTCTATGTGCACCCACCAGTGTTGAGAACTATGTACTAAACACCCCCATTGATATGGGGGGGGGGGTGTTTTCCCAACATCATGGGTGGATGATAAATTTAAGGTTACTGAATCATCCTTGATCCATCTTCTAGGAATTTATCACCCAAGATAATTTGGCCATTCTATAATGGCATGAGGTTTATTATCAACAATGATTTCTCAGACATGATATAACGGGATGATGATTAATGCCATATTTTTTTATTGGTTGTGTGAGAGGTGTTTTGTTTCCCAGGTTCCTTATGGATGATGCCAAAGTATTATCGAGTGAGACGTCTGGTGTTTGTGGCCTAGGTTTCTCTAGACAAGAATTTGTGTGGTTTCTGGCCCATTTGTGTGCCGGTGGGTTGTGGTAATTGGGCTTGTGGAAGAGAGTGGTAGTGTCTGGAAGTTCACAATTAGGTATGTGTAGTTAACCAGTGGAAATTGGTTTGAAGTTCCCAAATATCAATGTGATTTTTATGTTACATTACTTGATTTGTGTTACTTGTTGTGTGTGTGTGACTTAATGATTCTAGGTTGTTAGTATTACTAGATTTTTGTTGCTGGTTTCTGCTAATTTTTCTTAGATGTTGTAATATGCTTCACTTACTTTTACATAGGTGACATTTTTTTCCATATTGATTATACTGGTATGCTCACCCTGAATGTATAAAATATTTTTTATGTTTCGTGGGAGATTACGTGGACCGTGCTGGATCTTACTTGCTCAGATGTTGGGGGTTGTTTCATTGTGGCTTCTTAGATTTTCTTTTGCTATTTACATTAGAAATTTATTTGTATTTATAGATATTTTAATTTATATATGAATGTGGGATGAATTTTTTTCTTTATATATTTATATATATATCTGTCTTGGGGATGTTTGAGGTTGATTAATCTTGTCTCCTGATCTTAGTTATTATAAAAAGGGTAATGCCTTCCATTTATGTGAGATTTTTATACCCTTGGTTCTTGTATCCTACTTGGGGCCTTTTGGATGAGGGAATCAAGTGTTATTTTCTCTCCTTCATCCTGGGAAAGAAGGTCTCAACATATTATTATCCCATCCATCAACTTAAAAAAGGTGGGTGGTGACATAATGGTATCAGAGTAGATGATTGAGAGGTAGGATAGATATTTTTGTTAGGTACATTGAATATTGCATGGGTTGGTAGGGAAATATTGTTAGGTGATATTGGTGAGAGAAATTGGACAAGGAAAACCGTCTATGACATGGGATTTTAGCCCCGCCTGTGATCTGATGCAAGGCATCTAAGCCAAATGAATGACCATGTATGGTGGCACTGCTTATTGGGTAGAGACCCTAGGGAAGGTACATGAATCATGATGACTTGTGTTCTTTTTTTGGGTGTTTTTGGGAAATTATAAAAAAAATGAGTTTAAATGAATCCTAAACAAATTCCATATTACCCTGGCATAGGAATTCCTTGTTTTTCTTTTCAACTATGGCTCCCAGATGTCACTCATGTGTGGTATGAGCATTGGAGGATTAGTAGGACAAACTAGTTGATGAATTAATGGTTAATCAAGATGAGGATGATGATCACTAGTATAAGAGGCCTCATTCTTTCTAGCAATAGACTCAGGGAACGTATGAGGGTAGTGTCTCAGACACATAGACAAAGAGTTGGTAGAGGATATCATGATTATTTTTATCTTGATATGGGATCTGACGTAGTAGTGGGTTCCCTTGGCTGTGAGCCAGATGAAGGGAGAAGTGCATCAGTGGTGGATACATTATCTCTGGGAGATAAAGGAGAAAGATGTTATGTGGGTCGACTTTGATATTGAGTTATGGGAAGAATTATTTTCTTCCCCAATGAGATATGAAAAAAGGAAGAAGATGTTATCCCTATAATAAGAGAGTATATTAGTGAGGGGACTGGGGATCATGTTCAAGGATCGCCTATGTTAATATCGGGATCTCATAATAGATGATGAGTCTTAGGCGATACATTTGGAGGAGGTTCTCTAGCCTTCCCTCAAGTATGATGTTACTCCCTTCACTCTACCGACATATATAAAGGATTAGAATAATGATGAAGAGGTAGAAATAATACAATCATGAGGAGGACTTCCATGAGAGATAAATTAGCATAATTTTTTTAAACAGAAGGTCATCAGCCACATGACTCTAGAATTATGGCCATTGATGTTTTAGATAGTGGGGAGATGACCCCAAAAGATTTAGTTCCGAACCTCCAATATTCTTCTTTTTCCCAAGAGCCAGGGACGGGGTGTTTTTCATGTGGATCTAATGGGATCCTGTAAGGATCGTTCCTGAATCAAGTTTAGTATAGTGGAGGTGGGTAGGATATGTGCCTGCCTCAGAAGAATTTGTCATCCATGCCTTTCTAGCAGTTGGGACAGTAGGCCCCTACTCCACTAAGGGTGAACAATGTAGGAGGAGTCTGAATTTAAGGTTCTCTTGACGGACCTTGACTATGGTGTGGTTGGGGAGGAGGCTGACAACTAATTGGAATAAGATGTGGGCATGGATAGTTGCATGTTGTAGAGGAATTTGTTCTAGAAGTGATGGAGATTATTCTTAGTATGATCAGTTTTCAAAGAACTCTTGTTTATTCCTTGTATGATTTCAGAGCTTCACACTACTTTCGTTCACAACATCTAGCCCATTCCATGGGACTAGATATAGAGTGGATTTTCATTCCTATTGTGTGGAGTCCAGTAGTTGGAGGTCAGACCATATTGATTGATTTTTTCCTAGGATGTGGACTGATGTTGGGGCTACATTAGTCTAGTGGGGATCTCTATCTTCAACATATGAAATCGTTGGGTGTTATCCTTGAAATAAAAAAGCTATACTCTGTGCATTCGTTTATCAACTTCTTCCAGAGAAGAGTAATGTTTTCTGAGAAGGAAGGATAATGTGTATCTTTCATTGGTGAGAAGATATGTTATATGGGAGCTGACGTGTGGAGCCTTTTCTTTTTTTATTAGCCGAGTATTCAGTGGGATCTATGGATACTATGTTTGTGGAGGTTCCAATAGTTTTTAGAGAGTTCCTAGATCTTTTCCCTGGGGAGGTTGTGACTCTACCCCCATGATGTGATGTTGAGTTTGAAATATACTTACAAACTTCTGCTAGTCTAATTTTGAATGATCCCTATCAGATGGTGCCTTCAGAGTTGCAGGAGTGGTAGATTTAGATTGATGATCTGATGAGGAAGGGTAAAATCTATCCCAATGTATTGTCGTGGGGTGTTTTGATCTTGTTTGGGAAAATGGAAGATGGTGGTCTGAGGTTGTGCATATACTCTCAGAGACTAATATTGCTAATGGTTAAGAACTGTTACCCTCTCATGGGAATAGATGATCATTTTGACTAGTTTAGGGGGTAATGTTTGTTTTCCTATATCGATTCACAGTCTGGATATCACCAATTGAAGGTGAATGAGGGTGAGATCTCAATTATTTCATTCCGGTGTAGGTGTTGGAATTTCATGTTATTGGTTATGTCATTTAGTGTTAAGAAAACACTATCTGTGTTCGTGGGAATTATGAACTCCGTTTGTTCTAATTTCTTAGACCGGTTCATCATAGTATTCATTAAACACATCATAGTCTACTCAAAGTTAGAGGAGGAGCATATTGAGCATCTCAAGACTGTCCTAGAGGTCCTTCTGCCCAACCAACTCTAAATAAATCTATCCAAGTGCAACTTTTGACATTGGAGGTCCACGTCCCGGGAATTATGGAGTCTTAGTATGGTGTTGTAGTGGACTCGTCAATGTAGGAGTTAGTAGTTTAAATGTCATCACACAAGAATGTGTTAGAGGGTTGCGGTTTTCTCAGTATATCAGACTACTACAATAGATTCTTACATGATCCCTCTTGTTTTGAAGCTCTGTTAATGAATATGACTAAAAAGGCCAAGCATTTGAGTTGGGAGATAAGTGACAGGAAATTTTTGGCTATTTGAAGCGGAAGTTGGTATATTCTAAATTACTCAAGCTACCAGAAGAAATGGTGATGCTTGAGGTGTTTTAGATGCTTCCCATCATGGATTGGGGTGTGTACTGATACAACAATGATGAGGGATATCTTATGGTTCTAGGTAGTTATTACCTCATGAATGAAATTATGCAACACATGATATATAACTAGTAGAATTCATGTTTTCACAAAATCTATACAGACATTACCTCATTGGGTAGCACTTTTTAGTCTTCATAGATCAAAAAATCTTGTGGAATATCTTTTCCTAGAGAGAACAAAACATGATACAGTAGATTTGGATGGATTTATTATATTATAATGGTGTTTATATCTATGAAACTTCAAGAAATAGGTTTGTTTTGGCTAATTCATTGAGTAAGAAGTAATTGAATTCACGGTTTCAGGAATCTGCAAACACTTGGAGGGTTGTGGAGGAGTTGGTTGCCTTGAAGATAGATACATGAATAGATGGTGGAAGAGACAGTATGTTTTAGATGGTAGTGAAGTATTCTATGATGATTTAGGTGGAGGAGTCTTAGTGGGGATACATAGATGTAGACGTGATGTGTGATCACATTGAACAGGGGGTTTACCGGAGGGATTGTCGGAGGATGGTTAGATTCAAATGTTGTTCCATGAGAATATTTTTTTCCCATTGTCAATACACGGAGAATTCTCCACGAGTTTCATAAATCACCACTATTACTACACTAAGATGTATCCAAGATGTACCAGAGTTTGAGGGAATAGTTCTGGTGGCCAGAGATGAATTGGGTAGTGGTACGGTTTGTGAAAAAGTGCTTAGTGTTCTATCAAGTCAAGGTTGAGCATCATGTTCTTGGTGGTTTGTTGCATCCCATAGATGTCCCCAAGTAGAGGTACGGTGAAATTTTGATTGATTTCATCACATGATTACCTAGGGCTTAGGGAGGAGGACATGATACTTGGGTAGAAGTGGACCAGTTGATAAAATCATCTCTCTTATTTATGACTAAGGTTTCAAGCACAATGGATGTAATAGAATAGAGGTATGTGGATGATGAGTTCTGGCGTCATGGAGTCCGAAAATCCTTTTTATTGGATTGGGATACGCATTTTACGTCATGAGTCTAGAGGGTATTCGATAATTGTTTTGGCACTCAGTTATGCCTTGAAACTACCTTCCACCCTCAGACAGATTGGAAAATCGAGCTAACCATCCATATGTTGGAGAAGAGGCTATGATCATGCATTATGGATTTTGGGGGGGTCTTTAGTTCAACATTTTTTATTGGAATAGTTTTATTACAAGAATATATATCATTCGTCCATTGGCATGGACCCATTATAGGCACTATACGGATGATCATGTATTTCACCCTCCTGCTAAAAGGATGTTCGGGAGATAATTATTATTGGTCTAGATTTGGTGCAATGTATGATAGAGAAGCTGCAGGTTTTCAATGAGAGGATGAAGGTAGCATAGAACCGGAAGAAGTTTTACTTTAATCAGAGGAGAATTCCTTTGGTGTTCATGGTTGGGGACCATGTATTCTTGAAGGATTCTTATTTATGTGGGAAGCAGAGGATCAACAGAGGATGTAACCTTTCTCCTTGGTTCATCAGACCTTTTGGGGAGTTCGGAAAAGTTGGAAAAGTGGCATATTAGTTGTAATTTGAACCATAGTTGGGGAAGGTCCATGAAGTATCAAATGTCTCCATGCTTCGTCGATATTTCACAATGACTCCTATGTCATTGATTGAGAGGATTTGGATATCAAGGACAACGTAACTTTCTATGAGAATCCATTGGAGATCTAGGATAATTGGGAAAATGTGCTATGTTGATGGACCATTCCCTCGATTATTTTATATTGGAGGCATGGTGGTCCGAAGGAAAGTACTTGGGAGAGAGAGTCAAAGATGTGTTCCCAGTACCTGGCATTCTTTTATGTTTTTATCCTATTTTTTCCTTCAAATTTAATTATTAAACATTGTTTTTTATGATATGAGTTATTTTCTTGTTATGTGATGTATGATAAATTCATGACATATGTGGAGGGAGGTAACTGATCCCTAATCATGTCCCATTAATGTGGATATGATTAAACCCATGTAGTTGAGTTACTTTCTCCCAAATCAAATATTATTATGACATGGGTGATATAATTCCATGATTCATATGTTCAGGTAGTGTGACTTTTAGTGCTTACGTGGTATGTATTGAGGTTTTTGGATTGTAAAATCATAGGGGATGTGTTCATTGATGATGAGGGTTAACTCCAACTATAAGGTTAATCCTTTTGAGGTATCTTACAGGGTATTAGATAGGTCCCTTATTTCATTAGTGTTTAGTTTTTAATTTTTGAGGGTGATAATAGATTGAGAGGTATCTGATGTAATGGCACAATCTCTCATGGTCCATTACATTGTGAAATCCAATGTTTGGGGTGACTATGGAGGAAAATATAGCTCATTTCGATATATTTCCAAATTTCCAATTTTTCCATCGCTAGGTCAAGTGAATCAGTAGGTCAAGTAATTAGTAGGTTGAGGGTGTAGGTTGGTCGAGGCGTCAGTGAGTCATGGCATCGGTGAGTGAGGGTGTTGGTGAGTCAGCGCATCGGTGAGTCTGGTTGTTGGTTAGTCAAGGAATTAGAGAGTCACAGTGTCGGTTTGTCATGATGTTGGTGTGTCAAGGGTGCGGTGAGCTAGAGCATCAGTGGGTCAGGCATCGGTAGGTCACATCAGTGGCCCAGTATCGGTAGATAAACATCGGTAGCTCAGTGTGTGAGACTCGCTGTCATTTTCTTTTTGTCAGTTACTCACCCATCAGTGACTCAATGTCATTGGCTTACTTTCGTTGACTCACCCACCCGTGACTCATTTCTCATTTTTCCGAGTTTTTCTAGTTTCACCCCTCATACATTTTATTTTACTTAAATAATGTTTAAATATTTTTTTTGGAGTTTCTAAAAGAATTTCAATGGGTATTAATTAAATCATTAATTTTATAATTCTTGATGGACATTAAGACATTCAAAACTTGTTATCTTGGTCAGGATCACACTTTAATGGCCTCAGAAAAATTTCATTATATTGATATAGGATTTGGATTTTTCTATAGACATGGTCCTCCCTTCCCTTTTCTCATGGTAGTATGAGAAGTTTTCTTCCCATATGAGTTGTGTGTCGGTGTTGTATCCCCCTCTGTGGTTTTCCATAGAGTCTCCTGCTCGCACGACCCCTTTGTTTTTGTGTAAGGAGGAGTTTTGGTCTTATGGTGATCTATGTAGGGATTAAACAATATCTCTTTAATTATTTATCATGTGGAATGGGCATAGTAATTCTCTTTCATGAAAAAAAAATCTGTTCAATCCGACATTTAACAAAAATAAATTCTATGGATGAAATACAGACTTGATAATGATCTGGGAATTGGTAGGTGTTGATCGATTGATTTATTTGTTATCTTTGTTTATTATGTGATCTATTGTGGTAGTTTTACCACTTAAAATCATGGTCTTTGGTGGTCTCTTCATGCACAAAGGTGACAGTTTCTAACTATTGTTGTTTCCTATAGGAAATTTTTTTGTAAATATCAATCTAATTAATCACTTACACGTGGTTAAAAAATGTAATCTCCAAGATGAAAACCCTTTTTTATCACCCATTCTTATCAAAGTGTAACATAAAGAAAACTTGTCAGCTAAATATAAATACACTCATCTTGTTTTTTCACGGCTGTGTGATGTGTGGGTTTAGTTTTGAATTTTTATTTATGAGGGTTATATGGGGGTTATATTGGTACCATGGTTAAGGGAACAATAGTGGACAAAGAGGTTGGTTCTATGAGAATGGTGTGTTATGTTTGTGTAGAAGGGATGATGTTTAGTGGTGCATACTGTAGGCTTTTTGTATGAGGTGGGGCAGGGGGTGTGATGGTATCTCATGTTGAGAGATTGATTGACTGTTGAATCGATAAACTTGTTATATATCAGTGTTTAATTTGGGTAGTGGTTGAGAAGTAGGGATACCATGCAGTTGGGTCAAGATTTCATGTTTTTTGGTGTGCTGGGTGTGGTGTTGTTGTAAACTGGTGATGTTGAATTTAGTAGTGAGAGGAAGATTGAGTAGGATAACTTTAAAGAATGACAGTTGGTAGTGGTTGAATGAGTGTTCAGTAAAGGGGAGTGTGGAAGATTTTGTTTTACCTTTGTCCTTCTTCCCGGTGTGTCACCGCAGAATCAATGAATGTTTCCTGTACTGTGTTTGGTATTTTCTTGGGAAGGGATATAAAAAAATAAATAAATGAAATTATAATGCATAATCGCAACAAGTTTAATGAAAGTTGTGGATTTGTGTTTTGGTTGTGACTATTGTGTGGTTGTGCGTATAGGTTTAGCGGGAAGGATAGTTTTTATGTTTGGGTTGGTGGTTCATATGGAAACCCATAGTCTATGATCAGTGTTTGATTACCCAAATGAATAAATTTATAGTTATTTATGGTATCAATAAGCACCCCACCTTTTTCTAGAACTATATGCTGAACACCCCCATTGATAGGGGGGAGGGAGATTTTCCCAACATCCCAGTGGGAGGATGGATGGATGGTTACTGAGTTTTCCCTGGTCCATCTTCTAGGAATTTATCACCCAGGACTCATCGGGCTGGCTGTAATGGCTCAAGGGTAACTATCCGCAAGGATTTTTCGAGTAGACTCTAATGGCTTGAGGTTTAATACTAGATTTATGGAACTATTTGTGTGAGATATGGTTTGTTTTTGAGGCGCCTTTAGGATGAGGCCCAAGTGTTTTCAGGTGAGAGATGTGGGGGTTGTAGCCTAGGTGTCTATGGGAATGAATGTGTGTGGTTTTTGGCCTTGGTTTGTGCGGGTGGGGTGTGGTAGTGGGTCTTGTGGAATATCATTGTAGTATTATTATTCATTCTATTAGGGATGAGATTTTAACAAGTTGTAAGTGGTGTGGTGTATCCAAATATCAATGTGTTTATTGCCAGAAATTAAAATTTTATTATTTCCAAAACACTATTGGGGAAGAAGTTAGAAACCAGGAGTGCAAGAACCATTACATATCATAGTAGCCATACACGTCCCCAAATCTGCAATATGGTTCTTCCTCGGTAGTGGCCGATTCCCACTTTGAAGCTAGGTTATAATTCCACCAGAGATTAACATACAGATTGTTAATATTTTATTCTTCCAATGAACTCACTTCTGGACATAACTGGTTGACCACAAGATCATTCCAAAAATCAAGGAAAAACCCTCTTCACCTTTTAGCAGATGACCTTTTTTCATTTGTTTCAGTAGGTAAGAATAATCCTTCCTCATCTTTCACCTGGTTGGGGCTGACATAACTTCTCCACACTCAGGTATCTTATGTTTTTGAACTTTGACAATATCACTATAATAATGTCTGGCCATGCCTCTCTCATTCTCATTGCCAATATTTTCCCCTTTCCAATGTCAGTCCCAACTACATTACCCTTGCATCCATCCTTTTCCAGCAGCAGGGGATGCAGGTTAGAGTCAATCGGGTTAAGGCATTGAACCACATTTTCATGGCTATCAAAATATTTCTTTATCATTGAACCACCGTCAATCACTGCCTTATGAACCATGGAATCCTTTTGTCTACTTAAAACACAGTGGTCTTGATTTTTACCTGACTGATTTCCCACATGTTTTGGTAGCTACAGGTAATCCTTGTGTCCCAACCTATTTTTCTTCTTGATCAAACCTTCCTCAAGAAACATAGATAATCATACAAACTCATCATACCCCACACATTCTGAGCTGTGTCCATCATGATCGTAGGAAGCCTCATGAAGGATCGCCTCAATATCCAGACACTCGAAAGAGTTATGAGTTAGGGCACTCCCTAGGAACAAACCTGAATCAACTGCTTTTCTGGTTCATCCCTAAAGAAGAAGCGGCTTGGGGGTCACTCACCATGCCACTCGTCCACACCACAACCTCCTTTTCATATAATCTCACACCTTCAGATTGAGGCAACGTCAGGGAATGCCTATCAACTGGAACTTCTACTATTTTACCCCTTTCCTGACCCCTCAATTCCTTTTGTCTCCAATCTGCAGCCCCGGACATAGGATGTTTGACACCTGGCTGTTGCACTGTGAATTGTGTCGAATTTCTCACTCGGTGAGCCAGATTTCCATCCACAACTTTCCTCTCCTGGTCTGTCGTCTTCCCCTTGCATTCAACATGTCTTAAAATTCCACTCAAATGAACCAGTTGTCATAAGGAAGAAAAATACTCTACCCAATGCTCAAATACTATTGGTTGCTTGCACTTGACCTCCTCTCCAACTTCAATCCACACAAACTCAACGGGAGCCTTTGAAACATCCACCTCCACACATATGCAGGGGATGATCGGATGACAAACCGTAGCAGTACAAGAATCAAAGAAAAGGAATATTCCAAAAAATTCCCTAAAATATGAAGAATTGGTGGGTTCTAGAAAGGGAGAGGTAGGTGAGTAAAGCTTACCAAAATAAAAACCATAGATGAAACATGATTCAGAGATAAGTCGAAGCTCCACCAAGACAGGTGAAATCCACATTCATCGCACCTCATGGGACCAAAGGCCAGAGCATGAAAAAGATTTTCCGAGGATGAACATCGTACCTTTGTATTATTTCTATACAATAGACTGACAACCACCATATCTTGAATCCCCCAGGAATCGAAAAAGAACCTATCAAATTTTTTCACCGATGGTGGCCTGTTTCTAAAACATGCATCCAACATTAGATTGAGAATGTACTCAGCTTCTGTAAACCCTAAAGCCGAATGTTGAACCACTGGCGCACCATCATAGAGGCCAAGGACCTTCCGAGAAAGATTAATTGATGGAAATGACGGTAGAAAATAAGGGTTGGTGAAATGAGAGAAAACACGAGACCAGATACAAGGATGCCGAGGACATGTGATGTTGGTTTCTTCAATTTTCTCACACGGAAATTAGTATGCTTTTATCACTTATGAATGGGTGACTTTAGTTTTCCCTAAATAGTATACTATTATTCTCAACCAACATATATAGAACAATTTTATGGTTTACAAGGAGATTACACAGGTCGTGTTGGACCTTACTAACTTAAACATTGAGGCGGTGGTTGTGTTGCTACTTAGCTTTTCTTTTGGTATTTAATTTGGCGTTTTTATGGTGTTTATAGTGGTTTTACTTTAAACATACATGTGCGATGGATATTAGTTTATATATATATATATAAATTGGGGTTTTTAGGTTGAAAAATCTTGTCTCCCCATCTTGGTTTCTATAAAAAGGGTAATTCCTCCAATTTTTGTAATATTTTTATACCCTTGTTGTGGTTCGCCGCCCCTAGGCCAATTTGAGGATGGACTCAAGGGAGATTAATTCTCATTCATCATAAGTACAGAAGGTCTCAGAATCATTATACTCATTACATCATTTTGAAGAAGGTGGGTCATGACATTATATAAGCTAATATACATATTATATATTAATATCAATATTACAATTATTCTTACACATCAAAAAAATGAAATTTTTATATCCATAAAATATTATAGTTCATATGATGTATCACTATAATAATATTTTATAAGATTCGAGATAAATTTCAGAGTCAATTTTTTTTTAAATCATTATATACGGTATCATACTTTTTATTTGGGAGATATTTAATATTATCAATGAGAAGTTATTTATTATAATGTGGCCATTATTTTCCTAACATTTACTTTTACTCAACCAATTTTAAATCATCTTAGTACATTGAAACATTATAGTAAGACCAAGAGATTATGTTCAATTGAAAATATCTGACATTTCCTTATGTATGAATTCCACCTAACTCTAGACATACGAAAATAAACTAAAAACTCATCATAACATCTCTATATACATCAATTAATTTTAAATTACATTCAGACATCTTAAGGTAATCATGAAACATATCATAATGTCCTCAACAATAATGAAGAAAAATATGAATAGTTTTTAGTATTTTAATAATCATAAGAAATCTCAAATTTATTATCTCTACTAAGAAGTTAACAAATTATTTCAAAATTGACATTTCATCATTTTCTAGTCGATGGAACACCAGTTATAGCCCATATGAAAAAATAAAAAATATTCAACCAACATCATCAATGTATAAATTCATGAAAATATAAAACTACAAATTGTTTTTATAATATAATTATTATCCTCTCAAAATTATATTTAACTTTATACTTCTATAGTTCTATATATTATCCCAAATTTTCAAATATATAAATGTTTTATCAATCTCCATGCATATGGAAACTCATATTATCCATTCATAACCATTAGATTAAATAATATGATAAAACAATTTTATACATCATATATAAAAACCATTCAAACATAAAGTAGTAACATATTAAAAATATATTCAAAACTCAATTCTGATAATCAAATGAGTAAAAATAATATAATTATTACTATTTCCACAATCATATAGTCTCCAATCGATTAATGTATCAACAAGGTCCTGGTGTAATCCTCAATTAGGTGAGATAATAACTCATTTTAACTAAACTATTCAAAATCATCCTTATCCAACATATCAATATATCTCTAGAATCTTTTTCATTGGATGAACAGAAATAAAATTATTAATATCAATTTCAAGTTGTATATAACATAAATTACTTCATTGTAACTAACCCCCCAATATTAAATCTATCTCCAATAAGTCTCAATGTTCTAAAAAACATTATATTAATGATATAATATGTTTAATAATATGTAATTAGATTATTTGGAAATCATTTATTTGAATACTTAAATATTTATATACCTTTCACATATCAGTCTATTTTATCATCATTTTTTACCGGTCATAAATAACAACACGTCATTTTCAATAAAACTATCACTCGGGATTCCTGAGTTGTATTAATAGATTTTCTTTTGTATTATTTGATAGTATAACATGTGTATTTTGACAAAGACATGTATATATACTTCAATTTTTACTTTTTTTTGTTTATAATTCATTCACTCTATTGTGTACGATGAAGTATGGAATTGGTGAAATATTTATTTTGAGGTTACCAGTCCAATATTTATATTAATTCCACTGTGTTGGTTTTCAACTAGTATACTAATGTTGATGAGATTACATATTTCCCCAGTTGATGAGATATTATTTGGAATGTGGTCAATTGATTCCATTGATATGTAATAACATTCAAATTTTTCTAAAAATCATCACAAGAAAATATATTGATCATAAATTAATGTTTATCTTATAATAAAAAAATTCATAGTTGTTGTTATTATATCATGAAAGATGTTATTATAATATAATATAAATTAGTGAAAATGTATTTCCATTTATATAAATTCTTTTATAAAAAATATAAATACGAATAATATAGATGAATTATGATACGTAAAAAATATTAACAATATACTTTTTTCACTTAAAGTACTCTACTATATATGTAATAACAAATGAATTACTTTGGAATTAAACTTTTTTTAAGGGGACTTGTTATGTGATACAATATATTCACATATTAAGTAACTCAAAACTTAATAATACTAACTATGTTAATTATATCATTCTTTAATAGAAACTAATAAAAAATATTTTTTTTATTTTCTTTATGATATATGTTAAATAGCATGGTCAACCACTCTTCTTTTTTCTGAGTACTGTTCAACCAAAAATATAATACTCAGGAAAAACCCATTTTCAATAATGAGAATATTTTTCAATAAAATATATTTATCCAAATAAATATGTTATGATATTATTATATTGTATAATAAAATAAATAACTATCTAGTTAAAGGAACAATAATTTTTTAATACACAATCATTGAAGTGAAAAAATTCTTAATTAAGATCTAAAAAAAATTATTCTGAAAACTGTCATCATGTTATCCCATTACAAAAATATCTACATCACTATCAAAGATATAAAATACATATCCAGATCAATTGTTATGCATAATAATATTCTAAATAACTATCTATTTAATTTTAAAATTATTTTGTCTATATATTCTCATTTTCACTTATTCCATAATTTACAATACGAATTGTTATAGGGATAACCTATGTGATTGATTCAATGATAGAAGCATGTTGAATTATAAAAATGTGTTCACATACATCAACAATTGATGCATATAATGACATTCAAATTATCTCACCATGTTACATTATTATAGAACCCTCTGCATATTTTTCATGACAAACAAATTATTCACTGTACAAATGTATGTGTTCTAAAAAACCCCCAAAAAATATATTAAGAATAATCAATATATATATATATATATTCAAACATAATATAGGTGTTAATAAATTTTCTAAAAAAACATTGAAATTAATCTTACATTGATAGACAAATTCAAATAGATAAATTTTTAGCATTATTCAATGTAATTATTATTTCCATTATCATAATCACCTGTTTAGAAAGAAAACTTTCAAAATAATTTTTTTATAAATTAAAACACATTGCCATATGTAAAAATAAATATATTACAACACTAAGAGGCCAATATCAACAAGATAATGTATCAATATAGCTTTCAAATTAATGATAAATTTTTGGTTTTATTAAAAATTTATGTTATATTATAGGAACATCTTTAAAAATTGGACATAAAGGTCATTATGTGAAAATAAATATGATATTTCTTATTTAAATAATATGTATCTACTAACAGTTTATTTTAATGGGTTTTTCCATAGATTCTAGATACAAGGTTTGTTAATTTTCAATATCCTAAATTTTGTAAAAAAACAATTTCTATTATTGGATATTTAAAAAGCGACATTCTATAACAAATTTAAATCTCATTTGAGATGACCCACATAACCAAAGTAGGTTTTAACCCTTTAGTTTGAAATACTATGTTTAAATAGTAATTTTCATTCCTAGTTTTCATTTACAAATTCAAATCATGTATCAATTAATTATTATTTAAAAATAATGATGGCCACTTGGTAAGATATTGGTTCAATAATGATGACCATTACATAATGATAATAATAAAAATAGAAATCGTAGAGTTTTTAGTTATATATATAAAACCATAATTTTTTCATGGTAAACACAATCAATTACATTCCCATAAATACTTATATTTAAAAACCTTCCATATCATGTTTTACCTCATATATATTTTCTTAAACATAATTGTTCTTACATTTAATCAATCTATTTTTTAAACATAAATACTTTTTAAATAAAAATTAAATGACAATAAATGAACACATATTCCTATTATAGATTCTAGATTTAGTAATGCATTGTCTATTTGGTATAAGAGGTAAAAAAACTATATTATTTGGGTTTAAGATTAAGTAATGTAATCTATTTCAAATGTTTCATACATCACTAAATATTTGAAAAATAAATGTATATATGATTTTAAATCCACATCTCATGTTTTTTTATTTAATTTCATTGTACATGGTTTAATATAAAATGAGAAATTTATATAGTATATCACCAAATTGAAACAAAAATGTTTCCATTACTCATAATAATGTAATGATTTTAAACATATATTAGTTAAAAAAAATTTATGCAACATTAAACTTTTTTTGTAAATTGAGGAGTGATTTTTGATACTATACAATAAGATCCATATTTTCTAGAAATTATTAACTAATTTATTCCAAAAACTGACTATATTAGTGTGTTTTCAAACATTTTAATTCTATACACTCTATTAAATTTTCCTTAGAATGAACATTTCCAAAGGATTCTTACTTTTTTTTATATTATAAATGAAAAAAGACTATAATATCATTTTTATAGGTTATGAGGTTGTAATATATTCTTTGATGTACTATTATCAGACTATATACATTAATATATATATATATATAACATGACACTATTTATATTTACCCTTAAAAAGATATGTGATAATATTTTCTGATTAACAATACCCATATACCATAATTAAAAAATAATCAATTGAACCAATTAATTATTCAGTATTGAATGGCTGGATACAAAAAAATTATATATTCAAGATGAAAATTACACTATTTTCTCAATTATAAATATTTTAGTTGATATTATTTTTCATGACATTTTTAATGGATTATTAATGTATAAGTTATATTAGAAAAATATCCTAACCATTATTTCCTATTAAATCAATCAAAATGTTCTTTCTTAATTATAATCCTTCCTTTTGTATGAATGGTATAGAAATATAATTTCTGTATATTATTATTATTTTATAATAGTCATCACACAATAATGAATAAAAATTGGACTGAACTAACTTTTCAACCCTCCTATAAAATATAATATCCCATTCTCATTTCAGTAATATGAGGTCTATGTTACTCTTAGTCAATATAACATATTTAATGAATACGTCTAAATTTAAAAAATCCGTTTTTCACATCGGATACACTGAGAATTTAATTTATGATAATAGACATTATTATATAATTTTTTCCTTTAAAATGTAAAAAATCAAATAAACATACCCACCAGAGATTACACTTTAATAAGAATGGTTTAGGGTACACTATAATAATATCATTCTTATTTGAAAGGATGTGGCTATGAGTATTTCACTAGAAATGGATAGATTCGGTTCCCTTGAAATCAAATCCTTTAACAAATCTTTATTGGTCCTACTTCCCAACATTCATATATGAGCTTCCATTGACATGCTAAAATTACCTTTTAGGACCTTTTAATTACTATAGAAAGTTTAATATCATCATGTAATCAGTTTATAGAGTTTTAAATATTTAAAATATCTTTTTACAACAATATATGTTTTTAAATGATGGGTATAAAATTACTTATTAATAATAAAAAATAGATATTTATAATAGAATAATAGAAACATTTTCTATGAATAATAATTATTATTTTCCTATTAAGTGTAATGTGAAATGAGATTTTTAATTTTCTATTTTAGCATGTTTTACAATAAATTTATTTTTGAAATAGTTGTGATATTAATATTATTATTATTATTATTATTAGTACTATTAATATTAGTAATATTACTACCATTATTATTTACTAGTGGAGATGGTATGGAAGAATATACTTTCCCTAGAAGGCATGATTCATGTTGAAAGTTGTTAGATTATGTTAGACTACTTCATCTGTATATAGGATATTTAATGAAGTGAAACTATTCTTTGGTTAAGGGTTCTATTTTTCAATCTTGATTTGTAGTTTTTTGTATTTCTCACATCACCTTGAGATTGAAATAATTTCACTTGTGTTTATTATATGTTACATAAATTATACGTCATTGTTTCCTAAATTCATTTTCGTGTTAACTACGACCTATATCCATGAAATAATTAGTACCATGAAAAATAATTCATGACTGGGAATGAATTATATCATCATTATAATACTCCCCAGTATCACTAAAAATGTATAAATGGTGTCTGGATTCAAGTACCAAATTCATTATCATTATCCATGAATGCACACCAAAAACCTCCTACATGAAGCCACTACTCGACTCCACCTCCCACATTCCATAAAATAGTACACTAGAAAATATATCATTTATATGTAATAAAAACCCAATACTGAAGCTCAATACTTATAGACATCCATCCCTCAAGATGTTACACATTAAAATCGTCATGGAATTCTCATCACTGGATAGGTTTACCCGATGGATTAGCCCAACACTTCCACGTTATGTCTTTGGTGTCGATATATGGGTGTGAGGAGACAAAACACTCTAACTTTATTGCAATAGAATCCATCAACTCCAGGAATGAGTCCATGTCAACCGGAGAGACAAAATGAAGGAACAAGACATCATGTTGAGATGTGTACCACACCATCGGTTCTAGGATGAGATTCTCTGGATACCTCCCCTGCTCGAGTCTCTCCCACTCCTCCGTTGTCAAGGCATCAACCCCAAGTCTTGAAATATTGATCTCTTCTTTTGTATCCTTCCCAAACCTACTAAATGCCACTATCATTTTTCCATTAAGAACCAGGGGTATCACGGAATCTCCCTTCTGATCACCCAAAGATACACCCACCTATTAGGGGATGGAGTCCGAGGGAGCTTTTTATTTAAAGGTTCCCTCAGAACTTTGGCTCATAGATACCCAAGAAGTGACCTTCCATCCCGATTCTCTACTCAACACTAGTTTAGGAAGGCATGAATAATCTTTCCTTTTCATGGTCTTATTCTTTTTCAGGTAGGAGAATGTCCCCGTAATCACGAGATAATTTTTTTCCCTTTCAACCTTCCTAAGAAAAAATGAATCTACAACAAGGACATCCGCTTCCCAGTCAGAAGACAAAGTATATACACCATCAATCTCTCTACAATTACTAAAAAACTTTTCAGGAGAAGAAATCTTGTCCATCACCTGACTTGAGTCAACACCTCCAACTTTCTTCGTCTTCTATTTGTATCTCATTTCTATCCACCCATTATCTTCTTCGAAGTTAGGGAAAACATCTCCTATAGGCCCGAATCGGTTAAATTGGGACACTCAGGTCCACTCTTGTAACATCCCAAGTAAGTAATGAATAATATATATTTTTATCTATTTTTATTAATGATTAAGATAGTGTTATAGAGGCTTAAAATGAAAATTAATACAATCTTAAGCATGTAATACACTAATATACTTAAAATATTGTTTTACTGCCTTATGATGGGAAACCCTTTTTGAATCTATATTTTGACAATTTTATAAACTATGTTCGACAAAATAAACTTATCCTTTATGATTGGGACATCAAAATTTACCTTGTGTGAATTTTTGGTATTTTTCTGACAATGTTCATTTTTTAATGAATAGTGAAAAATACTGCATTTTACATCAAAACTGCTTTTTAATCTAATTTATTTATATGATTAGATTATGTTTTGAATTGGTTTTGAAGTGAAATTAGAATATATTTTTACCATTTTATCCAATGGTGGTCATTGTAATCATTTTCACTTTGAAATTAGACTTAAACTGGTGTCAATCTTTTGATACTTATTGTTTTGTAAAAACACGCTATTTGCTCTGGCAGCGGGAATTAATTATTGAATTAATTAATGTGACTTATATGATTTGAATTTTGTAAAATGGACTTCATTTTTGAATTCGGAATATCAAATATAGCTTAGGGTGAATTTTTGGTAATTTTCTAAAAAACTTCAATTTTTGATGAATAGTGAAACCACTAAGTGGTACTTATAAAGACTGATTTTCCGTTTAAATGAAATTTTTCCATCATTGTGTTTTGAATTTTAAAAATCCGACATACATGGTTGTCATTAGTATGTAAAATGTGGTTCAATGAGATTATAATAATTTTTTGGTGAATAGTAACTTATTAAGTTCTTAATCACGATTAGTGGTAATTAGGGTAGTTTAAGGTATAAATAATACTTTAATAAAATGAAATGACCTAGACACCTGTCCCAACCTCATTTCTTGTGTCATGGCCGACCATCACATGCCATGGGTCAACTTGGGGACCCCATGGATCCACTTTTGTTGGGAAATGACATAAATTACTTTTTATTTAATGTTAAAGTGAAAATGACACAAACATAATATGTTTTACGAAACAAAATTTTATGTGGGGTTATACAAGTCCAAATTTTGATTATAAATAGTCATTGGAAATATAAAAAGATTTCCTACATCATAGTATTTGTTTTATGATTTTTAGACATTAAATAAACTTAAATATTTATGACATAATGATGATGCAGCGATGACATCATTATTTGACGATTTAAATAAAATGGAATGATAATGTAAAATATATGAACTAAACATGGCCAAAACCAATTGGATGTGTGGATATCTAACCCTTATCACCTTATCCACGAGTTATATTAATGTGGGACCTTTTGAAACCGAAACACATTTTCAAATAAAGTAATATTTCTTTACTTTCCAAAAGTGCCCCTCCTCTCCTCTTATAAAAGGCCCCCACCTCTACCTCATTTCACACACTCTTCAAGCCTTTGGCTCGGCCAACCCCTGCCCATTTTCTCTCTCCACATCCCTTTCCTCATCCTAGAGGATTCCCTTTGGGCAGAATCCTTTCAAAGGAAGCCTTTAGACTCAAATCAAAAGGAGTTACACATTTAAAGGTAATTCATTCTCTCATGTCCATTTGTTTTATTTTGCTTCTCTAACCCCCTAAACTCTTTTTATTTACTTCTTTTGTAAAAACAACAGTATCTTCAATATACTAGGATGTTGTTATATGATTTATTTGAGCTACACTCTCACACAACTACATAAAATGGTTAAAGAACATATGGTTTCCGTGGATGGCGAAATTCTGCCTCCCGAAATGATGATTGTTCAACACTCATTTAACACCTTCAAAGGTGTCCATTATGATGTCACTATTTTTATATATGATATATAATATGTTTATGTTTTCCTTAAGCTTCTGTTTTTTTCATTTTGGGCATACCTTTATGGTTTCCATTATGGTTAAACACGATATCTTCATTTTAGGAAGTGCGGACTACCGCCCCCTAAAAGTGATTTGATTCGTTAATACCATATGTGGGATGTGTAAAGGATAAAGTTAATGATATTATATATGTTATTATACTGGAATTATAATATACTCTTATATCATTATGATTCCATTCCAGAAAATATGAAATAGACATGGAAGTAGCGTTCATGCGTACGTACGGCTTACCGTCTCCATGAACGGTGCATTTCATTTCTTACCTCTAAATTATGTAATATTATAAATGCATGTATGTAATGGATATATATGACATATATGATATCTAAATCATGAATACCATTCTTGATATAATGAACCTTTGACCAAATTAACAACATGTAAGTGTAAGAAGTCTATTTTTGACTTAAGAACCAAATACCGACAAAATGAACATTATTAACTTAACTGATTACATGATGTTCATAACATGGTATAAAAGGAATAATAAACTTGAAAAAGATTCATAATCAAGTAGAGATTAACTCAAGTTTATTATTCAGGAGATTAAAGAACGGTCGGTTCAAGTCGGATACGAGGTATGGGACTTCGTCTCAATCTCCTTTCGTTGAGGCATATTTTATTTTATACACAACTTTCTTTTATACGGTGTATAAACCCCTTTTACTTTTAAGTTTATTCAAAAGGAATCTTTTTTATACGAAGCGTTTACTAAACGAAAAAAGGGAATGTTTTTGTCGTACGTATGCGGGGACAACGACTTCTCCGCCGTCATGACCGTTATTTGAGTTTCGGCTTCCTCTACAAGCCATACCTTCTTTTTAAAAGAAAAATAAATACCATGTTTTACTTTTCTTTTATTTTAGTATTGAAAATGGTTTTCATAATGTTTTTATATAAATGTGTTGTATTGATATCTCATGATTGAAATTTTGAAATTTTATGTTTCCTTTATTCATGTTTTATGTGATATGATTATGTTATGGTTCTTGGGCATTATTATGAATACGGGTGGTTACGTGATAAACTAAGGGCGGGTGAGCCCGTTATAGCTCTACAATGCATTGGGTAACGCGAAGGAGTGAAATGTTAAGGTTTCTCCGAAGGGATTTTTGGGAATATACTGTGATGGGTATTCCAAACGTAACCAAGAGGGTTACTCCCTACGTAAGAATGTTATGAATGCCTCATGTTTCCTTTATGTCTTATGATTTCTATGATTTATTCATGATTTGATGAGGTATGTTAAAGTGATTATGTTTTATGGGTAAAGTATGATTTCACTCTTATGTATGTATGTACCCATGTTTCCTTTCCATGTTTTTATAACCCATACTGAGTTTTTATGCTCATCCCAAGTTTTTGAAATGTTTTTCACAGGTCAAGGGAAAGGTACATGATAAGATGATAGAGTTAAGGATGTGTCAAGAAATAATCCATGTTTTATTTTAAATGTGTTTCCATTGATGGGAATGAGGAATACTAACTATATGTAACCACTTTTTTTATATGTGGAATGTAATGCAAGTTTTATGATCTAATTCTCTAAAACTCTAAACCCGAAAAGATGCTCAATGTGTAATCTTGTAATAACTCAAGATTAAGTAAGGTTTAAGGCTGGGGCCTTATAGTTGGTATCAGAGGTCGGTTTAGACAACTTTAGGAGTTAGAAAATTGTTAAGTTATAAGTTAAGTTATGATATGATTGAAATGATATAGCATTTACAGATTACCATGTTGCTTCGCCTAAGATATTTCTGTGTTCAGAATGGTTTTCCGAAGAGGAAACAGGGAAGCAGTGCTCGGAAGGCATACAGAAGGAAATAACCTTCCGAATCAGCATCCCTAGATGGTCGGAATTGGAACTGAACAGTTTGTTGCAGTGGTGGCACTGTTGACTCAGGCTGTAAATGGTGGTGGTATCCATGCACGAGATCAGCCAGATCAACCGCAGAGGAATATGTCAGTGGTGGAACATTTCATGAGGCAACATCCCCCATCATTCAGAGGATCATCTGACCCTGTGTTAGCTGAAGGGTGGATTAAAGCATTGGAGAAGATTTTTGATGTCATAGGGTGTTCAGACAATCAAAAGGTTAGTCTTTCTATTTACCGTTTGGAGGGTGAAGCAGATCAGCGGTGGTCTATTGTTAAAAATATCAGGGACCCCGATGAGATTGATGCTCTTGACTGGGATGAATTCAAAGGTATGTTTCTTGAGAAGTATTTTCCTAAGGCTGTTCGAGTTAGGATGGAAAAGAAATTCTTGGAATTGAGGCAAGAAGAAGACTCAGTGGTTGCCTATGAAGAAAGGTTCACTCGATTGGCAAGGTATGCTCCAAATTTTATCCGAGACCTTGATAGTAAAATCAATCGTTTTTACTCAGGATTAAAGCCAAAATATTGAAGGGCATTAGCTTCTCGTGAGTTTAAAAGTTATGAAAAGCTTGTTTGATGTGCTGAGAAGGTGGAAATGGAGTTTGCCGATGACCAAGTGTTCTATAACAACCAACAGAAGAAGAGACCGAGGTGGCAGGAGAAAGGTAATAATTCTTCAAAAAAGTTTGATGGTAAGAAAACTAAGTTTCCAGTTTGTGATAAATGTGGCAAAAGGCATGCTGGGGAATGTCTTCTGAATTCTGGAAAGTGCTACCGATGTGGTAATATGGGACATAAGGCTCGTGATTGCACTGAAAAGGATCAAGGTGAAGGAAAGGCCAAATTTGATTTACAGTTAGTGAAATGTTATAAGTGCAATGAGATGGGTCACTATGCAAATGAGTGTCCGACAAAGAGCTTGAGTGATGGGAAGCAGTTAGACTACAAGCAGAAAGGGGTGGTGAAATCCTTTGCAACTACTTCAGCAGATGTCGGGACATAAAATAGATATTCGTAGTTTCCTTGGTTTGGTAGGCTATTAGCGAAGGTTTGTTAGAAATTTTTCACGGTTATCTAGTCCAATGACTAAGCTAACTCGGAAGGGTGTTAAGTTTATCTGGACAAAATAATGTGATGATTGTTTTCAGGAATTGAAAAGAAGATTGGTGAATGCTCCAGTTTTGGCACTACCTTCCAGGAATGGTGAGTTTGTTATATACAGTGATGCTTCATTGAAAGGACTTGGTTGCATCCTAATGCAGAATGATCAGGTAATTTCTTATGCTTCACGACAGTTGAAAAATCATGAGGTAAATTACCCTACACATGATTTGGAATTAGCTGCTGTTGTTTTTGCTTTAAAAATTTGGAGGCATCATTTGTATGGAGTAAAGTGTGAAATATATACTGATCACAAAAGTTTCAAGTATATATTCACTCAGAAAGAGTTAAACATGAGACAAATGAGATGGCTGGAATTAATCAAGGATTATGATTGTACAATTCATTACCATCCGGGAAATGAAAATAAAGTGGCTGATGCTTTGAGTCGAAAAAGTAATGCTTCATTAACAATGTTGCGTTTGGAACATGATCCTTTGGTTAACGATTTGATGAACTTTGGCATAGAAGTTGTTGGTGTAGGAAGTCCTTATGTTTTGTATCAGGTATCAGTGAGATCTTCTCTATCAGATAGAATCAAGCAAGCACAGAAGCAAGACAGTGAGTTGCAAAAAAGGGTAGAGCTGGTTCAGAAAGGTATGTTGCCTGAATTCAACACTGATAATGATTGTGTTTTGAGATTTGGGAAGAGATTGTGTGTGCCTTGTGATTCACAGTTGAAGAGAGAGTTGTTATGTGAAGCTCATAGTTCTCCGTTATCAGTTCATCCGGGCAGTACTAAGATGTATAGAGATCTGCGGGAGTATTACTGGTGGGATGGAATGAAAAGAGATATTGCTGATTTTACTATGAAGTGTTTGACTTGTCAGCAGGTTAAAGCAGAGCGGCAGTTACCGAAAAGGATACTTCATCCTTTACCAGTACCAGAGTGGAAATGGGAGAATATATCTATGGACTTTGTTGTTGGATTACCAAAGACATCTCGAGGTAATAATGCAATCTGGGTTATTGTCGATCGCTTGACCAAATCTGCTCATTTCCTTGCTATACGAGATACTTTCTCTCTTGATCAACTTTCCCATTTGTATCTTAAAGAGATAGTCAGGTTACATGGAGTTCCTCTCTCCATTGTATCAGATCGTGATCCCAGGTTTACTTCTAACTTTTGGAAAGGCCTTCATAAGTCATTGGGTACTGAATTAAATTTTAGTACAACTTTTCATCCTCAATCAGATGGGCAGTCAGAACGAACAATTCAGACATTGGAGGATATGCTACGAGCTTGTTCTATGGATTATCAAGGAAGTTGGGACCAAAATCTTTCTTTGGTTGAATTTTCATATAATAACAGTTTCCAATCCAGTATACAGATGGAACCATTTCAGGCATTATATGGGAAGCGGTGTCGAACTCCATCTTTCTGGGATGAAGTGGGTGAAAGGAAGTTGATGGGACCAGAATTGGTAGAAGAGATGGCAGAAAAAGTTCAGCTGATTCAGAAACACATGAGAACAGCTCAGAGCAGGAAGAAGAGTTATGCGGATAACCGGAGGAAGGATCTATCTTTCGAGGTTGGTGATCATGTTTTTCTCAAGGTTTCTCCTTGGAAAAGTGTGATGAGATTTGGTATGAAAGGAAAGTTGAGTCCAAGGTTCATTGGACCATACGAAATTCTGGAGAGAGTTGGATCAGTTGCATACCGAGTGGCTTTACCTCCGAGTTTATCGCAGGTACACAATGTTTTTCACATTTCAATGCTGATAAAGTATATGCCAGATCCATCTCATGTTTTGAGTCCAGAGGTAGTTCAGCTAGAAGAGAACTTATCTTATGAGGAACAACCGGTCCAGATTCTTGACGACATGGAGAAAGTGTTATGGAATAAGGTGATTCATCAGGTAAAGGTTTTGTGGAAAAACCACATGATTGAAGAGGCAACATGGGAATCTGAAAATGCAATGAGGGATAAGTACCCCCATTTATTCGATAAGTAAATAAATTGCGGGGATGCAATTTTCTAAAGGGGGGAAGGATGTAACATCCCAAGTAAGTAATGAAGAATATATATTTTTATCTATGTTTATTAATGATTAAGATAGTGTTATAGAGGCTTAAAATGAAAATAAATACAATCTTAAGCATGTAATACACTAATATACTTAAAAGATTGTTTTACTGCCTTATGATTGGAAACCCTTTTTGAATCTATATTTTGACAATTTTATAAACTATGTTCATCAAAATAAACTTATCCTTTATGATTGGGACATCAAAATTTACCTTGTGTGAATTTTTGGTATTTTTCTGACAATGTTCATTTTTTAATGAATAGTTAAAAATACTGCATTTTACATCAAAACTACTTTTTAATCTAATTTATTTATATGATTATATTATTTTTTGAATTGGTTTTGAAGTGAAATTAGAATATATTTTTACCATTTTATCAAATGGTGGTCATTGTAATCAATTTCACTTTGAAATTAGACTTAAACTGGTGTCAATCTTTTGATAATTATTGTTTTATAAAAACACGCTATTTGCTCTGGCAGCGGGAATTAATTATTGAATTAATTAATGTGACTTATATGATTTGAATTTTGTAAAATGGACTTCATTTTTGAATTCGGAATATCAAATATAGCTTAGGGTAAATTTTTGGTAATTTTCTGAAAAACGTCAATTTTTGATGAATAGTGAAACCACTAAGTGGTACTTATAAAGACTGATTTTCCGTTTAAATGAAATTTTTCCATCATTGTGTTTTGAATTTTAAAAATCCGACATACATGGTTGTCATTAGTATGTAAAATGTGGTTCAATGAGATTATAATAATTTTTTGGTGAATAGTAACTTATTAAGTTCTTAATCACGATTAGTGGTAATTAGGGTAGTTTAAGGTATAAATAATACTTTAATAAAATGAAATGACCTAGACACCTGTCCCAACCTCATTTCTTGTGTCATGGCCGACCATCACATGCCATGGGTCAACTTGGGGACCCCATGGATCCACTTTTGTTGGGAAATGACATAAATTACTTTTTATTTAATGTTAAAGTGAAAATGACACAAACATAATATGTTTTACGAAACAAAATTTTATGTGGGGTTATACAAGTCCAAATTTTGATTATAAATAGTCATTGGAAATCTAAAAAGATTTCCTACATCATAGTATTTGTTTTATGATTTTTAGACATTAAATAAACTTAAATATTTATGACATAATGACGATGCAGCGATGACATCATTATTTGACGATTTAAATAAAATGGAATGATAATGTAAAATATATGAACTAAACATGGCCAAAACCAATTGGATGTGTGGATATCTAACCCTTATCACCTTATCCACGAGTTATATTAATGTGGGACCTTTTGAAACCGAAACACATTTTCAAATAAAGTAATATTTCTTTACTTTCCAAAAGTGCCCCTCCTCTCCTCTTATAAAAGGCCCCCACCTCTACCTCATTTCACACACTCTTCAAGCCTTTGGCTCGGCCAACCCCTGCCCATTTTCTCTCTCCACATCCCTTTCCTCATCCTAGAGGATTCCCTTTGGGCAGAATCCTTTCAAAGGAAGCCTTTAGACTCAAATCAAAAGGAGTTACACATTTAAAGATAATTCATTCTCTCATGTCCATTTGTTTTATTTTGCTTCTCTAACCCCCTAAACTCTTTTTATTTACTTCTTTTGTAAAAACAACAGTATCTTCAATATACTAGGATGTTGGTATATGATTTATTTGAGCTACACTCTCACACAACTACATAAAATGGTTAAAGAACATATGGTTTCCGTGGATGGCGAAATTCTGCCTCCCGAAATGATGATTGTTCAACACTCATTTAACACCTTCAAAGGTGTCCATTATGATGTCACTATTTTTATATATGATATATAATATGTTTATGTTTTCCTTAAGCTTCTGTTTTTTTCATTTTGGGCATACCTTTATGGTTTCCATTATGGTTAAACACGATATCTTCATTTTAGGAAGTGCGGACTACCGCCCCCTAAAAGTGATTTGATTCGTTAATACCATATGTGGGATGTGTAAAGGATAAAGTTAATGATATTATATATGTTATTATACTGGAATTATAATATACTCTTATATCATTATGATTCCATTCCAGAAAATATGAAATAGACATGGAAGTAGCGTTCATGCGTACGTACGGCTTACCGTCTCCATGAACGGTGCATTTCATTTCTTACCTCTAAATTATGTAATATTATAAATGCATGTATGTAATGGATATATATGACATATATGATATCTACATCATGAATACCATTCTTGATATAATGAACCTTTGACCAAATTAACAACATGTAAGTGTAAGAAGTCTATTTTTGACTTAAGAACCAAATACCGACAAAATGAACATTATTAACTTAACTGATTACATGATGTTCATAACATGGTATAAAAGGAATAATAAACTTGAAAAAGATTCATAATCAAGTAGAGATTAACTCAAGTTTATTATTCAGGAGATTAAAGAACGGTCGGTTCAAGTCGGATACGAGGTATGGGACTTCGTCTCAATCTCCTTTCGTTGAGGCATATTTTATTTTATACACAACTTTCTTTTATACGGTGTATAAACCCCTTTTACTTTTACGTTTATTCAAAAGGAATCTTTTTTATACGAAGCGTTTACTAAACGAAAAAAGGGAATGTTTTTGTCGTACGTATGCGGGGACAACGACTTCTCCGCCGTCATGACCGTTATTTGAGTTTCGGCTTCCTCTACAAGCCATACCTTCTTTTTAAACGAAAAATAAATACCATGTTTTACTTTTCTTTTATTTTAGTATTGAAAATGGTTTTCATAATGTTTTTATATAAATGTGTTGTATTGATATCTCATGATTGAAATTTTGAAATTTTATGTTTCCTTTATTCATGTTTTATGTGATATGATTATGTTATGGTTCTTGGGCATTATTATGAATACGGGTGGTTACGTGATAAACTAAGGGCGGGTGAGCCCGTTATAGCTCTACAATGCATTGGGTAACGCGAAGGAGTGAAATGTTAAGGTTTCTCCGAAGGGATTTTTGGGAATATACTGTGATGGGTATTCCAAACGTAACCAAGAGGGTTACTCCCTACGTAAGAATGTTATGAATGCCTCATGTTTCCTTTATGTCTTATGATTTCTATGATTTATTCATGATTTGATGAGGTATGTTAAAGTGATTATGTTTTATGGGTAAAGTATGATTTCACTCTTAGGTATGTATGTACCCATGTTTCCTTTCCATGTTTTTATAACCCATACTGAGTTTTTATGCTCATCCCAAGTTTTTGAAATGTTTTTCACAGGTCAAGGGAAAGGTACATGATAAGATGATAGAGTCAAGGATGTGTCAAGAAATAATCCATGTTTTATTTTAAATGTGTTTCCATTGATGGGAATGAGGAATACTAACTATATGTAACCACTTTTTTTATATGTGGAATGTAATGCAAGTTTTATGATCTAATTCTCTAAAACTCTAAACCCGAAAAGATGCTCAATGTGTAATCTTGTAACAACTCAAGATTAAGTAAGGTTTAAGGCTGGGGCCTTATAGTTGGTATCAGAGGTCGGTTTAGACAACTTTAGGAGTTAGAAAATTGTTAAGTTATAAGTTAAGTTATGATATGATTGAAATGATATAGCATTTACAGATTACCATGTTGCTTCGCCTAAGATATTTCTGTGTTCAGAATGGTTTTCCGAAGAGGAAACAGGGAAGCAGTGCTCGGAAGGCATACAGAAGGAAATAACCTTCCGAATCAGCATCCCTAGATGGTCGGAATTGGAACTGAACAGTTTGTTGCAGTGGTGGAACTGTTGACTCAGGCTGTAAATGGTGGTGGTATCCATGCACGAGATCAGCCAGATCAACCGCAGAGGAATATGTCAGTGGTGGAACATTTCATGAGGCAACATCCCCCATCATTCAGAGGATCATCTGACCCTGTGTTAGCTGAAGGGTGGATTAAAGCATTGGAGAAGATTTTTGATGTCATAGGGTGTTCAGACAATCAAAAGGTTAGTCTTTCTATTTACCGTTTGGAGGGTGAAGCAGATCAGTGGTGGTCTATTGTTAAAAATATCAGGGACCCCGATGAGATTGATGCTCTTGACTGGGATGAATTCAAAGGTATGTTTCTTGAGAAGTATTTTCCTAAGGCTGTTCGAGTTAGGATGGAAAATAAATTCTTGGAATTGAGGCAAGAAGAAGACTCAGTGGTTGCCTATGAAGAAAGGTTCACTCGATTGGCAAGGTATGCTCCAAATTTTATCCGAGACCTTGATAGTAAAATCAATCGTTTTTACTCAGGATTAAAGCCAAAATATTGAAGGGCATTAGCTTCTCGTGAGTTTAAAAGTTATGAAAAGCTTGTTTGATGTGCTGAGAAGGTGGAAATGGAGTTTGCCGATGACCAAGTGTTCTATAACAACCAACAGAAGAAGAGACCGAGGTGGCAGGAGAAAGGTAATAATTCTTCAAAAAAGTTTGATGGTAAGAAAACTAAGTTTCCAGTTTGTGATAAATGTGGCAAAAGGCATGCTGGGGAATGTCTTCTGAATTCTGGAAAGTGCTACCGATGTGGTAAGATGGGACATAAGGCTCGTGATTGCACTGAAAAGGATCAAGGTGAAGGAAAGGCCAAATTTGATTTACAGTTAGTGAAATGTTATAAGTGCAATGAGATGGGTCACTATGCAAATGAGTGTCCGACAAAGAGCTTGAGTGATGGGAAGCAGTTAGACTACAAGCAGAAAGGGGTGGTGAAATCCTTTGCAACTACTTCAGCAGATGTCGGGACATAAAATAGATATTCGTAGTTTCCTTGGTTTGGTAGGCTATTACCGAAGGTTTGTTAGAAATTTTTCACGGTTATCTAGTCCAATGACTAAGCTAACTCGGAAGGGTGTTAAGTTTATCTGGACAAAATAATGTGATGATTGTTTTCAGGAATTGAAAAGAAGATTGGTGAATGCTCCAGTTTTGGCACTACCTTCCAGGAATGGTGAGTTTGTTATATACAGTGATGCTTCATTGAAAGGACTTGGTTGCATCCTAATGCAGAATGATCAGGTAATTTCTTATGCTTCACGACAGTTGAAAACTCATGAGGTAAATTACCCTACACATGATTTGGAATTAGCTGCTGTTGTTTTTGCTTTAAAAATTTGGAGGCATCATTTGTATGGAGTAAAGTGTGAAATATATACTGATCACAAAAGTTTCAAGTATATATTCACTCAGAAAGAGTTAAACATGAGACAAATGAGATGGCTGGAATTAATCAAGGATTATGATTGTACAATTCATTACCATCCGGGAAATGAAAATAAAGTGGCTGATGCTTTGAGTCGAAAAAGTAATGCTTCATTAACAATGTTGCGTTTGGAACATGATCCTTTGGTTAACGATTTGATGAACTTTGGCATAGAAGTTGTTGGTGTAGGAAGTCCTTATGTTTTGTATCAGGTATCAGTGAGATCTTCTCTATCAGATAGAATCAAGCAAGCACAGAAGCAAGACAGTGAGTTGCAAAAAAGGGTAGAGCTGGTTCAGAAAGGTATGTTGCCTGAATTCAACACTGATAATGATTGTGTTTTGAGATTTGGGAAGAGATTGTGTGTGCCTTGTGATTCACAGTTGAAGAGAGAGTTGTTATGTGAAGCTCATAGTTCTCCGTTATCAGTTCATCCGGGCAGTACTAAGATGTATAGAGATCTGCGGGAGTATTACTGGTGGGATGGAATGAAAAGAGATATTGCTGATTTTACTATGAAGTGTTTGACTTGTCAGCAGGTTAAAGCAGAGCGGCAGTTACCGAAAAGGATACTTCAGCCTTTACCAGTACCAGAGTGGAAATGAGAGAATATATCTATGGACTTTGTTGTTGGATTACCAAAGACATCTCGAGGTAATAATGCAATCTGGGTTATTGTCGATCGCTTGACCAAATCTGCTCATTTCCTTGCTATACGAGATACTTTCTCTCTTGATCAACTTTCCCATTTGTATCATAAAGAGATAGTCAGGTTACATGGAGTTCCTCTCTCCATTGTATCAGATCGTGATCCCAGGTTTACTTCTAACTTTTGGAAAGGCCTTCATAAGTCATTGGGTACTGAATTAAATTTTAGTACAACTTTTCATCCTCAATCAGATGGGCAGTCAGAACGAACAATTCAGACATTGGAGGATATGCTACGAGCTTGTTCTATGGATTATCAAGGAAGTTGGGACCAAAATCTTTCTTTGGTTGAATTTTCATATAATAACAGTTTCCATTCCAGTATACAGATGGAACCATTTCAGGCGTTATATGGGAAGCGGTGTCGAACTCCATCTTTCTGGGATGAAGTGGGTGAAAGGAAGTTGATGGGACCAGAATTGGTAGAAGAGATGGCAGAAAAAGTTCAGCTGATTCAGAAACACATGAGAACAGCTCAGAACAGGAAGAAGAGTTATGCGGATAACCGGAGGAAGGATCTATCTTTCGAGGTTGGTGATCATGTTTTTCTCAAGGTTTCTCCTTGGAAAAGTGTGATGAGATTTGGTAAGAAAGGAAAGTTGAGTCCAAGGTTCATTGGACCATACGAAATTCTGGAGAGAGTTGGATCAGTTGCATACCGAGTGGCTTTACCTCCGAGTTTATCGCAGGTACACAATGTTTTTCACATTTCAATGCTGATAAAGTATATGCCAGATCCATCTCATGTTTTGAGTCCAGAGGTAGTTCAGCTAGAAGAGAACTTATCTTATGAGGAACAACCGGTCCAGATTCTTGACGACATGGAGAAAGTGTTATGGAATAAGGTGATTCATCAGGTAAAGGTTTTGTGGAAAAACCACATGATTGAAGAGGCAACATGGGAATCTGAAAATGCAATGAGGGATAAGTACCCCCATTTATTCGATAAGTAAATAAATTGCGGGGATGCAATTTTCTAAAGGGGGGAAGGATGTAACAACCCAAGTAAGTAATGAAGAATATATATTTTTATCTATGTTTATTAATGATTAAGATAGTGTTATAGAGGCTTAAAATGAAAATAAATACAATCTTAAGCATGTAATACACTAATATACTTAAAAGATTGTTTTACTGCCTTATGATTGGAAACCCTTTTTGAATCTATATTTTGACAATTTTATAAACTATGTTCATCAAAATAAACTTATCATTTATGATTGGGACATCAAAATTTACCTTGTGTGAATTTTTGGTATTTTTCTGACAATGTTCATTTTTTAATGAATAGTGAAAAATACTGCATTTTACATCAAAACTACTTTTTAATCTAATTTATTTATATGATTATATTATTTTTTGAATTGGTTTTGAAGTGAAATTAGAATATATTTTTACCATTTTATCAAATGGTGGTCATTGTAATCAATTTCACTTTGAAATTAGACTTAAACTGGTGTCAATCTTTTGATACTTATTGTTTTATAAAAACACGCTATTTGCTCTGGCAGCGGGAATTAATTATTGAATTAATTAATGTGACTTATATGATTTGAATTTTGTAAAATGGACTTCATTTTTGAATTCGGAATATCAAATATAGCTTAGGGTAAATTTTTGGTAATTTTCTGAAAAACTTCAATTTTTGATGAATAGTGAAACCACTAAGTGGTACTTATAAAGACTGATTTTCCGTTTAAATGAAATTTTGCCATCATTGTGTTTTGAATTTTAAAAATCCGACATACATGGTTGTCATTAGTATGTAAAATGTGGTTCAATGAGATTATAATAATTTTTTGGTGAATAGTAACTTATTAAGTTCTTAATCACGATTAGTGGTAATTAGGGTAGTTTAAGGTATAAATAATACTTTAATAAAATGAAATGACCTAGACACCTGTCCCAACCTCATTTCTTGTGTCATGGCCGACCATCACATGCCATGGGTCAACTTGGGGACCCCATGGATCCACTTTTGTTGGGAAATGACATAAATTACTTTTTATTTAATGTTAAAGTGAAAATGACACAAACATAATATGTTTTACGAAACAAAATTTTATGTGGGGTTATACAAGTCCAAATTTTGATTATAAATAGTCATTGGAAATCTAAAAAGATTTCCTACATCATAGTATTTGTTTTATGATTTTTAGACATTAAATAAACTTAAATATTTATGACATAATGACGATGCAGCGATGACATCATTATTTGACGATTTAAATAAAATGGAATGATAATGTAAAATATATGAACTAAACATGGCCAAAACCAATTGGATGTGTGGATATCTAACCCTTATCACCTTATCCACGAGTTATATTAATGTGGGACCTTTTGAAACCGAAACACATTTTCAAATAAAGTAATATTTCTTTACTTTCCAAAAGTGCCCCTCCTCTCCTCTTATAATAGGCCCCCACCTCTACCTCATTTCACACACTCTTCAAGCCTTTGGCTCGGCCAACCCCTGCCCATTTTCTCTCTCCACATCCATTTCCTCATCCTAGAGGATTCCCTTTGGGCAGAATCCTTTCAAAGGAAGCCTTTAGACTCAAATCAAAAGGAGTTACACATTTAAAGGTAATTCATTCTCTCATGTCCATTTGTTTTATTTTGCTTCTCTAACCCCCTAAACTCTTTTTATTTACTTCTTTTGTAAAAACAACAGTATCTTCAATATACTAGGATGTTGTTATATGATTTATTTGAGCTACACTCTCACACAACTACATAAAATGGTTAAAGAACATATGGTTTCCGTGGATGGCGAAATTCTGCCTCCCGAAATGATGATTGTTCAACACTCATTTAACACCTTCAAAGGTGTCCATTATGATGTCACTATTTTTATATATGATATATAATATGTTTATGTTTTCCTTAAGCTTCTGTTTTTTTCATTTTGGGCATACCTTTATGGTTTCCATTATGGTTAAACACGATATCTTCATTTTAGGAAGTGCGGACTACCGCCCCCTAAAAGTGATTTGATTCGTTAATACCATATGTGGGATGTGTAAAGGATAAAGTTAATGATATTATATATGTTATTATACTGGAATTATAATATACTCTTATATCATTATGATTCCATTCCAGAAAATATGAAATAGACATGGAAGTAGCGTTCATGCGTACGTACGGCTTACCGTCTCCATGAACGGTGCATTTCATTTCTTACCTCTAAATTATGTAATATTATAAATGCATGTATGTAATGGATATATATGACATATATGATATCTACATCATGAATACCATTCTTGATATAATGAACCTTTGACCAAATTAACAACATGTAAGTGTAAGAAGTCTATTTTTGACTTAAGAACCAAATACCGACAAAATGAACATTATTAACTTAACTGATTACATGATGTTCATAACATGGTATAAAAGGAATAATAAACTTGAAAAAGATTCATAATCAAGTAGAGATTAACTCAAGTTTATTATTCAGGAGATTAAAGAACGGTCGGTTCAAGTCGGATACGAGGTATGGGACTTCGTCTCAATCTCCTTTCGTTGAGGCATATTTTATTTTATACACAACTTTCTTTTATACGGTGTATAAACCCCTTTTACTTTTAAGTTTATTCAAAAGGAATCTTTTTTATACGAAGCGTTTACTAAACGAAAAAAGGGAATGTTTTTGTCGTACGTATGCGGGGACAACGACTTCTCCGCCGTCATGACCGTTATTTGAGTTTCGGCTTCCTCTACAAGCCATACCTTCTTTTTAAAAGAAAAATAAATACCATGTTTTACTTTTCTTTTATTTTAGTATTGAAAATGGTTTTCATAATGTTTTTATATAAATGTGTTGTATTGATATCTCATGATTGAAATTTTGAAATTTTATGTTTCCTTTATTCATGTTTTATGTGATATGATTATGTTATGGTTCTTGGGCATTATTATGAATACGGGTGGTTACGTGATAAACTAAGGGCGGGTGAGCCCGTTATAGCTCTACAATGCATTGGGTAACGCGAAGGAGTGAAATGTTAAGGTTTCTCCGAAGGGATTTTTGGGAATATACTGTGATGGGTATTCCAAACGTAACCAAGAGGGTTACTCCCTACGTAAGAATGTTATGAATGCCTCATGTTTCCTTTATGTCTTATGATTTCTATGATTTATTCATGATTTGATGAGGTATGTTAAAGTGATTATGTTTTATGGGTAAAGTATGATTTCACTCTTATGTATGTATGTACCCATGTTTCCTTTCCATGTTTTTATAACCCATACTGAGTTTTTATGCTCATCCCAAGTTTTTGAAATGTTTTTCACAGGTCAAGGGAAAGGTACATGATAAGATGATAGAGTCAAGGATGTGTCAAGAAATAATCCATGTTTTATTTTAAATGTGTTTCCATTGATGGGAATGAGGAATACTAACTATATGTAACCACTTTTTTTATATGTGGAATGTAATGCAAGTTTTATGATCTAATTCTCTAAAACTCTAAACCCGAAAAGATGCTCAATGTGTAATCTTGTAATAACTCAAGATTAAGTAAGGTTTAAGGCTGGGGCCTTATAGTTGGTATCAGAGGTCGGTTTAGACAACTTTAGGAGTTAGAAAATTGTTAAGTTATAAGTTAAGTTATGATATGATTGAAATGATATAGCATTTACAGATTACCATGTTGCTTCGCCTAAGATATTTCTGTGTTCAGAATGGTTTTCCGAAGAGGAAACAGGGAAGCAGTGCTCGGAAGGCATACAGAAGGAAATAACCTTCCGAATCAGCATCCCTAGATGGTCGGAATTGGAACTGAACAGTTTGTTGCAGTGGTGGCACTGTTGACTCAGGCTGTAAATGGTGGTGGTATCCATGCACGAGATCAGCCAGATCAACCGCAGAGGAATATGTCAGTGGTGGAACATTTCATGAGGCAACATCCCCCATCATTCAGAGGATCATCTGACCCTGTGTTAGCTGAAGGGTGGATTAAAGCATTGGAGAAGATTTTTGATGTCATAGGGTGTTCAGACAATCAAAAGGTTAGTCTTTCTATTTACCGTTAGGAGGGTGAAGCAGATCAGCGGTGGTCTATTGTTAAAAATATCAGGGACCCCGATGAGATTGATGCTCTTGACTGGGATGAATTCAAAGGTATGTTTCTTGAGAAGTATTTTCCTAAGGCTGTTCGAGTTAGGATGGAAAAGAAATTCTTGGAATTGAGGCAAGAAGAAGACTCAGTGGTTGCCTATGAAGAAAGGTTCACTCGATTGGCAAGGTATGCTCCAAATTTTATCCGAGACCTTGATAGTAAAATCAATCGTTTTTACTCAGGATTAAAGCCAAAATATTGAAGGGCATTAGCTTCTCGTGAGTTTAAAAGTTATGAAAAGCTTGTTTGATGTGCTGAGAAGGTGGAAATGGAGTTTACCGATGACCAAGTGTTCTATAACAACCAACAGAAGAAGAGACCGAGGTGGCAGGAGAAAGGTAATAATTCTTCAAAAAAGTTTGATGGTAAGAAAACTAAGTTTCCAGTTTGTGATAAATGTGGCAAAAGGCATGCTGGGGAATGTCTTCTGAATTCTGGAAAGTGCTACCGATGTGGTAAGATGGGACATAAGGCTCGTGATTGCACTGAAAAGGATCAAGGTGAAGGAAAGGCCAAATTTGATTTACAGTTAGTGAAATGTTATAAGTGCAATGAGATGGGTCACTATGCAAATGAGTGTCCGACAAAGAGCTTGAGTGATGGGAAGCAGTTAGACTACAAGCAGAAAGGGGTGGTGAAATCCTTTGCAACTACTTCAGCAGATGTCGGGACATAAAATAGATATTCGTAGTTTCCTTGGTTTGGTAGGCTATTAGCGAAGGTTTGTTAGAAATTTTTCACGGTTATCTAGTCCAATGACTAAGCTAACTCGGAAGGGTGTTAAGTTTATCTGGACAAAATAATGTGATGATTGTTTTCAGGAATTGAAAAGAAGATTGGTGAATGCTCCAGTTTTGGCACTACCTTCCAGGAATGGTGAGTTTGTTATATACAATGATGCTTCATTGAAAGGACTTGGTTGCATCCTAATGCAGAATGATCAGGTAATTTCTTATGCTTCACGACAGTTGAAAAATCATGAGGTAAATTACCCTACACATGATTTGGAATTAGCTGCTGTTGTTTTTGCTTTAAAAATTTGGAGGCATCATTTGTATGGAGTAAAGTGTGAAATATATACTGATCACAAAAGTTTCAAGTATATATTCACTCAGAAAGAGTTAAACATGAGACAAATGAGATGGCTGGAATTAATCAAGGATTATGATTGTACAATTCATTACCATCCGGGAAATGAAAATAAAGTGGCTGATGCTTTGAGTCGAAAAAGTAATGCTTCATTAACAATGTTGCGTTTGGAACATGATCCTTTGGTTAACGATTTGATGAACTTTGGCATAGAAGTTGTTGGTGTAGGAAGTCCTTATGTTTTGTATCAGGTATCAGTGAGATCTTCTCTATCAGATAGAATCAAGCAAGCACAGAAGCAAGACAGTGAGTTGCAAAAAAGGGTAGAGCTGGTTCAGAAAGGTATGTTTCCTGAATTCAACATTGATAATGATTGTGTTTTGAGATTTGGGAAGAGATTGTGTGTGCCTTGTGATTCACAGTTGAAGAGAGAGTTGTTATGTGAAGCTCATAGTTCTCCGTTATCAGTTCATCCGGGCAGTACTAAGATGTATAGAGATCTGCGGGAGTATTACTGGTGGGATGGAATGAAAAGAGATATTGCTGATTTTACTATGAAGTGTTTGACTTGTCAGCAGGTTAAAGCAGAGCGGCAGTTACCGAAAAGGATACTTCAGCCTTTACCAGTACCAGAGTGGAAATGGGAGAATATATCTATGGACTTTGTTGTTGGATTACCAAAGACATTTCGAGGTAATAATGCAATCTGGGTTATTGTCGATCGCTTGACCAAATCTGCTCATTTCCTTGCTATACGAGATACTTTCTCTCTTGATCAACTTTCCCATTTGTATCTTAAAGAGATAGTCAGGTTACATGGAGTTCCTCTCTCCATTGTATCAGATCGTGATCCCAGGTTTACTTCTAACTTTTGGAAAGGCCTTCATAAGTCATTGGGTACTGAATTAAATTTTAGTACAACTTTTCATCCTCAATCAGATGGGCAGTCAGAACGAACAATTCAGACATTGGAGGATATGCTACGAGCTTGTTCTATGGATTATCAAGGAAGTTGGGACCAAAATCTTTCTTTGGTTGAATTTTCATATAATAACAGTTTCCATTCCAGTATACAGATGGAACCATTTCAGGCATTATATGGGAAGCGGTGTCGAACTCCATCTTTCTGGGATGAAGTGGGTGAAAGGAAGTTGATGGGACCAGAATTGGTAGAAGAGATGGCAGAAAAAGTTCAGCTGATTCAGAAACACATGAGAACAGCTCAGAGCAGGAAGAAGAGTTATGCGGATAACCGGAGGAAGGATCTATCTTTCGAGGTAGGTGATCATGTTTTTCTCAAGGTTTCTCCTTGGAAAAGTGTGATGAGATTTGGTAAGAAAGGAAAGTTGAGTCCAAGGTTCATTGGACCATACGAAATTCTGGAGAGAGTTGGATCAGTTGCATACCGAGTGGCTTTACCTCCGAGTTTATCGCAGGTACACAATGTTTTTCACATTTCAATGCTGATAAAGTATATGCCAGATCCATCTCATGTTTTGAGTCCAGAGGTAGTTCAGCTAGAAGAGAACTTATCTTATGAGGAACAACCGGTCCAGATTCTTGACGACATGGAGAAAGTGTTATGGAATAAGGTGATTCATCAGGTAAAGGTTTTGTGGAAAAACCACATGATTGAAGAGGCAACATGGGAATCTGAAAATGCAATGAGGGATAAGTACCCCCATTTATTCGATAAGTAAATAAATTGCGGGGATGCAATTTTCTAAAGGGGGGAAGGATGTAACATCCCAAGTAAGTAATGAAGAATATATATTTTTATCTATGTTTATTAATGATTAAGATAGTGTTATAGAGGCTTAAAATGAAAATAAATACAATCTTAAGCATGTAATACACTAATATACTTAAAAGATTGTTTTACTGCCTTATGATTGGAAACCCTTTTTGAATCTATATTTTGACAATTTTATAAACTATGTTCATCAAAATAAACTTATCCTTTATGATTGGGACATCAAAATTTACCTTGTGTGAATTTTTGGTATTTTTCTGACAATGTTCATTTTTTAATGAATAGTGAAAAATACTGCATTTTACATCAAAACTACTTTTTAATCTAATTTATTTATATGATTATATTATTTTTTGAATTGGTTTTGAAGTGAAATTATATATATTTTTACCATTTTATCAAATGGTGGTCATTGTAATCAATTTCACTTTGAAATTAGACTTAAACTGGTGTCAATCTTTTGATACTTATTGTTTTATAAAAACACGCTATTTGCTCTGGCAGCGGGAATTAATTATTGAATTAATTAATGTGACTTATATGATTTGAATTTTGTAAAATGGACTTCATTTTTGAATTCGGAATATCAAATATAGCTTAGGGTAAATTTTTGGTAATTTTCTGAAAAACTTCAATTTTTGATGAATAGTGAAACCACTAAGTGGTACTTATAAAGACTGATTTTCCGTTTAAATGAAATTTTGCCATCATTGTGTTTTGAATTTTAAAAATCCTACATACATGGTTTTCATTAGTATGTAAAATGTGGTTCAATGAGATTATAATAATTTTTTGGTGAATAGTAACTTATTAAGTTCTTAATCACGATTAGTGGTAATTAGGGTAGTTTAAGGTATAAATAATACTTTAATAAAATGAAATGACCTAGACACCTGTCCCAACCTCATTTCTTGTGTCATGGCCGACCATCACATGCCATGGGTCAACTTGGGGACCCCATGGATCCACTTTTGTTGGGAAATGACATAAATTACTTTTTATTTAATGTTAAAGTGAAAATGACACAAACATAATATGTTTTACGAAACAAAATTTTATGTGGGGTTATACAAGTCCAAATTTTGATTATAAATAGTCATTGGAAATCTAAAAAGATTTCCTACATCATAGTATTTGTTTTATGATTTTTAGACATTAAATAAACTTAAATATTTATGACATAATGACGATGCAGCGATGACATCATTATTTGACGATTTAAATAAAATGGAATGATAATGTAAAATATATGAACTAAACATGGCCAAAACCAATTGGATGTGTGGATATCTAACCCTTATCACCTTATCCACGAGTTATATTAATGTGGGACCTTTTGAAACCGAAACACATTTTCAAATAAAGTAATATTTCTTTACTTTCCAAAAGTGCCCCTCCTCTCCTCTTATAAAAGGCCCCCACCTCTACCTCATTTCACACACTCTTCAAGCCTTTGGCTCGGCCAACCCCTGCCCATTTTCTCTCTCCACATCCCTTTCCTCATCCTAGAGGATTCCCTTTGGGCAGAATCCTTTCAAAGGAAGCCTTTAGACTCAAATCAAAAAGAGTTACACATTTAAAGGTAATTCATTCTCTCATGTCCATTTGTTTTATTTTGCTTCTCTAACCCCCTAAACTCTTTTTATTTACTTCTTTTGTAAAAACACCAGTATCTTCAATATACTAGGATGTTGTTATATGATTTATTTGAGCTACACTCTCACACAACTACATAAAATGGTTAAAGAACATATGGTTTCCGTGGATGGCGAAATTCTGCCTCCCGAAATGATGATTGTTCAACACTCATTTAACACCTTCAAAGGTGTCCATTATGATGTCACTATTTTTATATATGATATATAATATGTTTATGTTTTCCTTAAGCTTCTGTTTTTTTCATTTTGGGCATACCTTTATGGTTTCCATTATGGTTAAACACGATATCTTCATTTTAGGAAGTGCGGACTACCGCCCCCTAAAAGTGATTTGATTCGTTAATACCATATGTGGGATGTGTAAAGGATAAAGTTAATGATATTATATATGTTATTATACTGGAATTATAATATACTCTTATATCATTATGATTCCATTCCAGAAAATATGAAATAGACATGGAAGTAGCGTTCATGCGTACGTACGGCTTACCGTCTCCATGAACGGTGCATTTCATTTCTTACCTCTAAATTATGTAATATTATAAATGCATGTATGTAATGGATATATATGACATATATGATATCTACATCATGAATACCATTCTTGATATAATGAACCTTTGACCAAATTAACAACATGTAAGTGTAAGAAGTCTATTTTTGACTTAAGAACCAAATACCGACAAAATGAACATTATTAACTTAACTGATTACATGATGTTCATAACATGGTATAAAAGGAATAATAAACTTGAAAAAGATTCATAATCAAGTAGAGATTAACTCAAGTTTATTATTCAGGAGATTAAAGAACGGTCGGTTCAAGTCGGATACGAGGTATGGGACTTCGTCTCAATCTCCTTTCGTTGAGGCATATTTTATTTTATACACAACTTTCTTTTATACGGTGTATAAACCCCTTTTACTTTTAAGTTTATTCAAAAGGAATCTTTTTTATACGAAGCGTTTACTAAACGAAAAAAGGGAATGTTTTTGTCGTACGTATGCGGGGACAACGACTTCTCCGCCGTCATGACCGTTATTTGAGTTTCGGCTTCCTCTACAAGCCATACCTTCTTTTTAAAAGAAAAATAAATACCATGTTTTACTTTTCTTTTATTTTAGTATTGAAAATGGTTTTCATAATGTTTTTATATAAATGTGTTGTATTGATATCTCATGATTGAAATTTTGAAATTTTATGTTTCCTTTATTCATGTTTTATGTGATATGATTATGTTATGGTTCTTGGGCATTATTATGAATACGGGTGGTTACATGATAAACTAAGGGCGGGTGAGCCCGTTATAGCTCTACAATGCATTGGGTAACGCGAAGGAGTGAAATGTTAAGGTTTCTCCGAAGGGATTTTTGGGAATATACTGTGATGGGTATTCCAAACGTAACCAAGAGGGTTACTCCCTACGTAAGAATGTTATGAATACCTCATGTTTCCTTTATGTCTTATGATTTCTATGATTTATTCATGACTTGATGAGGTATGTTAAAGTGATTATGTTTTATGGGTAAAGTATGATTTCACTCTTATGTATGTATGTACCCATGTTTCCTTTCCATGTTTTTATAACCCATACTGAGTTTTTATGCTCATCCCAAGTTTTTGAAATGTTTTTCACAGGTCAAGGGAAAGGTACATGATAAGATGATAGAGTCAAGGATGTGTCAAGAAATAATCCATGTTTTATTTTAAATGTGTTTCCATTGATGGGAATGAGGAATACTAACTATATGTAACCACTTTTTTTATATGTGGAATGTAATGCAAGTTTTATGATCTAATTCTCTAGAACTCTAAACCCGAAAAGATGCTCAATGTGTAATCTTGTAATAACTCAAGATTAAGTAAGGTTTAAGGCTGGGGCCTTATAGTTGGTATCAGAGGTCGGTTTAGACAACTTTAGGAGTTAGAAAATTGTTAAGTTATAAGTTAAGTTATGATATGATTGAAATGATATAGCATTTACAGATTACCATGTTGCTTCGCCTAAGATATTTCTGTGTTCAGAATGGTTTTCCGAAGAGGAAACAGGGAAGCAGTGCTCGGAAGGCATACAGAAGGAAATAACCTTCCGAATCAGCATCCCTAGATGGTCGGAATTGGAACTGAACAGTTTGTTGCAGTGGTGGCACTGTTGACTCAGGCTGTAAATGGTGGTGGTATCCATGCACGAGATCAGCCAGATCAACCGCAGAGGAATATGTCAGTGGTGGAACATTTCATGAGGCAACATCCCCCATCATTCAGAGGATCATCTGACCCTGTGTTAGCTGAAGGGTGGATTAAAGCATTGGAGAAGATTTTTGATGTCATAGGGTGTTCAGACAATAAAAAGGTTAGTCTTTCTATTTACCGTTTGGAGGGTGAAGCAGATCAGTGGTGGTCTATTGTTAAAAATATCAGGGACCCCGATGAGATTGATGCTCTTGACTGGGATGAATTCAAAGGTATGTTTCTTGAGAAGTATTTTCCTAAGGCTGTTCGAGTTAGGATGGAAAAGAAATTCTTGGAATTGAGGCAAGAAGAAGACTCAGTGGTTGCCTATGAAGAAAGGTTCACTCGATTGGCAATGTATGCTCCAAATTTTATCCGAGACCTTGATAGTAAAATCAATCGTTTTTACTCAGGATTAAAGACAAAATATTGAAGGGAATTAGCTTCTCGTGAGTTTAAAAGTTATGAAAAGCTTGTTTGATGTGCTGAGAAGGTGGAAATGGAGTTTGCCGATGACCAAGTGTTCTATAACAACCAACAGAAGAAGAGACCGAGGTGGCAGGAGAAAGGTAATAATTCTTCAAAAAAGTTTGATGGTAAGAAAACTAAGTTTCCAGTTTGTGATAAATGTGGCAAAAGGCATGCTGGGGAATGTCTTCTGAATTCTGGAAAGTGCTACCGATGTGGTAAGATGGGACATAAGGCTCGTGATTGCACTGAAAAGGATCAAGGTGAAGGAAAGGCCAAATTTGATTTACAGTTAGTGAAATGTTATAAGTGCAATGAGATGGGTCACTATGCAAATGAGTGTCCGACAAAGAGCTTGAGTGATGGGAAGCAGTTAGACTACAAGCAGAAAGGGGTGGTGAAATCCTTTGCAACTACTTCAGCAGATGTCGGGACATAAAATAGATATTCGTAGTTTCCTTGGTTTGGTAGGCTATTACCGAAGGTTTGTTAGAAATTTTTCACGGTTATCTAGTCCAATGACTAAGCTAACTCGGAAGGGTGTTGAGTTTATCTGGACAAAATAATGTGATGATTGTTTTCAGGAATTGAAAAGAAGATTGGTGAATGCTCCAGTTTTGGCACTACCTTCCAGGAATGGTGAGTTTGTTATATACAGTGATGCTTCATTGAAAGGACTTGGTTGCATCCTAATGCAGAATGATCAGGTAATTTCTTATGCTTCACGACAGTTGAAAACTCATGAGGTAAATTACCCTACACATGATTTGGAATTAGCTGCTGTTGTTTTTGCTTTAAAAATTTGGAGGCATCATTTGTATGGAGTAAAGTGTGAAATATATAATGATCACAAAAGTTTCAAGTATATATTCACTCAGAAAGAGTTAAACATGAGACAAATGAGATGGCTGGAATTAATCAAGGATTATGATTGTACAATTCATTACCATCCGGGAAATGAAAATAAAGTGGCTGATGCTTTGAGTCGAAAAAGTAATGCTTCATTAACAATGTTGCGTTTGGAACATGATCCTTTGGTTAACGATTTGATGAACTTTGGCATAGAAGTTGTTGGTGTAGGAAGTCCTTATGTTTTGTATCAGGTATCAGTGAGATCTTCTCTATCAGATAGAATCAAGCAAGCACAGAAGCAAGACAGTGAGTTGCAAAAAAGGGTAGAGCTGGTTCAGAAAGGTATGTTGCCTGAATTCAACATTGATAATGATTGTGTTTTGAGATTTGGGAAGAGATTGTGTGTGCCTTGTGATTCACAGTTGAAGAGAGAGTTGTTATGTGAAGCTCATAGTTCTCCGTTATCAGTTCATCCGGGCAGTACTAAGATGTATAGAGATCTGCGGGAGTATTACTGGTGGGATGGAATGAAAAGAGATATTGCTGATTTTACTATGAAGTGTTTGACTTGTCAGCAGGTTAAAGCAGAGCGGCAGTTACCGAAAAGGATACTTCAGCCTTTACCAGTACCAGAGTGGAAATGGGAGAATATATCTATGGACTTTGTTGTTGGATTACCAAAGACATCTCGAGGTAATAATGCAATCTGGGTTATTGTCGATCGCTTGACCAAATCTGCTCATTTCCTTGCTATACGAGATACTTTCTCTCTTGATCAACTTTCCCATTTGTATCTTAAAGAGATAGTCAGGTTACATGGAGTTCCTCTCTCCATTGTATCAGATCGTGATCCCAGGTTTACTTCTAACTTTTGGAAAGGCCTTCATAAGTCATTGGGTACTGAATTAAATTTTAGTACAACTTTTCATCCTCAATCAGATGGGCAGTCAGAACGAACAATTCAGACATTGGAGGATATGCTACGAGCTTGTTCTATGGATTATCAAGGAAGTTGGGACCAAAATCTTTCTTTGGTTGAATTTTCATATAATAACAGTTTCCATTCCAGTATACAGATGGAACCATTTCAGGAATTATATGGGAAGCGGTGTCGAACTCCATCTTTCTGGGATGAAGTGTGTGAAAGGAAGTTGATGGGATCATAATTGGTAGAAGAGATGGCAGAAAAAGTTCAGCTGATTCAGAAACACATGAGAACAGCTCAGAGAAGGAAGAAGAGTTATGCGGATAACCGGAGGAAGGATCTATCTTTCGAGGTAGGTGATCATGTTTTTCTCAAGGTTTCTCCTTGGAAAAGTGTGATGAGATTTGGTAAGAAAGGAAAGTTGAGTCCAAGGTTCATTGGACCATACGAAATTCTGGAGAGAGTTGGATCAGTTGCATACCGAGTGGCTTTACCTCCGAGTTTATCGCAGGTACACAATGTTTTTCTCATTTCAATGCTGATAAAGTATATGCCAGATCCATCTCATGTTTTGAGTCCAGAGGTAGTTCAGCTAGAAGAGAACTTATCTTATGAGGAACAACCGGTCCAGATTCTTGACGACATGGAGAAAGTGTTATGGAATAAGGTGATTCATCAGGTAAAGGTTTTGTGGAAAAACCACATGATTGAAGAGGCAACATGGGAATCTGAAAATGCAATGAGGGATAAGTACCCCCATTTATTCGATAAGTAAATAAATTGCAGGGATGAAATTTTCTAAAGGGGGGAAGGATGTAACATCCCAAGTAAGTAATGAAGAATATATATTTTTATCTATGTTTATTAATGATTAAGATAGTGTTATAGAGGCTTAAAATGAAAATAAATACAATCTTAAGCATGTAATACACTAATATACTTAAAAGATTGTTTTATTGCCTTATGATTGGAAACCCTTTTTGAATCTATATTTTGACAATTTTATAAACTATGTTCGTCAAAATAAACTTATCCTTTATGATTGGGACATCAAAATTTACCTTGTGTGAATTTTTGGTATTTTTCTGACAATGTTCATTTTTTAATGAATAGTGAAAAATACTGCATTTTACATCAAAACTACTTTTTAATCTAATTTATTTATATGATTATATTATGTTTTGAATTGGTTTTGAAGTGAAATTAGAATATATTTTTACCATTTTATCAAATGGTGGTCATTGTAATCAATTTCACTTTGAAATTAGACTTAAACTGGTGTCAATCTTTTGATACTTATTGTTTTATAAAAACACGCTATTTGCTCTGGCAGCGGGAATTAATTATTGAATTAATTAATGTGACTTATATGATTTGAATTTTGTAAAATAGACTTCATTTTTGAATTCGGAATATCAAATATATCTTAGGGTAAATTTTTGGTAATTTTCTGAAAAACTTCAATTTTTGATGAATAGTGAATCCACTAAGTGGTACTTATAAAGACTGATTTTCCGTTTAAATGAAATTTTGCCATCATTGTGTTTTGAATTTTAAAAATCCGACATACATGGTTGTCATTAGTATGTAAAATGTGGTTCAATGAGATTATAATAATTTTTTGGTGAATAGTAACTTATTAAGTTCTTAATCACGATTAGTGGTAATTAGGGTAGTTTAAGGTATAAATAATACTTTAATAAAATGAAATGACCTAGAAACATGTCTCAACCTCATTGGTTGTGTCATGGCCGACCATGACATGCTATGGGTCAACTTGGGGACCCCATGGATCCACTTTTGTTGGGAAATGACATAAATTACATTTTATTTAATGTTAAAGAGAAAATGACACAAACATAATATGTTTTACAAAAACAATTTTTAAGTGGGGTTATACAAGTCCAAATTTTGATTATAAATAGTCATTGGAAAGATAAAAATATTTCCTACATCATAGTAGTTTTTTTTATTATTTTTAGACATTAAATAAAGTTAATTATTTATGACATAATAATGATGCAGCGATGACATCATTATTTGACGATTTAAATAAAATGGAAAGATAATGTAAAATCTATAAACTAGACATGGCCAAAACCAATTGGATGAGTGGATTTCGAACCCTTATCACCTTATACACTCATTATATCAATTTGGGACCTTTTGAAACCGAAACACATTTTCAAATAAAGTAATATTTCTTTACTTTCCAAAAGTGACCCTCCTCTCCTCTTATAAAAGGCCCCCACCTCTACCTCATTTCACACACTCTTGAAGCCTTTGGCTCGGCCAACCCCTGCCCATTTTCTCTCTCCACACCCCTCTCCTCATCCTAGAGTATTCCCTTTGGGCATAATCCTTTCAAATGAAGCCTTTAGACTCAAATCAAAAGGAGTTACACTTTTAAAGGTAATTCATTCTCTCTTGTTCATTTGTTTTATTTTGCTTCTCTAACCCCCTAAACTATTTTTATTTACTTCTTTTGTAAAAACACCAGTATCTTCAATATACTAGGATGTTGTTATATGATTTATTTTAGCTACACTCTCACACAACTACATCAAATGGTTAAAGAACATATGGTTTCCGTGGATGGCCAAATTCTGCCTCCCGAAACGATGATTGTTCAACACTCATTTAACACCTTCAAAGGTGGCCATTATGATGTCACTATTTTTATATATGATATATAATATGTTTACGTTTTCCTTAAGCTTCTGTTTTTTTCATTTTGGGCATACCTTTATGGTTTCCATTATGGGTAAACACGATATCTTCATTTTAGGAAGTGCGGACTACCGCCCCCTAAAAGTGATTTGATTCGTTAATACCATATGTTGGATGTGTAAAGGATAAAGTTAATGATATTATATATGTTATTATACTGGAATTATAATATACTCTTATATAATTATGATTCCATTCCAGAAAATATGAAATAGACATGGAAGTAGCGTTCATGCGTACGTACGGCTTACCGTCTCCATGAACGGTGCATTTCATTTCTTACCTCTAAATTATGTAATATTATAAATGAATGTATGTACTGGATATATATGACATATATGATATCTACATCATGAATACCATTCTGGATATAATGAACCTTTGACCAAATTAACAACATGTAAGTGTAAGAAGTCTATTTTTGACTTAAGAACCAAATACCGACAAAATGAACATTATTAACTTAACTGATTACATGATATTCATAACATTGTATAAAAGGAATAATGAACTTGAAAAAGATTCATAATCAAGTATAGATTAACTCAAGTTTATTATTCAGGAGATTAAAGAACGGTCGGGTCAATTCGGATACGAGGTATGGGACTTCGTCTCAATCTCCTTTCATTGAGGCATATTTTATTTTATACACAACTTTCTTTTATACAGTTTATAAACCCCTTTGACTTTTACGTTTATTCAAAAGGAATCTTTTTTATACGAATCGTTTACTAAACGACAAAATAGAATGTTTTTGTTGTACGTATGCGGGGACAACGACTTCTCCGCCGTCGTGACCGTTATTTGAGTTTCGGCTTCCTCTACAAGCCATACCTTCTTTTTAAAAGAAAAATAAATACCATGTTTTACATTTCTTTTATTTTAGTATTGAAAATGGTTTTCATAATGTTTTTATATCAATGTGTTGTATTGATATCTCATGATTGAAATGTGGAAATTTTATGTTTCCTTTATTCATGTTTTATGTGATATGATTATGTTATGTTTCTTGGGCATTATTATGAAGACGGGTGGTTCCGTGATAAACTAAGTGCGGGTGAGCCCGTTATAGCTCTCCAATGCATTGGGTAACGCGAAGGAGTGAAACGTTAAGGTTTCTCCGAAGATATTTTAGGGAATATACTGTGATGGGTATTCCAAACGTAACCAAGAGGGTTACTCCCTACGTAAGAATGTTATGAATGCCTCATGTTTCCTTTATGTATTATGATTTCTATGATTTATTCATGATTTGATGAGGTATGTTAAAGTGATTATGTTTTATGGGTAAAGTATGATTTCACTCTTATGTATGTATGTACCCATGTTTCCTTTCCATGTTTTTATAACCCATACTGAGTTTTTATGCTCATCCCAAGTTTTTGAAATGTTTTTCACAGGTCAAGGGAAAGGTACATGATAAGATGATAGAGTCAAGGATGTGTCAAGAAATAATCCATATTTTATTTCAAATGTGTTTCCATTGATGGGAATGAGGAATACTATCTTTATGTAACCACTTTGTTTATATGTGGAATGTAATGCAAGTTTTATGATCTAATTCTCTAAAACTCTAAAATTGTTGTATTAAAAAATGGGAGGGGTAAACCTAGAAGACACACCCACACCACAACCGTAGGTAGATCCTGACCCATGTGAAAGTCAATCAACCATCGAAACAGAAGGAATCGAAACAAAAAAAAATAACTCAGCATTCGCGCAACCAAGCCCCTAGAAAATCTTCCTCCTCGTGAAATAGGATCAAGTAACCTTCCAAATACAGAAGACCGATCGAGCCAAATCTCTTCAGACCCCAACCTGACTTGACATGTAGTGCAAGGTCACGAATAGATGGACATCTCTTCTCGAAGTGAGAAACAAGAACCATGCCAGGTTGATCCGAGGTGAGGGATAAAACTAATGAGGATATTTCCACCACTTTATTACCCTCTATGAAACAAAGAACCTTCATGCCTATCGCAACGGCTGGAATCTCTGAGCACTGATTCTGATCAGGGTGACGGAACTGAGTAGTGGTAGATCCCCACTCCCCCATCGATGGGGGAGGGGCTGTCGCAGCTGACATCAGCCTGCTAGGTCATCATCAAGAGATCAAGTGATAATAAGTCATTCGGTATCACCATCTCAATATTTTCCTTATTCCACATAAACCAAATGTACTCTCTTGTCTAGATTCAAATATGGATATTTGGAAAATGATATAGATGAACTGATCAATCTAAAATGTTTAATAATCAGTCACATTCGAAATATGATTAATGTTTTCAAATTTTATTACTTTATTTTTAATTATCTAAATTGGGTAATATAAAATTTTATGGAGCTACCAAAAGAGATCACGGAATTTTTTGGTTTGATTTTGTTTTCTCATATAACAAAACATTAATCAAAAGGTGTTCATGCAGTTATTTGGTAAATAAATTACATTGTTGCATGAAAATTTTCATAATATCATTCTATATAATATTCCTCACAACATGTCTTGAACAATATCAAGAGAGAAATTGACTCGACAAATACTATCAAATCATTGAATATGACACATGTTACGTACCATGATTTCATTGCATGGATTTGTTAAAGTGTTTAAAATCATTAGAAGGAATGTAAGAAACAATTTAAAAAATCATCATTGAAGGAATCATTGTTTTTGATAAACTATTACAGAATATAGTTAGGGATTACACCTCTAATTTTACATATATAATATTTAATGGGTTTTTAGAATTTAATTTGACTAATTATAAAGGTTATTGTTATTTACACATCCAATATCCCCTATGAAGCCACATCACATATTCATTTATAATTTAATTAGTATAAGTTCTATTTATAAATATCACATATTTTTTATTATTAAATTTGTCTTGTAAAATAGTGGTAAACTACGCCTCTCATTTCTATCATTCATTACATGTATATAGTGCATGAAAAATTTATTTCTTTTATTCATTAACCTATAAGGGATTTTTCTAACACTGTATTTTGGAATCAATTATAAGACTCTAACTTCTCCTACCTTATTTCAATATAATTATCCACACCACTTTCTCAAAATTTATGTAATCGTAAGAATTATTTTTGGATGTGGTTTCACCACAATATCAAAAAAACACTAGAAATTAAAAGGTTTTCCAAACTATAGTGTATCTACAGACCTTTTTTATCATCTGCATCAATTAAAATATGTCCTATTAAATTTGGGATCACTGGTAATAATTAAAAATTATAAGAGTTTGGCAGAAAATCCACTATTAATTTTCAAATTATTTCAAATAATTTTTGACATTTTAGGTCCTACATATTAATATTCTGACAGTTTAACATATTGAAACCTAGTTCAAGTACTAAAGTGTTAGTTGAATCTATGTGTTTTAATTTATGTAATAAACTATTTATGGTTTGGGATTTATTAAATACACAATTTTACATTAATGAACGGTATAATGATATTTCTAAAAAATTATAAAATAATGTAATTTTATCATATAATTAGTTAATTTATTTTTTAAATAAGTTTCATGAAATTTACAGACATATTTTTTACTTGTAATCTCCCCACAATGTTTTTATATAAATTAAGATATTTATTTTCAATTATTTATATTGAAATTTTTCTATGAGATATTTTTTCAATTATTTTATAATATTGGGAAATGATTTTATAGTGTGATATAATTGATAATGTGATTTTTATAATTTTATTATTAAATTGATACATTATTTATTTATTTATATTTTCTCTCCTATTTATAATAAAATATGGTAATATTATAACGTTTTATTAATGGAAATAAAAAAATTTAAAAAAAGGTTTTTTTGTGCAATGTTTTTATGGATTAGTTATGGATTTTTATTAGCGAAGTGTAAAAAACTTTTATTTGTAAGGGTGTTTTGTAATGATTGTAAAACATTAGTTTTTATTATACAGAAGGGGATTTTTTGGAATTTATTTTTTGGATATCTATTTCAAGGGTTGAAACCCTTAAAAATAATAAAATATATATTAAATGACAAATGAAGGGGTGTTTGGATGATCTAGTGAATGATGGATTAATATTAGGGGTAATGGGGATATATCCTACATCAATGGGATGGCCTATGCCTAGGGTAGTGGTATATAAAGTTTGGTAGGTTCACTAATTGAGATTGTGACAATAATAGTTCTCATGTGGCCACTTTGGAGACCCTATAATGTTGGTGGGATTTTTAAAGAATGATGTTACCATTTTACCTTCCAGGTTATGAGTAGAAACCGTTTCCCCCTCAATTGTATGAAATCATGTGTGGTGATGTTTCCCCTTCCTCAATTTATTTACATTTGGGTTGAGGAATCATTTTTCTATATTTTTCTTCTATTTATGATTTCGTGGTTATTATTTTATTCTTCTAATAAACATAAAATACATATTTTTTCAAATTTTAGAAATTAATAGATTATCTATCATATAGATATTTTTCCAAATGGTGGGTAAATAACATGATTTTCCAAGGAATTATCATCAAACTTCATTATAAGATATCCTATTATGATATTTATTTTAATCTATTTATAGAATCATTAATGGAACATCACACCATAAAATTACATAAGGATTTTCATTAATTTTAAATTTTATAATTAAGGTACCAATCCAATGTTTTAGGAAAATTTATGGGTTGAGGTAGGGGGTCCTCTATGGAACTCTAATGGGAACTCAGTTTCAAATCCAGTGTTGTGAAGAGACATGTTGGGTATTTGACTAATTATTCCATATTATATGAATGTCTTTCTATGAGATAATTAATTATAATTTTAATTTTGAAACTATTTTTTTCACATGGAATGATATATTTTCCCATATTTTTATTATTTCCTTAGAGTGACATGGAAGTAGCTAAATTACTTTTCAAAATAATTTCAATTTATCAAATAAAGGTAAGGGAACATAACTTTTTCTTGTATTATGTAGTGATTTTTAGTGTGTTTATCAGTAGTGCCAAACTTTTTATGGGTGAAAAAAAAAGAAACTAAATGTTTCATATTTCAATTATGAATTGATTAATACACATTTATATTCTTGAGACTTTGTATGTCTGATTCCATGAGAATTTATTAACCATGAAACATACCCTTGAATTTCCCATAAGGTATGATGATCTAGAATTAGACATTTATATAAAGTGCATGGATTGAAAATTTAACTCAACAAGATTTTTTTTGTATAGATTAATGCTAAATAATATAATTACATAATATCTTTATTAATATATTCTTATATGATAATTTATTATGGTAATTTGTAAAATAGTATTTTTGAATATGGTTACTGAAAATGATAATGATAAGTAGAATTTTAATTTTGGGGTTTGAATTGAATATATTAAATGTTGTTGATGAAATGAGTATTAAATTTTGTTTTTTTAATTTTTTATTATTGGTTTATGTTTTGGTTTTGATAAATTTATAATATTTTATCCTTATTAAATATTAATTTTTAACTTCTACCTTGATGATAAAACATATATAGAATAGGTATGAGAAACTCACCTCATCTGAGAAAACATATGATGTGGTGTTCCATTAGAAATACCTTGGATTATTAATCCCTAATATAGGTGTTCAATGATACATTAGATAAGAAATGACATATAGGTTTGTTCATTGTTACTATATAATGGTTGGGAAAAACGAACTATTGGAGGTTCATGTTACATTATGGATTATAACCTAGCTAATGAAACACCCATAGTGGTAGTCTATCATGCCTTAATTTGTTTACTAGGGATACATTGGTCTAAAATATCATTTTCACAGTCCAAATTATGTTCTTAAGGTCACCTATGAACTAGACAATGTAGTTATAGCCAATAAATTTCATGTACATGGGTATCTATAATGGTATAGACTCGACTCAAGTTTTAGTGTAGATCCCAATATCCTACGGTTATTTGAATATAAATTAATCTATTTTATTATTTTTATTTTTATTTTTCACACATATTCCTGGACTATTTTTAGACTATTTTTTGGTAATATCATTAGAGGTGGCCTACTATGTTATACTCAATCACTTTTTAGGGTGCTGTGACAATTGGGTGACTATGTACATATCACTACATGCTTTAAATTTACATTATATGGGAATGTCATGATATTGATGGATGTTTATTTGGAATATCAGGTTTTGGTTGGATAATGGGATTGGGCTAAACAATGGATAATCATGGGTTGGATAGTTAGATGAAACATTTTTTTTCGTCTTTCACTTTTCTAGTATGATACCACCTTAATAGATATTGATTGTGCATATTAAACATTGATTTATTATCACATATTTTATTGTGTTTATTATAACATAACATACATTGGTTGTGATGGTTACATTGCTATATGTATAATTCATCTTTTCTACTTTTGTTCCATGAATTCTAATAATAAGGGCATAGTATCCCCCACAACAAACTCTGGGTCCATCACTGCTAGTAATAAATCTCGTGTGTTAGGAGGTATGCATGATGTACAATTCAAGTTACTAGATTGGGAAAAAATATCAATTCTATGGTGGACAGGTTATACAAATTGGTATCAAATATTTTTTCTTTTTTTCTTAAAATTTAGACATGGTAGATGATAGATTAGGATATTCTCTAAGATTTAAATTTATCTCATTCTAATGAGAAGAAGATTTACATATACTATAAAATCCATGCTTATATGGGTTAGAATTATAGTTCATTCTTTATTATTATATAGTTGGAGGAATTCCAACAAGAGGGGTTCACTTGGGTGTGCCGTTATTAATTAATAGGATTTTACACTTGGCTGGTACAACAAGAGGGTGTGTATGATCATTCAACATTATAAAAAAATTCAGTTTATATATCATATGTATATTGATTGTGATTTATAGATAACTAAAATTCATATATATTGGTGTTTTATATACAATATGTTTTTTATCAACTGGTAATGAGTATCTAAAAATTGTTTTATAAAATTGTGAGGGGTTTTCTAATTAACATGTCAATAGTGATTGAATTTTAGTTTTTCAATAAAATAATAGGATTCCATTATACTCAAATGACCCCTCATAAGACTTTCCATAAATAGAATGATATAATTGAAATATTTACGTTATAATTTTAGTTAAATAATCTGCATGTAGGAATATTAGATTTCGTTATATTTGATTTCATATGAATGGATTCCTATCTCTAAATGCTACAATGTGGTATCAAAATAAATGATAAATGGTGAAAATATGGAATATTATTGAATGATTTGATGAATAAAATATTGATCTTATAGTAATATATATAAATGGACTTTAATTTTGATTAGGGTTCATTAGAGTTTGTGATTTATTAGAACAATTGGATAGAATTATATAATTTCATATAAATGGTGGACTTTATTATTACTGTGGAATAAAAAATGAACAAAATATTAGATAACCTGATGATATTAATCATTTATATGTGCATCCAACATCGTGAATGTGTGATTTGGGCTATTGAGTGTACCATAGTTTTTTAGAGTCATGAAAACCATCTCCCATAATAGATAAATTTGATATGACATGTATCTTGTAACCACAATAGTATTATTCCTAACCCAAGAGTCGGTTGGGTAGTTTACTATAAACATATATAGTTGCTAAACCAAATATAGGGTGTCTTGGATTGTAATTTTGATGTTGAATGGTGTCTATAAATGGATGTGTGGGATCTAGTGTAATTAATTTTATTTCATTATTCAGACATTGTGTGTTTTGGAATAAGAGTGAGAGTGTGTCACTTGATCAGTGACTTGGGTGAATCATGGTCTAATGGGTTAGGTATGTTAGTAAATTTTGATTTAGACTGTGTTCTACGATTGTGTTGAGTCATTATATTTAGTCATTGAAGGTGATCCATGATTGGTGTTATATTAGAATAATTATTTTTTAGATACATGTGGTGTGGGTAAACACTTGAACATGTATAACCGATTCCCATAAGGTGTCCATTTGTTTCTAAAGAAGGAATATGTAGGCCTAGGACCATTTCTAATGGAATCACCTTGACTTCTAGTGTCTGGGTCTTATGGACTGTTTTGAAATAAATAATTTTTAGGGTAATATAATTTCAAATTTATAAATCATTATTAACATATATAGTTGATATTCACCTAGGGAATATGGTTCTAGGGTTCAATAAATGTTGGTGGAAACATTATATTATATAACTTCTCCCAAATTACTTCTATATGGGCGGTTAAACCCAACATAGGATAAATTTTAGTATTTCTGGATGTATGAATCATAGATACCTCACATTCAAGGAGATTTATAGGCTATAGAGAATTTCATTATTCATTAGTTGGTTTAGGATCCATGAACTAGTAATTCACTATTCAAGGGAACTTCAGAGTATGATTTCAACTTAGTTTCATGGTGGAAACCATAATATGGATTTTCATGATACATAGGTGTAAGACCTAATCCAGAGATATGTTATACCTTTTGATTTATGTAATTTGGTGGAATTGGAGTATGCAATAATTTCATTTTAATGATATTGAATTGATACATGATATTTTATTTCATGGATCTCATTCCCCTTCCCAAGGTAACTAGGAGTGGTTGATTCTTATTGACTATGGAATTGAATATAATTTCGATTGATTATGCATGAACAGTCTCATGAAGGGTGGTGGGAAACTCTATGATCATAAATCCTTGATTATCTTTTAGTTCAATTTTATCCATAGACATGGAGACTCCCACGTTTTAGAAGCTCATACCTTGTTCAAGGGGTTATAAGTTTTCAATTATCAATGAGTTATTCATGATATGTTGTTTTTTGAATCCTTAATATTTCCCATTTCTATCCATATTTTGGTCTCTTTCTTATGATCTGTCCAATATATTTATTCACAAGTGTAGGTATTTTTTCACTATCAACATTGTTAATGATCACACATGGGGTGAGAGAAACATGGATGTATACTTCATAAGCTATTTTGAAAATTCATACTACCCATGTATCATCTTTAATGATATTTGATCTCTTCCACATCAATATGTTATTCTTGAAATGTCCAATTCCCATTAATTATATTATATAGGGCATCCATGAACTTTTTGGTCCTTGGACACTTATATATTTATATAAAATTATTAACATTAGAGTAGAGTGGATATAAGAACCCGGGTTTTTTTGGAACAGGTCAAAATCCCGACCCTGTTTAAATTTTTGACTGGTTTCTGAGGAAACTGGAGAAAATGTGGACTTTCTAGAAATGCCCAGACTACACGGTGTGTACTTTAAGTACACGTCGTCTATGTGTAGGAGAGTGACCGGCCGTGTTCTTGTCGAGTACATTCCGTGCAATGACTGTGTAGTATTTTCTTACTACACAGCATGTAGTTTTGAACATGTTGTGTATACCCCTGACCGTGTGAAGCCATATATGGCGTGTAGGCCATTGGCCGGGTAGAACCAGGAACACGCCATGTCCCTATTGGACATGCCGTGTAGTCTAGCCGTGTATAAAGGATATACATGGTGTTTGGGTAAGTCGGCGAGGAAGGGAAGAGGATCCAAGTACAAGCCGTGTACCACTAGGTACACGTCGTGTACTCATGTCACCAATTCAGAATATAAGTTGGAGGAATCTTTCTGTCTTATGAATAGTTAAATGAACCATACATGATGTTTAGTCCCAAAGAGCACACCGTGTACTTTTGTTTTCTTAAAATGGGCAGTAGCTTCATATTGAGGTAGAACCTCAATACTTTCGTCGGGTTTAGTGAACCATGTCGGCCGGATCTTCAATTGCATCCCAGTTCTTTGTCTGAACTTCGATCTGATCCCGGTTAGATGTGTTGGAACCCCCTCGGTAAGGCCTCGATTCAACTTTGGCAGTTTTGTTTGATTTTTGTTCTAGAATGAGTTATAGGCGTTTGAATGGTATTGAATCATTAATAGATTTACCTCATTTTAGACCGAATTGGCGGGTGTTACCGGATGAGTAGCATCGTGCGAGTCTCAGGTAAGTGTTGCATACTTCTTTTTTAGTTTTCGCGGTTTTCTGGGTGACGTGGCCTATGATGCATTTTTGGGTATTTTGAGTGGGACCTATTTTATCTGTATTTCCTACAATTGCTTATGGGACCCCTAGGATGCTTTTGGGTATGCCCAGTTAACATTTTGCATGAGCAGGGCCGGGTGAGGGGTCGTTTCTCATCAGGGCATTTTGTTCGGGGAACGCCAACATGGTTTTAACTGAAATTTTAATGGTATAAATTGTTATTTTAATTTATTGATGTTTTATATAAATTGTGGAGGCATTTAAGACCACAGTACTAATATGAGAAATCACCTGGTAGAGTGCAATTCAACTGTTAGTTTGTTTTGCCAGTTTATGTTTTCTATTTAAATATGTAAATATGCAATTGATGGATTGCATCTGCTGGACCTTTTGGGTTGTGTTGGGCTTGACCCGGTTTCGATTGAGTGATTATGATGACTGGTTGGGGATTTTCCTTGGTTACTTTGGGTGGTTTTGACCACGGGATTGGGCGTCATGGACGTCGACTTGAGGTTCTACAACTGTCAGGTTGGGCATGGCATGAGATACTAGGATGGCGATGCCATCGGACTTGAGCGACATAGTCGCAGGGACAGGAGGTGTCAGACATCTTGGTGTCTTAGGACTATTTCGGTGATTACCGCTCACCAGGACATGAGTAGTGTGCACACAGAGATACTCCCTGATGAGGTGGTTTTGACAACTAGTGTGGGTAGAGGTCCCTGTAGTTGTAGTTAGGTATTTGGATGGGGTTTCTTTCCGTAGAAAGCCATGTGGGAGGAAAGGAGACTTCAAATGATGGACATGCCTTTGGGACATCAGTACTTGAGACATGAGGTGTCAGGAGGCACGTATAGCTGGGCTACTATTCTTGGGCGTGCCTTCAGGACATCGATACTTGAGACACGAGGTGTTAGGAGGCACGTGGTGCCGAGTTACTATTCTAGGGATTGCCTTCTGGATGTCGGTATTTGATACACAAGGTGTCAAGAGGTACGTGGTGTAGGGTTACTATTTCTGATCGTGCCTTCGGGACGTCGGTACATGAGACACGAGGTGTCAGGTGGTACGTGGTGCGGGGTTACACGACAGAGATTCTAGCGTTGGCCGAAGTAGGTGACACTCCATGGTGGCTGTTGAGCACCAGTGGAGTTTGTGTTTATTTGTGAATTTTATTGTTTACTACTTTCCTTGTAAATGCATGACTGCTTAAACACATATATTTGGTACGCACTGTTGGGTGGTATCCTATTGAGATTTGTCTCACACCCTACATGGGCCCTTCGGGACGCGTGCAGAATTTATGGATTTACGTACCGGAAAGAGGCCAGCTTCAGGATCTAGGATGCGTTAGTTATTGGATGGAGATGGTATGGACCTTGAGGTCATGCCTAGCTGGGTTTAATATGATTTATTTACTTTTCTGTAGCTACTATTGGTTAGCCATTGGTGCCCTTTTTATATTCAGTTGTGTATGACCTTCTCTGGATGCATGTTTTACTATACAGTTATAGTTACATGTTCTTAGCATGCTGTTCTATTTATTTCCTCTTTTGTTGTTATATTTACTGCTTCCACTATTTTTCTATATTGATTATGCTTCCACTCTGCGGGTCTGGTTCGAGTCTGCTGATTCTTTCTTTCCGCTGCATCTTTACTGTTATAATTGTACCAATACCCTAATTATGATCCTCCAAGAGGGTATAGCCTCCCCACTATACCTAATAGACCCTCGCTACTAGTCGGCAACCATTTGCGTTCGGGGAGGTGCACCTAAGGTAGTGACACCCGATCCGTTCGGTACCATTCGGGTGGCTGGCCAGGTCAGTGGGATGTTACAAAGTGGTATCAGAGGAGTTCGTGATAGGGATTTAGAAGCCGCATTTTACTGGATACTAATGAGTTTGTGTCTTCTCGTTTATTTCTGCTAGTTTTACTATTTGGGGTATGGTAGACTGGAGATAGTTTATTACAGGGACTGGGTTTCTAGCTTGTTCTTGGGTGCCTGTAGCCCCAGGTATGAGGGATGGACCATGTTTCCATGGGTGGGAACTGCTGTTTTCTTCTTCTCAGATTAAAGTTTATATGATTTCCACCTCGGTGGTTCGCATGATGTATGATGTTCGTGATTGTGATATGTGGCCCTTGACCCGGTATGGTAAGGGAGAATTGGACCTTGGCCCGGTATCGCATGGCTAGTATCTTGGCTTATGATAGGCACATTTTAGGGTATTTTAATTTCATAATTGCATGTATGCTTTGCGAAGTGATAATTCCATGTGAAAGAAATATCAAATTCCATGATTTGTGTTCATTAAATTGTGAATTGATGAAATTTCTGATAGAACTGCTAGTTGTTCAAATGAGTATACCATGCTTTATATTTTGTAGAATTGCATGTGACCGGATATTTGGGTCTGGCTCTTATGAGAGAAGGAAAGTGTTATGGCTGAGGCAGTGTAATTGTAAGGATTGGGCGACTCGGTCGTCGGTTTGAGGCAATGTGAGTTGTCGGGACGGGAATGGCCCGAGGTACTATTGATACTTGGCTCTGTTGAGGGTGGGTAAGGAGGCCATGAGGCCAGGATGCCATGGGGCATGGGTTGCGGTGAGGGGGAGTAAGGGTAGTTGTTATGCACTGCCTTTTACTTCTTTCCTTATCTGTATAGAATATATTGTTATATATATGTGGGTTGTCTGGCCATTTATGATATTCAGCGGGTTACTCCTTCATGGATCTATGGAGCGATAGGCAGTATATGATACAATGTCATAGGATCAGGGTCAGATTTCTGTGTAGGAAGAGCACGAGCCGCAGGTACAGGCTCAGGGACATGATCAGGTTCAGGATCTAGTGCAGGCAGGACAGTAGCTGGGTTTGGCATCATTCGGGTCGTTGGTCGACGAGCAGCTCTGAACTATCATGGTACGTGTCTTTCAAGGGATTGAAAGAGTCACGCAGGGTACATAGCCTTCTATGGCGTATCTGACATGAGAGTTCCAGCCACAGCACCCGCTGCTTTTTCAGGGTGAGGGTGGTCCGCAAGCGGCTGAGAACTGGATAGAGAGCATGCAGATGATCTTCTAGCAGCTCGAGACGCCTCTAGGGAGGAGGGTCAAGCTGGGATCGTACATGCTGAGGGGACCGTCGAAGCGTTGGTGGGACGTACAGGTTCAGGCTCATAGGCACGAGGGACTAGCATGGAAGGACTTCGAGGACAGGTTTTTCGAGCATATCTATCCAGAGACACTGAGGGAAGAGAGAGCTCGGGAGTTCTTGAGTCTTTAACAGGGAGACATGTACGTTATGGAATATGAAGCTACCATCACAGAGTTGTCTCGCTTTTCACCAGGTATGGTAAGCGATGACGTAACTAGGGTGAGGCGCTTCGTGGATGGATTATGACACGCCATTCAAATCCATGTGAATATATTCCGGCTAGTTTATTTATCTGAGGCGGTGAACCAGGAGCTCATAGCTGAGGGAAACGAGAGGGAGAAGTCTTGCTTGGGCAGGGCAATAGCTTTAGGTGATGGTTCAGACAACAGGAAGCGAGGGCGGGATGAGTTTCAGAAGGGCAGTCAGGCCAGGGATTCAGCTAGACCACCTTGTGGTAGTTATTCGGTGATTTTCTTTCAGTGTGGACAATCGGGACATGTTCAGGCTCAGTGCGATAGGCCTCCTAAGGAGTGTGGGGCATGTGGACAGGATATACATCTGGAGAGGTTTTGTTGGAATCCTTCTTAGATAGCCGGCAGGCAAGGACCAGGACAGACTGTAGCGTCTGGAGTTGGTTTGGGTTCGGTACCCAGATAGGGTAGTCGAGGATCAGCTATGCGCGGAGGTCGTGACAGAGATAGTGGGACCCGGCTGAGGGGTCAGTGGATGGTGACTGGAGTTGCATCGGGAGGTCAGACATCAGGCAGACATGTTTCAGGCCAGGTGCACGCTAGGGAGCTTCCAGAGACTAAGCATGCTCGTGAGCCAACGATAGTTAGAGGTACACCATGGTGTGGCCGTGATCTCCATGTTTCCTTTTTGGCATGACCTGTACATGAATGTATGTTTTGAGTGCACATGGTGCACATGATCTATGTGGACTGACTAGATGATAGTCAGTGGGATTGGCACCAAATCAGGTTCGTGATATATATATATATATATGAGGAGTTTTGGGCATCGGGGCATCATGGATGTGGGTTATTTGACCTGCTAGGCACCACGACCTCGTAGAGGAGGACAACGATGCGGTGCAGGTTACGTAGGGTGTTAGAAGTGACAGAGGAGCACCGATGAGGTGTAGGGGCGAAAATGCGTCATGGGAGGACTACGCGTCTGGGAAATAGGTTAGAAAACCTAGGTTTCTTTGAGTTATTTTGGTTGAGACTGGGTAGTCAATTTCTAAGGTGGGGATCCCCTTTAGAATTTAACCAGAACCTTGGGATGGGTGTGTTCGGTGCCATATCTGTGTTTCGTTTGTTAGCTCGGGGATGAGCTATATTAAGGTGGGGAGTTTGTATGAACCCAAGTTTCCTTTGGAATGGGTCAAAATCCTGACCCTTTTTAAATTTTTGACTGGTTTCTGAGGAAACTGGCGGAAACGGGAACATTCTAGAAATTTCCAGACTACACACTGTGTACTTTAAGTACACACAGTGTATGTGTAGGCGAGTGACCGGCCACGTGCTCGCAGAGTACATTCCATGCAATGACCGTGTAGTAGTTTCTTATTACACGGCGTGTAGTTTTGAACACGCCTTGTATACTCCAAACCGTGTGAATCCATACATGGCGTGTAGCCCGTTGGCCGAGTAGAACCAGAAACACGTCGTGTCCCTATTGGACATGCCGTGTAGTCTAGCCATGTATAAGGGATATACATGGCATGTGGGTAAGTTGGCAAGGAATGGAAGAGGAACCAAGTACCCGCCGTGTACCCCTAGGTACACACCGTGTACTCATGTCAGCAATTTGGAAAGTAAGTCGACAGTATATTTCCATCTTATGAATAGTTAAATTAACCATACACGGCATGTAGTCCCAAAGTACACATAGTGTACTTACTTTTTTTTTCTTAAAATGTGCAATAACCTTATATTGAGGAAGAACTTCAAAACATTGGCCGGGTTTAGCGATCCAAGTCGGTCGGATCTTCAATTGCTTCCCGATTCTTCGTCCGAACTCCAATACGATCTCGGTTGGATGCCTTTGAACCCCCTTGGTAAGGCCTCGTTTCCACTTTGGCCATTATGTTTGATTTTTTTTTCTAGAATGAGTTATAGGCATTTGAACGGTATTGAATCTTTTGTAGATTTTCCACGATTTAGACCGAATTGGAGGGTGTTACCGGAGAAGTAGCATCGTGCGAGTCTCAGGTAGGTGGTGCATACTTCTTTTTGTGTTTTCACGGTTGTTTGGGTGACGCAGCCTACGGTGTGTTTTAGGGTATTTTGAGAGGGACCCGTTTTATCTGATTTTTCCTTCTATTTCTTATGGGACCTCTCAGATGCTTTTGGGTATGCCCGGTTACCAGTTTGCGTGTGCAAGGCCGGGTGAGGGATCGTTGCTAATCGAGGCATTTTGGCCGAGGAACGCCAAAATGGTTTTAAACGAAATGTTAATGGTATAAAATGTTAGTTTAATTTATTGATGTTTTATATAAATTTTGGAGGCATTTAAAACCACAATGCTTGTATAGGACAACACCTGGTAGAGTGAAATTCAACTGTTAGTCTGTTTTGTCGGTTTATGTTTTCAGTTTGAATATGTAAATATGCAATTGCTGGATTACATCTGCTTGAACTTTTGGGTTGTGTTGGGCTCGGCCCGGTTACACTTGAGTGATGCTGATCACAGGTTGGGGCTTTGCCCGGGTTACTTTGGGTGGTATTGACAACAGGATTGGGCGTCATGGATTTCGGCTTGAGGTAGTTTGACTGTTAGGTTGGGCATGGAACAAGATACTAGGATGGTGATGCCATCAAACAAACCGACATGGTTGTAGGGACATGAGGTGTCAGACGTGTTGGTGGATTATGACTATTTTGTTGATTACCTCTCACCGGGACATGAGTATTGTGCACACAGAGATACTCCATGATGAGGTGGTTTTGAGCACTCATGTGGGTAGAGGCCCTCGTAGTTGTAGTTATGTATTTGGTTGGGGGTGTTTCTAGTAGAAAGCCACGTGGGAGGTTTGGAGCCTTCGGATGATGGACGTGCCTTTGGGATGTCGGTACTTGAGACACGAGGTTTCAGGAGGCACTTGCTGCTGAGTTACTATTCGTGGGTGTGCCTTCGGGACGTTGGTACTTGAGACACGAGGTGTCATGAGGCACGTGGTGTAGGGATACTATTCTTGGGTGTGCCTTCGGGGCATCGGTACATGAGACATGAGGTTTCAGGAGGCACGTGGTGCTGGGTTACTATTTCTGGGCGTTCCTTTGGGACGTCGGTACTTGAGAAACGAGGTTTCGGGTGGCACGTGGTGTCGGGTTACACGACAGAGATTCCAGCGTTGGATAAAGCAGGTGACACTCCATGGTGGCTGTTGAGAAGCAATGGAGTTTGTGTTTATTTGTGCATTGAACTATTTACTGCATTCCTTTTAAATTCATGACTTCTTAAACACATATATTTGGTACGTACCGTTGGGTGGTATCCTACTGAGATTTGTCTCACACCCTACACAGGCCCTTTGGGACACGTGCAGACTTTATGGATTTACGTACAGGAAAGAGGCCAGCTTCAGGAGCTGGGTTGCGTTAGGTATTCCATGGAGATGGTATGGACCTTGAGGTCATTCCTAGCTGGGTTTACTTTTCTATATTTACTTTTCTGTAGCTACTGTTGGTTATCCATTGGTTCCCTTTTTATATTCAGTTGTGTATGACATACTCTGGATGCATGTTTTACTGTGAAGTTGTAGTTAAATGTTCTTAGCATGCTGTTCAGTTTATTTCCACTGATGTTGTTATATTTACTGTTTCCGCTGTTTATCTATATTGATTATGCTTCCACTCTGCAGGTCTAGTTCGAGTCTGCTGAGTCTTTCTTTCCGCTGCATCTTTACTGTTATACTTGGACTAGTACCCTTATTATGATCCTCTGAGAGGGTATACCCTCCCCACTATACCTAATAGACCCACGCCGCTAGTCGGCAGCCTTTGGCATTTGGGGAGGTGCGCTTATGGTAGTGACACCCGACCTGTTCGGAACCGTTCGGGTGGCTGGCCAGGACCATTGGATGTTATAGTGGAATTCCTCCTATACATCTTTAAATAAGAAAAATAGGATTTTTTTGGTTATGTAAAGAATCGTTTAAGTAATAGGGAATCATGATTGATGTTGTGTTAGTATCTCATAAGGAAATGTTAATTTATAACTTCTTGGCAGTGTGTAATGTTTTTGTAGTGAATTTTGGATAAAGAGTGTATCTCCAATCATGGATACTAGGATGTTGATGGTTCATATAGGCATATTGGACAATATCAATTAATTTAAATGAATAATGTCACTCCTATGGTTGTAATAACATCATGAATGGATTGAGGTACCATATTTTATTTTTTAATGGTTTATCCTAATGGGAATGAGAGCTATTAATATTATGTTTTGATTATGGTTTTGGGGAACCAAAATTATGTTTTTGTGGTGAAAATTATTTATGTTACACTTATATATTGTAATATGTTGATCTATATAATGAGAAGAGAACCATGGGATATTTGATAATGTGACCATCATTTTTGATGAGAAAATGAGTTGATGTATTGGATAATATTTCAATAATATATGAATGGTTAATATGTTGATGTAAATTGTGGATACTAATGTATAAGAAGAATCATTTCATGAAACCCTTTTGTTTGGTAGTGGCCATTTGTGGGCTCTGATGATATGTGATTTAGTATACTTGATAGATGATGTAGACACACTATGGGGGTGAGTGTTGTATTTATCACAGTGAAATGACCCTCATGTAGGAATGAATGTGCATGTCTTAATATTGATCATTGGAGAAATATTTTTAAAAATTGGATGACGTTGATATAAGAAAATGTATTCTACAATTCCCATCAGATAATTATATGTGTGTATTAGGAAGTGATATCAAATGGATTATGAATGCGTTGTTAGTGTCCATGGTAAATTTCGTCATCACCTATGTATGATTAGATGGGTTGACCAATAGTGTTCTTGGGATGATAGATCATGGTAGAATATTTTAGATTGTGATAATTTAAAACAAGGTGTTTTAATAAAATTAAATAATGTAATTAGGTTATAATATCCAATATATCATGGAATATATTAGGGAGTGAGGTAATTGTGATCATGTTATCTTGGATGACATGTTGGATGCAGAATCAATGCGTTTCTTAATATTTCTGCCATTAGAGATGTGTATAATTGGATATGGCAGGATGTGAACTACATTGGGTATATCATATGGATATGGTTGTCTAGTTTTGATAGTTTATCAAGGGATTTCCAAGAAATGTCTAGTATGGACATGTAGTGGATAGATGTTTGAAGTATGTCCTATTTTTCATGGGTGTGGAAGTGTGATTTGGTATAAAAAATTAACAAATTCTCTCACTTGTTTGGAGGTGTGATATTTCAAGAACCATGTCGAGTGGGGTGATGGACTTCTAGAATATTGTCATAGGGGTTAATTTCATTAGTTGGGGCACTATAGCTCAAAAATTAGCCTTATGTTACAAGGTCCTATGGTGGGAACAACCATAGAACTGATAGTTACTTCAAAAATGATACTGTAATCCTTATAGAGACATGGAGTTGGGTGAACACAACATTATTGTTTGAATAATACCGAAATACATTTTACATGGATTATTGTATCTAAGTACCTATAATTAGATTTTGTTCCTTGAATTTACATATGGAATTTAGGAATGGATGGTGTCCATTTGATCTATATTTGGATACCGATGTAGGGAATGACATGTAAATGGATTACCATTAACCTATATCCAAAATGTAAGACATTGTGGTGTGGATATTGTGAAGCCCCCTTTTCTAGATTGGAATAAAATAATTAAAAGAAAAAATTATTCATTTTTAGATGAGTTAGATTATTACCCAATGTTCAAATTTGAATTCTAATGGCTACAACACCGCAAAATAATTATTTTACACAACAATAGAAGCTCAAAGGGATGTATGGATGCTCACATGAGTGTTTAAGGTTGGATGATGTGGATAGTAATACATCCTAAAGACATCGGCTCCCTAATGGATAGGCCTATATGAATTAAATCCATTCTAGTTTGACAGGCCACCTTGTGGCCCTAAATTGTCTAGCTGGTGATTGCATCATTGGTAATACAACCTATAGGGGGCCACCATCTTTTCTATGGAAATATTAATTAGTAATATAAATATTTCTTCATCATTATTATATGGGTATCCCTATTATTCCACCTATATTATATCTATGAAAACATAGGGATAAACCCTTTTTAGTTCTTTTATGGTTTGATGAGTTATTTATTTCATTTTAATTAGTGGAACAATTTTTGGTTATTCTCTCCTTTATCCATTCATCATATCGAACTATATATTCTTATTTTGGAAAATTTAGGTTTAGGGAACCTATTAATATTTCCTTTAAAAAAGGCAAGGTCTACCTATTTTGAATGGAATGTCATGTGTTATATGTAAATGATGTTTGATAAAAATTTCAGTTGGATTTAGTTCACTAAATCATAAATGGTATTATAGGTCATTAAATTTATTATTGCTATTAAATAAATTAATACTTTGTTAATAAATTTATTTCCCCTAAAAGATAGGACCTTATTATTGGTGGAGGTTAGGGCCCCTTGCGAAAATTTCAAGGGATCATATCATCTATTATATTATATAATAGTAACTTGTTTAGTATTCCACTGACTATACCATATAATACGAAACAATTTTAATCTAGTAAATTAAATAGAATAGAAACTATTTATTTAATTGTTTTCATATGCTAGGAAGTATATACATGGTGTATGATTCAATACATAAAAGGATTGGGGGTTATTATTATATTTTGAAAAATTTTGGAATCATCATATAAAGGTATGGGGTCAATCAATTTTTAGGAAATCTAAGGTTATATTATACATGTGTAGGTCACATACCATGTCAGTTTTAGAATAATGAACATAAAATTTAATAACTAATTAATTAATTCCTTATAATGTGTTCTATTAATCCATTACATTCTTCAAACATTGTAAGGGTATTTCCAAGATAGTGACATATCCAAAAACGTGATTAATGAATTACCTGTAAGTCTTATTGATCTTGACGGTTCCATTTTGGTCATGTGTTTTTTGACAATATACATTTTCATGGTAATTCTTTGTAAATAATTATATAACATAATTAAATTGATTATATATATATATATATTATACATTTGTAAAAAGATAAAATATGTTGTTAATTGAGAAAATGAAATTTTTAAAAATTGTACATTCATATAGTACATATTATTATATAACACCCCTATGTTTATTTTCTTAGATAATTGGATTATCATGGAACAACCATAAATGTGTTTTATTAGTCAATTTTTATAAATTAGACCACTAGAATGGGTGTTTTCTTTATTTAAATGAAAATTTTAAATGTTATTAATGAAATGTGTATTAATGTTATTTTTAATAATGTGTTATTTATTGGTTTATGATTTTTTTGGTAAATTTATAATGTAGAAGCACTATAAAATGAGAATTGATAGATTTTTCCCATAAATTGAAAACTCTCAATTGGGAGGTCCATGAATATTACCAAGGAAAAGAAAACATCCATAATAGTGGACCATTTTATAAAAATTGACTAATAAAACACATTTATGGGTGTTCCATGATAATCCAATTATATTAGAAATTACCCACAGGGGTGTTATATAATTATATGTACTATATGAGAAAATTCATTTATGGGAGGCCTATTTTATTTTATATTAAGGTACTTCATTGAAAAACCTCACATCTGAGTGTAAAGTGTTACATTTCATTGTATTGTATGGAGACCATTGTATATTATATAGTTGGAATAGTCCCCAAGATATGGTCATAGACGCCAATCCATTATATGATGTAGGTATGGACAATTACATTCACAGATTGGTAGATTAATCCTAGTATATTCTAATATCTTTTGTTATCATGGTTCATGTATTCTAAAGATTATTATTATACTTTTAAAAGAAATAATTTAAAATTTTATTTATCATAAATCTACAATAACTATTATTTTTTACTTAATATTTCTTGTATCTCATTTGTGATATCCAAATGAGTTTTACAATCACCCTTCTTAGGAAACCGTGGCATTTTCGTACTAGGAAAGTTAATATTATGTGGTATAATTTTATAGGTTTATGAAAAGTATTCATCTTTATGGTCGTTCATTTTTATTTTGAGGTGTGAGCTGGGTTATTGGAATAGTCTAGACTCTGGTGTAGTTAGGTATGGGATGTTTGAAACAACAATATCAATTTTATTTTTTACATAGGAATGATCCTACCTTGAATGTTCCATTATATATGCACGATAAATCAATTTCTTATCACATATGTTGTTATTTTAATTTAAATAGTACATTACTTTGTTTGAAAGTGTATTTGGATGTGTATTTTAATTATATTTTTTAATTTTTTGAGGACTCTAATATTAGGATAATAGTCTACCCAAATTAAATTAATGGGCCCTCACCGGTGGTCAAAATCATCCTTCATATATGGAGGCACAAGTGTGTTATAGTAGTGACCACCAATTTGGGAATATAATAGTAGTTAGAGGGGTGGTATGAAACATAAAATCATAAATAATTAAATTTCATTTATTAAAAAAAATCCATGGGAGTACGTAATTTATTTATGATGATTTCTATAATAAGGGACTCTAATGAAATTATTACACTAAACCTTTCTGACCCAATCCTAGTTAGGGTATGAGTCTAGGTATAGATAACTTATTAGGATTATATTTAGACATAGTTTCTTTATGGAATAACCATTAATGAAGGATTATTTTCTATCTAAAAGGTATAACTAATTGTTCGTAATTCTATATTTATAGTCAGTCAACAAGAATTTATGTTTTGATATGCATATCCATTTATTTGTATATATGGACTAACTTTTTTAATTTCATAGTAAATTTACAATTTTATTAATTATAAATTTTGTTAAAAATTAATAAACATATGTTCTTCAATCAATTCCCATTTGTCATCTATTTAAAGTGTGTATATTTAAATAATTATCTTAACTGTTTAATTTTATTGAGTATGCTAGAAGCATGTAAAATTTTATTTTATTTATGTTAAATGTATATCAATAAAGATATTTTTATAATTTATTTTTCAAACACCCATGTTATGGTTTATTTTATTAATTTTCCACAGAGTATAGTGGAATACAACATGGAATTTTTTTCACACAATAAAAACACCCATGTGTGTATTTATATATTTTTTCTATGATAATAGTGATGATTAAATCTATATCACTCATTTATATTAGACCATTTTTTAATTATCTATTCATGCGAGTTGTGGCTAGTTATGGTGTTCATGTGTCACATTGGAAAAAAATCCACTCCCATTTATATTTATTAGTATGTCTTAATTAGTAGTTGAATATTATTAATGGGTATTTTTTATGGATTCATGTAATATAAATTATGAATTTTATTAGATATTATATTGTTCAATTATCACAGGATCTAAAATTTATGAGTACTTACATTAGATATATTTCCTATATTTTAATACCCATGGACCTTTTTTATGACCTGGGGGTTTGGGAACATTACACTATCCATTTAATGGAAAATACAAGATATAAAGATAAAAATTATATATGAGTTCATTAAAACATCATAAAGTACATATGTCAGTTATACATCGCAGTTGAATTAGCAACACTATAGAATTAATTAACAAATAATCATGATCACAGTCCTTAGATAAGAAAATTTAGATACTAGGGGAGTAAAATGTTTAGTGAATCTGATGAAGTAATTTTCATATCGATTTATTAATATTCATAGCTAGGTCCCATGAAAAATCATGTTTATTGAATTCAATTTTATTTCTCACCACTTTAATAATATTATGAACACATGTTTTAATAATATGTGTGTAATAGTAATTTGACAATCCGTGTATTTTTATTATTGGGAATTCAATTGATCAACATAGTGATATTGAATTTTTATGTTTTTATCTAATATCATGGGGTTATGTGTCAATTGGAATCAACTTACTAATTCATTAAAATATAATTATTTTCATGGATATTATGAATTTTATTCTATAAATTTTTATAATATGGATTCTAAATGTTTATACTTATAATGTATTGATGTTTCATTTTCAATGAATTTATTATAATGGAATAAATCATTTGAATAATGGATTATATTATAAATTATTTATGAAAAACCAGTGTAAAACCTTTTAACATCATTTTTGAGGTTTCATTATCATATTAATCTTTTAGTAGATGTAATTAAAATATATAATTATATTTTTTATATCCTTATAATAAATAGATGTAAATTATCTTATTTTTTCTATTGTTTCATTGTTTTATGTTTTCAATTTTGATAAGTAGTGTTAAATGTTACATATAACTTCATTTATATAAGTAAATGAGCTTATAGATAACTTTCCATAGGGTTTTTTTATTACAGACATTGAGAGTCACCTATAAATTTGGTTATAAACATACCCATTATTATTGGTTCATTTCCACATCTATTATTTTGATAATTATAGTATAAATTCCCCTATAATTTTAGTGATATAAATAACCAAATTCATGTATTCCTCTCTATGTTTGTTATTATATTAAATTACATGGACTCTTTCATATTTTTTTATTAAATATATCAATTCCCATAACTCCCATAGAATAAAATAAGTGTAAATAACAAGAAAATTATATAAAATAAATGAAATTAAGTAAAATATACTCAACGTAACATCTTAATTTCCTAGGTTTTGGATGTTTCCTCTAAATGTAAATATCATTTATTTATATTCATTTTCATTTCATATAGAAAATCATTACAACTTATTATTTTCTTTTAGTAAATACCATTATAATTATTTTTCAATTATAATCAATCCAAAGATTCCATATACATAATAAAAATTCCAAAAAATTATATTATTTAAAAAATCATGAATAAACTAAATAATGATAAATTATATATAAATTACCTAGATATATAAGGGAATTGATATTTCCTGGAGTTATGAAGCATTAGAATAGAGAATTTGGTATATATAAAAATTGTATAAAGAGAGAGAATAAAATAGTATGAATGGTATTAGAAAATGTGAGATTTGGAGATAATAAATTTATACTTGTAAAAAATTTGAAATATTATGATATGAAAAAAATTATAAAATCAAGGGAATGTGATATGAAATTTAATGTTTTAAATTTTTTTATTATATAACTAATATAAAAATAAATTTTTAACATTTTTATATAATAACAGACATTAAAATTAAAATGAATGTTTTATTAACATCCATTGTTACGTAACTAGAATCGAAATCCAATGATTTAAAATTATATAGATTATATTTATTTGTTAAAACTACCATAATAGAAGCTTCAATATCAGTTAATATATAACATATGATAAAAACCGTTTTATCAATAGATTTATAACAACCAATATCAAAATAGATATGATAATTCAATATTATATACTAGTGATGTAATAGTATTTTAAAAATGTTTTCAACCTAAATAGTTTAGGTATGTATTTATAAACTATGATTTGAAGATGGTAATTTCAATTATGTTAACTGATTATTTATTAAATATGTATCTTAATTTTATCTAATATAGTTTTCATGTACCTTGATTTTTTTAATGTAATTGATTATGAAATGTATCTCATTAAAGGGTTTTCATTGTTTTTATAATAATTTATCATTGTGAGTAGTATAATGTGTATTACACTTTGTATACTTATTACTTAATTTATAAATCCCTAAAATCAGAAGGAACTCCTCATCATTTTAATAATAATAAAATATTTTTTTATATATATAAAAATGAATTATTTCTCTTAGGAAAAATTTGTTAATGATTAAAAAATAAATTTTTCGAACTGCTGATATTTTTATAAAATTAGGTCAATTGTGAATCATTTATATGAAATTTTCATCATACATGGATAGTATATCATTTATATATGATTTTGAATTTTTTTAATTTCATTTATAATTTGTTGATTTTAACGATTTACTATATTCAGGATACTATTTTATTTGATATTAAATGATTCAATCAATTATATATACTTTTTAACATTAATTTGTTTTATTAATTTTATCAAAATATAATTTTTTTTATGATCTATAAGTATAAATGATATTAATATACAAAGAATAAAATAGATTTACTAATATTTTTTTATTTCAAAATAATTTACCATAAATACATAATAGAAATATTGATATATATATATATATATATAATTTTAATATATTATAATTATTAAACTATTTATTTTATATTATGAAAATTTTATGTTTTTCTATTATTTTACTATTCATATTTTTTTATCTAACAATTCTATTGATACATGATTAAGAATTATTTTTATAGTTTATAATTATTATGTCTATATTTCGTTCATCTATATGTTTAAGATGTGGTTTTAAGAATTTCATTATACTCAATGATGACTAAATTCCCTATCAATGATACGAAGGAGTTTTTGGTGATATTTTGAACTGTTATTTGATATGTGTATGTCAAGTATAATTTTTTTAGTTAAAATCATGGTAATATTCATAAATATGAATTTTTGAGTTTAAATATTACTTTCCTCTTTTGAATGATGGTAAATTTTAATACATGTGTATTTGTGGATATTATGAAAACATATAATGCACAATAATGTTCCTTATATCTATATTCAATAAACAAATATAGTTTATTTATTTCCAAAAACATTTTCAATCATGTGAATAAAATTATATATCATTCTGTTTTAGGGAAACCAAATATGGCTCTTAATTTTTGTTATGATAATTTTTATTTATTTTTTAATGGTTCTATCAAATAAAATCTTAGGGGTTTTCTATGAGAATTTTAAATATAGATATTGGTATAAACATGGGTTTATGTGATGTTTTCATAATGAAATTGGTATTAAGTAAATAAGGAATCATGAGTTTTTAATTGTTTATCATCTGATAAGGTATTTTAATGTATGGAATATATCAAGTCTATTTTGATCTAAATGTGTGTATTTGAAATACAATTTCATTATTTATTCTTTTTTGAAATAAAAGTTAATTTGTACGGAATAATTAGTGGATAAATATATTAATAATTCTCTTATTTTTTCATTTATATAAATATTTTATGGTCTTCATTATATCATATATTATTTTCATTTAAAATATTAATATTCAATCTTAACCAATATGTAATATCTAAAAATAAGAACCTTATGTATTTTTTTAATTGGTTTTGAAAGAGAAATGTAACCTTTTCAAGTTGAGATATCCAATGATATTTGAAAACACTATAATTTTTTATTATATGAAAGGAAATGGGTGATGAAACCTGAATTAGTAATTAAAACCTATTTACAAAATTTTATATGAATCACTAATTGATATATTATTGTACCAAAAACGTTTTAGGATCCATTCATACTAAGGGTAAAAAAACATGTTCAATCCTAGCCCTTTGAAAAGAATTGTTGATTCATCTAAATATTGTTTGGTTTTTCAAATCTATTCAGTATTCCTATGTGAATCGAATTTTTTTAAAAAATGGAATTTATTGATTTATCATCGTTTAGATAACCATTTTATAAAATCAGGATTGTAAAAAAATTCTTATAATTTCTTGCACTATTGCAGCAATATTAGGTAACTATTAATAAAAATCATGCATGGTTATTAGTGACTGATACCCATGATTTTTGATTTTTGTGGATACATGGAACATGCATTCGCCATGTTTATTATCCATGGACATCTCAAATATATTATAAGAAGTAACATTTTTAGAACCTGTATAATATTAACCTAACTTTTGATCGAACACTCTTTTTGAGATTCATAATCTATAAAAAAGGAATATGTAATAATTTTTTTCATCAAGTATGTCAGTTACTATTTAGAATGGTTTTTATTTTAAAAACGTTGTATATAAGACATCAAAAAAATTAGTTCTAAGTAATAATGTCAGAATTTCAATGATTTATAGAATAGATGAGGTAGTCAATGGTTAAAAAATTTACTATTTATTGAGAGTATATTTTAACATTAAATATGTGTCTTGATATTTTACCTATAATTTTTGAATGTATGTGAAATTTCACATTCCAGGTATTTTATAAACATGACTGTTTTCATTAAAGTGCGTGTAAATTGTTATATAAAAATGGTTCTAAATGGGAAATGTTGATTTAGTGACATTTTTATTTTTTTTGATTTATTTATTAGGAAATATCATTCACCGTAGCGATGATCATTCAATAAAACCACATTCATGAACAACCAGAAGGAAAATTTATTTAAATGGTTAATTACTTAAGAAGTGTATATAGGCTATTGAACTGGATTGATGTAATCCAATAGCACTGAAATGAAGAGAAACTTATTCATTGGGTGGTTTTTGTAAACATGGAATATTCATTACCTATTATAGAAGCACATGAGCCTCAACCCAGTTGGTGAAGACTCCTTAAGTGCTTCCAAGAGACCTGGGATCAAATCCAGATGGGGGATAATTTGGAGGTTACTGTAGTAGTACTATAGCAGTACTGTAGTAGTACTATAGTAGGTACTCTAGAAGGAACTGTGTAGAACTGTAGCTGGTACTGTAGTGAGAACTATAGCAGGAAATATTTGGGATTGTAGAAGCTGAGAATATGCCCTCGTTTGGGCCTTCGGGCCACCGATTTGGTCCCCAAGTCCTTTATGGCCTTTGGGCCACCCCGGCCTTTGGGTCAGTAAAGCCTTCAGGACACCTCAAGGGCTTCGGGCCACCTTAATGTGCAGATGAAAACTAGACAAACTATAAGGAACAAGTTTCAGAAGGAGGAGGAGCAAGGAGCTTTCAACATAGAAAAAGCTAAACGGATTGAAAAATGAGAGGGTATGGCACCTGTCATCGGGACAAGCCGGTGCATGCATGGGAAAGCCTATCCAAACGTCCATGTGAAGGTAGAGAGCTGATTTCATGATGAATATGTTGGGTAGGAGTAGTTCCAAGTAGTTAGTCAGGGTTGTATGTAATGTTTGAAGCCTACGGGCAATGAATTCCTCTAAGGCCTACGAGCCATATAATGCTTACGCCTACAAGCCTTGTAAGGGTTCCACCTCACCCCTTGAAAGATGGATTATAAAAAATCAATAAAAAATGAAGTCCTTCGGTCCATTGGAGGTAATATAGAATTATATTCAATCATAAGTGAATGTTCTAATCACATAGATAAACAATATAACATTTTTGTAATAATAATATGAACCATCAATAATAGGATTCAATGGTATCATTATACTACTTTAAAATTAATTACAATATACTTTATATTAAAAATGACATTTTTTAACTAAAATACTTGACCATATTACATTCTTACAAGAAATAGCTATGAAACTATCCACCTGATCACCTATTCATTTGGTACCCTCAGTCCGATGTAACTTGTTGATATGCCCTATATGTCTCTCAGTTCACTGTTATGGATCCCTTCAGTTTTACCAATAACTTCTTAATGGTTTTTTTTATGTCACTCCCACATTTACATCAAATCATCTCTATACGACATTGATTTGATACTATAAAATTTGGAGCGTTTTGGTATATTCATTAGAATCACCCCTCTTCATAATATCTATCTGATCACCTCTTCACATCAGTAGTATATTTTCATGAAATATAATATTGACTTAGAAAATCAGGGCATATTCAACCATTTATATACGAAATGTTCTACTATAACATAAATAAGGATCAAAACATTAAAATTACAAAATCCCCCTAAGCTTTTATTTGTTTGACTAAATTCAAATTTCCAAAAAGATTGGAATTTTCTTTAGAGAAATGTTATAAAATATATCTTTAAGCATCTTATAATCTCAGTAAGAGTCACAATATTTAATTCATGATTATTTATATGTTGAACAACCATATAAAAATCTTATTACTAATAACATTAAGAAAACATCTTAATGATAGTGGACCATTTCATCCAATATATCATTATATAAACTCATCTGTCCTGTGAGACCTTAGTCGATTCTCATTTTCTACTTCATAAGAATAAATGAGAAAACATATAGAAGTAACATTATCCATTCGATTTCAGGCTTCACAATCATTCATCTCTTAAAATCAAAAAGCACCCAATGCCCGATGAAATTCATTCAGAAATATATTTATATGATGACTTCACATGAATATATATATTCATTGAGAGAATAACGGTCCATTACATGGAATAATAACTATTTCTATAATTGATGAACTAATAAACCATGGCTAATATAGTGGACCTAATCTAATGAAATTACACCCAGATCTATGTAATATACTAATTATTCCTTCCTCTCATTGGTAAATGTAATAAATGTATTTTTAAAACAAATTTTTATTCAAGAACCCTCTAATTTAATAGACCTAAGATTTTGAACATCGAAACATCGTTGAAAAATATCGAGAACATTCTACACTCTAACATTTTTTTGATAACATCATTATAGGGTAAATCTAAATACAATATAACAATAACATTGTATAGGAGTACATCAAACCCACCCTCTAAACATTTTTGTGGATTATGAGAATAATTATTATTCCAGAAACTTGATACTTTAATAATCGTATAAATTTTAATGATATATTTTATAGAATAATGTTGTTGGATATATTTGAACATAATCAGATAAATGTTTCATACATCAGTCATTCTATTAAAACATATGTATCTTGATATTGGTAAATCTATTTATCTATAATATACTTATCTATCAATTGATATTCTATTAAAAAACTTATTAAGGAAAAAAATCATTAATGCAACTCGATATTGTAGATAATAAACATTCTTATACAAAATCATATCGCATATATTAGACATTTAGTCATCCCTACTATAATCTAATGTTATTTAGGATTTCCAAAAAAAGAAAATACAAATTAAAACCCTCATAATTCCTAACCATATTAATCTTCATATAAAAATTCTTGAGAATATAATGGACCCAACAGTCCCCCCCTTTGATTTCTTTAGAAACTAAGGAACAAAAAGTACTCAATATTTGAAACAAAAGAAATGTTTTAATTATCAAATAGATATATTCCTATGAGAGTGAAAGTTATTTTTTAAATAAGAATTATTGAAAATAAATACCACGTTTTCCATAATACAAGGATTTAAGAAATTTTTATTTGGAAACATTATATCATCTTCCATGAAATAAAAAATACATCAATGATAGAAACGTCAAACTTTATAGAAATTATATCCCATATCCACTTGTAAAAAATTTAATAATATTACATAGAGAAATATTGGATTACACTGTTAGATGACTCCACTAAAATATATAATAATTCATTAAAAGTAAATCACATAACAATGGATATATTTTTGTTGAATATTTTATACACCTTTTAAAAAATACCCAATAAAAAGAATATATTTTGGGATTAATATCACATAGAATATTGAAGAATAGAGTGAGTTTGAGTGACTATGATGAAAGACATCCTATAAACTATTTATTATATCATTTTTTAGTAAAGACATAAAAAACATTATCTATTGTAGGGAAAAATCGACATTTAGATAATTGTTTCCCATAAGAACATTGATAAAATGATAGAGAATATCTATGTTTTTAAAATTATTTTATTTCACTATATTCCCAGTCACATTTATAGTATTTTTACTATCATATCCCCATAGAACAGATACCATCAAAACATCTATACAATTTTCCATCATTATATTCATCCACATTATTTATGCTTCAACTTGATTAGAAATTATATAGTCATCTACTACAGTGATGATATTAAGAACTTTTTTTAAGTTATTACAACACACACTTATTTAAATCAATAATATAACTCAAATAGTTTTGGATATTTTATCATATACAAAAACAGCCTAACTAAAATATATATAACCCAAAATATCAATTATTATTCTGATATCATATTCTATTAATATATCAATAATTCAATTGATATATATAAAAATTATAATTATATCCATAAGATGATTTTATTTTAGAAACATTTGATACATTGTACAAAATGTAATAGTATAAATAGATATCCAAAATCCAAGTATTTAGTTATAATAGTCTACTAGTAAATGTATTTATTTAATTAGGATCAAGCCCCAGTCCTTTAAAAAACACTCAACATTATTCTCCATAGAATGGGTAAGGAAATAGGAATTGGATCATCATTTTTGAACATCATTATAATTTCTTTATAATACATCACTCGTGATCGAGAAATATATTTCTTCTTTTTATATATTTTTATACCATGAAATTATTTAATTTCTAATATAATTTACATTTCAAATAACATATTAAATTTCATAAAAAATATCAAAAATATCACAATTTTTTGGGAAATTATGATATCTTTGACATAAATAACTACAATGTAGTAAATCTATGTAGATGTTGTCATGAAATTCTATTTTTCTAAAGTATAACATCTTTAAATAGTTATCTACATTTGAGTACCATTCTCATGGATCATTATTTCAATCCATATAATTATATCAATAACATGGAAACATAGATTTATTTATTAAAATGTATGAAACTACATGGTTTATCAATATAAATATCTTATTGTAGCTTCCCATTATGAAATCCACCATGGAATCAATCTAGAATATATTATATCTCTATTGTGTAGTGATATCATGTCTGATTGTAATAATATAAAATGATTCTAATAGTAAAAAATTTTCATCAAAAAATACAATAAATCTATGGGTGGCCTTTCGAAATTGTTTATTCATTGTTTATTATGGTGTCACCTTCTTAATTTAAATTTTTTTGGGACGCTGACATTGTAACAATTTCATTTTGTCCATCTAACATGGTTATAAATTCATAAGTATCATGTTTTTTAATCTATTGTAGTTCATTCATGGCATCAATCCAATATGGATGATCCAATGATTATTAAATATCTCTTGGTTTAACAAATGAATATACAGTATTATTCAAAAATTTAACATGATATTCATCATCAAAGAGTTGAAAAACATCTTCATCTTATTCAGTTTCTATATAACACTTGTTAGAAATTCTTGTTTTTTGTCTAAAAATAACTTCTTCTTCTTATTTGTTTATATGTTCAATAGATTTTAAGTATATTATATAATAATATTACACCACATTGAAATATAAAAATTAAATAATCATTCCAATTTCATTAATACATCACTTCTATAGTCTTCAATTTAGTGGATATCAATGAATGATTCTATCAAAACCACATTGATAAAACATCCCAATATTTTCTCTTTGTACATTTATAAATTAAGGACATCCAAACATTTTTATGTATATGAAACATATATTTTCCACATAAAAACTTTCATAAAGAGTCATAATATATTTTGATTTATTAAGGCCTTAATTCTAAAGATGAATTACTGTACCAATATATTCCATCTAGAATAATCGAGATATATAATGTTCAATTAACATAGATTGTGGAATATATATAAGAATTACAAAATTATTTCATAAACACCATTCTTATATAATATATATAGTTCACTTAATTCATAATTAATTTCATGAATTTCATGTTATTATCTAAATATCCCCTTTTTATATGAAACAATTATTATTTTGAATATTCTACTCAAAATATCTACATTATTTTATGAAAATTCTCTGGAAACACATAACCATTTTGAGAGCCTATAACTTGTGTTTCAAAATCATAATACATGTAATCAATGTAAAACAAACATTATGGGAAATAATTTATTTATATTTTTTATTTTATTAATATGGGTATATATATTTCAAAATATATATACGCTAAATAAAGAGGTGAATGTATATCAACCTTTTTAGGTAATGATATTTTAATATTACAATTTATTCATATATAATAACACCAATCACTACCATTTTCAAGATATAAATATGAAAAATACATTTTCTTCTTGTCTAATTTCCCATATCCATGTGGATCATATATAATAAACTCTTATTATAGAGTTGATGTTCTTTTTTCAATCTCTTGGAGTGTGAACTACCCTCATCACCAACATGAAAAATGATTCTCTTGGATCATTTACCTCTTGTAAAAACATTTACATGTTTATAAATTTTGATAAAAATACTTATATTATAAAAATATTATTTTACTAATCACATATTTTTGAAAAACATAGTATGTTTCTTTTAATCAAACAACATATAAGAATCATTTTATGTTTATTGTTTTTCCACATTATCATATCAAACACCTTACATTTTGAGGGACAAGGAATTTTTAAATGTCAATTTCCCTTATTTATAATAATTCACATTCTCCAACAACATTAAAAAATTATTCATATATTAATAATTCCCTTTATCAATTATCCATGTTCATTCCACTTTTGTTTATTTCAGACATGTTTCCACAACTAAGGATTTTTGCAATCATTTTGTTTTCTTATCATAACGATTATGTGATTTATATAAAACATTTTTTTCTCATAACACAAAATTAAATAATTTGACAAGATATTTATTATGAGCACATCATTATAAAAATTTCCATGATAGTTAATATAATTTGACCGTCCATTAAATTTTTTTCACAGCTATATACCTTCATTCCATAATTATTTAATCTATACACCATAATACATTTTTGTGTAACCATTTTTTGGAATAATTTATTAATATTCTTCTATTGATTATTGTTATTTATAACCATAATTATATTTATACATTAGTAAAATAATTTCCTTTATACTAACCATTATAAATTTCAGTAATATCAACTCTTTATGTTTTGGATACATATATAGTTTTCTCCAAATAACTTTTCATATAAACATCATCATTTTTTATTAACCTTTGAGTATTATTTTTATTCATACATATAAGGTTTATAATTATTAAAACATTAACTAAATTTTTAAATTTTTTAATCTATTGTTTTTACTCCTATCTAAACATTTATTTTCGATAAATTATTTCCCATTCATAATTATAATTTTTATAGCATGGTTTTGAGGTTCCACAATTCACTTTTTAAATTATTTATATTATATATTTATTTTAGAAACATGTATTTTTATTTAATTATCAAATAATATTTTTCTAAATTATTTCCATTGATCATCTTCATTTCCCCTTTTCCCATCTCAAAATCATTTTATTAAATTTATTAATCTTTTTACTGTGAATAAATTCTACACAAGCCCCCACTTATTCTTATTTATAGTTACTTCTTTTAAAAACAGAGATATTCCCATCATTTTATTTATGAATAAGTAATTTTTCATAACCATAATTACAATTTTTAATAGAATCCAAATTTCTGTAATTATATTCCAATAATTTAGGAAAAATGTTTTTACTTTTATATATAAGGAAAATATTTTCCCCTGTAATTAATAATATTTTTACTTTTGTTCCTTCTTCATTGGGGGGTATTCTTTAGCCTCAATCCTCTTTATCAATTTCTTTATAGTCCTTTTTCATAGATGATTTTTGGTTAAATACCCAATGGCCTCACAAATAATGGAATTTACTAGAAAATGTTTTGCTACATAATTGTTTTTACTTATACACTTTTTTAAAAGAGGAAAATAAATGTGTAAATAGTTTTAAATTCCTTGTTTTCAATGTCGGATTCAATGGTTCAATCCTTGAGAATATTATTATATATTATTTGCCACGCCACTTTGAAATAAATATTGAGATCAAATTTTTTTTATCATGTTAAACTTATATCATCTCATTTCGAAAGTAATCAAAATGATATATAGAATATTCATAGATAGTGTATCATGATATATATCATCAAATGATGATACATTGTCATGAAATTTATCTATAAGAATTCAATTAATATTTTCAACTATAATTTAATATTTAAACCTATCACATAAACATATAATGGTGTGTATAATGTTATCAACACTTCTAAAGAAGTCTCCAATATATTCACATTCACCAATTTTATGATCATCATATATTAATATCTTCAAATAAAAATACTCATAAATAAAATTTATATTTCACTCAGAGAAGTTCCTCATTTTTTCCTAGATTTCTATACGAGTTCCAACACCATTAACCCTTATATATTCACCTTATGAGAGTTAGGAAAGTATAGAATTCATTGAAAACCCATCATTCTAAAAAATAATATTATCAGTAGCTATTAGGATATCACCCTTAGTAGGAGTAGGGTAATGATCCATAATATCTTCATGATATTTATATCTAAAGGATATAATATATGGAAACATTATATATTTGATGATGAGATATATTTTCTAATAAATATTTTATTCCCCCAACTTTTGATTGTGTTCATGGAAACCACATAAATATTATTTTTCTTTAAACACCATAAATGTGAATATCTTGGGAACATTTATTCTGATATGATATGAATGTAACTATTAAGATCAGTGTGATCACTAAGAGGGAGATGTATTAACCAATGATATTTTCTTATTATTTTTCTTTATTAGGAAAAAAAGCTTGACCTCTGATTAATAATAAATGACACTTTTGAATAATAAAATAATCAAACTACTATATGAACACATGATATTATATTTTTTACTGTTAAAAAAGTGTTGTTATTCCATGTCTAGTGTCAATGTAATCAAACACAACACATACAACCTGAAAATAATATTTCTTAGGTTATTGAAGGCAGAAATATCCATTCACTTGCATAAAACTATATTAAATCAACAGTTCATTTTATCTTAACACAAATAAATGATATAACAATATTTTTATGAAAACATATAATTCTTCAAAATAAATTGTCAATATTTTCACTATGATACCAAATAATTCGTCATTATTTTTTAGAGATGACTTACTCAATTTTAATTTCATGAACATAATATGGAAATAAATTATTAACAATTCTAGATAAAAATATTTATCGATATAGATCTTCTATCAGTTCCCTCAGTCTTACAAAACATTTTATGAATCCATATTCATCTCTAATCATATTTTATAAATATCTTATCTAATTGAAACATTCAATTATTCACAATGTTCTTTTGATGCCTCTAAGACATTTTCATCCACTAATTTTTATAAACTATTTCTTTGATACCTACTAATATGAAATATTTTAGAGTATTAATTATAGCATTTTATTTTCATATAAATTTTCTGATAAACCATCACTTTTATAGTATATATCCTAGATAATAAAAGAACACCCAAATTGAACACATATATACCACATATATAGGATGTGTTCCTATAAATCCTAATTAAGGGTCATTATATTAAAATTAAAAATCATTCTATACCATTATTTGTTTGATTTAAATTAAATTTCTTGAACATTATGATCTTTACATACTTATTGTCAATAACATCCATATTTATACTTCTTATAATCGTTATGAGAACAATAACCATTCCATCATGATTGTTGATATATTGAATAACTGAATCAGCATCATCATACTTCTGAGATTTTGAAAATATTATAAAGATCATAAAACCTTATTTCTGTTACATGATAATATAAATAATTTCATCTATTGACACTTTGTCAGATTCTCCATCACCACATTATGGGAACAATTAAGTAAACCTTCAAAAGACACTTCTTCTATTTTATTTCATGTTGTAAAATCTATCATCTTAAAATTTTCAACATAAAATCTAGATGATGAGAAACATTTAGATATATTTATCTGATGAATTCATATTGGCACTATATTTTTTGAAAATATAATGTTTATTTTAATAAACGATGAAACATTTATTTAACTGGTGAACTAATTATCTTTTGTTATATAGGTGGACCTTGTCCACTGAAATTATCTATATTCCTATATTCATACTTAATAAAACATATTCTAATAGTAAATCGTAATAAATTCATATTCAATATAACATTGTAAAACCAAAACTCCAAATCTTCATTGAACAAAGGCTATAAAAAATTAAACTTCATTACTTCATATATATATCTATACACGGAAAAAAATTCTTATATTAATAGTCTAGTGTTCATCATGATTCATAATAAATTTAATAATGTAAAAAGATTCACTCCCCCTATGTAATTTAATATTGGATCTGGAGAACAATAACTAATCATGATAATTGATACTTTAGGTACAAAAAATAATAAAAAAAATTATTTTATTAAAAATCTATGTCTGAATGATTACAACATAATAGGATAAAAATTCACCATCTCACTATATCTTTTGTCCTGATACCTCAACTAATTTTATAGTTTCAAACCATTGACATTGTCAATTCAGATCATCCTTCTTTATCTAATAACATTATTTTCAATAATATCTTAAAAAAGGATCTATAAGAAAACTTCATACTCTAGATGAAAAAATCCTTATAAAAATTTCAGTCACATTTTCTTATGATTAATAATATCTCACCAACTATCTAATGTGATTTTCAACATAAAAAAATATAAATAAGAAAAAAATCACTATTCAAAAAAATAGTTTCTTAAATTAATAACTCCTCAGAACTTCATGGATATAACATGGTCTGAATTTTATGACATGGTAGGAATTGAGATCAAATGGAAAATTGATAATGGATTAATAATATGGAATCATTATTTACATGTAAATTCATTTTGTAAATTTTTGACAAAAGGAATCATGATTTTTAATTACATGGATACTTTATTTGGAATTGATCAATTGTTTGATAATTTATATGGTAGGGAGTATCCACAAGATAATGATTTTTAGTAGTGTCCCATTGATTCATGACGATTTTTTATAGATTAAATGTATCATTTAGTTATATAAATATTTTAGGAATTTAAAATCAATCATTCTCTCAATAAAATAATATTTTTAAAAATTATCACCCTATAAAGACTATCAATTGTGGGAAAAATTACTTATGGGGATAATTTTAACCTTATAAAATTTCATTATTAAATAAATAAATATTCTTTCATAATTTTTTTCTATTTAAATTAAAATATTTACTTTTTTTATAATATTGATAAACACAATTTTTTAGCATTGTTACTGGAAACTATTCAAGTAAGACTTGCATTATAAAAATGTTTCCATGGTGATAAATTCATGTATATCCCTTGGTTTACACAACCATGAAATATATCTTTTTGAAACCTATTAGTTAAACATGAAAACCAGTTTTAATTTCAATACTACCTCTGAAAATTCATTAATAACTTTTCTAATTTTATATAATTTCAGAGTGCTTATTATGTTTTTGAGGAATGGGTTATGGGGTGGGGTTTTTTCATATTCATTTTTAAATTAATCAATGATGGATCATTAAAATTTACATCGTTGGCATCATTAGACATTATAACTGGTAGGATAATTGTTTGTGTCCACTCCCTCTCAATCTATCCCGTTAGTGAAGGTATAAAAAATATACTTTGTTGAAATTCCTTTTTGTTAATTTAAGGTGAATAGATTTATTTTTCGCCACATTATTTAATAAAATTATAAAAAAAATGTAAGATATTTTTTATAAGGTAAGGATTAGTACCCATACTATCATGGAAAAATTATATGTTCTCTCTAATGGAAATTGATGCCACTAAAAACAATCCAAGAAAAATTCCAAATGATGTGGATGATTTTCTTTATACAGATCCTCCCAAGGTAATGATTTGTTCTTCCCGTAATATTGTTCTACCTTAAAAACATAGAAGAATGACTATAGAGTCAACCCTTGTGATTCAATGAATCTTCTTCTTAATAACCCCCTCTCCAATACTATAATTCCTATGGGAGGCATCAATTTTTTTTACCTTGGATTTTATAATAATAGTTTATATAGGATCATTAGGGTTTGGTAGGGGAACCAACACCACAATCACACTAATCAAGTGTATTCTTACTAAGGATTCAAATTCTTACTGTTGGGATATATGTAGTCAAAAATATTGTTCAAAACTCTTTGGGAATCAAATATTTTGTTGTTATCCAATAAATTAGTTTTATTAATGGATCCTAAAATGAAAAATATATTACCAAATCCATTAACATTAATACTAAAACAATTATAAAATTAAATTCATAATGATCCATTATATATTCCCACCATGAAGCCAAAAATAGAGAATTCATTATTTTCCTCTAAAAAGAGATGATTTGGAATCCATATATAGAATTGGAAAAATTGTCCATATAAATTTCTAGAATATACCAAGGGTTGACACCACCATAATATGAGTTACCAAAATAAAGATCATTAATGGAACATCATGTGGGATCATTCAATTACTGTATACAAGTCTAAGGTAATGTGTCCCCTCATATAATGTTTGTTTCGAAACATACTTTAACCCTTGAAAAAAACATATTTTTATAAATAAAAGGATATATCGAACACATATAAAATGTTATATACATTAAATGATTTAAGACATTGTTTTATCCTTATAGATCCCCCATATTATTTCGTCCTGGAGATGCCTGATGAAACAGACCCATTATAACATTGATAAACACTACATGAAATGTTCGTCGACCATAGAAGGATGTATCAGTGTATCCTAGGTTATATGACCACAATAGTTATAGAAAACAATATATTTATTCAATATATATTAACACATAATTTATGAATAATCAATATACAAAATTTGACCCATGCTAGATTCATATATATCTTGTATATTGTGAAACATTGGAAAAAAACAACAAGTTAAAAAAATATCTACATCTACTAAACCTTATTTCTTCATAACATGTATCATTATGAGACATATCACAGTTATTTACTTTCTTCATAGGGGTGGGAAATGAATAGTATGAAAAGGGTGTCCTCAGATCTATACTAATGTGAATCAATGGAGATATCAATGATCACTTAAGAATTACATGATAATATTTCCATAAAAATAAGATTTCATGTTATATAAACCATATCATATTTATCAAAGATCATATTATTAAGTCATGGAATTATTATGGTTAGTTCAAAAGACATGAATTGAAATGGAATCACTGATCACAAACTATTCAATTTTCATATATCCATAAGACATTAATTTTTGGTATAAAATAAGAATAGAAAATAATTTCATTAGTATTAATGGTTTATTTACATGGATATCATATTTGAATAGGTTCTCTCCCAAAACCATATTATTAGTCATAGTTTACTCCACAGACTATCATCGTGGACCTAGTCCCACACATAACTGGGATCACTCCCCATTCTAATCATTTTCATCTCATTATATCAAAATCATTAGACAATGCCTATGATTCCCCCCTCCATAAAAAGTGTACCCTTCCTTGGTCAGAAATGTGTGATTAGAGGTAGTGACACTTGATTACCGCCTCCAGTAGGACTCACGATGAAGACTCACACCGAGAGTATAGTAAAAACACAAATGCGAGACATTACCCTCGAAAATAACACCAATGAAATAGAGAGATAAGACAGACACCAACCAATTTATACATCAATTACAATATATAAGAAATCCCAAGTACACATATGTAATGTCATGAAAAAAAAATTCTTACAATTGAATGGGAAACTGAAAGTACCAAAATATCATAAAAAGATAGTGGCCATGAAGCTTGAATACTACTGAAACCCCAAACTAGTAGTAACCTGCCTGAAGTCCAACCTTCCCCATGTTCCCCGAAAATTATTTTATCAATACATTGGATGAGTATTGTAACATCCCAGGTAAATAAAGAATAAAAAATTTTCATATTTGTTAATATATATGAATTAAATATTAATTTTACTTTAAAAGGGGTTGCTATGTTCGATAGCGTACCCGAAACGCAACAAAGAGTTTCTTTGAAATCTTACATTGCACAGTAGTAAATAGTAATATAATTTTAAATGGTATTTAACACGTAGTCGTGGTATTAGAAAGAATGAATAAAAATAACTAGAATATGATTAAATATGTTTTTTAAATGTTTTTACATTTATCCAATTAAAGATAATGGCTTAAAATACGAAAAGAATTCAATTTTAGGCATATATACTCTAATATTACTAAAGGTCCACTTATCGCCTTTTGATGGTGAACCTTCATTAAATATAGTTTTGGTCACTCTTATACATTATATTATACCAAATAAAATTCTTCTTTAGAATTGGGACATCAAAATTTACTTTGTGTAAATTTTAGGTATTTTTCCGATAAAGATCATTTTTTTAATGAATAGTGAAAATGTTTTTTTAATTCAAAACCTCTTTTTAATCAAATTTATTTATATGATTAGATTATCGTTTGAATAGGTTTTAATGTGAAATTAGAATATATTTTTACCATTTAATCCAATAGTGGTCGTTGGAATTAATTTCACTTTGAAATTGGACTTAAACTAGTGTCAATCTTTTGATATATATTGTTTTAATAAAAACACGCTATTTGTCATGACAGCAGGAATTAATTATTAAATTAATTAATATAACTTATATGATTTTAATTTTTTAAAATAGACATCATTTTTTAATTTGTAATATCAAATATAGCTTAGGGTGATGTTTCGGTATTATTCTGAAAAACTTCATTTTTTGATGAATTGTGAAACCAGTAAGTGATACTTAAAAAACTGTTTTTCCGTTTAAATAAAATTTAACACTTCTGTGTTTTGAATTTCGAAAATCTGACATACATGGATTTCATTATGAAGTAAAATGTAGTTCAATGAGATGAAAATAATTTTTTTGTGAATAGTAACTTTTAAGTTTTTAATCGCGATTAGAGGTAATTAGTGTAATTTAAGGTAAAAATAATGTTTCAATAATATGAAATGACCTTTACTAATGTCCTACCCTTATTGTATGTGTCATGGCCAATCAAAAAAATATATGGGTTAACATGGGGACCCCATGGAGCCAATTTAGTAGGAAAATGACATTAATATCTTTTTATTTAAAGTTAAAATAAATATGTCACAAACATGAGTTATTTTACTAAAAAAAATTTAAATGGGGTTATACAAGTCATATTTTTGACTATAAATATTCATTATAAATCTAAAAAGATTTCCTACATCATTATATTTGTTTTATAATTTTTATACATTAAATAAATTAAATTATTTATGACACCATGATTATGCAGCTATTACCGCATTATTTAACGATTTAAATAAAATGAAAAGATAATGTAAAATCTAAGACCTACACTTGTCAAAAACCTAATGGATGGGTGGATTTCGAACTATTATCGCCTATTACTCGAAATATATAGTTGTGGGATCTTTAGAAACCTAAACTCATTTAATAATAAAGTAACCTTTTAAAACATTCCAAGAGTGACCCTCCTCTCCTCTTATAAAAGGCCCCCACCTATACCACATTACCCACACCTCTCAAGCCTTTGGCTTAGCCAATCTCAGATCATTTTGTCTCTCAACATCCTTCTCCTAATCCTAGAAGCCTTACCTTAAGCAGGAATCTCTTCAAGAAACCCTTTTGGTTCAAACCAAAGAGAGTTACCTGATTTTAAGGTAATGTCTTCACTTGTGTTCTTTTGTTTCATTTTGCTTCTCCAACCCCGTAAACTCTATTTATTCATTTCTATTGTAACAAAAACATTATCTTAAATAAACTAGGATGTTGTTATAATAAGTATTCGAGCTAAACTTACACACAAATACATCTAATGGTTAAAGAACATATTGTTTCTGTGGTTGGTGAATTTCTGCCTCACGAAACGATGATTGTTCAATATTCTTTTAACACCTTAAAAGGTGTACATTAAGATGTCACTATATTTATATATGATATATAATATGTTTATATTTTCCTTAATCTTCAGTATTTTTCATTTATGGCATACCTTTATGGTTTCCATTATGGTTATACGCGATATCGTCATTTTAGGAAGTGCGGACTACCGCTCCCTCAAAGTGATTTGATTCGTTAAAGCCATATGTGGGGCGTAAAAAGGATGGAGTTCATGTTATTATATATGATGTTATACTGGAATTATAATATACCCTTATATCATTATGGTTTCACTCCATTATATACGAAATAGAAATGAATGTAGTGTTCATGCGCACGTACAACTTACCGTCTCCATGAATGGGGAATTTCATTTCTTACCTCTAAATGTTATGTACTATTATAAATACATGTATATGATGGATATATATGATCTATATGATATCCAAATCATGATTATCAATCTGGATATAATGAACCTTTGACCACATAAACAACATGTAATTGTAAGAAGTCCATTTTTGACTTAAGTACCAAATATCGACAAAACAAACTTTATTAATTTAAATGATTAAATAATGTTTATAAAAGGAAAATAAGTTATCTAAAAGGAATAATAAACATGAAATAGGTTCTTAAGAAATTAGAAATTAAAACTAGTTTATTATTCACGAGATTAAAGGGCAATTGAGTCACGTCAGACACGAGGTAAGGGACTTCGTCTCAATCTCCTTTCATTGAGGCATATTTTGTTCGGATACAATAATTTATTTTATACGGTGTATAAACCCATTTGACTTTTAATTTTATATAAATGGAGTCTTTTTCTATGAAATGTTTTACATAACGACAAAAAGGAATGTTTCTTTTAACAAACGGGGTGACAATGACCTTTTCCGCCGCTGCGAGTATTATTTGGTCACTGGCTTCCCCAACAAGTCGTAATGTTTTTAAAATGAAATAAATACCATATAATATATTATATATTTTCGTATTGAAAATGGTTTTTATAATGGATTCGTTATGTCAATATTTTTAAGTGATATATTGCGATCAAAGTTTGAAATGTTTTCTTTCCATTGCATTTTTTTATGTCTTATGATTTTATAATGGTACTTGGACATTTTACGTGTGGTTACGTGATAAATCAAATGACGGGTGGTGCCATGAATACTAGGAAGGATGGTTACTTTATAACCTCTAATGCATTGGGTACGGAAGTCATCCATATGGCTATTCCATTTAAATATGTGTGGAAGTCAACCGTATGGTTATTCCATTTAAGTATGTTTATGTCCCAAGTTACCTTTATATGTTATGTGTTCTTTATATGGGTTATATGGTAATATTTTGATTAAAAAAGGGTATGTAATGATCTTTTAATCAATGAAGAGTATTTTCTGCTTCATAAAGGTGAAATGTTTTACTTTGATAAAGTATTCATGGTTTACTTTTGGTTTTGAAAAAATAATCGTTTTCCTTCTTTTTGTATCCCTTACTGAGGCTTTTATGCTCACCCCAAGTTTTTGAAATGTTTTTCACAGGACTTAAAGTGTAATAGGGTCAAAGATGGGATCAAAGAAAAGTCATGCTATCTAGAATATGGAATTAGACATCTTTTTTAAGGGTTTTTATTTTATGGGAACTTAGTAGAAGTGTCTACTTGGTAATCTTTTGAGATGTAATGACTATGTCCTAATTCTCTAAAACTCTAAACCTGAAAAGATCCTCAATGTGAATTATTCATTTAATTCAATATTAAGTAAGGATTAAGGCTGGGCTCTTATAGTTGGTATCAGAGGTCGGTTTAGACAACATTATGAGTTATAAAATTGTTAAATTATAAATTAATTTATGGTATGATTGAAATGATATAGCATTTAAAGATTACCATGTTGCTTCGCCTAAGATATTTCTATGTTCAGAATGGTTTTCCACAAAGAAAACAAAGCAGCTATATTGGAACGACATCAGGAGGAAGACAACCTTCTATATTAGCAACCTGAGATGGTCAGAATTGGAACTGAACAGTTGGTTGCAGTGATGGGCTAGTTGACTCAAGCTATAAATGGTGGTGGTATCCATGCACGAGATTAGCCAGATCAACCACAGAGGGACATGTTAGTGGTGGAACATTTCATGAGGCAACATCCCCCATCATTCAGAGGATTATCTGACCCTGTGCTAGATGATGGGTGGATTAAAGCACTGGAGAATATTTTTGATGTCATTGACTGTTTAGAACATCAAAAGGTTAGTCCTGTGGGTTTCCATTTTGAAGGTGAAGCAGATCAGTGGTGGTCGATGATGAAAAATATCAGGGATAGTGATGAGATTGATGATCTCCACTGGGACGAATTCAAAGGAATGTTTCTTGAGAAATATTTTCCTATGGTGGTTCTTCTTAGGATGGAAAAACAATTTCTAGAATTGAGGCAGGAGGATGACTCAGTGGATGCTTATGAAGCAAAGTTCACTCGACTGGAACGGTATTCTCTAAACTTCATACGAGATCTTGATAGTAAAATAAACAATTTTTACTCAGGGTTAATGCCAAAGTATCGAAGGGCTTTAGCTTCTCGTGAGTTGAAAAGATATGAAAAACTTGTTCGATGTGCGGAGAAGGTGGAAAAGGAGTTTTCCAATGATAAGGTGTTCTTTGAAAAATAACAGAATAAGAGGTCCAGTTTGCAAGAATAAGGGAAGAATTCATCACAGAAGCAATGAGGTAAGAAAACCAAATAACCGTCCTGTGAGATGTGTGGTAAAATTCATCCGGGAGAATGTTTATCCAAGTCTAGAAATTGCTTTCAGTGTGGTAAGTCTGGTCATATTTCTCGTAACTGTAAGGAAGATGATGAAGCCGACAATGAAAATTCAGCGGTACGATATTTTATGTTAAATGAAATGGGTCATTATGAAAATGAGTGTGTAACAAAGAACTCAGTTGGGGGAAAGCAGCCAGACTACAAGAAGAAAGGGGTGGTGAAATCCTATGCAACTACTTCAATAGATGTTGGGCCATCGAATGAAGTAGTATCAGGTACACTGTTTGTTTTTTCAGATTATTCCAATGTCATGTTTGATTCAGGGTCTACACATTCTTTAATTTCTTAAAATTTTTCTAGTAAATTGGGAATTCCATCTCAAGATATGAATCATGAACTTTTGGTAAGACAACCAGAGGAAACATTGAGACAAAATAAAATTATAAGAACATTCATATCCTTGTGTATGGAAAGAATCTACCTATAAAACTTATTGTTTTCCTCTATTAGAGTTTGATGTTATTTTGGGCATTGATTGGATTTCTTTTTATCATGATATGATTGACTGCATAGCTAAAATGGTTTCTTTTCAGAAGGATTTTTAGTTTGTGTACAGGAATGAACCCAAGATTTTGATAATGTATCAGGAAGTTGAGAAACTAGTAAGAGATGGAAATGAATGTTATCTTGCACATATTTTTGAAAATAAAAGAACTGTTCAGATTAATGATTTGCCAGTGGTAAATGAGTATCTTGATATTTTTCCTGATGAGTTGCCTGATATTTTTCATGATCGGGAAGTTGAATTTACTGTTGAATTAGTTCTTGATTCTAAACCAATTTCAAAACCCCCTCATCAAATGGATCAAGTTGAACATTTATAGTTAAGGAAAAAATTGCATGAGTTATTAGATAAAGGTTTTATTCAACCTAGCACATCACCAAGGGGTGCTCTTATCTTGTTTGTTAAAAATAATGATGGTTCAATGAGACTTTTCATTGATTATAGAGCCTTGAATAACATTACTGTTAAGAACAAGTATCATTTTCCTCATATCGATGATTTGTTTGATCCGCTCCAGGGAGCTCAGTATTTTTCGAAGATTGACATGAGGTCGGGGTACCATCAGTTGAAATTAAAAGAAGCAGACGTTCCGAAGACTGCGTTCTGTACTAGATATGTCCATTATGAATTTGTAGTTGTGTATTTTGGGTTAACCAATGCACTTGTTGTATTCATGGACCTTATGAATAAAATTTTCCATGAGTTCTTGGATAAGTTTGTGGTTGTTTTCATCGATGATATTTTGGTGTTTTCTAAAACTAAAGAGGAGCATGACAGTCATTTAAGGGTTATCTTGCAAACCTTAAAAGAAATGAAACTGTATGGATAATTCAGCAAGTGTGAATATTGGTTACAACAAATTTCTTTCCACGGTCATGTTGTTTCAAAGAATGGAATAACTGTTGATCTTGATAAAACAATAGATGTTAAAGAATAGCCAAGACCCACAAATGTAACCGAGATCCGTAGTTTTCTTGGTCTGGTAGGTTATTACCGAAGGTTTGTTAGAAATTTTTCACGGTTATCTTTTCCAATGACTAAGCTAACTCAGAAGGGTGTTAACTTTAATCGGACAAAAGAATGTGATGATTGTTTTCAGAAATTGAAAAGAATATTGGTGAATTCTCCAGTTTTGGCACTTCCTTCCAGGAATAGTGAGTTTGTTATCTAAAGTGATTATTCATTGAAAGGACTTGGGTGTGTCCTTATGCAGAATGATCAGGTAATTTCATACGCTTCACGTCAGTTGAAAACTCATGAGGTAAATTACCCTACACATGACTTGGAATTAGCTTCTGTTGTTTTTGCTCTAATAATTTGGAGGCATCATTTGTATGGAGTAAAGTTTGAAATATATACTGATCAAAAAAGTTTAAATTATATATTCACTCAGAAAGAATTTAACATGAGACAGAGGAGATGGCTGGAATTAATCAAGCATTATGATTGTACAATTCATTACCATCCTGGAAAAGCAAATAAATTGGTTGATGCTTTGAGTCGAAAAAAGTAATTCTTCATTAACCATGATACGTTTGGAATGAGATCCTTTGGTTTTTGATTTATTTAAAATTTTCATAGATGTTGTTGGTGCAGGAAGTTCTTCTGTTTTGTGTTAGGTATCAGTGAGATCATCCATATCAGACAGAATTAAGCAAGAGCAGAGGGAAGATAGTGGGTTGCAGAAAAAGGTGTAGCTGGTTCAGAAGGGAAAGTTACCAGAATTTAAAATAGATAATGACTATGTTTTGAGGTTTGGGAAGAGATTATGTGTACCTGGTGATTCATAGTTGAAGAATGAGTTGTTATGTGAGGCTCATAGTTCCCCGTTTTCAGTTTATCCTTGTAGTACTAAGATGTACAGAGATTTGCGGGAGTATAACTGGTTGGATGGAATGAAAAGAGATATTGCTGATTTTACTGTGAAGTGTTTCACTTGTCTGTAGGTTAAAGTAGAGTGGCAGTTACTGAAAGGGATGCTTCAGCCTTTACAAGTGCCAAAGTGGAAATGGGAAAATATATCCATCTGCTTTGTTGTGTGATTACCGAGGACATCTTGATGTAATAATGCAATCTGGGTTATTGTTGATCGATTGACTAAATCTACTCATATCCTTCCTATTCGAGATACTCTGTCTCTAGATCAACTTTCTTGGTTGTATCCTAAAGAGATAGTCAGGTAGAATGGAGTTCCCCTCTCCATTGTATCAGATCATGATCCTAGGTTTACTTCTAACTTTTTGAAAGGCCTTCAAAAGTCGTTGGGTACTGAATTAAATTTTAGTATATATTTTCATCCGCAATCAAATGGGCAGTCATAATGAACAATTCAGACCTTGGAGGATATTCTACATGCTTGCTCTATGGATTATCAGGTAAGTTGGGACCACCATCTTTCTTTTGTTGAGTTTTCTTATAATAACAGTTTTCATTCTATTATGTAGATGGCTCTATTTGAGGCATTATATGGGAAGCAGTGTCAAAATCTATCTTTTTGGGATGAAGTGGGTGAAAGGAAGCTGATGGGACCAAAATTTGTAAAAGAGATGGCAGAAAAAGTTCAGTTGATTCAGAAACACACGAGAACAGATCAGAGCAGGCAGAAGAGTTATGCGGATAAATGGAAGAAGGTTCTATCTTTAAAGGTAGGTGATCATGTTTTTCTCAAATTTTCACCATGGAAAAGTGTGATGCGATTTGGTATGAAAGGAATGTTGATTCCAAGGTTCATTGCACTATATGAAATTCTGGAGAGTGTTGGATCAATTTCTTAACGAGTGGCTTTACCTCCGATTTTATCTCAGGTACACAATGTTTTTCATGTTTCGATCTTGATAAATTATATGCCAGATCTATCTCATGTTTTGAGCCCAGAGGTAGTTCAGTTGGAAGAGAATCTCTCTTATGTAGAACAACCAATCCAGATTATCGACTGAAGAGATCAAGTGTTGTGAAATAAGGAAATTTACCAGGTAAGTGTTTTATGGAAAAAACATATAGTTGAAGAGGAAACGTGGGAATCTGAAAATGCTATGAGGGAAAAATACCCCCACTTATTTTGATAAGTGAAAAAAATTGCGAGGACACAATTCCCAAAAGGGGGGAAGGGTGTAACATCCCTTGTAAATAAAGAATAAAAAATTTTCATATTTATTAATATTTATGAATTAAAGATTAATTTTACTTTAAAAGGGGTTGCAATGTTTGATAGCGTACCCGATACGCAACAAAGAGTTTCTTTGAAATATTACGTTGCACAGTAGTAATATAATAATATTATTTTAAATGGTAGTTAACACGTCGTTGTGGTATTGGCGGGAATGAATAGAAATAACTATAATATGATTATATATGTTTTTTAAATGTTTTTACATTTATCCAATTAAAGATAAAGGCATAAAATACGTAAATAATTCAATTTTAGGCATAGATACTCTAATATTCACTAAAGGTCCACTTATCGCCTTTTAATGGAGAACTTTCATTAAATATAGTATTGGTTACTCTTATACATTCTATTGGACCAAATAAAATTATTCTTTAGAATCGGGACATCAAAATTTACTTTGTGTAAATTTTTGGTATTTTTCTGATAAAGTTCATTTTTTAATGAATAGTGAAAAATGTTTTATTTTAATTCAAAACCTCTTTTAAATATAATTTATTTATATGATTATATTATTGTTTTAATTGGTTTTAAAGTGAAATTAGAATATATTTTTTCCATTTAATCCAATAGTGGTCGTTGAAATTAATTTTACATTGAAATTGGACTTAAAGTAGTGTCAATCTTTTGGTATATATTGTTTCATAAAAACAGGCTATTTGCCATGACATCGGGAATTAATTATTAAATTAATTAATTTAACTTATATGATTTGAATTTTTTAAAATAGTTATCATTTTTGAATTTGGAATATCAAAGATATCTTAGGGTGAATATTTGGTATTTTTCTGAAAAAACTTCAATTTTTGATGAATAGTGAAACCACTAAGTGGTACTTAAAAAACCGATTTTTCATTTAAATGAAACTTTACCACTTCTATTTTTGGAATTTCAAAAATACGACATACATGGTTGTAATTAGGATGTAAAAATTTGGTTCAATGGGATTAAAATAATTTTTTGGTAAATAGTAACTTTTATGTTTTTAATCGCGATTAGAGGTAATTAGTGTAATTTAAGTTAAAAATAATGTTATAATAATATGAAATGACCATGAAACGTATCCTACCATTATTGTTTGTGTCATGGCTGACCAATACAATCCATGGGTCAAATTGGGGACCCCATGGAGCCACTTTGGTATAAAAATGACATTAATATATTCTTATTTAAAGTTAAAATAAAAATGTCACAAACATGAGTTGTTTTACTATAAAATTTTTTAAGTGGGATTATACAAGTTATATGTTTTACTATAAGTATTCATTAGAAAGATAAAACGATTTCCTACATCATGATATTTTTTTAGACGTTAAATAAATTTAATTATTTATAACACCATATGATGCAGCGATTACCTCATTATTTAATGATTTAAATAAATTGAAAAGATATTGTAAAATCTAAGACCTTAACTTGTGAGAAACCTATTATATTGGTGTATTTCGAAATATAATCACCTTATCCTAGAAATATATAATTGTGGGACCTTTAAAAACCGAAACTCATTTTATAATAAAGTAACCTTTTAAAACATTCCATGAGTGCCCCTCCTCTCCTCTTATAAAAGGCCCCCACCTCTACCACCTTACTCACACCTCTCAAGCCTTTGTCTCGGCCATGATCTGATCGTTTTGTCTCTCCACATTCCTCTACTAATCCTAGAAGCCTTACCTTAGTTAGGAAGCTCTTCAAGAAACCCTTTTGGTTCATACCAAAGGGAGTTACACGATTTAAAGGTAATGTCTTCACCTATGTTCTTTTGTATTATTTATCTTCTCCAACCCCCTAAACACTTTTTATTCATTACTTTTGTAACAAATCCAATATCTTCAATATACTAGGATGTTTTTATAATAAGGATTCATTCTAAAATTATGCACAACTACATCTAATGGTTAAAGAACATATTGTTTCTGTGGATGGTGAATTTCTGCCTCACGAAACGATGATTGTTCAATATTCTTTTAACACCTTCAATGGTTTCCATTAAGATGTAACTATATTTATCTATGATATATAATATTTTTATGTTTTACTTAATCTTATGTATTTTTTATTTATGGAATACCTTTTTGGTTTCCATTATGGGTATACACGATATCATCATTTTAGGAAGTGTGGACTACCGGCCCCTCAAAGTGATTTGATTCGTTAATACCATATGTGGGACGTATAAAGGATCGAGTTAATGTTATTATATACGATTTTATAATGGAATTATAATATACTCTTATATCATTATGGTTTCACTACATTAAATATGTAATATAAATGAATGTAGCATTCATGAGTACGTACGGCTTACCGTCTATATGAACGGTGCATTTCATTTCTTACCTCTAAATGTTATGTACTATTATAAATACATTTATATGCTGGATATATATGATATATATGATATCCAAATCATGAATATCATTATGGATATAATGAACCTTTGACCGCATAAACAACATGTAATTGTAAGAAGCCCATTTTTGACTTAAGTACCAAATATCGACAAAATGAACTTTATTAAATTAAATGATTACATAATATTTATAACCGGGAAATAAGTTATATAAAAGGAATAATAAACTTGAAAAAGGTTCTTAAGCAAGTATAAATTAAGACTACTTTATTATTCCGGAGATTAAAGTGCAATCGAGTCACGTCGGACACAAGGTAACGGACTTCGTCTCAATCTCCTTTCATTTAGGCATATTTTGTTCTAATAAAAAGCTTTCTATTATACGGTGTATAAAACCCTTTGAAATTTAATTTTATAAAAAATGAATCTTTTTCTACAAATCAATTTACAAAAAGAAAAAAAGGAATGTTTCGTTTAACGTACGCGATAACAACGACCTTTTCCGCCGCCGTGAGTATTATTTGGTCTTTGGCTTCCTCAACAAGCCGTAATTTTTTTAAAATGAAATAACAACCATATGCTATTTTATGTATTTTGGTATTGAAAATGGGTTTTATAATGGTTTTATTATGTCAATATATTTACATGATATATTGTGATCAAAGTGTGGAAATGTTTTCTTTCCGTTATTTTTGTTTTATGTCTTATGATTTTATAATGGTACTGGGACATTTGATGGGTGGCTACGTGATAAACCATATGACGGGTGGTGCCGTGAATACTAGGATGGATGGTTATGTTATAACCTCCAATGCATTGGGTATAGAAGTCAGCCATATGGCTATTCCATTTAATTATGTGTGGAAGTCAACCGTATGGTTATTCCATTTAAGTATGTTTATATCCCAAGTTACCTTTATATGTTATGTGTTCTTTATATGGGTTTTATGGTAATCTTTTGATTACAAAAGGGTAAATAATGATCTTTTATTCAATGAAGAGTATTTTTTGATTCATAAAGGTGAAAAGTATTACATTGATAAAGTATTAATGGTTTACTGGTGGTTTTGAAAAACTAACAGGTTTCCTTCTTTGTGTATCCCTTAGTGATATTTTTAAGCTCACCCCATGTTTTTTAAATGTTTTTCACAGGACTTAAAGTGGAATATGGTCAAGAATGCGATCAAGGAAAATTAATTCTATCTAAAACATGGAACTGGACATCTTTATTTTTAAGAATTTTTATTTTATTGAATCATATTAGAGGTGTCTACTTTGTAATCATTTGAGATGTAATAGTTATTTCTTAATTATATAAAACTCTAAACCTGAAAAGATCCTCAATGTGAATTATTCATTTAATTCAATATTAATTAAGGTTTAAGGTCGGGGTCTTATAAGTATAATAGTATACCCCATTGTATCCTCCCCATATCATATCGTGAAAAAGTAAATAAAGTGTGCTAAATAACAGAGAATAAAAATTGAAACTAACCCATCACCTAAACTAGTAGACTATGTTATCTGCCACACCATGGATACTATCATCAAGGATCACATACAATAGTATATAATATTGTATATAATATCAAGGTTACCCAAATACCACATCCCCATTGGTATGCTGCTTTTCTCCAACGTCACACATCCTAAGCATCTCTCTCCATAAAGGATTTCCTGCAGACACCTAGGCAAAGTACCAAAACCTGAACCTCATGCAACACAACCACCACTTCCATGGAACCAAGGTAACCATGATGTATTGGGGAGCCAAAATTTCTTCCATTATGAGTATCAACATTGTTTATTATACCTCACCCATTACATCCCACACAACAAGTAAGGATCCTCATTCCATCATACCCCTTACACATTACACCTATAGTAGTCCATGGGAAACTATATCCAAAATATATTAGTGTGAATAACCACAAGACATTATAGACCTCTACAAACATATATGGGAAGATCTAACCACTATTCATATCAGCACATGTTACTACTATGAGAATATATTAGGTCCAAATGTGGTAGTCATCCATCCATTATTCCACATGAATATTGGGGAAAATGCCACACCGATGATCAGAACCCTAAGAGTGTCAGTTTCCTTAATCGGAAGGTTGGGTTGTATATAAAAACAATAAAAGTATAAAATATAATATATCTCACATCCACAATATGGGAAAAACCTTGTCTTATATTCAACTGCAACTGATGTCTCCCGGACTCGTGGATTCAACTTATAAGTCTTGATATCCTATAATTACACAACCATTTAAAATGATTTATTAAATTATTTTATCCCATTTTAATCAGTTTAAGTATGCATTAATTAAATATTTAACCATTAATTTTCCATTAACATTTACCAAATTAAATTTCTTTTGTATTCAATCAAGATCCTTGTGCTACAGTCAAAACCGATACAAGTGCAAAATTCCATTAAATTTTAACCTCAACATTGAATCCATCAAGCCCCTACCCCAAGAATTAACATTTATTCAATAAAAAATTAATAGCATTACCAATTTCAATAATTCCCTATCTTTCTAGAAAATTATTCTTTGATACCAAGCACATGGGGATTCACACAGTTAGTAGGTGAACTACCTGTCGATTATTTTCTACCTTTAGAAAGAGTGTATACCCTTCAATCCTCGAGAATCTAAATGAAAAAATCACATAGAATACCCCCACACATATTATCCTCTTTTAGAAGGATAGTATACAATACCATATTCCTCATGAAGTGGGGAAACATTAAGAAGATAAACAAACATGCATCACAAAATTCACATTTATGGGTGATCCCAGCTTCATCCCATTCCATCATCCCTGGTTTCATCTTTGATGCCGATTTGCATAAACCACTACATCTCACCACTATAGGTCTCAATAACTGACACAATCATTGGACCTATCTACCCCCACATATCACAACAACCTTCCAAGAACACATAACAACACATGTAGTAGGAAACAAAGAACAAGAAATTGGGATCTGAGCCCCAAGTACGGTATTCAACCTTCATACATGACATACTCTCACGGATCTAAAGAAAAAAGAATTAGGCCATTGAAATAAGTGGAAAATTAAAAACCCTAAAATGAATTATATTCTATCTAAAAAATATTTCTCTAATCCATCTTTAACTAACTGATTCAATTAAACATGCATAACTACATCCATTTGATTATCATCAAGGCAGAAAACCAAAAACCTGATTCATTAAACATGCATGTTTAACTTTGGATGATTAATCTATAATTAATCCCAACATTACGTTATTTACCAATTTCCATTCAGAACGACATGAAAAAGTTGAATGTCATAAATATCACACTATCTAGAAAAATCAAGAGGCAACCCATTATCAAATTATAAAGCTAAAACATATAATCGATTCCAATTCATTAATCCTGTTAAAATATTTATTATATCAATTTCATTGTGATCTAGTGGATAAAACATGATAATTATATTAATTCACATAAAATAATATAAGAGCCAAATATCCCCTACCACAAATTGGTCTTGATGATTTTGACACAAGAATAGTCCAACACAATGGATCATGATCACCTCTCTTATAATACATCATACACCCAAGGATGCTAAGAGACCTCCACCCCAACCAAAACCCATGAAAACTCAATTACAAACATAAATATCACATTCTATAACATAAAAAGGTGAAACTAAAGGATAAGAACCCATTAGAACAATTGTAGAACATATATTATATCTTAGAGAGGAATAAATTTCCTTATTGCCACAAAATAGGGGGTGCACTTATAGAAAAGAGAATCCCAGAAAAAAAATACAGGGATTAAAGTTAGATCGTATGACTCCTATGGGAGAAACATCTCTAAGAATCTAGTTCAATGGGAAAACAGGGATGGTAGAATAAATAAATGGTATCATGCCCATTTGAAAATCTAAACGGAGAATCACTTTATATATGAATTTAGATTTTCCATTATTGGAGGATCTGGCCATGATTACACAGTTTGAGAATGTAAAGTCACATCAACATATATAAATAGTAATATTGGAGTTATGGGCTTTGAATCACCCTTAAATCCCATAAAATAAGTCCTTGAATGCAATTTAAATCAATGAAAATGTTAAAGGGGTGAAACTGTAGGAAGATAGAAACACAGTTCACATCTATCTCACTATCAACATTGTTCACAAATTGTTCACCAAAAGTATTGTTCACATTTGTCTCACTGATATCATTGTTCACAAATGAATCACCGATAGTACTATTCCCAAATGACTCACCAGCAACACTATTAAAAAATGACTCACTAACAAGACTGTCCACAAATGAATCACAACCATCACCATTCACAAATGACTCACTGACATCATTGTTCAAAAATACCTCATCAACAAAAAAGTTCACAAATGAACCATCATTAGAACTATTCACAAATGACTCACTAACAGGACTATTCACAAATAACTCATTGACATCACTGTTCACAAATGACTCACTGACAGAACAGTTCAGAAATGAATCACGAAATGAACTATTCAAAAAACTAGAAACACTGTTCACAGAAATATAAATCTTGAAAAGTTTCAGGAATAAGCCATCTTTACCTCTCATAACACCTCAAACTCTTGGTTTTCATAATGGAAAATACTATAGAAGTCTGAGCCATTATATAAGATACCTATCACAACATTATCATCCCCGAGAAACCAAAACAAACTAAGATAGGAAATAGAAAATGGGGTTCAAACAACCACCATTAAAACAACCTATCAAGGATATTTCCACCAGAGGAGCTCAACTACTTAAAAATAGAACACAAGAAATAACATGACAACCACAAATAGCTCCAAAACACTCTTCTATGGAAGATACATATCAGAAAAGATCAAGCTATAACAAGCGACATAAGAAATCCATCTCATAAATAGGGAATGTATTCAACCAAAAAACAATCATCATTACAAGAAAAGAGTTAAACGTCAAATATCATGGGGGATTGAGAATGTATCTGCGACTCACATTCATAGGTACTATCTTCCACACCACCATGCCACCACATGTTACAAACCAATAGGATATAACACCCACAAAACACTGTATCCTTACATTCTTGGATCTCAATATGCTTCTCTTATAAGTTCGCTTCATTTTCCACATCAATATCTCCCCAATAGATGATGAGAAAATAATCATGATTATAATGATGGAATTGTAACATTTCCAAAACATCATGTGCCACCTAATATGCCATGACTCCAACACGATCCAACACCTCGAATTTCCCAACAAACTAGGTATAAATATTTCTCCCATGAACAATATTTCACTTCCCATATTGGGGAGTCACCTTCAAAAACCAATGGTCCACCACATAAAATTACATATGCCTCCTCCTACGATAGACATTGGATTTTTAATAATCCCATGCTTCTTTTATCCTCTCACGAATTGCTTGAACCTTCTCTATCAAGTTATGTAACAATTTTGGAATATGATTTAAATACGTTATGAACCATATCTAACATAGTAGAGGCAAAAAGGAATGACATTAATGGATTCAAATGGTTCCATACTAATGGTGGAGTGGAAACAATTTTTGTATACAAACCCTTCCAAGGGTATGTTCCTCATCCTAAAACCACAAAAATCTAGGACACAAGAGCACAACATGTGTTCAATAGTATAGATTTTCCACTCTATCTGACCATCTATTTATAGATGAAATGTAGTGCTAATAAATTATTGAGAACTGAAAGAATTGTTGATACCTCTCCACAACCTAGATGTTAAACAAATATCTCAATTTGAAATTATTTTCTTAGGGACCCCAAGGTTTCTCACCACGTACCACAAATATTTCATCAAAAAGACCTCGACTGAGATCAAATCCATGGTTGAAAAAAATTGATGATTTCATCTAATGATCCTAAACTAATCATGTAAAATAATATCTTCTTAGATGTAGAGGTAAACTGATAACAATGTCCATCAATATTTCCTCCCAATTCTAATGAGAAACATCTAATGACTGTATAAACCCACCAAGAACATTGTGCTCAGCCATCACCTTGGTGTAGAACAAACATTCAGACATAGCTTAAATACTGCACACTTCAACCCAGGCCACCAAAATTGACTCATCAAGGATAGGTTCATATTCATCACACCAAGTTATACTAATAACGTTAACTATGGAACTCCCTGAGAACCATCTCCCACACCATCAAAGGTATGCAAATCCTTCGTTAATAAACACCTGATGTTGTTCATCCTATGACTATCCCTTAGGGGCCTCGCCACAAAAAAATTTGTCCTCTCCAAACCTCCACCTCAAGGTCCCCCAAATGGGACTCTTCTACCTACTACACCAAAGATGATTGCACTATTATCGGAAAAATACAACATATTCCCCTGAATTCTCCCATAACCAGATGTAATGTTGAGTGTTCTCCCATCACCCTATAGGAATTACCTCATTCACACACTACATCCTTATGTAACTTTTAGATTACTTCATCAGCTATAGAATACCATTTACTATGTGTATATGATATTTTGAAGTTGTAATCCTATAATATCTCTATCCCCTAATGATGTTGAAAGTTCATGTCATGCTGGGAGAAAACATTCCATCAGCTCTTATTATTGGTGAAAACCAGAAAGTGTTATCTGATGAGGTAATGTCTCTAAAACATTAAGGAAAACAATTATTCCAATTCAATATAATGGGTGGAATAATTACGTTTATGGTAACACTACTATTGAGACCCATAACAAATTTCCAATCTCAACTACATCAGAGCACATCCTAACCCCAGACATGAAGAATCATAGGAGTAAAAATAAAACCCTAATTCGTGAAGAAAATGAACACAATCACTAACCAGATTATCCTTCAAGTACTTAAAAGATACCTGATACTAATCAGTCCATATGAATAACTAATCTTTTATAGTCAACACTATCAGCAGAGTCATAACTCAAGAGAAATCAACTACATGCCTCTTGTAATAAACTACAACACCAAAAAGTGTCGCACCTCTGTCACTATCATAGGGGATTCCAAAGACAAATATGATTCTATCATAGATGGATCAACCGCAACTTCATATGTGGATATAATAGGCCCCATGAAACTAAATCATTGAGCCCAATACTCACACTTCAATAGCTTCCCAAAAAGATGTTTATATAATGAAAAACAACCAAAATGGCATATAGATTCACTGCATGCTCCTTCACTGAAATGTGGTACACAATGATGTTATTAGTTAATCCCACCATGAAAATAAATTGGAAAACATGAAACAAATCGTTTAACAACCCCATGGACACATCTAGAGCATTTTCCACACCGAATGACATTATAATGAAATCGTATTTTCCTTGCCTGCAACAGAAAGTATTCTTTAGGATATCCCCATCCTTCAAAATCATCTGATGATATATTAACCTCATATAAAATTAATAGAACCAACTTGAACCCTTTAGATGATTGAATAAATCATAAATCTGTGGAATATGATAGCAATTATTCACCGTCACATTGTTAATGGTATGATAATCGACACTCAACCACAAAATGTTTTGATCATTCTTCACGAACATAACTAGTGCATCCCATGATGACACACTCAACCGAAAAAACCTCTCTTCAACAATACATAATGTTTTATACACATATCTTGCAACTTATAAGGAACCATCCTATACATAGATATCGAGATAGGAGATGTGTCTAGCTTTAGCTTGATCCCGAACGTGATCTATCGTTGAGGGGGTAAGACAAAAACGTCTTCTAGAAAGACATAAGGGTAATATTCATTGACCCTGTAAAATTCCAACTATTTGACAATAAATAAATTCATCATTATCTATTACATTAATGATGTCATGGAAGGAGCATGCCTATGGCCTATCCAAGGGTTTAGCTCTCCAATAAACACTACTCTCTCTCCATCAGCATCAAAGAACACCACCTGACTTTTGAAAAAATTCATGATATACTGCACTGAATACAACCAATCCATACTAAGGATGACATCATATAATATTTCTTCATAAACATATGAAATATCCCCAAGCATGGTGATTCACCAACAGTACCTCACATTCTCTATATACTTCAAACAATTCATATCGACCTCTAACTTGCAATGTCAACACCTAGGGAAATGAAAGTATCTCTACCTCAAGTTCCAAAGAATAGAAAATGGTAGGTGATATGATAGATTATGTTTCTTATAAATCAAAAAAGTAATACATCCAAGTATAAAATATGAAAAGGGTACATTGAATTACATTTGGTTCGTGAGGTGTAGGCAACCCCAAAGCATGTAGCTGACCACAACCAACTACACAACCTCTCTAACCCTAATGATGACCACCACCATGGTCGCACTCTTCTATTTGAGGATGGGGAGAATATTGAGGTTATCATTTTCCTTCCCCTTATACTCTTTGATAATCCAAAGTTCTATAACCTACTGTTGTTGCCTCGATTGGAAATGCCTCATTAGAGGAACCTGATGCAGAACACCTGAGACATGATTCCTACTCAAAAAGTTCAAGCACTCTTATTTTTGATGATGTTATACTCCGCAAGAAAAACAAGCACCTAATTTCTTGGCATTGGTATGCGAGTCACTGCCTAGGAGAAATGTTGTACTGATAACTAAGACCTACCCTTGACTAAAAAAGAAGTCTCCAGCCCTAAAAATCAATAACTCCAGACCAAAACTATGTTAATGAGAAATCCTAATGACTTCCCCCTCATGATGATCCGGTTCTTTCTAACATTTTCTCTATAAACTGTACCATCACCAGCACCTCATGTTATGATTTCATCCTAAATGGGGTGACCAAGCGCTAGATCTCTAGATGCATAACCTCATCTAAATACCTCTCCCTAGACACAAAATTTGTTATAGGGTCTGAATCATATCGTAATATGTTCTATAAATATATTACATACTCTTAAACACTAGATCTACATTCATGAAGTGTAAGTGGCTCTTGGAGATTGGACACCTTCTTGGTCGAAGAAAGAAACTCAACTATGAACTTCTTTATAATCTCCTCCCATGAGACTACCGACTAATCATGATCCCCAAGGAACAAGACCCACCACTACCTCACTGCCCCACACAGTATCATCACAAATAATGACACCCAATGCTATATTTGAGCATGGATCGAATTGAAATATATCCCAATATCCACCAACCAATATTCTGTGACTATATATGAAATGGATACCTTAAAAATCAGCAAAAAAGAACTGAAACTCCTAGAGTGTCCTCTTCCAAGCATCGTCACCGTCAACCTATACTCTATATTGATCGGTTGGAATTTCCTGCATAACATCTTCCAGGAAAACCTCATGAGTACATCGGAATGGAGCCATACGTACAAATGAAATAAATGGCTAGAGATCATAAACCAATATTATTGAAGAATCAACATTAATTAATTAAATTTTTTATTTTATTCATTTATGTTATCCAGTCCTAGGTTCTACTCAGTCAAACATAGGCACAAATAATATGATGCACGATCCATTTCACATTCTACACCCTACAACCAATATCTCCTTGTTTAGTATCCACTATAAACTCAATGGTTTGTACATCAAATCACAGGGGTCCCTATATACCTATGTCTCATCATGTCTCCCATCATTAGAGTTCATTCTAAATATATCTGACACAGTTTCCCTAACAACCCATGAACACTCACTTGTTCCAAACTCCAAAACCCATCCTATCCTTCAACCAGGGCCTATGATACCACTCTATCATGAACCACTCCACACAATGTGTAAACATCTTGGTCCGACACTGTGAGAAGTGAGATAGTGACACCAGTGACCCACCTCTAGTTGGCCTCGAGTTGGAGACTAGCATCAGGGGATAGTAAAAGCACAAAAGTAATGCATTACCCTCTAATAGAACACATGAGAAATAGAGATATATACAAAACAACAACCAACTACTGATCAGACTAAAATATAAAAGGAATACAATGTACACATATTTAACCTCATGAAAACACTATTATAACTTAAAGGAATAAGTACAATCACCAAATGAGTGTAAAATGATAGCGACCAAAAATCTCGAACAGCTCCTGCAACTTTGAGATAATTGTAACCATCCTGATATCCAACCAACTCAATGTGACCTAAAAATAATTTATATATATATAAAGGGTTAGTATAAAAGAATTCTTCAATAGGATCCTTCCTAGAGCCTCTCATGAAAATGTAATGAAAGCGTGCTAAAACACATTGAACGACATGTGAAACTTACTCGTCACCTAAACCGGTGTACTATATTCCCAGCCTCACCATGGATTCTCTAACTATGTATTTCATCAAGAGTATATAATATAATAAAGAATATAGAGGTTACCATGCCACCAATTCCCCACTGATTTTCTACTTTTCTCCAATGTCGCATGTCCTAAGAATCTCTCTCTAGAAAGGCTTTCCCACATATACCTGGGTGAAGCACTACAACATGCTGCTAATAAAAAAATCCACCATGTCCACATAACCAATGTTATAATGTAGTTTTTGGGATCCACCCTAGCACTCATAACTTGTATCATACATTGTGTATTATACCTCATTCCATTACATCCCATACACTATGAAAGGATCCTCAATCGATAACAGACAATACACATCACAACTATTATATACCATATGAAACTATATCCAATTTATATGTGTGTGAAAAAACACCAGAAATTAAATCCCCATATATACATATATAAGTAAAACTAAGAATCATGCATAACAGCACATGTAACTACCAAGAGAAAAGAGCAAGGCCAAAGGGGGTAGATATCTATCCATCCTCCCACTAGAATGTTAGGGAAAACACCCCATAAGGATTAGAATCCCTAGGGTGTTAGTCACCCTAACCAATAGGGTGGGGTAGATTATAGAAACAGAAAATTACAGAATTTAATATAGATCACAACCACACTGTTGGAATAACCAAGACTTATAAACAACAAAATCTAACGTCTCTCGGACTCCTAGCTACCAAAGATAAGACTAGATATCTATTAAGCACATAACCAATTAAAGGGATTTAGTAAATATTATTATCTATTTATTATTAGTTTCACATTACGTTAATTACATATTTAAACATTAATTATCCATTAACATTTTCAACATTAAATTTTGTTAGTATTCCAACCATGCTCCATGTCGTTTGAGCATAACCAACCCAAGACCACAGTTCCATTAAATTATAACCTCTGCATTATATCCCAGTATTCCCCAACCTAATTGGAGAGCATTTATTTAATTATTTATTAACATAATTATGACCTTCTATAATTACAAACAATTTTATAAAATCTTTCTATGCCACCTAACATAAGGGGCTCATCACGATGAGTAGGTGAACTACCCGTCGAGACTTTTCCACCTATAGTAAGAGCATAGAACTTTCAATCCTTGAGAATTTAAACACGGAAATCACGTGGAATACCACATGAATATTTTCCTCTTTTGGAAGAAGGTTATACAAGTCCAGATGCCTCATGCAGTGGGGAAAGTTAATAAGAATAACAAATAAGAATAAAAAAATTCACATATATTAGTTAGACCAGCTTCAACTCATTCCATCATCCATGGTGTCCTCCCCAACAACCATATGGACAAACCATTATATCTCACCACTCTGGGAATTATATAATTCAACAATAAATAGTCTTATCTACCCCCACATACCCATATACCCAACCAGGCTCACATCCAAGAACAAGCAACATGAAATATATGACAACCGACTAGGCTCATGGCCCCAAAAAGGCATTCATCTTTCACACATGAGGAGCACACAAGGTTCTAAAGTCGAAGGTACTCACCCTTACAAGAAAATGGTTAACTCAGAACCGTAAAATCATTATCGTTTATCAAAAAACTTGTTCTTTAGTCCTACTAAAATTAAGAGATTCAATTAAATATGCTTAACTACATCTATTTGATTATCCTCAAAGAACACCAACAAAAACAACAACCAGATTCATTAAACATCCATCTTTATCATTTTCTAATTTATCTATAATTAATTCCAACAATATTTTGTCTACCAAATTCCATATAGAATGACATTTAAAAATAAATTCATAGATATCAGGAGATCTAGAAAAATGAATAGGAAACCGATAATCATGGTATAATGAAAAAAACATATGATCTACTTTGATTCTTTAATCTAGTTCAAATATTAATTATCTCAATTTCATTATGATCCAGTGCCTAAAACATGTTAAGCCTACAAATTCACATAAATGAATAAAGATGACATGAATCCCCTACCTCAAATGGTCATTGAAGTTATTTACATGATAACATGCCAATATAATGGATCATGATCACCTCTCATAGAAGACTACATCCACCCATGGATACAGAGACAACAAAAAACCATACAACACATAAAAAAACTCCATTAGAAACATGGAGATCACATCAATAACATGTAAAGGAGAAATAGAAGGAGGGGAACCCATATGAATGGAGGTAGAACATACAATATATCGTATGCATATCGACACATCATTGTTTCACAAAAATATGGGTGAAATTATTGATGTAAGACTCCAAGGAAAACAATCCAAGGATTATAGTTCGATTGCACAACTCGTATGGGAGGAAGAATACTAGGAATCTAGTTCTAGGGAAAAAATGAAGGAAGAACAAGGCAGAAGGTATCTAAACATTTTGAAAATATTAACAGTGCATCTGTTTAAATACGGTCTTAAATTTTCCATTAATGAAAGATCGGTTTAGTATTACATGGTTTGACCTAGTAAAGTCACTCTAACACATAATAACATTAAAATAAGAGTTATGGGTTTGAATGAGCCTTAATTCCCTTATAAAGGACTTTTAATGTGTTTTATGTCAAAAAAATTAAAGGGGAAAATTTGAATGAATTTGGAAACATTGATCACATCTGTCGCATTGACAATACTATTCACATATGTCTCACCAGTAACACAATTCACAAATGACTCACCGACTATACGATTCAAAAATGTCTCATCGACTATACTACTCACAAATGACTCACTGATAGAACTGTTCCCAGATGACTCACCAACAACACAATTCACAAATGACTCACCAATAGTACTATTCAGAAATGAATCACTAGCTGCACTACTCACACATGACTCCCTAACAACACTATTTAGAAAAATAGAAGCACTGTTTATAGAATTATAAATCTTGAAAAGTGTTCAGAATAATCCCCATTGGCCTCTAAGAACACATGAAACACTCTTTTCTCGTAAAGGAATGGATTAGAGTGGTCTGAGCCATTAAAATGACATAAATGGAGATTTATGTCTCACCAATCACATAATGAAAAACATGCATTTTTGCACCACGTTATATATATAATAAATAATATCAAAACTAATGAATATAAATTAGATTCATAAAAATTTCTCCATAGAATAACCCATGGAAAAGAAATGGGTTTCATAAAACTATTTTCATCACAAACATTATCCATTTAGAGAAATAATTAGAATTGTATAATTGGATCACATACCATGTAATCCATAAGTGAGATATATAGTTTTGATATATGATAAATCGAAATATAATTAAAATATCATTAAAATATTCTAAGGTAAAATAAATTCTCAATTTTTGAAATCACATATATAAGAAAAATATGTAATTATAAACGAAAAAATATACCATAAAATTAAACCAATAAATTTATTAAGGAATAATAAAATAAATCATTATTCCTGACATGGGGAAATTTAAATATGTCTATATAAGGTAAAATACAATCTTTTCATATGTTTCGTTTAAAACTTACCTAGTACTAGATTTAGGAAAACGAAAAATAGATTCTTTCAATGCATTTTAAAAGATTTAATCCTTGGAAAATTTTATATTAAATAGTCCTATGACAATATAAAAAAGCTTAATTAATATATTAGAGAAATCATTGATGTGAAAGGAAATATTTTTTTGATCGAAGATAGAAATTAAAACAATTTTACATTAAAACAGATTTTAAGACACTTGAGTTTATAATATGAGGAAAATTTATGTAAAACATGTATTTTAAAAAAATGAAAATAGGAAAAGTAAATACATTAATTTTGTGAGAGGCAGGTTATAACATTTCATCATTGGAAGCATAGTTATAATCAATCATGGTAAATATTGATTTTTTAACATAAATCTATTTCCTCGAGATCACATTTCCTTGAAATCAACCTAATATCATTTATAAAAAAATAAAATTTAATATAATTCAATAAAATGGTAATTTTCCTACCTATAATATCATATATTTTCTAATTAATACATTTCACCACCAACCTTTAACATTAAATCCACTTTATAGAATCATTATATTTTATTTTATATCATTTATATTAATTAAATATATCCTCTATGTTAAATAAAAATTAAAAATGATTAACATCGCTTCATGGAGGTGGTTTTCCACACACACACATGATGGACATTATTATTTCCCAACATACTGGAAATAAGTTAGGTATATGTGATATAATAATTCCATATGTATAATTCGTTCATAAATATAATATATAATTATTATATAGATCAGAATACATATACATAACTGATGGTGATGAAAATTAATTTCTTTTGGAATTTGGATAAGGTAAGTCATATGTACGCATTAGTGATACATTAATTCACATTTTTGGTAAACATTATTCATAACAGTATTTTAATAATAAATATAGAATTAAACATTTTGTATATTAATGATTAAAAATTAATTTTTATTATATATAACATAAATTTGTAATAGGAATATAATAAAAACAAAAAAGTGATTGGGTAAGGTTATTACCTCTTCATTGAAAACAAATCCTTATGATATCCTCTAAAAGTATATAGGGTTGGTCTATTGGGAACACAAGAACTTTTATATTGTGTAAAGGGATGTTTATAATGTAAATTGAATGATTTTTGTAATGATATAATTATAAAATTGGTGGGAATAAGTGAGTGAGGATGTTGCCTTATATAATTGAGGTGAATCTCTCTTTTCAAATTTATCAAATTTTTAAATTACAATAAAATAATTCTCAATCAAAATGCCCCAAAATTTCCATATTTTTTATGATAATTTGTATATGGTAGTAATCCAACAAAAATAGAATTTGGGCATTTATTCGGGTAATTTTAATCCTTTTCATTTTGATTATCCCTTAGTTAACCAACTTTAATTTTTACTATGGTGATAATGTTTTCAAAATATAGGGGTTGTAACATTTAAATATGAGATTAAATTGGAAAGTAAATGTTTTTTTTAATTTTAAAAAATATCATAAAATCGTTCACTTGTTTCTATATTTTTATGATATCTAAATAAATTAAAAAAATATTATTTTGATTAAATATCATTATTCACAATTTTGAAACAATTTATATAATTTCACATATAAACATATATAAAATGATTAAATTTGAATCTAATTTTTAAAACAAATATAATAGGTAATATTAACAATTATCATTTTTGGAAAACTATAACTTACATAAATTATATCGCTTTTAATATTATAAAAATCATTCATTTTATTTATCTATTCATTAAATAAATATTTTATTTTTTTTTGTAATAATTTATGATAATAATATAATACAAAAATTTAGAAATAAATAACCATCATGAAAATATTTTTTTATGAATTAAATTACTATGAATTGTAATTCACACCTATTTTTTTCCCATGGTTAAAGAAATATAGATATTAAAAAAAATAGAGTAAAATATTGATATTTTCTTTGATTTAACAAAAATATAAGCCATCCTCTCATATATGTGTGCATCAAACAACATAATTTTGATCATAACGTGCTAAATTTATTAATAAATTCACCGAATAAAAATTATGACGAAAAATTATTCCATTATCACTTATTTTTAATCTAGATTCACTAGATTTACCCATTACTGAGCTGATAATTCTAATCACGGTTACTAATTATATTAAGTATAAAGAAAATAGTTATATTTTCCCATTTTAAACCAAATGACTATAAATATGTAATTAATTTTATCTAATAATACACAAACATTTGGAATAAATTAATTTTAATTTTATCACACAATATGTGACCAAAAATACTTCTAAAAACATGTTAAGCATAAAGATGTATTATTTCATATCATGTGCATTGAAAAATATTTATTGATTATTTAAAATTTTTGATAAAGTTAATAATATAAAAATTTCACTAAAATAATTTAAAAAATAATGTTAATTTATTTTGTCAATATACATATACATTTCACAGAAAAAGATATTCATTAAAAATCACTTCTGTTTTCATATAATTTTTTAAAATTCACATCATTTTATGACTAATGAATTAATTATTTTAAAGGTGTTCACGATTATTATTTCTTATTTACTTATTAATATTCACAACACAAATCAAATATATAAATTCTAATATAAATATAATATTTTGACTATAGTACGCAGTTTTTATAAACTAATTATTTTGTGTAACACATGCTATTGATGAAATTATTTAATTTAAAGGAAAGTAATTCATAAAAATGTCAGGGTTATACATTATACCCCAATTAAAATTAATATCTATATTGAGACGTGTATCTCTAATACAAATATATGAGTATAATTCTACCTCATTCCAACCTTAGGTTCCCATATAGCCGCCTCAAATAGTGGTGTTTTCCCAAAAACCCCACCAAGTGGGTGGGTTTGGTTTGTATAACATTCACTATACAATAAAAAATCTATATTAGTTTTTATTCATTATAATTATCTTTCTCCAGTGGTATGACCTATGATTTCATTACATTATAAGAATTAATAATGATTTTCCTTAGGAAAGTCATGACAAATATATTATGAGCCGATGATATATTCAATGGAACTTCCAATCAATAGGATACCATCCTGATATGATCACAAATTAAAAGAAAATTAATATACCTCTTGGTTGACTTTTCCAACATTTAAAATTTCACCACAAGTTTATAGTGATTTATTCATTGAAATGCCTTTTCACCAACTTTAAACTATAGATATTTAGAACGATAATCAATATATCATTTTTTCAACTCTGATATTCTCTTATATTCAGAAAACTAAGTCTAACATTGTCGATTATTTCCATTGTTATATGAGGTCTGATTATATTTCATTATCCAAATTCATTCTATTATATTTTAGTTTGAAACTTCTTATCGTGGAGGGATTCATAATGGGATATCTGAATTCTTGAATGAATGTTGTTATTATATGAAATTTAAACAAAGTAAAGTGTTCATCTTATAACCTTTCAAATCAATAGATCATGCTCTAAACATAAAATATGTTTCTTTAATGGTATAATCCAAATGATAATATTTCTAAGAATTAAATGTTGTCATGAAGCATAACTCATTATCCATATTAGGTTAAATACTTAACCCAAACTTCTAGGAAATCCTATGATCCCAATCAGATACAATTGATAGTGGTATCCCATGCAATCCTACAACTTTGATAATGTATAGATGGGTACATTATTTAATAGATATATTTTTTTATAATGACAAATTACTATGATATCATCATAATTTCATCCACTACAATCCTAATATCCTTATTCACAATGAAATTTTTAGGGATTTTGATGGAAAAATCAATAGTTTTGTTTTCTCCCAGTATTATTATAACAACAATGATTTATTATCAATGTATTTTTTTTATTTTAGAGTATTTTAGGTATATATTATATTTCCTAGGTATTATTTTTCAAAATAGTGATTTTTGGACCAATATATAGTTTCACATAATTAGTGCATGATTATTAGAAACTGTGTGGAATCCTAGAAGAGACTCTGTAACATGGAAAAAGGTCATTCCCTTGCAACATGACTAGTCGTATGTGAGTGTGGATCACCATGAATATATAATATTTGGTATTTATTATCTGTATAGAAGATTTTATAGGAATTTTTCCTCCCTAGGTAAACCATGAGACCTCAATTCCCTTTATAAACAGTTCAACACGGTTATCAAAGAAATTTCAAAACTGTGTGGCCAAACTGTGAATCATATAAAGTCATTAAAAAATTTTAATTTTCCCATTTTTCACTTTATATTTAACCAAAAATCCACCCCAAATCTCCACCTTCGGGATTCTCAACCATAGGTATGCCTCACCCTACAACTTAGATCCCATGTACAATATACTATTTGTGGATTTTTCCTTGGATCTTCAAGAACCCATCAAGTAAGCCTCTCCTCTTCTTGTTTGTTATTTCTTCATGGAATATTCCTTATCCTCTCTTGTGTTATCTCTTATCTTGTTAATTTTTTTCCTAATGTTTCTTGAAAATTTATTATTTAATTTTGATCTTGACAAATATAATTTTCCTTTTCTTTTTTAGGGTATCCTTAGAGTATGACGGTGGTTTTCCATAGGCTTTCTGATGATTCCAATCTTAAGGTAGGTGGTTGTAAGCATCAACATGGTTGGATGAATTTAGTATGCATAGGATTGTTTCTAAATTAGTTTTATGGATTTTTTGGATGATGTTAATCAATTTTTATTATTCTTTTATTGAGAATATAGGTTTGAAAAAGGGTTTGACTATGGAAAATGGTAGGTTTTCCTCTATGATTCAATTTTTGGGTGTGTGTATGTGTGAGTATTTGAATATTGATGTTTATGTGAAATAATAAGTGGATAATTAGAATGGGGGAATACAAGGTATCTAGGTAGGGTAGACTAGGTATAACATTCTATTAAATTAGTTGGGGATGAGGGTCTGTTCTCCTAGAAGGATTGACCCTACAAAACTAACTACACATATGATCATGATCATAGACCACTGGACATTGGGATGTGTTACCCTATAGTGGTTATTTCATGAGGAATATGTCGGTTTTAGTTACTGTTATCACCAAGTTATTAGGATCCTAGTTCCAAAATTACAATAGAGACTTAGGGATACTCTTAATGCTTATATAATCCACGGGTTATCCTTTGGATTGTTGTAAGGTTTACTTGTCATTTTAATTTCAAAGTATTTTTTCTTTAAAAATGATTATCCTCATTTTAAAAAAACAATCATGTTAATATATCTTAAAATGTTAGATCAATGAATCTCATGTGGTGATATCATACTGGGAATTTTCTAAGAACCTTATAAGTATGTAAACCCTTACACACAACCTTATATGTATGTAAACACTATTTTATTTACCTATGTAATGGAATGTTTTCCATTATTGTTCATGGTGGTTCTAGATTTCAGTGTTTCAACTTATTATAGGGTTGTAGGAGGTGGAATGATGTTTTTGGACCACTAGTTTCATAGAAACCTTTAGTTTACATGGTTCTTATACCCCTTTGGTATATTTGGTTCTGGTTAAAACATATAATGTTTAACTTGAAAACATTGTATTTTTTTATGGTTTCTTACTATGGGTGTTTATAGTATATTTTTATGGGATAAATCATTCCCAACTATAATTCTGATTCCAATGCACTAGTTTCTTGTCTGGACGGATTACGAACACCCATTGAATCAAGCTATGGGATTGGTTGGGTGTTGAGTTGGATAGAATACCAGATTTATTCATGATGAAATGGTATCAATGTATATTTTTCCTTCTTTTTGGACACTAAATTTGGTGATTCTAGAGAGATAAAAGCTAGAAGTGTCAGGGATTCAGGTTCTGGTTCTGAGTGGGGAGTCTGGCCAACACACCACTTGTTATGAATTAGGTCACCATGGGATTTTCAGGATTTTTTTGACATATATTCTATGTGATATGTACATGATATAAACATTGAATTCATACCAAATGTGAGTAGAGAGGTTCATCTCTTTTTTGTCTTCGTTTTGGTTTTGGTTTGATTTATGAAGTTGATTATTAATTTTGGTTACTAAAAATTTTATGGATACTATTTTTTGATAGATTCATTGTTCATGTTGGATGTTGTAGAATCATTCCACAATGGATACATTTTATGTAACCATGGGATGTTTCTAGAGAGGCTTTTCCCTCACTACTTTATCAGAGACTAGTCGATGTACTGGTTTTGTTTTTCCATAAATTAGATTATAGAGTGGGCTGTTTTCCCTCTCAACATAGTGAAGAAAATCCATGTCAATAAAAAGAAATACTCAACAGTTATTCAAGAGAAATCCTCCATCCATCATGGGAGTATGAATCCTAAATAAGTGGAGGATTTGATTGAAAATATTGAAAGGATGTTTTAATTTCTTGATACTCTGATGCTAGTTATGGTTATTTGTGTATCATTCATGTAGAACGGTCTCGGTCGGAGGTGGTTGGACTCAGTGGTTTAGTTTGGGATGCATGAGAATATTGTATGGAATGACTTTAAGGTAATCTTATATGATCAGTATTTATCTATTACCATGTACTTTTCGAACACCTATAAGTTTTTTATCTTAATTAGGGGTATCCGACTATGTTGGAGTATAACAAAACCATTGTAGAGTTATTTCGGTTCACACCCAAGGTAGATTATAATGGGTAACTAGATTCTCAATTGGTTTATATAGTTTTGTGACAGGATATCTAATCCCAATTTATCATATTTATGTTTTTCGTCTACGGTGGTAATGCAATCCTTGAAGGTGAAAATAGATCATTCTAAAAAAATTGGTTTATTTGGGTATGTTTAAATTGTGGGATGGGGAATTAATGATTCGTCTAAGAAGAATAAGAATCATTCCAGGAAAGATAATATGGTAGGTAGTATCTTAGACCATCATTCCCATCCTCCATTATCCATGGACACATATGTTGGATCCATTTTATGACATCAGTGTGGATTTTACAACTATATATAGTAAGCATGTTTATCCCTACCTAAACCTTTCCACCGGTGTGTAACAATGGTGAAATTGTAGTCGGTTTTTAAATTTTGAAGCCAATATCAGAGTGGCATAAGTTCTAAATCGCCAATGTGAATTTCATCCTTTTCATATTCATATAGGATAGTAGAATCTTTGTTTGGTGGTAATGGTGGTAAGGACAAAACTTTATCTGGATAGAGTTAACACAAGGCAATGCTATGATTCAGTAGTAATCATCAATCTTAGGAGTATATAATGAACCTTCATGTTATGGTTCAAATTCCAGTTGATGTACATAGAGTAACTGAAAATGTTATTTTTTTTGGTCTTTTATTACACTGTCCTTAGATATTTAATTATATGACATGAGTGATTCTAATTCTTTTATATCTATATTTCATTAAATTTTTTTGAATTTTTCAACTAATCTCATTCCATGTATTATAGACCTGTTGATGACACTATGTAAGAAGAGGGAGTTGTGGTTCATGTATCTATCATGTGTACTAACATTATCAGAGGTATATCATGATTTGTATTTTGTAGTTTAGTAAGTGAACCCATTTTACATAATCCTTGGTATGGATTAGATAACGAATTTATAGATATATATCAATTGATGTCATCAGAAACTAAGATTTGTCATACCTGATTGATGTACATGGGTTTTTAAGGAGAGGGGTATCCTATGTCTGGATGTGTTGGACCTCAAATTCCAGAGTAGGGAAATATTTTTTTTCATGTCCAATATCTCATGTTGAATAATGTTGATAGGGGTTCGGAGAATGGATTAACTCCTATGGTGGATGAGTAACTATATGTTTTTATAGAAGAGTTATTAGGCTTAAATGTTGAGCATGAGGCAGAGTTCACATTCAATTTGGAACCAATAACACAGCTGATATCTCTTCCATCATATAGTATAGACCCCACCGGGTTGAGTTAATTAAATATATCAATTGGATTATAGGAATCTATTGGATTCATTCACTCAGGTGTCTCACATTTGATTTATCTAGTTATTATTTAAATGAAACTAATTGGATATCTGTATTTTTATGTCAATTGTCAGAATATGAATAATGTAATGATCGTGAAAAAATACCCCTTTCCCAATTTTGATTAATTTTCAATCAAATCAATTTGGAAAGGTGGTTCTCTAAGATCAACTTGGATTCAAGATATCCCCATGTAAGATTCACAGAGTCAGATTTCCCAAAGAAAGAATTTTTAATTAGATACATACTTTTGAGTATTTGGTCATGCCTTTTATGTTGAAAAGTTCTTCAGTAGTCATCATGGATCTTCCGAACATGGTGTTCCATCAGTTTCGTGAATCCTTAATTTGTTTTGTGAAAGAAATAATGGTCTAGTTCAAGACTGAGAAAGTCATTAATGACATGTGAGGATTGTGTTGGGAACTCATAGAGATCAACATAAATATATTAATATTTCCATGAGAACATAAATGATTAGGGAGGTGAAATTTATAAGACACATGATTTCATAATGTGGGGTTTTAGTGGTCCTTAGGAAGATCCAGGTTCTCATGTCATGGGAGAAACCAAATAATGTATTCCAAATTAGGAGCTTTTAGGGTCTGAAAGGGTATTATACACTATTTGTTATAGATTTATCTTGGATTTATTCTCCCATGGGTGTAATTACTCAAAATGTAGTATCTATTGATTAGATCATGGAATATTAACATTCCTTTGAATATATTAAGCAACGGTTTACCATAGAGAAAAATTTTATATTTAGAAAATCTATAAAGGGGTATCTGGTTTACTTTTATGCCTAAAGTATGAGTTTTGGATGTGTTTTGATACAACAATACAATGTGGAATAAAATTTTTCCCACCAACTATTGGTGCATGAAATAAATTACAAAACCCAAGACATATAATTTTGATTCATACCTTGAAAACATGATGTCACTATATTTTCTAGGATATGTGTTTATTCTAGTTATATCATAAAAGGTTTTCCTACTTATTATCCTAGAAGTATTTAAATTTGAGGAAGCTTTAGTGGATCATGTATCATCAGGGTTTTTAATTTTATTTCATCTATGCCCCGTGAATGTTTAATGATCTTATAGAAGCCTTTTGAAGGAAAATATTGGAGCAAAAAGTTAGGTTATCTAGGTATGAATGGATATTATTGATGTTGTTCCCCCCCATTTGCATCTAAAAACCATTGATAATAATGTAGGCGTGTTTTTACCTATTTTTAGTTAACTACATTCGTTATGATGTTTTTTTGGAAACATGAGATAAATTATTAGATGTTGTTGAATTCTATGTAATTCTTAAATATCAGGGAGGTTCTTAGAGAGTAGTATTTTTCATCTGATTTTTATATGGTATGAATGAATTATATCTTGTAATACATGCTATATGATTTTATATTGGATTACATAGTCTTACAATATTACCATTTAGTATTGGTGGGGTTTTCCTATAATAACAGTTACCCATCATCAATAATATTGGATCTCTTTGAGGAGCTTTATAGTCTACTATGTCAGTCTCCTTTATTCATGATGGAATTGGGAAATACATCTTTATTGGGGATGATCCTCTTTTAAGTGACATTTAACGAGGTACATTTGAGCAGGTAGTGTTTTTTGATATCATAGAGTCTATACAAGACTTGTGAAAATTTGTATATCCAAGCCTTGGAATTCTCATTCGGTGATTTGGTGTTTCTAAAGGTGCACCCTCAATTTGTCCATTGAATTCATTGAATGAAAGGGAGGCTATGAATGAGGTAGTTTAGGCCATTTGAGATCATCAAAATAGTTGGTAAGTAGACATACATTTTATCCATGTAATCTCAGTTGTTGTTAATGCACAATGGGTTCCATGTCTCATGGTTGAAGAAGTATATTTAGGATCCATATCACTTGTTGATTTAGTGATAATTGGAATTCAAACTAGATTTATTTTTGTTTTAGTGACCCATTGGGAGAGAAATTATTATTCTGATTTGCATTACCCATTTATTGTCTCCAGTTAAACATTATAATGACTTTCTTCTAGTATATTGATTTCATGGGGGGATAATTGTCACATCTGGGATTTAATTTGGAGGAATTTATTATTTTATTTTTCATATTATATATATCTCTTGTATTGTATGTTTTTTTGTAAAAATAGAAATTTTTTTAGCAACATAATGTAGAACACATTTATTTTAAACTTTGTTCCAGCTTATAGTATATCGTGCACCCTATATAGTGGCACTCTTCAGACCGCATGTGAATTCAGATATCCATTCTCCAAACATAATAGTTTTTCTATGGTGCACAGTTGACCTCATGGGCTTGAAATATCCCCAGGTAAACCTTATGACCACTTTTTCCTTGGCATAGGGGTTCTATAGGGTTTGTTCATGGTTTGGAAGTTGGTGAATCCAAACTATGCATCATCCCTATATCATTAAAACTTGTTACATTACCATTTACCCTTTTTAAATTTCAACCCAATACTACAAAATCCCTCCCCTATTTAGGATTATCATCCCTAAGCACACTGTAACCTCCCCCTTGGGTCCTTTGGACATCAATTTCTAGGTCAATTTTTCCATGAAACTTAGGAACTCATAAAGTAATCCTCTAATCATCATGTTTTTTCTTTATTATTTGTCAAAACCTTATCCTTTATCTTTCTATCTCTTCTCAAGATGATTCGCTCCATGAATTGGGAATAAATTTTATTATTTGCGATTGATCTAGATCATTATGGTTTCTCTTTTCTGTTTTAGGGTCTCATTATAATTCCCCATACATTATGTACATTTATATTACTTAGATATTGATGAATATTAACTAAAAATATAACAAAGCCACAAAAAGACAATATTGGAATTAGGTCTTTAGAAACATGAAAACATAAAAAACTGGTTCATAAAACATATTCATTACATCCAACATATTTAGTCATAAATAGACCAATTTTTTAATATAAATTACTTAATACCCTTGTTCATAACACGAGGAAAAGAAAAATATGAAAGGGTGATCTTAGATACTATCTAAGGGTAAACAATGTAAATATCAATAATATCATAATCATAAGATCTAAGAAAATAAGAGTTATTTTTTTCCCATATATGATAGATCAGGATATCCTGGCATGTGATAAATCAAAAACGTTCATAAGAATTAATGAACATAATAACAAAAAGACATAACATAAGACATGATGTTTTTTACCCATAATCATAAAAATCATTTCAAATTCATCAAGTCTCATTTCCATGACCATCATAGTGGACAAAATCTTTTACTGAACTGATTTCACTCCACTTTTGTGACATATATTACTAGAACAAGAACATTTCTTATTCCAGCCATGTATATCTCATAAGATAGAAATCATTACCCAAATAATTGTAAGAAGATATATGTATCACCCATCTTATAATGAAATCATTATTACATGTGAAACATACCATAAATCATCCATCATAACATAACCCCAGAAATAAAATAGTTTTCCTAAAAATCATTCCATCAAAATCCATATAAAACAATTAGATTTCATACATATAATTCCATAATAAACACAATTATACAACTATAAGAATATGTATACAAACATAACCCAATTAAATAATGTCATCTTATATGGAAAATGAATTTGACAAAAATTTGATATTAATTATTGAGGAAAATATCATTTCTTCTTCAAAAACATATTCATTCTTCTTGATTTCATGAAATTTATAATGAAAAGAATATATTTTAAAATAAACAAGAAATATTTTAGAGTAATATTCATGGAAGTAATTCATTATAAATATGTAAACATCAATTAATTCTTTACGAGTTAAAAAACATTCTTCTCATACGTTTTCCAGAAAATTCAAAACGTACCTCGTATCAAATAACGACAAAAAATTTATTTCATTACGTTTAATAAAATTCCCCAAAAGGGTAAAATTGAAATTAGAAAATTGTAAATGAATATAAATAATATCACATACATAAGAATCATATATTTGGACAATAAATATACCCCAGTAAATACATATGTATAAAAAATCACAGATAATAATGAGATTTCAAACCTATCCTTTACTTTAGGTTCGATATCCTTAATATGTAACATAACCTCCTGTATATTGATTTCAAAAATGTAATTGAATTATTACTGAATCATATCCACTTTTATAATATCATATATTCTCATTTTATCATCCATTTGTTAATAAAAAATTTTATTACATTTTATTAGGGTATTAACTCTATCATTTTCATTTGCATTTTTTCCAAATAAGTTCTGTTTATCCCTCATTGGTCATTATTATTTCCTTCCAAATTGATAGTTACATAATATATATATCTTATTTATTCAATATTTACATTTATAAAGTCAATATTTAATGAATATAATATATAATGAATTGTATTTCATCATGGAGATGGTATGATATACGTATGTACAAGCGACGATATCATTAGCATAATTGTTGAATAGTATTGACGTAGATGGTTTGTAATATTATAAAATAAATAAAAAGATATAATAATAATATATAGTCATTCATTCCATCAAAATACTCATCTAATTTAAACTGTTGTTAGAAATAGATTACACCATGACGTGAAGACGGTAAGTCGTACGTATTCACGTGTGGTGGATTAGTTTTCCATTGGATCGATAGAATGTGGAATATGATAGTTTTGTAATTATATTGAAATATTAGTATATAATTAATACTATAGATATTAATTTTTAATGAAAAACACATGAAGTGTAAGTAGATAACGAAGTAAGTTTGAATGAATCGATATAGGAGATTACCTCTTCTTCGAAATGATTCCTCTAAATCTCCTCTTAGAGCACTAGAGATGGTCTTTGAAAAATACCATAACCTCTAGAATGTAACAAGGGATGTTTATAAGGTAAAAATTTCATGTTATTTTGTAGATTTAAGTCTAAATGTGATTTCAAGATGTGAGGTAGGATATGTCATTTTATAATTGGGGTAAGGGGAACGTTTGTGATCTCCAATAATATTAATTTATAATATCATCAAAACCTACCGAAAACCCTCCAAAATTTCCCAATTTCAAATAATAGATGATATAAGGTTTTATTGTCATAAAAAAGTAGATATTTTTTATGTTAATTTAAAAATTATCATTTTAATTAACACTTAGTTATTCTACTTAATATTAATTAACATAACAAATATTTCAATATTAAAAATATCAATATTTAATTATTTGATGTAAATTAAAGAATGAATAAGTAAAATAGAATATTTTAGACTATATCAATATTATTTTAAATTTTAAATATTGGTTTATGGTTTTTAAATAATTTAATTATAAATTCTTTTGATAAATAATACATAGTGTCAATTTTGATAGTATTCATTTAATTTTTTGAGAAATATTTAGATTATAAAGTAACATTAAAAAAACAATTTTATTATGTTAATAAGAGGTAAATGTAATATATAAAACTCATTAGAAATATTAAATAACCAAAATTATATATATTTTAATATTTTAAAAACAATTATTTTATATCTCCATGAATAAAATAATTACAACATCACTATTGTGTAATTATTTAGTATATATATTTATTGAATAAAAATTAAAACTACTATAATATTATGAATAAAAAGATACTATATTTTATGAAAATATAATTAGTTAAATATATCTTCTGTAAAATACTACATTTAAAATGTTATACATTTTAAATTATGAATGTGACAACTATAACATCACTAAAAATAAAATAATAAAAGTGTCACAATCTCTTCTATAAGTATCCAAATGCTCAATAACATGACCCTTGGATTTTTATGGAAAATATATATTTGATTAATATGACTCAGTCATGTTTTTTAGTCCTTTTATGGTTATAAATAGTTTAATAAAAATTGATATATTGATTTCTCATCAATTAATTAATTTTTACATCATCAAAGTATAAGTCTATAAAGAAGTTATTTAATTTCTAAAAATGAAAAATAAATTATCATGAAAAAAATTATATTTAAAATGATTATTTATAATAAATATTATCTTTTATATAACCATGAATATAAAATTATTTACTTATTAATATTTGAGTAACATATATTTAACTTTTCATTAATAAAATTAATTAGATGTCTAAATCTCATCCAATTGGCTTCCGAAGGAAATTTTGTTGGCACAAGTAGAATTAAGTAAAAAAAACATCCTTTTATATTTAGACAATTTTTATGATAATTTTATAATACTATTCTTACACATAAGTACTTGTTTTACCCTTTTACAATATTAATAAAATTTACCAATGTTACTAATCATAATACCCAAAAATAAAACAACTCTACTTATATAATATAGACATACTGATTCCAAATATGGAATCTATTTTTCAAAATTCAAAACACATAATTTGTAAAAATTAAATATATATTAACCACATTGTCGAAAAGAGGGAACTAGTTTTAGAAGTTAAAACGTTACAAAAGATTGAAATGGATTTACATCTAAATTCAATGTAAAATTATTGACAAGGACATATATTATATTGAGTGATAAAAATATATTATATTTAAACATTCAATCCATTCAATTTTATAACTTAACAATATAAATTACTTTGATGAAAATAATTTTTTTTGATTAACACTTAGTAAAATATTACTATTCAACAAAGTTTAAATGTTATCAAAAAAATATTAATAATTCAACCAAAGTATATTTTTATATCCTAATTCCAAATAACATGTTTATTTGGTCATATTAAATTTATTAATGTGTAGAAATCGTAATTTAAAATGGTTTCTCTATTAAATGGAAGAAAATTACCCTTTTGAAAAATAGAGATTTTATACATCAAATAGTTTTTATTCCGACCCTATGACAAAAATATTTTTTGGATGTACATATAAAATATTTTATTAATTATATAATGTATATATTTCATTAATGAAATTTAATAATATAAATTCAATAAATTTATTAACCAAAAAAATATAAATTTTATTTTTATTTTTAATAAATAATTGGTAGTGAATGAAGTCACCATACATTTTCATATGTTTGTTATATTTATTACTGTTGTCAGTATAACGTTTTTGTCTACTATGAACCACTCTTATGTGTTGTTGAATATATCAGACATCTTTAGTCATTTTATCAACAATGTCAGGTCCTAATAGCTTTATTTACCCAAATTCATCCCAACAAGTTGGTGTTATACACTTATTTCCATAATGGGCTTCATAAGGAGACATCCAAATACTTGAGTAAAAACTATTTTTGTAATAAAATTCCACAAAATATAGGTTTCTATACCAACTACCTTTTAAATCCATGGTTCAAGATGTCAAAATTTATTCTACAGTTTGAATTTTCCTCTCATATTGACTGTCTGTCTAAGGATGATAAGAAATGCTGAATCTTAACTATGTATCTAGAGCCTACGGAATACTTCTCAAAAACATTTAGGTAAACCTAAAATCTCAATAATATATAATGTAAAGTGGTACTCCATGAAATCTTACAACTTTCATTACATATATCTTGGAAGGATAATCAAGTGAGAAATCATATCTAATAGCAATGATGTGTGCTGACGTTGTACGGTGATCAACTTGAACCCATATATCATTATGACCATTAGATGTTCTGGGATGTCTGATGAAAATTTCATAAGTGATGTTTTCCCTTTTCCATTTTGGTAAGGGTATTAGTTGTAACGTACCCTTAATAGTCTATCTATCAGCCATAACTTGAAAGCCAACCAAGCACCGAGAGACATATTCAACAACATCTATTTTCATTCTGTCCCTCCCAAAATACTATTTCAGGTCCCTATACATTTTTTCATCCAAGGTGAATAGAGAATGAAGAACTATGATCCTCACCCAATATATCATTCATTAGTTCTGGCATCGATGTAATACAAACATGATTTTTAGTCTTTATTATTCCATCAAAATCAATGTTGAATTCATGATCATTTCTCACCTTCCTTTGTATATATACATTTTACTTCTAATCCTCTTTAATGTTCTCATGAATAGATGGTCGATCATTTATTTGAGAAGGACAATATTTCTCCCCTTCCTTAAAAATTTCATGATCCACCTGATGAAAATCCAAAAATATTGGATCTTTTGTGATCCACATCATGGATAGGCTAGCATGGTCATTTCGACTGAAAGCATCTCACACCATGTTCATTTTTATACAGTGGTAGTGTATTGAGTAGTATTAATCGTTAATAAACTCCAACCATATTATTTGAGATATATTCAGCTACTTTTGACTGAAAATATACTTAAATATATTATGATCAGTATAAATATCACTCCATTCACCATTATGATAATTCCTCCATATATTTAATGCGATTATTGTTGTAGCTAACTAAAAATCATGAGTTGGATAATTATTTTCATGGATTTTTAGTTTTCATGTGGCCCAAGCTATAACCATATAATTTTTCATGATAACAGAACCCAACCCCGTTTTGGATGCATCACTATAGATCACAAACCATTCTCTACTACATTAATGTTTGAGCTTTGGTTCACTGTCTAACTTTCTTTTGATCTTTTTCAAAATCTATTCACATTCCTCTGTCCACATGAACATAATTTCCTTCCAAGTCAAATTATTGGGAGTATTAGAAAACTCTAAATAATCATTAAAACGTCGATAATATCCATGAATACCAAGATTAATTTTCATCTAAGTTAAAGTTTCTTTCTCATCCAACATTCAGTCACATATTTTTTTTCTGGATTTACAAATATCCCCTCTTTCAAGATTATGGGACCCAAAAATGATAATTTGTGATTCCAAAATTCACAATCGGTAAATGTATAATAAATATTATCCTTTCATGGGGCCTTTAGTTAAATTCTAAATTGATCTACATGCTCTTCCCGTTTCTATCAAAATATAAGAATATATTCTAAAAATACTACCACAAACATATCAAATAGTCTCTAAGGAATATATTCATTATATCCATGAAGATTGTGTGGGGAATTTGTATGATAAAAAGGAATCACAAAAAATTCATAGTGTCCATACCTATTATGAAATGTCGGCATTGGTATATACTTCTTCTTGGCCCTTAATTGATTATATCCTATACAAAGATCAATCTTGGAAATGTATTTTTCTCTATGTAGTTGAAAAAATAATTCATCAATGAAGGGAAAAGTATATTTGTTCTTGATAGTGATCTTGTTATGTTCTCAATAATCAATAAATATTCTCATTGATATATCTTTCTTCTTAACAAACAGAATAGGTTCTCCCCAAGGTAGAGTACTAGGGTGTATGTATCCCTTATCAATATTCTATTGGAGTTTATTCACCAATAACTCCAACTCAATTGGGGCCATTCTATATGGTTTCTTTGAAATTAGTATATTATCCAGTATGTGTTCAATTGAAAACTCACTTAATGATATGGTAGAAGAGCTAGAAATTCGTCTAGAAATAAATTATCAAACCCACATACAGTGGGTTTATTCATAATCACGACTTTCTCTACAACCATTTGAGTAAAATAACTTTTATTTATATAATTTAGACCCATATGATGGAATAAATTTCTCCTAGAAGGTTATATTCATTATATCATTGATAAATGATCATATATTGATCCAAAATATGAAATGTGACTTCCCTTACTTCTGAATTGATATGAGCTCCATTTAGAGAAACCCATTCCCTGAAAAGAATCACATAAAACTCCACTATAAGAAGGATAAAAAAATTTCAAGAAGCACTTTCCCTCAATCATTAACTGGAGAAGAATTATAATCATTTGATGTAGTAGTAGTTTCATTAGGAGTTGTCATAGCTAAATAAACAACTAATTTATAGGGTGATACAATGTTATCCTTAATAAATTCCTCATAAATAAAAGAGTTTGTGGATCTATAATCAAATAAAAAAAATTCTTTCTTATATTGGATGGTAAGTGTCCCTTTTACCACTTAATTATCGTACTCCACATCGGTGACAGTGATTGCATGTTCCATGCATTTTTCTTTGGGATTAAGAATTTTCTGACATCAATCATCATAAAAACCCCTTAGATCAGGGAATTGATTGGAAAAATGCCCCAATATCCTTCACATATAACATTAATATCTAAGACGATAATTATGTGTATCCTTTTCATTAATTTCATCATTAGAATTACTTTTCCCATCACATCAGCATTAAACTGAAGAATGAACTTCTTATCTGCATTTAAAACATTTACAATTACCTTTAAGACAATTCTCTAAATGTTTCTTCCAACACATTGAGTATAAGAGAAAACTCATCTTCTTTTCAGTGGGGTCTTTAGATTATCTCGTGAATTCCATTTTTTCTTCTTATCAAACCAATGGTTCGAATGGGTTTCTCCAATATCTATCTCAACCTTGAGATAACATCAAATGATTTCTTCATAGCTATTAAAGGCCCTTATTGTTAATTTCCTTTAGAGGATTGGTATTAAACCACTAAATAATTGGTCAATTTTACTCTCCTGTTGGATAATAATTCTAGAAGAATACCTTACAAGTCATGTGAAATTTTTTTCATAGGTACCAATAGATTAATCATTATTTTTCTAATGATAAAGGAAATCCTTCTCTATCTTTGTTCATATAATTCATGGAAAGGAAATATTGAAAAATAAGATCTTGATCTCATCCCATTACATGGATTCAATTTCATATCTTTGCCTCGTATTCTTGATAATGTTCCACAATTGATCAACTTCACCTCCTATCTGATAGACAACATAGATGAATTTTTCATGTTCTATATGCTAGAGAATTGATAGTATCCTTTCATTAGTACTGATCCATTGTTAATCCACTAATAGTTCAGAAGACCCACGGAAAGAATGTGGAAACACCCTCATAAAGGACCCACCAAAATGTTGTTCCATAATTTTCTCATTTGGAAGTCATTCATGATTCATAGTTTAAGAAATATGTCTGATCATAGATACCAGATAGTTCATTATATCTTCTATAACATTTGTTTTCTCTAGTGTACAATCATTACATTTACTATCACATTCAATATTAACATGATTCCTTCAAGGTCCAACCATTGACTAAAACCAATGTACATAGTGTGTGAAACTTTAATCACAATGTAAAACCCACATATTATAGAGTAAATGTTCGATTTTGGACACATTAGATATTATCCTAGGTTATTCATAATTATTTTAAAAACACTAAGATTTTATCATCTACTTTGGCTTACCATTAGGGTTCTTCCTATGGTTTTTTTATCCTAGTTTCCTATGGTTAATTGTTAATTTCCTTTGATTAAAACTAAAACTCCCCTTAATATATAAAAATTGATAATACATCAAATTTCAAGAATATTAATTACAAAATTTAACAAATCCAATGAAGTATTTTATATGTATAATGTCTTTATAAAATGGGAAACATAAACAACTAGTTTATAAAACATCTTAATTATCTCCCACATATTTCTACATAACTAGAACTATATTTGAAATATCTTACTTAATAAAATTATTTATGACATGGGGAAAAAAACATATTAAAGGTTGTTCTTAGATGTTCGGTAAGGTTAAATAAGGAAAATATCAATCATATCTTAAACATAATATATAAGAATAATAATATTTGAAAATCATATCCATCATATAAAAGATCATGATTTATTTCCCTAAGATAAATCATATGTGGTCATTAGAATCAATGAACATAACACTGAAAGGACATAACATAATACAGGATGTTTTATGGCCTAAAAATAATCATAAAAATTAATTTCACATTAGTCATGGCAAATTACTAAGACCATCATAGAGGAAAAATTCCAATACTGAACTCAGTTTACTCCTCGTTCTAACCCTGTATTACTTAACTGATATCATTTCATATTCCTTCCATATCTATATCATGTGATAGAAATATTTATCCAATGAATGGGAGAGAGATATAGGTCACACCCATCACATAATGAATTCATTATTACATGTTCCACAAAAACATAAATCATTCATCATAACATAAACCATTGAATAAAATCGGTTTGAAAAACATAATTCAATCATAATACATTAAAACTAATGTATTTTTATAAATATTATTCCATAATAAACACAATAAGACCATAGTACTAAAAAGGATATAAAGATATACTTATTAAATAATTTCATCATACATTGAAAATAATTTTGATAAAACACTTCTTATTAATTCTTTATTAAAATATAATATCTTCTACAAAAACGTTTTATTTTCTCAAAATGTCATGAAATTTAAAAGGAAAATAATTTATTTTAAAATAAAAATGATATCATTAAGATGTATATTTATTAAAAGAGGGTGTTATTATGTTTTAAAAATACGTTCATGATATATAAGTAAAAAAACATTCTACTCATAAATTGTCTAGAAAAGTCAAAAGGTACCTCATATCGAATAATAAAAAAAGATTCCTTTCATAATATTTTATATTAATTAACCAAATACTAAAATTTAATTTCAAAATATGTATATTAATATATAAATTATTATATACTTAATAAATATGGATGTGGATGATAAATATTCACAAAAATTAATTATGTATAAACAATCCTGGATAATAATGTGATTGTGATATTTTTACTTACCTTAGGTCTAATATTATTCATATCTATCTAAATCATCATTATAATTATCTAAATACCATCACTGACTAATTCTAGAATTATATTAATTTTGATGGTATAATATATGATCATATTATCATCCATTGGTTAATAACATTTTATTATAACTTGCTATTTAGGTATTAACTGCATAATTTTCTTATGCATCTTTTTCAAAATAAGTTATGTTTATCCTTAATAGGTCATAGTTATATCATTAAAAAATTATAATAACACAATAAATATATTATTTATTCATTATATAAATTTATATAATCATTATTTAATGATGATAATTTTGATTGAATCACATCACATCGTGGAGATGGTAGGTCGTATGTACACACATGTGACGATATCATTCCCATAATTATTGAATGGTATTGAAGTGGATGGGGTATAATATATAAGAATCAATATCATGTTATAAAAATATTATATATTTATTATATCCATCATTATAACCATCCATGTATGGTTTTTGTGGAGAACATATTACACTACGGTGTGGAAACAGTTAGTCATATGTACACACATGTGGTGATTTAATTTTTCGTATTATGGATATAAGGTGTAATATAGTGGTTTCATAATTATAATAACATCATATAATATAAGTGATAATGGAAGTTTTAATTTATAATGTAAACACTCATGATTTGGAATTAAATTAAGAATAAATTTTGAAATAATCCATAGAGAAGACTACATCTTCTTCGACATGCTTTTTCTAAATCTCCACTTAGAGTACTAGAGCGTGTCTTTAAAAAATACCATATAAAATAGAATATAACTAGGGATGTTTCAATGTAAGATTTGGTTGTGTATATACATGATTTAAGTATCAAAGTGAAGTGAAGTGCTGAAGGAGTAGGTACCCCTTTATAATTGATGTGAGAGGATCCTTTGGGTTCTCTAAAAACATTAACATATAATAAAATCAAAACCAACCCCAAAAACTCACAAACATTCCAATTTCAAAAAAAAGATGATACAGGGCTGTAATATCAACAACAAATAATTTTTAAAGATGTTTTTATACTAATTTAAACATTATCATTTTAATACACAAATTTATTCAATATAATTTTATATAATGAAAAAAATATTTCAATATTAAAAGTATGAAATATTTACTTATTTTAAGTAAATTAGGCCATTTATGAGTTTGTCAATAAATTATAGATCATATAATAATTATTATATATTTTTTTAAAATATTTTATTATTTTTAAATAATTTAATAAATCAATATTTTTATAAATAGTTAGTAGTGTCATTTTTGACATAACTCAATTCATTTATTTTTATAATTATTAAGATAAAAAGATTAACTTCAAAAAATATTTTTTTATATTCAAAATATGTCACGGTAATGTATAAAATTCATTTTACAAATCAATTAACCAAACTTATATTTATTTTAATATTCTTAATAAACATTATTTGATATCTTTATTAATAAAATAATGTCTACATCAATTTTATGTATAGACTTAGTATACATATTTGTTTAATAAAAATTAATAAAAATAATATTATGAATAAAAATATACTACATTTAATTATATGATAATTATCCAAATTTATCATATGTAAAATCCAACATTTAAAATGACTTACTTATTAAATTATGATTGTGACAACTTTAACCTATCATTAAATAAAATAATATAAATTTCAAAATCTCTTATATATTCTCGAAATTGTCACTTAATCGACACATGGAAGGTCATGGAAAATATATACATGACCAATAATATTATTTCACGTTTATTGTCCTTTTATGGTTATTGATATTTTAAAAAATTGTTTTATTTATGTCCAATCGATTAATTTTTACATCATCAAAGTATTAGTCTTGTAGGTAATTATTTATTTTAAAAAAATTACTAATAAATTTCCAGGAAATAAAATATCATCCAAATAATTTTTATAATTGGATTTATATGCTATATAAACATATATAAAAAATTATTTTTCTTTTAAAATTTGAGTAAGATATATTTAACTTCTCTTTAAATAAAATGTATTAAATTTCCTAATATAATTCACGTAGCTTCCAAAGGAACTATTTCAATAGAAAGTAGGATTTACGTTGATACAAAATCATCCAATGATATTATGAAAAGTGTAATAATAATTTTATAATAGTACTCTTACCTTTAATTTCATATTTCACCCTTTCACCATATTTATAAAAATTATGGAAGATACTATACATAATGCCAAAAAATAAAAAAAATATTTTGACATTATTTGGACCTACTAATTACGAATATGGATTCCATTTTTAAAAATTCAAAACATAGATGTAGTAATAATTAATATAAATTTAATCCCATTTTTTAAAAGAGAGGCTGTGATATAAAAGACAAAACATTAGAAAATATTAAAATCTTTTTTACATATGAATTTAATGAAAATTAATGAAAATTACAGACATTATATTTAATGATAAAAATATATTCTATTCATAATTTAAAACAATTCAATATTATAATATAATTGTATTATTTATTTGAATTATTTTTTTAATTACAATTTGGTGTATTTTTACTATTAATCATGATTCAAAACATATCAGATAAATACTAAAATTTTAACCGAAGTAAAATATTATATCGCGCTTCCAATGAACATGTTTATGTTTTTAGGTAAAAATTATAATTTTTTCAAAATCTTAATTTAAAAGGGGTTCTTCATTAAATTGTAGAAAATTACCGTTTTGAAAAATATTGGTTTTTAAATATCAAATACGGTTTATTCAAAACCTATGAGAAAAATATATAATGGATAAATTTAAAATATATTTTATTAAGTATATAACATATATATTTAATTAGTTTCATTTAAAAATAGTAATTCACTCTATTTATTACCAAAAAATAAAAAAAATATAGCTGATTTATGTTTTTCATTATTATTTTTAATTGAAAGGATTTTCAGTACATATTCATAAGATAATTATACTAATTATTAATAACCTATGATCTAGGTTAAAATGATAATTTTATACTAAGTTAATCTCTCAGTACCTATAAATTCATGATTTTGTGCAATAGATGCTATTAAAAAATTATAATTATATAGAAAAAAATATTTCGAAAAAACATCTTAGTGTTACACTCCATGTGGGGTGGTCGTGGTTTTCCACCATCTTTCCAATGTTTACTAGCTTGAGGATACTGGATCAATGCTTTAACATTGTTAGAATACTTTTTTATTCCTGGGATGCATTCTAAATGAGTTATATGGATTTTTTGGGGAGGGGGAATCCGGTTTTCAAATGGTTATAGTGTTCATTAGGATTGATAATTGGGTTTCCTATGTAAAATGGTTATTTTTAATTTATCTTTTAATTTTAGAGTGTTTTAATATTCTAGTAGTGGTTTATGTGAATTTGGAAGTGGAAAATGACCACAAGGGAATCCATGGAATCTTGGTAGGGAAGACTAGGTGTAGTATGCTATGTAGTCTAGTAGGGTCGAGGCCTCGTTTTACTTGAATGATTGATGCTACAACCCAAATTAAAAATTTATGATGATGAACATTGGATGAATTCTTATATTGTGGATTTGGAATAAGGATGTTGTGGGTTTTGGTTGTTATTATCACTGGGGAATGAGGATCCTATATCCCCACTAACCATATATCCTTAGGGACATTTACGGTTAACATATGAAGAAATGGTTAATGTTTAGATTATTGGAATTTTGTATATTCTTTTTAATTTAAATGTATGTATTCATTTAAAAAATTACCTCTTTTTCTTAAAAACATTCAGTTCGATTTTTCATATAATAATATATCATGGAATCAATTATGGTTATATCCTACGCGGAATTATCTCACATTATATATTTACCATTGTGTTTATGTACTACAAGTTATGTTTGCTCTAGGAATTGTAAAACTATTTCATGGTGGTGATAGTGGATCTTGATTTTGTTGTTCATCCTTCACATAGTTTTCGGTGGATGTGTCATTAAGGTGATGGCCCAATATTTACATGTATACATATTGTCTATTTAGTTTCACTCCCAATTTGGTATTATGGTTTTTGGTAAAAATGTAAAATGTTTAAATTTTTATTGTTGTATTTCATTTTGTTATGGTTATTTCTTATGGAGTGATGTCTTATTCTAGTAGGGTTTTATGGTTTATTTGTATGGGATACATTATTCCCAAATGTTTTTTTGGTTCATAGGAAATTGTATCTTACCCATGTGGATTAATAACACCATTTGATCCCATCCATGGCATGGGTCAGGTGTCATCTCGGGTAGAATCACGGATTGGTTCATGACAATTATTTTATGGGTAATCATTGTAATCTGACCAAATAGATCTATCTCTTTGGATTAAATATGATAAATATAATTTTCATTATATCTCTTCAATAAATCCAACAAGAGATACTCTATATAATATATATATATATATATATTTATACTTCCCAGGTAAATTTAATATTAAGAACTATGAGCTTCAAACATCAAATCCTTCACATTTGGTGTCGCAGTGATATAAAAACAATTCTTAAAATCTATTATTCCATCAATACAAGGGTTGGACATAGTGACATTTATCACCTTATTTTCTTGCTCAACATCTGTATTCTAGGTTTCCTTAATCTCTATATATATATATATAGTTTGACACACATTTAAAAAATACTACATTTCTCAAATTCAATCAAAATTACACAATATATAATTTTCATGTTGAGAAGTATTAGATTATTTTGTCCTGATCATTGAGAAACATACATGTCCTTTTCAAATCAGAGAATATATAACATAGTTCACATTCCTAAAAAGGTAATTTGTTGAGTTTTGAAAATCTAGATACGTCTTCACCCATCATAATCATTGCATGTTCAACTATTTTTTAGTAAAAATATAGTTTGTACTTTTTTATCATTATATAAGTGTCACATTTATTCCATGTGATAATAAATCAGTATAATAAAGGTAAAATTTACAACCTTTAACTCCAAATCCAGATTTTGTTGATTTTTAATATTGAAAAATCTAAAATTCTGAGTGATAATCTATAACCATATCATTTGATATGAGGATTCATCCCAGTCCCTTCATTGATACATCGTTATAGAATAAAACCCATCACCACTACAGATTAATGTTAGAGAATGTTTAATGACTATTCTTCTATTTATTTCATTGATATTATATTCACATTCATATAACCAAAGGAACATAGATCCCTTTCGAGTTAACATGGTGAGTGTATTAGATATCCATAAAACACTATATTTATTGAGAAAATAATATCTTTTAAAACCAAGAAAAATATGGTTCTAATTAATATTAGATGGTCTGGACTAATGTTCAATATCTTATATCATTGAATAGTATACTTATATTAACACTGTTGAGATAACATGATCCAAGAATTATGTTTTTCAATGAAAAATGTTACACACGCTAAAATTTTCATAAAAATTATAATTTCTGACTATTTATTGAACAATCATCATGTAATCATAATGTTATTATATACTCATTGAAAAAATGTTAATGTCCTATATAAATTCTTCCACAAAAAAATATAGGTAGTATATGATTACTCGATTCATTAAATTGATGAAAATAGTGGGGGAATTCATACAACAAAATGACATCAATATATATACACATTGTCCATACCATGTAAATATTTATTTTCTCATGTACATTTTCCTTCTTTACCCACAATTTATGATTCATATAATAATATTAATCTTGGAAATGTATTGGGATATGATAAGTTGATCAAACAAGTAATCAATATGGGGTAGAGAATACTTGTTCTTGATTTTTATATTATTATTTCCATAATTATAAATGTAGAGTTATAGTAATCCATCATTATTATTATCAAATATAATTGGCTCACACTATATTGATTCATGTTCCTTAATCAATATATTCACAAAATTCTAATAGTGTAACTTCAAATATTATTGGAACTCAATCTGGGCCATTCTATATAGCGTATTGGAATTAGGTTTCTCAAAAATTATGGGTTCTATTAAAAACAAGACAATATAATTCATTATTGGACTATGAAAATACCACATAAAAATACCAATAAACTCTCATATAATAGTCATATCATCAATGTTTATTATCCAATAATAATTATGCATAAACTCCCATTTTAAATTAGAATCATGACCAATATGATAGATGTAATGTCCATTAGATATTTATTTTTTCCATAAAACTAATATAAGATTGTAGTATAGTTAATAATATAAAATGTCAAATCACTTGAGTGAATTTCATTTGGTATTTATATAATTAAATCACATATATTCCCAAAAAACATAGAATTCAACTAGAAAAAGAATGAAATTATTTGGTTGAAAACAGTTTCCAAAATACATCAACTAGAAAATACACGCAAACATGTTATGTGAGTATCATACTATTAGAGTGTTTTACAATGAAATAAATATATTATTTTCATAGTTGTATTGTGATACCCTTATAAAACGATTTATATATAATGTAGTGGCTATTTTTAGAATAAAATAAGATATATTATATTATATAATGAATGGTTAGTGTATCTCTAACCATTTAACTAAAATTCAACATATTATAAATTTTCATTGAATGAGATTTACCTTATCTTATGGGATTAATAGTTTTTGACCTTTTATGGCACCATTATCATTTACATTTGGGAATTAGTTTGGATAATTCACATACTATTTTCATTTATAACACTGAATTGTGGGTGGAAAATTTTATATACCATTAACGATATTCTCATCATTAGATAACTTCATCCCATCACACCATCATCTAATTTCTTGATGGGAGTTTTTTCCACACATTAATCATTTATCAATTAATATAAGATAATTTCTCCAAGTTTTATTCCACATTTTTCTAATAGATGAAATATATTTTTCTCCAATCTTTTGTTTTTTGAATTTACATTGAAATAAATTTGTTTTTATTATCAAAATCATAAGATTAATTTATAATACATATCAATATATCCATATTGATTGAACATTAAATAGTTTATTCATTACTAAGGAAGACTTCTTGGGATAACAACCACTAAAGAGTTTTTTTAAGCCATTGAATAATTGATTAACCATAAATTTAGGTTGAATGATAATACTAAAATAAGACCTCAGATTTTATTTTATATTTACATCATAGTTACAAATAAATTAATTCTTTTTGATTTCAACTCAAAAAATTCATGCTCTATTTTCATATGAAAAATAAAAAAAAAATTAAATATTATGATATATTCTCTTAAAATCATCCCACTCCATTGAGTAAATTTCTTCATGTTCTCATGTGTTCAAGTTAAGATCCCACCACTGAAATTATTATCCTTCAAAATGATTAACTGTTTATATAATGTTATCTTGTTCAAAAAAATAAATAAAAAATTATTTCAATTGTATTAATCTACAGGATAGTGAAAATTGGATTAGTGGACCCATGAAAATAAGGGAGACATATTATGAATGACTCAACAGATAATAATTCCTTCATATTATTCATATATGATCATAGTTATTCATAACATTATTCTATTTTTATATAATTTTATTAATATTTTCCAATTTTTTTATATAAAATATGATTTATATATAGACAAATCATTTCATTATCTATCGTTGTATTAATTAAATTAACTCCTTCTAGTTTTAGACATTGAATACACTAAAATAATTATTATTAGAAATAATAATCATGGATTAAAAACATGTAATCATCAAAAACTATTTATTGGTTGTCTAAATCCGGACACCATCTTCTATAGTACATTAGATATAACATTGTTAATTGATTATCGTTAAAAAATTATAATTTTTTATAGCACTTATTCTTATTACTAGGGTTCTTACTATTGTATTCTCATGATAGTATATAAATACTAACTAAACCTTTATCTAATATAAACAATATATCTGTATAAATTTCATAGATATAAATTACATCGTAATTTATGAATATTTATTATATAACATATCAGATAATGAAAGAATAGTATAAGTCTAGTTTGATTTTGAAACACTAAAAAATAAAAAAAAAATTGAAAAAATATTTACATAGTCTCCCATTTTATTCTTCATAACTAGTATCCCTATTATAAATATAATACATAATATATTTTTTCATAACATAGGTAAAAAACAAAACAAAAGGGTGATTATAGATATCCAAGAAGGGTGATCAAGGGATATATCAATGATCACATAAGAATAACATATTGATAATTGTAAAATAATATGACCATAATACATGAACACCATTCCATGAATATAAAATATTAATAATATTTCGTGGAATAAATTCATGTCAGTTCATAAGAAATGAATATTAATGGAATCTAATAACGTTACCCATGGAAGTATAAAAAATGCCAAATTCATATATAATTAGAATACACATAAGAATATACAATAATTCCCTTGGTAGTCAAGTTTCATTTCCATGCCTTTCATAGTGACATTTTTTCACTCCATAAAATGTCGTTGTAGTTTATATTCACATCATATAATATCAATGTGGGCATATTCTCTTACTAGACTGTGTTAAGACCACATTATGTTCCTATTAATCTCTTGAGGCATTAATATTTACCCAAATTATTGGAGGGAGATATAGTTCCAACCCATCGAATAATGAAAATTATACATATGTATTCCAAAATATCATAAACCATTCATTATATCAAAACCCATAAAAACAAAGAGTTTTTATAAATATTTAATTATAGTATAACCCACTGAAAATAATTGTGTTTCATAAACAATGATTCAAAATTATCATAATACAGTTAGATAATAAATATGTGAGGTATAATTGGTTTATATCCCTAGAAAATAATAAGATAATAAAATGTTGTAATATTTTATAAATAGAAATACAATTAAAAACATTAAATTAATATTGAGAAAAATAAACTTCACATTTTCGATATACCTTATATTATTAAACAATGAAATTTTAAGAGAAACAAATTTCATTTAAAATAATATTGTAAATATTTTTGGGAATATTTAAATAATATATGATTCATGATGGTTAGAAAATCCTTTCATTATATTTATATTAAAAAAACATTATTCCAATGATTTTTTTAAAAGTCACAATGTACCTCCTTTGGAAAATACAAAAAATATTCTCTGAAACCCATATTAAAAATATAAATTGTCGATAAAAATTACTAAAAATGACCATTTTAAAATATTTAAACATGTCTCTAAAATAATTTCATTAAAATAAGGTTATGGATAAAAAAATTCGACCGTAGACCGAAATGAAGTATATTTTCCTTAAATAAAGATTTCATTATTTTGGGTACATATATTGATTAAAATTAATGTAGATCCCATAATTTAGATAAATAATCTTAGGTGGAGAAAATTCATATTTTTATTGTGTGTTAGATCATATGATTTCATTAAGAAAAAAAATTTTATAATCAATCCTAACAAACAATGAGATTGTGACCTAAAATCATAACCTCGAGTTTTCCTTACCTCAATATAAGTCTATCCTCATGTATAAAAAATTATAATTAATAATTAATCTATAATAGAGTAATTTTAATACATATAATTTTTTATATAATCCATTTATAAAATTTTAACACCACATTTAATTAATTATTCATTATTAAAATCATCATTTTCCGGTGTTAAATGTTTCAATTATCGGGTGTATTTATGTTTAGTTATTTTCTTCCTTGTTCATTTTTATTGGTTACATTATATCCAAGATATTAATAAAGGAATCAATATCATATATATTCATTATATACATATATATAGATATATATATTCATCCACTGATGTTGTAGATATAAAAATTAATACACCATATATAGAGGAAGTAGGCCATTTGTACGCATAAATGCAATTTTGAATTTTTTAGAATGGAATGAAAGAAAGGTAAATAAGAAATATAATTTCCAAAAACAATATATTACTAAAAATAAATAATATATTATTTAAACATATTATGATTACTGTCTATGTAAAAAAATAAAAACACATCACAATGCTTCTAGGAGGTGGTTGCCCACTTATACGCATGAGCGACATTATCGTTTTCCAACATATTAGATGGAAAGTAAGTAGATTTAATATTATAATTTCATGTTTATAATGATGTAATATATATTGTATATAAACCTTAAAATCATCATAATATCAATATATAAAATAAGATGCTGAAAACATAATTGTAACACTATGTGAAGACGGTAAGTCATACATATAGACGATTGATACATTCTAAAAAAACAGGATAAACAAACCTGGATATTACATAAATTTATATGAATATAAAGAACATTTATAAATTACATGCCTAAGGACTGTAAATTTTTAGTGTATTTGGAAACATGGAAAACATTATTCTATTTTGGTGAATGATCTCTGACATCTCTTATAAAGATCTGTCCCATTAGTACTGCTACATAAAACCATTATTCATAACTGGGGGAAAGGAAAAATAAGAAGGGGTGACCTATAATTATCATGTCATGACTCGTCCTCAGGGCCCATGTCGTGACTACCCCAAGCCCACCTTCCATAAGGCAGGGGCTGGCGACTAGCACCAAAGACGTAAATCCTGATAAAAGGGGATGGCATTGCCTTTTATAATGTAAACAAAAACACAACAGTGTACATAAGTGAAGTAAGAACTATGTAAAACTGGGTACAAGGTATGTTCTGAAAAGTAAATGGGCCAGTATAAAAACCCAACTGAAAGTAAAATAAAACAGAAAGGAAATTGCAACAGTAGTAAGTGAAACAGCAACACCGAGTCATCCTCCGGAAATCCCACCTGAAGGGTGGGTACAGATAGTATCCTCAGCTCCTCGGGTCTGGCTGTCCGCTAAGTGTATGTCCCACCAAGTGGTCCACCTCCGTGTACCTTCCAGCTCCACAAGCCACCACCTCGATCAGTGTTTTCCATCGTCTTCATCCAACACAAAGTAGTGCGGGCATATCCCTTGTAGGGGTGAGTATATGATACTCTGTAGGCACCCCGAGACCCCCGAAGGTCTCTCAGAATCCACGAAGGATAATCCCAAAGGAAATATATAATCATGAAGTATCAACAACTATACTTAGGTATATTTCCATAAATATACCTAAGTCATCAGTTACAGTTCGTCTCCAACTCTCGACCACAAGCACAATCCAGTCCACACAGGAAAACACAACCCAGTCCACACAGGAAAGAAAGACAATCACAGCGATGATAATGATTGAGATCAAGACTCAGATCACATAGGTATAAAATTTGTAAGGCAATAAAGATGATCAGATGAATCCACTGATTCATCTCAGCTGTCGGACCCACATAAGATACAAGAACTGCTAAGTTGTCGGACCCACAAAGGATTCAAGACCAGCTACACTGCCATACCCACTCAACATACAAGTACAGAGGTCATACTTTTGGACTAACATAGGATACAAGAATAGTAGTCATCACCGTTGAACCCACAGAGAATCCTAGTATGGTTTTCATCACTGCCAAACCCACGGAGGATCCAAGAACCGTCGTCCTCGCTGCTGAACCCAGGGTGGATCCATGTACAGTGGTCATCGTCGAAGTCGCATCCAACTCTAGGGTTCCCGCACACAGCATGATCGATTCCGGGAGGGTCCGATCCTCGAGAAAGAGAGAGAGGGTTGATATATAAATTCTCCCGAAGTCCAGGGTTTATGTATCCCAATGTTCCTCCTCGTCAAAATAATCCCAACGCGACAGACGGTACGTCAATCGGACGCCCGGTCTGAGAGTTATTGGCTTTTTCGTCCCAGGGGCCCTGTTGGTTTTTAAGCTAAAACCAACCCGACCATACTCCAGCTACATCCAAACCTCAAGAGGAGTAATCTAAATATACCATCTCAACAAAAGGGTTTCAACACAATTGACGGCATGTCAATCGGCTGTCTGGTCCTTAATATAAAATTGTTTCCGCTCCAAGGGCCCGGTTGGTTTCGAGTTAGAACCAAACCGGCCATACCCAAACATTCCAAAACCTCAAGTGAAATATAAATAAACCACCATCTAAGTCCAAGAATTCCTACAAAACTGACGGTGCGTCGATCAGAGGTCTGTATCTCATGTTATGGGCAAATGAACAAAAATGGTCTGAAGTGGGGGGTCTGGGCCCGGTCCGACCCAGTCCACCCCCCCTGGGGCAGGCCGAACCGGGTCTCCCTGACCTGGGTTTGGGTCCGGCCCAGTGGAGCACAGCCTGACCCGGTCCATGCGACATGCCGCGGCCTGGCCGGGGGGTGCGATAGCTCGGCCAGTGAGCCGAGCAGGGGGGACGCAGCGCCTGGCGCCGTGTCTCCCCTGGATCTCGCGCGGCCACAGGATCCGGCCTTCACCGGCGCGGCTTCTGCTGAGGTGGGCTTCTACGGACGACGCAACGGGGCACCACTGCCTCCAGGCGGCCGGCCAGTGCCGGCCGCTGCCTCCAGCCGCGGGCACCACTGGGAGCTTCCGCGGGCCACCGGAGTCATTCCGGTGGTCTGATTTTGCTCTCGTCTGCACCTGTGGTCGTCTTAGGACCTGTATATCACTGAAAAGGCCTTCAATCACTATTTCGGTCCTGCCTCTTTGTCGTCAATTATTCCTCACATGAATAACAAAGTATTTGTGGGTTCGGACTTATTCGTTAACCGCACCCACCACATTAGTGGTTCTAAACATCACCAAACAATTTGCACACCATGCCGAGGGAATAAAATCACATAATTAAATATATACAATTTCCCCTACCTCAACAGTTGATGTTGGATGTCGGCATCATGGTATACGGTGTCATGGGGAAAGGAATCATAGGCGATGTCGGAGTGCACTGAGGATGAAGTGGCATCTCCTCTAATTTCGTGGAAAAGAGGATGGGTGGCGCGTCGTCTTTCTTTGAGGAACCGGCGTTCTACGTCCTTCTTCGTCAGCGTATAGCGTTTTTCTAAAGCTTAAGAGCTCTCCCCCATTCTTCTTTTCACCAATTAAGCTCTTCCAAAAATTAAATAATAGGTTCCTCCTATTATTTAATTTCACAGGCAATGAAAATCCCAGAATTAAATCACCACATTTAATTAAACGTGATGACAATTAATTAAAGAAGGGAGAGAGAAGGTTCTCATTTAATTAAATGTTTTGGAAAATAAATTGGGGGGGTTTCCAAATTATTGAGTGGTTCTTAATGAGTTTATAGGGAATTTAAATTGGTTGGGTCATGTGGGAGCCACCTCTCTAACATCCACACTTGGGTAGTTAAATGGTTGTGGGCCCCACCCTTAACTACCCATGGGAGATAAAAACCACCTCATAGAATAAAAAAATGTTCTGAAAATTTTTTATTTACTTCTAAAATAGACCCCCAAAATTATCGTCTCCTCCTTTGCAAACGTAACTACGGTAAGTGTCCCCTTAAGAAATTACCGGCGTCGCGAGTTCATTAGTGCCCTTGGATTTTAATTCAGAGCACCGGTTAAAAAGTTAGAAAAACCTACTCATTCGTTCACCAAACATATCCGAGCTAATCTTTGGAAATTGATTATGGGAACACCGGGCCTCAGAATCAAGTGTCATCAGAATCCATAGACATGTAAAATTAAAAAGTATTTTAAAAAAATTACTTGAAATTTAGGGGTCTTTACATTACTCCCACCTTAGGACTTTGCGTCCCTGTAAAGCTACGACACAAACTAGGGGAACAAATGAGGGTACTGAGCATGCATTTGAGCCTCCCATTCCCATGTGCTCTCTTAGAGGTTCTCGTGTTGCCAACGAATGTGCACCATAGATATCGACCGTCCATGTAGGACCCTTTCATGTCAATCCCCGATCTCCACCAAGACCTTTGCAAAAGTCACATTGTCATCGATATCTAGCTCCCCATGGTCGATGATATATGTCGAGTCGTGCACGTATCTTCTCAGCTATGTTATGTGGAAGACGTCGTGCATCAGGTGTAACTAAGGTGGAAGGGCTAGGTGGTGAGCCATCTCACCTACCCTGATGAGGACCTGAAAAGGACTGATGAAGCACAGAGATAACTTTCCGCCCTATCAAAATCTCTGTAATCAATGTCGAGGTGAGACCAGTAGGAAAACGTGGTCACCATCCTTAAACTCTAGTGGTCTCCACCTCCAATCAGCATAGGAATTTTGTCTGCTCTGTGCAGTCCTCATTTGCTCCTGGATGACCTGCACCTTCCCCGTCATAGCCCAAACTATCTCTGTTCCTATGAGTTCTTACTCCCTAGGGTCAGTCCAGCATAGAGGTGATCTGCATGGTCAGTCGTACCGTTCCTTGTAAGGTTCAATACCGATGGTGCAGTGGTAGTTTTTATTGTATGAAAACTCCACCAAAGGTCTGTGATCCACCCATCGGCGACCAATGTCAAGGACACATGCACGGACCATGTCCTCGAGTATCTGAATTGTCCTCTCTCTCTCTGGCCATCCGTCTGTGGGTGAAAGGTAGTTCTCAGGCGTAGCTGCGTCCCGAAATCCTCCTGTAACCCCTTCCAAAGCCGAGAAGCAAAGCGAGCATCTCGATCGGAGACGATAGATAATTGAAAACCATGAAGCTTTACGATCTCCTGAACTTATAGGCATCCCAAGCTCTCTACTGAGCCGGTCTCTCTGATCGATAGGAATTGGGCGGACATGGTGAGTCGGTCCACGATCACCCAAATGGTGTCATGTACTCAAGAAGTACGTGGAATCCCCATCACGAAATCCATGGATATCCCATCCCACTCCCACTCCGGGGCCTCTAAGGGTTGTACCAAGCCTACAGGTACCTGGTGCTCTTCCTTCACTTGCTGAAAAGTGAGGTCTCGAGAAAAGAACTCTTCCACAACCTTCATCATACCCAGCCACCAGTACTGTCGTCTGAGGTCCTGATACATCTTCGCTACTTCTGGATGCACCACTAGAGGGGAAGTGTGGAACTCCCTCAGCACCTCCTCTTGTAGTGAAACTGGTACCATGGTACGTCCCTGGAAGAAAATGACGTGCTCCCTACCTTCAGAAAATCTCTCGGGTTCCAGCCCTGAGGATATCTGAGAATGTCGTGCCTCAAAGTCAACATCCCCACGATGTGCCTCTCTGACCTGTTGAAGTAGTGGATGAGTGACTGTGAGGGGCTGAAGACAGGTTGCCCCATCTCTATCCATGAAAGATATCTGCAATGCGGCTAACTGCTCCATCACCTCTCCACATAGTTGAATGCCTGATCTCCTCTTGAGAGCATCGGCCACAACGTTCCCCTTCACATGAGTATAGACAATCTCAATGTCATAACCCTTGAGGAACTCAATACATCACTGCTATCTCAGGTTCAGGTCCTTCTACTAGAAAATGTACCTGAGACTCTGGTGGTTAGAGTAGACTATATAGCGCTTTCCCATGAGGTAGTGCCGCCACATCTTTAGGGAAAAGACCACTGCTGCTAACTCAAGGTCATGGGTATCAATGTTATGCTCCTTTTTCCTCAACTGCCATGAATCGTAAGCAATAACTTCTTTCTCCTAAATCAGGACACACCTGATCCCAGTACCTGATGCGTCGCAATAAACTACATACACAACACCCTCTGTCGGTAGCCTCAAGATGGGAACTCTAGTCAATCTCCTCCTCAGCTTCTGGAATCTCTGCTGACTTCTGTCTTACCACACGAAGGGTTTCCACTTTTTATTTAATGTTATAAGAGGTGTTTCAACTCTGGAGAAGTCTGGCACAAATCTCCAATAGTACCCAGCTAGACCTAGGAAACTCCGCACCTCTGTCACGGTCCTGGGTGGCTCCCAAGCATGTATCACCTCGACCTTCACAGTATCTGCTGCAACTCCCGCCTCTAAGATGACGTGCCCCAAGAAGTGAACCACTCGAAGCCAGAACTGGCACTTTGAGATCTTACCATAAAGCTGGTGCTCCCATAGTGTATCCAGTATAACCCGTAAGGGGTAGGCGTTCTCCTCCTCGGTGGTCGAGTAAATCAATATGTCGTCAATGAAGACTACGACAAACTGATCGAGGTAGGGCTGGAAGATCATGTTCATGAGACTCATGAACACTACTGGAGCATTGGTCACACCGAAGGGCATGGCCAGGAACTCATAGTCGCTATACCGACACCTGAAGTCCGTCTCTGCACATCCTCGTCCTGAACTCGGAGATGATGATAGCATGACCCGAGGTCTATCTTCGGGAACCAATGTTCTCCTTGAGCTGATCAAAGAGTTCTTCAATCCTCAGAAGCATATACTTTTTCCTCATAGTCACCTGGTTCAGGCGACGGTAGGCGACACACATTTGAAATCCCCCATCCACATTCTTGGAGAATGGAACCGGAGAAGCCCAGGGTGAATCACTACGTCAGTTGAAACCTTTCACCTGTATGTCTTCCAGTTGTACCCGTAGCTCACGTAGCTTGGTGGGAGACATCAGATATGCTGGAGTGGATATCGGTGACGTCCCAGGGTACATGTATATATAGAAATATACCTCCATATAAGGAGGTAGTCAGGGAACATTGTTAGGAAAAACATCCCCAACTGATCCACCACTACTGGAAAACTCGGACTCCGCACATCGACTGCTCTGAGGATGAGACTAGACAACTGATGTGTGATCGGCTACCGGATCCTATACGTAAGTCCATCATGTGCTGCCTAGGTTCCCTTCTCACTGGTGAAGGTGAACCTGGTCCCATCCGTGCAGACACACCACACTTTGTGCCTAATACAGTTGATCTGAGAATGGACTGTAGATAACCCGTCCATACCCAAGATGACGTCGTAAGGCCTCGACGTCGCTACATGAAGATCCTAGCCGAAGATCTCGCCTCCTAGTGTAAGCTCACACTATCGGTACCAGTGCGTAATCATTGAGTCTACTCCCATAGGAGTCACTAGCCATAAGGATTGAGCCAACAGGTTTGTCAGAATCTCTGAGCCCCGAACAAGGGCAGTAGAAATAAAAGAATGACTTGCACCTTTTTCTATAAGAACTGCAACAAGGGTAGAGTATACACAAATAGTACATCGAATCATCTTGAGTGCGCCGCGGTCGTAAGCCTCCGCTGCCTGGAGCTGAGCTTTCCTCTGCTCTCCAGCTCCCTATGGTTGAGGTAGACCTCCTAGGGGTGGTGGTGGTAGTGCCCTGCCGTCCACCACCCGCTACTTGGCCAGCTCCTCTCCCTCATCCACCTGCTCCCTGTGGACCTCCACGGTCAAACCTCTGACTCTTCCTGGGAGTTTCGTCCACTATTTGTTTCTCGTCTGCATAGTGGGTTGGGCAGTCACAAGCCGTGTGGCCCTGCCCGCCGCATGCATAGCACTGTATGCTCCTCTTAAGACTGGCTCTGGGCCGTGTGCCCCACACAACCAAACCTAAATCCTGAGGTCGCCCACATGTATGTCGGGTCCGCCTAGACCCCTTCGTCGTCTGTTGACTGCCGGCTGCAGAAGACTCCACTCTGTGCCATCCTGCGGTGGGTCTCGCTGCTGATGGCTGCTCTGCGAGAATTCTTTCCACTAACAAATCTCGCTCCAGCACCCCCACCTACGCCAGGATGCTGAGGGAAATCGTCGATGCTCTAATATCATGCCTCAGTCCTTGCTCAAAGGTCTGGGCCAGGATGAATGGGCCTCATACCATGTTTGTGGATTAGTGCGAGAGGTTGGAAAATTTCACAAAGTACTGGGCTACGGACATGCTGCCCAGCCGCAACTATATTAACTCCTAGATGCGCCCCACATGGAGGGTGGCTGGAATGAACTCCGAGTTGAAGAGGCTCTCGATGTCCATCCAATGTAGAGATGCTTCATCGTGCAATTGGAGCATCAGGCTCCACCATCTATCTTCTGATGAGTGCATGAGACTCACGGAAAAATCACCCTAAGATCCGCTGGTGTCCCTACCAGTCTGAAGACTCTTACGATGGCCTCCATCCGAACCTCTGCTACGTTAGGATCTATCTCTCTATGGAACCTAGGCGGACTCTGCCTCTAAAACTCATGCAACATGCTCAGGTGGTATGCACTCTCCGCCACTGGGGCTGGTAGAATCGATGGCTCAGTGGGTAGTGGTACCGGTGGTGCCTCTGCTATAATGTGGCCTTACACCGAGGCCTCGTCACTCAGTGGGCTGTCATCCCACACGTAACTAGGAACCATAGCTGGATGCCATCATGGGGCCATCCTGAAAAGAAACAAGCACACCATGGTCAAAAATTATACCTGGTGAGCTGACACAAAGTAACCACAAAGAAAACTTTTGAAAGGAAACACACACGCAATATGTGTTTTCATGCACTGAGTAAGAAATCAGAAGTCATGTTCGTAATGTATCGATTCCTCGGCCGCCACACCAACACTGGACACCCTGGAATGAAAACCACACTTAATACTCATAACACTATTGCTTCATAGAAAGGAAAGATCAAAGTCCTGGGTTCTGCGGTAGAACCGACTCCTCTAATATCAATTTTTCACGACCCGTCATCGGGGAACATGTCGTGACTACCCCATTCCCGCCTTCCATAAGCCAGGGGCTGGCGACTATCACCAAAGGCGTAAATCCTGAAAAAAGGGGATAGCATTTCCTTTTATAAAGAAAACAAAAACACAACAGAGTACGCAAGTTAAGTAAGCACTAAGTCAAACTGGGTACAAGTTAAGTGTTGAAAACTAAATGGGCCAGTATAAAAACCCAACTGAAAGTACAATGCAACTGAAAGGAATGTACAACAGTAGTAAGTAAAACAGAAACACCGAGTCATCCTCCGGAAATCCCACCTGAAGGGTGGGTACATATAGTCTCCTCAGATCCTCATGTCCGGCCGTCCGCTCTGTGTATGTCCCGCCAAGTGGTCCACCTCCGAGTACCATCCATCTCCACAAGCCTCCACCTCGATCAGTGTTGTCCGTCGTCGGTATCCAACACAGTGTAGTACAGGCATAGCTCGTGCATGGGTGAGTATACGATACTCAGTTGGGACCCCGAGACCCCTGAAGGTCTCTCAGAATCCACGAAGGATAAACCACAATGGAAAGATACAATCACGAAGTATCAACAACTCTGCTTAGGTATATGCCCATACATATACCCAATTCATCAATTACAGTTCCTCTCTAACTCTCGAGCCCATGCACAATCAAGTCCACACAGGAGAACTCAACCCAGTCCACACAGGAACGCAAGACAATCGCATCGATGAGAATGGTTGAGATCAAGACTCAGCTCACACAGGTATACACTTAATAAGGTGATAGAGATGATCATATGAAGCCACTGATTCATCTAAGATATCAGACCCACATAGGATACAAGACCAGCTAAGTTTTCGGACCCACAAAGAATACATGACCAGCTACTCTGCAGGACCCACTCAGGATACAAGTACAGAGGTAATACTGTCGAACCCACATAGGATACAAGAACAGTATTCATCACCGTCGAACACACAGAGGATCCTAGTACGGTCGTCATTACTGCCGAACTCACGGAGGATCCAAGTAAAGTAATCCTCACTGCCAAACCCACAGAGGATCCAAGTGTAGTCATCATCATCGTAGTCGCAGCTAGCTCTAGGGTTCCCGCACACAGCATGCTCGATTCCGAGAGGGTCCTCTCCTCGAGAAAGAGAGAGAGAGAGAGAGATTTGATACATATACTATCAAAAATTCCAGAGTTGATGTATCCCAAAGTTCCGCCTCGTCAAAAGAAACCCACCACGACAGACGGTGCATCAATCGGACACCCGGTCTGAGAGTTATTGGCTTTTCCATCCCAAGGGCCTGGTTGGTTTTTAAACTAAAACCAACCTGACCATACTCTAGCTGCGTCCAAAGCTCAAGAGCTCTCCCCCATTCTTCTTTTCACCAACGAAGCACTCCCTAAAATTAAATAATAGGTTCATCCTATTATTTAATTTCACACGCAAAGAAACTCCCAGAATAAAATCCCCACATCTAATTAAATGTGATGAAAATTAATTAATGAAGGGAGAGGGAAGGTTCCCATTTAATTAAACGCATTGGAAATTAAAAGGGGGGATCCCAAATTAATGATGGGTTAATCATGAGTTTAGAGGGAATTTAAATGGTGGTGGTCATGTGGGACCCACCTATTTAACATCCAATCTTGGGTAGTGAAGTGGTTGTGGGACCCACCCTTAACAACCCATGGGAGCGAAAAACCACCTGATAGAATAAAAAAATTGTTCCAACAATTTTTTATTTACTTCTTAAATAAACCCCCAAAATTATCTTCTCCTCCTTTGTGAACACAACTACTGTAAGTGTCCCCTTAAGAAATTACCAGCGTTGTGAGTTCATTGGTGCCCTCATATTTTAATTCCGAGCCCCGGTTCAAAAGTTAGAAAACCTTCTCGTTCGTTCACTAAACGTACCTAGGCTAAACTTTGAAAATTGATTTCGGGCACACCAGGCCTCGGAATCAAGTGTCGTACGAAGCCACAGACTCGTAAAATTCCAAATTAATTTTTAAAAACAGTTTTTGAAATATCCATGTCTTTACATCCCAATAAGGGTAAATAAAGGAAATAAGTAAGAATATTATGAACATAATCATATGATATAATGGGAATCACATTTGAATATCATACCCTACATATCAATGATCAGAAACATAATACATGGAATAACGATTTGATGTTCATGAGACATGAATCATATGATAATAAAGTACATGAACCAAGTGATCATATCATTTCAATATTACATAGATTTTTTTGAAAAGACATAAACATGTAACATAATTCACTATATGTAAAGGGTCATTACAAAAAACTAATTAGGGAACTTCTTGGAGATTATATATACTAGGAGAGACACACCACCATCTCTTGTCATAGTTCATTCCATATAAGGTATTGGGATCCCCATATTCCCATAGTGGATTAGGTTTCTCTATAATCCAATTCATTATCAAAAATCAATAATTTCATATTTTGGATTTGGAAATGAATGTTTCATATTTTAGATTAATCATGTCAACTTATTTTCCATATTTATCACATGAGATATAAATATTTAGATAGTAAATTATAAGTGGATATAGTTTCAACCCATCTCATTATAAAATCATATGTAATTGTTGTAAAAGATCATAAAAAATAATATCATAACCATATAAATGAAATTGGTTTCATTAAAAAGTAATTGAATCTTATCCTGTGGAAAAATAATGGGTTCATAATCATTTAATTAAATAATAATCTATCAAAAGAATCTACTTTCATAAGCATATAACCCATTAATGTTAAATGGGTATCATAAAAATAATTCCATCCAAAAAGAAACCATTGTAGAAAAAAAATGAATTTTATTCTTTGAACATATCCCAAGTAATGTATAAACTATAACATTGCATAGGATCTTAGATGGAGAATGATTTTTAAATATCACATGAAACATTTCATAAAGAATATATTCTTCTGTTAAGAATTATATTTAATAAACCATTTTAAAATTTATTTCTTATATTGAAAATTTTAAAACATCATTTAGAACATTTCTTATAGAAAATATCTTTTATAATATGGAAAAAAAATTCAAAACAAAAAAAATTAAAAAATATTTCTTTAAAAATATCATTGAAAACCTATAAAGGAAGCTTGAAAATATTTCGAAAACCATTTTCATGGAAAAATTTAAAACATAAAAATAAAGTCTTGAAATCATTTTGAAAACCATTTTATAGATAATATATTTGAAAACACATCAAGACATATTTATGTCATTAAAATCATTTTCTTCAAAAATTTCATTTTTAAAACATATTAAAGAATATTTAAAAAACATTTGAAACACACTTCAAACCTAAAATATTTTTGAAAAACATTTTTTATGAAGCCCAAATTATATTTAAAAAATGTACATAATGGTAGGAATAATGTTTTTGTAAATGACATAACATTATAAACATATAAATTAATCTCTAAAAAATAATGCTCATAAATGAGGATAAGTTCCTACACGAGTAATATTCCATTATCACCTTAAAAGTTTATAAAAGTTCCTTGTTCATAAAAAATAAAATAAGATTATATTTAAATAAAGTTTAAAAAATAATAAATGGGTAAAAATTACTTTTAAACATCTTATGATATTACTAAAATAAATTAATTTTTTTAGAAAGCACATTTTTGAAATAACACATATTTCTGAACAAAAGGGGATAAAATGATTAATTTTAAAAAATGAAATTTTGTTAATCATATCAAGTACCAAAGAGTGTAAAAAGTGTATTAATACAATAATATATCATAGATAACTATGGGTGAATAAAATTCATTAGAGTTATTCACAGATGAATCATATTATTTCATCAATGTATGTATAATTTTTAATAAACATGGAATGAAATGATATTATATCAGTAGACAGTTACCACTTTGGTAACATTAAATCATGATTCCCATGAAAGAATGAAATTATGTAAAGTTTAAAATTTCATGAAAACAACACGATTCATGATATAACATTTCAATGGGAACCATATACACCCCATGGAAATTTATAGGTGCATAATATGGCATGTAACTCAAATTTGGAAAATGAAGACAAAATTTAATTACCGATTTGGTATATTTTTAACCATAAATCCCATGAAATAATGACTATAAAATTGAAAATAAAATACCCATAAAATTATTTATGGCATTAAATTAATAAATTCATTGGTATCATAATCATCATATAAAATAAATGAGTTGTGAATATGGAATGTATCTCATGGAAATATTATGTTCGATGAAATTTCTTTACCTTATGTCTTGAATATCATACTACTCGTTAAAACGTCATATATATGTATTAAATATAACCTTATTATACATCTATCACAGAACCATATTATTATATCAAGTACCATATGTGATATTTTTATGACTTTATATTACGTGTTCGTTAATAACTCAATGTTAATGTTATGCTTATGGTAATATATATTTATCTTTCATATATGTTTTTGATTTTCATTCATGATCCTATTATAAAGAACATGATTTAATTATTTTTAGAATTTAATTAACCATATTAATATAAAATATATTCATTATATATTTATTTAAAATAATATTTAAATATAATAATATGAAACGGAATACACTATTAATGGAGATGGTATGCCATATGTATGCATGAACAATGTTTCTATATTATTATAGTATTGAAACAAAAAATGTATATAAAATATGCGTATATATATAGCTTCATTCCAATAGAATTATTATATCATGTATATCATAAAATTTCACTAAACACATCCTTAATATATTCTATGTTATGTTATAATTAATTACATATCTTTGACGAGGCGGTAGTCCAAACATCGAAAAATGAAGTTATCGTATTAAAAAACCGGAATGTATGAATGTTTTTTATATAGTAATTAAAGAGGAATAAATATATCATAAATATAATTTATATAAAATAAAAATATAGTTTCCATTATAATTCACAACCATGATAGGTGGAAAAAAAATGAAAAACATTGTTTCGAGAGGCTATTGTTTTCCATACATAAGAATGCTAAATTCATTCCTAATTAGAGTGAAGTAATTTTAAGTGTTGGTAAGTCCCTTAGAATTAAATAATATAATTATATTTATGATAATTATATTATTATATAATAATATAATTAGAAGAGTTTTGGGGGATGGAGAATGAAAATAAAACATGGGATCTTGAGCAAGGAAGGTACATCTTCTTTGGGGAACTTCTTTTGTTTAGATAAAATGGATTTCCTAGTTGATTTATTCCCAAAGGTAGGATTCTAAAATTTAGGGAGGGATTTTAGTAGACTATTTGAGTTGATTTTTGTAAAACCAATGGGTTAGATATTTTTGAATAAATTGGAGGGGTGAGTGCTTTATTATCAGGGGGTGGAGTGTCATTGTTGAAAATTATTGAAATATGAATTCATCCAATGTTTTTTATATGGTATGTTTATCCAATAATGAAACATATCAGATAACAAGGATTCTATTGTACATATATAGACTTCCAATGGATTTTGGAAGAGTTTTCAGGTCATTTTGGCCCTTACCATCATGGATTAGTCCCTTATTGTGTTGATTTTCCTCTTAATCACTACAATTGATTTCAATTAAATTTGTTTATATTCTCGGTAAAAAATTAATTTTCAGATATTTAAAAATATGAAATATTTATGATTAAAAATATGGAATCCTTTTTTAAAAATTCTAATGATATAAGTAGAAGTAATTAATTTAAATTTAATCTCGTAGTTGGGTGAACAAAATATGTTTTTAATGTAAAAATATTTAAATGTTTGGAAGGATTCTATATCCAATTTCAAACTGATTTTGATACCAATGACATAAATTAGAATAATATATATATAATTTATCTAATTTAATATTAAATCTAATAAACAAATAATTTATCCGTGTAAATAAATTATATGATATAGAAGTTTGGAATTAGACTTTTGTATTCTTCATTATTCATAAAAAAGAATCATCTAAAAAAACTATCATGCACAAAGTTTTACGGTTTTTCATTAAAAAATGAATTTCTTTTTCTAATATGAAATTTATAGATTTTCCAAAATTTAGATATATAATGAGTTCACCATTAAACATAATTTAAATTATATTTTAGAAAAATACATCTTTTAATTCATAGAATTTTATTTTTTCAGATCATATACCTATAAAATCTATTGAATTAGTATAAAAATATTGATTGAATATATAATATAATAATTTTATTTAAAAATATAATCATAATTGGGTTTTTTAATTTATTGAGATAGAATTTCGTTTTTCATAGAAAAATAGTTTTCTTAGAAAATTTATTTATTTATTTTAATATAGTAATTAATTTTAATTCTTCTAATTGATAACCAAATGATTAATTTTATATAAAATTGTAAAAAATATTTTCAAAATTAAGTCAATCATTTTTATCACTACCATACCAATGACTATGTGGTAGCTATAATAATAATATAATAATATTATTAATAATAAATTATTGTTTAGTAAAACATGACATTTTATTTAACTGAAGTTATAAATGTTTTATTGCATTGTGTGAAAAAGAAAACATAATAGTTTTTAATTTTCAATAAGGTAATCATTTTCTTCATGTAGTGAACTATTAACTCGGTGTTTTAATAAGTTTAGAAACACTTAGTGATTTTATATTAAAATTTTAATATTCTGGGTTGTGAGAAAATAAATAGAAAAAGATTAAATTAATTTGAAAATAATAATAATTTAAAAACTATTGAGGTGTTACATTCTAACGACTTAAAATGAATTTCTCTCTAAAAATAAATCAGTTCTATTATAATTTTCATACATGAATATTCTTTTCATTGAAACACACATCATAAAAAAGAATACTATAACATTATTAAATAGGTATTCCTAGAGATATGTCAGTTACCCAATATAACTCATAACTATATATCCACACAGTTTAAAATAGGTTGGAAGCGATGAATAAACATTGAGGAAAAGAATAAATAATTATATATATTGATAAATATATTTGATCACCAGAAATTGAATGGTTTATGGGATGATGAGGGGCATATAATTGTTAATATATAAGAATTTATAGGACCATAGTTTCAATGAAAATTATTTTTTGATATATATGTTTAATATCCATTTACAAGAGTTTAAGAAATATTATTACAATCAATGAACATGAGGGAAAATAATTTCTGGATTTAATTCCTTTTCATATTCACAATCTCACCCTTTGGTTGTGCGTTGCTCTATTTCACTTTATCACTTTTTCTAAAATATGAATGTGAATTATTCGTTCTACATATAAAAACAGATCTTCAGTTGGAGTGATAAGTCATTCCACCTATCTTTAGTTAGAATCATGGAACAAATGTTAGATATAAGTTATTCAAAATCCATAAATCCCCATATGGTGGGATAATACTTTTATCTCACAAACATCTCCTAAAGAATAACTTATTCATTCCATAAATTCTTAACCATATAACACATACAAAATAATAAAATATATAAAACTAGAAATAAGGTTACAAAATCAGATTAACATCGATCCCCCATAAATCATAAACTATCACTTGATTTTGAAATTTTCTAACATGTGAACAACCTCAACGATATTCTCATGAAACATGGTAATACCCTAAATTACAATAAATAATTTTGGAAAACATGTGTGATTCATTATCCCAAAGATTACTAGATATATTCTATAAATCCAAGAATTTTTAAACTCAATAAATGAAAAAATATTCCAATTTTTAAATAAATAAATTATTATGTATGATTTCATAAATACTAACCAATTTACATTATCCAAATCAATGCTCTCTCTATCCAATTTAAAAACAATTGTCTCAACATCTTGAACACAAGATCTTTTACATTACCTTAATTAAAAATATCACCTTTTAATTAAATGGCTTTTCTAGGACTTCATAACCATTAAAACTATAATTATCAATAAATAATGAAAATACATATATATTTGATGATTCAAATGACATAATCATTGAATTCCAAAACATATACTCTTAAATTACCCAACATTATTCTTAATCTATTACACATTCTTCATCGTCATAATCCTTTATACCCCTTTTCATTTAATATAAAATATTATTGATTTCTAATTTTTCCAAAAACTCAATATAATCATGCTTTATATGTAAAATGTAAAAAAATACTATTAAAACATCGCATACCATCCACAGGTCATTTTCAGTTTCTTTATCTTTAGTCGTATTATATGCATACCATCTTCCCAATTATCATCATGGGATCTCCACTTAGTACATCTATTTTTATTCCAAATAAAAAAACATTAAATTTTATCCATGTTTCTTCGAATTCCTACTACTAACTAGAACTAAGAAGAGTAGTTTGAGAAAAAGGTATCATAGTAGAAAACCAAATAATAATTAAAAAATCTCATTCATGATGTCTAAATAATAACACAAACTTCTTTAACCTATGACACAGATGTTTTATCTTGTTTTATTCAAATCCAACTCATATTTGAACCCTTACTGAGTATTCATGAAGATTTTTTGATTCATAAACAATATCCCCCAAGATTGTAAATCTAGGTGTGTAGCAATTCTCGTTTTTGGCACAAATTCCCAATCTAGTCTACATCAATATGGTGTTATTGGGGTTATTAATGAAACATAAATTTGATACATAGGGACATCCACTTGTATTATCAATAAATTGATGTTCTTATATTAAACCAATCATTCTATCTTTTACCAAAATTCCAATAAATTTTCATAAACATTAACATGTCATTATTCTTATCGATAGAGACAACCCAAGACCTATCTTTGGAAATATTCCGAAGGAATTCACTAGATATTTTTTATCCAAGTCCCAAAGGATTTCTAAACCATTACATTGATACCAATTAAAGGTACCTAGGATTAATAGACATGGATATTACATATATTTATATGAATATGAATCACATTTAATAATTACATGCACGAGGAACAGAATACATTAGAATCATTGGAATCATGAAACAAATTATTCTAGATTGGGGAATGATCGTAAATATATAATTTAATGAACCTCAACTTTATTACTCCTACATTAAACGCACATTCATAACCTCGGGAAAGGAAACATAAAAAAGGGGTGATGTCAAATTCTAATTAATGTTAATTAAAAGAAATACATAAGCATATCATGAATGTAAGAGTACGAGAACATTAGAGTAACATTTGAAATAATTAACCTACATATAAAAGATTGTCAACATGAGACATGGAATAAATATTGTAATTTCATTAGAAATGAATCATAATATAATCAATATAATGAACCATGTGAGCATATCATAGTCACATGACAATTAACTTTTAAAAATCACATAAAATGTCGTATCTTCCCATATAAGTGAATGCTCATTACCAAAAACCAATCATCACTATTCATGGAGACTACACTTAATGTATAGAAAAAAACACCATCCCCAATCATAGTTCTTTCCATATAATAGATCTAGTTTTCCCATATTCCTATAGTTAATCGAGTTCCCCCATCCTCCCATAGTGGATGCAGACACAACTATTTTCCATTAGGGATCCAAATGCACATGTTTCCTATTATTTTTTGAACCCATAAACATGTTTCCCACCATTATCTAATTAGATAAAAATCATTAAGTATTTTATTGGAGGGATATATAGGTTCCACAAATCTCATAATGAAATAATACATAAATTTTAAATAAGTTCATAAACATTCTTATCATAACCTATGAAATGAAAAGGATTTTTTAAAGAAGTACTCATAACATAACCTATAAAAATATAGTTTTCATAATAAATTCATCAAATCATGTCGCATTAAAAGATATAGGTTTCATAAGAATGTAACCCATGAATGAGAAATGAGTTACATAAACAACATTCCATAAAAACCTTAAATATTCAACAAATAATATGAATGGAATTGTTGGATCATATTACAAGTTAATCATAAACTATAAAAAAAATTCATCTTAGAGGAAGAAGGATTTTGAAAGAACACCTAAAATATTTCATTACAAAATTAGGATTTCATTTAAAATACATTGTTTAAAACTAATTAAAATCATTTACTCATAAATAATGATTTACAATTTCATTCAAAAAAATTCTTGAGGATAATATATTTTCAAAATGAAAAACACTTTTCAAAAAAAAATTGTTTTGAAATCATTTTTCATTTAAAATTTATTTGAAACCCTATAAAATAAAATAGAAAATATTTTTCAATCATTTTTATTTTAAGATACATTAAAAACATAAAAAATAAATCCTGAAATATTTTTGATATAAATTTTCTAGAAAAGTGATTTTAAAACATATAATTAGTTCATAAAATAATTTAAATCATTTTCTTTGAAAACATATTATTTATTCTATGAAAGTCATTTAAAAAAAATTTAGCATGCAACATTTTTCAAACTTATTTTCATTGAAACACACTTTAAATTGAACATATTCCTAGAATATTTTGAAATAATTTTCATTTTGAAAATAAACATAGAAAAATACAATGGATATTCCTAGGAAATGATATTCAGAACAATAGGTATATTCATATATGGTGACCATTCCTTTTTCACCTTAAATGTTTAAAAATGTACCTCGATTGGAAAATAAAAAAACATTTTGTTCTAAACCATTTTCAAAATTTGTAAAAGGCGGGTTAAAATTTTATTTAAACATAATATTATAATAATAAAACATTTTTTAAAACATTTTTATAATATATCATTTTGAGATAACATATAATACCAATAGAAAGGAGAAATAAAGTTGGAATTTCATAAAAAACATTTTATTAATTATCTTAAGTAAAAAAGAGTTTAATAAAGGTCAAAATTCATGTATATATCATGTATAACCATATTAGAATAAATTTCCTGTATTTTATTTAGGGTTGTGTCATATTATTGTGTTAATGGAAGAATATTCATAAACAATCATGATAAATTATGAGATTGCAGAAAAAATGTTACAACTTTTGTAACATTGCATCATAATCCTCAAGAAATAATAAAATTATATGAATCATATAATATCATTATAAATATTAGATTATTTATGTAACATTTCCAGGGTAATTATATATACCCTGTAGAAAAAGTCAGGTGCATTACATGGCATGTATCACAAATAGGGAAAACTGATACACAATTGCATTATCAATTTTGTAACTATTGAACCGTAAATCCCATGAAATAAGGTTCATAAAATATATATGTAAATACTCATATATTTATTTATATGAATAATTAAATATATTAATTCTTATTATATAAACCACACAAAAAGATGCGTGGTTATTATGGCCTGAATCTCCCAGAAAAAAAATGTGACATGAAATTCACTCACCTTAAGCCTTGACATCCATCCAACACAATAAAACCTCATTTATAAAAAATATAAGTTTTTTATGCATCTAAAAAGTAAATATATTAATATATATAATACTATATATTATTTTTATGACTTATATTACCAATTTATTAACAACTCCATGTTATTGTTATGTTTCAGGTATTATATTCTTTTTTTCTTTTATGTTATGGCCGATTATTATTGATCATTTTAATTAGATTTTGATTTACTTATTTATAGAATATAAATAAGTATATAAATATAATATATATTAATTAAATATTAATTTAAAATAATCTATAAAATATATAAATATTAAATTTAATAAACCATTTATGGAGACAGTAGGTCATACATACGCATGAATGTCTTTTCCGTTTTATTATCATATTCAATGAAAGAAAGTAAACCAAATATGTGTCTATATATATATATATTTAATTATAGTAGAACTATTATTTCATCTATTTCATTTAATTTCATTAATCCCATCCTTAATACATTCCATGTTAAGTGTGAATGAATCAATGCACATTGAGAAGGTTGTAGTCCACACTTCTATAAATCAACTTATCATATTTGCACAAAATGGAAAGTATGAAGGTATATTTTATAAAATATTTATATAATAATGAATACATCCTTAATATTTCATATATCATATAAAGATATATTTTATACAATAATTCTCATCTAGGAGATGTGGTAATTGAAAAATGAAAATCATCGTTTCATGAGGAAGCAGTTCTCCGTACAAAAGAATGGTATGTTTATTAAAAATTAAATGGAAGTGTGTGTAGTTGGAGGGAAAAAACATAGAATAAAAAAATATATGTATATTTATTATAATTATTTTATTAGATTATCATGTAATATGAATATTTTATTCCATGTATAATGAAAATAAAACAATGGAGCTTTAGGAAGGATGTTACCTGTTCCTTTGGAAACTCTTCTTGGTATGAACTAAGGGATTACATGGATGTATTTCTTCCCAAAGGGAGGATACTATTGTCATGACCTATCCCCCAGGGCCCGTATCATGACTACCCCAAGCCCGACTTTCCTAAGCCAGGGGCTGGAGACTAGAACCAATGGCGTAAATCCCTAAACTGGGAAGGTATTGCCTTTATAACTATAAAAAAACAAAAAAGAGCACACAACTGGAAGAAAACACTAAGTAAAACAATATAAAAATAGTGCTGAAAAGTAAAAGGGGCCTAAAATATAAACCAAACTGTACAGTACAAGTACAATTGGAAAGGGAAAAACAACTAAAATGTGAAAGCAGCTCCTAGATCATCCTCTGGGAAATCCTACCTGAAGGGTAGGTACAAATAGCCTTCACAGTGCCCCACATCCATCCTTCTCCTCTGTGTACCGATTCTTCAGAGGGTCCACCTTCAGGTACCATCCAGTCTGGGCGCTCTCAGCCACCATCAGCGCTATTCATCGTCTGCATCCAACACAACGAGATACGGGCATAACCCGTGCTGGGGTGAGTATAACAACACTCAGTTGGCACCTCGAGACCCTCAAGGTCTCATAAAATCTAACAAGGATAAACAACAATGTATGATTTCAATGGTATCCTCACTTAGGTATATTCCCATACATATACCTATGTTATCATGTAATCCATATAAATCACGAAGAAAACACAAAGTCTCTAACTTAGATCAAACCATGATTTTTATTCTAGGGGTAGAGTCAAGCAACATCCCCAGTCACACTGTCAGAACATCAGATAATGGTGTAATCCTCCTCTATCAAGTACATTGGGTCCGCCGCGTCACAAAGAGGTGCTTCCCACTATCCTTGGACTCCTGAGATACTCCTCCTGTCGAGTACCATGGGTATGCCACGTCACACAGAGGTGCTCCCCACCATGGGTCTACCGCATCACACAGAGGTTCTCCAACTCGTAGTCTACGGAGGTACTCCTCCAGTCGAGTACTATGGGTTTTCTACCTCAATCATAGGCGCTCCCCACCATGGTTTTGCAGCGTCACACAGAGGCGCTCCCCAATGGGCTAGTTGAGTCACTCCTAGTCGAATTGGTCAGTAGTCATCATGTATAACCCATATAATTGGTCTCTGCACTATGTTCACTCGTCTCTGGGAGGATCCGATCCATGATCTGCAGTTCGATACTCCAAATATCACAATGTCACATGAAGATGTATCTCAATGGTCCGCCTCATCGATGAGGTCTCAACGCAACTGATGGTGTGTCAATCGGACCCCCAGTCTGTGAGTTATAAGCCTTTTAGTCCCGAGGTCCCGGATGGATTTTCTACGAACCAACGTGATCATAACTCAAAAATACCCCAAACTCTGGTGGGGTATACTCAAAGAGATCATTGTGCTGCAAGAATACTAGCGCCGCTGACGGTTCGTCCAATGGTCATCTGGTGCCAAAGTTATGGCCAATGTAAGTAATGGGTCAGTAGAGGGCTCAGGTCCGGTCACACCCGGTAGGACTGACTCGATCCAAACCAATCAGGGCCGACCCAGTCTAGGTCGACCTGGTCAAACATGCTAGGTCTGACCCATCATATTGGGCGGTTCAGCTCGTTATGTTCGGCCCGGTCCGCTGGGCCCAGCCCAGCGGACTCCTCGTGTGGTTCGACCCGGGCTCTGGGCCAGTTTGGGCTACAACATCATGAGGGCATGGCCCAGAGTGGCTTTTCCTGGGTTTTTGGGCCCGGTCCAATGGACTGCGACAGTGGTTTGGCCCGGGCTCGAGGAAATCTTGGCACAGGACGTCGTGAGGGTGCAACCTGGCACGACTCAGCATATCTCGGCCCGGTGGGCGTGGCCGGACCAGTTCGGCCAGGGTGCCGCGAGGGGGGTTAGCACGTCGGCTCAACCGGGAGGCTGCAAGGGCGGTCTGGCAGGCCAAGTGGCTGCGAGGGATCCGGGACACCGGCTATACAGGGGGGCCATTAGGAGGTCAGGAAGTCCAGCAGGCAGGGTGCGCACGAGGTGCATGGAGGCCGACATGGGGGAGGTCAGGCAGCGGCCCGGCAAGGAGGCTTGTGGCCGGCCGGGGTGCAGCCAGGCTGTGGCCAGGTGGCGTCCTTGCTGCAGCCGGGGGCGGACAGGCTTCGGACATGTGTCAGTTGGGCAGCATCCCAACGGCGGTCGTGCGGCGGCCCCACGGCGTCAAACCGGTGGCCCCACGGCCGCCAGGCTAAGGCCGGTTCGGGGCGACGCGTGGCCCTAAGGGCCGCGTGTTCGGCATGGCGTGGGCCGGAGAGAGTTTAAACGGAGGCGGTGGGGAATGCCACGTGGGTGGCACGGTTCATGGAGGTAGCGGGTAGTACAAAATTTATCGTTGAAGCCTCCGTTGCCTCTTGGTTCATCAATAAGTTTATGTTTAATAAAAAAACATTATCACAGGAGGGGTCCGGCCATGTTGGTTTCTCCCGCACACTCTAAATTTAGTGTGGTAACAATTGGTTGTCATGAACAAAGCACAACCTTATAATCACAAAAGATAATCATCATCGTTCTTCATTTTTTAATGAAAGTAAGTACATGGAACTTAAAAGAAACTAAACCCCTAACATTGTTTCATCGTTCGTCGACATAGTCAGGGAAGGAAGATGGAGGAGACCGTCATTCGTCTTGTCCACCGCACAATTCCAATCCATTCTTGTGAATCGTTTTGTTGATGACGATGAGGAGGGATGATTCTCTACGTTGATAGGTGTATGGGGAAGAATGTCGTAGAAGAATCGTCGTCGACATTCTTCGTGTTCTTTGTTGGGAGGGGCGTTCTTCGTCGGAGAGGATAAGTTTCTCCATGTGTTCTTACTCTCCTATGTTTCCACAAAAATGAAAGTTCCCAAAATAATAGATTTTCTATTATTTTAATCATTGGCACAAAATTCCAAAAGGTGAATAAATTGAAAAGGTTCTTCCAGTTTAATTCATTTGGTTGACACATTAATAGGGACGTTAGTAGAAATTCAAAAACAAGGGGAGGTGGAGAGGCTCTCCCTCATTAATGAGTGATAGTGTAGAGGTTATACACTCTTCCCATTAATAGGGTTCCGGTGGTCCCCACACCTATTATTTAAATGAGAGGTTATGGTCTCAGGTGGTCCCCATGTCGTAACCACTCGTGGGAGGTTATATTCGGCTGGGTCCCACCACCATAACCTCTCAAGGGAGGTTAGGTTGTGGCGGTCCCACCTCCAACTCCCTAGTAGAGGTTTTAACCGATAATCACACACATGGAAGCGTAAAATAAAATAAGGCTATTGTACACTTTATTTTATTATTTTTTTTATAAAAAGACAAAAACTAAATTTTATTATCGACCATCTATCATCGAGGTGATTGTCTTCTTAAGAGAATATCAGCGCTACGAGTTCAACAGTGCCTTCAGATTTTAGTTTTGAGCACTGGTTCAAAAGTTATAAAATCCCGCTCGTATATATACTGAACGTACCCAAAAAAACATCGGAAATTGATTTCGGGCACACCGGGCCTCAGAATCAAGCGCCGTAAATTTTTTCGGACATGTAAAAATCCCATGTATTCAAGGATAAAAACATCATCATAATTTCTAGGTCTTTACATTCTCCCAACCTCAGGGCTTTACATCCCTGTAAGCTACAACTCGGACTAAGGGAACAAATGAGGGTACTGAGCACGTATCTGAGCATCTTGCTCCCATTTGATCTCTTGGAGGATCAGGTGCTACTAGGGAATGCACACCAGAGGTATCGACCTTTCAAGAAGGACCCGCTCCTATAAATTGTCAATATCCATTATAACCTCCATGAAAGTGTCCCCATCGTCGACATCCAGATCCCCATGGTCGATGATGTGAGAAGGGTCATGCATGTATCTCCTCAACTGAGATAAGTGGAGGATTTCATGCACCTGGTGCAGCTGAGGGGGAAGAGCTAAGCGGTAAGCCACCTCACATACTCTACTAAAGACCTAGAAAGGTCTGATGAATCACAGAGATAACTTGTCTCCTAAGAAAAATCTCTATAGACCTCGCCGAGGTAATACCCGTAAAAAGACGTGTCGCCATCCTCAGTCCCTTGAGGTCTCTGTCTCCTGTTAGAATATGAATTCTGCCTGCTCTGTGCATTCTTAATCTTCACCTCGAGGATCTTCACCTTCTCCATATTAGCTCATACAATTTCTAGTCCCACAAGTACTTACTATCATGGGTATGTCCAGCACAGTGGCGATCTTCAAGTTTGACCATACAATGCCTCAAAAGGTGCCATACTGACGGTGGAGTGATAGTTGTTGTTATTGGAAAACTCCACAAATGGTAAGTGATCCTCCCAGCTACGATCGAAGATGAGGACACAAGAATGAAGCATGTACTTGAGGGTCTGAATGGTCCACTCGGTCTGACCATCTATCTGAGGATGGAAGGTTGTGCCCCAGTGAAGCTGTGTCCTGAAAGCCTCCTGCAACCCCATCATTAATTGTGATGTAAACCGTTCGTCAAGGTCGGAGACAATAGAAGAAGTTACTCCATGAAGCTGCAAAATCTCCTGCACATAAGGCTATCCCAAGATCCCTACTAAATCATCCTCTTTGATCGGTATGAAGTGGGATGACTTGTTGAGTCTGTCAACGATCACCCAAATAGAGTCGTGACCCCTGGATGTAGGTGGAAGACCCATCATGAAGTCCATGGATATCCCACCCCACTTCCACTATAGGACCTCAAAAGGTTGGACCAAGCCTACTGGTACCTGTTGCTCCGCCTCTACGTGCTGACAAGTGAGGCATCGAGAAACAAACTCTTCTACCGCCTTCTTCCTACCAGGCTACCAGTGCGGTCATCGAAGGTACTCGTACATCTTTGAAACTCCTGGATGTACCACTAGAGGGGATGTGTGGAACTCCCTCAACACTTCCTCATGAAGTTCTACTTGTACCAAGGTACATCATGTGAAGAGGATGATGTGCTCCCCGCCTTTAGAAAATCTATTCGGTGCCTGACCTGTGGATATCTGAGAATATCATGCCTCACAGTCAGCATCCCCATGTTGTGCTTCCTCGGCTCCCTGAAGGAGTGGGAGAGTGAATTTAAGAGACTCCGGGAATGATGCTCCATATCTATCCACAAAGACTAACTCTAAAGCAGCTAGCTACTCTGTCGCCTCTCCAAGCAACTATATACCAAACCTCATACTGAGTACATCTGCAACAATGTTCCCCTTCCTAGGAGTATAGACTATCTTGAAGTCATAGTCCTGGAAGAACTCAATCCATCTCCACTGTCTCATATTCAGTTCCTTCGGAGAGATAATATAACTCAGACTCTTGTGATCATAGAACATGGTAAAACATTCTCCCATCAGATAGTTCCGAGAACCATATGCAAAGACCACTCCTACTGACTCTAGATCATGGGTAGCGTAGTTCTGCTCATGCTACCTCATCTACAAAGAACCATATGCGATAACTTCTTGCTCCTGCATTAGGACACTCACAAGTCTATTCCCTGATGCATCACAGTAAACTATAAACCCTATGCCCTCCTCTAGAATCCTCAAAATGGGGGCACTAGTCAGCCTCTACCTGAGCCCATGAAAGATCTACTAGCATCTATCTGACCACACAAAGAGTTTCCCCTTCTTCATCAAAGCTGATAGTGGTGATGCAACTTTGGGGAAGTCTGGAATGAACCTCTGGTACTACCCAACCAAACCTAGGAAACTCCGTTCCTCTGTTACACACTTAGGTTGTTCACAAGAAAGCACTGCTTCAATATTCAATGGATCTACTGAAAATCCAGCCTCTGAGATGATGGGTCCCATGAAGTGAACCTCTTGAATCCAAAACTCGAACATCATGAGATTATCATAAAGCTGGTGCTCTTGAAGTGTGTCTCGTACTACCTGCAAATGGAAGGCATACTCCTCCTCAATAGTCATGTAGATTATAATGACATCGATAAAGACTACGAAAAACTGATCGAGGTAATGTTGTAAATTCATGTTCATGAGTCCCATGAACCCTACTAGGGTGTTGGTTTCCCCAAAGTGAATAAACAAGAAATAGTAGTGGTTGTACCGACATCTGAACGTCGTCTTATGTACATCCTCATATCAATCTCTGAGCTCGTGATAGCCTGATATGAGGTTCACCTTCAAGATCCATTCAGATCCCTTCAGCTAATCAAAGAGGTCATCAATCCCCGGGAGTGTGTACATGTTCTTCACGGTCACCCGATTTAGGAAACGGTAGTCGACACAAAGCCTCAAGCTTCCATCCGCATTCATGGCGAACAGAATTGGGGCTGCCTAGGGAGAAACACTGGGTCTAATGAATCCCTTCCCCTGCAAGTCCTCATATTTTACTCGCAGCTCACAAAGCTCGGCGGGGGCAATCTAATATGCTGGTATTGATATTGGTGTCATCTCGGGGTACTGGTCAATACAGAAGTCCACATCTCTATGAGGAGGTAGACCTGGATCATCATCAGGGAAAACATCCATGTACTGATCCACCACTAGAGGATAAGTCGGACTCCCCATATCTACTACTCTGTGGGAAAAGATGCACAACTGATGAGTGATCGGCTGCACCCTCCTCTGAGTAAGTCATTCCTATAAGGAAAATGCTCCCTTCTCAACGATAAAGGTGAACATGGTCCTATCTTTGCAGAAACATTGTACTTTGCACCTAATACAGTCAATGTGAGCATGGACTGTAGATTACTAGTCCATACCCAAGATGGCGTTGTAAGGCCTCAATTCCACTAAAGGAGATCCCAACCGAAGCTCTAACCTCCTATAGTAAGCTCACACAACCAGAACTAGTGCATAATCATTGATTCTTATCCATAGTAGTCTCTAGCTGTAATGATCGAACTAACGGCTCCTTCAGAATCTCCGAGCTCCGAACGAGGGAAGTGGAAATGAAATAATGACTGGAACTTGTTTCTATAATAACTACAGCAAAGGTGGAATGGATATAGATTGTACCTCTAATAATCTCTGGAGATCCTTAATCATCGTCCCAAGCTTCCTAGATCTGAGCTTTCCCCTATCCACCTACTCCATGTCATCGGGTTGGACCTATTGGTGGTGGCGGTGGTAACACCTCGAATCGTCGCCCACCACTAGTTGCATGACCATCCCCTCTTCCACATCTATATGCACCCTGCATACTTCCTCAATCGAATCTATGCCTCTTCCTGGGAGGTCCCTCAATTTTCAGGTGATCATCTGAATGGGGGGTCGGACAGTCACGAGCCCTGTGACCCTGCCCACCACATTAGTAACACTACATACTCCTGGTAGGTATGTCATTAACCCTGGTGCCCTACAAAACAGATCCTAAGCCATGAGTTCATCCACCCATGGGTGTGGTCCTCTTGGACCTCTACGTCATCTGTCTACTACCAGTTGCAATAGACTCCGCTACATGTCAACTGGTAATGGATCTTGTTGATGGTGACTTCTCAGCAAGGAAACTCTCCACTATGAGGGCTCTCTCTAACACCCCCACCAGCGTCAGGATGCTGAGGGAGATCATCAATGCTCTGATCTCTCTCTTGAGCCCCTACTCAAAGGTCAAGTCCTTGAAAAATGGGTCTCGCACCATATATGTTGTGTTGCGCAAGAGGTTGGTAAACCTCACCGAGTACTGCACCACTCTCATACTACCCAGCTGTAGATGCAGTAGCTCTTGTATTTGCACCACATGAAGGGTGGCTGGGACAAAATCCACTCGAAACAGGCTCTAATAGTCTATCCATAGTTGTGTCATCTCATCATGCACCTGGAGCATCATGCTCTACCATCTGACTGGTGCTTCCTGTAGAAGGCTGGCAGCAAGAATCATCATGATGTCGGCTGGTGTCCCTAATAGTCTGAAGACTCTCACCACAGACTCCATCCAATCCTCAATTGCCTATGAGTCTGTCTCTCCCCATAACCTTGGAGTCCTCTGGCGATGAAACTCTTAAAACACGCTCAAGTGGTGTGGATCATCTGCTGGTGGGGCTGGTGGTATCGGTGGCCCAACGAGAAGTGGTACCACTAGTGCCTCCGCTGGTAAAGGGACCTCCACTGAGGCCTCGTCGCTCAGTGGGATATCAGTGTGTACGACTCTCGGGGCTCTAACTAGTCGTCCGTAGGGAGTAATCCTGAAAGAACCATATGCAACACGGTCAAAAGATTATACCTGGTGAGCTGACCTGGTTGAGCTGACATAAAGAAAAATGAATGAAAACACACACCCAATCAGTGTTTTCGTGCACTGAGTCTGAAATAAGTATTCAAGGTCCTGTTGTATGGATATGTCAGCCACCACACCAACATTGGACTCCCTAAACTGATTAGCACAGTTAGTACCCTTAACTCTATTGCTTTACAGAAATGAATCATCGGAGTCCTATGTTCTGCGGTACAACCAACTCCTCTGATACTAATTTGTCACGACCTGTCCCCTGGGGACCATATCTTGACTAACCAAAGCCCCCCTACTATAGGCCATGGGCTGGTGACCAGCACCAAAGGAAAAATCCATAAACTGTAAATGCATTGTCTTTATAAATGTAAAAAAACACAACAGAGCACACAACTGGAAGCAAAACACTATGCATAACTGTTTACAAAAGAGTGCTGATAATTAAAAGGGCTAGAAATAAAGGCCCAACTATAAAGTACAAGTTCAACTGGAAAGTGAAAAATTATCTAAAAGGTGAAAGAAGCTCCTGGATCATCCTCCGAGAAATCCTCCAAGAAGGGTAGGTACAAATAGCCTCCACAACACTCCAAATATGTCTGTATCCTCCGTATACCGATTCTTCGTAGGGCCCACCTCTAGGTACCGTCCAGTCCAAGTGCTCTCAGACACCATCAGGGCTGTCCGTCGTCTGCATCCAATACAATGATGTGCGGGCATAGCCCGTGAATGGATGAGTATAATGATACTCATTTGGGACCCTAAGATCCTCAATGTCTCGCAAAATCCAACAATGATAAACCAAAAAGTATGATTTCAATGGATAACGTCACTTAGGTATATGCTATACATATACCTAAGTTTTCAAGTAATCCATCTGAATCACGAGGAAAACACAAAGTCTATGACTCAGCTCAAACCAGGATTTTTATTCTAGCGGTAGTATCAAGAAACATCCCCCATCACACTGTCAGAACCTCAGTTGATGGTGTACTCCTCCTCTATCGAGTATAGTGGGCCACTCACTTCACACAGAGGTGCTTCCCACAATCCTCGAACTACATAGTTACTCCTCCTGTCATGTACCGTGGGTCTGCCGTGTCACCCAGAGGTGCTCCCCAACATGGGTCTACCGCGTCACACAAAGGCGCTCCCCCTCGTTGCCTGCTGAGGTGCTCCTCCTATTGAGTACCATGAGTCTTCCTCGCCACATAGAGTTGATCCCCACCATGGGTCTACCACGTCAACAGAGGTGCTCCCCACTGGGCTAGTCAAGTCACTTCGAGTCAAATCAGTTAACAGTCGTTAGGTCTCAACCATCTACTATGTCTCTGCACTAGGCTCGCTCGTCTCTGGGAGGATCTGCTCCACGATCTTCAGGTCGATACTATAGCTATCACGAAGTCCCATGAAGAAGTATCCTAAAGTTTGGATATGTGGAAGAGGTCTCAACGCAACTGACTGCATGTCATTCGGACACCCGGTCTATGAGTTATTACCCTTCTAGTCCCGGGGGCCCGGTTGGATTCGTGTACGAACCAACCTGACCATAACTTAAAAATACCCCAAACTCTAGTGGGGAATACTCAAAGAGACCATCGTTCCCCATGAATACCAGCGCCACTAACGGTTCGTCAAACTATCTATCAGTGCCAATGTTACGGGAAAAGTAAGTAATGGGTCAGTAGAGGGCCTGGGTCCAGTCTGACCTGGTGGGACTGACTCAGCCAAACCCCATTTGGGCCGACCCGGTCTGGGTCAACCTAATTAAACTCGCTGGGTCTAACCCGGCCCGTTGGGTGGTTCAGCCCATTATGTTCGGCCCCGTCCACGGGGCCTGGCCCAGTGGACTACGAGAGTGGTTCGGCCCGGGCTCGGGGCCAGTTCGGCACGGAGCGTCGCAAGGGTGTGGCTCGGCGCAGCTCGGACCGGTGGGCACGGTCTGGCCGATTCGATCCCGGCGCCGTGAGGTGGGTCTAGGATGCCAACTTGCTCGGGAGGCCGCAAGGGGGACTGGGCTGGCTAGTAGGTCGGGTGACCGCGACGGAGCCGGGACACCGTCTAGGATGTGTGGTTGTGAGGGGGCTGGGCAGGCCAGCAGGTCGGGTGCGCAGGGGCATGCGGAGGCCCACATGGGGGCGGCGTGGTAGTGGCTCGGCCAGTTAGGCTGCGGGCAGTCAGGTGCGGCCAGGCGGGCGGCCAGGTAGGGACCAGGCGGGCGGCCAGGCGATGGTCAGGCAGCAGAGGGGAGGCGGCGGCCAGTTCGGGGTGACGTGTGTCCAGGCGGGTCGCGTGTTCGGTAGGTTGCGGGCAAGTTCAGGGTTACGCCGGGACATGCGAGTGGCATGGGCGGTTGGATGGTCGAGAGGCCGGGCCAGTGCTGGTTCGGCCGGATGCGATGCGGAACACCGTGGGGGCGATGCAGTTCACGGAGGATGCTGGGAGTGAAACCTTTGTCGTTATCGCCTCCATTGCCTCTTGCTTCATTGCCAATCCAATGTTCAATAAAAAACAAGATTGGAGGAGGGGTCAGTCCATATTGGTTTGGCACGCACCCTCTACGTTTAGTGTGGTAGCATATGGTTCTCAAGAACGAAGCACAACATTCCACCCACAAAAGATAATCATCATCGTTCTTAGGTTTTAAAAAAAAAGGAAGAACGTGGAACTTAAATGAAACTAAACCCCTACATTTGTTTCACCGTTCGTCATTCATCTACAGAGTCGTGGAAGGAAGATGAAGGAGACCGTCATTCGTCGCATCCGCCACACACTTCCAATCCAAGATCATGCGTCGGTTCATTAAATACAATGAGGAGTGAAGATTCTCTATTTCGGTAGGTGTCCAGGGAGGATAGTCGAAAAAGAATCGTCGATGGCGTTCTTCGCATTCTTCGTTTGGAGGGGCATTCTTCATTGGAAAGGATATGTTTCTCCATGTGCTCTTCCTCTCCCTTGTTTCCACCAATATGAATGTGCCCAAAATAATAGTTTGTCTATTATTTTAATCGTTGGCCCAAAATTCAAAAAGTTGATTTAATTAAAAAGGCTCCTCAAATTTAATTCATTAAGTTGGCACATTAAATGGAGAGTTGGCACAAATTCAAAAAATAGGGGAGGTGGAGAGGCTCTCCCTCATTAATGAGGGAGAGTTGAGAGGTTATATTCTCTTCCCATTAATAGGGGTCGTGTGGTCCCCATCCCTATTAATTAAATGAGTGGTTATGATCTCGGGTGGTCCCCATGTCGTAACCTCTCGTAGGAGAATATATTCAGGTGGGGCCCACCACCATAACCATTCATGGAAGTTTAGGGTGTGGCAGTCCCACCTGAAACTCCCACGTGGAGGTTTTAACCAACAATCACACACACGGAAGCTTAAAATAAAATAATGTTTGGTACACTTTATTTTATTATTTTTTTATAAAAAAACAAAAAATAACTTTTATTCATGACCATCAGCCATCGAGGTGAATGTATTTTTAAGAGAATATCAGTGTTGTGACTTCAACAATGCCTTCATATTTCAGTTCCGAGCAGCAGTTCAAATGTTATAAAACCATGCTTGTATGTTTACTGAATGTACCCAAACAAAACTTCAGAAATTGATTTCGGGCACACCAGGCCTCGGAATCAAGCGCCGTAAATTTTCGTGCTCGTAAAAATCCAATGTAATTAAGATAAAAAATTCCGGTGAATTTTTGGGTCATTAAAACTATGTTGAATATAGTGATTTGGGAAGCATATTTTATTATAAATTTTGCATTTCAAATGGCTTGATGGGTGTAGATAAATGAGAGGGTTTATTACCATTTAATATTAGAGGAGGTGTGGAATCTCCAATATTTTTTAGAACGAAATTAAACACAAGTCTATCCTATGAAAATGTAATACAATAATTGTCCAAATACTATAAAATGGTATATATGGTCAAAATATAGACATCAAATTGATTTTGGAAATGTTGATATCTCCTTTTTCCCTTGTGTTTATGGTTTAGTCCCTTACTTTGATAATTTTCCTTTTAATTGTTGTAATTCATTTTAATCACATTTACTAATATTTTTGTTAAAATAATAAGTTCGCCATAATAAAAATTATAAATTATTTGTATTCCAAATTTTTAATCCATTTTTCAAAATTTCAATCACATAATTGGATGGAATTAATTTAAATTTAATCCCATTTTGGGGACCACAAACCAGGTTTATTAATGTTTAAATGATAAAATGTTTTGTAAGTAATTATAAAAAATTTCAAATATAAATTTTAAAAAATAAACTAAATTTGATTAAATGTTGAATAATAGATATAATTTATATAATAATCAGGTAAAAAAATATTTTATCCTTATGATGAAAATAGATAAAAAGCAGTTTTAAATAAAAATTTAGTATTTTCAATTTTAATTAAAAAAAAATATTTTTCAAAAAAATACCAAAAATTAACCCAATTTTCTTTAATATTACAATTTAAAAAATAATGATTATTTTTAGTTATTAAATTTATTAATGTACCAGAATTTATATTCAAAATAGTTAAACCATTTAGAGGTTCTAAAATTACCTTTTAGAAAAATAAATCTTTTATTAGTAAAATTTGATTTATTATTAACTTTTTGTTACAAAATATACTGAATGAGAATCAAAAATATTTTGTTAATATATTATATTAGATATTTATTTAAAACATTAATCATATTTTGGATTATAAATTTATTGATATATAATATTTTTTGTACATAGAAAAATAATTTCATTTAGAAATGTAATTTCTTTATTTTCAAATAGTTCATACGTTAACTTGTACCAATTCATAAACAACATATTAATTTTACATAGATTTTTAAATGATGTTTTCATAATTCAATTAATCAAATTTGTAACATCTATTGTAAATAGTTATGTGGTAAATTTAATAATATTTTAATATTACAATTAATAGTATCTTGTAGTCTATTAAAACATGACCTTGTGTGTAACACAAGCAAATGAAGGGACTATATATTGTGTGTCATACATGGAAAACGGATTTCAAGAATAAGAGGGTATGGAAACTTCCATCGGAATAAGCCTGTGCATACATAGGAAATCCTATCCAAATAGCCATGCGAAGGTAGAGCATTGATTTCACGATGAAGATGATGGGGAGGAGTAGTTCCAAGTAGTTAGTCTAGGTTGTATGTAATGATTGAAGCCTACGGGTAATGGATTCCTATAAGGCATATGGGCCATATAATACATACCCCTACAGGCCTTGTAAAGGTTCCACCTCACCCATTGAAAGGAGAATTATCAAAAATCAATAAAAATGAAGGCCTTTGGGACATAGAGGTGTAATACATTCCAAACATAGTCATTCATGCTTGGAAAGATAATATAAATGTTTATTGTTGTGAAATATTTAATTTTTATTGTGTACAATGCAATCTATGCTTAGTGATTTTTTTCAAAAAAATATATCTTCAATTATTTGTGAATTGAAAAATATCAAAAGATTAATGAATTTGGAAGAAAATATTTCAAAAAATCACTTTGTGTTACACATTTACTTCTTATTTGGTGGGAAAACTGTGTAATATATAGTTTTTATAATCATAATAACATTTTTTAAATTATATACCATCAATTTATTGATTTATGGTAAATAATGTATATTTAGTTGAGTTAACAAGAAGTAGGAAAAGAATTCTCTTAGGTAAAGATATTACCTCTTATTTGAAACGACACTGTTTGATATCCACTATAGGGATCTATGGTTAGTCTTTTTGGAATCCTATAACCTATATAATTTATCAAGGGAAGATTATAAGATAAATTTCAAATGTAAAGTTGATATATAATGCCGAAGGTTTTGTAAATAAGTTGGGGATGAGCTTCCCTTTTGTAATTAATGCGATGGGTAATTTTTGAATTTTTCAAAATGATGAATTATTATTAATTAATTATCAAGAAAAAATTACAAAAATTTAAATGGGATTCTAAGATGACAAAATATAGTGTCATAAGACCATAAAATAGAAAAATTTGCATGTGTTTTGGTGTAACATCAAACCTAATAATTTTTATTTACCCTTAGTTAGATAATTTTAATTTCAACTATAGTGATAAATGTATCATTATAAAACAGTTGTAATTAATAAATAGATGTTTAAAATAGGAAATTAAATGGAAGATCTAGGAAATTTTAAACCATATAATAACCACAATCTATTATTCATTGTTTTTTACTAATTTCAGAAAATATTATTTCAAAACAATATCATTATTGTCAAATTTTACACTATTCAATTTATTTGACATAAAAACATTAAAAATAGTGTCTCAATTTTACTATAATATTTCAACATGACACTAATATTTTATATTAACTTATGAAATTCGGGGAACAAAATAAAAATCTAAAATTTTATCACATTTTATATATTCATAATCTTTTATTTTATTTCACTCTTAATTAAATAAATATTTCCCATGCATTGTGTAAGAAATTAAGGAAATTATATAATATATAAATATAATAAATAAATAACATAATTATTATAATTTAAAAATATAAAAAATTACCATTATAATCAAATCTTAACTAATTTTTTCCCTATATGAACACAAAAGAGATATTAAAAACCAAGAGAGAATCATTTTAGAACTATCGTTGATGTAAATAATATTTAACTTATTTTCAATGATAATTTTTCTATTAATCAACTCAATTTCAAAAATATCGTGATAATGGTATAATTAACATAATCAAACAATAATTAGTAATAATATAATATCCGTATCACTTATTTTTAATCAATATTTTTTAGGATTTAGCCTTATTCGAGTTGATAAATTTTACAGTAGTTATTATTCATATTGACCTAAAATATGAATGGTCTATTTCAAAAATATGACACTCATTATTATTAATATGTGACTAATTTTATAATAACTAATATATATAAATGTCAAATACTATTTTTAATTTAATCATTTAAAATGCGACCAAAACATATTTTTTCTAAAATTATTTTAAACATAAAAATGGGTTCATTAATATCCATGCCTAAAAAATAGTTTTTGAATATTTAAAAATTTTAATCGGGATTATAATAAAAAATTAATTAAAAATAATAAAAAATAGTGAATAATATAATTTATTAATATATATGTTTATTTCATGTGTAAAACCCATTTCTCAAAAAAACACCTTTATTTTCTAATAATTTGGAATTTTAATTTTATTCATCCTATAACTAATTAATAAAATTTTATAAATGTGTAGACAAAATATTTTTCATTATTTTATTATTTTTATTCCTCCCCTTAAATACAACATCTAGTAGATAATGGACCCATAATTTTTAATATTTTCCCATATTTAATCTAATATTATTTTTTCATTTGACGAATGTTATCGAAGAAATAAAGATATTTAAAGAGAAATATTTTACACATATATTAGGGTGTGATGCCAATTTAATAATTAAATATTACAAAAATTTTTACCTTAGTGATATTTAATAAAAAAAATGAATCATCCAGGATTACATCAAGCCATATAACAAGTATATAGTGAAATCTCATAGGTATAACAATATATCTTAATAGAGGGATCTTCCCATGTACGCAACAAGGTGTGGTAACTCTATAATTATTAAATAATTAACCCTCAATGTAATTAATATAATGGCTTAAAATGATAATTAAAATCTCAAATATAAGTTGTTATTCCTAAGGAAAAGGATGATGTGTACTATAAAATGTTTCGTTCCATAAAAGACTGTGGTAACTATAAATAAATTATTTTTGATTTCTACCCTATCTATTACTCTTAAATAGTAAATGTGAATTTTAAGAATTAAATTCTATCAAAGCTCAAGGATGAAATTAATTTGGCGAGGGTTATGAAATTGAAATGAAAATTGGCTTTGAAAATTTTCCATTTATATAAGGAGGTTGTTTTTATCAAGCATTGATTACTATGATATGGTAATTTTGAATTATTGAATTATATTCTCAAAAATCCCAATAACCATTATTTTTCCCATTAATATAACAAAAACTTCAATAAAATATATTTCTAATGACAAATAGATATTATAAAAATGGTTATTTATTGAATGTTTTCTTCTAAATAATTCTTTGTGTTTAATAGTGGTGATTAACACAACATTATTTATTATAAAAGCCATAACTATATTAATTTATTGAACCAAAAAAGAATATAAGTTGATATAATGGGATAAAAATCTGGAAACGTAATAGGATGAATAGCGGCAAGTAAATCATTATATGGATATTGTATTATTTATGATAATGAATAATTTTTATGTCATATGGTTGTTTCTAATGAAAATAAACTATAGACAATAATAATAAATAATATTTCAATCTATAATAATTCTAAATCCCAGTAACATGGTTCATGAAATGAAATAATAACGTATAAGATTCAATTATATTATTTTGTATCATTAAGAAGTCATATAGGTAGTATTCCTATGTCAAATAAATTGTGGTGCATGGTCCTTAGTGACCCAAAAATCGTGTTTCACTTTTACAAAAATTGGGTCCTAGGTAAAGAGAAATTAATTTCCACCAATTCATGGGTATTTAGGTTCCTTGAAACAAAATATTTGGATAAATATATGGCCTTTTTGATATAATAGATTGAGATTTATCAATAGCATAATTTAAGTATATTCAATGGGGTTTGACCTAACTAATATGACACTCAAGTATAAATTGAAATAATTTACATTCAGTTTATATAATATATATTTTAAATTAATTTATTTAGAAGTATGTTATGACTCATTTATTACCAAATTCAGGAGTCATTGGACCCTATGTTGAATCTTCTATATATCAGCCTTATTTCCCTTTCCATGATCATGGTAGCCCCACATTATTAGTGGTCTACTCAGTGAGGGTATTAGTTATGGATTAAATATAGTATAATGATTATATTTATGCATATATATATAAATTTTTTAGAATACCCCAAGGTACAATGCAATGAAACTAATCATAAGAGTTAGTTGTATCCATTGATTATTGACTTTGTTACCCCATCACTAAATTTTGATAAAAACATATTTGGATCCATCAAAAAATTTTCTGACGTGAAAAATCACCTTGGACCTATTTCCCAATAAAGTGTACTATTATTAGGTAGCCCTATATAAATAGGTGGTGGAATAATTTCATTTAATTATCAAGAATATAGTTTTTCCAGCATTCATTTTAATAAAAAAAATTGGTTCATGAATCATTAATAGTTGATAAGATATATATAAACAATTAATATAATATTTTATCTATATATTTTGATGAATGAACACTCATAAACTCTCTCACTAATAACAAATTGGGATAAACCACAAGACTAATTTCAACAAAAATGAAAATTTTTGTCATTTTCCATAAACAATATTTTTTCATTGGATTAATTATTAAGGATATGCATGGAAACATTAATGTTTATTTTAAGGAATGAAAAATTCACTAATGTATCTTGGTAGATTCCAAGATTTCATAGTGATATAATGATTAGATATGAAAATATGAATATAACCAAAATAACACCTCATTTGTAATATCCACCACCAAGAAAAGGATAAACAAATGAGTGAAAGATCCTATTGTAATTAACCACATATTTTATGTAGTTTTATGTGGACATATAGAATAAACTTCTTCATCTCTATGCCAATTTCATGATTATTATGTAATGTTAATTCTTGGTTTAAATGGTTACATTAGTTAAATATAGGATAAAAATGACAATTTCTTTATATTAATGATTTTTATGATGTCACGTGTTCTATAGAAGGAAATATAGACATGAATCATGAAATCAAGAGTTTTTAAGAATAAGAATTCAAAATAAATACAATCTATTTCCCCAAACCCTTACTCATTAGACTCATGATTCCAGACTATATCATATTTATGTATTGTATATTGACGATGGTATATATTTGTGTGGTAAAATTCACAAAATATTTTATACATGTCATGTTCATTTTGAAAATATATACGTAATGATAGTGATGATATATAGAAATCGAAATGGGTACTGATTATATTTTAATTGATGTTTGATTATTGGATAACCCAAAATTTTAATGATCATGTATATGATAAGTTTCAGGGAAAACTGAATCTGTCACCACCTTCTCTAATTAGTATATTTTTTTAAAATGATCAATATAATTATAATTGTTTTGATATATATATTAGAATAAATTTCAATATCACTTGACCTTGTGTCCTCTAGATATCCTTCAAACCAACCAATAATATTAATTAGCATTGAGTCTTGAGAAAACACTTCTATAATGTAGTTTTTTTAATATGAGAAAAATATATAAATGTCGAGAAGAAATTTAATATCTAGAATAATGAATATAATTTTAGATAGAATACATAATCCAACATGTCATAAAAATATAGAAAATGACCCAGAAAAACTTGACTGAATTATATACACAACTCTATTATCCATCTGTAACACATAGTGGAGAATATCTTATAATTGTGATAAATATGGAAATGTAAAAAATATGCATCTAAACCCATCCTTATGCCTGTAGTAACTTTTAAACTGTATCATTAATTTTCATATCTAATGGATTTCACATGTAGGGTATGATCATGGAATAATCAATAAAAACTAATAATATTCTAATGTATTTGATATCCACTAAGATGTATGATTCATATAAATTTAGTCATTGAGAAAAGTATACACAAAAAAACATGTCAAATTTTTTTCAATCATGGCATAGTATTGGCATATAATAATAAATTATACTGATGATAAGTCCGAATTATTAAAAACTATCTATACAAAAAGGATACATACAGATCATATCTACGTCATTATTTAACTCTAGATTTGAGATGTTTAACATAAAGACACTTTTTCCAACTAAATATTGTAATATAGTTTTAGTTCAATATATATTCCCTTATTGATATAGAATAGTTTATTCTCGAGTACGTGAAATGGTGTACCATATGTCTTTGAGAATAGAGTAACATTTATAGTTGTGTTATGGTATTTTTACATTCAATCTCATATGATTCATCTAAACACTATAATGTGGGTATCTTTATATAATTTATATAATATTGATATCAAAAGAATTTATACCAATTCAACATCTAAATAAATATATTTTATATTATAATACAGTTAAACACTACTGTTTATTAAATTTAAAAGCATCTTCCATATTCAAGAAACATTACTATTTAAAAATTATTCTTCTCAAAAAAGGACATGTAGCCCATGATAAACATATCAATGTTAATAACATTATTATGTTAAATTTTAATATTTAATAATCAATTTATCAAAAAAACAGGACATAGTCATTGTATCATAATATTATATATCATTCACATCAATAAAAGAAAATTTCATGTCAACAAAACTTTAAAAAAACATTGATCATTCTAAAACAACACAATACTCATTATAACATATGAAATAAAATAAATACAAACATGTGAAAAGTTATGAGGAGGAATTATTTTTATGTTATTGTAATATAATATTATTCCAACTTCTATAAATATACATTTATGTAGATCATATTTTATCGACATATTTATAAAATTATAATAAATCAATTATTGTTTTTAACAAATGGGAACAAGTAACTATGGTGTAATACTATGTAATAAATAATTTAAGGTATTTTTTATAGAAAATAAATACTTAAATCATCCAAGATAATATGTCTATGAAGTTATATGTGATGAAATTATACTATCTAATAATGTGAATTTCTAATAATAGGTTTTATAAACATGGGATTTATTTCATGGATTGAGAAAATTACTTTACACTTAACATATCGATGCAGTTCAGTATGATATATTTTTAAAGAGTGAAAATCATTTATGGAATATAGGAAATGAAAAAAATTATATAAATATGGAAAAGGGTTTTTGACTTTGTAAAATAGAATAAAATAATTGTTTTTTAAAATCATTTAACTACTTTCAATCAAATGATTTTAATAAAACATAAAATCAATAAATTTGGAATCATTTCTTCAATCCAAGAAGTCCCAGATCATCACCTAGCCTATGATTTAACTCTTTACCAATGTTATTATCATACAATTGGCTTAAAATTCATTAATTTTAAATTAGAAAACCATGCTTCATTAAAATTAATCGTTAATATCAGAAGAAATGATAATTTTTTAAAATGAGTAGTCACTTTACACATGTTTCATTTCGTACTCCATAAAGGGTGTTATTTTAAAAAAATACATCACTTTAAATGCTCAATAGGGTTGAATTACATTATTTGAAAATGTCTATTCCTCCCATGGAGGATTATTTTTCAATATTGTGAAATTGAATTATATACACAAATAATGTAATATGTGATACATTATATACCTCGATTATGGGTTTATATGAGTTATATGTCTATTGAAAAATTAAAAATAAATTTAATACATATCCTAATTACTTATCATTATTAGGATCTATTTTATCTCAATTTATTCATGAACAACATGTTAATCATGTTACATATTATTTTTTTACTTTATAATTTTATAATTTTACATATCAATGTTATGATCATATATAATAATCCTCATGATATGATAGTATTTTTATACATATTAGATCTCTTAACTAATTTAAAAGTATCAATTATAGATTTAAATGAAATTATAGTACTTATTATAGGTTAACTATGTATTTATAGAAGAATTAAAAACTAAAATAGGTAATGTTATATTTTACACCAAGATTTAAAGGATATATTAATTTAAATAATACTACAAACTTATAATTTTAGGTTACATAAAAAAACATCAATGTAAAAATTTAGTGACACAAGACAATTTTGATTTCTAAGATTAAGATAATGGTTGTTAATGAGTATCTGAGATCCCTAATTGAATTATTAATGATTGAAACCATCGAAATAAGATTTATTATTTATTATCCATTCAATTTACAACAATAAATACATATATTCTTTTCAATATATATATAAAATCCCATAATAGACTATAATAAATTATACAAGAAATCATGAACAAAAAATGAGAAAATAAACAGGAACCAAGGTAATAATAAATAGGGATGTAACCACATTCATAGTGACCATTATGTATAGGATATATCTTGTTATAAAATAAATAATATTACCTCAACCATGGTATGGAATTATGAAATGTGATAGAAAAAAAATGTCAGAGTGTAACCACCTAAAAATAATTATCAAAGGTTGTAAAAAAATCACATATTTAATAAATAAATCATAACTAAAGACCCTATTTAATTATAATTTATTTGGATAGGTAATTTTTAAAATAAAGTATTAATTAATCCTTTTAGAGGAATAATTTATTATATTATGAAGGATATAAGCGATTGTGTAGATGAAAAGTCATATCAAATAATATAACCTTAGAAACTCATATTATGTTACTTATGAAACATGGGTGAAAATTACTAAATATTTTTGGAGGAAGAGGGGGATCCAATTATTATATTTTCTCCATGATAAAATAATTTAACATGAGGATAAAAATAAGGTTATTAGAGGGGTAGTTAAATTACTCTTTTTTCTTTTAAAATTGAAATTCAATGAAATCTACCAATTAAGCCTAATTGGCGCATAGTGGAAGGAAACTTTGTTCTAGTGGACCTTTAGATGAACAACATCATAGACATGTTGAACAAGGTACCTAGTAACTAAAAGTAGGTGCTATTTGGAATCATTATTAAAAACCCTAGCTGATAATCCTACTCTAAATCATGTGACTACAATTTCCTTAGTCTAATTATAAAGATCACCCAAAAAACACATGAACATTTATGTCAAACAAATTAAATATTGATCCATATATTTTATTGAAACGTTTCCCCAATTACATGACGTTCCCATGTCAATTTATATAATTTTGAGAGGAGTGGGTTTATGAATCTGGGATGTAATTTTAAAAATATGACTTTATAAATTGATTTATATTAATTTTAAAGGTTTCAATCCTATATTTATCAAATTTAATAGTTACTCAAATGTTAAAAAAATATTATTGAATGTGAGTGGCCTATTATTTTTCACATTAATATCCCAATATGGTGACATTTTCTGTGATAGTTTCATATAATATTACAAGACCTATATTTTCCATATTAAATTTATGTTAATAAAAGATATATATATTATTATATATTGACTCTTGGAAGGAATTCCATTCTATTACAAAAATACGTTTATTTAACATCCATAACATCTTTGATTGATTAATTATCTACCTCGTGATTGTTATTTATCTTCATCGTATGTGGTGATGTTAGTCAAATGAACAAATAAAGTCTAATAAAAAAATTCTTATACACTTGATTAAAAAAATTCTTCTTAAAATAAATTTATTTCATTTCAACATTATGTAAAACAATCATTGATTACTATGTCATGGATATCTACATGAATAACAAAATGTAATAATGTAATTCAGGTTTACACATCATGAACATAGAATGATCGACATATACATGGAATCATGAAAAAATGTTTTCTTATTCGACCTCATAAAACTTATTTAATGAAAGAAATCAAAATGTTATTATTTTATAGAGGATATTAAATCTATCACAAAAAAATCTAATCTCATATTCCTTTTATTCCTTTGATATAGTAGTTTTTTAATATTGAATAATATTATATCAACATAATTTATTCCTCGTATTTTATCAAATATTAATTTTTACTCAAATTCTAGCACGAATGAAATTTATATTTGTATATATAAAGGAATATTATTTTTGAGTATATCATACCCCTAATAATTCTATATATTGGAACTGGTAAACAGTTCCCAATAAACCCCTATATTTGATTGAAAGTGTCAATATTTTAAATTATTGTAGTTTTAATTTCAATGTTTTTAATCCCATAAATGTGTTATTTCATGGTTAAAAGTCACATTATATATATTTTGATGTATTTTTAGATAAATTGAAATAATTGAATGTTTTGTATTTTATTAGTTTTATGTTATTTATATGTTTTGGCCATAAAATATTTATAACTGATTTAAATGTCAAAATTGTATTTTTTAGGCTTACATACATCATGGGATTCATTTTATCTATCTAGGACCAAAGCATAATCTATCTTTTGTGGGCCCAAATCCTGCTTAGAATTCGGGCCTCAAAAATTGTGTATTGATCTTGACACTTATAATGGTGAGATTATATCTATTACTAGAAATGCCCTATGGAAATAATTGTTTTCATGGAGTAAAAAGAGGAATATTGAAAAAATGGTATTATGTATTTCTTGCATTCTTATTCCAGATTCAAGGACATGCAGGAATTAGAACATAGAGAATTTGAAGATGAAGAGTCATCATGCCCGAATACATTTCTCAGAGTAAAACATCAATATATATCTCCACACATGTCTAATGCAACCGATATTTGCTGCACCTGCAAAGATAAATATCCTAAAAAATTAAAAAATGAATATTTAACAAATTCTCTCATTAAAATATCTATCCATAGACATACCTCCAGAGGATGAATTTGATGTAAACATTTATCTCCCATATCCTTATAAACATATCTGTATTATTCGTTCCATGTTGTTGGCCACATAGGTTAGCCATTTTCTATAGAGTTAATATTTATTCAAATATAATACTATCTTATATTTTTAATGTATCTTTTTTATTATCTTATTTTCTCATTCATTTTCTATTTTTTGTTCCCTCATTGTCATTCATCTAATCTCCATGAAAGTGGATAACTTATTATTAATAAAATTCAAGGGGGTAGTGGTTCTTGAGTTTGTTGAGATTAAATGTATCTCTATATTTTATTCCCATAATTTCAATAGTGGGGAAATGAGTTTGGTATAGAGTTACAACACTTTCATGGAAACTGAGTTCTTCTTCCTGTTTTAATTTTTTCTTCTCATTCATCATCATAATGTTGTATCTATGGTGGAGAATCATTATGGTAATGATGTGAGTGATTATGATCTTGAATACGAGGGGTCAGTGTGGGATAATAACTAATAATTGGAAGGTTCGGAGGGATAGGTATTATCTCAAAATTTATTAGAATATTGAGAATAAATATATTTTAATGAATAATGATTTCATCACCATGATCTTCTATGAACAACAATGATTCTTTAATAAATTTTGTGTGTATTATCATTTATGTTGAGTTTTTCTTACTTTTATTTGTTTTCACGTGAATTTGTGTATATATATATATATATGTATGTATGTATAATTCTTATGGTCATTCATTTCACTCCCCCTATTTTTATATAATATTAGTAGAATATCATTATGTTTTTGTAAAGATACAATAGAAATTCAGTATGTGTAAGAAAACTCTATGATAGATCGACCCAAGGGTGCACAATATATTTCATTCGTATTTAATAATAATTTATTGGTGTGGTATTTGAGACAAATAACTATCATCAATTTGATGATATTAATGGGTATTATAATCCATTTATCTCATTGTTTTTTTAAAAATCAGATATATCAAATATATCAAAATTCAAAAAAATTGAGCTTCATTTCGTATCTTTATTTTCCTAGTTCAAAAATTGAATATAAAGGTAAATTTTCATATGATTCTATGGTTTACAATATTGATGAGTCTACCAAAGAATTATCATGGATAAATTATTTTGATGAGAATGAAAAATTGATAGAAGAGTTGAGGAATAAAATGGAATTTATTTCCTCTTCCTTGAAGGAATTGGCATCCCAAAAAAACAATCATGAAAAAGAGGAATCAAAGCCTTTTTTCCAAAATTTTAAATTGAATATCCATGTGATGAATTAATTATTAATGAAGTATCCTTGAACCTAAAAATATCATTTCCAAAATATGTTGAAGAATACTAAATTCCAACTGATACACATGTGGGAGAACAAGGTCAATTGGATGAATATTAGGCATATTTTCTAGGAGATGAAGAGGTATTTGATTCTCACATATTTGATAATAAAAAATTAGTTCCTTTTAACAACCCTATTTTATTTAATGATGATGATTAAGGTGAACCTATTGAGAAGAAGTTGCCAATATTTTTTCTAGAATAAAACAATTTATAGGATTAATTACATAAAAGGGAATATTTCATTATTAATTAGTCATGTTTTAATATTATTAAATTCGAACTATTTTATAGATTCTTCATTCCTAAATTATTTGAAAAAAAACAAATGGACTAGGACTTGGATGTTATAGAGGACACCACCTAGGTGGTGGGGGTCAGAGATGAAAAAGTGATAGGGAAGCATGAGTTGTGACTTCCTCTTTTACAAAATATTGCATACCATATATAGGGGGACACCATGGAAGTCAATATGGAGTATCCCTATTTTATTTTCCCTCTATCTATGGATATTAAAATCTTTATTTATTCCTTTCTATGGGTTGGTAATTTTCTTTCATTATTTGGGGATCTCAATTTTTAATGCATAGTCATGGACATTACGAAAAGTCACATGTGATGGTTTGTCAAAAAGAAACCACATCCACCTTCTGATTGGGGAAAATGGTCTAAAACATCATAAAAATGGATAGGAAAAATGTAGAACCAACATGGGGGTCAAACCAAGCATTATCCTTTTTATTTATCCATTATCTTTATATTTTAGTTAGTTTTCTATGTTTTTTCATTTCATTCTTATAGTTTTTATGTGGTAGCATCCAGGATATAAAATCAAGGATACCATTGAAAAAAAAATCAGGTTGTGTCTTTCCTTTTATTTGCATTATTTGTTTCCCAATATAAAATTTTCCTGTAAAAATTTCATGAAATTATTTTATCTTAATTGTGGGGAGTGAATGGAATAATTGTGGGGGAGGTATTTTATCCTTTTTTAGGTATTTATGTGTGCTTCCATTTTGTTTTTAATGAATATTTATGAATTTTTTTCCCTTTTTCATTTTTTGTTTGTATTATGGGTTTTCAAGCTAAATTGAATCCTCAGGAAAATTAAAAACAACTTGGTGTTTTTTGATAATTTATTTATTTTAATATTTAAGGATATAGATGATTGTTGAACGGATTTTTTTCTTAACTTCTCATCATTTCATTTGAGGAAGGTTGATTAAATGTGAATCTCATGTGAACTAGTACTATTCAAATTGAAGATTATTCAAAAACTAATATATTTATAAACCTTTTTACATTGTTTTTACATTTCAAATTTACTTGATCTTCTTGAGATTTTTTTTGTGATCCATAAATTGATGTTTTTCTACTTTTAAATGATGTAAGAGTACATAAAAAGTACAGAAAAGATTTTGAAAATCTATTTTTTTATTTTTTACATGGTTTTTATCCAAATGTATTAAATTCGACATTATAAATATTGTATTTTATGTCAGTTATAAAAAACTGATGTTGTAATTCTATAGTGGAATAGATTTTTTACATCGGTTATTTAATATCCAACATGGTAAATTTTTTAATATGTTATTTATTATATAAATGACCTTAAAAATGGGTCTAGATGTAGCTTTTTTTAAGCATTTTATTATATAACCGACATAATAAACAATATACCATTTTTTTATTAAATAACCCACATAAAAATTATTATTTTAAAGCATTTTTTACATCAGTTATTTTTTTAACAAACATAAAAGACATTATACCACTTCGGTTTTTTGATAACTGACATGGAAAACAATTATGGTAATAATTTTTTACATCAATTATAAAACAATATATGTAAAAACTTTTTTTTAAAAAAAGGGAAATCATTCCTATACTTTTCCAAAGAAGACCTGAAACAACCAAAAACATCCCAAAACTAGACCAGAAAAACAAGCTAAACTGGACCAAAACAAGAACTAGCTGAAATATTAAGCATTCACATTTATAACATTTAAAACATAAAATATCAACTAAAAACAAACCTATATCCAACCAAACAATTACCAAATACACATTTAAAATTACAATATTCAAAATTACATTTTACACTACAAACTATCTAAAATCTAATCAAACTTGTTAAATAATTTAACATTACAACTTGTATGTGTTTGAAATATAGAGAACTATAAGTTTCAAGGTCATCAAATAGATACAAATTAAAAGGAATGTAGTTAACATGTAAAATTAGTAAATCAAATGAAATAATATATAATGGTTTATTAGGAAATCTATCCTCGTCAAACATAAAAATTGTTCCAGTTGTAATTATTTAATAATTAAATCATATCATAAAATATCAACATTCTACCAGTCCTTGTTTTTATGAAATTTATATTTAAATGTGTTTTCCAACTCAGAATATTATTTTTATGTAACACATCCCAAAAAGTTGAAATTATAAATGGATATTTACCTTTACATTTACATTTTTGATCTTGGCACTCTTTTTCATTGCGGTTTTTCAAATGTAGGCCCATACCCTGTCAAAAAATAATATGAATGAGATAATAAATTTAAAATTAATTATAAAATAAGAAACCATTAAAAAATTGGAACATATTATTGAATCATATTCTTAAAATTTTCTCGCACATTGCCATGGAGAGAGCATATACAATAAATTGTTATCTCCCCTGAAAAAACATCTAAAATAAAATGGTCACTGGTATAATATAAAATTTATGTTTATTGTTTTTTATGTTAAAATATATTCAAAACTTTGTGAGATATATGTTTCCTACCTCTAACAAAAAATAATCAACTAACATTGTATGATTATATTTTGGTCAAATATTTCAGCATTATAAATTGTTCTACGTTCCTCATCTAATTCATGCGCTTGAGGGAAAATAAACTATGGGTACATGAATCTAAATACATATGTTTTCTCATTCATCTCAAAAAATTTAAAAATATATCTAATAAAAAATAGAAGTATGTATACATTTTTAATAATTTTAAACCAGGGAAATAATTGTGTTATGATTTATATAGAAAACATTTTTTCCACATTGATGCCAAAATTATCTAATATAACAAGATCCATGATATCAATATTCATTATCCCCACATCTCATTCATGCTCAAAACATGAGCTTCCATTAGGAATGTTTAATGTGTAGGCAACAAATTTTATTATCTTGGTAATCTTTCCAGACTGTAAGAATTTGTATCAGATATTATATCCATTTGTATTTTTCATTTTTGATAAAATATTTATTTACCTTTAACGTATTCTTATAAATAAATATATCAATATATTAACATTAAAATGATAAAAAAAATTAATACAAAAATTAAATAAATCATATATAATATAGAATCCTCTGTTGTAATGGGTCGCATAAGTCAAGAGGCCAAAAATAAAACGTGGCCAATAGTTTTTCCAACTATCATCAACTCATCCATAGGAAACTGTACTTGAGCTAAAATATCTATAATATCATGTACAGTGAACCTATTCTGATATACCACTAACTATTGATGATGAAATATATTTATTAAATAATATATCATCCCATGTGCAATTATATGATGGGGAGGACCATCAACATACAACTCACAATATCCACAATGTGGTAGAGGATAGGTTGTAGGAGTAGAAAAATCGAGTCTATAGGCTGAGTTCGAGGACAAATAATGGGGTCTAGATGTGGGGGAGTGGTGTCTTCTGGTGGATGTACAAGATAAAAACTGGGGTCTACATGCGGAGGAGGAGGAGTTGGAGATACAGTCTAAAATATACTCTGTGTTTCTGAAAACAATGACAATAATACACCTCAAGTATTTTCCCCCATCGTCACAATAATTTTATGAACTTAATAATCCAAATATTCTATTTTTTATAAATACCCTCAATTAATGATGTTAATGAATAATTAAAATATTTTCTTACTCATACACCCATTGGATATCCTCACACACAACCCGATTTTTCGGGCTTTCCAAATGCTGTATATAAAATAAATTTCCTCCTAGTAGTTAAAAATCACCTCTAGGTGCTCTCCTCCTCAATAGAGTCTAGTATGAATTAATTTAAATATTGGTTAATGTTTCAATGTATTTAATAATGAAAATTAACATAGATAAATAAAATTAATATATTTTAATATTCTCAGATTGGATCTTTTTATACTTCAATAAGATATTGATTTTTTTCTATTTTTTCACTCTTCCATTTTTGATATCTATATGGAGGGGTGGAGGGGAAACCACTCCAAATCCTGAATACTCGACTCTATGTTTTGGTAATTTTTCCTCCAACATTTTTTATTCCAATAATGTATACCCTTCCTAAGATAAATTATGAGGGCATACATTTTTAAATTAGATCTTTTTATTAGATCTCTATGTTTCTTGTAAATTAACAATAATATATCATTAAAAATTATTTAATAAGATCAATAATATAAAAAATATTATGAAATTTTACACTAAACATACCAAAAACGATCTTTTTCGTCTACTCACAAAAAATTCATTCCATGCGTCTTTATATATAAAATGATATTTATTACATGGAGATTCATGTTGTCTATGAGAAAAAATGACATCATATGTGAGGGTTTATTTAAAGTCCCTCCATCTCTAAGCATCCCTCAATAAACATTTCTTATGGACTCCTCTTGTGTTAGGAATTTCAAATTTTATTTGATAAAAGAAGAATAGAAACATATAATACTATAATCATTTGATTATTACTTAATAATTTTCAAAATATCTTACCAAAATCGGCTCCCACAACTGAGATATTGTCACTTTTTCTAATTATTTTCAATCATTATACAAAATTATTACTTTTCTTTTACCATGAGTTAATACGAAACTCTTAAAATCATTTATTGTTGGATCTCTAGCAATATCATTCACATCAAACTCTAAAACTATCCTCTATACCAAGTTATGGAAAGGTGATAGTTATGTTAAAAGTGTGTTACAACATTTTCCAACATGTCAACTCTTCTTTGTCGTTGCGGGTGAACATGAAGAAAATTCGGGAACATCATGAAGAGAATGTAAATATCCCTCCCCAGATGTGTAATCATGATACTCTTCTCTATAATTATGTGGTTGATTAACTAATTAATATTTCATTAAACTTCAAAGAAAAAGAATAAATCATTATTTCACAAATATATAAATACAAATATTATAATACTAATGTCATGAAAAAAGTAAGAAGCTGGACTAAGTTACATAATAGTTATCATGGTAAAAATTGTAAGCATGGAAAAGCACGGTAAAGCATGGTAAATGGTAAACATGGTAAAGTAATTTTCATCCATCAAAATCAATAAATATATAAGTTACATAATGGTAAACATGGTAAACAATAGTAAACATAGAAAACATAGAAAACATGGAAAACATGGAAAACATGGTATACATGGTAAAGTAATTTTCATTCAAAAAAGTCAATAAATATATAAGTTAAGTAATGGTAAACATGGTAAACTAGTCAAAAAAATAAAAAAGAAACAATCACTCCTTATTAGTTTTAATATGTGATTTAATGATGAAAAAAATTACAATATCTAAAATTTTATGAAATTAAGAACTATAAATTAGAAATGTACATTATCTTACCTGTAATTTAACAAATTTACAAATAGATTATATTCCCAAATTTCATTTTCATGATCCTTTATTATGGGAAAAACCATGTCAACAACATTCTCATCGTTATTCTATACTAATCATTCAATGGAAGTAGGGATATCATATATATCAGTATCTTCATCATGTTGATCTTCACCAAAATATTTATTTTCCTTGTAAAACAATAGACTACTTCCTATATAATAGATCAAAACATATAAAATATAATTTTCATTCATTTCCATTGTAAATTAATTAGTTATGTCATCCAATATATTCAAATTAATGACCTTAATTACAAAGTCATCATGTCTAACACTATTGTTAGGGATAAGCCATATGCAGTTAAAAAAGAAAATTTAATTTTAATGTAATCAAACTCCCCTATTTCTTCAATGACTCCATAATATACATTTGAAACATAAATTAGGTTTTTTCATTAGAACTCGAAAAATTCATTGCTTATGCCAACATCAATACCCCACTGTTTTGAACTGGACTTTGGTTTTCTTGAACTTTTTTATGAAATGTATAGCCATTAATGTCATAATTGGACCATGTTATCAAATTTAATCATGGATGATCCACTAACCATCTTTATGTATCAGATTCATCTGATCTACCAAGCATGGTATTTTTAAACCATGTGTCTTTTTTTCTTATGATCATTCAAAATCCACATTTATTTGTTCTTTGGATGACACTATTTCAACTCATTAATATGTAACAGGATATACGGTTGATTGTATGTTATGTTACTAAAGATATAATAATGTACCTTCTTCATATATTAATTAGAAAATTATTTATCTATCAAGACACAAATACTCATTCCCTCATTATTAAATAGTTCATGACTAGATGTAGTTTAACCGATGTACTCCGTCGTAGACAAGTTGCTCATTCAAAACTCTGCAACCTCCTCAAAAATATACTTCTCAAAAATGGGGATTCAGGTCAGTATGGATTATTAACATTACCTTTCAATATTTTTATATAAAATTCAAAATCATACATCCAATGATGTTATATAGGATCACAAATAATTATTTCTTGAACCATATGAACCATTAAATTCCCTATTATATCAAAAAATGATGGATTAAAATACATTTCCTATTGTCAAAATATAGAAACTGAATTCTTCTCAAACAAATTCAAAGCATCCACATCAATCATCTTATTTCAAATTTAATTGAAAAAATAACTCACCATCATGATAGTCTTCTTAACATAGATGGGTAACACTCCACGCAAAGCAACTGGTATAAGTTGTTTCATTAGGGTTTGACAATCATGAGAATTCATACTTGTAAACATCAAATCCTTCAATGATAAAAACATTTTACATTTGATGAATAACCTTTAAGAACATTTATATCATGAAGATATTGAAAAAAAATAATTTTTCATTCATGGATAATGTATGACATGTTGGGGGATGAAATGTTCTCCTTCCATTTAGAGTGGGAGCTAACTCCAAACGTTTTTCCATTTATTGTATGTCTAATAATTCATTTAACCCATCTTTTTTTTCCATTAATATCTAAAAATTTTCTAATCAAACTATAATAAATATTATTCTACACATCCATGAAATCAATATCATGTTTCACTTCATGATATACTTAATATGGAAAATCAAAAAATATTGAAATTTTAATCAAAATATGTCTATCATTACAATATTTATGTGTCTTTCATAATGTCACATCAAGGTTTTGTACCCTATAAAAATACTCATTAGTGAATAATGGTTTTGGAGTAATATTAAATTCTTGTGATCCATGGAATTCCTTTTTTAGTCTTCTATAAGAGTGATCCATAGACAATACCTTTCGACGACCCATGTATATTATTTTCCTCCCCTGCTGCAATTAAAAATATAATGTCTCTTGTTCGCAAATTGGACATGATTTATTCACCTTAATAGTGTATCTAGCCTAACTTCTATACACTGGGAAGTCATTTATAGTGAAAATTAGCACATAATGTAGTTGAAAATATTACTTTTTTTAAGAATCAAACACCCTAATACCATTCCCCAATAAAAGATTCGAATCATCAATCAATGGTGTTAAGAAAACACAAGTATCATTTCTGTGTTTCACTGGACCAGAAATCATTATACTCAACTTTATATATTTGCGCTTCATACAGACTTTAGGGGATAGGTTGTAAATTAACAATAAAATAGGACATGAACTACGTGTTCTACTTAGGTTTTGATATGGATTCATTCCATTTACAAAAAACCGAAGTCTGAGATTTCTATTTCCATTTCTATATATAGAATAATGGTCATCAATTTTCATCCATTGTGAAAAATCAAATGGATGATGTATTTTTATATCCCAAAATAAATTGGCAAGGATATCTATAATCTCAACATCCACCTGTGATTTTTCATTCAACTTATACCATAATTTCCCATTCATGACACTCTAACAGAAATTGATATTTCATCCAATATACCATACAGTCATTCGAACATGATTGTATTTTCAGGTATCTCAATCCCATCAGGCATAATATTTTCTTGGACTTATAATGAGAATATAGAAGATTGTTTTCTTTTGGAATAATGTCTTTCATCAATTGTAAAAGATCTGAAAAACTATTATGACTCCGTCCTTGTTACAATTTCTTGTAAATCAATCTTAACACCACCAATAAAAATATAAAATTGATACAACTAGGATATAATGGTTTTTAATCATCAACATATATATGCTCAAATGTTGGTTCTATCTCAATTTGTTATACTAAAATATCAAAAATCATTTCTTCAATTTGATTAGAGTTACCAAATTTCAAATCATCATCATCTGTAGATCTGAAATTATCTCCAGTTTCCCAATGACAAATCCAAGGGCTGTAAATATAATTAAAACCATGAAAAATTATATGTTCTTTTATCTATTTACATTACAACTTCCTCATATTCAAACATTTCAATATGGGATAGAAAAACAAGTCGTTACATGGAACATTTCATTAAGAAAATTCCAAAAAGGCATCAACACCTTCATCATATTCATTACTCATTTGATGTTCCATAATACAAATCTGACTCATTATTACCTATAAAAATTATCAAATTTATACATCTTGTTAAGATAAGACAAAATTTTATTTATATAAAAAATATCATAATTTGTATGTTAAAAAATTGAAATATTAAACAATTATATGCATATTTGAAAAAGATATCCATGGAAATAATTTTAAAATGAATTATTGTTAGATATAATAGTTATATATATATGACATATGATTTAATATAAAAGTAACACAATTTTGAAATATAATATAAAAAATATATTCATATTTGAAATTATAATGATATTTTTTTTGGAGAAATAAATAATTTCTTCATTTCATGTAATTTTGATGATGACACATATGAGTTTTATCATTCTTATTGAGTTTTTTGTGGTAAATGGTATTGTGTATGATCATAACTGATTTAAGAGGTAAGTTGATATTCTTAGGTTCTAAGACACTTTTTTAAATGGACTAATTTCATACTGGAAGTAAATTCCTTGAGAGGAACCTATATTGTCATGGGAATGTGATGAAAATATCATATTAAATTTATGTTGAGATGTTTTTTCGGGGTATTCTTATGTAAAAAATAGTTAACAAATGTAGTGCTAAATAAATAAGCAACCATGCATCAATATACTATGTTATAATATAGAATATTAGTCAACATAAAATATGTACTATATACAACCACACCATATACGAAAATAATTAAATAAACAAATGACCCAACTCCTATAGGAATAAATAGTACATATTAATAAAAAACACCTAGTCAGTTATAACATCTTGTTTACTATGTTGGAATAAAAGAAATTAACATGGTATATAAATGGAAAAGGGTGATATGGTATATAAACAATGTTTCCATGATATCTATATGGGTATTTCATATTTAAATATAGAATAATCTAACCAAATTTATATAGAGATTAATTCCCAATGATTTCAAATAAAGTATAATAAATATAGTGTCAAATAATGAGAACATAAGAAAATTGTCTAAGATATAGTGATATTTAAAAAAGAGAAAAAAAACTGAAATGTTGGTAATGCATAAAAAATAAAAAATGAAATCAAGTTGTGTGAGGTTTAATTGAATTTTGTGAGTTGATCTGATAGATCCAGTGATAACAATGATGGTGAATGATGAAGGAAGAAACATGGTTGGTGGGTATGAGCTTGAAGAAACATTTATAGGTTTTAGTGGTGAGAGATATGATTCATAGGTCACCCAATTGAAAAATATAGAATGAAAGAATATAACCCTCAATAATTTTTTATGTGGTTTATCAGGCCAGTTAGTAAATAACTAATGTGATAAATTATGTTTTTTTACATTTATCACATTGGTTAAATAATAACTGACATGATAAACATTTTTTTAAGATATTTATAATATAATTGAGGTGATAAATAAATTATCTTTAATTTTTATGTCTATTATATTATAACTTACATGATAAATCCACTTGTATATCTTTACCCAACAATTATTTATAATCAACATAAAACTTTTCATCATGGTAATTTGTTTTCTACACATGTTAATGGGATGTATTATTTATGATTGAAGCCCCACTATGGAATCCATTTTTTCATTAAACTCTAATTTTGGACTAACTTTTCATATAACCATTATTTGGCACCAAGAAGCGATGAAATACCTTGTTAGGAATCCACAAGACAAGAAATTTATAGCTTTTGAACATGCTCTAGAAGACAAATTAATAATTATTGTTGAACTCAAGTGTGAGGGGGAGAGAAGATGAGTTGTATTTTTCTTTCATGATTAATTTGTTTGTTCTAAAATGAGAAATATGTTTCTATGTGTATTATTGTTTCATTAGAATAAATTTCTTGATAGAAATATGTATGGGTGGAATAAAATATCATTACACATATGTGACAGGTGTTCACCATTTTTTGATGATCAAAATATGCTTCTCTATTCCTCTAAAACTTTTTCATGAATAGAAATACATACCTAAATTCAAGATGAAATAATGGTAAACTATTGTAAAAGATGGAATAAATTAATTGATGTTGAAATTACATGTGTTAACATCCCATGTAAAGAAACAAATGTTTTGAGGTGATTCAGTTTTGTGATGATTGAGGAGCACACTATTCTTGAGAAAATAATTTTCATCCATTTACTTCTCTTTAGAGCCTAACCCTCCCTGTTCTGCCTCAGATGTTTTTTCATATAAAACCTTCCAAACCTAATTCTCATAAAAAAATATGAAAAATATCCCATTTGTTTCACATTTTTGACTCTGTTAAGTGGATATAGTTGTAGAATATCTTGCCTATAAAGATAAGAAATGTTCATTAGTATGATAAAAACTCTAAATAAAAAATCCTTTAGTGAAGAGGTAAATATTTTTTCTAGGTGGTAGGTATGACATACATGTGAGGATTTATGTTAAATTCAATGTATTTTTATTATTTTTCATGATTTATGAAGTTTTTGTCCCTGAAAGAGGCATGAAACGTTCCTTGATATGAAAATTGAGTTGTGTTTCCATTTATACTTTGGGAAGTCATTTTGACCTTATTTTATGATGATTTCACAAAAGTAATTTTTATTGATTATGGGATTAAAAGAGAAAATATTTTATATTATTTTAAAATTAATTTTAGTTTTTTAATCCCATAAATGGGACATTTCAAGAGAAATTGTCTCATTTTATAGATTTTGAGGTATTTTGAGCTTAAAATCCAAAATGGTATATTTTGGATTTTAACAATGATAAGTCATTAAATTTTTTTGGCCTTAACTAATTCTTAATGAACATAAATTTCAAAATTTTCTTTTTTTGGATTATATAAAAATTTGGATTAATTTTATCCTTCTGTGTCTAAAGAACCATTGATAATTTTTGGGGCAAAATCCATCTCACAATTCAGGCCTCATAAACTGTGTACAGATCTAGGAACTTTTAATGATAATATCATATCAATAATTGGGAAAGACCAATGGATCTCAAATTTAGTAAAAAAAATAGAAATGGGATATTTTATAATATTTTATTAAGTATTTAATGCATGATTCTACTATATTCAAGGTCATTAATTCATTGGAATGAGAAAAATTATAATATGAAGAGTCACGCGGACATAATACATGTCTCGGTGTAAAACATCAATATATCTCACCAAACATGCCTAATGTAGCTGAACTAATTGGATCTTCAAAGCACATAAATATGGAGGATGAATTTTTAGAAAACATTTATCTCATTTATCACTATAAAAAATTGTTCCTCATCATCATCCTACATTTTTTGAATCATGGATTGTCCATTTTTTCTAGAATTACGGTTCATTTGGCTGTAATATTGTCTTAATGATTTAATGTATCATTTTCCATATTTTACTATTCTATTTCATTTTATATTTTCTGTTCCCCTATAGTGATCCTCATAATCTCTATGTAAGTGGAGAACTAACTCTCATTGTTTTTCTAGGGGAGAGTGGATGTTCTTGAGTTTGTTGTGATTAAATATTTCACTTTATTTTATTCTAATAACCTAAATAGTATTGAAATGGTTTTGTTGTGGGGTTAACCCAACTTTCATTGATATTTATTTCTTCTTCCTATTTTAATATTTTCAGTTGCATCATCACCATAATGTTGTATCCCGGGTGAAATAACATTTTGGTGATGATGCTAGTGAATATCATCTTGTATGCAGAGAGTCAGTGTGGGATAATATCAATTCATGCGAAGGTGTGGAATGATAGGGATGATCTCAACATTTATTAGAATATTCTGAATAATTATTTTTAATGAAATATTATTTCATCACTATGATATTCAAAGAAAAGCAATGATTTTCCAATAACATATTTGTGTCTTATCATCTATATTGTTTTTTGTTTAAGTATTTGATTTCTTATTGAAATAATATATATAAATATATATATATATATATTATTTTCATTCATTACAAACCCCTCCCCCCGGCACATTTTTTATATTACTTTGGTATTATATAATTTAGTTTATAAATTGTAAAAATAGAAAATTGGATGTGGGTAAGCGGCCTCCAAGAGAGAAGAGGGGGATCCCACGATTTGTTTTTACCATGATAAAATAATTGACGATGAGGATAAAATCAAGGGTATTAGAGGTGTTTTGAAATTAATATTCCTCCACTAAAATAAAAGTCATTGAAATATATTTAGTCACACTAATAGGTGCCTAGTGGAAGACCACTTTTTTCTTAGTGGACCTCTAGTGGAACCACATCATTGACTTGGTGAACAAGGAACCTAGTAACAAGAAATTGGTACTATTTGGATACTATATTCCAAACCATATCTAAAAATACTTCTATAAATGAAATGACTACAATACCCTTAAAAAATAATCAAACTCATATAAAAAACTCCTAAAAATTTATTTCTAATTAACTAAATCATGATCCAAATATTTTATTGATACATTTCCCCAATGTAATGATGTTTAAAGGTAAATTGATATAACAGTAATAAGGGTATGGGTGATGAATCAGGGAAGTAATTTTAAATATTTAACTTTATAAATGGATATATACAACTATTAAAGGTTTTACGTTTAAATTTTTCAAATATAATAATCACTCATATGTAACAAAAATATTTGTGAATATGAGTACTGCATTATTTTTCACAGTCTTATCCCAATATAGTGATAATATCCTTGATGGTTTGATAATAAATTACAAGACCAATAAATTCCCTATTAAATTCATGTGAATATAATATATTATTATTATTAACTATTAACACTTTTTTGGATTTTCAATCTATTAAAAAATAATGGTATTTAACCTACATAAATTCTTTTATTCACATATAATCAATTTTTTGATTGTTATTTATATTCCCCACATGTTGTGATATTAGTGTAATGAACAGCTAAATCCATATAAAAACTATACTTCTATAATTAAATTATAATTATATTCTACAAATACCATGATTTCATTTCAACATTATGTTATATAATCATTGATTGATATACAATTCATATCTATATAAAATAAAAAATGAGGATCATGTAATAAGATATTACACATCATGAATATATAATAGTTAACATATAAATGAGAAAATGAATAAAAATGTTGGTATTCCACCTCAAAAAAATTTATTTGATGATAGCAAGAAATGTTTCATACCTTGATAGAGGCTATCAAAAATTTCACCACAAAATCAGGTCTCTTATTGATTTTATTACTTTGATACAATAGATTTTTCATATTGAATAATATTTTTCCCACATTTATTCCATCTAATTACCCTAATATTAATTTCTTCAAAAAATTCATATAATAATAAATTTTATATTTGAATAATTAATGAAAAATTAGTTTTATGTATGTGATACTCCTGATAATTATTTATATAGAAACAGGTAAACAGTTCCCAGCAGACCCCCACATTTGATCACAAATATTTATTTGAAACACATATAAATGAAATTATGATAAAAATAATTTCATTATCCATTCATTTAATTTTTATAATTCTTTGAATAATCACAACATGACCAAAAAATATGATATTTCAAATTTCAATCCCAAATATCTATCATATCACTTGGAATTTGTGAATAAACTTTCGTACTTTTGATACATAAAAAATTAGCGAATTTCCTATATGAATTAAAAAGATGATCCTTATTAAATCAGGTTAATTAACACACATATTACATTTTTTTGGAAAATAATTACAACTACACAATGATAATGTAACACTTTTGGATCAAAACATAGACATAACATTTTCAAATTACTCACATTGATTACTATGATAATACTTTGATCAGAATATTATAATACACCATAGTATCCACTAGAAATTTTTTAATTTTGAACATCAAAATATATTTTTTTCCTACATTTCAGATAACGGGCCCTTATAAATTTTTGGTTAACACTTTCAAAAAAATTCATTCTAAATATCATATAAATTTTCATTAGAATTATATTTTTTACACATACTGGTGTGACACTTATGAAACATGGTTGAACTTAATTCAATGATAATTTCATCATACTTTATATTTTAAAATATGATTAAAACATTATGTTATTCTATAAATTTCCAATATATATATATTATTTCAACAGATACCATTATTAATCAGTTATGATTAAAATATAGAATTTCCAATGTAAACTCTAATATCATCATACCATTATAATCATGTTAAAACCATTTGAAAAAAATCTTATTTGTCTGTTAACAGTTTTTAATCATGGTTGAAGTGAACTAAAATATTCTTCAAATTTCAAATTTATCTCTTTTGGATCCCAATATTTAATTTGTTTAAAGTGTAAATAAAAAATTTATTAATTATAAAATAAAATAATTTATCAAATAGATTTATATCAACATCAATTCTATTCTTAAATTAGTTATTATTTTGTGAAACTGACATCCCTTTGTGAATTTATTTTCTATGTAATTTTAAAGCTCTCATCCTTAAATACATATGTAGATTACTCATGATTTTTGATATAAACACATCTATATATTTAGTATAGAAATGTGAAATATTTTTGTAGCAATAAATATCAATGAAAATAAAACTAAAATTTATTTCAGACCATCTTTAAATACCTCAAATGATATCGAATGGAAACACATTCATCTTCAGCCCAAAATAATGCCATTTTTCAATGTATTTTACTTGTTGTGATTTCAGTAAGTTTTTTTATTAGGAATAAATCCACATATTATATATTTAATAGAAAAATATTATTTTGATTAAATCAAATATGAATATATTTTTCATCTACATTGATTTGGGTAATATATTTTTATAGAGATCAATTTCACTTTTATTTTCACAATACAATTTGTTTTGTTTTCAAATATTGTCCCACAAGTATTCAAATAATATGTTCTTATAGATCACCTTGGTAAAAACAATTATACTAGAAACATATATTACCTTCAATCTATATGTAAATGATATATCATAATATTTCTAAAATCATAAAAAATTCATCCCAAGAAGAAAATTCCACCATAATTTGATATATAATCATTAAAATAACATACCCATTAAAAATAATTATATATCTATACATTTTTATGTCTTAATAATTTTATTAAATTTTCATAAAAATAAACGATCCGTTGATATTTATTAATAATAATTTTATGGATATAAAAGTTGATTATCATGGGTCACTTTTAAAAATTTTGCATAGGATCTCTAAAAATAAATTTCTACTCTAAATGTTTTATGAAAACGTTATATATGAATAATTTTTTCCAAACTTACTAATATTCACATTATTTCATTCTATTTCCTTTTAATTCACCATTGAATCACTTTTTGGTGTTGAAAAGAGTATAGATTCTTCCATACCAAAACATATTTGTTGGCCTCATCTAGTTCTATTGCTCACAAATAAATCCTAAAAATGATTCATCAGTAATATTATGTTTACACATGTTAATTTATTTCTAATAATAATATCAATCTATTCTAATAGTTTTCTAGATTATAATAAATGTTGATAAAATTTATCTAAGTAAGATTAATCGTTAAGCTGGACTCACTATCACCATTCTAGCAAGGACACCATTATGCTAGACTCACTTTTAGAAAACTCATTGATGGTAGAAAATTTTCTAAGTATCATATACCTTTGATATGGACTTATCGATATTATTTCTCACTTTAAATTGTCTTACTATCAGAACATATGTAGAAATTTGAAAAAATAGGCCTCACCATTATTCAATCCACGACCAGATAGAATAGCTTCAATGATATATCCGAAAGTATGAAGTCCCTATCGCAATAAGCTACCGATAGAGAAACATATCAATATCCTGAATTTTTTAAAATATTGATCTACTGATAGCTGAGTCACATCTATGAAAACCTACCATCAGAGCGACATACCATACCTGAGTCACAGGTACTTTAATCACCAGCCCTGGTTGTAGAATACATCAAGTAAAATATTGTTATTCAAGTCACTGATCCTAGTCACCATTCCAAAGATAACGTTTTGAGACACCGTCATTTCTTAGTTTTTCACTTAAATTCAAATTTCATTAAAATGGTCATATTAGTAAATCTTTATGCTTATATTTATATTAATTACTTTTTCAGTCTTTTGTATGCAACTTTTAAATCAATGTCAGACTGAAATATGCGGTACAAGGTACCATGATGTGATCATGATTCTACTTCTTATTATCTACAATGTATAAAAAAATAGACAATCAAAAGAAAACATATCCATGTAGTGTAAGGATATGTCATGTTCCAGAGGAAAAAATCAAGAACTACTAACTATTTAAACACTATGAAACTACTGATTATCAAACAATATGACCACATTAGTAAAAAACCAATAATGGAGAGGAACTCATCGAGAACATCATTTCCCTCACCAAAAATAGATGGCAGAATATCTCAGGAGTTTCTATATTTTTTTCTCGAAATTGACTCAAGATACATTTCTAGACATATTCAAAGAGTTGCAAGCCATATTGACCAATCACATAGATCCTTATAGCACTATTATATATATATATATATATATTCTATTTAAGTTATTATTTTTTCATTATGAGCAGTGTGTGTCTCTCTATCTTATGAACACACAATGAATCCTTTGAAAAATTGGAAGATATGTAGATATCTTCACAAACCATATTTTACACTCTACACTCCCATAGATAAAGGTGGAAGAGGTCCATGTGTGTCCTTTTTTTCTTTCCCACAAAAGTTTTGGAAGAGGTCTAGTTGACCTGAATAGTTTTGTATAAAATGTTTACCTCAATCAATGGTTTAGATCACTATTTTTTTATAAACTAGTTGGTTTAGGGAGATCACCAATTGGATACGATTAAGTATAAACTTTAGACTAAACCTATTGTTTTATTACATTAGGTTGTTTTATGTTATGTTTTCTCATTTTCTGTTTATTTAAATTAGTAACATCACTTTTCATTGATAGTTCATCTTAGATAGTGTTTATATAAGATTGTTTGTATTAGATGGATTTAAAATTTTAAAATAATAATTTATATTTTTTACTGATAACTAATCAATCTTTGAGAAATCCTTAAAACAACCACATGTTTTATAATTTTACTAAACTAGTTAACTAGCCCATATATCATTTTAAAATTAGGAGTCTTTCAAATAAATATTTTTGATAGAAATTATTATAGGAACTCAATTGACCCCCTCTTTAATTTCCTACTCTGATTAAAATTTTGTATTACAGAACTATCCTTTTTGAGTAAAAATGTTTTCATAGTTTTCAAATTTTTTCAAATGAGATTTTAGTTGTGTTTAAATGATATCAAAATTTCTATCATGTCAAAATTTATTGTTCATTAATATATGTTTTTACTCATTAATATAGATAATTGACAGGAAGGGGATTCGATCGACTGAACTCCCTCTTTTAATGGAAAAAACTATTCTCAAAGGAAAATTAAAATAAAAAATCATTTAGAAACCCTGGTTTTTGAAATAAGGTCTATAATTATAGATAAATGAAAAAGTTCTAGTAGTGATAGAAAAAAATCGAATGACATAACTAATGAAGACTATAATAATAATTGCATATCTATTGATGAATTATGTTGTTGTTTATGTGATGTGGAATTAAATATGATTTCTACATGTAAAACAACCTATTAATTTTGAGATACTTTAGTTATTTCACATGAAAGACCCCTACTGACAATTAAATGAGGCTTAAAACATATACTATTAAATATGATGACTTAAAAATGAATCCTGATCAGCCTACTTATGACATGTACCTCAGGTTCGATGAGATTGAAAATAAAATAATCTCACTAAGAGAGAAAATCAATACAGAATAACATATCTGGAGAATATTGATATTTCTTATAGAAAGATGTAGAGGGACCTCATTATCAATTAGATAATATTTTAACATGGATTCATTACATGTAAAGGATATGATAGGTAAAATAATGATGTATGGGTAAGGGATGAAGGAATCAAATATTATAATATGATGAATCCATGTCACAAGATTAACCATAGTAACTCTTGTGACATGGATTCATTACATTTTTGTTTTATGTAGCTCTAGTGAGTTTCAATCGTCTCTTGATGATAATGGTGAAAAATACATTTTTGTTTTATGAAAACACATATGATATAACTATAGTAACTCTTGCATGTAATTCATACTATTCCAGAGAGGAATATGAATCTAAAAAATATGAAAAATATTATCATAAAATAAAGAATTGAATACTATAAAATTATTGATGATACATATAACTAAATAAAATATAAATATATATATCTTAAGAAATATCATTCTCTTTTCCTACTCTTAAATTTTAACGCACTATAGAAAAGGAGATGAATTCTCAACTGGTCAATGAAAATATAGAACAAAAACTTTATAATAAGAAATTAAAGAAAGATGTGGATATATTTACACATGGTAATGATACATTAGTTCAATTTATAGGAATCCATGTCTCTCCTAATGATATTACTAGCAGTGGTTATCAACCTGAACAATAAAATTTTATTAAAAACAATTTTGTATCTAAATCTAGAAAATCCAGTTTTATTCAAAGATAAGAGAATTTTTTAGCATGTTCTTGTAATGGAACTTCTTTTGTTTGTTATAGTTTTTATAAATAATAATGTTTATTTTTCTACACTCATATAAAATTATTATAATAAATCCATTATGAAATGTGTCTTCCTAAATAATTAGTTACTAATATTACCTAACCCATGAAAATCTTGGTACAATAGCCTTTTCTTTCCAAAACATTATTTGTAGGAAAGATGTTTGATGAATTTTTTTAAAATAAAATGGTACTTGGTCATTAGTTGTTCAAGAAACATGATCAGAGAATACTCTATCTTTAAGAACCTCATAATGATTGATGACGTACTTGTCTCCTTTGATTGTAATGAAAAATAATTTTTTTTCATGGCCAAATCGGTAGCACTAACCCATTTTCAATTTCTAATGTTCTATTTATTGATGGTATAAATTAAAAGTTACATATAATCTCATAGTTATTTGGTGATGGATTTCAGGTTAAATTTGGAAATGATTCTAGTAATGTTTCCAATTATAAGAATTATTTTGTCTTTATTGCTTATAGAAATGAATTTTGTTTTCTATAAATATTGATTCATTAGTTTGTAATCATTTTTAGGCAAATATCCTTTTATAAAGAATATGGGATTTGGAATAGGATAATATTCCATTGTAACAATAACTCTTTCATAAGAATTATAGAAAAGTATTAGTTAAGTATCTACCTAAACTAGATTTTTGAAATGACAACGTTTGTAATCCTTATCAAAAGGAAAAACAACAAAAAAATATCATTCAAACAAAAGAAAAATGTTTAAAATTATCAACCACTTGAGTTGGTCCACATTGATTTATTTTGACCTAATAGTGATTAAACTTTTATTGAGAATCACTATGATTGTGATCTTATAGATTACTTCTTTAGGTATACATGGACTTTCTTTTTTTATCAATAAATTGAGGCTTTTTTTTATTTCACCATGTTTTTTAGGTCAGTAAAAAATTTGAGTGACCGTATAATCAAAACCATAATAAGTTTCCAATGTTGTGAGTTTTAAAATCATGAATTAGAATCCTTTTTTCTCAAAAAATAGATATATTCAAAAATATTTTATCACTAGGACACCCCAACAGAATTGGGTCATTGGTTGGAAAAATAGAAACTTACAAAAGATAGCCCAACCCACAGTTAATTAATATCTTCTACACAATTATTTATTTTTATAAAAACACTATGAATATAGCTTTCAATATAATCAACAGAGTAAAAATTAGACCTATCATGAAGAGAACCCCTATAAAATATCGAATAATAGGAAACCTATGGTTAATTAATTCTAAGGTTTGGGTTGAAAAGTAATTATACACAATAAGAAAGATAATATTGAATAATTTCCTCCAAAATTGATAAAGGAAGTTTCCTAGATTATTTATTATCTATTATAGTGAGTATTTAATAATATAACCAAATGTTTGGAAGAGTCTATACATCTCAAATATGATGAACCAGATCTAAATGAATCCAAAACATCCATAGAAAATATGTATGATAATTTTTCATTCTATACATAAATACAAAACATTCTGATTCTATTTTAATATATGACAGTTCTGGAAAATCTCTAGATTCAGACTAAGTGGAACCCGAAGAAATAGATGAATTAGGTGTGATCATATCTTACGTCCCCATACCTTTTAGGACTCCTAAAAATCATACTTTAGTGGCTCTAGTTGGATACATAGACACAACAACATAGACTAGAGCTTCTATATGAAACTATTTTTTACATCATGCCTTTTTGAAATAGCATGAACCTAAGAACATCAATGATGAAATCAATGTTGGATTCTAGATGATGGGTTTACATGATGTATTAAATCTGTTTGAAAGAACCAAAGTATCAAATCTTTTGGATAGACCCAAGGACACCTATGACCATAGGAACTAAGAGGTTATTTAGAAACAATGTGGATTAACTGGAACTATAGTATGAAATAAAGCGACACTATTTTCATAATGTTATAGTTAGTAAAAAGGTATAGTCTATGGTGAAAATATAGCACCGGTAGCCTAATTTGAGTCCATTAGATTACTTTTATCTTATGCAGTATATCTTAATTTCAAAATTTATCAAATAGATGTCAAAAGTAGATTTTTTAATGGTTATATAGTTGAGGATTTTTATAATGAACAACCCCATAGTTTTAAAAATTATAATGTTAATTTTGTTTTTCGAATTAACAAAATATTTATATGTTTTAAAACAAGAACCAAGATCATGGTATGATAGGCTCATCAATTTTCTTATTTATAATGATTTTTCTAAAGGTATAGATGATCATACTCTTTTCATAAAAATACTATTAAAAGTTGTTTTATTTGTTCAAATATACGTTGAGGATATTAATTTTTGATCTTCAATAAATTATTAATGTATTGACTTTTCAAAAAAAATAATTTATTTTCAAAATGAGTTTAATGTGTGAGCGAAAATTATTCTTTGGTTTTAAATTTTTTTAAAATAAATAAGGTATTATTTTATATTAATTTAAATATATAAAATATATTTTCTAACATATTAGTTTGAATAGCCCTTAATATAGTGATATACCAATGACTACCACATATAAATTTGATCTTGATGAAGATGTAAAATTAGTTGATAAAACCAATTATAGAGGTATGATTGAAAGACGTTTTTACCTAAATTCTATTGGACCTAATATTAGGTTTTATTTTTGTATTTGTTCTTGTTTTCAAGAAAATCTAAAAGAGTCACATCCACTTTCAAATAAAATAATTTTAAAATACCTCAAACATAATACCAAATTACGATTGTTTTAACCTAGAGGAGAGCAATTTGAATTATCTAGTTATTTTAATGTTGACGTTGGTACTTTCTTGTTATATTGTGAAAAACCTCTGAAACATGTCTATTTTTTTGTAAAGTCTCTTGTTTCATAGTGTAGTGAAAATAAAAAATTATATTACATTATCTAATTCTAAAGAAGAATAAATATCTACTGGTAGTTTTTGTGCCAAATTTTAAGGATGAAACACACATTACTATATTGTGGGTATCAATTTAGACATGTCCCTATAAAACGAGACAACACAAAATCCATTAAAATATTTATGAACATATTTTCTCATTCAATGAAAAATCATATTTATATTTTAAGGAGGAATAATATATTTTCCTTGGGAAAATTTGGGATTGAATACATATAAACTATAACATGAATTCTCTAGAGTGTTTTGTTGAAATAGGTCTTATGGGAATTCCATCACTGGTTATCTCAGTCAAGGCCATCTCATAAATAAAAATACCACCAATAGGTGATGTAATTCCTTGATAATTACAAAAAATAACTTCATGAGGTACATTCAATAATTCACCCCACTGCATAGAATAAAAATCACCCATTTTTTCATCTATTATTGACTATATCCAAAATAATTATGTTCTCTTAAAAATAATCTCATCATATAGGTAGAACACATGAACTATCTTGGGATAAAGGGCACTCTTATTTCCAGAGATCTACACCAATCATCCTCTTTCTACTAACACTTTTAAAATGAGAGACATACTTGATAAAATCAATGCTTTATGCACTTTCTTTTTCAAAATGAATACTCAATTTTCAAGGTCATGGTAAATAGTTTTGGGTTTAGGATCACTTGATTCCCCTTTTTTCTTCATTGAAGGATGAAACTCATCCACCCAAATCTCATGTAAATTATATACTTGATGAGTTTTTTAAAGACCCGTAAAATTCAAGGGAAGTTTTTACAAATTTTTTTTTTGGGATTTTATAAGGACGCAGTTTCTAACGACACCTAATTCCGAGGCCCGGTGCGCTCGGAATCAATTTCCGAAGTTTATCTCGGGTACGTTTAGTGAACGAACGAGTGGGTTTTACTAACTTTTGAAATGGTGCTCAGAATCGAAATCTGAGGGCACCAATGAAACTGTAATGTCGGTAATTGCTTAGTAACACATTTTTTGGAGTTAAATTTTCTCAGGTGTGGTTATTTAAAAAAAGGTTTAACTAATGAATAAAATAAAAGTTGTGCAACAATTTTTATTTTATGTTCTACGTAGTTTAATCATACTTATGGAAGGTGTGGTGGGACCCACTATATCCTAATCCCTCTTGATAGGATATTAGTGAGGTGGGCCCCACACGAGCCCTGCCTATTCAACATTCTCAAACCCCCCCCCCCCATTATTTTGTAACACACCCGCACCCCCTTATTAAATGCCACGTCAACTCTCACATTAATTGGACTGTTATGACTTTTCAATTAATTCAATTAATTGAATGAATTCTTTTGAATTTCAAATGGAATGTTGGCTTCTGTGTGTTAATTAAATAAGTCAAAGTCTTATTTCATTAGGGGTTTCTTCGTCGTGTTGAGAGGGAGAGTTCCACGAAGAACTTCATCTTACTTCTTGAAGAACGCGAAGAATGCACTGACACTGATGAAGAACGCGAATTCATCGGAGATCAACGACGCGACGCCGTGTACCACGACGCCGACGATCCTCTTCACCACGACGCTGTGAACCGTGAAGTCGACGATTCTTACGGAGCCTCCTTCCGCGATGTCATCTTCCGCAACGTCTTATTTCCGCAACGAACCTCGTTTGATGACTTCATCAAGGTAGGGGTTAATTTTTGTTTCTGTTTTATTTTCCATTCATTGACATTTATATTGGGCCACCAGTTATCATAATAACGGGAGGAGGTCGAACCGCACGAACATGGCTGACACTCCTCCCCCTTTGATGATGTACTTATTATGGCGTGAGAAAAGTTAGCGCTCTGCAACGGCACCGTGCGGACGAAAGAGGAATGGGTGAAGATGCGCGGCACCGTCGCGCCGTGCCATTAAGGACGAACGAAGCTGCTACGTCATTGCGTCGCGTCGGAGAACCACGAAGAATTCGTGGCCGGAGTGGGGCCACAGAGGAGGGGCGCAGCCCCATCACGCCACGCCGGTCAGACAAGGCCGCAACTTATGGGCGCAGAGGTGCGGGGAGCGGCGGCCGGAACCGCCGGCCGCCAGTGCAAGGAGGGCAGGACCCGCGGGGGGTCTCGCGGTGACACACCGGCCGGTTTCCGAGACAGCCGGAGGGTCGTAAACCCTGGATGTCAAATGGCAGGCCCCCTCGTTGGGGGGTCGTTTCTCAATCAGGGGGGCAGTTCCCCCCCCCCCCCATTCCGCGACACCACGGCCGAGTCGAGCTGTCTGGCCACGCTGGCCGCGCCCGCGCCAGGCCAACCATCCGCCCAGGCCAGGCCGGGCCCCGCCGGCTAGGCCAGGCCACGCAGGCTATGCCGGGCCGGACCGCTCCCTATTGGACCGGACCCGGACCTGGGTCGGGTCGACCCAGTTCGGGCCGACCCAGGGGGTCTCGGGTCGGGTCGGTCCGCACCCAAAAACCCCTAAAAACCAAACAGTTTTTTAAATGACCATAACATGGGATATGGACCTCTGATTGATGCACCTTCAGTTTCTATGTGATCCTTGGATCGAGACGGTCGTTTCCGTATATTACACTCAAGGTTTGCGGGAATTTTATGTATGGCCGGGTTGGTCGAACACAAAACCAACCGGGACCTCGGAGCGGAAACACTTATAATGTGAGCTCCGGACGTCTGATTGACGTGTCATCAATTTTTTTGGATTCCTCTTAGTGAGACATACATTTTGGATTACTACGCTCGAGGTTTGGACGTAGAGGGAGTATGATCGGGTTGGTTTTGACTTAAAACCGACCGAGCCCCTAGAACGAAAAAGCCATTAACTCTCAGACCGGGCGTTCGATTGACGCGTTGTCTGTCGTGTTGAGTTCCCTATGTCGATATGGAACTTTGAGATACATCAACTCCGGACTACGTGTCAGTTGATTTATCGACTCCCATGGCTCGTGGAGTGGACCCTCCTGGAAACGAGCATGCTGTGTTGGGGAACCCTAGAGCTGGCTGCAACTGCGACGACGATGATGACTGCACTGAAATCCTCCGTGGGTTCGGAAGGGATGATGACTGCACTGAAATCATCTATGGGTTCGGTAGCGATGAAGACTGTTCTGAAATCCTCGATGGGTTCGACGGCGATTACTACTGTTCGTGTTTCCTATGTGGGTCTTGCAGAATTACTGTTCTTGTATCCTATGTGGGTCTGGCAGCACCTGACATCGATTGTAGTATCCTACGTGGGTCCTACAGAGTAGCTGGACTTGTATCCCACATGTGTTTGACAACATAGTTGGTTTAGTATCCTATGTGGGTCCTAGCATAGATGAATCAGTGGCTACATTTGATCATCTCTATCACCTTACGAAGAAGTATACTTGTGTAAGCTGAGTCTTGACTTTCAATTATTACCTTCGATATGATTGAGTTGCTTTCCTATGTGGATTGTGTTGTGCATTATTATGTGGATTGGGTTGTACTATCCTGTGTGGACGTGATTGATCTTTGGCTCGGATGTTGGAGTCCAACTGGAATTGATGACTTAGGTATATGTATGGGCATATACCTAAGTAGTGTTGTATGTTACTTCATGATTGTATATTTCCTTTTTGGATTATCCTTTGTGGGTTCTGGGAGACCTTCGGGGGTCTCGGGGTCCCTACTGAGTAGCGTATACTCACCCCTACACGGGTTATTCCCGCACTACGTTGTGATGGATGCAGATGACAGACAACACAGATCGTGAATGAGGCTTGTGGAGCAGGTCGGTACCTGGAGGTGTACCACTGGGCGGGACGTACACAGAGCAGACAGCTGGACCCGAGGAGCTAAGGAGGCTATCTCTACCCACCCTTCAGGTGGGACTTCCAGTGGATGGCTCGAAGTTGTTTCTTTACATTCAGTTGTTGTACTTTCTTTCCAGTTGTACTTTAATTTCAGTTTGGGTTTGTATTCTGGCCCATTTACTTTCCGCACATACTTTTGTACCCAGTTTTACTTAGTGTTACTTATATTGGATTACTTTATGGTGTTTGTTTTCTTTATAAAGTAAATGTCTTCCCCTTTGTCTGGATTTAAGCCTTTGGTGCTAGTTTCCAGCCCCTGGACAATGGAAGGCGGGTTTGGGATAGTCATGGCACGGGTCCCGGGGATGGGTCTTGACAAATTGGTATCAGAGGAGTTCGGTTCTACCGCAAAACTGAGGAATCTGATCTTTATTCTATGTGAAGCAATTGTGTTAAGGGTATTGATTGTGGTTATCAGTCCAGGGATTCCAGTGTTGGTGTGGTGGCCGACGTATCTGTACACCAGGACCCTGACTTCTGATTTCCAACTCAATGCACGAAAACATTGATTCCATGTCTGTTTCAAAAGTTTTCTTTCTGATTATTTTTTTCATCTCACCAGGTATACTGTTTGACCGTGGCACACCTGTTTCTTTTCAGGATGGCCCCATTATGGCAGCCAGCTAGGGTTCCGAGATTTGTGCGAGACGACAACCCACTGAGCAAAGAGGCCTCAGTGCAGGGCCCTCTTACAGCAGAGGCACCGACGGTACCTCTACCAGCTAGGCCACCTTTTCCACTAGCCCCAGCCACTGAGAGTGCACATCGCCTTAGTGCACTGCATGAGTTTCAGTGTTAGAGACCGCCTAGGTTCTATGGGGAGACGGACCCTCTGGCAGCCTAGGATTAGAAGGAGGCAGTTGTGTGAGTTTTCAGGTTAGTGGGGACACCAGATGACCTCATGGTGATCCTGGCAGCAAGCCTCCTACACGTGGCAACAGGAAGATGGTGGAGCTTGATTCTACAGGTTCATGATGAAGAACCTCTCCTTATGATGGACTTTGAGAGCCTCTTATGCTCATAGTTAATCCCATCCACCCTCCGTGCAGTGCGCATTCATGAGCTACTACAGCTGTGGCAGGGCTGCATGGCGGTCACCCAGTACTCAGCGAGATTTACCGATCTCTCGTGCTATTCGACGGATATGGGACGAGTCCCATTCTTCCGGGCCCGGACCATTGAGTAGGGACTGAGGCACGAGGTCAGGGCATCGATGATCTCCCTCAGCTTTCCAACGCAGGCAGGAGTACTAGAGCGAGCCCTTCTCATAGAGATCTTTCTTGCTGAGCCTACACCAGTAGCGAGACCTACCGCAGGGCGGCACGTAGCAGAGTCGTCTGCAGCTGGCAGTCGACAGATGTCAGCGGGGTCCAGGTGGACTAGACCATCAGGTGGACGACCTCAGGACACTGGCTCAGAGGTGTGGGTTACCCAAGGCAGAGTCATCCTTCCGAGAAGAAGATAGTTCTATGCATGCAGCGGGTAGGGCCACATGGCTCGTGACTGCCCGACCCGCCGTACAGAGGAGCAACAGATGGTTGAGGGGCCACCCAGGCAGAGGGAGAGGGTCGACTATGGCAGTCCGCAGTGAGAAGGAGGATGATGCAGAGGAGCTGGACGAGTAGAGGGTGGTGGGAAATGCATTGAGGTTTTTCCACCACTACTATCAGGACATCCACCCAGACCACCGGGAGCTGGCGGATAGAGACATGATCAACTTCAGGCAGCAGAGGCCTATGACCACGGCATGCCAGAGATGATTCGAGGTACTATCTGTGTCTACTCCACACTTTCTGTAGTTCTTAAAGTCACAGGAGCGAGTCATTCTTTTATTTCCACTGTGCATGTTCGGAGCTCAGAGATTTCGATGGATCCATTAGCTCTATCCTTACGACTAGAGACTCCTATGGGAGTAGACTCGATGATTACGCACTGGTTCCGATAGTGTGAGCTTACTCTAGGAGGCGAGATATTCGGCTGGGATCTTCTTGTAGCAGTGTCGAGGCCTTAAGGTGTTATATTGGTCATGGATTGGTTATCTACAGTCCATGCAAAGATTGAATATATTAGGCACATGGTGCGATGTGTTTGCACCAATGGGAGCAGGTTCACCTTCACCTGTGAGAAGGGAGCCTTAGCAGCGCAGGATGGACTCACACAGAGGAGAGGACAGCCAATCACTCAAATGTTTTCTAGCCTCATCCAGGGAGCAGTTGACGTGCGGAGTCCTAGTTTTCCTGCAGTGGTGGATCAGTATGCTGACGTTTTCCATGATAAGGTTCCAGGACTACCTCCTCACAGAGATGTAGACTTATATATTGAACTATATCCTGAGACAACCCTGATATCCACTCCAGCATATCGGATGGCTCCCGCTGAGCTTTGAGAGCTACGGGTACAGCTGGAGAACTTGCAGGGAAAGGGATTCATATGAACCAATGGTTCACCCTGGGCTTCCCCGATTTTGTTCACCAAGAAGGAGGACGGGAGCTTGCACCTGTGTGTCGACTATCGTCACCTAAACCAGGTGACCGTGAGGAACAAGTATCCTATACCTAGGATTGATGACATCTTTGATCAGCTCAAGGGAGCACGTTGGTTCTTGAAGATAGAACTCAGGTCAGGATATCATAAGCTCAGAGTTAGAGACGAGGATGTGCAGAAGACGGCCTCTTGATGTCGGTATGGCCACTCTGAGTTCTTGGATATGCCATTCGGTGTAACCAATGCTCCAGCAGTGTTCATGAGTCTCATGAACAGGATCTTTCAACCATACCTCGATCGATTTTTCATGGTTTTCATTGATAACATGTTGATATACTCTACTACCGAGGTGGAGCACGCCTACCACATGCGGGTTGTACTGGACACACTTTGAGAGAACCAAATTTAGGGTAAGCTCTCGAAATGTCAGTTCTGGTTACGTGACGTCTACTTCTTGGGACACGTCATCTCTGAGGCAGGAGTTGTGGTGGATCCTATGAAGATCGAGGCAATGCAAGCATGGGAGTCACCCAGGAGCATGACGGAGATGGGGAGTTTCTTGGGAATAGCTGGGTACTAGCGGAGATTTGTGTCAGACTTTTTCAGAGTTGTGGCACCACATTCAGCTTTGAAGAAGAAGGGGAAAACCTTTGTGTGGTCAAATATATGTCAGCAGAGATTCCAAGAGGTGAGACAGAGGATGACCAACACACCTATCTTGAGGCTACCAGAGGAGGAAGTAGGGTACGTAGTCTACTACGATGGATCAGGGACCGAACTTGGATATATCCTGATGCAGGAGCAAGTAGTGATCAAATATGGATTACGACAGTTGAGACAACACGAGAAGAATTACACTACCCATGACCTGGAGTTAGCAGCAGTGGTTAACTCTCTAATGATGTGGTGACACTATCTGATGGGCGAGTGCTTCACCGTCTACTCTGACCACCAGAGTCTCAAGTACATCTTCTCGCAGAAGGACCTGAATCTGAGACAGCAGCAATGGCTCGAGTTCCTCCAGGACTATGACTTCGAGATATTCTATACTCCTAGAAAGGGGAACGTATTATCCGATGATCTCAGCAAGAGGACGAACATTCAGCTACTCGGGGAGGCGACGGAGCAGTAAGCCACTTTGCAGATATCCTTCAAGGATTGGATGGAGCAGCCTTTCTTCAGTCACTCACAGTCACTCCTCCACTACTATAGCGGGTCAGAGAGGCACCACATGGGGACATTGACTGTGAGACGCGGTGTGCACAGATATCCTCAGGACATGAACCTGATGTATTCTCCATAGGAGGAGAGCACGATGTCCTTTTCAACGGATGTACCATGGTACTAGCTTCTTTTCAGGAGGAGGTGCTGAGGGAGTTTCACACTTCCCCATTATCGGTACATCCAGGAGTGGCAACGATATACGAGGATCTCATACGACAGAACTGGTGGATGGGTATGATGAAGGTTGTAGCAGAGTTTGTTTCTCGATGCCTCACATGCCACCAGGTGAAGGCGAATCACCAGGTACCAGCAGGCTTGGTACAACACTTGGAGGTCCCAAAGTGGAAGTGGGATGGGATATCTATGGATTTCGTGACTAGACTTCCACATACTTCCATAGGTCATGACTCCATTTGGGTGATTGTCGACAGACTCACCATGTCATCTCTCTTCTTACCCATTAGAGAGAAGGGATCAGTAGAGATCATGGGACGTCTCTACGTTCATGAGATCATGCGGCTTCATGGTGTTCCATCATCAATCGTCTTCGACCGAGATGCTCAATTTACTTCCCGGCTTTGGAAGGGGTTGGAGGAGCCATTCGGGATGCAGCTATGTCTGAGCACCGCCTTTCACCCTCAGACGGATGGTCAGACGGAGAGGACCATTCAGACCCTCAAGGACATGCACCGTGCATGTGTCCTTGACCTTGGTCGCAGTTGGGAGGACCACATGCCCATGGTGGAGTTTGCGTACAACAACAACTACAACTCCACCATTGGGATGGAACTTTACGATTCATTGTACGGCCGACCTTGCAGATCACCTCTATGCTGGACAGACCCTGGGGAGTCAGCATGTGTGGGACCGGAGATGGTCCAGGCCACGACAGAGAAGGTCCAGGTCATCCAGGAGCAGATGAGGAAATATCAAAGCCAGCAGAAGACTTATGCTGACAGGAGGAAAATACCACTAGAGTTCGAGGATAGCGACCATGTTTCATTACATGTCTCATCTCGATGTGGATTTAGAAGATTTGGCCAAGTTGGAAAGTTATCTCTGCGCTACATCGGACTGTTTGAGATTATCATTAGGATAGGTGAGGTGGCATATCGCCTGAATCTACCACCTCAGTTTCACCAGGTGCACAATCTCTTCCACGTATCTCAGCTGAGGAGATACATGCACGACCTGATGCATATCATCAACCATGGGGAGCTGGACATTGATGATGTGGATACTTTTTTAGAGGTCCCGGTGGAGATCGAGGATCGACAAGAGCGGGTCCTATGTGGGTGGTTGATTCCTCTTGTGCATATCAGATGGCAGCACGAGAACCTCCAGGAGATCACTTGGGAGAGGGAGGCTGAGATGCGTGCACAATACCCACATTTGTTCCCCTAGTTATTATTGTATCTTTATGAGGACGTAATGTCCTGAGGTGGGGGTAATGTAAAGTCCCATAAATTTCAAGTGAAATTTTTTCATAATTTTCTTTGGTATTTTAAAACAACTCAGTTTCTGACGGAACTTGATTCCGAGGCCCGGTGTGCCCGGAATCAATTTCTGAAGTTTAGCTCGGGTATGTTCAGTGAATGAATGAGAGGGTATTCCTAACATTTGAAACGTTGTTCAGAATCGAAATCTAAGGGCACCAATGAAACCGCAACGCTGGTAATTTCGTAGGAACACATTTTTGGGAGTTGCGTTTTCTCGGGTGTGGTTTAAAAAAAAGGGTTAAGTAATGAATAAAATAAAAGTTGTTCCAGAATTTTTATTTTATATTCTAAGTTGTTTAAACCAACTTATGAAAGTTGATGTGGGACCCATTATATCCTAAGCCCACTTAATAGGATATTATATAGGTGGGCCCCACACGACCCCACCTATTCAACTTCCTCAAACCGCCATTATTTTGTAACACACTCGCACCCCCTTATTAAATGCCATGACAACTCTCACATTAATTGGACATTTAAGACTTTTCAATTAATTCAATTAATTGAATGAATTATTTTGAATTTAAAAATGAATGTTTGTTGTGTGTGTTAATTAAGTAAGAAAAATTATTATTTCATTAGGGGTTTCTTCATTGTGTTGAGAGGGAGAGTTCCATGGATAACTTCATCTTCCTCCTTGAAGAACCCAAAGAACGCACCGACACCGACGAAGAACGGTAATTCATTAGAGATCGACGACGCGATGCCGTGTACCGCGACACCGATGATCCTCTTCACCATGACAGCGTGTACTGTGATGTTAATGACGCTTACGGGTCCTCCTTCAATGACTCCATCTTCCGCGATGTCTTATTTCCGCGACAAACCTCGTTCGACAACTTCATCGAAGTAGGGGTTAATTTTTGTTCAGGTTTTCTTTGTCGTTCATCAACTATTATATTGGGCCGCATGTTATCGTAAAACGGTAGGAGGTCGGACCACACAAACTTGGACGACCCTCCTACCTCTTTGATGTTGTACTTATTGCGACATGAGCCAAGGCAGCACGGTGCAACGACACCACGCGGAAGTAAAAGGAACAGGAGAAGATGCGCGGTGTCGTTGCGCCGTGCCATTGAGGTCGAACAAAGCCGCGACTAGAGCGGGGCCGTAGCAGAGGGGTGCAGCGCCATCGTGTCACGACGGTCAGAAAAGGGCGCAGCCTATGGCTGTGATGGTGTGGGGAAGGTCAGCCGGAACCGCAGGCTGCTGGTGCAAGAAGGGCGGGACCTGCGGGGGGGTCCCGCGGTGACACACCGACCGGCTTGGCCGGGCAGTTTCCGAGAAAGATGGGGGTCGTAAACCCCATTTGGAAAATGGAAGCCCCCCATGTGGGGGCCGTTTCTTAATCAGGGGGGTATCCCCCCCCCCCCCCCCGTTCCGCAACAGCTCGGCCGAGTCGAGCTGTCCAACCATGTGGGCCGCGCCCAAGCCAGGCCAACCGGCTGCGCAGGTCGGGCTAGGCCGCACTGGCCGGGTAGGGCCGTGCCCACCGGGGCGGGCCGCACCCTATTTGGCCGGACCCGGACCCGGGTCGGGTCATCCCGGTTCGGTCCTCCCAAGGGCGTCTTGGGCCGGGTCGGTCCGGGCCCAAAACCCCCTAAAAACTGGACAGTTCGTTTCAATGCCCATAACAAGGGCTACGAACCTCCGATCAACGGACCATCAGTTGTGATGCAATCCTTATATCAGGACAGTCGTTTAGGTATATTACACTCAGGGTTTCGGAGAACTTTGTGTATGACTGGGTTGGTTCGAACACGAATCCAACCGGGCCCTCGGAGCGGAAAAACTTATAACTTGAGCTCCGGACTTCCGATTAACGCGCCGTCGACTTTGTTGGATTCTTTTTAGTGAGACAGACATTTTGGATTACTCCACTCGAGGATTGGACACCGTTGGAGTACGGTCAGGTTTGTTTTGACTTAAAACCCAACCGGGCCCCTAGAGCGAAAAAGCCAATAACTCTCAGACCGGGCGTCTGATTGACGCGCCGTCTATCGTGTTGAGTTTCCTATGTCGAGATAACAATTTAGGATACATAAACTTCAGACTACGTGTCAGTTGATGTATCGAACCCCTTGGATCGTGGAGCGGAACATCCCATAAACGAGCATGCGGTGTGCGGGAACCCTAGAGCTGGCTGCGACTGCGACGACGATGACGACTACACTGAAATCCTCCGTGGGTTCGGCAGAGACGAAGAATGCACTGAAATCCTCCATGGGTTCAGCAGTGATTTATATCATTCTTAAATCCTCCATGGTTTCGACGGCGATGACTACTGTTCTTTTATCCTATGTGGGTCGGGCAGTATTACTATTCTTGTATCCTACGTGGGTCTGGAAGTACTTGACCTCTGTTCTAGTATCCAACGTGGGTCCGACAGTGTCTCTAGACTTGTATCCTATGTGGTTCCAATAGCTTACTTGGTTTAGTATCCTACTTGGGTCCCAGCTTAGTTGAATCAGTGGCTACATCTGATCATCTCTATCACCATACGAAAAAGTATTCCTACCTGAGCTGAGTCTTGACTTTCAATCATTATCTTTGATATGAATGACTTGCTTTCCTATGTGGATTGTGTTGTGCTTTCCTGTGTGGATTGGGTTGTACTATCTTGTGTGGACGTGATCGAACTTGGGCTCGGATGTTGGAGCTGAACTGGAATTGATGACTTAGGTATATGTATGGGAATATCCCTAAGTAGTGTGGGATGTTACTTCGTGATTGTATATTTCCTTTTTTAATTATCCTTTGTGGATTCTGGGAGACCTTCGGGGGTCTCGGGATCCCTACTGAGTAGCGTATACTCACCCCTTCATGGGATATTCCTACACTACATTGTGTTGGATGCAGACGACAGACAACATTGATCGTGGTTAAGGCTTGTGAAGCAGGTCGGTACCTGGAGGTGGACCACTGGGCGGGACGTACACAGAGCGGACGGCTGGACCCGATGAGCTGAGGAGGCTATCTGTACCCACCCTTCAGGTGGGAATTCCAGTGGACAACTAGAATTTTCATCTTTACATTCAGTTGTTGTACTTTCTTTCTAGATGTACTTTACATTCAGTTTGGGTTTCTATTCTGGCCCATTTACTTTTCACACTTACTTTTATACCTCGTTTTACTTAGTTTTACTTATATTGGCTTACTCTATGGTGTTTGATTTCTTTATAAAGGCAATTTCTTCCCCTTTTCTATGATTTACACCTTTGGTGCAAGTATCCAGCCCCTGTCCTGTGGAAGGCGAGCTTGGGGTAGTCACGGCATGGGTCTCGAGGACGGGTCGTGACAAGTTTGATAGATTTGAAAGTTTTGGTTCAAGTAAAGATGGTAATACATGTTTTGAATATAAAGGATCAAGTGTAACAGTGAGTAAGTTAAAAAATGATTTGGATCGAATCAAGTTTTATCATTTAGGGATTTTGAAATCATAAATCACAAATTTAGTAAAATATAAAATGAAATAAATAAAACAATTATTTTATGATCGAGCTAGAAAATTGACAAAGTAATGATAAGTAATATACAATAGTAAGACATCAAGAATGAGTCACAACGATGGGTCATAATGACGATTCATAATGGTGAGTCGCAATTGTGAGTTACAATGTTGATTCATCAATACCGATTCATTCAATAGGTAGTCACACAAAATTGATCATCCCTAACTCACATATTATGTAATAAATAATATTCATGAAGTCATTTTTTATAATTATCAATGAATTACTCCTCCAATTAGTGATATTTTTATTTATGAGATAGCCTTGACTGAGATAACCAGTGATGTAATTCCCATAAGACCTATTTCAACAAAACACTATGAAAAATTCAGGTTATTTTTTATATGTATTCAATCCCAATTTTTTCCAAGGAAAATATATTATTCCTCCTTAAAATATAAATATGATATTTTGATGAAATAAGGACACGAGACAAAATTCTATCGATACCTAAGTGTTCATATGAGTGAGATGACTAATCCACACTGTAATTCAAACTCTCTCTTTTATTCAAATATGAATTATGTAGTGCTACATGTTAATGGAGTGGTCACTGATATGGGAGAATCCTTGAAAGATTATGGTGGTTTTTGTCTCAAAAAATCAATATATAAAAAATTATGATCAACTATAATCCTGGGAAGAGACAGTTGGTGGAAGGTAATGATAATATCAATGAAAAATTAGATCTATTTCATCAATCCAAAAGACCAAAAAACATTTGTGACCCCGTCCTAGGACCTTATGAAGTTGTGGAGTATTTAGATGAGGAGAATGAATCTGATGTGGATAAAAGAAAGGAATCACATGTTTATGACATAAGTTACCATGATATTATATGAATCTAAGTAATAGTTAATTATGGATATCATATTCCTCCAAAATATCTTCCTCCCAAATGTTCTACCCATAGAGAAGATGGTGATGTTGAAACAGAAGTGTCTGGTGTTGTATATTGTGGTAGTGTAAGTGAAGTGGAAAAATAATATAATGAGGAAGAAGAAAAAATGAGAATAATAAATCTTAAAATGGAGAGGAAGAATAATATCAATTGAATAAGAATAAATTGATTCTTATAAATAAAGGTAAAATGAAAAAGGTGGTAAAAAATAAAGATGGAATTGGTGATCAGGTTGATCGCATAGATAAAGAATAAATTCCATTTACAAAACTAATTGATCTTATTGAAAATGATTTAGTGGAGAAAGATCATATTTTGGAATATAAAACTCTTTGAATATCATAATTAGGTGAGGAAGATGTTAAGAATATTTATGTTCTATTACAATTTAATTCTTAAAATAAAGAACCTATTGATATGGAATCACATATTGGTGGCAGAAACATGCTCGATCTGTTAATGTTTCTAATCATAATATATATGATGTCATAGTCAAGGAATGGGAGAAGAAACTTGGATATGTCCCTCTTGTCTTAGACTATCCAGATTTAGATGTTGTGTAATTTGATCCTAAGGGATCCTTGGTTGAAGAGGTGGATAATTCACAGAAATTTCATGTTGGAATAGTTTCAGTAGTGGCTCCTACTAATGCACATTCTCAAATTCCATTAAGTTAACCTCTTCCTACTGACTATGTGATTAATAATGTTCTCACTATATTTCAGGAAGAATTATACTATGTTTTGAAAGGTATCCTCTATAGCGACCCAAGCCTTTTACATATAAAATTTCATTATTTTAACCATAAATAATCATCAGAGTACAAGGCAAAGATCATTATGTCTAGTGTCTTGGAATACTAGGTACATATATAATAAAACATAGGACCAAAAAAACATCATTATTTATTCTCCATAAAGAGATTCTAACTTCCTTTGAGCTCTTACATCTGCATAGGGTACCATGGGGAACGTCTTAAACATAGTTTCCAAATGCTCCTCATGTTCCTCCTTACTCATGGAGTATATCATAATATTATCAATAAAGACCACCACAAATTTTTTGAGGTAATCTCTAAAGACTCTATTCATTAAATCCATTAAAATTTATGGAGCATTAGTGAGTCTGAAGGGAGTCACAAAGAACTCATAGTGTCCATACCTCGTTTGAAAGGCAGTATTGGTAATTTCTTCCTTCCTCACATTTAGTTGGTTATATCCCGACCGATGGTCCACCTTAGAGAAATAACTTTCCCCACGAAGCTGATCGAACAAGTCATCTATATGTGGAAGGGGATACTTGTTATTTATAGTGATTTTGATGAGTTCATGATAATCAATGCATAAGTGCATTGATCCATAATTCTTCTTGATGAAGTGGAATGGAGCACCCCACAATAAAGCTCTTGGGCGTATAAAACCCTTCTCTCTATTATCCTGTAACTGCTTCTTCATCTCGTCTAGCTCTACTGTGGCCATTTTTTAAGGTGTCCTTAAGATTGGAAGAGATCCAAGGATAACTGCAATTGAGAACTCAACCTCTCAGCCAGGGGGAAGACCAGGAAACTCTTCGAGGAATAAATTAGTGTAATCCCTCGCGATGGGAATGTCTTCAAGCATTATTCTCTCCTTTGTCTCAATCAATTGAGCTAGGTATGCATGCTCATAAGGAAGCAATATTCAAAATTGAGACTATGATTATAAAGGAGACTCATCTTCCTCTTGTACTTGTTAATAATTAGAGAATGCTTCATGATGTGAAGAGTAATCTCACTTTCCAAAAATATGATGTTGGTCTTGTACAATGATATCCAATCTATGCCCAAGATAGCGTCAAACTCCACTAGAGGAAGTATGACAATGATTTGATGGGAGGTTCTGTCCATAAACATTAACCGGGGAGGAGTTATAAACCATGGATGTAATAATTTCCCCATTCGCGGTTCCCACGTATGACTTTTCCTCCAAATTTTGAGGTGGTTTTTGAATAGTTCTACTAAACATGCATGATATGAAAGATTGCGTAGAACCAAAATCAAATAGTACGTTCACTATTTTTGAATGAATAACAAGCGTACATGTCACCAAATACTTTTCCAGATCCACCTCAGCAGTAGTGATAGAATAAGACCCTCCTTGTTTCCTTGGAGGTTGTTACAGATTGCCTCCGACAACCCTCATCTTAGGGAAATTGTTCACATAATGCCCAAGCTCCTTGTAGTAAAAACACTGCACTACAGGCTGAGTGTTTATCAGAACCTTCTATTCTTCTTCAACATTAGCTGGATTTTTTATATCCCTTCGGGAATTCTTGGACAGATGATCAAACATTCTGCATTTGAATCAATTATTGGTTCCCTTGAGACAGTTAACATGATGCTTCTTCCCACTATTTTTTCAAAGGGGAAAGTTGGGATTCATTCCATCATGGGATTTGTTTGATGGACCACCCATTTTGTTCTCCATTTTTCTATTCTTGTCACTCAGCCCATGAGACCACTAAGAGTATACAATACCCATTTCAACCTTGAGGGCACAATGGACAATGTCCTCATAACTGTCGATGTCTCGAATCGCCAACGCTTTTCGTAGAATCGGATTTAGTCTGCTAAATAAGTGATCCACCTTGCTTTCGGTGATTGTGAAAAAGAAAGAGGTGTACCATGAAAATCTTGTAATGTTCGCTTCATACGACCTGATGGACTCATCATCCTTCTACCTGTGTCCAAAGAACTCTCTTTCCATCTTTAGATGGAGGGTTCAAGGAAAATATTTGTTGAAAACAACCTCTTTAATTCCACCCAATCTATGGAATCAATTTCCTCTTGGGACTTCGTATTCTTGATCAGTTTCCACCACTAATCAGCTTCCCCATCAAAATGATGGGCCGCCAATACAACCTTCTTCTTCCGAGAACTGTAGGACAGAGAATACCTTTTCAATAGAGTTAATCCATTGTTCTGTGACGAGGGGATCAGAGGAACCGCTAAACATCAGAGGCCTTTTCGGTATGAAGGCTTCTACGACAACTTGCTCTTTACTTGGAGGAGGGAGACGTTCCACTTGATTCATTTTATTATTCATAACTCGAGCCAGATTAGCAAGTACTGTCATGAAGTTTTGAGCACCCTCTTACATAACATCAGGCATGTCATTAGGGAAATCATCACATATCCTATCACATTGGTTGTAGGAAAGTGTTCATCTATTTCCCTCCATTAACTAAGAAAAAGAACGTATAATTAGAGGTCTTGAATACATAGATATTTAGAATAAAAAAAAGAAACATTGAAAATTAAAGGATACAATTATAAAGAAGAAGTACATCATATCTTGTGATTCATTAGGTTTATATATATGTTATCCTCGATCTATTTCGTGACTTATATTCATATGAGCTTCCTTTTGTCCCTTAATAATGGTTTATATTATGCTTGTGAATCTACCAAAGCATATCCCCCAGGAGTGTTGTAACCAAGAGTGCAGAAAGTCATGTTGTCGTGCACCAGTTCTTGTTCGAGTCTAGATCAAAGTGGTGTCTTCGGGTTTTACCCATAGATACATCTGTTCCAGAGCCACATCTACCTGCTCGTATCCAGACAGGGACGTATTTTCTTGATAAACCATTTACACTATACTCACAAAAATTTAGGACTATTTTCTTATGTATAGTCTCATCCATAATGTTCTCACTAAGGTTCTCTATTCCTAATCTCCAAAAATAACTAGACCATCATCTGATACCAAATATAGTGACCCAAGCCTTTTAAATATAACATTTTATTATTTTAAGCATAATTAATCATCAGATTACAGGCCAAGGATCGTTAAGTATAGTGTCTTGGATGACTAGGTACATATAACATTAAACATGGGACTAAAAAACTTCTTTATTTAATCTCCATAAAGAGCTTATAACTTTCTTTGAGATCATACATCTGCATATGGTACCCTAGAGAACACAATAACAAAGGGGTGAGCTATAAATACCTGGTAAGGGAATAAACGTAAGGATACATCTCAAGCACATGAGTTAAGAGGCATGACATAATGATATCCAAATCATGAAACTTATGAAATAATTTAATATAAGCATGGGATAATATAAACATAAGATCACATAAATGTGGCAGAATCATAAATCATATCTTTAGTACGGGTTATGGCTAACCACCAATCATGTTTCCCATTTTAGTATGGGTCAAGGCTAACCACCAATCCCGTTTCTCCTCGCATCTCATGAGACTTATCCATACCCAATGCATTGGAGCACTATCTAGGCGCACACATATCAATATATTCATGAATATTCTTTCCACATAAATAATCTTTCCACATAAATAATAATACATAATCAATCATACATAAACATAAGGTTACCCATGGAAAGAATTGGATACCAAAATCATGACATAAAACATATCCAATGGGAGTATCATGAAAGTGTCCATGAAAGGAAGGGATTAGAACATATATGTACATTAATAGGGTAAAATAGGCCTATAACATGGTAATTGGAGTCAAATATAAGTGGAAACATAAAAAAATGTATTTTAGAAACATTAGCCTTAGAACATTTTTTACGGTTTTAAGGAAAACACTCTAGAGATTTTCAAATAGAAAAGAGGAAAATCATTTATAAAAACCCAGAATTGAAACAAGAATGTTTTCATAATAAAAATTAGGATTTTATAAATACAATGGGTTTTTAAAACATAGGATAGAGTGCACATGACATTTGGTTAAAAATTTGGGAAGTCCCCTTAAAATAGGTTGGCTTATCAGAAAGTTCTAAGAATGGAATTTTCAAAATCATGTATGTCCCTGAAAGAATATGATGGAAGGTTATTGATATAAGAATCTTGTACAACTAACCATAAGTCATAAGACTCATATATATAGATAAGATAACACCATTTTGAAAGAAATATATGGCAACCCGAAAGATCAAAGATGGTTCAGGTAGAATTTGTTAGGATTTTATCAGCATGGTGTTGGGTGTGACCAAGAGGGATTGATGAGAGAGAAATGGGGTATCTCATCACTTTTAAATCCATAAGGATGTATGGGGGAAGTTTTTAATCATACCCCTTCATTTTCTAGTACACATATAAAGGCATAGTATAGAGGAAAATCTTTATTAAGAGATAAAAGGTGAGGATCCCTAACCTCAAATCTGGTGGTGTTCTCCACTTGTTATTAATGACCTGAATAAAAAAATTTGGATTATTAATTCATAAGTCCATAACCTCTTATATATGTAATTTATTTATTATAACACTTTTTATTTCATTCAAATCCTTTTTTATTAGTTATAAAGATCAATTTAATTGATCGGGCTCGTTTGTTTGCTTGGCTTTATAAGATTGGTTCACATATATTCATGTTTGGATTATATGCAAGATGAAAGTGGTTGTCAATAATTGATGTTATATTATTTAGTTAAAATACAGGAGACTACATGGTTTTAATTTTAATTTGGTTACTTAGAGTGATGCTGAATTTTTACATATATAACCTTAGTGATAACCATTTTTTGTTATTCAGTGGGTTTGATTACAAAGAATGTGTTTTGATTTATAACATAATTCCATTTGTACCCAAAAGATTAAAGAACAAAAAATAGGATATATTACATATATAATAATCTGGTTCAATCATAACAAAAATAGTTTCTTGACCAAAATTAATGATAATAATAGAAATTGATAAATCGTTGTCCTTGAATGTGCTAAATTATCACATCTCAAACGTTGCTTTTATTTCATTCAAATAAAATGGTGGGGAAAGGGAGAAGATAATGAAATATACCACTATCATGAAGGCATTCTAGTACATATATGCTACTGTATTTATCATACTATTATGGTGATGGGAGAAATTTAAAAAAAAGATAAAAGAAAAGAAAAAATTTGGGAAGAGGAATTTACCTCTCGAGACTTCCTCCTTTGAGAACCTCTTAAGGGAAAAGGTGTTGGTATTTTGAGGATTCTCAAAGCATATGGACGTGGGGGAGGACCTTGGTAAGGGATTTGGTCATAATTTAGAGAAGTCTTGGAACTTGAGAGAAGTGGAGGGAAGCGGGAGTGAAGGGGGGTTTTTATATTGGAGAAAAGGAGGGATTTCATGATATTATTATAATTAATTTATTATTTCTTCCCAAGACAAGGTATAGTAAGTATTCCATGACCATGAATATTAAATGGGTCATGTGAATCCAAACCAAGGGTGGTGACATCATCCATGTTGCTAGGAATAGTCTATTTATCTTATAATGTACATATATGGTAAATTACTGTATTTTACTATTCTTCAAAAAATTCATGTATTTCAGAAAAATCCCAAAAATTTACAACAACCATTTTTTGATGTGTAGAATCCAAAAATGAAGTCCATTTTTCAAAAATAATTTTCTAAATTTTATTATTTTAATATATAGTTAAGATTATAATTTATTATTAAAAACCAAATTTAAAACATGCATTAACTCATTCAAAAACATAGGTTTATTTTACTTCCAACTTCAATATTATTTTTATACTACATAGGTGAAGTTAATATTCTTTAGGGTATATAAGTATTCATAAGGGTATGTTACTATTAATTAGGGTAGGTTACCATTCACAAAAAATTATTTTTGTTTTATTGGAGTCCAAAAAACATCTTGAACACAACCGTGTATGTCAGATTTTCATAATTCCAAACACAGAAGTGACAAACTTATGTTTAAAGGAAACTTATCACTTAATAGTTAATGATTATGTGATTTTATGACATATTTATAAGAAGGGAGTTTCAATTAAAAACATTGGTTCGTTACATCCTCCAACCTCAAGGGGAACCAGTATATCATATTAGGTAAATATAAATTTGCGTACATTCATAGAGAGGTATATTATATATTTAACATAAAATTAATTCAAAGTATGAACATGAATGAATTGATAATAAGAGATTAATTTATTAGTCTTTATCCTTTGTTTTATAAATGGCATGTCATCAGAGTATAAAACATCTTTGTAAAATGTTTCAAAAACACTTGAAGATACATCTTCTTAGGATGATACTCCTCCACATCCAAAAATTGATTTATCTATCTTAAGATTACTATTCATGTATTTAGTCTTCGATGAGTCAACCTATATTGTTCGTTCTTAGACTTTTGATAGTTATATAATAAATATAGTGATTAGAGAAGAGATTCAATCTTTTCTAGGTAGTTTAGTTCATGAATGATTAAGAATAGTAAAAATTAATAGTAACCATGTGTATGAAATGGTGAGGTTTTAAATTTAAGGGGCCACTAATTCTGAACAGTAAATCACAAAGAATATATATTTCTACTTTAAAAATATTTATACAAAACATCAGAGGGGTAGCCACTTCATGTACCTAGTTAAAAATTTGAGTATACATCCAGTCACACAAGCTTTCAAGGAACAAGTGAGACATCTAAAAGAGATAATTCATGCTTTTTATATGTTCTTAGAGAAAAAATATGATTTCACAATGGAAATAGAGAAATGGGGGTAGATTTTTCTTGGATTTCATAAATATTTTAAAGCTCTAATTCCTTGTATAAAGTACAATTATTGTATCACCAGAGGAATTTTTCATTAGATATGTGATTGGAACCTACCTACAAGTTCAATCAACTATTTTGTTGATCCCCAATTTAGAGTTGTTGTCATTGGAAATCCCTTTTCTCCTCTCCCAACAGCCCTTCAGTATTTTCTCATGTCTCCAGCTATGGTCACAGTCTTTCAGGCCTGTGATCTATTTGGAACTGATAGATTCAACCTCTTCTCCTTATATTCATTCCACATTTGTAAAGTCTAGAGTTTCCATTCATCAATTTTATACCTATGATCCTTCTGTACATCTTTTTTCTCCATATACTTCTACAAATAAGGGAAAATGAGTAATGGATCATTCCTTTTAGAGGAAATTATTTTGGATTATTCTTTGATGTGGATGTATTTTGAGTTCTTTTTCTTATCCAACAGAAACTCTTTGCATCATGAAATATATTATCTAATTTCTTCAATTTTATATACCATATATTTTTTCATTATCATCTCATATATTTGTTCTCTTTTTTATAATCCCAAAATCGGGAGAATAATTTTGAAATTTAACCTGCGAATGAAATTAATTGTGGTATTTAATTTTACTTAACTATGATTATCATATAATTTAATCTCTCATAATCTATATGAAATGATAAGCATAAAATCTAAATTTTCACTTTGATCATTATGAATAACTTGTTAATGTCAGGATTTGTGATAATAAAAAAGGTGGATATAGTTGGCCTCCTCTAGTTTTAATGATCACAAATCACACTTAATCTTGCTTCATCATGTTATATTATGTTTACTCATGATTAATTAAGTGTAAACATGAGATTAATCTATTCTATCAGTGTTTTACATTGTAATACCAGTTGATTAAATTTTGCAAATTATGACTCATCGTTAATGCGGACTCACTATCACTGTTTCGGTTAAGACACCGCAATGATGAACTCATTATTAGAAAACTTGCTATGGGATGAAAATTGAATTTTTATAAGATACTGTTTCTATGGAATTACCAATATTATGTCTCACAGTCTGTTTTCTCGTCGTCATTACAGATTCTAAATTCTGAAAAAGGAAGTGACAATATTTTTCAACCCATATTCAGGCTCAATAAATTCTAATAATTTTTTCAATGTATGATGTCATTATCACGTAAATATACTGATAGAGTGAACTAGTGATATCTATAATTTTTACAAAGTACGAGAAAACTAAAAGTTGACTCATGGTAAAGTGGACCTACCATCAGAGTGACTTACCATCCCCAAGTCACAGATACTTGACTCCTCGATCTTGACAGTAAAATGCATTAAGTACAAGACACTTATTCAAGTCATTGATCTAAGTCACCCTTCCAGAGTTACTGTTATTAATCACCATTACTTGTTACATTATCAATTAAATTCTAATTTATATCTAAAAGTATTTTTTTAGAAACATAATTCTGCTAATTTTATTGATGACTTTGTCCGAATTTTGTAGACAATTTTCAAAATGATATTAGACTGATTTACGGGGTACCTAGATGTGATCGAGATCATGTGTCTTATTGGCATAAGTGAATAAAGATAATAACATATCAATAGGGTATCTATTCATGTATTGTCCATAGAAGTCAAGTTCCTGAGGAAAATATGAGAACTATTCACTATATATAAAATTATGAAACTACTATGTATCCAACATGAAGAACACTTTAGAGAAAAAAGCAGAGAAATGAGATGAACATATCTAGAAAATCAACACCCATCATGGAAATAGAGGAAATAAGATCTAATTATGCTATTTTTGGCTATTTGTTTGTGGAAATTGACTCAAGATTCATTTTAAGACATCTTCCAATAGTTGCAATCTGATTTGACCAACCACACATACCCTTCAAACTCTATTATTTATATTGTTCTCTATTTGCACTATTATTTTTCATTATGCTTAGGGTGTGACTCTATGTCTTATGAATACACAATTAATCAAGTGAGAAACTATAATATATATATATATATATATATATATTCACAACCCATCTTTTAAACTCTACACTACAATAGATAACAATGAAATAGGTTACTATATGTGATGTTTTGTTTTTTTGTTCACATGAAAACTGTGGAAGATATTTAACTAAACTTGATAGTTGTGTATAATTTTGTTTACCCCAATCTCTGGTTTCGATCATTATTTATTTATAAACTTATTATTGGAGGGTAATCACCAAGTGAAGATAATTATTTCTCAACATGAGACTAAACAACTTGTTTTATTCTATTGTGTTTTGTTATCTCGGTTTTTTTTATTTAAATCAGAAAACATCACTTTTATTTGATAATTAATATTATATAGTGTTTATATAAGAAATTTATTTTGTACAAGGATTTCAAATGAAAAAATAATAATTCCTATTTTTTTGACTGAGAATTAATCACCCTATGAGAAATCCTCAAAACAACAAAATATTTTGTAAATTTTGTACTTTCGTTTGTTATAAAATTTAGTATTTTTAAATTCAAGGGATTTTCAATAAATATATTTTATTGAAATTTTTATATTAACTCAATTAACCATCTCTTGAGTGTCTTAATTTGACTAACAATATTCAATAAATCTATTAAATATTTTTCATTTATAATAAAAAAATTGTCTTTTTATACCAATTACATTCAATTAAATTACCTCAATTTTTCCATTATAGGTATCCCAAATATGTTTATAATTAATATTATAAAAATATTAAAATAACCCTAATTGTCTACCATGAGAATAAAATCATCATCATAGATAATTATAAGAATATTTCATGAAATTACTTCCTTCATATAAAGTCCAATGTACACATTTCCCTTAGTGAACACAAGTTCTCTCGGGCATCCCTAATACATAGAGTTCCCATCTCCGAGGGTTTTTTTCCAAAGAGATAATTTATTATCATGTATACTATATTCGCATCATTATCATGAATAAATCAATCAGGACATACAATACTGAATTTATCATTTTGATCTCCATTTATGATGGTAGTTTTCACATCCATTTGTAAAATTTTATACATCATTTTAGCTTTGTTTTCACATAACATTCATTTAGATTCTAGTTTAGAAATAGAAGAAAATATTTTTTCAATATCCTATAATTTATCTTCTGAATACCATTTTTATACATTCCTATAATTATTCACTCAGAATTCCACTATATTAGTCATATTATTTCACAATAATAAGAATATACTAATAATTTATTTTCCTCATAATCTAGGGACAATATCTCATGTTGAATTTCTAACAATTTGATAAAATTAAAATTATATATATTTATTCCATTCATTGAGAATAACATCTTTAGAAACATAATAAGAATTTACTTTTTATTATAATTAATTGTTTACTAGGGATTAATAACTGTATTTATGCAATTTTTATACTAAAGTTACAAATTATATTTTATACATGCAGATGTTTCTTTCATTGTACATATAAAATTGTCACCAATTCAATATCCCCCTCTTCTTTAACTGTTTTATATGATCTAATTTCAACCCATGGATGTTAATTTTTGGATATTTCTTTATTTATTTTCCATGGAATCTATTTATTTTCCACATCACGGTCTGATGAAATATAGAAAATTTAATGAATTATTTTTATTTTATTCCTAATTATATTATTTAAATCGCAAAAAAATGTTTTGAAAATCATATTTCTCCATAACCTATAGATTTTTTAATTGATAAATTCTGATGAAATATACCTTTATAATCCTTCAAGTTAAACACTACCACATTTTTGTTTATAATATTTATTCAACATTTTCTATCAAACATAATGATGTAGTTATAAATTGCACATTCCTTTTAGTACATATCTTAATAGTTTATATTTTAATTTAGCCTTGTTGAACACCTGTTATGGATATCAGAAGCTTTGTATATAATCTCTATATAGAAAAACATTAGTGTGTTATAATTTACTAACATTTTTTTCCCCATTATATCTATTCTTTGGTATTTTGATTCTCTTAAAATATGTTTTTGTGGTGTATAAGATGTACCAGCATGAAGTCTGGTTCTATAATCTTATGGGTATGATTCAAATTATTTACTTCTGAACTATATACAATTATCCAATCCATTATTTTAGTTAAACATGACTAATTATTTCTTAAATCATCTCAATTTTTTTTTAAAAATCAAACATTTTGACTTATTATTAAGGTATTTGAAATTAGTAAATATTAATAAATAAATAAATAATATTTTGTACTAAGTATCACCTTTTATAGATTCTTTCCTCTGTGACCCACTCAAATATGATACTATCCACTCAAGTGGATTATTGGACTGGATTTCTATATTTTTTTATATAATTTTATTATTTTTTAATTCCATAATATTTTATAGATGTATTGTATTTCTCTCTAGAAAAGGAATGTATCTTACCATATATCCCATGGAAATAATACTAAGGCAATATTGACAATTTTTTGATAAACCTTTAATGCTTTAATGTTTTCTCATATTTTGACCAAAATTTATACTTTGGACTATTAATTTTAAATCGTTAAAACGTATTATTTAAATAATTGTGAAAAAAGAAAATAATAAACCCTTTTTTACAAAATATTTTTATATGAAAATTACCTCATTGACATCTTCAGGAAATATGAATCACAATATATAATTTATTTTTAGTTTCAGTAGAGAAAAAGTTATCTTATGACATTATATTTTTGGATTCAATACCAACTATGAAAATTCCATATATATTTATTGAGGTTTCATTCATGAAGGTTGTTTTAACACCATAATATTCATAAATAACTTTCTAGATCATGGTGTCCCTAATCGCATGCTATTATAATATGCTACATTGAATCACGCATTCCCCTATTATTGCATCAAAGAGATAATTCAATAATAACTGACATATCAAACTGGTCTTTTATTAGGGTCTTCCTCAATATTAATAGTCTATTTAGTTTTCCAAGAATATTTGTAATGAAATCATATGAAAAATGTCTGAAAAATATTCAATATTATACCTCTATGAAAAAAAATTAACACTAGTTCATAAGGATTTATGATCACACCATGCTTCTTCCTATAATATCTGCTGATATTTACCAGAAAACACAAACTAAATTATTTCATCATTTAACGACATTAATGTGATATATTTTAATTTCAAAAATAGACTTAATACAAGTATAATAAATAGTATTAGTTGTATACTTTAACCTTTCTCTCCTCTGAAATTTTTTAATTGGTCATCAGACTCCATCTTGGTGTATTAGTACATTTATCACCAAATAATTATTATTTATGGGTATTATCAACTTATAATGACATAATTACTTTTTTAACTATTTTAGAGTAAGTAAAATTTATTTTTTATGCACTAATAATTAACAATATTCTCAATTATAATATAAACTATTAAAAAAATTGGTGTAATTTTTTTTTCAATCGATGGTGCAGTTTTAACCTAAAATTTTACATTACATATATTAACAGCTTTTTATGACTCTAGCTTGATTAACACATACAAATCATAGTTTAATATCATTTACCTCTGGAAAAAATTAGCATATCATCAATTTGAACAATCTTTATTTTGATCCACTTCATTAAAAAAATATTCTTCGCAAATGCATCTATCAATTTTATTGGTCACCCATTTTTAAATGATGGTTTATTATTTCATCAATGTATTCATTTTTTGTATTATCAAATTAAATAAAATTCGTCTAAAAATAAATTTTTTCATTCATTAACTTCTGAACTCCTTTCTTTCTGGATTTTATTTACCTCTTATGTTTATATTTTCATTTAAAAAACACATCATAATCGGGTTCTATAATCTTTTCAATTAATTAATCTTATATTTATTATTGAATACATGAATTTTAATTTTTTTAAATGATCATAAAAATTTAGAGGTTTTTATATAATTTCCTCATCATTTTTAATATTTTCGGTCAAGTCATCTTCATATACTTTTCTAGTCATTAAACTTATTTTTCACCACTGAAACTATTGTTTTCAAAAAAAATAATACTTAAAAAACTTTTAGATTCATATTTATTTCATAATTTCGGGTTTTTATTTATACTAATCACATTCAAAAATTAAAATTTTCTATCATTGAATATCTAGGATAAATCCGATAATTTCACCTCATTTAATATAGTTATGCTGGATGTTTATTTTATACTTGATATTTTCTTTCATAATGCAGTATATATTCAGCATATTAAAAAGTTAATCTTTTCAATCCTTGAATATCTAAGACAAATTATCTTATTTCACCACGTTTAATATAGTTTTGTTGGATGTTACTTTTATAATTAATATTTTAATTTATAATTCTTTAATATATAAGATCTATATTTCACTTATACTCTTCGTAATCCTCCCCATTATAATCTGAGTCAATATATAATTCAATTTTCTTCTGTTTGATAATTATTTACTTCATGGAATTGAATAAAATTTTCTCAATGTTCATTTTAATGACTAAGGGATCCTTATATATATTCTAATTATGGATTGTTTTAAGAAATTCATCATGGTTTAAATATAAAAAATATTTTATTAAGATAGTAATTATATATCTTGTCTATTATATTTGAAAAGTTAGTTTTAAAATTTATTTAATATATGGTCAAAATATTTGTACACAATCCCTTATTTTCATTGAGTCCCATAACATTCATGTACTTATTATCAGACCTGGATGACAAGAAAAAATTCCAATTATATCCATATAATTTTATGTTTAACTTATATATAAAATTCATGGGTGTATTTCTATAATAAAGTGTATGTCAAACATTAAGAACTACACATAACAAGATTCAATGACATATAAGACATATGATCATCACATTAATCTAATAATGAATTTTATTATCATCTATAATTATATATCACTAATATGGATAGAAGTAATATTCTTCATATGATACCATCAATTATGATATTATCTCATAAGGAACCATATTAGCTCAGATACAATAGGATATGCCTTGGTTAATTAATCCACCACTGAGTGGTTGGTATTGCGAATGAATTTTTGGGACTGATCTTTAATTTTCAATTAAACATTTACATCAATTACATATTAAGACCTTAATTATATCTTTTTCAAATCTCACCAATAATCATATGTTATATAATTAGAAATGGATACATGACAAAAAAATTTACAATGTTCAATACTAATGGGGTTACATATTTCTTAATGTGATTATATCCTGTTTTGAGACATGGATTTAACTATAACATGTAGGTGAATATAATATAGGTAGTTTATTTCTTATTGAGTCAAATGATATTATCTAGTCTTTTATAATAATAATCAAAATTTTCATAGGTTAACTTTACAAATGAAAGAGAAAAAATATATGATTCCTCTTCATCATCCTGAATGGTGTTGAATTTACAATAATAGATCACCCTAATTATCGTTAAGAAATAATTATTCTCAAAGAGGATCATGAACATAGATAAACATCTTGATTTTATTACATAAATATATAATTTCCATTGGATAATAATTTACTTTTCTAAAATAGTATTATCTTTAATGTATAATATATGTTGACATTATTACAAATGATTTTACAATAATCGAAAAACAAATGATAGAATTTACACACATGTTTGTATTTTTCCTTATAAAAAATATTTCATATAATCTTAAAAAAATTATTTTCTTAATATTGATAATAGAAATAATAATAAGAAATATTGATGTGATGTTATTTTAAATATTTTTATAGAATTTTTTTTCATACCACATTGAATCTACTTGACATCATTTCTTCCACCAATTTTCAAAAAAACATTTACATAAAAAATAATTATTATATCAACAATTAAATATTGAAAGCTTATTTAATTCAATTATGTGTTCATCCCCATTATAAATTATATTAATACATAACAGTAGTTCATTTATAACCCACAATTATAATAATATATAATTTCTAATAATTTCGATTTTAATTTTATTGACTTAAATTGCCTGATTCTTATATTTAATTTCATTTCTTTGTTTGAATTATTACTTAACCAAATACCTATGATATTTTAAATTTAAATTTAAATAATTATTTATCATAATTTGATGCCACTATAACATTTAATAATGGGTAACATGTATGATACAAGTTAATGATCCTTATGAACTAATCTGATAAACATTAATTTATTTGGGTAATTATTTTTCGATTATAAATACTCATCATATGTAGATCCTTATATGATGAGTGAGTAAATCTTGAAGATTATATCAGGGATGGTAATTTTTCATATTCAACTCAATAAATATTATAAAGACCCAAAAAATTTGCAGACTACTCTTACAGGACATAGTATCCATTGTAAAATTATCAATGTATAACTTATAACATATAAAATGAATCTTAATTTTCTAATAAATTAAAATATTGATTTTTTGTATAACTATTATAAAGTCACTCCCTTGTAAAATTATATATTATTTTCTCTACAATTACACTTATTAACTCATTGGAGATGATCACAAAAAAATATTTAATCAAGACTATTATCCTATTTCATTATCTAACCAATAATGAAATACCATTACAAAATATGTGGAATTATTTTACACTACAATTATTTATAACATTGTTCATGGGTTAGCTTTATGGATTTATTTTCATGACCTTAATGATCCTGCTATATTGGATGTTTTCAACCATAAACACTATAATTCATGTAATATGCTATAGATTAATAAAACTATTCTAAAAATATCAATGAAACTAGAAAATTTATTAATCAGTATCGATTTTTAACCTTGTTTAAAGACAGAAAAAAAATATTCATTGGAAATTTATTGGGATCACTAAAATAAAAAAAAAGACAAATTTCTTCACTATTTCCAAATTAAATTACCGAAAAAGGTTTTTACCAATGTCTAGGTAAACACATTATTAGTTTGTAAAATGTAAATAAATTCTATAATAATATAGTAGGGGCATTGAGGATCCTATTCATATAAAACAATTAGCCTAAAATTTAATAGATTTCATGCCGACCACATTGGGAGAAAAGAAAATATCCAATCGTACATTATAATATATCAAAAAATTTATGTTATTTATTACCTCAATGAAATTTATTTGGATTGTTGATTATTAAATTAATACTATGAATGAGGGGAATCCCAAAATTCTATTTATTGAATGATGCATAATTTCATAATCTATATCAAATAATTATTTTGGAATAAAATAAACTCATGGTGTTATCATTGATCATCTCAAACAGGTTCCTAATAGAACACGAAATGAATTTATATAATCTGAGTAATAGTATTCATGTGTTATATGAACAAAAGGGGGTGAATTTCCAACCATTTATTTGATTTAAATTTTTTATGAACCATATAATCGTAACTATCCTTAGAATATGATTGATGTTGGGGAGGAACCCATACCTTATCGACCAAAACATTCTTAAAATATATTCAGGGAATCAACCATGTGGAATAGACATATATTCTTGATATTAATGTTTAATGTATTGAAGAAAAATTCATAAAAATAGGATTAATACTGAGTCTTCATTTCACATCACATGTATAAAACACTTTATAGGTCTCTCATTGAGGAAATGATGATATATGTATAGATTGAGATTTATCTTTCAATAAATAGGGAATATTATGAATAAGTAGTTAATAAATGATAATGTAAATACATGTCATAATCCATGAGTAAATATATGGTTTTATTTATATGTATCCTCAAACATAATTTTTAAAAATTATGATGCATAGTTTTATAGGAACGGACTGATTTTTCATGTAAAATGAATATGGGGTAAATATTTTTCTATTTAGAATTTTCAATCATCTTATATTCACATATGTTGATCTAGAATAAACCTAACATAACATTTCAAGGGTATTATATGATTATTTATAATATTCTAGTAATTATATTATTTAATACCTTGTTCTGTGATTTAGTATCCAACACTTGTTCTTGGAAGTCTCTCAAGAGATCACTGTCAATATTATACATTGAAAACCATTATTCCATTTGAATCTTGTTGACCCAAATTTATATCATTTCTTCCAAAAAGACTCCATCAATAGTTGAGTTTGACAGATTCATGGTGATATTTCCCATAATGATAAAAGTGAAATTGTTCTTAAATATAAATAAATATACCCCAAAATAGAGAAAAAATTCATAGAAAGTGTTCCTTTGACCTAACACCCCCATTTGAAAATATTTTGGATTATTTGAAAAGTATATTTGTATTTACAATTCCATAAATAAAAGTAAACAATATAAACCTAGGGAAATATTTTTTATTAAACATTATATCGGCCCGTTCTCCCAAAAAACAAATTTCTCAACTCAATTGTGGTCATTTTTAACTTTTGGATAAAGAAACATCTATTTGTAATGTGGGGTTAATTGGATAAAAATTAATACCCTACCATCCCATATACACAAGACAGTAGGGTTGGATTATTGTCTATAAATTGGCCCATAACATATCAACATGATAGATATATAGTTTGGGTAAATGTTATAGGTACTACCGATTTAAACAACCGTCAACATGGAATTATATATCTCGAGTTTTATATGGATATCTTAGAGTACTCTTCCCATATACTGGTAGATGATTTCACTCACCAACCATCCATGCATAAGAAGTCTATCTATCCAAAAATACACCATTTTTCTAATGAGTAATAACTTTTTAATGACTATACTGCCATCATTGAATCAATTTTAACCACAATTATTGATCTTACAAAGATGATCTCTATATATTGGAATACTCATGAATTAAATTATCTGAAATTATAATGTCTACTAATGAATAAGAACATTTTTTAAAATAGGTTAGAGGTAAATCCCCCTTTATTGAATAAGAAATAGGAAAATATCTTTGGAAAATGGGAATATAAGTAACATAATACAATCATAGAGTAAAAAAATACATTAAATAAAAATGAAACAAAGTTCATGAGATGGTACCTAGTGATCCATGAAAGTAATCATATATATAAACAATATATAAATCCTCACCACCCCCACCCCACACATAGATAAATAAATTACAATGGTGATATCATATGACGATGATTAAGTGTCACTACTTTTGAGAAGAAGTTACATTTTGATGGTCTAATACCATGTCGAAGAGCACCCCTCCCACACACATAAACATGTGTATGGAGGATTTTATGATTAGTGGAAGCAATGATATCCCTCTTATGAGATTCCAACCAAAAAATTCATGTGAAAAAATCATCACTCATTCAACCTGAATCAACACAAAACATGTCCAAAAACATTGTTCAAAATCAAAATGTGGTTCCCATCGATCAAATAAATGACACATTGGTGAATGATTACTATCATCACACCCATACTTATTTTGAGGCCATACAACTAGTATGTGAAAATGATAGAACACCAGCCAAATCCAAATAGATAGAGTTCAGGGCATAGAAAGACATGTGAAATCCAATCAAAAAATTAGACCCCATGAAGAAGACACACTCCAATTGAACCACCACTGAAACCATCATGGAATAATGAAAACCTCAACTTTTTCACCTATGGAGGACCTCATAAAAAACCATCACCAACCAATTCGGTCCTGAAACTTTTCATCCCTTAAATGTCAACACAGAAGTAGATCTATATTCGATCACCAACAAAAACTATCTGAAATCTGATAGGTTCTCACTACATCAAGCCTAACATGGGCCGAATATACATCATGACAACCACACATGACCATACCATCATCATTAACATAGAATATTCCTCCCCAATACTGTATCTCATGATAGAATAAATATACAAATATGATATCACCTTTAATTTTTAATAAATGTCGAGAAAACACAAAATTGACCGTATCTATAGAGATGATCCGCATAGGAACCACCAATAGATGCCAAAACCACAATAACCACATTATACAAGAAGTATGCACCTTGAAATCACACAAAAAATCAGAAGAGGAAAACTTGATAATGGTGTGCAGATAGTGATGGGAAAAAAATTAGTAGTCTGAGAAATCAATGATGAATAACAGAGACAACCACCTCCTAATCTGAAAGCCGAAGTAGTGGGAGATAAGTGATAGAGAATATGTATTCTACAAGAAGATTAATGAAAAACACTAGAGTTTAGGAATAATAAGAGGAGGTGTTTGGGAGATCTAAGATCATGTGGTTCCATCCAAATGAATAGGAACATTAAACCACAATATAAATTTTATGGCACTTCCTAGTTTAATTGAACTACAAGGAGTTTTCAAATCTCAATTTCCATGTTTCTTTCAGAATATTGGAATAAATATTATGCCTTATATATATGTTGAAGAATATATAAGGATGAACCTAACACATTGGGAAAAATTTTATTATGAAATTATTAGGATGATTAATGGAATCCTCATTCAGGAGTGCTCATACTAAGTATTAGTATTAATATTTTTTTGTCAAATGGTAGAAAAATCCAAATATCAAGGTCTATACTTCTTTCAATTATATCCATTTCCACTGAAACAAAAATAACATTAAAATAAAATTCAGGATATTATTGAAAAATAAAATGGTATATATTAAAGACATGTCCTTTATTTAAAAATAGTTTAGATATTATATAATCCTGATGACCCTTTAGGAGAAGAAGATATTATTTTCACAGTATCCTTGGGATTGTACTACTCTCTAGAAATGTTATTTTAATGAAACAATTTTTTGGTGACATATTTATTATAAAATTCATAAAATATTTATGTGACTTTTATGAAATATATTCAAATCCTTCATGGATGACATTGTGGTCAAATAATTCCCATTCCATGATCATCATTGTGAAATAGTGAATTTTGGTACCATATTAAATGTATATATCATGAATATAATTTACTTTTAATGTGTATAGAGGTATTAAAGAAAAAAATTTTATAATAAAATTTCTAATACAGAGGAATCCTGATTGATCTTGTAAATATATAATCCATTATAGTAATATCGTATCCATAGATCATATTCTAGATATTAGTATTTCATTATAAAATGGAATATATATATATAGTCAATATTCATTAATACTGTATATAATTTTAATTCCTTATAATGATTAGTGATTATTCATTCTATTTACTCAAGGTTTGTATACTACAAAACAAAATTTTATAGCATCACATAGTACATTCGACCTGAATCATTATTCTTATCAATAATACATGGGAGAAAATTTATTCTCTATCTGGAAGACCTGAAACAATCTCTATCCCCAGTTATGAAAAACCGTGTAATGTTAACCATAAATCAGCTTCATTCCATACATATATACCTGAATCTATTTTTTTATATTTTTATTCATTATAAGAATATATGGTATTTTTTTAATGGAAAAAAAATTTTTCTATTAGAATTGGGTTTTCATGAATTACATGTTTTTTGGGAAAAATAAAAACTAAAATTAAAAATTATAATTTTTTAAATAGGAAATCTTTTTTATCATCGTAAAATTAGTGTGGCTATAATCAATGGATTTTTAAATAAATATCAATTTCTTAGTAAATGTTGAAAAATATAGATTTCTATAAAACAATCATTTAATTTAATAAAAAAATGTAATTGAAAATTATCATTGGATGTTAAAGTATAATAATTCAATTTGAAGAAGAATTAATATAAATAATTATATAGTATTTATCATTTTACTATATTTTGGTATAAGTTCATTTTTTGTAATAATACACATATTCAAAAAATCAATCTTTTTAATACTATTGACTTTTTAAAGAAAATTAATTTCTAGAACTTCTAATAATTAAATCATGATTAATGTATTACATATATGGAATCAGTAGGAAAACTTTTTTTTATAATTCACATTAATATTTTTTCATTTTTAATAGTAACTGAGGTAAGTATTTGTCATCTTGGTAATGGTAAATTAGTTATTTATGGTCAAATATAATATTATAGTGAATCAAAAACTATTACACATTATTTTATTCTATTAGATGAGTGTATTTCGACCACCATCATTCAATATCCAATTTTATGGAAATTTTTACCATTATTCTTTAAAAATGTAAAATATATTATTTAACGTAATGAAAAAATACAAAATGATTCCCCATTTCTATTATATTTCACTTCCATGTTAATATATAGATCATAATATTATTTTATTAAATATACAATATAATTTAAAAAATAATAAAACTATTTTTGTTATAGTAGTTTATTTTGAATTTTTAGTGACGAAATATTTCACTTAATTATAACATAACGCCAGCATAGTGCACGTCCAAGCTGTAGAAAAATTATTTGATTTAATTTAATAAATATAATAGTTATATTTCTTGGGTTATTTATTGTTCCAAAATACTTTTTTTAATATATATGAAATATTTTATATTTTTAAAAGTATATATTCAAAATCAATGTTCCTTGATTACTTTAATGTTAAATTAAATTAATAGTTGTAATATCTGATCCTTTTTGGAGATGTATCAAACTCGTTTTCTTGCATTGTATTTCTTATTTTTATGTATAACCTATTTTTGTATTAATGTGATGTATTTTGGGTGATAATTTTAGAATTTTGGAAGTAGGATATGGGTTTCATAGTTTGAACATGGTTTTAGCATTGTTATGTAAACTATTCAACCTGAAGAGAATATGGTCACTCAATTTGTGAAAGGTTAAACAATTTGTGAAACATGGAAAGATGGGGTAATATGGTTGTCTCATGGTTACACTATGTCTATTACCTAAAATCTAATCTATTCAAGGGGATCTATTTGAAGTGCACGATTATGAGCATGATTAGTACTAATTGGGCGACCTGACCCTGGAAACCATGTGAATGGTAATGAAGGTTATGAAAATTGGTTTAAAAATTACATTAACCCTTATATTAACCCCAAATCACCCCACACTAATACCTAACCAAATTATCAATTTTTTGGCTCTTGAACAATTTATTTGGGATCCCAAACTCGGTTCTTCACCATTCAATTGTCCAGACTGAATATCTTCACCGCCCCTAGTATGTGAATATTATCATGTGATGTTTATTAAATAATTCTCATTATAATCTCATCCTATAGGGGTCATTTCTTTCTATTTTTAATTATAGATCATGGTTTTATGGAAATCAATTTTGTTTGATCATAGATCTAGGATTCGTATCTATATGTCATTATTTGTCGCATTCTAGATCATTCATGTCAAATTGGGGAAAGCCATTAGATACTATTTATCATCAAACGCAAGGTAGGTGGTCTATAATTAAAATCCCAAAATATTGATTTCAATTATGTTGGTTTAATTGTATAACTCATCTTTGGTTATTATAAATTCATTTTATAAAATTTATTTAATTAAATTGGTAAATTATATAATTAAGGGATAATTCATTAATGATATTTATATTATTGATTTGGAATTCATGTGGATTAATTAATTTTTCAATTAATTAATAAAATTAGTACAACCAATTAATTGAAGAATTAATTTAATGGACTTACGCGATTAATAAATTGATGAATTAATTAAAGATATCGATGTGAATAATTAATTTTTCAATTAATTTCTGATATAGATGTGATTAATTAATTGTTGAATTAAATTTTAAAATATTGAAATGTAATGTTTCATGTCCTACCGGTCTGTTACTCTGTGAGTTTTGGAGGATAGAACTGATTGAAGGAGGATCAGAAGTAGTTTTGAGTGGTTTCGTGGGAAATGTCTGGAAAAATGGAGATTCCATGAAGTGTAATAGTATTACACAATGTGAAACTATAATTCATGGATTATCATGGAGATTTCATGGAATATAATATTAAGGGGTATAAAAAATAAAATAAAATTGAGAGGTGGTGTATTTCATTGAAAAAAATGAATAGCGGTTATTACATAATGGGAAAGGGTATTACACATCAGGTAATACCCCAATCTTGTCTAGTTTCATTTATTTTTTTCCCTGATCCATTATTCATTCAGATATGGTTTTATTTTCCACTTTTTACAGACAATCTAAAGAAACCCTGAGGAGTCCTTCAAACCATACTCCTCCCTCCTTGACCTATCAATCCTAGTGTTTGTTCATTGGTGATCCGTGATCAATTTGTGGTGTTTTTCTCCTCTTTATCAAATGTTTCTTCTCATTATTTCCACTTCATTCACTATCAATGGATAGTTTGGATTGAGTTATATTTTTTGGTAGTGTTTTAATAATCTTTTGGTGTGGAAAATGTTGATCTGCATTTTGGGCAGTGTGGTTGTCACTTACTGGCATTCTTCTTCTCCCTGTGGTGCACATATGAGTGAAAAAGATTTTTAAATGTAGTTTTTTGGTTGTTTTATCTTCTATTGGGAATTATGTGTCTGTTATCTACATTTTTCATAAATAATATAGTTTTTCAAAACGAATCAATGATATAAATACAGTAATATGAATTGAATGGGGTGCAGGGAACTGATTCACATCTTTTCCAAGCTTGGAAATATTATGATGTTTGGAATTATACGGGCTAAACACCCAACAGAAAATTGGGATTTCTAGTGGTACATGCTTTCATACTAAACAAGTTTCAATTTTTTGATTCATTTTTAACATCTGTATTTAGAAATTTGTAAATCATGTATACGTGGATAATAAATATATACCGTATGATTATATAGATTTTGTGAAAACGCCTAAATTAAACAGTGGAATTTTACAAGGGATACCTCATTTAATCCATAATTTTGTTATTCTTTGGTATGTAGGGTTATTTTTATTGTGGGATATATTTGGTTGTGTGTGTGGGAAGGATTGAATGGAAGCTGTCTATGTTGTTCTATGTGGATATACTTTGGTTTTCTTGTTGTACATTTGTGGATCATAGGTGTTTGTTGTGGGATGGTTTGTGTATTATGAAGGATGGAATTTTTGGGAATACCTCCACATGATAATATAATAGAATCAAATTTTTTGAGTTTGATTTATTGTTTAGTGAATGAAAAGTGTTACAAAACTAGGCCGTGATCAGGCTTTGCGATGATTTTTTGATATGTTTCTTGTTATGTATTGTGCTTGGTAGTTTCCCAAAGAGTAGTAGAATAAATGATTAAATAATTTGTTAATAAATATAATAATGGGATTGAATTGGTATTTTGAATGGAATGAATAAATTATTTGTGAATAAATAATGGTAATGGTTAATTATGTTTGATGGAAATTGAAAGGAGGTTGTGGATTGATGTGTGTTATTGTGCATTTAGTGGTAGTAATAATGTTGGCAGTGTGGGAATCCAGTTGTTTGTTGAGAACCCATTGGTTGGGATTCAGTGTTTGGAATCATATTTTTATATATTTGTATTTTCCCTTGGAATTTCAATACTCACCCAACCCTAATTGAGCATTATGTTCCTAACACGCCCATCATCACGAAAGTTGGTGTATTTCTCAAACAAATCGGCGGAAGTATTGATGGATGGAGACCCTATCTTACGTTATCCCTCATCCCATCAGTGATACACCCTAATTCTTTATGTGGGTCATGGTTTGTGAGGCCCATGTTGGTATAGGTGAGTTGTTCTTTCCATGTTTCTTCGAGATAATATGTCCTTTTACTTTTCTTGTTTTCCTCAAAATGAGGTGTGGTTTGTGTCTTAGGTGTCAGCGAGCAATATGTGATGCAGTTTGTAGCACAGGTTTCTATGTGGGAAGTGATTTGGTTTGTGGGATAGGTGTCTATAGGTAGTATGTGATGTGGTATGCTTACTAGGTGTCTGTGGGAGGAATGTGATGTCCCTCGTGGCCCAGGTGATGGGATGAGGTGTGGTTGTGGGGCCCATGTACGTGTGGGCGGGTTGTGATTTGGTTATTTCCAGAGTGGTGGTAGCATGAAAATGTTTGACGTTAGGAAAGAGTACTTAAACCACTAGGATGTAGTACAAGTACCCATAATCAACATTGTACAAACTATATTATATTACATGACATGCGTTACTTGGTGGGCGTGTTTGGCAAGGATGGGATGGTTAATATATCTAGTTTCGGGATGTTTGGTTCCACTATATTCTCATAGTGGAATTATAATTCTCTCATTCACTTTTACACTATATACATACATCTTTTCTACTGAGTATACTAGTATGCTCAACCTTTCTTTGTTAAAACAACATTCCAATTTCGAGTAGGATTTTTTGGACCATGATGGACCTTACTAGATCTGATCTCTATAGTTATAGAGTCACTAATTTATCATTATTTTATTACTTACTTTGGAGTTTTATTTCTCTTGTATCTGTTTTATTATAAACATTCATATGGGATAGATTATAATTTTATTTTATATATATGTCCATGATTTTTTTGAATGAACCATCTTATATATCTATATTGTTTTCTAAAAAAATGGAAATGACTCACATTATTTGTGGTAGTGTCTTCCCTTTTTTCTAGTTGACACCCCAAGGACTTCTAGGGGTGGGACTCTAGGGTCATTATATCCCTTTCTTCATTTCCATCCCCGGATGGGTATCTTTAGAGGGAGGGGGTTATGGCGGAATGGTATCAGAGTTGATGGTTGAGAGATAGGATGGTGTTTGGAGTTAGGTGTAGTGAGTATTTCATGGTTCAGAAGGGAAATGGTGGCATGTGATCTTGGTTTCTTACATTTTCCAAGGAATATCGACTTGGAAATTGGATTTTAGGGCCCCCATGATCTGGTGCAAGGATTATGAGCCTACGGAATGACCAATTCAGGCTACTCCAGTTGCATGGTATAAAGGAAATATAAATTAATCATAATGACTTCTTTCCTTTTCTAAATAAGGTGTTTTGGGTTAATTGGTAGATAATGAGAAAAAATGAGTTAAAATGAGTTAAAATAAATTTTAAATAAAATTACATATTATTCAGGAAAAAAAATTCCTTGTTTACGTTTTATCTATGGAACCCCGTCATCATTTGTTTCTGGATTGTGAAGTTGAGGATCGGTATAAAGATCTAATAGAATGGTTGAATGTTGATCCAGTGGAGTAGGATGACCAATTTTAGATAATTCTATGTGATTTCAAATGGCAGGTGTTAGGAATGAATGAGGGATGTTTTTCAGAAATGTTCACAGATAACTGTCTCGAGGAGAAACTGGTAACCTTCAAATTCACATGTTTCCCGGTTGAGAACTATATTCCATTGGTAGTTAATCAAATGTGAGGAGCTAAACATCAATGGTTGATATTATACATAAAAGAGAGGAAAGAGGCTGATGTTCTATGGTATGATTTTGAGATGGAGTTCCATGAAGAATACCTTCCATCGACCATGATGGTTGAGAAGTGGTTATTTTTACTCTCCCTCCCACAAGGAAGTTTGTCATTATGATAGTTGGGGATCATGTTTATGTATATCCAATATTTCCACCAGATCCCTTTCTAGATGAGGAGTCTCATGGGAGTCATCTTGAGGAGACAATCCATCCTTCGATCTAGTATTTTTTTACTACCTTTACATTTCCAATGTATATGAATATCTATAAGAAGATAGAAGTTATTGAGAAGAATCACTCATGAGGATCATTACCATGAGTGGGAATGTTGCAGGGTTCTTCAACAAGAAGGGTTTCCGGTGGTAAGTCTCAGGATAAGGGCCTTTGAAGTTTCTTAATGGGAAGGATTTAGCCTCAGTAGCTTCCTTTTCGATCATCAAGTCCTCAGGCATTTCCTATTAACTTGGGACCACAGTGTTTATTTTTTTCAGATCCGATAAATATTTAGATTCAGTGACAAACATTTTTTTGAGCCTAGTATGGTGTAGGTGGAAAAGATCAGTACCAACATGAGTATCAGTTTCCAGTGTGGTCATTTCAGCAGTAAGAACTATAGGCTCATGCTCCACTAAGGGAATATGGAGCAGTTTTGGGATGACCTTAGTATGTCCCTCAGGGACTTTGAACCAAGGGTGGTCACCGATGTGGTCATCAGCAGAGGGGAAGAAGAGATTGGAATGGTCAGTAGCATATAGTAGAGACAGATACTCCTTTAGAAACAAAAATAGTTAGAGGTACGATTAGTTTGGTTAGTACCCATTCAGGTTCTTTATTGGAATTTGGAAGATTCTCACTCCTTCCTCTCACACTCTCTAGACCAAGATCTAGGGATAGACATAAAGGGGATTTCCATGCTATGGTTGTTCAATACAACAGTCTAAGGGAAGACCAGCTAGTTTTATGCCCTTTATGTTTGTCTACTAGTGATCAGACCAAATCAGTCATGTGAGTATCTTTTCATGCTATAGATCCATCGATAATATTTCTTTATCAGCTTCAACTAGTTTTATTCCATGTATTTCGTTATCGACTGCTTCTGAAGAAGAGTCATGTTTTCAAATATGGATGGTCGGCATGTGGACTTCAGTGGTGAGTGGATCTATTTTGTGGGATGTCAGCATATAGAGAATTTTCCTTCCATGTTGGATAAGTTGTCAGTGGAATCAACCGATGTTTGAAAGTTGAAGGTTCCTATATTTTTTGGGGAGTTCGTGGATGTTTTTACTATGGAGGTTATGATGTTACCCCCTTGAAATGATGTTATGTTAGGGATAGACTTGAGGCCCACTAATTATATTATTTTAATGGATCTTTACCAGATGAAATCTTTTGAGTTTGAGAGTTAAGGATTCAGATAGTTGATCTGATGAAGGAGGTCTTTATCAGTCTTACAGTTTCATAATGGTGTACTCTAGTGTTGTTTTCAAATATGGAGGATGAAAATTTTATTTTATGCATAGTCTACTAGAGGTTAAATCATGTGGAAATAATGAACCCTTACCCTATTTTAGGAATAGACATGTTTTTAATCGAGATATGTGGGTAATGTTGGTTTTCAAGGACTGATCTGCCATTAGGGTACCACAATCCGAGGGAGAAGGAGGGAAATTCCAAGAAAACTATTTTTATGTGCATGTATGCGATCCATGAGTTCATAGTAAGGTCATTCGGGGTCACGAATTCACATGCATTGTCCATGGGGACCATGAACTCTTTTTTCCATGATTTCATTAATTAGATCTTCATCATGTTCATTAATGACATATTGTTCATGTCAATGTCAGAGGAGGAACATGACATGTAGCTCAGGACTATCTTGTATATTCTTTGATGCCACTAGCTCTATGAAATGTTTTTAATGTGTATGTTCTGGATAAAGGAGGGGAATTTCCTCAGGCATGTAGTGTCACATTAGGGTGAGGTGGTGGAACTATCGAAAGTAAAAGTAGTTGTTTTTTGTGAATCCATCAACAACGTGGGATAGGGTCATAATTTTCTTCATCTCGCAATAAATTATCATAGGTTTGTGCCTAATTTCCATTAATTTTTACCACCGTTCACATTTTTCTAGGAAATACCACGATTTTTTGCAGCATGATCAGTGCCATGCAAAATTTAGTTATCTGATTGGGAAAATGGTTACTGCTTCACAGATCTAGTTTCAAGAGGAAAAGGTGATGTTTGAGGTGTTTTCTGTTGTTACCCATTTTTTCTAGGGATTCATCTTTATAAAAGAACAAGAAGTAATATCTTATGTCTCTAGGAAGTTACTCCCACACCCTAAAGTGTTACTATACCACCCACTATCTGGACCTATAAGTGGTCATGTTTTCACATATGTTTTGAGGGAATACCTCAATGGGGAGATATTTTTGGACTTTACATAAAACAAGAGTTTTAGGAAAATATTTTCCTAGAGTAATCTAAAATAGACACAAAAAAGGTTGATTTTGTTTCATTATGAATATTATTTTGATATCTCTTACACATTGGGAAAGGGGAATTTTTGTGGCAGACTATTTGAGAAGGATGTTCCAAAAGGTTATTGTTTGTGATTCTGGAATGCATGTATGGTGATGGAGTAGTTGATATCCTTGCACCTAGGTGAAAGATTTGAAGGTTTCATAGGATATTTTTTCAGATGACAGTGTAGTCACCTCTGATGAAATAGATAGAGGAGTCTCAATGGGGAGACTCAGAGGTAGATGATTGGGGTGATTGCCTTACCCATAGTGATGAACTGAAAGGATGGTCGGAGGATGGTTGGAACTGGGTGTTGATTCAAGGAATATTGTTTTCTCAGATGACGATGAGTAAGGGATTCCTCTATCAGTTTCATATCACACCTTTAGTGGTACATATATGAATTTATAATATGTACCATGGCTTGATGATGCATTTTTGGTGGCCCATGATGAAATGGTAGTGGTACTGTCTAACGAAAGATGCTTAGTTTTCCAGAAAGTAAAATATGAGAACTCTGTTTCTGATGGTTTTTTTATAGCCCTTGAATTTCCCTGAGTATAAGTGGGATGAAATCTCAAGGTATTTCATCATAGGGTTACCCAGAGCTTAGGGATTCATTGATTCTATCTAGGTACTAGAGGATCGGATGATGAAATCATCCCACTTCTTAGGGATAATGGAGTCAAGCATAGTGGGTGCTTTAGCTAATAGATATGTGGATGTGGTGGTGCTGTTTCAAGGAGTTCCAAGAACCATTATCTCAGATCGAGAGGAATGTTTTACCTCGTGATTCTGTATGGAATTGAATCATTATTTTGTAACCTAGTTATCCCTTATCACATCCTTCCACCATCAAATATTTGGGCAGACATAATGTACTATCCATATGCTGAAAGATATGCTACGAGAATGAATTTTGTCTTTGGTGAACCATAGGATTTACACATACCATTAGTATATATTGAAGATAATAATAGATATCACTCTTCCATTAACACGTCTCTATTTGATGCTCAATATGTAAGACCCTTTCATTCTCCATTTTGATGGATAGTGGTTGAATAGATAGCTACACTAGGTCACGACGATGTGTAGAGAATGAAAGTAGAACATGATATAAATAAGTTATATTCCAATCATAGAAGGTATCCCTTGGAATTTGAGGTTAGGGACCACATGTTCTACGATGTTTCCCTTGATGGGGGAAGCATATGTTTGCAAGATGAAGTAAACTTTATACCGTGTTCATTGGACCCTTTTAGATGTTAGGGTGAGTTAGTGACGTGGATTACCAGTTGGAATTGCCACTATCGATGGAGAGGATCCATGATTTCTTCCACATCTCTTAACACTGTCCATATCTACACGACGAATCATACTTACATGACTAGGGAGAGTTGGATATTAGGGTTGACATGATGTACATGAATTATCCAATAGAGATCTTTGATCTTTGGGGTAAGGTGTTGTGCGGACAAACCATTCATTTGGTTTTCTTGTTGTTGATGCATAGCGGTATGGAGGAGAGTTCTTGGGAGAGTATAACAAAGATGAATTCCCGGAACCTGAAGTTGTTTTGAGATTTATCTTGTTTGGTTTTATTTTGGAATGTAATTGTTGAACCTTATTTTGTATGATAAGAGTTGTTTTTCCTTGTTAGTGTTCGGTGTGGTGTGATGACTGATAAAGTCCTACCATGTGAAAATGAGCAGAACAGATTCTTAATCGAAGTGCATTAACTATGATTTGATTAAAACCATATGGGAAATTCATTTCCACCCAGAGAATATAATATATTGACATGGATAATGAAATTCCCTGATTCAGATGCTTAGATAGTGTGGTTTTTGTTCTTGTTGTTGGAGTTGGTGGACTTGATCCAACTACTTTTTCTTTATGATAAATATGAATTCATATATTTAAGTAATAATAAATACCTTATCCATTCTTGATTTGTCTTCTATGTGAAAATTCATGTGATAATTTCATAGGGAAGGTTTTTTCATTAAATGGTCATAGAAAATCCATGATATGATGAGAACCCGGACGTGCCATAACACTATTTTTTAATGTATTTTCTATGGATGAATGATTTTATTTTAGGGACATAAATAATACAGATCATTAGAGGTGAAGATTCATAAAAGGTTGAGGCACCTTCTCCAGGCGTGCACCCAAGGTAATATCAAGAAATATATTCTGAGAACAAGACCCGATAGTAGGAAATACACATTTTATAGTGTCATTGGATAGTCATATTTGTGGACTACTATATTGGTCCTTATCATTTAAGATTATTAATAATGGATATTAGAACTCATGCACTTAGATTTTTTGATAAATACTACGATGAAACGTTATTCGCTGGGAGGAAAGATATGTTGGGTGTGTCACATGTAATACTTCATTAATAGAAAACATGAAAAAGGATTTTTCCATTTTGTTTCATAATGGATGTTGATATCTCATTCCATTTTATGGAATTGATATATCCAAAATAATTCTATATCCATGATGAGAAATGGAAAAGTTCTATTCTGAGAGGTCAAAGAAAGAGTAATCCAGGGCATTGGGTATTGAAACTAGCATGAAATCTTCTTGATTTGATTTATCGAGAGACAAGGATTTAATTACATGGTATTAATTTGTATTATGTGACATGTCATCACAGCATTAATTTATTTTTGTATGGGTGCCTTGGATTTTTTCTAAATTTTAACATTGGAATTTATGAAGGCTCCTCCTAATTCAACTAAGAAAGAGGCCTAGAGCGTTAAACACTATGTGTATCCATGTATCTCAGTTAAATTTTCCTTTAACAAGTTGAATACTGATTATTCCTGATTGTGGTTTAATAATTAATCAAGGATGGCTCATCAAATTTATTTTGACACTAGTTTTTCAAGAAAATATAATATGGTCAATATAATATATTTATTTGAAAATAATATAGTGATATTTATTTAAGAAATAAATAGTCACTATTCAAGGTTTAATAAATGTGATGAAGGAAATATGGAATATTTTAAAAATAAATTTCATGTCATGTATATTAATATAAATAATATTTAGTTTTACTAGGGATTTGTGAGAAATAATATTATATATTTAATTAAATAATATTAGGTGTCATTTAATGGACACATGTCACGTAATAATAATCGTCAAATGTTATTATAAGACATGTGGTGTTACTAATAATTAAATGAAATGAATATATTCTTTGGGTTAATTAATTAATTTAATTATTCTATGTAATATAAATCTCAATTAAATTATTCACATCAGAGCTAGCCATAATTTTTGGTTATGCATAACAGATCTGGAGGAAGATCTCAAGAAAAAAGTGAATTCCATTCCTCTAAAAATGCACTTATGTTACATGAGATATCCCCCTCTATTGAATTAAGGTGTGTGTTTTCGAAGAGCCTCTCAAGGTGATCGAAGGTGGACATCACCAGTGAAGGCTCTTCATTGCTTGTAACTAGAGATTCCTTCACTGACATCTAGAGATACGTAGAGCATATTTGGATCATTGATAATGGAATCCTACCCATGGACTCTATGATACAACAATGGATCACCTTGTGTTATGATAGGAAGCATCAACATAGAGATAATTTCATCAAGGTAATTCTTGTATTTTAATTAAATTAATTATATAACCATCATGTCATCATCCCCTATATGGTTCAGGGACTTCCCTACTGTTTTTTCATTCTTCTATTCTAAATATCCAAAGTTTTATCATCATGAATGAACTCGGATTAATTATAGATAATAGTAAAATTAAAGTTGGGTACACCCATCCATGTGCTTCCGTTGTGCCCAAATCCCACAAGTTGTATCAGAGCGTTTATATCATTGATTATAATTATTTAGTTTTATCATTAATGATTTACGCATTTAGTAATTTATTAGTTTCAATTGAAGTTGATAATTTTATGAAACTAAATCTATAGATATGTTCATGATCTTTTGTTTCTCATTCACCTGACATAAACTAGCTTTGATTATGATTTTTATTAAAGTAAAATAGATGATCTCATTCAGAGGTTCCAAAGGTTCCTGGATGTACAACACTAGAACAAACAGTTTGTATTCCTCCTCACATGCCGTGTAGTCATTGTTCAATGCATTGAGAGTGGTCCACCAAAACATGCCTTGTGTTGGAGTCAATATGAGCATTATGACTCTGTGTGTTGACTAAGAAGTGGTGGAACACAGTTTCTGGATTACACATCGTACGACACACTGGACATAAAGTTTAGTCCCTTCTTATTATAGTTGTAACATGTACCTCATACACGAATTTAACGGATAGAGACCATATAATGAGGATACTACGCATTGTGTGGCCCACTGGACACGCCGTGTACTCTGAAGACATACAAAGTACATCTATTTGTCGTATCCTATGGAATGTAGTTTGGATAAATGGTTAAGGATAGTGCACGTCGTATAGTAGGAACTACACATACTGTACTCATCTAGAATGCATATATTTTTTAAAAATTTATTATTATATTTTACAAACCCTTGATACATTTTTCATGGAGCGAGCATAAATCTTGGGCACCCCACATGATGCGTGTTTTATATATATGTGTTTAATTGAACATCAATGTAATGTTAATTTCTTATCATTAGGTAGGAATGAATGGGATTACACTGTGTTGCCTCCAAGGTACAATTTACGTACAATATTAATTTAAGATATATTTATTTGACTAAAATTATAATGGATGGGAATCACAAGGAAATTCCAAAACGGGTTTAAGATAAAAGGATTGATTAATTAAAGTTAATAATTAATTGAATCGAGTTTTTTTATCTTAAATATGAACAATTAATGAATTTAATGCCATTTTTATTTATATGTAAATATTGATTAATTTATGGATGATAATGAACTACACCAGAACATTTGGATGTAGATATTTTATTTGAATTTATTTATTTAAATTAAATTTGTTGTCCTGTTATCATTCTCCAAATTAATTTGTAGGGAAATCATGCTAAAAGATTCTTGTATGTAAAAAATCATTTTACCCCTAACCTAGATTTGATATAAAATCATATGTAATGGATGTATCTCTTCATCTAGTGGAGGTGGATAATGTTAGGATCAATAGAAAAACCAATCCAAGGATATACAAAGGTGGAAAGGTGGAAAGATATAAAGAAGAACCCAAAAGATTCAAGGTTTTTTCTCCCCAAGTAGTTGGATTAGTTTATCAATTTCTAGATGAATTAACCAATATAACAGGCTCATGATCATTCCATTTATTTTATTTCTGTAATTTTCATGGTTTATTTATTTTGGTTGTCTTTTCTCAATAACACAATTAATGAATTAAACAAAAATTAATGATGGAACTAAAATAAGATCGGCTTATGCATAACAATTATGAATAAATATCATTTTCCAAATTAGGATATTTTTTTATTAGTTAATATGGTAAAAGATATTTTATAATATTTATCATTTGTTTGGATATCATCATATCATTGGTGTGGATTCTAATATACCAAGAGTTGATTTTTAGAGTAGGGATAAATATAAAGAATATCTTATGATGCTATTTAGTCTGAAAAATTATAATTCTTATTTTATGTCATTGGTGAAGCATATATTCCATTAATATATCTAAACATTTATAGAAGAATTCATTGATGATATTTTGGATTATTCAACATCTAAGCACAAGAATGAAAAAAATTTTATATTTGTTCTATAAATTATCAGGAGTTACCATTTAGTTAGAGTGATTTCAAAATTTACCTTCTAGATCGACGAAGTGATGTTTTTTGAACACTATATTTCATTGCATGGGTTATTATTTGATCATGAGGATGAGAATGATATATTTTATTGGTAATAGACATAGAACATATTTATTGTTTGAAGCATAAGTGGACGAGCTAGATAGTACTGAATGGTTTTCATGGATATCTGAATGTTGGTGTCACCTTGGACTACTCTTACTAGAAATGGGATGAAATTCATATAGGATAAAACATGTTAGTCTTCTTTCAGTGAAATAAAATGTATTATGAAACTGATCATATTCTATTCCTACCTGATCATATTAAGGGTTATTTTTTATTTATTGAATCTTGAAATTCTATTATAGGTTTTATGGTTATACTAGATGATCATGTAGTGGTTTATAACTATCTCCATTTTAGACCTCATGAAAATAATTTCCCAACACATGATTTAGAGAATTATGAATTTATATTTTTTCATAAATATTGGAATCATTTTCTTTTTGGGGATATGATCATAGTATTTTCTAACTATAGAATAATTATTTATTACATTTTTTAGAATGACTATAATCTCAAATATATTTTGTGGGTGGAGTACCTTAAGATATTTGATATTGAAAACACCTACACCTAATGTTATGGTAATTTAATTAAAGAATATATAAGATAGAATATATTATCATAGGATTATCTAATATCAACAGAGGAGTGGAAAATTATGGTACTCCACACATAGTTTCACCAGGATGCTCGGAAGGATGTTTTAGGTACGATTCTAAAAAATGTGTAGTTATAATCATTCTTTTGTGAGTCTATTCTAAACAATCCATTATACGATGGTGAGTTTTAGGATTTTTTAGAAACTCTATATAGTAGAGATTCCATTTATATATATTAGTTTTTTAGGTATAATTATATTAAACACACACACACAAATCACTCACAGAGGTAAAAAACGTAGGTCATAGCCCCGCAAAGGGATAACCCACCCATCAAGCCTTATTTATTCAGTATATGGCCCGAATATCACATGATCATGGAACCAATTACATGGAACAAAGGCCCATGAACTTTTAATAAGTACCGGTACAGTTTCGTTCCTTTCTCAAGCCCATGTCACCATCTTCCTATGTCATTCTAGTGTCACCATCCACCAGCATCATTCCTACATCATGTTTGAGTCACCATCTGCCCATGTCATACCTACATCACCACCTTCCAGTGGAGATTAACTCCCACACATATTTAAACCCATTACAGATACAAGATTAAGTGTAACCTTTACCACTCTGTTATGGCCCGAAATAGGGTTAGGGTATGTGTTATGGTTAGACACTCCCTCCACATGGTATTCTCTACTTTGGGAATAATTTTTTATCCTAATATCGGTGAGGAGGAATTTTTTTTACATTCTTTTTAATTCATTCACCATTAAACAAGTACCTATAAAAATGTATTATTCCATGAGATGGTGATTCTAGTGGATGGTAATGATGCATGACATTTCAGATTATTTGTTACACTATTACACATTCTAATAGATAGAGTTATAGAATATTAATTTTTTTTTTCAATTGTCTCATTCGATGCTGAATTGGAAATGGTATAATGTGTTAGAAGAAATTTTTTGGTATTAGGATGTACTCCCCACATGTTGAAATAAATTTTGGTTGTGATTAGTTGGTCGAAAAATTAATGTCCATTCATTCTGATCTTGGACATCATTAAATTTGATGACTTGGGACAACTTTATAAATAGCATATTGGGAGGATTCGTTATGTAACATGTTCCATTGTTTCATAATGGGATACTAGTATTACATAAGAAATCATGAATATAGAAGGCAATGGAAACTCAAGTTATGTTTAGTAAAGCTTATCAGATATAGATAAACAGTCATTTAGAGTGTAATATTTATATACTAGATGATAAACTTTATTATTACGACTTATATTAAAATAGATCAAGGGATAGACATTTTTGAATTTTTTTATGTTTATAAATACCATAATCAGCCATCGATCATAATGAATCACTTTGTGGCTTTCTATGGTCACTAGTGTATGTCACCCTTTTTGATAGTGTTGGGAGAGGCCTCTCTTGTAGGGCTAAGTCTTGATTTGGAGATCTCAATAAGGATTAATGATATACATAAGAATTTAGTTATAGTGTTAGGTCTTTATAATTTATATTCAGGTTTTCTAAATAATCTTTTAGAGTTTTCCATTAGTGATCAGTTTTCTTGAATTTTTTTCCTCAATTGAGCCCCTATCATATTTGAAACATGGTTAAGATGGATTCATGATATTTTGGATTGATTGAGGTCACTGAGAGTCTTTGGAAGGTTTCAAATTGGATTCTATTTCTAGTTTAGTTGATTGGTATTCATGATTTTTTCTGCATATATCAGCTCAGGAACATCTATTCTGATCCCTCTCATATTATGATATGAAAGGAGATCATGTTAGAGATATTTCTCTCCATTATATAGAATCTAGATGATATTGTTTCATCATATTAGAAAATATTTCATGATAATTATATAACATTCACTACTTTGTAACTCTCTCATGTTGTCAAAATGGGATGGGTAACAGACCACAGGGAAACCTTCCCACATGCAAGATACTTCCAACTAGAATAAGGGTTGTGAAAATTATAGTAGGGAGACTCTACACTATGTTATGAAGTGTCATAGAACTATAAAAACTAATGATCAAATGAAAATACAAATCAAAGTAAATACATTGAGGAATACAACTATAAATTCCTACTAAATAATCCAAAAATAATACTGGAATAATGTAATTATGTGATGGAATGTAATTAAATTTCATGCTAGATCAACACATGAAAAAGGATAGAAGAACGAAATATATGACTCAATATCCCGGGTCCTGAATTCCACATTGGTGCCATCTCTAATATCCATCCTAAAAAATAAATCAACAACAAGTACATTTTCTCTTGTCCATACCATTATCCAAATAATTTACTCATGTTCCAAACGACGGCCAAAATAATATTTGAGGAAAAATCAGTATATGTGCACCTCATTATCTAAAGAAATCAGTCTGATAAGAATATTATGAAATAATTTGACAAAATGTGTATTAATTAATTCAGTTATTAATAAAATACCATCATATCCTGCTTTTGATCTCTGAGTGAATATTTTTAAGTAGGTCTTACAACAATTCCAACAACAACCAAATAACAAAGGTAATCAACCATCTTTGGTGACATTATATAATTTATTTTAGCGTCTCTTATGACAATGCCACCCCCAACCATAAAATATAAACAACCGGATTTAGCTCGAGAACAGAATAGCTCTAAAAATGTATTACAACCATACTAATAACCATCATATAACCATGGTATCATCAAAAAAACCAATATTGTTCAAAGCCCTATAATAATTACAACATTTTGGGTTAAATCTATTTCTGTATTATAGAATGGGACTGGTCATAGTGTACACTCTTTATGTATTACATCACGGACTAGGATGAGAACTCTCACTATCATCATTACAGTATATATGTGTGAAAGTTTCAAGGTCTAACCCATTATATAAGAATCTCAGAATATAACTCAATTCCATTCATACAACACAAATATCATAATATAAAATCGTAATTTTCAATGTTTAACTATGAGGATTACCATTTTCATTAATTTCAATATGCAATTTAATTCAGAATTGATAAAAAAATTAATCAATAAGAAAATAAACCACAATTATGGTAATCTATAAAAAGAAATCACCCTAGGTATCCTGGAAATCTAAACATACCTTAATTCAATAGACAATTCCTTTGTATTTAATTAATTTAGGCACAAAAAATAATGGGGCGATCATGGTATTGTATAAAAATAGAAATTATCAAAGCGTAAGGTTAATATTTAGACCTGATACCTTTAAATAATTATCCAACACACTAACAATTTCCCATGCTGATGAGGAAGAAGGTGAGGATGATTTAAAAGAGGTTCCTAGATAAAATCTAATTATGATCAAAATCAAAAATTTATTTGGAAAAATGATTTCCCCATAATTGATGTATAACCAAAGGGAGAAGGAAGAAACCTAACCAAAGGAACATACCATGGATTGAGGAAACAGACATAACATTTATAAGGGAGGTTGGAACTCTAAAATATCCTATAGAATTACCTAGGGTCGATAAGAGAGGAGTTGCAGCGAGAACAAATAATAATTCATCTACAAAACATGTTTAAAATAGTAGGCCATGCATTTACACAACACAGACACTTGATTACATGCCTTGTAAATGTTTTTTATAGAATAAAAGAAAAACCAATTGCCTAATATTTATTTTAACAATCCTCTTTAATAATTACATTACGTGTAAACCCTTTACATGATGTGTGAATGTTATTCACTTTAGATTTTAGCCCAATAACTTTTTAAAAAGACTCGTCCCCCTTTAATGATTCTCAACATAAAAATAACCCATATTAACAATCATTCCTATATATATCCAGACATCATTATCAAAAATGATCATACACCCCCAAACATTAGATCATTTTATCAAAAAAGGGTATTTTTCTTCTAAAAAGACTCAGCCCCCATGCCTCAAATGAAAAACTCATCTGGAAATATAACTATAAAAATATTTCATCTTATAAATTTGGTTTCATTTGTCAGATTATTATCATGGAATAGTTATGTTTTTTAAAAGACATGGGAGCACTATTTATTAGTTATGGATTAACAACCTCATCTCATTCGAGACAATATTCATTCACATGAAACCCCATGTATATAAATTCTTATGGTGGGGAGTCCATAACATCTTTTAACCAATTTTTATGTATTTATTATCTCTATTTTCATTTCCCTACTTATCTCCATTAATTTTGGTACTTCTGATGATAGAGATCATTTTTTTGTGAAAAGTCACTTAGTTTTAACTGATGTAAGCTTGTTGTAATTAATATATTTTGGGTATTATTTTGTAAATACTTATTGTGGTTATTCCATAGTTTTTAGAACACATGATATGGTTTGTCTTTTCTATACAATATGGGTTCCTTTATGTCTCCGAGGTGTTTTCAAATTAAAAATATTTTTTCTGATGTGGAAGGAAATTTAGGTATATGTTGTGAATTGGTTCAAGGAATGAATTTTTTACACACCATTAATATATTCCACATCACTAAATAGTCAATGTCATGTTTTAATCTATGGATATGCTTTATTTGACATCTTGAGTTAATGAATAAATTCACATCGTAAAAATTTTGCATACCATGAATGTTTTGTGTTTGGTTATTTTTATTTCACTGTGAGGGTGATTAATGTTTCATTAAATTGAATGATTTTCTCTCTAAAGACAAAGATTATATCCTAGGTGGTTTTGAGTATAACTTCTTATTACAAACTTTTTATTTTACAATTGATCATATAGGTTGTTGCAAAGTATCTATATGTTTAAAGGATATTTTTATTTATCTGGTTTCATTGGACATGGTAGCACCATTGAACCTCATTTTTAAATACATTGATCTATAAGGATAGTATTATTGGCCCTTTCTATATTCATTGTTTTTTTTAATCATGAGACTGACCCTTATCTTGGTTGTGGTGTGGAATAAGAAATCATGGAGGTATTTTCTGATCTATCTCTCCATTAAATATCTTTAATATTGAATTAGTTATTATACTTCCGGATTAATTATATGGACTCTATTGTTTCCCTTGCATTATTGGGATTTTGGGATCCCATTATGGGTTTGTGTGACCCATTTTTCAGGATGGATGTTCTGTATATATCTTATGTTAGATAAACTAAATTGATTTGGTTATATAAATTTTTTTATACATACTTTGGAATAATTGAATGTTGTGTGACGAAATCATATTTTGTAAAAAAATGATTTTCTATTTTTTGGTAAATTAAAATAATTCTAAAATAATTATTAAATGAATTTATGAAATGGGTTTTAAATCATTATATTTATTAAATTGATTAAAAAACATAGAAAATGGGAATCATTGAGAACTTAGTTGGAAGGTGTAGTTATACTCCTCATATATTGATACTATCTCGGGGTTCAATCATTTAGTGTTCCTGTACTCCCTATGAATCATGTTCTTGGGTGTTATTATACATTGTTTGGAGCTTTACATTCTTGTGTGTTTCCAAGATGTCTATATTCTTTTCATATATTTAGAGACATGATACCTATGATTTTCAATGTCTAGGTATGAGTGACATATATAGCTTGAATTGATGTGATCCTTGGAGTGATATTACAACTTCATGATTTGTATAGGATATCACAACATATGTGATAGATTCATTGATATTAATTCTTTGATATATGGTGTATTCATTGAAACTATTTTATAAGGATTGTTTGGAAATATTTTTACTGTATTATTTGGAACTGTCAGAAATGGAGGAAACTTTTCTACTAATATTTTGATATATTAAATTGTTAAATATTTATCATGCCTTTTTTACATTAATGTTGGGGATTTTTCACATAATTATAAATAGACAAGATATAGAAAACAAGGTTGGGATCCTACTAATCCTATTTATCTCATACACAATGCACCCCTTCGGCTATCCATAGACCATGTTTGTCTATTGATACCATGAATGGTAATGAGATGAAGTGTTAATGTGACGTTTCTGGTAGTTGTTTATGGGTTCTGATATTTTAGATAGTGGGAGTTTCCCAATTTCATCAAATGGAGTTGTTATTTCGATTATTAGTTGTCTTTTTATTTTGAACTTTTACCTTGAAGATTATTTGATTATCTTGGTTCGTTTTTCTTCTACTATATCATTTTTTATATACCATATATTTCTTATTCACTGTTAGTCGATTTCATTCATTTATATATATAGGTGTCATGTTTTCTTCATTATTTTGGGATAAATCATTCCCCCGAGTTTTTCATCATGCCTGGGATCTAGTTGCTAGCCCATAGAGATTTTGAATCCCTTCTGGTACGTAATGGTTTTCGATGGGTATAGCTTTTATAGAGTATAAATTTCATTCTAATAACCTATTATACCTAATAGAAACATAATATAATTATATTTTTATAATAATATCAATATCATAATCATACTATTTTTTTATTTTTATGGGATATTAATCTTCTACCATCCTCCAAAACATTTGAAAGATGAAAATATCACTTTTGTAATGTGATGGATTCTACCTTCCTAAGAAATGTGATCTATTTTTCATAGAATCTATAGATGTATTGTTAAAAGTGAAAATTTAATCAATAATTATTATATTTAAAATTTTATTAATATTATGAAAATTTAAATCAATTTGTAACTTCTTTATGATATAATGAACGTGAAAATGATAATTGTGTATAAGTACAATATACTATAAACACTAATTGACTCATCTCATTTTACAACTAAAAATTTAATATCTATACATATCTCTAAAAATACTAATAACCACATTCAAAAAATCTATAAATATTGTAGAAAATTAATAAATACATCATGCAAAAAGAAATAATTTTTTGAAAATAATCACCCACAAATTAAACTGTGCTTTTTTGGGTGGGTTTAACAACCTACTTGAGGAATTTTATAAATTTATATCATGGATAAAAATATAAACATAAATAAATTTCATATTTCCATAAATTATAATCCAATTAATTATTTATAAATATGTAATTTTTATATTAAATTTTAACATATTATTATTTTATAACGATTTTGATCATTAAAATAATGACAAATAAAGTAAACCCCCACTCCATCATCAAAAAACATAAATAGATTTTTTCTAAGATGAAACTAAAATATTATATAATATTATAAAACATATCATACATCACCTATAATGAAATTATAATTAAAAAATAATTGCACAACATATAGTGAAACAAATATCAAAGCAAACAAAATCTGAGGATGAATAAAATATTACTCACTAATTAAGATAAAATAAATAAGTATATTTGATGTTTAGAAAATTAATATAGTATTTAATAAGGTTTTAAAATATGGGATTAAATTATTTTAAATTATATGGTATGTTTATGAAGATTATTCTATGTAGGATTAATGGTTTGGTGTTATTGTGACTCAACTTGTTTTAATTAGTTACAAATATACCTCATTTACAATGAGCTTAAAAGAAGTTTTTTTATGTTCTTGGATGATATTATAATTACATTTCACTATTTTTAAAGAGATATTTTTATTTTAAATATGTTATTTTCAATAACGTCACTCTAAAAATGTATATCAGTATTATGAATAATTCTCATCCCCTTTATCAATTTTTTCTCTTCCATTACCATATTCTCTATTAAATGTAATGCCCTCCTTTATATTTGGAGTCCTTGTTACGAATTATCTCATTGAACCTTAATCATACCCTAATCCAATTATTAAAACTATGTTTTATTAACACTTAATATAATATATGTTTCTACTATTTTATTTTGAAATATTTAAATTTTTATCATTTAATTTTAATTTGTATTGTCTTAGACTACACAGTTTCTCTAAAAAATGTCCTATAGTATTCAAGGATCTATTATTTTTTATTAATATTCATGGTATTATTTTATATTACAACACATAAATATTTATAATTTTATATTTTAATGTAACTAGTATCATCATCTTTTAAAATAATGGTAAATAAAATTCAAAAAACACTTTATTCATTTGTCTCATTATTATGAAATTATTATATAATAAATTTATTTAAAAATTGTAAAATGATTTGTTAAATTTTTTTTTGATAATTTATTTTTAAAATAAATTGAAATATCATAATATATAATAATTTTGGTTTTTAAAATTATTTCAATTTTGGATGATAAAATGAATATTTATTGCCAAGGTATTTAGAAAAAAATCATTACGGTTTCTATATATTCTAAGAGAAGTAATTTTAAAGAATCAATATATTATAAAATGTTCTTTATGAAAGTCTAATTTTTTAAAATATGTAACCTTTTATGAATATAAAAAAATTTAATTTTAATTAAAATATTTTTTAGTTATTATAAAACCATTCAAAAAATGAATATTTCTTATCATTTTCATATTAATTAAATAATGATATTAGAATGTTCTTTTTCATGTATGTCAGCATAATGAGTGATAATTATGCTATACAATGGATATTTTTTACCCATATATAAATTTTAGATTTTCTGGATTAAAAAATATTATAAAAATTCATTTCATAAAATATATCTATTTTAAATGAGTTCATTAAGAGATGTTTAGAGAATGAATATTTTCATGTACTAATGGAAAACATATATAGGTTTTTATTATTATAATTAATAAGGTCCAATATCAACCTCTAATGTTTTTTATTGATTTATATCTCATGATAATATAATGAAAATTAGTAATGATATTCTAACTATTATGGGAAATAAGAAATAATTCATTGTCCATTTTAGAAAATTTACTTAATTATTGATCCACTAGGGAAATAGGATGTAATATCTGATCCTCACTGGGTAAAAAAAAGTAATTTTTGACCCACTATGGTAAATTTGTTTTGACACTTCATGTACTAAGGGAATCAATATGGCATGCTCTACTATGATTTTATGATTCATATCCCAATTATTATGCCACATTTCTATAAAATATTCCCATAATTATTCTCTATGAATCATGTTTATTATATTAATGAATTTTCCATGGTATATTATATTATATTTTATAATATGTGTCTATGTATTGGGGAATATAGGGAACACTTATTATTCAAATTACATTTAAAATTTTATTTCTCTCATGAAAATGTTGTTTATATTATTATAATCTAACTTTTGAGGCAATATAGAAATAATTATTCTTTATTAATCATATAATATTAACAATTAATTAAGATTGAATTCCACATGTTATGATGATGATTATAAAATATGAGTAGGCTATATGAGTGTCTAGTGGGGCCCAATTAGGGGGGGGTCTTCTAAAGTATCATAAGATATATTTATTATTTGGATAACCCTTATAGAAAATAAAATTATTTCCCTTGGGAATGTGATATTATTATGATATGTAATGATTAATATATGGAAATGATGTAATATATATATATATATATATCTTTTATAATCTCACTTTCTATCGAATTGGTTGTGTAAGTTATGCGTTTTTAACACCAGACATTGAAGTATAGATCTTGGGAATCTCATATGGTATCGAATTAAGAAATAATTAAAATTTAATATTAAAATTAATATTTTGGGATTATAATAATGTTAATTATATGAAAACTATATGTATGTGGTTATGTGTTTCAAAAAATAATAAAGTTTTTCTAATGTAGAGATTACGGGGTTTAATATAAATTACATACCAATTTATATATTACAAGTGAATGCATGCACTGTTAAAAATATACCAGGGGTAGTAACACTAAAATTGGAATGTTGGAAATTAAGTAAGTCATCACTAGATGAATAGAAATCCTGAATAACCACACATCTGTTTTTGAAATAATGGGGGATATGATTTTTCTAATTCAAATAATATTTATGACTCATTATGAAGGATTTAAATTAAAATTTAGGATGTAATATATACCATGTTCTATTAGAGGTGATAATTGTAATATGACCATAAAAACATATTTAAAACTAATGAAGTTTTTTGTGGATCCATTTAAATCATAGTAAATTATAATGTATCTTAGGTTGCAGTGAAGATGTCTATAGAGAATACATGTGAGGATATTGTTTTCATATTAAAAATATAATTTGATCTAATTTTATCAAATATTATCAAAAATATTTGGGTATTATTATTTATGTAAAACTAGAACATTAAAATGATTTTTTGAATGTAATTTCCATAGAAATTATAGTATTTAACAAATAATGAATATCCATAACACATTGTAAAGATGATTAAAATTCTCTATACTTGGCTATAATTAGGAAAATGGCGAATATCATGGTAACTATGATTGTGATATTGAAATCCCATTATAAAATATAATATTTGATTCTAATTTATCATTCACATAAATTCATTATTGAATTATAATAGAACATATAATGATAAAACTTTTTAAGGGGTGGATAATGGAGCCCTCCTAATTTTTTTAATATATTTTACAAATAATTTATATGGTATTCGATAGTCTATTTTACCCACAACAATGAAGTAGCATGAGTTTTAAAATTATATTTTAATGTTCTTATAATAAAATTTTTAACAAGAAAACCTTTAGAAAAAAACAATTGGTTACTCAACAAAAATTGGTTAAATTTAGAGGATAAATAATTTATATTATTTAATTATAAAAAAGAATTTTCATCCTAAAATAAAATTTTTATAGATTTTATATTTCTTCATATTAAATTAAATTGACCTATAATAATATATTATTATATTTCAAAAAAATAAAATCATTCATAAAATTAGAAATTGATATTAAATCATATTAATAACACATAATAACCAAATTTTTTAATGATTTTTTTTATAATTATTATCATTATTTAAAATTAAAATTTTTGAAAATTAGAATTTGTATTTTGTGGAATGAAAATAATTTTTGAATTCATCGTTTCAAATTTATCTTATGATATACTTTTGAGATTTTTCAGAAACACTTAAATTATTCGGTGAATAGTGAAACAAATTTTTTTTTAGAAACTCTCAATATTATAACGTTGTAAAAATTGGAAAATTGTTTTTAATTTTTAGGAAAACATTAGTATATAAATATATATATTTATAAAATATAATAACTCATTTAAAAATAAAATATTTTATTTAGATAACACCTTTTTAGCATTATTAAGACTAAAGTAATATTTCACTTTAATAGAATACATTTTTTGTTTATTACTTTTAAGTCGGTACCCATATGGTGTAAATCTTTTTTAGTGTAATTTTAAAACAAAATAAATATTAATTGATGGATAATAAAAAAATTAATGTCATATAAATTTAAAAACCATAATATTTATATCTTAATCATTGTTTTAAAACAAAAAAATAATCATTTTAAAATATTTTTATTAAATATTATCTGTTCTAATAGAGAAATTAATTATTTTCACCAATAGATATTTTACACGAAAAAATGGATTTCATAAGGTTAATCATTAGATATAAATTATATAATATAGGCCAATTTTTTATCATTAAATTTAAATTATGTTGTTAAAAATAATAACCTACATAAAAATTAAAATTGGTAAATATGAAACATATATAAGTAATAGAATTAAGAACTTGTTAAAAACAATTGATCAATAGTATGGTTCTATATATTTCAATATTATCACTCAGAACATTCCAATATTATTCATTATTGTGTAGCATCCTGACCAATGAGCCCCTTTGAACAGTTCCCCAAAAGGTTTTCCACTACGCCTCAAGCATGCCTCCATATAAGCTAGTGGATATCAAATAGAAGTTAGTGTCTAATGGTGGTGTGGTGGGGAGATTATACACTCATTATCATATAAAAATATTGTTATGATAATAAATACTTCAACAAGAAATGAGTTAGGTATAAATAATTGAATGATAAGTAGATGATCATAATAACTGATAAGATGGAAAATGCCAAATATAAAACAATGCATTAATGTAAATATGAGGCTACATAAACTACATAGTAACATGACATAGGTGATGTGATAAAGTAAATTTATAAAAGATGAATAAAATCATCAAGGATATCTCCATGAGAGATATAATATCTTTCTTAATCCAATTCTCTTAACTCCTCGATACAAGCATGATGAGATAACAATATTCCAGAAAACATGACCATGAAAATGTGAGGTCTCTTGGGGTACAACTATTAAATAGAAAACCAAAAACAGTGTCATATATACATAGCAAGACACCAATAATGGTGTATATATCTATCTAGTATATGTGTATAAATTAAAACAATTTATAGATGCCATAAATAATGTAATAAATAAATAATTAAAATTAAAAATGATGAGATCAGGTTCATCAAAGAAACATAGCTGACAATACATTACTCATCCCAAGATAGAGTGTCTCCACACACCATCCATCATGTGTGTTTACATATATGCATACATAAGATAATAATTTTCATATATATACATACACAGATGTGTCCCTATGGTTTAACAACATGGAAGCCAAATGAGGAATTATAATATGTTCCATATTTTAAATTATGTAATGTCATGCATGAGTATCATATGGTAAGGGACTCTATGCACAATATTTAAAGGTATAGTGATCCATTCCTAGGTACCCCATGCCATGTATCTAAATATATAATAAGGGTTCTTATTTAAAATAAGGTACATAAGCCCAAACATCTAATTAAGGGATCCAGAACGTCATGCTTGAAATCCAAATAGAAAAGAACTACTGAGAACCTACCATTAGATTTTCTTCTTAAATTAGAGGAAAAATTATGTAAAAGGAGGGAAATATGTGTGGAATATGTAGTGAAGTCCAAGAGAATCCCATGTGAAAATATTCACACCCTTAGTGGGAATAGATCTGAGGATGGAGAAACTAGTAAAACTCGCATCTTGAGTTTCTAGACAAGCAATAAAATACCCAACATTATTTCCCTCATGCCAGACATGAATAACCATAGTGTGGGATCTTATAAAACATCTGTATTTGCAGATATGATATGTAATAGTCCAAGTATATTCCATCAACATTACCAGGGAGCTATGGAGTGTGTAAGAGTCCATTTACACCAATTTAAGGTCAATATTCCCCTCATTACACATGTAGAGACTTGAGAAAAATTCATAAGCTTCGTCTTTGAGGGAATCCCTTCTACCAAAATGATCCTTGAAAGAAAGGATGACCGAGACATTGGGATTCCAGACCACCCCCACCCCACGTAATACCCTTGATTCATGATCTAATTGTATTATTTTTGAGGTATGTATAATGAGGACACTACTGAACCCACCACCCTTGCTTACCAACGCTACTCAATGTATGAGGTACCCTCCCCACCAAGGTCTAGCCAAAAGATGTGGTATCCAACACGTTATAGAGAAGGTGAGCTGGATCTAGGATCAGGTTTTTAGAAATTAAAATAAGAGAATTATCAGAGAGGTTGGTACCTTCTTCACTTGTTGTATTCGGTGCTTTCCAAATACTACAACATCCCAATATGATGATCAACAATAAATCCTTCTATTCAAGTCTTTTAACTCCCATTCTATGAATCTAATAAAGAATAATGGTGGTACCTATTGAATCCAATGTTGGTAGATCATATAGAGTACAAAGATATATCTATAATGTAATTTCCATATCATTCCCAATGAAATGAGGAGATTTTTTCTCATCACAGGGGTTTATACAACTGAATCATTCTGAAACTAGAGGATTTCTTATATGCTTAATATTATCATCCAGTAAGAGTGCCCAGTTTCTAAATTTCCAATTGAGGATGTTGTTTTGTGCAGAAATATCATAATTACAAGGAATTTACCTCAAGGTATCTACACCATTTTTATCCATAGTCACTCTCTTATTCTCCTTCACTAAGTAAGAACTTGATGAAGTAGAAGTTAACACACAGTGATCCGATTCAGAGATGAGTTTAATAAGGTAGAAGTTTTTTGGTTTAATAGTATCCAATACTGCATGGATGATGTTTGTGTACAAATTAGATTAATTGAATGTCATTATCAGAGAAAGATGATGATGAAAACTGAACATTGAGCCATCAAAATTATAAAACCAAAAGTTGATGTCACTACATCCAACAATATATTGGGTGTGGGACTTGAGGATAGAGTAGTGCAGTTGATTCATGAGATAGAGGGAGGTATTGTGAGATCTAGTTAATACCGTGTCATTTACATATTTCTCAACCATGAACCTCCCCAACAGAATGTTTTTCTTAATGATTTCCTAGGACACTTTCACATCAAATCCATCTATGGTAGCTGAAAAATTAATAACATTAATTCCACCCTCTTACATCATTCTAGACATCATTTTCTAAGAAATCAAATGATGAATCCCCATAAATTGTGAATCCAAAATAATGGATTCCAAGATCATTTCATATCCAAAGAAGAATCCATTTGGTACATTGAGAGATGACATAATATTCATGGGGATAGATGATAATGCACTATTGACCATGGATTCTTCTGTTGAGGGAATCCAGTATCTACGAAGGATTCAAACAATAATGTTAAGTTTTATTATCAAATCCTTATAATTACCCAAATTGGAATCCTAATTATCATCCATCACCTATAAAATCCCTATGATCCCTTCCTTGGGGTCCCATAATTTGAAAACCCATGTATCACTAAGAGCATGTGAAATGAAATCAATTATATAATCACATACAATGAATTACATAAAATGGGAACTCAAGTACCACTTAATGTGTAATATAATAAAAGTAACCAAAGGGACTAACCAGTGTATTACATATATTGAAATAGAATATTTCACATATGATCTCCCTTATATTACTCCATAATATGTCAACTGGTATCTCTCATGGAATATATACTCGGAAATACCATATGATCTATCAATAAGAATTTCATAATACCGATCAAGAGTCTCACTAAAGGTGTAAATTAATCATTTAATCATTTCCATTTTACGAAACCAAGATGTCATGCCCATATCCATTACATAATACAATTCAATAATGACACTAGGTATATGTCATTATTAGCAATAAAAATACCATTTAAATTCCATGATAATTATAGTTATGTTAAAATGTTATTTCAAGAATTTCAAAATTGTGATAAGGTTGGGTGAACTATCCAAAGAATTTAAACCCAAACATAAGAATGTAATATTTTCAATTCTAGCATGTAAACTATAAGTATGATATCAAATTCACTTATTTAGTCCATCGATTAAATCTATATTCATATAAGTGTCATGTGGCATGGTATAACAATTCAATGCATATTAAATTAAAGGAGGCCTCAAATAATAATTATTCCATAATGAATTATGAGATTTATTAGTCAATAGGGGATGATGTAGTGGAGTGTTCCACCCTTCCACATTCTCAAAAATTCCTTTTTACTATCCAATTATCATTTTATAGGATAACATTCTTCAACTAGTTTTTTATTATATAGAAAATACTTAATCTATAAAGATTTTTAAGAACTCATCCAAAGAGTTCATCTATGTTATGGTGAGAAAAATCAAGTGATACAATGAAATGATAATATCTATTTAGTTCGTGAAATTATGTTGAACATATGAAATTTTCATTTTTAATGTATCATAAAAAAACTGGGTGAGTGGAATCACTACATAAATTATAAAACACCATGACGTTGATGGGATATCCACATACCACCCTCCTTTATTAAGGAATATTCTTTTTTTACATAAAAATTTACCATTAATTCCTATATCATTATTTTAGTGATATCTAATGAAAAAATTTAAATTTATGTTGTCATGCCTCAACTTGGATATCCTTGACCACCTGATCTATAACACTTGGATAATTACATGTAGAAGACTCATATGAGGACATATAATTTAAAGGGTAACCATGTAATCATAAAACTGAGTCTAAATATCTCTTGAAAGACAATACATTCCCTGAGATTTAGAATTAAAATATTGGAACATATATTAGATGATTACAAATAAAAACACATTCTGATCCCAATTGTAGTCAAGGAAAAATTCAGCTAGTGATCGTGATTCCATCCAAGGAATTACATCTCAAGAACCCAATTATTACTCCGGACTAATATTTTTCATACAAGTATTCAAATTTCATAAATATAACAACTAATAGTAAATTTATCAAGATAATAAGGAATTTCTTTACATTCAATATCTCGGAATATAATAGATGCTCACTTAGTACACATTGGAAGATGTCAACATAGGGGACATGATCATATATACACAGAAAGTACAGTAAGAGGATATTAAGAATCATTACTAAGAGATAATAAATTCTGACTAAATCCAAAATGAAGTGCATATATGGATTTGGAGCACCTGGATTAGACTACATATGAAAATATTAAACGAGCCTATTAATCATCATGCCTCTTTTCAAGCATCAACATGCTTCTAAAATTTTCCATCTCCCTTAAATCTAAAAATGATACTGACCATTCTGAAATGGTCCTCCACATTTTTTCTTTTCCATAGAATTATATTCAATATGTGTTTGACACGACACTCCCAACATTAAGTGTTTTCTTAACGTTATTTACTAAAAATGTGAACGTATCCCATGTCACATAACCATTCAACCACTAACTATGTGTCCTATACTTGGACAACCCACATTTACCAGGATCTAATTTTAATAGTGATATAACCATCATGGTCAAAATTAACTAGATTATATTTTCACTATAATGACTTTTGATAGTCCTCATTAGATATTTACATGTGTTCCATAACATAAAACATCTTAATCTGAAAAAATAGACGATTATTTCAAAACATTTGGTCTTATTTATAATGTCATTTTGAGAATTATGATGAGTTAGTATTCCGTTAATTTCTAGGACACTCTAACTTAGAGATGAACCATGATTCAAGCACAATATATCATGATTTAAAATGGATATTATCAAACTCATATTGTTCGTTGAATTTTTTTATGAACTAAATGGGTTCTATTTTTTCCCACACATGCTATAATAAAATTTCATTAACTAAAAAACACATCCTTGATCATAGACATAAAAATATTTCCCTCTATATCACAATATAATGTGGCTTATAGAATAGGTTTAATTCCTGAGTCCTATCATCCCATACGACTGTAAACATATCTCATGACAAATAGAGTAATCCATCACTAATGATGAAGAATACTCATATGACATACTATGTAGTACAATATATGCTTAGAAAATTTGAAACATTAGAACCTAGAATTACATGATTCAAATTCCAATAAAATGGTCAGATTTCTGAATGACCTTCCACCTATCCCTGGTGTCTTTTTATAACTAGGAGTCCTGCATGGAACAAACAACACATGCAATGCACCACATATATCATATTTTCTCAATAATTTAGCAACATTTTAAGGCTCTAAGGGTGCTCCCTACATCGAGATGTATTATTGAAAAATCATAAAGCATCATCCTTATAGCTAGCTCATGATAAATAGGTAACATTCTATAACTCCTATGTTATTGGTTCAATGAATCCTAATAAATTCAACCCAGATCCATGATAACCATCCCCATTCTCATCTGAAATGCTCAATAAAGAACATGGTAAGGGTACCCCTTACATAGGATTCAATACATATACCAAACTACAAGTTTCATTTTAATAAATTATATTGAACATATATTTTATTTTAAAACAACTTGAGACATAGATTAAAAGCATCATGTACTAGTCATTAGGAAAAGGTTATTGGTACATAATTTTGATAATGTCAAGTGTCAAACTACCTAGTTGAATCAAATTTACATATAAATTTTTTTGTAACTAAAATGTTATCATGTATTGAATGTTTAACATATAAACTCCATTTTAATAAATATTAATTTAACTATAATATTTCATAAATGTAATAGTTAATGAAAATGTAAATTACATTTTATAGAGTAAACCACACTTTATGATGTAAATTCTATTTTTTAACTAAATACTCATATATGTATAGATCAGGTGAAGATAACAGGTTTGAATTGACATAAGGGGGTCAGTTTAGTAAGATTACACCATGCATTTTTAAATAACCCATATAAGTATCAAATGAAACATTAAATGATTATCCCTATATAGGTTGAATATATCAGATATATTTATGTGGAAAAGAATTTCAAAATAATGGTAGGCCTAATAGGGTCTTGTTAAAAATTATTGGCTTTTTCTCAACATGGAACATTTTAAACATTGAAGCATTAAAATACCATTAGTTGGTTCATTTGATATTATTTTACCACCATGACCTACCAACATGGGTTATGTCAGGTCTATTTCATAAAAATAATATCTTAGGAGAAAATTTTATGGTTCAAGTCATTTATAAGTTAAATAATAAACCAATTAATTTCAAATAAAATATTTACAATTTTCATATTCATATAAATTTTTAATAATATATCAAGCTCTTATGCGATGATTCGATTATATGGGTTACAATTTTCTAATTTAAAATGTTATCTTACACATTTTAAAGGGAAAATTGGCTCCCATTTTTTCACAACTAGCATGTTTCAACCCATGAAGTTAGTGGGTCATTTATTAAACAATCCATTATTAGTTAATTGAGGTGAAAACATCAAGATAGAATTTAAACACCATTTATGTTGATTCCAAAAATTTTATAAACAATAGAAAATAAAAATAATAACAAGACAAGTTATAAAAGTGATAATTATTGTAAAACATGAAAAGTAATTACCTAATCATGGACCGATCATATAAATTTAATATTTTCATGAAATAAGGCATATTAATAACATAAACAAGTTATATAAGAAATAATTCTAAATAAATCCAAAAATCATGGCCTAACACTCAATGAAATGATTACTATATCATATAGTTTCTATATGAAACCAACATGGAATTGAATATTAATGGATTGTGAATCTCTATTTTCTAATAATGAAGTGTGTAATGTAACACCCTTTTCATAAAAGGATAAGAAAAAAATACTATAAATATCATTGACCAGTCAAAATAGAAAGTACAATAACCACCTAAGGTGATATCATAATCATGTGTAATAACGTTCTACAAAAACATAAAACCCATCATTGGACACTTTTTTGTTTCCCCATTTGGTTGTTTATCAATTATAGAAACATATTATGACCATGTTATGAATCTTTTATATTCTTATGTCTACCAATTCCAAAAAGTGTGACAAAAAGTAAATTATATAGCTTTGATACAACATTTATTGTCATAACCATGTAGCCACTAATTATGATGCCCCAATCTAATTTTCTAGTAGACCTCATTCTCACCTCCTCATATGATATAGGCTACTGACTAGAAGCAATGGTATAATGATAGAATAAGGTAATAATATACCCTCATGGATAGAGTAGCATAAAAATATAAAAAACATAAATCCATTTACAATTTATGTAGTTTAAATAACTAATAGAGCATAGGAATATAATAATAATTGATAATATTTCCAATTCCATATATACAACTATACATACATGGCCATATGAGACTACGTAATCTAAGTATTAACATACAATATATGATAAAATATAGTACATGTATAAAAAATGAATAAAATACCCAAGGCTATCTCCATTAGAATCCTAATCTTTGGCTTATCCCTATGCTCCAAACATTATGGTACATGCATGACAGCACAAGAATAATCCAATAAACCTAATCTTACAACCATGAGGTCTGTTTGAATACCCCAGAGAAATAACTTCCCTAACAGTGTTCGAGATATACATAGAAGGACTCCAACAATGGGTTTTAATGTTATATTAGCAGATTTTATAAAATTTAAAAATGGTAAAGAATAAAATATAACAAAATAAATGTAGAAATAAATGTACTATTTTTGCTTCTGTTTATTTATGGATACCTTGCGGACCATACAAGATTTATCCTGAGATAGAGTGTCTCTTTACACCTAAAATGAAATATGCATATGAATAAATTAGACAAGGATATTCACAGATACACATGAAATTGTGTGGAGCTTAAATTTAGTACCAAATAATCCACCTGTGAAATATTATTATATTCCATGTTCTAGTTTAACTGTAATCATGCCACCTTATCAACGTGCAAGGGAATTCATTCCCAATATGAGAAGGTAATGGATTCCAAGCCTAGGGACTTTATGCCTGGTATGAGAATATATAATAAGTGTTCTTATTTTAAATAAGGAATATATTCCAACACATGTAAATAAAGGATTCATTATGTAGTGTATGATATCCAAATAGGAATGTACAACTAAACAAATCTAATAAATTAAAATGCATGATAGAATATACACAATAATGAGGTCATACTAGGAATTTCATAAAGAAGGACCCAACTATCTCCCATGGAGTCACGTAATACCATTATTATTTTGATTCTATCATTGGTGTTTAATAAATAAGAACACCAATTATAACTCATAACCTCCAACAACCCTATGAGCCTTTCCTTGGCGTTCATTAAATAGGAAATTCATGTTTCACAAATGGCATGCGGAATGTCATTTACATTGTGAGAACATATATGAAATTTCATAAAATTAAAACCCATGTATTACTAAAGTAATAATATAATATAGTTAACCTATTATCCCTTCCAAGGTATTCAGTGTATGGAACATATGTATTTCTCATAATTCATGCATTCTCAAAAGACAATTAACCTATCCAAGGTATTATTTAAAAAGTAACTAAACTATCTCTATAGGTATATATAATTTCATTAACCTATAAGCCGATCCAAAAAATTAAATAATAAGGAAACTGCTACCACTAATGATGCATTTACTCTTACCTAGTATCCCTTCTAATTAAATTTGTAAAAAGGAACCCAAGTATTTCTCAATTCATACAAAAGACATTTAATAAATTCAATTTATATAACCAAGAGGACATATACATATTGTAGATACCCAAGGATTGATGAATATGGAAATTAAATTAATTTTACAGAATACTTAATACATAAAAAATAGACACCCAAGGACTGTAGTAGTTTAGTGTCCTTTGAAAATCAGAACAAAATTTTTTAATCGTGATAAAAGATCTTCAACATCTCCCATAAAGATCTTCCCCTTTTGTTTTCTTACCTAAAATCATTCCTTATATCCTGGGAAAAAGAGACCATATAAAGGGTGAGATCAAATGATCAATAGGGGTAATCATGGAGAAAATAAAACAAACCATATACATTTGAAATAAAAAACATGAACAAAAATTTTAAACATCAAATTCATGAGTTGTGAAATAAATCCTGGTAGTACATAAGGCATAGATTATAAAGGAACGTCAATCATGATAAAATAAAATGGAAATAAAACATTTAATTGTGAAAACCATTAATCAAATGATATTATTTCTATATTATCCAAGGCATTTCTTACAAGACCATCATTGTGGACAAAATCCATTACTAAATCGGGTTAACTTGTCGTTCCAGCCCTTTATTATTGAACCATATTTACTTATCATTCCATCCATGTCTATCTCATGAGATTTAAATCTTTACCCAATTCATTGGAGGGAGATATTGGCCTTACCCATCTCATAATGACATCATTCTTACATGTTCCACAAAATAAACATAAATTATTCATCATAACCCAATGAATAAAATGGTTTTCATAAACCTCAACCCATCATAACATAATCCATATAAAACAAATAGATATCATCTCATCAAAAAATAATCACACCATGTAAATAATACAGACATTATATGTGGAACATATACATATTACATAATGTCATTTTAGATGGAAAATAGTTTTTATAAAACACTTGAAATGAATTCTTGAGAAATGTATCCTTTCTTCTTCAAAAAAATTTCCGTCTCACAAAATTTCATGGAATTTTAAAAGAAAAGTATTTTTTAAAAAATAATCCTAAAATATTGTAGAGGAAGCATCATGAAAATAAGTCATTAGGAAACCTTAAAAGTACTTTCATGCCATATAAGTTGAAAAAACATTCTTCTCATACTTTTTCCACAGAAGTCAAAAACTACCTCGTATGGTATACAAAATAAAGATTCCTTCCATACCTGGTGGTAAATGTAAAAAAGGGTAAAAATTACTTTAAACATAAATTAGAGAATAATAAACATTTTATGAAAACATTTTGTGAAAACATTGACATGGATGATAAACCTAAACCTAGTAAATATTTAAAAATAAACAATCCCATATAAGAATGAGATAGGCATAATTATCCCTTACCATTTATGATCAGTGGAATCATATGTGTCATAACATAGAGAAAATTACATGCATATGTAAATATCATATAATTCATAATATAAATCTTAAAACAGTCATGGGAAGCATAAACACCATTCAAAAAAAAAAATAGATGGTGATTAAGGCATATGTCTCACAGAAATAAAAGTGAGACGAAATAATCCCTTACCTTATTGTAACACCCCAGGTAAATAAGGAATATGAAATTTTAATATTTATCCATATTTGTGAATAAAATATTAATATGGCTTTAAAGGGGATGCTATGCTCGATGGGGTACCCAACACGCAACAACGAGTTTCTTGGGAATCTTACGTTGCACTCTATTAATAAAATAATATTATTTTAAATGGTAGTTAACATGCAGCTGTTGTAATGGCGGTAATGGATAGAAATAACTAAAATATGATTATATATGTTCTTAAATATTTTTACATTTATACAATAAAAGATAAAGTCTTAAAATACGGAAAGAATTCAATTTTAGGCATATATGCCCTAGTTTTCACTAAAGGTTCACTTATCACCTTTTAGTGTTGAACCATCATTAAATATAGTTTTGTTCACTCTTAAACATTATTTTGGACCAAATAAAACTCTTACTAATAATCGGGACTTCAAATTTTACTTTGTGTAATTTTTTGGTATTTTTCCGATAGAGTTCATTTTTTTTAATGAATAGTGTAAAATGTTGTGTTTTGATTAAAAATATCTTTTTAATCTAATTTATTTATATGATTAGATAATATTTTGAATTGGTTTTAAAGTGAAATTAGAAAATATTTTTACCATTAAATCCAATAGTGGTCGTTGGAATTAATTTCACTTTGAAATCAGACTTAAAATAGTGTCAATCTTTTGATACTTATTGTTTTATAAAGACACACTCTTTGCTTTGACAACGGGAATTAATTATTAAATTAATTAATGTGACTAATATGTTTTTAATTTTGTAAAACGGACTTCATTTTTGAATTCGGAATATCAAATATAGCGTAGGGTGAAGTTTTGGTATTTTTCTGAAAAACTCCAATTTTTGATGAATAGTGAAACCACTAAGTGGTAATCAAGCAAACTGATTTTTCAGTTAAATGAAAGTTTACCACTAAGGTGTATTGAATTTTAAAAATCCGACATACATGGTTGTAATTAAGAAGTAAAATGTGGTTCAATGGGATAAAAATAATTTTTTGGTGAATAGTAACTTATTATGTTTTTAATCGCGATTAGTGGTAATTAGTGTAGTTTAAGATAAAAATAATGTTTTAATAATATTAAATGAACTTGACACATGTCCTAACCCCATTGGATGTGTGATGGCCGACCAAGACAAGCCATGGGTCAACTTGGGGACCCCATGGGGACACTTTGGTTGGGAAATGACATAAATAACTTTTTATTTAATGTAAAAGTAAAATTGACACAAACATGATATGTTTTACTAAAACAATATTCACATGTGGTTATACAAGTCCTATTTATGATTATAAATATTCATTGGAAAGCTAAAAATATTTCCTACATCATAGTATTGTTTTTATAATTTTTAGACATTAAATAAATTAAATTATTTATGACATAATAATGATGCAGCGATGACATCATTATTTGACGATTTAAATTCAATAAAAAGATAATATAAAATATATGAACTACACATGTCCAAAACTTATTGGATGAGTGGATTTCTAAGCCTTATCACCTTATCCACGAATTATATCAATGTGGGACCTTTTGAAACCGAAACACATTTTCAAATAAAGTAATATTTCATTACTTTCCAAAAGTGCCCCTCCTCTCCTCTTATAAAAGGCCCCCACCTCTACCTCTTTTCACACACTCATCAAGACTTTGGCTCGGCCAACCCCTGCCCATTTACTCTCTCTCCATCCCTCTCCTAATATTAGAGGATTCCCTTTGGGAATAATCCTTTCAAAGGAAGCCTTTAGGCTCAAATCAAAAGGAGTTACACTTTTAAAGGTAATTCTTTCTCTCATGTTCATTTGTTTAATTTTGCTTCTCCAACCACCTAACCTCTTTTTTTTTGTAACAACACCAGTATATTTAATATACTAGGATGTTGTTATAATATGTATTCGAGCTACACTCTCACACAACTACATCAAATGGTTAAAGAACATACGGTTTCCGTGGATGGTGAAATTCTGCCTCCTGAAACGATGATTGTTCAATACTCATTTAACACCTTCAAAGGTGGCCATTATGATGTCAGTATTTTTATATATGATATATAATATGTTTAGTTTTTCCTTATGCTTCTGTATTTTTCATTTTTGTCTTACCTTTATGGCTTCCATTATGGGTATACGCGATATCTTCATTTAAGGAAGTGTGGAGTACCGCCCCCTCAAAGTGATTTGATTCGTTAAATACCATATGTGGGATGTATAAAGGATGGAAATATGATATTATATATGATATTATACTGGAATTATAATATACCTTTATATCATTATTATTCAATTCTATAAAATACGAAATAGAAATGAAATTAGCGTTCATGCGTACGTACGGCTTACCGTCTCCATGAACGGTGCATTTCATTTCTTACCTCTAAATGATTATGTAATGTTATAAATTCATGAATGTACTTGATATATATGACATATATGATATATACATCATGAATACAATTCTGGATATAATAAACATTTGGCCACACGAACAACATGTAATTGTAAGAAGTCCACTTTCGACTTAAGAACCAAATATCGACAAAACAAACATGATTAACTTAAATGATTAAATAATTTTTATAACATGGTAATAAGTGATATAAAAGGAATAATGAACATTAAAAAGGTTCTTATGGAAGTTTAAATTAACTCATGTTTATTATTCAGGAGATTAAAGAACAATCGAGTCAAGTCGGACCCGAGGTAAGGGATCCTACTCCTCTCTTTCTTTTTAAGTACGCACTTTTATGTCAGTCCTTTTAAAGATCATATTTCTTGATATTGGGATGATATTTTATATTAATCCTACTGTAATTTCTATGTTAATGTGATGAGAGACCCTATTCTCTCTCATCAATCCATTTTGGAAGTTTTGAGTGGCGTAGTTAGGCTGCCGAATTTTCGTAAGAGATCTAACCTCTCTCTTTCTTTTTAAGTACTCTCCTTTATGTCACTTCTTTTAAGCTCCTCTTTGTAATGTTGGGGGATGTTATTTTATATTCCTCTTTCTGTACATTTTATTGTAATGTTATGAGATACCCTATTTGATCTCATCAATCCATATTCGGAATTTTTCTTGTGGCGCCGTTAGGCTGCCGAGTTTTCGCAAGGGATTTTTCATCTCACTTTTATTCCTGTGAGATTTATGCTACATTTGCCACAAATTCCATTGAGTGGTGTATGTACTGCCCATTATTATACTCTTTGTGTAATATAATTTCTTTTATGAGTATTTACATCAATGATCTATTGTCCTTCTTTCATGGGGTGTATGTTTTAAAAGATACCCAAGTCGGTAAGGGAACCTTTCACCCTCCTCTTTTTTAAAAGACTTCTTTTGTTGGGTCTTTTAATTTACATATTTTTATGTTGGGATATGATCTCATATATCCTTATTGATGTAAATTTTATGTCCAAGTGATGAGATACACTTTTTATCTCTCATCAACTCATTTTGATGTGATGCTGTTAGGCTGTCAAGGGAACTTTTTAACCCAATTTCGATTTCTTTGGGTTCAACATGTAGTCATTGAATATGTCATCCATTTAATATGTGTGAATGACCTTTTATTGTTTTACACTTAATATCCACTTATATTGGGTGTATTTATGTTTGTCACACATATTTTTGAGGTTGATTTGTCCTTAATTTAAGGATACCTTCTTTATAAGGGATTTCATCACATTTGACATTTATATTGAGGGTTCATTGTTGTTATGCACCAATTCACTCTTATATGGTGTATATATTGTCATTTGGAGTATTATATCATGAATCCATTTATTCTCATGATATTATAATGTTCTGACTAAATGTTATTCCTCAATTATTGTATTCAAGTGTCTCTAATTTTTCTAAAACCCCTTTAACCAAAATATCGTTTTAAATGTTTTAATTATTTGTTCTTATTAATATCCATGTTTTCAAAATGGTTTTAAGGATTTATTTATATGGATATTAATGGTTTTAAATTTCAATCTTCAAGGTGGTATGGGACACTTTGATTCAAAAATCTCTTTATTAAATGTTTTAAATGGTTTTGAAAATGGTTTTGATAAAGGATCCTATTATGATATATTGTTATGTGGAAATGTTATCATTCCTTTATATTGGTTTTATGTTTTATGATTTTATATTGGTACTTGGACATTTTAACAGGTGGTTACGTTATAAACCATATGACGGGTGGTGCCGTGAATACCAGGACGGGTGGTTACGTTATAACCTCCAATGCATTGGGTATGGAAGTCGGTCGTATGGCTATTCCATTAAGTATGTATGGAAATTGGACGTATGGCTATTCCATTAAGTGATATGTGTGGAAGTCGACCATATGGTTATTCCACTTAAGTATGTTTATGTCCAAAGTTACCTTTATATATGTTATGTGTTCTTTATATTGGTTTTATGGTAATCCTTTGGTTACAAAAAGGTAAGTAAAGATATTTTATTCAGTGAAGAGTTTTTACTACTTCATAAAGGTGAAAAGTATTACCTTGTTAATGTATACATGGTTTACTTTTTGTTTTGATAAACTAACAGTTTTTATTCTTTGTGTATCCCTTACTGAGTTTTTATGCTCATCCAAAGTTTTTGAAATGTTTTTCACAGGTCAAGGTAAAGGTACATGATGTGATGATAGTGTCAAGTATGTGTCAAGAAAGAATCCATGTTTTATTTTAAATATGTTTCCATTGATGGGAAGAATGAATACTGTCTTTTATGTAACCACTTTGTTTAAATGTGGAATGTAATGCAAGTTTCATGGTCTAATTCTCTAAAACTCTAAACCTGAAAAGATCCTCAATGTGTAATCTTGTAATAACTCAAGATTAAGTAAGGTTTAAGGCTGGGGCCTTATAGTTGGTATCAGAGGTCGGTTTAGATAACTTTGGAGGTTAGGGTATTCTTTAAGCATAAGTGACATTACCATAATGGTTAGGATTTCAGAAAGAGTCCTAGTTTTAGATAAAGTGAATGAGTAAGTGTATCTTAGTGTTTACCTTCCTCATTAGTACATGATGGTTTTGTTGATATACTCACACTGACATTTCTATTTTTAGTGAATGGATGGATCTAGCAGGCACCAAAGAGACAACAGGTTTGAAGGAAACTGTGGTGGTTCTATGATTAAGATACTAGATAAAATGGAGGATTCAATGAGGAAACTCATGGTTGTTCTAAACCAAATATCCAGGAGTCATGATCAACCACTTCAACCTTGGTGAGTTCTCTAATGCATCATGTACGAGATGGCCAACTCGATGTGGAAATTCAGGTAATAATTATTAAGGTAACCATTAGTGTTTATATGATACATAATTTTTAGGTAATTATGGGTTACTCTATGATATGATGGAAAATGAAAGGAATGAGATAAACTTGAGGTTAAAATATGTTATAATTATTCTTGAAGATTTTATCTCATTTTGGGTAATGTTTTAAGAATTATATAGTTTTGGAAAAAGGACAACACGCAGACCGTGTGACTACCCGTCGCGTCGGACAAAGCTGCAGGAATCGAACCCATAACCAAAGTGCGACTGGTATTAATCGCCTACCACCGGACTACATGAAGTCCCTGGTTAGTTTGACTGATTATTTTTAGTTATATGATTTTATGAATTAAGAGTAAGTTGATTTTGGGTTATTTATGAAAATGATTAACCTATCAGAGAGGATATGTGATTAGGTTAATTACTTTTCAATAGGAGACTTTAGGAGCAACTAATGTTGTTTGGAGATAAATGTTACAATTTAACTTGGAAGTATATGTTACTAAATCCTTCAAATATTTGGGTTTCAATCTTAGATTGGTTTACTTTGAAGAATTTTATGGAGAAATTGATTATAGAATGGTCCTCGTTGAACTTTGGGTTTTGTTGGACAAATTTTAGAGATTAAGAATAGATTTTGTTTTTATAAAGGGTTATCCTTTTCTGGATTATCTGACCTTGTACTAACCTTTTTGGTTTTGGTTTTGGTAAAAGACTAAAGACATGGGATGTATATTGTTCTCTTTTGTGGATTAGGTGATTCTCTAGAAGTTGATTATAGTACTCTTAATGCGAACAAGTCTCCCTAAATACTCGCCTTTTGGAAAAAAAATATGAGTTTGACTAAGGAATCTAGTAAAAGTTGAAAGTCAACATGATAAGTGATTATGATTCCTTATGAATAAATTCCTCAATAAAAAGTAACTTAAAACAAAAATGTTGTCTATTAACTTTTCCTACTGGGGAACCCAACACCGTTTAACCCATCACAAGTTTGTGATTTTCTTATTGTTAACTTTCTCCTAAACATGTTTTCTATCACTCTCCATCGGAACATGACCCTATGTTTTCTCCTCCATCTCCATATTTTCATACTTAGAATCCTAGTATGGGTTAACTCGGGTGACCTCTGTGCTTATCTTTATTTATTTTAAAGTGATTGTTTTACCGACTCTTGTTCCGATGTGGGACGTTCAAGGATATTTCCAAGCGCAATTTTAAAATTGCGAGGACGCAATTCCCAAAAGGGGGGAAGGATGTAACACCCCAGGTAAATAAGGAATATGAAATTTTCATATTTATCCATATTTGTGAATAAAATATTAATATGACTTTAAAGGGGATGTTATGCTCGATGGCGTACCCAACACGCAACAACGAGTTTCTTGGGAATCTTACATTGCACTCTAATAATAAAATAATATTATTTTAAATGGTAGTTAACATGTATCTATTGTAATGGTGGGAATGGATAGAAATAACTAAAATATGATTATATATGTTCTTAAATATTTTTACATTTATAAAATAAAAGATAAAGGCTTAAAATTCGGAAAGAATTCAATTTTAGGCGTATATGCCCTAGTTTTCACTAAAGGTTCACTTATCATCTTTTAGTGTTGAACCATCATTAAATATAGTTTTGTTCACTCTTAAACATTATTTTGGACCAAATAAAACTCTTACTAATAATCGGGACATCAAATTTTACTTTTTGTAATTTTTTGGTATTTTTCCGATAGAGTTCATTTTTTTTAATGAATAGTGTAAAATGTTGTGTTTTGATTCAAAATCCCTTTTTAATCTAATTTTTTTATATGATTAGGTAATATTTTGAATTGGTTTTAAAGTGAAATTAAAAAATATTTTTACCATTAAATCCAATTGTGGTCGTTGGAATTAATTTGACTTTGAAATCAGACTCAAACTAGTGTCAATCTTTTGATACTTATTGTTTTATAAAAACATGCTATTTGCTCTGACAAAGGGAATTAATTATTAAATTAATTAATGTGACTAATATGTTTTGAATTCTATAAAACGGACTTCATTTTTGAATTCGGAATATCAAATATAGCTTAGGGTGAAGTTTTGGTATTTTTCTGAAAAACTCCAATTTTTGATGAATAGTGAAACCACTAAGTGGTAATCAAGCAAACTGATTTTTCAGTTAAATTAAAGTTTACCACTAATGTGTATTGAATTTTAAAAATACGACATACATGGTTGTTATTAAGAAGTAAAATGTGGTTCAATGGTTTAAAAATAATTTTTTGGTGAATAGTAACTTATTATGTTTTTAATCGCGATTAGTGGTAATTAGTGTAGTTTAAGATAAAAATAATGTTTTAATAATATGAAATGAACTTGACACATGTCCTAACCCCATTGGATGTGTGATGGCCGACCAAGACAATCCATGGGTCAACTTGGGGACCCCATGGGGACACTTTGGTTGGGAAATGACATAAATAACTTTTTATTTAATGTAAAAGTAAAATTGACACAAACATGATATGTTTTACTAAAACAATTTTTACGTGGGGTTATACAAGTCATATTTTTGATTATAAATATTCATTGGAAATATAAAAAGATTTCCTACATCATAGTATTTTTTTATAATTTTTAGACATTATATAAATTAAATTATTTATGACATAATAATGATGCAGCGATGACATCATTATTTGACGATTTAAATAAAATGGAAAGATAATATAAAATCTATGAACTACACATGTCCAAAACATATTGGATGAGTGGATTTAGAAGCCTTATCACCTTATCCACGAATTATATCAATGTGGGACCTTTTGAAACCGAAACACATTTTCAAATAAAGTAATATTTCTTTACTTTCCAAAAGTGCCCCTCCTCTCCTCTTATAAAAGGCCCCCACCTCTACCTATTTTCACACACTCATCAAGCCTTTGGCTAGGCCAACCCCTGCCCATTTACTCTCTCTCCATCCCTCTCCTCATCCTAGAGGATTCCCTTTGGGCATAATCCTTTCAAAGGAAGCCTTTAGGCTCAAATCAAAAGGATTTACACTTTTAAAGGTAATTCTTTCTCTCATGTTCATTTGTTTTATTTTGCTTCTCCAACCCCTTAAAAACTTTTTATTTATTTTTTATTTGTAACAAAACCAGTATCTTCAATATACTAGGATGTTGTTATAAGATTTATTCGAGCTACACTCTCACACAACTACATCAAATGGTTAAAGAACATACGGTTTCCGTGGATGGTGAAATTCTGCCTCCCGAAACGATGATTGTTCAATACTCATTTAACACCTTCAATGGTGGCCATTATGATGTCACTATTTTTATATATGATATATAATATGTTTATGTTTTCCTTATGCTTCTGTATTTTTCATTTTTGTCTTACCTTTATGGCTTCCATTATGGGTATACGCGATATCTTCATTTAAGGAAGTGCAGACTACCGCCCCCTCAAAGTGATTTGATTCGTTAAATACCATATGTGGGATGTATAAAGGATGGAAATATGATATTATATATGATATTATACTGGAATTATAATATACCTTTATATCATTATTATTCAATTCTATAAAATACGAAATAGAAATGAAAGTAGCGTTCATGCGTACGTACGGCTTACCGTCTCCATGAACGGTGCATTTCATTTCTTACCTCTAAATGATTATGTAATGTTATAAATGTATGCATTTACTGGATATATATGACATATATGATATCTACATCATGAATACAATTCTGGATATAATAAAAATTTGGCCAAACGAACAACATGTAATTTTAAGAAGTCCACTTTCGACTTAAGAACCAAATATCGACAAAACAAACATGATTAACTTAAATGATTAAATAATGTTTATAACATGGTAATAAGTGATATAAAAGGAATAATGAACTTTAAAAAGGTTCTTAAGGAAGTATAAATTAACTCAAGTTTATTATTCAGGAGATTAAAGAACAATCGAGTCAAGTCGGACCCGAGGTAAGGGATCCTACTCCTCTCTTTCTTTTTAAGTATGCACTTTTATGTCAGTCCTTTTAAAGCTCATATTTCTTGATATTGGGATGATCTTTTATATTAATCCTACTGTAATTTCTATGTTCATGTGATGAGAGACCCTATTCTCTCTCATCAATCCATTTTGGAAGTTTTGAGTGGCGTAGTTAGGCTGCCGAATTTTCGTAAGAGATCTAACCTCTCTCTTTCTTTTTAAGTCCTCTCCTTTATGTCACTTCTTTTAAGCTCCTCTTTGTAATGTTGGGGGATGTTATTTTATATTCCTCTTTCTGTACATTTTATTGTAATGTGATGAGATACCCTATTTGATCTCATCAATCCATATTCGGAAGTTTTCTGTGGCGCCGTTAGGCTGCCGAGTTTTCGCAAGGGATTTTTCATCTCACTTTTATTCCCGTGAGATTTATGCTACATTTGCCACAAATTACATTGAGTGGTGTATGTACTGCCCATTATTATACTCTTTGTGTAATATAATTTCTTTTATGAGTATTTACATCAATGATCTATTGTCCTTCTTTCATGGGGTGTATGTTTTAAAAGATACCCAAGTCGGTAAGGGAACCTTTCACCCTCCTCTTTTTTAAAAGACCTCTTTTGTTGGGAATTTTAATTTACATATTGTTATGTTGGGATATGATCTAATATATCCTTATTGATGTAAATTTTATGTCCAAGTGATGAGATACACTTTTTATCTCTCATCAACTCATTTTGATGTGATGCTGTTAGGCTGTCAAGGGAACTTTTTAACCCAATTTCGATTTCTTTGGGTTCAACATGTAGTCATTGAATATGTCATCCATTGAATATGTGTGAATGACCTTTTATTGTTTTACACTTAATATCCACTTATATTGGGTGTATTTATATTTTTCACACATATTTTTGAGGTTGATTTGTCCTTAATTTAAGGATACCTTCTTTATAAGGGATTTCATCACATTTGACATTTCTATTGAGGGTTCATTGTTGTTATGCACCAATTCAATATTATATGGTGTATATACTGTCCTTTGGAGTATTATATCATGAATCCATTTATTCTCATGATATTATAAAGTTCTGACTAAATGTTATTCCTCAATTATTGTATTCATGTGTCTCTAATTTTGGTAAAACCCCTTTAACCAATATATCGTTTTAAATGTTTTAATTATTTGTTCTTATTAATATCCATTTTTTCAAAATGGTTTTAAGGATTTATTTATATGGATATTAATGGTTTAAAATTTTATGCTTCAAGGTGGTATGGGACACTTTGATTCAAAAATCTCTTTATTAAATGTTTTAAATGGTTTTGAAAATGGTTTTGATAAAGGATTCTATTATGATATATTGTGATGTGGAAATGTTATCATTCCTTTATATTGGTTTTATGTTTTATGATTTTATATTGGTACTTGGACATTTTAACGGGTGGTTACGTTATAAACCATATGATGGGTGGTTCCGTGAATACCATGACGGGTGGTTACGTTATAACCTCCAATGCATTGGGTATGGAAGTCGGTTGTATGGATATTCCATTAAGTATGTATGGAAATTGGCCGTATGGCTATTCCATTAAGTGATATGTGTGGATGTCGACCGTATGGTTATTCCACTTAAGTATGTTTATGTCCAAAGTTACCTTTATATATGTTATTTGTTCTTTATATGGGTTTTATGGTAATCCTTTGGTTACAAAAAGGAAAGTAAAGATATTTTATTCAATGAAGAGTTTTTACTACTTCATAAAGGTGAAAAGTATTACCTTGTTAAAGTATACATGGTTTAATTTTTGTTTTGATAAACTAACAGTTTTTATTCTTTGTGTATCCCTTACTGAGTTTTTATGCTCATCCCAAGTTTTTGAAATGTTTTTCACAGGTCAAGGAAAAGGTACATGATGTGATTATAGTGTCAAGGATGTGTCAAGAAAGAATCCATGTTTTATTTTAAATATGTTTCTGTTGATGGGAAGAATGAATACTGTCTTTTATGTAACCACTTTGTTTAAATGTGGAATGTAATGCAAGTTTCATGGTCTAATTCTCTAAAACTCTAAACCTGAAAAGATCCTCCATGTGTAATCTTGTAATAACTCAAGATTAAGTAAGGTTTAAGGGTGGTGCCTTATACTTATGTTCAATTTCTTTCGTATGTGTCCAAGACTCCTGTAACGTGGGTTTAAAAATATTATTAAATTGTATTTGAACCATAATAATATTTATGATATCATATATGATTGACATATGAGTTTATGTTACCCGTTCATTTGTCAATTCCTTGTTAAAGTAGTGTTTTGGGTAAATTTGTTTCATTCATCGTATGTGTTTTGACTTTTAATTATTCATATGATTAATTACATCATGATTACAGACATCCAGAATTTAAAACATGAATTATATATAATATATATTTATAATATTAATATATATATATATAATAGATCAATAAATATAATCAAATACACTATTCATGGAGATGGTTTGTCGTAAGTACACATGAATGATGTTTTCATTTCCTTATTAAATTTAATGTAAGTAAGTAAAAAACATATAATTAAATCCAAAATCATTATTATGTTCTATATTTCATGATTCTTTATTATATATACTTTATAATCATTCGGGAATTGTTAACATGGAGAATGAATCTCATCGCGTCGGGGAGACGTTAATCCGTATGTATGCACGAGCGATGATTTCGTTCCCATTATTACTGAATGGAATTGGAGTGGATGAAATAATATCTCAGAATTATTATGATTTTATAATAATCATATATATTTATTATTTCCAACAAAATACCCATCAAAGTATGGTGGTGGTGGGAAAACTGATTACACCATGGCGTGGAGACAGTAGGTTGTATGTACGCAGGCGCAATGATTTCATTTTTCGTTGGATAGATATCAAGTAAATTAGGGTTTTTTAATATTTATAATTAAATATCAGTATATTAGTGACATTTATGTTATTAATTTTAAATGAAACAACTAATGAAGAGGAAGTATAAGAAGAAAGAAAATGAAAGAATCGTAATATGAGATTACCTCTTCCTCGACATGCCTCTTTTAAACTTCTTTTTAGGGAACTAGAGTTTGACTTTTGAGAATATCCAAACCTCTAAAAAATAACTAGAGAGGTTTAGAAGATTAATTGGCAGGGGTTGGACGAGATTTAAGGATTAAAACCGATTGAAGAGAAAAGGGAGGAGGTTCCCTTTTGTAAGAGAGGAGAGGGGCACTTTTGGAACCCTCCAAAATATTTATTTATAATAAACACAAACCCCAAATATGAACCTATAAAGTGACTCAAATTCGAAGATGAGATGAAATAGGGTTGTAATCTCATCATCAGATAAAATTTAGACATGTTGGGAAATTATTTTAAACCTTTTCACTTTGATTTATTCCTATTTAATCTATTTAATATTATTTGTGGTAATAATATTACAATTTTTAAATTGTTATAAATACTTACTTGTGTGTTTTTAATTTTCCATAATTGGGTAATTTATGAACCTTTATACCATATAAATTTTAATTTATAATTTTTAAATATTTTTTTGACTTTTAATCAATTTAATAATATGTTATTTTTATAAAATATCAATAATGTCAATTTTGATTCTATACATTTATTTGAATTTAAATAAAATCCATATTGAGGATATATTCGAAATAAAATATTCAATAGATTGATAAAATGTTATATTCATCTAGGAAATTTGTGGAGCACATTAATCATTTAATATAAAATTTATTTTAATATTTTAAAACAATTTATTAGATATTTTTCTTAATAAAATAATTACAACAACATTTTTGTATAATTATTTAATATACATATTTCTTGAATATAAATAAATAGTAAAATACTATGATAAATATAAATCTATTATATTTCATAAAAATACTTTTAGTAGAATTTATATTCTATAACACGCAGCTTTTATAATGATATGTTTATTAAATTATGAAGGTGACAACATTGACATCATTTAAAATAAAATATTATAATTGTTATAATCTGTTTTATAAGGATCCAAATAGTCCACAAGTAGACCCTTGGATACTTAGGGTATAGATATACTTGACAAATAAAGTTTTTTCATGTTTTGGTCCTTTTGAAGGTTAATATTATTTTAATAAAAATTATATTAATGATTTTTAAATAAATAAATAATTTCTACATCATTAATGTATATGTTATTAAGGTAATTATATATTTTTTTAAAATCACAAATAAATTACCTTGATTCAGAAAAAAAAATTATTATAATTCAAATGAGTATCAATAATCCAATTTATATTATGTATAACACTATATTAAAAATAGTTTATTTATTAAAGTTTGAGTGAGACATATTTCACATTCTTTAAATAAAAAAAATTAAAGGTCTTAATCACATCCAAGTGGGTTCCAAAAAATACCACATCGACCCAAGTATTTTTTACGCCGAACTATAACCATAAACATTTATTAATACAACTGTTATGGTAATTTTATAATATTATTTTTAACGTTAATTACATGATTTGCCTTTTACTATAATAAATAAAATTTATCGTAGTTACTATTCATAATGCCTAAAAATAAAAAATATACTATTAAAAAAATTTGGAACCACTAATTTCATATATATAATACATTTTTCCAAATTCAAAACATAGAAGTTGCAGTATTTGATTTAAAATTAATCCTGATGTAGAGAAAAAGGGTTCTAAAAGTTAAAACATTGCAAAAGATTGACAACTTTTTACCTATGAATTCAATGTAAAATTAATGATAATGACATAAATAATATTAAATTGTAAAAATATATTCTATTTAAACTTTAAAAAAATTCATTATTATAATTTAACAATATAAATTATCTCTATGGAAGATGTTTTTTTTCAATTAAAATTTAGCATATTTTTACTATTCATCAAAATATGAAATTTATTAGAATAAGGTCAAAAATTTATACAATGTAAATTTTTATATCGTGACTCCAAAGAATAAGTTTACATTGTAAAATTTAACTTATAAACTTTTCAAAAAATAAATTTAAAATGGGTGCACCATCAAAAGGAGACAAAACTGATTTTTTTTTAAAATACTTCTTTTATCCGAAAAATTAATTTTGTTCTAATACCATGTTCTAGAAAATATGTGAGATGAATGATTATGTTATAATATTAAAAAATATATGCTATTCATCAAAGCTAGTTCATAAAAATATTATAACAATATATCATTATTTAGTGAAACACGGTATTGCGTACAACACATTCTACTGAGAAAGGTCGCTCTTGCGTGCAACACTAGCCAAGAATAGTGTTTTCTTATACTACATGATAATATGGTTTTTCATACAGCACAAGATAATCATGGTGTAGCATACAACACAATACACCAATGAAATTAAAAAGAATATTTCTCATAAAATCTCGGGGTGTTACATTCTACCCCCCTTAAAATGAATTTCACACTCAAAATTCATCAGGGTTATAAATTGTTTACTACTTGAAAGATTTATTCATATAAACCAACATCATAAAGAAGAACATTAAAACATAATTTTAAAAGGGAATGTTAGAAACATAACGGTCACCCAATGTAACTCAACACTGGGTTTCCACGTAAGAGAATATATGTGAAAAAAAGGATATAGAAGAGGAATTTAACCATCCTATTCTGATGGAGAGTGGTAGAGAACATGGCTATGAAAAAGTCAACAATCATAAAGTCATAAATTTTTAATCATCTAAGGTACCACCTGGTTCATTGGATATGAAGGCACTAGGAAAGCATTTTTGGTTTTGAAGATCCTTTCTATAAATTTGAAAATTTTGAATTAGTAGGAATACTTACTTCATTTAGGCACAATCTTATCGTTGGTTGTTCCTTGAACAATTTACAATTCATATCATAATGAAATGAAGTTGAATTTGTCATTTGTGAAGTGTTAGCATATCTTTTCATAGAATGGTGAGTCATTCCAACTATCACAAACAAAAGGATAGCAAAAGTTATTAAATATAAATTAGTCCATATATGGTGATATTAATAGTATATGGATCCAAAAATGGACTAGTACTTCATAAATAATACCACATAATGAAATAAAACTAATTTATACTAAACAGGGACTTCTTGTGGGCTAGTGGATGGCAATAAAATCATATCTCACATCGGTTGTGGGTTCAATTCCCACATCCTTGTCTGACGCGATGGGTTTTCGCCCATCCTATTTGTTGTCCTATTTCTAAAACTATACAATTATAACATTTTAGAAAAACAAATTATCCTTAAATAATGATATCTGATGTCCAACTTTATACATTCTATCTTTAGGCTTGTCCAGAATACTTCTATCTAATCTCATAGTATAAGGAAAAATATTACTTGAGAGTTCATCTACCAATCATGTGAATACCATCATTTATCCCCTATATATCATAAGATATATCTTGTTGGTAACATTCCAAACATGTGAATACCTTAATCATTTATTCTATTGAAACATGAATTACTATATAACCATAGTGAAATCATGAATTCTATCAAAAGTAAATTATTTCCACATACCAAAATCCCAAAATTCCTGTATACTAAAATCCTGATGTCAGTTTGTCCTTATATAAGTCATGAGATCATTAATAATATCAAACATATTATTTTCTCCTTATCCCATCATTATGCGCATATCATCTGCTTTCCAAAAATATTTCTATCAGTTTTCATGGTTACCAGTACCATATAATTATGGAAAACCACAATGGACAAATACATAGATATTTCAATCTACCATAAAAGTACCTCAACAACATTATTCATGAATTCCAATACATAATCCCTTTAATCCATCCATTCTAATGATTATCATGGAATATGTCCTTCCATGATATAAAAGTAACCTATTAGGTTAGGTAATTGAGTTATGTAATTCCCATGTTCTCCATAGATAAGACATTGAACTCATTAATAGTATGTCACTCTATGACCCTTTTACCCACATAGATAACATCTTCCCCTCCATTTGTGGTATTCCTAAGGGTTCTTCTTCCCTTATTCATGATAAATATAATGCTTAATCTTCATTCCTATATGTTCCTCAACATGATAACATGCATAAAAGTTCATCTTCCTCTTATTTAATGGCTTAGGAATATAACGAAAGTTCACCTTGTTAATCATATATCGTGATGACTAATTCAGCATAATCAAAATATCTTTCTCTCTAGGAATTACGCAATTTCCTTGTTCATAGTCACAAATTTTTCCATTAGATTCAATGTCAACCCAATTCCTTCTGGTTCCCTCCATTAACTAAAACCAGAAACCACTGTGTAAGAAATAGATAAAATAGTGAGGAACCACATTATCATAAAAAGTCACTTATGGGATGTCTAACTTATCACACATTCTTTAATTCATGGTACCTTTGGTTGACCCTTGGTTATTGATGATCGTCAACACAATTATATTAATATAACCTATAGGTGTACGAAACCTTACAGATATCCCTATACATAACTTTGAAATATCTCTAGGGATCTCACTAATGTTTTATCACCCTAGTATCCAAAGGTTGAATAAACCATTCCTATGATACCAACTGTAGAGACCCAAGGATTGACGTACATGGACATTACATTACTTTTAAAAAATACTTAATACATAACAAAACAAGCACCCAAGGACTTTAATAGTTTAGTGTCTTTGGAAACTCAGAAAATAATCTTCTAATCATGGTGAATGATTTTCAAAATCTCCCATAAAGATATTCCCCTTTTGTTTTCTTACCTAAAACCATTCTTTATATCCTGGGGAAAATAAATCATATAAATGGTGAGATCAAATTCTCAGTAAGGGTAACCGTGTAAAAAATGAAACAAACCATATACATTCGAACTAAAAAACATGAACATAAAGTTTAAACATCAAAATCGCTTGTTGTGAAATAAATCATGGAAGTACGTATGGAATAGATCCTAAAGAAACATCAATAATGATAAAATAGCATGGGAATAAAACATGTAATTGTGGAAAACCATTAATAACATGATATGATATTTATAGAAGCCTAAGCATTGCTTCCAAGACTATCATAATGGACAAATATCATTACTGAACCGGGTTTACTTGTCTTTACAACACTGTATTACTGAACCATATTTACTATTCGTTCCATCCATGATAATATCATGAGATATAAATCTTTACAAAATTAATTATAAGTAGATATAGGTTCCACCCATCTCATAATGAAATCCTTCATATGGGTGCCACAAAATAAACATAAATCATTCATAATAACCCAAAAAATAAAATGGGTTTCATAAACCTCATCACATCATAACATAATCTATGTAAATCAAATGGATACCATTTAATCATAAGAAAAATCACACCATGTAAATAATAGAGACATTATAATTGAAATAAAAAAATATTATATAATGTCATTTTAGATGGAAAATAGTTTTGATAAAACACTAGAAATGAATTCTTGAAGAAAATATCATTTCTACTTCAAAATAAATTTATTTTCACAAAATGAGATGAAATTTTAAAAGAATATAATTTTGCTAAAAATAATCATGAAATATTGTAGATGAAGATTCATGAAAATAAGGCATTATGAAACCGTAAAAATCTATTGATGTCGTATAAGTTAAAAAACTTTCTTCTCTTAATTTTTCTGAAAAAGTCAAAAAGTATATCGTATGATAAACAAAAGAAAGATTCCTTCCATACCATAAGATAAGAGTAAAAAAAGGTAAAAATTAATTTAATCAAGCATCGAATAATAGTATAATTTTTATGAAAACATATTTAGAAAACATGGATTAGGATGTTAAATATAACCAGAGTAAAGATTTACAAATAAACAATCCCAGATAAGAATATGATTGGAATAATTATCCATTACCATTTATGATAGGTGGAATAATACGTGTAATAAAATAAATAAAATTACATGGATATTTAAATATAATATACATCATGATAAAATTCCTAAAAAATTCATGGAAGAATAAACACCCTACAAAATAAATAGATGGTGATTAAGGCATATTTCTCACAGAAATAAAAGTGAGACACAATAATCCCTTACCTTATGTCCAATTTCTTCCTTATGTGTCCAAGACTCATGTATTGTGAGTTTAAACATATTATTAACTTCTATCCGAACCATTATAATATTTAGGATATCATATTTTAATCACTTATGAGTCTATATTATTCGTTCATTTGTCAATTCCAGGTTAAAGCAGTGTTTTGGGTAAAATTGTTTCATTCATCGTACGTGTTTTGACTAATAATTAATCATATGATTACATAGATCATGATTTATTACCTCCTTAATGTAAAACATGATTTATATATAATATAAATTCATAATATAATATATATATATATAATAGATCGATAAATGGAATGAAATACACTATTCATGCAGACTATTATCCGTACGTACACTTGAACGTTGTTTTCGTTTCCTTATTAAATTGAATAGAAGTAAGTAAATAAAATATAAAAAAGTATGGTTTCATTATTATGTCATATATATCATGATTATTTATTATATATACTTTATAATCATTCTGGAATGGTTAACATGGAGAATGAATCGCATCACGTCATGTAGACGGTAATTTGTACGTATGTACGAGCTATGATATCATTCCCAAAATTATTAAATGGAATTGAAGTGGATGATATAATATCTCTGAACATTTATGATTTTATAATAATCATATATAGTCATTATTGTCACCATTATACCCATCCAATTATGGTTTTGGTCTAAAAATAGATTACACCACGGCTTGGAGACGGTAAGCCGTACGTATGCACGCACGGTGATTTCATTTTTTTTAGGATTGATATAAAGAGAATTAGGGTTGTTTCATATTTATAGTAACATATCATTATATTAGTGAAACTGATTTCATTACTTTATAATGTAACAACTAAAGAAGAGTATGTATAAGAAGAAATAAACATGAATGAATCGGTAGAAGAGATTACCTCTTGCTCGACGTGCCTCTTTTAAACATCCTCTTAGGGCGCTAGAGTTGGTATTTCGAGAAGACCAAAACCTCTATAATATAAATATATAGGTTTAGAAGAGGAATTTTCCAGTTTTTTCCGATCATGAATGCTTAATATGGAGTGATGGGAAGAGCGAGGAGGTGCCCTTTTATAAGAGAGAAGAGGGTCACTTTTCGAAACATCCAAAATATTAATTTATAATAAACTCAAACCCCATCTAAAAACGTCCAAAATGATAAAAATTCGAAATGAGATGAGTTAGGGTTGTAATCTCATCATCCAATATAATTTAGACATGTTGGGAAATTATTTTAAACCTTATCAATTTGATTTATCATTATTTAATCTATTTAATCTTATTTGCGGTAATAATATTCTAAATTTTAAATTGTTATAAATACTTACTTATGTGTTGTGATTTTTTCATAATTAGATACTTTATGAAATTTTGGACCATATAAATTTAAATTTAAATTTTTTAGATATTTTTTCGAGTTTTAAACAATTTAATTATATGTTATTTTTATAAAATATCAATAACGTCAATGTTGACACTATTTATTTATTTGAAATTAAATAAAATACAAACAGAGGATATATTCAAACCAAATTCTTTACTAGATTCCTAACATGTTATATTCATCTAGAAAATTTTTGAAGTACATTATTTAGTTAATATAATATTTCATTCCATATTTTTGAAACCATTTATTTGATATTTTTATTAATAAAATAATTACTTCAATTTTTTTTTATAATTAGTTAATATACATATTTGTTGCATAAAAATTAAAAAGAAAAATACTATGATGAAGATAAATCTAATATATTTCATAAAAATATTTTTAGTGGAATTTATCTTCTAAAACATCCATCTATTAGAATGATATGTTTACAAAATTATCAACGTGACCACATTGACATCATTTAAAATAAAAAAATATAAATTTCATAATCTGTTTTATAAGGCTCCAAATGGTCCACAAGCATACCCTTAGATTCTATGCGTATAGGTAGACTCCACCAATAAGTTTTGGTCAAGTTTCTAGTCTTTTTAATTGGTATTGTAATTTTAATAAAAACTATGTTATTGATTTTTCACTAAATAAATAATTTCTACATCGTTAATGTATAAGCTATTAAGGTAATTATATATTTCTCAAAAATCATAAATAAATTAAAATTATTAAGTAAAAACATTTATATTTAAAATGAGTATTTATAATTTAATTTATATTCTTTATATCCTTATATTAAAAATACATTATTTATTAATGTTTGAGTGAGACATATTTCACTTTAATTAAATAAAATAAATTAAAAGCCTTAATCAAATACAAGTTGGTTAAAAAATATTCCATTTCAACTAAAGTATATATTAGGAATAAATATAACCATTAAATTATATTATTACAAGTGTTAGGGTAATTTTATAATATTATTTTTACCAATAATTACCTGATTTACCTTTAACTGTAGTAAATAAAATTTACCGTAGTTACTATTCATAATGCCTAAAAATAAAAAGTAGCCTATTAAAATAATTTGAACACTCTGATTCCAAATATGTAATCCATTTTTCAAAATTCATAACATATAAGTTGTAGTATTTAATTTTAAATTAATCCCGCTGTTGAGAAAATGGGTTCTAAAAGTTAATACATTACCAAAGATTGAAATGTTTTTCCTATGAATTCAATGTAAAATTAATGATAATGACATAAATAATATTTAATTGTAAAAATATATTCTATTTATATATTAAAACCATTCAATATTATAATCTATCCATATAAAATATCTCGATGAAAAAAGTTTTTTTAATTAAAATTTAGCGTATTTGAACTATTCATCAAAATATGAAGATTATCATAATAATTTCAACATTTTAACCAACATAAATATTGATATCCCTATTCAAATTAAGAAGTTTAATTTTTAAAATTTAACTTATTAACATGGCAAAAATTAGATTTAGAATGGCTGCCGCATCAAAAGGTGACAAAACTGCATTTTTTAAAAAATACTTCTTTTATCCAAAAAATTATTTTTGTTCTCATACCATGTTTCTAGAAAATATTCAAGATCAATGATAATGTAATAAAATTAAAAATGTGGTTAATACAATTCATAATGGATAGTTTATAATAATATTTTAACAATATATCATTGTTTTGTGAATCTTGGTATTACATACAACTCAAGCTATTGAGGAAGGTCTCTCTTGTGTGCAACATAAGACAAGAAAAGTGTTTGTGTATAGTAAAAGATAATATGGTGTTTCTTAGGGTGAAAGATAATCTTGGTTTAGCCTACAACACAAGATATCAATTAAATTAGAAAGAATATTTCTCATAAAATCTCAAGGTGTTACACATATGCATGACATAATAAAATATATGAATGTCACCTGGTTTATTTAATTATATGAAATATGAAGGAAATAGAATTTCCATTATAATTATAATTTTATTAACAAGTCAGGATAAGAATAAAATAAGTGTAATAAGTCTAGGTGAACAATCCACGATAGTCAAAAACATAGACTTAATTGTCAGAGATACACTGGTAGCATTTATTTAATAAATATGTAATCAAATTCAGTTATTTATCCCCCGGATTAAATTCATAATCACATAAGGGTCATGTGACATGGTATTACCATTCACTAAACATTTAATTATTTAGGGACTTTTAGTAAGAACAAGGACACAACCACTTAGGAGACGACTTGGTCAAAGGGGGTGATGTAGTGGAGTAACACCCTTACAAAATCTAATTAATTCAATTTTATTAACCCATCCATATTTTATAATACAAAACACTAAATTTAGTGATTTTATTATAAAAAAACGCAATTTATAATAAATTTTATTAAATACCCATAATTGGCAGTCCGTGTCAGAAACAGAACCCATAAATGATACAATGTAATAGTAAAATTCATTTATTTGATTCTATGGTGGACTAAATTGTGAATTTAATATCCATGATGTAGTACACAAAAAATCTTATGAACATAACAACGAAGTAAATTATAAAACATCAATACATTTAAGTAAAATCCATAGACCCCCAACCACATATATAGGATGTACCACTAATTTAATATTGATATTTTATATGAGTCAGATTAAGAAAAATGGATGAAATGTAACAACACCCTAAAAATTGGGAGATTTATCATGCATAATAAGAGTTAAAAATATTGTGAATAAGTCTATGAATGTTTGGAGGAGGAGTTATAGAGTAACTGTTATTCTTCCAACAAGATGAAAGGAACTCAATACAGAGTCTGGGTAGAGAATATATATACAAATAATAGGTAGAGGATGAAGAGATCGACACGTGTGAACAGATATGATTGGATGATAGGGGAATAGATAAAGATGCACATTTAAAGAGTTATCAGAAAATCAACATTTAACCCTTTTTAAAACCTATACAGATTGGATGGTTGGTTTTAATACCCCGCACCGACCATGTGGTTCTACTTTTTAAGGAACTTGTACCCCACACAGCCTAGCCACATAGGTCAAAAACTATATGTGTATCAATGAAAAATTAATATTTATGGGGCTATATGCTTACAAGATAAATGCACGGCATTGGAAACTTTTGTGCATCAAATTGGCCTTGCGGCATTCACACCTTCACGAAGCCACACAACCTCTAGGGCCCCTTGAGAAATTTATACGAACCACCAATCTCAATAAATCGGCCACACAATTGATTGGTATAGTTAAATTAATCAAGCACCAAAAATGAGCCTTATGTTTTCGTAAATAATTGAAACATATTGATCCCAACTCCTTTAAAACTCATCCATCCTCTCAACCCATCGTCAAGGATTTAAACCTCAAATAAAAACAACACCTTTAGGTGTTTAAAGGTACATAATTACATTATAAATCTCATAATATTTCATAATTTCCCACTAAATGAGAATTAAAAAATCTAAAATTCTTTTCGACCAAGTCTAAAATATGATATTTTACAATTTCAATATTCATACCTCTATATAGTCACTTTTACTTTTATATTATTAAAAAAATCAAACTCATCTTTATTCTAAATGGGGACACAAAACCCCCACATATATTAAAACCACTAGCCTTTTGGATTATTCAAAACAAAACCAAAATTACACCCCAACAGTCATAATAAATTCCTTGAGGTTTTGGTATTGAAAAAATTCATTCTAAAAATATCACTTCCCAAATCCATAATATTTTTTTCAGTGTTCCACTTCCAAGGAGTGAGGTAAATTTATCAAATTCTCTTTTTTGGTTAAACATATTTTTCTTCTTCTCATATCTCCTATAAATCAAAACTAAACATGTTAATAGAATAAAATTCACCTAATCAACACCATAATATAAGAGGTTATTTTGATATCACTCATCAATAATGGTGTTTCATGCTCCATATGCTTTGCGTTGATGTAAACTATAACATCCCAAACACTCCTAAATTGTATAATATTTTTATCTTTGAGATTATAAATTTTTCATTCATATTGTTTTTGGAGACCATATATATTCACTGGACCTATGCATGTCTGGGTCCAGATCATCTTACCATATTACATGGTCTACTAGAATAGATTCAAGTTATAATGTCATCTAGGTTTTGGCTGAAAAAATATTAATGTATTCTTTATAACCTATTATAAGAAAAGTTATATGGAATGGGGTGTCCATTTTATTAATAGCATGAAATCATTATTAGGTGGTAATGAAACGATTCTCATGATAATCCCTATTTTGTGGTAGTAGGTAACCATCTATATTAAGTAATGATTTTGTAGAATGTTGTAAAAGGAATAAAATTATTATATAAAGTTCACATTAATGTTTTCCTCTAGCACCATATCCCTGATGTCTATCACATGTAATGTTTTTGCATCATTATTATTTTTATAATCAGTGAATATAAGATTTTTATTTCTAATAATCTGATGTAAAACATGAAAGGAGATCCAGTGAAACCCAGTAGTCTGTATTTATCCATTATTTTAAGAGAAAATTGTATATATTAAAATGAATGGTATGATATCTTGCCTTTATGGTTAACAAGTTTCTTGAATTCATATCACCCAATTTGTGATTCAATAAATCCTTTGTATAATTAAAACGGGCCTCTAATATTCAATCATTTATCGACTTACTCAAAAACCTAAAAACAATAAGGTATTTCATGAATAATAATGGATTTGTTAAGGGGTAAACCAAATAGTAGCAGTGAAACCATGAAAAATTTTTTCCGGTCACACTACTATTTGTGTTTCCAGGAATATTAGTAATCTCCTTCGCACATGTTCATCAATATTTTCCTCAAGTAAAAAATTTAGAGTCATTCCCATCAACATTTAGAATAATAATATCTCATATCATCCCTCTGAGAGAATTTCGTGCATATATCTAAAATGATACATGTGAATCATATATTTCATTTCATTATCTATATACAATCATCTACTTTGGCACCGTTAAAAATATGTTAAGACATATATTTAAGGGGATTGCATATTATAAATGACGCTCCTTTTACATTTTTTCTATAATTCTATATATCCAAGAATTCGATAATGTGGTGGTCTATTTGAGATTATTCCAAAAAAATATGATATAAATAACTCATCATACATATTACGATTATAATAATCCCTCTAATAAAAAAAGTTACTCATTAGTTAATCATAACCTCCAATGTAATAGGATGAATGTGTTTGTAGTTGGGTTGAATCTGATTTGGTTATTAAACATTAAATTTACATGGTAGTTGGTGTGATACTTTAAAATCCATATAGAATCATATTTCCATGCCATTTGAAGATGGTATAAAAATATATATTATGACCTAAATATCACATTCCCATTAATATTTGAGGTTTCAACTGGGTTATAAATTTTAGCCATTCTTATAGTTCATCCACCAATAAGAAATGTTTTTTGTAATATTTTTTAGAAACAATGTGTGATGGATTCATGGTTAGATATTTTTGCAACACCATGTGATAGGAATTAAATATTGTGTATACCATCGAGGTATCTTTTTTGCACCACAATGTTGATATTGATGGTAAATGATCTCGTTTGATACTAAACTAAATTTATAGAACACCAATGTTCATGGTGGAATTGATTTGTTATAAAAAAATATAGATACCTAAATTAATAGCCTCTATGAAATAAATTTCCCGCCAGTTCTAGTTTGATGTTATTTTTTAATATCCTATGTCAAAACAAAATTTTGTGTCTAACGCAACAATATGGTCATCAACAATAACATTCATACTTCTGGTGAATTTTTATGAAACTAGTTATGAAGAACAATTGATCATAATCAATGTACTAAGACAAGTATACCACATTTATTTGTAATTCATGATGCTCTGGGGTCGTATAAGAAAAAGTAACGATGAAATATTTCACGCATAAACAATTTTCCTTGGGAATTGAATTTTCTGTGAAGAAAATACGTATTAAATTTTTTATAAGGTTTTAGAGGAAGTGTTTTACTTCTTTGAATTGAGATTGTCGCCTTTATTTTCAAGATATATTGAAGTCCAATACTAAAAGTAAATAACTTTTTATAGATGGGTATGGGTCACCTTTCCACTTTAAAAAGGAATAAAATAGGGGTTAAACATTAATAGGTTACTAGTGTTTCATTATAAATTGATCATCATTGTACTAGTATCTCAAATTATAATGCAGGATAAGATATTCAAATGTATTAAATGGAAAATTATGGATAATTGAGACATATTATGAATTATAGTATTTTTGTAAAATTCATTACACTACCATGTAATACAATATTTTATATTCTATTGTAATATCAATGGTAGAGTCACCATGAACTCTCTATCCCTTCATTTTTAGGTCATTTGGTTTAGTGAGTTTTTTAAATAAAATTATTTCAAAAAACAGTTCACTATAAGTAACCCTCACCCAACATTTATGGGGGAATCATGGACTATTTGAGGATAAGTGATAATTTATGATAAAATATGGATTATGCAACATCATTTATTATGAAATATTTGGGAAGATTTGCTATAAACCCCAATAGTAAAAGTATTTTATAATAATTAATTTACAAAATTCCATAAATTATATAAATAAATGTTTGAGAGTGTATCACATAAACCTATTTAATAATAACACCCTTCACACATGTGATATTTATTAAAGATAGTATTGTTTATACTTAACCTATAGTGTATAATAGAAAATTTTATAGAGATGTTAATGGTACCCCATTATTTGTGAAGACAATAGACAAGAGTGATAGTAACATGACATACCTACATTAAAAATTGGAGTTTTGGTTTAAAATCATTTTTAAATAATCTAAATGGGGACCTCCCCATTCAGAAACCTAAAATTTCCCTTGGATGGGAAGAATATGTGTAATCCCATATATTAATTAGTTAGACCCTTTTTGACCCTCATAGATATCCTTATTGTTATTCAATTAAAGAATCATCATTATCATCTACATAATGCTAAAATGAATGGATTAGTCCAATCACATGATCTTTAACTATGTAACATGAGATACATGGTTTTTTATTTTTATCTTAATTAGATACATAGGACACCACATTGATTATTAAAATCAAAATGACTATCATCCCTTTTTAATGATATATTATATACTTCACATCTTGATGTTCTCTATGGGACAACATTCTTAATAGCCACACATGGGAGCATTAAATTTATAATTATGTATTTATAAGGAACTAAACCCAATATTCCACCTAATATATATTATATCATAATCGATTATCTCCACTATACTTTAAAACATGAGAATATTCAATATAATTTAAACTATAATCATCTCTATGAGAAAATAAACCATGATATTATCCACCTAAATTTATGTTTTGATTATATACCCTAGAATTTAAAAAATGTGTCTTTACATATTGAATTCCCAATAAGTTTGAAATTAAATCGTGTGTGTCTATTTCAAACATAAAATACAGATCATTCCCATGTGACATTAAATTTCTCACACCTCCCAATATGGATATAAATTGTAGAGTTATATTCTAACGGACATTATAACATAGACCTTTCCCATGTGTAACCAATGTAAAATTTAAATAAAAAATGTATTGTGGTGTAATTTGAAGAAAACAATGTATGGGTCACATTAATTTCCCTAACTGAGTATCTAGCCTAATATTAATTTATTAAGTGGTGTGTCTAATTATTTTCTATATGTATGGTTTCATGAAGGCGTAAGAAATTATGAATAGATATAGGATGGTGTTCGGGACTAGTAAATTAGATCATTATTCATATAGAAAACCTAAATCTACTCACAAATAATGAATGGATCAATAATAATCACCCATGTTTTGGGATACCTTTATTCTTTAGAAAGTGAAAAGGGGGATACATCACCCTGTTATACACAATAAAATTAATAGTAAACAATAAATAATTAAATTTATTTGATATTTATACTTATTTTAATGTAACTAAGTATTACAAAAATTATGTCGATGTATTTCATTAAAAATGATATTATGTGATCCCAATTATAATTGGGTATTAATTTACGGTCATAACATATTTTGGAGTAATTAACTTCATGGTAATTTAATTATAATATATTGTTATATAATTATATATTATATAGTTAGCATTCATATTAACAGAAAGAATCAGTTATATAGGAATGCCATTATCTAGGATTCATTACTAATAACCCCATTGAAAACAAATAAACATTTATAACAGATATAGGAAGGATTATATCATAAAAAATCTAATTCTAATATGGCTACCTATTATGGATTTCCAGAAAACAAAATTATTTTAGTTCTAAGACTGAGTTTTTTAATTTTCATTAAAACATTAAATTACCCTTAGTGATACACATAAGATAATCATATTTTGGGTTTCTCAATAAGTTGATTACTTAATGTGTAAATATTGTTATTCTTAATATTAAAATAATTATAAGTTTTTCGTATTCAAAATTTTAATAATTAATTTTAGTGTTTCAGTTTAATTAAATAATTAATATGGTTCTATAATAAAAATAATGGGTTATTAATATTATTAAAACATAAAGGTTGAAAAATTTTATAGCCAATATAGTTCATGATATTAGCCTTATAGTACTGGGATTCTATGTATAATTTCAATGGTAATATTTTTAATGTTTAATTTATATATATATATACCAATAGAGTACCTATTATTTAAAAATTAACCAATTTGTAGGCTCATCAACGGTTCTCAAAATGTGATTTCACGACAATGAAAATTTTAGTGGTCATTTAATGCATTAAATAAAAATTGGATTATATTAATTACATACATATATAATTTATGTAAATTTATAATCAATGGAGGGTAATGACCTAGAACAAAACTCTCGATCCCATAGACATAAATACATACTTTACATATTGTCTTCGATATAAACATTGATTTGTAAGAATTATGTATCCCACAATTACATGACATAATGAAAATTTTTAATTTCATACATTCCCAGGATCATTTTTGGTTAGATATTTAGACAAAGAGGTTAAAACAATTCAAAATAAAACTCTTTTCATTTTCAATTAATGGACATTTCTCACTTTATATAAGAAAATACTTATCTATAATAATTCTTTGACATCACCCATAAATTCTCTACATAGGTAATCCAATTCGTTTTTACTTATTTTAAAATTATCTTCATATCTTGGGGAAATGGAATCATAAAAATATATGAGTTCAAATTCATAGTACTGTGAAACATTAAACAATTTTAATAATGGAATAAAAAAAATTATTGTAAGAGTAAGTAAGAAAATTTAATATATAATCAACTAAAACATAGTGAATTCTATATCTCTGAAATCAAATTAAAACCCATATAATAATATTTTTGATATTTTTATAATAGAAAGCATAATTTTTGATAAGAAAGGATCATTGAAAATACATTGTTTCATGATATTATCTTACATTGGAAGGATTTATACTCTAAACCCCAACATGTTTTGTCCCAACAGACTAATTGATGTATATAGGGGCCGTAAAATTTTAGGCTTTACCTGTCACATGATCATGTCAAATTCATTAACCATATGATTCAACATATAATTTCATATAATTCCCAAGGGAATCACCTTCTAAATAAAAACATGGATAAAATTATAATTAAATATAAATAAGTTTAATGTATAATTAGATTATTATAACATTCAACAATAATCACGAAAACCAATACATTTACTTATCTTAGTAATAGGGATAACATGATCATAAGTGAACTACAGAAAAGGAATATGAATATTCTGAAAATAAATATTTGATGAGATAAAAATCATTATTATTGGAAAAAACATGTGGAACACTAAATTTTTTCCCAATTTAAATAAATAAATTTTCTTTCTATGTGAAAATCCTCCAAAATGAATTTGTGAAATGATTATTTTCAAACCATATAATGGTAATGAGTATATAGTTATTTGAAATCTGATATAAAATTATCATAATCCTTCTTGAAAAAAAATATTTAATTATTTTAAAAAAGCATACACCTTCTGAAATAATGGAATTATATTAGGGTTTCATCATAAATTAAAAAAACAACCTAAAAAGAATAATTAAATAATATAAGAAACATTGACATGAATAGTATTATTTTGTGTAACATGAAGAATCCAAAAAATGATAATATATATATATATATATCTTAGGATAAATCATTAAACACAACCCCCATTAGGGTAAATCCCATTGAAAATAATAATTGGAAATAGAATCAAAATATTATAATATATATCTAAAAATATTTTTTCCGTTGAACTAAAATTCAAATATATATGTGTCATGAAAAGTTATCCTTTGAAAAGATAATTTGAATTATTATTAAAAACATTACTTTAAATTGATTTTAGAATAATGGGTCCATAGAATGACCTATAATTGATTTTTTGCAATTGAGGAGAGGAAAAGGAAGCATATGAGAGTTAAATAGAAAATCCTTTTATTAGATATTTTTGTTTAAAATAAAAATTATAATACTGGAATTAAATTATTAATTTGTATTAAACCTTAATTATATCAAATAGTTTTAGAAAATATTATATAATAAAATTTTAGTGTGGGATTACCCAAAATGAAAATAAAATAATCATTACTAAATGTTATAACTCAAAGAATGGGGATTCTATTAATCAATATTAGTTATAGGAAATATAACCCCCGATGTACGAAACATTTGAATATGATTTTATTTTTTCGAAATTTATAAAACGAGAGAATAAAACATAATCCAATTAAAGGTATTAATGTACACCACTTATGTAAAATATGTTCTATGGAACACTCATAAATCAATAAATGAACAATGAGTGGAAAAAAACTCTTACAACTATGGTAGAAATTGTGTTAATGTTAAGTCAAGAATTGAAATTGATGTGTAATCTTATATCACAATAATTATTGGGATAATATATATATATATATATTCATTTATTTATTTAATTCAGGGTATCGTAATGGAATTGAATAGCGTACATGGTAATCATGGTGTATTTCATGTATACTATCTCAATGAATTATAATTGAGACTATAAAAACATGTGAAACATGAGGAACAAATAAATAAAAAACCATAAAGTTAAAGTTTATAAATATAATTTCAAATAAAATGATTATTGTAAATTAATTAAATTATATCTGAAATTGGTGTGATATACACCATATAATTTAAATAAGTAGTGTAATACCAAACATGTCTTAAAGAGATGAATTTGAGATGAAAACCTTTTCTGTGGCTCTAAATCATTCAAAAAAATATGGAATAATTACATTATGCAAATTAAATACATACTCAATAACCTTATTCGTATTTATAAAAATTTATAATATTCACTAATTATCCATCTATAAATAAATATTAACTATTTTTATGTATTTCAACATTGGGTGTATGTAATCTTTATCTCTTTGTATGTGTTTTGTAAATGGGTAATATTATCTATTTTATTCTAAATTCCAAAACAATTATATAATAATAAGTACTATGATATGTATTATAATTTAATATATAAAGATATAATCTTGTTTCTTGGATTTTTCTATTTTGAACCATGTGGTTGAAATCTTGGATAATCTTGTTTCAGTGTTTCTTAATAAACAATGGGTGATTTCATGATTAATGAGTTAATTATTCTTATAAACATAAAAAAACAAAAATAATTAACATATTTAAAATATTAAATAATTAAATAATATAAAATTTTCACCCATTATAAAAAATCTTAGTATTGTTCATTAAGATGTTTAAACAATAAAATAAACGATTCCACTAGGATTAATGGATGATTAAAAAGATTTTTTTAAATAATTATAAATGAATATTGATTATCTAATATATTGGTTTTAGTATGATTAATCATAATTTTAGATTAGTATAATGAGTGTATAAATTATGTAAATGAATTATTTAGAATTAGTAGATAATCTTCCACTATGTTACCTCACTTTAAATGATGGAATTAATGATAATTGTGTATTTATCACATGATTAATGGTTCTACAGATTCTCATACATTAAAAATAATAACATAAATAATAATAGTTTTCATTTAGTCACATCCTTATTCCATACCATGTAAGGTGGTGAGGAAAAATAAATGAATATAAATTCATCCACAGACGCGGTATTCCACATGTATGTGTAGTTAAAATTTTCATTTTCCATTGAACAAGAGAAAGGATTAATATGGTATACTATTTCATAATGATAAACATTAAATAAATATCATAATTAATTACTAAATTTCTATTTTTTAATATCCTTCAAATGAACTAAAAGAAAATGATTCATGTATTGATGTAGAGGCATTAGTTCAAAATTGGCCAAAATGACGATTTAATTATTTTCTTAATTGAAAATGGATAAAAGTGATTAAATGTTATTACAATAGAATAATATCAACCATTATATATCCAATTATTAATTTATTATATATTTAATTTAATATTTTAATTTTAAAATAAATTATAAAATAAGGAAGATGAGTATAAATGATTATTTGCATTGAGAACATTGAGATATCATTAAAATATCCCTTCAAAATTTATAGCATGTTAAATTCTATTAATTCTACAAGATCAATAGGGTGAAATAATATTTTATCTGAATGAAATTGAGAAGGATATTAGAAGTTAATAACTTTTTTATTTACCTGAACGGGTGGTGAGGGGGACATTTTATATGTGTCGAGAATAGTATTTTTGTAAATATTTCACCAATTGTAATGTGATCCCGTGTTAAAGAAGTAAATTTGATCCAAAATTTAAAATAAAATTTATTTGCGGAATTTTATCTTCAATAACATCCTTAAAAACTTAAATATATTCCATGTTTCAATCATGTTTGACTTCTCTTAACACTTGAATTATTACTTTTACCATTTCAGATTTTACAAAGGCAACCATTTTTTACCAAATGGAATTTATTCATTATTCATTTTAATAATGTGGCCCATATTATAAAAGTTTGAGCCACTAATTATAAACTATAAGTCATTTCATATGAGTAAATTTATTAATGTGTTAAAAATTAATTTTTAAATAAAATCATACAATTTAATATAAATATTTTATAAGAAAATGTTATATATGATCTATAATTTTATGTCGGGGTTTATTAATTTAAAATAAATTTATAAAAATTTAAGAGAAATTATAAAATAAATATTTTGACTTATAAAAAATTTTATTCAAATACAAATTCATACTTAGATACTAATAATATAATAAATTTTTTGATATTTGTAAAAAGGATATTTTCAATGATAATCTAAAAATAATTATTCATAGAAATATCCCCAAAATACAACATTAGATTATATTATTTTCTATAATCCAAAAATGATTTTTGGTTTATGAAATTGAAATTATTAAATTTTTAATATAACAATTAAAAAATGTGACATATAATTAAAAATATATTTAATAATAAAATTACATTTAAAATATTGTCCATTCATATTAATAGATCAAATAATTTTCTAATTTTATTTACCAAATCTTCATATCATATATATATTATCATTATTAATCAACTAATTCTTTATACATAATTATTATGACATAAAAAAATAATATTGATAAAAAATATATTTCTAAGCATAAAATGGGCGTGTTAGGAATTTTAGATGTTTCCATTTTGATTTTATTTATTTTAAATATAGCCTTTGTTTTCTTCCTATAACTATTTATCAATGAAATTACTCATATCAATTCTAACAATTTAAAGATATATGATTTAATGGTCTTGACGTGCCACTCATCCGTTTTTGTTTTGTGTTTTGTTTTGAGTGAAATATCAAACACATTGAACTATTTTAAGGTAATCAAAAATTAATATATCATAGTGATATATTGAATACCATTAAATAAATTTCACCTTTGAATATTGAATCATAATACCATGTATAAATTTTAAAGGAAATAATAATTATTCGTACCCCACTATATAATCATTAGTTTATTTAGGATTTCCAAATTGATTTTTATATATGTAAAAAATTAAAAAATATTTTAAATTGAGATACCCAATTAAATTATTCTAATAGAAATAGAAAATTGAAAAAATATCTAGATCAATAAATAATAACAACCCCAGAACCATGAAAATTTATTATATGATAATTAGACTTTTTTTAGTTTTAATTATAAATCCATATCTAATATTTGGTGGAAAATTAAATTAAATATGATACTATATAATACAGAATTAACACTCTCTGAATGCGTCATTAATAATAGTTTAATGTGTTGTTCCTTATTCACATAAATATTGGGGAGTGATTCCCTCGATGTCCCTTGGATTCTGATATTGAGTTTTATACTGCGAAACCCTTGAAATTGAATAAATATTTTTTATAGTTTCACTCTTTAACCTAAAATTGTTATTATAGTGACCTTTATATATTCGTTTCTGAAATTTATAAATAAATATAAGAAAATGTTATCAATACATCTTTAAAAAAAATTGATAAGTGAAATAATAATTTCCCTAAAATTTATCATCATTGTAACTTGATCAATCATGTGAATCCTTATTTATCTTTATTTATTGTTTTCGTAAATCCATTATATTCATATTTTTTTAATTTTTATGCTAAATTTTTTTCATAATCCAAAGGAATCTCATTCCATCTCCCATTCTGATTGGTTGTTCATTAAGGTAGTCTCTACATTTTCCCTCACACCCATGGTTCAATTAAGCTTTATCCAATTATGAAACCAAATTATTCGACATGAGTGATGATCCTTATGATTGAATTAATGTATATAAACACAATTATATTTATCCTTAACATTTATAACATTATAAAACAATATTTATTGATTATAATTACAAAAACCATACTTTTATCAGACTCAGTTCAACCAATATCACTCATGGAATAACACATATAATTATAGGATAATACTAGGATATATTGTGTTATCATTCCTCAAATGTGTAATCCAATTTCACAAAATAGAGTTCCCAAATTACCATAAACATTCATAAAATATTCTTAAAACATTAATCAATAGAATCTATGAAATATATATCTAGAATATCTCATGTTTAGGAATAAAAATATTTATAAATATATACCGTAACTTATGAATGTTTTTCATTCAATCAATTTGACTAATTGTCACAATCATAATAGCTTATATAACATAAAAAATATTAAAATTTCTCATAATAGATCACAGATAGAATGTCAATAAACCAAATCCTATCAGTCAAAAGGGATAAACCAAGTGTGCAGTTAGACACCATTGTTCTAAACAAATTGATGATTGAGTTACTTATAAAATCACCCATTTTTATTTTATTACCACTTGGAACATTAGTGTGAGTGCATGCATCTGGTTTTATTTTCAATACAACGATTTATTTGTTAGGAGGACCACAAAATATCTACCAGAAAATTTGGATGTCATTATATTACAAGAATTATAACGTATGAATATCCTTATGGCTTTCAATTGTGTTTTGTGGTCTTAATTCCACATTTACCAAAATAATAATTAATACAGTATCCAAGAGGGTTTTTTATATCCATAAATTTATAATAAACCCTATTATATAAACCCTTAGATAATTTTCAAAAACAAAATATCTTCATCGTTATCTAATCCCAAATCTATTATTAACTATAATTCCTTAGACCAACACTTCTGAGCCAAGATCCACAAGCATATAAATTTAAAATAGGCTTAGAGTCAAAAAATATATTCATATTTTGAACTATACTATTATTAAATAACTTAAACAACATATTTTTTTATATAAATTCCCAATACCTCATTAGTTTGGAGATTCATAGAATTAAGAAAAAATATACACCAATAAACACCTTGATTTTCACAAAAAAATGTTTTTATTTATCAAATTAAAGATAAAATAGTGAAACCATAATAATTTTTCAATATCACACAATATTTCACCACATAGGTTATCCTGTCAGGCATATCATGTGTAAAACATTTCTTTATTTTATAGGGAAATGGAAACATAATATGGGGGTGCTCAAACTATTAGATCCCAATATTTTATGAGTTATATAGTTTAAATTTTATTTAAATTAAATGATATAATATGTTACATTAAATTAATAGTTTATATTGAATTATATTCACTAACATGTTTATATATCAAAACACAAAACTTCTATTATCTTAAATAAATTTTCATACACCCATTAATGAGTCTTTCCCAAAATAATATACTATTGATATCATTATTTAATATTTATTTTTTTATCTTGTTTTTATATTAGAAGGAATGCATATGAATAAATATATTTTTTTTAAAAAATTGTAATTTATTACTTTTATCGTATAGATTTTAAAGGCATAAGTTTAGAATAAATCTATTTTTTTGCTTAGAAACTATATTTTTTATGAAAATCAAATTTACAATCATTTATTGGAAGGCTTATTTTTATACTTAATTTTTAAACTTTTATAAATTTTATTTGAATAAATAAACTTATGTTTTAATATGAAATATCAAAATTTAATTTGGGTGATTTTTTGGAATTTTTCTGAAAAGAATTTTTTTTGATGAATTGTTTAAAAAAAATTAATTGAAAAATTCTTATTTGTCTTTTTTATTTATATAGTAAAATTATATTTTAAACTAGTATAAAGTATAATTAATTCTATTATAAATAAAGAAATCCAATTTAGTTCAATGACTTCAATTTCATATTGAAATTGGATATAAAACCATTTATAACTTTTGAACATTTCTTCCTAAAAACATGTTATAACACATTGTCTACATAATTAATTTTAAAATAATTTTAGCCACCAATGTGAATTGAATTTTTAAAATTGGATATATTTATTTTAAATCATTAATATTATTTTTATATGATCAACATGACTTATTTAATAAAAATATTCGATAAAATAGTTAAAATTAATGACAATGGTGAAGGTAATAAAGGATTACATAATGATTAAACTCTAAAAATAAGTTATATGAATTACCTAACAACAATTTTCAAGAAATATTTTTACCCTTAACACATTATTGAAAATTTTTATGAGCTATTAGGATATTATTCCATGACCATTGACTATATAACAAGTTATCTAATAAGAAAGACAAAAAAAGAACCTTCCATAACATTACACATACAAAGCTTTAAAGTAGTAATGAACCAAAATAAGTATGGTTATATATATTATTTTTCAATAAAAATGAGTTATTTTATTCATAATAATTTTATATTAAATTTTTAGAAATCATATAATTCAATTATATTCTTAATAAAACCAAACCCATGGATTATTCAACTAATAATTAAAAAAATTGATTTATTATTAAATGATTTAAATTTACTAAAAATAATAAATTATGAAAATTTAATTTCAAGTGTCAATAAATATATAAACAATTCTATTAATTTCCCAGTTATTCTTTTATAATGAACATACTTAACCAGAAATATTTAAATGATTTTTAGGATAGTTTGCGTTAAAAAAGTGTCTTTGTGCGTTAGATTTTCCCTATGAAAATTAATTTTCCAAAAAATATGGAATTTTGATTTTATAAATTTGATATAATTTTTTTTAACATGTAGGTATAAATATTCTAATAATTCTCTATTTAATTTAGTCTTAATGGATAAATTTAAGAAATTATAAAACTAGATTCCCAAATGAAAACCCAAAATAAAAAAATATGAATACTTAAATACAATGAAAAAAAGATATAAATGAATTTATATCTATGTGATGTGAGTTTGGATCGATAGTAATTCACCTTTACACTATATCTATCGTTTGTTAATAACATGAGGTATGCTAGACCTCTTAATAGTGTCTTTATTTTTGTAAATAAAATAAAACCACTCCTCCACCACCATAAATAAAATTAACACTTCACCTCAAATCACAGCTCTCAACCCTTTTGGATCATCCAGAAAAATAAACCACTTATTTAAAGGAAAAATTTGGGATATACTTAAAATTTAGAGGGGTGAATTAGGGTTGGGGAAATTTTAATTCACTTCTATAATTTTTTCACGGTATCCCTTGACACGGTAGGAACTTTATTCCCTTGTTCTCTTTTCTCTATCGCAAGAAAAAAATTGTAATGATTTAAAGAACATAAACACAATATTTTTACAAGATTCAGTTCTCAATAAAATTAAGTAGTTCATGGCATTACCTAGAAATAATCTTGAACACACTACTACTAAAAAAATCCTTTTTTATGGTTACAATAAGTAGGATATACCCTTTCACTTGTTGTGCACTATGTAAAGAATCCAAAAGTGTGTGTTTTACTACTCTTGACTGGGTATTTTAACTACCTACAAATATATTATTATATTACATGTTATTGGTTTGTAACACCAATAATGTATTCCACCTTTGTAAACATGATTTATGCCAAAAAAATACATTGTTCAGCCACAAAAGATTACTTCAGTTGGTTTCCTGAACAAAACAACGAATGAAACACTTGTTACATCTTCCTAGAAGAAAACATGATAGATACACTATCTTCTTCTTTAATCAGTCACATTAATATGATGTGATAGACTAAGGAACTGAATTATCCCTGACCAAAATAATATTCATCAGATATTTATTTGGTCGGTCACTTTTCTTCTCCTCACGCTCTTCTTAAGTGAAAAAACAACTTCAATTATGTCTCTTCTTCTTATTCGTATAGAAATAACAACATTCATTTGTTATTGTTAAATCAATGAATATCAGATCAATATAGATTCATCATAATTAATATGGCCTGATTAACTAAATATTGATTAGCCACTATCTTTTTCATAGATATAAAATAATATGGAATAGTGTAGTGTTTCCTTTTAATGAAATGGTTCCCCTAAACAAAGTATTTGATACTGTTATTCATAGAGAACCCTTATAGTAATTATAACCTTCCTAAATAAAACATCCTTCCCATAACCCAAATACCATTATGAAACTAACATTTCTCATAGAGATATGTGCCTTCATAGAGCTTAATGCCTTCATGATGCTAATAGAGTCAACGCGGTACAAACCATCATCACAAAACAACCATTAAGTATAAGCATTGGAATTAGTAATGATTTTATAATCTATTTCATGATGTTCAAGATATCATAGAATTCAATGTTTGTGGATCTATTCTTCCATTGTGATTTAAGGTTGATTTCGGATTTTCTCTACAATTTCAATAAAAACGAAGTGTGGGTCACCTCAAATTTATAAGCTCACTCATTCACGATGCTCAACCATGACACTTGCATCACATAGTTGAAAGGAATTTTTTCATTAAATTTCTTTTATTTCTATGTTTTGGGGTACTCGGACATATTTTTTAAGAAAGGGAGAGTTTTATTTATTTGGTCCAAACTGTGAGCTCATTTCTAGATTTAAAATAAAATTTTGATTATTTTATAACTATTTAATTTATTAACATTTTATACTCAATATACTTTCCAATTGTATTTTCCTGCTATATTAAAACCATGATATCAGTTTGGACCTCATAAGAATCAATAATTACAATGAATTTGGATTTTTTTAAGGTATTGGCCATCCCGAAAGCCCATTTCCAACTATAAATTGTTTTTTAAATTATTTAATATCTCATTAAATTTTTATCTTTTTGCATTGATTCCAACTCTCACATGATCCCACTTACCCAAGACACAACCTCATTCTCTCATCCCCATCTATAGAGCTAAGATTCATCGCGAATTTGGGAAAAACATCTCTAGATTTCTAAAATATATCATATTTGAAGAGGTAAATTGATTTTTTTCATAACTCCTTCAATATTTACTAATTTTTTTCAAATTCCATTTCCTAAATTAAATTTCAAACTTATTAGAACCTTACATACATTTTTGGCTATTTCGAAATTCAGAGACTAGAGTATCTAGGTTTTTTTCAATATTTATTAAAGTAAGTGTTTCTCTCTTTATTACCTTCCTTCTCCTTAGGGTTTCCTCCCAAATTCATGAGGTTATAACATGACCAAAATTTAGGGTTCATAACTAGGGATTTATTTTGTGTCTTTTTTGTCAAATATTGGTGTTTGTGGTTAGATTTCATTCATTATTTCTGCGACGGTGGTGGATTTGAACATTGTCCGAACGAATTGGTGTTTTACACAAAATGTAGGTGGTTCCATGTGTAAGAGTCATGATATTAGTTATCATTGCATCTTTCATATTTTCATCATGCTCCACTTAAATTATATATAGTGTGTGAACCATTTTTGGTATTATTGATTAAACTATTAGTTTCAATGTTTCATATTTGATTGAAAATATGTGTTTTCCATGTGTATCTTTTGTGCATCAGTTGAGGTAATTTGATAACATTTGAAATTGGTTTACTAAATGGTTATAGGGATTAAAAATCTATTTTTTATTGGTTTTGGGGTCATTTTGGCCTTGAATGAGGGTTTTGAAATTAGTTTTGTCTGAAAAACATGGTTATACCCCTTGGTATTTTTTTATGAAAATTGTAAGTGATTTATTAAGTTAGACAATGTCGGAAAAGGATGTTCAAATACAGTTTTAATGATTATGGTCACTTAAAATGGGTTTTTTAAAGTTAAATTAGTGATTTATGATTACAAAAAAATTATAATATTTTATAAATTTCTGAAATGATTTATTAAATTGCATGAAAGGGGAGAAACATGTTTGTGTGTTCTTTTCTATGAGTACAATGTGAAAAAATGAAAAAAAAATTGTGAAAGAAGAAATATGTGACAAGTGTTTGGGATAGTTTTGGTGTTCATGAATTGGAACTAGTATTTTCATGTGAAAATTGACATTCATGTATTGTGAATGTTGTTTGAGCACAAGAGTGAAAACCGAGGTATCTAGGTGGGTGGACATTTACTAGTATGCTAGTGATACTGTAGGGTTTTTCCCTTGTTTAAAGTAGAAATTTTTGACAATGAAAACTATAAATAAACTATTATGATGATTATGATGATGATTTTTTGGGCCACTAGGTTTTGGGTATGATCCCAACTACTGGCTCGTGTGCATGAGAACTGATATTTTTACGATTAGCTTCATCGAGATATGAGGTACCTGGGACCCACAGTGAGCTAGTTCCTACTGGTTATTTCATGTTGCTTGTGATCATTTGATATTTTATGCATACCTATGGAATATGGTATGTTTTTATGGAAAATTAAGTAGCATTAGAATTATATTTAAAATTCTTTATTCTTAAAAGTATCCCACTTTAAAACTGATTTTATTTAAAGTTGCATCTCTTTAAAATTCTTATTAGTATTTCTTGTTTACGACAACATGAAATCTTTTCATCATTGAATTCTTATCACATTGAATATTTTAGTGTTTTAATACTATTGGGATTTAGATCACACCCTACATATACCCTTGGGGGTATATATACTAGGTTATTTTTGTCATGGTTTTGGGTAGATCTTTTAGTACCAATGGTTTGGGTCTCTAGTGGTCCTTCGTGATGAATTGTTGTGAAGATGAATTTAGGGAGGTTCCTCTTTACATGAGGAAGTTATTTGGATTCAATTTTTGGTTTATTAATCTTTAATTGTCTTTGAAATTTTTTTAAATTATGTAATTCAATTTAGAATTCTTGTAAAAGATGGTTTGTTTTGAAAAATCCAGATTTGTTGAATTGGATTTGTTTGTTGTTTTCTATTTGTAAACTCAATTAAATAATTCCCAAATTCTATTTTTTGAGCCATGGGAACGTGTGACAACCTATGAGGATTGGGAATTCTCTTTCAGGAACTTCCATGGGCTGGGTAAGGTGTCTTTTTTGATGGCTATCAGATCCGATTTGTGATAAAATGTATTCAAAGGAGGATAGGTTCACTCTTTTGGTCATTTTATTGGGGGAAGAGTCGGGATAGTCTGGGGTTAGAATTTTTGTGTCTTGATATTCCAACAAAAAATATGGTTTCAGGGATAAACACCTTGTCATGTTATTCAAGTTTCTAGTGGATGTTGGGTTTTATCTAAGTCCTTTGGTTTTCTTGTTTTGATGATTATTAACGGAAATGAAAAGAGAGTTGGGTTAATGGTCTAAGTGGGATCGCTGGGCGTAGAAATCCATATAGAGCTAGGGATATTTTTCCTAGAACACTATCTGTGAAAGTGAAGTGATTGTTGTATGGATGTCAACAATATGTCCAAGTCACCCACCAAAACAAGTTTCCTCTCACGTTGTCTCATGTCTCTACATTTTGGAATCATAGAACATGATTTTAATAGAAAAAATACATGATTTAAGATATGTGATCTTTTATGAAATTATTTTTCAGTAAAGCATAAGTAGATTGATTTTTTAAATGGTAGAACTGAATTTTCAGAATTTTGTTGAAATGCATAATCGTGTGTTTACACAACTTTTAAAAGTATGAAATTTTGTAAAAGTTGGTTTTCAAAAAGAGTTTCCAATAGAGTTTTGTAAACAATTGAAAGGTGTTTTAATGGGATGGAATGTTTTGGAGGTCATGTGTGGAGTTTAGAAATGGATTTTTATTTATTAACTAGATATTACTTGAAATGTTTTATGAAATTTTGGAATCATTTTTTAAAATGAGAAGATTTGATTTCCTGATTTAGTAGGGATTTATGAAATAGAGTTTTTCATGAAGTTATATGAGTTTTGAAATGTGATGAAATGTTTTGAAATTAATGAACATGAATTGAAATTGATTTTTTATGTAATGATTGGTGACCTTTTGAAAAACATTAAAAATCATTGGAACCATGTTTTAATTAAGAATACATGAGTTTTCAAATGAATGGAGGCTGATGAAATATATTTTTCATAAAACTGGGATCTTTTTAAAATGGGATGAGTTGTTTTGAAATTAATGTGTATGATAAGAAAGTCAGTTCACATTTCAATGATTGTACCTTTTTTAAATGTTTTGTATGCTGTAAATTAGGATTTTGATTTTGTGGTTAGCAGTCTTGAGAAAAATGTAAGTATTTGTTAACTGTTTTGGTTCTAAAAAGTGGAAATAATTTTTGTTTTAACCATTTGTTTTTCCATGGGTAACCACATGCATGGGGTTACATGGGATTATGGATGGTTAATGGAACGACTGGATGATTTTTGTGATAGATATAAGGAGGGTGCCCGTTGTGGCACATAAACATGCATGTTTGATGCCCATGGGGTATCATTGGTAGATATGCTAACCGCTGAACCATTTATCTTCAAAGATATGATTTTAAAGAAAACCCTTATTTATTAATGACTGGTTTGGATTGTGTGTATCATGTGTTTTTTAAATGTTGTTGTTTTGTGATGTTTTGAATCCAATAACCCCTCTTATTTGATCAATATTTTAGGTTTGTGTTTCTTAGGTTAGTTGGGTTGAAGGATAGGTTAGTGGTCTTTTTATTAGAAATGTTTCAGGATGCCATTACGGTGGTTCCCTTCATGTGATTGGATCTGGTTTGTGGCACGTTTTAACCTATGAACCATCTTGGTTGGGTCCTTGATTTATCTCATTGGGTAAGGTATTCCACCATTAAGAGTAAATGCACGACTGAAGTGTAGCTATGATTATTTCGACGTTATAAGAACCTCTAGTTGATCAAAATAATGAATCTTCTTATCAAGATTTGGAGATCGAGTTTACACCATTTCATTTCCTATTATTATAGACCCCCTTGTAGTGGGTTAGTGATCATGGAAAGTTGAAATAGACCTTAGATTATTATGTTACCTGATTCTTCGAAGGTGGAAGGGGTATGGGGTTGTTAATACAGATAGGGTTTAAGAGGGCCTCAAGGTCCTTCATTGCCTTTTCGAAGTAGGGTTTCACGTTAAACCACCGGTGTGTGAAATCTAGAAATGATAGGCTGTTATGGACACTTTCTAAAATTGTGTGATGTTTGGGAATGTTTCATAAGGCCTCTCACTATGTATAGTTTCTATCAGTTACAAAATACATATTTGACGATGCCTTGTAATGGCATGTACTTTTTGTTACAGTAAAGGAGATGTTGTAGAATATTTTGTGAGTCTTTGTTTTGTTAGAAGATTGACTCCTTTTGGGAAATATCAATATCCTTTGTTTAGAAGAAAGTGTTTCTATATATCCTTTCCACTTTCAAATTCTCATCCGAAAAAATGGGTGATGTGTGTGTGTATTCTATGCACTTGTTTCAGTGATATGTTGGGTTAGGGTAAAGTGTGTTTGGAATGTGTTATTTCTTGGTAAACACCTATGTTATTATTGTATTGTTTTCAAGGAACTAAAATGAAAAGTGTCATTCAGGGGGTTTTCCAAATCATAACTATGAGGCTGAACATGATTCAATCATTTCATCTCTATCCATAGGTCCCATAGTGAAGATGGCACATAATTAAAGGAAATAGTTGGGTTGTTCAAACCCTTGTGTAAAGTCATATCCTCAGTGTGAATGAAATGAATAGGTTAAACCTTGGGTGTTGTTATCTTAATTTTTTTATCCCCATTCGGTGGAATGATGTGCGGGGACTTCATTTCCATGTTATCGCCCAATGTCATTCCTTCCCCCTTTGTTTTATATTGATTTTTTGGAGAAAGGTTTTAGATTTGGCGTGATAGGTTGAGCACATGGTTAGTAGTAACCATTACCCATAAAACCATAAATATATAAGGATCCCCACGGTTAGTTCATGGTTTCCCAAACCATGCAGACTAACTATGCAACTGTCCCAACTCTTCAAACATTGGGGTTGTTTTGTGTCAACTCATGTTGTAAGATTAATATGGATGGTTCTTATGGGTGATTGACCCACTATGAGTCTAATTTATTTTCTTTTGGAAAGGTCAAATGGAAGTATACCTATTATACTGGGGAGTCCGTTCGGTCCACCCCCTATTAGTGTATGTATTCTATCTTGAGAAAAAATTAGGACGTTTCTTTTGGTGGGGAGCCCATTTGTATCCCCCCATACTAGAAACTGTGATAGGTACATGGTATTTTCTTTTTGGTAGGTGGTATTGTCTGTATCTTTCTAACAACAGTCATCTTCCATGGGTAAACGTTGGGATTTGAGAGCTCATGATGGTTTAGTTAATGTAAGGTATGTGTAACCTTGTTCGATGTTTTATTCATTTGGGTAAATTTCTTGAGTCTTGTTTGGATAGTTTTTTAGGAGTTTTCTTTTGTGATAGAGTTTTATTATGCTTGATTTTTTAATGAAAGTGTTTTATGTTTTGGTTTTAAGAGTATTCCATCATTAATTGGTCACTAGAGGTGTTTTGTCCTTTGGGATTAAATCTTGGCAAAGGATTCTACTTAGGCCTTTTGGTTGAGTTTGGATTTTTCTTTTGGCCTTGTTGTGGATTTACGAGAGAAGAAAACTTTATGGTTGGGAGATTTTTTACATAAATGACTTCTTTTAAAGATTTTTTTTCATTTAATTTCCATTCTTTCTTTTTTTTGGGGTTTCCCATAAATTTTTGCAGGAAAGGGTAAGTTATAATGATTTCAGTCAAACCATGATCCCATTTCTAGATTTAAAAACAAATTTTGTTTCTTTTATAACTCTTAAAATTTTAAAAATTTTACACCCATTCCACTTCCCAATTGGAATCCCCTAGTATATTACAACTTCCATATCCATTTTGACTTCATATTAATACATAATCATGATTGGATTGGATTTTTATTAAGATATTGGGCCAGCCCAAAAGCCTATTTCCTACCTTAAATTGTTTATTTAATTACTTAATATGTCATTATATTTGTATTTTTTTCAGTTGTTACAACTCTCAACAGAAACCAAATACCCATGTCATGCCCTTATGCTCTCATCCCCATTTTTGGAGATCTTATTCATCACAAATTTGGGCTAAACTTCTCTAGATTTCCCAAATCATCCAGATCTGATGAGGTAAAATATTTACTTCATAAATCCTTCAATTTTTACTCTTTCCCCGCCATTTTAGTTCTTCAATTACCTTTTTATCCTTATTATAACCTCACTTCCATTTTTTCAATTTGGATGTTCATCTACTGGTGCGTTTGGGTCGTCTTATTGAATATTTCTTTAAGTAATTGATTCTCTATTCATTTCTATCCTTCTCCTTATAGTTTCCTCCATATTTCATGATATTAAAAAATTTCCAGAAGTTCGGTTTCATACCTAGGGTTTGATTTGGTTTCTTTTGGGTCAAATATTTGGGGTTTTAAGTTGTATTTCACTCCCAAGTGTTGTAGTGGGGGTGTGGTTGATATTTCGCCGAACGAATTGGTGTTTTGATAGAAAAGGTATGTGGTTACATGTGTAATCATCATAATATGAGTTACCTTTTCCTCATTAAAAATTTTATCATTCTTCTTTTACATTATTTTTTATGCGGGAATCATTTTTGGTACTATTGATTAAAAGATTAGTTTCAATGTTTCATATTTGTTTGAAAATGTGTGTTTTCTATGTGTTTCTTTTGTTGTATCATTTGAGGAAATTTGATAACATTTGAAGGTGGTTTAATAAATGTTTTTAGGGATGAAAACTCTGTTTGGTATTGGTATTGGGGTGATTTTGGAATTGAAAGAAGGTTTTTAAATTTGTTTTGTGAGCAAAGCATTGTTATATCCCTTGGTATTATTTTATGAAAATTGTAAGTTATTTACGGAGTTAAACAAAGTGGGAAAAGTATATACATGTACTATTATGGTGAGTATGTTCACATAAGATGGGGTTTTGAATGTTAAAGTGGTGATTTAGGATTTAAAACATTTTTAAAAAGTTTTATAAAGTTCTTAATGATTTATCAAATTGTAAGAAAGGCGTGAAAAATGTATGTGGGTTGTTTTGTGTGAGTATGATGTGAAAAAATTAATTTTTTTATTAATAGAGTTCTATGTTACATGTATTGTTGGATATATGGTGTTTTTATGACTTAAAAGTGGTATTTTCATGTGAAAATTTTATTTCATGTCTTTTGAAACATGTTTGAGCATAAGAGGGACAACTTGGGTATCCAGGTGGGTGGACATGTACTAGTATACTAGTGATCCAAAAGGGTTTGGTCCTAGTTTCAAATAGAAATATTGATGATGAAAACACTAACTAAACTATGATAATGATATTTTTGTTATTGGGGACCACTAGGTTGTGAGTATGTTCCCTACTCGTGGCTTGTGTGGATGAGAATAGATATTTGTATGGTTACTTTCACTAATATACGAGGTACTTGGGACCCATAATAAGCTAGTGTCTAGGGGTTATTTCTCATTTTTTGTTCTCATTAGATAATTTGTGTTAAATATCATAATATGGTATTTTTTCTAGAAAATTCATTAGCATTGGAATTGTATTTAAATGTTTTTATTCTTTAAAGTAACCCACATAAAACATGCTTTTATTTAAATTTTCATCTCTTTAAAATTATTATTATCATTTTAGGATTATGAAAACATGGAATCATTTCATCCTTTAATGGATATCAAAGGGAATATTTTATGGGTGGCATCCAACTAGGATTTGTCTCACACCCTACTTTCAGCATTGGGTGTAAGTAGACATGGTTATTTTTGTCGCAGGTTTGGGTATAGCATTTAGTGCAAAAGGTTAGAGTCTCTGGTGGTCCTTTGTGATGGAGTGTTGAGAATATGGATTGAGGTTGTGGCCTATTACCATGAAGAGGTTCTTGGGATGTCCATTTTGGGTTTCTTAATTTGTTATATTCTTTAAGAATTGTTTGAAATTATGAAATTCTATTCTAATGTTTTGTGGAATATGGTTTGTTTGGAATAATCCATATTTCTTATATTGGACTTGTTTGTTGTTTTAGGTTAATAAAATCGGGTAAATCGTTTCCAAATTACATTTTGTGATACCTAGGCACTTGATCCAGCACTTGGGGATTGTAAATACCCTTTCATGCCTTTCCACGGGCTGGGTCGGGTGCTGGTTTCGATGGGGACCATATCTGGATCGTGACACACCGCCTCTAGTGTATTTTTCAGATCACTCCAAAATATCTTCGTGGTGGACCTCCATTCACTATACTCTTTTGATATTCAACATTGTTGTGAATATCACCATAAAAACCATCACTCACTCACAATTCTCCAATTCTCGTAATCTTGATAATAACAGTTGTCATTCACGATGTTCCACATCTTCATGAATTTCATCTCATAATTCTTGTAACAATTGCATTGACGATTTTAATGATGTTTTTTTATTATAAAAATCATTTCGTAATGATCCACTTCTCATCATCTCATAATCGTGAATAACAAAATTAACATTGTTTTATCCATTGTGAAACACACTTAATGAATGATATCTTTTTAAAAATCATGCATTTTCTATATTCTCATAAGGACTTCAACAAAATAAATTATTCAAAAAATTTCCCATATTCTAAATTTTAGACCCAAAAAATTTGGAATAAAACTAAGAATATATACCACTTTAAACAGTACTTCATAAAATAAACATGATGATTCACCGTCATCCAGTAAAATATTAGTTTCCAGTCAGACCCAAAATTGATTGGAAGAAATATTTATCCCCCATTACTTCATAATTCATGAATCATATGTTCTCTAAATAACTTTTGATATTTGTGAAATATATACTATAAAATTACCATAATATTTTCTATGAATGTATTTTAACATTTCTTTCTTCCACTAATGTCATTCCTTCCAATAAAACCAAAATATCATTAGTTGTGTCTTTTATTGAAAAATATTTCTCTCTAATAAAACATTAATATGATTCAAATAAAAAAAATCTATTTCAAATATATTATCAATAAATTAGTTAGATTCATCTCTCTCTCTATTCATTCAACCCTTCATTTCACATTCAAGTTTGTATTAGGTCCTCGATGAATCCTACTCTTATTCTCATTACAAAAGAAAATTTATTTAAAATACATCATGATTTTTATAAACATATACAATGAAATTTCATTTGAATAGTGAGTCCAATTTAAAGATTATAATCTTTATTCATCCATTCTCTCTATCCAAACTTCATCCAAGATTCATAAACATTGGAATATATTTACCATACTGACTTTTATGTTATCCTCCAATTGCATTGGTCATCATTATTAAAAAATTATAATAATTTGGAAACTAATTAAATCCATACACAAAGTGGGATCAACACCAAAATCTCTCCTAAAATATTATAGGCCTAAATTTTGGAATAAATCCAGTCACGATGTCCTTTGGTGTAACACAATAAGACATTACCAAAAAAATGGTAACACTTTACATTAATCAATTTTTCTCATATATTTCTCAAATGACATCAATTATTCTTATTACATGACTAAATAAAAAAATATTTATCCTCAATATACATATATATTATTATTATAAGTGTTCAATCTAAAACTAAAATAAATTCCATCAAATAGGTAATGATATTGCCATTCTTGTGTGTGGTAGACTATTGCCTAATGAAATAATGTCATCCATTTTTCCTTGACATGTATTATTGTTGATAAATATGATTTAAATACTATTTTATATTACATATGTGCTATTTATAGTGTCTTTATTGTTATGAAATTATTATATAACACATAAAATCATCATTTCATTTTTTTGGGAACATGATAACATCGTTTGTGGATGTGTGGACTATAGCCTCATCAAAGCATTGTGATTTGTTCACGTATTACGTGGAATATATTAATAATTAGTTTAATAAAAACATATGATATTAATAACTTAATAATTTTATTCATGACTTACTTAAAATTCAATAAATACAACATATCATTTTCAAAATTACTATTTCACACATTGAACAAATAATAACATCATTCTTGGGCATGTGCACTACCGCCTCCTCGAAGCGTTTTGAGTCCTTTTACATAAAAATAATTAAATATATACATATATATTATAAAATAATATCCTATTTATGATATAATTGTAATTATAGAATGATATATTTTACTTTTCATCATTACATAATTATCCTTGAGAAATGGGAACATTGTTTATGTGGTTCTACGACCTAAAATCTCCATGATTGTAACGTTGGTTCATTTTTCATAACTATCTTTAATGATTGGTTTTAGAAGTATAATTGATCTATAAATTTAATAATTATATCAAAACTATGGTTATTATTATTTTAATGATAACCCCTTTGACCATTGTTGTCCTACGAAGGTTGTTTCTAACACATAAATTAAATATGGTCAAAACACCAAACATAAACTTAATTGTTTAGGTGGTTGTTCAAAAACGGGTAACAAGTGAAATAAAAAATGGAATAATTATAATTTTTTATTAAAACAATAATTAATTATTATAATATTATTATTCAGGAATATAAGGAAACATTGGATAGTTCAGACTCAAGTTAATGGATTTCGTCTCAATACATTTTCATAGAGGAATTTCTTAATGAAATACACGTTAATTCATTTTTAATGTGTTTATATAGTCCCATTGACATTATATATCTATATTTTATAAATTATAATTATTTTATTGTTTTTTAAAAGTTATTTATTCATGGGGATTATGATTTAAATGTCAAAATTGTTATGGGACACTTTGAATGTTTAAATATTTATTTTCCAAATCTTTTTCCCCATGTAAATATTCATGATATCATAATACATATCAATTAATATAGTTATAAAAAGGTTATAAAGTAAATTTTATTTTATTTTCTAATTTAAATAAATGATTTTCAAAAGTAATCATTTTATGGGTTTTATATGGAAAATTTTTACAAATGATAAAATGAATGTTCTATTCTTAACGTACATAGTGAAAATAACATTTATACAGCCATGAAAAATATTTTATTTTTAGATATCATTGAATTATTTATTTCTTCATTAAAAGAAATAACATATTTACCTTTTGGGTATCTTGGTATTGAAAATGGGTTTTTAAATAAAACAGTGTTTTGTGTTGAAAATGGAAACTCAAAAGAAAGGGGATTATTGTTCTTAACGTGTTTACATGTGGGATTAAAATGTGTTTTAAAATGATTTATGATTGGATTTTTTTACTATTGATATGGTAATTTAGAATTATATGAAATGGGTGGTCCTTATAGAGCTTATAAAAAGGCTTTATCCCCAGTATAGCATACGGGTGAGCCTGATATGACTTATATGAAGTGTTGAGACCCATTATAGCTCATGAGAAACAGGTGAGCCTGATAAATCTTATAATAAGGTTTTGTACCCATTATATCTCATAGGTGTGCCTAATATAGATTATACTAATATTTGTACCCATTATAGATATCTAATGAATTGGTTAATGATAATTTTGGAAGTATGTATTATTTTTATTCAAATTAAAATGTGTTTTAAAAGGGTTTATATACATGATTCTCTACGTAAAAAGATTGGATTATTTACTTTAGATGGGTTTTAATGAATTTTTCATTAGATATTTTTTTCCATGCGAATTTTTTTATTTAATATTCTCAAAAAACATTGAAGATAATGTTTAACATTTTATGATTATACATGTTTTACCAATCTACAACTTCGTTTATTTTTATATACCTTATTGTGATTTTGTGCCCATCCGATAATTTTAAAAACATTTCATAGTAATTAAGGATAGGAAAAGTAAAAGAAGAAGTCAAATTCGAAGACATTGAGATTTTACATGAAAATAATTCATTATTTATCTTAAAATTATTAAATTATCGAAAAAATGGATATTGATAGGAATTGACCACTTTCTATTTTATATATTGTTTTGTTTGAGGTAGGGCCTAATTCAGTAAAACTATAAACCCTAAAATATTCATAATGTGAGAGAATATAAAATAATTAAAATTATTAAATATTATGTAATGATTACTGGTATATCCTTATACATGGTATTAAAAAAATTTAGAAAATTTTAGATGCATGATAGTGTTAATAGAATTGTTTTTTAGACAAATATTTTTGATAAGTTGAAATAATAAACAGTTTTAATACTTTTATGTTGATTCATCTACATTTTTTAAATTAAGAACGGTTTTCAATATAGGAATTAAAAAATCTATAGTGGGAAGGAATCGAGAAGAAAATATCTTTCAAAGAAGCATCCCAAGATGGTTGGAATTAGAACAAATTAATTTGTTGCAGTTATCGAATAGTTGAAATAATTATAAATTGTGGTGGTATTCCTAATAAAGAGGAACCTTGCCTACCATAAAGGCTCATGATGATAGTGTATCATTTCATGAGGCAACATTACACATCATTAAATGGATAATATGACACGATGTTAGTTGAATAATATATCAATTCCCTAGAGAATATATTTGAATTCAAGGGGTGGTTGAAACATCAAATTTAAACTCTTTTCAAATATATTTTTGAAGGTGAAACTGGCTAATGGTAGTATTTTGTTAATAATATTAGAGAGAAATATGATATTGATGCCATGGAATGGAAAACATTCGAGTATATTTTCATTGAAAAAAATTTCCCTAGCGTAGTTTGTATTAGGATGGAGAAATAATTAATGGATTTAAATAAAAAAGGATGCAGTATATGTCGATAGATATAAAGAAAACATTGCACAATTGGTCAGGTATGTGTTATACTTTTATGAGATAGTGACAGTATAATTAATAGATTTTAATTGGGATTGAAATAAATTATATAAATATATTTTTCTTCTTAAAAATTAAAAATTGGTGAAAATTTGGATAGTTTATACTGAGAATGATTAAATTGAGTTTTCTAGCACTTATGTTCCATGAGATTAATGGAGTAATAAATGGTTAAGGTGGCACAAAATAGAGAATCAACCTACTAAGACATATATAGGTAAGCCTAAAACTTGTTCCAAGTGTGGTAAAATACATTTTGGGGAATCTATGTATTGATTTGAAAGGTGTTATCGGGGTGGTATGTTTGGTCACATGGTTTGTGACTGCTAGTAAAAGAGACATAAAAAATCCAATAATGAGATATAAATAGTTATTGAATAGTATGATGCTCTAGATGTAATGAGTGGGGGAATAATGTTATCATATTTCCAAAGAAAACTATTGAAGGAGGAAATCATGATGATTAGAAGAAAAAAGGATGTTGAAATAATTTTATATATCTAAAGTTGTTTTGGGTCTATCTGGTTAAGTGATTGAAGATATAGGGGGCTTGGTGTTTTTCAATGGTTGACCATATGATGAAGGTCTTAAACAGTCCTTCTAAAAATTTATGTGATGTGGTAATAAAGTGACTAAGGATTTTTTTAAGATTTTTAGTAATTTTTTTTGTTTTTTATGGATATAGTTTAATGATAAGTATACATTTACTATTGGACATGATTTTTAATGTATTTATAACCTTTATGTTTTACATTATCTTTTTTTATTAGTGTTATTTTCTGAGATGTACATCATATTTCGGGGAATTTTAGGCTTATAAATTTATGCATGTAAAAATATATCATGTAATTTTATTTCCTTATATACTTATATAATAACCTAAATCCCAAAATTCAGGATTACGATCTTTCCAACAATGATATTTTTAAATTTCTAGTCCTTGATTTTAGAGATAATGTTTAAATTGTGACGATGAATTTTTTTTAAGAGGGTAAGATATAACTTCCCAAGATTTTATAAAATATATTCTTTCAATTATATTTAAATTATGTTATTTCTTAATTTAAATTAAATATATATTTGATATTTTGTAAAATAAGACACCATTTTATTCTTTCATTTCATAGAACATCGATTTTCATCAATAAATTGTGTTACATGTAAGCTCAACTCTTATTGGACAATAATATACTATTGTTTTTATTATTTAATATGGATGTTATAAAATGGATGTTATATTATAGGGTGTGTGTAATAATAAAAATATTTTTTATAAAAAATATAATAAAAAAATTACTTTCATCTAATAGAATTTATAAGAATAAGATGAGAATAAATCTTGTTTTACCCTTAAAAACATTTTTTTTCAACAAAGTAGTTTTGCTGCCTTTTAAAGGAAGTCTTGATTTGGATCATAATTTTGAAACATTCAAAATATTTAATTTCAAATATAATTCTTTTTAAAAAATTAATATCAAAATTTTATTTCTTAAATTTTTCGTAATTCTCTTCGAATTTTTATTTTCTGATAAATAGTAAAAACACTAAATTTTAATTGAAAACATATTTTTTCTCTAGTTTATTTATATATTTAAATAATATTTTAAATAGGCTTTTATATATAATTATTTAAATTATAAATTTTTAAGCCCAATTTAGGTTAATATTTTGAATTTAAAATTTAAATTGGATATAAAAAATCTCATTCTTTTGAACTTTTCTCTATAAAAACCAGTTGTCTTGCAGAGTCTTTAGTAGTAAATTTAAATTAACTTTTTCAACTAACATTTATTATATTTGGAAAAATGAATATAATTTGTTTTAATATGTATGAAATTTTTTGTTTAATTATCTCATATTATTTAAAAAATATATATTATTAAAAATTGTTAAAATTATTTATAGTGATTTAGGTACGAACAAGTTTACTTACCGATTTAACCTATGATATAAGGTGTATAAATGAACCAACATAGGTCCAAGACCTATTTTGTTTTTATATTTAGAACCTAGACACCCTATTCTCTATTTTTATGAGTTATTGGGATAATATTCCATGATAGTTTTCTATATAATATGTTAGGTAAGGAAAATGACCAATAAATGAACCTTCTTTATCTTTAAAAATTATAAAGATTCGGAGTTGGAAAAAATCTATATATATTTGGTTATAAATAATATTTATGTAGATAAATTATATATTTCATCATAAAAAATTATATTTCATTTTATAGAGGATATGATTACATTAAATTCTTAATAAATTACAACCCATGGATTATTTTTTCAACAATTAAATAAAAAAAAAGTTATTTTATTAAATTTTATAAAATTATTAAAAGTCTTTTCTTCATAAAATAGTTTTTCTAGTGTTAATAAATTTAAAATATTGTCTAATAATGGTCCAATTGATATTTTATAATGAACATATTGAACAATAAATAGGAAAAACATAGTTAGAACTCTTAGGGTTAAAGTTGTTTTTTTGTCTGTTACATTCTTTTCAGATACAATTAATTATCAAAACATATGGGATTTTTATATTATTTTTTATTTTTTAATTTATAAAATATATTGGTAAAAATTTTATAAATTTTACCACTTTAATTTAGTCTTAATGGAAGAATTACGTAGTTTATAAAACGAATTACCAAAATAGAAAAACAAACTAAAACAAAATAAGGAAGCCAAAAGACTATGAAAACAATGGAACAAATTATATAATTTTTGTGTGGTAGGGGTTTTTATAGACAATAATTTCTCTCTTATAAATTATTTTTTAATTTTTAAGCACATATGGTATGGGATACCTCACAATAATTCTTAACTTTTCGTATTTACCAAATGTCACTCCTCCTCCACTATAAAAAGAAATTCACTTTTATCCTATTTTCACAACCTTGAATCCTTTTGGATCCACCAACCTCAGATGAAATAAAAAAAAATTACTCCTCTAATATTAGAGGCATAAAATTTGGTATAAATCCAACCATGGATGTAATTAAGTGTATTCAAAAATGAGTTACCCATGAAAGAGGAAACATTCTTCAATGGTCACTTGTATTTTACTTCATTCTCAAATCACTTAAATTATTCTTATTCCATGATTATTTTATTGCATAAGTATAATAAAAATACTGATATTTTTTTATTATAATGTTTCTACCTATACCTGCACACACATTCATCGAATGAGTAATGAACTTATTGTACATGTGTACGACGAACTACTTCTTTAGAAAACAATGCCGTTTGTTTTTTATCACTAATTGTGGATGGAAATAATGATAGAAATACAATCTTTATACGATATATATGATAATTAAAATTTCATAATGCTTCATTAATTTTTATAAAACACATACCATCATGATTTCTATTTTATGGGAATACAATAACATCTTTTGTGGATGTGTGGACTACCAACTCCTCAATGTGATGTGATCCATTCAGGATTAAAATATAATGTATTAATAACGATTAAAATAAATATATGAAACATATATGACACACGCAGATATATATATATATTATATTATGTACATAATTAAATTTCGATAAATACATTATAACATTTTCTTTATTACCTCTTCACACACTGAAAAAAGTGATTATGTTGTTCATTGATGTGTGAACAACCGCCTACACAAAATGACTTGAATTCTTTTACATCACATTAATTATATTTATAAGTATATAAGATTAAATAATATTTTAAATATGATATAATTATATATATGGAGAGATAAATTTTACTTACCTTCCTACCATAATGATCATTAAGAAATGGGAATGTTACTTATGCCAAAATATGGCATATTATCTCCATGATCTTAACATTGGTTCATTTTTCATACCCATCATTCAGGAATGGGTTTAAAAGTATAACTGATGTACTAAATTAATAATTATTATATTATTATTCATTATGTGTTTTAATTTGGACCCCTTTGACTATATTGGACTTCCCAATGTCATTTTTACCAAAAAAAACTAAATGTTGTCAAATCATTTGATGGAAACATAATTGTTTAAGTGGTTTATAATAACATTGTAATAAGTGAAATAAAAGGAATAATACACTTGAAAAAGGTTCTTAAAAATAAATTAATTAACATAAGTTTAATTTCTATGAATTTAAAGACACATTTAACAAGTCAAACTCAAGGTAAGATGTTTCTTCAATCTCCTTTCAGTGAAAATTTTAATTTTTATATCCACATAAATTGTTTTAAAAGTTATATATATAGACCCTTTGACAATATATATACATATTTTATCAATTATCATGTTATTTAGTGTTTTTAAATGTTATTATTTGACTGGGATTATTAATTAAATGTTCAAAGTAGAATGGGACACATGGAATGTTCAAATATTAAATTCCAAATTCATTTTCTCCGTGTAAATATTTTTTTTATTATTTTACATATATATTATTATGGATATAAAAGGTGTATAAAGAACAATTTATATCGATTTTAAATTTAATTTAAAGGATTTCAAAGTAATTATTTTTATATAATTTATACAGAATGTTTAGAAAATTGAAAAATGTAATTTCTCAATATTTAATGTACACAAAAACAATGAATTTTCTACCATCATGAACATTATTTTATTTTAGGGTACCTTCCCCAAATACCATGTTTTATTAATTGAAAAAAAAATTATATATGTTTTTATCTTGGTATTGGAAATGGGTTTTCAAAGAATATGGTGTTTTGGTACTTAAAATTGGATCTAAAATTAAAATTTTATTTTCATCTGAATGTGTTTTCATATGGGATTAAGAAGTATTTCTAAATGGTGTTATTCTTAGAGTGTTTTAATATAAAAACAATAATTTATAATTATATGACATAGGTAATCTTTATATAGAATATATGATGGTTTGGTATCATTATAGGTCATTAGTGAGCCTGATATAGCTTATTTGAAGGGTTGAGCGCCATTATAGCTCTTGATAAACAGGTGAGCTCTATATAGCTTCTTAGATGGGTTGATCGTTGTTAAAGCACATGGGTGAGCTCAATATAGCATAAAGGAAGGATGATCGTCATTATATATCTTTAATTAATTTTTTAATGATAATTTAATAATAGTTTATAAGGCTATTCCAATTTAAAAGATTTTTGAAAAGGTTTATGTTTAGGATTTTATAGATCCTCAAATGATGTGTAATTACTTACTATTTGTTTTTATGATTTTTTCATTTAATAAATAATTTGGGTTTCTTTCAGGTGATTTTTTTATTTCATATTATTAAAAATAATTGATGATAAAGGTAAATGTTATATGAATTTTATGATTTTACTGAACTAATGGTTTTCTTTAATTTTTGTATCCCTTAAGAAAACTTGGTTATCATCACAAGTTTTTTTTCAACAGGTTTAATGATGGATAAAGAAATGGAATAATTCATGTAGGAATTCATGGATATTTGCCATGAAAATAATTAAATATTTATTTTAAATTTCCTTGATAATGGAAAAAATGTATACTAATTAGAAGTTTCAACATTGTATTTTATGGTTTGGTAATGTATAAGTTATGGAATAATTCCCTACAACACTAAGAATGAAAAGATCATAAATTTGAGAGGAAGTGAAAATATTTACCTAACTCAAGATTATGTAATTATTAAAGACGAATCCTTATAGAAACACTCATTTAGGTAAAAAAGATTAATTATCTAATTAGGGAATAAGAATGAAAGAAATATTGTTGTAAGAAGAATTATTCAATTTGAATCCATACTTATTTAAATTGAGAGGATGTTTTTCTGAGAAAATATATTATAATATGGATAATAATAAAATTAATCTGAAATATGTGTAATGCATAATGTTTGAATTAATAAGAATACACTCAAGGGTTTTCCAAACAAAAATTCCAATTTTGGGCGGTGGAACACCCCAAATCCCAATAGTTTTTGTCTCCAGATATGTAACACCACAAAATTTTAAGAGATTAATATTTAATTTCACAACGTATATGAAAAGAAAAACAATAATTTTAGGTAATATAAAATCCTAATACTTAATTACATATTTAATATTTTGAATATTTGGAATCTATTATATAGATTTTAATTTATAGAAAACCGAGTTTATCTTGCATTACGTGCAAGGCCATGCTTTACCGAATGATAATATATTATTAAATTTATTATTTAATATGAAAAATATATACTAGACATTGGAATGGATGGTATGAATATGATTATATGACTTATAAAAATGTATTGTTTACAAAATTTTACTAGTTATCTATATATTAGTAATAAAATAATAATCATTTGATAAAAACATATATTTTTTCAAAAAACCTGTATCTTTATTTTGAAAAGATGGTTTAATCATGATTAGCACACATTATTTATAATTTATTTTCACAAAATTAAAAAATATATTTTTAAAAAATAAAATTTATTTTTTATTTTGTTATACCAAAAATTATCTTAGGATTATTTTTTATATTCTTTTGAGAGGTTTCATTTTGTGATGAATTGTGAAAAATACTAGATTTTAATTAAAAAAATTATTTATTTTATAAATAATATATAATGTAAAATTATATGAAAAATTAGTTATGAAGTCAACAAATATTAATTATAAATATATTAATCAAATTTAGTTAATTTGAATCATTTTAATATTGAATTATTATATTTAATCATTATAAGTGTTTGAACTTTTTAATTTTAAAAACACACTTTCTCGCCATATCTGTGGGATTACTTTTAAATTATATTCTTTGAAAAAAGTGATTATGATTTGTCTAAATGGATTAAATATTTTTAATCCAAATAATTTATATTATCGAATAAGGTCAAATAAATTTTTTAAACTAATGATTATTGAAAACAGTTAAAATGTATTTCAATTATTAAGGTAAAAAAGATTTTCCTTAGTTGTTAAAAATTGAATATGAATTGTAAAATAGTCTAACAAAATTTCAAATACCAATTGGTAGTTCCTATTTAGACCCTTATCACATTAAGGAGAATTTGTTTTAGCTATTGGGATATTATTCCATTAATGTGGCCTATATTATATGTTAAGTAAATAAGAATGCCAAAAACAACTTTACCTGATTTTAATATCTATAAAGCATTGTTATAGGTAAAAATAAAATATTTAATGTTATAAATATTATTTTAAAAGGAAAATAAGTTTTCTTGTGATAATTTTTCATTAATTTATTTAGACGAATTAAGTACTTAAAAATCATAAGAAATACGAATAAGGTATTTATTTAGTCAATAATTCAATAAAATAAATGATACTAATAATATTTAAAATGAATTAAATTCCAAAAATATAGTATCAATTTAATGTTTTCTATGAATATATCATGTTTTTATAGTTTGGAACATAACAGATTCAAATTACATCATAGTCTAGATAATTTCAATATTAATTTAAATATATATTGACAAAATTGATATTAATATTTTTTTGTAATTAATGATATTATATTAAATGGTAAAATAATATATTGACCCATAAACAGTAGAAACACTGATAGTATAGTTATGGTTAATGCAGTGTTTTTCCTGTTACGTGTTCTTCTATTAAATTTAATTTTCAACACACATGGTATTTTTATTTTATAAATTAGAAATAATATTTAGAATAAATTGGCCAAAATTTTCTAATATTCCTCACTAGAATTTTTTAATGGGTAAATCCCCTAGGTTAGAATAATTGTTGTAGAGTAAGAAACAAAAGGGTAAACCTGAGTAAACATAAAAAAAATATAGAAAATTGATATAAATGTTTTTATTTTGTTGTGATCTTGGTTTTTCTCAACTAAATAAACTATAACATCAATTATTATTCAATTTTTCTGTCATATGAGGAAAGAGCGACCTCCCAAAAGTGAATATTTTAGATTATTTAAAAGAATGTCACTGCCCCTCAATTACAAAATGGCAGATACTCTCTACTCATCTCCAAACCCCTCTATGAGTTTAACATATAAATACTCTAACAAAATAACATAGAAAATTACTTAAAATATTCATATAGGAATTATTTTTAATATAAATTAATCAATTTATGGCTTTACTACAATCCTAAGGATGATACCTGAAGATGATGTAATGTTGTTCCATAAGTGTCTTCGTTTTATTTCTTCCTAAAACAACTTTAATTCATATTATAAAATTATTATATAATAACCTGAGTATAATTAAAATATATATATATTTTAATTTTAATGGTATTACATAAAGCCACACCAAATTAGATCAAATGGATTACGAAATTAAATTTCATGTATAAGGTTCACTACCACCACACGAACCAATGTCATTCATTTTTTCCATTACCACCTATCAAGGATGGGTATTACGATGGATAGAAAGTATCTTTATGATATATATAACATAATAATACTTAAAAAATAATTATATAATATATATATATTATTACAATGAATCCTATAGGGGACACGATATGTTACTCATGTGTACAACGGTCTATCGCCTCGTGAATTGATGTGATTCTTCTTTTAATAATGCTTCAAATAGAAAGTGATAAGGAATAATTATATGTTATATAACTTAAAAAATTATGATATTATGTACATATTTATCATCATGATAATATTTTATATTTTTTTCATAATTTTTCACTTAATGAAGGGAGATTATATCGTTTATGTATATGTGGACAAGAGCTTTCATGAAGTGATGTGACTCTAATTTCATCACCGCACAACATTAATGATATAAAAAAGTATATAATATGGTATTAGTGACATTAAGATCAATTTTAGGGTAAAATATTACTCACCTTTTTTCAAAAATAATCATTTATAAATGTAAAACATTAATTATGTGTACGTACAACTTATCATCTCCATGAACATAACATACATAATTTTTTCAAAAACATCATTCATGATAGGTTTTAAAATTTTAATTACAATAAATTTTTTATAATTACTTTATTATTATTATTCTTTAGATTATATAACAATATTATATTTCTTAACTAAATCATTCTTTAAAAAAACATGCATGAGAAAAAAAAGGAATTAATAGCCAAAACAGTAAAAATAATGAATAATTGTTTAAAAAATATGTGATAAGATGTTTTAGAAAGATAATATATAATATCATAAATATTAATATTTTTCATCATTATATTAATAAAATTTTCAAAACCAATATACCATATTTTGAAAGAAATTCAACCAAACATGTGTGTAAGGTTTGGGATTTCATATCAATTTACATTTCATTGAGTCTTATTTATTATTATACACCAATTCAATTATATCTAGTGTATATACTACCCCTTTGGACCTATAATATCATGATTCATTCAAAATTCATGGTGTTTTGTATTTTACATTGAATCATTTCACCAATGGGTATTTGAGTTGAAAATTATTATAGGGAATGGTTATTTTCCAATATCACTTTATTTTGTTATTGTTAACATTCTCCTGAACCTATGAATTTCTAATAAAAAATTTTAATTATATATAACATTTATTTAAAATATTCACATTCTTTAATGACTAATATGATTACTACCTACATCTAATTCCATTTTTACATATGCTCTTTAATTTTAATGTTATTTTATAAAATTGGGAAATGTTGATAAATTTGTTTCCATTAATCAAAAAATACATTTTATGAAGAACATTTTTCAAAATTAAATATATTATATTATATATGAATAATTATTTGGCCTCTCATGACATGTTTTGAGGAAGGTTTAAATAAATCACCTTCACGCAACATTAGTCTTGTTTTTGTTATCAGATTATTAAGAGCTTATTCATGTAGTTCGAGAGATTAATGGCTCGTTGAATTTTTGATTCAGTTCCCTTAAATCAAATTTTAGGGATCTTAATCTTTGGGATAATCCATATGGTTCAACATTTATGAAATGGTTTATTTTTAACTTTATATGAGATTCATTGATTAATGTACTACTTCACTATATGATAAATCATATTCTAAGAGATAATGTTAAAATAGTTCAAGGAATAATCGAAGGATTAAATTGTGATTATGAAATGCAATTATGTCATGTAAGTATATCATCTCATGTATGTTCATCAAAATTATCAAATATGTTATTGAATCCAAAACATTATCTTTTTTAAATTCATATTTGTTGAATCATATATTCATTTAAATCAGCACATATTTATGTTTTTGAGGCCCTTAAATTTCCATTGATCATCCAATTATTATTTACCAATGACATATATCCCCCTCTATAATTAATTAATAATTTTATTCATGTCTACATCTTAACTTGACTCCAATGTTCTCGTACTCAGAAACCTAGTTATGTGATTATTCCAAAAGGCCATTGTACTTCTATTTCACACATATCAAAATTGAAATTTATTAACACTTTTTATGATGTGGTATTTTAACCAAATTATATCCATATTTCAAACCCCAGAATACAGATACCATGTATAAATTGGGAGGATGTATTTTACATAAGTTGGGGATACTTTAAAACACCAAAATTAATAAATAAAAACATTTTATTTGATAGTGTATATGACATGAATTTATAAATAATAGAAGGTAATATATAATCCCAATACATTATGACATATTTTACTTTAAAATTAATTCAATATATTTTATATCATTCAATTCAAGTAATATTGAGATTATCTTTCATTACATGCAAGGTCCAATTTTACCGAACAATAATAAATTATTAACATTATTAATTAGTATTAAAATTATCACTAATCCATTTGAGTGGATGGTATGAAAAATATTTAATTCCTTATAAACATGTATAGTTTACACATTTTTAATAAATATCTATTTATTATTAATAAAATGAGAACCATTTTATAGAAAAACAAATATTTTTGGAAACAAATTTTCTTTCCAAAAGACGGATTAATCGTGCTTAGCGGACATAATTTTAATTTAATCTCAAATATATTCAAAAAAGTTAAAAGAAAACATACATTATTAGATATGAATAATAAGTTATCTTTGGTTGATATTTTTTTTATTTTTTTAGAGAATTATCATTTTTAAAAAAGTATTGAGAAATTATATATTTTAATTGAACACATAATTTTCATCAATATAAGTTTTAATGCTAAATTATATTTTTAACATTTCTGAAATTAAAAATAGTTTAATTATATATATATATTAATATAATATAGTTCATGGGAATAATTTTCATATTTATTTTCTACATAAAAACATTTTATACTTGAAATATTCCACTTTAAAACCTCGCCTTCTCACTATGTTAGTAGGATTAATTTTAAAGTAAATTATTCCAATTCTAATATTTGAATATAGGAAAATATATTTAATAATTGGAAGAAGAATATTATATAATATATAATATTTTAAACAATATTTTTGACCATAATGATTACTAAAAACGTATAAAATTTCTTATAGTGATTGACGTAAAAACAAGTTTACTGGTTGTTAAATTGTCATTATAAGTTGTCAAATGACCTACCAACAAGTAAAAAAAACCATTTAATGTACATATATAGACCCTTATAACCTTTTTATATATTTTTATGATTTATTTGTATATTATTACATTATTTTAAACTAAATACTCTGTTAATTATAGAAAAAAATCGAAAAGGAACCTTCCTTGATTTTAATGTTTATAAAGAATTGGGATATGAAAAATTTAGGTTCATTTTTAAAAAAAATTATTTGTAAATTTTAATTAGATTTATTATCATTATTATTTATATATAATTTTTATTAAATAATTAATTACATGAAATTATTAATAAATGCCAACATAGTATTTATATAGTTAATAATTAACTGAAATAAATGACACTAAAAGTATTAAAAGTGAAGTAAATTTAATAAAATGTTGCCTTAAATTAATATTTTAGGATAATATATCATTTTTTGATGATTTTAAATTTTAAAGATTCATCTTTATTCATTGTTTTTATTTTTGAAAAAATTAATTAAATAAATAATTTGTAAATTTTCATTAATGTTATAAATGATATTTTATTTAAATGATTTGAAATTGAATAAAAATACTAAATTGGGTAGAGTTATTTTTAATTGTTAATAAATATAAAATATTTTCCATTCCTGGAACAATTGATCTTTTATAATTAACATATTTCCCCTTAAATACTAAAAACATTTTATCATTGTTAGGGTTAAATTACTTTTTCTCATCTCACATTTTCATCCAATAATATTAAATTCAAACAGTCTTGGGATTATTATTTTATAAATTATATGTCATATATATAACAAGTGAGACAATGTTTTATAATAATTCTTCATTTAATTAAGTGTTAATGAATAAAATAACAAGTATATAGAAATAGTTGTTGTGGTAAAAACAAAAAGGGTAAAATTGAGTAAACTTAAAGACTAAAGAGAAATTGATAAAAATGATCTAATTTTTGTGTAGTGGTGGTGTGTCTCGAACTCATCAACCAAACCATCCATTATTATTAAATTTTTGAGGCATGTGAGCTAAGGTAGATGTAAAACCCAGTTACATTTTGACCTGATATGTTTTAACATTTATTTTGGATTAACTTTTTCATTGGTTGAGTAATACTATGAAAAAAGTTGTAAGAAACTTGTAATGGTGAAGTTAGGGATTTGATGTAAATTTCACCATAAAACATGATGTTTTGAATTATACAGGGAATTTAAATGTTTTGTAATCGGGTGAACAATGTGTAATCATCTCCGAGATGATAACATGAAATGGGTACATTGTGTCCAGGGTTGAATATCGATTACAACATTCATGTTGTCCAATAATTATGAAATCATATTTTTAATGAATAGTGGAATTGTTTTGATATATGTGGAACTCAACAATTAAAAAATGATTAATTGGTAAACACACCATCTAAAATCATGATTATTGGTTTCATGAAGGTATTGCTGCTAAAATTATCATTTCATTCCTTCTAGATTCATGTATTTTAACCTAAAGGATCTTCCTTTTCAATTTTGGAGATCTCTTATCCCTCAAAAACATCTTCTGGAAATTCCTCACAATGATGGTTTCCATCCATATCTACAGATAAGTAATATTTTTAACTATTCTATATCTCTCCATCTTCCATGGATTTTGATGGATCATATTTGGTTTGATATATCTAAACATTGTGTTCTTGAATCATGATTCTTAGTTTTGTAACTAGATCATCTGGGCCGTCATTTTTCCTTAGCGAGTATCCTTTTTGTGTGGATTTATATGATTAATTTTAGGTAGTTATTTTAATATTTTCCAAATAATTTTATCGGTGAATTGTTTGAATTGATTTAAATTTTATTCAAATGAATTATAAAAACATGATTCTCTGTCCATTTGAATTTAAATTAATATTCTATGTATATTGGAAAAACCCCAATTCTAATGGAATATGAATTGGGGGTGTTTTTTGAATATGATGTAAACTATAAAATGACTTGATTAATGATTTTACAAAATGGATTATATTGAATTAATATAAACATGTGATTAGTTTTATATTGAAAAGTGAATAATTGACAAAAAAATCCCTGATATGGTTTTGAAAGTGGATTATAATTTTCAATAGAATAAGTCTAAAATGGAACTATGAATGATGGTTTATTTCAAATGAAATTGATTTTTCATTTTCAATTGATTGATTTATTGAGAACATATGAGCATGGGTACATAGTTTGTTATTTGGTATGAACATGTTAGGTTTCCAATTCCCTAAAAAATTATTAATGATAAAAACTCTAACATAAACATATTTCAGGATGATGATCCAGAATGGGATAATGATTAGTCCTACTGTACTCGAGTATGATGGATGTGTATGCACATGTTTAGTTGTGATCACTATTTCCAGAAGTGTGAGGATCTTATAACTAGAAACTATCATAATGTAAGGTAGATGACTATGTTTCTTCTAATGATTACCTTGTTATAAATTTCATTGATTTAGGATCATATTCCCTCATTACTAGTTTTTTATTTAAACTATTTTATATATATTGTTTACTCAATCCATGATTGAAATGTATTCCATCATTATGAAAATAAGGATATTTTTTAAAAAATGAAAATGTATTAACATGCATGTTCTAATTAAATTTTACTGACTAGGTTTTTTAATATTATGAAATTTTATTATCGAGAACTTGGTGAGATCATATTTTAATTTTTATCTCATTCCATATATTTTCCATCAATAATTTGTAGATTTTATCTTTCTAGGTGCACCTAAAGGGAAATTTTACCCAGGAGGCAGTGGATGTTCTTGAAACCTTATTGTTTTCGATGGCATGTCATTTGGAATATTGTGTTTCCCTTCTTAGTATTTCAGTGGTTTAAGGATGTACTATTTGGGGTTTGGATATACCTATTTTATTTTTGTTACAATCTACATTTGTATTATCTTAGAGTATTGATATGTTTCCTTATCTTCCATTATTTAGAGAAAATTCATTCTCATCCATATATTGTGCGATGCCATGTGCTGGATGTGAACACAAGAAGATTGAGGATTCCCATCGGGGTATGTCAGTGTTAGATCAGGTATATGGGTACCAATGTATTTGGGATGGTTTCTGAAAAAGTTACATTAGAGGTGCAGGTTGAGCATCATTCCTTGATGTTAGTAAGTTGTTAGGAATATCTTGTCCGGACCTACGAAATAGTTTTCATTGAAGGTATGACCATCCCTCCTTATAATGTGTCGTAACGTACCGTGGATGCTTTGGGAAATCCTTATTAAGGGTTAGTTCTAAAATTTTATTTACTTTATATTTAGATAGGTTGGAAAAATATATTACTTTCTTATCTAATGGGATTAATTTCCATGTTGAACTTATTTTATTTTTAGGATCGAGTAATATATTTACATATTCAATGTTGTATTCTAATGTTTTGTATCTTCACGAATTTGATAAGAGATGATAGTATTCTCCATGTGTAAGCTTCTAATGACCCATAGAGAGGAAATCCAACCATGGACCAAAATCTGGTTGAGGTTGTTGTGGGTGTTTTCCGTGTTATTTTATAAGCACATATACTTGTTCTCATTGAGGATCACACTTTGGACTTTTCAAGGATAAATTATATTATAATTTATAGGATTTCCTTCCTGAAAATTCACTTGTGTTACATGTTTTTATCAATCCCTAATAGGAATAGGATTGTTTGAGAAATCTAGATATTATTTTCGAGTTCTTGGAAATTCTTCATTCATGAAAAGTGAAATTTACAACCTTTAATCTAGAGGGGCCTAGTAGGATATGGTGGGACTCGATGGAGATGATGATGAAACATGAGGTTTTATATTGGAAGGGCTTCATGGTTATATTCAATGACTACTTCATGTTGGAGTTGGTGGTATAGAACAAACTACATTGTACTTTATTCATTAATAAAAGCCTTATCACATCTTGATTGTTCTTCTGCGTTACAATGCATGTGATAATATCCTACGGATAGCTGTTGCATTAATGGGTCATAGCGGATCCATGCTATGATGAGAACCCAGAAGTGCCATAACATTGTTCTTGAATATATGTTCTATGGACGGATGATATTATTTGAGGGACATAAATAGTACAGGTCATTAGGGGTGAGGACTCATAAAACTTGGAGGAACCTTCTCATGGTGTTCACCCTTGGTAATATCCAGGAAGATATTATGAGAATGAGACCTGCAAGTAGGAAATCCACATTTCATAGTGTCATTGGATGTTCTTTTCCGCTGATGTGTGTATTGGTCCCTAGAATTTAAGATTATTATTAATGGGTATTACAACTCACGCACTTAGATGTATTGTCGAAAACTGTGACGACACACTGTTCGCAGCGAGGTAGGATACGTTGGGTGCGTCACGAGTAATAATGCATTAATAGATAATGCGATAAAGGATTTGTCCCTTCTGTTCCATAACAAAAATAGATTTCTCAGGCCCTTTGATAGAATTGATATAGCCTAAATAAATCCATGGCCATGGTAAGGTATGGGTGAGTTCAATTTCGGGAAGTCAAAGAGAGAATAATCAATCAGATGGGTTGATGACACTAGAATGAAACCAGCTTGAGTGGAGATATCGAGACAAAGGGATTATATTACATGGTAAGCATTCGTAGGAGGTGACACGTCATTGTGGTGTTAACTTATTTCTCTATGGGTGCCTTGGCGTGTTGCTAGACGCTAACCTTGGACCTTAGGCAGGCTCTGCCTAATTCCACTGAGAAAGAGGCCTCGAGGGTCACACACTAAGTGTGTCCATGTATCTCTGTTAAATATTAATTGAACAAGTTAAATAAATATTATTCCCAACCGAGGTTTAATAATTACCTATGGATGCCAGATCGTATTTATTTCGACACTATTTTTTCAAAAGAGTATATTGTGGGTGAAATAATATATATATTTATTAGCGAGTAATGCAGTTACATTTTTTTATGAAATAAACAGCCATTACTCAAGGTCTAATAAATGTGGTGGAGGGAATAAAAAATGAATGAAAAATAAAATTACACCCCGTGTATATTTATATACACGCCGTGTAGTTTTTTTGGGATTCGTGATAAAATACAATTTATTTAATTACATGATATTAAATGTAATACGTTGGGCGCATGTCAAGTAATAATGATGGTCAATTGTCATTATTAAGACATGTGGTATTACTAAGAATTAAATGAAATGAATAAATGTTTCAGTCAATTAATTCATTTTATTATTCTAAGTATTATAATCCCAATTACATTATTCTCATAGAATTAGATCCATTGTTGTGCATAACAGATTTGGAAATACTCCAAATCCAAGAGAGAATTCAATTTCCACCAATAACACTTTCAAGTTACGAGAGTGAGATCCTACACCAGATCGAGGCGGTAGAAGGCAGCCATAGCAAGCGAATGTTCTTCCGTGCTAGCACCCGGAGATCCCTTCGGCGACGTCCAGAGATATGTGGAGCACGTGTGGATCAACACTACAGGAATCATGTACTTGGATTCTACGATGCAACAACGGATCACAGGATCGTGACCTAAGACTCCAACGAAAAAATAATTCCATCGAGGTAATTCTTATGAATTAATTAAATTAATTATAACCAATAATGATGATCCTATCTCAACTGCTCTAGGAATATTCTTTTCTTTTCCGTTCTTCATTCTATTCCGAAGATCCAGCATTTTAAATCACGACAGATCTCAGATTGAACGATGTAATCATTAAAATTAAAGTTTGGTAAAACCCCCACCAACGTGCTTACGTTGTGCCCGGAACCTAGAAGTGGTATCAAAGGGGTCATATCATTGATTATAATTATTTATTTTTTCATTGGTTATTTACTCATTTAATAATTAAGTTATTTCAATTCATGTTAAATCGGTCTGGAAATCTGAATCTCGAGATCTGTTCCTCCTCTCTTGTTTCTCATTCACCTCACAGAAACGGAGTTTTCTTTTAATTTTGATTAAAATAAAATAGAGGAGTTCATCTGAAGGAGCCAATCGTTTTTGGCCGTACAACACCAGAATACACGGCGTGTATTCGGAAGAACACACCGGGTTTTCTAGGTTCAATGCATTGACTGATCTGCCAAATCAGGCCGTTTATTGGATTCTTTCTAAAAATTAAAGACACTATTTGTTGACCAGAAATAGGTGGCACACGGTTTCCGGGTTACAAGTTATGTGGTCCAATGAACATGGCATGTAGTCCCTTTGGGTTTGGGTTGGGCTGTGTACCATGTACACAGCTTGGCTGGCTGGAAACTGTGTAACGTGGAAACTACAGGGCGTGTGTCCCACAGAACACGCCGTGTACTCCGAAAATTTCCGAAGTACATTAACACGCCCTATACCCGGGCATGTACTTCGGATGGATGGTGAAGAAAAGTACACGCCTTGTAGTCGGAAGTACATGCCGTGTACTCAAGCAAATTACACAGATTTATTAAATTTTATTATTATATTATACAAACCCTTGAGACATGTACCATGGTTCAGGCGTAAAGCTGAGTCACAACACGTGATAGGTGTTTAATATATATGTTTATAATTTAACATCTATGTAATGAACAAGAATTCACCGGGTTGCCTCCAACGTACAAGTTTCGTACAAAGGTAATTTTAAATTAATTTATTTGTTTAAAATTATGATGCATGAGAATCAAGGAAATTGAGAAAAAGGTTTAAAGATAAAAGGATTGATTAATTTTAGATAATTAATTAATTTGAGCGATATTTATCTTAAACAAGAATGATTAATGATTTGAATGCTAGTTTTATTTATGAATAAATATCATTGCATGTATGGATGATCATGAGCTAGACCGAGACATCTGTATGTGAATGGTTTCTTTTAATTTGTTTATTTAAATTTGTTGGCCTGTGAGCCATCTCCTCATTAATATGTAGGGTCTGCGAGCCCAATGATTCATTTATGTAAAAACCCCTTTTTACCACTGAAATGCATGTGAGATAAATGCATATGAAATGTATGGATCTCCCAAGCTAGTGGAGGCGGCTCAAGTCAGGAGCCAAGGTGAAACCAATCCAAGGAGATACAAAGGTGGATAGTTGAAAATATTTAAACACGAAACCTAAAGGATCAAGGTGTTTTTCCCTAGGTCTTGGGATATTTTATCAACCACTAGATAAACTAACCATTAGAAAATCTCATGATAATACCATTTTTTTATTTCTATCAGTTGCATGGTTTATTTATTGTGGGTATGTTGTCACCATCACACAATTAATGAATTTAACAAGCATGCAAGATGGAACTAAAATTAAACTGGCTTATATGTAAATATTATCTTAGACATGGTTAATCACTTAAGTATATCTCAATTAATATTAACAAGCATTTAATCAAAGAAAATAAAATGTAAATTTACGTATAAAGATAAAGTCCCTCAAAAGAAATATTAAGTCAGTATAGCCTTCCATAATCTTGGTTAGAATCGAACCATAGTTCAATGTGCTTGACCAACCCTAGTTTGGGTGCTTTCAATTATTTGGGAATTATAATTCATGTTTTTGGGGTGCCTTGACTTGGAAAACATCATGGGTTGACTGCCACAGCAGGACCTGGTGTGACCAAGATGCAAAGGATGAGGAAATCAAAAATAAAAGGATTTCAGGATTGGGGAGTCCACTTAGAGGATCATGGAGCAGCGAGTTAATGCAGTTGGAATTTGGAATGCCTACCTAAAACCCTTAAAGCTTCTTGACCATCCCTATTTGGGGTAATGTGAAGGGAAATATGGATCCTTGCCACTATGATATTCAGGAAATAGAATATTCTGAAGTCAATGGTGAAGGTTATTGGATTTCGATAAAATAGTGGGAGACTAATAAGTATTAATTTATTTTTTGTCTCAATTTTTGTAATAAAGCACTAAACCTTTGCTCATCATTATTTGTAGAAACTTCAAGGAAATGACTTCAAACATATCATTGTGCACCATACTCGAGAAGGAAAACCTTCTCACTGACACCAATTTCCAAGTGTGGCAGAGACGTTTACGCGTCGTCCTTCGCCACGAAAGGAAATTGTATGTGCTGGAAGAGCCTATTCATGTTGCACCTGGGAAAGAGGCTAGTGATGTGGAATTATATCTCTACATGAAACACATGGATGATGCCACATATTTCTAGTATTTCTTGTTATCGGCAATGCCCAATGATCTCTTGAAACAATATGAAAACATGGACGTGTATAGCATGATGTCTCACCTTAAGGATATCTATCAAGAGAAGGCGAGACAGGAGAGGTATGATATTTCCAATGATTTGTTTAAAACTAATCTTGGAGAGTCTACGCCAGCTGTGACTCATGTACTCAAGCTTATTGGTTACATTGAACGCCTGGACATCATAGGGATTAAATTCCCAGATGAGTTTCATACAGATCTCATCCTATCATCACTGCCCATGACCTTATGTAGCTTCACTGTCAACAATAATATGTGCGGCAATGAGAAGGGTCTATTGGAGCTTTTGTCCTTGATTTTTCAGGTAGATAAGGACATGGGTCATGACAAACCCGCGGTCCTTATGGTGAACAAGAAAAAGAAGAACAAGGGAAAGGGGCCAAAGACTTATAAATGGTATGATGCCCCCGAGAACCATCCCTCCAAGAAGGGGAAGATCCAGAGGTAGGGAACGAAACGGTTGGTGGTGTGTTTTCCATGTGGCATGCAGGGCCACTGGAAGAGGAACTGCACCTAGAAGTGTGGGGACGCTAAAGGTGCATTCGTTATCGAGTGCAATCATTCTATTTCTACACATTGGTTATTAGATACAGCTTGTGGGGCTCACATCTGTATAAAAATGCAGGAACCAAGTAGATTTAGAAAGATCTCCAGAGGAGAGGTGGATCTTCGGGCTAACAATGGCACAAGGCTGACTGCGTTGGCTATTGGCGACTTCCACCTCTCATTGCCAACTGGCATGATTTTGGTTTAAAAAACTTTTATTTGGTTCTAGTGTTACCAAAAACATAATTTATATATCTTTTTTGGATGTGGATGAATTATTTTCATGTTTGGAAATAAGGGTTGTCTCTTTTATAAGAACAATGTATGTTATGGTATTACACATTTGAAAAATGGTTTGTATGTATTAAATTACAAAAACCAAGTGTTGTAAATTGATAACAAAACAGACTCACATGACTCATACATCACCCAGTTGTGGCATCACCGCCTTTGTCATGTGAATGAGAAGCACATGAAAAAGCTATGCCAAGATAGCTATTTAGACTCAACTGAGCTAAAACCACTTGATAGATTTCATGATGGTTTACAAGGTAAAATGACCAAGACACCTTTTGGTGGACATGGTGAAAGCGCCATAGAGCTTCTAGGATTGGTACACATGGATGTATGTGGAACATTTCCAGTAGAAGCTAGAGGTGGATATTCTTACATCATTACATTTACTGATGATTTGAGCAGATACGGATTAGTCTAATTAATGAGGTATAAGTCAGAAGCCTTAGAGAAATTTAAGGAATTCAAAAATGAAGTAGAGAATCATCTTGGTATGATGATAAAGAGGCTTTGATCGGATCGAGGTGGAGAATATCTGAACCAAGAGTTCATCGATCTTCTACAGGAGTCTGGGATTATATCTTAGCTCAATCCTCCTTATACACCCCAGTGTAATGGTGTTAGTGAAACAAGGAACCTCACCTTGTTGGACATGGTGTGGTCGATGATGAGTCATGCAGATCTTCCATTATCCTTTTGGGGATATGCATTATAAATAGTAGCATACAAATTAAACCGAGTACCAACTAAAGTGGAAAATGGAATTCCATCCGAGTTATGGAATGGAAGGAAACCCACTTTGTTGCACAGATGTGTATGGGGATGCGAGGTGTTTGTTAAGGCCTTCTCAGGCAACAAACTAGCACCCCGGGGCATGAAGTTTATCTTTATAGGATATCCCAAGGAAACGAAAAGATATTACCTATATAACCCTCAAGACAATAAAGTTATTGTCGCCAGACAAGCTGTCTTTCTTGAGAGGGAGCACATCCTCAAGAAGGATAGTGGGAGAAAGATTGACTTTGATGAAGTTGATGCCCAAGATACACAATAGTTGGTGCAGGAACAAGTTCCACATGACCCCATGGAAGAGGCTGCAGAAACACAAGTACTGCATAGGAGCTCAAGAGAGGTAAGTGAACAAGAGAGATTTGGTTCCCTAGTCAACGAGGATGATGAATCATTATTGTTGGACAATGACGAACCAATCTCCTACAAGGAAGCAGTACAACGCTCAGAAGCTTCAAGATGGCTAAAAGAAATGAATTCTGAGATGAATTCCATGTATCTGAACCATGTTTGGGTTCTTGTCGATGAGCCCGTTGATGTAAATCTTGTTGGATGAAAATGGGTATTCAAGAGAAAGATGAACCTGAAAGGTCAAGTTAGAACCTATAAGGAAAGGCTAGTGGATAAAGGATTCAAATAGTGTCAAGGAATTGACTATGATGAAACCTTCTTTCCAGTTTACATTTTTAAATCCATAAGAATCATAATTTCTATAATAGCTTGCCATGACTACAAGATTTGGCAGATGGATGTCAAAAAAGAATTCCTTAATTGGAACCTTCAGGAAGATGCCTATATGACACAACCAGAAGGGTTTGTGACACTAGGTGAAGCCAAACAGGTTTTCAAATTGCAGAAATCCATTTATTGATTTAATCAAGCATCCAGGTCATGGAACATTCGATATGAGGAAGCCATAAAGGAATTTTGTTTCATTAAGAATGAATGTGAGCCATGTTTTTTAAGAGGTTTAATGGGAATGCGATCGTTACGCTAGTATTATATGTATATGGCATATTGCTTATTAGAAATGACATACCAGACTTACAGTCCCCTAAGGAGTGGTTGAACAAATGCTTCTCCATGAATGATTTAGGTGAAGCAGCCTATATTCTAGGGATCAAGATCATTCGTGATAGATACAAGAGGCTACATGGACTAACTCAGGGTACATACATTGACCAGATACTAAAGATATTTCGTATGGAACAATCCAAGAGAGGATTAGTTCCATTGTCACATGGCTTACATTATTCTAATAAAATGTGTCCTCAGTCAAAACAAGATAAAGATAGGATGATCAAGATCCCTTACACCTCGGCTATAGGATCCATTTCGTATGCGCTGTTATATACCAGGCTTGATGTTTCCTATGCACTGAGTATGGTAGGAAGATATCAAGAAGATCAAGGAGAACAGCATTGGACTGCTGTTAAGACTATCCTTAAGTATCTTAGAATAACTAAGTATATGTTCCTGGTGTATGGAGGAGACGAGGAGCTTGTCATCAGAGGCTATACTGATTCTAGTTTTCAAACAGATCAAAATGATCTGAAGTCGTAATATGGATATGTTTTCTGTCTCAATGGAGAAGCTGTGAGCTGGAAGAGTTCAAAGCAGCCAGTTGTCACTGATTCTACAGTGGAGTCTGAGTATATAGCTGCTCTTGATGCAGCCAAAGAATCCGTCTGGATTCAAAACATTGTACATGAACTTGATGTGGTGCCTAGTAGTAAAGATATCATTACATTGTATTATGATAATACTGCAGTGGTGGATCTTGCAAAAGAACCAAGGTCACATCAATGGACAAAGAACATACTCCGGAAGTATTACCACTTGAGGGATTTCTATCAAAGGGGTGAAGTTGCAGTGAGCAGAGTGTCCATGGATGATAAAGTGGGGGACCCCACAATAGAATGCCTATCTCAGCAGAAGCATGAATATCATTTGAGAGCTAGCGGGTTAAAGGTTGTCAGAAGTTGTCTCTAGTCTATGTGGGATTCTGTTGGAGTTTGTGGTATTGAACCAACTACTTTGTACTTTACTCATTAATAAAATCCTTATCACATATTGATTGTTCTTCTGTGTGACAATGAATGTGATAATTTCCAAAGGACAACTGTTGCATTAATGGGTCATAGCGGATCCCTGCTATAATAAGAACTCGGAATTTCCATAACACTGTTCTTGAATATATGTTCTTTGGCTGGATGATACTATTTTAGGGACACTAATAATATAGGTCATTAGAGGTGAGGACTCCTAAAACATTGCGGCACCTTATCATGGTGTGCACCCTTGGTAATATCCAGGAGGATATTATGAGAACGAGACCTGCCACTAAAAAATCCACATTTCATAGTGTCATTGGATGTTCCTATCTGCGGACGTGTGTATTGGTCCTTAGACCAAAAGATTATTGTTAATTGGTATTAAAACTCGCTCACTAAGATGTATTGACGAAAACTGTGATGACACACTGTTCGTAGTGAGGTAGGATATGTTGGGTGCTTCATGAGTAATACTGCATTAATAGATAATGCGAGAAACGATTTGTCCCTTCTGGTACATAACAGAAGTAGATATCTCATTCCCTTTGATGGAATTGATATAGACTAAATAAATACATGGCCATGGTAAGGTATGGGAGAGTTCAATTTCGGGATGTCAATGAAAGAATAATCGAGCACATGGGTTGATGGAACTAGCATGCAACCCGCTTGATTGGAGATATCAAGACAGAGGGATTATATTACACAGTAAGCATTCGTAGGAGGTGACACGTCATTGAGTCATTAGCTTCATTCTCTATGGGTGCCGTGGCATGTTTCTAGACACTAACCTTGCACTGTAGGCAGGCTCTGCCTAATGCCACTGAGAAAGAGTCCTAGAGGGTCACACACTAATTGTGTCCATGTATCTCAGTTAAATATAAATTTAACAAGTTAAATAAATATTATTCCTGACTGTGGTTTAATAATTATTTAAGGATGCCTAATCGCATCTATTTCGCCACTAGTTATTCGAGAGAATATATTTTGGGTGAAATAATATATATATTTATTAGCGAGTAATGCAGTTACATTTGTTTAAGAAATAAATATCCATTACTGAAGGTCTAATAAATATGGTGGAGGAAATAAAAAAATGAATGAAAAATAAAAGTACTCGCAGTGGATATTTATATGCACGCCGCGTAGTTTATTTTTCAAGATTCGTAAGAAAATATTTTTTATTTAATAAAATGATATTAAATGTAATACTTTGGGCGCAAGTCACTTAATAATGATGGTAAACTTTCATTATTAAGACATGTGGTATTACTATGAATTAAATAAAATGATTAAATGATTCATGGCAATTAATCCATTTTATTATTCTATGTATTATAATCCCAATTACATTATTCTCATAGAATTAGAGCCATTGTTGTGAAAAAAGGATTTGGAAATACTCTTAAGCCAAGTGAGAATTCCCTTTCCACCAAGAACACTCTCAAGTTACGAGAGCGAGATCCTCCACCGGATCAAGGCGGTAGAAGGCGGACATCACAAGTGAAGGTTCTTCCGCGCTAGCACCTGGAGATCCCTTCGGAGACATCCAGAGATACGTGGAGCATGTGTGGATCACCACTAGAGGAATCATGTACTTGGATTCTATGACGCAACGACGGATCACAGGATTGTGACCGGAGACACTAACGATGAAAGAATTCCATCAAGGTAATTCTTTTGAATTAATTAAATTAATTATAACCAACATATGGAGATCCTATCTCAACAGTTCCGGAACTCTTCTTTTCTTTTCTTTTCTTTGTTATATTCTGAAGATCTGGCGTTTTAAATCGTGATGGATCTCATATTGAACGTTGTTATCTTTAAAAATAAAGTTGGCTAAAACCCCCACCAAAGCGCTTCCCCTGTGCATGAAACCTATACTTCAATCTAGAATATATGGTGTTGGATAAGGCTCTAGAGTTTTTCATACTCGGGTAGGATTATAGGACCGAGAAACTGTATGCAAATTGATTTATCTAGCCTATTTTATTTTCACTTAATTTTTTACAGAAAGAGTTTATGAATACTTGACTTCATGATTTTGAAATTCTATCTAATATTAATTCTCATGTTCTCATGTGGAATGTTTCATATTATGTTTAAATGGTGGATTTTTTATGGATGGTGGAACATGATACGGCTACTGTGTAGGGTTGGATGGGAGTTCCTTATTATCCCAGAGGTTGTTGTGTGAGTTCCAATAAAGGGATACTAAATTGGGATGACTGTTATTGTAGATTTGGACAACATGGTTCTTCCAGGCCTCATGTTGATCATATAATATTCTCTTTAAACTGATTATGGTGCGGTATGCTAGGGAATTCGAAATGAGTTTTAATTGAGGAATCAAAGATATGTCGATCACGTGGTAATTTTAGGAAACTTTTTGAACTATTTTTATATATTATTTTACCCATTTATCTGAATGAGATCATCAATGTCAAAATTTAATGGTGGTGAAATATGATTATCCAATATCTTATATGTTCTGGTCATAGGCATCTGGAACGATGCTTCATAACATAGTGGAAGAGTCTCTGGAGGACGTAAATATGCATCCAATGACTAGGAGGGATTCCATCACACAAGATTCTTCATTAGTGAAAGAATAATTTTATATTTTTGCATCTCTCTCATTTATACCAACATGTATTTTGAACCTTCTAAATATTCCTATATAACTTTTTTTATTATGTGGTGAATATTACTACAACCCTCTGGGTAAAGATAGGTAATGGTCACCAATATTTTACCTGTCTGTCATTTTAATCAGAGATTTATCTTTCATTGGATTTTCTATTTTTCAAAATGAAACCTTTTTATATCATTTTCAGGATGTAATGTCCCATTTCTAATAGATTCCAAATTGATTTATATCTTTGATGGGTTTCATTTTGTAAGAACACATGAATTATATTAGGTATGGATCCATTAAATTACATTCTTGATCTTTACTTTAAACCTAATTTGAATTTCAAGTTAGTTGTAAAAGGTCTTAAGGGTTTCTAGAGAATTTTTAGAGCTTAGAACCCATATTTTTGGAAAAACTAGACATATTGCACAGTTAGCGCATGGTCGGCGCATAGTTTGGCTAACAATGTAGATTGAAATTTCCGTACAGAACCACTTCACATGGTTTGCACATGGTTGTGTGGCCAAACCATGAAATGTGACCATCTACACGGAATACCTCACATGGTTTTCAGATGGTTTGCAAACCATGAAAACATATCTTGTATAGGCTAATTACATAAGTGATTTTACAAAATTTCGCTTAATGATTTATTAACCTCCCTTAATCTTCCTTAACCCATTGTTATGCAGTATTAAGATATTTCTCTCTCGATATGGTGTTTTTTTATGATCTTCCATTTGAATCAAGAGATCTCTTTCATCTATGATCCGGTCGAGCTTTTTTCCATCATATTTGATGCACAATGGTAGGTACTCGAGTCCTCTTGATTCATTATCCTTCACTTTTCCTATTGACAAGATTTCAAGGTATTAGAGTTTTTCTATTTTTATAATATCTACAATGATCTAATCCAAAACAAGGGCCATCACTAGAAGAGTAGATCCATACAACTGTAAGGTGGGTGGGTTATAACTCATCACTATAGTTAGTTGATTTTGTATTTTGCATGTGGGGCCCACCAATATCATCGGGTGTTGTTTATTAAATCTATAAGACATGTTTATAATCATTAAAACCATATAAATATGATCTTTTCATTTTTGGGATTAATTTTTTGTGGTTATGACAACCACTACATCGCTTCCATGATAAAGGTTATGCCATAATTTATGGTTAGTGTTTTGATATGTTTGTGTCACCATTAAGTTGTTCCTAAGCATGGACACTCTTTGGATAATCTTTTTTTACCAAATGGAATTATTTACATTTTGAATTACATAATGTATTGTACCATGTAATAAAACCACATGACCCACATGTGTTAAGTGCGTCAATTGATAATTAAATGTGACATGGAAATTGGAATGTATATTGAGTATATGACTTGACCGTATTGAATGTGAATGAATATTTCATTGCATATTCGTAGCACCACATAACACATTAATTGAAGGATGAAGAATTAAACTTGAAAATGGAATATGAATTAAATGAATTAAATGGTTTAATTTTACTTCACCTTGTCACACTAAGGAAATGCAAATGATTTGATAAAATGATTGCGTGCTACTTGACTATATCACACAAATGAAAGGAAAGGCTTAAGAACAATGAAATATTACGTGACATAAAAATGATAAATTATGTTTCTAACATGAAAACACCTTGGATTACGATTCTAGAATACCATGACAACTCAATAACCCCATTCGGATTCAAGGATATGACTTTCTTAGGTTGGGACCCACCTATATCTTGATTTTTTTATTCTCTGATTCAAAGTGGGATACAGTGGGATACCACATATAATACTATAGGTTTCCATGGATACACTCCTCATATTCCTTCAATATCATTACAATAGGACTTCAATACATTCCTTGGATCCTACGTTGACAAGTAGGAGCCATGGATAAAGCCCATCAGTCATTCTCATTGCTTAGCCCTATTTTACATTGGTCGATCATCGTGGACTCGGTAGGTGCCTCATTTTGTAATGACATGGATTAACCTATTTATATTTCAAACTTACCTTATGTTAGGATACAATTATTACTATGTTTTCAACCCTTTATATTGACGTTACCTTGGTTGTTACCTTGGGACATCACAATTAAATGTCATTAATCATGGTTTCCTTGTTACCTCTTGGAACCTTAAATATGTATAATATCATTAGTTGATGTTATAGTTGGTTATTCCTCATAAGGAATATCACTATAAAATTTGAAATTAATTAATTAAATTAACCAGTGAGATATTTAGACACCAATATAGGGTTGAAGCAGGTGAATGGTTATATAGTTAAATTGTAATGCTTTACTTTTATATGAATGATTTCACACTATAACATTTATATTACACAAGACATGTGTTATAGACAATGTTGTTTTGGCCCACTAAGATATATATCATTCCCTCTCCAAGTGTTGTTTGGGAGCCGATCCAGATTACATGGATGTAGGAGTTGACAAAGGGAAGTACACTACATCCAACTCTTGATTGCATACTATTTAAGAAGGATATTGATAGTAGATGATTGATCTAGAGCTCAAGGTTTTTGGGATAGACTTTTATTTCCTTTATACTACTACTGAATATTTTATGCATGGTGTCTTTTATCCATGATTTCCAATTTTCTGGGGATTGACATATCCTAATCTGTTTTTGAATGTTCATTTAGTTGTTTCAGTTATTATTTCTATTGTATCTATTTTAAGATGTGAATAATGTTTATATATATATTCCTTCATATATTTACCTATGTTTACATATATCCTATGTTTTACACCTTGGTAAAGAGGGAATAGTCTCCCCATAGACACACCCTAGGCCCTCGCCGATAGTTAGAAGCATCTGGAATTTGGGGAGATGCACTTGAGGCCATGTGGCCTACCAAGCTCAAGGCACCCATCAAGTGTTATTCAAGTCTAGGACGTCACAAATTGGTATAAAAGGATCTTTCTTTTATTTCCTTTTTATTTATAGACAATATATTGGAGAAAATGAATGCTTGGGCATCGTGAAACCCATGATTGGGATAAAACCCATGTTTCTAAAATTATAATTGTTTTTTTCTTTTTCCTAGTATAGTTGATATTATTTCACCATTGGGAAAAGCATATTAAGTTTGGTGGTATTCATTATTACTTTGTTTGAGGATTTTCTTTTATTCTTGGGATGATGATATGATGGAAATGAGCATTATTACAGGCATCATTATTGGCACATAGAATTCATATGTAATGCATATTATCATTCCATATAAGTGAATTTAGCTACATTTCATTACTTGATTTTCTTGTGATTTTTAGTGATGTTGTGATAGTTTCATGAACAATTATTACTCTCGGTTTTGATTGACTGATTGTCTAGATCAATTCATGAGTTTTGTGGGCCCTCATTGGTGAGGATTGTAACAACCTGATATTTTATGAAAAGTATTCTCTTTAATTGATGTCATGTGTATTATTCTATAACACGATTATCTTGTGCTATACGCAACACCGTATTATCTTGCAGTATACGCAACACTATTCTCAGATTGTGTTACACACAATTTCAAGTTCGTTTTATAATAGTCATTCTATGCAACATTGAGTGTGTGTATATATATATGTATATATATTCAATGTATAAATTAAATATTCTTGTATTATGTTATACAAAACAAATAATGATTATTTCACAACACGCAACCCTGACTTGGCTTGCATTACACGCAATCGTGACTTTCCTCGATAGCGTGTGTTGTACGGAATACCAGGTTTCACTAAACAATGATATATGGTTATAATATTATTATGAAATATCAATTTTGAATAGTATTAACTGAATTTGTAATGTTATAACATTATTATTTCATCTTACACATTTTCTAGAACATGGTATGTGAACAAAATAATTTTTTCGGGTAAAATAAGTAATTTTCAAAAAATGCAGTTTTTCCGCCCTTTAATGGAACACCCACATTAAATCTAGTTTTTGAAATGATTATAAGTTCAATTTTACAAAATATACTTCTTTTTTGAATCAGGATATAAAAATTTACATTGGATAATGTTTTTATATTTTTCTGATAACTTTCATATTTTAATGAATAGTAAAAACACGCTATATTTTAATTAAAAACAAATTTTTTCATCATAATAATTTATATGGTTAAATTATAATATATAATGGTTTTAATGTATAATTAGAATATTTTTTTACCATTTAATATAATGTATGTCATTAGCATTGATTGTACCTTGAATTAGTAGGTTAAATCAATTCAATCTTTTGCAATGTTTTAAACAAAAACCTGTTTTCTTAACCACGAGATTAATTTTAAATTAATTTTTGCAACTTTTGTGTTTTGAATTTATAAAAATTGATTCCATATTTGGAATCAGTGGGTCCAAATTATATTAATAAGCTACTTTTTATTTTTGGGCATCATGAATAGTAACTACGGTAAATTTTATTTACCAAAGTAAAAGGTAAATTGGGTAATTAAGGATAAATATAATATTATAAAATTACCCTAACACTTTCCTTAATATAATTGGATGATTATAATTCATCTAAGTCATATTTGGGTCGAAATGGAATCCACTATAACCCACTTTTAGGTGATTAAGACCTTTAGTTTATTTTATTTTTTAAGGAAAGTGAAATATGTCTCACTCAAACTTTAATAATTAAAGTATTTTTAATATAAGTTTATACAGAATATATATTCGTTTATAAATACTCATTTGGAAGATAATATGTCTTTCTTTATCATGGTAACTTATTTGTAATTTTTAAGAGTTATTTAATTACATTTTTAGTATATACATTAATGATTCAGAAATAATTTATTTAGTAAAAAAATCAATATTATTGTTTCTATTGAAATAGTAATACATATTAAAGGGCTCTCAAACCTGAACAAAACTTGTTGGTAGTGTATATATACACCATAATCATTCAATTACCGAATATAGGACCGTTTGGAGTCTTATAAAAGTGATTATCACACTTATATTATATTATTTTATATGATGTCAATGTTGTCACCTTCATGATTTAATAATTATAACATTTTAAAATTTGTGTGTTTTAGAAGATAAATCCTACTAAATTTATTATTATGAATTATATAAGATGTATATTCATCATAGTATTTTAAATTTAATTTTTATGCAAAAAATTAGTATATTTAATAAATATAAAAAAATGTTGTAGTAATTTTTTTATTAAGAGAAATATCAAATAAATGGTTTTAAAAATATTAAAATAAATATTATATGAACTATTTAATGTTCTACACTAATTTTATAGGTTACTATGACATGTTAAGAACCTATTAAATATTTTAGTTTGAATATATCCTTTGTGTGGATTTAATTTAAAATCAAATAAATGAATAGTGTCAGAATTGACACTATTGTTATTTTATAAAAATAACATATTATTAAATTGTTTAAAAATAACAAAAAAATTTAAAAATTATAAATTGAAATTTATATAGTCTAAAATTTCATAAAGTATCTAATTATGGATAATTCACAGTGTATAGGTAATTATTTATAACAATTTAAAATTTAGAATCTTATTACCACTAATAAAATATAATAGATTAAATAATGATAAAGCAAGTCGATAATGTTTAACATAAATTCCCTATGTGTCTAAATTTTATTGGATGATGATATTACATCACTATCTCATTTAATATTTGAATATGAGTCATTTTTGTAAGTTTTTAAGTGGGGTTATATTTATTATAATTTAATATTTTTAAGACTTCCATAGGTTCCCCTCTCCTCCCTTATAAAAGGGAACCTCCTCTCTCTCATCTTTACACAAATTTGAGCCTTCAAGCTCGGCCAGCCCCTGCCAAGTTCCCTTCTCAACTTCCCTATAAACATACTAGTGGTCCTGGTTTTCCAGAAAGACCAATTTTAGTACCCTAAGATGAGGTTTCAAAGAGGCGTGTCAAAGAAGAGGTAATATCAGTTACCAATTCTTTCAATTTTCTCTCTTATTCAACTTATTCTTCTTTAGTTGTTTCATTATATTGTAATAACATCAGTATCAATAATATAATGATATGTTATTATAAATATGAAGCAACCCCATTTCACCTTCTATCTATCCTACGGAAAACGAAATCACCGCGCGTGCATACGAACGGAATATCGTCTCCACGTCGTGGGGTAATCTGTCTTCCACCACCACCTTACTTGGATGGGTATAATGGTGTAAAGAATAAATAAATATGGTTATTATAACATCATTATAATTCTACGATATTATATCATTCACTCCAATTCAATTCAATAAAAATGGGAATGATATCATCGCACGTGCGTATGTACAGATTACTGTTTCCACTACGCGATGGGATTCATTTTCCAAGTTAACAATTCAAGAATGATTTTAAAGTATATATAATAAGTAATCAGGAAATACAAGACATAACAATGCTACTGTAATTATATATATATATATATATATATAATATATTTAATTCCATTCAATTCAATAAGGAAACGAAAACAGCATTCATGCGTACGTACGGACTACCGTCTCCATAAACGGTGTATTTCTTTCCATTTATTGATATATTATATATATGTATATTCTGAATATATATTTTATATAAATCTTGTTTTATATTCTGGAATTAAGTAATCATGATATATGTAATCATATGAATAATTACAAGTCAAAACAGGGATGACAAATGAAACGATTTTACCCAAAACGCTCTTTAACATGGAATTTACAAAAGAACGGGTAATATAAAGTCAAAATTGAACCATATATGATATCATAACAATTAATATTATTCTTTAATAAGTCAATTACATTATTTAAATCACTATACATGAGTTTCTGATACATATGAAGCATATCGAACATAAGGTAAGGGATATCGTTTCCAGTCTCGTTCTTATCTGTGATTGTTTATTCGTAAGTATTTTCTGGGGTTATTGTCCTCATCCATGTCCATGTTTCCTAAATATGGTTTCATGTATGTTTAAGGTCATTTTTACCCATTTATGGACTTTCACTACATGGTATGTATGGAATCTTTCTTTTATGCGGTACTTTTTGACTTTTCCGGCAAAAGTTCGAGAAGAATGTTTTTTAACTTATATGGCATGAAAGGAGTTTTTACGGTTTTATAAAGCCTTATTTTAATGAAGCTTATTCCAAATGATTTCATGCCTATTTTCAAAAAAATCCTTTTCTTTTAAAATTTCATGACATTTTTTGAAAAGAAAATTGTTTTGAAGAAGAATGTATATTTTCCTCTAGAATCCATTTCAAGTGTTTTATCAAAACCATGTTTCATTTAAGATGACATTATTTCATATGTGTATGTTTCAAGTATCGTGTATCTATGATTTACATGGTTTCACTTTCATTATTATGAAATGATATTCATTTCTTTTATATGGATTATGTGATGATTGGATGATGTTTATGAAACCCATTTTATTCGATGGGTCATTATGAATGATGTATGTTTATTTTGTGGAACAAGTAAGAATGATTTCATTATAAGATGGGTGGGACCTATATCTCCCTCCAATGCATTTGGTAAAGATTTATATCTCATGAGATAGACATGGCTGGAATGGTAAGTTAATCCGGTTCAGTGTTACAGGACTGAAACGAGGAGTGAACTCAATTCAGAAAGGGACTTTGTCCACTAAGACGGTCTTGGAAGCAATGCCTTGGCTACTATAGAAATAATGACATGTGTTGAATGGTTGCCACGATTACAAGTTTAATTCCCATTATATTTTGTCATAGTTGATGTTCCATTATGATATATCCCTTACGTACTTCCAAAATTTATGTCTTTGCTCAAGATTTTGATGTTTAAATTTCATGTTCATGTTTTTTATTCCAAATGTTTATGGATTATTTTATTTTATCTATGTTTTCCCTTACTGAGCATTTGATCTCACCCTTTTTATGTTTTATTTTCCCCAGGAAATAAAGAAAGGTTTTAGGAAATGAAAAAAAAGGGGAATATTGTTACGGGAGTTGTTGAAGATATATCAACATGATTAGAAGTTTATATTCCGAGTTTCCAAAGACACTAAACTATTACGATCCTTGTGTGTATCTTTTTGTTATGTATTAAGTATTCCGAAAAAGTAATGTAATGTCCATATATGTCAAGATTCGGGTCTCTACAGTTGGTATCAGAGGAAAATGAGGTAGAAATGTATCCGATCCTTGGGAACTCTCACATGTGAGCGTTGGACGAAGCATGGATCTCTGCCCAAGGGCATCATGAGGAAATGGCTGCCACTGGGGATGGTGGTGTGTCCCACCCAGGGGGTGTTGTCACCCATGGAGTGCCCTAGTAGGTATGAATTATAGTCCCCTTGATGTAATTCCCGACCGCTACAGTTGGAATGAGAGGAAAGGTTTAGTCAACCTTTGGAAAATAGGATGTGAAAACGTTAGTGAGATCCCTAGAGATATTTCTAAGGTATGTCTAGGGATGTCCCTAAGGATAAGTATACGTATATGATATTTTCCTAGGACTACAATAACGATCTCATAATTTAACTTAAGATGTTAGATATTGAGGGTACTCCACCTTTACTATGTTCTTTTCCCTAGCATGATTTTTTCCTCTCACACTATTCTTTTTGGGTTTTAGAAAATGGATGGAAACAAGATGATTCATGATAATGGAGGATATAACGAACAATTGAATGATATTCCTCATGAGCAACCAAATGAAACGGGATTTGGAAGTCCAAACATCGTTATTATTCCTAATCAGAAATCTCATAGTATGATCAATAATATTAACTTTGGTAAGTTTCCTAACACAGATAAAAAGAGAATGATGGTGTTCCATGATGATCATAGTGGAATGAAATTTCAATTTCCCTCATGTAAATCATTTGGGAAGAGGCATCGGGGGGATTGTTTCAAAGGAACTAGAGGATGCTTTGGGTGTTGAAAAAAAAGACACAAATCCAGTAAGTGCAAAGGAAAAGGTTCAGTTAACACTATGGACAAGGATAATGGTATTTCTATGACATCAACAACGATTAGATGTTTTAAATGTGGAATGTATGGGTATTATGCAAACCAATGCCCTAAGGGAAAATCTCATGAAGAAAATTTGCATGGTCATATGAGTAGTATTTATGTGGATGATGATGAACATACAACAAATAAAATATGAGATTAAAGAAATGATGAAGCTTAGTCAGTGGTTTAAGAAGATAGTAGAATGATTTTATGTTTATAAAGAATAATGTATGGTACTATGGAATAAAGAATCATCTATGGATTGCTACACTATTGATTTTTCTAATGTATTTGAATGTATATGTTTAATGGTACCAGTAACCATGGAATGTTATTCAGATATTTTTTGAAAGTAGATGATATGCACATAATGAAGGGATAAGAAGATAATGAGATGTTAGATTGTATTCATGAGATCATTACTGATATGAGGATTAAGTGATATTGTGGTTTGAGTATATAGAATTTTTGGGATTTTGGTATGTGTAAAGAGTTACCTTTTGATAGTATTCAGGTTTTCACTAAGGTTATATGGTAATTTATGTTTCAAGATAATATATGACTAAGGTATTAATGTGTTTGTAATACAACCAACAAGATATATCTTATGATATATGTGAGATAAATGCTTGTATTCATGCTTTCAACTTCATTTCTTTAAGAGATGAAGTGGAAATTGTTCAAAGCATGAACAACAGTGAGATTGTACCAAAATCAAGAAAGTATTTCTTCTAATTCATATTTTCAACTTTAGGGAAATGATATTGAAAACCAAAAATGGTTTCCTACTACTCTTATATCCGATGAATCATATGGTACCTTAGATCATCACAAATTTATGGCTTTGTGATTATTGGCTTTTTCATAGCCATGTCCTCTACCACTCTCCATCAGAACTTGATGGTTAGATTTTTCTTCCATATCCATATATTCCCCTATTTTCTCCTATATGGAAACCTAGTGATGAGTTACTTTGGGTAATCGTTTTGTTTCATACTTTAGTTTTTAAAATTATGTTTTAGTATTCATTTTTACGATGTGGGTTTTAATGGATAGTAAAGGATTTATAACCCCAACGAATTTCGAGGGTGAATTTCATTCAAAAGGGGGTAGAATGTTACAACCTAATATTTTATGATATGTTTTCTTTTTAATTGATGTCATGTGTTTTCTTCTACAACAGGATTATCTTATGCTATACGCAACACCGTATTAGCTTATTGTATACGCATCACTATTCTTAGATTGTGTTACACACAATTTCACGTTCGTTTTATAATAGTCATTCTACGCAACATTGAGTATATATATATATATTCAATGTATAAATTAAATATGGTTGGATTCTGTTATACGAAACAACGAAAGATTCTTGCACAACACGCAACCCTGACTTGGCTTGCATTACATGCAATCACGACATTCCTCAATAGCGTGTGTTGTACGCAATATCAGGTTCCACTAAAAAATGATATATGGTTATAATATTATTATGAACCAGCCGTTATGAATATTATTAACTAAATTTTTAAATTTATAACATTATTAATTCATCTTACACATTTTCTAGAACATGGTATGTGATGAAAATAATTTTTTCGGGTAAAATAAGTATTTTTCAAAAAATGCAGTTTTGTAGCCTTTTAATAAATCACCCACATTAAATATAGTTTTTGACATGTTTATAAGTTTAATTTTACAAAATAATCTTCTTATTTTGAATTAGGATATAAAAAATAACATTGGATAGTGTTTTGATATTTTTCTGATAACTTTCATATTTTAATGAATAGTAAAAACACGCTATATTTTAATTAAAAACAACTTTTTCATCATAATAATTTATATGGTTAAATTATAAAATTGAATGGTTTTAAAGTATAAATTGAATATATTTTTACCATTTAATATAATTTATTTCATTATCATTGATTTTACATTGAATTCGTAGGTTAAATCAATTCAATCTTTTGTAATGTTTTAAACAAAAACCTGTTTTCTTAACAACGGGATTAATTTTAAATTAATTTTTGAAACTTTTGTGTTTTGAATTTACAAAAATGGATTCCATATTTGTAATAAGGGTGTACAAATTATATTAATAAGCTACATTTTTTGGCATCATGAATAGTAACTACTGTAAATTTTATTTACCATAGTAAAAGGTAAATCGGGTAATTAAGGATAAATATAATATTATAAAATTACCTTAACACTTGTCTTAATATAATTGGGTGCCTATATTTCGTCCTATGTCATATTTGGGTCGAAATTAAATCCATTAGAACCCACTTGGAGGTGATTTAGATCTTTAGATTATTTTATTTAAAGGAAAGTGAAATGCGTCTCACTCAAACTTTAATAATTAAGGAATTTTTAATATAAGGTTATACAGAATATAAATTCGGTTATAAATACTCATTTGGAATTTAAAATGGTTTTATTTATCATGGTAATTTATTTGTAATTTTTAAGAGTTATTTAATTACTTTTCTAGTTTATACATTAATGATGGAGAAATAATTTATTTAGTAAAAAACTCAATATTATTGTTTTTATTGAAATAGTAATACATATTAAAGGGCTCTCAAACCAGAAACGAACTTATTGGTAGTGTATATATACACCATAATCATTCAATGACCGAATATAGGACCGTTTGGAGTCTTATGAAAGTGATTACGACACTTATTTTATTTTATTTTATATGATGTCAAAGTTGTCACCTTCTTAATTTAATAAATATAACATTTCAAAAATTGGGTGTTTTAGAATATAAATACGACTAAATGTATTATTATGAAACATATAAGATTTATATTCATCATCATATTTTATTTTCAATTTTTATGAAACAAAAAAGTATATTTAATAATTATACAAAAATGTTGTAGTAATTATTTTATTAAGAGAAATATCAAATAAATGGTTTTACAAATAGTAAAGTAAATATTATATGAACTATTTAATATTCTCCACTAATTTTCTAGATTACTATGACATGTTAGTAACCTATAAAAAATTTTAGTTTGAATACATCCTTTGTGTGTATTTAATTTAAATTCAAATAAATGAATAGTGTTAAAATTGACACTATTGTTATATTATAAAAATAACATATTATTAAATTGTTTAAAAATCACAAAAATATTTAAAAATTATAAATTGAAATTTATATAGTCTAAAATGTAATAAATGATCTAATTATGAATAATTCACTGTATATAAGTAATTATTTATGACAATTTAAAATTTAGAATCTTATTACCACAAATAAAATTTAATAGATTAAATAAAGATAAATCAAGTTGATAATGTTTAAAATAAATTCCCTACGTGTCTAAATTTTCTTGGTTGATGATATTACAACCCTATCGCATCTAATATTCAAATATGAGTCATTTTTGGAGGTTTTTAAGTGTGGTTATATTTATTATAAATTAATATTTTTATGATTTCCAAAGGTGCCCTCTCCTCCCTTATAAAAGGGCACCTCCTCCCTCTCATCTTTACACAACTTTGAGCCTTAAATCTTGGCCAAACCCTGCCCATTTCCCTTCTCAACTTTCCTAGAAACATACTAGAGGTCCTTTTATTCTTCAATGACCAATTTTAGTACCCTATGAAGAGGTTTCAACGAGGCGTGTCAAAGAAGAGGTAATATATGTTACCGATTCTTTCAATTTTCGTTCTTCTTCAACGTCTTCTTATTTAGTTATTTAATTATATTGTAATAACATCAGTATCAATAATATACTGATATTTTATTATAAATATTAATCAACCCCATTTCACCTTCTATCCATCCTACGGAAAATGAAATCACTGCACGTGCGTACGTACGGAATACCGTCTACACGCCGTGGTGTAATCTGTTTTTCCACCACCACCTTACTTGGATGGATATAATGGTGTAAAGAATAAATACATATGTTTATTATAACATCATACTGAATCTAAGATATTACATCATTCACTCCAATTCGATTCAATAAATATGGTAAGGATATCATCACTTGTGCGTACGTACAGATTACTGTCTCTACGACGCGATGAGATTCATTTTCCATGATAACAATTCAAAAATGATTATAAAGTATATATAATAAGTAATCAAGAAATATATTACATAATAATTCTACTGGAATCATGTATATATATATGTATGTCATATACATAATTCCATTCAATTCAATAAGGAAACGAAACAACATTCATGCGTACGTACGACCTACCGTCTCCATGAATGGTGTATTCCTTTCTATTTATCAATCTATTATATATATGTATATTCTGAATATATATTATATATAAATAATGTTTTATATTTTGGATTTAATTAATCATTATCTAATTAATCATACGAATAATTACAAGTCAAAAGACGGATGACAAATGAAACAATTTTACCGAAAACGCTCTTTAACATGGAATTTACAAAAGAACGGGTAATATAAAGTCATAAGTGAACCATATATGATTTAATAACAATGAATATGATTCTGTAATAAGTCAATGACATTATTTAAATCATTATACAGGTGGTTCGGATACATACGAAAAATATCGAACATAAGGTAAGGGATAACTTTTCCAATCTCGTTCTTATCCAAGATTGTTTATTCGTAAGTATTTTTTGGGGTTATTGTTCTCATCCATGACCATGTTTCCTAAAATGGTTTCATGTATGTTTAAAGTCCTTTTCACCCATTTTTTACTTTTAATACATGGTATGTATGGAATCTTTCTTTTACGAGGTACTTTTTCACTTTTCTGGAAAAAGTACGAGAAGAATGTTTTTTTAACTTATATGCCTTGAAAGGAATTTTTACGGTTTTATAAAGCCTTATTTTCATGAAACTTAATCCAAAATATTTCATGACTATTTTCAACAAAGTCCTTTTCTTTTAAAATTGCATGACATTTTGTGAAAGGAAAATGATTTTGAAGAAGAAAGGATATTTTCCTCAAGAATTCGTTTCAAGTGTTTTATCAAAACCATTTTTCCGCTAAGATGACATTATTTCATATGTGTATGTTTCAAGTATCATGTCTCTATGATTTACATGGTTTAACTTTCCTTATTAAGAAATGATATTCATTTATTTTATATAGATTATGTGATCATGGGATGATGTTTATGAAACTCATTTTATTCGTTGGGTTATTATGAATGATGTTTGTTTATTTTATGGCACAAGTAAGAATGATTTTAGTATAAGATGGGTGGGACCCTAATATCCCTAAAATGCATTGGGAAAAGATTTATATCTCATGAGATAGACATGGAGGGAACGGTAAGTTAATCTGGTTCAGTGATACAGGACTGAAACGAGGAGTGAACATGATTCAGAAAGGGACATTGTCCACTAAGACGGTCTTGGAAGCAATGCCTTGGATACTATAGAAATCATGACATGTAATGAATGGTTTCCACAATTACATGTTTTATTACCATTATATTTTATCATGGTTGATTTTCCATTATGATATATTCCTTACGTACTTCCACGATTTATGTCTTTGCTCATGATTTTGATGTTTAAATTTCGTGTTCATGTTTTTTATTCCAAATGTGTATGGATTGTGTTATGTTACCTATGTTTTCCCTTACTGAGCATTTGAGCTCACCCTTTTTATGTTTTATTTTCCCCAGGAAATAAAGAAACGTTTTAGGTAAAGAAAAGAAAAGCGGAATATTGTTATGGGAGTTGTTGAAGATATTTCAAAATGATTAGATGTTTATATTCCGATTTTCCAAAGACACTAAACTATTACAATCCTTGTGTGTCTGTTTTTGTTGTGTATTAAGTATTCTACAAAAGTAATGTAATGTCCATGTACGTTAATCTTCGGGTCTCTACAGTTGGTATCAGAGGAAAAGGAAGTATGAATGTATCCGATCCTTGGGAACTCTCACATGTGAGCATTGGACGAAGCATGGCTCTCTGCCCAAGGGCTTCATGAAGAAATGGATGCCACTGGGGATGGTGGTGTGTCCCACCCAGGGGGTGTAGCCGCCCATGGATTGCTCTGATAGGTATCAATTATATTCCACTGGAAGTAATTCCAGACCGCTACAAGGACAAGATATCTAATAAGTTAAACCATTATTATATAATTAAATGGGTGTTATTTCTCATGATATGTGTATGGTAACTAATTCATCAAAAATAGATATTAATTATGAACTGAATCATGACTTTCAAAATGAACTGGTTTCACATCCATATCCCACTTTTTCATGTTTTTTCAAGGTAAAGGAGAGAACCAAGTAATTAAATTTAAAATGGAATGAATATTATACTTGATAATATACTGATACCTGGCTGTCTTACTGGGTAGTTTGGGTGGTATACCTTTGGTAGTGAGTTTTCCTAGGTTCATCACCCCCTAGTGATGTTATCATTTTGGTTAATTTTTTTTTGACTCATGTTCTTGGAAATTATATATCAATGCTGCCACGACATCCTTATATCATACAATAGGAGAGTGGAGGCGACTGTGCTTTAGATGTGGTGAGCCATGACCTTCCAGTCATACCTCCTAGAGTGCCACTAGAGGAACTACCTATTGTAACTCAACTAGAAAATGATTCCCATGTTCATGATAGTTTCCTATGTTTGATGTAGTTAATGCGTGGTGCTCCACAGCTTCCACCAATGATAGATGAACTTACTCATGACTTCCAAAAGTAACATCCTCCAAACATTTCTCAGGATGGTGGTAAATAAGCTGCTATGTCTTGGTTAGAATCCATCCTTATTTCCTTGAGAATTTGGAGATTCCTCTAGAGAAAAAATGTCAAGTTTTCTACTAATATGATTTGGAATTCATCCAAGAATTGGTGGGATATAATTACATATGTCGGTCTTCATCAGCGCATGTCATGGGATGATTTCCAGACCACCTTCTATGATTAATTTTTTACTAAAATGCAGGGAGAAGACAGAGCTAGAGAGTTCATGCATCTCGAGTAGGGTTCTATGTCATTTATGGAATATTTAGTGTGTTTCATGGAGTTTCTATTCTTTCCACCGCTTCTTCTTGGTGATGAGTATTCTCATGCTAGATACTTTAAGTATGGTCTCTAGTACTCCATCCATACACTGGTGAATGCATTTTTCCTTCCTACCTTTACTACAATATTCAATAAAGCTTTTATCAATGAGTGAAACCTGAGGGATGACAATAGTTCCATGGATAAAGTATTACTATCATGTCAGGAAAGTAGTTTTTCCTACATCATGAATAATTCTATCAATGTTTCTCATCACATAAGTGAAAAACATAGTGTCTATTTCTGTTGATCAAAAATGATTCATTAGTCTGGAATATGGTGTAATTCAAAGCCTAATTTGGATAGAGAATCATTGGAGTCTTAGTATTTTGGCCGTATGTGGAATTTCCATCATTCTGTATGACCTTTCCAAAAACCTCGAGTGGAAAATGATATTCACCAAATCCACCTTCAGGAGTGAGTTTTTTATGTCGCGTCAGGAGGGGAGTATGAATAGACGTAGTAGGTCGGGCCGATGAGGAGGTCGTGGTTGTGGTAGCAAGACCCTTGATCACCAGCATCACCAATAGAGTAGTTAAGATAATTGTAGTCTATATATTGCATCCTGTCATGGATTAGGTTAGTTGCACACACTAAAACCAATACCTGAGGATCATGTTGTGGGACCATCTATATAATTATGTACTATACTAATTGTGAGTACTATAGTATCTGCTTTATTTGATACTGGTGCTTCAAACTCTTTTATCATTGTATCTATCATAGAGATTTTCGAACTATAAATACAATATCACTATGGTGTAATGAACCTAGATATTCCATTATGGGTATTCATATATGGAAAACTCTAGTGTAGGGAATGTCCCCTTGAGGTAGGTAGTTAACCTTTCTTATAGAACCTCTTCATTGTCAATATAACATGATTTGATGTCATTATTAGTGTGGATTGGTCAGTCAACTATTATTCTTTATTAGATTTGTATTATAGCAGCGTATCTTTGACCTCACTTAAGAGAGGAAGTTATCTACAAATGGTTGAGTGGGATGTCCAGATTGGTATAGAAAGACTAGAGAATCATGTGATAGGTAGAGTAACTGCCCATATTGAAAATCTCTTCATAAATTACCATATTATACAATAAGATGATTTCCGTCCAGTAGTGGATCGTTTTAGTGATATATTTCCTAATGATTTTTCTCGCATACCTCCAGAAATATAGTTTGAGTTTATAATCAATATTGTTATCTGAGGATATCAAATTTCCATTCTTATTGATAAGAAAGAACCTATAGAGATTCAAGGTCTAAAGAAGTGGTTTGTTGATTAAGAGGGAAAAGGTTTTATATATCCTAATACATTATCTTGGGGTTTTCTCGTGCTTTTTTTCAAGAAGGAAGATGGAACATTATGTCTATGTATTTATTAGATATTTTTTAACCAACTTATGGTTAAGAACCTGTATCCACTTCCTCGAAGAGATGATATCTTTGACGAGATTCGAGGAGAAAATTCCTTCTCTATTATTGATCTAAGATCCTGTTATCATAAGGTATGTGTTAGGACATCTGGCATACCTCATACAACTATCCACTGCATCTATGGTCTGTATGTGTACCTTGTTATGTCGTTCTGTCTCACGAATGTGCCCACCAATATCATGGATCTGATGAAAAGGGTATTCCTCCCCTATTTAGATTATTTTTTCATAGTCATTGTGAACGACATATTGGTTTATTCTCGCACATGTAGAGACCAAGACATACATCTTGTGATCATTCTGAGTACAATGGGAGAGAATCAGCTTAACACCATGCTTGTTATGTTCCAGTTCTGGATAGACAAAGTGCACATCATGGGTCATATATTATCAGAATCACGAGTATATTTTGACATAGAAAAATGTAGTGTATTAGTTTTCTGGGAGCTTTCCAATAATTTCATTGATATACAGAGTTTCATGGGGTTGGATTTACATTTCAGTAATTTCATAAAAGAATTATATTTCCTTAATTCACCTCTTATTAGTCTAATAATGAAGGGTGTCATGTTCTTATGTTTAGAATCATATGAGAAATACTTTTTGAAGACGAAAGTGCGATTGGTATAAGCACCTATTTTCACTCTTCTGAAGCTGGGTATAGGTTATATCATCTTATTTGATTCATCATGATACAACCTATGAGTATTACTAATGTAGGAGGACAAAGTCGTTGTGTATAGATCTCGGTTGTTGAGGCCCCATGAGAAGAATTACCCAACACACGACCTTGATCTAGCTGTAGTTTTTTTATGCCTTACATTGCTAGATACATTATTAGTTTGGTGAGCTATTTTTGGTGAACATGGACCACAATATCCTAAAATATATCTTTTTATAGTGTGTCTTGAACCTCAAATGGAGGATATGTGTTTAATATCTACAATCCCTTGATTTTGAGCTTACTTACATGACTCGGAATTGAAATGTCATTGAATATGCATTAAGTATAAAAACTCGGGCACAATTGGTATGGGAAACCAATAATGAATGAAAGTTAATGGATCTATTTTCTAAAATGCATCTAGAGTTTCAAGATATTCATGAGCAGTTATACCCATCATCCATGACAGTTACATCTTCCCATCTTGAGATGGTGAAGGGTAGACTGTTTTCTGATCCTGAAGGGTGGGTTCTCTGTGAGAGTATATCATGAGATAATTCACCTACATATTCGTTTGTGGATAGAGAAGACGTCTGAAATCTATGTGGATGTATCTATTTTCCTACATATATGACATACGAGTTGTTGAAAGATTCCCATGCTTCTCAGTCGTCATTTCATCCAGGAATCTCGATGATGTATCGAGACGTCTGATTCCAAAAATGGTGGCCTAGGATGAAATGTCAGGTAGTAGGCTTCATCATTAGTTGTTCCACCAATCATTAGGTGAAGGAAGAGCATGAGAGACTTTCAAGATTGCAACAACCTCTTCCAGTCGCAGAATTGAAATGGGACATTGTTGCTATGGATTTTGTAGTGGGATAACCTAGGTCATCGAGGGATATTGATGATGTCTGGGTAGTCATCGACTGACTAAAAATAATCATCCCAATTCATTCAAATTTGGGAGACTTTCTCAGATGATGAGTTGGGGAGACTGTATGATTGTGAGATCATACAACTATAAGGGGTTCCATGTACTATCATTTCAGATCCGGATTCTCATTTCACATCACAATTCTAGTAGGGGTTGAAAAAGTATATGGGGACTCATGTGCTTCTAATAAAAAATTTTCACCCTCAGAATGATGGAAATCGTAACAGAAAATACATGTTATAGAGAATATTCGTTAATCTTGTGTCCATCATTTATGTGGTTCATGGGAAAAAATCCATTTCACTGGTTTCACCTATAATAACAACTTTTAGGTTACAATTTTGATAGCTACATTTGAGACATTATATGGTAGGTCATTTTGTTCACCCTTGTGTTGGATAAGGACAAGCGTGGTTGTCCTACTAGGTCCTTGTATCATTTAGGATACATCAAAAAATGTTTAGTTGATCATAATTCATATGTCTACTTTTCATTCTAGACAAAAAATTTATATCTATTTCCATCGACAACCTCAAATTTCGAGGTTGGGGATCAGGTTTTTCATAGGGTTTCACCTTGGCTTGGGAATAGATGGTTATGACAGTAGTGAAAGTTGTCGCATCATTATGTTGGGCCTTTTGAAATTCTAGAGAGATTCAGGTCAGTAGCCTTTTTGTTTCTAATACCTCATTGGTATCATTCCATGCATGACGTCTTTCATTTCTCCCACCTTATCCTGTACCATGCTGATCTGTCTCATTCTTTTATTCCCATGAAATTTGAGTTATATTCTGATTCTACCTCTGAGGAGTACCCAGTATTCATTGTTGACAAAATTACAAATTCTCTCCAAGGATGATATATCCCTATAATATGGGTGCTATGGAAACAAGGTCTCATGAAATATGACACATGGGAGGTGGAAAATGATTTGCGTGCTCATTGGATGGAATTTTTCTCAGATAAAGTTTTTACACCCTTAGAAGGTGAACCTGGGATGAGTTCTTTTCAGGGGGAAGACTGTAAGAACCTTGTTTTTCACTCATGTAAGGATCCATTAAATTTTGGTCTAAATCATTAATTTTGACCTACTATGGATTCCCAGTGAGTTGGAAATGGTCATATGGGTTTCTGGGAAAATTCTTTATCCTGTAACCCATATTTTTGGGAAAACTAGACTGGTTGTATTGTTAGCACACAGATGGTGCATGGTTTGGCTAACCATGTAGATTGAAATATTTGGACTGAACCACCTCACATAGTTTGCACATGGCCATGCAGTCTAACCATGAAATGTGCCCTTCGACCTATATAACATTGAACGGTTTTCACATGTTTTGTCAAATATTGTAGGCAAGATTGGCCCTTGATAATTTTCTGGGTAATTTAACAAAATACCCCTTAACGATCTATTAACATCCCACTATATTCTGTAATCTGAGATTATGCAGGATTAACCTATTTGTCTCTCAATTATGTGTTTTGGTGAACTAATCTTGGAATCAAGATATCTCCTTCGTCCATGTTCAGATTGAGCTTTGTCTCATCATGTTGGATGCACAACGGTAAGTACTCATGTCCCCTTCCACTGTTCTCCTTCTCTTTTTCTCTCGACCAAGATATCAAGGTATGATCATTTCACTCTTTTTTCTTAGATATTGTCTAATCCATGACAAATCAACTGCCAATACGAGAGATGTAGAGTCACACAACCCTATGATGGTATGTCTATAACTCATCCTTAAAGTTCATTGATTTTAGATTTGTTGTGTGGGGCCCACCAGTTTAATCTAGTGTCCTTTATTTAATTTATATTCCTTTATTATGATCATTAGAACCATATGGATATTATATTTCCATATATGTAATTAATTCTTGGTGGTTATGAACATAACTCCATCCCTTCCATGTCAAAGGTTATTCCATAATTTTTCTACAGTGTTTTCACTCGTTTGGGCCACTGTTTGGGTGTTCCTTTAAATGACCACTCTATAGGTAATATTTTCTATATTAAATGGATTCATTTATATTGTTAATTTCATAATGGAAATTTCCATGTATGTGTACCACTTGACCCGCCGAATGTAATTTCTTCAATTGATAATTAAATGTGAAATGGAAATTGGAATGTATATTGAGTATATGACATGACTGTATTTATTGTGAATTAAAAGTAGGATGAATATCCATAGCACCCCTTACCACATTAATGGAAAGTATTGGAATGATAATTTAATATTTAATATGTCGTAAATGTATTAAATGTTTGCATTCTACTTGTCCTTATCACACTAAGGAAATGAATGGTTTGATCCAAATGACTTTATAAAAAAGTTGCATGATAGTTGAACTTATCATACCAATGGAATGAAAGGATTGAAGAAATTCAAATATTAAATGACCTCAAAATCTATTAGGATTTTTATTACTCATTCATGCCTTAGATAATAATCAGAGAACATCATGAGCACTCAGGTACCCCACTCTAATTCAAGGATACAACTTTCTTAGGTTGATACCCACCTAGATCATGATCCTTTTCTTTTCTTTGATTCCCAGTATGATACCATATTATACCTCATGTAGTACTAGAGGATTCCATGGATACATTCTTTGGATCCCTTAAATATAATTATAGTATGTCTTGGATAAACTCATTGGATCCAGCACTGACAAGTAGGTTCCATGGTTAAAGCCCATTGATCCTAGTCATTGTATAGACCTATTTTACCTTAGTCGGTCACCTTGGACTCGGTAGGCGCGTCATTGAGAAATTACATCGATTAACCTCCTTGGATTACACTCTTACTCCATGATAAGATACAATTATTTATAATTTGGTGAATCTTGAGGTCATCGTCACCTTGGTTGTTACCTTGGGACTTCACTATTAATTGTTATTAATTATGGTTTCCTTGTTACATCATGGATCCTTCACAATTTATACTATAATTAGGTGATTTATATGTTAGTTATTCCTTAAGAGACCTAAAAATATAAAATTGGTAATTACTTAATTAAATTTATAGGTTACATGATCATACACAAGACGAGCGCTGAATAAGGTACATGGGTATTTAGTTACAGTGTACTACGTTATTATATATAGGCATGCTTGTACACTGTTACATTTCCATTACATGGACTAGATATTATTAACACCATTTTTTGTGACCCACTGAGATTTATCTCACACCATCTATGGGAATTATTTAGTACCCAAGGTATATTATTTGGTTGCAAGTGTTGACTAAGGGAAGCATTCGTCTTCAAACACCTGATTTCTTATTGTTTAGGACGGAGCTTGATAGCAGATAACCAAGGAAAATCTTGAGATGCTTGAGATATTATTTTATTTATTTTATACTATTGTGTAACATGTTATTCCTTATGTCTTGTATCCATGTTTTATAGTTTTCTAGTACATAAAATATCATCATGTATTGTCGAATGTTATTCTAGTTATTTCAGTTATTATTAATTTTGTCTATATTTTTACTTGTGACATTTCTTTATATATATATATCATCCTATATCTACCTATGTTTATATCCATACGCTATGTTACACTTTTGTAATGAGGAAATAGTCTCCCCATGGACACACCCTAGCCCCATGCAGTTAGTCGGAAGCCTCTCAAATTCGGGGAGATGTGCTTGAGTCCATGTGACCCACTGGGCTCAGGGAACCCATCAAGTGGAACCCTAGTCCGGGACATCACACCTTTATTGTGCCTAATGGGGTGAATTGTATCATTTATTTTGAATGGGGCATAGGTTTCATTATAGATAGACTATATAATCCACAGATAGGGAAATTAATATCAATGATTTGTTTTGATATGGGGAAACAATTTTTGAGTGGTGATATCCCCGAAGTTGTGATTGATTTTCCGGTTTTTTTCATTAGACTAATTTGGTATTCTACAAGTAAGGTAGGTTGAGTTTTCTATTGATTTACTTATGGGTTCCCATCCAATATATTTTCCTTATTACCACATTAAACTAACTAATATCAATGACATGAAGACTCTTTTTGATGATATTATAACGAAAGGATTTATAATCCTTTGTATGTCACCTTGTGCGGTGCATGTTCTATTTGCTAATAATGATAATGGAACACTTTTCATATGTGTTTATTATAGAGAACTCCCCTGACTTCTGTTAATGAACAAGTATCTATTTCCATCAATTGATAATCTATTTGACTTGTTGAAGGGGGTAAATTGGTTCATGAAAAAATATCTTTGGTCTAGTTATCACCAATTATGAATAAAAAATATGATGTTCATAATTCACCCTTATTGACTTTAATGGCCTTTTTGAATACCTTTTCATACGATTTGATATTATCAATTCTCCTGTAGTATTTTTTGAATTGATTATTATCATCTTCCATGAGTATCATGATATGTTTTTGGTGGTACTTCTTGATGAACTCCTATTTTTCAATAACTCTAGATAGGATCTTCTATATCTTTTGAGAGTAAAACTGGATTTTTTTAGAAATTTCTGACATTATGGGACGTTAATGAAATGTGATTTATTTATTTAAAAAGTAAATTTTTATGGAATAATGGTCTTTTAACATGGAATTTCATTTGATCTTGATAGTGTGATTTTTTTATGAAATGGTTGAAGCCATGTGAATTTTTCAAGATTCAATGATTCTTGGGTTTAGTGTGGGATTATCCCTAGTGTGTAATTTATTTCATGAAGATAGATTCTGTGATTAGCACACTAACTCAGAAGGTGGTAATGATATTTTGGGATGATATATTTCTGAGTTATATTGTTTAGATGAAATTTATTTGGACTTCTACACTAGTGAGGTCTCTTCTAGAGGTTGGGAAATTCAATATGGTCTCTAATGTTTTAGGTTCAGTTTTGGGATTTGTTCTTATGTTGGGTGATCACATAGTTTCTTATGGTTCATGACATATTAGGAAACATGAGAATAATTATCCAACCCATAACCTTTAACTCGCTAGTATGATTTTTCTACATATATTTTTCAACAATTGACTTTATGGGGGAAGGTTTGAAATTTTTCTATCCATATTATCTTTAGTGGTATGTTCTCTCAAAATGATTTGAATATCGTCCATGAAATTTGGTGGTGTACCTGAATTGTTTTTATTTTGATATTCCCTATACCTCGTAGAAAGTATATGTCATTGTTGATGTGTTGAGAAAGAAACTCAAACACAGGCTGTAAAATAATCATCAGAAGACAGGAACATGTTGGATCTTTTTGCATTGATGCATATTGGAGATTTAGAAATTGTGTATGAGGTTGCTTTTTCTAGTGTTCAGCTGACCTCTTCTCTTCTTGAGATGGTTCTTCATGAAAAACTACATGATGATGAACTCCATATCATTATAGATGCTCTTTGTGGTTGGAGGACCATTTCTGAGTGGTTTTTCTACACGGAGGGTATTATATGTTTTCGAAATTAGTCTTTTATTATGTTACATATGAGAAAATATGTGTGGGAAAATTTCAATAATTCATAGTGGGTTAAGCACCCAAGAATGAAAAAGATGTTTTATGAAATGTGGTAATTATATTGGGGTACATGTATGATATGTGACATTGCTATCTATGTTTCATACTGATATACTTTCCAAAATTTCATGGATGAGAAACATAATCATTTAGTATTTCTTTAGACATTCTTGAACCGACATGTAATTGGGATGAGATTTCTAGGTACATTGAGGTTTGGTTTTCATCTACATAGATAATGAAGAATGTGATATTTTTTGGTAATTATAGAAAACAAACAAGCTCACATTACATTCATTCTTGATACAACCATGTTTTTGGTTCTAGGAAATCCAAATATGAAAGAGATTGTTTGTTTTCATAGAGTTCTATCACCTATATTCTCTATTATAGAACCCCATTTTACATATCACTTTTTGATAGTACTCTTGGAGGAACTGGTACCTCAGGTACATTATATTAAGGCATACCATCCAAAGAAGGATGGATAGAAAGAGAGGTCTACACATATTCTTGAGGATATGCTTTGTGTATGTGTCTTTAATTCTAGAAAATCGTGGTATGACCATTTAGATAGACTGTATTTCTTTATAACAATAGATATAATTACACTATTATAATGGATCTTTTTTAGGCCTTTCATTTTTGTTTGTGGAAATAACTACTTTTTTGGTCAGAAATCAATGAATTATCTTTGATTGGAATGAGTTTGGTTCATGAGTTGACAACAAAGATTCAGTTTACTCATCATAAAATGTTGACATCTCAGAGTTGATATGGATTTTATGTTGACCACCAATATATACCTTTGGAGTTTTAACTTGGTGACCATGAATTCTTGAATGTTTCACCCTATTTTGGTCATCATCAAATTTAGTGGAAAGGGAGAAGCTGGATTCACAGTTTTTTTTTAAAATTTTCAGCTTATTGAGATGGTGGGTATATTGGATTATGATTTATAACTTCCTCCATAGTTGAAATTTATACATAATCTGTTTTATTTATCTTATCTACGGAATAATATTTCTTTTACATCTCATGTTTTGAGAATGAGTTACATTTATGTCAATATTGGTTTATCAGTAACTAATATCCAGACAATATTTGTGATTTTGAGACCAAGGTACTTTGTGAGAGGATGATATATTTGGTCCATTTGCATTAGAAAAATAGTTTGGATTCCCATTAAATATATTAATTCAAGGCACTGATGAGATATCAATGGCCTTACCATTTGGATATCGATTCTTCTTAACATGATTTTTGGGTATAAGATGTTTTTATGGTGGGGAGATTGTAATGAATCATTACCTTTCTAGCAGGTATGTTTTATCCATTATTTTGGTGTTCCTTTTTCATTGGCTGATTAATTCAAAAATGAAATTAAGAGGATACTTGAGATTGTGATGTAAGTGATTTTTTGTAATTTTCAACATAAAACCCATAGTTTTGATAATTGTTGGGGATATAAATTTTGTCTAATGGGGTTACATGACGTGTAATCATAACCTAGAAGATACCATGAAATGGGTACACAATATGTAAGGTTACACACCATGTATAACTATCATGATTTTTAATAATTAAAAATAAAATTTTTAGTAAAAGGATATGAGTGTTTTTGTTTATGTGGGATGAAAAAAATTACATGATGTGTTATTGGATCACACACCACGTAAAATCCTATGTTTTGGTTTTTAAGAGGGGTTTCACCTTAAATTATCATTTGATTCCGATAGGTTTCTTCTCTCATGACCTAGAGGCTCTTCCTATGATATTTTGGAGATCTTTGATCTCATCGTTTAATCCTTTTAGTGATTGATCATCATATAGGTTGGGTTTCATCTCTCCAAGTAACTAGTCTTACTATCAATTATTTATATCTCTCTTTCTTTAGTGGTGTATGATCGATCATATTAATATTTTTGGATTTTAACTCAGTGTGGTTAAATCCTGATTATTGGATGTGTTTCTATATCTTCCATGTCTCTATTTTTATTTTTGAGTACTATTTTGGGGTTTTCATTCCATTAGTAGTGTTAGGTCCTTCTATTTTAGATTTTCAAAATAAATAAAGAAATAATTTATTTATTTATTTTAAATTTTCTTTTAATTTATTTGAGAAACCTCAATTTGATGTGAATTGGGATTAAAATTAATTTGATATGTATGTTTGCCCCCCCCCCCCAATTCAATTGGAATTGCAATATGGAGTGTGTATTGAACTTTATAGGCATTTTGAAATTATTTTACTATTTATTACAGAAAATGGATTTAATTGAATTGATAAAAACTTATTATTGGTTTTATTTTAGAAGATAATGAATTGATGAAACTCCAATACTTTTATTTGGAAAGTGGAATGGAGTTTTGATACAGATATGTTGTTAATTGATTTGTGATAAATGATTGATTTTAAACTAAATAATTTTCACTGTTCAATTTATTAATTGATTGAGTACATGTGAGCATAGATAGTTAGTGAGTTATTTGGGAAAAACAAGTTAAGATTGAAATTTAGTAGATATTGAATGATGATTAAAAATATAAAAAAAACTAGATTAGAATGATTCTCTCTAATGGGAAATCTTGGATGCCTTTTAAGAATTATCCTCTGGTTTGTATGTACAAATTTTTATTTATGATCACTAATTTGAGAAATGTGGGGATCCTATTACTAGAAACAATCATACCACAGGGCAGATGATCTTGTTTCATATTCTGTTTATTTTGATATAAATTACAATGATTATGAAATAGATTAACTTTTAGGCATTAATTTATATATACTATTTTATTTTAAGTGTTTATCTAATCAGATTGGAATTTTTACTATCATTACAATAGATAACACTTTTATCAGTTCTATAAATAGATTTTAACTATTCTTTTTTACCACTGTTTATCTGAGAATATATAATGTGGATTCCATTTTATCAGTGCTAAAAAATTGTTAATAAAAGGGTCCTTTATCATCGATTTTATTAGCACTGATAAAATTGAAAAAATGTAAATTTTTTAAAAGAAAAATTAAAATATTTGAGACCCCTTTTAACATCGCCTTCCACCCCTTTCAACAGCGCTCGGCACCCCCCCCCCCTCAACAGGGATAGATATACCCCCATAAACTCCCACCCCATCTAAGTAGCCTTTAACAATGCCCTGTCTAGGCCTTTAATAGTGCTAGACCCCCCTACACCGACACACACACCCTTGCCTCTCCCTAGAGTAGAACTCAAAACCTCTTCCCTACATGATGGACACTTTACCACTTATCCTTGTTACCATGGTCATAATTTAATGATATATATATATATATATATTTAGTTATATTTATTCACATAGTAAAATATATTTATATTAATATTTATTTTATTATATTAATATATATATATTCATATATTGATATCTATTATTATTTATTTATTTACAAATATATATGGTTATATTTTTTATCTATATATTCATTTTAATATTAATATATATTTAGTTATATATTTATTCATATATTAATATATATTTTTATGATTATATTTAAGTATATTTATAAAATATTTTTTTGTTTATATTTAAGAAAATAAGTACATATATACAAAATACATACACATGTATATATATTATATATGTGTGTTTTTGAAAATATAATTATACATATTTATATAATTTAAATTATTATATATTAATATGTCTATTTATATGTTAGAATATATAGATAAAATATATATTTTTTCTAAAACAGACACACAATAATATATAAATATATATAGACATAAACAAACATTATATTGGTATATAAATATAAATATTTTTTATTTTAAATAAAATGGATATAATTTTTTATTTAGATAAGGATTCTATATTAATAAATATATTTTATATATAATATGTTTAATTAAATATTTAAAAAAATTAATTTTTTAGGTGTGAATATATAAAAAAATATTCATATATTGTTATATATTTCATGATAAATATTATTACATTGTAAAGAATTATATAATTTCAAATCCATAATATCAATATGAATATAAGATCCATGAATAAATTCAGTCCTTGCCATAAAAGGGAAAAATATTCCCATAAACGAGCCTCAAATTCTATAAAATGTTATCAAATCTAGGTAAGCCTACAAAAAAATCAGTTTTGGAGTCCTTCTAGGTAATATTTGGACTTTTAAAAACTTTTAATGGGGTCCCCTTGATCATAGTGGAATAGATCTTATCACAATATTTGATTTGATATATAGTAGTGGTCAAATGGATGCCCAGATCAAAAGTTACGGTCATTTGAAGATTGAAATTTTTTTCAACTTATTTTAGATCTTCAATTTATTTATTTTGTATTCAAATTATTATAAAATGACTATAATTTGATAAAAAAATATAAAATATTAATTGAAAATATTTTTTAAATTATTTCATATGCTTTGTTATTAAATAACTTATATATTATTTTTAAATTTCTATTTTTCCTTTTCTATAACACATTTAAAATATATATATTAAATATATATTAAAATAAATGTAATTATATATTTATATGTTAATATGTTAATATATTACTTTTAATGATTTATTTCTGAAATATATAATTTATCAGTTCTAGTAAAAATAGCACTACTAAAGGAGGTTCTTTATCCGTGCTCTTAAAAAAGAACTGACAAAACCCACTTCAACAGCACTAAAAAAAGCACAGATAAAGGGGTAATTTTAACCTAATTTTTATTAGTTCTGTTAGAAGAAAAATTTATCAGTGTTTTTAGTACTAATAAAGGGTACCGCTTTTATCATTGATTTTTTATCACTGATAAAGGGTACCCACTTTATCCTGAATTTTTTCGCACTGTTAAAGGGGTGGTGGTGGAAAAACTTGAATCAGTAGTAGTGTATCATTCTAAAATGAATAATGTTTTTTATTAAATATGGAAATGTACATATATTCCTATTTTGATAAAAATTAAAATGATAATATTGTTTATTTTTATGGAATCTCATTATAGAATACTTGGTGATAACTTATAGATATGTTTATGTCACACTCCACCTTTTATATGTTTCATTTGTATATATTATCCTACCATTTCTAAGTAAAGGGGAAAAGTCTCTTGGAATATATGGATGTGTATGATTCAGTAGGCCTTGGATTGACATGTAATATTTGTTTTTGAGTTTTTATTTAATAATTTTGAGATCATTGAATATATATTGTTTGGGTTTTTTGATATAATGTTTTTGTTTTCTTGTATACTCTTCCTTTAAATTATTTGAGCATACTGATATGTGTCTTTATCTCTTATTGATTTTGGGAAAATTGGTTCCCACTATTATATTGTACGATGATAGGTTATAGTCACTAACTCATAGGGAGAAAGAAATCCCTTCAATGTATCTCATTGATGGCTTCGGTATCATGGTACTAGGGTGATCAGGCTGTTTTGAGGTAGGAGACCTCCAAATAGTGAATAAATTTTAGTATTTACATGAATGTCACTCCTCTTTAACTATTAAAGGGAACTAAAAATCCCAATTTATCCACACCTCTCAAATAATTTAGTTCTTCCAATCCCTACCCAATATCATTCCACCTTCCATTACATCATCCATGAAACCTTATGTTGGGCCAAAATATAACCTTTCAAGGATTGAGTACATAACCAAGGATGATAACTGAGGAAAAGGTAAATTTCATTGATAAGAATGGTCATTTTATTTCATTATAAATCTCATATAATTCCATTTAAAACTTTATTATATAGTAAACTAAGTATCTTTAATATACTAATATTATTTATGTAAATTATATGACCTAAAACCACATAGAATTACATCAAATATGGAACAAATCATTATTCGTTTGTACGGAGTAATATTACATCATGAAATAATAACAATCCTTTTTTCATTTCCACCTCAAATGGTTGGGTATTGTGATGGATATAAATTAAAATTTTAATATATTTATATAATTATCATACCGATGGAGTCATTATGTAATGTATACCTTATTAATTTAATTTTCGTAGAAGACATGTTAATGTCTTTCATGTGTACGAAGGACCACCACCTCATGAAGAGAGGTGATCCACCATTCACTAACACATTACATGGAAGGTGATAAATGTTAATTATATGGTAATATGACCATTATATAAAATTTATGATATATGTATCTTCCTATAAAGATAATATATCATTTAATTTTCTAATTTTTTCACTCAATGAACGATGATAATTTCGTTCGTGTTCGTGTGGATTACCTCCTTCATGAAGAGATGTAGATATTTTTTTATCACCAAAAGACATAAATGATATATATAAGTATATTAATAGTAATAATGATATTATTATCTTTATTTAAAGGTAAGTTATTACTTACCTCGTTTACATAATTATCATTGAAAAGAGGAAATCATTACTCATTTCTACATATGACGGACCATCTACGTGTTAATAACGTACTACATTTTTTTAAAAAAACATTCATGATTTTCTTTAGAATTATAATTGACTTAAAAATATGATAATTATTTCATGGTTATTATTGAAGATATTATATATCTATATTGAATGTTAAATAACAAGGTTATTCCAGATTAAATACACATGAGAAATAAATCATTTAATACTCGAAACGATGATAGTAATGAATGATAATTAACAAATAAGAGATACTATATTATAAAGGAATAATATCGGATATCATAAATATTAATATGTGTCTACAATTAGTTAATAACATTTTCAATACCACTATAGGGTAGTTTAAAGCACCTTCAGCCAAACAGGAATGTAATGTAAAGGATTTTTTCCCAATTTACAATCCATTAAGATTTATTTGTTATTATACATAAATTTGTTTTAATGTCATGAATATACTACCCATTTTTAAATGTAATATCTGGATTAATTCATAAATCATAGTATTTTGGGATTCACATTGAATAATTTCATCCAAGGGGATTTGACTTTAAATTTACCAAGTGGTAATGTTATTGTGAAATATCCATTTCTTTTATGATTGATATATTTATATGAAAACAATCAATTTCCTGAAATAATTTTTCATTGGAAATTATATTTCACTTCAATAAACATATTCGACAATTATTTAATTTATTACTTCCAAAACTATATATTATTTTCATATACTGGGATTACATTGATAGTAAATTTATAAATTGTTGAAATATTAATAAATTTCTATCATTTACTCTATATGGATATTTCATAGGGAAACTTATTCATTAATTAAATAAATTATTTGATATATGAAAAACGTTTTTTACTCATAAAAAATATTTGGGGACCATTGAATAAAATACCATTGATACATTGGTAGTCTCATAGGAAGACATTAGTTGGAAATAAACCCATTGACTATGTAACCAATAATATTCTAAACTATATTGTTAAATTTCATTATATTAGTATGTTTTAACCTATATTTTAAAATTGTCCTAATAAAAATATTATTAGTTTGATGGGAAAAAATGCATCCAATAATTAAGAATCTCCTTCCTTCAAAATTCTATTATTATATTCTATGATATTTTCAGTACGATAAAATATGTGGATGATTTTCATTCCAATTTTATTGATTAAATATATTTTCTTAGTTATTTATCTTATAATATTGATTATGAATTATCTATTTATATATTCATGATATATAAATTTAATTATTGATATGTTATTTACAATACCATATTGAATATGCTTACTGGTTCACGATATCATATAATGTACAAAACCCTTAATGAACATTTCATCTCTCTGTTATTTTGATTAATTTTCATTGAATTCCATTAAGTATACTATGATATATATGTAATAATATTCTATAGGGAGGAATTTTATTCATGAAAAATAAATTGTTGATGTTTTGGTATTCAAATATAATTTAAGACAGATGTATGTAACCAGCTGAGAAAGACTACTAATCTATTCACTCCTTTAGGAATCTATTCCTTGTAGTCATTCCAATGTAATGTTAATAGGATTGAAATCGGTTATAATGGGGTCAGGTAAACTATAAGATATTTTCAAATTCCTCAAAAGGGATATATAAATTTTGGCCCCATTCATCACCTGATTAAGAATAATTCTTTCACAAAAATAGTCAAGAAGAAATTTCATACCATGTCCTAAAAATTCTGTCATAATTAAAATCGTGCATAAATATATAATGAATCATATGATTTTACAATATATATTCACACTAAATTAATAGTTTGTAATCATAAATAATATAAATTATTTTCCCCTTGTAAATAAAAGAGATAGCATGATCAAAATCAATATATAGTTAAAAAATGATCGTCAAAAAATACAAATTTTACATTATCATAATCATTAATGTTGGAATAATAGCCTAAAAAGCTATCAATTTTCCCTATTTCAATAAAAATAATTTTTTGTAGGATAACATCCGCCAATGTCAATTTATGATATGATATTTTATCTCCGTATAAGATAATGTGTTTACGATTTTTTCATTTTTTGAATAACAAGATTTGATGAAATCTAGAGAAAGAAAATTAAATTTTTTAAAAGAATATATCCATACAAGAAAAAAAAATTCATAGGAAGGGTTTTTTATATATTAAAATACCCAATAAAATTAATTATTTGAATTTTATGACAATTGAATATATTAAAAACCCAATTGATAGATATAATAATTTTAACAACCCAAATAATACTATTTTTATATATGTGTTAGAGGATAAATAATTAATAAAAACCCAATAAGGGCAATTTTATTTTAAAATTATTTTTTGAAATGGAATAAAATATATAAATCATCATTTTGAAATCATTTTTATCATTGGCATAAAATAAAAATTTATATTTTGCATAAAAAGTAAATTTTGGAAAGGAGATGTGACTGATTTTGAGAGAAATTAAATTGAAATAGATCTCAAATAGCATATCCTTGAAAGTTATTAGTTTATATCTTTGTGAAATGAAGAAATAAAGAAATAACATGTGAAATAAATTGGGAAATGTGTTTTTATTATATTCAAAATATCTTTTCTAAAATAATAATTTATGATTTGACAAAAAAATATTACATAAATTATTTTCATAAATTAAATTATAAAATATCCTATATTAAAATGTTTTGGGTGGAGTAACAAAACATTGAAATGAAATTTTCATGAAGACATGTTATAACTCAATAAAAGGGGAATTTGAGATATCAATATCCATTATTTGAAACATACCACATGAATCATCAAACATTGGAAAAAAAATTTATTTGGTAAAAATGTTCACAACGCATAAATACCAATACATAAAATCAATGTGAAGAATGTTCCCAACTTATATTATGTTTGCTCCATTGAATGATCATAGCACACTAAATGATAAATTGAGTTACCAAATAATATTAACAATATAGTAAAAATTTAGTCTAATTAAATTTGAATAAAGGAACATAATTTTACATATTTAATGAAAAAAAACTTATTTAAATATTATCCCATTTCGAAATGAATTTTTTTTGAATATAATGTAATATAGTTAATGATAACACAAATAATTTAGTTATTTTGGACCAATTATAAAATATAATATTTAGGTTCAAAAATATTTTTATGAATATTGACTACTAAAATATAGTAATTCTATAGTGACCAATTTGATTATTATATGTTAATGGTTATGAAAATGTCTAATTTTTACATATAGAATGAGAAATGGCATCAACCAACAGGATTGTACCCTGTGAAAACCATTTGTCAGTTCTTCTAGAGGAGCTTGCATCATTTGGATTTTCCCTTGACTAATCCCAAAATTACTATCAATAACTAAAACATGAAAAAACTTATTTAGTGGATGATAATCAAGATTAAATACCAAAAATGTTTTCCAAATCACCATAGGAATGTCCAACCATCGCACACCATAAATTTATGTCGTACACTAGTGTAATAAGGGGTTTTTATCATGAACCATGTCATATGAATAAGTATATAATCCTTTTTTATAAAATAATTATTTTAATTATCCTAGTAACTTATTATAATTTCATATTATTTTAAAAAAAATAATTTTATATGAAAAAATTGATGTTGATTTTTTTGAAAATATATGGTTATAATTAAAACACACTTGTTTATACTTTCATGGATTTTAAAATAATTGTCACATTCATATAATAATCTTATTAAATAACATTATTTTCATAGGAACCTTATTACAAAGATAATGAAATTAGGGTTGAGCGGTAGTTACAACTTGAGTCCGACATAAAGTAGGCCATGGGTAAAAAACTAACACTAACGGTATAAAAACAGGCATATGGGAGGCATTACCCACCTAGGGAAACATGTAGAAGAGAGAGATTCGAGGGATATAACAAAAAAAACACATATTAGACAAATATATTGTTGGAACCTCTTTGTGTATAAGGTTGTATTTGTTGTCAATAGTTGTCAATGGAATATCAAAATGAAGGAGATCATGAAGTACTCCGATGAAGTAGAGGAGTGGTGATTCAGACGATTGTTGTACTGATCGGAAGTTCAAAGAACATGTGTCAAAGGTGATACATTGTTTACAACAATGCAGAATGTGAGGTATAATCCATCCAAGGATGATTAAAGAAGAATGAGGTCTTTGGATGAAGTCCATGAAATTACTCATGATTGCATGAGAACCATGCAAGAGACTTCTTGATGAATTGAATCGATTTGCATGAAGTACATCATACTGGTTGATGAAGAAGACAATGTGCAATGATTGGACTTCTGAGATAGTCATGAACATCACATTGTCATAGAAGATGATGATGCTAAAGCTGTTCCTTCAAAGACTACATATCACAATAGTGGAGGTTGTGATAAAAGCAGAAGAGTTGTTGAAGTATACAGATCACCAAGATGAAGCGCTGTTGAGGTGATCGTCCTTGTCGACAAAGCAAACAAACGACATACAAATTTGTTGGCAAAAGAGTTTCTATGGAGGCAGGTCGAGTTCGAGGACTGTGGAATAATGATCCATGTTTTTATTCAAGGAACGTCGACAAAGGAATGGATGATCTGGAGGCGGACTAAAAGAGCAGATACAAGGTGGCGCCGTTTTCCAGTGTTTGCCAAATTTTTGGGCCTCAAAATCGGAAAATGAAGACATGGATTGTCTGCAAAAGGAGGTTCGCAAAAAAAGGAAGTGGTGCGCGAAATATAAGAGGCTTGCGCGAAATACTTAAGTTAGGCGCGAAAAACAGCGGGATGCGCGAAATAGATTTTCGCACAAACAGTGTTTCGAAATTAGAGAGTTGAAAAATGGAAAAGGCATGGGCTGCGCGGAAAATCAGGGATGTGCGCGAAATACTTAAGTTGGGCGCGGAAAACAGCGGGATGCGCGAAATAGTTTTTCGCGCAAATACTGTTTCAGAATCAGAACGTTGAAAAATGGTAAAGGCATGGGCTGCGCGAAAAACCAGAGATGTGCGCGGAAAAATGGGAATGTGCGCGAAAAATGTTGTGCGCAGAATAGCTGGGTGAATTTTTCGCGCAATCAGCGTATCGAATCAGAAATACAGAAAATCGACAAAGGCAAGAGGCGCGCGAAAAATCAGAGATGTTCGCACCATGTGCGCGGAAAATCGAACTGGTGCGCGTAAAGTTAGCTATGCGCAAGAAGGGGGGTTTTATGCGCAGGATCACAAACGTCTATATATATGAGGTGAACCCCTCTCATTCGGTGAGGCTCGACACTTAGACAAATCCTGAGCTCCGGCGCGCGGAAAAATTAAGGTACAGAGGGTTGCGCGAAAAAGAAGGCATTGCGCGAAAAAGGGAAGTTTTGCGCGAAAAGGAAGAGTAGCGCGAAAATCCTTTTACGCGACAAAAGTTATTTTTACGCGCAGGGTTTGAATTTTACGCGCAAGCCCCCGGGAAGGGTGCGCGGAAAATTTGGGGGTCCCGCAGGCCTTTTGACAGGTGCTTAGCACTCTCAAATCTGCTTTGCGAAGAGAAGAAGAACGATCGTGCAACCAAACTCTGATCTGCACAGAGAGAGAAATATATCGATACACTCAGGTGTCAGAACAGGGAATTGAAGGAAGAGAAGGAGATTTAGTGCATTCAGGTATTGCACTGAAGTAGAATATTTATTTCAAAAGAGCATCAACTCAGGACTCTGATGCAAGCAAAGTCTCATGCTGAACAGGAGACAAAGACTTCAATGCATATCTATTGAAGAGACCTTCACGTCTATAAACTGAGTGAGACTTCACCAACGGCAGTGAGCCAGGGGGAGTCAACGGGAGTGACCCGAGGGATGCAGTGAGCTATCCCTAAACAATTGTAAAGGCAGTGAGCCTGGGACAGAGTGTCTGTACCCAAACATTTGTATCCGCAGCTAGTGAAGCATAGTGGATTTAGGTACGACCGGCAACCTGTCGGCGTATACTCCTTGGACGTAGCCCTCAGTGGTGAACCAAGTAAAAATAGCTGTGTCATCTGTCTCTGCATGTGAATGTTTAATTGCTGATCATATCCACCATACAGGTTTAAGTAGTTCCTACCAACGTGGGAACAAGATCCACAACTTTAAGAAGAAAAAGTTGCCACCCTGATTCACCCCTCCCCTCTCAGGGTGTCCCGGGGTCCTACAAGTGGTATCAGAGCGAAAGGTTAACGTATGTTGGATATTCTCCAGTAATTCTATTGAGAAGAGGATTTGAGTTTCTTTCCTAAGAGTCAACAATGAAGAGCAGTCTTGATAATGACGCAGTCATTTCTGAGCAGAAATCTATATCCACCAAGACTTTGACAAATAGGAAAAAGAAAGAGAAGAAGATGATGAAGAAGTCCCCCACATCCAAAGAAGATGGAGTCTCCTGTTCTCCATGCCATTCAAAAAATGAAGAAACATCAGGCATGGAAAGTATCGAGCAGGTGACTCAGAATTCTTCCAGAGGAAAGGATGACACCCCCAATTCATGCTTTCAAGAAAAACTCAAAACATATCTGCATGATATTCCAGAAGAAAGGGTTGTTATTATCTGTAGCCTATTTCAATCTATGCAGGTTGAGATCACTAGACTTGAAAGGGAAGCGGACAATATGGAAAAGGGGCTGGAAGGAAAAATTATGGAAAGTATGAAACTCACCAAATGGGTGAAAGCCCTTGAAGAAAAAGGTGAAGTCAGCAATACTCTAGAAGAACGGATCCATGCACTTGAAGCTGAGCTGAAGAAGAACAATGAAGTCAAGAATTTTTGTCTGGAAGAAACGTCCATTAAATTCATGGAACTTGACTCTTTGTTACAAAACAAAGTTAAGATGCATGAAGATGAGGTTCAAAGGTTGAAGAAGAATTGTGAAGAGAAGATTATCACTATTGAAGATCAGAAGATCATCCTCAATATTGTGGGTCAAAAATTGGAAGCTCAATTGACCAAGATTGAGAACACACATATTGAGACTTCACAAAAGAATGAAATGAGTGATGCTTGCACTCAATGTTCGTTGGAGGAGTCTAAAGCTGAAATGCCTCCAACATGTGACAAGAAGATTATGACAACTCTTGATTATCCACATCAAGAATCAGTTACTGTCGGTACTCAATGCTCAATGGAGGATTCTATTGTCAAAAGACCTCCAACATGTGATAAGAAGATCATGACTTCGCTCATTGATCTATCACAGGCAACTGAGAAAGTGAAGGTACCATCCAGACCATCTTGTACTCATGTTTCTAAATACACTACGACAATCAGTGCAGGTGGGAAGAAAAGCTCTAAACAAGTATGGATGAGGATAGGTGAGAAGAATAAACCTACCACCATGACTAGGGTGGATGGGAAGAAAAAGGAGGAAGCCTCTTCCTCAAATAGAGCACAAACTATTAAGCAGATGGCCCAACAACTTAATACTGAAGAAACAAAAAAGAAAAGATTTGTGGGCCAATGTTGGTGCTGCAATAGATTTGGGCACTGTGCACTGGATTGTTTTTATAATCCCTTTCATGGAAAAGCACAGGGAAAGCCTATATCAAAGGGGAGGAAGCCAGAGAAGAAGAAGCAACATCCGCAGGTCCAGAAGCATCTGTTTACTGCAAACAGATTTGGAATTCTTGATAACATATGTGATGTATGCAATGGCAGCGGTCACAATGCAGGCACATGTCCACATCAACATGCTTTCACTGTCGAAAATAAAAGAAGACCCTTGATGTCATCAAAGAATGAAGCAGCTACTTTGGGGAGAAATCAAAAGAATGTTGTGAACACACACATCCCCAAGAAGATCTCAAGTAGGGAAGCTGAGAAGACCCAGGATTTTAGATCCATGAAATTGAAGGGTCATTCATCCAAAAGAAACACTAAGTGGGATGAATCTCAGATGAACCCATGTGGAAGATCTAAACCAGCTGCAAAAGTTCCACATGACATATTGGTCATCTGGCCAGAAGATTTGAAAAGAATAAGGAAATTTGAAGATGAGAAGTCCAAGGCTGGTGAAAAAGGAAAAGGAAAACTTTCACATGATGAAGACACAGTGGAGGAGAGATTGCAAACAAAGAGAAACACACGTGTCAAAGAAGTTCTGTGTGAGAGATGCAAGAAATCTGGTCACATTGCAAAAGGTTGCCTAACCTTAATACCAGAGCAAGAAGCAGTCCTTAAGAGGAGTAAGAATGTATCATTCATGATGGCTGCTAAGAAAAACAATTCTCCACACAAAGCAGAAGAGAATGAGAATAGAGCCATGCCACACCGACAGATGTCAGAACACATGTTCAAATGTGCAGGCATGAAGACTGGAGTGAACAGAGGAACTTGGTTGAGAAAAGAACCTCAACCAAGAAAGTCTTCTTGATGAAACAAGAAGGATCCACCTTATTCTCGTAATCATTTGTGTATTGTATTTGTGCTAACAATGCAGGGAATTGAAGGTGAAGCATACTCTCATGGGGAGAACCTGAGAAGTAGTGAATGCTGTCAACTCTTGATAGCGAAGCTGAAGAAGTTTCCATCCTTAGTGGATTATTCAATTGATATTCAAAGATTATGATGATGAAGGATCAATCTTGATGAAGATGATGAGGAGTGTTTCCCTTGCGGGGGAGAAGAATGAAGAAGCTTCCATAATCACTGTTTCAATCAATATCAACTCCAGGTGGACTCAAAAGCAGTTATTCTATGAATTTCACGCCAATGGAGAAGGTATTCCATTTCTTAATCTCTATCCCTTGGTTACTCAAATCAAAGATCATTCTACAAAGGGGGAGTAACTGAATTGATCAGTGAAATAACAAAAAAAATTGGAAGTGCCCCAAGGTCATTTTTCCTGCCGATTGCACATGATCCACATGCTATTGTGAGTGCAGGAGTTTCAGGTTGGTTTTTCTCTATCATAGTGATTTTTCTTAAGCCTGAAATAAAAGTGGTAAACCCTTGAAGACAAGATACATGAGTTCTCATCTCATGTTGGTATCATGATCTGTGGATAATGGACAACCTTGTTGACTTAATCAAATCCTCTTGTTTTCTACATCGAGCACTGCTCAAGTAGACTTAGAGTGAAATGATTAATGAAACTTTGCTTAAGTGAGGATTGATACCCTCCCTACCATGCGCTTTGTATTTCTTGTCAATAAGGGGGAGAGAAAGTGAAATGCAGAAGATTCTCATTTTGACATTGACGGATTCATTTCAGAAGATGTTTAAGGTATTGACAACAAAATACAAAGGGGGAGATTGTTGGAACCTCTTTGTGTATAAGGTTGTATTTGTTGTCAATAGTTGTCAATGGAATATCAAAATGAAGGAGATCATGAAGTACTCCGATGAAGTAGAGGAGTGGTGATTCAGACGATTGTTGTACTGATCGGAAGTTCAAAGAACATGTGTCAAAGGTGATACATTGTTTACAACAATGCAGAATGTGAGGTATAATCCATCCAAGGATGATTAAAGAAGAATGAGGTCTTTGGATGAAGTCCATGAAATTACTCATGATTGCATGAGAACCATGCAAGAGACTTCCTGATGAATTGAATCGATTTGCATGAAGTACATCATACTGGTTGATGAAGAAGACAATGTGCAATGATTGGACTTCTGAGATAGTCATGAACATCACATTGTCATAGAAGATGATGATGCTAAAGCTGTTCCTTCAAAGACTACATATCACAATAGTGGAGGCTGTGATAAAAGCAGAAGAGTTGTTGAAGTATACAGATCACCAAGATGAAGCGCTGTTGAGGTGATCGTCCTTGTCGACAAAGCAAACAAACGACATACAAATTTGTTGGCAAAAGAGTTTCTATGGAGGCAGGTCGAGTTCGAGGACTGTGGAATAATGATCCATGTTTTTATTCAAGGAACGTAGACAAAGGAATGGATGATCTGGAGGCGGACTAAAAGAGCAGATACAAGGTGGCGCCGTTTTCCAGTGTTTGCCAAATTTTTGGGCCTCAAAATCGGAAAATGAAGACATGGATTGTCTGCAAAAGGAGGTTCGCACAAAAAGGAAGTGGTGCGCGAAATATAAGAGGCTTGCGCGAAATACTTAAGTTAGGCGCGAAAAACAGCGGGATGCGCGAAATAGTTTTTCGCACAAACAGTGTTTCGAAATCAGAGAGGTGAAAAATGGAAAAGGCATGGGCTGCGCGGAAAATCAGGGATGTGCGCGAAATACTTAAGTTGGGCGCGGAAAACAGCGGGATGCGCGAAATAGTTTTTCGCGCAAATACTGTTTCAGAATCAGAACATTGAAAAATGGTAAAGGCATGGGTTGCGCGAAAAACCAGAGATGTGCGCGGAAAAATGGGAATGTGCGCGAAAAATGTTGTGCGCAGAATAGCTGGGTGAATTTTTCGCGCAATCAGCGTATCGAATCAGAAATACAGAAAATCGACAAAGGCAAGAGGCGCGCAAAAAATCAGAGATGTTCGCACCATGTGCGCGGAAAATCGAACTGGTGCGCGTAAAGTTAGTTGTGCGCAAGAAGGGGGGTTTTACGCGCAGGATCACAAACGTCTATAAATATGAGGTGAACCCCTCTCATTCGGTGAGGCTCGACACTTAGACAAATCCTGAGCTCCGGCGCGCGGAAAAATTAAGGTACAGAGGGTTGCGCGAAAAAGAAGGCGTTGCGCGAAAAAGGGAAGTTTTGCGCGAAAAGGAAGAGTAGCGCGAAAAGCCTTTTACGCGACAAAAGTTATTTTTACGCGCAGGGTTTGAATTTTACGCGCAAGCCCCCGGGAAGGGTGCGCGGAAAATTTGGGGGTCCCGCAGGCCTTTTGACAGGTGCTTAGCACTCTCAAATCTGCTTTGCGAAGAGAAGAAGAACGATCGTGCAACCAAACTCTGATCTGCACAGAGAGAGAAATATATCGATACACTCAGGTGTCAGAACTGGGAATTGAAGGAAGAGAAGGAGATTTAGTGCATTCAGGTATTTCACTAAAGTAGAATATTTATTTCAAAAGAGCATCAACTCAGGACTCTGATGCAAGCAAAGTCTCATGCTGAACAGGAGACAAAGACTTCAATGCATATCTATTGAAGAGACCTTCACGTCTATAAACTGAGTGAGACTTCACCAACGGCAGTGAGCCAGGGGGAGTCAACGGGAGTGACCCGAGGGATGCAGTGAGCTATCCCTAAACAATTGTAAAGGCAGTGAGCCTGGGACAGAGTGTCTGTACCCAAACATTTGTATCCGCAGCTAGTGAAGCATAGTGGATTTAGGTACGACCGGCAACCTGTCGGCGTATACTCCTTGGACGTAGCCCTCAGTGCTGAACCAAGTAAAAATAGCTGTGTCATCTGTCTCTGCATGTGAATGTTTAATTGCTGATCATATCCATCATACAGGTTTAAGTAGTTCCTACCAACGTGGGAACAAGATCCACAACTTTAAGAAGAAAAAGTTGCCACCCTGATTCACCCCTCCCCTCTCAGGGTGTCCCGGGGTCCTACATATATATATATCCCAACTGCATAAATGCAATGTCATATAGTTATATAACAACCTAATGGAAAACTACAAGTACCAAAAGGTTACAAACCGTAGCGACCATAGACCTCAATCAGATCCTTCAATACCGTGAGCCAGTAATATCCTACATGATCCCCAACCCACTGTGGATAACAAGAGTAAAATTTTATATATATATATATATAAGGATATTGTAATAGAATACTTAAAAGTTGTAATGCCCTGACCCCATTTACCTAGAGTCGGTGCATTATTACATAACATTGGTATGATTACAAGAAAGATCAAATCTCGAAAGACTGATTGGTTTAATATCCTTGGAAATAATAGATATATTCATAAAGTTTTACATTAGATCATAATGTGATAAACTTCTACAACAACATATTGTCTCCATAGTACACACTATTATCCCCTCATAATATCCATGCAGGTCATTCATAATTTACTTCTTCACATCCTGGGAAAAATAAAATTTATAAAAGGGGTGATCTCAAATTCCCAGTAAGGATAACAGTATCGTGGAAAATTTCATAAATAAGAATAAACATTTAAGGAAGTGTATAACTAAAACAAAATACTTTTAAAATTGAACTTCAACATAGTATGGAAAAAATAAAATGAAAAAATGCCATTTACTTATTCACATTGATATTCTACTAATCGAATAATCACATTCAATATCAATAACCACTTTCATAATGATGGAATACATAATGCCAGACTATCATAACCACATAGCAAAGGCATCATGCCAAGACTACAAATAAGATTTTGTGAAATCCTTGTTCCAAAACACAAGTTTTTCTCATGAGACCTACAGATGCATCGAGGAGCTATAGTAGGCTCCAGCCGTCACATATTAAGTCAAATGCATTCTCATAAGAAAAGGTTTAAACATAGCATAAACATTCATATTAAAACTACCATACGAAATGTAAATACTTCACACATAAATCATGAATGATATAAAAATAACACATCCACATTCAAACATATCACAAAACCTTCAATACAATATAGAAGTTTTGTATCATAATAAATCAACTTCAAATAAACGTAAAATACATCAAAGGATGTTGACATAGATGAAATCATAACTCTTTTTAGAGAAATATATATTTCCATTTTGAAATCATTTAAGAGTCACAAATTTATAAAATAAAACATTTTATTTGAAAATATTCTTATATGCTTGTAAGGGAAGCTTCGACGATTTTATAACGGCGGAAAATAGCCGCATACGCCGTATAAGAAAAAAAACATTCTTACCTTAATTCTTTCGAAAAGGTTAAAAAGCACCTTGTTTGGAAAACGACGGAAATATTCCTTTATAAAACACTTATAACAGGTCAAAAAAGGGTATAAATGACTTTAACAGAGATTATTTTATATATTAAAAATGTTTTGAAAAACATTTTTAAGAAACATGGATGTGGATGATAAAGAGATCACAGTAGATTATTACATATAGACAACCTCGGATAATGAAGAGATTGTGAAATAACCCTTACCTTGTACTCTTACTTGGTTTGGGGTAGGGTAAAATCCCATATAATGGTGAAATAATTGTTATTAAATTATACAATAATCATATACATTAATAAGATATCATATATGATCTTTTAACATTACTTTGTTAATAATATCATAGTATTATCATTGTTTCGGGTGTTAACTTACTCATTTTCTTTTATATGTTTTGTTACGTAAGTCGTGTTTGTCAGGGATAGGTTGTATCTTAATCATATCCAGAATGATATCAAGTACTTATATACTATTATTAATCATTAAATGAGAATTATACTAGAATGGATATGATGGAGAATGAATCTTATCACGTTCGTGGATACGGTAGTCCGTACGTACGCACGAGCGAAAATATCATTCTTTTGATATTAAAGTAATATATAATTGGATGGTATATCATATATACAGAATCATTATCATGTTATATTTATTATTTACATGAGTTACACATCATTATTATACCCATCCAAATAATAATTTGTTTAATAACAATTACACCACGACGTGGAGACGGTAAGCCTTACATACGCACGTATGGTGAAATGTTATTAAAAGGATGGATAGAATACTGAATATGGTTGTACTATATTTATAATAACATCATAGTATATATAAGATAATGGTGTTACTCTTTTATAATGGTAATAACAAAGAAAGAAGAAGTGGAAGAAGAAAGGAACTTGGAAAAGGGTGGTGAAATCATTACCTCTTCTTCGGGTTCTTCCTTTTGATTTGATCCAAAGGGCTCTTAGGTTGGCTTTCTGACTAAAGAAATACCTCTAGGATGAATTTATGGAAGTTTAGAGAGTATTTTTGCAGGGGTTGGCCGAACCAAAAGGCTTTTAATGTGTGAATTTGTGAGAAGGGGGAGTGCCCTTTTATAAGAGGGGTGTGGGGCACCTTTGGAAATGTTAGAAATATTATTTTGTAATAAATTTAATTTTCGTTTATAATGGCTCCAAAGTGTATTATTTAAATGTTATGGTGGGTATGGGTCGAAAACCATTCAACCAATAGAATTTAGATAGGTTTCGGTCATTATATTAACCATATCTTTTAGTTTTAACTCTCCGTTAATTAGTTTGACATTTACCATGTCACTTTGTATTTTTATATTATATAGTTAATAAACATACTATATACATCCCAGAGACCCTCAAGTGGTCCATTAATGATACAAATATCATGATATAAGTCTCTTGGACGAACCTTAGATTTTTAGAAATTTAATATCAATTAATAATATACTATTTGTTTTAAAAACCCTTTTATGTCAATTTTTACATTATTCAATAATTTATTTTTGTAAAAATCATAACATAATGATTACTTATAAAAACGTTAATTATATCATTCCTAACATGTCATATTACCCTATAAATTTAGTTTAATTCAATAAAAGTCTCAAATTATATTTATTTGGTTATCTACAATATCAATCATTTTAATTTTTCACTATTATGGTAATTACATCATCACTATTGTGTCATAAATAATTTAAATTATATAGTGTCTAAAAATTATAAATAAAATACCATTATGTAGGAAATAGCTTTATCATTCTAATTAATATTTATAGTCGAACATCCAACATGTATAACCCTATTTAAAAATTGTTTTTCTAAAAGATATATGCTTGTGTCATTTTTGTATTCATTTTAACTTAATTAAAATAAAGTGTCTCTATCACTTACAATTGGAACCATGGGGTCCCAAAATCGACCCAAAGATGCCCATGGTCAACCATGTATCAACCAATAAGTTTAGGACACGTTTTAGGGTAATTTTTTATTATTATAATATTATTTTTTAACCATTATTTACTAGATTTACCCTCTAACCATGGTAAATAAAATATTTACCGAAGTAATTATTCAAAATGTCTAAAAATAAAAGTTACCTATTTACACAATTTGAACAACCTGATTCCAAATACGGAATCCATTTTTACAAATTCAAAACACAGATGTGGAAGAAATTAATTTAAAATTAATTCCCGCTGTCAAAACAAAAAGCGTGTTTTAAACATATAATAACTACCAAAAGATTGATACTTGTTTATGTTCGGTTTAATTGTGAAATTATGTCCAATGACCAAAATTGTATTAAATGGTAAAAATATATTCTAAATATACTTTTAAACCACTCAAATTCATAATTTATCACTATTAATTATTTTTATTAAAAATGTTTTTTTAATTAAAATTTTGTAATTTTCACTATTTATCAAAATATGAAAGTTATCCGAAAAGTACCAAAATATCACCTTATGCTAAATTAGAAACTCTGAATCCAGAAATGAAGTACATTTTGAGAGATGAAATTTATGAAATTTTAAAAAATAGGTATTACTATTCATAACGGCTAGTTTGATCGGTTGTGGTGTGTGTTAGAACTCGATGTTGCGTACAACACACGCTATTGTATTATTCAAAGAGGTGCATACAGTAGAAGCTTGGGGTGTTACATTCTCCCCTCCTTCAAATAATTTCATCCTCTAAATTTCTAGAATACTACCTCTTGAAAAGACTCGGGTGGTTCTTCATCATATGTTCCTTGGGTTCCCACGTTGCCTCTTCCATCTTATGGTTTCTCCACAAAACTTTTACCAGACGCGTCGTCCGGTTTCTCAGTACTTGTTCTCTCGTATCAAGAATCCTGACGGGCTCTTCGCAATAAGAAAGATCGGGTTCCAGTTCTAATTCTTCATAGGTGAGTACATGCGTTGGGTCAGGAATGTATTTCCTCAACAGAGATACGTGGAACATATCGTGAACTTTGGAGAGACTTGGCGGCATTACCAATTAGTAAGCTACAACCCCAATTCGTTCTTGAATTTCGAAAGGTCTGATGTACCTAGGACTCAATTTACCTTTCTTACCAAAATGTATGACTCCCTTCATGGAGATACCTTTAGGAAAACATGATCATCGACTTGAATTTCCAAATACTTCATTCCATTATCAGCATAGCTCTTCTGCCTACTTTGAGCTGCTTTGATGTGATTTTGGATTACCATCCCCATTTCCATTGTTTCTTCTACCAGTTCTAAACCTACAAGTTTTCTTTCACCAATGTCATCCCAACAGGTTGGTGTGTGACATCTCATTCTATATAACACTTCATATGGTTCCATCTGAATACTCTAATGGAAGCTATCTTTATAGGAAAATTCTACCAAAGGTAAATATTGATCCCACATACCCTGAAAGTCAAGTGAGTAGGATCTCAAAATGTCTTCTAAGGTATGAATAGTTCATTCTGATTGTCCATCTGTTTAGGGGTGGTAGGCAGTGCTCAAATGAAGTTCAGTATCCAAGGATTTCTGTAGACTTTTCCAGAATATTGAAGTAAAACGAGGATCACGATGAGAAACAATCGATAGGGGTACTCCATGAAGTCTCAAAACATCATTAATATATAGTCTTTCTAGACGTTCCAGTGGTAGATCTTCTCTTATAACAAGAAAATGTACTGACTGGGTAAGATGATCAACAATGACCCATATTTCATCGTTCCTTCTAGGAGTCTTTGCTATCCCCATGTCAAAGTCCATCGTAATATTGTCCCATTTTCACTCCGGTATGGGAAGAGGTTGCATGACTTCTCTAGGCTGTTTCCTTCCAGCTTTCACTTGTTGACAAACCATACTTCTTGACAAAAAATCAGCAATCTCCCTCTTCATGTTGTCCCACCAAAAATGTTCCTTCAAATCTCTATAAATTTTGGTGCAACCAGGGTGTATTGAGAAATTGAAACTATGAGCATCATCTAGCAATTCCCTTTTTAGATCAGGTATATCGGGAACACAAAGTCTCTTCCCGAATTTCAAATTTCCATCTTCATACACAAACTCTCCCAATCTCCCATTATTCAAAGCTCTAATATTCTTTTGAAATTCTTCATCATCGGTCTGCGAACTCTTAATCCTTTCTAGTAATGATGGTTTGGAAACCATTTGAAAAATAATTTATGTTTCACCTTCCCTGGCTATTCCCATGTCCATCTTCACTAGATCCATGAAAATTGGATCCCTTCCAATTCTCACATTGTTCAAAACTCCATGATCTTTTCTTCTCAAAGCATCTGCCACCTTATATGCTTTCTACGAGTGGTAGTGTATCATACAATCATAATCATTGAGTAATTCAAGCCATCTCCTTTTCCTCATGTTGATTTCTTTTTGTGAGAAAATATACTTCAAACTCTTGTGATCATTATAAATATCACATTTTTCACCATAGAGGTAGTGCCTCCATATCTTCAAAGCAAAGATCACAGCTTCTAACTCAAGATCACGAGTAGTATTTTTTTGCTCATGAATTTTCAACTATCGTGATGCATAGGCAATAACCCTATCATTCTCCATAAGTACACAACCAAGTCCTTTCTTCGATGCATCACTATAAATAACGAACCCATCATTCCCCGATGGTAGAGTCAATATTGATGCATTGACTAATCTTCTCTTCAATTATTTGAAACATTCTTCACACTCTTTTGTCCAAACAAATTTAACCCCTTTACGTGTGAACTTCGTTAATGGGTTTTCAAATCGGGAAAAATTATGGACGAAACGTCGATAATAACATACCAAGCCAATAAAAAAGCGTACCTCAGTTATACTCGTAGGTGCTGGCCATTCTTGGATTGCATTGGTCTTAGATGGATCAACAGGGATTCCATCTTTAGAGACAATATAGCCAAAAAAAGAAATCTCATGAAGCCAGAATTCACACTTGCTAAACTTCCCATATAATTCATGTCTTCTTAGAGTCTTCAAGATAATGCGCAAGTGACTTTCATGATCCTCATAGCTTTTAGAGCATACCAAGATATCATCAATAAATACCACAACAAATTCATCGGGATATTCCTTGAAAACTCTATTCATCATATCCATGAATACAGAGGGTGCATTAGTCAATCCAAAAGGCATTACAGTAAACTTGTAATGCCTATACCTGGTTCGAAATGCTATCTTCGGAATGTCTTCCTTGTTTACACATAACTAATGGTATCCAGATCGAAATTCAATCTTTGAAAATTATTGAGCTCCATGCAGTTGGTCAAATAAATCATCAATGCGAGGTATGGGATACTTGTTCTTTATTGTTATGTCATTGATCTCCCTATAGTCGATACATAACCTCATAGATCCATCTTTATTTTTAACAAAAAGAACAGTGGCTCCCCATGGAGAAACTCTAGGGCGAATAAATCCCTTATTACTCAATTACTCTAGTAGTTTCTTTAGTTCAACTAATTCTACAGTGGCCATTCTATAAGGGGTCTTCGACATATGCCTTGATACAGGAATTAATTCAAAGTAAAACTCAACTTCTCGTTCTGGAGGATGTCTAGGTAAATCTTCCGGAAACACATCTACATATTCTTTCACAATAGGTACATCCTCTATTTGAAAATTCCTTTCCTCACGCACAGTCATTTCATTCTCTTCCTCCCCAATAATTGAATTTAGTTGAGGTACTGGGGGAGGATCTAGATAAAAATTAGGTGGTGACGATTCTGCTCTAATGATAAGGTATTCCTTATCGTCATCATCAAAAATTGTAACCTCATTCTTCTTACAATAAATCTTCGCATCATAATCTGAAAGCCAATCCATACCGAGGATTATATCAAACTAAATCATAGGTATGATGATGAGATCAGCAGATAAAGAACATTTATGTGCTCTAATGGGGACTGATTAACAAAACATTGTTGCAATGATACTTCCCTTAGGAGTATTAAATAACAACTCCCTTGTAAAATTAAATTGGAAATATCTAATTTTCTATGAAAACTGGGAAGATATGAAACAATGTGATGATCCAGAATCAAATAATTCATTTTATAAACTTGAAGAAACCATTAAATTACCTGCCACCATGTCTTTCGGAGCTTCTACCTCAGCAGTAGTGATAACATAAGCTTGGCCTTGATCCTTTGTCCTTTTCTGAGGTAAGTTACCCGGACGCTTAGGACATTCATTTGCATAATGTCCCATCTCCCTGTAACTGTAGCACTGATCATTGGTAGCTTCCTTCTTCCCATTGAATTCAAGATCTTTGTGGCCTTTTTCACCACACTTGTAACAGACACTCATTCCCTTCAAGAAAGTACCAGGTTGTTTCTTCCCACAATTACCACAGGATGGATATTCAACCTTTACCTTCTTCCCCTTATTTCCATTCCCAGATTGATCAGCAGATCTCTTATTCTCTTGCTTTTCTTTAAAGTCATAAGACATAGAGAATTCCTTTTCTGTTTTCATAGCACATGAGACAATTACTTCCTACGACGAGAAGGATTGTGAGACTAATTCTCGACGGATAAATGGTTTTAACGCATCAAAGAAACGATCAATATTACTTCTTGGGTTACGTATATAATCTCCATCATACATTGTTATCCTTGTAAAGTTATCCTCATACTTTGTGACATTTCCATCCTCCTTTTGTCTTAGACTCAGAAATTTCCTTTCCATATCAGCTCGATGGTCACGAGAAAAGTATTTTTCTAAAAACATATCTTTGAACTCCCTCCATTCCATATTTGATAATTCATCATCTTCCTTCATGTTTTGAATCAATGACCACCATTGATCAGCATCTCCAGTGAGGCGGTAAAATGCCATGATAACTTTTTACCTTTCACTACTCCCCAAAGTCTGAAATATTTTCTCTAGGTAACTTATCCATTGCTCAGCTACTAATAGATTTTTACTCCCATTGAATGTTGGTGGTTGATACCTCATGATGAGATCTAATATTGATCCTCCACGCTGTAGATCAGGGTGCTCCATATGGGTAAGGTTATTATTCATAACCTGAGTGAGTTGTCCCAGTATGGTGATTAGTTGATCGGCACCAGTTGCATCACCAGCTCCACTATAATTATCTTGAGCAGGAGGGTAATACTCAATGGAGTGCGTGCATTGATACGGTTTCCATTTCTTCAAATAGACGCCATTTCTAAACAATGGCATAAACTAGATCAGTTTATGAATCAAAATACATAATTCCATACTTATAAAACAATTAACATAAATTGAACTATTTATGGATATAATCCATAATCATAAAAACATTTTCTTTGAAGAAGTATATACTCATAAAACTTTCATAATTATTTGTAAATAAAATGAGAGCAATCCTAAGAATATCCCCTGGGAGTGTCGTAACCAAGAGTGCAGAAGGGCCCGTTGTCGTGAACCAATTCTCATTTGAGTCTAGCTCAAAGCGGTGTTTTCGAGTTTTACCCCTAGGTACATCTGTTCCAGATCCGCCTCTACCTGCTCATATCCAGAGAGGGATGTATTTCTCGAAAAACCAACAAAATCTCTTCAATACCAAAATTCTAGGAAGTTCTTCTATATTAATCCTCAAAGTTCATCTTAGGTCCACGTGCTCTAATAAGAGTTTATCTAAATCTAGATTCTAAGGTTTGTACTAAACTTTTTCTGATACCAAATGTAACGCCCTGACCCCTGTGACCTATATTCGGTGCATTATTACATAAAATTGGCATGATCACAAGAAAGATCAAATCATGAAAGACCGATTGGTTTAGTAGCCTTACAAACACTAGATATATTCATAAAGTTTTACATTACATCATAAAGTGAAAAACTACTACAACAACATATTGTCTCCATAGTCTACACTATTATCCCATCATAATATCCCTACAGGTCATTCATATTTTACTTCTTCAAATCCTGGGAAACATAAAACATAGAAAAGGGGTGAGCTCAAATGCCCAGTAAGGATAACAATATAGTGGAAACATTCATAAATAAGAATAAACATTTAAGGCAGTGTATAACTAAAACAAAATCCTTTTAAACAAGAACTTCAACATTTTATGGAAAAAATAAAATTAAATAATGCCATTTAATTATTCACATGAATATTCTACTAATCGAATAATCACATGCAATATCAATAACCACTTTCATAATGATGGAATATATAATTCCAGACTATCATAACCACATAGCCAAGGCCTCCTTCCAAGACTACAAATAAGATTTTGTCAAGGCCTTGTGCCAAGACACTAGTTTGTCTCATGAGACCTACCGATGCATCGAGAAGCTATAACGGGCTCCACCCGCCACATATTAAGTCCAATGCATTCCCATATGAAAAGGTTTAAACTTAACATAAAAATTCGTATTAAAACTAGCATACAAAATGTAAATAATTCATCCATAAACAATGAATGGTATAAAAATAACACATCCATAGTCAAACATATCACAAAACCTTCAATACAATATAGAAGTTTTGTATCATAATAAATCAACTTCAAATAAGCGTAAAATCTATCAAAGGATGTTGACATAGATGAAATCAAAACTTTTTTTAGAGAAATATCTCTTTCTATTTTGAAATCATTTAAGAGTCATATATTTATAAAATAAAACATTTTATTTGAAAATATTCTTATAAGAATGTAAGGGAAGCTTCGAAAATTTTATAACGGCGGAAAATAGCCGCACTCGTCGTATAAGTTAAAAAAACATTCTTACCTTAATTCTGTCGAAAAGGTTAAAAAGCACCTTGTTTGGAAAACGACGGAAAGATTCCTTTATAAAACACTTATAAAAAGTCAAACAAGGGTATAAATGACTTTAACCCATATTATTTTAAATAGTAAAAATGTATTGAAATACATTTTTAAGAAACATGTATGTGGATGATAAAGATATCCCAATAGATTATTACGTATAAACAACCTCAGATAATGAAGAGATTGTGAAATAACCCTTACCTTGCACTCTTAATTGTTTGGGGGTAGGTTAACCAACTGTATAATGGTGAAATAATTGTTATTAAATTATACAAGAATCATATACATTAATATGATATCATATATGGTCTTTTAACATTGCTTTGTTAATAATATCTTAGTATTATCATTGTTTCGGGTGTTAACTTAATCATTTTCTTTTATATATTTTGTTACGTAAGCCGCGTTTGTAATGGATAGGTTGTATCTTAATCATATACATAATGATATCACGTCCTTAGATACTATTATTAATCATCAAATGATAATTATACTTGAATGGATACGATGGAGAATGAATCTTATCACGTTCGTGGAGACGGTAGTCCGTACGTACGCATGAGCGACAATATCATTCTTTTGATATTAAAATAATATATAATAGGATGGTATATCATATATAAAGAATCATTATCATGTTATATTTATTATTTACATGAGTTACACATCATTATTATACCCATCCAAATAATAATTTATTGAATAACAATTACACCACGACGTGGAGACGGTAAGTCGTACGTACGCACGTATGGTGACATGTTATTCAAAGGATGGATAGAATTCTGAATATGGTTGTAAAATATTTATAATAACATCACAGTATATATAATATACTGGATTTATTATTTTATAAGGGTAATAACAATGAAAAATAAGTAGAAAAAGAAAGGAACTTGGAAAAGGGTGGTGAAATCATTACCTCTTCTTTGGGTTCTTCCTTTTGATTTGATCAAAAGGGCTTATATGATGGCTTTATGACTAAAGGAAGGCCTCTAGGATGACTTGAGGGAAGTTGAGATATTATTTGGGCAGAGTTTGTTCGAACCAAAAGGCTTTTAATGTGTGAATTAGTGAAAAGGGGGAGTTCCCTTTTATAAGAGGGGTGAGGGGCACCTTTGGAAAAGCTAGCAATATTATTTTGTAATAAATTCATATTCGGTTTCTAATGGATCCAAAGTGTATTATTTAAATTTTAAGGTGGGTATGGGATGAGAAACACTCAACCAATAAAATTTAGACAGGTTTGGGTCATTATATTAACCTTATCTTTTAGTTTTAACTCTCAGTTAATTATTTTGACATTTACCATGTCACTTTCTGTTTTTATATTCTATAGTTAATAAGCATACTATATACATCCAAGAGACCCAAAAGTGGTCCATTAATGATAAAAATATCATGATATAAGTATCTTGGCCAAAACTTAGATTTTTAGGAATTTAATATCAATTAATAATATACTATTTGTTTTAAAAACTCTTTTATGTCAATTTTGATACTATTCAATAATTGATTTTTGTAAAAATCATAACAGAATGATTACTTCGAAAAAATTTAATTACATCATTCCTAAAATGTAATATTAACCTATAAAATTAGTTTAATTCATAAAAAGTCTCAAATTATATTTATTTCGGTATCTACAATATCAATCATTTTAATTTTTCACTATTATGTTAATTACTGCATCACCATTGTTTCATATATAAATTAAATTATATAATGTTTAAAAATTTTAAATAAAACACAATTATGTAGGAAATATTTTTAGATTTCTAATTAATTTTTATAGTAGAAAATTGAACATATAAAACTCTATTTAAAAATTGTTTTTCTAAATGATATATGCTTGAGTCATTTTTGTATTCATTTTAACTTAATTAAAATAAAGTGTCCCTATCACTTACAAGTGGCACCATGGGGTCCCAAAATCGACCCAAATATGCCCATGGTCGAACATGTATCAACCAATAAGGTTAGGACACGTTTTAGGGTAATTTTTTATTATTATAATATTATTTTTTAACCCTTATTTACCGGATTTACCCTTTAACCGTTGTAAATAAAATATTTACCGAAGTAATCATTCAAAATGTCTAAAAAAAGTTACCTAATTACAAAATTTGAACATCATGATTCCAAATATGGAATTAATTTTTCCAAATTCAAAACACAGAAGTGGCAGAAATTAATTTGAAGTTAATTCCCGCTGTCAAAACAAAAAGAACGTTTTTATGATATAATAACTATCAAAAGATTGATACTTGTTTATGTTCGGTTTAATTGTAAAATTATGTCCAATGACCAACATTTTATTAAATGGTAAAAATATATTATAAATATACTTTAAAACCACTCAAAATCATAATTTATCACTATTAATTATTTTGATTAAAAAAGTTGTTTTAAATTAAAATTTAGTAATTTTCACTATTCATCAAAATATGAAAGTTATCCTAAAAGTACCAAAATTTCACCTTAGGCTAAATTCGATACTTAGAATCCAATAATGAAGTCCATTCTGAGATATAAAATTTCTAAAATTTTAAAAAAGTTGGCATTTATATTCATAATGGCTAGTTTGATCGGTTGTGGTGTGTGTTAGAACTTGATGTTGCATACAACAGACACTATTGTATTATTCAAAGAGAAGTGTACCGTAGAATCTTGGGGTGTTACAGAAGGATCCTCCCAAAAAACTTTTATTTAAAAGATAAAAAACCATTGTAAATCACAGTAAACAACAGTGAAACAAACTTTTCACCTTAACAGGTATATAATTTTCAGATCATCACCATGTATAAAACTCACCAAGTATCACTTATAATACAATAATTAAACATAAAGGGTTGCTTTATCTTATTTCCCCACTATTTCCCTCTTTTCTCCAATATCATACATCCTGGTCCATCTATCACAAAAAGTAATAAATCTCGAAAACTCATTAACAAGGCATTACATCATGGAGCTCGTGCATTAAATCATCAAATAATCTAATAAAAAAATCGATATATATATATATTCTAACATGGTTATTTTATGGATCCTTCATAGGACATATGATGTATATCAAAAATTTGGTATTATACCTCATCACTTATACCCACACAATGAGTAAGAACCACATTCTATCACATCATATACATGTCATACATATGATAATCCTTTGGATACTATATATTGTAATATATTTTTGTGAAATAACCACTATCCATCAGCATAAGAAATGACCAATATAAGAGAGTGGGGTCGTATGGGGTAATCAAACATCCATCCTGCCATAAAGATGTTGTGAAAATCACCCTCCAAGAGTTCAATGGGTTTTATTTTCATTAAATTACATGGGTGGAGAAGTGTATGAAATTATGAAATATAATAGTTATAATGTAACTCACAAAAATTATATGTAAATAACCTAGAATTGTACTCTACTACCAAAAATGTTTCTCATACTCCCATCATCAACTGTTATGGCCATATATCCTATAATCCCATGAGGATTTGATGATATACATTAAATTATTTATTTTTTTAATAATTTATAATCCATTAATTAAGAATTAACATTATTTAACATTTCATCAAATTAATTATTTGATTAATTTATAATCCCCTAGGAATAATCCACACTAAGTCCATAGTTTAAGATAATTAAAATATTCTAGAATATTCTTTCCATCAACTCCAAGACCACTGGTTATGAATTATTAATTCATTATTAACATAATTTCATATCCATGTACACTGGGAAGAACTACCTAAGAAACCATAAATAAGAATTATGAAACCACACATACATTAAACATCATGTAGTAGGGAAAGGACTGTTTATCAATAAGAAACATAAGCACCATCCATTAAACAAATTCACAAGTGAGCATCCCATCTCTCAGCATTACATCAATTTGTAAGACCAACTTCAAACCATTATATAATCTACCATTCTATACCCAAAAACCAAATTCATATCTGGATGAAAATATATATCACATTCATCAACTGCTTCCACATCATTTGGGCCTCCCTTCCTATATATCACAGCATACATCCAATGATCGATCATACTATTCTCACATCACATCTAGGTTGCCCCCCCCCATTATAAAATCATCCATCCTTGGCTCAACCATCCCTAGATAATATCACAAGGATTATATTTAGAGCACATAATACTTAGTAGAAATCAAATAAGCACATAAAATAGGGAAATATAGTCCCTAAAACATAGTATCCAAACTTCACACATAAATAACCTCTCATAGCGCTAAACACAAAGAACTCAGCCTTCCCACTTTTATGGGAAACTGAGGAACCAAAAAATTTAGTTTCTAAACATTCAGTTCTTATTCTGTATTGAATTAAATAATTCATTATTCATGGGATTCAATTATTGAAAACCAATGGAATTGATATATCATGGGATATCAAAAGATAAATATTCTTTTATCAATATACAAGTTTCAAAAAACTATGATAAATACAAGTATAAATTATCAAACCTTTTTTTACTATCAAAAATAATAACCATGATTCAAATTTTTTATCAATTCCATTGATCACAAGGAATATTATTTTCATTTACACATGTTCATTTCATCAATTTCATTGGCATCAAAATACATCAACCACAAGATAACAAACATTCCACTTTATTAATTATCCAATAAATTAATTAATTCTTGCATTATTTGCCTTAATAATTACTACAGTATACACTAAGTAAAAGAGAATGATGATAAATTATACCATAGATATCACACTATCTTTAATATAATGAGGAAAATTGCTATCAAAATACAAGTAGAAACAAAATCAATGTGATATCACAGCCATTTTTATTCATCCAGCACAATATTATTATTTGAATTATATTTCTATCCAAATGGATAAATCATGGACAATATTAGATTTCATGTAAATATTTAGAGAGGCCAAAAATTCCCCCAACTCAAAGGATTGAACATTCTTTTCATGGGAAATAAACAACATTTTATAGCATTGATCTCTTATCCCATAATAAGCTGCACCTATCCAAGAATTTCCTAACAGAAATTCACCAAAAAAAATAATGAAAACAACAATAGAAACCTTGGAGATCATTTTATGTACCATATAGAGAATAAATGGTTGGAAATGATATATATATTGGGTAACCTATTAGAAAATGAATATTGAAGGCACCTTGGATCAACTCAAATCATTGTGGATTGAAGACAGGAAGCCGAGGATTGAGCCCTTTTGAAGGAATTAAAAAACATCTATGAAGAGAGATTCCAACCAACTTGAATCTAGGGAATCTATAGGGTTTTTCAAAAACTAAATTCCCTATAATATATATATATCAAATTTTAATTGTCGTTTTTTGTATGTAAAATTCATACGCATCATGTAAATATATATTTTTTGAATTCCAAAAAGAAAAACCACGAAAATTAATTTATCCTTGAGTTAATACATGTCGTGTAACACCATGTGAACTAGTCTTAACAAGCCATGAACTTGACATACATATTGTGTAAATATTACATGTCATGTAGTATCCTTGTCTCTAGTATTTTGCATCTGAACCACTCAAACTCACTCAAAGACTCCTTTTTCAATTACAAGCCTTAGAAACATGGAATGGGTAAGTCCACACATATCCAAGTCCTTACATTATATGGATCTCAAACCCTTCACCTACTAGATATTACAAGATGAAAACAATGGAGCAAAATGGATTGTTTTAACAACCACCATGTGAGATACATTTCAAGTATCTCTCCATTTGAGGAGGTTAACCACCTCACTCAGGGGATAAAAGAACAAAAACACATAAAAATAACAATAAAAATATAAACAATCTCGTTGGGGAGATACCATTCAAATTAGGATCAATACACAAAATTAAACAAGAAGGACCCATCTTATAATCTAAAATGGTCAACATATACAATATGAAAAAACGTTACATGGGAATATCTGAGCATAAAATAGCTCATGGTATTGAGAGTTCATTTGAGAATTGGGTTCCTTGGTACTCTCCTTCATTCCATTTTTTTCATTATAATTCATGGACTAAATGACCATTACACCCCTCATGACCCATTATCTTGGAATACATCGATCTCCGCTATCTGTTCATCAATGTTTAGATCATCATCAACATTGATCTCCTCCAAATCAATGACATGTGAGTAATTATGAAGAAAAAAATAAAGATAAAACTTTTTAGAAACATTTTTATCCATAATATCTTTAGGGGAATTTCTATCTAATACTCCATGACTCAAATATGAACTATCACCTCAAAAGGACTGACAAACTAGGATGAAAGATAACTCCCATGAAGAAAAATGTCACTTACCTCAATGAGGAGTCACCTTAAATAACAATTGGTATCCATTATAAAACGTTATCTGTATCCACTTATGATCATTATAGTATTTATAATGATTCTTAAATGCATTCATCTTCTTCGATTTACCTATACAATATCTGTAGTATTTTGTACCAGTTTCAGCAAAAAAATTACCCTATCTCAAAACCAAATCAAGTATAAGAGATAACATAAAGGTTTTATATAACAATAATTAAATGGAACAATTACAATGGTGTGGTGAACACTATTATTGTAGAAATAAAAAACCATGGGTCGGTGACTTGTCCAAAAACCTCCAAAATCAAGGATATAAGAGTTCTACATATCTTCATCAGTCTATACAGTCCCCTGTATTTGACTATCGGTCAGAATATGAAAATAAATTATAAGTAATATCTATAAAAAAATGAATTTTGGAAATCTATCCACACAATAATGGTTAATCAATGCTACCAATCGAAGATGATCATCCTCCAAACTCTATATGGTAACACCACCACCTCCAAATATTTCCTTGGAAATCCCCCAAAAAAGATCAACTCTGTTATCACTATATATTTGGATGATTTAAAAAAATATCCACTTTCAATCATATATAATCATAAAATCCACGTGATAAAGTTAAATCTGTAAAAACAATTCCATGGAGATGACCTCCCACAACCAGTGGGTAAAATATAACAGTAGGAGAAAACTACCAGGTACATTATGTTTGACCTTCGCCACTAAATATCAGGAAAATAACTCCAAAATTTTACACCTCAATCCAGACCACCAAAACAGGCCTCTAAATGCCTATTATATCTAGGTCACAAAATAAGAAACACTAAAGATCAACTATAGAACTCCTAAATAACCATCTGATGCATCACTGATGGGAAAAAATCCTTACGTGATGAAATAAATGATGTTTTCCATAATAAGTCCATCCATAAGTGGAATCATGAAAAACAACTTGGTATCTCAGAAGCTACACAACATAAACCGCTAGCATGATCTTATATTCCTACTGCACCAAAGAAAACTGCACTTTCATCTTGAAAATACCATCTCTACCTCCAAACAATCCCATATCAAAATAAATCACCAAGATTTCCACATTCACTATCTAATAATCCCTAGATTCACACATTGAATCACTATTGGATTCTTTCTCAACACATCATCTACAAAATTTCCCATTCATAGATTATATTAAATCTTTAAGTCATAATCCTAGAAGAATTCTATCTACAAAAACAGAAGCAAGTTCAAGTCATGTAGGGATAAGACATCCCACTCACTCATATGGTTAGTAAAAACCCCGAAATGTTTTTTTATGTGTTAATATTTCCACAACATCAGAGAAAAAACTAGTTCTTCTAACTATAAGTCATTTGTGGAATAGTTACGGTGATGGAGACATCAATTCCAACACCCATAACAAAAAATATGATCTCTACTATATCAGAACAATGCCTAATCCAAACAAAAATCATCATAAAAAACGTAAAAATTGAACTCCCACTCATGGAAAACAAAAGATTACAAATCTAACCAACTATCCCTTAAATTAATCAAAAGTTTCCTAACACTGGAAAGTACACAAGAAATCCTAACCATTCCATGTAATTTTTTTGAATGAGTCCCTACCCAAGAAAAATACACTATGAACCTCCAATAATATCCTGTAATAATATGGATACTCTTCACTAATGCCAATTTCATGGGGGTTCCCCAATACACAATTGGATAAATAATTGATTGACCCAAAACGACACACTATTAGAATTCAAAATACACTAAGGAACAGACTTCATGATCTCAGATCTCACACTTCAATAATATTTCAAATATTTATTCCTTTTAAAGTACTCTTAAAATTGAATTTAGATGTTCTATATGATCCACAATAAAAAAAGAGTACATAAGGAATTTATTGATAAAACCCACCATGAAAATATCAATTAACACTCTAAAAATTTTGTGCCTTAACCCCATTCACAAAACTAGAGTATTCATCCAACCGAACAACATCACAATGAATTGATAATTCCCATGAATATGATGGAAATAAGTCATTATAATATCATCATTCTTCACCCATATATGATGACATACTAATTGAAAATCGATCATATAGAACCAAAAATTCTCCATTTAGATGATCAAGTAAATCATTAATCTACCAAAAAGAATATCTATTCTTTACTATCACTTGGTTCAAGCAATTATAATTGATACAAAGCTGCAAACACCTTTCAACCTTCTCATGAAAAAATGGTTCACCCCATGGTGAAACACTTTGTTGAACAAAACCTCGCTACATAAAATCATTGATTTGTAATTTTATCTCTTATAAATTCAAATGAGACCTCTTATAAAGAGGAATAAGGATATGAGGAACACCTTGAAATATATCAATTTAAAACATGAACTCCCACCATGGTGGTAATTCATCAATGTATTCTAGAAATACATCATGGTAATCCATTAAAAGCATGGGAAACATAGATTGTTAAACCTGTGAAGAGATCAGAACTAGCTCATCCATCAAAAAAAATAAGGTCAGAACATGCCTTCGGAACTTTTGAGGGTCTCACTCACTAACAAAAAACCACTAGTTCACTATCAAAATCATTAAAACAACCTATCTCTGGATGTAATCCAATATACCCTAACCAAAATAAAACTAGTCCATACTAAGGATGACTTCATTTGGTAGTATCTATAAATATAGGAAATTACCCCAAGGGTAGTACTAATCCAACACTAGGTCATGTTCTCTACATATATCATACATGTCAATTCGATGTCCAACTTGTATAGTAAACACTAAGGGAACCTGAAACCTCCGTAAATTATGTCTCAAGCCATGGATGTGGAAAGGTGATATAATGGAGTGTGTCACTCCAGTATCAAACAAATCCCAATACCAAATATAAAAAAATAAATGTGTACCTCAAATGACATCTGGATAACCTAATGATAGTAACATTAAATCAAGAAGTTCAACATGAATTTATCCACATACACTCTATTTGTACTAAAGACCACCACCAAATCCATGATCATCTATATTATCATGAGGATAATCTCGGGGATGTATTAGGCCTAACCCATATCCTCTATGCTGATACCAAACTAAACTACCTTGATACTACTACGTCAGATAAAACTATCTCAACTATGGATCCATTGGAGACACTCGGAATTCATTGAAAACTAACAAAGGATGGTCATAATCACAATTGATGACCATGGTCTCCATAATAAAAACACACATTTAATCCCTTTTAATAAATTTGACAGACACCTCCCCCATTGAATTGATATATTGAGGGACTACACCTACCCTCAGTTAAATGAAGTATCTTCTCCCTAAAAATGGTAAAATTACACCATATCTCTACTTCAGGCGTAAGTTTGGTGAATCTCCTATCATGATGACCTGGTTCGGGCCAATTCAATCTTATAACCACTAACCATTCAAAAAACTTGAGATACGTCTTATGTATAAATGTAGTAAATAGGAAATATATACTTAGACTCAAACCTCTTCAAATTTCATCTCATTGTCCTCATAATCTATAAATAGGTCTTCAGGAGATCGAAAACGGGTCCTTGAATAGATCAAGAACTCTCACACATTCAAGATCCCATGTCAAATGGTAAGTATCTCTTGGAGACTAACCACATTCATGGTTTAATGAAGGAACTATTTTACAAAATGGGCTCAGATATTCTCCAACAATACATTTGAATCTTCATGATCCCTGAGGAACATGTACCACCACTAACTCGCAGCTCTACGCAACATCATTATAGCCATGAATCCTGGTGCTCCTTCCAAGCATGGATAAAACTAAAATTAATCGCAAAATCCACTAACCAGTATTATTTGACAACATCTAAAATAGACACATAATAAAAATGTAGTGTCCTTCTCTAAAACTAGTGGAGTGTATTCCTCTAGGTGTCATTATTATTTATGTCTACTATGTAATGATCTTATGACACTTCCTGCAAAATATCTTCTATGTGAACTTCAAGATAACGCCAACCTGGATGCATAACATTAATAAAAAATAAATTTTAGAGATTATAAACATAGAACATGTAATATTTAAAATTCATTATTTATTTATTATATTACATATAGCTTGAACATATCCCAAGGTCTACACATTATAGTCATAGGCATAATGAAAAATGATACAAGATCTTTTCCTAGCTCTCTAACCATGAATCAATAACACTTTATTTAGTAAGAACCTTAAAATTAATGGTTTATGAACTAAATTATAGGGGTCCCTAAACACACATAACATAGTCGGTATTTCACGTTTACATTGTATACTAAACTTATCTGATATTGTTTCAAACTAAACCAAACGAGCTCACATGATCTTAACTCCAAACATGATCATATCCCATAACTTGAACCTTTGATATCACTTTTTCATGACCAACTTCCCATTAAGATACCTCAACAATGGTATAGTGATAGTTACTACTAGATTACCTCTAATGATAGTATGTGGGTTGGTGACTAGTGCTGAGGGTTTGATAATGATGCATATGGGAGGCATTTTCCTCTTAGAAAAACATACTAAGGAGAGAAAAAATATTGATACACCAAAAAAACCTTATTATACATATATATGTACAATGAAAAACCAATTGAATACATGAAATTTCATACAATACTATAAAAACTAAAAAGAAAAAATATATCATCCAAAAAGTTAGTCTGCAATGCCCATGATTCCTAAACAGCTTCTTCAGAACCATAGGCTATCAATATCCAACCTATTCACAAACATGATCCAACTGACATGAAAAATAGTTTTCATATATACATAGGTTCGGAATTACAATATACTGATTAAGATCCTCCCTAATGTATCCGATGACTATGATACATAAATAATTCTAAAGCACAACGAACAAGAGGGAAACTAACTCATCACCTAAATTGGCAAACTAAGTTGATAGTGTCACAATGGCTAACACTCCACAAGTATCGCACTTAAGATAGAATATAGTATAATAATGAAACTTCAATTGTTCCCCACTCTTAATTCCATTTTTTTTCTCTATTCCCCAATGTCACATGTCTTTAGCCATCTCATTCCTATTATAATACATCCTGAAAACACCTGTTTGATCGGTCACATCATGCATCTCATACATCACCCCTTCACATCAACCCATATCACATATCCATATATATTATAAACAAATGGTTTCTATGACCCACCATATATTGAATGAATTATATCATGTATCAGACATTAAACCTCAAGGATTCATATCACATACACCATGTAATATCCTCAAACCATCACATCTTATATATATCATACCAATTTTAATTATTTAGATACTATATCAAGTAATACGTGTGTGTGAATTTATTGTATTCCATTATATACCTCTACACACCTATTTTGAAAACCTAGCCACCATGCATACAAGCACAGAAACCTACTAAGAAAATAGTGTGGGGATAGAGAGTGTAGTCATCCATCCAACCTCCCACCAGTATATTAGGGAAAACACCCTCCCAAATTCCAATGGTAGTTAGATGACCAAGCTTAAAAGTGTAGGGTAGCCTATGAAATCATAGAATATATAGGATATAATATATATCACAACAACACAATGGTAATAACCTATTTGGAGACTCAACTTTAGCCAATTTCACTAAGACTCTTGAGTTCAAATGCAAGGATAATATATCTTATAATCACACAATGATTTAGATATAAACAATAAATTAATTTTTTAATTTTTTTCATTTTCATTAATTAATTATTTTATTATCCATTAAATAACCATTAATAATATTAAAAAAATTAATTACATTAATTATAATAATAAATTACATTCCCCCTATGAATAATCCATACTTATTCAATAGTTTAACATGTTTAAAGTCCTTTATCATTTTCATTCTATCTACACTAACCCCAGGTGTTATGAATTTTTCTAATTATTAAAATCATTAATAATATATCTATTATGATAAAACCATCCTAAGACACCATAAATAGAAAATATGAAAAATAAAAACTTCCATATACTTCATATACTGGGGAAATGATCGTAGATAAACAAGCAACTCAACCATCGTGCATCTAAAAGATTCACAAGAGAGAATCCTAGCTCTCAACATCAAATCAAGGGTTAAACCCGAAATCAAACAATTCTGTCAACTTTGGTTCCATCCATGAATTCCAAATTAAAATACCTATGAATCTCTCCCTCAACAGTTTCCATTACGACCCCATCATCTAGGCCCCCCAAACATATATTAGATTAGCCATACTGTGCTCAACCATACCTAGATATCATCACATATAGGCGCCCTTGCCTCATATCACATCATCAATAATAGGCTAATCAATTTTTGGACCATCTCACAAGGCTCATATCTAGAGAACATAAAAAAATTAAAAAAACACTCACATAAGAATGGGAAATCTATGCCCTAAAACAAGGAATCTTTCATTCCCACATAATTGAGCTCTCATAGATCCCACCTCAAGGAACTTATCCTTCAAAAATATGGAAACTAAGGACCTATAAAATTTCATTATCAAACAAAGGGTTCTTATTCTTTCTTGAATTATGTTTTCATTATTTTTTGGTTTAAACTATGAGAAACGTAAGTCATTAAGCTATCACAATCTATAAAAATCTAAATATTCTCTTAGAAATAAACATGTCTCCAAATTCTCTGAGATTAACCATTATAAATGGAACATACTTTTTGTTATTATCAATAATAATAATCATTATTCGTGTTATTTTTCAATTCTATTAATCAAATGGAATATCATTTTCAATTACACAAGTGAATTGTATCAATTTTATCATCATGAAATTACAGCAACAACCATATTACAAAAATTCCTATTTTTTATCTATCCAATTAATTAATTAATTTCAACATTATGTTATTTGTAAATTTCTACATGATACTCTACGTAGAATAACACACTATAAAATCATCTCAACGATATAGCACTATCTTGAAAATCATGTTGAAAAAACTATCACGGTATAATGCAATGACATCATCAATATAAAATCACAAACAATTTAATTAATCTGGTTAAGTATTATTAGGTTAATTCTATTTCCATAAAAATGGCTAAAGTATTGTAAAATTTATGATTACATATAAATAAATATATAAGTAATGGTACCACTAACTTAAATTCCTTAACTTTACTTGCATGATAATTGACCAACCTTACAGATCTCTCATCACTACTCCAAAAACAATCATTACCCATATTAGCACATTGTCATAAAACCACACCAAAAAACAACCAAAAATCTACATTATGAACATGGTAAATCATACTACATTTCATAGAGAGAAGATATAGGAGGAAAAGAGAATGATCGGGGTAAATCACTACAAATTAAAGATTGAATGCCCCTAAGATCAACTCAGATCACCATAGATCGAAGATGTGAAGCTAAGGATCAATCCTTGTTGAAGGAATCCCAAAATTCCTTAGAAGAGGGTTTTCAGATTCAAAGAATTTAAGAGAAGAGGTATATTTTTAAGAAACCCTGGAACCCCTATTCTATTTATAAGAAGTTCTGCATAGGGATTTTCAGGGAATTAAATGTTTACACATCTTTTAAATGTTTATTTTTCAACATCCACTAAAAAATGTCACTATGACTAATTAAACCATGAGTTAATATAAAATTTGTAACACCCCATGAATTGGACTTAAGAGGCTAGGAAATTCACATACATGGAATATAAATATTACACATCACATTATATTTGTTGATTAATAAAATTCAATTTCTCATTTTTTCCATTCATTCAATTTTAGAAATCAAAAACACATTTTCAAAATATATTTTTTACTTTTCAGGTCCAATCTATTTTTACTAGGTTTTTTGTAGATAACATATTCTTTTACCATAATTAGAAAATGGTTTAATGAATTTAAAAAATAAAATTATATTGAAACATCCCAGGTAAATGAAGAATAATACATACTTCATATTTATTAATATTTGTGAATTAAATATTAATTTTACTTTTAAAGGGTTTCTATATTCGATAGCATACCCGATACGCAATAATGGGTTTCTTTGAAATCTTACGTGGCACACAAATAATATAATATTATTATTTTAAACAGTTGTTAACTCCTAGCCGTTTTTTTGACAGGAATGAACAAAAATAACTAAAATGTTATTATACATGATTTTCAAATGTCTTTACATTATCCAATAAAAAGTTAGAGGCTTAAAATGTGAAAGAATCCAATTTTAAGTATAATTTACATCAAAAGGATGATTTATCAGCTTTTAATAGAGAGCCCCCTTTAAATATAATTTTGGTCACTTTATTACATTCTATTTGACAATATAAAATCTTTCTCTAGAATGGGGACATCAAAATTTACTTTGTGTAAATTTTTTGAATTTTTCCGATAAAGATATTTTTTTAATGAATATTGAAAATATTGTATTTTAATTCGAAATTATTTTTTAATATAATTTATTTATATGGTTATATTATCTTTTTAATTGGTTTTTAAGTGTAATTAGAATATATTTCTACTATTTAATCCAATTTAGGTCATTGTAATTAATTTTACTTTCAAATTTGACACAAACAAATATCAATCTTTTGATAGTTATGGTTTATTAAAACATGTTATTTGTTTAAAACAACGGGAATTAATTATAAAATTAATTAATGACACTTTTATGTTTTGAATTTGGTAAAATAGACATAATTTTTGAATTTGGAATATCAAATATATCTTAGACTTAATTTTTTGTATTTTTCTTAAAAACATCAATTTTTGATGAATAGTGAAACCACTTAGTGGTAGTTAAAAAAACTGACTTTTTCATTTAAATGAAATTTTACCACTTTTGGGAATTGAATTTAAAAAATCTGAAATACATGGTTTTTATAAATATGTAAAATGTGGCTCATTAAGATGAAAATAATTTTAGGAGAATAGTAACTTTTGACTTTTATTTTACGCAGTTAAAGGTAAATAAGGTAATTCATGATAAAAAGATTATAATAATAACTAACAATAACCTTAACACATGTAAAAACCTTATTGTTTGAGTCCTTAATGTCCATGGGCATCATTGGGTTGATTTTGGGACCCCATTGTGCCACTTGGGAGTGATAATGACAATTTAGATTAATTAACTTAAAGGCAAAAATGACAAAAGCAAATATCGTTTAGTAAATTAATTTTTATAAGGGGTTATATAAATTATCTTTTCGACTATAAATATTCATTGGAAATATAATAATATTTCCTACATCATGGAATTTTTTTATAATTTTTAGACAACAAATAAATTAAATTATTTATGACACAATAATGATGCAGTATTTACCTCATTAATAAATGATTTAAATAAATAAGATTATAATGATTAAAAAATTATCCTAAACATGTACAATTATGATTGGATAATTTTATTTAAAATATTTGTCATCTTATCTTTGACTATAATGATTTTTGGACCTTTAGAAACTGAATATCATTATATAATAAAATAATATTTTCACACTTTTTTAAAGAGCCCCTCCTCTCCATTATAAAAGGGGACCACTTCTAACCAATTCATCACACCTCTCAAGCCATTTGGATCATCAAAACTCTACTAAATTAATCTCCCTAAATCCCTATACTCCACCTAGAAGCCTTACCTTAGGGAGAGGGCATATCAAGAAGTCCTTTGGTATAAACCATGGGGAGTTAGTCCAATTTAAGGTAATAGTTTCTCTTAATTTGTTGACTTTTATTTTACTTCTCCAACCCCGAAAATATTTTTATTCCTTTATTTTGTAAGAACACCATTATGCTAAATATAATATGATGTTTTTATAAGAAGTATTCAGACTACACTTACACACACCTCTATCTAATAGATGAAGAACATAATGTTTCTGTGTATGGAAAACTAACGCCTCACGAAACAATGAGTGTTCAATTACCTCTTACCACCTCTCATGGTGGACATTATGATAGAAAGTTATTTATATATGATATATATTATTTTTATGATTTCATTACTTCAAGTTTATATCACTTATATATGGTTTCCAAAGTGGGTAAATACGATAGTCTCATTAGAGGAAATACAGACTGTCGCCCCCTCAAAGTGATATGACTCATTAATGCCTTTTGTGGGAAGTATAAAGGATGGAGTTAATAATATTTTATATGGTATTATACTGAATTTATAATATAACTATGTATCATTTTGTTTATAATTCCATTAAAATAATAAATCTAAATCGAAGTAGCGTTCATGCGTACGTATGGCTTACCGTCTCCATGAACGGTGCATTTCATTTCTTACCTCCAAATGTTATGTACTATTATAAATACATATATATACTGGAAATATATGATATATATGGTATCTAAATAATGAATGTAATTATGGATATAATTAACTATTGACCACATGGACAACTTGTAAATATAAGGTGTTCATTTTTTACTAAAGTACCAAATATCGACAAAATGGACATTATTAACATAAATGATAAGATAATATTTATAACATGGTAATAAGTGATATAAAAGGAATAATAAACATGAAAAAATTTCTTAAGAAAGTTTTAATTAACTTTATTTTATTATTCAAGAGATTAAATAATGATCGAGTCAAGTCTGACACAAGGTAAGGGATTTTCTTATCTCACTTTTAATTCCATGAGATTTCCATTGTCCGCCACATAATCCTTGCATGAGGTGTATTTTGTTCTAAATTTTGATATATATTATCATGATTATAATTATATTCATGGTATTCTATGATTAATTTTATGGTTATTAAATTTTGTTCATACGAACCAAATGATTACAACGTGGTAAATGGTTTTTATCTCACTTTTTTTTTCCGTGAGATTCATGGTATATTTTCCACTATTTACTTTTTTGTAGTGTATGTACTACCAAATATTGTATTCATTGTGTAATATAATTTAATATATGGGTATTTACATCTTCATTTATTGATCCTTATTTCATGGGTTTTATGTTTTCTAAGTTACCAAATCGGTATGGGAACCTTTTAACCCAATTTCCATTCATTGGGTTAATCTTCTAATTCTTTATTATGTCATCATATGATTATGTGGGGAATCAATATATATTATTTTTTTAGTAATTTACACTCCCATTTATTTTTATAAACTTATTATACACATAATCTCTCCATTGATAAATTCTCAACTCATCTATATGAACATGATAAGAGTATTTTTAAATTAATCTCTATTTATTGAGTTAAATATCCAATTCATTGGTGTTGTTTTTACAAGAATATGTGTGAATGTACTCTGATTGAATTAAAATTAATATCAAATGATATTTAGTGTATTTATATTTGTTACACAAAATTATTTTATTGATTTATCCTTAACCTAAAGATACGGTCTTTATAGGAGATTTCATCTCAATTTACGTTCCACTGAGACTTCTTTGATTTTATACACAAATTCAATTTTATATGGTGTAAATAATGTACATTTACATATTATATAATGAATTCCTTTATTCACATTATATTATAATGTTCTTATTGAATGTTATTCCTCAATTACTTGTATTCGAGCATCTCTCTTTTTGTTAAAAAAACTATTTAACTAAAATATCATTTTAAATGTTTTAAATATTTATTCTTATAAATATTTAACATTAATGTCAATGTTTTAGAAATGGGTTTTGGGATTTTTTATACGGACAATATTGTTTTCAAATAGTAATTCATTTAAAATATTCCAAGTGGTATGGGACACTTTGATTCGAAAATCTCTTTCTAAATGGTTTTGAAAATAATTTGATAAAAAATTGTGTATTTCAATATCTTGATCTGATATATTGGAATGTGGAAATGTTATCCTTAATTTATACATTTGTCATATGTCTTGATTATGTTTTTATTATTTGGAATTGTTTACGTATATGGGAGGTTATGTGATAAACCTTGGGCGGGTGAGCCCGGGGAAGCTCTTTAATGCATTGGGTAATTTGACAGAGTTGAACATGATGTTTCTCCTACGAGATTTAGGGAATATATCGTGATGGGTAATCCAAGTGTAAATCCCTATGTTGTTGTGATAGCTACAATGTATGTTTTATATGGACGCAATAAGTATCCTTTATGAATTATGATTTGTGGGTGTTATTCAAAAATCTTATGATTTCATAAGGTATGTTATGAATGAAAAGTATGGTTAGATTGATTTTTTTTATTGATGGGATATTTTTTTCCTTCCATATCTTATAACCCATACTGAGATTTTTATGCTCTTCCCGTGTTTTTGAAATGTTTTTCACAAGACTTAAAGATGAATAAGGTCAAGGATGTGATCAAGGAAAAGTCATACTATCTAAAACATGGAACTAGACATGTTTCTTTTTAAGATTTTTTATTTTATGAAAGAAATGGATACTGAGTAGTAGTTTCTACTTATAATATTAAAGTTGTAATGTAATAGTTATGGCCTAATTCTCTAAAACTCTAAACCTAAAAGGATCCTCAATGTGAATTATTCATTGAATTCAATATCATGTAATGTCTACGGTCGGGTTCATATAGTTGGTATTAGAGGTTGGTTTAGAAAAATTTAGGGATTATGAGTTTTTTTTAGAAACATGGTTAGTTTCTAGGTCTATTATTTCAAGTAAATAATTTTTTTATAACATTTTCATATCAAGGAATGTCAGCTACAAATGGAAGGAGGAGGATATCAAATGGCATTCCTATCTCTTCCTGATGACATGCTTGTAATTATTATTTCAAAGTCATGATGGGATGATTGTGGAAATTTTTCTAGCATACAACTCACTTGGATGCAGTTGTTCGAGATATGAAACCCCTCCACTATACCACGCTATCAAATTGAATCATGGGTTGTATTTATAAAAATCCTATTTTAACAATATTCTCATATTTTTAAGAAATGTAAATATTATCAAGGTATTTTCAAATATTTTACCTTATCATAATATTTTGATGGATATTATGACTTTAAAAAAGGTGATGAAGAAGGAGACCCTGGTGAAACCTATTTATATTTGATTTTAAAATATAGTCTCACAGAACATAGTAATGGTATTTTTAAATGATCGTTAATTAAAAGTTTCAACTCAGATTCGGTTCGACTGTTTTATAGAAATCATGTTTTATCAGATGGTTTGAAATTATATTTCATACATGATTATTTTCCAAAACTATTTTTCTGTGAACAACCATATGACCCATGTTGTAAAAGGTGTGTTTGGATGGAGGAAGAAAATGTTTATGAAGGATCTCTAAATCATTTTTGTAAATCATGGACCATTTATCTTCGTGAACAAAATGATAATGAAACAAAATGGACACCATGATCAAGGTATGATGTTCTTTATTTTGGGGAATGTTTTATTTTATCATATGGTGGTGAAATAACACTTCAGGAATTTATATGATGAGATCATAATGAATTTTGATGAAAATTATAGGTATAAAGACACCATTGAGGTTAAAACATGTTAGGGTTATTTTTGAGTTTTATAAAAAGTACAACACGTAGGATGGGTGACAACCTGTCACATCCGGCAAGGCTGCATGAATCAAACACACAACCGAAGGGTGACAAGGGTTCATCGCCTACCACTTGACTAATTGATGTCCCTTGTTAGTGTGACTTATTATTTAATAAAATGTTTTTTATGGAAGAATAAAATGTTGATTTTTGGAATTTACGTTTTATCTAATGGATATACTTAGTATAGAAAAATGATTTTTGATTAAGTTATAAAGGTTTTTGGGGAAGAGGTTCTCTCTTTTGAGGAAACAATATATACCTAAGGATGATAGAATACCATGGGTTTAAATTATGGAATAATGGTTGAAATTTTAGTTTGGAGGAATCTATGTTTTTATTGTGAACATATGACGATTCGGTTTATTTTTGAAAGTGATTAACCCATCATGGAGAACATGTGATTCGTTTAATTACATTTTAATATGAGACATTATGAGTAACTATTATTATTTGGACATAAATATCATCCTGAAAGACTATGTAATTAAATCCTTGTGATATTTGGGTTTCAATCTTAGTTTGTATCACTTTTCAAGAATTTTACGGAAAGTTGTTTTTTTGAATGGTCTTTTTTGATCTTTGGGTTTGGTTTGAAAATTTTTTGATATTAATAGTAGGTTTTATTTTTGTAAAAGATTATCCTTTTTTGGTATTATCTGATCTTTCACTATAAATTTTGATTTTAGTCAATGTATAAAGACAAAAAAAATATAGTTCTTCTTTTCTGGATTATGTGATTCTCAAGAAGATGATTCTTATGCTTTTGATGTGACCAAGTATTTTTGAATGATCTTTGTTTGGAGAGAAGATTAGTTTTTTGGTAAAATATTATTAAAGGATGAAACTCTACTTGAAGGTAAGTATATTTCCTTATGTTTTTTGTTAAGCTTATAAATAAATTCCTCAACTAAAAGTAACTTTAAACAAAAACCTTGTCCGTTAACTTTTCCTACTGGGGAATCAAAGAATGTTTAACCCATCACATGTTTGGGATTCTATGGTGGTGAACATTCTTCTAAGCATGTTTTCTATCACTATCCATCAAAACATGACAGTTTATTTTCTCCTCCATATCCTTGTTTTCATGTAATCCAAGTATATGTTGTCTCGGGTAACCATGGTACTTCTCTTCCTTTATTTTAAATTAATAGTATTGTTGTCTCTTTTTTTTGATGTGGGGCTTTCAATGATGTTCCTGAGCACAATTTTAAAATTGTGAGGACGGAATTCCCTAAAAGGGGTGAAATATCTAACATCCCAGGTAAATTAAGAATAAGACATATTTCATACTTATTATTATTTTTGAATTTAATATCAATTTTAATTTAAAAGTGTTTCTATGTTCGATAGCGTACCCGATACGCAACAATAGGTTTCTTTAAAATCATACATGGAACACTAATAATATAATATTGTTATATTAAATGGTAGTTACCTCCTAGCTATTTTATTTTCTGGAATGAACAAAACTAACTACAATATGATTATACATGATTGTTAAATTTATTTACATTATCCAATAAAAAGTTAGAGTCTTAAAATGTGAATGAATCTAATTTTAATCACAATTTACATTAAAAGGCTGATTTATAGTCTTTTAATGGATAACCCCCATTAAATCTAATTTTTTTCAATTTAATACATTATATTTGACCAAATAAAATCCTTCTATATAATAAAGAAATTAAAATTTTCTTTATGTAAATTTTTTGTAATTTTTCCGATAATGTTCATTTTTTTATGAATAGCAAAAATAATGTATTTTAGTTCAAAACTATGTTTTAATCTAATTTATTTATTTGGGTATATTTTCTATATAAATTTGTTCTAAATTGTAATTAGAATATATTTTTACAATTTAATCAAATTTTGGTCATTTTAATTAATTTCACTTTGAAATTGGACATAAACAAGTGTCAATATTTTGATAGTTATTGTTTATTAAAACACAGTATTTTTTTTAACAACACGAATTAATTTTTAAAATAATTAATGACACTTTAATGATTTGAATTTGGTAAAATAGAAATCATTTTTTAATTTTGAATATAAAATATAGCTTAGGCTGAATTTTTGGTATTTTTCTGAAAAACATTAATTATTTATGAATGGTGAAACCACTTAGCAGCAGTTAAAAATGTACTTTTTCATTTAAATGAAAATTTACCACTTCTGGGAGTTGAATTTCAAAAATATTACACACATGGTTGTTATCAAAATGTAAAATTTGGTTCATTAAGATGATAATAATTTTTGGTGAATAGTAACTTTTGACTTTTATTTACCGCAGTTAAAGGTAAATAAGGTAATTCAAGGGAAAAAATATTATAATAATTCAAAATTACCTTAACACTTTTCGAAACCTTATTGGCTGAGTCATTAACAGCCATGGGCATCTTTGGGTCGGTTTTTGGTCCCCATTGAGCCACCTGAGAGTGATAATGACATTTAATATTAATTAACTTAATGTAAAGGCAAAAACACTACTGGAATAATGGCATATACCCACGGTTCAAAACCGTGGGTATAGCCCCCAAAACCGTGGGTATATCTTATACCCACGATTTTGGGAACCATGGGCTGGAAAGGCGTCGGTATAGGGGTCTCAGCCTATACCCATGGTTTTGAAGAACCGTGGGTATATGGGGTGTCAAATGTGGTACACTGCTGTGCCACCGTGGCACACAACAGACCCCATGGTTTGAAAACCTTGGGGTATTTAATTCAAAAAATTGGCACCGAGGAAGTTTCGAAACCACACCTCCCTCAAGGCCTCGCGGCCGCGCTCCACCATCGAACCAACCGGGCTATGAATTCTATCTTTTATGTATATATCTATCTGCTAATATATATTAATATAATCCACGTCAGGTTTTTAAATTCAAAAAACGCTAATACGGGGTTTCGAACGCGCACCTCCTGCTACGCAGCGCGCCCGCACAGAACGCCGGACCAACCAAGCTGTTAACTTTTTTTGTTATAGGTATATATATCGGCATATATATATTAATATAAGGGGGTATTTAAATTAAAAAATTACAACCATGGGAATTCGAACTCTCATCTGACAGTAATCCTAAAAGTCGCTTCTGAGGTACCAATAGAGTTGACATTGTTACTTGTTATATATATATGCATCTGCCTATATATATTAAAATGGTCTGTGAAAAAATTTCTTCCCACCAAATATATTTTCGTGTCCCGCCTAATGTTTTTTCCCCGCCATAACGTGGGAAGGCTATACCCATGGTTCTCCAGAACCATGGGTATAGGTCTTACAAAAAAATGCAATACCTACGGTTTTGAAGAACCATCGGTATAGGTCTTCGGAAAATACACAATACCCACGGTTTTATCCAAAACCGTGGGTATAGGTGTTATTAGAAAACAATACCCCCGGTTTTGGTCACAACCGTGGGTATAGGTTCCCATACTATACCTATACACACAGTTTGTTGCAAAACTGTGGTTATAGACCTATTTTCCAGTAGTGAAATGAAAAAAGAAAATATCTCATTATAAATTAATTATTAGAATGGGTGATATAAATTATATTTTAGACAACAAACATTCATTGGAAAGATAAAAATATTTCCTACATCATGGTATTTTTTTATAATCGTTAGACATAAAATAAATTAAATTATTTATGACACAATAATGATGCACTATTTACCTCATTAATAAATGATTTAAATAAATAAGATTATAATGATTAACATATTATACCAAACATGTCCAATTCAGATTGGGTGATTTTATTTCGAATATTAGTCATATTATATTTGAATATAATGATTTTTCGACCTTTAAAAATAGAATATCATTATATAATAAAATAATATTTTCACACATTCCTAAAGAGCCCCTCCTCTCCCTTATAAAAGGAGACCACATCTAACCAATTACCCACACCACTCAAGCCATTTGGATCGTCCAAAATCTTTCCAATTAACCTCTCTACATCCCTATCCTCCACCTAGTATCCTTACCTTAGTCGGAAGGAATTTCAAGAAGTCCTTTGGTTTAGACCAAGGGGAGTTACCCAAATTAAAGGTAACTGTTTCTCTTAATTTGTTTACTTTTATTTTACTTCTCCAAACCCCAGACTCTTTTTATTCCATTATTTTTCAAAAAAAACAGTATCCTAAATATACTAGAATGTTTTTATAAGAAGTATTCTAACTACACTTACACACACCTCCATCTAATGGGTGAATAACATAATGTTTTTGTGGATGGCAAACAAATGCCTCACAAAACGATGAATGTTCAATTACCTATTACCACCTATAATGGTAGAAATTATGATGAATATTTATTTATATGTAATATATATTATGTTTATGATTTACTTATGCTTCTTTAAATCCCATTTATATCACTCCTTTATGGCATCCATAGTGGTGAAATACGATAATCTCATTAGAGGAAGTGCAAACTAATGCCCCTTAAAGTGATATGACTCGTTAATGCCTTGTGTGGGATGTATAAAGGATGGAGTTAATGATATTTTATATCATATTATACTGTAATTATAATATAACTATGTATAATTATGTTTTCAATTCAATTAAAATTATAAATAGAAATGGAAGTAGCGTTCATGCGTACGTACGGCTTATCGTCTCCATGAACAGTGCATTTCATTTCTTACCTCCAAATGTTATGTACTATTATAAATACATGTATATACTGGATATATATGATATATATGATATCTAAAAAAATAATTTCATTCTGTATATATTTAACTATTGAACACATTGACAACTTTTAAATATAAGGTGCTTATTTTTTACTCAAGTACCAAATATCGACAAAATGGATGTTATTAACTTAAATGATAACATAATATTTATATAATGGTAATAAGTGATATAAAAGGAATAATAAATATAAAAAAGGTTCTTAAGCATGTATAAATTATTTTTAGTTTATTATTAATGAGATTAAAGAATGATCGGGCCAAGTCAGACACATGGTAAGGGATTTTCTTATCTCATTTTTAATTCTGTGAAATTTCCATAATTCGCCACTTAATAATTGAATGTGGTGTATTTTGTACTGCCAATGGATATATATTATCATGATTCTCATTATATTCATTTTATTATGTGATTAATTTTGTGGTTATTAACTTTTGGTCATAGTACTCAGTTGATTACAACGTGGTAAAGGGTTTTCATCCCATTTTTTATTCCCGTGAGATTCATGCTATATTTTCCACAATTTACATTTTTTAGCGGATTTACATCCAAATAATGAATTAATTGTGTAATATAATTTAATCTATGGGTATTTACATCTTCATTTATCGAACCTTCTTTCATGGGTTGTATGTTTCTTATGTAACCAAATAGGTAAGGGGACCTTTTAACCCAATTTCCATTCCTTGGGTTAATATTCTAATTATTAATTATGTCATGATATGATTATGTGGGTAATACATCTTTATTATTTGTGTAGTAATTTCCATTCTCATATATGTGTATATACTTTTTATATACATAATCACTCCATTGATAAATTCTCTACTCATCGATATGAACTTGATAAGAGTGATTTTTACTCCATCTCTATTTATTGAGTTAAACATCCAATTCATTGGTGTTGTTTTTACAAGAATATGTGTGAATTTACTCGGATTGATTTACAATGAATATCCAATCATGTTGAATATTTATATTTTTCACACATAATTATGTCATTCATTTATCCTTAACCTAAGGATACGGCCTTTATAGGAGATTTCATATCAATTTACATTCCATTGAGACTTCTTTGTTGTTATACACAAATTCACATTTATATGACATATATAATGTACATTGAAAAATTATATAATGAATTCCTTTATTAAAATTATGTTATAAATTTCTGATTAATTGTTATTCTTCAATTATTTGTATGCGAGCATCTCTCATTTTGTTAAAAAAACTCTTTAACTAAAATATCATTTTAAATGTTTTTAATATTTATACTTCTAAATATTTATCATTAATGTACATGTTTTAAAAATGGGTTTTTGGATTTATTTATATGTACATTAATGTTTTCAAATGATAATTCATTTAAAATATTCAAAGTGGTATGTGACACTTTGATTCAAAAATCACTTTTTAAATGGTTTTGAAAATGATTTGATGAAACATTGTTTATTTCAATATCTTGATTTGATATATTATAATGTGGAAATGTTATATTTCCTTTATACATGTGTCATATGTTATGATTATGTAATGGTTATTGGTAATTGTTTACGTATATGGGAGTTTCTGTGATACACCTAAGGCGGGTGAGCCCGAGATAGCTCTCCAATGCATTGGGTAACATGACGGAGGTGAACGTGATGTTTCTCCTAAGAGATTTAGGGAATATTAAGGGATGAGTATTACATGTGTAACTCCCTATGTATCTGTGATATCTACAATTTATGTTTTATATGGATGCCATAAATAACCATTATGATTTAATATTTGTGTGTGTTATTCATAAATCTTATGATTTAACAACGAATGTTATGATTGAAATGTATGGTTTCATTTATTTTTATTTATTTATGGGATAATATTTTCCTTCCTTATTTTATAACCCTTAATGAGCATTTTATACTCATCCCGTGTTTTTAAAATGTTTTCCATAGGACTTAAAGATGAATATGGTCATGGATGGGATCAAGGAAAAGTCCTGCTATCTAAAACATGGAACTAGACACGTTTCTTTTTAAGAGTTTCTATTTTAAGAAAAACTGGATATTGAATAGTAGTGTCTACATGTAATATTGAAGTTGTAATATAATAGTTATGGCCTAATTCTCTGAAACACTAAACCTGAAATGATCCTCAATGTGAATTATTCATTTAATTAAATATTATGTAATGTTTAAGGTCCGGTCCTCATATATATTTCCTCATTTTGAATACCGAAATGATTATAGGACTGATAAACATCATAATCCCCTTTATTAGATCTGATGTTAGAGTTATTTTCATAAATATAATATTGAAATTTTTTTGAACATTGAACTAATATTCGTACTGATGATAATCAGACTGAACCTCATGATGTCTATCGTAATAACCATTTTAAGGATGTCTATATGATTAAGATAGAGTTTATAATCATATTCATAATACTTAATTAAATATAATGATTACCTTTACATTATGATTGTGGAATCTAATATAACATCAGACCTTGTATTTTTTCATAGAGTTATGAGTTGTAATGTTCTAGTCCTCTAATTCCCTAAGACAAACTTAGAGAAAATATGACCATTGGTTAGAGTTAATGAATGATTTATTATTCATTTTAAATTTCATACTTTTGTGGGATCCCAGAATATTAAAAACTGTGAACATCTTTTTCCTAGGATTATATAATTCTGTTGTAGTTTTTTTATTAAGGAAACCATGTCAGGGTGTCTCTGTAATAATTGGTATGTAATTGATTTGGGAATTAAATTATAGTTATTATAGTTGAGGGATTCTATAGATAAGAATGTAGAGAATCAGATAAACTTGATTGAGGGACCTTGAATATAGTGATTTATAGAATCCAATCCAAGGGATTGAGGGATTTGTTTTTCTATGAAGACAAGCCTTATCTTTATATAGAGTGGTTTTCTTGCAATGGAAATACATACTTTCTTATAAATATAACACATGGGATATCATTAGCATAGGTTAATGGCTACCTTAATCATAAGGATAAAAGAGGTGTTTTAATTTAATAATATCTTTAATTCATTCATATAATCTGTTTCAATTGTATTTCTTGTTTCTTTAAATGTTATTATTCTGTTGAATTTATATAAAATAAAGTTAAATGCGATATTCAAATTTACTTAGTATTTTTTATCATAATAACTCAAATTTCAATTCTCTTTCTTTGATTAATTATATTTGTAGAAACTTTCAAATTTTGGTATTTATATCTCATCGACTCTAAATATGATTCATTAACTCTAATGTGTCAAAATAAATTCTCATTATGATACTCTATTAATCTAAAAGGGGGACAATACCGAGTCTGATTGTATTACTTAAAAAGGTTTCTGAATTTTTTTAGTTATAAATCCTTTGAATAAAATTATTTAATACTAAAATTCAAAACCCCTTATAATATATAAACCATTAACATATTTTCTAGGTCCTAACAACAATATACCTCATATTGATATCTAACTATTGGTATCATAGTAGAGTTCCCTGACTCATATACTTGTTGAAATTTTATTTCATTACTGTTTCAAGAAGTTAATGTTTTTTTTGTAAATTTTTTTTATCATAATGTTACTCTAATGTGTATTATGGAAATAGAATATCATTGATTTTAAATAAGGTATGAATTATTTTTAGATCCATAGAAAATTTGATTCCTTTCATACATCCTATTTTCAATGGTATGGATTATAATTACTAGAGAGATGGGATGAAGACTTTCATTATCAACATAGAATTTGATAAATATTTCATGTCGTTTAGAGATTAAAAAATCCATGATAAGGTAGTTATCAATTACAAAAAAAATTAGGAATATCTGTTGAATTGAATAATTAGAACTACAATTCTTTTTCCATGATTAAATTATTTATTGATAATTATAATATTCTAATATTTCTTATAGTATTTTTAAACAGATGGAAGTAACACATTGTGTAATTTTAATTGTTATAGAAAAAAGAATATGTATGTTAAGTGCTGATTATCAATCATTTTATTTCCTACCTTGTGAATATTTTTCAAAAATGAACCATATGATATTATAAACATTCTACAATAAAATGGTGATAAAGTATTGTATGATGAAGTTCTTGTTGAGAAAATTATTTATACCATGACCAATCTGTGGGAATTAAATAGAACTAATATTGACTTGACCACAATGTAAAATAATCTTTCTCATGATTATCTTATTTTAACCCTTATAAATTTTTGTGGATGATTGAAAAGAGATGTTGAAAAACAAAATACCAAAAATGGAGTTGTTTTTTCTTCTAATATTATTCCTATCAAATCTCAAACTCTGGAAAATATATTAAATCCGCATGAACAAAAAAATTCATTTTTCAATCCAAATATAGCGGTTTTGAAAAGTCTGAAAAAGAGTTGTAAATATTTCATGAAGGATAAACATGAATTTTGGAAATAAGGATTTATAATAGAGATATAATAATGGTAATAAATGACAACAAATTTGAAATAAGTTTTTATAAATTCTAGAAAGCTAAAAAAATCATGGAAAACTTTTCTAAGCTAAAGAAGAAATATGGGACGAATAGAAATATTGAGTGGAATGACCAGAAATATTAAATATCAATGGGAAATAATGTTCTATATGTTTTTCACATAATGAGATCAACTGTAGGTGATTCTATTGATAATTATTCAAACAATGAATGTTTTCGCTAGAGGAACATAGGTCATTTTTACAAAATATCTAAAGTAAATCCTTGTCTCATGGATAAATTAAAAACAACATAGAATATTACTAATATGAATCCAAATGAAAAATATCCTAATTATATAGATTCTATATCATTGGAAGAATAGTATTCCACTGATAGTGTAGATAAAATTTTTCCTTCTTTTAAAGAATTTTCCTATTGTTCTATATTATTTGAAAATGAACATTATAAAATTTGAAAAAAAACATGATAATGCTAATGTATACTTATCATGTCCATTTCAATAATACATTTTTTAATAAATAAAATATTAGATATTTAAAAAAATATTTATGATGATAATTTTTAAATGGATATTGTTTCAAAATAGTTTGAAATGGTTATTTTAAAGGAAATATATTTTCATACTATTTTTGATAAAATTAATTCCAAAAATATTAATAATTAAGATATTAATTTTGTTATAAAATTGAAACATGAATTTTTTTTCTATAATGAAATTTTTTTGAACACATTAATATTGGTATATATAAATTTCTCAAAATGTAAAAAAAACATATTTTTTTCTCATGGGAATAGCTCTGGAATGAGGTTTTCTTATAAAAAACATATTTTAGGTATTAATTTATTTGATCTTAAAATTGTTCCCTTTTACCCCAAGTGAAAATTTGGGGGCCATTGGATAGTGAAATTTTCCATAAATAAAGTTCAATACTTATGTTTTTATATGGAATATTTTTCTAAACAAATTTGGATTCCAAAAAATTTCCAATATTACCAGAACCAAATAGGTTTTTGTACCGAAAGTCTAATTTCTTTTTTAGTAAAAATAAGTGAGTATAACAAAAAGATTATTTAGTATATGGATGGTGTATTTTCTAGGAATATGGAAGGTAAAGAATATTTGTTCAAAAATATCATCCATATAAAATAGGTAAAAGATACTTTCTGGGATAATTCTCAAGGAGAGATTATCAAATTATGTAACGTTGTTCTTGTTATTAAAGATTTAATTTAAAATGTTATTTTTTTCAAATATCTAAAACATAAAAATAAAATCATATGTTATTTTTGTGATGATGGTTAACATATGAACTTTATTAAGGATAGGTGTCCACTATATAGTTACGATGATGGATTTCTTCTTTCTTCTGATCATCTTGAGAATATTAATACACTTAATGGAGAACGCGTTAGGAGCCTAGAATTAACTTCTCTATGTTTAATTAAAGATCATTCATGGTTATGGAATTGAAAGTTACAACATCATAATCTTATAAACATATCTATTTTGACTAAGAATATACATTTTAAGGATTTACTGTAACATATGTTTAATACATTAAAAGTCTATGTCCATTATCAATAAGTTAAGAAACATAATAAACAATTTTAATCAAGTAGTGAATTCTACACTTTTGATGATTTATAGTTAGTGTGCATGGATATATTTGGTACCTAAAAAATAGTATCATTAAATTAAAATAATATTTATATTTATTATTTGATGATTAGTCTACATACACATGGGGTTATTTTTTCACAAGAAAATATAAGGTTTTTTTAGTTAAAATTTTTCGAAGCCAATGTAAAAAAAATAAGAAAAAACATCCCATGATAATTATCCATAGTTATCATAGTTTTGAATTTGTATATTATGATTTTTAAACATTTTCTAGTAAAAATGTTATATAACATTAATATTAACCTCTATGAAACCCTTAAAAATGGTTTTTGTTGAAATAAGAAATAAAAGCCTCCATGAAATAACAAGAACCATATTGAGTGATTACTCAAATGAAAAAAAACATTTCGGTAGAAGTGGTTAGTGTATCCATTTGTATAATAAAGAGATCTTTTATTAGAAATTTTCTTAATAAAACTCTTTATGATTTGTGGATTAATAGAAGACCACAAGTTTCTTATTTAGAGGTCTTTGGTTGGAATGTATTCATCTTGAATTTAAAAGATAACTGAAAAAACTTTTTACCCAACTAAGATGAATGAATATTTTAATTTTATTCCACTAATTCTAAAGAATATATAATTTTTTTATAAAATATCTTATACTGTTAAGGAAATAGTACATGTGATGTTTGATGAAATAGAATTTTTTTCTAAACAACCATAACATACATCTGAGGATTTTATTTAAAAAACTGATTTTAACCTTTGTTTGAATCATCTTCTTATAAATTAATAACTCAAGAAATTTTTTCTGAAGCAATTCCTAAAGATGTTTTTTTCCTTATGTTTAATAAAAACATTAAAAAAACTAAGAAGTCTGTTTTTTCATGGGAACTATCCTAGTTATTGTATCATGTGTTATATTGATCAACCAGTTAGGAAAAAACGTTCCGTAGGGAATGAAAAAACCTCTATAATTGGAGTAAAATAGGTTTTTAAAAACAAATGTAATTAAAGTGTAATTATTATTAGAAATAATTATAAACTTTTTTTATGTCCTACAATCAACAAGAAATAATAGACTATGAATAAACGAACACACCAATAGCTAAAAATGAAGTTATCCATGTTCTATTATATAATGTTGTATGCATTAATTTCAATCTATTTCAAATGGATGTGAAGTGTAATTTTCATAAATAATATGTTTAGGAAAACCATTGTGTGGATCAACCACTTGTTTATGAAAATAAATTATATACTGAATATTTTTATTAAAATAGAAAGTATTTATACATATATAAACATGACCATAGAGTTTGGAATGATATGTTAACTAAATTTTTGTTACAAAACAACATTGTTAAGGGAGATGCGGATGCATCACTTCTTATAAAAGATGTTAAAAAAAATAATGACTATTCAAATTTATGTTTATGACATTATATTTAGTTCAACATAAAAATATTTGAATGATTCTATTGTAAATATTAAGAAAGCTGGGTTTTAGATGAGTATAATGGGTGAGTTATGATTTTTTCATAGTTTAAAAATATAACAAAATCTAGAAGGGACATATATATCTCATATAATTACATTATATATGTTTTAAACTATTTTGGATATGATATTACTAAATGGATCAATAATCATATATGTACCTAAAATAATCATGTTCTTGATGAGGTTGGTCAACTAGTTAATCAAAATACTTATATGGGTATGATATAAAGTTTATCATACCTAACATATAATAATCCAAATTTAATGTTTTCTAGAATTTTATATGAAAGATTCAAAGCTAATGAAATAGAGTCCCATTTATAAGTAGTTAAATAAATAATATGTTATCTAAAGGGAACTATGTATTAAGTAAATTTTATTCTTCTAGAATTCTTTTTGAACTAAATGGTTTTTTAAATACATACTATGGTGGTTGTACAATGAGTGGGTAAATTATATTCATAACATGTCATTTTGTTTTAGATTATTTAACACCATTGAATAGAACTGAACAACCCTCATTATCACATTTCACTTCTGAAGATAAATATGTATTTTCAAGAATTTTTTGTTCTCAAGTCTTATGGATGCAACACACACTAAAAGACTACAACTTGAGTTTTACAAAAAAAATAAATAATATGTGATAATACTAGTGGAATATCCCTAGGAAATATCCCATCACATTACTCGCATGATAAACACAGAGATATAAGACACAATTTTTTTAGGGATCCCACACTAAAGGATATGTCACATTACAATTTATAAGAATCCAATAACAACTTTTCAATATATTTACGAATCACATTCCTTCTCATTGATTTAAAAAGATTAAACAGAAGATAGGAATGATCAATTTAAAAAGACCTTTTATATAAACTTATTTTTTATGCTTCTACTATTATTATGGTAATCGTTTTAATAGGGAGAATATATGTTAGTTTTTTTAAATCATTTTTGTTTTTTTGAAAAGTTTTTTTCTATATTCTTTTATTTATTAAAATTTTAATTATTTAGAGTGTTTTATCTAAAAAATTTAGCACAATTTTTCATAATCAATATTTCTATTATGGTGTTTTTGGATTTGAAACATATTGTAATATGTTTTATTTTTTTAAACTATAATAATTATTTTTTTCTAAAAAACATTATAGTTAAATTTCACTAAAAACTATTATATTTAGACTTATTTCAAAAACTTTTGTATTCAATGATTTATAATCATAATTATCATAATTATTAAAAACCAAATAGATCAATTTTTTCATACCATTAGAAATTTTCACCCTAAAATTTACTTTTTTTATTTTAGTTTTAATATTATTTAATTATAATTAATTATTTTATTATTAGTGTTACTCTTATTTTATTAACATTTTTCATAAAAAATTTGTTAAAAATTATCTTAATCGTATTCAACCATAATATAATCATTTTTTAAAACCTCATGAGTACAAAAATATTTCAAATATTTCTAAATATTTTTTTAAACCGTAACATCATAAGAGTTTGAATCTAAACCATTTGATTTGTTTTGTAAGATAAAATGTAGCCAGAGTTTTTATATAAAGGAGGGACCCCCACCTTATTTCCCAAATTGGTTCCCCGCATCCCATTTCATTGAGTTAATGTATCCCTTATTTATCATAGTATGAAAAGACTCTTAAAATCGTCATTGTCTCAATGTGATGGTGTCCATTGAAGATGAAAATGATTGGTTTATTTTTAGTGATATGTTATTAGAATGATCCTTTTATGAAAAATAAAATTATTCTCTGAAAAATATTATTATGTTTCAAGGATGTAAATTTTTTTTGTTTATAATTTGGAAAAATTATTTGATCTATTCTACCCTAATCAAGTTAAATTTTTTTAAAATTATATTAAAATTTTCAAAGATGATGGAATAGAAAAAAATCGTTCATTATGAATGACAAGGGATACAAGGTAGCTTAATGAAATCTATGAGTATGATTAGAATACCCTTGTATGGGGGTGATTATTTTCCATCACACAAACTTCCAGATGATATTGGTAAATTCAATAAGAAGTAAGAAGAAGAATATTTGTTCAATTAGTAGGAAATGATTGGAATGTTTTTCATGTGATACTGAATAATGACATATTCTCCCTTTGTTTGAAAGGGTTTCTAATCCCCCGCAATGGATATCAAGATAAAAAAATAGATGTTTTTTATTTGTATCATTTATTTAATACGATGATGATATATATTATGATAATCATCTTTTATTTCATCAAAACATGAATTCTGGATCCATCGTGTATAAGATAATCATGTTTCAAACAATGATAAGAAAATTAATTTCTGAAAGAATGATGTTTCTCAAGATTATAATTAAATAAGTTATGATGAAAATGATGATTTTTTTACTTCAGTGATGATACAATGAAAAGGATAAGAATTATTTTTGATGAATAATCAAAAATTATTATTGAGATAACTGGTGATGTTACTTGTAAAGAAGGAAATTCATGAAAAATTAGAAGTGTAAATAAAAAATATAAGGAAGTTATATGTTTATCCTCCTTTTAATGTAAAGAAACAAAATAAATTACCTGATGAGATAAGTGGTGAGTTTATTAAAGATAATACTGAGAAGAAACCAGAGGATTTTATAATCCAAATTAACCCATTAGAGGTTGTGGATTAAAGGATTCATGCTACCATTTTCATTCAAAACATAACCAAGAATAACTAAAATATGGAGAGGCTAACATAAACCAGCCCTGATAAAAATATTTTAAAGTATATTGAAAGATAATTAGTGAAGGTTTATTTACCTTTATCTCATGTCATTGAAGGAAATTTAAATGTATAATTATCATTCAAAAGAATAATCATTTTCCATGATGATATTCCTTCAGTTGTCGATAAAGGAAATGGTAGAGTTATTAATGATTACGTGATACCTATAGTTTAATAAAATACATCGAAATTGGTACCACTAGGAAAAGTATATTTAATAAAAGATGTGTATCTCCATGTGGATTTTATTAAATTATTGGTTGAAGATGTTTCTAGAATTGATAAAATAGGTATATATACAAAATAAGAAAAAAACGTAGTGAATACGATGAAAAATAAGATTATATTAAAGATTAATAATAATAATATTATGAGAATCAAGAAGCTGCAATATAAGATGATAATGGAGATGATGAATTTGATGATCATGAAAATAGAGAAGGGAATGAAAGTGTTGATGAGAATGAAATACAATATGATACGTTTTCATTAAAACCATCCAAAGATTTATCACCATAATCAGATTCAAAATTGATTAAAAGAAACAATTTCAATGTTTTATAATGGAAAAATCATCAGAGGACAATGATCAAACATTATCTAATAAATATAAATAATATTTGATTTCAAAGGTTGAGAGAGATAAATTTAATACAGATGATAGGGAGTTAATTGAATTACCTCAAAAAAAGGTCATTGTGGAAAACAATTCTATGAAATTTCATAAATATAAAGAAAGGTAACTATAATTGAAAATATTCATGAAAAACTCCAGAAATTGATCTAGACGAATCATATGCAATAAACACCCTAAAAAACAAGGATTTGATTAGGCCAATCAAGATTTGAATAGGCTTAATACCATTTGATAAAGAAATTATTAAATCCTTGATCAAAAGTAATAATCATTGAAGATGTGATAAGAAAAATTCATTTAGAATGTTGCATATTTGAATGTGTTATAATAAATTTATAAAGCACATATAAAGGCCTATGTTATAAAGAGGTTTCATCAAATAGATTCCAATATGAAGATATATGATGATAATTTTGGATATGTGAGGAAGTTAAATATTGAGTCTATGATTTCTATTACTATATTAAAAAATACATAGTACAAATGTTGAATTTTTTAAGACATTAAATGTGAAACTGATAATCAGAATGATGAAATATATGTTATAAATTCCAATTTAGGATATATGATGTTAGAGGTAACCAAAATCAAATATCAAAGAGAGGAATTTTTTGTTTTGATGGATGAAAATAATGAACACTAAGAGATACATTTGATTTAAGAATTAATTTTTTTTTCTCATTATGGAAGAATAGAAAAGTTGGAATTAGACTGAAAATAGATCAATAAAATGAAAATATTTATTATTTATTTAATAAATAAATATTACATTATTCCATTTTAACTCTATTATTATTTTAAGAAACATTTGTATTATTTTATAATGAATGAATTATCGTTTATATCCAAGTAAATGTTTTTGGAATGTTTTCCAATTATGATCAGTTTAATGTCATTTCATATTTCGTATAGATTATTTGTATCTTCATCATATTGTTCCATATTTTGTTTCCCACACTAACATTTGAAAGAAAATAATGACTTTTCCTAATTCATTCTGAAAATCATCAAGGGGAGAGATATTCTTTTAGGGGGGTAAATATCCTTTTAAGAAAAAAATTTTATTATTTGAAGACATTTTTTTTAAAAAAGGGGATTAATTTTCTTAGGGGTGGGGAATGATTCTTAGGGGGATATTTTTTTATTAATTGTGGGAATTAATAATATTAAATATCATACTCTCCATCATTCGCAGATGACTTATAAACTCAATGATATATATGGTTTAATGATAAAATCTAAATATGATGTTATTAAAAGAACATGGATAGTAAGTGTTTAAAAGTTATTTTGTATTTAAATTTTTTGGTTTATAAATTCAAGTAAGTGGGGATTATTGAGTGTGAAATTCTATTTCTCACTTTTTTATCCTTTTTTTAATAAAAAACACCTTTTTCAAACCTATATAATAACTTTTCATGTCTAATTCATTTTTTGAATAATATTGTTGAAAAAAATTCTGTTAATATATATAGAATAAATTTAAATGAATAATTAAAATTTACTTATATTACTTCATTACAATTATTATTTTGAGAATAGAACCAAAATAATATCATACTCACCATTATCAGATCATATTTCAAGTTTTATTTCAAATAATCATATTGATAGTGTCTTAATAATTAGACCAAAATCGATACCATTGAGGATTGAACTAAACCACATAATGATTATTGTAATGAAAATCATAATGAATTTAATCAGGATTATTTTTTAAAATCATATTTTAGGACTTAAAAATAATTTAAGGAATAATTTTTCACTAGGATTGTGTAATTCAATACGATTTTGAAAATTCTATTATAGCAGAGAGTTAAGATATATCTATTTCTTGGGGTCCATGTTATTGGGAAAAACACTGAAATAATATGACCATTGCTAATGAAATATTAAATTAGGGGGGTTCATTTAAATACATGATATTAAATGATTTTAGAGATGTTTAAATCTGAGGGATTCATTTTCACTTTCTCACTTTTACATGTTCAATGAATATTTAAATCCATGAACATCTTTTTCTTATTCATTTTTAGTTGTTTTGTCATATTTTCATCTTATGGAAACCTCATTAGGGTACCTCTTTAATAATTTTTTTGTATTTTCTTCCTGTGTGGAATTATTATGGTTATGGTCAAGAGATATCAGGGATATGAAGATGGGGAATCTGATCATCTAGATCAATGACTCATGAGGATAGTGATATAAATAATCTGATCCATTAGATTGAGGGATTCTGTGGAAAAAATATAGAGCTAATCTTCCAATTAGGTAATTTCCTTATAGGGAAAATAATATCATTATTGTAAGTATAAAACCAAGGATACCTTAAACAATGATTAGTGGACACCATACTCTTAAAGATACAACATGCGTATTATTTTAATAATATTTTTAAGTCACTCATGTATTTACTTTTTCTTTATAAGTAATTATTTATCATCATTTATATAAAAAAATTGAAACATCATATTCACCACTCTTTACTATTTATTTTATTTTAATTAATTTTATTACATTTTTCTTGCTGTAATTAATCAGATTTTTAGTGACTATTATATTTTAATGTTTAAATCATATATAATATAATAAAGACTCAATAAACCTGATATATTAGAAATAAATTCTTATTATAATAACATGTTAATCAGGATGAGGTCCAATATCGAATATTATTGTATTACATAAAGATGTTTTTGATTTTTTTTATATTAAAATCTTTAATCTTTTTTTTAATATATAAATCTCCCCCAATAATAGATCAATCAAAACAATATTTTTTATCCGAATATCAACATAACTCATATTGATATCCAATTTTTTTTACCATACTTTTGTTGTTGAAACCCTCCAAACTCACTCCAAGCATCTCTTGAACACAAAAAGCATCGGAACCATGAAAATGGCTAGTCTCCAGGGATCTATACACAAACAATACATATAAAAATGACAATATAAGTTTTTAAAATATAATAAAATCTTTTTTATTGGTATAAAACTATTATTGTAATAAAAACTAGAATTTTATAACAAATGATACTTTTGAAATTAATGTTTAAATTCTCATATTTATTGATTTAATTATATATAAATTTTATCTATTATATATAATAATGTAGGAATAATATAGCTTATGTGTCACCAAATTATGAATCCATGTCCCCTAAAAACAATAATCAGCCCTCCAATATCTCTCTTTCGTTATCTGCGTACCCATTTCCCCAACGGTTCCTCAGTCTGGATTTCCCCCCACTATGATTAGGGTTCCAGTCCATTTCTTCTCTTCCTTCACCATTTCTTCATCAACCTCCCACAGCCTCTACCAATCACTCCACCTCCACCTCAACATTTTTATCCTATGGTTTCATCCAGACCCCCTTCTGCTACCTCCCTCTTGTTTAGGGTTCCAACAACGAGCTTGGTGTTTCTCATCCCACTACTTATTTTACTCTGTTCATATTGGGGTTCCCAAATATCCTCATCTTCCTCCCTAACTCACCTCTCCAACCGTTCCTCTTCCTCCACCTCAGGATCATCTCTTCCTCCACTTTGATTTCCTTCCTCCTCCTTAACATCATCCATCCTCTACCCTATCAGAACCGCTACACTTACTGAATCCCTCCTTGACCCCTCTCGGAACTACCTCACTCTTCACACCCTTCCCTCATACCCCTTCCCTTATGCGTCACACATTATGTCAAACCACCATAGACCTTTCTATATCGAAAGTGGAAGAATCCACATCTCTGCAATAGGTATGTTCCCCAAATTTCATAGAAATATTCAACCTTATATCCATCGTGATTTAATTGAATTCGAACATGATTTACTGATACAATCATAGTATTCATCTTCTATTAAGATACTCCAACTACCCCTTTGATATTTTCTCTTGTCCATTATTTCTTCGAAAATATTTTTTTTATATTATATTCTCCAATGTTGTGGGTACATTCATTTAAATTATTGTGTTTTATGTTTTCCCCATCTATTCTAGGTGAATAGGGATAAAAATTATTTTGTTCATATGATTGGTATTAATTATATTTGAATGAAAAATATTATGATATGTGTTAAATAATTATTTTAAATCTATGTATTTTATCTTCCTACTAGGTTCTATTAAAATATTGAAATTTTTTCTGGTGGTCAGAGACTTAGAGGCTTCTCTTACGAGTTTCATAAATCAATTCATAACACAGTCATAGGGGCTAGAACATATTGAATTTATTATAGATATGTGTTTTTCATTATTTTAGATTCTTCCCTCAAATTTTTACTCTTCTTTAATTTCTAAATTTCATTGATTTTATAAGGGATATAGTATGATTATTCTTTAAATTAATAACAGTTAAGTAATTCCCATGCATGATCTTTGACATGATTATTCCATTATGAAGATTATGTTATTAATAATAGAATTTGGAATTTCATAAATTTTTATCAAAAAACAATATAATATGAAATTTGATGTATTATATAAAAATATTTCCCATTTTATTCATTTGATTGATCATTTGATTTTTAATATTAGGTTTGTTTAATTCATAGGTTTTTGGTTTGTTCTTTAAATGTACAACCACATAATTAATTTGTTTCATTAATATGTTTCAACATATATTGTATTTTATATTTCCTCCACCCCCTCTTTCCCTGCTTATACCTGCACTGCCTCTAATTATATTACCTCGGTTTCCCTCAAATTTTATTCAAGTTATAGGATTTCAAATGTTCATAATTTTAAACTCCACCTCCATTTCCATCATCTTGGTCATGTTTTTTTTTCATTCTCTTATCTCATTGCTTCTATAATTGACAATTTTTTGTATATATTTTATTTTTTTATTTGTCTATGATCATTTAATTATTATATGTGTTGTAGATCTGTTATTTAATTGTAAAATTGTTCTGGGAAAATGGTTTGTGGTGATAGAGGTTAAAAAATTTCAGTCTCTATATTTAGAGTGACAAGTGATGCATTTTTCATTTAAATATTGGATTGGAATTTATTTACAATTACCTACTCGTGATCCTTTCTCACATTTCCATAATATGATGTGTTTTCATGTTTGGTTATCTAATGTTTCATTTATATGAGTATAATATTTGTTTTAGTTGATGGTGCACCATCATCCAACATCACTGGCATTGTGATATCATTTTATGTGAAATAATAAAATTAATATTTTTAATTTTATCATTAATAAAAAACTTGGTATTGTTATTATTTCATTAAATTTATTTTTGATTTCAGGTCAATCATTATTGGAATGGATATTGATAATTATTTTTTAATGTTCATTAAAGATCTTTTTGGTGGAAAAAATTTTATACATGTTGTGTAATTCGATTTTTTTTAATTTATAATTATAGTAAATTTATCCCTCACAATAATTAAAATTGTCAAATATTTTAAAGAACATTGTTTCTAATAGAAAAAAAAAATTATAGAAGCCACTTTCTGAGTGATAGGTGATAAATTTTTCATTTCATGCTTGGAACATCAATTTTTATAATTAGGTACACATTCTCCATACTCACATTTTACTAATATGATGTGGTTTTATGTTTGGATGTTTAATTTTTTCAATGTAGTGGTGAAATATCTAGTTTAGGTGTTATTGCTTCATCTTACAACATCAATGGCATTGAAAAGGGTAAAATTATGATATCATATTATTTTCAATATTAAAATTAATATGTCTACTCTTGATATTGATGAACCACATGTTATTATTATCATTTCATTAATTTGATTTATGATTTCAGGTCTAGCATTATTAGAAATAGTATTGACAACAATATTGAAATGTGCCTTACAAAAGGGTTGTTGTGTGTATTTCGACTATATCAATATTATCGATTATTATTTATGTTAATTTTATCTATTACAATTATTGAAATTGTAAAAATTATCTTTGATTCATTTATTGATTCATTTTTCCCAAATCCTTTTTAATTAATTTCATTTTTCAAATCTAAATTTTTTAGGTTTAATTCTTAAAATTATTCATTTATATAAATTATTTTTCATTTAGTTAAAAATATTCTTATGTTGTTTTCTAGTATTTTTGTGTGTGTAATATTTCATTTTTATAGAAAATACAATTGTGTATCCTATGTTAATTTTTTATTTTTTATTTTATTAAATACAATTGTGAATAACCCCATTCATTCAATAAAATGTGTGTCTTCATTGGTTATAAACTATATATTTAAAATTTATTTTTTAAATAAAGTAAAATTGAAATTCTAATCGAGAAACACATTATGATGTGCCAAAAAATATGAAATCGGAACAAATTTTTTCTGCTTCTTCAGATTTGGTCACTTATTTTGTTTGTACAATTATTAATTTAGTCTGCACTGTAATATGAATTGATTTAAAACAATTTAAATAATTTTAAGATATTAGAGTTCATTTTATATTAGGAACATGAATCAATTAACATTTAAAATATTATACTACTTGCATGGAAAAGAGATTAAATGATACTTTCTTGTTATGGGGCTTCATCGCCATATTTGTGTACAGAGATTGACTGTCCAGAACGTGCACGTATTAATATATTTGAATAGATATTTTTGAATGTCTATATACAGATATTGAAATATATTCTAGGAATTTAAATAATATATCTATACATATTAATATATTAGGTATGTCACAAATAAAATGCATATATTTATAGATAATATATGGATCTAAATTTCCGAACCAGTGTAAGAATTCATTGTCACTATAGTAGTAGTGTGGATGGACCACTATTAGAAAGATATATTTGTAGTTAAGAGTCTCCCTATATTTTATAGTGTTTTCCTGTAGGAGTTGGATTCATTAGTGTAGTAGGGGATGACACAAGATTAAGAAGGGCTCTAGATGGATTCTATTTCAAACCAATACCACCACTATCTATAGGTGGTCTATTCCCAACTCATGGTGCCTTCATCTAGGACTATATGATGATGAATATAATAGAGGTACATTATTAGTTACTACTCGTGATATTTTTAGGCATGATATGTGTATTCGATATATTCTCACTTATACATTTCATTATCTTGTATTGTGATTTTACTATAGTGAAATAGAGGTTTTATATGTGTTCAACCAGCAGTAATGTGTTCCTTCCTCTTTCCATAGAGGGATCTAGAAATTTTGAAGTTGATTATAGTTGAAACTACACTTTTAGACAAAGCCACCACCATTAAGTACATAATTCATTCACGTATAGCTGTAATTATCCAAATCCAACTGTCCATAAAATTTCATAGAAGTTTAGATAAATCTATTTCTGATTGGTGAATTTTCTAATTAGATACCTCCTCACCACATCATTAACATAGGTATACAGACAAAGAATATAGGGAATATTCTATGATAGCTACATTTAATATCCAAAGAACATTATGTAGAAGAATGAGATTATAACAGGTTCATATGGAGACATTCCCCCCAATTACCCCCAATAACATTCTTTATTTGGCTTGAGTGGGTGTGCTTTTCACACTACTTCATTAAATAGGTTTTAAATTTTTTAACAAAATTTCATTGTTTGTATTGTTTTAAAATTTACTATATAGATGCTTAAATAATCATCATTTATATATGTAATAAAATAATTTGTTACTTTTTAACACTTTATTGTGGAATGTTGGAAAATATTTCTTGAGAATTGAGTTATTCGTGTTGGCCCACAGATACACTCCATTGAGGGAGGTTCGAGGGAAACATTTGGGGGGTTATTCATCAAAAGAAAATAATGAATAATTTTTTAGAATTTATTTCCACTGAAATTTATAAATATTGGTTCTTAATTTAATATACATCATGGTTTTGGGTTTCATGCATGGTGTTATTATGATTGTGGGATTCTAATGGTTTCCTCTAAAATAAATGAGTGCATTTTGATCATTTCAACCCCCTTAGTGGAGTAATACCTATGTTGTGTGCTTGGTTTACAATATCATGTTCTAAAATGAAAAAATTACATGAATCATTCATGATGTAAAAAAAATAGAGCACCTTGTTTCAATGTAGATATGGTGCATATTGTTATATAGGATGAGAAGATGATATATATAGTATTATGACATTATCATTGGTGATTAATTATTATTACATAGTCTAACCACATGACACACATAATATTAACCTTTTGTTAATGTCCCAAAATTCATCTGCACAGAAGAAAATTATACATAGTGACTTATTATAAGCCGACATTTCTCTCTCACTTAATATAGGTCCCCATATAGATAATTATACATAATGACTAATATAATATGTAAATTTTTTAACACTTTATTATAATATTATATACCGAAAATTTATGTTTTCAATATATTCATTATAATAAAAAATCATACAGGTTTTCAATCCTACTTACAAGGTAACATGGTGGACTAACACTTGATTTTAGAGAAATAAAAAGTCTTGGATGACTAGAACAATGGATTATTTTCATGCATCATGTCATTTTATTCTGTTTTAGTTAATAGTTTCTTTTTACTTGTATTAAATATTATTTTGTGATACATTTTTCAGACTGCATATAAACATATTGAGTAGTGAATGATGTATTTAATTTGAACCATGAATTGTTTTTTAGACATTGAAAACATGTATTTAATTTGAGATATGAATCATGTTTTTTTATTTAGCAGTGGGTCATTTATTAGAGAACTAAATGTGTTCAACAACAATAATTTATTCCTACCACTACATGTGATCAATATCATTTTCTTTGTTTTTGATGATTCTATAGACATGCACCATCTTACAATGAATCATACATCTGCAACGAAATATTTCAATGATTTATAATTTGATTTAATATAACTAATAATGCATAATAATTGGTTGTCCATTCTTATTGCAACAGTATGGCCAAATTAATTCTATAATGAAAATAGAGGATTAAATAATATTCATTCATGGTTTGTATCCTCTATATTTGGTGACATACATAAACGAACCATCAAATTTGGATAAACACATTGTCCTGGAAAGCATGTCCACTGCTATAGTTTCCAGCACTGGGTAAAACTATTTTTATTAGTAAATACATACTCTTACATGTATTTATAGAGAGTCAGAATTCAGTTTTTCAAACTAATTTTTTGGTATCATAATTCCTCTAATAGACATTTCTCTCGTGCTGTAGTACCTTGCATGTATTAGTTGTGCCCCATAATAAGTGAAGGGGACAAAACAAAAAACTCATTCCTATTCAGAAGGATCCCAACATTGGTAGTTAGAAGGGTTCGATCTTTGGTAGTTAAAGTGCTAAAATCTATGTTGGAGATACATTTTTAACACCACTATTGACATACTCTAAACAAATAACCCAATATAACCATCAGGACCCATGTTCTTCAAAAGAAATCCTCCTATAACAATAATTTCTACATTAAAATATGAAAATTTTTAACTATTGTTTTTTAATAGTAGCTACTTCACTGTAAATTAATATTTTTAAAAATATTATCATTTGAGTGCAGAGATGGCACATGGACCTTTCAAAATAAATCAAGCTTCATATTGAGTAGGCTAGAAAGAGTATTATTCTTATCTGGAGGTATGTATATTATTATTTTTTTAATTTAATTCATGTTTTTGACTGCATCATATATTATCTATTTAATTGATCACCCATATTATAGGTTTAGATATTACCTCAACTACCTCAACTTATAATTCTAAAAACCAAACTTCCAATTCAAATATGGGACATGACTTCTCTACAGTAACAGTACTGATAAAAATTCAGATCTCTATCATTTACTAAGGTTGTGTTCTTAATTTAAATATTTATTTTAATGCTAAAATAAAAAAAATTATTATTCTTAATTTAGTATATATTATATAAGTAAAAACTTCACCTTATTTTACTTTTATCTTAATATATTTTGTAATAACATATTTATTTTCATAGATGTTCAATAACTATGTTCGAGAAGGATGTTCCTTTTTTAAAACAACACCTTTTGTAAGAGTGTTCAAGATGGATGTCCCCATATATTAGGTATGGTTTTTATGTAAAAAAATTTATCATTATTCTATTCCACTTCCATTTCATCATTATTTGTTATTGAAATCCAAATCAATGTTTCTGGAATTTGTATGCACATATGTGTCTTTATATTCTATATGCACTTATACTTTATACATCATTGAGTTTATATAGAATGGTGATACTTACTCTCATGCTATTTCAAGATTTAATATATCTTCTTCTAGTTTATTATTCAATTTCATTTTTAGGTATTATAAAGAGGTTTATGGCTCTACTTACCCTTGATTAGTCTCTATTCATTTGGTGTTTAAAACCCACAATACAACACCCTAGACATTAACTAAAAAAGGTATACATGCGAATGATGGAGAAATTTCACCAATTTCTAATTCTATGGAAAAGGACCAGGATATTGTAGCTTATGAAGTAAGTTCCACTCCTTCACTGGTGAAACTCCAGTTTCATTTAAAAATTTCATGACATTTGTTTTCTGATGTAAGCTTTAAATATCCTATGTAACTACCTTCATGAGTTCATGTTCTTGTTATTGGACATAAAATGGAATATATATATATATTTCTGGTTTGAATGAATAGATAAAAATGTATTATTTATATGATTTGAAGGAAAATTTTATAGTCCTGTGTATTTTCATGGGCATAGTACTAGTTATTTTTTAAATCACAACTTCTATATTAAATAATGGCTAATTATTCATATTTTACTTATATTTTTGAATTTTTGGGTAAAAATTAAATGTTTTATATATATAATGTATTATGACATTATAACAGCATACATTTATTTTAAAAAATAGTATAATTGGTAACCATGACCGAAAATTACATTCCCCTTTAATATTTTTTATTTTTAATGTTATTTGAATAATTTTATTTACCATTAATGAATCCTAAAAACCCAATATTTTATTTTATTTTTATTTTATATAACCCTTTATAAACATGACTCACTTATATATCACCAATTATACTATTTTAATGATATTTTTTGATGTAATTTGTCAATAATTAAATCAACTTCACTTTTGTATAATCCATGGTAAAAAATAAAGTGAAATATTTCATTTTGGATTAGTTTGGAACAAAGAATCCAAAATCTCTGTTAATAATATAATAAAGAACTCCTCCATATGTTTCTAAAAACCCCACCCTACCTCTTATTAATATTCACTAAAACAAATTTATTATATGTACATAGCCCCCAAGTGCCCGGAGCCGGTTCCCATGAGACACATTGTACCATAATTATTACATTACAATTACATTTATCAAATCATGTCTCATGATACATAGGATCATGAGGTTTAGGTTCTATGAATCCATCTACATCTTGAAACATCATTGAAGACATGACTGATAGCTGGTGAATTTTCATTTAAAATGTAAGGTGATCATTGAAATACTCAGTAAGGGGTTTTTGAGATACATAATGCAGCTTTTGAATACATCCTTTGAATATAGAACCACATACTCAAATAAATTCTTTAAAAGAAAGCATCACTCTATTTCAAAGGTTTCTAGAAAAAAAATTAATAGGATTCCACACAAGAGTACATTCATTTATGAGAAGTATATTAATTGAACATGTCATAACGTAAGCATGCTTTGTATATAAGTTCATGGAATATGAAAATATAAATATTCATATCATACAAGGTATGAAAACACTACTGAGAAGGAAGATTATCAGATTTACACATAAATAATTTCATTACAACTTATCACATAAGAATGCAGGGAATTAAATACTATATGCATTAAAAATATGGAAAGGAAAACTAATCACACATCATAACTATTTTATCATATTCCATGTCCATTTTATGTCATACTCATAGGTAATGGCTCTAAACCAAGGATATTCTACTAGTAGAATACTCACTTGGTTGGCCATAGACTATAACATAGTGATAGATTGTATACTGTAGGACTCATGGTCTCTATGTCATGGCCGAGTGCTATGACCTAAGGGAAAAAACTCATATAATCCGTCTCATGATAACTATCGATGCATCGAGGAGATTACTTTTGCAAGACTCCAACCCGGGGGGCTTAATTTTACCAGTCCCCAACCTGGAGGGCTTACTTTAACCAGTCCCCAACCTGGAGGGCTTTCTTTTAACCGGACCCCAACCCGGCAGTCCAATACATTCCTCATATGTCAAAAATGTCTGATATTCAATGTGTCCCATACCACTTTGAATATTTAATTATCAATTTATATTACCCAAAGTTTCCCATACTACATTGGGTAATTTAATTTCATTTCTCATTACCCAAGGTGTCCCATACCACTTTCGGTAACATAATTCTTTGGTCATTATTATGATTTTTCATATGCATGCATGATGACCAATAATATGGACAAGGAATCCATTATACAATTGGTCAAAAAATAAATTACACGATAGATAACATTGCAAATATGGAATAATTAATGAAAATCTTGCATGGTTTAGTAAACAATCTATGTACACAAGATAATTTTTAAAGAACATAAAATGGAATAGTTTGACAGAAGAGGTGTTAAGTGAAAAATATTTAAAATTCGTATTTCAAAAAAATGAAATACTTATAAAAACTTTCCATTAAATATGGTGATAAACTAGTCATTGAACTAGAAAATAAATTAAACCATATGTTGGTTAACTAATAACATTCACCATAGCAGGTTTATCATAAAAAACAAACAAAACATGTTAACATGATCCCAAAAAACCTTAATCCTCATGAAAAAATACATCATTTTAATTCATAAAACACAACACGGGTAAAAGTCAATATTACTTCTTAAATTAGACAAGTTCATTAGTGCATACTTATATAAAAAATACATGTTGGTTTAGTGAACACAAAAATAATCTTTTATTAAAATCTTACATGTATTACTTTCATTAAAGGATGAATTAAGTCCATGTAATTATTACTTGAAAATATGATTTTGAAAACCATACTTATAAATACATAAATACATACACACAAAGCCATATATACACAATGTGAATATATGGGTTTCTACACAACCTAAACAAGGTCCATTAATTCTTATGAACTGAATATTTCAAACCATTAATCAATTACTTTATTAAAAACTAAATCCATATAAGGCATATTGCATATGTAACCATCTAAACATTCATATATAATAATTAAGGATTTGTACTATAAACATAACTCCATTTAAGCCCAAAACATAGTTCACATCTAAAACATTATTGAATGATGAGTATTAATTTCTTAAAAAAATCATAAATTGATTTTTATTGAATTATATATATATATATATAAGTATATAATTTCATATACAAAGTTTATAAACGGGGTTTGGCCGGATGAACATATTCAGAATAACCTTTATAGATATATAATTCCAGGTAAAGCATACCAAATAATTTTTTGAAACCTTTAAAATGGATTGGACATGGGTTCTATATTTATATATATAGACTTTTATACGTGAATATACGTAAGTATATAATGGGTTTTTCATAATTAATATAATGGGTTTTGCTTAATGAAAACGTTTCAAGATAAAACATTACATAGATTACATGAATACATAAAACATGAATGATATCCTTTGAAAACCTTTAAACAGGGAGGAATTAAAGTATACATATATATATATATATATATCATAAAACAATATATACAAAATATGTAATGAAGGTTGTAAAATAAAAACCGATTATAAACAAACCCTTATAAAATTTAAAGGAAAACATAACAAACCCAAAAAACTTGTGTTTTTATTAAAAGGAACTAGGGAATATATAGTACTGAAATATATATAAACATATATAGTATATCTGATTATACACAGTGCATGCATAACTGTTTTTTTATTACAAAAATACGAGGAAATATCCACTTACTTTAGCTTGAGGAGGAGGAGGAGGATATGTTTGGGAGACTCTGAAAGCTTGTAGGACTTAAGAAATCCACTGGAGGCCGAATGTAAAGAACCAAGAGGTTCTTCAGACACCTTATTTGTTCTTATATACTATTAAACCTGTGTAATTTTTAATAAAAGTGGCCAGGGATCCGAGGCCACTTGCTTTAAAAAATTAGCTGGGCAACGAGACTGCTGTGAAAAAATGTGGGTGCACAGGGTCCGGTGAGTGATGAAAATGGTAAAACATAGGGGAGTATGCTACTGCTTTAGGGAATGCCATGGAGAAGAAGACAGTGCCATGGAGGAATAAAAATGAAGGAAAACAGATGGCCTAGATCGGGCCGATCTTGATCTAATGGTTGGTGTACGCCCATGGTTTATAAAATAGATGGATGGCTTGGATTGAGTCTTGATCTGATTGAATGACTCAGGAATTATGTGGCATTTTAAAATCTACAGATAGTCGTGATTAGATTGCATATGATCCAACGGCTCTCAAAAACATGGAGATATACCGCTGTTGATTGAGGATTGAACCCGGGATCAGTTTCAATGGCCGAGATCGCACGTTCAGAGATCCAATGTCTATGATATTATTTTGGGCGAAAAAATGGTTCTCACATCGAAACGAATTGATTTTCGAGTGCGGCTTATAAGCAAGAGAACTCCATCCGCATCCCTATTACACAAACACACAAACACCACGAGGCCTTATACACGGTCCCTTGTGGGACTTTGGCCCACCCTCACACATCATGCGCCACATGCCTTAGACAATAGCCTGCTCCCAACCTGGCCTAGCCTCTACTCGGCTAAGACTCTCTTGGTTTCATTCGGTCGCCCAGAGGTGATTCAGCCATTCTTATTTCCTTATGATGGATACAAAGGACCCCTAACTTCTTCTCGGGGTTCTCGATGTTTTGAGTGTACTTCCTGTAATCTTAATAGGGAATTCCATTGGTATCTTTGGTTAGTTTAATTTCATGTTTGATCTTAGTGTACTTGTAATCAATGTGGTTTTCCCATTTGAATAATGTTCCTTTTTTTCATTTTTTTGTTTACTCTATTTCATATTAAATTAAAATTTTATTATTTACTTTTCATAAGAAACCAGTTTGTTCGATTAATGGGTCACATAAAATATAAAATTTTCCATTACATGAAACACAGATTCTTGTGATGTTACATTATTACCCCTAAAAAGAATTGTGTCCTTGCAATTCAAATCATAATTTAGAAAATAAAATCCCCAAATGATCATCTTCACCAAAATGGGAGATTTGGCTCTGTCAACGGAATGCCCATGTTGGTACTCAGTTCGTCTGCATCACGGGCCCTGATACACCTTGAGAAGTATGTTTTGAACTCCCACTCATGAGTTCTACACAGAGGTTTCTATATGGAGGATTGAGCGTTAAAAAACTCAGGGATGTTTTAATGGACATACTCTCTGGTGCTCCACCAGACTACATCACACACAAGATATTCCATTGGAATGATGATATTAAACCGAGTAAGGTTTATAATCTGGAACATAAAGGCTTCTCTGAGGATACCATCTTGGGAATCCACTAGGAAGCATACTCTAGCATAAAAGTTCTGTGCCAGAGTCAAACATCGAAACAGACCCTCGAATTATCTCCCCCTTCCACTATAACAAGGAAGTTGGGTAATGTCGATGAGGTGGAAGACATGGTCAATCCCATGACAAGAATGAAGTATTTCATGCTTGTTAGACAAATCAAACATGCGTTTACATGATCCTCACAGATGGAGGAAAGAAGGATATTCCATAGTGCATGTCCGGATTAATATATCCTCCAAAATTTCATCCAGTAGGGATGAAATCTTTTTTTGTCCAGCCATCTGAAAATATACACGTGATAATTCAAGTTGAAATTTCAGATTAAGAAAAGGCAGGAATGGAAAAGATAACATTTCAATAAAACATAAGTTTATTATTAAACATCATTGTCTGAGTTGCTCTAATGATATACTATCTGAACTCCACATAGAGCATCAAAACTCCCTACCTCATCATACCAAACACATGTTAAGCATTCAGGGTTAAACTCATGGGGACACCGGTGACATCTCCTAAGTGTGGAATGAGGTGTATGAAGTTGGGATACATATAAATACACTTGTTTCTGGAAAGACAGTTGTGTGGACACGTCTTCTAACATCCCGAAGTCGAAAAACTGGCCCCAGAAGCCATAGTTCAAAATCTGACAAAGATAGGCCATTCAGAGGACTCCGGCAGCAGCAGCTTCTTGAAAAGTTTCGAGGACCATAAAGCCAATGTCCTCACCCACCGTGAACACTCAAAAAACTCCTTCATGGTAGCTTCCCCGATATAGATAGGAGGGTTATTGGATCATCATCATAAGAAGGTAATCAAATCCTAATCATCGGTGTTGCTGAAGCACCCGAGGTGAGTTCAACACATCATACAGGTGTTTGAACGTCATGCAAATATGAGCATAGTTAAGAAAATTATCATGACTAGCTATAGACACAATGGTCTCTAGGGCTTCCGTAGGGAGTGATAGTAGATTGGTAGGCACATTTTCTTCTGCCATATGAAAGTTATAATAAAAACACTTAATAAGGTTTAGTTGTAGCTATATATTTTTATTTCCTAGTTTTCCAGAATTTTATGAACCAATCCTTGCATATCAACTGTAAGGATCCATCCCCCAAGTGCACAAAGCCGGTGCCCATGAGACACGATGTACCACAATTATTAATTTACATTTTCAGTTATCACATCATGTCTCATGCTACAAAGGATCGTGAGGTTCAGGTTCTGGGAAACCAACTGAATTCTAAAACATCATTGAAGAAAGGACTGATACCTGAAAATATTTTCATTTAAAATGTAGGCTGAGCATTGAAATAATTATTAACGTGTTTTGAAAATACATAACACATATTATGAAAACATCCTTTTAAAATAGAACAACATACTCAAAGTAATTCCTTAAAATCAAACATCACTCTATTTCAATGGTTGCTAGAAAACATTTACTAGGATTCCACACAAGAGTGTTTTCATTTATGAGAAGGCTATTAATTGAACATGTTATAACATAAGAATGATTTGTAAAGAAGTGTGTGTAATAGTAAAATATAAATAGGAATATCATAAAAGGTATGAAAACACTACTGAGCAGGAACATTATCAGAGTTGCCCATAAATAATTTCATTAAAACTTATCACATAAGAATTTATAGGATTAAATACTATATGCATTAAAATTATTAAATGGAAAACTAATCACACTTAATAAATGTTTTATCATATTCCATGTGCATTTATCTCATACACGTAGGTAATGGTTCTAAACCAAGGATACACTACTAGTCGAATAATAACTTGGTTGGTCATAGAATATAACATACTGAGAGAATGTATACTGTAGGACTCATGGTCTCCATGTTAAGGGCTCGTTCTATGAACTAGGGGAAAAACCCACATAATTTATCTCATGAGAACTATCGATGCATTTAGGGGCTTACTTTTACTGGTCTCCAAACTGAAGGGATTACTTTTACCAGTCCCTAACATGGAGGACTTACTTTAACCAGTCCCCAACTTGTAGTGTTTTCTTTTAACCAGACCTCAACCTAGCAGTCCAATACAATCCTCATATGTCAAGAAGGTCTGATATTTAAGGTTTCTCAAACCACATTAAAAATTTAATTTTCAACTAATATTACTCAAAGTTTCCCATACTACCTTGGGTAATTTAATATCGTTTCTCATTACCTAAGGTGTCCCATAACACTTTTGGTAACTTGATTATTTGGTCATTATTATGATGTGTCATATGCTGGCATGATGATCAATAATATCGACAAGGAAACCATTATACAATTGGTCAAAAAATACATGAAATGGAAAATAACATTTCAAATATGCAATAATTAATGAAAAGCAGGCATGGTTTAGTAAACAATCTATGTTCACAGGATAATTGCTAAAGCACATAAAATGGTAGGGTTTTCCACAAGAGGTGTTAAGGGATAATTCTTTAAAAAATTTATTTTGTAAAAATGAAATACGTAAATTAAACACTTGTCATTAAATATTGTAATAAAAATGTCATTGAATTTGAAAATAAATTAAGCCTTAAGTAGATTAGCTAATAACATTCACCATGACATGTTTATCATAAAACAAATGAACACAACATGTTAACATGATCCCACAAATCCCTAATCCTCAAGAAAAAAAACATCATATTCATTCATAAAACACAAAAGGGTAAAATTAAATATAACTTCTTTAATTTAATAGGCTCATTAGTGTATTCTTATATACAAAATACATGTTGGTTTAGTGAACAACAAAATAATATTTTATTGAAATCTTACATGTATTACATGCATTAATGGATGTATTAAATCCTGGTAATTATTACATGAAAATAGGATTTTAGAACTCATACTTATAAATACATATACACATAACCATATATACACAAAGTGAATATATGGGTTTTTACACAACTTATAAAAAGTCCATTAATTCCTCAGAACTGAATATTCAAACCAATATTCAATTACTTGATTGAAAACTAAATCCATATAAGGTTTATTTCATATGTAACAATCTGTACATACATTAATAGAAATTAAGGTTTTGTACTATAAACATAACTTTATTTAAGGCCAAAACTTATTTTGCATATAAAAAATTATTGAAAGATAGGTATTCTTTTCTTAAAAAAATCATTATTTTATTTGAATTGAATTACATATATATATATGTATATAATTTCATATACAATGTTTAGAAAAGGGGATTCTCATGATGAACAGATTCAAAATAAACATTATAAATATATAACTCCTAGTAAATCATACCTAATAATTTTAGGAATCCTTTTAAATGTATTGGACTTAGGTTATATATTTATATATACCTACTTCTATACCTGAATATACATAAGTATATAATGTGTTTTTATTAATGAATTTAATGGATTTTTTCTTAATGAAAACCTTTAAAGATAATCCTTTACATAGATTACATGAATACATAAAACCTAAATGATCTCATTTGAAAACCTTCAAATAGGGTTGATTTGAAGTATACATATATATATATATCATAAAACTATATATACAAAATTTGTAATGAAGGTTGTAAAATAAAAACCGATTATAAACAAACCCTTAGACCATTTTATGAAAAACATAACAAACCCAAACACCCTGTATTTTTTAAAGGAATGTGGGACTATCTAGTACTGATATATATATAAACATATATAGTATATATGATTATAAAGAGTGAATGTATAACTTGTTTTTTTATTACAAAAATAAGTGGAAACAACCCCTTACATTTGCTTGAGGAGGAGGAGGAGATGATCGGGAGACTCTAAAAGATTAGAGGACTTGAGAGATCTGCTGGAGGCTGAGTACAAAGAACCGAGAGGTTCTTCGGATACCTTGGTTGTTCTTATAAACAAATAAACATAAGTAGTTTTTAATAAAAGTTGAAAGGGATCCGAGGACACTTTCTTTAAAAAAATAACCAGTCAAAGGGAGCCCTATAGAAAAACGTGGGAGCAGAGGATCCGGTGAGTGAATAAAATGGTAAAACATATGGGAGTAGGCTATTGGTTCTGTGCACGCCACAGAGAAGAAGACAGCTCTGTAGAGGAAGAAACCCAAAGGAAAATGGATGGCTTAGATTGGGACAATCATGACCTAACGGCTTGTGCATGCCCGCGGTTTATAAAATAGATTGACGGATTGGATTGAGTCTAGATCTGATCGAACGACTCAGGAATAATGTTGCATTTTGAAATCTTTGAATGGATATGATTAGATCGCATAGGATCAAACGGGGATAAAAAACGTGGTGATATACCATAATTGATTGAGGGTTGAACCCGTGATCGGTTTTGATGGCCGAGATCATGTGTTGAGAGATCCAACAGCCATGATTTTGTTTCGGCCAAAAAAATAGTTCCCACATCGAAAAGAACTAATTTTCGAGTGAGGCTTATAAGCCAGAGCACTCCTATCTCATACCGATGACATGAACAAACACACACCATGGGGACTTATACACGGGCCCCTGCGGGCCTTTGTCCCACCCTCACACACCACGCGCCGCGTTCCTTAGACATGGACCGGTGCGCAACCTTGCACAACCTTTACTCATATTGGACTCTCTTGGTTTCCTTTAGTCGCTGATAGGGGATTCATCCATTCTTATGTTCGTTATGATGGATTCCAAGGACACCTATCATCTTCTCAGGGTTCTCTTTGTTTTTAGTGTCCTTCCTGTAATCTTAATAGGGTTTTTAATTAGTCTCTTTGGTTAGCATAATTTCACATTTGATCTTAGATTATTGTAATCCCTATGGTGTTCCCATTTGAATAAATATCATTTTCTTTCATTTTTTGTGTTTACTCTATTTCATAGTAAATTAAAATTTCCTTATTTCCTTTGCATAAGAAACCAGTTTATTAGATTAATGGGTAACATAAAATATAAAATCTACCATTACATGAAATACAGATTCTTTGGTTGTTACATTTATCAAGATCTATTTCTCATAATACCTCTCTAAATCCCTTCCAAGGTGGTCCAATATTCCTAATAAACTCCTCCCAAACATTTATAAGAGCCTTTAAAATAAAATGTACTCTCACTTAATCTATTTATTTCAATAAAAATCCTTGTACTAAGACCTTTTTATTTCAAAATTTCCTTGATGAAATTATTCTTCACACATCCCATCACTATCATTATGATTCCCATGTAATGAGAGATAACAATTCACTCACATTTAACCCTATCCACAAACCCTTATAAACAGATGTTTTATTGTAATATTTATCTTATGATACTCGATGCCACACATTTTTATCAATAATACCTATACCATTTACACTCATGGGTATTTACCTATTTTAAAATATCCTTAAATGATTGAGGATATCTAATCACATAACTCACAATCCATATTAATGGGGTTAAATTTTTTAAAAGGTGATCTTATATTGTACGCTATATGTGTCACACAAATGCATGTGTGTGATACGATTGTGATGTGTAATAAATTATATATATATCATTTCAATGAATTGGGTAATTATTTTATCTCATTAGATTATATATATGTTCAATGAGAAGATATTTTATGCAAACTATGATGTGTTGTCTTGGAAATCATCCTTTTTTCTTTTGATTCCATCTTTTATGTTGTTTTAACATTCTAACATTGCCTTAATTTTATAATTATATCATTATTTGATGATCGTTTTTAAGTATCTATCCCATTTTAGGTCTCTTTGATTTTATTCTTAAATATCATTTATTTCATTCATGGTTTTATTATTTGATAATTCCCTTACTATTCATTATATCTCACCATTATCTTATGTTCATCCCCAAGTCCTCACATGAAGTATTAGAAGAATGATGGAATATGAATGGGAATATATCTGGGTCATTAAATAATTTTATTTTAATCATTCTTCTTTTCAACATTATATGTACCAAATTTTCCATAATCATTATACATCATTATCATTTTGGATTGAACTATATCTAACATTATGTATAAAGTCATGATTTATATTGTTTTAATGATATGAGTTATCATAGTTGGTATAAGATGAGTCCTTAGATAGATATTTTTATTAGGATTAGAAATAAATTATAAAGACATAAAGATAAGAGTAAACATATAATAGAATTAGAAAAAAATTAAAATTATATATTATATGGTTTCCAAAAAACAAAAATAATGTATGGATACTGTAGGTTTATGGGTCTCTAGCAAGCTTTTATCTTGGGGGAATATTAATGAAATAGGCACATTGGGATTTCCCTCTATAATAAACTGGTTCAAGATAAAGAATTTATGTTACCCACCTATTTTGAAACTCCTAGTGGATATTAATTAGTAAAGTCAAAATCCCACTATGAACCATTATTAAGGAATGAATATTTAATTTTTTATTAGTAAATATACCACGAATAACATTAATTGAAACCAATAAATTAATAATCTAGAAAATGTATGACATTTATAAGTTATACCAAAAAAATTCATAGCTTTCCTTTTATTTAATTCTATGTTTTAATGTTCTCATCCATATTTCTCTCATTATTTTTCTTAATGGATGGGAATATGAGGAACCAATCTAGCAAACAATGGGATAAGAAATGTAATGGCTTCCCAAATGAGATTCCCAAATAGATTGTAGAAATTTTTAAGATCTTTTTGAAAAAACTTACTCAATTAAATCATGTTCCAAATAAAAACATGAATCAGGAGAAACCACACCCTTTAGAAATGGAATGTTATAGTAGAGACCTTTACTTGAAATTGTTCATTGAATTTTTTTGGATTTTATAATCCTTATATCATGGAATATAGATCAACTCCATTGAAAAAAATTTATTTATCCTGATATTATTTTAGAAATATAAGTTTGTAATGTATGTTTGTCATATGGAATGATTAAAATACCTATATTATATGTTGATAATATATATGAATTCAAGAAAATGGATCAATGTGATGGAGTTTGAATAATTATAGAAAATGATTTTTAGGAAATACTTTTTCTTACACATTATAACATAAAATGGAGAAGGATTTCCAAGGCCTCACACAACAGGATGATGAATTCATCCAGGAGAATGAGGAGTAATTCCCAAGACATGCACAATATTCCTATGGCATTTTCACTTCCCCCAAATTTCATGTTGAAACGTTATTTAGTGAGATACTAATGGGTCTATAAATAGAGTTAGTGATTTGATACATTGAATTCTATGATAAAATTTTACTATGTTCCTTCAAATTTAGAATAACGATCAATAAATATCAAAGGCCTCATTTGTCTGTAGATAGGAAGTAAAGAATGAATAAGAATTCAGGTGGCATAATGGATAATTCTCATAGGGTAATGACTTTCAAACACCCCACTTGTTAAATGTGTGGAAAGGAGAATCTCATAAATTTTATTAATGTCAAAATTATATTATATATCGATGGAAATTATGGTAACCAATAAATAAAATGTCAAATAAAGAAACCCACTAATATTATCAAAGAATGGGAATCTCTAGTCAACACTCTAATAGTTCTCAGTTGAAAAGTACAAGGACAGAATTAAATTTAATATACTAATCCTCGGGCATACTATAATGATTAATGACAAAAAACATCCAAGGATTTTATCTAAAGAGGGATCTTATTCCATCACAACTACTAAGGTGTTTCACAATAATGATGTGGTGACAAATGTGTTGCTTATGCATTTATATATATAGAATTTAATATTTTATTATGGTTCTTTGCATTCATTCGTATAATGTATGTTATTGTTTCACAGTTCCTTGAAACATGTGTTCTAGTTTAAGAATTACAATTTCTAGGCGGTTTCCATTGGATTTATTTTTGGAACCAGAAACTTCTAATAGTTCTGTATCTAAAGGGGACGTGCTTTCCAAAGGTAGTTGTTTGTTAAGTATGAACATTATGTTACTTAAGAACATGTGTTGGTAGAGAGGATGGGAGGTCGGACACATCACACCCATTTAGAGGTAATTATTATCTACTCCTAGATTCTTATTGTAATTTTAATATATTATCGTGAATCCTTATTAATTCACCATATATATCATAATTATCTCTTGGAATTTACAATCAATTACTACCATGTGTAAAATTTAGAATCATAAGTATGCATTAAAGGTTCTTCATTAATGGAAATACCCATATGTATTCGAGTTTTTCCATCAATGGTATCCTCTAATATACTTCTTAGAGATTCTTTTAATCATCGTTGTAATGATACTAGTTTTTAAGCAACTCAATGGGGCACTCTTGAATTTATAGTCATCTTGGGAGATGAAGTATTTTTTTGGTCTTGAGATTGTGCCCTTAAAATTGGATACCTATGTATCCTTGTGGAAGGAATCAGATTCCTCATAGTTTGGTGCCACTTAATTGGGGACAGAACAAACCTTTTATGGTCATGTGATAAGGACCTCTCTGTGAAAGGTGATTGATCCAAACTTTGTGTGGGACTTATGCTGAAGCATCCCAATGAACATTGAAAGGATGCAGGTTTCCATGTAGGGTCAAGCCCTGTTGGGAATATAGATCAAGGAGAATAGGGTTGGTATGAAGTGTTGGGTTTGAACCTCAAAGATGCTTCCTACGTATCCCATATGGATGGGAATCAAAGCCCACGTAGTTTGATAAGTATCATAGGAGAGTATGGTTCTTTGAGAGAGGTGAGTTTATGCTTATTTATAGAAAAATGATGCATTGATGATTTAGGGTTTAATTTGGAGCATATTCTTAAGGAGGATGCCCAATGAGCACATGCCCTAAATGGATTCCTACATACCTTTGTTTGAATAGGAATCAGTGTTATAGTAGTCCATTGATCGTTGGTGTTTGTGAAAATGTTGTAATCATCACGAATCTCTAATCCCACAATAATCATGCTTGGTGTGAGAAATAGGATGATGTGAAAGAATCAATAATGACACTCTCTTTTCCTCCTCATCTAGGGTAGGAGGTAAATCCTATATCAGCAATAGTGGATGAGGGAAAGGTGGCCCAGGAAGAAGGCGATGCAACGATCCCTCCCTCTATTCTCATTACATTTGACAAGGGTCCAATAAAAAGAAGAAGGGATAATGGTTAGTTGATTACACTAGGATGGATGCACTAAAATTGATCATAGTAGGGAAGGGAGACATCCCATATTCTTGCGTGTAATAGTATGTGTGAACTATATTTTCCTTACCAGAGACCTGAGGTTTCGAGTCATCTCTTTGAGAAGGCAGAGGCGAGGACCCAACCTTCCTCCAAACCGGGAACTTCCCAACACTGTTTCAGGGAGAAAGGACCATGTGACTGTTGATATACAAACCCACAAACACTCCATGAATCCTAACATCATTGTGAACCAAATGTGGGAAACCTCTGACAGAGGAAATACAAACCCAAATAAGTGACATGATAGTAAGCCTTTCCCAAAGGTTTGACAAGACATAAGATTTTAGTGGATAGTTCAGCTTAGTCCCTTTCAAATGAAAGAACTAAGAATGGAGATACCCTAACGTTAATGGATTTTTTTTAAAAAGGTAATTGAGTTGGTCTCCTAGGTCCCTTGCTTAAGTATGCTACGTAGGTAACCTGCATGAATGTATCTTGTAGGTATACCAAGCATGTATGGCACGCAGGTATGCTGCACAGGTATGGTGTGCAGGTATGCCATGCTGGTATGAATGACAACTGAAGAATGTGATTTACATAGGAACACCAAACCTATGTAATTTTTGTAAAAATTCATTCAATTCATGATTATCTTATTTAATTTTCTATTCTCTCGTGGTTTAGAGAGCTACCTCATATAATTCTAGGGATCTTTGTTGAAGCACTACGCAATGGGAGATTCAGAGAGACTTTTAACTTTTTTTAGTTCAGAAATGGGGAGCCCAAGGGCTCTAATTATAGGCACAAATTGGCACTAGTCGAAGAAATGTTGTTCGGATAGGTCCTCCATGCAGCTCCACCGTGCAGGTACTCTACGTAGGGGCACAAAAAATATTCTGGCATGAAGCTCTTCCATATAGGTCTAGCGCGTAGCTTCGCCGCATAGTCCTGTGAAGCTAGTCTGCCGTGAAGATATTTTGGAGTATTTTAACTTTCTTTTTAACTCTTTGAATGTTGTTTTAGGATTTTGATATATCTAGGGATATCTTCATAGTATTTTTCTTTTCTTAAGTGGTGTCAAAAATCCCCCCCCCATTATTGAATCCGAAAAAATAGAAAGAGGGTTGAGTCCTGAGGAGAATTTTTGGGGGAAAAGACTATGCATCGATGGTTGTACAGCATAGATCTGCTGCGTAAATACGCTGCGTAGATGTCCTGTGTAGATGTAACGCGTATTCTTGGAGCATAGGTCTTTGATTGTCTATAAATAGGTCACATCGTTTCAGATTTTCTTCACCTGTGCTTTTCAGAATTTTACGACTCTCATTGTGTAGCTCGTTTACCCAGCCCTATCATGTGGTGCTCTTGCATAATTCCCTTAAAATTTCATAAAGGTAAAACTTTTTATGCGATGGAGCTCCCCTAAAATATTTTATTGAAGGAATTACATTTTAATACTTATCAATGAACCTACACGGCATACTTCATCGAAGGGCCTACACAATGGACCTCATCGAAGGAACTACACAAACAGTGTCCTCTGCAAAAAAAATTGATTTATCTATTTAAGAATTTCAACATAATAGTGGATGTTTAGTAATTATTTTTCAGGAATGAATAACTCATTTTTTCACCCATATTGAAGAAGATAAGTCATGTCAAAATGAAATGATGGAGATCATCGGACGAGACTACTATGATGTTGTTGAGATTACTCTTTCTCTGTTACGGAAAGGTTTAATTCCATACCAATGTGATTATCCACAATTTCCTTAGTTAACCACATACGTGCATGGGATTTTGCAAGACTCCCATGTTCCATCTGTTAATATGTACTTTTCAAAGAACTGGTTTCTTCAATACTCAAACTTTAACTATATGAATATTAGTACAATGGGGTTCCAGTACAAGAAGGAAGGATCCCTATTAGTTTCATCCTTCACCATAGTGGTTGCACTCCCTAAATGAAGGATCACATTGTACAGCCAAAACCACATTCATTTGATTCCACTTTCCGGACATCTCAAACAGAACAGTCTAACGGTTGGAAGGAAGATTGGGATCTTCATTCTGGAGGATGTGTCAAGCCTAAATGGATGTGGGCATTCTGGGTACGTCGGACTTGTATAGAATTAATGAAAGAGTTATCTGTCGTTCATATCTACCAATCTGTCTGGATGGGGCAAGCTTATGTTTATAAAAACTATTTCATTTCTGAATTACTAAGTCGATGGAGTCCACAAATGAATTCCTTTCCTTAGATGCAAGGTGAAGTTGGTGTTAGTCTCTATGATATTTACCAAATAGCTATAATTCCCATTCTTGGGGAAATGTATGATGAATTCATTCTGCCTACTACAACATGGGGTGATGGTACTAGAACACCACTATTGGCCCATGAATTATTTAATATAGCATTAATTTTACCCAAATAAAAGAAATATATCCATGCTAGAGTGTGGATGGAAGCCTTATTAGAACCAACAATAGAGAAAGGTCCAACCTGTGGATGTCTTACTATTTGCCCTTTTGCAGATAACCAGAGAACTTCAGGCACATATTGGCCTATACTAGAAAGAGTTGATTATAAGAACTAGGGAAATAATGTAAAACCAGATATAGATGCAAAGGTACGCTTAGTTTCCTTCCTTGCTTTCTGGTTGATCATTTACTTACTTCTAGTCCATGAATCTAGAGGTGGTGTGCGATTAGGGGCTTTTTCATTGCAGTTAAACTGGTAGAAGGATATTATATTTTATTATAAACCCCTAGTTTGGCATGAATATTCTATCTTATTCTCCATTTATACAACCGGAAGGCTCCATTTAGAATTGCAGGTCCATTTTAAATATTGTGTGTCTGGATTGCAACACATTTTTATTCATACTCATTGTTGAATTCAGTTAGGGTTCCCAATGGTCTAATCAACCCATTTTTACGATAAATTTCTAGAATTAAACCTCTAAACATGAGACCTAATCTAGTGATAAAGGCACTGAATGCCTCAATAGAATTCAGCTTCTTTCATTTTGGTAACCCACCAATTGGATTATTTATTAATTATGGCGATGAAAAGAATTATGAGATGATATATTATATCATGGCATTCAATGAAGGTATATTGTCAACCAATATTGAGGGTGATATTATATCCAAGGATTACGTCCCATATTGTTTGGCTCGTTAGTTCATATGTCTTCAACAATCAAACACTATTCTACCCATGTATGTCAGACTGGAGAAACACCCAATGGTAGAGGGACAATTATGGATTCTAATAGCTTTAGAGGTATCCAAACTGTTGATCGTGTTACCTCCACCAGATGCATCGATTGGATTAGATGCTGGGTATACAAAAGCTTGGGCCTCTTCATATCCTCAAGGGGATTTGAAAAAAAAAAGAATCTATCGAGTGGCGGCCACAACAATTGTTGCACATGGAAATCATGATAATAATTCCAAGGACATAAATGATACAGAAGTTCAAGAGGTTTCAGATATCTCAAAATGTCTTCGTAGGATGTATACCTGGAAGACCTGGGCTAGAGAAGTAGTACCTCCAACGCCAAGGCGATCTCGTCACCGCCATCAAACAGAGTTTTTTTATTCTATATGTTGAAATTTTTGAAGAAGAAAGGAGTTCTGAAGAATCTCACCATTCATAAGGCGTTTAATCTCCTCCATGATCAACCATACCAAGATTGAATTATGTGCGACCTTTAGTCATTAATCATGGGAGGGTGTAACTCATAATCTTAGGGATGCATTGTCATTCCACCAGCATGGAATTTGAATACCAGATATTAGTGGCATCAACGAACCTTCTAATTTCTATCTAGGCAATAAACTAGATAGAGTATAAAATTATATTACATAGAAAAGGGTTTTATATATGAAACTGATGAATAAATACCAGCCTCTAAACGAGTATCTCATATGATATACTTACAAATACACGGAGGTGTAATTATCTACCCTGAGGTGGAGTGGGATATTTATGTTAATAATTTGAATGTATTTACCTTTTTCTTTTGTCTAATCTTTGATTTACCATTTATCATCATTATTCATGATGAAAATGTATTTGTGAAACATCAATGTAGAGAGGGAATCTTCAAACCAATTCTCGAATCACCTATGTATGGTCTTGAAATATCTCCTATTGACTAAAAGAATTATCCACCCAGGTCACCAGAATATTCTATAGGAGCAAGAATCATTGTTGGGGAAATGGCGATGGATAATCCTCAACCATTACCTGAATTTTATCCTACTAAGGGGAGTGTTTCAATTTCTCCCCAATCTTTCGAACAAAAATTTAAGAGAGAAATGAGATTGATCTGAAGTGTTCACTAAAGGAGTAAGTATTTCTACTGTGCATAGGGAATATAATATTCTCAAAACACTACGGTAACCATGTTTTGTCTTCTTTTAGAAGCAATGTCTCTCTCCTCTCTCAAGGGAATAAGAGCTAATTCTTCAAGACCAGATAGAGAAACCTCAAGGGAAACCAAGGTTCATGATGACGAATCTAAAATTTTAGTAAATAAATGATTAAAATATTCAGCTATACCTGCTCCTAGATCTACTGAGATTGAATAATTCCATGGTAAGATTAAATACATTCCTCGGCTTCATTTTTCAGAGGACCCTGATATAATCAGTACTCATTTTTAGGTTTCTCCAGAAGAATGGAATGAAGACCCTGGGTAGTCTAAGATAAATGCTGATGTTGACCAGAGCCTGTCTAGATCTTATGATGCTATATCAATTTAAGATCCTATGGAACAGATTGTCTATGGATACAATTTAGGCTTCAACCGAAATTTGATAGATACCTTAAATGGGGAGGATTCTATTACATTCCAAGAAACATATACTGAAATGGTTAAAACCATTAATCCAAATATTGATCTTCCATGTTCTATCAGGGAGTTCAGGTACTTTCGTAAGGAATTTCAAGGATGTAAGCCCTTATTATTTCATTTTCCATACGTAATTACTCTTCGTTCTTTGATTCTTTAAATCAAATTTCACCTTATAGAAGCATTATTTAGAGAAAATTTCGCAATGGATCTTCATGAACGGGGTTTTCCACTCTATCCTTCTGTTGGAGCTGTAGAAATAACTTTAGAGGATATTCCATCAAGAGAAGCCCCAGAAACTTAAAATTTAATAACTGATAAATCTCAAGGGAATTCCACTTTTCAAGAAACATCTATTCAAATCACTGAAGCTGAGAATATTTGGGATGAATCCAACCTTGTAGTTGAGTTATTAATGGGTAAATATAATAAAATTTCTAAATCTTATCTGTTTCTTCTATTTGAAACATACAATGACCTTGATTTATCATATAGGGTTATCTGATCCCAGATTAAAAGGCGAAGCTTCTACTGTTCCAAGAGAAGTAGAACAAGGCATCTCTTTAAGTGACCTATTTCAAGAGTACATTTTACCTTATGGTAGTGACTCAAATTCGAGCTTAAAGTTGCAATATGCTCTTGGCATGTCAAATAAGAAGAAATGGTGAAAATCTGTATCATAATCTCTGAGAACCGTTTAGATGAATTTTTATCCCATTTTTTCAAACTCCCAGCATTATTTTGTCTATTGGTATATGGTGGATTTAATTATCGACCAGTCCATGATGCTATGAAAGAAATCATTTGACTATGGCAGTAGGAGCTTAAGATGTGACAAAATTTTGAATAGGCTAAATGACTTTTCAATATTTATGGATTTCATGCTACAGTAGTTGAGGCGGAGGAAAATCATAACAAAAAATCGATTGAAATTTGAAAACAAATTAAATAAACCATGAAGGATTTGTTATATCTTCCGTAAAAATGGATGTTTTTCATTAAAAAATTGATCAATTGAATCAAACATTTAGATAAATGAAATTATAGGGGATAAAATCCATTTAAACTGCTAATGAATCATTTCGTTAGGAAGATGTGGTTAGAGTTTCTCAGCTGTCTCAACATCAACAGGTAGCAGATAGGGCTCATGAAGCGGTCCAACAAGTGAAATTTCATGATGATATTTTATTCTAAAACATGATAAAGATTCTAAATTTTGTAGATGGCCCTCTAATTTTATATGAATGAGAAAACATTTGTTTTCTATCATATATGTATTCATTCTTAGTTTTCATGATTGCAATATTAAAGGTAAATGATGGTAATGGATCCTTTATGTTAGACAATGATTATTATAATGGAAAGAATTGAGTGCTAAAAATTTTATTATTAAACTTATGGTCCTAATGAGCATAATTTGATTTTTTGCTAGGGTTATATGGATAACCCCACAAATTTAAAATCTTTTTTATTTTTTTATATTTCTCAATATTACATAAATCTTACAAAAATGAATGTCTAGAGAGCTGGGACTCGAATTTTTTTTAGAGTGCCCTTTGTGGGTTCTCAATCTCATAAGAACAAAGTCTCTTGTAATTGTTAGTTTATAGTCATGCATTTTGGACTATAAAGGGCTAGTATTTAAGGTCGAATAGCTTTGACCATAAATTTTGAAATTAGATCCAGAAAACAATTTTGTGGCTACAATTTTTTTTTAATAATTTTTAAATATTTCCAAGGGTCAACCTAATCCATGATTTTTATGGTCACCAAATTTAAAACTCGTGTCAACATAAGGTGTGTCTTTTCAAATAATGAAATTACTATTATTTGAAAACCCTGTTATGGGGCTATGTTTTGTAGGGCCAACTGGGGAATATGCTATATAGCCCAATAGTGGAATCTTCTGACTGACAGGCCTATTATGTAAGCAACTTATTCAAGGCGGCCTATGGACACATGATGCATAGTTAAATAAAAGATCTCTTTGAAATTTAACATTTTATAGTTGATAGAAAGGGGAAATAATATTTAGGTGAATCAATACTAGAGTGCGTGGTTTTTTAAGGAACAAAATATTAAGAATGAAAAAGGACTAATTTAGACCGACCCGACTTGCGAATAGGAAAACCAATTCTATACATATTTGGTGTATTATTAATGGTGTAAATTTATCAAAAAGGTGGATTTATAATATCATATTGTGCAGTTTTAAGTCATTCAGTGTGGACATTAGTACATTGCAGTTTTAGGTTAGGTAGTGAGGACATTGTACTGTGCAGTTCTAAGTCATGTACTGAGGGCATTGGTATTGTGTTGTTTTAAGTCATAGAGTGAGGAAATTGGAACTGTGCAGTTTTAAGTCCTGCAGTGAAGACATTAGTACTATGTAGTTTTAATTCATTGAGTGAGAACATTGTATGGCTTTAATTTAAGGTCATTATCTCTGAAAAATTGTACGAAACTCTCCCAATTTCTTGATAATTTTTTTGTAAGTATACTATTACATTTGGGTATGGAAAAGAGAATTGTAACCTGTTATTTTGGAATTTCTGGAACCGAGGAATGATATGGGAAAAGGGATAAAAGCATTAGAATAAGACTTCTCCATGAATTAAGTTACCATTATTTGAAAAACCCGATATGAAGGTTGTGTTATGTTGGGAAAAATAAGGCATATGCTACAGAGCCTAATAGGGGGATCTTTTAACTGGCAGGCCTATTGTGTAAGGAATGTATGCAAGTCCACCTAAGGTCACGTACTATATAGTCAGACAATAGATCTCTCAAAAGTTTTACGTTCTATTGATAAAAGACGAATAATGTTTATGAAGATTACGATTTTCTGAAGCATAGAGTTTGGTGTATTAAGAAAGATACCTGAATATAGAAAATGTATTTTTACCCAAGATGTCCAAATAATCAGAGAAATATGACATTTACAAAGGTCTAACCCAAAAGTAAGCGGTATGGTGTCTGTAGTTTTAGGTCTTACAACTAGGACCAAAATGGAAAAAATATATAATATGTGTCCAAGTGATTTCAAGGTTAGTTCATATTGTATTGAACACATGATGAGGGAAACGTTTAAACCATGGTCTTTAAGAATTTCAAATTTTTAGAAATATAATGGGACATGTATACCTCAAACACTGTTTTAAAAAATACCGATTATTGTTTATTTTCATCAAATATTAAAGGGGACAAAGATACCATAAACAAGAATGAAGTTACCATTATTTGAAAAACTCATTATGGGGGCTATATTATGCAGGTCCAACTAGGGCATATCTTGCATAGCCAAATAATGGAATCTTTTGAATAACAGACCTGTTATGTAGGCAACTTATGAAAGGCCGCCAAAGGGCATGTGTTGCATTGTTAGGAAAAAATGATATAAGGTATTAGAAACAATGTCACCAGAAACCGTAAGAAATGTTATGAGGATATGAAAATATTCAAGATTAAGAATCTTAAATAAGGAAGGGGTTTATTTCTAATACATATGGAAAATATTTTTACCAATATTGGCTATGAGTGTTATGTTGTTTAAATATTTCTGAATCATATCTAAAATGAATACTTATTTTGTTTCCATTGAATTAATATTATGACCTGTAGTTTAAATTTATGCAAAGATGAAATTATAATGTGCAGTTTGGTGTCATGAAGTGAATACATTAATAGTCCCATAATAAATTGAGACACATTATTTATATTAAGAATCCATTTAAGCAATTCCTAAGCCCATGTGAGCTATGATTGGTGTGAGAAACAAGGAGTAGTAAGAGTTTCTTTTACAGCACAAAGGAGACACAAGTCTATAATAGGGCTGTTATATTCCCTTGTAGTATAATGTCATGCGGTAAAGATGAAGATGAAGTGGTGTGAAAGTAAAGAATATTGTAAGAGGATTAAGGGATAAAACCCATGTTCCACAATATATCTTTCTAGTGAAATAATATAGTCATACATAGTTCTAAAAACATTCTCTATGCAGATTTAATTCTTATACAAAAAATAAATGGATTTGTTTTATCGTGGTTGGGACCATGATAGGAGTTCTTGGCGCCTCTACGTATCTCATTTGAAAATGAGAATCAATACATTCATATTTATGGAAACGATCATTTTTCATGCCTATCGAGTTTGACATGAAGAAGGAGAAATTTTGACACCTTCTGAGATAATAGTAAATCTTAAGAAACAATATGGAATAAAGGCCAAATCATACATATTAAGGAAAGACTTTGTATAACTCTGATTCATGTATCGGAGGAGAAAATAAAATTATAATATTTTATGATTTTGGCTGGGCCCAAAATTGGAGATTTAGGCATCTCTACATATCTCATTGGAAAATGAGAATAAATCCATATGTAGTTCTTGAAATTAGGTCTCTATGGAGATATGAATCAAGCATATAAAAGAGTGGGACTCGTATACAACTAAAGAGTAGTGATGACGTCACTGTTGTTTTCTTAGGATAGATTCTAATGTCAAAATAGAGAAAAAATTAGTTGTACAAATGATGTTATGCAGTTTAACGTCATGTGACAGGATGAAGAAGCTAATAATTTTATCGTCACGCAGCATGGACACTTATGGCTGTTATGCAGTTTAATGTCTTGCAATGAGGACATGGCTGTTATGCAGTTTAATGTCTTCCAACTAGGACATACGGTTTGTGTTGTTTTAAATCTTACTCTAAGGACATGGTATAGTGCAGTTTAAATTCTTTTAGTGAGGATGAAATGTTCACAACTACACAAAGTATTTATTCAAGAATCATTCATTGGTTGGAGTTGAAATAATCTCTTCATACAATGAGATTAGGTCATAATATCTATTTAAATAGACCTTATGTAAGGACCAAACCCCAGTTTCTTGGAGCCAGTACCTTATTTGATTACATTTTCATATAAACAAGGAATACGAATCCTGAAGGACCAAGTAGTTTGGTATTATTGGAAACAAGATACTTACATAAGTTCATAATTACAACTTGAAATGAAATACAACATAGAAACTCCTTATACAACCTCCAAAACTCCTAGGTTATTTCAGCATGTCTTTCCTAATTGAATTCTTCTCACCCTGAGAAAATGAAACATAATAAAGGGGTGAGATCAATTGCTTAGTAAGGTTAATAAATAGAGTAGAAGATAATATAAACATTAGACATGGTGAATAATTAAAAACACATTCCTTTAATAATAAACATGAACAGATTATGTCAGGAATATGATCCGAGTAAATAATTCCATAATAAAACATAATCATGGGCCTACGCCAACAAACATTTGATTACTAGCCTAACTAAGGTATGTATTATTATTGGATTATCAGGTTATTATAGGCGTTTCATGCATAATTTTTCCCGACTGCCTAACCCGCTAACAAAGATCACACGTGAAGGGGTTAAATTTGTTTGGACAAAAGATTGTGAAAAATGTTTCTAATAACCGAAGAGAAGAATATTCAATTCTCATATATTGAGTCTACCATAGGGGAATGAAGGGTTTGTTATTTATAGTGATGATTCAATGAAATTAATTGGGTTTGTCCTTATGCAAAATGATTGGGTTATTGCTTATGCATCATGACAGCTAAAATTTCATGAGCCAAAAAATCCTACTCATGATCATGAGTTAGAAACGGTAATATTTTCTCTGAAAATATGGAGGCATTATCTCTATGGAGAGAGACATCAGATTTATATAGACCACAAGAGTCTAAAATATATTTTCACACAAAAAGAACTCAACATGTGACAAAGAAGATGGATCGAGTTACTCAAAGATTAATATTGTTCAACACACTACCACTGAGGAAAGGCGAATAAGGTGGTAGATGCATTAAGCAGGAAAGATCGTGGAATTTTGGCTCAAATGGGGATTGAATAAAATCCTGGGAATTGTTAAGGAAGGGGAAACATCACTCCTCTTTCAAGTTATTTCTAAACCATTTTTACCAGAGAAGATAAAAATTTCATAATATGATGATGAGAATCCGCAAAAGAAAATTAATGCAGTTAAGGATGGAAGACTTGTCGTCTTCGTGTATGGAGAAGGTGTTCTGATGTTTGGGAAGAGGTTATGCTTTCCCTCAGTACCTGATCTAAAAAGGGTAAAATTAGACAATGCTCATAGATCAAATTTCTTTATACAACCTGGTAGCACAAATATGTTCAAAGATCTAAAGGAACATTTTTTGTGGGAAACATGAAGAGAGAAATTTCAGATTACATGTCAAGATGTTTGGTTTGTCAACAGGTGAATGAGGGAAGAAAATATCCTGGTGGATTCATGAAACCCCTTCCAATACTTATGTGGAAATGGGATAATATCTGGATGGACTTTGTCATGGGACTACCAAAGACTCCTATAAGGTATGATGTAATATGGGTCATTGTGATCATCTAACCAAGTCAGCACATTTTCATGCAATAAGAGAAGATCGACCACTTGAACGTCTATCAAGACTACATATTAATGAATTTGTGAGACTTCATGGAGTACCCCTATCGATTATTTCTGATCACTATCCATGTTTTACATCACGATTCTGGAAGAGTCTTTAGAAGGCCCTAAATACTGATCATTGTTTGAGCACTGCCTACCACCCACAAACTGATGGACAATCAGAACAGACTATTCAAACATTTTAAGAGATGTTGAGGTCTTGTTCACATGATTTTCAAGGCATTTGGGATCAGTATATACCTCTCGTGTAATATTCCTACAACAATAGCTTCCATTCATGTATTCATATGGCACCCTATGAAGAATTATATGGGAGGAGATGTCATACACCAACTTGTTGGGATGATGTTGGTGAAAGAAAGCTCGTGGGCCCATAACGTTTTTAAGAAACAGTGGAAAAGGTGAATATTATCCAGAAACATATCAAAATAGCTCAAAGTATGAAAAAGAGCTATGCTTATAACCGAAGGAAGGATTTTGAATTTCAAGAAGGTGGTCATGTTTTCATAAGGTATCTCTATAGAAGGATATTATATGATTTGGTAAGAAGGTAAAATTAATTCCCAGGTGCATCAAACCATTTCAAAATTTAGACTGAATTGGAGTCGTAGCTTACCATTTGGCATTGCCACCAAGTATCTCCAAGGATCACAATGTGTTCCACGTGTAAATGTTATGAAAGTACATCCAGACCCAACACATGTACTCACTAATGAAGAAGTGGAACTTGAGCTTGATCTATCTTATTGTGAATAGCCTATCAAGATTCTTGATACTAGAGAACAAGTATTGAGAAATTAGATGACTCATCTTGTGATGGTTCAATGGAGGAACCATAAGATGGAGGAAGAAACCTAGGAGCCTGAGGAACTTATGTTAAAGACATAATCTAATCTCTTTAGGTAATATTCAGTGAATTTCGAGGATGAAATTTTTGTAAGTAGGGTAGAATTTAACACCCCAAGGTATTGAAATTAAATATAGAATTCAATTTTATAATCAACCCATTAAACACAACTTTTCCTCTTCTATTCTTTGAATTTAGAAAAATGGTCATCTAGGGTTGCGTTCAATAAGTTATTTGGAGTCTGATAGAACAAACTTGATTTGTGGTGAATAGTAACATACCCTTATGAATAATAATACATTATGAATAGTAAAAAATTGATATTATTATATTTTATTAAGGTAATAAGATAATGGGATGTTAATTAATTTTTTAATGTTACAAAAAACTAATTATACCTCTAAGATAGTTATTTTTTGAATTTACTATGAATTTATTTAAAAATTAAATTAATAATATTTAGAAAATTATTTTTGAAAAATGGATTTCACTTTTTAATTCTACACATCAAAAAATGGTAGGGGCGATTTTTTAGGATTTTTCTGAAATTCATGAATTTTTGATGAATAATGAAATACAATAAAACAACGTATATACAAATTATCTGTTCAATACACTATTTATGCCACCACAAGTGATGAAAGATATCTCAAAAGATTTCTTGGAAGTGATTTGTGTGTTGGAAAATGTTTTAGAATAGTTGGTGCCAGACTTTGCAATAAGAATTGTAAGCAAGTCATCAGGAAGGGATAGAAATGTTGTTTGAGATCCTCCTCCTTCTATTTGTAATTGACATTCCTTGATCTGAAAAGTTATAAAACAGGGGTTTAACATAACGAATAGACATAGAAACTAACCATATGATTAATGAAAACTCATTTTTCCTAAAGGATCCATTCCTAAATATTTTCATACACTAGATTAGGTTATGAATCATAATGTATAATTTTAACTTAACAATATACTTAGAAAAAATTGAGATCCTACGAATGGCTAATCTCATATTCACAAATATGGTTTCTCTGAAGAATATTTTACATTTCAATCCTTCATAATATCTTGTAATGAAAATTTAAATTATCCTAACCATATCCCCCAAGAGTGTCGTAACCAAGAGCACATCAAGGCCCGTTTTAATGAACCAATTCCCATTCTATTCTATCTCAAAGCGATGTTTTAGGGTTTTACCCCGAGATATATATGTGCTAGAGATTCCTCTAACTGCTCGTATCTAGAAAAAGATGTATTGATTGAACGATCCACTTAATATATTCCTTACCCAAATACCAGGATGTTATTGTATTTATATCTCAAATACTAACATAGGGACTCTTCCCTAATTCTACATTTTCTAAATATAGTTTCCATGTATTCTACAAAACATCCAACGATACCGACTGTATGGAACCGACCCCATTTTCCCGGAGCCGGTGCCTTATTTGATTACATTGGCATAAAAACCAGGAATACGAATCCTAATGAACCGAGTAGTTTAGTATTATTGGAAACAAGATACATACATAAGGTCATCATTACAACATGAAATGAAAAACAACATAGAAACGCCTTAGACAATTTCCATAACTCCTAGGTTATTTCAGCATGTCATTCATAATATAATTCTTCATGCTCTAAGAAAATGAAACATAATGAAGGGGTGAGATAAATGCTCAGGAACGGTAAGCAATATAGCAGTAGATCATATAAAAGTTATACATGGTTAATAATTGAAAAGACATTCCTCTAATAGTAAACATGAACACATTGTGGAACGAATATGAGCTAAGTAAATAATTCCATAATAACGCATAATAATTGGTATTCTACTAGTTGAATAACAACATGAACCATTACTAGATAAATTCATAATGATGGAATGCATAATTCCAGACATTCGAAAACATTTTTTCAAGGCCTCGGCCAAGATTTCTAATGATTAAGGCCTCGACCAAAATCCATATCACAATGGGAAAGGCCTCGGCCAATTCCATGTATACATGTCTCATGACACCTACCGATGAATCTTGGGGCTATTGTAGGCCCCACCCATCACATAATATGTCCAACGCATTCCTAATATGAGTGGGGATGAACATAAACAACAAATACGTTCATATTGATACCATCATATGAAATGTAACTATCTTTCCCCAATCATCAAACATAAAACACTAACCATTCGAAATAATACGAGGAATGGATTTAGGACAGATCATATACAATAGATTTAGTAATAACAATTAAATCAAATATGGTAGATGACATCATAAATTATTAGTCCCAATAATACCATGGAATCAACAAGAGTGTTGAATTATATGAAAACAATCTTATAAAATCATTAAGCAATTATGGAGATAAATACTCTTTTATTTTGAAAAGAATAGTTTTTTGGAAAAATATTTTCATAAAACCAAAAGTGAAGTAAGATAGTATTTTTTTTTACAAAATGAGTGATCTTATAAAGATAATGGTTTCCAAAAACATATTATAGAGTTCCCTTGAAAATATGTAAGAATTTGAGAAATTCCCTTGAATCGGTCTTGTATTTTTGAAAAAAAAATCAAAGTTACATTTAAAATGTGTAACTATAAATAAAATAAGGAATTATTAAGGTTTTTGAACATATGTATGACACTCACACAGAACATATGATGAGTACATGACAATACATAATAATTTCATCGAGGTAATTAGACAATGAAAGTAACTCGAATAAAAGTCGAGGTTCGGGTGGAAATACCCTTACCATAACTCCAAACGTGTTCCGCTCTTGTACTTAGGCTCTTTGAATAAGAAATTATAATTATTAATAACTTATTTCAGAACCTATTATACATTTATTTAGTTTACCATAATTTTGGTTAGTTCATTTATGTCATTATTGATAAGTTATTGTATTGAATTGCGTTGTTGTGGGTTGTTCATTTTCGTTATTTTCATAATAAGTTCACTTGTTTTAAAGTATGTGGAGTTCCTGTGGAATGGTTATAAATCTATAGGATTGAAATTAAACATTATATATGAACATACAGAATTTATAATGGTTATTTCGTTCATTTTTTTACTTAGAATGAGGATGAATCATTAGATGACAACCACTTCGATTATTTTGCGGTATTTGGATCTTTATGAACTAGTTTTGTCATATATATTAATAATATGTACATATACTGGTTCCTAAATATAAATTAAGTTGTAATGAATATATTATAGTCTATTTTAGCCATCAATATGGTTTCCTGGCCATTAATGAAAGAAATATTGAAGAATGAAACTTCCTCGTCAATCAAGGTTATAAATCGGAACCTCATGGATGTCGATTTATATTATAAAAATAAAAGGGAGTGAGTTAGAATATTTATGATGGTTCATCCATTAACATTATATGAATCCATTATATTTATGTTACTGTAGTTATCATGGTAATTTGGACAGATGAGGTGAGGAGAGGATGGAAAAATAAGATAAATTGAAATGAAACCTAATGAAAAAGAAGAGCGATTTACCTCTTGAAATAACCTTGTTGAGAAGATCCTTAAGGCAATGTTTTATGGTCTTTTGGAATGACTAAGAGAATCCTGGTCTTGGGGAGTGACTACGTATGGGTAATTAGGATGAATGTTGAGGTGATTCTAGTCTTAGAGAAGTGAAGACAAGAGGGAGTGGTCAGGGGTTTTTACAGTGGAGGAGAGGAGTTAATTTTGAATTTTTAATTCATTATTTTATTATTTCCCTCAAGACAACCAATAGTGTGGTTTTATGTGACCCCTAATAGTAATAGGTGCATGTGAGTTCGAACCAATTGTAATTTAACCACTTGTGATTTCATAAATAGTGTATTTAACTGATAGTTTTTATATACGGTAATTTATCGTATTTTACTATTCATAAAAAATTCTAGAATTTCAGAAAAATCCTAATAATCCACCCCTGACATTTAATGACATGTAGAATTCAAAATTGAAATCCATTTTTCAAAAATAATTTTCAAAATATTATTACTTTAATTTTTAAATTAATTCATAGTTAATTCGAAAAATAACAATCTTAGAGGTATAATTAGTTTAATGTGACATTAAAAAATAATTAATATCCCATTAACATATTACCTTTTGAAAATAAAATAATATCATTATTTACTATTCATAATGGTATGTTACTATTCACTAAAAATAAATTTTGTTCTATCAGACTCCAAATGACTTACTGAATGAAACTCTAGATGACCATTTCTCAGAATTCAAAGCATAGAAGAGGCATTGTTGTGTTTAATGGCTAGATTATAAAATTTCATTATATATTTATTTGCAAAACAATGGGGTGTTACGCCAAATGTATGGAACAAGTTCCTTCTCACGTTGGATCATGTTTTAGAGGTTTCTTTCTTGATATCATTGGAGGTCAAAAGACCAATACCTATTCTCCTTGAAGAAATGAACAGAGGTGAACATTCATGTTAAATGCTCATACTATTCTCTTCTAGTAGACTTCTAAATGATGAAAATTGTGAAATATTTTCTTGTCTAATATTTCCAAATCATTGAACCATTTCTAAGACCTCTCATACGTAGATGAATGATCACAGATTTAAACTTTGAGTGAAGGAAATTACATTTCAATTGGAAAAACTACTTTAGTTCCACAAACCAATGAATAAGGAGTTGCTTGGGTAGCAGTACGGGTAGTTGTCTGATAAGACCATAAAGCATTCAAAAGTTTATCAATCCATGATTTCATATATTTATCCACCATTTTCTAGATTATATATGATATGTTCTTGTTAAAGGCCTTTATCTGTATATTGGTCGCCGTATGATAGCGAGATGAGTGGTTGGATTTGATATTATATGCCTGATATAACTTCTTTACCTCAGCTGAACAAAAAATGGTTCCATTTCCCATAAAAATATTATGAGGGACACCAAATATGGTGATGATATTAGTTTTGAAAAACCTAGCAATGCTTTTGGATCTGACTTCTTTTAGGGGTATTGCCTCATCTCATTTAGAGAAGAAGATAGTAGTAGTAAGAATATACTTGAACTGCTTAGCCTTTGCTGGAGGGCAAGGCCCTACTACATCCATTATCCATGTGGAAAATGGCCATGAGTATTTAGATGTATGTAAAAATTCTTGGGGTTGATGAATTATGTTGGCAAACACTTGGAAGCGATGACATTTTTTAGTGAAATCTGTGGAATACTGCATCATTGAATCCCAAAAAGGATCCTAGCATTCGGATCTAATCATAGTGTATGTGCCCAGACTTGTGGGAACCACAAACTCCTGAATGGACTTCTATCATGAAAAATTAAGTATCTTGTCCATCAATACATCTGATGAAAATTCCATCAAAACCACGCTTGTAGAGGATCTTTTGGTGGTTTGGACTATCATAAAGAGTAAAATTAGTTGCACGTCATCAGGTCTGTTCGCTTTCATCCCTATCTAGTGGAAAAGTTCCATTTTGAAGACATTCCATGATGGATGTTCTCCATCCTATGGTATAACCATATGGTTCAAAAATAAGGCAAATTTCATTAATTTCCTCCTAATATGGTTTGAAGAAAATGTGATACCACATGATGATGGGCTTATCTAATGACTGTATCATCCCGATTAGGATCTCCCAGGGCTATAGCTGCATTAGCTAGTGCTTCTTGTTAAGCATTTTGTGATCATGGTACATAAGACAATGTTGTCTCTAAGTTAAATTCACCCATCAACCCTCTGACATAATCACACGACTGGATTAACTCTTCATTTATGATAGAATATTCCCCCATTGATTCGTTTTATTTGCAATTCTGAATCGCATTTCACCTTTAAGTGATCCATTTTCACTTGAAGGGACAATTCCAAACCTGCAATTGGAGTTTTATATTCTACCTCATTGTTTTTACCACCTTCTGATAACAAGAAGGAATAAGGAAATACTGTCTTTTCTGTGGAAATAAGGACAATTCCTAACCCAAATTTGTTGAGATTAGGGTTTTCCATTCTCTTTCCTATGGGACTTCGGGAAGCACCATCGAAATAAATTTCCCATGTTTGGGAATTATCTTGAATAGAGAATACCAATTCATAAAGAAGATCAGTATTAAATGATGTATCTTCATTAAATGGATGCTCAGTATGAGATTGATCCATAGTTTGTCCTTTTATTTCCTTTTCAGGCACAAAGTGGATATCAAACAGTTGCAAAATAACTACCCATTATGTCAGATTCCATGTGAGCATAAGATGACTGAGGATACATTTGAGCAGATTATTGCAAGATATCAATAAGAACTCATGATGTTGTAGGTAGTGCCTCAATTTATGTACTGCAAAGATTAATTCCAGGAAATACATTTCAATAATTGAATATCAAGTTTCTGTATCAATAATAGTTTGAATAAGATATTAATGGTTGTTTTTTATTATCAGCATCATTCTTTTGGGCGAGGAAGGAACCTAGTGATCACTCTAAAGTGGTCACATAGAGAATAAGTGGTCTTACTTCAATAGGTGGCATTAATACTGGTGGACTCAAGAGATATTTCATGAGGGTATTAAATGATTCTTGGTAGTCATCAGTCAATTTGTAGGTGACTCCCAAAATCATTAATCTGGTGAAGGATGAACACATTCCTGTTAAATTGGTGATAAAGCGCTGAATATAGGCCATGTATCCTTAGAGTCATCATAATTAATTCCAATTTCAAAGAGGTGACATAAAAAGTATAGTTTTTGTTTTCCAATGATCAACTTGGATACCATGATGGCATACAATAATGCCAAGGAACATTCCTTAGGTTACCCCGAAAGCATATTTCAAGGGGTTCATCTTCAAACCGTGTTTCCAAATATTATGGAATATGGTTTCCAAATCATCCAAGTGATTGAAACGTTGACTATATTTGACCACAATATCATCCACATAACATTCAACAAATTTCCCTATGGGTTTGAAGATATGGGGCATGGCACGTTGATATGTTGCACCAGCATTCTTTAATCCAAAGGGAATTACTTGATAGAAAAACACACATTGAGGGGTTATGAATTCTATATATTCATCATCCTCTGGGTCCATACAAATTTGATTATACCCAGAGTAGTCATCCATGAAGAAAATTTCTTTATAGCCAGCTATTTAATCAATTAGAAGCTCTATAATCGGAACTGGAAAATCATCTTTAGGATTATTCCAATTAAGATCTCTGAAATCAATGCAGAATCTAATTTTCCCATTATTCTTTTTCACATGGATAATATTGTCCAACCATATGGGATACTAAATATCCCTAAAAAATTTATCCTTTATAAGATTATCAACTTCACCTTCAATTTTAAAGGCATGAGTTGGGTGTGTTCTTTTTATTTCCTACTTGAATCCATGATGTTCTTCTGGAAAACCCATATGATTAGTGGCTACATCTAGATTAATGCCTGAAATTTCTGTATAATTATAAGAAATTATATCATGATGTCGATTTCTAAATGAACTATACACCTCTTTCTCTTCATAGGTCTTGTTCGTACTAATTAGACTGGGGTGTGGATCTTCTTCTATACCCAGATTTATTTTTTTGAGCTCATCCACAGTGGTAGAGACACCTTCCTCAAATGCTAGAGAACCATCCCAATTCTTCATTACATGTTACCTCCTCTGTTTCCATTTTCATAGTAGATGACGGGGAAAAACTCTCCGAGTTAGAGGGGAAATCATTATTTGATCATCTCAAAGAAAAGGCCACCATATCCGACCTTACTGATGATAAAGGTCTTCCTGTGGTAATAAAGAGGGTTTGATGGTTTGAGAAAAAAAACATTGTATTTATCTATCATTGCTAATATCTCTTATAATATGGTTGAAAAAAATATAGGCTTGTTGTAGTTCAATGGATGAAATAAAAAACAACTTCATTTAGCCATTCATGTGGATCAACAATTTCTTCCATGTTTCCAGGTTCAATTACCGTAATAGACATTATGGACGTTACTGGACATGTTCCCAAATTTTTTTTACCTTTTCAATTTGATTTATGGGTAACATATAATTTGTACTCAAATGCATAAATAGATTTTCTGGGATCTTTTCTAGTCCATTTGGTGCATGAACTCTGGGTATTTTTTTTATCATAGACTTCGTTCCTTTTGTGTAATAAAACTCTACCTCAATGTATTGAGATTCACTTGTTATGAACAGAGCTTTATCACCATACAATGTTCCGATTGGACCATTATAATAGTACTAAAGACATTGGTGGTATGGTGAAGGTATGGTTTCATGTTGAGGAAGCCAAGGCCTTCCATTTATAATATTGAAGTTTGGGTCCTAACAAAAAACCATGAAATATGAATTAGCCAAAAGATCTCTAAATTATGTTCTGAGTGTAATCTCTCCCAAAAATTCTTCTTCACTCTTATTGTAATGTTGAAACGTTAAATTCAAAAGGAGATAAGTCAGATTCATTTAGGCCCAATTGATAAAGTGTACAAACAAGAATGAGGTTGAATCCAGAGCCCTTATCAATACGGTCTTGTCAGATGTCTACATCATTGACATTGCTAGGAAAATAAAAGGGTCTGATATGCCCATGAACCACATCATATTAATCTTCATTTGAAAAATATATGAATGTATTACATTCTATAGAATCATTCTCTATATGGTAAACTCATTAGTAGAAACATCATTTTCAATCTCTTTAGGACTTGACAATGCCTCAATGAGGGATTCTCGAAGATCTTTTGAAAGATTCAAAGAATCCAAAATTAAAAACATGACTGCTCTTGGACCAATTGTTTCAAGACATAATACATTTGGTTCAGAGGTCTGTGTTTCCCAGCATGGATATGTGGTCGTTTAGGTTATTTGGAAGTTGATGATTTTGATGAAGACATACTCTGTGTCAGAGGAGAAACCATAAATATTCCCAGCTTTGGTAAATTAGACTAACTATTTCTATTCATTTGCTGAGAAGAATACGGTGTGACTTCTTATCTGTCTTGCAAAATAATTGTTTTAGAACCTAACCTATCTTTCATGTATGAAACTCCTTATTCTTGTTGATCCCTCTGACGGGATCTTCCATGATTTTCTACCTCATATATGGATTGATATGGGGTAGAGATAAATCAGTTGTTTCTATAATTCCCACATCTTCCCCAGTATCGTTGACCTTGGAATCTTCCTCTTGTTCACCAATTAGGTACAAGGAATTATGGCTCATTGTAGTCAAAATCACCCTTAGTATAAGGCTCTGTTAAATGGAAAACATTTTCATAACCAAAGATCAATTCTTTATCTGATGAATATTATTGTTTAAAGGTTAATTTTGGTTGGGTCATTTCGGCAGGGTAGTGCCCGCGCTTTCAAAATAGTTGGCATATAATCTACCAGGGTCAAGGACAACTTTGGCCTTGACATGAGCTCATCTATGTCTAACTGCTCTTCTTCCTTATAATCACTTTGATTCTTTGAGGAACAACATTTTGATGAAGGTGGTTTTTCAATGATAGGAGTGGGAGAAGACCTAATCTGTTGTTTCCACTATGTTCGTAAAATGGCATGAGTCTGGTTGATCATTTTCCTGATCATGAAATCATCATATTTCTGCACATTTTTACTTTTGACTTCTTTCCTTTCACATTCATCATTTGTATGGGTAGCAGTGACACATGCTACTTGAGACGATGAACTTTTTAGTTTTACTTGTCTAGATTCTACCATCTTTTGCACAAGGTCTTTGAAAATATAACACTTCTGAATGGGGTGTCCAAAATTCTTGTGAAAGGAACAATAATTTAGAAGATCATCATCTCTATCCTTATTTGGATTCTTCGGCCTTTGAAACTAATAAAAATTGATTTCTAAGGATGAGATAAAGTATCCAAAAACTTTTTCATTATTGAATGATTAATCATTAAACTGTAATTACTCAAACAGTTTTTGCCTTTGATCACATTGATCATATTGAAGAGGCCGTCATTTCTGTTGATGCTCGAGAGGCGGAACCCTTTGATATGATGAAGGTAATTAAGTAGAATCATGTAAAGGTTCCCGTTTGAGTGTGATTGTAGATGCGTCATCATTTACTATCCTCCACCCTAGAGCTTATGGAATTGTATGAGTTTTATCCTTAGATTCTATATTATATTCTTTAATCTATTGAGCGATTGATGTAATGTCTCAAACCCTCCTCTGTATTTCACAAGGATAAATGGTGTGCGTAATTCATCACGAATATTTCCACAAAACTTTCTAGCCACTCTTCTTGATGGAGTGATAGACTTGCATAATATGTTAATCCATTATATTGGGCAATGAAATATGAGACTCTTTTATTGTCCTTTTTTTAGAATTGGTTGGATCAACAACTATCAACTTTGGTAGCATTGAGATAAATTGAAGTAGGAATTTTTGCAGGAGACCTTCCCATCTAGTAATTGATCCTGATTGTAAACTTGTATTCCGGACAAAATCCGGTCCTTTTAATGACTGTACAAAAAACCTAAGCATAACGGATTATTATGGGTGAGAAGTTCCCATTATGGGATCACAATGAGAAAAAAAATATGGTAAGTGTTTTTTTGGATCTCCCAAACAATTAAATATTGGGAATGTGTTATTCCAAAAATTTGTTGGGGGAATAATTGCATCCACCAATTCATGGTAAGCTCCCTTTCCAAGCTGAAATGGTGAAATTAATTCTTCTATAGCTTCTAATCGAGTTTTTAATTCCTCAATTGTATTCCTAAGCATTTGGGAATCATTCAGATGAGCTGGAAATTGTGGAATTACAGCAACTAGAGCTTGAGCTAGTACAACGAGCGTCAAAACTAATGATGGTGGTTCAGAAATCTACCTTGGATAACACACAGGAACAGACCATTCTGGATGTATTTGATCCTTCTGTGATTGTGTACCTAATGGAGGGAATTCATTATCTTCTTCTTTAGTCACTACAACTCCTCTTTGCTATGGAGCTCCTACAAGATTTTCAAGTTCAGGACCTGTCTGGGGAGTACGTCTAGCATAAATGCTATTTCGAAGTAACTCTATATTGAGTAGTTTCAACTCCTTCATTTTCGCTTCTTGTGGTGTAAACCTCTCTTCATGCAAAATATATTTACCTCCTCCAGTTAAAAAGTGATATGAACTATGAATTTTTCATTTCCCCTTGTTAGATTCCTTTTAGAGAGGTGGAGTTGGTTATTTAAAGGCATACCTAGAATCTGGGTAAGCCTCTGATTTCGGGTGTGCACACCTTTTTAATTTTCCTCAGTGTGAACCGTATTATGGAAAAGAACTTCATCTTCTGATGCCCCTAAACTATAATTATATTCTGGAGGATCTTTTGAAATTGTGTTAATGAAATTTACCGATGCACAATGCATCGATGGTATTTAATCAGTATTATTACGAGATTTTCTTCCTTTGTATCCTTAATGAGACCTCGTTCTCCTATGTGATGAATTAAATATAACTATTTTGTCGATACTAACCTAAAGGGAATCCTCAGATAGTTCATTTGTATGGTTTCCGTGTGGCTTCATCCCAAATTAGGAGAAAACTGACTTCCATTAAGGAGGGGATTGTAGATGTGAAAAAGTCCATATCCATACAGGCTGGGGTTGTTCCTTTACTTCTTCATCAAGTCTGTGATCTTTGATAAATGAACATGAAGTTTTAATTAAATGAGCCCCAGCCTTTCATGGTGGGGTGATTCTTGAACTTTGATGGATGCAATTTGTGTGACTTCTCTTATAATTTTACGTATTTTGGCTCGGACATTAGCTGGGTGCATCATCCGAAAACCATTTAAATCATCTGTTTTGGAAGATCACAATGCTATTTCCGTCATTTTCATTCTATGATGCCTGAAATATTCTAAGCAGGATGCCTGATAATGATTCTTGGATTCATGATGTAAAATTAACTCCACAAATTCTTTTCTTTGGGCCTGATTCTAATGATAACTTGTTAGGTCATGTTCTGGAGTGTATATCTGATTATATACAAAATTGATTGATTGTGACCGACCCAGGGAAATAACAATTCATGAGACCTCTTTTAGAAGACCTTTATGATTTTGGAGGTCAATAAAATGCAATGCTCCAGATGCACCACATCCTCCAATACAAACACTAGATGGGGAATTAAAAATTAACTGGCGTAGTCTCTTTAAAGCATTGAGAAATGCATAGTTAAGGCTTCTCTGCTATTTTTCAACCTTTGGATGTTGGGAAAGTGACAGACAGTTCTATTCAAATTGGCATTTCAACCCTTCTATTACCTTTACATGATTTTGATATTCATCATATAGTAATACTTTGGTTTACAAATGATAAAGAGTTTCCACAATTTGAGGATAATTTCATGAATGCAATATTCATTCATCAATTCTGGAATGTTATACTGATAATTTTCCAAAGGCCTAAACATGACTAGTATTTCTTCTTTAGCTAATTGTTTAATCTTGTTTAACACATCTTCATCATATTTTACTAAATGTTTCTTCACTTGGTCTAGCCAAAGTGGATGCCCTGTATTAAATGAAAAATTCCCAATAGAGGTTTAGAGAAAGTCCATTCCCTTAAGATACCTTATCGTTGAGAAATTATTTCCCTTATAAAGGAAAATGCATCCGACATGAGTGGATTTGTGTTTTTAAGTGCCTCAAGATATGAGGGATTTCTTATCACTACATTTTCAATTATGGAACAGTCTTGATAATGCGAAATACTACCGCGGATAGGACTTTCGTAGTGAATTCCATCATGGGGAGGATCACCATGATGGATTATAGCAAGTGATAAATAATATTTCTCCTTGGTCTTCTAGCCACACTAAGGGTTTCTTTGGCTCTCATCGGGAGAAAGGCACTCTAGATTGACCTAGTATTCATGAAGAAAACCTTCATGATGAAGTGTCTGATGAGAAACATCAGAATTACAACTACCACTCCCATAATTTGGTAATGAGAGAGTAATATCATGAGATGAAACAAATAAATGTCTGAGATATTCATGGACTCAATCATTTAGAGGATCTAAATCGTAGCATGACTCTTTATTTTTCAACAGTGCTTCGCATGACTTCTTCTTCAATGATCACTTATAATCAGTTAGGGACACTTGCTATGAAATGTAGTTATCATGAGAAATTGTATGTTCCTTCCTTAGAGTTGTTACCAGAATGAACTGATTACCTCGAATTGGAAAGGGTGTATATTCACAATCTTGTTGTATGTATGATATAGGGGAATATAAACCATGACATTACTCTACTAGAATAGTTGTATGTATCTGATCTGGGATGGAATGTCGATGTCTCATCCCATTGGTGGAGAGAGATTTAGGGTTTTGTTCCCCTGAAACTACTGAAGTAGTTGTTAAAATATCCTGGCATGCTTCTAGAATATGGGCATGGAAATGTGTATGCCCTGTCTCCATTAATAAGATGTGTTTGATGACTTCTGCGGCTGGAATGGGAATATAAATCTATTATAAATATCGAGAATGTGTATGTGCTTTCTCGTGTACTCGTTTTCCTATCAATGGATATTGACAATACTCATGCATAGGCCAGAAAGTTGGGTCTTCCCCAAATTTTTCGTCGGAGCATTCTGACTGACATCTCCATCTGCTACCAAACGAGACGGTTCATAGGCTTGATGAACATTGGACGGTGTATGTGCATCCTGGATATTTTTCATCATGTGTGGTTGATAGAATTCCTAATACTGGATGACGAGACTGCTGATTGAATTGGTGTTTTTAAACAGGTTTATGATCCTGTTTACCAGTGGACACCAGATTAGATTGGCGGGCTTCTTTAAATATAGTTAGAAGAGCCTACTGACTTACAGAAAACTTGTATGCAGGTGTATATTCTTATTCACGGTACTCCACTGGGTTTAACTTTTGGGATTGGTGGGTTGATATCAGACAAGTCTGCTGATCATAAATATTAGGATGGACTGGTGTTTGTGCCCGCTCGGTGTTTTCTATCAAGTTAAATTGATGGAATTCTACAGAGGAGGAAGAGGTGATAGCATGCTCCCAATTGACCGGAAGTTGTCCCTGGAGGTTCATCTTGGGTGCCTGGGTCTGAGTTACATTGTCCAAACGTCCAAAAGAAACAACCCCATCATGTTGGGGGTACACTACCGCACAATTCTGGCGGTGACTACAGGTGGGAGTCCTCATGAATGACTCCAAAATTCTTGAACTAAGGTCTTAAGTAACCTATTGATACACTTTCCAATAGTATGAGAGGGATTAATTATTGAGTTCCAGGGATAAGGACTCGAAATGGTTAGAAATAATGGTTGGAACCATTTGCTTCTTGATCATTGGTCTTTGTTTCCGAGATGTTACAGGATTTTTTTGGTCTGGAGGGCCTATCGGGCAGCCTCCAAATTCAGGATTATACTGTGCTAGCAATATTCCATTACCATCCAATTAGAGACCCAGTGTTGAAGATGCTGAGTTGGTGCTGATTTCCTTCACATGTATGGAGATCCAGTTTGAGAAATATTCGGGATGTTCAGATAAGTTGTCTTGGAGAAAGACATTTTTGGAATGAATGGAATTCTGAGAAGAAAAACTGAGACAACAATAAACCCCATTAAAGAAACATCTTTATAGATGGATGAATGCATCATTGATTCCATTGTCCGCCCTTCTATAGTGTGGTTGTGAGAAATAGTATATTATTTACTTTTTGTGCTTCTATATGCTAAACCACCCCCATCAATTAGGGAAACTGAACCCTAGGGATTCTGAGCCTTGGGGGTGTTTTCACCAACATTCTGGTTAAGGATGGATGGATGACTACCCCCATTGGACTCGTCCTCTTCTCTTGGTAGTTAATTGTGCTTATAGGCACTATGTTTAGTTTTCTACATATATGTGTGTAGATGGATGTAATGACTTGTGGTTACTCACACACATTTATTTTGGAAATAGTTTCATATAGACTACTATATGTGTAACGTGTATAGGTTGTGATGTCTTGAGAATCCTTACTCGGGGTGTGTGTGGTAATGGATTTACGTATAATTCCCGACGTTTGATACATGTTAAGCGAGAAATGGTGTCTCTCCGAAACTACCTGGTTTCTTTGCTTACATGGACATGTTGGTTTTATTGCATGATGTGCATGTTATGGTGCTTTCCTAGGTGTTTGTGGGAATGCCTTTTTTTAGAGTGAGATTCATATGACGTGCGATGTTAGGTAAAAGTGTAAAACTAGTGGGGAAGTAGTAGCGGGGTACCCTTGATATTATTTATTATATTATATTCTATTGTATGTGATAAATAGTGTTAGTATCCATGGTGTGGATGGGAACTTAGCATACCTATTTAGGTGATTAGTAAGTTTCACTTGTTGTTCAATGTGTTTTAGCATTCATTCTTTACTTTTTCACATGAGTCTCTAGGGAGGATCCTAATGAGAATACTGTTATACTCACCATATGTATATATAAACTATTTTTCATGTCACTTGGATACATTTTGAGATGAAGCTGGTTACTATTATCTTGGGGTTGCAGGAGAAGTTCTGGATTTGTGGTCACTGTTGTTTTTAATTTTTTTTGGGTACTTGCAGTTTTTCCCTTTCATTAGTAGTAGTTTTTCATGAAATTACATATGTGTACTTGTGATTTCTTTTATATTATGTTGTCTTAGATGGATTTGGTTGGTGTCTGTCTTATCTCTCTCTTTCACATGTGTTCTCTTAGAGGGTATTACCGCCCATTTGGCTGTTTACTATACACTCAAAGATAGTTTCCAACCCAAGGCCTACTGTAGGTGTGACCCGATGATCATTATCCCCCTTCTCACATTGTCGGCCCAGGAGGGGTAAACCTTGTGGGGAGGGGGTCATGATAGATCTAATATTATGTCAATGTATGAGTTTTATTATTATTTTAATATTTATAATGGTCCCTTTCTGTCACACCTATAATAATGAAAATTTTGTTATTTTGGAAAATGTAATCAGCCTTTATGTCAAACATATTCAATTTATTTTTAATGAAAAACTAAAAAATTTGATTTTAGGAATTGAAAATATATATTTAAATGACGAAATTTTTGTTAAATTACCATTTCTAAATTATTATATAAATATTTTGGAATGTATATTATTAAAATATATCCCCATGGAAATGAATAATCTCGAATTATAGTTTTTCCTTGGGAGAGAATACTATATTTCCAAGGACCATAACACATGGAAACTACATAATTCATCATAGAGACAATTTTATCCAGCAATTTTAATTGATTTAAAAAATTTAATGTCTTATTAATTCACCTAACAATTTTTTCTAAAGAAGGAAATGCAATTTTTGAGGATATATTATACTCCAAATTTATCGTTGTAGGCTACTCATTACACAACCATTTATTTTTGTAAAAAAAATTAATTAGAGTCTACTAAGATCCCAAAAAATAATAAATTTTATAGTGAGGGAATGTAGTCCTCATTCAATTGTTAGAAGGTCCCTTGGTGCCTTGTGTTCTAAAGTTTTCATCATTTGACATGTTTTCCAATTATTCAAGATCACGGAGGTTCACTGATGAATTTATTATACTATAATCAATACATTTCCCTTAGGAGTTACTATTATCACATTTATAAATAATATAGTCCCCCAAGGAATCTGTGAATATATGTTTTACATGGAAACAAAATGATACTTTAATTCATCATTTCATGTTGGATATAAATGATCATTAACTTTTTTAAAATGTATTGAAATTTTAATTTTATGTTAATTTTTTATCATCTACATGTTATTATCATGGATAGAGTTTTTTATAAAATATATATTTTTTTTATTATTGGTCATATTTTTTTTTATTTTTTGAAATTTTGGTTCTTGGTTTTTCAATGTTTTAAAATTTTTTAAGATGGTTTTTATTATTTTAGAGAGTGTATAGTTTGTACACATTTTTTGGATTCTATCATCTTTCCACAGTAGACCATGTGAGGGGGGTTAAGGACCAACATTTAGGCATGTGGTTTGAAAATGGATAGGGTAGACAATTTATTAAATTTTTTCCCTTTAATATTTTATAATATTGTTGATGTATATAGTTTTCACATGGTTTTCCAAATCATGTATCAAAAAAATGCACATCATTTTTGAACACTAAAAAATGTTATTTTACCAATGTTTTAAAATTAAAGACTCAATATTCCTTTCATGTATAGGGATGAAAAATTGAAGGGTTATTTAAGTATATTTTAGGTGTTTCTTTTTCCCTAGATCTATAACTCTTTGAATAAATGAACAATATACATTGGAAATAATGTTATGATGCTTATTTATCCCCATCCACTTTTACATCCTATTTTATCATAGGGGAAAGACAATTATCAGGTTTCGATAACCGAATATAGTGGTTTGGTAGTTTTTATTATTATTCGTTATTCATGAATAATTGTAAGAGGGGCTCTCAAACATAGATATAATTGGGATTTATGTATAAATATTTTTTTAACCATAATATAGGTGGTTTGATTCTCTATATATATATACATTCATTTTGAAATTTTATTTTTTTTTAAAATGTTAAATTTCATTTATTAGTCTAGTCTAAATGATTTGGATAATTATATTTTGAACATTACCTTATGAAAAATGGTTTAATGAATATTTTTATGGTGATTCCCAAAATATTATTATTAAAATTCAAATATAAGGAATTTTTTTAAAAAATATTTATTTTTAGAAATTTACTAGCATAGCTTGGTAATACGGTATTGGTGGGATCTGAATGTGTTCATGATTCATTTGAATTTGGTACCTTATTGATTTATAATTGCATTCCATGCTAATTTTTGGGAATATGTATCCCATTAATTGGGATGGGTTTATGTTTTATATGATTGGGGTCTTGTTGGTTCATACATGGCAGCCATTCCGATTTGTGAGTAGTCTAATTTGTACCACAATGTAAAATCTAAATTATAGAGTAATGAGTTTCTTTAGATATAATTATCTATTCAGTGATGATCATTATCATAATAGATTCATTGGTTTTGTGTATTATAGAGGAGTCACATATAATACATGGTTTTCTGTATTATTAATCTAGTGATTTCATGTAAATAATTAATTTTAAAAAATAATAATATTTGTTGTAGTCTAATATAGTTTTTTACTATAGATTATTTAATATATATATGATCACTATTGTTATATAAAAATTAATAACTTATATGTTCTTATTTATGTGGGGAGTGTGGTATATAATTTCTCTAATTCCTTCTATTTTTAATTCTCACACATGAATATGCTTATTGATGTGTATACAATTTTCTTTTAATATAGTGATGGTAAGGAGAAAGCTCTTAAAATTATATTGGTGAATTTCTATAGTGGACCCCAATGATAGAGAATAACTTTATTTTAATGATGTATCGTGGATGTAGTCTATAGTGGAGTATCAGTCCACTTTTTTGTCCAAGATTTATAATTATTCAAGGTCATATAAAATTGTATACACTACGACTCTAATCAGTTGTTAATTTATAGGTGTTGTAGTTTTATCTTTTTATATTAACAAAATACACAAATCTATATACATTTACGTGGAGATATATTTTTCATGCTATTTTATTTTTATAAAAAACTCTCTCCTAAAATTTTCGAAATTATTTAACATTTATTTCAATTCATTGATGTAAGTGGGATGCAACTAATATTTGTGGCATACTAATCTTGTCCTCATAAATGTTTTGGGTATGGTATATTAGAAATTGTATCTGTTTTGTAACATCAGTCAATATGACTTCTATGCATGAACATAAAATGTGTTATGAATTGAAATATCTTGTATAAAAAATCACATATATCCACATTATATGTAACATCATGTTATTTGCATTCTAAGGGTACTAAAATTGTCATTAACAAATTATATGAGAGTCTTCACCTCATCTTCCTTGGATTTAATAATAAGAGTTGGGTATCATACATTTGTAAGTAGGTTTCTAACAAGGATTATGGAATTGAATTTTTTTCGTCATACTGATTAATTGGAAAATGGTGACAAAATAACATTATATTTTTTGAAATGGTTGGTTCCTATTATGGATAAAATAGTGATTTTCTATAAAATATTTTCTAAAATCGATAAAATATATGATATCTTGGTTTTGTGTGATAATTCTTACTATCATTGAGTTATTTTATTATGTCATTTTATAGTATTATAATTAGTAATATTAAAAAATCCAAAAACTAGATCATTAACAAGTAATGTTTACAATGATAAATAATTCACTAAATAGAAATTATGGTCCTTTTTATTTTATGATATTTTTAACAATTCCATATTGAGTGAAAAAATAAATAATTCTATATGTGTTTTTTTGTCTTGGAATAAAAATATTGACCATGTATATACTTTATAATACCATATAAAATGATATAAAAAATATTTAATAAACACATATAATGATTTTATAATTTTCCATTCAATGACATGAACCTCATAACATAAAATTAGATTTTAGGTTTTTAATAATTAGAAAAAAAATTATACAACATAAACTAATTTTTTGGATCATTTTATAAACATAATAAAGAGAATGATGTCTTCAACTATATTACGTATATAATTAGTCATGAATGTGTTGTATAATGATTTTAAGAACATGTTATATTGTATATAGTTTTCATAGAATATCCTATTATGACGGTTAATCAGATTGATGTTCTAATTATGAATAAATAATTGGCCATGAGATCAAGTTAAAATATATTATATATTCATTTTAGTTTTAGAATATTGATATTTATTGAGAATTCTTATCTAATAATAATATTTTATAGTGTAAAATGTTTCACCTCTCAAAATTATAAAGTAGAATATTGCCATACATGGTCAATTGTAAAAATCCATTTTCTATCTAGTCGAAATTAAATGATTAAGATATATATTTCCATGAGACATGAAATAATTATTTGTTATAAAACTAATTTATTGAGGATGATTAGATATTGAATATTGTAAGAATTTAGGTATATACAATAATCAATGATTTTTTCTCAATTATTTATTAATGGTTTTTACAATCCATTTTGTGTGATCCTTATGTGATCAACATAATGTGGCCTTGATTCACTCGATAAAAATATTTTTAAAATATTGAAATTCATGGAACTATTTTGTTGAATTAGAAACGTTTTAGATAATTATTTTATGAAATTTTTATCAAAATTAGAAAATATTTTTTTTGATAAAAAAATTTGAATCACTTCTTTAAAAAATCTTAGGTATAAAATAATTAATCCATGGAATAATTGATTTTTTAAAAATCAATTATTTTTTAAATTTTCATAATTTTTTTTATTTTTATCACTCTCAGATGCCAATGATGAATGATATTTTATAAATGAAAAAATATATTTTATGAATGTTTTTATGGGTCTCTAGATTTTAGAAATGAATCATTAAATGTATTTTAAAAAAAGGAAAATGTTTAATTATTATGTTTTCATTTTTTTTAAATTTTGAAACTATTTGTGTGGTTTTTGGGTTTATAATAATGTAGTTAATTGATTGGTGGAAACATTATGGTATCTTGATGGAATTTGTATTCGGTAATTAGTATACTAGGGAAAATTATGATAACATACATTAATGATCGAATTTCATTTTTTTATGGTTATTGTGCTCGATATAATTTTTATGATAATTGTGTTTGTATTTTCTCTTTGAAAATACTAATTAGTATAATAATAATGTTGGATGATGTTGTTCAGTGGTAGAGATGAAAATTATTAGCGTAAATAGATATTTTATATGGGAATAATTTCTATTAAAATTATCATTAAATCATTTCATGGGTAACTAGAGTTTCTAGAATCTAGATTGGTCATTGTTCTCAATTGACATGGAACTCATTTGTATTTGGTATAATACGTTGGCATAAATGTGTTATTGATTTGATATAGTGACGATAATAGTTACTATAATAAAATTTCATAATGATTTATATATCTGGATGGTCACCCTAAATGTTCTAAATTATTTATATATATTTTTCATTGTGATGGTATGTGAATATAGAATATGACTGGTCATCATGGGTAGAGTTTGGAAACATATCTCAACATTCACCAAATAAAAAATGTGAACAAAAGTTCATATCATAGAATTATAAATAAGTTTCACCTTACTTAATATATACTAACCTGCACAAAATTCCATAGTTTAGTTTTATATTTCTATATTATTTATAATTAGAGTATCCTCTTATATATTTTTAAAAGTATGTGTGGGTCTATGTACATGTCCCGAGCTTTAAAAATGATAGATTTTTTTATATCACAATTTATTTTTTTAATTTATAGATACATTTATAATTAAGAACCTTTGTATATAGTGGGAAAAATCTATTTACTTGTTTATATCCCCTAGCTTTGGATTTACCTATGTACTACTCTTACTATGTCTAAGAGTTTCAGATCAATTGGATAGTGAATGTCATGACACAAAAGTCTCTGGGTTAATATTTGGTGAAAGGCTAAATCATTGATGATTCGGATATTGAATTATTGACATGGGATATGGTATGTCTTAGAATTAGTTATACGACTCTAATTATAGATTTGGGTTACTATGTCATAGTTTGTTAAGTGGGTAGAGTGTCATAACTTTACCGTAAAGTGGAACCATAATTGTGGGGATCTGTCGAGCGATGGAAAGAGGAAGGCAATTCCATTATTTTTTTCACGATCCAATACCAGTTCCCCCATGTTATCATAGTTTTATGTGAATTTCAATTTATATATTGTGATTTTAGTGAATATTTAATATGAAACCCATAAACATGTTGTTGGATCATTCTATACTTTAATAGTAATGTAGAGTAAATTGATTTGAATTTTTCCCCATCTTTCTTGAAATCCCTATGAACTATGTTGTCATCAAGAGGTACATGAACAACTCATTATATTGATGCATTCAAATTATATTTGGGGGGTGAAGTCTATAGATAATCTAAATAAGTGGTTTTTATAGGCATTATTATTGTCTTATAGTTTTCCAGTTTTCATTATCTCTAATGGAAACCATAGTTTTCAATTATGGGTTACGTGTAAATGATTCATATAGTTGTGATTGGTATGTTTTACAGTCGTCAATGTCAATTTCCAAAATTTTTGTAGATGTAAGGATAACTATGTTCCTTAGTCTAAGTCATATGTGTCCAACTATAAATAAATTGACTTTGTGGAGAATCTTGTTTATGGATTCGATCTACAAGATATCTTTTAAGGAATACCATTATTTTTATAATTGTTAAAATTTATAAAAATTTATTGATTATTATGGGTATATTCATAGATAAGGAGTTTAAATATTTAAAATAAATGGTATTGCGATCCTCAGGGTATTCAAATATTTTATATTCTTGAATATAATATTATATTAAACTCATCTTACTTAAAAAACCCTAATTAAATGATTTTTAATATGGTATATTCATTACTTTATATATAGGATTAATTAAATTTTGAGTTTTAGTAAATTTTGAAAAACTATTTCATATAAAACACTTGTAATAAAATGTTAAAACAGACACTCATTTATAATTTTATTAAAAAAATGGTTTCATAAATTTTAACTCATGTTTTATTATAATACTCTTCACTTATTTTAAGATGGATCCCCAGAGCGAAAATTCATTTCTTGTAATAATTCCTAGAAGTCATTAATATAGATAAAAATATTTTAAAAACATGATATTGGAAAAAATCTCAATAAGAGTTATAAAATTAAATAAAAACCATTAATAAATTTTAAATTAATGAAAATCAAAAAGGATATTTTTCTTATCTCATAATAAACATTGACATTAAAAATATCACTGACTTTATCTTGATATAAACCATTATACTAATATTTTTCATAAAAAGTTTTAAAAAGTATATTAAAATAAAAATAATGATTCATGGGAAGTTATTGAAAATCCACAAATAATATCCTTTAAAACTAATATTTTACCCATATTAAATGAAAAAAAATTGAAAAAAAATTTGTTTACATTAAGAGATCAAAATATTCCAATAAAAATAATCAAAAATGAAAAATAAAATATATCCTCAGCTGAAAATATAAAAAGTAACATATATAAAATTAATTGATTTCATAATTATGGAATACATAATGTTGTACATCGTAATAATATTTTCATATCCCTGTTTCATGACATCATTCACATTATGTCAAAGGGATATTCAATAAAATCTTAAATAATTAGGTTGGCATACACAAAATACAAAGGAAATATTGTATAAGAATACATGTTGATGAATTGGGGGTCTATCTACAACTAATACCCACCAATAACTAATTATTAAAATGTATTCATCATATTATTGTATAATGATACAATAAAAAAAATAAAAACATTGGTATTGGAAACCTGACATTAAAATGTCAAATTATTCCCAATCAATAATAAGAACAACCTGATCATAATCCATCCAAAAAAATGGTGGTTTATATATTTAAATTATATCATCTACAAAACGAATGAATGATCAATAAATTTATATTTTTATGAGAATACATTTTAATTATCATTCAAACTATTCTTCAAAAATGTGAGAAAAAGATAATTTTATTTAGAAATCATTCAAATACACAATTTTATAAATATTGAAAATAATAATCGTATTAAAAAATGGAAGGTAAATTATATAGTAACACTTGATGAAATTAATAACCATGGAGGTATAATATTATTTTTATGATGTATATGTTAAAATATAAAGTTCATTCCTCGTGTTTGTGAAATGTAAGAACTGAGTTTTATAAAAATAAAATAAAATATTGTTTTATTAATCTTAATAGAAGGTAAAAAATTAGTATAATATGAACACATAAAATAATAAAGACCTAAATAATATCATTATATAAACATTTTATGAACTTGTACAAGGAGCTATATTATTTTTAAACGAATACTTCAAAACAAGTTTTTATACGAAACATAATTACGATATGTCCTGGATCTTTTTTTAAATTTTATACCTACAGAATAATAAATGTATAGTAGGTTTATAAATACATAATAATATTTCTCATATCTACTTAATTATCATTATTCCATTTATTTAATTTATAACAATTTAATATGGCATACCAAATCATTTTAGTTTACCAAAGTCCTTTTTCATGATGTTCAGTTCAAAATTTCTAAACAACATGAACAGGTAGATCATGGTCAAATTGTAATGGTTACATAATCAACCGAATATTAATCATGAAATAATTTTAGTGTCAATAATATAAATAATATTTTCTAATCATTCGTTAATTTCTGAAATTAAAAAAGCACATCACTATGTGAAGGTGATACTCTATATGTACGCATGAGTGATATTATTATTTTTTTGATCGGAGGTAGGGTAATATGGTAGGTAATCGATTATCTGAATGGAAAAATAATTATTCCAAAAATTTCATATACTTACATTAAATTTATTATAATAAAAATACATTTTGGGTGTTGTTGAAAAATGTAAAACATTGTACTATAGAGATTGCAGTCTATACATAGCATGAATTATGCTTTCATTTCTAAAATTATCAGAAAATTAAAGGTATAAGGGATGTACTATAATCATAATAAATTTTATGAATATTTATACTTTTGAAGATTTCATTCATCATGTTTTTATTTAATTTAGGGAGGTGGAAGAAGAAATAAAAATAAATAACTGTTTTCTGAGTTATAACTATTATTTATAAAAAATCAATGGTATTACACTATAATCCATCATTGGATGGTACTTTTAGAATAAAAAATATATAGAAATTATATAAGAAATATATGATTATATTTGCGAATGTATTTTATTATTTAAATTTCACATGGTCTGTTAATAATATAGGAGAGTAGGATCCCTTTTATAAGTTAGGAGGGTGGAAGTCTTGTAAATAAAAAAATATTAATATATAATACATTTCCTATAACTCTTTTATATTGATTAAAAAGATGAAAAGATGAAAATATAATTATTATGAGGTATTAATAAATTCATTTAATAAAATTTTCACATGTTTTTGTCATAATACAAAGCATATTTTTTTTAACTCCCTCCACATCCTTATTTAACCATACTCATTATAACACATTTTTTAATCTGTACTGGTAATTATAATAATATTAAAAATTATTTATCAAATATACATGAATGGTTTATAATATTATTAAATTTTTCCTACATTTTTTTTTTAATATATGAATTTTATGACTTTAAAATTATTTTTTCTAAAAAATTAACATTAAATGCCACTTAAAGTCATTTTTGGGTCTATTCTTTAAATATGAAATTAAATGAATTAGGGGGAAATTTTATTTAAAAAATATTTATTTAAAATATAATATATAGTAAATTATTTTCTAATAAAATAATTTAATAGAAAATTAAATCCATGTCATATTAAAAGTTTTTATTTTAAACTAATTTAAATACTTTTTCAAATACTTATAAAAGTGAAACATTGATGTTGTGTAAGCATTATTTGTAATTGTACTATAAATAAAATTTAAAAAGGAATTAATATCACAAAATTAACTTATTCATTCTCATAAAAACTATTTAAAATAATTCATAAATTATTTTTATCCCATCGAAAATATACAAATGATATTCATAGAAATGAAGTGATATTTTTTAGTTATCCATTACATAAAAAATGTTAAGGTCTATATTGAAGTACAATTATTTAAACTACCATATTATTTAAATGATATTTATGATGGAAAAATTAAAATTATATAATTTAATAATGTAATTTTATATATATATATTGAGTCTTTATCCCAATGTTTCTTTTCTTATCCAATCCACTTCAACTTTTACCATCGCGATAAAATTTTACCCTGGTTACTATTCACAAGGACAAAACTCTAAATTGACATAAAAAAAAATTTGAAGTTGTATAATTTGAATATTAAATTTCTTTATCAATAATCAATTTTTTATGTGGTAAACATTACTATTAATATAAGTAATCAAAAGACAATGAGAGACAATTTATAGAAAAAATTGTTTGTACGAAATAAAGTTATCATTTAACAAAATAAAATAAAATAAATATTCCCATAAAATTATTTATATTATGATTCATAAACTTTATCTAATGTGAGTTCAAAAAAAATAAAAACCCAAATGGAATTTTGAAATTAAATTTATAAAATTAATTTAAAGGATTTTTTAAATAGTAATATGTTTCACTATTCAACCAAATATCAGCATTTTTAGGAAAAACAAATAAAATTATGTTTTTAATGTTTTTAAAAAAGATTTAAATAAAAATATGAGTTTTATAAATTAATTTTTTTTTCATTTAGGTGACATTTATCAATAATTACCTCAAAAATATAAAACCCCTTTTTTGATAATATAATGATTTTATGCTCATTCCTTTTACAGATAAAAGAATTACTTGATTGTTAATATATTAGTTTATATAATGAAATATCATATAATTTTACAATAATATTTTTAATGTTATTTTTTTATTAACATAAAATACCCAACACCTTCACAATATTTCATTAGAAAAAAATATTTTTAATAACAACAAATTATTTGTTTTTAAAAAAAATATACATGTATGTACCTAATAACTATATAATCTCTTTGGTAATATAGGTTTAATGTATACATAATTTTAATGAATATATAATTTCTAATGAGTATATATTCCCAACATCTATATTACCTTCCATTATAATCTTTTAAAAAACCTTTATATCCATAATTTAATCTAATCAGGAAAATAATAGTTCCACTAATGTGTTGTGTTCTTTGTCTTTAAAAAATCAATAAATATGATATTGTTTAGTAAAATATCAATCTGTTATATTCTCCTCAACATAAAAATATTATATATTCATAATTTATGTTTTTCTCTCCAAAATGAATTTATAAAAATAATATCAAATATAGAATTTACCATGAACATTAATATTTTTGTTCATTATCAGGCATACTATTATTTTATAAAAGAATGTACCTTTACAAACCCCATAAAAACAATGAATTTATATAATAATATCCGTGTATTTTAAAATTAATTTTCAAATAACAAATCATATAATTTATAAATTATTTTATCATTAAAATATATATTTTATGAAAATATAAGTACATGATTTCATCTAACTTTGTAATCTTAATTTTATTATTATTTTTGAATATATTATTTCACACAATTATAAAATTACTTAATTTATTAAATGAATTTTAAATATGAATTTTTCATTTCAATAAATTTTAATTCACTCTGTAATGGATCAAAATATCCAAAAAATGTTCAAATTTTTTACCGTCGTTATATTTGTTAATCAAAATAAGGAATAGTTTTAAAATTTTAAATAATATCTGATATGAATCAACTATGATATTATGAAATAAAAAATTAATCATTGAATCCTCAAAAATAACTCGTAAATTTAAAATTAGGCCATTCCCTAAGTAACTATTTATAGAAACCATCAAAATATTCATGAAAAAATTTTAAAAAAACTGAAATAGTTCATCATATATTCTTATATGATCAATTTAACATTAATATAAATGCAACACTAATGAATCATAAAATCACATAACAAAAATATATATGACCTAATCAAATTAAATAAAAAATACACTAATCTTTTCCAAAAAAACAAGAATCAACCAAAAGCATAAAAAAATATTATATTAATTCAAATTATATTTTAATAAATATTCATCAAAAATACAATCATTTAATATATTTATATTTAAATTTACCATAAAAATTTATTTTTCACAATATAGTGTATTTCATCAAAAATAGAATTATGCAGTTTTACAACAAATCACTTTTCAATCCCATTGTAATCTTTATGATAAAAAAATCCCCAAAATTTAATAAAATATTTATATAAATTATCTATATTTCAACAATAAAAAAGGTTATATTACCCCCATATATTATTAATGTATTAAAACATATTTTTTAAAAAAATAAGTATTCTAGAAATATAAATTTCCATTCAAAAATTTACTAAAAACAAGTGTTGTATTCACATAAATATCACTAAAAAAACATTAATAATATTTAATTGTTATCTTATTAATCCTAAAATGGGATATCAATGTCCTGAAACTTATGATAGGGTTAATAATTAAAATACATTGATTATATTCAAAAATTAGAAAATATTGTTTTATAAGTCATCATAATCCAAATTTGATCTAAACCTTTCATTTGATAACAACTATAACTCCCCTAAAAATAAAATAGAAAATTGAAATTACATGATTTTCAAATGAGTTTCATTTTATTTATTTTCAATGATATATTTATATTAATTTTTTAGAGAATAATAAAAAACTTTTACATATAAAAACCTTACGATAAAAAAATTTGTTTTATTTAATGAATGGATGGTCCTTGCTATAGTTTAATCTCATTTGTAAGCGATGTGAATTGAATTATAAAATTGGGGATAAGAAAAAAATAAAAACATTAAATATAAGAGGATATGAAACACATAAATATAGTTTAAAATCATACGAACACAAAATATTGGGTTTTCTTTCAGGAAATAAACATATATTATAATATAATTACTTTATTATTAGTGAAACAATTGCTTCCACGTTTTTCATCATAAAAAATATCATAATAAATAATAATATAAAATTTATTATTCATGAGGTTTTCATGGAAAAAAAAGAAAAATATTCATCATAAACATAATTTTACCTATAATAAATAACAAAAAAATTTAAATAAATGATAATTGTGTTATGTTATAAAATCAAAAATGTTCCAAAAAAATATCAATAAATAGAACATGAAATAAATACAAGAATAAATTTTTTAAAAAAAGACCTGGATAATAATAACTAATTTCATAATGATGGATTTCATATTATATTACATAATAATCACATTGTGAATACCTTTATCCCTATAATGATAAATATACCCTCAAGTCCTTAGTAAAAAATATCATGAATAATTTTGTAGGCGCGCACCAAATACCCAGGTATGTTTGTCTAATGAGACTTACTAATGCATCAAGGGGCTATCTATAATATTCCTACAACTGTTAACAACAATGTCAAAAGAATATATAATATAAAAGGATAATTTTAAAATATAATAATAAATTCAAACATTAATATTGATAAACTATCATTTCAAATGTAAATATTCTCCCTTGTCAAAAAATTGAATAAGATGATCATAAGCTATAATGAAAAATCATGTTGATAGAATCATTAGATTTTATTCATATTCATGTATATGAATTTATGTTCCCACATACTTCGATGAATTCACAAAGGAATTTACAATATTATAAATTTATACACCCAAAATACACTTAATACTAGGGTGTAGTAAAAAGGCGTTGGAGGGATAAAACCATAGAGCCCACTGGTAGGAAATCCACCATTAAAAAACACCTCTATATGGATTCATTATATTCAATATTCAGTATTGGGTTCTTATAGAACATGGTAGTTTGTATTTAAAATACCTGACTAAGAAGGGATAAGGGTAAATTTCAGGGAACTTGGAAGAATATTAACCTAGACTTATCTTGCAATAGCTATATATCATAGGCTTTGATGAAATTCATGATTCACCAATTGGTATTGGTAAAACCAATTGGATATACATATTATGAAACTATCCCTTATTTTTAGTATACATAATTATCTAGATGCATTAATCTTAGCTTCTATAACAAAATCATTGTAGTCTGATTTTCATAGCTTGCTCAACTCAAATTTTGTTAGGTTTGTTTAATTGAACCTCCCATAGACAAGGATATGCAAGAGAATGTGATGAACGGTTATTTTTGACCTTATTTCCACTCATTAGGGTTTCTATAATTTAACTCATGGATTCATTAGGCTCAGAAACACCTACTCTAGACCCCACACCCTGTGAAGATTATCTGTTCATGAATGTAATGAACAAAACCAATTTTATATAATCCATGCTATGTATACTCATGAAAAAACATAAAAATGGCCAATAAAAAATATATAATAAAAAATAATGAAGATTGAAAAATCAAAATAAATGTAAATCCAATCATAAACTTACTCAGAATGTCGAAAAAATGAAGGGAAGGTAAGCATCGATGAATAAAGGTGAATAATATCAAAAATAGTGTTTAAATGAAAGAAGAAGTGTATCAAGTGAATAAAAGATGAAGAATGACTAACAACAATAACGTATTTTATAAATAATAGAATGAATTAAAATATTTTTGGAAGGAAATAAAAACTATAATAAGAGAAGAAAATGAGGGAAGATTTATAGGTCTAGACTCCGGAGTGTGGTAGAGGTGATGGAAAACATACATTCCTGAATGGTGAATGATGTTTAATGATTGAACATTATGTGCATAATTTCTGTGTTTTTTTCAAACATTTGAAAGTTCTGTAATAAATTTTTATGATGTGAAATTGAGATCCACAATCTCCTCCAAAAATTTAGAACATATCATTTAATGTGTTGTCACTCGAACATTTCAAATCATGTAAACCCTCCACATTGTGTATTTGGTTCACATTTAATGGGATTTTAATTTTTAAATTCCCAAATGGTGTAATTAATTGACACATTGGGTATAGTGTTCACATCATATAATGTCTTTACGTGTTGTATATTGGTCTATATAGATGTCATGAATGAGGGATATGTGATGTGTATGTTATACACAACATGTATAGAGTATTTATTTTATTGCTTTCCAATTCTTCATTTTTTCTAGTATTACTAATTCAAATGAAAATAAACTAAAAACCCAATGCATTATTGAATAAAATATGCATAAAACTTATAAAAAATTTATCAAATATGTATATAAAAATTCATCTTTTCAAATTCCACCATGTTTGAACAATTTTCTGTCTTAAAGAAAAATGAATCTCAATAAGGATAAAAAAATAGTCAATTTTTAAAATAAGAAACACGTATAACAACTAGGAAAATAAGACTAACTATAAGAACAAAAAATTTCCTTCTAGGATCAATCCTCCAAAGAGAATTTGGCATGACCTATAATTTAGTTATTTACCTAGTTTATTTTATCCTTTTTTAAAATTTCCTAATTGTCCCTTAAATTCTCTACCGATTTTCAATATACCTCATAATAAATTTTCTCTCATTAATCAAGATAAATTATTACCAGAGGTATTCTCAAACCCTGAATGCATGTTCTTATACATAATATTAAATTGGTTCTAAAATATCGAATTTGTAAATAAATATATAAAATCCATCATGATAACTTTAGAAATAAGGTTTAAATTAATCAAAGTTAAATGGATCATCAGTAGAAAGTAAAAAAATCAATCTCAAAAATAGTGTAAAATATAATTTTTAATGCAGGAAAATCTTGAATAATTTAATTAAGTGACTCCTCGTGGAAAAAATGTGTATGTGATCTGACATCTCAAAGTAGTTCCATGAGTATATCAAGTTAGTGTCAAAAATGTAATATAATCCTTTCATTTAATTTTATTTATATTTATAAAAAGATTTCTACATAACATCTAACATTTATACCTTAACCACATATGATCCGTCATTGGATTCATAATTCTGGTAATGGCGATTTTATAAAATTCTAATACACAAGACAAATATATTTTTCTTTTTCATTCCATTTTTTTCTATGTAATGTGGTAGGAAATAAAAATTCTCCAATATATCATCGACCAAATCATATTAGTCAGCGGAAATTTCCATCATATATATCCTTAATGGTGATATCTTATGTCTATGAGTGGTGAAAATTCCCCCAAACATATTCAATGAATTATAACGTTTAATACCATGGGTAGGGTAGGAAGGTAAAATAGTTTTCAAATGGATCCATCCTAAAAAAAGTTATGCATGTCTACTGTGGGATAAATAAGTAAATATGTACATTTGAGTTTTAGGAAGATGTAGCTCATAATGATATTCTTAATCAATTTTAAAATATATTTGTTAAATTGTATCCTTAGTAATATCTCAATGAATGTTCAAATAGGTTTACATGTCCCATGTATCTATTGAGAAATATTCTTAGAAAAGAATGTGAAAAGTGTTGGTCTAGATTTTTATTCAGATTGGGAGTATTAACAACTTACTAAAATTTACTCAGGGTAGAAAATGTTTTAATCATTGAAACAAAAGAAATTGTGTGATTCTTGAATTTATTTTTAATTAATAAACTCATAATTTATGTTAATAATTATAAATAAGAGTAAAAAATTGGTTTCAAAAATATCTAACATAAAATTATCCTTTATTTAAATGGTTGTAATTGGATTTCATGTTTAAATAATTAATTTAATGAAAAATATCTCCTAGATTGTTGAAATAGTAAAATAATACTTGTATATCAATAATAAAACTCAATAAAGACTCCCCCATATATAAAATGAGACAGTGAAAAAATAATGTTGTAAATCATAATGGGAGAGATATCAACTAAATAATTGACATAAAGAAATTTGAATTAATAAATAATATGAGGGAATTGAGAGCTCCTTGTAGTGAATTTCATTATAGGGGAAACTATTTAAAATTTGAATATAGTTTTTGTGACCGACAACATAATTTACAAAGAGAAAACATGCACTAGATAATATATTATACCACATGTTTAAAACAATTTGGAATCCAGAAAATGGAAGGTTTACAAAGTTAAAAGTAATAAAAATAACTTCAAATAAATGATGTAATATAGTATAGTGTCTTTAGGGACTACCTATAAATAAAAAAGTGAGTAAATAGACTGAAACAATCCTATGTGTAACACACTATCCCCAGAAATCTCGGAGCCAGTGAATTACAATATTACATTGGCATAAATACATGATTCAAATCAAATTTGTATAAATATCTTACTAGTCTTGGAAAACAAGATTATATACACTACAAAAAACAACATATTTGTAGTGGTTATTTAGAGGGGGTTATTCACAACCCCTACTAAATTCATTTTAGAGGGGATTTTTCACAACCATCAAAAATCATAGAATTTAGAGGGGGTTCACAAGCCCCTCTAAATTTTAATGCATTTATTGTAATATTTGGTTGGATTTTAGAGAGAGATATGGGAAAACCACCACTAATTTAATAATTTGTTCACTATTTGTTCAATTTTATTTTATAGGTGATATATATATATATATATAATTTTATTTGGATGTTGGATGATATATGTATATATATTACATGGATATGTATTCTAAAGAGATGTTTTTAATCCACACCCCCTATAATCTCTTAAATTAAATGGGGTTCATGAATAACCATTAATATTATATATTTGAGGGGGTTTTGAACCCATTTTAATTTATGAAATTAGAGAGGGTTGTGAACCCACTATAACATATTCCATTTCAGGGGGGTTTTGAACCCACTCTAATTTATGAAATTACCGGTGTTGTGAATCGCCTCTAATTTATGACATTAGATAAGGGTTAATGAACAACAGTTAATCCCTTTTATTTTTGGGGTTTTCTAACACCCTCTAAATTTTTATTTATTTTTTAAAATGAATCTCATATAATTTCAAAATTGATAATATATGTTTTTCTTTGTATGTGTGTGGGTAAATATATATATAAATTACATAAACACATTATATAGTTGTTTTTAAATACATTATTGACATATATATAAAGACTTCATAGAAATAATTTGAATAAATACTTACACATTCTAAAAAAATGTATACATATATAAATATTTGTATACAAAACATAAATGTAATTATAAATAAATTCATTCAAATATATAAAATATATATATGTTTTTATAAATACTGTACATTTATATTATGATTTATATTTTCCATATATTATGTTAAATAAGTTTTTATGGTATATTGATGTATAAATACATTTATATTATATTATATATACAAATATATATAATATAGAATAATTTAAATATAAATATATATATATATTATATATTTATACTATTAATATTTTATAACATATAAATTAATATATATTATATAACTGTTTTATATATATTTCAATATAACATATTAATTATAAATAAAATTAGTAAATAAATATAAATATATATATCTTATAATTATATTATATATTTCCAATTATATGACTATATTTAATTATATTTATATCTATACATAAATATAATGGTATAATTTTATGTACATTTATATATATATATATATATCTGTAAATTTTATTTCATATAATATAATAAATAACATAAAAGCATAAACCTATTATATAAATATACACATAAATTTAAATTATTTAAGAAATATTTCATAAAAAACCAAGCTTGTAGTAGTGATAAATTATGTAATAATCATAATAAATATATTTTTAAATAATATGATTATGATTTTATATTATATATAATTAATATTCTATGATATACAATCTAAACAAATAAATAAATATTAATGTATACAATATAACACAATTAAATTAATTGAAATTAATGTATATTAATGTACATAGTATTGTAAAATTATATTTATCAAAATACATATATATTAATGTGAAAAATAATAAATATACATATTAAAATATATTATAGATACATTTGAATAAATTTTATTTCATATATAATATTTTTATAAATTGTAGTTCATATATATGTATTTAATATAATATTTATTATTTATTACTTAAATATAATATTATTAAACTTATAAAGATAATTATATATTTTGGTACATAATAATAAAATATATGTTTTGAAATAAATTATATAAAAATATTTTTAAAGACGATATATAATTATATCCTAATAGAAATTAAATATATATATATTGAATACATTATATAAATATATTAAATAAATACTTATATATTTTATATAAATAAACATGTACATAATATATAAATACGTATTTAATTATATCAATAATTTATATAAATATATTTATAAATATTCAAATTTATTTGTATATACATTACATAAATAGATTTATAAAATATATTTACACAAATTTGTTTAAATACAGATATAAAATATATAGTTCATATATATGTATATATTGAATTTAAAATAAATGTATTATAATTTAAATACATAAATATAAAACATAAAATTTTATATACAAATTTATAGAAATATATATGTTATATATATATAAATATTTAATCAAATTATATTAATTTATATATATATATATTATTAACTTAATATATTATCAAATGTCAACTTCGTGGTGGTAGAGTGTCTTCCGTTTCATACGGGAGGATGGCGGTGCAAAACCTATATGTAATAAAATTTTTCAAAGGCTTTGAAATTAGAGGGATGGGTTGTGGAGGAGGGTGACCAGTTAGGTGACAGAGTAATGGTAGAGGGCCGGAGAAATGGATGGGAATGGGAGGGGATGATGTGAGAATGAGGGGATAGGAATATGAGGGGTCAGTGATCTCAGTAACTAGAGGTGTGGGCAGTTGAACCTTGGGAACTAGATGTATATAGGAATGGGAGGGGTATTTTTAATAATGAAATAAAAAATTATTTGAGGCGGTTTAGAAACCAAATTTAATATGGCTCATTTAAAAGGGGTCAACATGCCCTAATATATTGATGGTTTGCTGAAACAACCTCTAATATGGATAATATAAATATGATAGAGTGTCTTCCATTTCTTATAACAGGTTGGTGGTTTGAAACCTGACTATGAATTTTTTTTACCAAGGTTTGGGAATTAGAGGAATAAGGTGGAATAGGGTGGGTGTGTATTGGGGTGACACTGGAATGAGAGGGGGTGGGGGAAAATGTTTTCAATCATAGGGGGCTGGGTGGGAATGGGGGTGAGAATGGGAGGGTCGGGTGAGCATGGGAACTAGAGGAGGGGGTGGAAGAAGACAGGGAACTAGAGGTAAATGAAAATGGGAGGGATATTATTTAAAAAAATAAATAAAATAGTATAAGATGCGGATTATAAACCACCTTTAATATGGCTCATTTAGTGGGGGTTAATTTATCCTTAAATAAAGGTGTTTTATTGAAAAGGCCTCTAATATGGATTATATAAACTTTATAGATAATTTATATTAGGTAACCCCCCCCAACCAAACTGACATTCTATATAGAAATTAGATGGGGTTTAACCCCTTATAATGCAACTGCTGCTAAATTAGCCATTATATTAATGGATGCTTTTCAAACCCACCTCTAATAACATTAATGACACATTAGTGATGGTTCCACATAACTTCCACTAATGTGTTTAGAAGGGGTTATAACTCATTCTACACTAAAATTTAACCCCTGTAATCTTGTTATTTCTTTTTAGTGACACATGGTACCCTTATTAAATTTTTAATTTAAAAAAATATAGGGAAAAAGTAATTTTTATCTTCCAATGCATACATAAATTTCACCTTCATAACATTGGAAATCCAAATAAATAAAATGGTGGAATCAAATTCATAGTAAGGGTTAGGTACAATGGATGTAATAAGGAATTTCTAGGAATAAATTATTATGGAAATGTAAAAAATTGATAACACATTCCATTCAATGAAATAATATGAGATTCAAATGCATCCTTAGATATTGTCAAAGTAATAGTCTCATGAATAATAATAATTATAAAAATAACTAAATTCTAAATAGAAGAAATGATTAATTATTGGATGCCATGATTCCGAGGTATATGATACCTTTACCGCTAGGACCATTCACATGAGAGTTTAGCATATTTGGTGGAAACACAACTGATATGGCCAAATGATTCATCTCAGTCGACTATTGATGCATTGATGGACTTTCTTAAAATATCCCCTAACCCAGGTTATACTAGTCCAAATAATTCTTCCTAAATTGATGAAATAGTTTTAAATATTTTAAATCAAACTGTCTCATTCTTCATTGAAACATTTTAATGACATGAAGATAAAAGAATTCATGATATACTATATTAAAAGGGGTTATAGATGCACCAGAAAAAAATAATTAATTGGTGAATATGACATTTATCTTAAATATGTAAAAAGTGAGATGAAAATCCTTTACAAATTTGTTGTCATTTATTTCAAAGTTTACATATCTATAAAAGAAATAGAAATCTTTGAAATATTAAATGTAAACTAGTAAATGAATCATCAAAACATTTGTGTTATATGATAGTGAGAAATTCCATTCCTGTAGTATAAGTTTATCAATCATTCCATCTACATATATTTTTTGAAAATCATACAAAGATCCTTGTTTAAAAAATTTTAAAAAATATATTCTTTCCAAACAATTTTTTGAAATGTAAAACATTTGTAAAAATTATTATAAAAAATTTTAAATACCTTCTCAATAAAATAATACGTATACATAAAATATAAATATTCTCCAACAAAGACTTTAATATAAACCATCTCAAATAATGATGAGACTGTGAAACAAAACTATCTCACATTATAATCAGTCAAACCATATTCCCAATAAAGGAAAAAAATTACAATGCATATGAAAATTACATAATATTCAGGATAATAATCAAAAATTGTATTCATGGTCAATAAATACACCACATGTAAAAAATTGCTGGTCATCATGGCTTATATCACATGGAAAAATAATGTGATATGGAAATCTCTTACGTCGCATTTTCTATTTAGATGTACATTATTAAACCACATTAATAATAGTATAAATCATTTTATTAATTTATATCTAGACCTTATAAATATTTAGGATACCATATATGATCTTTTTATACTCTTTTATCACACCTTTGTTAAAAAACTTTCTTCATTTTCACTATATCAGGTGTTGAATGAGTAGTTTTTCGATTATGTTTTAATTTTTTAGTTATTGTTCATATTAATTAGATCATGTTTTAATTATATATATATATATTAATCAATTATTTATGATCATATATATTTAGTATATATATATTTATAATAATTCTTTATTTTTGAAGATATGAAATGATATGCATCGTTCATAGAGTTTATAGGCCGTACATATGCATGTACGTTAGTTTAATTTCATTTACATATTAATAGAAAGAAAATTAAATAGTTTATATGTATATAATAATTAAAGTTTCATATATATGTCACATATATCACATAAATTTTTTAAACCCATCCTCTATATATTCTATGTATATTGTGAACGAATCACATCTCTTTGAGGAAGCGATAGTTCACACTTCCACAAATGTCATTATCGTGTTTACACATAATGGAAATCCAGAAGGTATACGTTAAATTAAAATTCAAGAAATATTAATTAAACATATATATCATATATATCATAAAAAACTAGTGTCTTCATCATAATGACCAACAATGAGAGGCGGTAAAGGAAAAAAGACAAATGATATCATTTCACGAGGCAGTATTACACCATTCACAAACAGTAAATTAGTTACCCATTTCCTGGATTTTTGAGTATGTGTTGGTACAACTTTACCATAACAACATATATTTATATTTAGTATACTATTGTTATTATATAAGCATTTAATATTAATAAATTAAGGACTGTGGAATGAAATAAAACTATAGTGATCATTGAAGAACATTTCCTATTATTCGGATAACTCTTTTTAGTTCACACCAAAAGACATAATTAGTTAGATTTATAACTAGATAAAGGCTTCTAAGATGATATTAGCTACATTGGGATATTAATGTTTTAGGGTATTTACTATATATAATTCTCAATGTGGTGTGATGAAGTAAGGGAGTATGTTCCCTTTTATAATTGAGTTGACTGACTCTTTTGGAAACTCTAAAAATATTAATCTATTATAAAATAACATTCAATTTCAAATGAATAAAAATTGTATTATTTATAGAATAGTATTTTTCGTGGTATAAATATGTTAAAAATAATAATTTTAATAAGTTCTTAAGTCATATTATTACACATATATTTTTGTTTTAATCCTTTGTTTGCACAATTTAACTCTTACCTTAATAACATGGATATTTAATATCAAAGGGTTAATATAGATACAAGAAAATTAATAAATTACCATAAATAACTCATGAATAATATTTTCATTGTTATCCAATTATTTGGAATAATATTATATTTTTATTAATTTTATATCATTTCATATGAAATTTTTTATTTTAAATATCATTAAGGTCACTTTTAATACTATTCATTTTTTTAATTTTTATAAAATATCAAAACACAATATATCTGTGAAAAAAACCATTAATAAATCCCTAACATATCTAGGTAATCTATAAAATTCTTTCCTGACATTAATAATCTCAAATTATATATTTTTTAATATTTTTGATAACATTTAGTTGATAAGTACATTAATCAAACAATTACTACATCAAAATTTGTGAAAGACATTAAATAAATTATTTTCCACTAAAAATTTAAAAATCAAGATAAAGATAAATATTTAATATTTTCAATTAATATTTATAGCTGATTATATTTTCTTAATAACTATATATAAAAAAATTAATACAAATTAAAAACATGAGTGTGATATATTGGACTTAACTTAGAATAAAATATTAAAAAATGAATAAATTCATTAAAATGGATACAAGAGGCCCTAAAATATATCCTAGGATTATTTTGGTTGATAACAAATCATCCAATAAAATTAGGAAAACTTTTAGGGTACATTCATAATAATTATAATATAATTTGTACCCCTAATTACCCATTTTACCTATAAACCTGGCAATTTTAAAATATAATGTTAATATTCAATTTTCCTAAACAAATAAGAACTTATTTATATAATTTTGACCCAAATTTTAGAAATATTAAAAAATAAAAATAAAAAACAAATATTTTTATGTAATTAATTTAAAATTAATCTCATTGAAAGATTGGAAAATTTAGGTTTCAATGTGAAAACATTCATCGCATTTAAAATATATTATATCGAAACTCAATTTGAAATCAATTACAATGAACTAAATTATATTAAAGGTTAAAATATTGATCAAATTATAATTTAATACCCTGGAAAAATATAATTTAACACTATATAATATTTAAATGAAAAATTTATTTTCAATTAAAATGAAATATTTTATCATTATTCATTGAAACGTGGCATTTATGTGAAAATTACCAAAAATATACAAAATAAAAAAATTTATATTCCTATTAAAAATAAAATAATAATTTGTTCATATAAAATCTTCAAAACTGTCAAAATTTTAATTTAAATAAATTTTTTATTTAATGGCGGTAATACAACCTTTAGAAAAGAATTGGTTTTTATGTGTAAATTATGTTTGTTATAATTTTATTCCTAATAAAGCTATTTAATGGATGTAAAAAAATATTTTATTCAATATATATTAAATTAATATACTTCAATAGTTTTAATTAATATAATTTATTAGGATAAATCGGCTTTATGAGTATATAAGTTTTTTTAAACATTTTTTATATATTCTGATGGTTCCCATATTGATTTTCTGGCAGTGCAACGGATGATGGATGATTCACATAGGATACTATTCATTACATTGGATGTAGTGGCTCCACCTGATGAACCTATGGTTAAATCAAACCAGTTGGGATAGCAATCTCTTTTGCAGAGATTATGAACAAGATGCCTTTTGGAAAAAGCAATCTGGAATCACATGTGCCTCGACTATTTAGATCTGAGGAGAGTAAAGTTTCTATAATATTTAATCAAAATACCTTTTTGAGTGATTCTATAATGTTATTACTCCTTAACTGGACATCTGATTCTCACCAAAGGTGATAAACCCTTATATGTGGAGGATCTTCAGCATTCGTTGGAAGGAATTTGGGAATTCTATATTTGGAGGATGATCCCCATAGGAAGAGGTTACTTTCATCTAATTTAAAAAACCAAAAACACAAATATCCACAACATGGGAATCTAATTTTTACAATATGAACCCATGAATTTTGTGGCTATAGTAATGGTTATTCAATATTAACCACCTTCATTATAAGAATAACAACACCTAGGAATGGGTAAGATTTCATGGCCTCAGTTTTGTATTTTGGTATCCGTAGATTTTTAAGGACCTTGAATGTTGCATTCTACCCCTGTCAAACATGATGGCAGCACCATAAAAGGCACGTTTGGATACTATTCGAGGGTCTTTATTGATATTAACTTCCAAAATCTTTGACTGGATAGCTTAATTATAATTTCACATTGTGAAATAATTGATGTTGATGTTGAATATGAATTTTTACTCAATTTTTTAGTTTCTATAAACTTGTTGGAGATGATATTTCCACCTACGTGAAGGTAAAATAGCTCCAATACATGAATGCTAAAGTTATTAGGTGTGGATTCGTGTCCTCTTCTAAAGATAAATTTAAGGATTCAGGTACCTCAAATTTGGGACTTATTCCTAGAGAATCTGCTTCCCATGAAAATGTTGGCTTCCCATCAAATGATGGTATAGATGCTAGAAAGGTTGTGGATTCAGATGCTACTATTTCCTAGTGTTCTAGACACGGTGAAAAACACCTTGAGTATGTCATCATGCGTCCCCTCTGGATTATGATGTTGTAGGTAATTCTAGTAAATCCTTTCTATAAGTTCATGAAGGTAATGAAGTGGAGGTGGAGGGGAAATAGATGCCTCGTGGAAAATATAGTAAAAATTATTCAAATAGAGATCATGCTTCTTAGGTTTTAGTTATTTTACAATTGGTCATATAGGGCATGTTCAATAATCCTTGAAGAAGAATGGGGAAAACAATTGTTGACTCTTATATTCAAGTTATACCAATTAAGGTTCCATGATAAATGGAATTTCGCCTCTTGTCCTCTCTTGCAGAGATGAGCAAGGAAGGGATAGTAAATCATTGGTTGATAGAGTTCAAGAGATATATAATATCTATAATCCTGGCTTAATAGACTTTGGCCATCACAACTTATGTTTGACTAAGATTTTAAATTAATTTAATAGAAAGGATTTTTTCATGAGGAATTTGTAAAATCTCCTACTGCTTTTGGCACTGATGTTGTAAATTTAGGGGATTATAGAAACTGGAAACAACCCAAAATGTGTATGATAGGATGCCACCTGAGAGTTAGGGGTGGCGTCCACTCTCAAAACTGACTCTTTGTTTTTTTGATGTTGTTTGACACTTCCCAACACTTCCCCTTCTATCATGAACTTTATAGCTTTTATTTTAAATTAATTTTTAAACAATGGGATTCCCCCGGTTTCATGCGATTTTGTTACCATTATTTAAATAATATATTGGTCTTTGGTAAAACATTTCTCTTCATTTTACTCAAGACAACTCATTTTTATGATTAGTGTATTCTTAAATAGTATTGCTTATTATTAAACCTATAAAAAATATAAATTTATTCAAAAATGAAAATATATTAAATTCTTAGGGTGTTACATTCTCCGCTACTTAAATAAATTATGTCCTCACCACTTTAATGTTATCTTTCAAAATTAATGGTTGATAATAAAAAAATTCTTTTTGGGAGACCCACTTTGAGAATAGGGTTAATGAAACATAAACATTAAAATTATGAAAGGTAAGTACAAAGGTCACATTAGATAACAAATAATATCATTCCATACCGGAAAATGGGTACATGAAAGAGAAAGAAATCTCAATGACTAATATATAGCGATAGAGAACATGATCATGGAGAAGTTATCCATCCCAAAATCATAAACATGTGATGGGTTGAAATGATATTTATAAAATTAAACAATTAATTTTTTTTCCATACTAAATTTCTAAATTTTAGGTATTCATTGACTTTTTATACTAACAATATAATGAAACATTCTTACTTGATACATAGAGTTTCATACTTTAATCAATTTCCACCACAAACCCAGATTTTTCTCTAAACTATGAATCTTTAAGTATAATTTTTTTTCTAAAAGAATTTGAATCGACTTTTAAAGATAAAAAATTACAAAAAATTATAACTACATATTCCTTATGTATTTATAAATTAACGAAAATACCGGAAAAAATAGATAAGATAATACAGTTATCTGAAAATATAAGACCATAATATGATTAAAAAAATATTTAATCTTAAAAATTCACCATTAAAACACAATTTTCATCATATATCATTCATAAAATAACTATCCTTATTCAAAAATAAAATATATTTATATTTATTCCCAAAATATAGATGGATTTTATCACATATAATTCCCAATAAAATCAATCACTCTTAATGTATCATACCAAAATTTATTTTCCTAAATCAATTAAACTCTATTATATTCTAAATATTTATATAAATAACATGAAATACCATAATTCCATACTAAAATAATATTTTATTCCCAAATATAATTTAGCCATTATACTTCAAAATAATCTATTTGAATTAATCTTATTGTATCCCCTACTTAGATAATGCCTCCCAAAATAACATTTATTACTTAATCACCAAATCATTTTACAATCTTGATGATATCTAGTTGATAAAAAAATGTGACAAAAATAAAAATAACATTTTTCCATTATTTTATTTGACTAAAAAAATTCATTCCATCTAGTACATCAAACAGGCAAGTGGTAGGAACAACACCCATGTGAACCTATAATTGTAGGTTCAAAACATGCGGCCTTTCCAAATGTGACTGGTAGTCACCCACATTTGTGTTTTATTTTTCCTAAATTATATTAATATTGTCTAAAAATATTGTAATCAACCAAAAAATTATACAAAAAGTATTCAAAATTAATGAACAATATTAACCACAAAGGTTATCAAATTCGTATCATTTTGTATTCCCAATAATATAAATACACATAATAACTATCAATTCAATGATCTTATAAACACTAATATTTATCCTTATCTTTTGTAATATGTTAATAAAAAAATATATTTTTACATAAATAAATTTTTCACACATTATAAATCGATGGGTTGTGTTTCCTAATCTATGTTTTCCAAAATCTTGGACCCAATGTTTTATTAAATTTTTTTTGATACTAACTATAATGGTCTGACCCTATAAATCTTATAATTGAGGCATTACTTTATTAAATTTTTATAGATAATAGATTTAAATCCCATATGACCAAATATATTAGTAGTCTCTATGAAAAAAATTACATAAATAGTACCCTAATTACATTAGTAATTACAAACATGAGACAAAAAGTAAATTTTATCATTCAAATAAAAAAAATTATCTTCCTAACCTGATGAAAGGACATGAAATAAAAGGGTGAGATAAAATTCTCATTAAGGTTTAAGTACATTAGAATAAATAATGATTTAGTGAGAATAGATCAATATGTAGAGATAAATAACTAATAAAAGATTCCATTGAAATAAATAATTTGATAATTAAATGAATCTAAAGATAATGTCAAAAAAATATTCTCAGGAACTACAATAAAAATAACTCTCTTGTCAAAACTCTAAATTCTTAGTTTTAGGACACCATGTTTCCTTGGTTCATGGTACCTTTACCTTCTAGAGAATTCACATGTCAATTTACCATATCAGGTAGAAACCCATAAAATTTCTTCAAGTAATTTATATCATGATACTACTAATTCATTTAGGGGCTTACTTTAAAAGATCCCCAATCCATGTCATACTAGTCCAAATCATTATTCATATATTGAATAATCTATTACAAATATTTTTAATAAAATTACCATACAAAAATATAATAAATATTAATAAAATTGTTATAATTGTAGTTGTAATATAATATTTCAAAATTCTTAGTAGATACACCACACAAAAAATAAGTGGTGAATATGAAATTTATCTCACATATGTAAAAAGTGAGTTGAAAATAGCATACCACATTGTAATCATTAATTTAAAAGGTCATGCAATTATAGAATAAAAAAATTAACTGAAAATAACCATGTATATTTGTAAATTAATCTTCAAAACATTAGGTAATTATGATGGTGGGAACCTTTGATCATGTCGTATATGTTAAAAAACATTTCTTCAATATGTTTTTTTTTTTAAATTCAAAATGAGCCTTGTTTAAAAAAATGAAAAAAAGATTCCTTTCAAACTATTTTTTAAAAAGTAAATCATGCGTAAAAAATAAGTTTAAATACATTTTTTAAAAAAACAAAATTGAATACATTTACATTAAAGGTAAATATTTTCTAATTAATACACTTATAAAAATAATCTAGAATAATGATAACATTGTGAAATAATCCTTCCCCAGTTTTTAATCTGTCAAATCATTTGTCCCATGAATGAAAAAAAATTATGGATTTTAAATATCCATAATATTCAGGATAAAACTCATAAAATAAAATCATTGAAAATAAATTCACCACATATATGAAATAGGTGGTGAACATCGATTGTATCTCACAGAATATAAAAGTTAAATGAAAATCCCTTACATTACACTTCCATTTATGTTGTACGTGATTTAACCAATTGTATAATGATTTCAAGCTCATTGTTAATATTTATCATAAAATTATTCATATGTATGATGTCATATATTATATTATTATATTATTTTATCACGTTTTGTTAATAATCGTTCATCATTTTCACTATATTAGGTTTTAAATGTCTAGTTATTCAAGTATGTTTTGACTTGTTACATGTTGTTCCTATTAATTAGATCATGATTTAATAATCTAAAGTATTTAAAACATGATGTAAATATCATATATATATTCATTATGTATTTATTTATAATAATACATAAAATTTGGAGATAGAAAATGAAATTCACCATTTATAGAGATGGTAGGTCGAATATATGAATTCATTTCAATTTTATTTTAAAAGAATGAAAATTAAAGGATATATACGTATATTATAATTATAGTATCATATATATTTCATATATATCACATATTTTTGTTAAAACCATATTTTATATGTTCAATATAGAATTTGAATCAATCACATCGCTTTGAGGATGCGGTAATCCACACATCCACAAATGATGTTATCGTTTTTAAAAAATGGAAAATAATGATGTTTTGTGATATATAAAAATTAAATATTTATTAACGCAATATAAATATAATATATATCATATAGGAACATCATTTAAATAATAATTTCCATCCATGAGCGGTGGTAAAATAAAAATGTACATCAACCTTTTGCGAGGTGGAAGTTTGTTATACATGAATGTTAAATTTACTAAAAATTTGATAGAAGTGTGTTTAGGTTTAAGTCTGACCGTTGACCTAAAAAAATATCATAATTTTGGTGATACTATTCTTTATTTAATCATGGAATAATAAGAAATATTTTGTGGGGGAATAAATAAATCAAATGTGATCATTGAAGAACATTACATATAATTTGGAAAAATAATTTTAGTTTATACCAAACGTCATTCTTAGTTATCAATTTACCCAAAGTGAGGACAATAGGGTGTGGGGAAGGATGTTATGGGATTATTTTCTTAGTTTTTTATGAGATATAAGGAAAAATATGTTGTGAAAAAATTGATGTTTGAGGTTTCCTAATATAATTTTAGTGATAGACTCTTTTAGAAACATTCAAAAATATAAATTTAATATAAACTACATTTCAATTTAAAATGTCTCTAAAGAAAATTATTTATAATATAATAAGAGTATGTATCAAAATAAATTAAATGAATAATTTTTATATTTTTATACGTCACATTATTACCCTTATTGTTTTTCATTAACCCTTAGTTACACCATTTCACTCTTACTATGAAAACATGATTTTTTACTCTTTAAGGGTTAATATATTTTCTATAAAATTACAAAAGAACCATAAATGATTCATGTATAATATTTTAAACCTTATTAAAATCATTTCTTTTTATTTTTTATTTTTATGAAATTTATATCCTTTAATAAAATAATCTTCATTTTAAAATATCAATAATGTAAATTTTGACAATATTCATTTCATGACTTTTTAATAAATATCAATACACTATATAAATTAAAAATCCCCATAATATATCCATATAATTTGCTTTTAATAAATTAAATTCATTTATGAAATTAATTATATCAAATTACATTAATTTTTATATTTTTAATAAAATTTAAATGATATGTCCATTAATTAAACAATAATTGCATCATCATCGTGCAAGCCATTAATTTAATTAATTATTATCTACAAATTAATAATAAACTATCATGTTAGAGATAAAAATTTTATCATTTCAATTAAAATTTATTGTCCAATATATCTTCTTAATAACTAAATATAAATGATGTAAGTCTTATTAAAAACAAGAGTGTGATATGTTGGACATCCAATAGAATAAAATACTAAAAAGTGAATAAAGTCATTTAAGTGGCTTCAAGAAAAATAATAAAATTCCAAGGATGATTTTGGTTGGAACTAACACATACATTAAAATTATTAAAAGTTTTATGTTTGTTTATAAATTTATATAATATTATTGTTACCTTTAATTATCTAGTCTACCTTTAACCGTGGTAATTAAAAAAAATACAAAAGTCATAATTCACAGAACAAAAAAATAATAGAAACTAATTTAAATAGTGTTTACCCCCTTATTTTGAATATGGAATCCTTTTATAGAAATTTAAAACACATATGTTTTAGTAATTAATTTAAAATTAATCTCTTTGATGGAATGAGAAAGTGTGTTTTTAAAGAGAAAACTTTCAAAAGAATGTTTTTTTGAAATTTAAATATGAAATTGATTCCAAAGGCCTAAATTAGAATTAATGATAAAATATTTGTCTAATTAAAATTTAAAAATATTTAAAAGTATTATTTAATCAAATAACTTGTTTATATTAAAAGAATGTTTTCAATTAAAATGCAATTTATTATCACAATTTGTCAAAATCAGAAACTTTTCACCAAAATACCAAAAAATAAACTATAGTAAAATATTATATTATGATTTAAAAGAAGAATATCATTTTTTTAAAATAATATATTTGTGTGTGTGTAAGGCCTAGACCCTATTTACATAGAGTCTGTGTATTATTTCATATCATTATCATGATTACAAGAGATAAAGTCTCTGAAGACCGATTAGTTTAATAACCTTTGAAGTACTAGATACATACATAAATTTTACATTACATCATGATATGGAAAAACAGCAACATTGTTCCCAATTTAAACACACTCATATCCCTAGATTATTCCTTCTAGTTAATCATAATATAATTGTTCGCATCCTAGGAAAAATAAAACATAGAAATGGGTGAGCTCAGATTCTCAGTAAGGATAAAAATATAGGAGAAATTATCACAAATAAGTATAAGAATTTAAAGAAATGTATAACACTAAAATACAAGAATTTTAAATATAAAATTCTGAATAAAATATCAAAATAAATCAAATAATTCTATTTACATGTTTACATTGATGTTATACTAGTCAAATAATCACATTAAATATCAATAGCTAATTTTATAATGATGTAATGCATAATTCTCGAAATCATAACCACATTATCAAGGCCTTGTGCCAAGACTACAAATATTATTTTCTCAAGTCTTTGTGACAAGACACTAGTTTGTCTCATGATACATACAAATTCATCACGGAGCTATAGTGGGTCCACCTGTCACTTACTAAGTCCAATGCATTCTTAATATGAAAAGGTGGAAACATAACAAAAACATTTTTATTAAAACTAGCATATGAAATGTTAATACATTAATCATAAACCATGAATGTTATAAAAATGAAAAATCCATAGTCAGACATGTCACAAAAACATCAATACAATATGGAATATTTTATAATAAGAAATCAACTTCAAACAAGTGTAAAATTCATTAAATGATGTTGATATTGATGAAATCAAAAATATTTGAGAGAAATATCCATTTCTATTTTCAAATCATTTAAATGTCACATAATTATAAAAGAAAACATTTATTTTTAAATAATCTTATAAGCCTATAAGGGAATATAGAATGTGTTATAATGGAATAATTTATAAAAAGACCTGGAAATCCCGTGGAAAAATTATAATTTTTAAATTCATGGGAAATTAACGAGTCTGTAGTTTCTAACGGTGCATGATTCCATGGCCCGGTGTGCCCGGAATCAATTACTGAGGTTTTTTGTGGGAACGTTCAGTAAACATTGGAGTAAGATTTTTTATCTTTTGAACCCTTACTCGGAATTTAAATATGAGGACACCATTGAATTCGCAGTGCCGAAATTCACTTATGGACACCTTAACCGCAATTATGTTTTATCGAGAGTGGAATTTATATTTGGGGGTTTTCTAAATAAATTAAATAAAAATATTTGCAAAATATTTTTATATTTTTGGCGGTCAAATCCTCCAAGGAGAGGTCGGAGGTGGGGATCACCCGCACATAACCTCCCTTTGGATGATATTATGTGGTGGGGCCCACACTAGCTCAAACCCCCCTTAACCCCCCATGTAACTCTCAATAATTTGGGGGAATTCTCATAAACATCCCTTGAGTTTATTAAATCCAACTCTTCCTTATTTATTATGGAGCCTTTCCGCCTTCCCTCATAATTGTTCCAACACACCTAATAATTAATTAATGCCAAATAATTAATTTTGAAGTGATTTGATTTCTTTTGAATTTTTTTTGTTTGCATGAAAATAATAAAATATTAGTCATGCAATTATTTTATTTTGGGGCATTGGTGATTCTCTTTTGGAGATCTTTGGGGAGAATTCATGGAGAGATCATTCTTCTCACGAAGAACACGAAGAACGTCTCTTCCTCCACCGAAGCACGACAACGCCATCTTCTTCATTCTTCATCGTTCTTTAACCAAAGTAAGGAAAGTGATGTGACGCCTACGACATCTCCAATGAACTTCATCCATGTCAAAGGAGAAGACGTAACCTACAAAGAATGTCTCCAACGATGAAGTCACCTCTGAACGATCGTCCTCCAATGACAAGTACCATTCTTCCTTTTTGATGCATGAGCATGAGAATTAGGAGGGCATGAAGAATTTGGAAATCGATGAATCGTCATCCGCCCTTTTTCCGAGATCATCAAAAAATGAAAAATACGAGGTAGGGGGTTTGATTATTTTAATGTATCAATTATACCCTCATTCCCAGTCATTTATTTGGGTTCGATGATGGCCACTTATTATCACCTAATTCATATGGAGCAGGAAGAACAAACACGGCCTGACATTCCTCCGATTGGTTCTTGTTTGGTTGACGACGGTGGTGAATCCGGAAGGTCGGGGTGCCATCGCGCCGCGGTGGAGAAGAACTGTGGCCATGAGGGCTGCAGCGAACAGAAGATGCATGGAGCCATCGTGCCGCACCAGAGGAAGGGATTCAAGTCCATGCGAGCTCCAGTGGATGATGGAGGCACGACGCAAGAGCGCCACGCCGAAGAAGACCCGCGGCCTTTGGCCGCGGAGGATGAAGGGAAACCTGCTGAGATGGCTACCAGCAGCACTCCAGCAAGGAGAAACCCTTCGAGTCCCGTGGTTTCTTCGAAAGCCGGAGGGCACGGAACCCCCCCCCCCCCCCTCCCTATGGCGGGGCTAGCCGGACCACACGACCAGCCGAGCTGGGCGCCACACGGCCAGCCGAGCCGGGTGCCACACGGCCAGCCAGGCCGTGCCACAGAACCAGCCGGGCTCCACACTGCCAGCCGAGAAGGGTGTCTGATTGATTTACCACCTACGGTGAAGGAATTATTTGAGGGAGACAATTCTTTTGGAATACTCTACTTTATGTTTGGATGCAGTTGGGGTATGGTCGGGTTGTTTTGAGCCTAAAAACCTACCGGGCCCCTGGAATGAAAATGGAAATAACACTCAGACCAGGCGTCTGATTGACGTGTGGTCTACCACATTGGGTTTCTTATGAATAGAAAGAACTATGTGATACATCAACTCAGGACTTCATGATAGTTAATGTATCAACACTTGGCTTGAGGAGTAGAACCTCCCGAAATTGAGCATGTTGTGTGTGGCAACCCTAGGGCTGGTTGCCACAGAGATGATAGTGATGAATTCTGTATTGGGATCCTCCATGGGTTCGACAATGGTGACTACTGTACCAGGATCCTCCGTGGGTTTGACAGGAATGAATTCTATACTGGGATCCTCTGTGGGTTCGACAGTAGTATCTACTGTACTAGAATCCTCCATGGGCTCGACAGTGATGACTTCTGTACTAGGATCCTCCATGGGATCGACAGTGGTGACTAATGTATGGAAATCCGCTTTGGGTTTGATATTGATGAATGTAGTAACATGATCCTCTATGGGCTCGACAGCAGTGACTTCTGTATCGAGATCCTACGTGGGTTCGACAGTGACGACTTCTGTACCAGGATCCTACGTGGGTTCGACAACACTGATATTTTTCCAGGATCCCACATGGGTTCAACAGAAGATATGATTCAGTGGCTACAACTAATCATCTCTACCCCTCTACATGAGTACAATACTTGTGTGAGCTGAGTATTGACTTTTATTCGATATCATCAAGATGATTGACTTTACTTCCTTTGTGTAATGGGTTGTGCTTAGGCTCGACTGTTGGAGCCAGACTAAGAATGGAAACTTAGGTTTATGTATGGGCATATACCTAAGTAGGGATGGTTGATACATTGTGAATGTATCTTACTACAGTGACTTATCCTTAGTGGATTGTGTGATACATTGAGGTTCTTAGGGTCCCTACTGAGTATCGTTATACTGACCCCTTCACAGGCTAAGCTCGCACCTCATTGGGTTGGATGCAGACGACGGGCAGCGCTGACTGAGGCAGAGTGCGCAAGGACTGGATGGTACCCGGAGGTGGACCTCATGACAAGACGGTATCCAGATTATACGGACAGATGTGGAGCATTGTGGAGGCTATCTGTACCTACCCTTCAAGTAGGATCTGTGGTGGACGATTTAGGAGCTGCTAGACACCTTCTAGTTGTTTGTCTTTTATTTGTACGTGATTTTTATTTTCCTTGTACTTTAATATCGGTCTTGTATTTACTACCCCTTTTACTTTCCAGCACATCTTTTGTTATACATATTTTACTAATTGTTTGCTTCCACTGGTAATCTAGTTGTGTGTGTTTATTTCTAATAAAGGCAATGCCTTCCCATTTATAGGGATTTACACCTTTGGTGCTAGTCCCCAACCCATGTCCTATGGAAGGTGGGATTGGGGTAATCACGGCATGGTACCCGAGGACGGGACGAGACAAATTTGTATCAGAGGAGTCAGTTCTACAACAAAACATAGGACTATGTTCTTTCTTACTTTGAAGAAATTTTGTTAAGAGTATTGAGTGTGGATTTTAGTCCAGGGAGTCTAGTGTTGTTGCAGCGGCTGAGGTATCCATACCCTAGGACCCTGACCTCTGATTTCTGACTCAGTTTACGAAAACACTGAATACATGTGTGTTTCAAGATTTTCTATTTGATGTCTTTGAGTCATCTCACCAGGTATAACTTTTTTTGACTTTGGAACACCTGTTTTTTTTTTCAGGATGGCCCCACATAGGCAGCCAGCTAGGGTTCTGAGTTTTGTACGAGATGGTACCCACCGAGTGATGAGGTCTTCATGTAGGGCCCCATCACATTGGGGGTACCAGCAGTACCACTTCCCGTTGGTCCATTGATACCACCAGCTCCAGCAATAGAGAATGCATGCCATATTAGTGTGTTTCACGGGTTCTAGTGCCAGAGGCTGCCCAGGTTCTAGGGAGAGATGGACCCACATGTAGCCAAGTATTGGCTGGAGGCTGTCGTGAGAGTTTTGAGAATGGTTGGGAGAATAGCCGACCACATGGTGATCCTTGTCGTGAGTCTCATGCATGAAGCAGTAGGAATATAGTGGAGCCTAATGCTTCATGTGCAGGATGAGGCGTCATTACTTTGGATAGACTTCGAGAGCCTGTTCCAGGCAGAGTTTGTTCTATCCACCATTCGCGCGGTGCAGATTCAGGAGTTACGTCATCTGCAGCAGGGCAGCATGATAGTATCTCAGTACACAGCGAGGTTCACTGACCTCTCGTGCTACTCCATGGATATGGTACGAGATTCATTCTTCAGGTCACGAACCTTTGATTAGGGACATATGCATGAAATCAGGGCTTCGATGATCTCTCTCAACATTCTGAAGCAGAAGGGGGTGCGGGAGTGAGCCCTTCTAGTGGAGAGTTTTCTTGCTGAGTAGCCACCAGCAGCGAGACCCACCATAGGGCGACACATAGCGGAGTCTTCTACAGCCGGAAGTAGACAGATGTCACAGAGGTACAAGAGGGAGAGGCCATTAGCTGGGTGACCCTAGGATATAGGTTCGGTTGTGCGGGTCACAAACGACAAAGCCACCCATTCGAGGAGCAGGCAGTGCTATGTGTGTGGCAGGCAGAGTCAAATTTCACGTGACTGTCTGACCCACTGTACAGACGATCAGCAGAGAGTTGAGGAACCACCCTGGTAGAGGCAGAGGTTTGACCGTGGTGATCCACCGGGAGTAAGAAGACGTGGCAGAGGATCTGTTCGAGCAGCAGGTGGACAAGAGTGAGACTAGCTCTAGGCATATAGGTCGTTGTTCATAATGATTCTAGCTTCATTGATGTCATTGTTTGTGGTTTCATTGTGTCTTTGTACTTTGAGTTGATGTAATAAAAGACACTTGTACTTGTGACGTTTTCTTTCCTACCTTTTTGTGTGGTTGATACTGGGAGGTTTCGGTTAAAACCATTGACTTGACCCTCACATTCGAGATTCCTACTAGAGAAAAATCAGTGACCACACAATAATGCCGACAGTGTGACTCAACCCTTAGAGGTGAGAGTAATGGTTGGATATCTTGATAGTAGCGTCGAGGCCTTACGATGTTGTCCATGACATTTATTAGTACTCTTCATGTCAGGATTGAATGTATTTGTCAAAGGATGTGGTTCATTAAGGGGATGAGACTGGATTTCTCTTTTCAGAAAAAGGATAAATCTTTGTAGCTATTGTAGGATGTATGTGAAGAAGGGTTTAGTCGAGTTCTTTACAATGGGCTAGTATCACCCATATTTCATTGAGTGAACCATTTATGGTTTACTCTAATCACAAGAGTCACATGTATATCTTCTCTCATAAGGACCTGGACCGGAGACAGTGACGTTGGCTTGAATTCCTCCAGGTTTATGACGACGAGATAGTCTATACTCATGGAAAGGGGAAAGTTGTAGCATATTCTCTGTAGAGACACGAATCCTGGCGTACATTGACCTTACATTACATTTGCGGAATACTTAGTACATAACAAAAACACACACACAAGGATCGTAATAGTTTAGTGTCTTTGGAAACTCGGAACGTAATCTTCTAATCGTGGTGAAAGATCTTCAATATCTCCCATAAAGATCTTCACTTTTTTTTACCTAAAACCTTTCTTTATATCCTGGGGAAAAGAAAACATAAAAGGGTGAGCTCAAATGCTCAGTAAGGTTATACAAAAGAAAAATCAATCACATCATATTCATAAGAACATAACTTTTGGAAATCTTAACCTGCAAAAGAGAGCATAATTTCATAACATGGGATAAATCATGGCAGTGAAATGTAATCACAATAATCATAACATAAAACATGGAACTTTGTGGCATTCACACATAATCATATAGAATCATTTCTTGTTAGTCAAGACTCATTGCCAAGACTATCTTAGTGGAAAAAGTCCCTTTCTGAATCGAGTAACCCTCGTTTCAGTCCTGTTTCACTGAACCGGTATAACCTACCATTCCAGCCATGTCTATCTCATGAGATATAAAATCTTTACCCAATGCATTGGAGGGAGATATAGGTCCCACCCATCTCATAATGATACCATTCTTATGTGTGCCACAAAATCATAAATCATACATCATTGCATAACCCATGTAATAAAAATGGGATTCTTAAACAACATGACATCATAAAACCATTCATATAAGATAAAGGAATTCATAAACATAATTCCATCACAACATAGTCAAATCAATGTAAAAATATGGATAGAAACAGAACCCTTTATTACCTTATATGGAAAATAATTTTGATAAAACACTTGAAATGAATTCTTGAGGAAAATATCCTTTCTTCTTCAAAATCAATTTCTTTTCACAAAACATCATGCAATTTTAAAAGAAAGTTATTTAATTGAAAATAGTCATGAAATCTTTTGTAGTAAGCTTCATGAAAATAAGTATTTATAAAACCGTAAAAATCCGTTCGTGCCGTTTAAAAAAACATTCTTCTCGTACTTTTGTCAGAAAAGTCAAAAAAGTACCTCGTACGAAAAACGACAAAAGATTCCTTTCATATCTTTTACTAAAAACTCACCGAAGGGTAAAATAGGATTTAAACAATTGTAGGTGAATGGAAATAATATTACATATTGAGTAAACATGGATGTGGATGATAAAATACACCCCAGTAAATACTTACGAATAAACAATCTCGGATAAAAATGAGATTGTGATATTTCCCTTACCTTAGGTCCGATTTGCTTCGTTAGTGTCCGAACCTCCTGTATAATGATTTAAATAATGTCATTTACTTATTACAGAATCATATTCATTGTTATGATATCATATATGGTTCACTTATGAATTTATATTACCCGTTCTTTTGTAAATTCCATGATAAAGAGCGTTTTGGGTAAAATTGTTTCATTTGTCATCCGTGTTTTGACTTGTAATTATTCATATGATTACTTAGATCATGATTAATTAATTGCAGAACATAAAACATGATTTATATATATATATATTCAGGATATACATATATATAATAAATTATTAACAGGAAAGAAATACACCGTTCATGGAGACGGTAGTCTGTACGTACGCATGAACGATGTTTTCGTTTCCTTATTGAATTGAATGGAATTAAGTAGATGACATTCATATATATACACATAAATCCAGTATCATTGTTATGTAATATATTTAATTATTACTTATTATATATACTTTATAATCATTCATGAATGGTTTAAAGTGGAGAATGAATCTCATCGCGTCGTGGAGACGGTAGTCCGTACGTACGCACGAGCGATGATATCGTTCCCATGGTCGTGGAATTGTGTTGAAGTGTATGTAGACTATTTCAGTATCAATATCACTTTATAATAATCATATATAGTTACTCATTACACCATTATACCCATCCTATTAAGGTGGTGGTGGAAAATAGATTACACCACGGTGTGGAGACGGTATTCCGTACGTACGCACGCGCGGTGATTTCATTTTTTCCGTAGGATGGATAGAAGGTGGATTAGGGTTGTTTCATATTTATAATAACATATCAGTATGTAAGTAATACTGATGTTATTACTTTTTCATGAAACAACTAAAGAAGAAGAAGTTTAAGAAGAAAGAAATTGAAAAGATCGGTAATGGATATTACCTCTTCTTTGAAACGCCTCTTTGAATCCTCCACTTAGGGAACTAAAATTGGTCTTTGAAGAAGACCAGGACCTCTAGGATTATTCTAGGGAAGTGGAGAAGGGATTTTTTCAGGGGTTGGCCGAGCTTGAGTGCTCAATTTGGTGTGAGGAGGAGGGGGAGGAGGTGCCCTTTTATAAGGGAGGAGAGGGGCACCTTAGGAATTCTTAAAAATATTAATTTATAATAAATCTAACCCCACATAGAAACCTCCACAAATGACTCATATTCGAAGATTAGATGAGATAGGGTTGTAATATCATCAACCAATCAAATTTAGACATGTTTGGATCTTATTTTAAACCTTATCATTTTGATTTATCCTTATTTAATCTATTTAAGTTTATTTGTGGTAATAAAATTCTAAATTATAAATTATAACAAATAATTACTTATTTGTTGTGAATGTTCCATAATTGTTTACATTATAACATTATAGACCATATAAATATAAATTTTTAATTTTTAAATATTTTTGTGATTTTTTAACAATTTTATAATATGTTATTTTTGTAAAATAACAATAGTGTCAATTTTGACACTATTCATTTATTTGAATTTAAATAAAATATATACAGAAGATATGTTCGAAATAAAAGATTTAATATATTAATAAAAGGTCATATGTATCTATAAAATTAGTGTATCACATTAAATAGTTCATATAATATTTATTTTATTATTTTTAAAACAATTTATTTGGTTTATCTCTTAATAAAATAATTACTACATCATTTTTTTATAATTATTTAATATAATTATTTGTTGTATAAAAATTTAAAATAAAATTCTATGATGAAGATAAATATATTACCTTGCACAATAATAATTTTACTCGAATTTATCATCTTAAAATCACAATATTTAAATTGTTATATTTATTAAATTATGAAGGTGACAACTTTGGCATCATTTAACATAAAATAATATAAGTGTCATAATCGCTTTTATAAGGCTCCAAATGGTCAAATATTCGACCATTGGATGCTTATGGTTTACATTTAAATGTACAATAAGTTTTGGTTAGGTATTTGTGCATTTTATGGTCACTATTAGTTTAAAAAAACATTATTCTTGATTTTTCACAAGATAAACAATTTCTGCATCACTATTGTGTCATAATTAATGATAATTATTTAATCCCTAAAAATTATAAATAAATTTATATGATGTAGATACTTTCATTAGATTTCTGTAGACTATTCATGTTAGAAGTTTCATGAAGTTTATCACTAAATTAAAATTAATATACTTATAAAATTTAAGAGAGTGACATGTTGTCACTTTCTTTGGTTTTAATAATAATTAAGTTATTTTCATAGACAAATGTTCATTAAATGATTCTAATCCGACCCTTAGCTGATATGGGTCGACTTTTAGTCATCCAATAGGATTTTGACATTTGTTAGGGTAATTTTAAAATATTATATTTACCCTTAATTACCCGATTTACCTTTAACTATGGTAAATAAAATTTACCGTAGTTACTATTCATAATTCCCAAAAATAAAAAGTAGCTTATTAACATAATTTGGACCCACTGATTCCAAATATGGAATCCTTTTTTTAAAATTACATACACAGAAGTTGCAGAAATTAAATTAAAATTAATCCCGTTGTCGAATAAAAACGGGTTTTTGTTTAAAACATTGCAAAAGATTGAATTGATTTAACATACGAATTCAAGGTAAAATCAATGCTAATGACATACATTATATTAAATGGTAAAAATATATTCTATTTATACTTTAAAATCATTCAATATTATAATTTAACCACATAAGATATTACGATGAAAAAAGTTGTTTTTAATTAAAATATAGCGTGTTTTTACTATTCATTAAAATGTGAAAGTTACCAGAATAAAATGAAAAATTTATCCAAAGTAAATTTTTATTTCTTGATTCCAAAGAAGAATTTTATTTTTTCAAATTGAACTTATAAACATGTCAAAAAATATATTTAAAGTGGGTGCGCCATCAAAAGGCGGAAAAACTGCATTTTTTTTAAAAATACTTATTTTACCCGAAAAATTTATTTTGTTCTTATACCATGTTCTAGAAATGTGTAAGATGAATAATAATGTTATAAAATTTATAATTTAGTTAATACTATTCATAACAGCTAGTTCATGACAATATTATAAAAATATAACATTGTTTATTAAAACCCGGTATTGTGTACAACACACGCTATCGAGGAAGGTCGCGATTGCGTGTAATGCAAGCCAAGTCAGGGTTGCGTGTTGTGAAAGAATCCTTCATTGTTTCGTATAACAGAATCCAACCATATTTCATTTATACATTTAATATATATATATATATATACTCAATGTTGCGTAGAATAACTATTATCAAAATTGTGTGTAACACGGTCCAAGAATAGTGTTGCGTATACTGCAAGCTAATACGGTGTTGCGTATAGCGCAAGGTAATCTTGGTGTAGAATACAACATAAGACGTTAATGAAATTAAAATAATATTTTTCATAAAATCTCAGGGTGTTACATTCTACCCCCCTTAAAATGAATTTCGCCCTCGAAATTCGTCGGGGTTATAAATGGTTTACTATTCGAAAGTTTCTTTAATAGAAACCCACATCGTAAAAAGGAATACCAAAACTTGGCTTTAAAAACTAAAGTATGAAATGTAACGATTACCCAAATAAACTAATCACTGGGTTTCCACATAGGTGAAAATGTGGATATGGAAGAGAAATCTAACCATCATGTTCTGATGGAGAGTGGTAGAGAACATGGCTATGGAAAATCCAGAAATCACAAAGCCATAAATTTGTGACGATCTAGGGTACCATCTGATACATCGGATATAAGGGCACTAGGACAACATTTTTGGTTTTCAATATCGTTTCCCTAAAGTTGAATAGTTTGAATTAGAATAAATACTTACTTTATTTTGGTATAATCTCACTGTTGTTCATGCCTTGAACAATTTCCACTTCATCTCTTAAACAAATGAAGTTGAATTTGTTATTCGTGAAGTGTTAGCAGATCATGTGATAGAATGACGGGTCATTCCATCTGTCTCAAACAAAAGGTTACCAAAAATTATATACATAAGTCGATTTATAGTGAGATTAATCATATATGGTTCCTAAAATGGACTTATACTTCATATATCATACTTCTTAATATAATAAAACTAGTTTCTACTAAACAGGGACTTCCTGTAGGCCAGTGGTAGGCGATAAAGGCCAGTCGCACTTCGGTTGTGGGTTCGATTCCCACAGCCTTGTCCGAAGCGATGGGCTGTCGCCCGTCCTGCAGGTTGTCCTTTTTCTAAAACTACATTACTATAACATCACATAAATAATATCAAAAAAAAGTTCTATACTTAAACAATACTAACTTATGGTTAACATAATCCATTACAATCTTTAGGCTTATCTAAAATACTTCGGTCCAAGCTCATAGTATAAAGAAAATGATTACTTGAAATGTCTCCAACCAAGCATGTGAATACCATCATTTATCCCCCATATATCTTGTTGGTCACATTCCAATCATGTGAATACTTTAATGATGTATTCTCTTGAAAAATATGAATACCCATTAAACCTTAGTGAAAACATGAATGCTGTCAAAAGTTAACTCTTTCCACATACCAAAATCCAAAAATTCAATATACTCAAACCATGATATAACCTTCTCCTTATATCAGTCATGAGCTCATGAATACTATCAAACATTTTATTTTCTCCTTATCCCTTCATTATGCGCATATCATCTACATTCCAAAAATATCTGAATAACCTTTCATGGATACTGGTAACATTAATCAGACAACAATGTAACAATCCTTACATGTCTCTTTATTCCATAGTGCCATGAGATTACTTATACAACATTACACATGATAAACATGTAATCATTCCACTACATTCTTAAACCATTGACCGAGCATCAACAATTCTTTCATCTCACATATCATTTGTAGTCTCTTCATCATCATCCACATAAATACTTCCCATACGACCATACTGATTATCTTCATGAGACTTTACCTTAGGGCATTGGTTTGCATAATGCCCGTACATTCCACATTTAAAACATTTAACCATTATTGATGTCGTAGCAATACCATTATCCTCATCCATGTTGTTAACTGAACCTTTTCCTTTGCATTTACTTGCTTTGTGTCCTTCTTTTCCACACCCAAAGAATCTTCCAGTTCCTTTGAAACATTATCCTTGATGCCTCTTCCCACATGATTTACATAGGAGAAATTGAACTTTCTTTCCTCTATGATCATCATGAAACTCCATCTTTCTCTTATTAGCCGAGTCAGGAAACTTACCAAATTTTACTTTATTGATCATATTATGAGATTTCTGATTCAGCATAATAATGATGTTTGGACTTCCAAATCCCATTTCATTATGAAGAATATCATTCCATTTTCCATCATATCCTCCATTATCGTGAATCATCTTGTTTCCAGCCATTTTCTAAAACCCAAAAGAATAGTGTGAGTGGAAAAAATAATAATAAAGGGGGAGTAACTTCAAAATCTAACATCTTAGGTTTAATTCTATGATCGTTAGCGTAATTCTAGTACTATAACCTATACGCATACTTAACCTTAGAGACATCCCTAGACATACCTTAGAAATATCTCTAGGGATCTCACTAAAGTTCTCGCATCCTAGTTTCCAAAGGTTGACTAAACCTTTCCTCTGATACCAACTGTAGAGACCCGAAGCCTGGCGTACATTGACCTTACATTACATTTGCGGAATACTTAGTACATAACAAAAACACACACACAAGGATCGTAATAGTTTAGTGTCTTTGGAAACTCGGAACGTAATCTTCTAATCGTGGTGAAAGATCTTCAATATCTCCCATAAAGATCTTCCCTTTTTTTACCTAAAACCTTTATTTATATCCTGGGGAAAAGAAAACATAAAAGGGTGAGCTCAAATGCTCAGTAAGGTTATAAAAAAGAAAAATCAATCACATCATATTCATAAGAACATAACTTTTGGAAATCTTAACCTGCAAAAGAGAGCATAATTTCATAACATGGGATAAATCATGGCAGTGAAATGTAATCACAATAATCATAACATAAAACATGGAACTTTGTGTAATTCACACATAATCATAGAGAATCATTTCTTGTTAGTCAAGGCTCATTTCCAAGTCTATCTTAGTGGACAAAGTCCCTTTCTGAATCGAGTAACCCTCATTTCAGTCCTGTTTCACTGAACCGGTATAACCTACCATTCCAGCCATGTCTATCTCATGAGATATAAAATCTTTACCCAATGCATTGGAGGGAGATATAGGTCCCACCCATCTCATAATGATACCATTCTTATGTGTGCCACAAAATCATAAATCATACATCATTGCATAACCCATGTAATAAAAATGGGATTCTTAAAAAACATGACATCATAAAACCATTCATATAAGATAAAGGAATTCATAAACATAATTCCATCACAACATAGTAAAATCAATGTAAAAATATGGATAGAAACAGAACCCTTTATTACCTTAGATGGAAAATAATTTTGATAAAACACTTAAAATGAATTCTTGAAGAAAATATCCTTTCTTCTTCAAAATCAATTTCTTTTCACAAAACATCATGCAATTTTAAAAGAAAGTTATTTAATTGAAAATAGTCATGAAATATTTTGGAGTAAGCTTCATGAAAATAAGTATTTATAAAACCGTAAAAATCCGTTCGTGCCGTTTAAAAAAAACATTCTTCTCGTACTTTTGTCAGAAAAGTCAAAAAAGTACCTCGTACGAAAAACGACAAAAGATTCCTTTCATATCTTTTACTAAAAACTCACAGAAGGGTAAAATAGGATTTAAACAATTGTAGGTGAATGGAAATAATATTAAATTTTGAGTAAACATGGATGTGGATGATAAAATACACCACAGTAAATACTTACGAATAAACAATCTCGGATAAAAATGAGATTGTGATATTTCCCTTACCTTAGGTCCGATTTGCTTCGTAAGTGTCCGAACCTCCTGTATAATGATTTAAATAATGTCATTTACTTATTACAGAATCATATTCATTGTTATGATATCATATATGGTTCACTTATGAATTTATATTACCCGTTCTTTTGTAAATTCCATGATAAAGAGCGTTTTGGGTAAAATTGTTTCATTTGTCATCCGTGTTTTGACTTGTAATTATTCATATGATTACTTAGATCATGATTACTTAATTCCAGAACATAAAACATGATTTATATATATATATATATATTCAGGATATACATATATATAATAAATTATTAACGGGAAAGAAATACACCGTTCATGGAGACGGTAGTCCGTACGTACGCATGAACGTTGTTTTCGTTTCCTTATTGAATTGAATGGAATTAAGTAGATGACATTCATATATATACACATAAATCCAGTATCATTGTTATGTAATATATTTAATTATTACTTATTATATATACTTTATAATCATTCATGAATGGTTTAAAGTGGAGAATGAATCTCATCGCGTCGTGGAGACGGTAGTCCGTACGTACGCACGAGCGATGATATCGTTCCCATGGTCGTGGAATTGTGTTGAAGTGTATGTAGACTATTTCAGTATCAATATCACTTTATAATAATCATATATAGTTACTCATTACACCATTATACCCATCCTATTAAGGTGGTGGTGGAAAATAGATTACACCACGGCGTGGAGACGGTATTCCGTACGTACGCACGCGCGGTGATTTCATTTTTTCCGTAGGATGGATAGAAGGTGGATTAGGGTTGTTTCATATTTATAATAACATATCAGTATGTAAGTAATACTGATGTTATTACTTTTTCATGAAACAACTAAATAAGAAGAAGTTTAAGAAGAAATAAATTGAAAAGATCGGTAATGGATATTACCTCTTCTTTGAGACGCCTCTTTGAATCCTCCACTTAGGGAACTAAAATTGGTCTTTGAAGAAGACCAGGACCTCTAGGATTATTCTAGGGAAGTGTAGAAGGGATTTTTGCAGGGGTTTTCCGAGCTTGAGTGCTCAATTTGGTGTGAGGAGGAGGGGGAGGAGGTGCCCTTTTATAAGGGAGGAGAGGGGCACCTTAGGAATTCTTAAAAATATTAATTTATAATAAATCTAACCCCACATAAAAACCTCAAAAAATGACTCATATTCAAATATTAGATGAGATAGGGTTGTAATCTCATCAACCAATCAAATTTAGACATTTTTGGATCTTATTTTAAACCTTATCATTTTGATTTATCCTTATTTAATCTATTTAAGTTTATTTGTGGTAATAAAATTCTAAATTTTAAATTATAACAAATAATTACTTATTTGTTGTGAATTTTCCATAATTGTTTACTTTATAACATTATAGACCATATAAATATAAATTTATAATTTTTAAATATTTTTGTGATTTTTAAACAATTTTATAATATGTTATTTTTGTAAAATAACAATAGTGTCAATTTTGACACTATTCATTTATTTGAATTTAAATAAAATATATACAGACGATATGTTCACAATAAAAGATTTAATATATTAATAAAAGGTCATATGTATCTATAAAATTAGTGTATCACATTAAATAGTTCATATAATATTTATTTTATTATTTTTAAAATAATTTATTTGGTTTATCTCTTAATAAAATAATTACTACATCATATTTGTATAATTATTTAATATACTTATTTGTTGTATAAAAATTTAAAATAAAATTCTATGATGAAGATAAATATATTACCTTGCACAATAATAATTTTACTCGAATTTATCATCTTAAAATCACAATATTTAAATTGTTATATTTATTAAATTATGAAGGTGACAACTTTGGCATCATTTAACATAAAATAATATATGTGTCATAATCGCTTTTATAAGGCTCCAAATGGTCATATATTCTACCATTGGATGCTTATGGTTTACATTTACATGTCCAATAAGATTTGGTTAGGTATTTGTGCATTTTTTGGTCACTATTAGTTTAAAAAAAAATTATTCTTGATTTTTCACTAGATAAACAATTTCTGCATCACTATTGTGTCATAATTAATGATAATTATTTAATCCCTAAAAATTATAAATAAATTTATATGATGTAGATAATTTAATTAGATTTCTGTAGACTATTCATGTTCGAAGTTTCATGAAGGTTATCACTAAATTAAAATTAATATACTTATAAAATTTAAGAGAGTGACATGTTGTCACTTTCTTTGGTTTTAATAATAATTTAGTTATTTTCATAGACAAATGTTCATTAAATGATTCTAATCTGACCCTTAGGTGATATGGGTATACTTTTAGTCATCCAATAGGATTTTGACATTTGTTAGGGTAATTTTAAAATATTATATTTACCCTTAATTACCTGATTTACCTTTAACTATGGTAAATAAAATTTACCGTAGTTACTATTCATAATTCCCAAAAATAAAAAGTAGCTTATTAACATAATTTGGACCCACTGATTCCAAATATGGAATCCATTTTTTAAAATTCCATACACAGAAGTTGCAGAAATTAAATTAAAATTAGTCCCGTTGTCGAATAAAAACGGGTTTTTGTTTAAAACATTGCAAAAGATTGAATTGATTTAACATACGAATTCAAGGTAAAATCAATGCTAATGACATACATTATATTAAATGGTAAAAATATATTCTATTTATACTTTAAAATCATTCAATATTATAATTTATCCACATAAGATATTACGATGAAAAAAGTTGTTTTTAATTAAAATATACCGTGTTTTTACTATTCATTAAAATGTGAAAGTTACCAGAATAATATGAAAATTTTATCCAAAGTAAATTTTTATTTCTTGATTCCAAAGAAGAATTTTATTTTGTCAAATTGAACTTATAAACATATCAAAAAATAGTTTTAAAGTGGGTGCGCCATCAAAAGGCGGCAAAACTGCATTTTTTTGAAAAATACTTATTTTACCCGAAAAATTTATTTTGTTCTTATACCATGTTCTAGAAATGTGTAAGATGAATAATAATGTTATAAAATTTATAATTTAGTTAATACTATTCATAACAGCTAGTTCATGACAATATTATAATAATATAACATTGTTTATTAAAACCCGGTATTGTGTACAACACACGCTATCGAGGAAGGTCGCGATTGCGTGTAATGCAAGCCAAGTCAGGGTTGCGTGTTGTGAAAGAATCCTTCATTGTTTCGTATAACAGAATCCAACCATATTTCATTTATACATTTAATATATATATATATATACTCAATGTTGCGTAGAATAACTATTATCAAAATTGTGTGTAACACGGTCCAAGAATAGTGTTGCGTATACTGCAAGCTAATACGGTGTTGCGTATAGCGCAAGGTAATATTGGTGTAGAATACAACATAAGAAATTAATGAAATTAAAATAATATTTTTCATAAAATCTCAGGGTGTTACATTCTCTCAGTAGGAGATCATGCATTTATCTGCTAGGAGAGGAAACAGAGCAGGAGGTCACGTTGCGGCTATCCTTTGTGGGTAGAGATATAGCATCCTTTCTGTAGTCTCTCACAGTCACTCCTCCACTCCATCATAGAGTCAGAGAGGCACAATGTTGGGACGTTGACTGTCAGATATAGTGTGCTTATATATCCACATGGTAGGCATTTGATTATTTTTTGAAGGTGGGGAGCATTTCTTTCTCTTCAGAGGACGTACCATAGTACATATTTCACTACATGAGGAATCCTTTTATAAATATTTAAAACACATAAGTTTTAGTAATTAATTTAAAATTAATCTCTTTGTGTGTGTGTAAGGCCTAGACCCTAGTTATATAGAGTCTGTGCATTATTTCATAGAATTTTCATGATTACAAGAGATCAAGTCTTGGAAGACCGATTAGTTTAGTAACCTTTGAAGTACTAGATACATACATACATTTTACATTACATCATGAGATGGAAAAACAACAACATTTTTCCAAATTTAAACACACTCATATCCCTTGATTATTCCTTCTAGTTAATCATATTATACTTCTTCGCATCCTAGGAAAAATAAAACATAGAAATGGGTGAGATTAGATTCTCAGTAAGGATAAAAATATAGGAGAAACTATCACAAATAATTATAAGCATTTAAAGAAATGTATAAGACTAAAATACAAGAATTTTAAATATAAACATCAGAATAAAATGTCAAAAATAAATCAAATAATGCTATTTACCTGTTTACATGGATATTCTACAAGTCGAATAATCACATGAAATATTAATAGCTAATTTGAAAATGATGGAATGCATAATTATAGAAATCATAACCACATTGTCAAGCCCCAATGTAGAGACTACAAATATTATTTTCTCAAGTCCTTGTGACAAGACACTAGTTTGTCTCATGGGACTTACCAATGCATCAAGGAGCTATAGTGGGTCCACCCGTCACTTACTAAGTCCAATTCATTCTTAATATGAAAAGGTGGAAACATCAAAAAACATTTTTATTAAAACTAGCATCAAAAATGTTAATACTTTAATCATAAACGATGAATAGTATAAAAATAAAAAAAATCCATAGTCAAACATGTCACAAAAACATCAATACAATATGGAATATTGTATAATAATAAATCAACTTCAAATAAGTGTAAAATTCATAAATGGATGTTGATATTGATGAAATGAAAAATATTTGAGAGAAATATACATTTCTATTTTCAAATCATTTAAAATTTACATAATTATAAAAGAAAACATTTAGTTTTAAATAATCTTATAAGCCTATAAAGGGAAGCTTAGAATGTGTTATAATGGAAGAATTTATGAAAAGACCTGGAAATCCTGTGGAAAAATTATAATTTTTAAATTCATTGGAATTTAACGAGTCTGTAGTTTCTGAAGGTGCATGATTCCGAGGCCCGGTGTGCCAAGAATCAATTTCTGAGGTTTTTTTGTGGGAATGTTCAGTAAACATAGGAGTAGGATTTTATATCTTTTGAACCCTTACTCGGAATTTAAATCTGAGGACACCATTGAATTCGTAGTGCTGATATTCACTTATGGACACGTTTACCGCAATTATGTTTTATCGATAGAGGAAGTTAAATTTTGGGGTTTTCTAAATAAAATAAATAAGAATATTTGCAAAATATTTTTTTGGCAGTTAAATCCTCCAAGGAGAGGTTGGAGGTGGGGCTCACCCGCACATAACCTCCCATGGGAGGATATTATGTGGTGGGTCCCATACTAGCTCAAACCCCCTTTAACCCACATGTAACTCTCATTAATTTGTTGGAATTCTCTTAAACATCCATTGAGTTTATTAAATCCAACTCTTCCTTATTTATTATGGAGGTTTTCTGCCTTCGTTCATAATGGTTCCAACACACCTATGAATTAATTAATGGAAACTAATTAAATTTGAAGTGATTTGATTTCTTTTGAATTTTTTTTTTGTTTTCATGAAAATAATAAAATATTAGTGATGCTATTATTTTATTTTGGGGCATTGGTGATTCTCTTTGGGAGATATTTTGGGATAATTCATGGAGAGATCATTCTTCTCACGAAGAACAAGAAGAACGTCTCTTTCACCATCGAAGCACGACAACACCATCTTCTTCATTCCTCATATTTCTTTAACCAATGTAAGGAAAGTGATGTGATGCCCACGACATCTCCAATGACCTTCATCCATGTCAAAGGAGAAGACGTCGCCTACAAAGAATGTTTCCAACGATGAAGTCACCTCTGAACGATCATCCGCCAATGAAAAGTACCCTTCTTCCTCTCTGATGCATGAGCAAGAGAATTAGGAGGGCATGAAGAATGTGGAAATCGATGAATCATCATCCACCCTTTTTCCAAGATCATCAACGAATGACAAATACGAGGTAGGGGGTTTGATTATTTTAATGTATCAATTTTACCCTCATTCCCCATCATTTATTTGGGTTCGATGATGGCCACATGTTATCAGTTAATGCATATGGCGTGGGAAGAACAAACACGGTCCGACATTCCTTCGATTGGTTCTTGTTTGGTTGACGATGGTGGTGGATTTGGAAGGGCGGGGTGCTAGCGCGCCGCGCTGGAGAAGAATCATGGCCATGAGGGCTACGGAGGACAGAATATGCATGGAGCCACCGTGCCACACCAGAGGAAGGGAGTTATGGGCATGCGGGCTCCGGTGGATAAAGGTGGCACTGCGCAAGAGCCCCACGCTCAAGAAGACCTGCGACCTTTGGCCGCGGGGGGTGGAGGGCGGCCGTCTGAGATGGCTGCCAGCAGAACTCTAGAAAGGAGAAACCCTTCGAGTCCCGCGGTTTCTTCGGAAGCCGAGGGGCACGGAACCCCCCCCCCCCTGCGGTGGGGCTTACCGGACCACCCGTCCAGCCGAGCTAGGAACCACACGGCCAACCGAGCCGGGCGCCACACGGCCAGCCAGGCCGAGCCACAGGACCAGTCGGGCACCACACAGCTAGCCGAGAAGAGTGTCTGATTGATGTACCACTTATGGTGATTGAATTTTTGGAGTGATAAAATTCTATTGGAATACTCTACTTGATGTTTGGATGCAGTTGGGGTAAGGTTGGGTTGGTTTGATCCTAAAAACCAACCGGGCCCATGGAACAAAAATGCAAATAACTCTCAGACCAGGAATCTGATTGACATGTGGTCTCTCGGATTGGGTTTCTTATGATGAGACAGAACTACGTGATACATCAACTCAGGACTTCATGATAGTTAATGTATCAACACTTGGCTTGAGGAGTGGAACCTCCTGGAATTGAGCATGTTGTGTGCGGAAACCCTAGGGCTGGATACGGCTGAGATAAAAGTGATGAATTCTGTACTGGGATCCTCTGTGGGTACGACAATAGTGACTACTATACCAAGATCCTCCGTGGGTTCGACAGCAATGAATTCTATACCGGGATCCTCAGTGGGTTCGATAGTAGTGACTACTGAACCGGAATCCTCCATGGGTTCGACACTGATGACTTCTGTACCAGGATCCTCCATGGGTTCGACAATGGTGACTAATGTAGCAATATCTTCTATGGGTTCGATATTGATGAATTCAGTACCAGGATCCTCCATGGGTTCGACAGTAGTGACTTCTGTATCAGGATCCTATGTGGGTTCGATAGTGACGACTTCTGTACCATGATCCTACGGGGGTTCGACAGCATTGATACTATTCAAGGATCCCACGTGGCATCAACAGAGGAGATGATTCAGTGGATAAAACTAATCATCTCTACCCCTCTACATGAGAACAATACCTATGTGAGATGAGTATTGACTTTTAGTAGATATCATAGAGATTATTGACTTTACTTCCTTTGTTTAATGGTTTGTGCTTAGGCTCGACTGTTGGAGCCAGACTAAGAATGGTAACTTAGGTATATGTATGGGAATATACCTAAGTAGGGATGGTTGATACATCGTGATTGTATCTTAATACAGTGACTTATACTTAGTGTATTTTGTGATACCTTGAGGGTCTCAGGGTCCCTACTGAGTATCGTTATACTCACCCCTTCACAGGCTATTCCCGCACCTCATTGGTTTGGATGCAGATGACAGGCAGCGCTGACCGAGGCGGACTATGCAATGACTGGACATTACCCGGAGGTGGACCACATGACAAGACGGTATCCGGAGGATACAGAAGGATGTGGATCTCTGAGGATGATATCTATACCTACCCTTCAAGTAGGATCTGTGGTGGATGATTCAGGAGCATCTAGACACCTTCCAGCTATTTTTCTTTTAGTTGTACGTGATTTGTCTTTTCCTTGTACTTTACTATTGGTCCTGTATTTCCTACCCCTTTTACTTTCCGGCACATAAATTGTCATACAGATTTTACTTATTGTTTTCTTCCGTTGGTAATCTGGTTTTGTGTGTTTATTTTTCATAAAGTCAATGTCTTCCCAGTTATAGGGATTTACGCCATTTGTCCTAGTCCCAACCGCCTGGCCTATGGAAGGCGGGCTTGGGGTAATCACGACATGGGCCCCGAGGACGGGATGTGAAAAATTTATATCAGAGGAGTCGTTTATATAACAAAACATAGGACTATGATCTGTCTTACTTTGAAGAAATTGTGTTAAGAGTATTGAGTGTGGATTTTAGTCCAGGGAGTCTACTGTTGTTGTGGCGGCCAACATATCCATACCACAGGACCCAGACCACTGATTTCCGACTCAGTTTACAAAAACCCTGATTACGTGTGTGTTTCAAGAGTATCTATTGTGATCTCTTTGAGTCATCACACTAGGTTTAACTTTTATTGACCTTGGCACGTCTGTTTTTTTTTTCAGGATGGCCCCACATAGGCAGCCAGGTAGGGTTATGAGTGTTGTATGAGATGGTACCCACCGAGTGACGAGTTCTTGGTGTAGGGCACCATCATAGTGGGGGTACCAGCAGTACCGCTTCCCGTTGGTCCACCGATACCACCGGCTCCAGCAGTAGAGAATTCAAGCTGTAGTAGTGTTTTTCATGAGTTCTAGTGCCAGAGGCCACCCAGGTTCTAGGGAGAGACAGACCCACATGTAGCTAAGGATTGGCTGGAGGCTGTCATGAGAGTTTTCAGAATGATAGGGACAACAGCCGACCTCATGGTGATCCTTGTCGCGAGTCTCATGCATGAAGCAGCAGGCATATGGTGGATCCTGATACTTCAGGTGCATGATGAAGCATCATTACTCTGGATAGGCTTCGAGAGCCTGTTCCAGGAAGTGTTGGTTCCATCCACCAATCGTGCGGTGCAGATTCAGGAGTTACGTCATCTACAGTAGGGAAGCATGATAGTATCTCAGTACACAATGAGGTTCACTGACCTCTCGCGCTACTCCACAGATATGGTACGAGACCCATTCTTCAGGTCATAGACCATTGATCATAGACTTAGGCATGAAATCAGGGCTTTGATGATCTCTCTCAACATTCTGAAGTAGACGGGGGTGCTGGCGTGGGGCCTTCTAGTGAATAGTTTTCTTGATGAGCAGACACCAGCAGTGAGACCCACCACAGGGCGACACGTAGCGGAGTCTTCTACAGCTGGAAGTAGACGAATGTCGCAGAGGTCCAAGAGGACCAGTCCATTAGCTGGGTGACCCTAGGATATAGGTTTGGTTGTGCGGGTCACACAAGAAAGAGTCATCCATTCGAGGAGCAGGCAGTGCTATGTGTGTGGCAGGCAGGGTCAAATGTCATGTGACTGTCTGACCCACTGTATAGACGATCAGTAGATGGTTGAGGAACCACCCTGGTAGATGCATAGGTTTGACCATGGTGATCCACCGGGAGTAAGAAGACATGGAAGAAGAGCTGGTCAAGTAGTAGGTGGACAAGAGCGAGAATAGATCTTGGCATATAGTCCTTTGTTCATGATGCTTCTATCTTCTTTGATGTCGTTGTTTGTGGTTTCTTTTTGTGTGTGTACTTTGAGCTGTAGTAATAAAATACACTTGTACTTGTGACATTTTCTATCCTGCCTTTTTGTGTGGTTGATACTGAGAGGTTTTGGTTAAAACCTTTGACTTGACCCTCACATTCGAGATTCCTACTGGAGAAGACCCAGTGACCACACACTAATGCTGACAGTGTGACTCAACCCTTAGAGGAGAGAGTAATGGTTGGATATCTTGGTAGTAGTGTCGAGGCCTTACGACGCCATCCACGACATGTATTTGTACACTTCATGTCAGGATTGACTGTATTTGGCAAAGGACGAGGTTCATCGAGGGGATGAGACTGGATTTCTCTTTTTAGAAAAAAAGGAGAAATCTTTGTCTCTATTGTAGGATGTATGTGAAGAAGGGTGTAGTCGAGTTCTTTACAATTGGCTAGTCTCACCCAATGTTCATTGAGTGAACCATTTACAGTTTACTCTGATCACAAGAGTCACATGTATATCATCTCTCAGAAGGACCTGGACCGAAGACAGTGACGTTGCCTTGAATTACTCCAGGTTTATGACTTCGATATAGTCTACACTCCTGGAAAGGGGAACATTGTAGCATATTCTCTCAGTAGGATATCATGCATTTATCTACTAGGAGAGGAAACAGAGCAGGTGGTCGCGTTGTAGCTATCCTTTGTGGGTAGAGATAGATCATTCTTTCTGCAGTCTCACACAGTCACTCCTCCACTTCATCATCGAGTCGGAGAGGCACAATGTTGGGTTGTTGACTATGAGATGCATTGTGCTTATATATCCACAGGGTAGGCACTTGATGGATTTTTTGAAGGTGTGGAGTATTTCTTTCTCTTTAGAGGACGTACCATAGTACCTATTGCACTACATGTAGAAGTTTTGAGGGAGTTCCACACATATCATTCAGCGGTACATCCAAGAGTGGTGAAGATGTATCAGGATCACCGACGACAGCACCGGTGGCCAGGTATGGAGAAGGCAGTAGTAGAGTTTATCTCACGATGCCTCACTTATCAGTAAGTGAAGGCGGAGGACCAGGTTCCAACAGTCTTCGTTCATCCCTTAGAGATCCTAGAGTGGAAGTGGGATTGGATATCCATGGATTTAGTGATGGTACTTCCACATACATCTAGAGGACACAACTCTATCTGGGTGATTGTCTACCAACTCACCATGTCATCCCACTTCCTACTGATCAGAGATCAGGGCATAGTAGAGTGTTTGGGATGCCACTACGTACATGAGATCGTACGGCTTCATGGTGTACCATCGATGATCGTCTTCGATCAAGATGCTCGTTTCACTTCACGGCTATGGAAGGGGTTGCAGGAGGCTTTCAGGACGCAGCTTTTCTTGAGCACCACCTTCCATCCTCATACGGATGTTCAGACTGAGAGGACCATTCAGACGCTCAAATACATGCTCTGTTCATGCATCCTAGACTTCGGTTGCAGCTGGGAGGATCACTTACCCTTAGTGGAGTTTGAGTATAACAACAGCTACCACTCCACCATCGGGATGGCACCTTTCGAGGCACTTTATGGCCAACCATGCAGATCACCTCTATGTTGGACTGACCCAGAGGAGTCAGCACTTATTGACTGGAGATAGTGCATGCTATGATGGAGAAGGAGAAAATTATCCAAGAGTGGATGAAAACTGCACAGAGCAAGAAAACGTACTATGCTGACAGGAGACGGAGACCACTGGAGTTCGAGGATGGGGACCATGTCATTCTATGGGTCTCACCTCAATGATGTCTACATATATTTGGATGAGAAGATAATAAATATCTAAGATTCATTGGACCTTTCCTGGTCCTTAGTAGGGTAGGTGATGTGGCTTATTGCTTGTCTCTTCCACCTCAATTACACCGGGTGCATGACATCTTCTACGTATCTCAGCTTAGAATATACATGCATGAACCGTTCCACATCATCGGCCACACGGAGCTAGACATCGATAACGGGGCGACATTCATAGAGGTTCCAGTGGAGATTGAGGATTGACAGGATTAGGTCCTACGTGGACTATCGATACCTCTACTGTGTGTTCGGTGGCAGCACGGAAGCCTCCAAGAGAGCACATGGGAGCGGGAGGCTCAGATGCATGCTCAGTACCCCCTTTTGTTTCCCTAGGGTGTGTTGTACCTTAAAGAGATGTAAAGCCTTAAGGTGAGAAGAATGTAAAGACCTGGAAGTCTCATGGAAAAATTATTATTTTTAAATACATGGGAATTTTACGGGTCCGCAGTTTCTGACAACACTTAATTCTGAGGGCCGGAATGCCTAAAATCAATTTTTTTAGTTTTTTTCAGGTATGTTCAGTAAATGTACGAGCAGGATTTTTTATCTTTTGAACCAGTGGTCGGAATTGAAATCTGAGGACACCATTTAATTCACAGCGCAGATATTCACATACAGAGACCTTTACCACAATTTCTTTTTATCAAGAGCAGAAGTTAATATTGGGGGTTTTCTAAATAAATTAAATAAAAATATATGAAACATATTTTTATTTCGGTGGCGGATAAATCCTCCAAGGGGAGGTTGGAGGTGGGACCCACCCGTTCATAACATCCCTTGGGAGGATATTACATGGTGGGTCCCACATGAGCTTCAACACCCCTTAACCCCCCATGTGACTCTCATTAAATTGGGATAAGTCTTGTAAACTTCCATTTAGTTTATTAAAGACTGTTATCCCTTATTTATTTTGGGCCTTCCAACCTTCCCTCATAATTGTGACAACACACATAATAATTAATTAGTTCCAACTAATTAATTTTGAAGTGATTTGAATTCTGTTGAATTCTTTTTGGTTGCATGGAAATAAAAAAATATTAGTGGAGATATTATTTTATTTTGGGGCATTGGCGATTCTCTTTGGGAGAGCTTTTGGGAGAATTCATGGAGAGAGCATTATTCCCATGAAAAACACAAAGAATGTCTCTACCACCACTGTAGCACGACAATGTCATCTTCTTCATTATTCACTGTTCGTCAACCAAAGCATGGAAAGGGAAGCGATGCTCACGACATCTCCAACGACCTTCATCCACGTCAAAGGAGAAGATGTTTCCTGCAAAGAACGTCGCCAATGACGACGTCAACTTCGAATTATCATCTGCCAATGACGATTACCCTTCTTTCTTTCTGACGCATGAGCTTGAGAATTGGGAGTGTGTGACAAATTTGGAAATGGATGAATCTTTATCTGCCCTTTTTCTGAGATCATCAACGATTGAAAAATATGAGGTAGGGGGTTTGATTATTTTAATGTGTGAATTATACCCTCATTCGTTGTTGTTTATTTGGGTTGGATGATGGCCACTTGTTATCACCTAATGTGAAGGGATCAGGATGAAAAAACCCGACCTGATATCCCTCAAATTGGTTCTTGTTTGGATGACGATGGAGGTGGATTCAGAAGGGTGGGGTTCGATCATGCCACACTTGTGAAGAACTGTGGCCATACGGGTTGCGGGGGACAGAAGAGGCCCACTGCTGTTGTGATGCACCAGAGGTAGGGAGACGTCGCCATGTGGGCCGAAGCGGACGAAGGCTGTGCGGTGCCACCACGCCTTGCCAAATAAGACCTTTGTCCTTTTCCACGGCGGACGGAGGGCGGCCGCCTTAGCCGGTCTCCAGTGGAACTCCAGAAAGGTGGGACCCATCGTGTCCTGTGGTTTCTTTGGAAGCCGGGGGGCGTGACACCCCCCCCCCCCCATGGCGGGGCTCATTGGGCCACAAGGCCATCCCACCGTAGAGGTCCGTCCAGGCCATGAAGCTAGCCAGCTGGGTGCCACATGGCCAGCCGAGCTAGGCGCCACATGACCGGCCGGGCCAAGCCACATGACCAGTCAGGTGCCCCGCGGCCAGCCGATCCGGGGGCCTCAAGGCCAGCCGAGCCTAGCCACACGCTCAGCCGGGTGTCGCACAGACCAGGGTCGGGCTGTGCCATCGGGTAGGGTAGTGCCTTCGGGTCGGGCTGACCACTCAGGTTGGGCCGCATCCGCAAACCAGGTCGGGCTGGGTCGGACAGAACCCAGACCCGCTATGGTCGTTTACTCCTTTCAGACAGCATCTTGGGCTACGGGTGTCAGATTGATGTGACGCCTGTGGAAATGAAATTCATGGAGCGAGAAAATTCTTCTGGAATACTCCTCTTGAGGTTCATATGCAGTTGGAGTACGTTAAGGTTGGTTTGAGCCTCAAAACCAATCGGTCCCCTAGAATGGAAATGTCAATAACTCTCAGACCATGCGTCTGATTGATGAGCGGTCTATCGCGATGGGTTTCTTATGATGAGACGAAACTACTGGATACATCAATACTATACTTAATGATAATTTATGTATCGACACTTGGCTCGAGGAGAAGACCCTCCTGGAATCGTGTGTGCTCTGTGAGAGAATCCTTTGGCTAGATGCAACTAAGATGACATCGATGACTTCTTTACTGGAATCCTCTGTGGGTTCGACAACGGTGATTACTATACCAGGATCCTCCATGGCTTAGACAGAGGTGACTACTGTACCCGGATTCTCTATGGGATGGATAGCGATGACTTCTGTACAGGGATCCTCTGTGGGTTTGACAGTGGTGACAACTGTACTAGAATCCTTCGTGGGTTTGATAGTGATGACTTCTGTACCAAGATCCTTCGTGGGTTCGACTGTGGTGACTACTGTACCAGAATCCTTGGGGGTTCTATAGTGATGACTTCTATATCGGGATCATCCGTGGGTTCTAATGAAGTGACTTCTATACTGGGATCCTATGTGGGTTTGATAGTGACGTCTTCTGTACCAGGATTCTATGTGGTTACGACTGTACTGATACTATTCTAGGATCCTACATGGGTTCAACAGAGGAGATAATTCAACGGCTACCACTAATCATCTCTACCCTTTTACATGAGTAAAATACCTATGTGATCTTATTCTAGACTTTCAATCGATATCATCAAGATTATTGACTTTTCTTTCATTGTGGAATGGGTTTTCCATGGGCTTGAGTGTTGGAGCCGAACTAAGAATGGTAACTTAGGTATATGTATGGTAATATACCTAAGTAGGAATGGATGATACATCGTGATTGTATCTTACTACTGTGACTTAACCTTAGTGGATTTTGGAGACCATGAGGGTCTCAGGGTCTCAACTAAGCCTCGTTATACTCACCCCTACATGGGCTATGCCCGCACCTCGTTGGGTTGGATGTAGATGATAGACAGTGCTGACTGTGGCAGAGTGTGCAAGGACTGGATGGTTCTCGTACGTGGACCACATGATGAGACGGTATCCGGAGGAGACGGACGGATGTGGAGCTCTAAGGAGGATATTTGTACCTACCCATCAGTTAGGATCTATGGTGGATAATTCAAGAGCTGCTAGACACCTTCCAGCTTTTTGTCTTATAGTTGTACAAGTTTTGTCTTTTCATTGTACTTTACTATTGGTCTTATATTTTCGGGTCCTTTTAGGTTCTGGAACAAATTTTTTTATACAGAATTTACATAGTGTTTTCTTTCATTTGTACTCTGGTTGTGTGTGTTTACATTTAAAAAAGGCAATTCCTTCCCAGTTATAGGGATTTACGCCTTTGGTACTAGTCACCAGCCCCTAGCCTATGGAAATCGGGCTTGGTGTAGTCACTACATGGTCCCTGAGGATGGGTCGTGAAAATATAGTTGCAGCTATTGTATAAGATAAAAAGTACATTCCTACCTTAATGTGTTGAAAAGGTTATAAAGTACCTTGTTTGGAAAATGACAGAAGGATTCCTTTCAAAAAATTAAATTAAAATTCAAAAATGCGTATAAATGACTTTAGCCCATATTTAAGGAAATAGTAAAAAAAATTTGAAATAAATTTTTAAGAAACATGGATCTGGATAATAATTGAGTCCAATTAGATACTTTTTCAAAAACAACCATGGATAATATAAAGATTGTAAAATTAAACCTTACATTGTAATTTTCCTTGGTCAAGGGTATGTTTACATCCTATATAATTGTTAAATAATAGATATTAAATTATAAAGGAACCACATACATAAATATGATATCATATATTATCTTCTATTATTTATTTGTTAGTAATATTTAATATTTCAGTGGTATCATTGTTTTGGGGGTTAACTGCTCATTTTCCATTATATGTTTTTTATGTAAGATATGATTATTATGGATAGGATGTATTTGATTATTATACTAAATGATATTAAGTTATTAAACATTATTTTACATCATAAAATTACAATTATTCTTGAATGGTTATGATGGGAATGTATCTCATCGCATTGGTGGAGATGGTAATCCGTACATACGCACGAGCAACAATATCATCTATTAATGATAAAAAACGTATGGGGTTGGATATTATATCTTATATACAGAATAATTAACATGTTATATTTATTATTAACATCAATTATACTCATTATTATACCCATCCAAATAATGAAGTGTTGAATAACAAACTAAACCACAACGTGGAGATGATAAGTCATACGTACGCATGTATGGTCACTTTGTCATTCATATGATGAATATAATAATGAATATGGTTGTATATTATTTATAATAACATCTTATTATGTATAATATACTGGATTTATAATTTTGGTATGGAAAAATAAAGAATTAGGAAGTGAAAGAAGAAATGAACTTTAAAAGAGGTGATGAAATAGTTACCTCTTCTTTGGGTTCTTCCTTTTGATTTGATCAAAAGGGCTCCATAGGGTTGCTTTCTAATCAATGTAAGGCCTCCAAGTTTATGTGAGGGTTGTTGGAAGGATATTTCAGTGAGGTTTGGACAAGGAAAATGGATTTGGCTGTGTGATTTTGAGAGAAGGGGATGTACACTTTTATAAGAGAGATGAGAGTCACTTTGGGAAAAGATTGAAATATTATTTTATTATTAAATCATTTTCTGTTTATAATGGCTCCAAAATGATATATTTCGAGGATAAGGTAATTTTGGGTCGAAACCCTCTCATCCAATAGGTTTTATATTGGTCTAGGTCACCATATTAGCCGTATCTTTTAGATTTAACTCTTTGTTAAATAGTTTAACTTTTATCAGGTATTCCTGTATTATTTTAATTAATGGTTAATAAACATAATATAAAAAGAAAATTGAACCCCAAGTGATTAAATATTGACATATCTAACCTTATATAAGACTTTTGTCCAAAATGTATTTTTTTACGAATACTATATGATTTAAAAATATTGTATTTGTTTTAAAAACTAATTTATGGCAATTTATTACACTATTTGGAATTTTGTTTTTGTGAATGTCATAACAACTTTATCACATTGAAAAAAAATTATTTTATCAACCCTATAATTTCATATTAACCTATTGAAAGTGTAATGCCTCAAAATTCCCAATTTAAATATATTTGTTTAATTAAATTATAAATTATTATTACTGTTCCTTAAAAAGTAAATTAATGGATCATAATTGTGTCATAACTAAATGTAATTATTTAAAGTCTAAAAATTTTAAATAAAATACCATTATGTAGGTATGATTTTTATCTTTCTAATTAATATTTATAATAGAATTTATCTTATGTATAACCCCATATTAAAAATGTTTTAGTAGTTAAAATTTGAATTTTACACTTTTAACTCTTCTTTAAATAAAATATAATAAATGTCCAAATATAATTTAAGTGGATCAAAAAATTATCATATTATATTTTTAAGGTTAATTTGGATCTAGATAAACTTCTCCAATATAATTAGGTCATGTTTTAGGGTAATTATAATATCATTTTTACCTTTAATTACCCTATTTACTTTTAATCGTGGTAAATAAAATTCAAAAGAAACTATTCAGCAAAAAGTATTTTCATCTTGTTGAACCACATTTTACTTACTGAGGTCAACCATGTATCTAAAATTTTTAAAATTCAATTCAATAACTGGTAAAATTACGTTTTATACATATTTTTAAATGTGCCTAGAAGGTGGGTAAAAGATGTTAAAAAGTTCAATTCAATTTTATACATCTAATCTTATTATAAAATGACTCCTATGAATTACATTGAACTGATATTGGTATCATGTATCAATTTTTACTTAAAATAAATTTAAATAAAAAAATAATTATTTCAATAAAAATTCGGTTATTAAACAATAATACTGTGTTTTTCAGTATTCAACAAAAATTGAAACTTTCCCGAAAAAAACCCAAAATTCACCCTTAGCTAATTTTGAAATTACAAATCCAAAAATGAAGTCCATTTGGAAAATTAAAATTTATAAAATTTCAAAAAGTGGGTATTACTATTCATAATGGCTAGTTTGATTGGTCGTGGTGTGCTAGAACTCAATGTTGCGTACATCGCAAGATATTGTATTATTCAAAAAAAGCATACCATGGAAGATAGGGGTGTTACATTATTGCATAATTAAAATAATTTCATCCTTGAAATTTCTAGAATACTACTGCACAAAATGATTCGGTTAGTTCTTCATCTTAATTTCCTCGGGTTCCCCCATTGCCTCTTCCATCTTGTTGTTTCTCCATATAACTTTTACTAGACAAGTCATATAGTTTCTCAATAATTTTTCTCTAGTATCAAGAATCTTGACAGGCTCTTCACTATAAGACAGATCGGGTTCCAATTCTATTTCTTCATATATGAGTACATGCATTGGTCCAGGCAAGTATTTTCTCAATAGTGATATGTGGAACACATCATGAACTTTGGATAGACTTGGAACATTTACAAAACATAATCTATAACTCCAATTAATTCTAGAATTTCAAAAGTTATGATGTACCTAGGACATTATTTACCCTTATTACCGAACCATATAACACCCTTCTATAGAGACACCATCATGAAAACAAGATCTCCTACATGAAATTCCAAATCCTTCCTTATGTTATCGGCATAGATATTTTTCCTACTTTGAGCTTCTCTGATGTGGTTTTGGATAATCTTTACCAATTCCACTATTTTTTGAATAGGTTCTAGGCCTACAAGTTTTCTTTTACCAATATCATCCCAAAAAGTTGGGGTGTGACATCTCTTTCCATATAACACTTCATATAGTGCCATCTGAACACATGAATGGAAGATATTATTTTAGGAAAATACTACCAGAGGTAAATACTGATCCCACATTACTTTAATGTCATGTATGAAATATCTCATCATATAATTTTATGGTTTTAATAGTCTGTTATGACTTTCCATTGGTTTGAGGGTGGTAGGAAGTGCTTAAATGAAATTAAATATCTCCGGCTTTCTGAATACTTTTCCAGAATCATGATGTAAAATAGGGATCATGAACAGAAAAAATCGATAGGGGTACACCATGAAGTACTTAAACTACATTAATATATATTCTTGTTAAACGTTTATGTTGTAAATATTCTCTTATAGAATGAAAATGTCCTGACTTGGTAATATGATCATCAATGACCCATATTGCATCATTACTTCTAGGAGTCTATGGTAGGCACATGACAAAGTTTATCATAATATCATTCCATATCTACTCAGGTATGGGAAGATGTTTCAAGAATCCTATAGGATGTTGTATTCCAACCTTCTCTTTTTGACAAACCATACATCTTGTCACATAATCAGAAATCTCTATCTTCAAGTTATCCTGCCAAATTGTTTTTTTCAAATCTCTATAAAGCTTAGTGTAACCAGGTTGTATAGGGAAATTGGAGCTATGAGAATCATCCAATAATTCTATTTTTAGATCATTTATGTCATGATAATAAATTCTCTTCCCAAATTTCAAAAACCCATCATTATATACAAATTCAATCAATCTCCCATCGTTCACAACTTTAATTTTCTTTTGAAACTCCTCCTCATCATTCTAAGAACTCTTTATCCTTTCTAGTAAACATGGTTCAATAACCATTTGAAAAAGAATAGACATTTAACCTTCCAGGATTATTCCCATATCCTTCTTTACTAGATCCAGGAACATATAATCCCTTTCAACACTCATCTTGTTCAAAGGTCCATGATCCCTTCTACTCAAATCATATGTCACCTTATTTTCCTTCCCTGGGTGGTAGTGTATAGTGAAATCATAATCCTTGAGTAGTTATAGTCATATCCTTCACCTAATGTTCTGTTATTTTTGTGAGAAAATATACATCAAACTCGTGTGATCAGTATAAATCACCAATTTTTTACAATAGAGATAGTGTATCCATATCTTCAAAGTAAAGATTACAGTTCCTAAATCAAGATCATTAGGGGGACAGTTTTTCTCATGAATTTTAAGCTATCGTGATGCATAAGTAATAACTCTATCATTCTTCATAAGTATACAACCAATTCCTCTCTTTGGAAGATCATTATAAATAACAAACCCATCATTACATAATGGTAGAGTCAAGGTAGGGTCATTGACTAATCTTTTCTTCACTTCTTCAAAAAATTCTTCCCACACTTTTGTCTAAATAAATTTAACCCCTTTACCTGTGAGCTTGGTTAATTGATTTTCCAATCAGGAAAAATTATATACTAAGAACCAATAATAACCTTCTAAACCAATAAAACTATGTACCTATATTATACTCGTCAGTGTTGGCCATTCTTGTATTGCTCTTTTATTTGAAGGATCAATAGAGATTCCATCCATAAAGACAATATGGCCATGAAAATAAATCTCTTCAAGATAAATTCACACTTTCTAAACTTCCCATATAATTCATATCTTCTAAGAGTCTTTATAATTAGGCATAAGTAATTTTCATGATCTTTGTAGCTTTTGGTGTATACTAAGATACTATCAATAAATACCACTAAAAAGTCATCATGATATTCCTTGAAAACTCAATTCATTAGATCCATGAAGACAGAGGGTGCATTAGTCTGTCCAAAGGCATTACTGTAAACTCGTAATGTCCATACCTCATATGAAATGATGTTTTCAGATTGTCTTCCTTCTTCAAACAAAACTGATGATATCCTGATCGAATGTCAATCTTTGAAATAAACTGAGCTCCATGAAGTTGATCAGATAAATCATCAATTCATGGTTGGGGATTCTTGTTCATTATTGAAATAACATTAATCTCCCTATAGTGAATGAACAACCTCATAGATCCATCCTATTTCTTAATAAAAAGATCATGGGATCTCTATAAAGAAACACTAGGGTGAATAAATCCATTATTACTCAACTCCACTAGTTGTGTCTTTAGTTCCACTAATTCCACTATGGTCATTCTGTAAGGAGTCCTCGATATGCTCCTTGAACCAGGATGTAAATCAATGGAAACTCAATTTATCATCCTGGAGGATGTCCACGTAAATCCTTTGGAAACACATCAACATATTCTTTCACAATAGTCATGTCCCCTATTTGAGCATTTCCTTCCTCACCCATAGTTATATCACTCTCTTCAGACCCATTAATTGAATTTAGTAGAGCTACTGGAGGTGTATCTTTATGAGACTCAAATGGTGATGTATTTTCTCTAAAGATAAGGTATTCCTTATCATTATCAATAATTTTATCCTCCTTCTTAAAATATCTTTTTTCATCCTAGTCTAAAATCTAATCCATACCGAGGATTATATCAAATTAAATCAGGGGTATGATGATGAGATCAAAAGATAAAGCATGTTTGTATAACTTAATAGTAACTGATTCACAAGACGTTGTTTTCATAATACTTCCCTTTAGATTTTTTACTAATAGCTCCATTATTAAATCAAATTATAAATATCTAATTTTCATAGCAAAATAAGAAGATATGAAATAGTGTGATTATCCAGAATCAAATAATACATTGGCTAAATTTGATGAAGCCATTAAATTACCTGCCAGTACATCATTCGGAGTTTCAACCTCAACAGTAGTGATCACATAAGCTTAACCTTGCTCTCGTGACCTTTTCTGAGGTATGTTTACATGTAACTTAGGACATTCATTTTCATAATCCCCCATTTCATTACAACAGAATAATTCAACATTGAAAACTTCTTTCTTCCCTTTGCAATCACGAGCTTGTTGGCCTTTTTCTCCACACATGTGACATACTCTCATTCCATTCAGGAAAGAACCAGGGTGTTCTTTTCCACATTTACTATAGGATGGAAATTCAAGTTTTCTATTCTTCACCTTATTTTTATTTAAAGAGTGTTCAATATATCTCTTCTTGTCCTTATTTTTTTTAAAGTCATATGACTTAGAGAATTATTTTTCTATCTTGATAGCACGTGACACTATATCATCATATTATGAGAAGGATTGTGAGATTAATTCTCGATGGAGAAATGGTTTTAACCCATCAAATATTTGATCAATATAACTATTTGGGTTACATATATAATATGTATCATTTCATTCTAATGTTGAAATGTTAACCTCATAGTTTGAGAAATTCTCATCCTTCTTTTTCCATAAACTTAAAAAATTTCATTCCATATCTAATCGATGGTCAATAGGAAAGTATTTTTCTAAGAAAATATATTTAAACTCCCTTCATTCCTTATTTGATACTTCTTCATCCTCCTTTGTGTTTTTAATTAATGACCACCACTGATATGAATCTCATGTGAGATGATAAAAGAACATGACATGTTTTCCCTTTGGATACTCCCCAATGAATGAAATATATTCTCTAAGTTACTTATCAATTTCTCTTCTACAATTGGAATTTTAGTCCCATTGAATGTTTGTGGTTGTTTCGTCATGAAGAGGTCTAACATTGATCCTCCTCATTCTGGATAAGGGTCTAGCATACAGGTAAGGTTATTATTCATAACCTGAGTGAATTATCCATGTATGGTTATAAGTTGTTCAACACCAGTTGCTTCACCAACACTACTATAATTATCATGAGTATGAGATAAATCCCTACATGGATTATATGTGCTGAAATGGTTTCCATTACATCCACTAGGTGCTATTTCGAAACAATATCATACACTATATTAGTTTATGAATCACACCACATTATTCCAAACTATTAGAATACATATCATAAATTGAACCATTTATGCATATAATCCATAATGATAAAATACAATTTCAGTAATTATTCACTCATAAATACATCATAATGTTTTATAAAGAAAATTTGAATTATCCTAAGAATATCTCGCAAGAGTGTCGTAACCAAGAGTGCAGCAAGGCCCATTGTCATGTACCAGTGTAGTCTAGGTCATGCCCAAAACTCCTTGCTGGAGAATTCACTCCTAGGTACATATGTGCCAGATCCACCTCTACCTTCTCGGATCCAGATAGGGATGTATTTCTTGGAAAAATTACAAAATATCTATATTACCATAATTCTAGAAAGTTCTTATATACTAATCCTAAAATATTATCATAAGGTAATGTTCTCTAATAAATTTTTTTCTAAATCTAGTTTCCAATGTTTATATTAAACTTCCTCTTATAGAAATTGTAATGCTTCGACCCAAGTTACCCAAAGTCAGTGCATTATTACATAACATATTCATGATCACAATAGATCAAATCTCGAAATACTGATTACTTTAGAAGCCTTGGAAGTACTAGATACAAACATAAGTTTTAAATTACATCATGAAATGGGAAAACAAAAAACATTGTTTCCCCTTTGAACACACTCGTATCTCTTAGCCTATTCTTATAGGTTAATTGTAATATACTTCTTCGCATCCAAGGAAAAATAAAATATATAAAGTGTTGAGCTCAAATGCTTAATAAGGATAACAATATAGCGGAAACTATCCAAAATAATCATAAATATTTATGAAAATGTATAAGACTATAACAATAGCCTTTTAAATATATACTTCAGTATAATATGGAAAATATAAATCAAATAATTACATTTACTTATTCACATGGATATTCTATTCGTCGAATAATTACATTTAATATTAATTTCTAATTTCATAATGATGAAATGCATAATTTCGGACATCATAACCACTAAGTCAAGGCCTCATGCCAAGACTATAAATTAGATTTTGTCAAGGCCTTATTCCAAGACAATAGTTTGTCTCATGAGACCTACCGATGCATCAAGGTGCTATAGCAGGCTCCACCCATCACTTACTTTGTATAATACATTCCTCATACGAAAATATTGAAACATAACATAATCATTCATACTAAAACTAGAATAATAAATGTTAATACGTTAACTATAAATCATGAATGGTATAAAAATAAAACATCAACAGAAAAACATATCACAAAACCTTCAATTTAATATGGAATATTGTGTCATAATAAATCAACTTCAAACAAGTGTAAAATCCATCAAAGGATGTTGACATAGATGATATCAAAACTGTTTGAGAGAAATATCACTTTCTATTTTAAGATAATTTAAAATTCATGTAATTATAAAAGAAAAAATTTATTTGAAAATATTCGTATAATGTTGTAAGGTATGTTTTGATGGTGTTATAATGGTAGAAACTAGCCATACCCGTCGTATAATATAAAAATAACATTCTTTAATTTTTCGAAAAGGTCATAAAGTACATTGTTTGGAAAACGATGAAAAAATTCCTTTCAAAAAATTTATAAAAATTCAAAAAAAGGTATTAATTATATAACCTGTATTCTAGGAAATAGTAAAAATGTTTTGAAATAGTTTTTTTTAGAAACATGGATGTGGATGATAAATAATTCCTAGTAGGTACTCTTGTAAAAACAACATCAGATAATAAAGAGATTGTAAAATTAATCCCTACCTTGTACTTTTCATTACTGAGGGTAATTTAACCCCTTTAATAATCATTGAATCATTGTAATTAAATTATACAAGAACCAAAAACATAAATAGGATGTCATATATCATCTTCTAATATTTATTTGATAATCATATTTAATATTTCATTAGTATCATTGTTTTGGGTGTTGACTGACTTGTTTTCTTTAATATGGTTTGTTATGTAAGTAATGTAAAATATGTATAAGATGTATTTGATGCATATCCTGAATCATATTAAGTTATTAATCCTTATTTTAAATAATAAAATTAAATTTATTATTGAATGTTTACAGTGGGAATGAACCTTATCACATTCGTGAAGAAGATAATTCATACGTACGTACGAGCGACAATATCATTCTATTGATTGTAAAAATCATATATAATTGGATGGTATATCATATAGACAGAATAATTAATGTGTAATATTTATTATTAAGATCAATTATAATCATGATTATACATATCCAAATAATGATGTTTTGAAGAAAAAACAACACCACGATGTGGAGACGGGAAGTCATACGTACACATATATGGGGAATTTGTGATTCATATGACTTATAGAATAATGAATATGGTTATAAAATATTTATATTAACATCACAGTATGTAGAAGTTATTGCATTTATAATTTTTTTATAGAATCAACAAAGAAATAGAATGTGGAACAAAAAAGGAACTTTGAAATAGGTGATGAAATAATTACCTCTTCATCAAGTGCTTGCATTTGATTTGATCAAAAGGGATCCTAAGGTTGGCTTTCTGATAAAAGTAAGGAATATAAGTTGAATAGAGGGTATTTGGGAATATATTTTTTTAGGTTTTTGATGAGATAACTGGCTTTGGATGTGTGATTTTTAGAGAAGGTAAAGTACCCTTTTATAAGAGAAATGTGGGTCACTTTAGGAAAAGCTTGAAATATTATTTTAATAAAAAATTAGTTTTGGTTTATAATGACTGAAAAAGAATTTATCTCTTGGATATGGTGGGGATGGTTTAAAAACCTCTCAACCACTAGGGTTTAGACAGGTTTAGATCACCATATTAACCTTATCTTTTAGATTTAAATCATAGTTAAATTGTTTATCATTTACAATGTATTCTTGTATTATTATAATGAATGGTTAATAAACATACTATAAAAATCCAAGAGAACCCAAAGTGGTTCTTTATTGAAATATATAACCTTATTAATGTGATTTTACTGAACTTATATTTTTAGAAATATTATATCATTTAATAATATTGTATTTGTTTTAAAAAAACATTTATGTAAATTTTGATACTATTTGGTATTTTATTTTTGTGAAAGTCATAGAAACATTTTAACTTCGAAACAAAATTATTTAATCAACCCTAACATGTCATATTAACCTATTAAATTAGTTTAATGGATTAAAAGTCAAAATTTACATTTATTTGTATATTTAGAATATAAATTATTTTTTATTTCATTAATAAGGTAATCACTACATCGTCATTGTGTCATAAATAAATTTAATTATGTAATATCTAAAAATTATAAATAAAATATGATTATGTAGGAATTATATTTATCTTTTTAATTAATATTTATATTCCAATATATCTTATGTATAACTATGTATTAATAATGGTTTAGTTATTAAAATTTGAATTTAACACTTTTAACTATTCATTAAATAAAATATAATAAATGTTCTAATCTGATTAGAGTGGATCAAAAAGGATCATATTTTATTAATAAGGTTTATTTTTTCCGAAATAAACATATCCAATATAATTAGGACATTTTTTAGTGTAATTATAATATAATTTTTTCATTTAATTATGGTATTTACTTATAAACATGGTAATAAAATGCAGAAGTTACTATTCACCAAATATAATTTTCATATCATTGTTCCAAATTTTATATAATGATGCCAACCATATCTCTCATATTTTTGAAATTAAATTCATAGAAGAGGTAATGTTTTGTTATATGAAAATTTTCAAATGTACCTAGAAGGTGGCCAAAAGATGTTAAAAAGTTTAATAAAATTATATACATCAAATCTTATTATAAAATGACTCCAATGAATTTCATTATTATAATATAATAATTATGTATCTATTTTTAGTGAAATTAAATTTATATAAAATATATAATTATATAAATAAAAAGTCATTTTTAAACAATAATGTAGGATTATTCATTCTTCGTAAAATTTTGAATGTTTCCAGAAGATACAAAAAATTCACCCTAAGATAATTTTTATATTATTAATCCTAAAATAAATTACATTTTTTAAAATAAAATTTAAAAAATTTAATAAATATTTTTTATTATTCATAATGGCTTGTTTGATTGGTTGGGGTGTGATATAACTCGATGTTGCGTATAGTGCAAGCTATTGTATTACTCAGATCTAAGTGTACCATGGAATCTTGATGTGTTATAATATATGTGTAAAATTTTTGTTGTAAAATAGGTTTGTCATTAAAATATGGTCAAATGGTCTTTAGAAAAATAATGATTTTTTTCTAAAATTTAGATTGTTCTTATCTTGTGCCTATTAAATCTATTGGATTGATTTTAAAAATATTTTATTTTATTCATATTAAATTAATATCATTCATTAGTTTTAATTAATTTAATTTATTAGTATAAAACAACATTATGAGCATAAAAATAGTTCATTATAAAAACATTTCTTATGTATTCAGTTACTTCATATATTAATTTCTAATTTATGTATAACAAATAATTTAAACCATATATTTTCATAAGATGTTCAATAATATTCATAACCTAAAACCTAATGTCTAGATTATATCTTATTTTAATAAATAATAATATTTTAATAATATTTTTTTCGTAAAACATGCCCTTTCATCTGACACAATTTAATTCATTATTGGGTGTAGCATAAGCTTAACATGATATTGCATGTAAATCAATATATAAAAAATTAAATTACATTTAAAATGAAAATATTGTAAACTCTTGTTTGTTACACTAACATGAATTAAATAAAATAAATAAAACATTATTTTGCAACCCATAAAGTGATACAATAGTGTTTTCAGCCTGAAGGATGGAAAAAGGAATCATTCAGTTTCATCTATCTTCTCAGGGGTATACGGCCTCATATAAGAATGTAGGGATATGTCACCAATCTCACAAGGGCTCTTAGTGGGATTAACCACCTTAGAACTGTATATGTCATGAATCTAATGTGGAAATAATAGCATGGGTGCTCGTCCTGGTGGGGACCCCTGTTAAATGAACATATCAAGGGAGTTCTCCTCAACCTAGCACTCAACATCATCTAGTTGCTGAGAAATCAGATATTAGAGGGCATATGGGGGTAGTACATTCTTTTCAATAACCATGGAGGAGGAAGAAGACCTAGATATGGCTAATGTAATGAGGTAATGGAATGAAAAAAAGTTATCCATTACTGAAAGAAAAAATGGAATCTTATCTAAAATTTATAAACAATTATACAATAAGAAAAAATAGAATGCAATTAGTAAAAAATTAAAATTCCATAGAGTAAAAAATATGGGATGTGACTAAGGTAAAAATAAATAGTAAAATCAATTTTGTTGTGATCCACATCAGAGATCCCCTCCCTGAAAGTAAGTTCCTATAGTTGGCTCTCCCAATCAATGTAACTGATGGTGGATGTGGATGGGGGATTGACATATATGGATGTTGTTGTGGTGTTGGTATCTAGCTTAATTGAGGATTGAAAAGGTGAGGTGCCAATCTGCATGGTGTTCATGTGTATGGCAGCTAAATATATAATCGGTGCCTCATATGATGATGGCAAGAAAGGGCCCTTTCCCTAGAATATATTTTCCCCTAAAACACCTACTGATCAATAAGATCAATCAACTCATGGGGTGGGTTTTGTATTGAATGAGTTAGGTTTTTGATAGATGATTAAGTGGGGATTGTAGTGGTTAGTGGGTGGGTGGATGAAAAGGAAAATGGTGGAGTAGGGATGGTGAATTAATATGTTCTATCGAATGGAATACATTGATTATGGACGATCTTGCGATGGTTATCTATAATAAAATGGATAATAGGATATTGGTTGGATGGATGAGGAGTGAAAGCTTCAGATGAGGCGGGTTTTGTGGTGGTGGTTGTAAAAAAAGGGGCATGTAAAGTGGTGTAGGTAGTGGGGGTGGTAATATGGGTATAGATAGTGATAGAGGTGGTAGTGTTAAAAAACATCCTATAGCTCAAAACATTACTAAATACTATACTACCATTCTCTATCCTATTGAAAATACCTAGGATTTACACCTAATTATTTCCTTATTTATTATCTACATCTAGACATACCTTTATTTTTATATTTTTGACAACAAATGACACACTTATTGAGGAAGATTTATTAAAAACAAAGGGTAAAAATGGGGGTGTGTCATTCATTATAATAGGTGAAGCATAATTTTAATTCTATTCACTGTTGGATCTATCGTAAAGATGGGTTTGTTTCTTATTTAATTTTTCATTGGTAACATGATCATATTTATAAATTTTAAGATATATGGTTTGAAAATTCATTGACTTGTCCCATCTATTATAGGCCTTCACAAAATAAAACCCAACTTTTCCTTCACCAACCCTAAATATAAATCTCCCTTGGTTAAAATTATTCAGATCCTTTAAAATAGTGATAGAGAGACTTCGTATAATGAGGTTAATATATCCTTCTTCTTCCATGTCAATTAAGACGAAATTAGCATGGTAAATGAATTTTCCAAATTTTACTGAGACATCCTTAGAAAATCCTTGAGGATGCCTGACTGGCTAGTTAGTGTGTTGGAGTGATACCTTTTCTTTTTTGAGTTCACTAAGTCCCCACTTCTTGAAAAAAAATTATCCTGAGATTCATAATTTCCCCTTGATCATACAAGGATTTCCAAATTCTTATGCCCCGATAGTGAAAGGAATTGGGAAACCTTAAGGGAATCACATTTTTTAGGATGATTTTAATGGTCAACTATAGAAAACTATCCATTAATATAGAAAAAGAATAATTACTCTTTTTTTTCTAGAGATATTGAATTTAAATAATTTTTAATAATTGGGTATATGAGAAATTACATCTATAATGGAAATTTGGATTTTCAATTATTTAAATAACTCAAAAAATAGTTACTTCCAAACTTTTCATATTATTTAATTCATTCGAGAAAGGGGAGATATGGATTGTAATATGGTTATCCTACCTAAAACTCATCCAATTTAGATTGTCTTTTATTCGAGATTTATGAGTTTTTTATATTTAAAAATATCTAATTTTAGTGGATTTATCAGAATTTACAGAATTCGATTTCTCATCTATAAAAGTCTACTAAAATTCTATATCATTTACTTCTAAAAATTATATCATTATCCCCCTATCTTGGATGAGATTTAGTGTTATTATAAAATTTACCCAATAGTAGATAAGATAATTCCAATGAGAACTGGCCCATATGATGCTATAGGTTTCATAATGTAGCCTTGTGGTTTTTCATTTTAGTCTCTTGGGTTGTCATAATTTGTTTTCATTTCTACATGAAGGTAGTGAGAATGTTTTCATGATTTTATTAGAGAGGTTGGGCTTCTTGAAGTGGTATTTTTGGAGTTTTTTAATACTTCTATTATGGTGTGGGTGGAAACATTTGAGTTCTAGTAAAAGATTGAGGTAAATATTTACATTTTTGAGGAGATAGAATTTTATTGGGAATCAAGGTGGTCCCTGATTTCTTGGTGGAACATGTACACTCCTACCCTAAAAATATTATTGGATTTTTTTTTTCATATCCTGATTTGATCTCCACTAATAGTATTATTATTAATATTGTTGTGGTTTCAGGTACTACATATTTTGATGAATTTATATGATATAATTAAATTATTAGAATTGGGGTTTCTTATGCCTACCTTATATTCTTGGAAAAGGTGTATATATATCGTCATCTCATAGGCTTGTGTTTTCATAACCAGGGAAGGAGGGGGTGGTGGTGAATTAGGAATTTAATATGATTCATGATTCTTCATAAGATCCACTACCTGATAATTCTAGAAGTTAGTCTCTTCCACCATATACCCAGGTGATCCTCTATTTCTTTGTCCTAAACTATCATTATGGGAGTCTTTATCAATATTGGATCATCCCAATTCATTAATCATAAGGTCAATTCATCAATTATAAGTTAATTCTACAATAGTACTAGTGGTAGGATATTGTACTTTGTAAAATGTTTGTAATATTATCCACAAATAAATTTTGTGCTATGGGAATTTTTTGGTTAACTTCTTAAATACTTCCCAATCCTATAATTTTGATTATTCATCTTATCTATAGATGTTTTTAATATCATTCCTAAACATCCACGTTTGTATGGGTGGAAAATTATTATTGTTTAAGTTCTCTGGTATATTTTCCCATGTCATGAGAGACTCGACCGCTTCACTTTTTAGCCAATCCTTAGATATTTTTCACAAGAATAATGAGAAGAAACTAAATAAAATTTCATAATATAACATTCCCAATTTGGGTATGGTATCAAAAAACACAAATAAATTTGGAATGTGTTCACGAGGATCATATCTATAAAGTCCAATGACATTACCCATGTTCTAAATGTTGTGTATTAGTCCTGGTTTTATCTCAAAAGTGTGAACCTGAATGAGAGGAGGCACAATTCTGGTAAATGAACCACTTGTGTATGGACATACATACTCTATATAATACCCCGGCCTCAAACCATACTTAATATTTAATTAAATGAATAATTCACATTGAGGATCTTTTCGGGTTTATAGTTTTAGAGAATTAGGACATAACTATTACATCTCAAAAGATTACAAAGTAGACACTTCTACTAAGTTTACATAAAATAAAAACTCTTAAAATGAAACATGTCTATTTCCATGTTTATGATAGAATGACTTTTCCTTGATCCCATCCTTGACCCTATTCCACATTAAGTCCTTTAAAAAATATTTCAAAAAAACATGGGGTGAGCATAAAAATCTCAGTAAGGGATAAACAAAGAATGAAAACTGTTAGTTTTGAAAAACAACAAGTAAACCATTAATACTTTATCAAAGTAATACTTTTCACCTTTATGTAGTAGTAAATACTCCTCACTGGATAAAATATCATTACTTACACTTTTGTAACCAAAATATTACCATAAAACCCATTTAAGGAACACATTACATATAAAGGTAACATGGGACATAAACATACTTAAATTAAATAACCATACGGTCGACTTCCACGCATATCACTAAATGGAATAGCCATATGGATGACTTCCATACCCAATGCATTGGAGTTTAAAACGTAACCACCCATCCTGGTATTCACGACACCACCTGTCATATGGTTTATCACGTAACCACCCTTCAATTGTCCAAGTACCATTATAAAATCATGAGACATAAAACAAATATAATGGAAAGGAAACATTTCCACTCTTTGATCACAATATATCACTACAATATATTGACATAACAAATCCATTATAAAAAACCATCTTCAATACCAAAATACATAAAAGAGTATATGATATTTATTTCATTAAAAAATAACATTACGGCTTGTTGAGGAAGCCAAAGACCAAATAATACTCGCGGCATCGGAAAAGGTTGTTGTCACCTTGTACGTTAAAAGAAACATTCCTTTTTTTCTTTTAGTAAAACGCTTCGTAGAAAAAGATTCATTTTGTATAAAATTAAAAGTCAAAGGGGTTTATACACCATATAAAAGAATGTTGTGTATAAAACAAAATATGCCTCAATGAAAGGAGATTGGGACTAAGTCCCTTACCTCAGGTCCAACTTGACTCGATCGTTCTTTAACGTCCTGAATAATAAACTTGACATAATTTATACTTGCTTAAGAACATTTTTCATGTTCATTATTCCTTTTATATCACTTATTACCATGTTATTAACACTATGTAATTTTTTATGTTAATAATTTTCGTTTCTTCGATCAATGGTACATGAGTCAAAAGTAAACTCTTTATAATTACTAGTTGTTCATGGGGTAAAATATCCATTATATCCAGAATTATACTCAAGATGTAGATATAATATATGTCATATATATCTAGTATAAACATGCATTTATAATATTATATAACATTTAGAGGTAAGAAATGAAATGCACCATTCATGGAGACGGTAAGCCGTACGTACGCATGAACGCTACTTCCATTTCAATTTCATATTTAATGGAATTAAAACATAATGATACATAATATTATTATAATTCCAGTATTGTATCATATATAATATCATTAAATCTATCCTTTATTCATACCACATATGGTATTAATGAATCAAATCACTTTGAGGGGGCGGTAGTCCGCACTGACTAAAATGAAGATGTCGTGTTTACCCATAATGGAAACCATAAAGGTATGACATAAAATAAAAATACAGAATATTAAGGAAAACATAGACATATTATATATAATATACAAATATAGTGACATATTAATGTCCACCTTTGAATGTGTTATATGAGTGTTGAACAATCATCGTTTCGTGAGGCAGAAATTCTCCGTCCACGGAAACAGTATGTTCTTTAACCATTAGATGTTGGTGTGCGTAATTGTAGCTCGAATACATATTTTAACAACATCCTAGTATATTGAGGATACTGGTTCTGTTACGAAATAAATGAATAAAAAGATTTTAGTGGGTAGGAGAAGAAAAATAAAACAAAAGAGCACAAGTGAAGACGTTACCTTAAAATCGGGTAACTCCCTTTGGTTTGAACCAAAAGGGTTTCTTGAAGAGCTTCCTACCTAAGGTAAGCCTTATATGATGAGGAGAGGGATGTGGAGAGAAAAAATGATCAGATATTGGCCAAACCAAATGCTTGAGAGGTGTGGGTAAGGAGGTGGAGGTGGGGGCCTTTTATAAGAGGAGAGGAGGGGCACTTTTGGAAAGTTAAGAAAATATAGTTTATTATAAATTGAGTTTCATTTTCTAAAGGTCCCACAATAATATATTTCAACGATAAGTTGATAAGGGTTCTAAATACACCCATCCAATAGGGTTTTTACAAGTTTAGGTCTTAGATTTTACATTATCGTCTCATTTTATTTAAATAGTTAAATAATGAGGTAACTGCTGCATTATCATGGTGTCATAAATAATTTAATTTATATAATGTCTAAAAATTATAAAACAAATATCATGATTTATGAAATATTTTTTTCTTTATAATTAATATTTATAGTCAAAATTGTGACTTGTATAACTCCATTTAAATTTTTTTTTAGAAAAATAACTCATGTTTGTGTCATTTTTACTTTTACTTTAAATAAAAGGCATTAATGTCATTATCTTACCCAAGTGGCTCCATGGGGTCCCTAAAATCGACCAATGGATTTTCATGGTTGGCCATGACACATAAAATAAGGTTAGGACATTATTCAAGGTCATTTCATATTTTTTAAACATTATTTTTACCTTAAATTACACTAATTACCTCTAATCTCGATTAAAAACATAAAAGTTACTATTCACCAAAAAAAAATTTAATCCCATTAAACCAAATTTTACATCTTAATGAAAATCATTTATATTTTATTTTTGAAATTCAGGTCACAGAAGTGGTAAAGTTCAGTTTAAACGAAAAAATCAGTTTTTTAACTACCACATTGTGGTTTCACTATTCATCAAAAATTAAGGTTTTTCAGATAAATACCCAGACATCACCCTAAGCTATATTTGATATTCCGAATTCAAAAATGATGTCTATTTTACAAAATTCAAAACATATAAGTTTCATTAATTAATTTAATAATTAATTCCCGTTGTCAAAACTAATAGCGTGCTTTTATGAAACAATATGTATCAAAAGATTGACACTAGTTTAAGTCCAATTTCAAAGTGAAATTAATTGAAATGACCACCATTGGATTAAATGGTAAAAATATATTCTAATTGCACTTTAAAACCAATTAAAAAGATAATATAATCATATAAATAAATTAGATTAAAAAACGTTTTGAATTAAAATACATCATTTTTCACTATTCATTAAAAATGAACTTTATCGGAAAAATACTAAAAATTTACACAAAGTAAATTTTGATGTCCCGATTCTAAATAAGAGTTTTAATTGGTCCAATATAATGTATAATAGTGAACAAAACTATATTTAGAGAAGTTTCGCCATCAGAAGGCGATAATTCGACCTTTTAGTGAAAATTAGAGTATATATATGCCTAAAATTGAATTCTTTTCGTATTTTAAGCCTTTATCCTTTATTGGATAAATTTAAAAACATTTAAAAAACATATATAATCATATATTAGTTATTTATATTCATTCCTGCCAATACAACAGCTACCTGTTAACTACCATTTAAAATAATATTATTTTTTTACTAGTGTGCAACGTAAGATTTCAAAGAAACTCTGTGTTGCGTATTTGGTATGCTATCGAACATAGATACCCCTTTAAGGTAAAATTAATATTTAATTCTCAAATATTAATAAATAGTAAAATGTTTTATTCTTTATATACTTGGGATGTTACATCCTTCCCCGCTTTTGGGAATTGCATCCTCACAATTTTATTCATTTATCAAAATAAGTGAGGGTATTTATCCATCATAGCATTTTCAGATTCCCAGGATGCCTCTTTAAAAATATGGTTTTTCCACAAAACCTTTACCTGGTGAACTAAATTATTTTGAAACACTTACTCTCTTCGGTCAAGAACCTGGACTGGTTGTTCTTCATAAGAGAGATTCTCTTCCAACTGAACTACCTCTGGGCTCAAAACATGAGATGGATCTGGAATATACATTCTCAACATCGAAACATGATAAACATTGTGTACTTGAGATAAACTCGGAGGTAAATCCACTCGGTAAGAAACTGATCCAACTTTCCCAAGAATTTCATATGGTCCAATGAACCTTGGGCTCATCTTTCCTTTCTTAACAAATCACATCACACTTTTCCACGGTGAGAATTTGAGAAAAACATGATCACCTGCCTTGAAAGAGAGATCCTTCCTCCTTTTGTCTGTATAACTTTTTTGTCTGCTCTGAGATGTTCTCATGTCTTTTTGAATCAAATGAAATTTTTCTACCATATCTTCTACCAATTCTGGTCCCATCAGCTTCCTTTCACCTACTTCATACAAAAATCTGGAGTTCGACACTGCTTCCCATATAATGCTTCAAATGGAGCCATCTGTATACTAGAATGAAAACTGTTATTATATGAAAATTCAACCAAAGAAAGATGTTGGTCCCAACATCCTTGATAATCCATCGAACAAACACGTAACATATCCTCTAAAATCTAAATTGTTCATTCTGACTTCCCATATGACTGAGGATGAAAAGCTGTACTAAAATTTAATTCAGTACCCAACAACTTCTGAAAGCCCTTCCAAAAGTTATAAGTAAACCTAGGATCATGATCAGATACAATGGATAGGGGAAGTCCATGAAACATGACTATCGCTTTAAGATACAATCGAGAAAGTTGATTTAGAGAGAAATTATCTCTAATATGATGGAAATGAGAATATTTAGTCAAGCGATCAACAATAACCCAAATTTCATTATTACCTCTATATGTCTTCGGTAAACCCACAAAAAAGTCCATGGATATATTTTCCCATTTCCACTCTGGCACTGGTAAAGGATGAAGCATCCCTTTCGGTAATTGCCTCTCTACTTTAACCTGCTAACAAGTCAAACACTCCATAGTAAAATCAGCAATATATCTTTTCATTCCATCCCACCAGTAATACTCTCACAGATCCCTATACATCTTAGTACTGCTAGGATGAACTGAAAACGGGGAACTATGAGTCTCACATAACAACTCATTCTTCTACTGTGAATCACTAGGCACACATAATCTCTTCCCAAATATAAAAAAAATCATTATCAATGTTGAATTCAGGCAAATTACCCTTCTGAACCAGCTCTACCTTTTTCTACAACTCGTTGTCTTTCTTATGCGCTTGCTTAATTCTGTCGGATAGAGAAGATTTCCCTGATACCTGAAACAAAACAGAAGGACATCCTGCACCAACAACTTTTATTCCAAAGTTCATCAAATCAAAAACCAAAGGATCTCGTTCCAAATGTAGCATGGTTAATGAAGCATTACCTTTTCAACTCAAAGCATCAGCCACTTTATTTTCTTTTCATGGATGGTAATTAATTGTACAATCACAATCCTTGATTAATTCTAACCAATCCTCTGTCTAATGTTAAATTCTTTCTGAGTGAATATATACTTTAAACTTTTTTGATCAGTATATATTTCACACTTTACTCCATACAAATGATGCATACAAATTTTTAGTGCAAAAACAACAGCAGCTAATTCCAAGTCATGTGTAGTGTAATTTACCTCATGAGTTTTCAACTGACATGAAGCATAAGCAATTACCTGATCATTCTGCATAAGGACACAACCATGTCCCTTCAACGAAGCATCACTGTAGATAACAAACTCACCATTCCTAGAAAAAAGTGCCAAAACTGGAGCATTCACCAATCTTCTTTTCAACTCCTGAAAACAATCATCACATTCTTTTGTCCAGATAAACTTAACACCCTTCCGAGTTAGCTTAGTCATTGGACTAGATAACCGTGCAAAATTTTCAACAAACCTTCTATAGTAACCTTCCAAACCAAGAAAACTACAGATCTCAGTTACATTTGTGGGTCTTGGCCATTTTTTAACAACTTCTGTTTTAACAGGATCAACAGTTATGCCATCTTTTAAAACAATGTGACCAAGGAAATAAATTTGTTGTAACCAAAACTCACACTTGCTAAATTTCCCATACGGTTTATTTTCTTTTCATGTTTTCAAAATAACCCTTAAGTGAATTTCATGCTCTTATTTACTTTTAGAAAACACCAAAATATCATCAATGAAAACAACCAAAAACATATACAAGAACTCATGGAAAATTCTATTCATAAGGTCCATGAATACAGCAGGTGCATTGGTTAACCCAAAAGGCATAACTACACATTCATAGTGGCCATATCTAGTACGGAACACAGTCTTCGGAACGTCTTCTTCTTTTACTTTCAACAGATGGTACTCCGACCTCAAGTAAACATTCGAAAAATACTGAGCTCCCTAGAGCTGATAAAAAAAATCATTGATATGAGGAAAAGGATATTTGTTCTTAACAGTAATGTAATTCAAGTCTCTATAATCAATGCAAAGTCTCATTGAACCATCTTTCTTTTTAACAAACAAGACAGGAGAACCCCAAGGTGATGTGCTAGGTCGAATGAAACCTTTATCTAATAACTCCTGCAATTGATTCTTTAAATCTAAAATTTCAACTTGAGCCATTCGATATGGGGGTTTTGAAATTGGCTTAGAATCAAGAACTAAGTCAACAGTAAAATCAACTTCTCGATCATGAATAATACCAGGCAACTCATTAGGAAAAACATCAAGATACTCATTTACCATTGGCACATTATTAATCTGAACAGTTCCTTTGTTTTCACCAATATGTTCAAGATAACATTCATTTCCATCTTTTACTAGTTTCTCAACCTCCTGATATGTTATCAAAAGAAAGGGTTCATTCTTGTATACAAACTGAAAATCTTTCTGAAAAGAAACCATTTTAGCTCTGCAGTCAATATTAGCATGATAAACAGAAAGCCAATCCATTCCCAAAATAACATCAAACTCTACTAGAGGAAAAAAATAGGGTTTGCTGGTAGATTCTTTCCGCACACAAAGATAGGAAGGTTCTTGTAATTTTTTTTTGTCTCAACGTTCCCTCCGGGTGTTTTTACCATAAGTTCAGGATTCATATCTTGAGATGGAATTTCCAATTTACTAGAAAACTTATCAGAAATGAATGAATGTGTAGACCCTGAATCAAACAACACATTGGAATAATATGAACAAACAAACAGTGTACCTGATACTACTTCATTCGATGGTCCAACATCTGCTGAAATAGTTGCAAAATATTTCACCACCCCTTTCTTCTTGTAGTCTGGCTACTTTCCCTCAGTTGAGTTCTTATTTATACACTCATTTTCATAATGACCCATTCCATTACACTTAAAACATATTACCGCTGGCTTTTCATTGCCTGGTTGTTCATCTTCCTTACTGTTATGAGAAACATGACTAGACAAACCACACTGAAAGCACTTTCCAGACTTGGATAAACATTATCCAGGATTCATTTTACAACACTTCTCACATGATGGATATTTGGTTTTCTTACCTCCTTGTTTATTTGATGAATTCTTCCCCTTTTCCTGCCAATTGGACCTCTTATTATGTTGTTTGTCAAAGATCACCTGATCATCGGAAAACTCCATTTCCACCTTCTCCACACATCGAACAAGTTTTTCATAACTTTTGAACTCACAAGAAGATAAATCCCTTTGATAGCTTGGATTTAACCTAGAGTAAAAACGGTTGATTTTATTATCATGATCACGTATGAAGTTTGGACCATACCTTGCCAGTCGAGTGAAATTTGCTTCATAAGCAGGCACCGAATCATCCTCTTACCTCAATTCTAGGAATTGTTTTTCCATCCTAAGACGAACCACCATTGGAAAATATTTCTCAAGAAACATACCTTTGAATCCATCCCAATGAAGATCATCAATCTCACCACTATCCCTGATATTTTTCATCATCGACCACCACTGATTTGCTTCACCTTCAAAAAGGTAAATAGAAAGACTAACCTTTTTTGTCTTGAACACCCCATGACATCAAAAATCTTCTCCAGTGCTTTAATCCACCCTTCAGCTAGCACGGGGTCAGATGATCCTCTGAATGATGGGGATGTTGCCTCATGAAATATTCCACCACTGACATGTTCCCTTGCGATTGATCTGGCTAATCTCATTCATGGATACCACCACCATTTATAGCCTGAGTCAACTGTTCCATTACTGCAACAAACTGTTCAGTTCCGATTCCGACCATCTTGGGTTGCTGATTTGGAAGGTCGTCTTCCTCTTGATGTCTTCCCAACATAGCTACTTTGTTTCCTCTGCGGAAAACCATTCTGAACACAAAAATATCTTAGGTGAAGCAACATGGTAATCTTTAAATTCTATATCATTTCAATCATACCATAAATTAATTTATAATTTAACAATATTCTAACTCTTAAAGTTGTCTAAACTGGCCTTTGATACCAACTATAAGACCCTGGCCATAAACCTTACTTAATATAGAATTAAATGAATAATTCACATTGAGGATCTTTTCAGGTTTAGAGTTTTAGAGAATTAAGACATAACTATTACATCTCAAAAGATTACAAAGTAGACACTTATACTATGTTTTTATAAAATATAAACTCTTAAAAAGAAAAATGTCTAGTTCCATGATTTAGATATCATGAATTTTCCTTGATCCCATCCATGACCCTATTCCACATTAAGTCCTGTGAAAAAACATTTCAAAAAAACATGGGGTGAGCATCAAAAGTTCAGTAAGGGATACACAAAGAAGGAAAACTGTTAGTTTTTCAAAACAACAAGTAAACCTTGAATACTTTATCAATGTAATACTTTTAACCTCTATGGAGTGTTAAATAATCCTCACTGAATAAAATATCATTACTTACCCTTTTTAACCAAAAGATTACCATAAAACCTATTTAATGAACACATAACATATAAAGGTAACTTGGGACATAAACATACTAAAATGGAATAACTATACGGTCAACTTCCACACATATCACTTATTGGAAAAGTCATACGACCGACTTCCATACCCAATGCATTGGAGGTTATAACGTAACCTCCCGTCCTGGTATTCACGGCACCACCCGTCATATGGTTTATCACGTAACCACCCGTCAAATGTCCAAGTACAATTATAAAATCATAAGACATAAAACAAATATAATGGAAAGAAAACATATCCGCTCTTTGATCACAATATATCACTAAAATATATAGACATAACAAATCCATTATAAAAAACCCATCTTCAATACCAAAATACATAAAAGAGTATACGGTATTTATTTCATTTAAAAAAACATTACGGCTTGTTGAGGAAGCCAAAGAACAAATAATACTCGCAGCGGCGGAAAAGGTCATTGTCACCGTGTACATTAAAAGAAACATTCCTTTTTTCATTTAGTAAAACGCTTCATAGAAAAAGATTCCTTTTGTATAAAATTAAATGTCAAAGGGTTTTATACACCGTATAAAAGAATGTTGTGTATAAAACATAATATGCCTCATTGAATGGATATTGAGACGACGTCCCTTACCTCGGGTCTGACTTGACTCGATCATTATTTAACATCCTGGATAATAAACTTGAGTTAATTTCTACTTTCTTAAGAACCTTTTTCAAGTTCATTATTCCTTTTATATCACTTATTACCATGTTATTAACACTATGTAATTTTTTTAAGTTAATAATGGTCGTTTTGTCGATCAATGGTACTTGAGTCAAAAGTAAACTCTTTATAATTACTAGTTGTTCATGGGGTAAAATATCCATTATATCCAGAATTATATTCCAGATGTAGATATCATATATGTCATATACATCCAGTATAAACATGAATTTATAATATTACATAACATTTAGAGGTAAGAAATGAAATGCACCGTTCATGGAGACGGTAAGCCGTACGTACGCATGAACGCTACTTCCATTTCTATTTCATATTTAATGGAATTAAAACATAATGATACATAATAGTATTATAATTCCAGTATTGTATGATATATAATATCATTAAATCTATCCTTTATACATACCACATATGGTATTAAGGAATCAATTCACTTTGAGGGGGCGGTAGTCCGCACTTCCTAAAATGAAGATATCGTGTTTACCCATAATGGAAACCATAAAGGTATGACATAAAAGAAAAATACAGTATCTTAAGGAAAACATTGACATATTATATATCATATATAAATATAGTGACATATTAATGGCCACCTTTGAAGGTGTTATATGAGTGTGGAACAATCATCGTTTCGTGAGGCATAAATTCATCATCCACAGAAACAGTATGTTCTTTAACCATTAGATGATGGTGTGTATAATTTTAGCTCGAATAAATATTATAACAACATACTAGTATATTGAGGATACTGGTGTGGTTACAAAAGAAATGAATAAAAAGATTTTGGGGTGTTGGAGAAGAAAAATAAAACAAAAGAGCACAAGTGAAGACGTTACCTTAAAATCAGTAACTCCCTTTGGTTTGAACCAAAAGGGTTTCTTGAAGAGCTTCCTTCCTAAGGTAAGGAATATAGGATGAGGAGAGGGATGTGGAGAGACAAAATGATCAGATATTTTCCGAACCAAAGGCTTGAGAGGTATGGGTTAGGAGATAGAGGTGGGGGCCTTTTATAAGTGGAGAGGAGGGGCACTCTTGGAATGTTAAGAAAAGATACTTTATTATAAAATGTGTTTCGATTTTTAAAGGTCCAAAAATTATATATTTCGATGGTAAGGTGATAAGGGTTAGAAATACACTCATACAATAGGTTTTTGACAAGTGTATGTCTTAGAATTTATATTATCGTATCATTTTATTTAAATCGTTAAATAATGAGGTAACTGATGCATCGTCATGGGGTCATAAATAATTTAATTTATTTAATGTCTAAAAATTATAAAACAATTATCCTGATTAGGAAATATTTTTATCTTTCTAATGAATATTTATAGTCAAAATTGTTACTTGTATAACTCCATTTAAAAATTGTTTTAGTAAAACAACTCATGTTTGTGTCATTTTTACTTTTACTTTAAATAAAAGGCATTAATGTCATTATCTTACACAAGTGGCTCCATCGGGTCCCAAAAATAGACCCATGGGTTTTATTGGTCGGCCATGAAACATACAATAAGTGTAAGACATGTGTCAAGGTCATTTTTTATTTTTAAAACATTATTTTTACCTTAAATTACACAAATTACCTCTAATCGCGATTAAAAACATAAAAGTTACTATTCACCAAAAAAATATTTTAATCCCATTAAACCACATTTTACTTCTTAATGAAAATCATTTATATTGTATTTTCTAAATTCAAATCATAGAAATGGTAAAGTTCCATTTAAACGAAAAATCAGTTTTTGTAACTACCACTTTGTGGTTTCACTATTCCTCAAAAATTAAGGTTTTTCAGAAAAATACCAAAACTTCACCCTAAGCTATATTTGATATTCCGAATTCAAAAATGACGTATATTTTACAAAATTTAAAAAATATAAGTTTCATTAATTAATTTGATAATTAATTTCTGCTTTCAAAACAAATAGAATGTTTTTATGAAACAATATGTATCAAAAGATTGACACTAGTTTAAGTCCAATTTCAAAGTGAAATTAATTAGAATTACCACCATTGGATTAAATGGTAAAAATATATTATAATTTCACTTTAGAACCAATTAAAAAGATAAACTAATCATATAAATAAATTTGATTAAAAAGAGGTTTTGAATTACAATAAAACATTTTTCACTATTCATTAAAAAATGAACTTTATTGGAAAAATACCAAAAATTTACAAAAAGTAAATTTTGATTTCCTGATTCTATAGAAGAGTTTTATTTGGTCCAATATAATGTATAAGAGTGACCAAAACTCCATTTAAAGAGGGTTCGCCATCAAAAGGCGATAATTCGTCCTTTTTGTGAAAATTAGAGTATATATGCCTAAAATTGAATTCTTTTCATATTTTAAGCCTTTATACTTTATTGGATAAATGTAAAAACATTTAAAAACATATATAATAATATTTTAGATATTTCTATTCATTTCTTCCAATACAATAGCTATGTGTTAACTACCATTTAAAATAATATTATTTTATTACTAGTGTGCAACGTAAGATTTCAAAGAAACTCTTTGTTGCGTATCAGATACGCTATCAAACATAGAAACCCCTTTAAAGTAAAATTAATATTTAATTATCAAATATTAATAAATAGGAAAATATTTTATTCTTTATTTACCTGGGATGTTACACTCTATAATGTTGTGTTCTTATTTAAAGGATTCTCTCCTGTATTTTTAGGTTGTGTATATTTCATATTCTTCTAGTTTGAATGTAGAGGATTTCGTGGATAATCCATTATAGAGAGGTGGCATGTAGTTAAAAATAGATTGATCTCAGGATCAAATGAAAGAAGTTCATGACCTCATATTATCTATGAATGAGTTCAAGGATCATAAAGGACGCACTAATTGAAAAAAATAGAGAAATATTATAGTTTTCATTAAAGTTGAAATATGTAATAGGAAATGGGGAAAGAGAGATATGAAAGGGGGAGGGGTGAGGTAATATGATGTTTGATCTGAATGATACTCTTCCTAGGATATATTAATCCAAGTAAATGTTACCCCAAATTGAGGTTCTCACACACATAATGCAATTCACTTGGGAATTGAAAAAATTATAAATTTATTTTCCCAAACTACACTTACTACTATGGAATAATAATGTGGTAGTGTGGGGTCGAACCCATTGGGATCACTAGTAGTAAAGAAACCAATTGAACAAAAAAATTTGAAATAATTAATCATTTTCACTCTTCAATATTGGGGTTTCCTTGATATCAGTTGTTTGGATTTAAAACAAGTGACTAGAAGGATACTGGATTCAATTTTAGGGCACATAACCTAAGATAATATAAAATATAACTTAGAATGGTCCCATGAATCAAGATATATAGTAGTCTAAGATTCAACAATTGGGTTTGGTCAAACCAATAAGATCTACTTATGTTGTCAATATCCCTTATTTTAGATATAGAAATCACCCGAGATTCATTACATTTAGATTCTATGTAGAAATAATAATATGATAATGATAATATCCCTATTAGCATTAATTACCTCAGGTTATTTCAATTTCACCTCCCTTGGTCATGTTTGTGCAAGAGAATGTGATAAAAAATTATTTTAAATGTAATTATTGGTTGTATGGTTACCAAGGCGCAACTCATAGATTCATTTGTCTCAAAACACACATACTCTAGACCTCAAACCCTATGAATATTATCTATGTATAATGGTAATGATAAATTAGAAAATGAAAATAGTATATGGTAAGTAGAATCATGAAACCATTACAAAATAGGGAATTAAAAATTTAGTAAAATAAATAATCAATATTCAAAAAATCCTAATCAATGTAAATCCAATCTAAAAATTAAAAGGAATGAAAAAATATTAAAGGAATAACAAGAATTGATGAATAATGGATAATGATATTGAAAGGGAGTTCTGAAATATAATCGGAAGTTAAAAAATTGAAGATTGTATGGATCTTGATTAACAACTAAAAATGATTTGATAAAATAATAAACTAAATAAATTAAAACTAGATTGGAAGGGATAACTGAAGAAAGTGAGAGAAGAAAAAATAGCATTCATATGTATGGATTACGGTGAAAGGTATAGGTGATATAAAATGTATAGGATCAAAATTAGGAGAATTGTACAATATTCATGCCATGTACAAGATTTAGTTGGATTTGTCCTAAATTCAGCACATCATGTAATCAGGTTTTATATCATGTTATTGAGATCCATAATCTCCCCTATAAAATTAGCCATTTTTATGTATAGAGTTGGATCTAATACTTTTCACATAGTGTACACTGATCCCACCATACAGTTGGTACAAATGTTTATATTTTTGGCTCGAATAGCCACTAAGACGGTGGTCGAACCGATGGTTCAATGGCCTCAAGCACACCTCCCCATGTACTAGAGGCTACCAACTAGAAGTGAGAGTCTAAATAGGTGATAGTGGGGAGTATATACCATAATATTAGAGTATCACAGTTTTGTAATAGATAATAAATAACATACAATATTGGAGGAAGTAAAAAATTAAAGAAAAGGTAATGGAATAATAATTATAATAAAAATGCATACAAAATCTATTAAAATACATTATACAATAGCTTCATGCATTTCATGATGATGATACATATCTAAAATAGAATACTTACAATGGGAACAAGATAAAATAGAGTACTCAAATAAAGAAGATGAAACAAAATCCCAAAGGTGTTCTTCACGAGCATCATGAGCACCATCTTGGTCATACATTCCTAACTCCCAGGTATAAGAAAACAGCACATGCATGGGTCCACATTCATGAAAACATAATGGTCTACTCGGGTACCCCATTGCAATAGAAGCCTCAGTGGGGTGTGAGATATAAATATCAGTAGTTTTCTACCCATAGAGTTTATTAATGATTCCAATCTGTAAAATATAATGTATGAAATTGTGTAGGTATAAGAAGAAAAGTAAACAAGAAGTGCTAAAATAAAAAAACAACTTTCCCATGTTCTTAAGGGACACCTGGTGCCTATACATGCTTCAATTAATAGTTAGAATACATGTCTGATCAAGAAATATATATATATATATATATATAAGTTATATATTGAATCCACCTATATGAATTATGTGGGTGTAGATTTATAATAGCCATATACATGGAATAAAAGTTTTTGGCTAGACTAGGGTGTAACAGAGACATCCATAACCAATCTAAATTATCCTAAAAGTTAATGTAATATAGTACATGCCCTACATTCCAATAGAGTGAGATATATCATGAAAAAAACAAAGGATGGTGAGTGAACCACCCTATAAAAGTCTAATCATGGTATGCGGAACCATAGCCCAATGCCCAAATAGTATCACTGGTGCGAGATGTCATTATAAACACCCGATGTATGGGAGCATGATGTTCCTTACTCAATTGAACCCTTACCATTATTCCATAATGCATGTATAAGGTGTAATCATTAATAATAAACATCTATGAGGAAAACCCTCTTATTCCTTACAGTTATCAATACTATATAATGGATTTATAATATATATAATACAATCCATGATGAAATAACTATAATGATCTAAATTATAATAACCAACTATAATCAAGGTTATCACTTTTAGAATATAATACACAAGGATATAAGTATTATGAATTTCATTATCCAGTTTTAATTCTATTATCCCCTTAAAATTCATATAATCATTTACAAAGAATAATAATTAATTTTTTCATTACCACATTTATAAACTATTTGATTTATCTAGGGAAGAGAGAAATATCACAAAAATTATACTCCCATAAAAATTTTCCATCAAAATAAGGAAAACAAGGAAATTTATTTATCTATGTTCAAGGGAACGTAGAATGTTCCACAGTTAAGAGGGAAAATACCTACATGGTAAATTCACTTAATAATATAGGGAAAGCACTTAAGATGGGTTCTTTGGTTTGGTAAACATTTTAAAAAAAAGTGTAGAAATTAATATTAAATATTCAATAAGGGTCATATCTCATCATGCCATATACCAAACTTGGACATAAAATCATAGAAGCAGAACCAAAGAAATACAAACAAACATGTTTCAAAACACTAATAATCACATTGTATTTTTAAATTCATTCCACATTAGTCGACGTTTTTTTATAAAAACATGAAATTGTATTAAAAAATCACTGAACATAATTATACATCTAATTCAATATCAAAACTCAATTCATCCAAGTGGTGTTTTAGAAAAAAGCCCCCAATATTTCTCTTAAGAGGTTATATTCTCATTTAGTCCGGGGTCTCATGGGGAAAACCATTACCAATCCAAGATAAATTCTTAGAATGCCTTCCGAGAATTTAAAACATTTAATTGAAATTCAAAAACAAGTTACCACGCCCATGGGATGTCCATATAAGTTGTTTCTATTCTCTAAACTACCAAAAATGAATCGAACAATGTATATCTTGGTGAAATGTTCAATTTGATATGAATGAGACAATAATAAACTAACGCATGGAAATGTTTGTTATGTGGAACCACATCAACATTTATATATCAATGTAAACGTTGGGAGTAAGTAATAGAACACCCACCCCACAAATAGAACATCATGCTCTACCAATATCAAGATATGATTCGACCTGGCTTAGATGAAATCTATGAAAAAGACTTTCTCCATAAGAAAATGGAAATTTGAATGTAATAAAATAGGGAAATTGAGATGATATTAATTGAATAGAGATACAAAAGGACTCAACAACTTACTTATGTTGATCCATATAGGCCAACGATGATTTAATCAGATTACGATTGTATAAGAAATAGTAACACATAATATAGTCTTGGGAAAAGGAACCTTGTGACTCAAAGAGGAGTCACACACTAGTTAAGAATGAGGGAAAATGATGGAAGGGGAAATAAGATCTCATTAAGTAAAATATTTTCCTTTCATCCTAAAAATAAATTCACATGGTTTGTCAGCATGGCTTGGCAAAAACATGTGAAAACCATGCAGTTCTTATTCCTATGAATTTACCTTGCACAGTTTATTCCACATTTTACCTTAATTGTGTGCCAATAATGTGATGAATAGTGCATAGGTACTGCCCATTTTGGCACCAACCGTGTGGGATAGGGGAATAGTTTGGAAAAATTATGTGGGGCCCTTACACTTTACATCTAAACCTCTCTATTGTATGCCTGATTTTTTGCTGGGGCATCACTATTTCATTTAAACATTGATCCCTCAATAGGCTCTCAAAACTGAGAATTTATATCCATGGTGCCCCAAATACTCAATGAGACCTCCAAGAGACCTCTTGAGCCTTAATCCAAGCACACAAACAACACATTGAAGTGTGACAACTCCCTTAATTATGTTCTAGATATCCTTTTTCAAAAAAATATACCTAGTAAATGCTAAATATCAAATACCATTCCATTTTCATCTTGTTCAAAAACACGGGTCACTACAGAATTTAGAAGGATTCTGATTTTTAAATTTTCACATCGTCTAATGAGTTTACACATCATGTTCCATGTTAATATCATTTAAAGACTTTATAGGCAGGACTCTGGCCCATTGGAATTCTGTTAATGAGGGATACCTGTCGGGTATGCAATTCATGATGTCTAAAAATGTTTTTCTCTATTTTTCAATAGTTCTTCATTTTTTCTAGGAATTCTAAATTTAAGCCAAGACCAACCAAACCCATGTGCTTTATCAATTAAAACTTGAATAATTATTATAAAAATGTTCCCAATATATATATATATATTCATCTTATCAACAATTATCAGTATATGTCTACATATTTTAAAATACATTTAAATAAACATTATAACCAATCATTGAATGTATGAGGAAAATATCATTTTCATTTGGTAACAATTTAAAATAAAACCTCCAAATTATTTATAAAAAAAATTCAAAAAAATAAAAATGTAATTTTTAAATTTATACTTAATATCAAATAGTGTTCACTAAGGTAGGAATATATTTTAATGTTATATATGACTAAAGAGAAAAATATTTTCAAACATGTCTAGAAAGATGAGATAGTGGCGTACGGAAAAAATATAAAATTATATCATTAAATTTTAATTAAATAGATTATTTTATTTAAATGAACTTTATAAATAATTGAATGAGAAATTATGATATTCATGAATCCTTTTATGAGAAGGATTGTGGAGGTGAATTATTTTGATTGGAAAAATTAAAAATGTTTTTTAAGGTAAATCCATTACCACATGTAAAAAAATAATTAGAATGTTATATAACTCATAAATAATAAAATTATATTACTTTCCAATTATCATAATGATTTCTTTAATTTTATTCTATTATAATTATTCATTTATTTAATTTATCACTAACACTTACTTAGTGACTATATTACTTGTGATTACATTAGACATTTTTAGGGTATTTTAATCATAATTACGAAACAATTATGGTAGGTATACCAGGGTGAAAGGGGTAAACACTCCAAAAATTATAAAATAATAATCATGACAATATTCTAATTTCTATAATTTAAATTCATTTTTGGAGTCAACCATATATGGAGGATATGAAAAACGAAACATTTATCAATATTTAGGTGGTAGTATACATGTGTGTAAGAGTGACATTATCATTAATTAATGGGTGGATGGGTAATAAGATATGTAATATAATATTCTTTTAGAAAATTAATAATTTCCTAAAGTAAACATTTTTTCATTAAATACATCATAATTTCTAGCATTGAAATGTTGTGCTGTAAAACGAAAGACATAGATTTGTGGAGGTGGTAGACAAATATTTTTCATGAGTTATTTTTTCATTTCCTTTAGAATATATAAGAGATGAATAATGATTTTACCATAATAAAAATAGAATTTAAATATATGGAAGATAATTTTGTTACTATATCAGAATATTTTGGATCAAATTGACTATTTTTGAATGTGAAATAAACTGAATGTTCTATGATAAGAGTAATACATGTTCATTAGAGATCCTCATATGGATAACACATATAGAATTAATAAGATGGTCTTTAGGAAAGACTATAAGATCAAATATGTGGATATGGTTGTTAGGATGGTATTTGAGAAATTTCTATCTAATCTAAATATCTCCTTGTTTTTCGAAGAGAGGGGAAGAGATTACCTTTTATATGTAAGGTGGTTGGCAGTCTGGTAAAGAAATAAAATATTAATGTACAATATATGTCTAGCACATTAAAAATGGATCCAAAGTTATATTTACATGATGATGATGAGAATATGGAATAGGTAAATTAATCATGTAATATTTAAAAATGGTTGACTTCTTTTTTTTACATTATATATTTTTTTACCTTCTCATTAACCTTATTTAACATTAATCATTATAACACAGTTTTCAATATTTACTGTTCATGAAAAAAAATTAAAAATAAAAAGATGTATAAAATTGAACTATTAGAGATATCATAGAAAATTTTATATAAATTTTATTTCATATATGATTATTATATTTTTTATTTGATTTCAAAATAATTTTTTATTAATTCAATACCATTTGAAGTATTTTTTGGGACAATTAAAAAATGTTATCCTTAAATACATATATATAATAGTATAATTATAATATAAAATATTTAAAAAAACATATCCATTATAATTTAAAAAAATCATGGAACATAAAAATTTATGAAAAATATATTACTCTAACTAAAAAATACTTGTTTTCTCTACTATTTTCACATGTATTAAATTAATGTTTCATAAGAATTAAATGTAATAATTCCATTAATAAAAATTTATTATCTAAAAAATAATTTATTAATATTATTTATAACCATTTCTAAACACTCAAAATATAATTTTATATGAAAAAAAAAATATTTGTGATAAGAAATGTAATCGAGTGAAATTGTGAACTTATCCTATGTTTAAAATAATAAAATAGTTATTATAATAGATAAATGATATCAAATTACCATAATTTCAAATAAATGATAAGGATTTTCTATGTCAACCCATACCATAAAATAAATATTAGTTTTATATTGATTTTGAAACCATATCCCATTGTTTTAACTCCAATATAACTCATTTTACTTTTTCTCACGGTGAAAAATATTTACCACGTTTAGTATTCATAATGAAAAAAATAAAAAGATTCAATTTATGATTATTAACCTATTGATTCCAGGGATAAAATATAAATAAATTTATTATCACTATTTAACTGTTAAAAATTAAATATAATATAAGTGTGCACATATTAAAAGAAATAAAATTCTCATAAAAATGTATTTTTATGAAAAGAATTAACTTATACCAAATTGAAGCATAAAACTGATTCCATGGGGCATAATTAGATTAAATTATATAAAATTTATTTTATGTAACCTTAAAATTAATATATAATAAAATATAATTGTAATACATTGATTAATATAAAATATATTATATTTTTTGCAAATTAAGTATTTTTCAAAATTCATTAAAAAATAAATATTTTCAAAAAAAATACCAAAAATATATTAACAATATTCTAACATGATCATTTCAAAAATTAAATCCATTTCTTCAAATAATTTTTTTATTTTTCTTATAAATTAATAATAACGTACAAATAGAAAATTCAATGAAACCCATCATTGACGAATGTTTATTTTTGATGTATTAAATTAATTTATAAATATTCCTTATCGAGTAATCCCATTTTGAATAATATTAAAATAGTAATTCATATATTAAATTTTCAAATATTTCTAATATAATATTTTAAATTATATTAATTAATTTTGATAAAATAAACTACACTAATAATATTGTTTTTGAAAAATGATATTCCCATCATATCAAAACATTTATTTTTATGAAACATTTACTTGGGTTATACCAATTAACATTATAAGTGAAATGATCATATGAGTTCAATTCCTATATAATGCTAATGGCCATAGGATTCCAAACCTTATATAATCCCAATGAATGAATTAAATTTCTATATAATCTCATATAAGTTCATATAATCCTTACTTCTCTGGTATTATTACTATAATATTTACAATTCATAACCATTTTTCAATAGCTATAATAATGGTTTTGATCATCATGGAATACTAAATTTGTACAAATTAAATACTTGTGGTGTTTATATATTTATTTTATTTTATTATAGTTATTTTTTATCATTTAATTTATTATTATATCATCCGAAAAATTAATTAACATGTATTTTTAATAGTAATATCATATCCCAATAAATTTATCAAAGTTCATTTTCGACTATTATTACATGTATCACTAGTTGTAACAAATAATATTAATATTATGGATAAATAATTATTGAAATTTCAAATTTTAACAGGTAGGGTTGTTTATTTGATAGTGTTTCCCTCCTCATTCTATAAAATTCATAACATCAAATTTTACCCTTTATGTTGATGTGTTAGTTAGACATGGTATGGGAAAATAATCGAGAAAATGCATCACTTGTGTAAATTTCTATATTGTTTTATGACCATGTATAATATGTTAGAATTATATTGATATGAACTTTATTGGATAATGAATATCTTTGGTAAAAATTATCTAGTTTCATCATTCATCATGTTAGTAATTCTTGGATAGTGTCACACAGGACTGGTGGATTGATCTTATGCCTAGAAACAACTAACCACTAACTTTATATAGAATTAGTTCTTGATGGATAGAAAAATGTTACACAATTAGTTTTTTGTGTTATATAATTTATAATGTAATTTTAAATTATAAAATTAATATGTTTGGTCTCTATAATATTCCATACTTTCTCAAGTGGTTTTAGAGTGTTTTAGGTAGCACATAATTAGTGAAGAGTTATTTAAAACTATGTCGTTTCCCATTGTAAATGTGGGAGGTGGAAGTGTACCTAGAAATAATTGAATATTTTCTAAATGTTTTAGTTAAAAAATTTGGTAATAATTAAACCTTAAAAAAATTTAGAATAGTGGGGATTCTCAAGGTTAACACAATGTTTCCCAAACTATGTGCCTTATTATATGGTGCAAGAAATTAATTTTTAAACTATGTTTCCGAGAAGAAACCCGCATTCCTCCACCAATATCTATGACTATAAACCAAATATTTAACTTTGAATATTATATAAATTCATTTCTATAAGAAGAAAAATATATTTGGATCATGGAGAGTTGGATATTTGAATCCAAGTTACAATCCATATTTTGTTCCTCTCATCTCTGCATTTTAATTTTCCTTGGGAAGAATCCCAATTCTGGGATTCCATTCCTGAATCTGGTGGTAATAAGAAAAATTATTTTTTCTTCTTGTGAATCATTTTGGAAGTCTTGTTATAGAGAAAACATTTTATGGTACTATTTAATTTCATCATAGCTATCATGATTGAGGTAAGTGACATCTCACTGCCTCTACCATTACTATGAACATGAAAGATTTTGGTTTTAATGGTTAAAATGCATACATGAATCTCTAAAAGATGTTTGGGATAAATCTTATTTTGATAACCCCGTATGGAATTTTTTTAATGAACATATTTTGCGAGACTCCAAAAACATGATTGATATAAATCACACATGAGAATTTGTTTTTAAAATAATGATTTTGTTGAATATGAACTTTTCCATGTAACAAGGAATTTTCACGAGTTTCCTATATTCATGGTGACAATGTATTTGGAGCCTCATTTATACAGAAAATGATTCTATGTTAGTTTATGGGGAATCAATTATATTTGTTAACATCAGGTCAGGTTTCATGTGATTGGGGATCTTTGGATTGAATTTATAATTTATGCCATTTTGGGGGAACCCTAGTTTGTATCTCCAAGTGATAAATTCTGTCTCGAAGAATTGTTTTCCACAAGTTACATCTTCAATTTACTAAGTCCCATTTTAGTCTATATATTTATTGGTTTGGTTCATTTTATATGTGTTTCATATAATAAAATGGTGTGTGTGTGTGTGTGTGTTATGTTAACATAAATTCCATAGAAATAACAAATTGGTATTTAAAAAGTAAATTTTTATCTTATTTTGAGATACGTCTATTTTTTTATAGTTATTTACCATGATAATTTAATACTCATAAATAAATGAATTCATAATTATTTCTTATTACTAAGATTAGGGATCTATTTTGTGACAGTAATTTGCATATTATCTTCAAGAATATAAAGAGTTAAAAAAAAATTAATCTTATAAGTAAACATAGTATCATGAAATATTTTAAAGTCATACAAGAAGATATATGTCACCCAAAGAATTTAATTTTATGATGTGGGGGATATATTCCTTTTATTTTATTCTTTTTGACAATCTATTCAGTTATATTTAAATTATTTACTTCTTGATGTGTGTAATTATGTGGTGTAACATTCACTATTTTTCAGCAAGGGTTTATTTATATCTATTACAATTTTTTTCCTAACAATATATCAATTAAATTTTATTAATAGTTCCAAGGAATTTTAAAATGAGCATGTAACATATATATGGGTTTTTTCACAAGTTTTAAAAATAAATTTAACACATTCTGATATGTGATACAAATTTTAACCATATCTAATAATTTTAATGGGAAAAAATATTAATTTAATGTGTATTAGTCAATAAATTATATATTTAAAAAATGTGGTTTTTCCATTTGTCTTTTCCAAAAATAATTAATAATTTAAATTACATAGGTTGGTTACTGTTCACTTTTATGGTTTGTGGATCTCCTTCAAGTTTTCAATTCTGATATGATTTTTTATTTTTATTTTTTTGAGTTTTAATTTATATTGAAAGATATTTTTGAGAAGTGGTAATAATCATTAGGATGAAATAATAATTTTTAAAATTTTATTATAATAGTAAAAATAATCCTTTCAATTAATCATCAAATATTGAGATATATAGTTTTTGTTAGAAATAATTCATGTTATATTAAAAATTAAATAAGTAAAATAATGATAATAAAACATATAGTATTATTTTAAAATTTACAAATATTATTCAAAAATTTAATATGCACAGAATGAAATATGGTTTTCTTAATGAATATGTAGTTTTAGTTTTCATAAAAATGATTTTAGAAAAGATTTTTAATTTTTTTATTCATTGATGGCCAATACTCTATTATGAAGGAAATTTTTATGACTTCATGTATTTTATTTTTACATTCTTTAATATTAAATGATATTATATCGGTTAGTATAAAAATATTATAATTAATTTTATATTATAAGTATGATATATTTCATAATAGAATGTGATTAGCATTATATTATCGTATCTGTTGTAGTGATCGGAGAACAACATATATAAATATTTCATTATTCTATATGAATATTAAATTTATTTAAAAATAATACATTCTTGAGTAATGTATTTTTTTAGTTTATGTGTATAGTACATACATAATATTCTTATTTCTAGAATGATATTCAATATTTCCTATAATGATAATCCCAAATGATACTCTTTATATTCATCACATAAATAGAATCTTTCTTTATAAACATGGAATTGAATCATAAGAAAGTGTAAGATCATTATCTCAGTAAGGGTAATCAATAGGATTTTTAATAATTAAGGGATAATATAATCAAAATGAAATGATAAGATATCTATATGCATGTTTGAAACATCATGTATTAGTAACCAAAAATATATATATCATAATCATCAAAATTAGTTCATATCTAGAAACATGATCAAAAAGGGTTCAAATATAGTAATCATAATTAAAGAGTAATAAAATATTCTTGTGAAAACATAAGAAAAGTAAATAAAAATAATTTTAATAGAGCTGGACATAATCTAGTCCACAAATAATCTTGTGAACATAGGTTTAAAGTGATGATACTCACATATCAAAAGGTGAAAAATGATCATCACAATAATATACATGAATTTTATTACGATCAAAGATAGTAATTCAATCACACTCAATAATCAACATGTGAAAAAACATATTATCAATCTTGTCCATAATTTGCATTATCCCTTCATGGGATATAAATATCACATTACCATTCTCATTAGAGGTTCATCATAAACCCAACTATTACATGATCATAATCCACTCATATTAATATTCTTTGATCATAAAACATTATTCAAATCTTAATAGCATTAACCATGGAAAATAAAAGGATTTTTAAACATCTCATCATAATAATCATAGACAATGTAGAAAAAGAATAATGACGATATCATTGGATTATAATAATTGTAAATCATAATTAACATCTATGTATTCTATCATAGGTGAAAATTTTCATTATAATTCCCGCGGAATATTTCTTGAGGAAAATATCATGCTAAGTTTAAATCACTTATCTAATACCTAAAAATATACAAATATTAAGGAAATTCCATTATTTGAATTGAACCATGAGAACAATCCAAGTAATCTTTAAAGAATTGAGTTGTTATGATGGATTTAAATTTCATTCCATCCATATAAATTAAAAGTACCATTCATTTCATTCGTCTGTAAATAGAAAATTAGTAATAAATTCTGGAAATTTCAATAAGATACCTCTTAATACATTTTGTAAAAATTCAGTAATTGGTAAAAATAAAATTGTATAATCATATAAAAAATATTATAATCATTTTTTAAGAATTTGTTATAAAACATTGACTTGGAATAAAATGGATTTTGACTAAAGGGATAAATAATATATGTTTAACATAAAACAATAATTTATGTATCCTATGTATGTACAAGAGTAAAATGATTGGAAACAATATATTTTACATAAATAATCAGTGTATATAAAATTTCATAATATTTCATGAGATAAATAGCATGATATTTCATCAATGGATGCTTAATCATAACCAATATTGGAAAATAATATGATTGTAACAAAAAAACACCTTACACATTAGTAACATTGAATCATAACCTAATAAAATATTAAAATTACATATATGTATACATACATGAATATATTTATATATATATATATATATTCATGAGAGGAATTTTAAAAATGAGTCATTTAATTATATACAACACATAAAATAATGAAGTGGTGAATATGGTATGTGTCTCAGAGAAGTAAATATGACATGAAAATTATATAAATCAAGAAATTTCACCCTTCATATTTATTAAATACTCTGTTATAGTATATATATATAAGTATAAATATATTATAAAACCATACTTATATATATCATACCTTATATTATTTAATTATATCAACTTATAACATATTTAATAACAATTATTTATTAAAATAAATGTTTCTAGTGACTACCGTTTTATTTTTTTCCTGAATTATTCAATTCGTAGGTCCCCATCCTTATTGTTTTATGATGGTTCCAAAATCACTAGATTTTTAATAATGAGATAAATGAAATGTATATTAGTTATATATATATCTATATTTATCAATTAAAAGTAAAGATATAAAAATGAATTATTCCATTCATGGAGACAGTATGTCTTATGTACGCATGAATGATATTTTCATTTTTTAATAGATTGAATGGAAGAAATTTGAATACAAATTAACCTTAAAACCCCACTATTTTTTCATATAAAAATAATATATTCTTTAAATCAATCATCATTACCATACATGAAAATCATAAATGAAAAAAATTAACATCACTTTATAGAGGTGGTAGTCTACATATATGCTTAGGAGTTGTTATAATTTTATAAAAAATTGAATGGTAGTTAGTTATATATTATATCAAAATTATATGATCATATATATTTTATAAATATAATATATATACTTTAAACCCATAACAATAATCCTCTGTTAATGTTGGTGATTAAAAATTAATTGTATCACTACTTGGAGATTGTAAGTTGTACGTACGCATGAGAAATAATTTCACTTTCTCTTTGGCATAAAATATGGTTAGCAGTGGTGGTTTTATAATAATAATATAATTTCATTTATTTTTGGGATACCAAAATTTTATTTTATTAATAATATCATATAATTAGAGTCTATATAAGAAGATAAAAATTCAAATATTTCTGGTAAAAATATTATCTCATCATTGGTAGGCTATATTAAGATCTCTTCTTAAAGATTTTTATAATTAAAATTCAAGATTAAAATAACCTATAATTCATATCTAGGGAATTTTATAAATTAATTTTTTATGGTTTGGATGAGATATATTTCTCAATGTGATATCGAGAGGAGAAATCAGGGGTTTCCCTTCAAAAGTTCGGTGATTTTCCTAGAAGATAAAAATATATTAAAAAAATTATCAATCCAAATACTACCAAATTTACATACATTAAATGATAATTTAGGATAATATTAAAATTTAATCATAAAATTAAATTTTCATTGGTTTATGTGGAATTTTACACCTTATAATTATGTTTAATCCCTTAGTTAACCTATTTTAATCTTAACCATGGTAATGACATTATCACTCTTAATGTTTTATAAATTTTCTAATAAGGTAAAAATTGTGTAAAAAATGCAAAATGAATTATAATTTAGAGAATATATTATTACCTTTTATGATATCAATATTTTTATGGTTATTATGAAATTCAATAAAAAATTATTCCTAAATACCTTTAATGTCTTTTTTAGAATATTCATTTGATTTATCATTTAATATGTAATGAAATTGTTGCAATTTGTATATAATACATTAAGACCATAATAATATTTACTATTAATTTGTTAAATTACTTTAACACTATAAATACATTACATTATATTACTTTTAATATTAATAAAACAATCTATTTTACATTTATATTAATTGATAAAATATAATGTCTATGTTCCGTAATCATTTAATGTAATTTTGTAATAACTAAAATATATAAATATGTTAAAATCATGATTTTAATTTCGTTACCATATAACTAAATATTAATATTCATTTATAACATTCTCTTATCTAAATGGGAACTCATAATAGTTATTTAAATGTAATAGAGTGTCATTTTGTATTTTCCTTTTCTACAAATATTATATATAAAAATTTCATGCACATATTTCCCTTAAAAAATTAATGTTCATGAATATTGTGATATGGGTTCATTTCCATTAATCCAAAAATAATTAATATTACAAATGTTTTCCACAAAACATAGTGTTAAAAATGATTGACTCAATTTACCCTTTACTAATGCGATAATATTTTCAATGGTTACAATTCATAATGACTAAAAAATGACCTATATTCCAAATTTGGACCCAATAATTCCAAATTTGGACTCTATTTTATTATTTTAAATTCCAATAAATGGAATAAATTAATTTAGTATATAATGAAAAAATGCAATAAAATTTATCTTTTTAGAAAAAATCCATTTAAAGTAAAATAATATTTTCCTACCAAATTAAATAATAAAATTTATTCCAGTAAAATTTTTTGGATTAAGAATAATATAATAGAACTAATATTACTTATAAATTCTATTAATACAAAATATAATTTCTTTAATTCATGGAAAGAAATACAATTTTCAATAGAAATCTATATTTTATCACAATTCCTCGAAAATTCAATGATTTTATATATTCTTAAAGATTTACATAATGATTTTTTTCAAATAATTTTTTTTTTAAATAAATTTTCTCGATGTTGGAAAAATTAAAAATAATTATTTAAAAAAAATCAATAAAATACCTTTCGGTGGAAACATATTTTTCAAACATAATGTGGCATTATATAAAATAAAATGTTTATTTCTAAGGAATTAATCAATATATTTTTAATGAGTTGTACCTTTAAATTTATTCATCATGTGTATATTTTTATTTATGTACTTTAAATAAATATCTAGGTTTATTAATTATTATTAAATAATAACATTTCATGTTTTGTAATCTTGTGGTTTCATGTCATATTCCCTACTGAACATAATGTAATTCTTTCAAAATATTGTGGTATTATATTCTACCACACATTAATAAATTTAAACCTCTAAATTTGAACATGTACATGGGAATTAATGGAAGGAAATTTGAGAAGTCAATTGCCTAATACCTATATCATAATTTTTGTTAATAATGATTCTAATTCAAAAGAGGTAAATGGAAATAGAATGGCCATCTCAAATGACACAAAACTAGGTTTACATATAAGATTAAATAGTGGTATGTAAAAATATGAACCTATAGGAGAAAAATGACACCCATGGACTTATAGATAGTGATATAGAACAAGTTATGTTGAATTTTAATAATAAAAAAAACATGAAACTATTTTTTGTACAAAGACCATTAATTCATTGGTAATAAATGTAAAAGTATTAGATTCTATTTCATGTAATTTTCCTAAAGTAGGTTAATTATTTTTGTAACCCCCTATCCCCAGTTACCCAAAATTGGTTCATTATTACATAACATTGGCATGATACAAAGAATTATGTCCTGAAAGACCAATCATTTTAGTGTCCTTGGAAGTACTAGATACATTCATATGTTTTACATTACATCATGAAATAAAAACATCAACAAATTTTTTTCCCATTTTTAACAAACTTATATCCTTTGCCTATTCCTGTAGGTCAACCATAAAATACTTCTTCACATCCTGAGAAAAATAAAACATGGAACGGGGTGAGCTCATATTCTTAGTAAGGAAAACAATATAGCACAAACTTTAATAAATAACGATAAACATTTAATGAAATATATTAGACTAAAACAAAATACTTTTTAACATAAAATTCAGTATAATATTAAAAATATAAAATTAAATAATTCCATTTACGTATTCACATGGATATTCTACTAGTCGAATAATCACATGAAATATCAGTAGCCTCTTTAGTAATGAAGGAATGCATCATTATAGACTTCAAAACCAAATAGTCTAGGCCTTGTGAAAAGACTATAAATAAGATTTTTTCATGTACTTATTCTAAGAGACTATTCTGTCTCATGAGATCTACTGATGCATCAAGTAGCTATAGTGGGCTCCACCCGTCACTTACTAAGTCGAATGCATTCCTAATATGAAAGGGTTTAAAAATAACATAAACATTTGTATTAAAACTAGAATATGAAATGTCTATACTTTATCTATAAACCATGAATGGTATAATAATAGAAAATCTATAGTAAAACATATCACTAAACCTTAAATACAATATGGAATATTTTTATCATAATAAATCTACATATAAGTTAATGGGAAGTTTTGACGATTATATAACAGAAAAATATATTGGCGCTCGCCGTATACGTTAAAAAAAATCATTCTAACTTTGATTTTTCGAAAAGGTTATAAAGTAACTTGTTTTCAAAACAACAGAAATATTCCTTTAAAAACATATAAGTTAAAATAATTTTATAAATTTATTTAACACATTGTCTTGTAAATAGTAAAAAACATTTGAAATACATTTTTAAGAATATATTGATTTGGATGATAAAGAGGTCCTAGTAGATACTCACCTAAAAACAACATCGGATAATAAAGAGATTGTGGAATTGACCCTTACCTTGTACTTTACCTTGGTAGAAGGTGTGTTAACCTCTTGTATAATAGTGAAATATTGGTTATTAAATTATAAAAGAAACATATACGTAAATATGATATAATATATGATCCTCTAATGTTTTTTTGTTAAAAACATTTTAGATGTATCATCGTTTCAGGTGGTCACTGGTCAGTTTTCTTTATATGCTCAGTTACGTAATACATGTTTGTTACGGGTAGGATGTATTTTATTCATATCCATAATGATATTAAGTTCATATACAATTTTTGAATTATAAAATGAAAATTAACCTGGAATGATTATGATGGAGAATGAATCTCATCGCGTTTGTGGAGATGGTAATCTGTATGTACGCACGAGTGAAAATATCATTATATTGATTGTGAAATAGTTTGTAATTGGATGGTATATCATATATACAGAATCATTAACATGTTATATTTATTATTTAAATCGGTTATAGTCATTATTATACCATTCCAAATAATGATGTGTCTGAATAACAAACTACATCCTGATGTGGAGACGGTCAGTCATGCATACACACGTATGATGACTTTCTCAATCATATGATGGATAGAATAATGAATATGGTTGTAAAATTTTAATAATATCACATTATATAAAAGTTATTGGAGTTATTATTTTAGAATGTAAAAAAAAGAAAGAGGAAGTGGAAGAAGAAAAGAATTTGAAAGAGGTGATGAAATATTTACTTCGTCTTTGGGTTCTTCCATTTGATTTGATCAAAATGGCTCATTAGGATGGTTTTCTGATCAAATTAAGGCCTATAAGATGAAGGTAGGATAGTTGAGAGGATATTTGGCCAGTTTGTTTCAGATCCAAAAGGCATTGGAGGTGTGAAATGAAGATAAGGGGAAGTGGCCATTTATAATAGAGGTGTGGGTCACTTTAGGAAAATCTTGAAATATTATTTTATAGTAAAATCATTTTTGGTTTCTAATGGCATCAAAAAAATTTATTTTTAGGATAAGGTGGGTAAGGGTCTAAAAAATCTCAACCAATAGTTATTATACAGTTTTAGGTCCTCATATTAACATTATCTTTTATATTTAACTCTTATTTAAATAGCGTGACATTTACCATGTCTCGTTGTATTTTTTTATTATATGGTTAACAAACATACTATAACAAGCCAATAGAACCCAATGTGGTTCACTATTAATATATATTACCTTATATCATTCTTTTGTCTGATCATTAGATTTTTATGAATATTATATTAATTAATAATATAGTATTTATTATAAAAACACAATTATGTCAATTTTGACACTATTTAGTATCTGATTTTTTGTAAATTCATTAATACATTGTCACATAGAATAAAATTTATTTAACTAACCCTAACATTTCATATTAACCTAATAAAATCATTGAAATTCATCATAAATCTCAGTTTACATTTATTTGGATATTTATAATATCAATTATTTTAATATTTCATTAATAAGGTAATTACTGCATCAAAATTGTGTCATAAATAATTTAAATTTTTTAATTTCGAAAAATTATAAATTAAATACCATTATGAAGGAAATATTTATAGCTTTCTAATTAATTTTTATCGTTGAATTTATATTGTGTGTAACCCTATATAAAAAATGGTTTAGTTATTAAAATTTCAATTTAACTCTTTTAACTCTTCTTTAAATAAAATAATAATAAATGTCATAATCTAATCCAAGTGGACCAAAGAGGATAATATTTTATTTATAATGTTGTGTTTTGTCTAATTATACATATCCAATAGAATTATGACATGTGTTATGGTAATTATGATATCATTTTTTCCCATAATTTCCCTATTTACTTTTAACCGTGCCAAATAAAAGTCAACAATTACTATTTATCAAAAATTATTTTCAACTTATTGAACCAAAATTTTTCATACAGATATATTCCATGTCTCTTGGATTTTTGAAATTCGACTCCCAGATGTGGTAAAAAAAAAATTGTTCAAATTTTCAAATGCTCCTAAGAGGTGGGTAAAAACGGATAAAATTTTCAATAAATTTTTTATATATCTAAAAATATTATAAAATAACTCAAATTAATTAAATTGAGATTATATAGGTTTTATGTATATATTTTGATCTAAAAAAAATTTAAATAAAATAAATACTTTTTTAATTAATTTTTTTTAACTAATAAAATAGTTTTCACTATTCGTCAAAAATTGAAAGTTTTTAGAAAAATACCAAAAATTCACCCAAAGCTAATTTCAATATTCCGAATTAAAAACATGAAGTATATTTTAAAAATAAAATTTATAAAATTTCAAAAGGTGTGTATTACTATTCATAATAGCTAGTTTTATTTTTCATGTTGTGTTACAATTTCGAGGTTGTGAACAATGCAAGCTATTTCCTTATTCAAGGGGAAACATACAGTTTAAGCTTGGGGTGTTACATTCTTCCCTCCTGTAAATAATTCCATCCTCTAAATTTCTATAATACTACCACACAAAAATATTTGGGTGGTTCTTCATCATAATTTCCTCTAGTTACCACGTTGCCTTTTCAATCATTTGGTTTCTCCATAGAACATTTTCCATATGAGTCATCCAGTTACTCAACACTTATTCCCTCGTATGAAGAATTTTGATAGGCTCTTCACAATAAGACAAGTCTGGTTCCAGTTAAATTTCCTTATAGGTTAGTACATGTGTTGGTTCAGGAATGTGTTTTCTCAAAATTGATAAATGGAACACATCATGAACTTTGGACAGACTTGGAGGAATTGCCAAATGATAAGCCACAACTCAAATTTGATATATAATTTATAAATGTCTGATGTACCTGGGACTCAATTTACCCTTCTTACCAAAATGTATAACACCCTTCCATAGAGATACCTTCAAAAAAACATTATCTCCTACCTAAAAATAAAAATCCTTCATTCAGTTATCGGCACAGCTCTTTTTCCTACATTGAGTTTCTTTGATGTGGGTTTGAATTGTCTTCACTTTTTCCATTTTTTCCTCAACAAGTTCTGGACCTACAAGTTTTCTTTCACCAACATCATCCCAACAAGTTGGTGTGCGACATATCTTTCCATATTACATATCATATGTTGGCATATAAATACTTAAATTGATGCTATTATTATAAGAAAATTCTACTAGAGGTAAATATTTATCCCAAATACCTTGAATGTTAAGTGAGCAAGTTCTCGACATTTCATCTAAGGTTTGAATATTTTGTCCTAATTTTCCATTTGTTTGAGGGTGGTAGGCAGTGCTCAAATGATGTTTAGTATCTAAGGCCTTCTGAAGACTTTTCCAAAATCTTGATTTCAAATGGAGATCATGATTAGAAATAATTGATAGGGGTACACTATGGAGTCTTACAAATTCATTAAAATATAGTCTTGCCAGACGTTCAAGTGGTAAATCTTCTCTTATAGCATGATGATGTGTTGACTTGGTAAGACGATAAAAAATGACCCATATTTCATTATTCCTTCTAAGAGTATTTGGTTTCCCCATGACAAATTCCATCGTAATATTATCACATTTATACTTAGGTATGGGAAGAGGTTGCATGACTCCTCCAAGATTTTTCCGTCCAAGTTTCACTTGTTGAAAAACCATACAACTAGACACAAAATCAACAATATCCATATTCATGTTGTCCCAAAAAAATGTTCCTTCAAATTTATATACCACTTGTTTCTCCCATGGTGTATAGAGAAATTGTAGTTATGATCATCATCCAAAAATTCCCTTTTTAGATCAGGTATGTTAGGAACAAAAAGTCTATTCCCAAATTTCAAAATTCCATCTTCATATAAAAAGTCACTCAATCTACCATCATTCACATATTTAATCTTCTTTTGAAACTCCTCAACATTAGTCTGAGAAATTTTCATCCTTTATAGTAAGGTTTATTTAGAAACCATTTGAAAAAGTGTTTATGTTTCACCTTTCATGGTTATTTCCATATCAATCTTTACTAGATCCATGAAAATTGGATTCTTTTATACTCTCATATTATTCACAACACTATGATTCTTTTTTCTTAAAGCATATGCCACCTTATTTGACTTCCCTAGGTGGTAGTGTATTATGCAATCATAATCCTTGAGTAGTTCAAGACATCTCTTTTTCCCCATGTTTATTTATTTTGTGAGAAAATATACTTCAAACTTTTGTGATTAGTATAAATATCATATTTTCAACATAAAGATAGTGACTCCATATTTTCAGAGCAAATATTACAGCTGCTAACTCAAGATCATGAGTGGGGTAGTTTTGATCATGAATTTTTAGCTATTTTGATGCATAGGCAATAACTCTATCATTCTGTATAAGGTCACAAACAAGTCCATTCTTTGAAGCATCACTATAAATAACAATCCCATCATTCCTCAATGGTGGAGTCAAGACAGGAGCATTAACTAATCTTCTCTTCAGTTCTTCAATGCATTATTCACACTCTTTTGTCCAAACAAATTTAACCCCTTTTTGACTGAGCTCTGTTAATGGGTTATCCAATCGAGAAAAATTATGGACAAAATGCCGATAATAAACTACTAAACCAATAATAATGTGTACCTCAATTATACTCATCAGTGGTGGCCATTCTGGGATTGTCTTGTTCATTGAAGGATAAATAGAGATTCCATCCTTAGAGACAATATTTCTAAGAAAATAAATCTCCAGAAGCCAGAATTTACACTTTTTAAACATCCCATATAATTCATTTCATCTAATAGTATTTAGAAAAATGAATAAGTGATTTTCATGATCATCGTAGATTTTTTATTATACCAATATATCATCAATAAATACTACTAAAATTTCTTCTAACATATTTCTGGAAAACTCTATTCATTAAATCCATGAAGATAGAGGGTTCATTAGTCAATCCAAAATGCATTACTGTGAACTAAAAATACACGTAACTAGTTCTAATTGTTGTTTTTTGGAATGTATTCTTTCTCAACACACAACTGATGATATCCAGATCAAAGGAAAAACATTGAAAAATATTGAGCTCCATGAATTTGGTCAAATAAATCATCAATACAATGTTGGGGATACTTTTTCATTATTGTTATAGCATTGATGTCCCTTTAGTGAATGCACAACCTCATAGATCTGTCTTTTTTCTTAACAAAAATGATAGGGGCTCCCCATAGAGAAACACTAGGATGAATTAGTCCATTGATACTCAATTCCTCAAGTTGTATATTTAGTTCCACTAATTATATAGTGTCCATTCTATATGGGGTCTTCGATATGGTCCTTGAACTAGGAATTAATTCAATGGAAAACTCAATTTCTCATTCTAGAGGATGTCCTGGTAAATCCTCTAGAAACACATCAATATATTATTGCACAATAAGTATGTCCTCTTTTCAAACATTTGTTTCCTCACACATAATTATCTTATTCTCTTCCTCCACTATAATTGAATTTAGTAGTGCTACTGGGGGTGGATCTAGATAGGAATCAGATAGTGATGTTTCTTCTCTAAATATAAGGTACCCATTATCATCATCAAGAATTGTAACATCCTTCTTGTTACAATAAATTTGTGCATCATGGTCTGAAATCCAGTCCAAACCACGGATTATATCAAATTAAATCATGCATATGATGATGAGATCAGAAGATAAAAAAACATGTATATGCCCTAATGGTAACTAATTCCCAAAACTTTATTACAATGATACTTTCCTCAAGAGTTTTGACTGACAACTCCCTTGTAAAATCAAATAGGAAATATCTAATTTCTTTAGAAAACTGGGAAGATGTGAAACAATGTGATGATACAGAATCAAATAATTCATTGGATATACTTGAAGAAACCATTAAATTACATGACACTCCATCATTTGGAGCTTCAACCTCAACAGTAGTGATCTTATAAGATCATATTTTCTCCCTTGGCCTTTTTTAAGGTAACTTCCCTTAGTGATTTGGACATTCATTTGCATAATGCCCCTTTTCTCTACAATTTTAGCATCCAACACTGACAGCCTCTTTATTTCCCTTGAAATAACCAGCTTGGTGGCCTTTTTCACCACACATGTAACAGACTCCCATTCTCTTCAAGAAAGTATCAGGGTGTTTCTTCCCACATTTACAGAATGATGGATATTTAACTATTCATTTCTTCCCCTTATTTCCAGTTTTAGAGTGTTCATCAGATCTCATCTTCTATTGCTTAGCATTAAATCCATAAGACATAGAGAATTATTTTTCTCTCTTGATATCACATGATACAATATCCTTGTATGATAAGAAAAACTTTGATACTAATGCTCACTGTATAAATGGTTTTAACCGTTCAAATAATTGATAAAACTAACTCCTTGGTTTATGTATATATTTTGTTGCATGACTTTATAATCTTGTAATGTTAGCCTCATATTTTGTGACATTCTAATCTTCCTTTTTCCTCAGACTCATAAATTGTCTTCCCATATCCGCATGATGGTCATGAGGAAAATTATTTTTCTAATAAAATATCTTTAAATTCCCCCCATTCCATGTTTGATACATCTTGATCTTACTTTGTGTTTTGAATCAATTTCCACCATTGTTATGCATCTCCTGTGAGGTGTTAAACTACCATGACAACTTTTTCCATTTCTCTACTCCCCAAAGCATGAAATATTTTCTCTAAGAAACATATCCATTTCTCAGCTACTAACGGATTTGTACTCCCATTGAATTTTGGTGGATGTTGCCTCTTAAAGTGTTCTAACATTGATCATCTATGTTATGGATCAGGGTCCTCTATACGGGTATGGTTGTTATTCATAACCTGGGTGAGTTGTCCATGTATGGTGATAATCTGATCAGCACTAGTTGCATCACCATCTTCACTATAATTATTTTGATCGGGAGGGAAATCCTTAAAGGGATTACGTGCTTTGATACGGTTTTCATTCCTTCCACTAGGTTCCATTTCTAATAAATTCCATATAGTTGAATAGTTTATGAATCACAATACATAATTCTAAACTTGTAAAACGCTTTATATAAATTGAAAAATTTATAGATATAATCCATAATCATAAATATATTTTCTTTGAGGAGGTATATACTCATAAACTCTTCATAATGGTTTTTAATGAAAATGATAATTATCCTAAGCATTCCCCCAAGGAGTTTCATAACCAAGATTGTAGCAACGCCCATTGTCGTACACCAGTTCCAATTCAAGTCTAAATCAAAGTGGTGTTTTTAGGTTTTACCCCTAGGTACATCTATTCTATATCCACCTATAGCTTCTTGTATCCAAATATGAATGTATTTCTTTGAAAACACACAAAATCTATATTGTGCCAAAATTCTTGGAATTTTTCGATACCAATCCTCAATGTCTATATTAGGGTAGTGTTCTCTAAGAAATGTTTTTTAAAATTTATTTTCCAAGGTCTGTACTAAAATTTCTCTGATACCAACTCTAATTCCCCGACCCAAATTACCCAGAGTCGGTGAATTAGTAAAAAACATTGGCATGATACAATGAATCATCCCCTAAATGACCGATCAGTTTAGTATCCTTGGAAGTACCAGAAACATTCATAAGTTTTACCTTACATCATGAAATAAAAACATCAAAAACATTTTATCCCCTTTTGAACACACATATATTCTTAGAATATCCCTATAGAACAACCATAAAATATCTCTTCACATCCTAAGAAAAATAAAATACGGAAAGGGGTGAGCTCAGATTCTCAATAAGGATAACAATATAGTAGAAACATTTATAAATAAGCATAAATATATAAGGAAATGTATTAGATAGAAACAAAATCATTTTAAACATAATATTTATCATAATATGGAAAATAAAAAATCAAATATTTCCATTTACTTATTTTAATGGATATTCTACTAGTCGAATAATAATATGCAATATCAATAGCCACTTTCATAATGATGGAATGCATAATGTGAGATTTCATAACCACATTGCCATGTACTTATGCCAAGACTACAGATAAGATTTTGTGAATTCCTTATTTCAAGATATTAGTTTGTCTAATGAGACCTACTGATGCATCGAGGAGCTATAGCATGCTCCACCCGTCACTTACTAAGTCCAATGCATTCCTCATATGAAAAGGTTTAAACATAACATAAACATTCCTATTAAAACTAGAATATTAAATGTGAATAATTTATCCAGAAACCATGAATGGTATAATAATAACACATACAAAACCAACATATCACCAAATATTCAATACAATATGGTAGATTTGTTTCATAACAAATCAACTTCAAAAAACCCTAAATTCCATCAAAAGTATATTGACAATGATGAAATCAAAACTATTTTTAGAGAAATATATCTTTCTAATTTGAAATCATTTAAAATTAATATAATAATAAAAGAAAACATTCATTTTGAAAATATTCTTATAATCTTGTAAGGGAAGCTTCGACGTTGATATAATGTCAGAAAATAGCCGCACTTGTTGTATAAGTTAAAAAAATAATCTTACCTAAATTTTGTTGAAGAGGTCATAAAGTACCTTGTTTGGAAAATGATGAAAAGATTTATTTCAAAACATATAAGGTTAAATAATGTTATAAATGACATTAACCCATTGTCTAGTAAACAATACAATTTTTTTGTAATAAAGTTTTAAGAAAACACGGATGTGGATGATAGAGAGGTCCCAGTATATACTTACATAAAAACAACCTTGGATAATAAAGAGATTAAGGAATTAACTCTTACCTTGTACTTTTACTTGGTCAAGGGTATCTTAACCTCCTTTATAAAATTTAAATCATTGTTATTAAATTATACAATAACTATATACATAATTATTATATCATATATGATCCTCTAATATTGCTTTGTTAATAATATTTTAGTAGTACCATTGTTTCAGGTGTTAATTAGACCATTTTCCTTTATATTCATGGTTATGTAAGCGATGTTTGTTATGGAGAGGATGTATTTTAATCATATACATAATGAGATTAAGTTCTAAGACATTTTTTTAAACATAAAATGAAAATTATTCTTGAATTATTACGATGGGGAATAAATATCATCGTGTTCATGGAGACGGTAATCTGTACGTTCGGACATGCGACAATATCATTATATTGATTGTGAAATCATATGTAATTGGATGGTATATCATATATAAAGAATAAATAACATGTTATTATTATTATTTACGTCATTTATACTCATTAATGTACCCATCATAATAATGAAGTGTTTGAATAAAAAACTACACCTCGACGTGCAGACGGTAAGCCCTACGTACGCACGTATGGTGACTTTGTCAGTCATATGATGGATAGAATAATGAATATTGTTGTACCATTTTAATAACATCACATTATATATAAGATAATGGAGTTATTATTTCATAATGTAAATAACAAATAAAGAGGAGATTGAAGAAGAAAATAACTTGAAATAGGTGATGAAGTGTTTACCACTTCTTCAGGTTATTCCTTTGGATTTGATCAAAAGGGCTCCATAAGTTGGATTTTTGATCTAAGTAAGGCCTCTAGGTTGAAGGGAGGATATTTGACATGATATTTCAGTAGGGGTTGGCTAAGCCAACAGTCTTTGGAGGCCTGAAATTAAGAGAAGTGGAAATGGCCTTTTATAAGAGAGGTGAGGGTCACTTTAGGGAAATCTTGAAATATTATTTTATAATACAATCATATATGGTTTATAGTGGATCCAAAATTAATTATTTCGAGGATAAAGTGGGTATGGGTAGATAAAATCTCAACAAATATGTTTTAAATAGGTTTATATCATCATATTAACATTATCATGTAAATTTAACTCCTAGTTAAATAGTTTGACATTTTCCATGTCTCTTTGTAGTTTTATATTATATGGTTAATAAGCTTACTATAACATACCAAGAGAACAACAAGTGGTTAATTATTAATATATATATTTTTCTCTTTTCTTTATGGCTGAACGTTATATTTTTATGAATATTATATCAATTAACAATATATTATTATTTTTTAAAACTCAATTATGTCAATTTTGAAACAATTTAGTATTTGATTTTTTTAAAAGCCATTAATACTTTATCACTTCAAATAGAATTTATTTAACCAACCCTAGAATGTCATATTAACTAATAAAATTATATTAATTCCTCTGAATCCTCAATTTACTTTTATTTCGAAATTTATAATATAAATTATTTTAATATTTCATAAATAAGGAAATTACTTCATCATCATTTTGTCATAAATAATTTAATGTATTTAATGCCTAAAAAGTATAAATAAAATTCCATAATGTAGGAAATAATCTTATATTTCTAATGAATATTTATAGTTTAATTTATATTGTGTGTAACCCTATATTAAAAATTCATTAGTTATTAAACATTGAATTTAACTCTTTTAATTCCTCTTTAAATAAAATAATAATAAATGTCCTAATATAATCCAAGTGCACAAAAGAGGGTAATATTTTATTCCTAAGGTTTTTTGGGTTGAATTATACTTATCCAATAAAATTAATACATGTGTTAAGGTACTTAAGATATCATTTTTCCCTTAATTACCCTATTTAGTTTTTACCGTGGTAAATAAAAGTCAAAAGTTACTATTCACCAAAAATTATTTTCATCTTATTAAACCACATTTTACTTACTGACATCAACTGTGTCTCTCAGATTTTTGAAATTCAAATCATAGAAGCAGTAAAATTATGTTTTATGCAAATTTGAAAATGCTCCATGGAGGTGGGTAAAAGACTATAAAACGTTCAATAATATTTTTATATTTCTAAACATATTATAAAATGACACAAATGAATTAAATTGAACTTATATAGGTATTATGTAACTATTTTAAACTAAAATAAATTTAAATAAAATAAAAAATTATTTAAATAAATACTTGGTTTTAACCAATAACATAGTTTTTTTCACTATTTGTTAAAAAATGTTTGTTTTCATAAAAATACCAAAACTTCACCCTAAGCTAATTTTGATATTATGAATTCAAAAATGAATTCCAATTTGAAAAATAAAATTTATAATATTTAAAAAATTGGGTATTTCTATTCATAATGGATAGTTTAATTGGTTGTGGTGTGTTAGAATCTCAAAGTTGCGTATAATGCAAGCTATTGCATCATTAAAAGGGAAACATACAGTGGAAGCTTGGGGTTATACAATTTTTTTTGTAAATATATAGAATATAATAAAGTATAATTAACTTTTAAATTCTATATCGTTAACATAATTTCATCTTTTGGTTGTAAGTTTAATAATTTCTTCTTCATCACTTTCTCCTAAAAATTAATATTCAAGACAAATATTTCTTACCTCAAGCACTAAATGTTACTCTTAATAGATAATAAAATATTTTAATTAATTAAAAATCATTACACATTTCTCAAAATATTTATCAAAAATAATATAGTTATCAAATTGCATCTAGTATAGATAATTATAATACATTATTCTATAAATCTACCATATTAACACCCAATGATAGAAATTATACATTCCAAAAATATTTATCCCTAAGGATCCTCCAAAATGTGTCTAACTATTATTGAAACCCAATGATTATAATTATTTGATCTCATATCATTCCCTGGTCAACAAAACCATTAAAATTTTAATCACTCATAAAATATCATGCCTATATTTATATACCTTGATAATATATATTCTAAAATAAATAAATATATTCCAAATAAAATATTAAAAATATATATATTCTTAATAAATATAATTCACAATTTATTACTCAAATAAACTCCTAACACAGCCAAAAATAGTTCTATTGGGTTCATTTGTTTCTTACTATATGATAATAGGTTGAAAATTAATATCAAATATTATTTCCTTATTCAATAAATTTATATAAAATTTATATATAGAGAGCTAATAAATGATAAGAATCGCATAAAATTATACTAAAGGGTGAAAAAATATTATTTTATTAGGGTTGATACATATAAACCTTTGCAGTTAATCCACAACACAATAGCGGAGGATACATGATCACTAATTATCATGAATTAAATCATTTATTGTGATTTCATAATCATTCCCATTTTCCTTTGATTTTAGAGGTTTTGTGGATTATTTTCCTCATTAAAACAATGAATAAGGATTTCAATTGAATAATTAAATAAGTCCTTATATCTAAATCAATGATGTGTCCGTGTTATATTTTATTTCTCTCTATCTCTATTCAATTCACTGGAAGAACACTATGTAACAAATAAACATTTCTTTTCTCAATCGCCTGGCGCTCTACACTAGAAACTTCTCCTTGTTCCTTTCTTGCATTCACCTAAGTTCTATATCCCACATTTTTAAAATAATTAATTTGGAAAATTTCATTCCCTCCTTGTTTTATACTAAGGAAGATTCTATGGAACTCCTTCTCTTTTTTCATATCACTAGAACTATGATGTATTCTATCTTCATTTTTAAATTTATGAACACACTGAATTATTTATTCACATCCTCAAAATTCTCTTATATATAATTCATTTTGAATAATTAATTTTTATCAACTAAATAATTGATTAAATGTTTTTAAAGGATGATTATTAAAAAATAGTGTATTATGGATGTCTTAAAAAAATTTCATCATGTGTACCAATTTATTCATCATCCTTATTCTTTAGTTATTTTAATTAGTTCTATATTTTTTGTACGACTAATATGAGGGATGTATATACTAAAAAATATGCACTTAAAAACAACCCATTAAATGGAGTCAATTTCAACATATTTTCTTATATTCTTAGTAATAATTGATTTTTTTATATTCTAATTAAGAAACTCCTAGGTAATCATTTTCATGTTCCATACACTAAAAATGGAAGATATATTTTACACGAAAATGATCCATTCCTCAGTAACCTTTATATTAGAAGATCCATATATGGATGATAGATATATACCCATAAAATAATTATTGATATTTTTATCTCTCTATTTTAAATTTTAATGTTCAACATATTCCACATTACCTCACATAGCTTGGTAGTGTTGAGTGATAATATTCGTAATATATTTCATCTTGGATATTAATCCATTTGGTTTCTCATGAGGATGGTTATTTAATTGGCCTTAGAATTCCTCGTACATATGATTTCTTCATGTTCCATCCATTAAAAAAAATTGTGTAATAAATAATCATCCAAAATTTGAGTGAAATTTCATATATTAATGAAATTCATTCATGATATTCCATGAATAATGAAACCTATCTTATTCATAGTCATCATCTATTCAAATTAATTATGATAATTCATAAGAGAAATATGAAGTTACTCAAGAAAATCCATTAGGAGTGCAAACTAACTGCATAGAATGTTCACACTAATCGTGCATCAGAATTATGTTCAACATATATATATCCAACTCTTTTGAAGTTTCTACCCCCTAGTTGAAATTAATCCTATATTATTTCAACATATAGTAACCCGAAAATGATGACGTTCTTAGAAAATCACATAATATTATCCTTTAAAAACATTTTGGATGTTATCCAATTCATGAACATATCCCTTGTGTTTTCACCAATGTTATATAATACTAATCTTCCAAGAATTACTAATCTTTTCCATTTATTCCAACTAAAGAGGTGCATTCACAAGGAATATAAACATTCTATCTTTTTTATGAATAATCAAGACATATCACAATAATACATGCCCAACCACCATAATGTTTTATTATATTTGGATACTAGATATATTGTTTTATTATTTCCCGAAATATCTTCTACATATCTCAAATATTTATTCCAACATGATACTCTTTTTAAACATACACATCTTAGAACATTTTTTTTTCATAACTTGTAGAATGGAATCATAAGAAATGGTGAGCTCAAATGATCAGTGTGGGTAAACATAGGAGATAATAATCGTTAGAGGATATAGTGTTAATAAGGGTATGATAACATATTAATGTTAATTTTCTCAACCTAAAATATTTATACCACAAAAAATACGTCCCAATATCTAAAATAAATTCTTATATAGAAACAAAATCAATAAGGGTGTCAAATCCTTAATCAACATCCTAGAGTCAAAATATTGGCATGTTGAATATTAAACATATATTATCATAACCTTGTGAACATTATTAAATACAATCATGTATATGACTTATAGTGACCCATGATTAACATACATTGAAATTATATCATTTTAAATTAACATTCACCATTTTTTAAAAATACATACTTCATGACCATAATAGTATTTGTGTCTTATGAAACATGGTAAAATCGTCTACATTAGTGAAGGATATTCAATGTTTTCCACCAAGATATTCCCCATTAGTATTCCATCTTAATAAAATTATTCATAACTAAGTGAAAGGAAAAATAATTAAACAGTGATCTTAAATGATCAGTAAGTTTAATCCAATGCGACATATAGGAATAACATGAGAATAAGGGTATGATAACATGATAATAATAATATAAAAATATCATACCTAGAATATTAAAATTATATACATGATTCAGGTCATTAATATTTGTAGTTCATAATACATGAATCATAAGTTAATCAAGATAATAATGTATGTGATCATAACATTGGAATAAGACATAGAATTTTTGGAAGACACATAAGCATATAAAATTATTTCTCAATAATTCAAGGACACACTTCTAATGACATCTTATTAGTATTGGTTTAATCCTCATACCATCTTGGTAGTCTTGGTTCACTCCCATGATAATCGTAGAACAGAATGTTTACTTCAAAGACCATCTTATCGAATGAATTCCATTTCTAAACCGAGATCCCCCCTATTCCTTCCAATTATATCTTATGTGATATAAATATTTATACAATTCATTGGATTGAGATATAGGTAACACTTGTATCATAATGAAATCATACAAATGAGTTCCACCAGATCATAAAAAATCATCATATTGTAACCTATTAAATAAAAAGGGTATCATAAACATGTAATCATATCATTACCTACAGAAAATAGATAGGTTTCATAATAATTTCATTGATGTATAACCAGTAAAAAGATGTGGGTTTAATAAACATAGTACTCATGGACTAGAAATGTGTTTCATAGACATGATGAGAAAAAAAACATTTCTGATGAATAATATAAATGGAAACATTGGATCATTTCCTCAGAAAGGCATGAGTAACACCAATTGATGTCTTCTTAGTGGTAAATTAATTTGGAAATATATTTTGATATCATTTATTAAGTAAAATATTTGTTGTTATTTGAAAAAATAATTTTAAAATATAAAACATATTCAATACCATTTTATTTTAAAATAAACTTTCAAACATATAAATGAATCTATAAAACCATTTTCCATAGAAACATACAAAACAAACATGAAACACATTTGAAAACCTTTTTCTTTGAAAAAAACCATGAAAACATTTTTAAAAACATTTAATTAAAAAAATATAAAGGAATATTGAAATCATATTTGAAAATCATTCTTTTAAAACATATATAGTATGCTTGAAAGCATTTTTGAAAAAAAAATTCTTTGAAAAGGAAGCTTGAAATCGTTTTTGAATAAATTTTCCATTAAAAAAAATTTACAAAATGAATTTATAAAAGATGAGAAGAAAATTTTTATTAAAAAGATGTTTTTGAAACTTAAAAAGGAATCTTTAAAGTAAGTATGGCAATGATGGTGGATAAATTTATACTTGCTGAACATTCCATTTCAACCATAAAAAGTTTTGAAAACTGTCTCCATTAGAAAATGATATGAAGAATACTTTTTGAGAACCATTTTAAAAAAAATTAAAATATGGGTCAAATGCCTGTTAAATATAATATGATAATAATATAAATTATTTTAAAACATGATTTTGAAGGAACATATATTTTTCTGACTGAAGAGGGAGATAAAGTCCAAAATTCATAAAAACATTCTTAATTATCTAAAGTACCCAATAATTAAAAATGATACATACACTTTAATATAACATGACTAACTAGAGGGGAAGAAAACACATGATTTTCCATGAAAAATGGATTTAACTGTGTCATCAACGAAAGCATAATCATAAACAATCCCGATAAAAGATGATATTTCCACAATAGACACTTACCACATGGTAACTATGAATAAAACATCCCATATAAGAAAAATAAATTCCATAATGCCAAAAATATAATTTAATGAATTATATTCACTATATAACATTTCAAATTCCATTTTATACTGTTATTTGAAGGTTATAGGTACACAACATTGCATGTTCCCCAATGAAGGCGTATAGAGACAAAATTGCATTGTCGATTTGGTAACTTTTGAAACATAAACCCCATGAAAAAAATATTATAAAATGGATACATAAATAACTAGATATTTAAGTATAATAATTTTATATTACATACATGGTCAGTAAACATACTACATATAATGAATAGGGGTGAACATGGTTTGTGTGTCAAAAAATATAAAAGTAATATGAGAAACCTTTTCCCTTAAACCATGACTTTCATTGTACACGTTCAAAGCTATAATATAATAATTATAAATTTATTATAAATAACCCACCTAGAAATATTATGATATATAATACAATATATGATTTTATTATAACTTTATATTTTAGGTTTATTAACAATTTCATGTCAACGTTGCATTTCGGGTAAGATTTGTGTTTTTTTTATTGTCTGTTTTGATTTGTTATTCTTAAATAACTTACATAGATAATGATTTACATATTTACATAATGTTAATCAATATATAAATATCAAATATATTAATTATATAATTTTTAATAATGATATATAAAATATAGTTAATGAAATGGAATACATCATTCATGGATATGATAGGTCATACGTATTCATGAACGTTGATTCAATTTAATTGTCGTATTGAAAGATAAAAATTTTAAAAATGTATATATATATATATAATAATTAAAATAAAAATATTATTTCTTATATATCACATAACTTCACTAAACTTATCCATATTATATTCAATCAAAAGTGTGAACGAATCATATCACTTTATGGTGGTGATAGTCCAAACATCGACAAACGAAGTTATTATATTTACAAAAAAATTGTAATCATGATGAAATGATTTATTTTGTAATTAAATAAGAATAAATAAATTAAAAATATCATATAAATTATATGAAAATATATAGTCTGTCATATTTTCCAACTATTAGAGTTGGAAAAGGAAAAATGAACAACTTCATTTCATGAGGTCGGAGTTCTCTCTACACAATAATGGTAAGCCCTTTACCGTTAGATGGAATTGTGAGTAACTGAATGTATAAACCCTATAATAATAGTATATAAGTATATTGAGGATATTGATGTGTTTATATAATCATTTAATGAGAATATTTGATGGGGTGGACAATGAAGATTAAGCAAATGAGCTAGAAGAAAGATGTTACCTCTACATTGGGTAACTCTTTCATGTTTGCACCAAGTGGATTATGTGGATGGATTTATGCCCAATGAGGAAATATAGAATGAATGTAAAAATTTTGGGAGATTATATGAGAATATTCTGGGTGATCTAAATGGCTTTAGGGGTGCGAATAAGTTGGTGGGGTGACTGCCTTATAATAGTGGAGATGTGGCATTCGTGTAAATTTTTGAAAAGGGAATTACATCCACATTTCCTATCATTTCATGTGGCTCCACTAGTGATCCAAATTACATAAAAGGGTGTATAGAAAAAATATATTTCCAACCAAAGGTTTTTGGACATGTTTCTAGGTCATTGTCCTTTAAATTTAAGGATTACTCTTTTTTCCTACTAATTTTTTGCCTAATAGTTATAATTAACTGTAATCACGTAAACTAATAAATTTGGTAGAAAAAAATGTTGAAAATTTTATAAATTATAAATTATGATGATTAAAACTATTAAAAATATTTATTACAATTCTAATCACAAGAATCAGATAAATTATTTCCAATTTAATCTCTTAGATGGGACAAGAGAGCAGGTTATTTAAGTAAAAATGTTCATAAGTTTGCAATGTTTTTATATCCAATCTCATTATGAAATAGGATCCAATAACCTATATTATATTAATTTATGTACAATTAATCTAACTAAAATTTTAAAAATATATATATATGTTAACTATTTAAATAAATTTGACAAAAATCATTATTTAGTTATAATTCAATATTTTTCAATATTGTTGTTTTGTAAAACTCGTCTGTATCTGTATTGTAAGTTATCGAAGAGACGCAGTATTTTCTGTAATAAAATACAAATATTATATTGTTTGTACCACAATATAATATAATTGTTTTGTGTGAAAAATTAATAACATTGTATTGTATATAATACAAGCCAAACATTATGCTTATATAAACAAAAAAACGATATTCTGTTTTTCATGAAATGAAGAATGAAAAATGATTAAATTAATTCAAAAAATATTAATTAAAAAATCATGGGGTGTTACATTCAACCACATTATAAAATAATTTCACCCTCTAATTTTTTAGGTCAACAATGGATTAATACTTGAATGTTGCTATAATAGAAACATACATCATGAAAATAAATAGTAAAATTTCTTTTAAAAGGGGGATGTTAAATTCATGGCAGTTAGCCAAAGAAACTCATAAATATGTTTCCAATTGGAAAAAAATATTTGGAAACTGAAAACATGGACATTGAAGATAAATATAACTGTTAAATTCTTTTGGAGGATGAAATAAAACATGATTTTTAGAAATTTTTCAATCACGAAAACATAACCCAAAAATTCTAGAAAATGATTAATATTATCATAAAAATGATTATAAATAGAAATTTTTTTATATAAAGACCATTTTTCTTAAAGATGAATAATTTTCATGAAAATATATTCTTACATGATGTCAGGATAACTGTTCCCTTTATTTGTTATTGATCAACTTCCACTACATCTCTTATTCCAAGAAATGAAGGTGAATTTTCTATCCCTAATCATCAATAGATTATGAGATCCTTAAATAGAATTATAGGTCATTCCATATTTCTTTATCATAATAAAATGGTTATCACATTTCCAAAAATATGAATAAATATTTATATGGTGATATAATAATTTATTCTTAAAACCCTAATCCAAATATTAACATAAAATATTTCATAAATGTACAACCTCATAACCCTTAAAAAATATAGGATTCCATATAATTAGGAATAAGATCATTAAATTTTGAAAAGTAACATAGCATTGATCCATTGTATATCCTAATGTAGATCATGGTTTTCTAATACCAAACATGTAAATACATTTTTCATTTATTCTATTTTAACATGTTAATAAACTAATTTACCAAAAATACATATTGAAAAAATCCATGTTTAGTTATTTCAATATTTATTATATATATTTCTTAAATCCAAAAATGTTGTAAATTTCATCAATGATAGCATAAACCACTTATAAAAAATCCTTAATTTGAAAAATGTAACAGTAAAATCTAATTTAGTTATTCATATCCAATATACCATTCTCCAAACATCATTATATATACAGAAGGAACATATTATGTTTTATCTTCACCGTATTCAAGTGTGTCCTAAGAAAATCACATTTAAATTAAATCACATTTCTAGTCCATAATAAACATTCTACATATTCTTAAGAAACTTTTGTGAAAAAATAGAAAATAATCTATCCTTATATATTTCACCATTCATATAAGATAACTCATGAATCCATATACATAAAAAATGTTATTGTTATACTTAATCCTTATTCCATTAACATGGCCACCACGTCCAATAATTAATACTTATTTTTATTTATATCTCACTTATAGTCTCATCATAATCATCAATATAACCACTAATTGTACCACCTTTCTTATTCTCTTCAAGAGATTTTCACATGGGACATTGATTTTCATAATGACCATTAATTCTACACATAATGTGTTTTACTTCCAATTATGTATTAGGAAGTCCAATATTTATATCCACTGCATTAATCAAACCCCTGATTTTTTCCATTAAATTTAATTTCTTTGTTTCTATATTTTAAATTGACAAAAAATCTTCTTTTTCCATTAATTAATTAACTTGGGTGATTCTATCCACACTCATGACATAATGTAAATTTAATATTCTTTAATCCACAATATATATTACCCAAAATCTCAGTAAACACTATATGTCTCTTCCTTGGTGATTCTGAGATTAGTTTAAGGAACACATTATTAATTATGTTCTATGAAAAATGATGAGGCATGATCACAACATACTTCATTCTTGTGATCATACCATTTCACTACCCATCATAAACATTTAGATCACATTCACCATTAACGCAATTACCTTTGGTTCCCTCCATTTAATAAAACTAGAATGCATCACATGAAAAAATCCAAACATAGCATAAAACTACATAAATAATGAAAATAACTTATATTATTTCTATGTTTTGACAGACTATTTGAAATCTATGATAACATCTTCGTATCCTTAGAAATATCCCATGATATGTCTTAAGAAATACCCCTATGTAGATAACTAGGGTTTTCTGATCCTAGTTTATAAATTTTGACTAATCCTTTCCTTTCATACAAGTTATAGTGATTCATCATTAACATAAATGTATGTTACATCATTTTATATGGATATTAAAAACATTACAAAAATACATGTTCAAGGACCATAATAGTTTAGTGTCTTTAGAAACATCAAACAAAACCTCTAATCATGGTTAAGTGTAATCAATGTTTGGGATAAGGATTTTCACAATTAGTACTTATAATTAAAACCATTATTTATAACATTAAGAAAGGAAACATAAGAAAGGGGTGGGATTATATTCCCAATAAGGGTAAAAAATGAGATGCATAATCATAGCATGAGAATAACATTTTAATATCAAACTCTACTTATCAAAGATCACATACATGAGTCATGGAATAAAAATTGATATTTCATAAGATATAAATCATAAGGTAATAAATTGCATTATCTGTGAAATCATAACATTGGACTAAGGAATTTAATATTTTATAGAAAAATAACAATATTTAATTATTTTCATAGTATTAAGGTAATCCCTTACAAGAAATTATTAGTTATATGGGTTTACTCCCCATACCATCTCGGTAGTCATGGATCACTCCCATGACCATATAATTAGTCATGCTTTACTCCCAAGACAATATTAGTGGAAAAATTGATTTACTAGAATGAGTTCACTCCCCATTAAATCTATATATATCTCATTAGATAAATATATTTACCCATTATATTGGAGAGAGATATAGGTCTGACCCATCTCATAATAAGATCATACATATATATTCCTCTAGATCATAAAAATTCAATAAATCATAAGACATGAAATTAAAAGGGTATTATACACATTTAATCATATCATAACCTATGGAAAAGATATAGGTTTAAAAATAATTTCATCAAACAATAACCCCTGAAAAGAATTGTGTTTCATAAACATATATCCCATAAATTATAAATGGGTTTCATAAACACAATACCATCAAAACATAAACCATTAAGATAAATAATATGAATGGAACCATTGGATAATTTTTCTAGATAGGCATGAGTAACGCTAATGAATTTCATCTTAGAGGGAAAACCCCTTTAAAATATATTTTCCACTAAATTTTAGGATAATATATTTTCTTCTTTAAAATATTAATTTTAAAAAAAACCTTTGGAAAAATACAATCTTTAAAAATAAACTTGAAAACATATAAAGGAATCCAGAAAAATATTTTCCTTGCAAATATATAAAATAAACATGAAAAAATCCGGAAAATCATTTTACCCAAAAAAAATTGAATTCCATTTATTTCCAAACATATAATGGAATCTTGAAAGAAAACTAAAATCCATTTCATTTAAAACTTATAAATGAATTTTAAAAAGAAAATTTAAAACCATTTCCTTGAAAAGGAATATTGAAATACTTTTTCATTAAAAATATTTGAGAAAATAGATTTTATATAGTTATAGGAAAAAAATTCTTACAAAAGGATATATTTTAAACATTAAAAAGAAACCATCAAAGTAAAGATAATTCTGATAGAGGATAAATCCATACATTCCAAACATTGCTATTACATTTTAAACATTTTATAAAAGTTCCTCGATCGGAAAATAAAAATAACATTCCATTTTCAAAAAAAACATTTTTTTAAATATAAATTATAAGCAAAAAAATTCTTTTAAATGTCATAGGATAATATTATAACATCTGAAAAAAATTATAAATCATTCTTTTGAAGAAACACATATTTCTAATAGATGTGGAAGATAAAGTAGATTTTTTTGTAAAACACGTTATTAATTATCATAAGTAATAAATATTTAAAAAAAATCCTAACACTTTATTAAATCCCAATTAATAATAGGTTAAGAAAACTAATGAGTTTTATTAAAATATATACCAAAATGATTCATCATTGAATGTGTAATAATAAACCATCCAAATAAACGATGAGATTTTTGTAATAAAATATTACCACTTAGTAAATTAGAATCATATTTCCCATATAAATAAATTACATTACATTTATATCAAAATATCCTGCAAATAATTAGATTCATGATATTAAATTTCAGAAGTTAGTATATACAACTCGTGGAATAATATAGGTGCATAACACATCACATGCCACCAAGAATGTGAATTGAGACAAAATGACTTTATAAATTTGGTAAATTTTGAAACATAAACCCCATGAAAGATATATCATAAACTAGATATTGAAATACCAGTTAATTTAATTATAAAAATAATAAAATACATCCATGAGAATTATAGAAACCGCATATAAGAAATAGAGGATAACGCGTCTTGTGTCTCATAGAAAATAAAATTGGGAGGAGAAAACATGTACTTTAAGTTTAGAATTTATTCATAAATATTAAAACCTCATATATAATAAATATAAGTTTATTATATATATAAAAACCCACATTATTATATCTAATACAATATTTGATTTTAATTTTAATCTATATTAACCTTTTATTGACAATTCCTTGTTAATGTTACGTTTCATTTAATATCAATGTTGTTTTCCTTATATGTGTGTATTTTTTTCTAGAAACTCTTACTTAAATCATGGTTTACTTATTTACATAATGTAAAGAATCATATAAACATCATATATATTATTTAAATACATATTATTAAAATCTATATAATATATAAATATGAATAGGAATACACTATTCATGTGGACGATAGTCCGTATGTAGGCATGAATGTTGTTTCTATTTTGTTATCATATTGAAAAAAAGTAAGTAAATAAAATATATGTATATATATAACATAATTAGAGTAGATTTTTTTTAATTCATATATATAATATATGTTCACTAAAACCATCTTCAATAAATTCAATTTCAAGTGTGAATGAATCACATCACTTTGAGTAGGTTGTAGTCTATATATCTACAAATGAAGTTATCGTTTATACCCAAAATAGAAATTCTGAAGGTTAATTTTGTATGATAATTAATGAAGAAAAAAATAAATCACATATATATTATATATCTTATAAAAATATATTTTCCATAATAATTACCATCTTTTATAGGATGTAAAGAAAAAACAAAACAATATTATTTCATGAGGCAATAGTTCTCTATAGACAAGAATCATGTTTTCGTTACCCATAAGTTAGAAGTGTTCTTATGTGAAGGTAAAAAATATAGAATAAACAAATCTGTGTATATTTAAGATAATTATTGTATAATATAATCGTTTAATAAGAATATTTTATAAGGTTTAGATGAAAATAAAATAAAGGATCTTGTGAAACATTGTTACCTCTTCTTTGGGTAACTCCTTTTGGTTTTGACCAAAGATCTACCTTGGATGGATTATTTTCCCAAAGGGTGGATTTTAAAATGAATAAAATGATTTTTTGTGCTTATTTCTACATATATTTAGTCAGAAAAATCGCTTGAGAGGTGTGAATAAGTGGGAGGGGTGAGTAGGTGTTTATTTTGGCGGAGGAGTGGTGTTCTAGTAAATTTTTGAAAAGTGAATTACAACCACGTTTTTCCCATGTAATGTGGATCAAATAATGATAAAAATTACACCTAAAATGATAGGGTTAAAATATATTCAGAAATATATTTTGGAAAATTTTATTGGTTATGTTGGCCCTCAAGTTTAAATTTTAGTCCATTGTTATGAAAATTGTTCTCTTGATCCCTGTGATTAGGATTAATCAATTTCACTAAAAAAATTTTAAAAAAATTAGGATAACCAAAACAATCATTATAAATTATAATTATTAAAAATATTGAATCCATTTTTCTAAATTATAATCAAATAAGTTTGAGAAATTAATTTTAATTTACTCATGCGGATGGGACGACAAAGTGTGTTTTTAATGTAAAAATGGTCATGAGTTTGAAATGCTTCTATATACAAATTAAATGTGAAGTTGATTAAAAAAACACAATTAGACGAATTGAGGTAAAATTTGTCTCATTTAACATTAAAAATAATTTAATTTAATTATATAAATAAATTATAAAAAGAAGCAATTTTGAATTAATCATCAGTGTTTTTCACAATTCATCAAAAAATGAAACATCTCAGAAAACAATCCAAAAAATAAACCAAAGTAAATTTTGATAATATACATAACAAATATTATTATTTTTTCAAATAAAAATTTTGAAATATTCATCAATCATATTTAAAATTGGTTCACCATTAAAAGGTGGTAAAATTACATTTGAGAAAAATACATGTTTTTATTCATTAAATTAGTTTTATTCTTCAGTTATACCTAAACAATATATTGTATGTGTATAAAAAATATTGATAAAAAATATATTATATAAATTTCATTGAAAACCATAATAAAAAGATTTTTTTAAATTATTAAGATAAAATTGTGTTTGTACATTGAATGTAATTTTCCTAAAAATTTAGTTTCATTATTTTCAAATAGTTATTACATTTAGTTATACTAATTAATAACCAAAGGATTATTTTTATATAAATGTGTAAATAATATTTTTACAACTTATTTAATATTATTCATAACATCCATTCCATCATATATGTGGTATCTATAATAATATTTTAATAATCATATTAATATTATATAATAGTTTGCTAAAACTAGGCCTTGTCCGAAACACAAGATATCGTAGGGAATTATTATTGTGTGTGATACAATCCAAAAATAATGTTCCATGTACTGTAATCTAATCTAAGTGTCACATGTGGTGAAATATTAATGTGTTGTTGAATATAATACAATCCAAACATAATGATTATATATATATATATTATGATTCTATATTTTGTGTTTTGTGAAATGAAAAATACTAAATGGTGAAAGTATTTTGATGAAAAAATAATTCACAGAATCTTGGGGTATTACATGCATATTAATATGAGAAAATCTTGAATCACATTATTGTCACACATCAAAATGTAACCACAAGTATTCATAATCATATCCATCCAATTTTATTTCAGTTTAGCTAGAATAAAATAACAATCAATCATCAATATATGATAAAAAATTAATCATGCCCATTATTAACATCATCATCCCATGAGATATCAATATCATATTTCATAATACATTTTATGGAAATAATTGACCAAACCATCACATTATACTATTTAATTAATAATAATGTCTTGAGATCGTAAAATATTATTTATATCATTATATCATTACATGTGGAAAATAAAAGAATTTCTTAAATATCACATCATCAAAATCATATTCTATCCAGATAAATATTATATATTGTTTCATTGGATATTTACCTCAATAAATAATAATCAATATCAAAGGATGTAATCCTTAGTGAGAATTTATTTAAAAATCTTGTGAATAATTCTAGATGAAAATAAACATTTCTTATTGAAATATTTTATTTAAAATACAATAATTTATGAAATATTATGGAAAATATTTTCATTGAAAACAACATTGTAAAATTTTAATGGAATCTTCATACTATTGAGAGTTCATGATGGTTTGAAATTATGTTCAATCTGTATAAGTTTAAAGAATAAATCTCATTCACAATTTTTAAAAAAGATAACATGTCAATTTTTCATAAAATGAAACGAAGATTCCTTTTAAGACATTCAGTAAAAATTATATCATGGGTAAAAATTACATTAAAGGGTATTATGAATATTTTATAAAAAATATAAAACATATACTCCTATGGAATACTATTTTTGATAATGGAGATAAATAATGGAGGGTTTCATTAAGAAAAAACGTTCCATCTCATAAGACAATAATGTTTGTAAAATGAAAGAAAAACATAATTTTTTCATATATATTCAGATTATTATAAATAACATGACAACTCCTAAGAGTTAAATCATTAAATTTCATCATCATAAGAATAATCATAAAAAATCACAGCAAACAACAATATTTCAACATTAAACACCATATAACTTTTGAAATATTTTCCTCGATATATAAAGAAATATATTAAATTATATGGATATTTTGTTCCACATTATTTTCATAAAAATCATTATAAAATGGATTAATGTGTAGTATATTCATCACATAAAATAAACACGTGGTTATTATGGCATGGGTATCACAGAAGTAAAATTTAGATTTAAATCCCATACTTCAAGAATTTTATCTATTTGTATGTGTCCAAACCACCTATATATATATATATATTCCTTAAACATTTATTATTTTATAATAATTATAAATTTAATTATATACATAATAAATTTATAAAATATTATCACAATATTATTAAAATTTTGTTATTAATATCACTATATCAATATATAATTATTTTGTTTCCTTGCATGTTTCTATTAGGGAGAATTTTTACATATTCATTTAAAGTGGTTTTGGAATATCTATATTTTCAAAAATCATATTAATTTAATACATATTCATTATATTTATTGTCTCCCATAATAGTTAAAAATAGAAAAACTATTTATATCAATCATGTAGACTACATAGGATATGTACTCATCAATTCAATTTTCACATTATGAAGGGTGGAAGAAATAAAGGTGATTTACAATTAACCTTCATGGAAAAGAATATAAAATATATACCATATTTATTCATTTAATATATATTTATTTTATTCTATGTAAGTTGTAAATGAAAACAAATCACATCACTTCATGGATGTGTTAGTCAATAATTACACACGAGTGATGTTATAATCATCTAATAGAATGGAAGGTAAGTCATTGTCTATGATATTATAATTAAAGGATTTTATATATTCCATAAATATTATATATAATCATTAAACCCATCATAATAATCAAACATTAAATATGGTGAGGTAAAACGAATTGTATCACTACATGGATGTGGTAATCCATACCCACCCACGAGTGATACATTCACATTGCATTGGATAGAAAAGACGGTAAATAAAGTAAAATAACTAGTCATAATAAAATTTTAGTTTATTTAGGATAATTTAATATTTTAATTATATCATATATTTATAGGAGGTATAATAGGAAACAAATTAGAAGAGATCAGGTAAGATGATTACCTCTTATTAAATATTATTCCTTTAGATCCCATGTTAAGAACCAATGTAATGGTATTTAAATGAAGGAACAGAAACTAATTGATGGATAAAGATGTTTTTAGGAAAATTTGATACGGTTTGATAGAGATATATTTCACTATACATTGTAGAGAATAGAAATAAATGGATTTATTTTATAACTGATGGTAGGTTACTAATAGAATTTATTAAATGATTAAAATATAATTAATTAATTTTTAGCATAGACTATTATAAATTGAAATTAACTCTAATATAATGTAGGATAAGGAAAAAATATCATCCTAAAAAATAAGGTAGGTTTGATATTTATTTTAAGCATTATCATTTGGTTTATCCCCTTAGTTAACATATTTTAAGCATAATCATGTTAACAATTATTTCACTCTAAAAAGGATATAATTTTACATAAAAGATAAATAATGTGTCATAAATGTAAAAGGGATAAAAAAATATACAATTTATTATCCCCTTATCCTATTCATGATTTTTTTTAATATTAAATATTTTAAAAAATTGAAACTATCCTAAAATAACATTATTTTCAAATTTGAAACTATTAGTTAAATTAGACTATATTGAAATAAAGGCAAAAATTTTATTATAATATATATCATTAACACATAAAAAATATTTTAGATTCATATATAAAATCTGTTGAACTCTATAAATCATTCAAATTATATTACATTTAATATTTTTTTAATTCATTATTCTTATTTTTCAATTAATTGAAGAAATAATGTGTTAGAGTTGTGTAAGCATTTGGTGTAACTATATAACAACTAAAAACTATAAATAAACTCAAATCATGTAAATAATTTCATTATGTTCGAAAAAATATGAATTTTTATTCACAACATTCTTTGACACAAATGTAAATAGATATGATATATTTAAAAGTTAGAGGCTCACATTATTTATTTTTTCAATACATTAACAACAATATATGTCATTTTGTATTTAATAGTGTCCCTTCAAAAATAAAATCGTCAGTATGAGGTGATAAGTTTCTATTTCAATTCCTCAACTAAGAATTAAGATGAAAAAACGGTTACCCTAACAAATAGATATATCCTAGGTTGACCCAATTTACCACTTACTATAGAGATAAATTTTAAATTGGTTTCTATTCATAATACTTAAAAATATAAGTTAAAATTTTAAAAATTCTGATCCTAATTATTCCAAATATGGATTCCATTTTATCATATTGAATTTCTCTTAATGAAATACATTAATTTAAGATAAAAACACAAAACTAAAAAAAACATGTTTCTCATGAAATTGCATTTTTAAGTATGAAAATGTTCTTGTACCAAATTAGATAATAAAATTGATTCCAATAAACATTATTAGAGTAACAATAATATAATATAGATAGTGTTTCTTTAAAATATTTTAAAAAAAATTAGTTCTGTAAATTTAGAAAAATTATAGGTTTCCATAATTATCATTATCATTTAATTTTCATCAAAAAATCATTTTTTTATAAATTTATCAACAAATAATTTTAAGCTAATTTTTAAATGGTTATTTATATAATTTTATTTATTTTTTAAAATATATTTTCGAAAATTGGAAAAAATTTACGTATAATTTTCTCTAAAAATTAATCATTTTTTGTATGAATGTTATTTTGGATTAATAACATGATGTTACTAAAAATGTATATTTACTTATATGTCCTAAATGTAATGGTATTGAGTATTACAGAGATATATATATATTTCATAATGTGTACAGGGTATTAATGATCAAAAGAAAAAATAATATTTCATTTTCTTTTAAAAATCTGTGTTGCATGTGATATATACAATATAACACAATGATATTATTTTAAAATCTCTAAATTTAATAAAGCTATTCTTTAATAATTTATAAAATATCTTATTTTTTCAATTTTATTTTTTGAAAATATGTTAATTTTTTAGTACGGTACTTGAAAGCACATTAGCATCATATTAATTATGATAAATTTAATTTTCTTGAATGTTAAGTAATTTATTCATACTAAGATGGATATGATACACACAAATAATTTGAAATATATTTATTTTTGTTTATTTTTAGAATCATATTATATTTTACTTCATGATTTTAACTGTAGGTATGTTGAAATTATAGATTTTTAATAGTTTCTTGTAAATATTGCTTCTCAAAGATGATTTTTTTATTTCAAACAATGACTGAAAACATATTATTTAAACTGACCATGTTTTATTTTTGAATGGTTTTTAAATATTTTAATGGAACATTACTATATTATTATATTCACAATACCTAAGTGGTGTAATTGGATAAGGTGCCTCTATACTTTCAGTATAAGCCGGTTTCATTTTTCATGGGTATAGATGCATATTTAAGAGTTGATTAATTGATGGAAAAGATATAGGTTTCCATCAATTTGAAAGGAATTGATACAAGTTTTAAGTTACATAGTTTTGGGTAACCACATTATGGTATCACATTCACGATGGAATAAAAATCAAGGTCTGAAAGACACATTTTCCATTGTTAAATTTTTTATCATCATCAAAAAGGAGTTAATTCATTATGACAGAGATCATTCTAAGAAGGGTGAGGGTGTAACATGACACAATAGATATAAAAAAAGTGGATGTTGGGGAAAATTATTCCAATTAAGACTAGTGTACATCCTAGGGATTGGAGTCCTAGAATTTATCATTATTATAAAGTGGTTAGGATAATTTTATTTTTCTATAGTTAGATGGGTCACTAATGGCTCAAGTTCATTGTGATTTTTAGATTTTATAGGTTTTGGTAAAGTAGTTTTTTTCACAATATTGATCATATTTTTCCTATGGATTTGTAAATGAATAATATTTATATAATTATCTCAATAGTTTTTTTCCCATTTAATTGATTTCCTTGGTTTCTCAGTTGATGAAAAAAATTTAGTTATTTTTCTTATTGTTACGAATGATTTTAAAATTCATTATGTCATATTTAAAGTTTCAAAATGGAGTTAAATATTTTCGAAATGTATATAATAGGTAGATTTTGGTAAATAATAGGGTCATAAATTATTATAGCCTAAATTTTCATAGGTGGTGATCGTGATTGGGTTATAACATGCTCTTTGGGAAGGGTTCTATCAGGTGGTATTTCATACCATCACTCATATTTCTATCTAGTTTTGTTATTATTATACTAGATTTGAGTAGTTTTATTAGTATCTAGTTTAATTTCTGAGACCTTTTCAGATCATTACCTTGTGTTTCATATAGTTTAGAGGTGTTCTGAATGTTAGAGAATTGTTTATCCACCCTGAGAACCCCCACACCAAAGATGTTGGCATGTTTGAAGATGTTTTGAGTTCCATGGATCTGTGAGTGAGGTTATACTTATTTTTTCTGTGATATTTTAAGGGATATAGCATTTTGGAGTAACTTTTGTGGTGATTGGAGTTCCATGAAAAGTGAAATGGCACAAGATTTCATTTATGATGGAATTTTATGCGAAGATGACACCTATGTAAACTGGGAAAGGATAAGATACCATAGAATTAGTCATGCCAATGTAAAAGTGTAGAGAAATATGAGAACAATATCATGATATAAAATATGAGATTTAAAGGATCTATACACTATGGAATTTGGGATAGTATTATAAAACATATATGGAATCTACTCTACTCTATGGCTTATTTATTCGTGTTCATCATGGTCAGATTTTGATTCGTGAGTAATATTAGGGATAATTTTATTTTATAGCGGTGTTGATGATCAAGAGTGTCACATCTGGGTATATACGTCCTTTATAAGTGCTAGTCACACTATACTCTATAATGTGAAGTTAATCACTCAATTAAATGGTAAATAGGTTTACCTTCACACAATGATCCCCAATCACATGGGGATATTCATTTTTATGTAATATTTTCATATTAAATTGATCTTAAATGGATTTTAAATTAAGGTAAATTGAAATAATAAATGAAAAACCATGGTTTCAAATATTTTATTAAATAATTTGGTAAAATATATGACTTCATAAATTTTACGATATTAAATTTGATCGTTCAAGTAAAATTACAGTTAAATTGATAATAATTTTAATAAAATAGAAGTTTTGAAAATACTTTTAGGAATAGGTAATGATCATGTATATAATACTCAAAAATAAATTATTTCCCTCATTTTAGTTCAAAATAGATACTTTAAAACCATGTATACCAAAACATTAATATACATGATCTATTAATCCCCTTCAATTTGATCTAATCAGCATCTTGTGAATATATTAAATAATGGATATTACTCATCCTCTATTTTTTATGTTGTAGCCTATAATGCTTCCTAGTATATGGGTTTCATGACATTGTCTCTAATCTTAGTGCATATTTTGAGTCTATAAAACTTTTTTATACTCTGGGTAATTAGTATGCATCAATTTGAATAATAACAACTACCAGAAAATGAAAATTAGGATATGAAATTATTATGGAAGTATTTTTTTATATGTCACTAAGTTATTTTAAGTGATTATATTATTCATATTATATGAAATTAAATATCATAAAGACTAAAAAATAAATTTGTTAATAATGGTGATGAATCTAATTATGGGAATGAAGTTTCAAGTGATCTATGAGATGTTAATGCTATTTTTAGCCTTCAATGTTTTTAATAACTTCTTATGTGTGTTCAATTATATTTTTCAAGACCCCTAATAAATGTTTAATTTTTTCCATTGAAAATTATTTTTTTTGTTGTAATTTTACTATAATCACTATGAATATTTAAATAATAATTAAGGCCTACAATTAAATGATTTGGTTGAATATTAAAGAGTTGAATGATGTTCATGTTGTCCAACATGATATAGATTCATATGACTATGTTTTCTTCTTAATAATATGTTTTATTTATCGTGATATATATTGAATGTATATTGTATATTCCCTATAGTGTTTGATGAGGCATTGATAATAAAATGGTGGGAAAAAAAGAAAAAAAATGACGATATGTGGGATAGAATAAAATAATCTATAATAGAAACTAATTTTATTTATGTAAATTAATGTTCTAATCTATAATGAATGTGTTGGAACTCAGTGTAATCACGTGATGGGGATTTATAGAGTGGTTTTTTGTTAAATATGTGATTAAAATGGATTTAATAATGACTATTTTATGGTAATAATATTATTTAGAAAATATTGTAATCAGTGAATGTATGAATGAGAAATATGGATTTAGTACAGTCATTTTGTAGTTGAAAAAGTTTTATTGTGGTGGATGCTTGGGGAATTATTAAATAATATTATTTTAGGGTTAATAATAGGAAAATTCAACTATGTATTGATATGAAACTGTTTGGTTTGGGATGGGTCTGATTTTGTGTGAGTGTATTTTACTTTTCTTTTTATTTTTAAATAGACCCTATGTGAGATGTGTATCTTATATTTTTTCAAATTTTTTGGTTCCTATTGTTTCCCAAACAACCATATTAGGGCGGGTGGATAGATAATTGCACCCTCTTTTCACACTCCCTATATAGGATATTTGATATGATAGTATGTAGTTGGTATGAACATGAATTGAGTGGGAATATCATGTGATACCCTCAAGGAGGTGGTGGTGATGGGAAGATGGTTATGTGGTTGGGGAATACATGTCCTAAGGAGGGTGTGGGGATAACTTCCATCAAGTTCATGGTAACCTAATACTCTAGATAGGAGTTAACAGATGTTGATGTGATTTTCTTATGATCTGATGATCTAATATGTATATTATCACTGATTTAAAAAATAGTTGTTAGATATTTATAGTTTGGGGTTAGGTAGTGTTGAAATTTGATCCTCGTCATGCATGAAGGGATGTGAGAACATAATAATTGATCTTGGGGTGTGATTCAAGTAATAAAATAGGGAGGTGGTTTCTAGGAGACTAACATTATAACAATATTATATAACAATAATATATTTGGTTGTGATACAAGATCATTTATCTTTAGTGAGAGCAGTATTGTGGAAGAAACCATGAATATCTTTTCCGTTCTTTTAATAAACCCACCATATTATCACATATCATTCAACTCTATGTTCTATGTCTACCATATCATGGTTACAAAACATAGGATTACAATGAACTGAAACCACTACACTAATTTGATCATATTGAAACAATGGTGAAAAAATATAATTAAATATAAATTCAACCAACACACACACACACATATATATAAACTAGTATATTAATATTGGATAATTAACATACATTTGAGGAATATTATTACATGTACTACATGGACCACTATATATTTCTTGTAATACTCAAAGAAAAAATATTATAGGAAACTCAAAAGTCCAAGAGTAGAAATAATTACAATATTATTAAAACTATACTAAACTCTATTTTGCTATATATTCCTCTAGTATACTATGTACACATCATTTTTCCATTTTCATCAATCACCATATCATTTTATTTAAATAGTAAACCAAACCTTTGACTCTCCCCACATTCCCATATTCATAGAGGATCGACAATAAGAAATTTTTTATTGATCTCTATTTTTTATTATTTATATCTAGGGTCATGAATCATGGTGATTATGTTGTTAATTTTTTTTCCTTTCAACTCCTGATGTGGTTTTCATCAATGTATTGGCCATGCTATCTCGATGGTAGCTGGTTAGTTTCTCTGGATTCCCACTTTTCTAATGTGGGTGGCCTCGACCATAAGGTTTTGTGGTATTAACTTCTTAATCGAAAATAAATGATAGGATTTAAGTTCATTATTCCATGGATTCGAAATTGGATCTCATTTCCTAATCGGGGTCACCCTTACATATTTGATTCGTGATTGCGAAGCATATTCTAAATTCAATATCTTGATGAAATCCTATCAATTATACTACTTATATCGAGATATAACAGTTACATGTGGTCAATTTTGAAAATTATGTTGTACACTTTTCTACATCGTTAAATTATGGTTGTTTTGGGAACCAATTTGGACTTACACCTTCACTATCGATGGACAACCATATATAAGTCATCTTACAAGTGGAACCCAAATCATTCCATGGAATCTATGGGGTATGTTCTTACAGGGGAATAAGGTTATTAAGGTTTCTTTCCTTATCCATCTGATATTCATTGCATGAGTCAGATATTATAAATAATTTTATGGGTTCTATAGTTTTTACTCCTGGTTGAGATAGGTTGGTCATAGATTTAACATTCGGTGGGGATATATTAGTCATAAATTTAATATCTTGTGGGGATAGGTTAGTCATTCACTTAATGTCTTATGGGGATGGGTTGGTCATAACATTACCATCTTGGAGGATATTTTAGTTATTGTTTTAATAGCTATTGGGAAAAGGCTGGTGAGTCTGAGTGTATCCAAAGTGGTATGTGATAAAACTCTTGAGTTTCCATTTCCCAAAGGAAAAACATACATATATAATGGTTGTATTGGGAGACATGGTTGAACCTAATTGACTAATCTTGGTTGCGTTGTGATTTAACCACATGGATCATAAAATATAACCCATTAGGATATAGGGAGAAAACCCATGTATTTTGAGTGAAAAAATTATGGTCATATAATAGGGCATGTCCAGGCAGTTTAATGTCATGTTGTTAGGTTTCTTGCATCATTAAAGGAGTGGAAACAAGGAATATTTAAGGGATTATAAATATAGGCTTCCCAGTGTATGGGACCATTAATCCCATGTGTTCAAAAATTGGTTATCTTGTGTTTATCTCATAATATGTGACTATATCTTAATGTTGTGTATTGAGGTTGTTATAATAATTCTTAACATCATACGATTTTGATGTTGGGTTGTGTTGATTGAAATATTGTATCTATTATATTGATTAGGCATACTCCTAGGGAGACCATTTCCACTTATGAGATAATGATACAAAATTATACCACCCTAAAAGAAGTGGAGAGTAGTTTACCTTGAGGATTTCACCCTCAGGGATTATGTCTCTACTGCTTACATGATTTTGGATTGAATGAGTTATAAATTCATCAAAAATTAGGCGGAACAAAAGTGTCCAAAAATTCAGGTTTCTATGATTGTGTTAAAGAATATATTAGAATATACTTTCCATTCTTGATGCAATTAGGTCATACATGGTGGTTGGTAAAACCTGTTACCCAGAAATTGGGGCCACAAATGAACTCGGTCTGACAGGGAGTATGGCCCTTGGTCACTCAACATTCGGAATGGTAGCTCTGCTAAAAGGTTTAATCAAGTTAATAACACCCATGTGTGATTCATGAAGGTAAAATAATATGTGAAATTTGGGGTTTTCATGACATTAAGAGCTTACTAAAATGGTTCTTCCCTACTTAGGTTAATGGAAAAAGATTCCATTAGAAGGATTCATAATGGATAATTTTGTTTTGAAACTCCATAATGACTGAAGAAAGTTTCACTATTTATATGTAAATGAACTATTGAAAATCTCAACTCAACCATGGGGTTTGTGTTTAATGAATTAATTATAGGATTTTCATGATGGATGGATGCCTCTTGGGATGTTTATATTTGATGGATCATGATAGATGAAGGTTTATGAATTCTTATTTTCTATTAGAAGTCTAGAGATCTCATAACCCAAATTGTTAGGTGATGGTAGGTATTTATTAGAATTAGGGAAGAAGGGTGTTACATTTTTATGAGGTTACTATATAACGCCCCGACCCCAATTACCCAGATTCGGTGCATTATTACATAAAAATGGCATGATTACAAGGAATCAAGTCCCGAAAGACCAATCAATTTAGTAGTCTTAGAAATAGATTACATTCATCTACTTTAAATTACAATTTCAAACATAAAATACAGTATAGATAGTTCATTGAGAATGCTATTATTCCCTTTTATCTAATCCCTTCCTATCAATCATAATACACTCCTTGAAAATCCTGGGATAATAAAACATAAGAAAGTGTTGGGTTCATATGCTCAGTAAGGGTAAACAATTTACCAAAATAGTACATAAACAATATGCATGGTGAATAATTGAAAACACGTGCCTTTAAAAATAATAAACATGATCACTTTATGGAAGAAATGTGAGCTGAGTAAATAATTCCATAATAAAACATAGTCATGGGAAAGGCCTTATCTAATTCCATGTCTAATTGTCTCATGAGATATACCAATGCATTGAGGAGGTATAGTGGGCTCCACCCATCACTTACTAAGTCAAATTCATTCCTTATATGAAATGGTTTAAACATAACATAAACATCTATATTAAAACTAGCATACGAAATGTCAATACTTTATCCATAAACCATGAATGGTTTAAAAATTACACATCCACAATCAAGTATATCACAAAACCTTCAATACAATATGGAAGATTTTTATAATAAATCATCCTTGATCACGAATAATATCCCGTAAAGGATGTAGACATAGTTGAAAATGATATGTAAATATATTTGAGAGAGATATCCCTTTTTTCATGTAATCATTTAAAAGACACATAATATTCAAAGGAATTCATTTAATAGATAGTTTTGAGTCAAAGTTTCCCATACCACATTGAAACTTTTTAAAGAAATTAACATTTTAAAACATTCTTGTCCATATAAATAAATCTTTAAAACCATTCTAAAAATTTGGACATTAATGAGATCAGTTTAGAAGAATAAAATCATTAAAACATTTAAAATGATGTTTTTGTAAAAAGTCCCTTAAATATAATCCCTTTGAAAACACTTTTATTAAACCCGGTCATGGATAATAAATATGTCCTAGTAGATACTTACATAAATACAACCTCGGATAATAAAGAGATTGTGAAATTAACCCTTACCTAGCACTTTCCATTGGTCGAGGGTATATTTATCCTCCTCTATAATGACCATAGTATGTTATTAAATTATACAAGAACCATATTCATATTTATTATATCATACATGATTCATTTATGAAATTATACTTCCCATTAAATAATGATTTCCATGTTAAAATAACATTTTGGGTAATAATGACTTTCTTTATCATACGTGTTTTAACTTTTATTCTTGATCAGAACATTTAGATCATGATTTAAATACTTCCAGAATCTAAAACATGATTTATATATCATATATATTTAGAATATAAATATTTATAAAATTTATATATATATTAAATGGAAGAAAAAATTTATGGATATGGTTTGTCATACGTACGCATAAATGTTTTTTCCGATTTCATATCGTATTGAATGGAGGTAAGTGAATAAGATATATGTAAGTACATACATATAAATATATATATATATACCATAGCATTATTATTTCATATATTACATTCTTATTATTAATATATACTTTTATAATCATTGTTGAATGGTGAACATGGGAATGAATCTCATCGCGTTGTGGAGAAGGTAATCTATACGTATGCACGACTGAAAATATCATTATATTGATGATGAAATAGTATGTAATTGGTTGTTATATCTTATATAAAAAATAATTAACTTTTTATATTTATTATTTACATTAGTTATAATCATTATTATACACATTCAAATAATGAAGTGTTTGAATAACAAACTACACCACGACGTGGAGACGGTAAGCAGTACGTACGCATGTATGGTGACTTTGTCATTTAGAAGATGAAGAGAGTAATAAACATGGTTGTACCATATTTATAGTAACATCACATTATTTAGGAGGTACTGTAGTTATTATTTTGGTATGTAAATAACAAAGATAGAGGAAGTGGAAGAAGAAAAGAACTTGAAAGAGGGTGGTGAAATTATTACCTCTTCTACAGGTGTTTCCTTTTGAATTGATCAAAAGGACTCCGTAGATTCGATTTATGAAAAAATTAAGGACACTAGGTTTATTTGATGGAATTTTGGAGGATATATGTGCAGGTTTTGTCTGAGCCAAATATCTTTAGAGGTAATAAATTATGAGAAGGGGAAATGCCCTTTTATAAGGGAGAGAGGGCCACTTTAAGAGAAGATTAAAATATTAATATTTTATAAAATAATATTCGACTAATAGTGGATCCAAAAAAATTTATTTAGAGATTTATCTAGTTATGGGTATAAATACTCTCAACCAATAGGTTTTAGACAAGTTTAGGTTACCATTTTATCCTTAACATTTAGATTTAACTCTTAGTTACACAGTTTAACATTTACGGTGTCTTCTTGTATCCTTACACTATATGGTTGATAAACATACTCTAAACATACAAGAGAAACTCAAGTGGTTCGTTAATGTAATATATAATATTATTTATACCCTTTGGCCGAACCATATATTTTTTTAATATTATATCAACCAATAATATAGTATTTGTTTACAAACTAATTTATGTCAATTTCGACACTATTAGGATTTGGTTTTTGTGAAAGTTATCATCACTTGATTACTTCAAAACAAATTAATTTAATCAATAATAACATTTTATATTCACCTATAAAATTATTGTATGGAATCAAAAAATTCAAATTACATTTAGTTTAATATTTATAATAACATTTATTGGATACTTTTTTTAATAATGAAAATACTGCATCATTATTGTGCCTTAAATAAATATATATTTTTATGTCAAAAAATTATAAATAAAATATAATAATGTATTAAATCTTTTTATCTTTATAATGAATATATATAGTCGAATAGATAAATTATATAACCCCATATAAAATTTTTTTACTAAAAGATACATGCTTTTGTTATTTTTGTCTTTACTTTAGAATAATTAATATAAAATGTCATTATCACTCCCCAATGGCTCCCTGGGGCCCTAAAATTGACCCAAGGATGCCCATGGTTGGAAATGTATCATAAAATAGTATTATGACACCTGTTATGGTAATTTAATATTATTTTAATAATATTTCTTTACCTATATTTACAGAATTTACCCACTAACCATGGTAAATAAAATATTTATCAAAGTAATTAGTCAGAATGTCTAAAAATAAAATTTAACTATTTACACAATTTGGACATCCTAATTCCAAATATGGAATATATTTTTCCAAATTCAAATCACATAAGTGCCCGAAATTAAATTAATATTAATTCTTGTTTTCAAAACAAAAAAGCGTGTTTTTAAGAAATAATAACTATCAAAATATTGACAGTTGTTTATGTCCAATTTAAATGTGATATTACATTAAATGAACTTAATTATATTAAATAATAATAATATATTCTAATTATACTTAAAAATCATTCAAATTTATTATTTATCACTGTAAATTATTTGGATTAAAAATGTTGTTTTTATTTAAAATTTAGTATTTTTTCACTATTAATCAAAATATGAATGTTTTTAGAAAAGTACCAAAAATTTATCTAAGATAAATTTTTCATATCCCTCCTCTAAATATGAATTTAATTTCACTAAATTAAATATATAAAAGTGTCAAATATTGGATTTATAAAGGGTTTTCCATAAAATGCATAAAACTGTGTTTATTGAAAAATTCTTCTCTTATCATAAAAATTGAATTTTTCTTATATTATGTCAAAGAAACACAAAAGTTGAATGTTTAAATTATATAGGATATATAAAATTTAAATTTTGGTTAATACTATTCATAACCTATTTTTAATGTCTAGTTTGGGATGTCGTGGTATGCTCGAACTCGGTGTTGCATGTAGCGTAAGTTATTGAAATACTTTGAAGAGATAACTTACAATGAAATATATGGGTGTTACATAACCCTATCCTTCAATAAATTGACTCCTCGCAATTTTAAAGTGTTTTTTGAAACTAAAAGGTTAAAATAGAAAAATACCATTATGGAAAACCCAGATCAGAAATTGGGTTTACAAAATTTAGTTTTAGTAACAGGGGAAGGGAAATGAAAAATTCACCACCAAATTATGATCATGATTATGAGAACATTAGTGGAAATTAGAGACACATAATTTGAGGAAAACATAAATATTTATATGGATTGATTGAGGTCATAAATCACAAAAAAGTATAAAATTGTGGGTCTCAAAGCCTTCAATCTCTGATGATTTAAAATATCATTGGTTCAACAAAACCTAAGGTATTTGGATTACACATTATTGGATTTAAGATACCTTCCCTAAAGTTTAAGAATTAATTTACTAATAGAGTAAGAGGAAAAAAATACACATGACAAGTATAGTTTCATCTTTCAAAAAATTCCTACCACAAACTCATCATTCACTCTAAAAGATAATATAATTCAAAAATATTCTATTTATCCTAATCGTATAGTGTTCCAAAAATAATTAATTTATAATTAATTTTTCTGACTATTTAAAAAAATTACATTATACAAACTAGGACATCACGTATGTCCGTGGTATGTGGTCCACCCTTTTCACCCTTCGGTTGCAGGTTTAAGACTCGTGGCCTTGCCGGACTTGACGGGTTGTCACTGGACCTCTGGGTTGTAATTTTTATAACAATCCAAAAATAATATTAATCAATTATTTTACTTTAATAATACTATCAAATGTCAAACATAATCCGATCCAAAATTTATACTTACCCAAAATACTTTTTTCCAAATTGATAGTCCAAAATTTATTTGGAAGGTAAACATAATGGTTATTTTTTTCTATGTAATAACATGTTAATACCTTAATCATGTATTCGTTTAAAACACAGTAACACTATGAATTACTAAAAAACCATATTGATTACATTTATTCTACCTTATTCTTTATTGAATACTGGATATACTCCTCATATCCAAAAATGTTGTAAACTCCAACAGTGATAGAATATACAAATCATTAATCAGTTTCAAGGTAGTCAAAAATATCCAATATAATTTATCCAAATTAATCATATATTATTAAAACATTACTACCTCAGTATCAGAACCATATTATGGTTTATCTTTCTCTCAACCATATATTTTCCAAATAAATAACCTATTGTTGTGTCACTTTTATTGGTTCCACACAATCTCGAGTCCTTAAAGAAATAGTACTACAATACAATCCTTATAAACTCTATAATTCTTATAATATGTACATCATTAATACAATACTCAAATGATGTAATAATTTAATAACAAACTAAGAACTCTAGTTATTCCAATTCATCTATGATAGAATCTAAACTTGATTATTATTCAAAATCAGCATTTGGGGTATTCTCTGATGATTTTGAAATTGATTTGCGTGGTGTCCTAACTCCTTTCAGATGAAGCATTGTACATTTGAATCATTTTTCATACCCTTATAATCACGTACTGGGTGTCCTTTTTCTCCACAGTTATAACTAACTTGCAATCTCTTCAAGCATTTACCAAGGTGATTCTTTCCATAGTTATCACATATTGGAAAATCCTTCTTTCCCCTCTTCCCTTTATCCATTTTTCTCTCTTCTATCATTTTTTTCTCTTTCTTCCCTTCAAATCCATTGGAATCATGTAATTTTTTTACTTATCTTATAAACACATTATATTATTTCTTCATAGTATGAGAATACATGTGGGACTATTTACCTATTAAATGTTGACTTAATACCATAAAAGATATTATCCTTCTTAATTTTTTGATCATGTGTATTTCTAGAATTATCATTCCTTCTACTAGGTGCCATTTCTAAACAATGACATACACTAGGTTAGTTTCTGAATGGAAATACATAATTACAAACTTGTAAAATACATAACATAAATCGAAATGATTAGGAATATAATCTATAATCATAAAATAATTCTTTGAGAAAGTATTACTCCAAAATCCTTCATAATGGCATGTAATAGAAGTGTAAATTATCCTAAGTATATCCCCCAGGAGTTTCGTAACAAAGAGTACAGCAAGTCTCGTTGTCATGTATAAGATACCCCAAGTCAAGCCCAAAACTCCTTATCATAGTTTTCACTCCTAGGTACATTTGTGTCAAAGCCATATCAACCTGCTCATACCCAGATATGGATGTATTTTTTGGAAAATACAAAAAATATCTACATTACCAATATTCTAGTAATTTCTTCTATACTAATCCTCAAATTCTGTCATAGGGTAATGTTCTCTAATCAGATTTTATCTAAATATAATTCTAAGGTTTTTGCTAAAACTCATCTGATACCAACTGTAATTCCCTAACCACAGTTACCCAGAGTCAATGCATTATTAGATAACATTAGAATGACTACAAGGAATCAAGTCCTGAAAGAGTGATCAGTTTAGAAGTCTTCAAAATATATTAAATACATCAACTTTTCATTACAATTTCAAAAATAAAATATAGCATAGATAGTTCTTTAAGGAAACTATTATTCCCTTTTAGATAAACCTGAAATATCAATCACAATACACTTCTTGGAAATCCTGCAAAAATAAAACATAAGAAAGGGGTGAGATCAGATGATCTGTAAGGTTAAAAAATTTATTAGAAGATAACATAAACAATAGGCATAGTGAATAATTGAAAACAAGTGCCTTTACAAATAATAATCCTAAACACTTTATGGCAGAAATATGAGCTGTGTAAATAATGCCATAATAAAATATAATAATGGGTATTCTACTAGATGAATAACCACATAAACCATCAATACTATTTTAATAATGATGGAATGTTTAATGCCATACAATTTTAAAACATTTTGTCAAGGCCTCTTCCAAGATGTCCAAAAATGATTAAGGCCTCGGCCAAAACAACATATCGAATTGGGAAAGGCATTGGCCAATTCCACGTCTAATTCTCACATGAGACCTACTTATGCATCTAGGATCTATAGCGGGCTCCCCCATCCCTTACTTAGACTAATGCATTTCTGATATGAAAATTTTTAATCAAAATACAAACATCCATATTAAAACTAGCATACAAAATATCAATAATTTAATTATAAACCACGAATGGTAAAAAAAAATAACACATCCACAGCCAAACATATCACAAAACCATCAATACAATATGGAATATTTGTATAATAAATCAACTATGATCATTAATAGTATCCCTTAAAGGATGTTGACATAGTTGAAAATGATCAGTAAAAATCCTTGAGTGAAATATCCCTTTTACATGAAATCATTTAAAAGTCACATAATTTATAAAGGAAGAAATTGAAAAGGTATTTTTGAATCAAAGTGCCTCATACCAATTTGAATCTTTTGAATGAAATTAACATTTTAAAACATTTATTTTCATGTAAATAAATCCTTAAAACAATTTTGGAAACATGTGCATTAATGAGAAAGGTTTAAAAGAATAAATATTTAAAACATTTAAAATGACATTTTAGCAAAAATTCCCTTAAAAACCATTTGAAAACTCATTTATGAAACATTTTCATGGATAATAAATGTTTCCCAGTAGATACTAACGTAAAACCAACCTCAGATAATAAATAGATTTTGAAATTAACCCTTAACTTGCACTTTCCATTGGTCGAGGGTACGTTTAACCTATTGTATAATGACCATAGTATGTTATTATATTATAACAAAACCACTTTCATATTTATTATATCATACCTAATTCATTTATTACTTTATACTACCAATTTAATAATTATTTCCATGTTAAATTATCATTTTGGGTAATAATCACTTTCTTTATCGTACGTGTTTTAACTTGTTATTCTTGATAATATCATTTAGATCATGATTTAAATAAATACAAAATATAAACCTTTATTTAAATATTATATACATTTATAATATAAATATTTATAATAGACGGATATATGAAATGGAAGACACCATTTATGGAGACGGTAGGTCGTATGTATGCATAAACGTTGTTTCCCTTTTAATATCATATTGAACGGAAGTAAGTGAATAAGATATATGCAGGTACATACATATATATAGATATATATATATATATCTAGTAGAATTATAGTTTCAAAAATTACATACTTATTAAAAATATATATTTTTATAATCATCGTTGAATGGTAAACGTGGGAATGAATCTCATCGCATCGTGGAGACAGTAATTCGTACGTACCCACGAGCGAAAATATCATTATATTGATGGTGAAATAGAATATAATTTGATTTTATATCATATATAAAGAATAATTAACTTTTTGTATTTATTATTTACATAATTTATACTCATTATTATACCCATCCAAATAATGAAGTGTTTGAATAAAAAACCACACCACGACGTGGAGACGGTATGACTTACGTATGCACATATGGTGACTTTGTCATTTATAGGATATATAGAAAAAAAGAACATGGTTTTACCTTATTTATAGTAAAATCCCAATATTTAGTAGTTATTGTATTTATTATTTTGGTATGGAAATAAAAAATAATGAGGAAGTGGAAGAAGAAAAGAACTTGGTAGAGGGTGGCGAAATTATTACCTCTTATTCGGGTGTTTCCTTTTTTATTGATCAAAAGGGCTACATAGGTTGAATTTATGATCAAAGTACGGACTCTAGGTTAATTTTAGGTAATTTGGTAGGATATTTGGGTAGGTTTTTTCTAGGCCAAATTTATTTGGAGGTGTGAAATTAAGATAAGGAAAAGTTCCCTTTCATAAGGGGGGTGAGGCTCACTTTAGGAAAATATTAAAATATTAATTTTTTATATAGTCATATTCGGTTTATAATGGTTCAAAATGAATTTATTTCTATCCTTAGGTGGATATGGGTCATACTAATCTCAAAATATAGGTTTTATAATAGTTTAGATTACCATTTAACCTTATATTTTAGATTTAACTCTTAGTTATATTGTTCAACGTTTACCGTGTCTTCTTGTATTCTTACAGTATATGGTCAATAAACATACTCTAAACATCCAAGAGAAATTAAAGAGGTTAATTAATTACATATATAATATTATTTAAGACATTTGGATAATCCTTAGATTTTTTTGAGTATTATATCAACCAATAATATAGTATTTTTTTAAAAAAGTAATTTATGTCAATTTTGACACTATTTAGTATTTGGTTATTCAGAAAGCCATCACAACATGATTACTTCAAAAACAATTCAAAAAATCAATAATAAAATTTCATATTAACCTATTAAATTATTTTATGGCATCAAAACTTTCAAATTATATTTATTTTTGTATATAAAAAATCATTTATTTGATTCTTTTATTAATATGCAAAATAATGCATCATTATTATGTCATAACTAAATATATTTATTTTATGTCTAAATATTATAAATAAACTATAAAAATTTAGTAAATATTTATATCCTTCCAATGAATATTTATAGTCTAAGAGATCAATTACATAACCCCATATAATATTGTTTTACTAAAAGATACATGCTTTTGTTATTTTTGTCTTTACTGTAGATTAATTAATATAAAATTTCATTATCACTCCCATGTGGCTCTATTGGGTCCCAAAATCAACCCAAGGATGACCATTGTGGGAAATGTGTCATACAATAGGATTAGGACACATGTTAGGGTAATTTACTATTATTTTAATATTATTTATTTACCCATATTTACCGGATTTACCCTTTAACCATGGTAAATAATATATTTACCGAAGTAATTATTCATAATGTATAAAAATAAAAGTTACCTATTTACAAAAAGATTACCTCATGATTCCAAATATTGAATCCATTTTTCCCAATTCAAAATACAGAAGTGGTAGAAATTAATATATAATTAATTCTCGTTTACAAAACAAAAAACATTTTTTAAAAAAATAATAACTATCAAAAGAATGACACTTTTTTATGACCAATTTAAATGTGAAATAATATCCAATGACCAAAATTATATTAAATGATAAAAATATAATCTAAATATACTTATAACCCATTAAAATGTATAATTTAATGTTTTCAATTATTTTGAATAAAAAAAATTTTAAATAAAATTAAGTAGTTTTTCACTATTCATCAAAATATGAAAGTTATCTGAAAAATACCAAAAATTTATCCCAAATAATTTTTTATGTCCCTATTATAAATATGAACTTAATGTAACTAAATTTAATATAAAAAAGTGCCAAATATTGGATTTAAAAAGGTTTCTCTATTAAAAGGCATAAAACTGCATTTTTTTTAAAATACCTCTTTATCTTAAAAATTGAATTTTCTTATATTATCTCTAAAAACACAAAAGATGTATGCTAAAATTATATAGGATATATAAACTTTAAAATTGTTTAATATTATTCATAAAAAGTTTGTGAATGTCTAGTTTGGTATGTGGTGGTGTGCTCAAACTCAGTGTTGCGTGTATCACAAGTTATTGAAATACTTAGAAGAGATAACATAATATTAAATATTGGGGTTTTAAATACCATTATTCAATAAGGCCTATGATATTCATTAGAAGATATAAACATTTTAAAACATACTATCATTTTCATAGGGTTACATTATGGGATGCTTTGATTTCCATCGCTAGCATGTGTCTATATATAGTAACCATTGATTCTCAAACATAGGCCCTTAGGATTATTTGAATCTAGTTTTATCATATATTTCCCTATATGATACCACTAATTATTTGATGCTTCCTCTAATATTTTTTTTTGGTTTCATCAAATAAACCTTCCATTATAATTGGTTCCAACATAGAAAATAGTGGTATGATTTGGAGGATAAATCACTAAAAAATAATAATATGGGCACCCCATTCATGAACATGTTTCTATCTTATTCTTATAAATTCGGTGATTTTTTCTAGTTTATACCCCTAATATTTTAATTTATGATTGACCAATTATCACTTTTTACAAAAATGATCACCATTATGGTCATTTTGAGGCCTATATCCATAGAGATCATGAAATATTTATCTTATATTAATTCTTCTAAAGTGAATCAAGGAATTCACACTTTCAAGAATTTGTAAATATATATTTACATGCACTAAAATTCATGAACATACTTTATAAAGTTTCCAAATTCCTCAGCATTTAATTTGGAGGTGTAGAGGTTCCCACTTACAGAAGGATATACATGGATGAGAATATTATGATTAAGGTAATCATTTTGATAGTATTTGATCATGGATCCATTATTAATTTTTAATGCAGGACGAATAGGATTATCCTCTATGCAACAATCTACCTCAAGAAGGAATTTAACATAAATTTATATTGTTTTTTCTAATGATAACCAAGACATGGTCACGTACAAGTTTATAAGATCCCCGAGGTTATAATCATACAATCAGACGCCATTTATCTATTGTGAGAATGATCAAACAATAATAATAAATCATTACTTGTGGAAAATTTTGATTAAAATCAAGGGGGGGTTTTGGGGGAAAAATTCTCTCCCAATTTATAACTTCATATTCAATAAGGGATTGGTCGACCATCTATAAGGTTGGACTGATGTATGGGATCTACACTATGGACAAAATTTATCAGATGAATGGATGTGGGTATACAAGGTGTTCTGGTCATGTAATGAGTTTGAGTCATAGATAAAGAGGGTGGGTATATATGAAGAAATGTGGACTTATGAATTTCACTTATAACCCCACCCAAATATTATTCCTTGATTTTTCAGATTGTAGTCACTATAAAGAAAATAAAATTTAGTTACACCGATGTGTGATTGGTGTCAGCCACATGCATCTCTACTACATTTCTTGTTACCCTATATAGAGGTAAATTCTTGATTATTTCCTCCCTACTGAGCATGTATAGGTTGAATAAGAACAAATTCTTGAAGTAGTAAGGGTATTTCATCACAGAGTTAAAACGGAAACCAAGTACATGATTGGGATAATGGGTGTTCCCATCATGAACTGGTTCAACAACTTTTATAAGAAACCCATAGGGAATCTACAATGGAGTCCCCTATATTTTCTAAAGAAATCATGGTGACAGTTGGAGCACTCATAATGGAAAATCAATGAGAAAAGATAATGGCCTATATGGGGGTATAATGTGAATCATGTCAATACCATAGTTATATTGATGGGTTTTATGATGGTGATCATTTATTGAGTGGATACTCTATATCTATAACACATATATGGGGATGAGTTAATGAACATTCATCATGGTAGTAGTGATGGTGATAAGGTTACATATAATTCTATAGGTTCTTCTATTAAATAAGTTGTATATGTTGATGTGGAACATCTACTAGAGGAATACCCTACATAAATATTATATTCTATTCTACTTCTTATATGGATACGTCACTTATCACAAGAGATGGTATATGTACGAAAATATGATCTCTCATAATAGTTTGAATTTCCAAATATAAATGGTGAAAATATTTAAGAGTCGCCTACTACTTCTGGGGAATATGGATGAGCTCAAAAGGATGGAGATGTTTGAGAACATCATATTTCATTCATTCCCACACCCTAAATATATAGTTACATATAATAAAATGGGTTTAGTGTATCGTCAATTGTATCATCAATCCATTAAAGTGGGTAAAAGGTGGGAATGATCAACTACAAGGATGTTTGAGAACTATATTTCCCATACATGTTCTTATTCTAATTATGTTGTGTCTAAAGGATGGCCTACAACAACTACACAGAAGCGAGGATAGAATTTCACAATTCTATTCATTTTAAAATATTATGTTTTTTAAATGATAAAATGAAAGGTGTAGGAATGTATAAATGAACTCAATTAACATACATTAATATTACGTTATTTTTATGGTATACTTAATAAATTACAAAAATATAATCCCAAAGATAATAATCCATTAGTTCTTTGGTAAAAATAGAAACATAAACATTGGTTCGTAATTGAGGTACATTATCTCCTACTAGTTTCTTCATGACATGAAAAATTCTTAGATACACCATAAATAATACTTATCATTGTATCCAAGGAGAAGGAAACATAAAATGGGGTGATCTGAGATGTTTAGTAAGGGTAAACAAGGGATATATTTAAATATAAACATGCGTATTCAGTTATGAGACTGTGGCCATGAAATTAGAAGATCATACCATAAATATCATAGATCATAATCATGAATAATGGAATAATATTAGAAATTCAGAGAACATGAATCATAATGGAATCAAGATCATAATCCCTGAAATCCTAATATAGGAATAAGACATGGAATTTTTGAAGAAATGCTAACAAGTGATATTATTCCCTATAAGTCAAGGTGAATTTCCAAAACATATTAGGTTACTTCATGGAGAAAAAACCTATAGGTCAAGACATTCGACCATCCTCAGTCACATTCTTTTCCTTGTAATGGATAAGGTTTCCCCATCAACCCATAGTGGACCGGGTTTCTTGATATTCCCATAGTGGATCGGTTTTCTCCAACTTCAATGGAGGATCAAGAAGGTCAACTAGATTCCCCTCATTATCTCGCAATATATAAATCATTCCTCAATACATTGGAGGAAGATATTGGCCGCATCCCTCAAATAATAAAATCCTAAACACATATACTACAAGATCATAAGCATTCATCATATGATGACACGTAAAAATATATTGGTTTTATAAACCTCATATCATAAACCATGAAATAAAATTGGTATCATAAACTTGTAATCACATCCAAACGTTTGAGAATGATATAGGTTTCAAAATCATTTCATCAATTCAAACCCAATAAAAAATGGGTTTGAAAAACATTTAACCTAAGGATGAGAAAAGGGTTTAACAAACAAATAATAGGAGAAAGAGTAATAGGTTTCACAACCATCATTACCTTAAAAAATTAACCTTTCATAAGAATGATATGAATGGATGATTTTTATCATTTACCTAGAAAGGAATGAATAAAACCAATAAATATTATCTTATATGGAAAATAATTTGGGGAGATCATCAAAAAACATGTATTAAAAAATATCATTTTTTTGAAAAACTATTTCATAAACATTATCATTTTTAATTATTTTTTATTTAAAAATATCTTGAAATATTATAAACAAATCTCTGAAAAACATAAAAAATTAAAATACAATTTTATTTGAAAAAAATATCAAAATGCCTTTAAAAAAATTAAAACATTTTCTAATACATGGTTTTTGAATTAAAAAAGGTATCTAGAAAAAGAGATAAATAAGGTCTAATTATCTTAAAGACATTTTATTTATTATATTAACTACCAAAGAGTGGATAAATGATACTAATACATGAATAAATCATGAAGAACCAGTGGATAATAAAATTCGTGAGTTTTATTCAAATATTGATCATAATATTTCATCAATAAAATCATGATAATAAAAAATCATGATAAACGATGACATTGTTGCAATAAAAAATTACCACTTGGTAGCATTGAATCAGAATCATTGTGTGAAAAAATGGAATTAAATAAATCTTAAAATATCATAACAAGTAAAATATTCAAGATATGACATGTCAAAGGTAAATTTAGACACCTCTTAGAATAATAAAGGTATGTATCATGTCATGTGTCTCAAATAAGAAAAATTGAGACAAAATAACTTTACTGATTTTGTAAATTTTTAAAGATAAACACCATGAAAGAGAGATCATCTATTGGGGATGTAGATACCCATAAATATATGGATAAAAATAATAGAATAAATATATTTGAATTATATACACCACTGAAAAGAAAAGTGTGGTGAATAAGGAACAAGTCTCATAGAAATAAATGTGATACTGGAAGCCCCCATTCCATTAGTCTTGAATCTATTTGTACCCGTTCAAACCTCTTCTTATTTGGATAGATAATCTTGGTTTTCACCAAAAAGTATCATTGATTGGATTTATTCCCAATGGTATCCATCTAGTACAATGTTAGTGGTTTTGGGAGGTGATTTGAGTTTATTTTTTCTTAGTAAAATGACTTGGGATATGTGAATAAGTTGGATGGATGATTCCCTTTTTATAGTGGATTTGAGTGGAATTCTTTTAAATTGTACAAAACAGAATTAAAACCATGTTTTTTCCATGTAATGTAGATTAATTAATGATCAAAATAATATTTAATGGAGTATAGGTTATAAATACTGACACCTAATGGTTTTTTGAGAGGTTTTTATGTTATTTCGGGCCTTATGTTTAAGGGTTAATCCTTTGTTAAGTTATTTTTTCTCTTAATTGCCACAATTTATTTTAATCACATTCACTAATATTTTTGGTAAAAAACTAATTTTTCATCATTAGAAATTAGAAATTTTACTTATTCCAAATATGGAATCAATTTTTCAAAATTATGATCACAAAAGTTACATAAATTATTTTAATGTTAATCTGGCCGAAAGGACAAAAAAAGAGGGTTTCTAAAGTTAAAATTTTCAAATGTTTGAAAAGCTTTTATATCAAATTTAAACATGAAATTGACTCCAATTACCTAAATTTGAATTATTTTATGTAAAATTGATCTAATTAATCTTTAAATCCAACTAAAATTATAATTTATCCCTATGAATTATTTAGATGAAAATGTTGATTTGAATTAAAAGTCAATATTTATCACTATTCTTCCATAAATGAAATTATTTAGAAAAAAATAGAAAAAAACCAAAATAAGAAAATTTTAAAAATAAAATATCAAAATGTAGGTATATCTTATGGTATTATATTTTTTAAGGTTTCCCAAATTAATTTTATTATTGTTAATATAAGGACATAAAAATAAGCCTATTTATGAAAAAAATTATTTTACAACATATAATGACTTTAACAAATATTGCATGTGTTATAATCTATATTTTTTGTTTATATAAAACAATTATAAATAATACTTAAAAATTATTTATTACTATTCATATTAATAATTTTAATGGATATATTGTAACTATCTATTTTAAATAACTATTATAAAAATTTATTTTTTAGAAGGTCAATGTTGTGTGTAACGTAAGACAAGTCAATGTTGTGTGTATAGAAATATTAACTTGTTGTAGAATATAAATAATACTAAATTTCTATATCAGGAAATATATTATATTAAAAAAATTATTCATAAAAAGAATGTTCATAAAAAATTATGGTGTAACATTCTATACCCCTAAATATGAATTTCACCCAAAAAATTCATCATTATGATACAAAAAAATATGAATACATCAGCCTCATCAAATCATCAATTTCACACTTATCTTCCGCTAAGTAGTGATTTTTTCAAAAAAATGACTCAGTGTGTGGAATTGTTTCTTATAACTTTCTCTATATGATCAAAATTTTCAACTAGTTTTTCCTTATATGATTGATCCTTCTCTAAATGTACGACCTATGAGTTCAGTATATGGGTGTATTATAGTATATACTTCCTTATAATACATATATAGAACACATCATTGATGTGAGAGATATTTTGAGGAATTTTGTAGTGATAAGTTTTCATCCCAATACGATCCATAATTTCAAATGGGCTGAAATACCATGGTCATATTTTTTGTTTCTTCCAAAACATCATAAACTTATTCCATAGAGAGATTCATAGAAACAACTTATAACAGACATAAAATTATAGATCATACCATCAATTATTAGAATATATCTTTTTCCTACATTGATCTACATTGATATGTTACTGAATGGTTCTAACATTCTTTATCATTTATTAAGTGTTCTCAGGCCCCATTAGATGTATTTGTCCTATTTCGTTTCATAACATTGGAGCTCTACATTTTTTTCAATTTATGCTTCATAAGGTTCCATTTGAATGCTTTAGTGAAATCTATTGCTTTAAGAAAACTCAATTAGAGGAAGGTTTTGATCCCAACAACCTTTTAAACCAAAAAAAATCAATATACCCTATAGGGTTTGAATAGTTATTTCATGATGACTTTCCATATGAGGATGATAAGAAATGATGAAACTCAATTTGGTAGCATGTTCTTACTAATTATTTAACCATGACTTTAAGATAAACCTTGAATACTGATCAGAAATAATATAATATGGTACTCTATGTAACATTACCATTTTTTAATGTGTGTACTGGATAGTTGATCCAAAGTTAATTATTCTCTATTAGCGATAAATTGTGTTGACTTAGTTAGTAAATAAGCTACCACTCATATAACATTAAATCATTTATGGGTTTTTGAGAGACTATTGAAATAAAATTGATAATTATGTTCTCCCATATACATTTTGGTATGGGTAATTGATGAAACATCTCTTGTAATTTTGTCTTTTATCATTAACATATTATTAAACCAACCATTGAGATACAAAATCTATAATAACTCTTTTAATTCCATAATAATACATGTACTCATTCAAGTCCCCATATATCTTTGAACTTCCTAGATGAATAAAATGTGATGAAATTTGGTCTTCCTCCAATATCCCCTTCATCAAATCTAGTGTGATTAGAAAACATACTCGATTAATGAACCTTTTCATTACCTCAAAAACATGTCTAAACTCAGGAACATTTCTATGTTTCTTTGTTATCTCTATATCTTCTTTCAGTTCCACTTTAATCATTAATTGGATATAGGGTTGAACATTCAATTGATAAAGATAAGTATTTTCCCTTCTATCATGATTTATAGATCCATCCTTTTCAAATTTATAAATATTTGATCTTTTTTTATCCTCATCATAGATAAGATATCATGATCCTTTCACCTCAAAGATTCATCCACCTTGTTCTCCTTCCCAGGGTATGTAAGTATTGGGAGTTCATGATCCTTTATTAGATCAAACCATCTTCTATGGAACATGTTCAACTCCTTTTGTGTGAATATATATTTAAAACATTTAATATTGTTATATATATCACATTTTTCTCTATAAAGATAGTTCCACCTTATCTTTAATGAAAAAATTACAGTTGGTAACTCCAAATCATGAGTTTGGTAATTCTACTTTGGAATCTTCAAAATTTTTGAGGAAAAGGCTATAACTATGTTATTTTGTATAATATCACATCCCAATACCTTCTTGGATGAATCAATATAGATTTAAATCACTTGTACTCTATGAGGTAATGTAAGAATATGTGTTCTGACCAACCATCTATTTATTTCTTCAAAATATTCCTCACATTCATATTTACCTGGGAACACCCATCTGAGTTAACTTGGTTAGAGGATTCGATTGTCTTGAGAAATTCTCAAAAAAATAGATAATTTATAGCTAAACTAAGAAAACTTTGGATCTCATTCACCATGGTAGTTCTAGGCCAACATTAAATAACCTCCATCTTTTATGGATCTACTCTTATATTATCTCTTGAGACAATGTGAACCAAAAATGAAACCTTTTAAATCCAAAATTCATAATTTATATTTTTTTTCATATAGCTTCTCCATACTTAGGGTATTTATTTCAACTATAAAGAGATATTCATGCTCATCCTTTATCATTGAAAAGGTAAGAATGTAATATATAATTACTACCAAAAACTAATGGTGGTCATCTCTAAAGACACTTTTCATAAAATATAGGAAGATAGCAGGGGAATTACTAATACCAAAAGAGATCACTATGTATCCATATTTTCCATACCATGTATGGAATGTCATCATGTGTAAATTTCCTTTATTGGTCCTAAATTAAAGATATCTATAATGTAGTTCACTCTTGTAAAAGTTTTGATCTCTGTGAAGTTGATCAAACAATTCATCAATATATTTAAGATGATACTTTTTATTGATCATGAACTTGTTTAACTATGGATAATCAATGTATTATCACATTGATCCATAATTTTTAGAACAATAGAACAATTTAACACTCGGGGGACACATTTGAGTGAATCAATACCTTATCAAGGGTTTCCTGTCATTTCTTCGTCAATTCCATTAACTCAATTAGGGTCATTAAACAAGAAGTCTTTGAAATTTTTGTCGGACCAGGTATGAGTTCTATGAAGAACACAGCCTCACATTTTCCTGTAAGGCTTAGAAACTCTTCTAAGAACACATCCAAAAATTCCCAAAAAATAGGCATATCATTGGTTTCATGATTCTCCACAATCATTTGATACGAACCTTCCTTCTTAATGGGAATTAAGACCCATAAATTATATGTAGACTTCATATAATGTTCGTATATATCACCACATTTTTAGAAAATCATAGGTTGGTTTGAAATACCAAATGTAACTTCCCTTCCTTGAAAATTGAGGTTGTATTTATATAGATGAAGTCTATCTATTCCTAACATGAAATCAAATTCAAAAAAAGGAATACTGAAAAGATTTCTAGGAAACAAAATCCCACAAATATCAACAGAATAAAGATCATAGACTTGTGATACAATTACCGTACCATTTGGGATTTTCACCACAAATTCTGCAACTAATGGTTTGGGTGGAATCTAAATACCCTATAAAAATCATTTAGATTTGAAAGAGTGTGTAGATATAGAATCAATATGAAATTAGATGTTCAATATTGTATGGTAAGTGTACCTTTCACCATGCCATTATCACACCCCTATTCAGAAATAATGCCCATAGGATATTTTCCCTTTTCCCTTAGTTTAAGAAGTTTTTTATACTCATCATCATCACCAACCCTCTGGTTTGGGCACTAATTATCATATTTCTCATTCTCCTTGCATGTGAAGCATTGAAGTGTGGTATTTCCTTCTATTTTCATCATTGGTCAACTTCTTCCCTTCAGATTAGTAATTATTTACATGATTTCCTTATGCTTCATACATAAAACATTTATTAGACAACATTAAAAAATTCCACCAAAGATTATTTCCACACTTAGAGCGTAAATAAAGAATCATCTTCTTCTCACTGTGTCTTTTAGATTTTCATTTGAACTCTAAATTCCTTTTCTTGGTAAAACCATGAGATTGAGATATAACTCAAACCTTTGTTTCAGCTTTTATTTCACCATACACAATATCTTCATATATTCTAAATTATATTATGTTCAACATCCTTCTATGACTTGGGATTAATCCACTGAAGAACATACCAACTTCCATTTTAGGTGGTACGATAATACCAGTATAATACCTCACATGTCATTTGAAATTATCCTCATAGGTACCAATAGGTTCATTGCATTTTTTTCTTCAACACATGGAAATCCATATCCCTATTCATGAAAATAACACAAGTAAAGAACTTATTGAATGATGAGTTCAATAACTCATCCCAATCCATGTATTCAATTTTATCATTCATCATTGTGTTCTTGATTAGTGTTAGCCACTGGTCCAATTCACCATATAAATAATAAAAAAATATAATGAATTTTTAATTTTCTGGACATTGGGGGATAGAATGTATCATTTCATTGGAATTGATCCATTGTTTAGATACATGTTGATCAGAAGATCCACTAGAATATAGTGGATGTTTCCAAATGAGGGACTCAACAGAATGTTGTTCCTTCTTTTTCTCACTTAGAAGTCGAGTAGGATCCATATCTTCAGAAATCTGGGTGAGCATAGCAATGGGATTTTTCATTCCATCTCCAAGAGAATTCAGATTTTCAGCAGGAGAATCATTAAATTGGCCATTGTAATCACGATTAACCAATTTCCCTTAGGTTACAACCATTGACTAAAACCAAAAATCCTAGAGTAAGAAACAGTTGTCATATTGAGGAACCACATTGTCATGAAAATACACTTATAGGATTTCTAAATGATGACATATTCTTTAATCTGTGACATCTTAGGTTTATCCTATGTTATTTATATCCAACTTACATTTATTTTTTTTATGGTTCAGGAAGAGTTCATTAATTCCTAAATTTTATCCCCCTGGAGTTTCAATCTATGTCTCCAGTAAGGCCCCTTGTCATGCACCAGTTCCGGATTGAGTATAGCTCAATAATATTTTTCAGGCTTGTTACCCCTAAGTAAATTTGTTTTATATCCACATCAACATGTAGTAACCATAAATGTATTTATTTGGTGGAAACAACTCTCTCTATACATTAAAATAATTCAATGACATTTTCTTATACATTTCATCATCATTAGATGTGTCCAAAGACATCTTTTTAGGGTTCTCACTATGGTTTTCCCATCCATGTTTCCCAAGGTTAACTAATTTTTTTTTGTGATACCAATTATAGGAACCCTCACTTAATATACAGTAACATTAAATAATTTTTTCATAATACTTGAAACCATACAGAAATATTTACCCAAAGACTATATTAGTTTTGTGCCTTTGGAAACATGGAAACATAAACATTGGTACATCAGTAAGATAATTATCACCCACGGGGTTCTCTATGACTATTACACTTCTTATACACATCAGACATAAAAAAATATTCATAACATTGGGGAAGGAAACATATAAAGGTATGATCTCAGATGCTCAATAAGGGCAAACAAGGGAGATATATAGACACAAATATGAGAATAATGGTGTGTGAATGTGATCATGACATCAGATGATCATACCCTATATATAATATATAATAACACTGTAAAATATGTAGGTTTAAAAATAAAAAAAAACTTGTAAAAGATAAATCAGTTTCCCAAACCCATTACCCGTTAAAGTGAATTGGTTTTTATAACCATCATGTCACCAAAACATAAACCATTAACAGAAGAAATATGAAAATAACCGTTGTATAATTTTCCTATAAAGGAATTAATAACACCATTGCATGTCATCATAGATGGAAAATAATTAGGGAAGATAATTTTACAAACATTTCTTGAGAAAAAAAAATTTCTGTTTTGAAATAAATATTTTCCAAATATTAACATATTTGAAAGAAAAATCATTGAAAATAGCATGAAAATTTATAAAGTAATCCTTTAAAAACGTAAACCGTTTTAAAAATAATTTTTCATTAAAATGATATCAAAATATCATTTTAAAAACTTTTTTAAAAACATTTTTGAAAGCATTATTTTTGAGTAAAATATTTATCTAATTCAAGAGACAAACAATAACACATTTTCCTAAAAACGATTTCTTAATTATATTAATACCAAAGCGTGAAATTATGATATTAATGAATGAAGACATCATAAATAACCATATAATAATAACTTTAATTAGTTTTTTTGAAACATGGATCTTAATATTTCATCAATGAAATCCATAACCAAAAAAATTCCAATAAATGATGAGATTTCTATAATAAACTCTTACCACTGGGTAACATTCAATCAGAATCCCCATGTAATAGAGGCAGTTTATTGAAAAGTCCTCTAATATGGATCATATTAATTGGATAGATAAATCATATTGGGTTAACCCCCCCCCCCCCAACCAAAATGACATTCCATATAGAAATTAGATTGGGTTTAACCCCTTATAATACAACTGCTGCTAAATTATCCATTACGTTGTCGGCTGCAGTTCATACCCACCTCTAATAAAATTAATGACACATTAGCGATGGTTATACATAACTTCTAATAATGTGTTTAGAAGGGGTTATAACTCCTTTTAAACTAAAAATTAACCCCTATAGTCTAGTAATTTCTTTGTAGTGATTGATGGTACACTTATTACTTTTTTAATTAAAAAATATGGGAAATATGTAATTTTTATCCTTCAATGGATACATAAATTCCATGTTCATAACATGGGAAATCAAAATAAATAAAATGGTGGATTCAAATTCACAGTAAGGGTTAAGTATAATGGATGTAATAATGAATTACTAGGAATAAATTATTATGGAAATGTACAAAACTGATTTAATATTCCATTCCAAGAAATAATCTGAGATTGAAATGCATCATCAGAAAATGTCAATTTAATAGTCTCACGGATAATAAAAATTATTATAATAACTAAATTTTAAATATAGGAAATTCGTAATTATTAGATGCCATGATTCCTAGGTACATGATAACTTTTTCTCCAGGACCATTCACATGAGTGTATAGCATATCTGCTAGAAACCCAGCTGATATGGCCAAATGATTCTTCTCATGTGACTATTGATGCCTCGAGGGACTTTATTTAAATATACCCTAACCCATGTAATACAAGTCCAAATAATTCTCCCTAAATTGAAGAAATAGTTCAAAATATTTTAAATCCAAGTGTATCACTCTTCTTTGAAACATTTGAATGACATAATGATAAAAGAATTCATGATATACTATATTAAAATGGGCTGTAGATACACCACAAAAAAATAATTAATATTAGAATATGACATTTATCTTAAATATGTAAAAAGTGAGTGGAAAATCCTTTACAAATTTGTTATCATTTATTTAAATGATTACATGTTTATAAAAGATAGACAAATATTTAAAAAAAACATGTAAACTAGTAAATGAATATTCAAAACATTAGGGTTCCAAGATATTAGGAAATTCCATTAATGTAGTATAAGTTGATCAAGCATTCCTTCTATATATATATATATTTTTTAAAAACTCACCAAGATATCTTTTTAGTCAATTTTAAAAAAATATTATTTCTAAACAATTTTTTTAAATGTAAAACATTTGTAAAAATGATTATAAAAAATTTTAAATACCTTCTCAAAAAAAGTAATACGTATTCATGAAATATAAATATTCTCTAACAAGTACTTTAATATAAACCGTCTTGAATAATTATGAGATTGGGAAACAAAACTTTCCCACTTTATAATCAGTCGAATCATATCCCCTATGAAGGAAAAAAGTCATATGCATTTGAATATTACATAATATTAAGTATAATACTCAAAAATTGAATTCATGGTCATAAAATACACCACATATAATAAGTAGGTGGTGAACATGGCTTATATCACATGGAAAATTAATGTGAAATGAAAATCTCATTCCTCACACTTTCTGTTTAGATGTACATCATTAAACATCTTGAATAATAGTATAAATTATTTTATTAATTTATATCTGGACCTTATATATTTAGGATACCATATATCATCATTTATACTCTTTTATCATACCTTTGTTAAAAAAATTCATCATTTTCACTATATCGGGTGTAAAATGTGTAGTTTTTCAAGTATGTTTTGATTTTTTTAGTTATTGTTCCTATTAATTAGATCATGTTTTAATCATATATATATTTTAAACAATTATTTATGATAATATATATTTATTATATATATATTTATAATAATTCTTATATTTTGAAGATGTGAAATGAGATGCACCATTCGTGGAGTTTGTAGGCCGTACAAATGCATGAACTTTAGTTCAACATCATTTACATATTAATAGAAACAAAATTAAATAGTTTATATGTATATAATAATTCAAGTTTCATATATATGTCATATATATCACATAATTTTATTAAACCCATCATCCACATGTTCTGTGTATAGTGTGAATGAATCACATCGCTTTGAGGAGGCGATAGTACACAATTCCAGAAACATTGTTATCGTATTTACACATAATGGAAATCCAGAAGGTATATGTTCAATGATAATTCAAAACATATTAATAAAGCATAAATATCATATATATCATCTAAAACTAGTGTCTTCATCATAATGACCAACCATGAGAGGTAGTAAATGAAAAAAATGAATGATATCGTTTCATGAGGTAGTATTACACCATACATAAACAGTAAATTAGTTACCCGTTTCCTGGATGTTTGATTATGTGTTTGTAGAACTTTACAATAATTACATATATGTATATTTAGTATAATATTGTTATTATATAAGAATTTAATAGTAATAAATTAAGGATTTTGGAATGAAGTAAAACTATAGTGATCATTGAAGAACATTTCCTGTTACTGGGATAACTCTTTTTAATTTATACCAAAAGTCATCCTTAGTTGTATTTATAACCACATAAAGGCTTCTAGGATGAGTTTAGTTACGTTGGGATATTAATTTTTTAGGTTATTGACTATATATAAGGCTCAATGTGGTGTGAGGAAGTAAGGGTGGAGGTTCCCTTTTATAATTTAGGTTATTGACTCTTTTGGAAACTCTAAAAATTTTAATTTTTTATAAAATAGTTTTAAATTTCAAATGCCCAAAAATGTTTTATTTATAGAATAATATTATTCTTGGTATAAATATATAAAAAATAATAATTTTAAGAAGTTATTAGGTCATATTATTCCACATATATTTCTGTTTTAATTTTTCGTTGCACACTTTAACTCTTAATGTGATAACATGGATTTTTAATATTTAATGGTTAATATAGATACTAGAAAATGAATAAATTACCATAAATAATTCATGTATAAAATTTTCAATATTATCAAATTATATGGACTAATATTATATTTTTATTTATTTTATATCATTTAATATAATATTTTTTATTTTAAAATATTATTAAGGTCACTTTTGATACAATTCATTTTTCTATTTTTTATAAAATATCAAAACATAATATATCATTGAAAAAAACCTTTAATAAATCCCGAAAATATCTAGGTAATCAATAAAATTCCTTCATGACATTAATAATACCAAATTATATATATTTTAAAAATTTTAATAAAAATTATTTGATAAGTCCATTTATCAAACAATTACTACATCAACATTGTAAAAGTCATTAATCAAATTATTTTCCACTAGAAATTAAAAAAAACAAGACAAAGACAAATATTTAATATTTTCAATTAATATTTATAATTGATTATATTTTCTTAATAACCATATATAAAAAATGTAATATATATTAAAAACATGAGTGTGTCATATTAGACATCCCTTAGAATAAAATATTAAAAAATGAATAAATTCATTAAAATGGATAAAAGAGGCCCTAAAATATTCCCAACGATTATTTTGGTTTATAATAACTCATCCAATAAAATTAGGAAAACATTTAGGGTACTTTTATAATAATTAGAATTTTATTTTTACCCTTAATTACCCAATTAACCAATAACCATGGTAAGTTAAAAAAAATAAAGTTAATATTCATTTTTCCTAAAAATAATAGGAACCTATTTATATAATTTTGATCTATATATTAGAAATAGTAAATAAATTAAAATACAAAAACAATATGTTGAATTAATTAATTTAAAATTAATCTCGTTGATAGAATGAGAAATTGAGGTTTCAATGTGAAAACATTCATAGGATTTAAAATTTTTTATATAAAAGCATAATTTGAAATAAATTACAATGATCTAAATTATATTAATTGTTAAAATATTGATCTAAATTTACATTAATACCTATTAAAAATATATTTTAACACTATATAATTTTTGAATGAAAAATGTATTTTCAATTAAAATGAAATATTTTATCATTATTCATTGAAACGTGAATCTTTTGTGAAAAAAAATTTACAAAATGAAAATTTTTCTATTCCTCATTAAAATAAAAAGATAATTTTTTCAAATAACATATATAAAACTATCAAATTTTTAATTTAAATAAATTTTGAATTTAAAGGTGGTAATTCAACCTTTAAAAAAGTATTGGTTTTTATGTGTAAATTATGCTTATTATTATCTTATTCCTAATGAATCTATTGAATGTATCAAAAAAATAATTTATTCAATATATATTACATTTATATAATTCAATAGTTTTAATTAATTTAATTTATTTGAATAAATCGGATTTGTGAGCATAAAATTGTTTTAAAAAAAACATTTTCTATAAATTATGTTGGTTCCTATACTGATTTTTTGGTAGTGCAACAGATGATGGATGATTCGCAGAGGATATTTTTCACTACGTTGGATGTAACAGCTCCACTTGATGCACCTATGGAAAAATCGAAGCATGTTGGGAGACGCATCTCTTTTGCAGAGATTCAGAACAAGATGCCTTTTGAAAAATGCAATCTGGAATCACATGTGCCTCGCCTATTTTGATCTGAAAAAGGTAAAACTTCTATTTTAGTTCATCAAAATAATTTTTTTGAGAGATTCTATCATGTTATTACTCCTTAACCAAATGTATGATTCTCACCAAAGGTGATGAACCCCAATCTGTGGATGATCTTCAATGTTCGTTGGAAAAAATTTGGGAATTCTCTATTTGTAGGATGATTCCCATAGGAAGTGGTTACTTCCATCTACTTTTAGAAATTAAAAAAATCAAATATCCACATCCAGAGAATCTAATTTTTAAAATATGAACCCAGTAATGTTGAGTCTATTGAAATGGTATTTCTATTTTAACACACTTCATTATTATAATAATAACACCCAGGTATGGGTAACATTTCATGGCATCTGTTTGGTATTTAGTATACTTAGATTTGGAAGGTCCTTGAATATTGAATTCTTCCCCTCTTAAACATGATGGGAACTCCATAAATTTCATTTTTGGATACTATTCTAGGGTCTGGATTGATATTGACATCAAAAATATTCAACCAGATAGCTTAGTTCTCATTGAACATTAAGAATGAATTGATATTGAAGTTGAATATGAAATTTTACCCAATTATTTAGTTTCTATAAACTTGTTGGAGATGATGTTTCCACTTATATGAAGGTAAAATATCTCCTATACTTAAATTCTAAAGTCACTGCGTGGGGATTCGTGTCCTCTTCTAAAGATAATTTGAAGGATTTGAGTACCTCGGTTATGGGACTTATTCCCAGGAAATCTGCTTCCCATGAAAATGTTGGCCTCCTACAAAAGGATGGTATAGATGCTAAAAAGTTTGGGATTCAAATTCTACTGGTTCCCAGTGTTTTGCACCTGGTGAAAAACACCTTGATCCATTTTATCATAGGTCCCCTCCGGATTATGATGTTGTAGGGAATGCTAGTAAATCCTTTCTATATGTTCATGCAGGTAATGAAGTGGAGGGGGAGGGGAAATAGATGCCTTTTGGACTAAATTGTTAAAATTATTCAAATAGAGATCATGTTTCTTAGGACTCATTATGTTTAAAATTGGGCCAATAGGACTTGTTGACTACTCTAGGAAAAATAAAGGGGAAGACTATTACTGACTCTTATATTCATGTTAAACCAACTAAAGGTTCCATGATAAGGGTAATTTAACTTCTTTTCCTCTCTTTCAGAGATGAGCAATGAAGGTATAGTAAATAATGGGTTTATGGAGTTCAAGATACATAGAGTATCTAGAATCCTTACTCAATAGTCTTTGGTCATCACAACATATGTTTGACTAACATTGTAATCTGTTTTAATAGCAATGATTTTTTCATGAGGAATTTGGAAAATATTCGGGTCCTTTTGGAACTGATTTTTTAAATTTAGGGGATGATGGAAACTGGAAAGAACCGAAAATGTGGATGATAGGATACCGCCCGAGAATTAGGGGTGTCATCCTCTCCCAAAAATGACTCTTTGTTTATTTTGATGTGGTTTGACACTTACCTACACATCCCCTTCTCTCATGAACATTATGAATTTTATTTTCAAAAAAAATTTAACAATGGTATTCCTCGTGTTTCAGGATATTTGGTTAACATTATTTTAATAATATATTGGTCTTTGTTAAAACATTACTTTTCATTTAAATCACAACACCTCATTGTTATGATTAGTATACGATTAAATGGTATTTCGTATTAATAAAGCTAGAGAAAATTTAAATTTCTTCAAAAATGAAAATATTTTAAATTCTTAGGGTGTTACATTCTCCCCTACATAGATAAATTATGTCCTTGAAACTTGAATGTTATCTTTAAAAATAAATTGTTGATAATAAAAAATTTCTTTTTGGGAATCCTACATTGAAATACTGAAAGGTAAGTATGAAGGTCACATTAGATAACACATAATATCATTCCATTCCAAAAAATGGGTACAAGAAAGAGAAAACAAATTCTCAATGACTAATATATAGTGATAGAGAACATAATCATGGAGAAGTTATCCATACCAAAACCATAAAAATGTGATGGGTTGAAATATGTTGATAAAATTAAACACATAAAGTTTTTTCCCGTACTATATTCCTAAATTTTAGGAATTCATTGACTTTTTAGACTAATAATATAAAGAAACATACTTACTTGACACATAGAGTTTCATGATTTAATAAATTTTCACCACAGACATAGATTTTTCTCCAAACTATGAATCTTTAATAAGAATTTTTTTATTATAAAATAATTTGAATCTACTTATAAATATCAAAAAATACATAACATTATAACTACATATTCCTAATGTATTTATAAATTAACAAAAATGCAGGAAACAAATGGATATGATAAGATAGTTCCTTGAAAATATTAAACCATTATATGATTAAAAACAATTTTAATGTAAAAAATTAAAAATTAAAACCCAATTTTCATCATAGATTATTCATAAAATAACTATCCTTATCCAAAAATATAATAGAAAAATATTTATTCCCAAAATATAGGTGTATTTTATCACATATAATTCCCAATAAAATCAATCACTCTTAGTGTATCATACCTAAATTTATTTGACTAACTCAATTAAACAGTATGATTTTCTATCAATTTATATAAATAACATGAAATACCATAAGTCCCTATTAAAATAATATTTTAATCCTAAATTATATTTAGCCACTATACTTCAAAATAATCTTTCTGAATTAATCTTATAATATCCCCAAATTAGATAATGCCTCCCAAAATAACAGTTATTACTTAATCACCAAATTATTTTAAAATCCTGATGTTATCTATTTGATAAAACAAATGTGAGAAAAATAAAAATAACATTTTTCAAATATATTGTTTGACTAAAAAATTCATTTTATCTATAACATTAAATAGGATATTGGTAGGAACAACACCCATGTCAAACTATAGTTGTGGGTTCAAAATTTGTTTCCTTTCCAAATGTTACAAGTAGACCCCCACATATGGGTTTTCATTTTTCTAAAATTAAATTAATATTATCTAAAAATAGTATAATCAACCAAAAAAATAAACTAAATTTAATCAAAATTAATGAATAATTTTAACCACAAAGGTTATCACATGTGTATCATTTTGTATTCCCAATAATATAAATACACATAACTACTATCAATTCAAATATCTTATAAACACTAGTATTTATCCTTATCATTTATAATATTCCAATAAAATTAAAAATTAAATTTTACTTAAATAAATGTTTCACACATCATAAATCGATGTGTTGTTTTCTCTAATCTATGTTTTCCTAAATATTGTTCCTAATGTTCTATTAAACATGTTCTGATACTAACTATAATGTTCTGACCCTATAAATCTTAGAATTGAGGCATTACTTTATTACATTTTCATATATCATATATTTAAATACCATATGACCATATATATTAGTATTATCTATGAACAAAATTACATAAATAGTACCCTAATTACAATAGTAATTAAAAAACCTGAGGAAAAAAGTAAATTTTATCCTTTAAATAATACAAACATTTTATCTTCCTATCACGAGGAAAGGAAAATAAATAAAAGGGTGAGATAAAATTATCAGTAAGGGTTATGTACATTATAATAAATAATGAATTTTTGAGAATATGTCAATATTGAGAGGTAAATAACTACTAACAAATTCCATTCAAATAAATAATATGAGAATAAAATAAATCTATAGATAATGTCAAAAAAATAATCTCATGGACTATAATAAAATTAACTGAATTCTCAATAGAGGATATTCATAGTTTTTGGACACCATGTTTCCTTGGTTCATTTTACCTTTACCTTCCATATAATTCACAAGACAATTTACAATATCATGTACAAACCCATCTAATTTCATCAACTAATTTATGTCACGATTCTACTAATTCATTGAGGTGCTTACATTAAATGATCCCCAACCCATGGCATACCAGTCCAAATCATTATTCATATACAATGGTTATAAATGTAGTTATGATATAATATTTCAAAAAATTTAGTAGATACACCACACAAAAAATAAGTGGTGAAAATTAAATTTATCCCACATATGTAAAAAGTGAGATAAAAATACCATACCACATTGTATTCATTAATTTAAAAGGTTATGCATTTATAATATAAATTATTTTAATTGAAAATAACCAAGTATATTTGTAAAGGAATCTTCAAAACATTATGTAATTAGGATGGTGGGAACTTTTTTTCATGTCGTATAAGTTAAAAACATTTTTTCCATATATTTTTTTGGAAAAGTAAAAAAGAGCCTTGTTTAGAAAATAAATAAACAATTCCTTTCAAACTGTTTTTTTAAAAGTAAAACATGGGTAAAAAATAATTTTAAATATATATTTGAAAAAAACATTAATACATTGAAATGAAAGGTAAATATTTCCCAAATAATACACTAACAAAAATAATCTCAAATAATGGTAATATTGTGAAATAATTCTTCTCCATTTTTTAATTAGTCAAATCGTATGTCTCATGAATGAAAAAAAATTATGGATATTAAATTTCAATAATATTTTGGATAAGACTCATAAAATAAATTCATTGAAAATAAATTCACCGCATATAAGAAATAGGTGGTGAACATTGACTGTATCTCATGGAAAATAAAAGTTAGATGAAAATCGCTTACATCACACTTCCATTTTAGTTGTACGTGATTTATCCTCTTGTATAATCACTACCACAAACTGGGCAAGGCATGCGCCTGCCTTTATCAGTGCCAACATAAAAGGGCTGATAAAGGGGCGGGCCTTTATCAGCCCTAAAAAAACCACTGATAAAGGTCCCCTTTATCAGCGCTAAAACAGGCGCTGATAAAGGGATTATTTATCAGCGCTAAAAAAGCGCTGATAAAGGTTGTATTTATCAGCTCTTTTTATTTTAGTGCTGATAAATACACCCTTTATCATCACTTTTTACTTGTGCTGATAAAAGCTCACGCGGTATTGTTAAAAACCCTCAGGTCCTCTTCCTCCTCCCCGCACCCTGTCAGGCTCTCGCGGAATCCCTCCTCTACGTCGCAGCCACCGCTGCCGCCGCCTCCTCCACCTCCGCCGCTGCCGCAGCCTCCTCCTCCTCCTCCTTCTCTTCTTCCTCCAGCCGCCGCCTCCTCCTCCTCTGTCTGCCGCCTCCTCCTCCTCCACCACGGCCTCATCCTCCTCCTCCTCCAACGCGGCCTCGTCCTCCTCCTCCTCCACCGGAGCCTCCTCCTCCTCCTCCTCCTCCGCCTAGTCTGTGGCTTCTTCCTCCTCCTCCACCACCGATGCCTCCTCCTCCTCCTCCTCCTATGCCTACTCCACTACCTCCTCCTCCATCGCGGCCTCCTCCTCCTCTTCCTCCGTTGCCTCCGCTACCTCCGCCCTACCTCTGCCCTGCCTCTGCGCTGCCTCCAGTGCCTCCGCTGTCGACGCCTCTTCTCCTCTTCCACCGGGTCCTCCTCCTTAAGGTGATTAAAATTTAATTTGTATGAATTAATTATGTTTGAATTGTGGTGACCCCTCGCATCCTATCCCAAATTATGAATATTTATTTTTGGATTTTATGAGTGTTTTCATTTTGGGTTATTGTTATATTTGGATTTTGATCACATGACGGTATGTGTTATATTATATACTCATTATAATATGACATTATAACTTGAATGATTCACCTCGTATGTGTGTTAGCATGCATGGTGTTTATATTTTGTACATCAAATAAGTGGACCATCATGAAATTAATATCCCTTAGTAGGGTACTACACTTGATATGTGATGATGAAGACAGAGAACCTAAGAATAGGGTGGAGGTACAACATATCCATGGTGTCGTGTCATGGGTATGCTTGAGGTACCCAGTATTTCCTAGGTCCCATTCACTATGAGATGTATAATTTTTTTCAATAACCACATGGATCTATCTCATACATAGAAATAGGGTAAGAAGGTCACTAATTTCTTGGCTACTTAGGCCTCTCTAGGTAACCTGTGTACCATATTTAACATCATAGGATCCCTCCCCCGAAGCTTGTTAGTTTAGTTAAAGAAGATTCCCTTGGGATAAACTAATTTATACCTCCTTTGACTATTCTTAGCCTTTTCCCCTTCTTGAAATAAAATATATCAACATTGGATGTGTTGAAATAAAGTTCATGACTGAGTTATTTAAGCTATAACCTTAGGTCTGTTCTGCCCACCCCCCCCCCCCTCCACTACTCCCTCTTCTCCCCACCTAATCCATGCATTCCCTCTTCCCTCATCTCCCTCTCCTCTAACTAAACCTCCTCCCCTTCCTCCACCCATACTCACTTCCCTCCTAGAACCATGATTTGAACTAAGGGTGGGTGCCTTCCCCCATTCAAACACATATCTTATGGATCGTGGCCTATTGCAGCTAAGCACTAGACCCAAACTCTAACTCCATCATCTCCTTCTCCCTCTTCTTTTACACCACCATTGGAAGATTCCATCTCGTTGGGTTTTGATTTTCCTTTTTCATCCCACCACTCACAAGATGAGTTTCCACCTACCAATGTCCATCCCTATTTTCACTATGATGAAATGCCACACTCTATGTGCTTGGACCATTTTCAATCCAAGTCATATCCATGGATTTGGTCATAATGCACAAGTTCCTCATCAACAAGGTTGTTATGGTATCCCTTCACATCAATGAAACACTCCCAAATTATTGATGTTCCTGAGGAGATGTTTTTGGAGCTCTTTTTAGAGTTCCTTACAACTTTCAGGATAGAATTAATCTGTATCACCTTCAAACTAAGTGGTAGGGATTGGGATTTGACACTGGGTGAGTTCAGAGTTATCTTGGGGTTTATTCTTCTGACTTTTCTACATCCACTACCTATGTTGCTTTGTGTCTTTATATGAACAGGAAAAATACACTAAAGAGTTGGGTGTTGATCACTCATGAGACCACAAGAATCCATGATCCTCCCACATCCAAGAGCACCCAGATAAAGGGTTATTATCTGAGGATTAGTCATTGTGCCTTAGCTCGTTCTTGGATAGCATGGGGAGACTCCCACATAACCATCACATAGGCTAAGGTGCCCATTATGGCCACTTCCATGGGTGCCCTTGTGGAAAACATATATTGCTTCTTACTTATGCATTTGGTCCCATGTGTTTCAATCAACTCTTTACACTTTTACTTTTGATGCACATGTTAGGATACCTATTTCCCTTACCCATGAGGTATTTCCTTGTATGGACACCCTATAGAGACCGCCCTATGAGATTTGTCCACAAGTTGCACTGATTATCCTACTTCATCACAAAAGTTATGGTTAACCCATGTCTATAGAGTTGAACCCCACTAACACACTATAAAAAACTCCCAAGAACCACCCCTCATCAGGGGTGATCGAAGAGAGGAATAGATTGGATGAATCCGAAGAACCACCCAATATTTTCTATTAATGAGCACGCCCCCTAACATTTTTGAAGTATCTTTTTTTCTATCTAAATTATACTCATATTCCTTCTACTCTAACCTATATACTCATCTTATTCATGTCAAATAGGATGAATATAAGTAAAGAATGGATGAATGCCAATCGGTTGATAAAAGAGTATGAAGACGGCGTGAAAGAGTTTATCATGTTTGCAAAATATCATGCATGTGAATCTTCTCAAATCCTTTGTTTGTGTTTATGCTGTTGTTATTCAAAACAAATTAGTCCAGATGAGTTGGAAGAACAATTGATCTGTCACGGAATAGATCAGAGTTATACATGTTGGAATAAACACGGGGAAACAACGAATGTAGGTAGTGACTGGGGTGACACTACCTTTTATGGATCATCTGATATGATTAAAAACATGAACAATGAAGATGACCATATGGAGGATGTGATTACAGATGTTAATGATGTTGAAGATCATATTGAGGAAATGACAGGGACTTTCGAAGATGAATATCGTGATTTCCCAATATTGTTTGAGAAGTTAAAAAGTTCTGCAAAGATGCCATTGTATGCTGGTTTAACTAAATATACAGCATTTCCAGCTGTACTGAAGCTATATAATTTGAATGAAGATAATGGGTGGAGTGACGACAGTTTTACGAAACTACTTTCCCTCATGAATGGCATGCTCCGAGAAGACAATGAGCTCCCAAGCCGAACATACGATGCCAAACGAATGCTACGCTTTATGGGTGTGATCTCTGAAAGAATACACGCATGCCCAAATGACTGTATACTGGTTCGCAAGGACCATAAATCACTTAAAGAATGCCCAAAGTGTGGTGCTTATCGATAAAAGAAAGATGAATCCAGTCCTACTAAAGTTGTATGGTACTTTCCAATCATTCCGAGGTTTAGAAGCCTTTATGGAAGTGAGGAGACTGCAGAACAATTAACATGGAATGCTGATACAAGAATTAAAGAGGGGACACTACGTCACCTAGCATACTATCCTCAGTGGAAGGGAATCGATCATGAGTATCCTGAATTTGGAAACGAGTCGAGAAACATTTGTCTTGCGTTCTCTACAGATGGAGTGAATCCTTTTGGTTTTCAAAGAAACAGTCACAGTACATGGCTGGTTATGTTGATACATTATAACTTACCATCGTGGTTATGCATGAAATGAAAATACATCATGTTATCTATGCTTATATCAGGACCAAAACAACTAGGTAATGATATTGAAGTTTATTTAGCTTCGTTGATCGAGGATTTGAAATTATTGTGGGATTCAGGTGTTACATTGAATGATGCTTACAGAAAGGAAGATTTCAATTTGAGAGTCATGTTGTACGGGATGATAAATGACTTCCCTTCTTATGGAAATTTTTCAGGATATAGCATTAAAGTAACTCAAGGCTATCCCATTTGCGAAGAAGGTACACAATCAATTAGGTTGAAACATTCATCGAAAACTGAGTTTCTAGGACATCACAGATTTCTACCATGACGATATAAGTACCGTTCTTTGACGACATCATTCGATGGAAGTTCAGAAGAACGTACAACACCATCTCCACTAACAGGCAATCAATTGTTTGAGAAAGTTAAAAATGTGGACACTAATTTTGGTAAACCAGCTTCGAAAAACCTTACGAAAATCGGTTGGAAAAAGGGATCAGTTTTTTTTAAATTACAATACTCTAATTTTCTATATGTAAGAAATCTTCATAATGTTATGTGTGTGGAAAAAAATGTATTTGATAGTGTTATAGGAACATTTATAAATACATCTGGGAAAACAAAATATGGAATTAAGGCTAGGTTGGGCATGGTTGAGATGGTATTATGAGAAGATTTGGCACCAATGAAGGGTGAAAAACGAACATTTCTTCCTCCTGCTGCTTACACTCTTTCCAGGTAGGAGAGATATCAGTTTTGAAACTTCTTTAATGACGTAAAGGTTCCAGAGCGGTATTCGTCAAATATCAGTAACCTTGTGTCAATGAGCGACTTGAAGTTAAAAGGTCTGAAATCACATGACTGTCATGTTTTGATGCAAAATATCATTCCAATTGTTTTACGTTACATTTTTCCCAAGAATGTCCGCCATACCTTAATGAAATTGTGTTTCTTCTTCAAAGCTATATGCAAAAAGTTATAGACCCAGTGAAATTGCCAGCTATGGAAAAAGAAATTTCCGTCATATTATGTGAATTAGAAATGTTATTTCCGCCTTCATTTTTTGATATGATGGTTCATTTGATGGTCTACATGGTGAGAGAGATTCGACTATGTGGTCCTGTACAATACAGATGGATGTACCCCATTGAACGGTATATAAAGATTTTGAAAGGGTATGTCAAAAATCGAAGTCGGCCAGATGGTTGTATTGTAGAGCGATATATTGTTGAGGAAGCCGATAAATTCTGTACTGAATACTTGTCTGGTGTGGAAAGCATTGGCTTACAGAAATCTCGTCACACTGGGCAGCTTGCGGGTGAAGGAATTTCTGGAAGAAAGGTTGTCACAATCAATATTACAGACTGGGAGCAGGCCCACCTTTATGTTTTTCATAACAGTTTCGACATTGACCCATATGTTGAAATCCATAAAGAAATTATTAGGCATTTGAATCCATCTAGGGCTGAAAAATTGATATCAGATACACATAGTCAACAGTTTATAGGATGTTTTCGAGATCATATTTTTAAGAAGTTAGATGAAATTCCAGAGTCAATTTCGGAACGAATTCGATGGCTAGCCAGAGGACCAAGTGTGTATGCATTATCTTACAATGCTTATGTAGTTAATGGTTATACATTTTATACTAATGAACATGTTGAAGACAGTACCATGCAGAATAGTGGGGTTACACTTGTGGCTGAAGCGATGCATGTTTCCGGTGCTAAGGACATAAATCCAATTTATGCGAATATGTCATAGTTTGGCATCATCAAATAAATATGGGAGTTGGATTATACGGAATTTCAAGTTCTGATATTTCAATGAAAGTGGGTTGATAACAAGAGTGCTGTTAAAATAGATGATTTGGGATTCGTGAAAGTTGATTTTAGTAAGGAAGGGGAGAAAGACGAACTGTTTATAATGGCATCACAGGCAGTGCAGGTATTTTATGTTCTAGATCCCACAAACTGAAACTGGTCAATCATTCTGTTATCGACCAAAATAGATGAAGGGTATGATGAAAATTTAATAGAAGATGAACCTTTCATTAGGACATCGCAATCATTTCGCAGTGGTCCAAATAGAGACGACGTTTTTTTTGTCAGAGGAGACCACAATGAATGGATATGGATAGTTGATAGAGGGGTCAAATCCCTTTAGCCATTAAAAAAATAGAGTTCAATAATCAGGTTATTGATTTTTATTGTAATATATATTGTGTTACATTATGTTATTATCTGTTCGCTGCTGCTTTTATGTGACCTAAATTAAATTTTAAACCAGTTCTACAGATAATGACTTCTTCACCTGGTGATGCACCCAATCCCGAGACACAACACGTCTCTCAACCTATTGCAGCTGGTCCCAATGCTGAGAGACAAAGGGTCTCTCATCCTGTTGCAGCTGGTCCCACTACTAACATACAACAGGTCTCTCAACCTGTTGCAGCTGGTGCCAGTGCTGATGCTAGCGCTTTGGAGAAACATAATGATGATGTAGAAACTGAGGAAATGGTAGGCGATGAAACCCCAGCAACACAAAAAAAAAGGTGCGTCGTAGATTAACAGTTTTATCCAAAATCCTTAAGGAAAAATCAAAAGGCGTCAAATATGAGGTGGGATGGAATAAACTAGTCCGCATTTAACCCCAACAAAGCCATGTTTAGTAGCTACATTAGAATCGTCACTCGACAACACGTGCCGATTGATGTAGAGTCGTGGCACCCTGTTGTCAGCGGGTTGAAAACATTAATGTGGGAAGAGATTACGGTAACATTACGATATCATCTATTTAATTTATTAAAATAAAATAAAATACTAAAATATTGACTAACCCTTCATTATCTCTTGGAGAGTGCATTTATAGTAGATGTTTCGCACAAAGAATATGTTTTAAGACTGTCAGGAATGATTCATAGAGGCTTTCACACCATTTTAACGAAACATCATCTGAAAGATGCCGAAGGGAAAATCAAGCCACACCCACCTCCTCTTTATACACACTTGATATCCCAAGGAACGTGGGATGCGTTTTGGAACCGTCGTGCGGAACAGAATTTTCAGGTACATTGTGTTTGGTTACACGTTGTGTAATGTTTCTTTTATTCATCACATTGATTGACAGGTTTTTATTTATGAAACAACAACTGAGTGCTGAAAATTTAGAACGGGAAGCAAAACTAGCGTACCCCTACCGTAAAGCAACGTTGGGGTATGCTTCAATTGAAAAACAATTGGTACTTATTTTAAAAGTACATCAATAATTTTATGTGACATAAAACAATACGGTAACCATGTTTCTCTGTTTATATGCAGATTTATGAAGAAAAATCTCATGTCACTTCTATTCCATGCCATGTTCTATGGAAGGAGGCTCGTGTTAATAAAGAGGGGAAACTCATAGATGAAAACACACAAAAAGTGTACAATACATGTGTAAGTATGACATAATATAAACTTGTTTTGCTTTAAATCACTATTACATAATGATGCTTACTTATTTTTCCATATTTTCTATTTAACATAGTCACAGGAATCAACAACACCCGCACCGGATACAGACATACTTTCAATGGCCTTGAAACAGCTAGAACAGTATGGCCGTGTCAGAGGTGTGGGTTTTGGGGTGTCACCCCGAGCATATTTTCAGGAAAAAAACAAGAGGATGAACAAAATAAAGAATTTCATCTAATGAGAGATAGAGTAGCTACCCTTGAAGAACTATTCCAAAGTCAGGGAGAGATGCTAAAGTTTTTGATGGAGGAGAGGCGAAGAGAACAAACAACTCATGAACAACCCACGCGAGAAGATCCACCCCTCACCAGCTTTGAGTCGAGCCATTCCCCTCAAATACCTGACTTAACTGAGGTGATCAATGTTCTAATATTCGTTTTTTTGAAATATGAGTCACATAGACACTGATACCTTTCATGTAATGATATTCTATAGGGTGAAAATGATTGTGATTTATATCTATCAACTCCCACCCATCACCTTGTAGCGAGGGCTATGGTGTTCAATATGAAGAATGACACGCTACTCTCCAGACCACTTCCAACCGGTCATGTCAAAGTGTCGATTAACGTAGCTCATGAGCTGAGTTCCGAGCTACTCATGCCAAATGACGATGATGACATTAAACGGAGTAAAAGGTTGTTGGAACATTCGCTACATGGTCGTCGAATCTTGTAAAAAAACATGTCGACCAAGAGGTATTCATTTCCAATTAATTTTTCAAGCAGAGACTTTAACATTAAATTAGAAAATGGCTGCACTGATGAATGTTATTACAGGACAAAATGAAGAAGCTAAAACAAAAGAGCGGCTCCAACATTGGATCAACCAACTGATCAAAATGATCTACTGAGAGCGCATTCACCCCGCCCGTTCTATATCCACGTTTAATATCATTGCAAGCTCATGTGGATATGAAAATGAAAGATGGAAAGAGTCATACAATTGTTTGTGAAATAGATATGTACAGAGAGGAAACATTAGATTTTGTTAGTGCAGACGTTGTTTCTGAGATCATCACATACGACTGGCTAGGCACCTCAGTTATAAATGTATACATGAGGTATGTTTTCATGATTTGATTTTAAAGAAGCTTATATACTTTGATAATTATGGCTAAATACATATTATATTTTTCACAGGCGTATATATGAAAAAAAAAATGAAGGTATATCCCCTTGAATACAAATTTGGACTCGTTATTCCACACACAATTTCTACACAATGAGAAGAAATAGATTCTAATTTTCAGGCTGAATTAATGTCAAATCTGATCAGAACGTTTCAAAGAAGAATTACGACTGACAGACTCTTTTTAATACCAATGTTTCAGGGGTAAAACTCTACATTTTAATCATATCAATTATATTTTCATTTCTATTAGTACTTATTTCTTTTTGTGTTTTTAGGGAACATTGGATGCTCATTGCAGTCAATTTGGATACTCCAAAGATTTATTTTCTGGATTCACTGCATGGATATCCAACTATCCGACCACACATGATGGAAATTGTCAATTTGTAATACACTAGATCCAACATTTTAGAACTAAATATATAGTTGTATAATTTATATTATCTTTTACTGAGGATTTTGTTATGATAGGGTGGTGTATGAATATCGTCTAAATACTGGAATGAATCCCGGGCATAAAGACGAAAATGCCCACATGATATAAAAATGGAGAAGTATCTGGGTATAAATAATTATATTTCACTATCCAAATACATATCAAAACAAATTACATATTTATCTTGATGTTTCCGCAGTGTCCGAATAAAACAAATGACAAGGACTGCAGTTATTGTGTTTGTAAATTTATGAAAGAGATCATCTTTCATGAACAAACTAGCATCCCTGAAGAGATATTTTTGAAAATAATTACTACTTTATTTAAAATAATTATTAACCCTTTGTGTATTTTTATTTTTTCAGTACTACTATGAGTGTCGCAAAAACTCCTATTCAGAAGATGATATAAATGTCTTTAGAAATGAATGGGTAGAGTATCTGATGGAAGAATGTAAAAAAATAGGACAATGAAGGTGAATTCCTAATACTTACATTATCTTTATATGGTAATTGATGTCTCCCTTTACACTTATTGAGTATCTATGATCTCCCTTTCTTATGTTTCATATCCTTAGATTAGTGAATTCCTACTACTCAATTTGAAAATGACATAAACTTTATAAAACAACACTACTGACATACAGAATACCAAGCAATGTCGATTGGATTGTTTTGAAACTTTAGGTCAATGATCCACGAGTCATTTTTGATGCGTAAAAATCGACAACACCTCAATCCGACGCACGGTGTGACCGGTATGGCTAAAAGTGTCTGATATCAGTTTGAAAATGACATAAACTTTAGAAAAAAACACTACTGACATAAGGAATACCGAGAAAAATCATTCGTATTGTTTTCAAAACTTTAAGACAACGATCCAAGAGTCATTTGTGACATGTACGAATCGACCGCACCTCAATCCGACACACGGTGTGACCGGTATGGCTAAAAGTGTGATATCAGTTTCAAATTGAGATAAACTTTGGAAAACAACACTACTGACATACGGAAAACCATGAAAATGAGTTCAGATTGTTTTGAAACTTTAGGGAAACGATCCACAAGTCATTTGTGACGTGTACGAATTGACCACACCTCAATCCAACGCACGGTGTGATCGCTATTACTAAAAGTGCCTGATATCAATTTCAAATTGAGATAAACTTTGGAAAACAACAATACTGACATACAGAATACCAAGAAAACACATTCATATTGTTTTGAAACTTTAGGAAAATGATCTATGAGTCATTTTTCACGTTTATGAATTGACCTCACCTCAATCTGACACATGGTGTGACCGGTATGGCTAAAAGTGTATGATATCAGTTTCAAATTGAGATAAACTTTGGAAAACAAAAATAATGACATATGGAATACTAAGAAAACGCTTTCAGATTGTTTTGATACTTTAGGACAACGATCCACAAGTCAATTGTGACGTGTATGAATCGACCGCACCTCAATATGACGCACGGTGTGACCGGTATGGCTAAAAGTGTCTGTTATCGGTTTGAAAATGACATAAAATTTAATAAAACAACACTAATGACATAAAGAATACCGATAAAACGCATAGAGATTGTTTTGAAACATTAGGACAACGATCCACGAGTCATTTTGACATGTAAGAATCGACCGCACCTAAATTGGACGCACGGTGTGACCGGTATGACTAAAAGTGTATGATATCAGTTTGAAAATGACCTAAACTTTAGAAAACAACACTACTGATATACGGAATACTGAGAAAATGCATTCGTATTGTTTTGAAACTTTAGTAAAACGATCCATGAGTCATTTTTGACGTGTACAAATCGACCGCACCTCAATCTGACACACGGTGTGGCCGGTATGGCTAAAAGTGTCTGATATCAGTTTCAAATTGAGATAAACTTTGGAAAACAACACTAATGAAATACGGAATACCTAGAAAATGCATTTGGATTGTTTTTATACTTTAGTAAAATGATCCACGAGTCATTTGTGACGTGTATGAATCGACTGCACCTCAACCCGACACACGGTGTGACCGGTATGGATAAAAGTGTCTGATATCAGTTTCAAATTGAGATAAACTTTGGAAAACAACACTACTGACATACGGAATACCAAGAAAACGTGTTCGGATTGTTTTGAAACATTAGGAAAACGATCCATGAGTCATTTGTGACATGTAATAATCAATCGCACCTCAATCCGATGCACGGTGTGACCAGTATGGCTAAAAGTGTCTGATATCAGTTTCAAATTGAGATAAACTTTGGAAAACAACACTAATGAAATATGGAATACCAAGCTAACGCGTTCGGACTGTTTTGATACATTAGGACAACGATCCATGAGTGATTTTTGATGTGTACGAATTGACTGCACCTCAATCTGATGCACGGTGTGATATGTATGGCTAAAAGTGTCTGATATCAGTTTGAAAATGACATAAACTTTCGAAAACAACACTAATGACATACGGAATACTGAGCAAATGCGTTCGGAATGTTTTGAAACGTTAGGACAACGATCCAAAAGTCGTTTCTGATGTGTATGAATCGACCGTACCTCAACCGACACATGGTGTGACCGGTATAGCTAAAAGTGTCTGATATCAGTTTGAAAATGACATAAACTTTAGAAAACAACACTGCTGAGATACAGAATACCAAGAAAATGAGTTCAGACTATTTTTAAACATTATGAAAATGATCCATGAGTAATTTTTGACGTGTACGAATTGACCTCACCTCAATCCGATGCACGGTGTGACCGTTATGGCTAAAAGTGTATGATATCAGGTTGAAATTGAGATAAACTATGGAAAACAACAATACTGACATATAGATTACCGAGATAACGCCTTCAGATTGTTTTGATACTTTAATAAAATGATCCACGAGTCAGTTTTGACGTGTATGAATCAACTGCACCTTAATCCGACGCACGGTGTGACCGATATGGCTAAAAGTGTCTGATATCAGTTTCAAATTGAGATAAACTTTGGAAAACAACAGTACTGACATACAGAATACCGAGCAAACACGTTCTCAATGTTTTGAAAATTTAAGAAAATGATCCATGAGTCATTTATGACGTGTACGAATCGACCTCGCCTCAATTTGATGCACGGTGTGACCGGTATGGCTAAAAGTGTCTGATATCAGTTTCAAATTGAGAAAAACTTTGGAAAACAACACTAATGACATACAAAATAATGAGAAAATGCGTTCGGATTGTTTTTGATACTTTATGGAAATGATCCATGAGTAATTTGTGACGTGTATGAATCGACCGCACCTCAATCTGACGCACGGTGTAACCGGTATGGTTAAAAGTGTCTAATATCAGTTTGAAAATGACATAAACCTTAGAAGAAAACAATACTGACATACGCCAAACCGAGCAAATGAGTTTGGATTGTTTTGATATTTAGGACAATGATCCACAAGTCATTTTTGACGTTTATGAATTGACCTCACCTCAATCCGACGCACGGTGTGACAGGTATGGAAAAAAGTGTCTGATATCAGTTTCAAATTGAGATAAACTTCTGAAAACAAGACAACTGGCATACAGAATACCGAGAAAACACGTTCAGATTGTTTTGAAACTTGAAGAAAATTATCCAGATGTAATTAGTGACATGTACGAATTGACCGCACCTCAATCCGACACATGGTGTGACCAGTATGGCTAAAAGTGTCTGATATTAGTTTCAAATTGAGATAAACTTTGGAAAACAACACTACTAACATACGGAATACCAATCAAATGCATTAGGATAGTTTTGAAACTTTAGGACAATGATCCATGAGTCATTTATGATGGGTATGAATTGACTACACCTTAATCTGATGCACAGTGTGCCCAGTAATGCTTTTCATTAGATAAAGATTCAGTATTTATTAAATGAGATAAATCAATCAAAAATATATTGATTTTACATTATTCCCTTTCAATGTTATGAAAATGAAAACATTTGAGTTTAAAATTTCATATTTTAATTTCACATTTCCATATTAATGTATTCTTTCATATTACTGTTTTAATTTTTTTCATTATTTCATTACTAACATAATATTTGTTTTCTTATATTGGTGAATTTTTTTCCTTGATTTCGGATGCTTTGTTCGGCAACAAATACCGTCGAGAGCGGATCACGGATATCAAAGGATGAAACATGAATGTTTATAACTGTTGTTGAATAATTGTAATTGTAAACATGTAAAAAATGTTTGAAAAGTATATAACAATGTGTTTTTTGTATTCATGGTGTTAAGTAAATGTATATACCGTTGTCGGTCAAAATATTGTGTGCGGGGGCTATGGTGTGCAGGTGTGCATATGCTACATTGTGCAGGTATTCTTGTGTGCATGTTCTATTTTTTTGGTGCAGGCGATGGTGTCTTTATCAGCGCTATTTTGAGTTCTTATAAAGAACACCTTTAACAGCGCTAGAGGAGTGCTGATAAAGGGTTTCCTTTATCAGCGCTCCGAGAAGCGCTGATAAAGGACACCCTTTATGAGGGCTTTTTTAGTGCTGATAAAGGTCTCCTATATCAGTGCTTCTTGTAGCACTGATAAAGGGGACCCCGCTTTATCTACGCCGGCATTAACAGCGCTTTTCTAGCTCTGATAAAGGGCCAAGTTGTAGTAGTTAATGGTTTAAAGTTCATTTTTATTTTTTATCATAAAATTATTCATATGTATGATATCATATATTATATTCTTATATTATTTTATCTCCTATTTTTTAATAACCATTCATCATTTTCACTATATCAGGTTTTAAATGCCTAGTTTTTCAAGTATGTTTTGACTTCGTACATGTTGTTCCTATTAATTAGATCACGATTTCATAATCTCATGTATTTAAAAAATGATTTAAATATCATATATATATTCATTATTTATTTATTTATAATAATCCATAAATTTTGGAGATAGAAAATGAAATGCACTGTTTATAGAGGCGGTAGGTCGAACATATGCATGAATGATAATTTCATTTCAATTTTATTTTAAAAGAATGAAAATTAAATTATATATATGTATATTATAATTATATTATCATATATATTTCATATATATTACATATTTTAGTTAAAACCATCCTTTATATGTTCCATATAGAGTGTGAATCAATCACATCGCTTTGAGGAGGCGGTAATCCACCCTTCCACGAATGATGTTATCGTATTTTCACAAAATGGAAAAGACTGACATTTTGTTTTATATATCAAATAAAAATGTATTAAAACAATATAAATATAATATATATCCCACCTGCAAATCATTTTTATTTATTTTCTAATGGCCGGTTTGTGGGTAGCCGGTTCCAATAAAACCGGTTTCAGGGTTTCCGGTACCCGAAACACTTCAAAACCACATCACTACAGCAGGAAAATCAAAAATCAAACGAGATACTTCAAAAATTGCAAAAAAAAATCGCCTTCAATGCCTCGATCCACGCACCGCCTCGGGCTTCGTCAAATCACTTAATCACCTCGGTCCGCACACCTCGAGAAGAATGGCGAAACCAACCACTCATCCACTCGCCGGATCACCACGCGCCACCCTGCTGTGTCGAACCATCGTCGGAGCTGCTCTTAACTTCACCTTGACGTCGCTGGAATCGAACAGGAACGCTCATCACATCACCTCAATGTCGACTCTTCACATGCCACGGAAAGGCACAACATCAAACCAAACCACATCAAAATGGAACGATGGTGAGATTCACCAGCGACGAACAATACCATCACCGTCAGAGAAACAAAACCACCACCTAGAAACCATCATGAATAGCAAAAATCAACGAGATCAAAAGGTAAAAAACCAGAAACCGAAACAAACCATGTGAGAAGCGGCACCACAACATCACCCTGTCTCGGAAGATCTCGCCATCACCATAGCCAACGACCACATCAGACACAACAAACCCTAATGAACTCACTGGAGAAGATGGGGAACCCCGCAAACCGCCGATAAATGGGCTCAACCCCTAATACTGAAAAAATATCACCACAGAACAACAGTGAGAAGATGAGAGCAGAACCTGGAGCGCTCTGAAGAGTATGTCGTCGACGCAGACCGGTCTTACTCCGTCAGATCTGAACCGGCAACCACTGAAGCCCATATTGAAACTCCACAGCAAGAGAGAAGACAACTTGTATGATGTCGACCGCAGATAACCACCAAAAACACACCGAGCGTGAGGAGAAACATCGTATCTTCCACTGTGAAGGAGCGGCGACGGCGAGAGGAGAAACCTAGAATGGGAGCCCTTTACGGGCGCATCCTCTACCCATAACACATCTCCAAAAATAATTTCCATCCATTAGTGTTAGTAAAATAAAAATGTAAATCATCCTTTCGAGAGGTGGTAGTTCATCGTACACAAATGGTAAATTGACTACAAAATTGATAGAAGTGTGCATAGGTTTAAGTCTAAACATTGATCTAAAAAATATCAGTATATTGGTGATACTATTTTTTATATAATCATGGAGTTATAAGAAATTTCTTAATGGGGGAAGAAATAAATCAAAAGTTATCCTTGAAGAACATTACTTCTTATTTGGGAAACTCATTTTGGTTTATACCAAAATTCATCCTTTGTTATCATTATACCCAAAGTGGGGATAATAAGGTGAGGGTAGGGATGTTATGGGATTATTTTGGTATGTTTTTTTGAGATATAAGGTCAAATTTGTTGTGACTAATTGATGTTTGAGGTTCCATAATATAATTTTGGTGACAGACACTTTTGGAAACTTTCAAAAATATAAATTTAATATAAACTACATTTCAGTTTAAAATGTATCCAAAGTGAATTATTTAAAATATAATAATACTATGTATCTAAATAAATTAAACCAATAATTTTTATACATTTATACATCACATTATTACACTTATTGTTTGGATTTAACCCTTAGTTACACCGTTAAACTCTTATCATGACAACTTGGTTTTTTACTCATTAAGGGTTAATATATTTTCTATAAAACTACGAAAGAACCATAAATGATTCATATATAATATTTTAAACATTATTAAAATATTTTTTTATTTTTTTATTTTTAGGAATTTTATATCCTTTAATAAAATACTCTTCATTTAAAATTATCAATAATGTAAATTTTGGCATTATTAATTTCATGACTTTTTAAAATATCTCAATACACTATATAAATTTATGACATTAATTATATCAAATTATATTAATTTTTATATTTTTAACAACATTTATTTGATATATCCATTAATTAAACAAATATTGCACCATCATTGTGCAGGCCATTAATATAATTATTCACTCTCTACAAATTGATAATAAATTATCATGTTGAAGATAAAAATTTTATCACTTCAATTAAATTTTATTGTATAACACAACTTTTTAATAACTGAATATAAATAATGTAATACTTATTAAAATCAGGAGTGTGATATATTGGACTTTACATAGAATAAAATACTAAAAAATGAATAAAGCCATCCAAGTGGCTTCAAGAAAAATAATAGAAGCCCAAGGATGATTTTGGATGAAACTAACACATGCATTAATATTATTAAAATTTATATGTATTTTTTAAAATATATATAATTTCTTTTTTAACATAAATTACCTAGTTTAACATTAACCATGGTAATTAAAAAAAACAAAAGTCAAGATTTATACTGCAAAAAAAATAAAAATAACCGATTTATATAGTTTTTACCCCTTATTTTGAATATTGAATCCTTTTTTTAAAATTAAAAACACATAAGTTTTAGTAATAAATTTAAAATTAATCACATAGATGGAATGAAAAAAATGTGTTTTTAAATTGAAAACGTTCAAAATATTTATTTTTTTTTTGAAATTTTAATGTAAAATTGATTCTAAAGGCCTAAATTAGAATTATTGATAAAATATTTGTCTAATTATAAAGTAAAAACAATTTAATATATTATTTAATTCTATAAAATTTTCATATGAAAAGAATATTTTCAATTAAAATTCAATATATTATCACAATTTGTCAAAATCTGAAACTTTTCACCAAAATACCAAAAAATAAACTAGAGTAAAATATAATATTATGATTTAAAATAAGAAGATAATTTTTCAAAATAATATATTTGTGTGTGTGTGTGTGTAAGGCTCGGACCCTAGTTACCCAGATTATGTACATTATTACATACCATTGTCTTTATTACAAGATATCAAGTCATGGAAGACAGATTAGTTTAGTAAACTTTGATGTACTAGTTTAATACATAACTTTTACATTACATCATGAAATGGAAAATGAAAAACACTGTGTCAACATTGAACACACTCATATCCCTAGAATATTCCTTCTGGTTAATCATAATATACTTCTTTGCATCCTGGAAAAAATAAAACATACAAGTGGGTGATCTTAGATGCTCAGTAAGGATAAAAATATAGAAGAAACAATAACAAATAAGCATAAAATTTTATGGAAATGTATAAGACTAAAATAAAAGAATTTTAAATATAAATATCAGAATAATATGTCAAAAATAAGTCAAATAATTCCATTTACCTATTTACATGAATATTCTACTAGTCGAATAATCATATGTAATATCAATAGCTAATTTCAATTTTAATTGAATGCATTATTCCAAAAACCATAACCACATTGCCATAGCCTTGTACCAAGACTGCAAATTTTATTTTCTCAAGTCCTTGTGATGAGACACTATTCTGTCTCATGAGACATACCGATGCATCAAGGATCTATAGTGGGCTCCACCCGTCACTTATTAAGTCCAATTCATTCCTCATATGAAATGGTGGAAACATAACAAAAAATTTGGTATTAAAATTAGCATAAAAAATGTTAAAACATTAATCATAAACCATGAATGGTATAAAAATAAAAAATCCATAGTCAAACATGTCACAAAACCTTCTATACAATATGGAATATTGTATCATAATAAATCATCTTCAAACAAGTCTAAAATTCATCAAAGGATATTGATATTGATGAAATAAAAAATATTTGAGAGAAATTTATATTTCTATTTTCAAATCATTTAAAAGTCACATAATTATAAAATAAAACATTTATTTTTAAATATTCTTATAATCCGGTAAGGTAATCATATAATGTGTTATAATGGTAGGATATAGTTTCACTTGTCGTATAAGTTAAAAAGAACATTCCTACCTTAATTTGTTGAAAAGGTTATAAATTACTTTGTTTGGAAAATGACAGAAGGATTCCTATCAAAAAATTATATAAAAAGTCAAAAAAGGGTATAAATGACTTTAACTTATATTATAGGAAATCTTAAAAATGTTTTGAAATATATTTTTAAGAAATATGTATGTGGATGATAATGAAGTCCAAGTAGATTCTTTTGTAAAAAAAACTACCTTGGATAATAAAAAGATTATAAAATTAACCCTTTCCTTTTACTTTTCTTTGGTCAAGGGTACATTTACATCATATATGAAAGATAAATCATAGATATTAAATTATAAAAGACCCAGATATAGAAATATGATATCATATATGATCTTTTATTATTTGTTGGTAATAATATTTAATATTTCAGTGGTATCATTGTTTTGGGAGTTAGCTGACTCGTTTTCCTTTATATGTTTTTTATGTAAGTCATGTTTATTATGGATTGGATGTATTTTATTCTTATACATTATGATATTAACTTAATAAACATTATTTTAAATCATAAAAAGAAAATTATTCTAGAATGGATACGATTGGAATGAATCTCATCACATTTGTGGAGATAGTAATCCGTACATACGCACGAGCAAAAATATCATTCTATTGATGGAAAAAATCAAATTTAGTTGGAGGGTATATCTTATATACAGAATCATTAACATGTTATATTTATTATTAACATCAATTATACTCATTATTATACACATCCAAATAATGAAGTGTTGAATAAAAAACTACACCACAACATCGAGACCATAGGTCATACATACACACTTATGGTGACTTTGTCATTCATAGGATGAATATAATAATGAATATGGTTGTACCATATTTATAATAACATATTATTATGTATAATTTACGGGATTTATTATTTTGGTATGGAAAAAACAAAGAAATAGGAAGTGAAAGAAGAAAAGAACATTGAAAGAGGTGATGAAATAATTACCTCTTCTTCGGGTGCTTCCTTTTGATTTGATCAAAAGGGCTCCTTCAGTTCATGTTATAATCAATGTAAGGCCTCCATGTTTAAGTAATGGTTGTTGGAAGGATATTTTAGTGATGTTTGGACGAGCCAAATGGCTTTGTATGTGTGATATTGAGAGAAGGGGAAGTACCCTTTTATAAGAGAGATGAGGGTCACTTTAGGAAAAGAATGAAATATTATTTTATTATTAAATAATTTTCGGTATATAATGGCTCGAAAATTATTTATTTCGAGGATAAGGTGATTTTTGGGTCGAAAACCTCTCAACCAATAGGTTTTAGATAGATTTAAATCACTATATTAGCCTTATCATTTAGATTTAACTCTTTGTTAAATAGTTTAACTTTAATCTTCTATTCTTGTATTATTATAATAAATGGTTAATAAACATAATATAAAAAGTAAATAGAACCCCCAATGATTAAATATTGACATATCTAACCTTATATAATTCTATTGTCTGAACTTTATATTTTTGATAATACTAAATCATTTAATAATATTGTATTTGTTTTAAAAACTAATTTATGTCAATTTTTGACACTATTTGGAATTTTGTTTTTGTGAATGTCATAAAAACTTTATCACATAGAAAAAAAATATATTTAATCATCCCTATAATTTCATATTAACCTATTGAAATTTTAGTGCATCAAAATTCACAATTTAAATATATTTGGATATTTAAATTATCAATTATTTTAATCGTTCATTAAAAAGGTAATTAATGCATCATCATTGTTTCATAACTAAATGTAATTATTCAAAGTCTAAAAATTATTAATGAAATACCATTATGTAGGAAAACTTTTTATCTTTATAATTAATATTTATAATATAATTTATCTTATGTATAACTCCATATTAAAAAAAATTAGTTATTAAAAATTGAATTTAACACTATTAACACTTCATTAAATTAAATATATTAAATTTCCTAATCTAATCCAAGTGGATCAAATATGATCATATTATATTTCAAGGTTCATTTTGATCTAAATAAAATTATCCAATATAACTTGGACATGTGTTAAGGTAATAATAATATCATTTTTACCTTTAATTACCCTATTTACTTTTAATCTTGGTAAATAAAATTCAAAAGATACTATTCACAAAAAAAATATTTTCATCTTGTTCAACAAAATTTCACTTAAATATGTCAACCATGTCTCTCAAATTTTTAAAATTCAATTCACATAAGTTGTAAAATTACGTTTTATACATACTAGAAAATGTGCCTAGAAGGTGGGTAAAAGACGATAAAAAGTTCAATAAAATTTTATACATCTAATATTATTTTAAATTGACTCCAATAAATTAAATTGAACTAGTATAGGTATTATGTATATATTTTGACTTAAAATTAATTTAAATTAAAAAATAATTCTTTCAATAAAAAGTCTCCTATTAAACAATAATGTTGTGGTTTTCAATATTCATCAAAAATTGAATGTTTTCAAAAAAATACCCAAAATTCACCCTTAGATAATTTTGATAATCCAAATACAAAAATGATGTCCATTTTGAAAAATAAAATTTATAAAATTTCAAAAATTTGGTATTACAATTCATAATGGCTAGTTAGATTGGTTGTGGTGTGCTAGAACTCGATGTTGCGTAAAGCACAATCTATTGTATTATTCAAAGAGAAGCATACCATGGAATATTGGGGTGTTACATTATTACATCCTCAAAATAATTTCATCCTTGAAATTTCTAGAATAATGATCCATAAAATTATTCAGTTAGTTCTTCATCTTAAGTTCCTCGGGTTCCCTCATTGCCTCTTCCATCTTATTATTTCCCAATATAACTTTTAAAAGATGAGTCATCTAGTTTCTCAATACTTTTTCTCGAGTATCACGAATCTTGATAGGCCCGTCACAATAAGATAGATCAGGTTAGAGTTCTATTTATTTATAGGTGATTACATGCGTTGGGTCAGGCAAGCATTTTCTCAACAATGATATGTGGAACACATAATGAAATTTGGAGAGACTTGGCACATTTCTAAATGATAATCTACAAATCCAATTTATTCTAGAATTTAAAAAGGTATGATGTACCTAGGACATAATTTACCCTTCCTACCGAACCAAATAACACCCTTCAATGGAGACACCTTCAAGAAAACAAGATCTCCGACATGAAATTCAAAATCCTTCCTTCAGTTATCTGCATAGATCTTTTTCCAACATTGATCTTCTTTGATGTGGGTTTGGATAATCATCAACTTTCCACCATTTTCTCAATAGGTTCTGGGCCTACAAGTTTTATTTTACCAATATCATCCCAACAAGTTGGTGTGTCACATCTATTTCCATATAACACTTCATATAGTGCCATCTGAATACTTGAATGGAAGATATTATTATAGGAAAAATATATCATAGGTAAATACTGATCATGCATACCTTGAATGTCAAGTTAGAAATATCTCCGCATGTAATTATATGGTTTGAATAGTTAATTCTGACTGTCCATTACTCTGAGTGTGGTAGTCAGTTCTTAAACGAAGTTAAATATCTCAGGCTTTCTGAAGACTTTTTCAGAAAAGTGTTGTAAAATAGGGATTAAGAACAAAAATAAATAAATAGGGGTACACATGAAGTATTTTAACTTCATTAATATATATTCTTGTCAAATTTTCACATTTTAAATCTTCTCTTATATCAAGAAAATGTGATGACATGGTAATACGATCATCAATGACCCATATCGCATCATTACTTCTTGGAGTCTTTTGTATCCCCACGACACAATTTATCATAGTATCCTCCCATTTCTACTCAGGTATGGGAAGATGTGTCATGAATCCTCTGGGATATTGTCTTATAAACATCACATGTTGACAAACCATACATCTTGTCACATAATCTGCAATATCCCTCTTCAAGTTGTCCTACCAAAAATATTCCTTCAAATCACTATACATCTTAGTGCTACCAAGTTTTATAAGGAAATTTGAGATTTGAGAATCATCCAACAATTCCTTTTTATGATTAGTGATTTCCGGAACATAAAGTCTCTTAACAAATTTCAAAATCCCATCTTTATATACGAATTTAATCAATCTCGCATCATTCAAAGATTTCATTTTCTTTTGAAACTCCTCCTCATTCGTCTGAGAACTCTTTATCGTTTCAAGTAAACATGGTTCAACAACCATTTGAAAAAATATAGAAATTTCACCTTCCAGGATTATTCCCATATCCATATTTACTAGATCCATGAACATATGATCCATTTCAACACTCATCTTGTATAAAACTCCTTGATCCCTTCAACTCAAAGCATCTTCTTCCTTATTTTCCTTCCCCAGGTGGTAGTGTATAGTTAAATCATAATCATTGAGTAGTTAGAGTAATAAACTTTGCCTAATGTTGAGTCATTTTTGTGAGAAAATATACTTCAAACTCCTATGATTAGTAAAAATAAAACATTTTACACAATAGATATAGTATATCCATATCTTCAAAGCAATGATTTCAATTCCTAACTAAAAATAATTAGTGGGATAGTTTTTTTCATGAATTTTAAGCCTTCATGATGAATAATAAATAACTCTATCATTCTGCATAAGTGCACAACCAATTCCTTTCATTGAATCATCACTATAAATAACAAACCCATCATTCCTTGATGGTATATCAAGATAGGGAATTGACTAATCTTCTATTCAGTTCTTCAAAACATTCTTCCCACACTTTTGTCGAAAAAAATTTAACCCCTTTACGTGTCATCTTGGTTAATATATTATCCAATCAGGAAAAATGATATACTAAATACCAATAATAACCTGCTAAACCAATAAAATTGTGTACCTCTGTTATACTCATCAGTACCGGCCATTCTTGTATTGATCTTGTATTTTAAGGATCAATAGAGATTCCATCCTTAGAGACAATATGGCCCAAAAAAATCTCCTGAACCAAAATTCAAACTTTCTAAACTTCCCAGATAATTCATTTCATATAAGAGTCTTTATAATAGTGCATAATTAATTTTCATGATCTTCATAGATTTTATTGTATACTAAGATAACATCAGTAAATACAACTACAAAGTCATCATGATATTCCTTGAGAACTCTATTCATTAGATCCAGGAAGACAAATGGTGCATTAGTATGTCTAAAAGGCATTACTATAAACACTTAATGCCCAAACCTCATATGAAATGATGTCTTTGGATTTTCTTCCTTCTTCACACAAAACTGATGATATCCAGATCAAAGGTCAATCTTTGAAAAATACTGAGCTCTATGAAGTTGATCAGATAAATCATCAATTAAAGGTAGGGGATACTTGTTCATTATTTTTATAACATTAATCTCCCTAAGGTTAATGCACAACCTCATAGATCCATCCTTTTTCTTAATAAAAAGAAAAGGGGCACCCCATAGAGACATAATAGGGTGAATAAATCCTTGATTAATCAACTCTTCTAGTTTTTTCTTTAGTTCCACTAATTCTACCATGGTCATTCTATAAGGGGTCTTCAATATTGTCCTTGAACCAGGAATTAAATCAATGGAAAACTCAATTTATCATCCTAGAGGATATCCAGGTAAATCCTTTAGAAACACATCAACACATTCTTTCTCAATATGCACATCCTCTATTTGAGATTTTCCTTCCTCACCCATATTCATTTCAAGCTCTTCCTCCCCAATAATTGAATTTACTAGAGCTACTAGGGGTGGATCTAAATGAGACTCAAATGGTGATGCTTTTGATCTAAAGATAAGGTATTCATTGTCATCATCAAAAATTGTATCCTTCTTCTTCTTAAAATATATTTTTTCATCATGATCTAAAATTCAATCCATACCGGGGATTATATCAAATTCAATCACAGGTATGATGATGAGATCAGAAGATAAATCATGTTTTTATTCCCAAATGGGATTTGATTCAAAAAACTTTGTTGAAATAATACATCCCTAAAGAGTTTTGACTGAAAAATCCCTTGTCAAATCAAATTAGAAATATATAATTTTCATAGAAAACTAGGAAGATATAAAACAATGTGATGATCCAGAATCAAATAATTCATTTGATAAATTTGATGATGCCATTAAATTACCTGACACTTTGTCATTTGGAGTTTCAACCTCAGCATTGGTGATCTCATAAGCATAGCCTTTCTCCCGTGTCCTTTTCTGAGGTATGTTTACATGTAACTTAGGACATTCATTTTCAAAATTCCCCATTTCATTACAATAGAACCATTCAACATTGACAGCCACTTTCTTCCCTTCGCAATCATGAGCATTGTGACCTTTTTCTCCACACATGTAATACACTCATTCCATTCAAAAAAGTACTTGGGTGTTTCTATCCAAATTTACAATAGGATGGAAATTCAACTTTTCCATTCTTCCCCTTATTTTCATTTAAATAGTGCTCAGTAGATCTCTTCTTATCCAGCTTTTTTTAATGTCATATGACATAGAGAATTCTTTTTCTATCTTGATAGCACGTGACACTATATCATCATATGATGAGAAGGATTATGAGATTAATTCTTGATGGAGAAATGGTTTAAACCCATAAAATAATGGATCAATCTAACTCTTTGGGTTACGTATATAATATGAAGCATTTCTTTCTAACCATGAAATGTTAGCCTCATAAAATCCAACATTCTCAACCTCCTTTTTCCATATACTCAAAAATTGTATTTCCATATCCGTTCGATGGTCACTAGGAATGTATTTTTCTATGAAAATATATTTAAACACCCTTCATTTCTTATTTGATACTTATTCATTCTCATTTGTGTTGTTAATTAATGACCACCATTGATCTGTATCTCCTGTGAGACGGTAAACTACCATCAATTTTTTTCCCATTTGGATACTCCACAAAGAATGAAATATATTCTCTAAGTGACTTATCAATTGCTCTTCTACAAATGGATTTTTAGTCCCATTTAATGTTATTGGTTGTTGCCTCATGAAGAGGACTAACATTTATCCTCCACGTTGTGGATAAGGGTCCACCATACGGGTAATGTTATTATTCATAACCTGAGTGAATTATCCTATTACGGTTATAAGTTGTTCAACACCAGTTTCTTTACCAACTCTATTATAGTTATCTTGAGTAGGTGGGAAATCTCTACATGGATTATGTGTGTTAAAATTGTTTATATTACATCCACTAGGAATTATTTATAAACAATATCACACACAATATTTTTTTTTGAATCACAATACATAATTCCAAACTAGTAAAATACCTAACATAAATTGAACCATTTATAGATATAATAAATAATCATTGAGTATGTTTTTACTCTTAAATCCTTAATAATGTTTTATAAAGAAAATTTTAATTATCCTAAGAATATCCCCAATGAGTAAAATAACCAAGAGTGTAGTAAGGCCCATTTTCATGTACCAGGGTACTCTGGGTCATGCCCAAAACTCCTTGTTGGGGATTTCACTCTTAGGTACATATGTTCTAGAGCCACCTCTACCTAATCGAATCTGAATATGGATTTATTTCTTGGAAAAATCACGAAATATATACATTACCACAATTATAGAAAGATCTTCTATAATAATCCTAAAATATTATTATAGGTTAACATTCTATAAACAATTTTTTTATAAATCTAGATTCTAATGTTTGTATTAAACTTCCTCTTATACAAATTGTGACACCCCGACCCTATTTTCAAAAATTTGGTGCATTATTACATAACACTAGCATGATCACAATAGATCAAGTCTCGAAATAAAGATTACCTTTGAATCCTTGGAAGTACTAGAAACGTACATAAGTTTTATATTACATCATGAAATTGAAAAACAACAACATTTTTCCCCTTTGAACACACTTGTATCCCTTATTCTATTCTTCTAGGTTAATTGTAATATACTTCTTCGCATCCTAGGTAAAATAAAATATAGAAAGTGGTGAGATCACATGCTGAATAAGGAGAACAATATAGCGGGAGCTATCATAAATAATCACAAATATTTATGAAAATGTATATAACAAAAAAAAGACTTGTAAATATAAACTTCAGCATAATATGGAAAATATAAATCAAAAAATTCTATTTACTTATTCACATGGATATTCTATTTGTTTAATTATTACATTTAATATCAATTTATAATTTCATAATGATGTAATGAATAATGTCGGACATCATAACCACAGAGTCAATGCCTCATTCCAAGACTACAAATAAGATTTTGTCAAGGCCTTCTTCCAAGACACTATTTTGTCTCATGAGACCTATCGATGCATCAAGGAGCTACACCAGCTCCACCCATCACTTAATAAGTCCAATACATTACTCGAATGAAAATGATGAAACATAACATAAACATTCGTATTAAAATTAACATAATAAATGTTAATACTATATCTATAAATCATGAATGGTATAAAAATAACCCATCAATAGCCAAACATATCACAAAACCTTCCATACAATATGTAATATTGTATCATAATAAATCAACTTTAAACAAGTGTAAAATCCATCAAAGGATATTGACATAGATGATATCAAAACTGTTTGAGAGAACTATCACTATTTATTTTAAAATAATTTAAATGTCATGTAATTATAAAAGAAAAAATTTATTTGAAAATATTCTTATAATATTTTAAGGGAATTTCTGATGGTGTTATAATGGTAGAAAATTGCCACACCTGTCGTATAAGTTAAAAAGAACATTCTTACATTAATATGTCGAAAAGGTCATAAAGTACATTGTTTGGAAAATGATGAAAATATTCATTTAAAAAAAATTATAAAAAATAAAACAAGGGTGTAAATTATTTAACTCGTATTCTAAGAAATAGTAAAAATGTTTTGAAATAATGTTCTTAAGAATCATGGATGTGGATGTTAAATAAGTCTTAGTAGATACTTTTGTAAATACAACATCTGATAATAAAGAGATTGTAAAATTAACCTTTACCTTGTACTTTTCCTTGGTCGAGGGTACATTAACATCTCTAATAATAGATTCATCATGGTTATTAAATTATACAAGAACCACATACATAAATATGAAGTCATATATGATCTTTAAATATTTCTTTGATAAGCATATTTAATATATCAGTAGTATGATTGTTTTGGGTGTTGACTGACTCGTTTTCTTTTATATGTTTTGATATGTAAGTAATGTTAGTTATGGATAAGATGTATTTGAGTCATATCCATAATCATATTAAGTTATTAAACCTTATTATAAATCATAAAAATTAAATTTATTCTTGAATGTTTACAATGGGAATGAATCTCATCGCGTTCGTGGAGATAGTAATTCATACGTACGTATGAGTGACAGTATCATTCTATTGATTGTAAAAATTGTATATAATTGGATGGTATATCATATATACAGTATAATTAACGTGTTATATTTATTATTAAAATCAATTATACTCATGATTATACCCATCCAAATAATGAGGATTTGAATAAAAAACAACACCACGACGTGGAGACGGTAAGCCATATTTATTCACGTATGGTGAATTTTTCATTCATATGATGGATAAAATAATTAATATGGTTATACCATATTTATATTAAAATATCAGTATATAGAAGATACTTCAGTTATAATTTTGTTATAGAAACAACAAACAAAGAGGAAGTGGAATAAAAAATAATCTTTGAATGAGGTGATGATATAATTACCTCTTCTTCAAGTTCTTCCTTTTAATTTGGTCAAAAGGGAACCTTAGGTTGGCTTTCTGATCAAAGTATAAAATAGAGGATGAACATAGGGTTCTTGGGAGTATATATTTTTAGTGTTTGGGTGAGCGAAATGGCTATGGAGGTGTGATTTTGAGAGAAGGTAATGTACCCTTTTATAAGTGAAATGGGGTTCACTTTAAGAAAAGCTTGAAATATTATTTTAATATAAATTAATTTTTGGTTTATAATGGATAAAAAGGATTTATTTATAGGATAAGTTGGGTATGGTTCAAAAACCTCTCAACCAATAGGTTTCACATAGGTTTAGGTCACCATATTAACCATATCTTTTAGATTTAACTCTTAGTTAAATTTTTTAACTTTTACCATGTGTTCTTGTATTATTATAATAAATGGTTAATAAACATACTATAAAAATTCAAGAGAACCCAAAGTGTTTCATTATTGAAATATATAAACTTATTTAATTCAGGTGATAGAACCTTATATTTTTAGGAATATTATATCATTTCATACTATTGTATTTGGTTTAAAAAATCATTTATTTCAATTTTGATACTATTTGGTATTTTGTTTTTGTGAAAGTCATAAAAAAATTTCACTTTGAAAAAAAATATTTAATCAACCTTAACATGTCATGTTATCCTATTAAATTAGTCTAATGTATCAAAAGCCACAATTTACATTTATTTGGATATGTATAATATCAATTATTATAGACTTTCATTAATAAGGTAATTACTACATCATTGTTGTGTCTTAAGTAAATTTAATTATTTAATGTCTAAAATTATAAATAAAATATGATTATGTAGGAATTATTTTTATCTTTCTAATTAAAATTTATAATCTAGTATATCTTATGTATAATTCTGTATTAATAATGGTTCAGTTATTAATATTTTAATTTTACACTTTTAACTCTCCTTTAAATAAAATATAATAAATGTCCTAATATAATTAAAGTGAATAAACAAGGATAATATTTTATTAATAAGGTTTATTTTGGTCGAAATAAACTTATCCAATAGAATTAGGAAATGTTTTAGGGTAATTATAATATCATTTTTACATTTAATTACGGTATTTACTTATAACTGTGGTAAATAAAATTCATAAGTTATTGTTCACCAAAAATTATTTTCATATCATTGAACCAAATTTTACATAATAATTATAACCATGTCTCTCATATTTTTGAAATTAAATTCATAGAAGAGGTAAAATTTAGTTATATGAAAATTTGAAAATGTGCCTACAATGTGGGAAAAACACGTTAAAAAGTTTAATAAAATTTTATACATCTAATATTAGTATAAAATGACTCTAATGAATTGCATTTATATAATATAGGAATTTTGTATCTTTTTTGACTTAAATTAAATTTAAATAAAATAAATAATTATTTAAATAAAATGTTCGTTTTTAAACAATAATGCAGTCTTTATCAGTCTTCATAAAAATTTGAAAGTTTCCAGAAAATACAGAAAATTCACCCTAAGATAATTTTTATATTATGAATCCAAAAATTATTTCCATTTTAAAAAATAAAATTTATAAACATTAAAAAGTGGTTATTACTATTCATAACGACTAGTTCGGTTGGTTGTGGTGTGATAGAACTCGATGTTGTGTACATCGCAAGTTATTGTATTACTCAGATAGAAGCGTACCATGAAAACTTGGTGTGTTATAATATAAGTGTCAAATTTTTGTTGTAAAATAGATTCTTCATTAAAAGATGGTCAAATGGCCTTTATAAAATTATTGTTTTTATTCCTAAAATTAACTTTGTTCTTATATTATACCTATTAAATCTATTGGATGAATGTCAAAAATATTTTATTTTATTCATATTAATTTAATATCATTCATTAATTTTGATTAATTTAATTTATTAGGATAAAACAACTTTGTGAGCATAGAAATAGTTCATTATAAAAACATTTCTTATGTATTTAGTTACTTCCTATATTAATTTCTAATTAATGTATAGAGATTAAATTAAACCATATATTTTCATTATCTAGTCAATAATATTCATAACCTAAAACCTAGTGGCTTGATTATATCTTATTATATTGAATAATAATATCATAAAAATATTTTATTAAACCTGCCCTGTTGTATGATGTAAGCCAATTCATTGTTGTGTGTAGCGTAAGATTAACATGACATTGCATGTAAATCAATGTAAAAAAAATTTATTTTAATTTAAAATGAAAATATTGAAAAGACTTGTGTGTTACACTAACATGAATTAAATAAAATAAATAGAAAATTATTTTGAAACCCATAAAGTGCTACAATATTGTTTTTAGCCTGATGAATGGAAAAAATGAATCATTCAGTTTCATCTATCTTCTCGGTGGTATACTTCCTCATATATGAATGTAGGGATATATCACCAATCTCACAAGAACTATTATTGGTATTAACTGTCACGACCCAACCCTACCTGGGCTCGAGTCGCAACTACCTAAATCCCGCCTCCATAGGCCAGGGGTTGGCGACACGCGTCGAAGGCAAAACAACACAGGGAGGACTTTGCCTGAGTACCTGTACATACACACGCAGAACACTAAATGAAAAAATTTAGAGTAAAAGGTAAAATAAAGTACTAACTACTGTAAACATCCAGAAGAGTGCATCGACCTATACATAGTACAAAGTATATATTGATGGTAAACTGAAAAAGGAAAAGGGAAAAACATGCGCCCAATAAGAAAAGTTCCACAACCCAGCAATAGGTAAACAAATTTACCATAGTCGAATGGTCCCACACCTGGAACTCGACTACGACCACCGTGCACAGTCCAAGCTCCCGAACTCCTAAGCTCCGTTGAACTCACGACCAACATGTCCATCGTCTACAAGGGCACACTAAGTGCGGGAAAAGCCCAAATAGGGGTGAGTATAAAAATACTCAGTAGGATGCCCCAAAATCTTGGAGGATCAATAAAGGATGTACTGAATAGGTGAGCAGTAGATCAAACAGGAAAAAGTAAATTACAACCGAGAGTAGTAAAAAGTACAGCTCAACCCAACAATAGGAAGGAAGTAGACTCGTCCTAACACAAGGAGCTTGGAACGGTGAGAATATGAACTTCTCGTTGAGTCTTCGCTACCTATAGTAGGAGAGTAGACTCATCCAACCAATAGAATATATACACTTAAATCACTTGGCACACCTCGTGCATCTTCGCCTCTCCTGGAAGGAGAGAAACCAAAACCCATGAAGTGGGTATTGGAACAAGGTATATACATAACCATATGCTCAATCCGAAAGCCCGAACAAGATTGTAAGGCGATCTTCATCCCGTAGCTCAGCCCAAAAGTGAGTAGCTAATAGTCATAGAAGTAACCACTATCGATGACTGGCATCCCACACATCATCCATGAACTGCAAGTCAAGGGGCTCAAATCACCGCACCCTGATACTATCCTCTTTGGGCGGCACTGACTCGGCCTCACGGTTTAAGGTCACGTCACAAGGACACATCTCTGTGGGGAAAGTGTCCTTCATCCTTGAGAGTTCAAGGGTATGTTAAACCACACAACGCCACTGCCAAATCTGTCACATCACTAACCCGTACAACCAAGGTTCCTGCTCCAGAAGTCACGGAGAAAAACCATAGACTAGCCTTGTAAAAATGATTGAGTCTAGGAGATGTTGACAGGTGACCCACTGCCTAGTCTCTACTAGATGGTTGACCTAGAAGAAGCGGACAGGAGACCCACATCCCAGTCTCTGCTTGAGGGTAGACCTAGAAGAAGCAGACAGGATACCCACTGCCCAGTCTCTGTTGGAGGGTAGACCCGGAAGAGGCGGACATGAGACCCACTACCCAGTCTCTGCTGGAGGGTAGACTCGGAAGAGGTCGACATGCGACCCACTGCCCAGTCTCTACTGGAGGGTAGACCAGGAAGAGGTCAACAGGCGACCCACTACCCAGTCTCTACTGGAGGGTATACCCGGAAGAGGTCGACAGGCGACCCACTCGATAGTCACTACTGGAGGTTAGACCCGGAAGTAGCCGACAGGCGACCCACTACCCAGTCTCTACTAGAGCGTATACCCAGAAGAGGTCGACAGGCGACCCACTGCCCATTCTCTACTAGAGTGTAGACCTAGAAGAAGCCGACAGGAGACCCATTGCCCTGTATCTGCTGGAGGGTAGACCTGGAATTTGTCCAATAACTCAGCACTGTAATTGGAATCATAGGGTGTTACCAACATCGTTATTGTACGTCTGTTCGGGGTGCATCAAAGGGACCTCCATCCAACACCCTTTCATGTTTCCACATTTATCATGATCTCAAAAATAGGCTCCACATGCCCAAATGTATTACACCGTTATAGTCTTTGCGGAAAAACACATGAGATAGACTATTTACTCGCCCAAAACGGACAACCGGTGAATATGGTACTATTCACCATAGGCAGCCCGTGTGCGGCCCGCACCCCGACTCCGATACTCATTGGACAAACTATGCCATTTTTATACTCTCAGAAAAACACGCTGAAACTACTATTCATATGCCCCAAATGAACGCCTATTGAAAAAGTCACAGTAAGTTGCACCCCGGCTTAAGAGACGGCCTATGGGGCCCACGCCTCAACTCCGGATTCAATGCCTGAAACCACCCTATTCAATTTTGCCTCAATGTCGGGGTCACAACACCGTTGACGGCACCTAAAATGGACTCCGGATTCAGAAGCTGCAACTCCCCGTGTTATACGCAAACCGGGCCCTTTGGGGCCCATAATGCGAGCTCGAATTTAGGCGAGCATATTGTTCCATTGCAATCCTCTTTAAAAACACTCAAAAATGAGAACGCAAACACCATCAATAGATGTCGGGTAAAAAAGCGGCGTTCCACCATAAAACGTGCGAACTAGGCCCTGTGGGGCCCACACCGTGTCTCTAACCCGAACGCTTCAGAAAGCATCTGAAAAAGTCTGCACGAGGACTGGGTTCATGTTGTTGTTGATGGCGCGTCAAACGTACATCCCAGGCAGGAGTTGGGTTCGACGCAATAATTAATTACTTAGTTAATTAATCAATTAACTATTCACATTGAGCATTTCATGCCACCGAGCAACGAAACCAACCTGCAAAGGCTCCGAACCAACCTTTGAATGACCGTCTCAGTCCCGGGGCCACCACACCTCTGACGGCATGTCAAATGGATGTCCGGATCGCGAGCTAGGTCTGTCACAACATTAATGATAATTTATTATTGTTATATTAACGCCTTTCCGGGCACCTATCTTTGGGTGCAGAACCCAAAATCCCCGGAACCCACTCTAACCAGTCCGACTTGCCAATATGAACTTGCAGCCGCAGACGGCGCATCCAATAGACGATCCATTTAGAAGTTACGGCCCCCCAAATATAAGGGGTCCAATTGGGCCGGTTCACTCAGGTCTGCCCAGTCCAAACTGTTATGGCCTGCAAGTCGGAGCCCAATCCAGTCGCACCGGACCCCTCCCTCAGGTCTGATTCTCCAAAGTAGACCATCCATTTTGTCTGGTCTTCACCGCGTCACGTCGGACCCAAAAAAGGCGGTTCCTTGTTTCCTCCGCACCCCCGAGGTCGCCGCCTCGGGGTCCTCCTCCACTGACCGCACCAAGTTGACGCCCACCATCTCAGCTGAGGCCCTTCTCTAACACCTCCGCTGTATACAACAGCCGCTGCGTGCACCGCCCGACGTAGCTGCATCCCATCTACACACCATCCGTGCACCGCCCGCGAGAAGCTTCCCGCACCGCCTCGCTTCTCCGGTCCGCACTCCACCCGTCTCCTCCCGGTCACCACACCCCAACCGTCGCCTCCGGCTCGACCTCCGGCTTTGGCCCGGCTGTACCCAACACTACCACACCGGACCGGCCCAACTCTTCCGTCCGCCTCCCTCACAGGATCCAAAACATCGGCCGGTCTTCCCGACCACTATGGTGGTCAGAAATATTATCAGACCCTGGTTTCGAGATCTTCGGGGCTAGAGCTTCACAAAACTTCCCCTCGCTCGACGATCTGTCAATGATTGTGCATTCGAAATTTTGAGATGGAGAATTCTCAAGAACAGATTTAGAATGGGGCATGGGCGATGGTCGTGATTGTTCGGCCATCGCCCCAATTCAATAATTATAGGAAATTAAAACGACGAAATTGAAAGAAATAGTGTAAATTGACAAAGGTGCAGAAATTTAGCAGAAATCCTACCTCGATTCTGATGCGCGTCGTAGGTGATGCGTCTGTGAGGCTCCACCTTCGAATCTCCAAAGTTTTGATGAAGATAGCTCCTCGATCCGGTGAAGAACGATGAAGAATGGCTAGATAGATAGAGAGAGAGAGATAGAGAGAGAAGGGAAATGGGTCTTCCCTCAATACTTAGTGAATTTATAAAAATTCAGTAAAACTCTCCCAATGGGTGCAGATTCTGAAACCTCCGTGCCCACCTTTTTTTTCTCACGCCTAGGTAAAACTCCCCATTTCAAACTCAACATAATTATTGGATTTCAATTCAAAGACTTCATTCAAAATTTATTAATAAAGGAATCCAGTGATAAAAAAACCACTAAGTAAACATTTTGAAATGACCACTTCACCCCTCAGTGATATCTCTTACAGCAAGCCTGCGCCTGCAACTTTTACACCCTGCCTAGGGTAAATGGGAAAGGGGTCCCAACATCCCGCGCCGACATGTTTTATGTCATTCTTCTGGTAAATACCCCATTTCAGACACATCATACTCTAAAATTTAGGATCTTAATCATCGTTTAGGAGTTATCCCATTTATTTTGCATGCCCATTGTGAATGCACTAAAAATTTAATTCCATCCATACCATGGCACGGAATCGCACGTTGTCTGAAGGTGCTGCTCTGGAATAACATTAAGAATATTCCAAATTATTTTATAGCAAAAACTCGGTTCTTACATTAACCACCTCAGGACTATATCGATTATGAATCTAATGTGGCAAGAATATCATGGGTGCTCGTAAGGGCGGGGACCCCTATTAAATGAAAATATCAAGTGATTTCTCTTCAATATATCACTCAACATCATCTATTTTCTGTGAAATTAGAAATTAGAGGGAATATGGGGGTAGTACAGTCTTCTCAATAACCATGGAGGAGGAAGAAGATCTAGATATGTCTAATGTAATGATGTAGTGGATTGAAAAAAAGTTATCCACTACTGAAAGAAAAAATGGCATCTTATCTATATATTTATAAACAATGGTAAAATAAGAAAAATAGAATACAATTTGTTAAAATAAAAAATTCCATAGGGTAAAAAATTGGGGATGTGAATAGGCTAAAAATAAATAGTAAATTCAATTTTGTTGTGATCGACATCAGAAACCCCCTCCCTAAAAGTATGTTCCTATAGTTGGATCTCTCAATCAATGTCATTGATGGTGAATGTGGATGGGGGATTGACATATATGGTAGTTTTTTTGGTGTTGGTATCTATCTTAGTTGAGGTTTGAGACGGTGAGGTGCCATCTGTATGGTGGTCATGTGTATGGCAGCTAAATATATAAAGGGTGCCTCATATGAAGATGGCTTGCAAGGGCCCTTTCACTATCATATCTTCTCCCCTAAACCACCTACTAATCAACAGGACTGATCAACTTATGGGGTATGCTTTATATTGAATGAGTTAGCTTTTGGATAGATGATGGAGTGGGGATTGTAGTGGTTAGTGGGTGGGTGGATTCAATGGATAATGGTGGAGTAGGGATGGTTAATTAAGATGTTTTACTAAAGGAAATTCATAGATTATGGACGATCTGGTGATAGTTATCTATAATAAAATAGACAATAGGATATAGGTTGAATGGATGAGGAGTGGAAGCTGGAGATGGGGCGGTTTTGGTGGTGGAATGGGTAAAAACAGGGGTATGGAAAGTGTTGTAGGTAGTGGGTGTGGTAACATGGGTAGAGTTAGTGATGTAGGTGGTAATGGTAACAGACCTCATATAGCTCTAAACATTTTTAAATACTATACTACCATTTTCTATTGCATTAAAACTATATAGGATTTACACCTAATTTTTTCCTTATTTATTATCTACATCTAGACATACATTTATTTTTATATTTTTGACAATAAATGACACACTTCATGAGGGAGAGTTCTTAAAAAAATGGTAAAAATGGGGTTACGTAATTCATTATAAGAGGGTAAGAATAATTTTAATTATTTTCCTAGTTGTATTCGTCATAAACATGAGTTTGTTTTTTATTTCCTTCTTTATTGGTAACATGATCATATTTATTAATTTTAAGATAGATGGTTTGGAAATTCAATGAATTGTCCCATCTCTTTGAGGCCTTTACAAAATCAAACACAACTTTTCATTTACCAATTCTAAATATAAATCTCCCTTGGTTAAAATTGTTCACAACCATTACAATAGTGATAGGGAGACTTCGTATAATAAGGTTTATATATCCTTCTTCTTCCATGTCAATTAATAGGAAATTAGAAGGGTAAATGAATTTGCCAAATTTTACTGAGATGTCCTCAAAAAATCCTTGTGGATGCCTTACTGGCCAGTTAGTAAGTTGGAGTAACACCTTTTCTTGTTTTAGTTCACTATGTCCCCACTTCTTGAAAAATAAAATTATCATGAGATTAATAATTTCCCCTAGATCATACAAGGATTTTCAAATTCTCGTGTCCCGATAGTGAATGGAATTGGGAAATTTTAAGTGCCTCACATTTTTTAGGATGATTTCAGTGGTCATCTATAGAACACTATCCATTTATATGGACAAATCATAATTAATAATTTTTCATTTTTCTAGAGAGAAAGAATTCAAATAATCTTTCATAAGTTGGTACATGAGAAATTACCTCTATAATGGAAATTTGGATTTCAATTTTTTAAATAACTCCAAAAAAACATTACGGACAAACTTTTTGGATTGTTTAATTCATTCGGGAAAGGGGAGATATGGCTTATAATATTGTAATCCTACCAAAAACTCATCCTATTTAGGTTGGTTTTTATTCATGATTTCTGAGTTGGTCATATTTAAAAATATTTAATTTCAATAGATTTATCAGAGTTTACTGAATTCTATTTCTCATATTTACATGGTTTCTAAAATTATAGGATCATTTACTTCTAAAAACTATATTGGATGAGCTTTAGTGTTATTAGGAAATGTACCCAGTAGTAGTTAAGATAATTTCTAAGAGATCTGGCCCATATGATGCTACAAGTTTTATACTGTAGCCTTGTGTTTTTTCATTTTAGTCTCATGGGTTGTCATCATTTGTTCTAGTTTGAACACCAAGGTAGTGAGAAGGTTTTCATGATTTGATTAGAGATGATGGGATGCTTGAATGGGGTTTTTTGGTGTTTTTTGATACTCCTGTTGTTGAGAGGGTGTAAAATTTGAGTTCTTGTAAAAGTTTGTGGAAAATATTTATGTTGTTGAGGAGATATAATTGTATTGGGAATCAAGGTGGTCCCTAATTTCTTGGTGGAGCATGTGCACTCCTACCCTAAAAATATTATTGGTTTTGTTTTTTCATATTATGATTTAATCTCCACTAATAGTATTATTATTAATATTGTTGGGGTTTCTGGTACTACATATTTTGATGAATGTATATGATATAATTAAATTATTAGAATTGGTGTTCTCTATGCCTACCTTATATTCTTGTAAAAGGTCAAGATCTATCCACATCTCATAGGGTTGTGTTTTCCTCAACAGAGAAGGAGGGGGTGGGGTGAATTAGGAATTTAAAATGATTCATGATTCTTCATAAGATCCACAACCTAATAATTCTAGTAGGATGTCTCCTCCACCTAATACCCAGGTGACCCTCGATTTCTATGTCATATAATATCATTATGGGTGTCTTCATCATGATTGGATTGGCCCATTTTACAAATCATAAGGTCAATTCATCCATTATCAGTTAATTCTGCAATAGTACTATTGGTAGGATAATGTCCCTTGTAAAATGATTGTAATATTATCCACTAATCTATTTTGTGCTATGGGAATTTTTGGGTTAGCTTATTAAATACTTCCCAATCATATAATGTTGATTCGCCTTCCTCTTTACAGACGTTTTTAATATCATTCCTAGACATCGCCAAGCGGGCAACATTTACAAGGTAAGGGGTTTTGTATTATTTTAAATGAATAAATAATACCCTTCATCATGTTGAATGCTATGGTTCATATTTGGCCTTTTGTTATCTCCTAACGTGGAGGGAACAGGTCGAATGAACACAGCCCGATGACCCTCCGTTGATTCTTGTTAGTATTAGCAACGAAGGTGGGTCGGAAGAGTCTACAGCGACCAGAGGCGGGGGCCACGCACCAACCGCATGGTGGAAAACCACGGCCCACAACTGTGGGATACATGGGATGAAGAACCGGCCGGCTATGCCCGTCCGGGCTGCTGAACCATGGCATCCGCAGGTGCTGCGCGGAGGAGATGTAGCCCGCATATGTGGGCCGCTCGGATGATCCAAACTGACCGGCCTCCTACCAATCGGGATGGAGGACTGCAGCGACCCTTGGCACCGCTCTTCGGAGAAGACCGAGGCCTACAACCGTGGGCTGCTAGCCGGAAAACCGGAAGGCCGCCTGCCGGCTAGGCCGAAGACTCGGGGTGCTGCTTGGTGCCACATGGTAGAGACAGTGGACCATTGTGCGGGCCACTCACACCAGACAAAAATGGTCAGCTTCAGTCTGCTGGGTAGGGAGAGGTGGCAGCGCTCGACACCTCCAGGAAAACTGGACCGACACGCTCGGTGGGCCGGGTCCGCAGGTGGTCGCGCCCCACCGGGCCGGGATGACCCTCACCTAGGTCGGACCTGCCAAACTGGGCCAGGCCGAACCACAACCAGGTCAGACCCGCCGAACCGGGATGGGCCGACCCACTAGCCCACTAGGCTTGATGGTTCAGGCTCGTTTTCACTTTAATGTGAATAACTCCTAAACCCTGTGTCTGAATGACGTGTCGTCTGTGGCACTAGGACCCTTGCCATGATGAAGTCCTTTTTCGATACTCTAAGTGATTTTTGGACAACATTGGAAAATGTCTGGGTTTGGATTGAGTGTAAATCCAACCGGGCCCCCGGAATGGAAAATCCTATACCTCTTAAATCGGGCGTCTGATTGACTCGTCAGCTGTCGCATTGGGTTTCTTTTGTTGAGATGGATGTTTGGGATACATAAACTCTGGAATTCGTGATTGTTGGTGTATTGACCTCCGTTTGCTCGAGGAGCGCACCCTCCCAGAATCGAGTGTGTTGTGTGTGGGAACCCTAGAGTTGGATGTGTCTGCGATGATAACTATCGTACTAGGATCCATCATGGATTCAGCGACGACGACAATAGTACCGGAATCCTATGTGGGTTCGACAGTTCTGACAAAGTATCTAGTCCTGTATCCTTTGTGGGTCCGATAGCATAGATGAATCATTAACTACATCTAATCATCTCTATTACTCTAGATTGCTGGACTGTATCATGTGTGGGTCTGACAGCTTAGACGGGATGTTGGACTGTATCCTGTGTGGGTCCGACTACTTAGACGAGATGGATGGACTGTATCTTGTGTGGGTCGGACAGCTTAGATGAGATCGTTGGACTGTATCCTATGTGGGTCTGACAACTTAGGCGGCCCTATATCCTGTGTGGGTCTGACATCTTAAATGATCCAATGGCTACATTTGGTCATCTATATCTCTCTACTATTATGGCATACCTATGTGAGATGAGTCTTGACATTCAATCATTATCATCGAAGTGAATGACTTTACTTCCTGTGTGAACTGGGTTGTTCTTGGGCTCATGAGTTAGAGCCGAACTGATATTGATAACTTAGGTATTTGTATGGGCATATACCTATGTAGGGTGGGTTGATACTTCATGATTTTATCTTTCTTATGTGGTATATCCATCATTGATTCTGGGAGACCTTCGGGGGTCTCGGGGTCCCTACTGAGTATCATTATACTCACCCCAGCATGGGCCGTGCCCGCACTACGTTGTGTTGGTTGCAGACGACGGACATCACTGATCGAGGTAGAGACTATTAGAGTGGGACGGTACCTAGAGGTGGACCACTTGGCGAGACGTTCACGGAGAAGATGAACGAACCCGGCGTGCTGAGGAGTCCATCTGTACCCACCCAATAGGTGGGATTCCTAGAGGACGACTCAGTAGTTGTTGTTTTTAAATTACTGCAGTTGTACTAGATTTTCAGTTGTACTGTACTTTACTGTTGGACTTGTATTTCCGGCCCCTTCCCTTTCAGCACATTCTTTTGTATATAGTTTTACATAGTGTTTACTTCCACTTGTGTACTCTGTTGTATTTGTTTACTTATTAAAAGGCAATTCCTTCCCTTTTATTGGGATTTACGCCATTGGTGCTTGTCACCAGCCACTGGCCTTTGGAATGAGGGCTTGGGGTTGTCACGGCACATGCCCCGAGGACAGGTCGTGACAAATTGGTATCAGAGGACTCATTTCTACCATAGAACTCAAGACTTTGATCATTCTTTTCTGTGAATCAATAGTGTTAAGAGTATTGAGTGTGGTTTTCAATCTAGGTAGTCTATTATTGGTGCGACGGCCGACATATCCATACATCAGGTCCCTGACCTCGGGTTTCCGACTCCATACATGAAAACATAGATTGGGTGTGTGTTTCAAGAGTTTCGATGTGGTCTCTTTGAGTCATCTCACCAGGTGTAAACTTATTGACCGTGATGCACCTATTCCTTATCAGGATACCGCTGTGAAGAAATCAAGCTAGGGTTCCCAAGTGAGTACACTGTGATGGCCCACCGAGCGATGAGGCTCCGGTGCAGGGCCCTCTTACTATGTTGGCACCTTCAGGTGGTGTACCAGCAGCACCACCACCCATTGTGCAGCAGATTCCACCAACCGTACTAGCAGACGATGCACACCGATAGAGCGCGTTTCATGAGTTCTAGTAGCAGAGGCCTTCGAGGTTATGAGGTGAGACAGATTCCCAGGCAGTAGAGGACTGGCTGGACACGATTGAGGGAGTTTTTCGCCTAGTTGAGACACCAGCAGAGCGGATTGTGGACATAGCTACTAGTGTTTTCCAGTGAGTGACCATGAGGTTGGTTTGCATTATGATGAGGCATCAGTACGTGGACCGTTACCCGAGTTGTACCTTCAGGTAGTGTGTCAGCTATATCACTGCCTTTTGGTCAGCTGTTACAACCAGTAGTACTGGAAGATGAAACATGAAGACTTAGTTCCTTACATGTGTTTTAACATTAGATACCCCTCTCATTCTGAAGTGAGCCTGACTCATAGGAAGCTGAGTACTAGCTTGAGGAGGTGGCTAAGATTTCTCTAGAACTTATACGGCTTTTTCAGGATGACATGTCGGTAGCTGAGTATTCATCGAGACATACCGATCGTTCTGGGTACTCGATGAATACGATACGATCAGTGCGTTGGGGCTCGGACTACCGAACGAGTTGTGTTTAAAGGACATCTGAGCCAGCACTTTTCCACTATGCATTCCTAATTATGCAAGGGTTTTAGAGAGAACCATTGTGGTGGAATGTTATTTGGCTGAAAGGATACAAATTGTGAGTGTTAGCAGTGGGAAAGCAGGGAACAGGCGCCAGTCTCAGAGACATGGGTGTGCAAAAAGGTTCCGGAAGTGGATGTGACATGGACAGACAAATCTGCAGGGAAACAGATGTGGAATCAGAGCTAGGAGAGCAGCATGTGGTGGTGTACATTTCAACATGCTACATCCACCCACCATTGTAGTCCCCACCAGGCCCAGGGAGCTGGAGGGCAGAAGAAAAGAGTAGCTGCCTGCAGTCAAGGAGTGTGACCCAAGGGCTCTAGGAATGATTCAAGGTACGGTCTTTGTCTACTATTAGCTACTGTATCAATAGACATATGTACCAATCATTCCTTCCTTCCACAAATATTGTACCAAACCTTGAGTTTCTGGTTAAACCGATTACATGAACCTCACGTCGGGAGATGCCTTTGGGAGGAGACTTGATTTTCACACTTATGCTAGTTGTGTGATCTGACCCTTGAGGTGAGAGTTTCGGTTGGAACCTCTTGGTGGCAGTGTCGTGGCCTTACAACGTTAGTTTGGGTATGGACTGGGCAACCACAGTTCATACACATATTGACTTTATTAGGAAAAATGGTTGTTGTTTATCTACAATGTCTGGATGGGGTTTTCCTTGGTCAGTGAAAAGGGAAACCCAGGAAGCATGGGATAAACTCATTCTTAGGAGGGTGCAACTGATCACTCATGAGTCGGCCAGCCTTACCCTCATGGCAGCAGGAGTTTTGAGTTTTGAGTTCCTCCAGGACTATGACTTCGAGATAGTATATACTCCTATGAAGGGGAATGTTGTAGAAGATGCACTCAATTGGAGATATAATATACAACTGCTAGAAGAGATGACAAAGTAGTTGTCTGATTTACAGATACCCTTTGTGGATAGAGATGGAGCAGCCTTCCTTCGGTCTCTTACAGTCACTCCCACACTTCTTCAGTTAGTTAAGGAGGCGCAGTGAGGGGATGCTGACTATGAGACATGATGTGATTAGATATACACAGGACATGCACCTGATGGATTTTCTGAAGGTGGGGAGCACGTCATCCTCTTCAGAGGACGTTTTATGGTGTCAGTGCCACTTCCAGAAGAAGTGTTGACGGAGTTTCACACATCACCTTTAGTGGTACATCCAGGAGTCGAGAAGATGTACCCGGACCTTCGACGACAACACTTATAGGACCAGAGATGGTTCAGGCTATGACGAAGAAGGTGCATATCATCCAGGAGAAGATGAAGATTGCATAGAGAAGACAGAAGTCCTATGCTGATAGGAGATGGAGACCACTGTAGTTTGAGTATGGAGACCACGTATTCTTATGGGTATCACCTCGACGAGGTATACGAATATTTGGCCGAGAGGGAAAGTTATCCTCATATTTTATCGGGTCGTTCCAGGTCCTCAAAAGGGTAGGTGAGGTGACTTACCATATGGCCCTTCCACCTCAGTTGCATCGGGTGCATGACGTCTTCGATGTATCTCAGCTGAGGAGTTATGTGCATGACCTATACCACATCATCGACCATGGGGAGCTGGACATCAATGATGGGGATACATTCACAGAGGGCTTAATGGAGATCGAGGATCGACAGGAGCGGGTCCTACATTGATGGTCGATTCCTCTGGTGCACATTCGTTGGCAGCACAAGAACCACCAGAAGAGCACATGGGAGTTGGAGTCTCAGGTGCGTACTCATTACCCCCATTTGTTTCCCTAGTGTATGTTGTATCTTTACAAAAACATAAATCCCTGAGGTGGGGGTAATGTAAATACACAAAAATATCCTGGAAATGTTTTTTTCATAAATTATTTGGAATTTTATGAGTCAATACTCTCTGACGACACCTGATTCCAAAGCCCGGTTTTCCCGGAATCAATTTCTGAAGTTTTGGTAAGCTTAAATTAACGCGTGTAAGCAGCTTTCCTAAAAAAGTGGAATAACTCTTAAACGGTTACTCGGATCAAAAATCTGAGGGCACTGTTTCACTCAGGATGGCGGGTTTACCCTAGGTGCGACTTAAGTTTAGTCGGCGCGGGCCTCCTGTGAGAAATTATAAAAATGGAATAACCCTAAATAAAATAATTAAATAAATTATTTTATTTATGAAATTATTACAACTCAGAAATGGTATCTCAGATTGAAAATCCAAGACCACCATTGAACTTGTGAGGGTATGCTTTATTTAAGCTGATACTAACTTTGGCCAGCGCGGGCCATGAGAAAAAGATAGTTTTTGGCCGCAAATAAAATAATTAATTGATAATTATTTTATTGTAAAAATCATAACTTCTAAATGGTAATTCGGATTAAAAAATAGAGAGTACCGTTGGGTTAGTTGGGGAGTGTTTGGCCTAGGCAGAGCCTAACCTCGACCACAGTGGGTCTAGGGTGACTGATAATAATTTTCTAAAGTTTTGTTTGGGTATGTTCAGTAGACGTATAAGCGGGATTTTATATATTTTGAATTTCTTCTTAGAATTGAAATATAAGGGAACTAATGATCTCACAACACCGGTATTCTCCTAGGGGGACCTTTACCACAATTGCGTTTGGGTGGGAGGACAAGTTTAATTGTTGGGGATTTTTATTAAATAAAAAATTATGTATGACATAATTTTTAATTGGTGGTTAATTTCTCCAAAGAAAGGTTTGAGGTGGGTCCCACCCCCCACATAACCTCCCATGAGTGGATAATGTATGGTGGGGCCCACACGACTTCCAAACTCTTCAACTCCCCCTTAATCTCTTTAAACCCCTTGAACTCCCAAATTAAGGAGGATGAAACATTCTTTATTAATTAGGAGCCTCTTCATCTCCTCCCTCCCATTTTAATGAGCCAACTCAACATTTAATTATTTAATGGATGTGGCTTGATGAATTTGAATCCCTTTTAATTCATTTAGACAACCTTTAAATATGTGGTGTGTTTTTATATTATGTTGGTTGGACATATTATCTTGGGAGGCTTTGAGGATTATAAAGGAAGCGTTCTTCCTACGAAGAACACGAAGAACATATCCAACATAAAACGACGTCCTCTCAACGAAGAACTCTATTTCCTCCAAAGAATGACAAAGTGTAATCTTCCTTTCCTCGACCTCCTTCCACGTTAAATGAGTGGAAGCCACCCGCAAGGAACATCGATGACACACCATCCTCGAACGTTTCCTGACATCAATGAAATCGACGTCCGCCCTCATTCCCGCAACTCCGCTGAGAGAGCACCATTTACGAGGTAGGGGGTTCGTATAATTTTAATTGAATAAAATTATACCCTTGATCTTGTTGAATGATATGGCTCATCTTTGACCTTTTTTTAACACCTAACGTGGAGGGCACGAGACAAACGAACACGGCCCGACGACCCTCCGTTGATTCTTGTTAGTATTGGCAACAGAGGTGGGTTGGAAGAAGTGGCAGTGATTGGAGTTGACAAAGACCAGAGTTGACGGCGACCGGAGTTGACGGATACCAGAGTTGACAGCGACTAGAGGCGGTGACGATCGGATGCAGCAGCCGCGTGCCAGCCGCATCGAGGAAAATTGCGGCCCGCAACCACGGGCCTCTCGAGCTGAAGAACATGTTGGCTATGGTCGGGCGGGCTATTGAACCGCGGCACCCGCAGGTGCCACACGGAGGAGATGCTGCCTGCATATATGGGCATGTCGAATGAGCTGAACCGGTTGGCCGCCTACCAGCCTGGATGGAGGACCGCGGCGCCGCTTGGTGGTGCGCTGCGGAGAAGACTATGGCCCGCAACCGCGGGAAGCTCACCGAAAAACCGGTCGGCCACCTGTCGGCCAGGATGAAGACTCGTGGAGCCGCTTGGTGCAGCGTGGGAGAGACGGCGGCCCACTATTCAGGCCTCTCACGCTAGACAAAACTGGCCGGCTTTGGACGGCCAGGCAGGAAAAGGCGGCCCCGCTCGGTGCCCCTGGCCGAACCGGGCCGGCATGCTCCGCGGGCTGAGTCTGCAGGTGGGTCACACCCCACCAAGCCGGGCCGACCCCCAGCGGGGTTGGACCCACCAAACCGGGCCAGGCCGACCCCCAGCTAGGTCTTACCAGTTGAACCGTGCCGGGCTGACCCGCCAGCCCACATGGCTTGACTGTCTGGTCCCATTTTCACTTAAACGTTAATAACTCATAGACCACGCATCCAAACGACGTGCCCTATACATAACTAGGCCCCTTTCGACGAGGCGGTACTTTTTTGATACTCTATTTGAGTTTTGGATGAATTAGGAAAACGGACAGGTTTGGATTGAGCATAAATCCAACCGGGCCCCAGGAACAGAAAAGCATATAACTATCAGACCGGGGGTCTGATTGACGCGCCGTCCATCGCGTTGGGATTCTTTTGATGAGACGAGACATTAGGATACATCAACTCAGGACTTCATTATTGTTGATGTATCGACCTCCCTTTGCTCGAGGAGCGGACCCTCCTAGAATCAAGCGTGTTGTGTGCGGGAACCCTAGAGTTGGTTGCGTATGTGACGATGCCTACCATACTAGAATCCTCCATGGGTTCGATGACGACAACAACTATACTAGAATCCTGTGTGGGTTCGACAGTTCTGACATAGTAGCTGGTCCTATATCCAGTGTGGGTCCGACAGCTTAGATGATTAGTAACTACATATGATCATCTCTATTACTTAAGATAGATGGATTGTATCCTGTGTGGGTCTGACAGCTTAGACGAGATGGTTGTACTGTATCATGTGTGGGTCTGATAGATTAGATGAGATAGCTGGATTGTATCCTGTGTGGGTCTGACATCTTAGTTGGTCCTGTATCCTGTGTGGGTCTGACAGCTTAGATGATCCAGTGGCTACATTTGATCATCTATATCTCTCTACTATTGTGGCATACATGTGTGAGCAGAGTCTTGACTTTCAATCATTATCATCGATGTGATTGAATTTACTTCATGTGTGGACTGGGTTGTGCTTCGGCTTGATAGTTGTAGCCGAAATGAGATTGATAACATAGGTATATATATGGGCATATACCTAAGTAGGGTTGGTTGATATTTCTTTATTGTATCTTTCTTCTGTGGTTTAACCATCGTGTATTCTGGGAGACCTTCGGGGGTCTTGGGGTCCCTACTAAGTATCTTTATTATCACACCTACATGGGACATTCCCGCACTATGTTTTGTTGGTTCTATACAATGGACAACACTGATCAAGGTAGAGTCTTATAGAGATGGATGGTACCCGGAGCTGGACCACATGGCGATACGTTCACAGAGCAGACGAACAGACCCGGGGTGATGAGGAGGCCATATGTACCCACCATACAGGTGGGATTCCTTGAGAACGACTTAGTAGTTGCTGTTTGTACTTTACTACAGTTATACTATATTTTTAGTTGTACTTTACAGTTGGACTGGTATTTCCTGCCCCTTCCCTTTCAGCACTTTCTGTAGTATACAGTTTTACTTTGTGTTTACTTACACTTGCGTACTCTGTTATATTTGTTTACTTTTTAAAAGGCAATGCCTTCACTTTTATTGAGATTTACTCCTTTAGTGCTAGTCCACAGCCCCTGGCCTATGGAAGGCGGGTTGGAGGTACTCAGGGCATGGGCCCCTATGACGGGTCGTGACAGTAGATTAGTTGATGAATTGCAATACATAATTCCAAACTTGTAAAACACTAAAAATAAATTGAACAATTTATGGATATAATCGATAATAATAAAAATATTTTCTTTTTTGAGGTATTTACTCATAAACCCTTCCCAATGGTTTATAATGAAAATCATAAGTATCCTAAACATACCCCCAAAGAGTGTTGTAACCAAGAGTGTAGCAAGGCCCATTGTCGTGCACCAATTCAAGTTCGTGTCTAGCTTAAAGCAGTGTTTCTGAGTTTTAACACTAGGTAAAAATGTTTAAAAGCCACATCTAGCTGCTCATATCCCAACAGGAATGTATTTATTAGAAAACTCCCAAAATATCTACTGTACCAAAGTTATATGAAGTTTTCTATAGTAATCCTCAAATACTACCTTAGGGTAGTGTTCTCTAATCAATCTTTTTCCAAATCAAGTTTCCAAGGATTGTACTAAAATTCCTTTGATACCAACTATAATTCCCTGACATCAGTTACCCAGAGTCGGTGCATTATTACATCACATTGTATTGTTACAAATAATCATGCCCCGAAAGACCGATCATTTTAGTATCCTTGGAAGTACCAGATACATTCATCAGTTTTACATTACATCATGAAATAAAAACATGAAAAACATTTTATCCCCTTTTAAACACACTTATATTCTTATCCTATCACTATAGTTCAACTATTAAATATTTCTTCGCATCCTGAGAAAAATAAAACATGGAATGGGTTGTGCTCAGATGCTCAGTAAGGATAAAAATATAGCAGAAACATTTATAAATATGAATAAATATTTAAGGCAATGTATTAAACTGAAACAAAATAATTTTAAACATAATATTTAGAATAATATGACAAAGAAAAAATAAAATAATTCCATTTACTTATTTACATGGATATTCTTCTAGTCGAATAATGACATGCAATATCAATAGCCACTTTTATAATGATGGAATGAAAAATTCGAGATTTCATAACCACATAGTCAAGAACTTGTGCCAAGACTAAAAATAAGATTTTTTCAAGGCCTTATGTCAAGACACTAGTTTGTTTCATGAGACCTACCGATGCATCGAGAAGCTATGGCAGGCTCCACTCGTCACTTACTAAGTCCAATGCATTCCTCATATGAAAAGGTTTAAAAATAACATAATATTTCATATTAAAACTAGAATGCGAAATGTGAAAACATTATTCATAAACCATGAATGGAATAAGAATAACACATCAAAAATCAAACATATCACAAAACCTTCAATACAATATGGAAGATTTGTATAAAAATAAATCAACATAAAACAAGCTTCAAATCCATAAGAAAATTGATAATGATGAAATCAAAACTATTTTTAGAGAAATATCACTTTCTATTTTGAAATAATTTAAAAGTAATATAATTATAGAAGGAAAAATTTATTTTGAAAATATTCTTATAATATTGTATGGGACTCTTTCAAAATGGTATAATGGCAGAAAATAGCCGCACTCTCTGTAAAGTTAAAAAAACATTCTTACCTTAATTTTGTTGAAAAGGTTATAAAGTACCTTGTATGGAAAACAATGAAAAGATTAATTTCATAAAATATAAGGTTAAATAATGTTATAAATTAATTTATCCCATTATCTATTAAATAGTAAAAATGTTTTGAAATACATTTTTAAGAGGACATGGATGTAGATGTTAAAGAGGTCCCAGCAGATACTTACGTAAAATAAACCTCGGATAATAAAGAGACTGTGGAATTAACCCTTACCTTGAACTTTTATTTGGTCAAGGGTATCTTAACATCCTTTATAAAAGTTAAATAATTGTTAATAAATTATACAAGAACTATATACATAATTATGTTATCATATATGATCCTCTAATATTGCTTTGTTAATAATATTTTAGTAGTATCATTGTTTCGGGTGTTAAATGATATATTTTCCTTTATATGCTCGGTTACGTAAGACTTGTTTGTTATGGAGAGGATGTATTTTAATTATATCCAGAATGACATTAAGTTCAAGGAATGTTTTTAAACATAATATTAAAATTATTCTTGAATGATTACGATGCGGAATAAATCTCATTGCGTTTGTGGAGACGGTAATCCGTACGTACGCATGTGAAACAATATCATTATATTGATTATAAAATCATATGTAATTTGATGTTATATCATATATAAAGAATAATTAAAATGTTATACTTATTATTTACATCATTTATACCCATTAAAATACCCATACTAAAAATGAAGTGTTTGAATAACAAACTACACCATGACGTCCAGCCGGTAAGCTGTACGTATGCACGTATGATGACTTTGTCAGTCATATGTTGGATAGAATAATAAATATGGTTGTAGCATTTTAATAACATCACAGTATATATAAGATACTAGAGTTATTATTTTAGAGTGGAAACAACAATTAAAGAGGTAGTTGATGAAAAAAATAACTTGATAGCGATGATGAAATACTTACCTCTTCTTCGGGTTCTTCCTTTTGATTTGATCCAAAGGGCACCAGAGTTTGTCTTTCTGATCAAATTAAGGCCTTTAAGATGAAGGTAGAATAGTTGAGATGATTTTTAGGTAGGTTTTGGTTGTTCCAATAGGTTTGGAGGTGTGAAATTAAGAGAAGGGGAAGTGGCCTCTTATAAGAGAGGTGACGGTCACTTTAGGAAAATCTTGAAATATTATTTTATAATAAAATCATTTTTTGTTTCTATTGGATCCAAAATGAATTATTTAGAGTATAAAGTGGGGATGGGTCGATAAAATCTCAACCAATATGCTTTAAATTGGTTTAGGCCATCATATTAACCTTATTTTTTAGATTTAACTCTTAGTTAAATAGATTGACATTTTCCATGTCTCTTTGTATTTTTCAATTATACGGTTAATAAGCATACTATAACATACCAAGAGAAACAAAAGGGGTTCATTATTAATATATATAATTTTATATAAGTATTCTGGCCCAACCAAATATTTTTATGAATATTATATCAATTAATAATATAGTATTTTTTTGAAAAACTCAATTATGTAAATTTTGAAACTATTTAGTATTTGGTTTTTTTAATTCCAGTAATACTTTATCACTTCGAAAAAAAATTATTTAACCATCCCTATAATTTCATATTAACCTATAAAATTAGTTTAATTCATCATAAGTCTCAATTTATATTTATTTCTATATTTATAATATCAATTATTCTAATATTTCATAAATAAGGTAATTACTTCATCACCATTGTGTCATAAATAATTTAATGTATTTAATGTATAAAAAATATAAATAAAATAAAATTATGTAGGAAATATTTTTATATTTATAATTAATATTTATAGTTTAATTTATATTGTGTGTACCCCTATATTAAGAATGCATTAGTTATTAAACCTTGAATTTAACTCTTTTAAGTCTTCTTTAAATAATACAATAATAAATGTCCTAATATAATCCAAGTGGACCAAAGAGGATCACATTTATTTTCTATAGTTGTTTTTTGTTGAATTATACTTATCCAATAGCATTAGTACATGTGTTAGGGTAATTATGTTATCGATTTTTCCCTTAATTGTCCTATTTAGTTTTAACCGTGGTAAATAAAAGTTAAAAGTTACTATTCACCAAATATTATTTTGAACTTATCAAACTATGTTTTACTTATGGACATCAACCATGTCTCTAATATTTTTTAAATTCAACTCACAGAAGTGGTAAAATAATGTTGTATGCAATTTTGAAAATGCTCATAGGAGGAGGGTAAAAGACGGTATAATATTGAATAAAATTTTTATATATCTAAAAATATTATAAAAATGACTCCAATGAATTACATTGAAATTATATAGGTATTATGTAACTATTTTAACCTAAAATACATTTAAATAAAATAAATATTTATTTAAATAAAATGTTGGTTTTAACCAATAACACAGTTTTTTCACTATTCATCAAAAATTGAATGTTTTCAGAAAAATACCAAAACTTCACCCTAAGATAATTTCGATATTATGAATTCAAAAATGAAGTACATTTTGAAAAAAAAAATTTATAAAATATCCAAAATTGGGTTTTACTATTCATAATGGCTAATTTCATTGGTCACGGTGTGTTAGAATCTCAAAGTTGCGTAAAATGCATGCTATTGCATTATTCAAAGAGAAATATATCATGGAAGCTTGGGGTGATACAATTTTTTTTGTAAAGATATATAATATAATAAAGTATAATTAAATTTTTTATTCTATATCATTAACATAATTTTATCTTTTGGTAGAAAGATTAATAACTTTTACTTCATCACTTTCTCCCAAAAATTAATATTCAAGCCGAATATTTCTTACCTCAAGCACTAAATGTTACTTTTAATAGATAATTAAATATTGTAAATAATTAAAATTCATTCCACCTTTCTCAAAATATTTATTAAAAATAATATAGTTACCAAATTTGATCCAGTATAGATAAATATAATACATTATTCTCTAAAACTACAACATTAACACCCAATGTTGGAAATTACACATTCCAAAAATATTTATCCCTATGGATCCTCCAAAATGTGTCTAAATATTATTGAAACCCAATGATTATAATTATTTGATCTCATATCATTCCCTTGTCAACATTACCATTAAAATTTTAATCACTCATAAAATCTCATACCAATATTTATATACCTTGATTATATATATTCTGAAATATAGTAATGTATTCCAAAAAAAGTAAAAATAAAACTATATTTGATTCCAAAAGATAAATAAAAATTTATTACTCAAATAAACTCCTAACATTACATAAAATAGTTTGATTGGGTTCATTTTTTTCCTAATATATGATAATAGCTTGACAAATAATATCAAATATTATTTCCTCATTCAATAAATTTATATCAAATTTATATATAAAGATCTAATAAATGATAATAATCACATAAAATTATAATAATGGGTGAAAAAATATTATTTTATTAGGGTTGATTCATATAATCCTTTGAAATAAATCCACAACACTATAGTGGAGTATATGTGATCACTAATTATCATGAATTACATTAGTTATTGTGATATCACAATAATTCCTAGTGTCCTTTGATTTTAGAGGTTTTGTGGATTATTTTCCTCATTAAAACATAGATTAAGGATTTCAATTGAAAAATTAAAAAATCCCTTCTATCTAAATCACATATGTGTTAGTGTTATATTTTGATTCTCTCTATCTCTATTCAGTTCACTGGAATAACACTTCATATCAAATCAACATTTCTTTTCTCGATCCCCAGGTGCTCCACACTAGAAACATCTTCTTGTTCCTTTATTGCATCCACCTGATTTCTATATCCCACATTTTTTAAATTATTAATTTTGAAAAAGTCCTTCCCTCTATGTAGTATATTAATTAAGATTCCATAGAACTCCCTCTCTTTTTCATATCACTAGAACTATGATGTATTCCATCTTCATTTTTCAATTTAAGCACACATTGAATTATTTATTCACAACATCAAAAGTCTCTTGTGTATAATTCATTTTGAATACTTAATTTTTATCAACTATATAAATGATTAATTGTTTTTAAAAGATGATTATTAAAAAAATCAGACAATGGATGTATTAAAAAAATTCCTCATGTGTGCCAATTGATTCGTCATCCTTATTCTTTAGTTCTTTTAATTATTTCTATAATTTTTGTACACCTAATATGAGGGATGTATATACTAAAAAATATGCACTTAAAAACATCTCAATAAATGGAGTCAATTTCAAAATAATTTCTTACATTCTTAATAATACTTGATTTTATTTATATTCTAATTAAAAAAATACTTGGAAAAAATTTTCATGGACTATGCACTAAAATTGGAAGATATATTTTACATGAAAATGATCCATTCCTCAGTAACCATCATATTAGAAGACCCATATATGGATGATAGATATATTACTATAAAATAATTATTGATATTTTTATCTCTCTATTGTGAATATTAATGTTCAACATGATCCACATTACCACACATATCTTGATAGAGTTGAGTAAGAATATTCATAATATATTTTATCTTGGATATTAATCCCTTTGTTTTCTCATGAGGATGGTTATTTAATTGGCCTTAAAATTCATTGTACATATGATTCCTTCATGTTCCATACATTAAAAAATAAAAAATAAAAGTGTAATAAATAATCTACCAAAATTAGAGTAAAAATCATATATTAATGAAATTAATTCATGATATTCCATGAATAATGAAACCTATATCATTAATGTACATCATCTATTCATATTTTTTATGATAATTCATAAGAGAAATATGAAGTGACACAAGAAAATCCCTTAGGAGTGAAAACTAGCTGCATAGTATAGTCACACTTATCGTGCATCAGAATTATGTTCACCATATATATATATCCAACTCTTTTGAAGTTTGTACCCCCTAGTTGAAATTATTCCAATATTATGTCAACATTTAGTAACCTGACAATGATGAGTTTCTTGTAAAATCACATAATCTAATCCTTTAAAAACATATATTATGTCATCCAATTCATGAATATATCCCTTGTGTTTTCACTAATGTTCTGTAATACTAATCTTCAAAGATTTACTAATCATTTCCATCGATTCCAACTAAAGAGGTTCATTCACAAGGAATATAAAAATTATATCTTTTTGATGAATATTCAAGACATTTCAAAATAATAAATGACCAATCACCATAACATTTTATTATATTTGGATACTGGATAAATAGTTTTATTATTTCCAGAAATATATTATGTATCTTCCAAAAATTAATTCCCACATATTACTATTTTTAAACATACACTTCTTAGAAAACAAATTTCTTAACTTTAAGAATGGAATCATAAGAAATGGTGAGCTCAAATGATCAGTATGGGTAAACATATGAGATATCAGTCATTATAGGATATAGTGATCATAAGGGTATGATAACATATTAAAGTTAATGTTCTCAACATAAAATATTTATACCTCAAAAAAATAGTTCCCAACATCTAAAACCAATTCTTATTTAGAAACCAAATCAATAAGGGTGTCAAATCCATAATCAACATCCTAGACTCAGAATATTGGCATGTTGAATATTAAACATATTTTATCATATCCTTATGAACATTAATGAATGTAATCATGTCTGTGAATTATAGTGACCCATGATTAACAAACATCGATATTATATCATTTTAAATTAACTTTTAGCATGCTTTAAAAATGCATGCTCTATGACCATAATAGTTTTTGTGCCCAATAAAACATGGGAAAATCCTCTAAATTAGTGAAGGATCTTCCATGTTTTCCACTAAGATATTCCACATTGGTAATTCATCTTAATACCATTATTTATAACCAATTGAAAGTAAAAATAAGAAAATGGTGAGCTTAAATGATCAATAAGGTTAATTAAATGGGACATATAAGCATAACACGAGAATAAGGGTATGAGAACATGATAATAATAATAATAAAATATCATACCAAGAATATTAAAGATTATATACATGATTCAAGGGATAAATATTGGTAGTTCATAATACACGAATCATAAGTTATTCAAGATAATAATATATGTAATCATAACATTGGAATACGACATAGAATTTTTGGCAGACACCTAAGAATATAAAATTATTTCTAAAGATTTCAAGGAATCACATATAAGGCCATATTATTATTATTGGTTTACTCCACATACCTTATTTTTAGTCGTGGTTCACTCCAATGATAATCTTAGTACACAATGTTTACTTAAAAGACCATCTTATCGAATGATTTTTTTACTAAACCGAGATCACTCCATATTCCTTCCATTTATATATTATGAGAAAAAAATATTTATAAAATTCACTGTATTGAGATATAGGTAACACGTGTATCATAATGAAATCATACATATTATTTCCACTAGATCATAAAAATTCATCATATTGTAACTTATTAAATGAAAAGGGTATCATAAATATGTAATCATATCATAACCTATAGAAAAGATATCTGTTTCATAATCATTTTTTAGAAGTATAACCTATATAAAGAAGTGAGATTAATAAAAATAGTACTCATGGACTAGAAATGTGATTCATTGAAATCATCAAAAAAACATAATCCTTTCTGATGAATAATATGAATAGAAATATTGGATCATTTCCCTAGAAAGGCATGAGTAACACCAATTGATTTCATCTTAGTAGGAAAATAATTTTGACATATATTTTAATTTCATTTATTAAGTAAATTTTATTAGTTATTTGAATAATTAATTTTAAAATATAAAACATATTCAACACCATTTTATTTTAAAATAAACTTTCAAACATATAAATAAATCTATAAAACCATTTTCCATTGAAACAAAAAAAAACATGAAATCCATTTGAAAACCCTTTTCATTGAAAAAAACACATGAAAATCTATTTAATACCATTTATTTAATAAAATATAAAGTAATTTTGATATAATTTTTGAAAATAATTTCTTTGAAAACATATAAAGTATGCTTGAAATCATTTTTTAAAAATATTTCTTTGAAAATGTAGCTTGAAAACCTTTCTGAATAAATTTTTCATTCAAAAAAAATTGAAAAAATGAATTTATAAAAGATATGGAAGAATATTTTTATTAAAAAGAAATATTTGAAACTTTAAAATGAATCTTTAAAGTAGTTATGTTTATGATAGTGGATAAATTCATACTTGCTGAACATTCCATTTTCACCATAAAAAGTTTTGAAAAATGTCTCTATCAGAAAAGGACATGAAGAATACTTTTTAAAACCCATTTTCTTAAATTAAAATATGGATAAAAATTTATATTAAATATAATATGATAATACTAGAACATTTTTGAAAACATGATTTTGAAGGAACATAGATTTTTCTGAGTGAAGAGGGAGATAAAGTCCAATATTCTTAAAAAATTATTATTTATCTGAAGTACCCAAGATTTTAAAATGATACATACACTTTAGTATATCATGACTAACTAGTGGGGAATAAAATCCATGATTTTTCATGAAATATGGATTTTAAGGATTCATCAACGAAAGCATAATCATAAATAATCCCGATAAACGATGTGATTTCCACAATAGACTCTTACCACAAGGTAAGTATGAGTCATACGTACCATATAAGAATATTAAATTACATGAAGACAAAAATATAATTTAATGAATTATATTCACTATATAACATTTCAAATTTCATAGTATACCCCCTTTTGAAGAATATAGGTGCATAACATGGCATGTTCTTCAATGAAGGCTTATATATACAAAATTACATTATCGATTTGGTAACTTTTGAAACATAAACCCCATGAAAGAAATATAATAAAATGGATACATAAATACCCATATATTTAAGTATAAGAATTATATAATACATACATGGGATGTATACATACTACATATAATAAATAGGGGTAAACATGATTTGTTGGTTAAAAAATATAAAAGTGAGATGAGAAAACCCTTCCCTTAAGCCTTGACGTTCCTTGTACACATTCAAACCTACAATATAATAAATATAAATTTATTATAAATATCCCAGCCAGACATATTATTATATATAATACAATATATAATTTTTTTATAACTTTATATTTCAATTTTATTAATAATTTCATGTTAACGTTGTGTGTCGGGTAAGATTTGTTTGGTTTTTATTGTATGTTTTGATTTATTATTCTTAAAACACTTACTTAGATAATTATTTAATTATTTACATAATTTAAATAAATATATAAATATAATATATAATAATTATATAATTTTTTGTAATGATCTATAAAATATAGAAATTGAAATGGAATACATCATTCATGGAGACGGTAGGTTATACATATGCATGAATGTTGATTCAATTTTATTATCGTATTGAAAAATAAAAATGTAAAAAAATTTATATATATATAATAATTAAAATAGAAATATTATTTATTATATATAACATAACTTCACTAAACTAATCCATAATATATTCCATCTAAAGTGTTAATGAATCACATCACTTTGTGGTGGTGATAGTCCAAACATCCACAAACGAAGATATTATATTTACAAAAAATTGAAAGCATGATGCAATGTTTTATTTGGTAATTGAAGAAGAATAAATAAATTATAAATATCATATACATCAAATACAAATATAGATTCTGTCATATTTTCCAACTATTCGAGTTGGAAAAGGAAAAATAAACTACTTCGTTTCATGAGGCAGGAGTTCTCTCTACACAGTAATGGTAACGTCTTTACTGTTAGAATGGAATTGTGAGTAACTGTATGGATAACCCCTATAATAACAGAATATAAGTATATTGAGGATACTTAGGTGTTTATACAATCATTTAATAAGAATATTTGATGGGGTGGATAATGATAATTAAACAAAGGAGCTAGAAGAAAGATTTTACCTCTACTTTGGGGAACTCTATCTCGTTTGCACCAAATGGATTCCTTGGATGGATTTATGACCAATGAGGAATTATAGGATGAAGGTAAGAATTTTGGGATATTATCTGAGAATATTTTGAGTGATCTAAATTGCTTTAGGTGTGTGAATATGTAGGAGGGGTGAGTATCTTTTAATAGTGGAGTTGTAGCATTCGTGTAAATTTTTGAAAAGGGAATTACACCCACATTTCCTCTCAGGTCATGTGGCTCCACTAGTGATCCGAATTACATACATGGGTGTATAGATATAATATATTTCCAATCAAATTATTTTGGACATGTTTCTAGGTCATTGTCCTTTAATTTTAAGGATTACTCCTTTGTACAACTAATTTTTCTCCTAATAGTTATAATTAACTGTAATCACTTTAACTAATAAATTTGGTCAAAAACTATATTGAACGTATTATAAATTATAAATTATGATGATTTAAACTATTAAATATATTTAATATAATTCTAATCATAGGAGTTGGATAAATTAATTCAAATTTGATCACCTAGATGGGACAAGAGAGCAGGTAATTTAAATAAAAATGATCATGAGTTTGAAATATTTATATATCCAATCACATTATGAAATTGGATACAATAAACTATATTATACTAATTTATGTACAATTAATCTGACTAAAATTTAAAAATATACCTATTTTTAACTATTAAAATAAATTATAAAAAAACCATTATTTACTTAAAATTCAATATTTTTCAATATTCATCAAAAAAGTGAAACTCCCTAGAGAAATACCAAAAATTCACCAAAAGTAAATTTGAATATTATGATTCAAGAAATAATTTTTTTTCAATAAATGTTATAAAAGTGTAAAAAAATGGATTTAAAATTCTTTCTTCATTAAAATGAGGTAAAATTAACTTTTTGAAAAACACATATTCTTATTCATAAATTTTGATTTATTCTTATCTTATTGTTATCAAATCTATTGGATGAGTGTCAAAAATATTTATATAATATATAATTTATAGATTTTATTTAACACCATCACAAAATTTTATTTTTTTAATTTATTGAGATAAAATTGACTTTTTACATGGAAAAATAGTTTTCTTAGGAAAGTAAATTATTTATTTTCAAATATATCTTACATTCACATCGATTAATAGATACAAATAATTTGTTTTATATACGTGTGTATATATTATTTTTCACAATTTATTTAGTCATAATAATTACTTCTATTGAAGCATCTAGATAGTTGGTATAGTAATATTTTATAATCACATTAATAGTATATTCTTGTTTTGTAAAATTCAGCCTTAAGTGTAATGTAATTCATCAAAGAGACGTATTATTTTGTGTAATAAAATCCAAATATTGTATTGTGTGTACCATAATATAATATAATTATTATGTGTGAAAAAATATTAACATTGTGTTGTATATAATACAAGCCAAACATTATACTTATATATACAAAGAAACTATATTCAGTTTTTCATGAAATAAAAATGATAAAAGAATAAAATAATTCAAAAAAATTGGGGTGTTACATTCAACCTCCCTTTAAATGAATTTCACCCTCTAAGTTTTTTAGGTCATCAATGGATTAATACTTGAATTTTACTATAATAGAAACATGCATTGTAAAAATGAATAGTAAAATTTCTTTTAAAAGCGGAATGTTAAATTCATGGTGGTTAGCCAAAGAAACTCATAACTAGGTTTTCACATGGGAAAACATAGGTGGAAACTGAAAACATGGACATTAAAGATAAATATAACTATTAAATTCTTAGGGAGGATGATATCAAACATGATTTGTATAAATTTTTTAATCACGAAAATAGAACCCAAAAAGTCTAGAAAATTTTCAATATTATCATAAAAATGATGATAAATTGAAATTTTTTTATTTAATGACCATTTTTCCTAAAGATGAATAATTTTCATGATAATATATACTTACATGATTTCAGAATAACCTTTCCCTTTATTTCTCCTTGATCAAATTCCACTATATCACTTTTTCTAAGAAATGAAGGTGAATTTTTCCATCCCAAATCATCAAAATAATATGAGATATTTAAATAGAATGATAGTTCATTCCATATATATTTATCATAATAAAAATGTTATCACATATCCTCAAATATGAATAAATATTTATATGGTGAGATAATAATTTATTCTTTAAAACCTCATCCAAATTTTAACATAAAATATTCATTAAATGTTTGACCTCATAACCCTTCAAAAATATAAGAGTCCAAATAATTAGGAATAAGATCAATAAATTTCTGAAAAATGGCATAGCATTGATCCCTCGTATATCCTAATTTAGCTCTTGGTTTTCTAATACCAAACATGTAAATATATTTTTCATTTATTCTATTTTAACATGTTAATAAACAAATTTACTAAAAATACTTATTGAAAAAATAAATTTTTACTTATTTTACGGTTTATTAGATATATTTCTTAAATCCAATAATGTTGTAAATTCCATTAATGATAGCATAAACCACTTGTAAAAAATACTTAATTTGACGAAATTTAACAGTACCATCTAATTTAGTTATTCATATCCAACATACCATTCTCCGAACATAATTATCTTTACAAAAGGAACATATTAAGTTTTATATTCACAATATTCATGTGTGTCCTAAGAAAATCACTTTTACATTAAATCACATTTCTAGTCCATTAGAACCATTCAACGTATTCTTATGAATATTTTGTGAAAAAACAGAAAATAAGCTACCCTTATATATTTCACCATTCATATAACGTAATTCATGAATCCATATACATAAAAAAATTATTATTAGACATTATCCTTAATCCATTAACATGGCCACCACGTCCAATAATTAATACCTATTTTCATTTAGATTTCACTTATAGTCTCATCATAATCATCAATATAACCACTACTTGTACCAACTATCTTATTCTCTTCATGAGATTTCCACTTGGGACATTGATTTTCATAATGACGACTCATTCTAAACATAATGTATTTTACCTCGAATTATGTATTAGGAAGTCCAATATTTACATCCACTGCATTAATAAAAACCTCTATTTTTTCCATTACATTTACTTTCTTTGTTTCTATATTTCTAATTGAAAAAACATCTTCTTTTTTCATTAATTAAGTCACTTTGGTTATTCTATCCACACTCAAGACATAATGGAAATTTAATATTCTTTAATCCATGATATATATTACCCAAAATCTCATGGAAATCTATGCATCTCTTCCTTGGTGATTCTGAGATTAGTTTAAAGAACACATTTTTAATTCTTTTCCATGAAAAATGATGAGGCATGATCACAACATACTTCATTCTTGTGATCATTCCATTTGACTACCCATCGAAAACATTTCTATCACATTCAAAAAAAACATGATTACTTATGGTTCCCTCTAATTAACAAAACTTGAATTCATCGCATGAAAAACTCCTAACATAGCATAAAACCACAAAATTAATGAAAATCACTTATATTTTTTTTCTAAATTTTAACAGACTATTTGAAATCTATGAAAACATAGTATTATCCTTAGAAACATCCCACGACATATCTTAAGAAATACCCCTAGGGAGATCACTGGGGTTTTCTAATCCTAGTTTCTAAAGGTTGACTAAACCTTTCCACTAATACCAGTTATAGTGACTCATGCTTAACATACATGGATGTTACAACTTTTTATATGAATACTCAAAAAATTACAAGAATACATGTTCAAGGACCATAATAGTTTAGTGTCTTTAGAAACATGAAACAAAACCTCCAATCATGGTAAATGTAATCAATGTTTGGAATAAGGATTTTCACATTCGTACTTATAATTAAAACCAATATTTATAACATAAAGAAAGGAAACATAAGAAATGGGTGGGATTAGATTCCCAATAACGGTAAAAATGAGATGCATAATCATAACATGAAAATAAGGGTATTATAAAATGGTAATAACATTTTAATATCAAACACTAAAAATCAATGATCACATACATGAGTCATGGAATAAAAATTGTCAGTTCAAAAGATATGAATCATAAGGAAATTAATTGCATAATCCATGAAATCATAACATTAGAATAAGGCATATATTATTTTGTAGACACATAACCATATTAAATTATTTTCATATTATTTAGGGAATCCCTTAAAAGAATGTATTAGTTGTATGGGTTCACTTCCCATACCATCTTAGTAGTCATGGATCACTCCCATGACTATATTGTTAGTCAACCTTCGCTCCCTTGAAAATATTAGGGTAAAAATTCATTTACTAGAAGGAGTTTACTCCCCATTAAATCCATGTCTATCTCATGAGATAAATATATTTAACCATTGTATTGGAGAGAGATATAAGTCTGACCCATCTCATAATAAAATCATACACATGTATTCCTCTAGATTATAAATATTTAATAAATCATAAGCCATTAAATTATATGGGTATTATAAAAATTTAATAATATCATAGCCTATGGAAAAGATATCCATTTCACAATCACTTCCTCAAACCATAACCATTGAAAATAATTGTCTTTCATAAACATATAACCCATAAATTTTAAATGGGTTTCATAAACATCATACCATCAAAATATAAACCATTAATATCAATAATTTTAATGGTACCATTAGGTAATATTTCTAGATAGGCATTAGTATCCCCAATGGATTTCATCTTAGAGGGAAAAAACATTAAAATATATTTTCCACTAAATTTGAGGGCAATATAATTTCATCTTTGAAATATTTTTTTTTAAAAAGTAACTATTTTGAAAACTATTTTCCATAATAATAAACATGAAAACATATAAAAGAATCTAGAAAAATATTTTCTGTGAAAAAATATAAAATAAATATGAAAACATTCAGAAAATATTTTTACCCAAATAAATTTTGAATTCCATTTATTTAAAAACATATAATGGAATCTTGGAGTAATACTAAAATCTATTTCATTTAAAACTTATAAAATAATTTTGAAAAGAAATTGAAAACCATTTCTTTGAAACGGAATCTTGAAATACTTTTTCTTTTAAAATATCTGAGGAAATTATTTCCCAAAATATTAGGAAATAAATTCTTACAAAAGTATATATTTTAAACTTTAATAAGAAGCATAAAAGTAATTACAATTCTAATGGTGGATAAATCCACACATTCTAAACATTCCTATTACATCGTAAACATTTTAGAAAAGTGTCTTAGTCAAAAAAAAATAACATTTCATTTTCAAAACACATTTTTTAAATATAAATCATAGGTAAAAAATTTCTTTTAAATGTAGTAGGATAATATTATAACATTTGAAAAAATTATAGAACATGGTTTTGAAGAAACACATATTTTTAATAGAATTGGAAGATAAAGTAGAATATTTGTAAAAACAAATTTTTAATTATCAGAAGTACCAAATATTTAAGAAAATTTATTAACACTTGATTATATCCCAATTAACAATAGGTTAAGAAAATTAATGAGTATTATTATAATATGGATCAAATGTATTCATCAATGAATGTGTAATAATAAACAATCCAGATAAAAGGTGAGATTTTTTCTATAAAATATTACCACTTAGTAAATTAGAATCATATTTCCCATATAAGAAAATTACATTACATTTATATCAAAATATCATGGTTTTAATTAGATTCATGAGATAAAATTACAGAAGTTAGTGTATACAACTTGTGGAAGAATATAGGTGCATAACACATCATATGCCTCAAAGAATGTGAATTGAAACAAAATTACATTACAAATTTGGTAAATTTTGAAACATAAACCCCATGGAAGATATATCATAAACTAGATACTAAAATACCCATTAATTTAATTATAAAAATAATAAAATACATCCATGAGTATTATAGAAACCCCATATAAGAAATAGAGGAGAAAGCGTCTTGGGTCTTATAGAAAATAAAATTGAGAGGAGAAAACATGTACAATAAGTCTAGAATTTATTCATAAATGTTAAAACCTCATATATAATAAATACAAGTTTATTATAAATCTACAAAAAACCCATTCTTATATTTAATATAATATTTGATTTTATTTTTAATCTATATTACCCTTTTATTGACAATTCCTTGTTAATGTTACGTTTCTGTAAATATCAGTGTTGTTTTCCTTATATGTTTTTATTTTTATTCTTGAAACTGTTAGTTAAATCATGGTTTACTTATTTACATAATTTAATTAATGATATAAAAATCATATATATTATTTAAATACATATTATAAAAATATATATAATATATAAATACGAATAAGAATACATTGTTCATGTGGATGGTAGTCTGTATGTAGGCATGAATGTTGTTTCTATTTTATTATCATATTGAAAGAAAGTAAGTAAATAAAATATATGTATATATAAAACATAAATAGAGTATATTTTTTTAATTCATATATATCATATATGTTCACTAAAACAATCCTTAATAAATTTCATTTCAGTTGTGAACGAATCACATCGCTTTGAGTAGGTTGTAGTCTACATATCCACAAATAAAGTTATCGTATATACCCGAAATCGAAATAATGAAGGTTAATTTTATATGACAATTATTGAATAAATAATATATCATATATATCATATATATCATATAAAAATATATTTTCCATCATAATTACCTTCTTTTATAGGTTGTAAAGGAAAAACTGAACAATACTACTTCATGAGGCGGTAGTTCTCCGTAGACAAGAATTGTGTGTTAGTTACCCATAAGTTATAAGTGTTCTTATGTGAAGGTAAAAAAGATAGAATTAAAACATCTGACTATATTTAAGATAATTATTGTATTATATAATCATTTAATAAGAATATTTTATGGGGTGTAGATGAAAATAAAATAAACGATCTTGTAAAATGTTGTTACATTTTTTTAGGTAACTCTTTTTGTTTTTCAACAATGATCTTCCTTTGATGGATTGTTTTACCAAAGTGGGGATATTAAAATGAGTAAAATGATTTTGTTTGCATATTTAACCATATATCTAGTCATAAAAATGGCTTCAGAGATGTGAATAAGTGGTAGGGGTGAGTAGGTGTATATTTTGGGGGAGGAGTGGCATTCTAGTAAATTTTTGAAAAGTGAATTACAACCACATTTTTTCCATGTAATGTGGATCAAATAATGATACACATTACACCCAAGAAGGATTGGCTCAAAATAAATTTAGAAATAAATTTTGGACAATTATCATGGTTATATTAGTGCTCAAGTTTAAATTTTAGTCCTTTGTTATGAAAATTTTTCTCTTGGTCCTTGTGATTATGTTTAATCAATTTCACTAATATTTTTTATAAAAAATTAAGATAACTTTATTAAACATTATAAATTATAGTGATGAAAAATATGGAATCCATTTTTCTAAATTGTAATCAAATAAGTTGGAGAAATTAATTTTAATTTACTCATGCGGATGTGACGAAAAAACGGGTTTTTAATGTAAAAATGTTCACGATTTTGAAATGATTTTATATCAAATTTAAATGTGAAGTTGATTAAAAATAACTCCATTAGAAAAATTGAGGTAAAATTGGTCTCATTGACCATCAAAACAAAACCAAAATATAATATAATTATATAAATAAATTAGACAAAAATGAAATTTTGAATTAAAAATCATTGTTTTTCACAATTCATCAAAAAATGAAACATCTAAAAAAATCCAAAAAATCAACCAAAGTAAATTTTTATAATATACATACCAAAAATTATTTTTATTATTTCAAATAAAAATTATGAAATATTTATCAATCATATTTAATATGGGTTCATGTATAAAATGTGATAAAATTACCTTTGAGAAAAATACATTTATTATATTCTTTAAATTATATTTATTTTTCAGTTATACCTAAAAAATCTATTATATGTGTATAAAAAATATTAACTGAATATATAATATATAAATTTCATTTAAAACCATAATAAAAATTCATTTGTTTTAATTATTGAGATAAAATTGTGTTTTTACATTAAATGTAATTTTCCTAAAAATGTAATTTCATTATTTTCAAATAGTTATTACATTCAGTTCTACTAATTAAAAACCAAAGGATTAATTTTATATAAATGTGTATATAATATTTTTACAAAATATTTAATATTATTCATAACATCCATTCCATCATATAGGTGGTAGCTATAATAATATTTTAATAATAATTTTAATATTATATTATAGTTTGCAAAAACAAGGCCTTGTGTGTAACACAAGATATCTAAGGGAATTAGTATTGTGTGTGATACAAGACAAAAATAGTGTCCCATGTACTGTAATCTAATCTAAGTGTCACATGTGATGAAATATTAATGTGGTGTTGCATATAATGCAATCCAGACATAATGCTTATATATATCTATATACATTATGATTCTATATTATGTGTTTTGTGAAATGAAAAATACTGAATGATGAAATTATTTCGAAGAAAAAATAATTCAAAAAATTTTGGGGGGTTACATGCATAATAATATGAGAAAATATAGAATCACATTATATTCACACATCAAAATGTGACCACAAGTATTAATAATCATATCCATACAATTTTCTATCAGTGTAGGTAGAATAAAATCACAATCAATCATCTATATATAAAGAAAAATTAATCATGCCCATTATTAACATCATCAACCCATGAGATATCAATATCATATTTCCAAATACATTTTACGTAAAGAATTGACCTAACCATCACATTATTCTATTTAATTCATAATAATGTCATGAGATCAAAAAATATTATTTATATCATTGTATCATTACATGGGGAAATAAAGGTTTTTATTAATGATCGCGTCATCAAAATCATATTCCATCCAGATATATATTATATATTGTTTCATTGGATCTTTACCTCAATAAATAATAATTAATATCAAAGTATGTAATCCTTAGTGAGAATTTATTTAACAATCTTGTGTATAATTCTAGATGAAAATACACATTTTATATTGAAATATTTTATTTAAAATACAATAATTTATGAAATATTATGGAAAATATTTTCTTTGAAAACAACATTATAAAAGTTTAATGGAATCTTCACAGTATTGAGAGTTCATGATTGTGTGAAATTATGTCCAATATATATAAAATTAAATAATAAATCTCATGTATAATTTTTAAAAAAGATAACATGTTAATTTTTCACAAAATGAAAGGAAGATTCATTTTAATACATTTAGTAAAAAATTTATCATGGGTAAAAATTAAATTAAAGAGTAGTATGAAAATTTTATAAAAAAATATAAAACATATAATCAGATAGAAAACTATTTTTTACAATGGAGATAAATAATGTAGGGTTTCATTATGAACATATCGTCCATCTCTTAAGATAATAAAGTGTGTAAAATGAAATGAAAACATAAATTTTTTATAAATATTCAGATTATTATATATAACATGACAACTCCAAAGAGTTAAATCATTAAATTTAATCATCATAAGATTAATCACAAAAAATCACAGCAAAGAACAAGATTTCAACATTAAACACCATACAATTCTGGAAGTATTTTACTCAATATATAGAGAAATATATTAAATTATATGGATATTTAGTTCCACATTATTTTCATAAAATTTTTATAAAATGGAGTAATGGGTAGTATATTCATCACATAAAATAAACATGTTGTTATTATGGAATGGGTATCATAGAAGTAAAAGTTAGATTGAAATCCCTTACCTCAGGACTTGTATCTATTTGTATGTGTCCAAACCTTGTATATTAATATATGTATATATTCATTAAACATTTATTATTTTATAATAATTATAAATTTAATCTTATATATAATAAATTTATAAAATATTATCACAATATTATTAAAAAAATATTTATTAATATCACTATATCAAATTTTAATTATTTCGTTTTTCTTGCATGTTTTTGTTAGGGAGCATTTTTTCTTATTCATTTATAGTGGTTCTAAAATATCTAGAATTTCAGATATCATATTAATTTAATACATATTCATTATATTAATTCTCTCCCATAATAGTTAGAAATATAAAAACTATTTATATCATTTATGGGGACGACATACAATATATACTCATCAATCCCATTTTCACATTATGAAGGTTGGAAAAAAGAAAGGTAATTTAAAATTAAACTTCATGGAAAAAAAACTTAAAAAATATACCACATTTATTCATTTAATATATATTTATTTTATTCTATGTATGTTGTAAATGAAAACAAAACACATCACATCGTGTATGTGTTAGTCCATAATTACACACGAGTGATGTTATCATCATCCAACCGAATGGAAGGTAAGTCATTGTCTATGATATTATAATTAAATGATTTTATTTATTCCATAAATATTATAAATAATCATTAAACCCATAACAGTAATAATCCATTAAATATGGTGATGTAAGTTGAATTGTTTCACTATGTGGATGTGGTAATCCATACCCATGCACGAACGATACAATCACATAACATTGGATAGAAAAGAGGGTAAATAAAGTAATATAACTAGTCATAATAAAATTTTAGTTTATTTAGGATAATTTCTTTTTTTTATTAATTATATCAAATATTTATAATATGTATAAAAGGAAACAAATTGGAAGAGATCGGGTAAGATGATTACCTCTTATTAAATAGTATTCCTTTAGATCCCATGTGAGGAACCATTGGAATGGTTTTTAAATGGGGGAACAGAAACTAATTCACAGGTATAAAAGTTTTTAGGATATTTTGGCAGGGTTTGATAGAGATATATTTCACAATGTGCTGTAGAGAATGTAACGACCTGAATCTGGAGCCACTCAACTAGTTCCCCATACCAGGTTTAACACATGACCTCAAGCACGTTTCCACAAACGGTAGAGGCTACCGACTAGCAGCGAGGGTCTTGGTGAGTCAGGGGGAAATGGTGCCCTTATTTGGTAAAGTATGTAGTGGAAGGAAAATAATAAACAATAGTGGAAGCAGTTAACAGCATACAACAAATGAAACTAATAGTAGAAGCAATGTGTAATATAAAAATGATGCAGCATGGAGCATGTATATGTGGAAAGCTGTAAACAAAGCAACATGTTGAACTACCATTGAAAGACAAGTACTAAAAATAAATATTAAACTCTAGCAGCATCACAAGCCTAAGCTTTATCACATGCTCTCCAGCACTAACCAGCAATCAAGATCCTGAGATAGAAGGTCCATAATCAATATCCACACCTGCAACCATATAACCTATTTGGGCCAAAAAGCATGACCCAAACAGAGTGTGAGACTAATCCCAGTAGGAAACCACCACAAGATCTATGTCCTACTGTCAGTGAGCGATATAAAAAAGTGATGGAAAAATAAATGTAGTAGAGAAACAGGAGTACACTAAAGTAAACAATCCTACAAACCTCCATTCACATTTATTTATTAATTTAATTAAATCATTTAATCATCAACCAAAGAATATAGAAAATAGATCTATAAACCAAAGGTAGAGAAGGTAACACAACAGTTATCTCATCAGACTACCTAATGACAAGTAGTACAACCCCAAGCTTGTTCTTTGGCTTACTGGACTCATCACAACAAACCAACATTAATTTATCACGCTAACCCTCTTGGTGGCTCACACTGGTAGACCTCTATGGTCACATATTCAACAAAGGAAAAGACACTCTGAGGAAGCACTCATCGTCAATTCCCCTTATGGTCTTCCAGTGGTATTCCAAAATCTCTGAAAAAGTATTTACTTTTAGTTCTCCTCTTTAGTCTTGATTTGATAATTATCAGACCCTATGAGAGAGAACAAAGTCAATCTACCTTATGGTATTGTAGTGGTAATAACTAAGCAGGCCCTTCGAGAAAGCACTCAGCGTCAATTCCCCTTATGGTCTTGCTACACCTGGTTTCTACAGCCCTGAGTAAAAGTGATCATACGTAACAGATTCGTAGCATCCCTAAGTATATTTAAAAAAACTACTTGGATAATAGACACAATTCATCATAACCATTTAAACTACAGGAAGCACATGCAATTATTCATATCAAGGTAGGAAATCAGTGTAATAAGGTTTGCCTCATAGGCAACCTAAGCCAAACGGAAATAAACAGCCAAAACAAGGAAAACACCCATGGGGTGATCCTCAAACATGCTAACAAGCAATCATTATTCATCTAACAGCCTCAAGCACACAAGAAATCTACGGTAGATAATTTTACAGGATCAAACCCTAACCCGAGATACCCGATACATGGGTGTTGAAACTTTCTCACAAAACTGAAAGACAATTAACGTAAGGCATCAAACCACCTACCTCGATGGTTTTGAAAAAAAACCCCAACAACGAATAGTGCATAAGAAACTCAGGATGATTCTCTAAGAAACCACCTTATATCCCTTCTCTTAACAAGACCTAGACCCAAACTCTCAAATTTGGCATCCACACACTTAGATCTACCCATAACGGGCACATATCTAAGAAACCTAAGGAATAAGAGAAGTCGATCAAATTATATCTAGGAAAATGATCAATAATGAAGGAGAACGATCACATACCTCAAGAATCCAGCTTCGATTTTCCAAGAGAAGCCTTCAGATAACCTCTGAAACGCTTGAGAGAAGTTTTCCAACCTTTAAGAGAGATTAATCCAGATTTATGGCCACATAGGTGCTTAAATGAGGCAATTAGAGGAAAAAATAATTAGATCCACAATTTAAGGATCTAATTTATGTTCCCGCATGGTTTTCTAGCATGGTTTTACAAACAGTGCGCTAAATCTGCGGTATGTGCTGCCTTGTCAAAAATCATCACACGGTGTCTTCGCACAGTTTCCCTTAACCATGAGACAACCATGCAGTCGCCACTGCCTTGAGTGCCAGATATTCATGGTCTGGCCACACATTTAGAAAAATCGTGTGCTACCTGTGAAGCTCCCCGTTTTGCTTCAAAACTTCATTTAATGTTTCCCTGACTCTCCCAAGCATCACCCTTAACGTTAAAACCAAGAAAAACACCAAAAAAGGGGTCACATACCTAAAAATAAGATCCGTGATCTTATAAACTTCTCCCCTTAAAAAAATTCATCCCCGATTTTCCTAACACGGTGTAGAAGAAGAAACCTAGAACAACTCTGGCCACTGCGATCGTATATGGGCCTCCCTCTCCCAAGTCTCATCCAGTATTCTCACGTACTGTCATAGCACCCATACAAGAGGAACAGACTGGCCATGGAGAACCTTGAAACTAAGATCAACATTCCTAATAGGATTCTCCTCTAAAGGTGAGTCCTTCTCTAACTCAACCTCCTTGAGTTGAAAAACATTACATGGGCCTGAATAATACCGTCGAAGCTGAGAAACATGGAAGACGTCGTGCATAGCCTGGTACCTTCGAGGTAACTATGACCTGTAAGCATCCAGCCCGACTCTCTCCAGAACCTCAAATGGACCAACGTATCTCGGTGAAAGCTTTCCGTATCTCCTAATCCTCTTATGTCCGAACCTCAGGGTACCACACAAGAAAACCTGATCTCCAACCTTGAACTCCAAAGGTCGTTTCCACTAATCAGCCTAAGATTTTTGCCGAGACTGTGTGGTAGCCATCCTCTTCCAAATCAACTCCACCTGCTATGTGGTCTCCTGAACAAGATGAGGTCCCAGCATAGCTGTGTCTCCTGCCTCCAGCCAATACTAGGTTGATCGGCACAACCTACCATACAATGCCTCGTAAGGTGCCATCTGAATAGTTTCTTGAAAACTATTATTATAGGCAAACTCCACTAGAGGTATATGTTTCTCCCAAGAACCTCCAAAATCAATGACGCATGCCCGAAACATGTACTCTAGCACCTGAATTGTGCGCTCTGATTGGGCATATGTCTGGGGATGGTAAGCTATACTTAGAAGTACATGTATACCCAAATCCCTCTGTAGCCCCTTCCAAAAATGTGAAGTAAAGAGGGAGACCCTATCTAAAATGATAGTGTTCAGAACCCCATGAATCTGTACCACCACATGAATGTACAACCTCCCAATCTCATCCACGTCGAAGGTCTCCTTGATCGGCAAGAAATGAGAAACCTTCATGAGCCGGTCAACAACAACCCAAACCGAATCATTCACTAGAGGTGACCTCGGTAACCCTGTCAGGAAGTCCATCGCGACATCATTCTATTTCCACTCAGGAATGGGTAACTGTTGCAAAAGCCCTAATGGTCACTGATGCTCTGCCTTCACCAGCTGATAGGTGGAATACTATAGAGACCCAATGCTTTACGTACATAGACATTACATTAATTTTTCAGAATACTTAACACGTAACAAAAATATACAACAAAGGACCGTAATTGTTTAGTGTCTTTGAAAACTCCAAACGTAAACTTCTAATCATGGTGAAAGATCTTCAAAATCTCTCATAAAGATATCCCCATTTGGTTTTCTTACCTAAAACCTTTCTTTATATCTGGGGGAAAAGAAAACATAAAAAGGCTGAGCTCAAATACTCAGTAAGGGAAAGCATAGATAATATAAAACAACCCATAAACATTTGAATGCAAAAACATGAACATAAAATATAAACATCAAAATCTATAGAAAAGACATAAATCGTGGAAGTACATGAGTAATATATCATAAAGGAACATCAATAATTATAAAATAGCATAGGAATAAAACATGTAATTGTGGAAAACCATTAATCATCTGATATGATTTCCATAGTAGCCAGGGCATTGTTGCCAGGAACATCTTTGTAGATAAAGTCAATTTTTGAATCGAGTTCACTCCTCGTTCAAGTCCTGTAACACTGAACCGAATTAACTTACCATTCCAAACATGTATATATCATGAGATATAAATCTTTTCCCAATTCATTGGAGGGAGATATAGGTCCCACCCATCTCATAATGAAATCATTCTTACTTGTTCCACAAAATAAACTTAAAACATTCATCATAGCCCAAATAATAAAATGGATTTCATAAACATCATCCCATCATCACATAATCCACATAATACAAATAGATAATTCATTATAAGAAAAGTGAAACCATGTAAATCATAGAGACATTATACTTGAAACATACACATATGAAATAATGTCATCTTAGATGGAAAATGAATTTAATAAAACACTTGAAATGAATTCTTGAGGAAAATATCCTTTCTTGTTCAAAATTATCATCTTTTCACAAAATTCCATGCAATTTTAAAAGAAAAGTTTTTTTTTTGAAAATAGTCATAAAATCTTATAGAATAAGCATCATGAATAGGAGGCGTTATACAACCGTAAAAATCCGTTCACCCCGTATAAGATAAAAATAACATTCTTCTCGTACTTTTGTCATAAAAGACAAAATGTTCCCCGTGTGGTAAACAAAAGTAAAATTCCTTTCGTAACATGTGTTAAATTTAAAAAATGGGTAAAAAAACATTAAACATACATGAAAACATTTTTAAAAACATGGGCATGGATGATAACAAAAACCCCAGTAAATACTTATGAATAAATGATCTCGGATAAAAATGAGATTGGAAAAATTATCCCTTAACTAATGTCTGATATGCTTCGTATGTATCTGAACCTCGTGTATAATTATTTAAATAATTTCATTGACTTATTAAAGAATAATATTCATTGTTATGATATCATATATGGTTCACTTATGACATTATATTACCCTTTCTTTTGTAAATTCCTTGTTAAAGTAGCGTTTTGGGTAAAATCGTTTCATTTATCATATGTGTTTATACATGTTGTTCTTGATATTATTACTTTTATCCTAATTTACATAATTCCAGAATGTAAAAAATGATTTATATATAATATATATTCAGTATATATATATATGTATATGATAGATAGATAAATGGAATGAAATACACCGTTCATGGAGACGGCAGGCCGTTCGTACGCATGAACGTTGTTTTCGTTTCCTTATTGAATTGGATGGAATTAAGTAGATGAAATGAATATATATATATATACATAAATCCAGTATCATTATTATGTCATACATTTCATTATTATTCATTATATATAATTTATAATTAGTCATGAATGGTTAACATGGAAAATGAATCTCATCGCGTCGTGGAGACAGTATTCCATACGTACGCACGCGCGGTGACTTCACTTTTAGTATGATGGATATAAAGTTAAATAGGGTTGCTTCATATTTATAATAATATATCAGTATATAAGTAACACTGATTTTATTACTTTATAATGAAACAAATAAAGAAGAGGATGTAGAAGAAGAAGAAAACTTGAAAGAGCCGGTAGAAGAGATTACCTCTTCCTCGACGCACCTCCTTAAAACTTCTTCTTAGGGAACTAGAGTTGATCTTTTGAGAAAACCAGAAACTCTATGATGTAACTAGGGAGGTTGAGAAGTTTAATTTTTAGGGGTTTTCTGAGATTCAAGGCTCAAAAGGGTATGAATAGAAGAGGGAATGGGTGCCCTTTTAATAAGGGAGGAGAGTGGCACCTTTGGAAAAACAAAATATATTATTTTATAATAAAGTCATATTCAGTTTATAATATCTCCAAATTGATTTATTTTGAATCTAAATTGGGGATGAATCGAAATACTCTCAACCAATAGGTTTTAGAAAAGTTTAGGTTACTATTTGAACCTTATCATTTAGATTTAACTCTAAGTTAAATAATTTAACTTTTACCATGTCTTCTTGTTTTCTTACACTATATGGTTAATAAACATACTATTACAATCCAAAAAAACCCCAAGTGGTTAATTATTAATATATATATACTTATCTAAGTCATTTGTCCGATCCTTAGATATTTAAGAATATAATAATAATTAATAATATAATATTTGTTTTAAAAGCTATTTTTTGTCAATTTTGACACTATTTTCTAATTGATTTTTTGTGAAAATCATAACAGAATGATTAGTTCTAAAAACGTTAATTAAATAAATACTAACATGTAATATTAACCTATAAAATTAGTTGAATTCATAAAAAGTCTCAAATTACATTTATTTGGGTATTTATAATATCAATTATTTTAATATTTCATTATTTAGGTAATTACTACATCACCATTGTGTCATTAATAACATAAATTATTTAATGTCTAAAAATTATAAATAAAATAACATTAGGTATGAAATATTTTTATATTTCTAATGAATATTTATAGTCAAATTTATCTTATGTATAACTCTATATTCAAAATGTTTTTTTTAAACATTGATTTATACTATTTTAACTCTTTTTTAAATAAATTAATAATATATGTCCTAATCTAATCCAAGTAGACCTAAAGGGAAATATTTTTTTCCTAAGATTGTTTTTCGTCTAATTACACTTATCCAATAGAATTATGACATGCTTTAGAGTAATAATAATATCATTTTTACCCTTAATTACTCTATTTACTTTTAACCATGTTAAATAAATGTAAAAGTTACTATTCACCAACAATTATTTTTATCTTATTGAACCACATTATACTCCTTGATATTAACTGTGTCACTCGGAGTTTTGAAATTCCACACACAAAAGTGGTAAAATTAAGTTTTATGTAAATTTTCAAATTCTCCTATAAGGTGGGTAAAAGACGGTGAAAAGTTCAATAAAATTTTTATATATCTAAAATTATTATAAAATGACTCCAATGAATTACATTGAACTTAAATAGGTATTATGTATCAATTTTTTAACTAAAATAAAATTAAATAAAATAAATAATTATTTTAATAAATAGTCGGTTATTAAATAGTAACCCAGTGTTTTCACTATTCATCAAAAATTGAAAGTTTTAAAAAAATACAAAAAATTCACACTAGTCTTATTTCGATATTCCAAATCTAAAAATGAAGTCCATTTTGAATGATAAAATTTATAAAATTTCAAAAACTGAGTATTACTATTCATAAGGGCTAGTTCATAATAATATTATAATAATATCTCGTTTATTGAAACTCGGTATTGCGTACTAAACACACTATCGAAGAAGGTCTTGATTGCGTGTAATGCAAGACAAGCGATGGTTGTGAGTAGTGTAAGCTCTGTTTAGTGTTGCATATAACATAATCAAAACTTTTTTTCATTTATACAATAAACAAAATCTAAACTTAATGTTGTGTAAAATAATTTCCACAAAACGAACTTGAAATTATGTATAACACGATCCAAGAATAGTGTTTCGTATACTGCAAGCTAATACGGTGTTGCGTATAGTACAAGATAATCTTATTATAGTGTATAATAGAAGACATCAAAGAAATTAAAAATAATATATCTCATAAAATCTCGAGGTGTTACATTCTACCCCCCTTAAAATGAATTTCTCCCTCAAAATTCATCAGGGATATAAGTGGTTTATTACTTGAGAGTTTCTTTCATTGAAACCCACATCGTAAAGAGGAATACTAAAACTTACTTTTTAAAAAATGAACATTAGAAAAAAAATGGATACCCAAAGTAACTCATCACTTGGTTTCCCACATAGGAGATCATAGGTGAAATATGGATATAGAAGTGAAATCTAACCGTCATGTTCTGATGGAGAGTGGTAGAGAACAGGACAATGAAAAATACAACAGTCACAAAACCATAAAATTGTGATGAGCTAAGGTACCATCTGATTCATCAGAAATGAGAGCGTTAGGACAACATTTTTGGTTTTCAAGATCATTTCCTGAATGTTGAAGAATTTTTTAATTAAAATAAATACTTACTTGATTTTCATACAATATCAATGTTGTTCGTGCCTTTAAAAATTTCCACTTCATCTATTAAAGAAATTAAGTTGAATTTGTCATTCGTGATGTGTTAGCAGATCATGCGATAGAATTATGGGTCATTCCATATGTCTCAAACAAAATGTTAGAAAAAGTTATCAGATATACATAAGTCCATCTATGGTGAGGTTAATCGTATATGATTCCAAAAATGGACTTATACTTCATCTATCATAACTCTTAATAAAATAAAACTAGTTTCTACTAACCAGGGACTTCCTGTAGGCCAGTGGTAGGAAATAAATGCATGTCTCACTTCGGTAGTGGGTTCGATTCCTACAACCTTGTCAGATATGATGGGTTGTCGCCCATCCTATGGGTTATCCTTTTTCTAAAACTATAATATCATAACATTTCAGAAATAAAAAATTATATCCTTAACCAATACTATGTGATGTCCATTCCCACCTTTAGGCTTTTCGAAAATACTTCTGTCCGATTACTAAAAATTTCATCTACCGATCATGTGAAAACCTTCATTTATCCCCCATATAAGATATATCTTGTTGGTCATATTCAAAACATGTGAATACCTTAATCATGTATTCTCTTGAAAAAATTAATACCCATTGAACCTTAGTGAAAAAATGAATGATGTCAAAAGGTAACTCTTTCCACATAACAAAATCCCAAAATTTCTATATTCTCAAAAAATGATATCACATTGTCCTTATATCAGCCGTGATCTCATCAATACTATAAAACATCTCATTATCTCCTTATCGCTTCATTATGCGCATATCATCTACTTCCCAAAAATATATGAATTAACCTTTCATGGTTACTAGTACCATTCAACATATACCTTCAAATACTTTAGGAAAAACAATAGTGTAACAATCCTTAGATGTTTCTTTATTCCATAGTACCATTACCTATACAACATAACTCTTGATAAACATAAATCATTCCACTACCTTCTTAAACCATTGACCAAGCATCAATACTTCCTTCATATCATATATCATTTATAGTCTCCTCATAATCATCCACATAAATACTACCCATATGACCATCCTGTTTCTCTTCATGAGATTTTCTATTAGGAAATTGGTTTCCATAATTCTCATACATTCAACATTTAAAACATCTAATCATTGTTGATTTCATATAAATACCATTATCTCTCTCCATGGGGTTAACTGAACCTTTTACATTTCACTTATTGGATTTGTGCCCTTCTTTTCTTCACCCAAAGCATCTTCCAGTTCCTTTGAAACATTCCCCTTGATTACTCTTCCCACATGATTTACATGAGAGAAATTGAACATTATTTCCTCTATGATCATCATGAAACTCAATCTTTCTCATATTAGCTGAGTCGGGAAACTTACCAAAGTTTAGATTATTGATCATATTATGATATTGATGATTAGGCATAATAATATTGTTTGGACTTCCAAATCCCATTTCATTTGGATTCTCATGAAGAATATCATTCCATTGTCCATCATATCCTCAATTATCATGAATCTTCCTATTTCCAGTAATTTTCTAAAACACAAAAAGAATAGTGTGAGAGGAAAAAATCATGATATGGAAAACAACATAATAAAGGGTGAGTACCTTCAATATATAACATATTATGGTTAATTATAATATTGTTACCATAATTCTAGGACTATAGCCTATACTTATACTTAGCCTTAGTGACATCCCTAGACATACCATAGAAATATCTCTAGGCGTATCATTGAAGTTTTCGCATCCTAGTTTCCAATGGTTAATTAAACCTTTCCTCTGATGTAAAATGTAGAGACCCAAATCTTGACGTATATAGACATTACATTACTTTTGTGGAATACTTAATACACAACAAAAATAGACACCAAAGGACTGTAATAGTTTAGTGTTTTTGAAATCTCGGAACGTAATCTTCTAATCATGGTGACAGATCTTCAACATCTCCTATAAAGATATTTCCCTTTGGTTTTCTTACCTAAAAACCTTCTTTATATCATGGCTAAAAGAAATCATAAAAAGGGTGAGCTCAAATTCTCAGTAAGGGAAATAATAGAGAACATAAAACAATACATAAACATTTTAATGCAAAAACATGAACATAAAATCTAAACATCAAAATCTTGAGCAAAGACATAAATCTTGGAAGTACATACGGAATATATCATAAAGGAACATCAATCATGATATAATAGCATGGGAATAAAACATGTAATTGTGGAAAACCATTAATCACATGATATGATTTCCATAGAAGCCAAGGAATTTCTGCCATGACCATCTTATTGGATAAAGTTCCTTTTCTGAATCGAGTTCACTCCTCGTTCCAGTCATGTAACACTGAACCAGATTAACTTATTGTTCCAGCCATGTCTATCTCATGAGATATAAATCTTTACCCAATTTATTAGATAGAGATATATGTCCCACACATCTCATACTAAAATCATTCTTACTTGTGCCACAAAATAAACTTAAATCATTCATCATAACCCAAAGAATAAAATGGGTTTTGTAAACATCATCCCATCATACCATAAGACATATTATAAAAATGGATATATAATTATAAGAAAAGTGAAACCATTTAAATCATAGAGACATTATACTTGAAACATACACATATGAAATAATGTCATCTTAGATGGAAAATGGTTTTGATAAATCAGTTGAAATGAATTCTTGAGGAAAATATACTTTCTTCATCAAAATCATTTTCTTTTTACAAAATTCCTTGCAATTTTAAAAGAAATGTATTTTGTTGAAAACATCCATAAAATCATATAGATTACGCTTCATGAAAATGAGGTGTTATGAAACCGTAAAAATCTATTCACACCATATAAGTTTAAAATAACATTCTTCTCTTACTTTTTTCAGAATAGACAAAAAGTTCTTTGTGTGGTAAACAAAAGTAAAATTCCATTCATAACATGTGGTAAATTTCAAAAATGGGTAAACAATCTTGGATAAAAATGATATTAGAAAAGTTATCCCTTACCTTATGTCTGATATGATTTTTATATATCTGATCCTCATGTATAATGATTTAAATAATTTCATTGACTTATTATAGAATCATATTCATTGTTATGATATCATATATGGTTCACATATGACATTATATTACCCGTTCTTTTTTAAATTCCATGTTAAAGCAGTGTTTTGGGTAAAATCGTTTCATTTATCGTACGTGTTTCTACATGTTGTTCTTGATATTATTACTTATATCTTGATTTACTTAATTCAAGAAGGTGAAACATTATTGATATATAATATATATTCATTATATAAATATATATATGATAGATCGATAAATGGAATGAAATACACCGTTCATGGAGACGGTAGGCCATTCGTACACGTGAACGCTGTTTTATTTTCCTTATTGAATTGAATGAAATTAAGTAGATGACATGAATATATATATACGAAAATACAGTATCATTATTATTTCATATATATCATTATTATTCATTATATATAATTTATAATAATTCATGAATGGTTAACATGGAGAAAGAATCTCATCGCGTCGTGGAGACGGTAGTCTGTACGTACGCACGGGTGATGATATCAACCCCATGAATGTGGAATTTTATTGAAGTGTATAATATTTCATAATCAATATCACTTCACAATAATCATATATAGATAGTTATTGACACTATTATACCCATCCAATTAAGGTGGTGGTCGAAAACAAATTACACCACGGCGTGGAGACGGTATTCTGTAAGTACGCACACGCGGTGATTTCATTTTCTGTAGGATGGATAGAAGGTTAAATAGGGTTGTTTCATATTTATAATAACATATCAGTATATATGTAATTATAAATGTTATTACATTATAATGAATGAACTAATGAAGAGGAATTAGAAGAAGAAATAAACTTGAAAGAGCCGGTAGAAGAGATTACATCTTCCTCGACGCACCTCCTTTAAACTTCTTCATAGGGCACTAGAGTTGGTCTTTTGAGAAGACTAAAACCTATATGATGTAACTATATATGTTGAAAAGAGGAATTTTATGGGTTTGACCGAGCTTCAAGGATCAAAAGGGTGTGAAGAGAAGAGGGAAGGGGTTCCATTTTTATAAGGGGGAGAGGGGCACCATTGGAGAAACTTAAAATATTATTTTATAATAAAGTCATATTCGGTTTATAATAGCTCCAAATTGATTTATTTTGAAGCTAATGTGGGGATCGGTCAAAATACACTCAACCAATCGGTTTTAGACAAGTTTAGTTTAATATTTTAACCTTATCATTTAGATCTAACTCTAAGTTAAATAATTTAACTTTAACCGTGTCTTCTTGTTTTCTTACACTATATGGTTAATAAACATACTATAACAAGCCAAACAAACCCCAAGTGGTTCATTATTAATATATATATATCCCTATCTAAGTCATTTGGCCTAAAATAAGATTTTTAGGAATATAATAAATATTAATAATATAATATTTGTTTTAAAAACTATTTTATGTAAATTTTGACACTATTTGGTAATTGATTTTTTTGAAAATCATAACAGAATTATTAATTCTAAAAATGTTAATTAAATCAATACTAACATGTCATATTAACCTATTAAATTATTTTAATTCATAAAAAGTATCAAATTACATTTATTTGGGTATTTATAATATCAATTATTTTATTATTTCATTATTTAGGTAATTACTGCATCACCATTGTGTCATAAATAAATTAAATTATTTAATGTCTAAAAATTATAAATAAAATACCATTAGGTAGGAAATATTTTTATATTTCTAATGAATGTTTATAGTCGAATTTAACTTATGTATAACCCTGTATTAAAAATTTTTTTGTTACTAAACATTGATTTTAACTATTTTAACTCTTTTTTAAATAAAATAATAATAAATGTCCTAATATAATCCATGTGGACCTAAAGGGAAATATTTTATTCCTAAGGTTGTTTTTTGGTAGAATTACACTTATCCAATAGAATTAGGACATGTTTTAGGTAATAATAATATCATTTTTACCCTTCATTACCCTATTTACTTTTAACTGTGGTAAATAAAAGTAAAAAGTTACTATTCATCAAAAATTATTTTTATCTTATTGAACCACATTTTACTCCTTGATATTTACCATGTCTCTCGGATTTTTGAAATTCCACTCACAGAAGCAGTAAAATTAAGTTTTGTGTAAATTTTCAAATTCTCCTAGGAGGTGGGTAAAAGACGGTGAAAAGTTCAATAAAATTTTTATATATCTAAAATTATTATAAAATGAATCCAATGAATTAAATTGAACTTATATAGGTATTATGTATAAATTTTGACCTAAAATAAATTTAAATAAAAATAAATAATTATTTAAATAAACAGTCAGTTTTTAAATAGTAACCTAGTGTTTTCAATATTCATCAAAAATTGAAAGTCTTCAGAAAAATACCAAAAATTCACCCTAGGCTAATTTCGATATTCCGAATCTAAAAATGATGTCCATTTTGAAAGATAAAATATATAAAATTTCAAAAAGTGGTTATTACTATTCATGACGGCTAGTTCATAATAATATTATAGTAATATCTCGTTTAGTGAAACTCGGTATTGCATACTACACACACTATCGAAGAAGGTCTTGATTGCGTGTAATGCAGGCCTTGTCAGGGCTGCATGAAGTAAAATCTCTATTTAGTGTTGCATATAACTTAATCAAAACTTTTATTCGTTTATACAATAAATAAAATCTATACTTAATGTTATGTATAATAATTTCCGCAAAACGAACTTGAAATTTTGTATAACAGGAGCCAAGAATAGTATTGTGTATACTGCAAGCTAATTTGGTGTTGCTTATAGTATAAGCTAATCTTGGTGTAGTGTATAATAGAAGACATCAAAGAAATTAAAAATAATATATCTCATAAAATCTAAGGGTGTTACATTCTACCCCCCTTAAAATGAATTTCGCCCTCGAAATTCATCGGGGTTATAAATGGTTTATTACTTGAGAGTTTCTTTCATAGAAACCCACATCGTAAAAATGAATACTAAAACATACTTTTTAAAAAATGAACATTAGAAACAAAATGGATACCCAAAGTAAATCACCACTTGGGTTCCCGCATAGGAGATCATATGTGAAAATATGGATATGGAAGAAAAATCTAACTGTCATGTTCTGATGGAGAGTGGTAGAGAACAGGGCTATGAAAAATACAACAGTCAAAAAACAATAAAATTTTGATGATCTATGGTACCATCTGATTCATCATATATGAGGGCACTAGGACAACATTTTTGGTTTTCAAGATCATTTCCCAAATGTTGAATAATTTTTGAGTTAAAAAAAATAATTACTTAATTTTGGTACAATCTCAATGTTGTTCATGCCTTGAACAATTTCCACCTCATCTCTTAGAGAAATTAAGTTGAATTTGTCATTCATGAAGTGTTAACAGATCATGTGATAGAATGATGGGTCATTCCATATGTCTCAAAAAAATTGTTATCAAAAGTTATCAAATATACATAGGTCCATCTATGGTTAGGTTAATCGTATATGATTCTAAAAATGGACTTATATGTCATCTGTCATACCGCTTAATAAAATAAAACTAGTTTCTACAAACTATGGACTTCCTGTAGGCCAGTGGTAGGAAATAAAATCATGTCACACTTCTGTTGTGGGTTCGATTCCCGCAACCTTGATCGATACGATGGGTTGTCGCTCATCCTATGGGTTGTCCTTTTTTTAAAACAATACTATCATAACATTTCAGAAATAAAAAGTTATATCCTTAACCAATACTATATGATGTACATTCCAAACTTTAGGCTTATCAAAAATACTTCTGTCCGATTACTAAAAATTTCATCTACCGAGCATGTGAATACCATAATTTATCCCCCATATAAGTTATATATTGTTGGTCACATTCCAAACATGTGAATACTGTAACCATGTATTCTCCTGAAAAAATGAATACCCATTGAACCTTAGTGAAAACATGAATTTTGTCAAATGTTAACTCGTTCCACATACCGAAATCCCAAAATTTCTATATACTCAAACCATGATGTCACATTGTCATTATATCATCCAAGAGCTCATCAATACTATAAAACATCTCATTATCTCTTTATCCCTTCATTATGCGCATATCATCTACTTTCCAAAAATATATGAATGAATATTTCATGGTTACCGGTACCATTCAACATATACTTTCAAATACTTTAGGAAAAAAATAGTGTAAAAATCCTTCGATGTGTCTTTATTCCATAGTACCATTACCTATACAATATAACTCTTGATAAAAATAAATCATTCCACTACCTTCTTAAACCATTGACCCAGCTTCAACACTTCTTTCATCTCATATATCATTTGTAGTATCCTCATCATTATCCACATAAATACTACCCATATGACCATGCTGATTCTCTTCATGAGATTCTCCAATAGGGAATTGGTTTTCATAATTCCCATACATTCCACATTTAAAACATCTAATCATTGTTGATGTCGTAGAAATACCGTTATCCTTATCCATGGTGTTAAATGAACCTTTTCCTTTACACTTACTGGATCTGTTCCCTTCTTTTCTGCACCCAATGCATCTTCAAGTTCCTTTGAAACATTCTCCTTAATGCCACTTCCAACATGATTACATGAGATAAATTGAACTTTATTTCCTCTATGATCATCAAGAAACTCCATCTTTCTCTTATTAGCTGAGTCGAGAAACTTACCAAAGTTGAGATTATTGATCATATTATGAGATTGCTGATGAGGCATAATAACGATGTTTGGACTTCCAAATCCCATTTCATTTGGTTTCTCATGAATAATATCATTCCATTTTCCATCATATACTCCATTATCATGAATCTTTATGTTTCCATCCATTTTCTAAAACCCAAAAAGAATAGTGTGAGAGGAAAAATCATGCTAGGTAAAACAACATAATAAAGGGAAAGTACCTTCAATATATAACATCTTAGGGTTAATTCTAAGATTTTTACTGTAATTCTAGGACTATAACCTATTCTTATACATAAACTTAGTAACATCCATAGACATACCTTAGATATATCTCTAGGGATATCATTAATTTTTTCCATCCTAGTTTCCAAAGGTTAACTAATCCTTTCCTCTGATACAAAATGTAGAGACCCAAAGCTTGACATACATAGACATTACATTAATTTTTCGAAATACATAATACGTAACAAAAACAGACACCAAAGGACCGTAATAGTTTAGTGTGTTTGAAAACTTGGAATAAAATCTTCTATTCAGGGTGAAAGATCTTAAAAATCTCCCATAAAGACATTCCTCTTTGGTTTTCTTACCTAAAACCTTTCTATATATCCTGGGGAAAAGAAAACATAAAATGGGTGAGCTCAAATTCTCAGTAAGGGAAAGCATAGAGAACATAAAACAATCCATAGAAAATAGAATTCAAAAACTTGAACATGAATTCTAAACATCAAAATCTTGAGCAAAGACATAAATCTTGGAAGTACGTAAGGCATATATCATAAAGGAACATAAATCATTATAAAATAGCATGGGAATAAAATATGTAATTGTGGAACACCATTAATCACATGATATTATTTCTATAGTAGCCAAGGTATTGCTACCAAGACCATCTTAGTGGATAAATTCCCTTTCTAAATTGAGTTCACTCCTCATTCCAGTCATGTAACACTGAACCAGATTAACTTACCATTCCAACCATGTCTATCTCAAGAGATATAAATCTTTACCCAATTCATTGGAGGGAGATATAGGTCCCACCCATCTTATAATGAAATCATTCTTACTTCTTCCACAAAATAAACTTAAAACATTCATCATAACCCAAATAATAACATAGATTTCATAAACATCATCCCATCATCACATAATCTATATTATACAAGTGGATATTTCATCATAAAAAATGTGAAACCATGTAAATCATAGAGGCATTATACTTGAAACATACACATATTAAATAATGTCATCTTATATGGAAAATGGTTTTGATAAAACACTTGAAATGAATTCTTGAGGAAAATATCCTTTCTTCTTCAAAATCATTATCTTTTCACAAAATTCCATGCAGTTTTAAAAGAAATGTATTTTGTTGAAAATATTCATAAAATATTGTAGATTAGGCATAATGAAAATGAGGAGTTATGAAACCATAAAAATCCATTCACGTCGTATAAGTTAAAAATAACATTCTTCCCATACTTTTGTAGGAAACGTCAAAAAGTCCCCCATGTGTTAAACAAAAGTAAAATTCCTTTCATAACATGTGGTAAATTTAAGAAATGGGTAAAAAGGACTTTAAACATACATTAAATAATTTTTAGAAACATGGGCATGGATGATAACAATAACCCCAGTAAAAATGGTATCACATACATGGTGGAATAAAAATCAAATATTGAAAGATAGACTTTCCAAGGTTTAATTCCTTATCATCGTCAAAGAGGAGTTAATTCAGTAAGATAGAGATCATTCTAAGAAGGTTAAGGGTGGAACTTGACACAATAGATATATAAAAAAGTGTATGTTGGGAGAAATTAATCCTATTAAGACTACTGTATATCCCATGGATTGGGGTCTAACAATTTCTTATTATTATAAAGAGGGAAGGATAATGTTATTTATCTATAGTAAGATGGGTCACTAATGGCTCACGTTACTTGGGATTTTTGTGTTTTATAGGTTTTGGTAAAGTAATTTTTTTCCACAATATTGATCATATTTTCCCATTGGAATTGTAAATGAATATTATTTCTACAATTATCTCTTTAATTTTATTTTAATTTAAATTATTTCCTTGCTTTCTCAATTAATGGAAAAAAATTAATTATTTTTCTTATTGTTATGATTGATTTTAAAATTCATTATGTTTTAGTTAAATTTTGAAAAGGGAGTTACATATTTTGGAAAGGTATATAACAGGTATATTTTGGTGAATAATAGGGTCCTATATTATTATAACCTAAACTGTCTTAGGTGGTGATCATGATTGGGTTACAACATGATCTTTGGGAAGGGTTCTCTCGGGTGTCATTTCATACCATCACTCGTATTTCCTTTTAGGTTAGTTTTTATTATACTAGATTTGAATAGTTTGATTAGTATCTAGTTTAATTTCTAAGACATTTTTAGATCATTAACTTGGGTGTCATATAGTTTTGAGGTGTTCAAAATTTTAGATAATAGTTTGTCCACCATGAGAACCCCCACACCAAATATGTTGGCATTTTGCAAGATGTTTTGAGTTCCACAGAGTTGTGAATGAGGGTATATTCATTTTTTCTGCGATACTTGAAGGGATATATTATTTTGGAGTTACTTTTGTGGTTATTCATGTTCCATGAAGACTGAAATGGCACAAGATGTCATTTATGATGGAATTTTAAGGGAAGACTCCACCTATGTAAACTGGGAAAGGATAAGATACCATGGAATTATTCGTGCCAATGTAAAATTGTAGAGTAATCTCATAACAATATTATGAGAGAAAATTTGATATTGAGAGGATCTATACACTATGAAATTTGGGATAGTATTATAAAACATCTATGGAATCTACTCTACTCTATAGCTTATTGATTCGTGTTTATCATGGTTAGATTTTGATTCATGAGTTATTTTATAAATAATTTTATTTTATAGGGGTATTAATGATCTAGAGTGTCACATCTGGGTATATACTTATTGTATAAGTGATAGTAACACTATCCTCCACAATGTGATTTTAATCACTCAATTAAAGGGAAAATATGTTTACCATCACACAGTGATCCCCACTCACATAGGGATAGTCATTTTTCTTTAATTTTTTTCATATTAAATTGATCATAAATGGATTTTAAATTAAGTTAAATTGAAATAATAAAATAAAAACCATGGTTTCAAATATTTTCTTAAATAATTCAATAAAATATATGACATCATAAATTTTAAGATATTAAATTTGATTGTTAAAGTAAAATTACTATTAAATTGATAATAATTTTAATTAAACGAAAATTTTGAAAATAGTTTTGGGAATAGGTAATGATCAAATATATAATATAAAAAAATAAATTATTTCCCTCATTTCAGTTCAAAAAAATTACTTTAAAACCATGTATATCAAAACATTAATATACATGATCTACTACTCTCCTTCAATTTTATCTGATCAGCATCCTATGAATTTCTAGAATAATAGATATTACTTTGACTCTATTATTTATGTTGTAGCCGATAATTCTTCCTATGATAGGGGTTTCATGACATTGTCTCTAATCTTAGTTCATATTTTGAGTCTATAAAACTTTTTTATACTCTGGGTAATTAGTATGCATCAATCTGAATAATAACAACTACAAGAAGATGAACATTATGATATGAAAATATTATGGAATTATTTTTTAATATGTCACTTGGTTATTTTCGGTGATTATAATTTTTCATATTATATGAAAATAAATATTATAAAGACTAAAAAATAAATTTGAAAATAAAGCTTATGAAACTAATTATGGGAATGAAGTTTCATGCGATCCATGAGATGTCAATGTTATTTTTAGCCTTCAAAATGTGTAATAACTTCTGATGTGTGTCCCATTTGATTTTTCAGGACCCTTAATAATTGTTTTATTTTTTTCCATTGAAAATAATATTTCTTGTTGTGTAAGTTTACTATAATCACTTTGAATATTTAAATAATAATTAAGGCCTATAATTAAATGATTTGGTTGAATATTATGAAGTTGATTGATGTTTATATTGTACAACATGATATGGATTCTTATGACTATGTTTTCTTCGTAATACTCTATTTTTCGTGATAGATATGGAGAGGTTATTTTATAATCCCTATAGTGTTGGATGTGGCATTGATAGTAAAATGGTGGAAAATTAAATAAAAAATTTGGAGGATATATGGGATAGAATAAAATAATCTATACTAGAAACTAATTTTATTTATGTGAATTAATGTTATAATCTGTAATGAATGTGTTGGTCCTCAATGGAATCACATGTTGGGGATTTATAGAGTAGTTTTTTGTTAAATATGTGATTAAATGGATTTAATACTGACTATTTTATGGTTATATGATTATTTAGATTATAGTGTAATCAGTGAATGTATGAACGAGAAATATGGATTTTGTACATTCATTTTGTTGTTGAATAAAATTTAATTGTGGTGGTTTCTTGGGTAATTATTACATAATATTATATTAGGGTAAATTATAGGAAGATACAACTATGTATTGATTGAAACTATTTGGTCAGGCATGGGTGTGATTTTGTGTGTGTGTGTGTGTGTCTGTTTTACTTTTCTTTTTCTTTTTAAATAGTCCCCATGTGAGATTTGTATCTTGTAGTTGTTTTAAATGTTTTGGTTCCTATTGTTTTCCCAAACAACCATATTAGGGAGGGTGGATGGATAACTACCCCCTCTTTTCACTCTCTCTTTATAGGCTATTTGATATGATAGTATTTAGTTGGAATTAACATTAATTGAGAAGGAATACCAAGTGATGCCCACAAAGAGGTGGGGGTGAAGGGAATATGGTTATGTGGTTGGGGAATACATGTCATGAGGAGGGTGTTGGGATGATTTCCATCAAGTTCATGGTACCCTAATACTCTAGATATGAGGTAATAGATGTTGATGTGATGTTCTTATGATCCGATGACCTGATATGTATATTATCACTGATTTAAAAAAATAGTTGTCATATTTTTAGAGTTTGGGGCTAGGTAGTGTTGAAATGTGATCCCCATCTTGCATGAATGGATGTTCGGACATAACAATTGATCTTGGGGTGTGATTCAAGTCATAATATAGGGAGGTGATTTTTAGAAGACTAAGATTATAACAATATTATATAAAAATAATATATTTTTTTGTGATACATGATTATTTATCTTTAGTGAGTGTAATATTGGGGAAGAAACCATGAATATCTTATCCATGCTTTTAATAAACCGACCATATTATCACATATCAGTAAACATTATGTTCTATGTCCACCATATCTTGGTTGCAAAATGTAGGATTACAATGAACTGAAACCATACACTAATTTGATCATGTTTCTACGATAGTGAAAACATATAATTAAATATAAATTCAACCAACATATATATCATATATATAAACTATTATATTAATATTGGATAATTAAAATACATTTGAGGAATATTATTACATGTACTACATTGACCACTTTATATTTATTGTAATACTAAAAGAAAAAATATTATAGGAAAATCAAAAGTCCAAGAGTATAAATCATTACAATATAATTAGCATTATTTTAAATTCTATTTTGCAATATATTCCACTAATATATTATGTACACATCATATTATCATTTTCATGAATCACCATATCATTTTATTTAAATGGTCAACCAAACATTTGACTCACCCCACATTCCTATATTCATAAAGGATTGACCATAGGGAATTTTTTTATTGGTCTCTATTTTTGTATTCTTTATTGCTAGGATCATGCATCATGGTGATTATGTTGTTAATTTGTTTTCCTTTCCACTACTAATGTGGTTTGCATCAATGTATTGGCCATCATATCTCAAGGGTACCTGGTTAGTTTCTCTTGATTCCCACTTTTCTAATGTGGGTGGCCTAGAACACAAGGTTTTGTGTTATCATATCCTTGATAGAAAATAAATGATAGGATTTCAGTTCATTAATCCATTGATTACAATTTGGATCTCATTTCCTTATCTGGGTCACCCTTACATATTCGATTCATGATTACGAAGCATATTTTCAATTCAATATCCTAATGAAATCCTATCAATTACACTACTTCTATCGATATATAACAGTTACATGTGGTCAAATTGGATTATTATGTTGTATAATTTTCTACATCATTAAATTCTGGGTGTTTTGGGAACCAATTAGAATATACACCTTCATTATCAATGGAGGACCATATATAATTCATCTTAGAAGTAGAACCCAAATCATTTCATGATAGATATGGGGTATATTATTCTAAGGGCTTAAGGTTTTTAAGGTTTCATTCATTATCCATCTGATTTTCATTGCATGAGTCAGATATTATAAATCTTTTTATGGGTTCTAGAGTTTTTCCTCCTTGTTGAGATAGGTTGGTCATAGATTTAACATTCGTTGGGGACATATTGGTCATGAATTTAATATCTTTTTGGGCTATGTTAGTCATTCATTTAATGTCTTCTGGGGATGGGTTGGTCATAACATTACCATATTGTGAGGATAGGTTAGTTATTTTTTTAATTGTTATTGGGAAAAGGTTGGTGAGTCTGAGTGTATCCTATGTGATATATGATAAAACTCTTGAGTTTCCATTTCCCAAAGGAAAAACATACATATTTAATGGTTGTATTGGGCATTGGGGTTGAACCTAATTGACTAATCTTTGTTGGGTGGTTATTTAACATCATGGATCATAAAATATAACCTATTAGGAGATATGGAGAAAAAATCCTTGTATTTTGAGTGAAAAAATTATGGTCATATAATAGGGCATGTCTAGGCATTTTATTGTCATGTTGTTAGGATGCTTGCATCATGGAAGGAGTGGAAACAAGGAATATTTAAGGGATTATAAATATTGGCTTCCCAGTGTATGGGACCATTCATCCCATGTGTTCAAAAATAGGGTATCTTGTGATTATCTCGTAAGGTGTTACTATAGCTTAACGTTATGTGTTGAGGATGTTTAATAAAGTCTAACATCCAACGATTTTGACGTTGGGTTGTGTTGATTGAAATATTGTAGCTCTTAGGTTGATTAGGCATTCTCCTAGGGAGACCATTTCCATTTATGAGAGAATGATACAACATTATACCACCCTAAAAGGAGGGGAGAGAAGTTTCCATTGATGATTTCACCCTCATGTATTATGTCTCTACTGCTTACATGATTTTGGATTGAATGAGTTATAAATTCATCCATAATTAGGTGGAACATAAGTGTCCCAAAATTAGGGTTCCTATGATTGTGTGAAAGAATATATTATAATATACATGCCATTTTTCATGCTATGAGGTCATACATGGTGGTTGGTGACACCTATTGTGAAAAAGTTCGGGGCCCAAATGAACTCGGTCTGACTGGGAGTAGGTCCCTTGGTCACTCAACATCTTAAAAGGTATCTCTGCTAAAAGGTTGAATCTAGTAAGGAAAACCATTGTGGGATTCATGAAGGTAAAATAATATATTAAAGTTGAGTTTTTCATGATGTTAAGAGCTTCCTGAAATGTTTTTTACCCGCTTTGGTTAAAAGAAAAAGATTCCATTAGAATGATTCATAATGGATAATTTGGTTGTGAAACCCCATGTTGATTGAGGAATGTTTCTCTATTTATAAGGAAATGAACTATTGAAAAACTCAACTCTACCTTGGTGTTTGTTTTTCATGAATTAATTATAGGATTTTCATGAAGGATGGATTCCTCTAGGGGTTTGTATATTCGATGCCTTCTGATGGATGAAGGTTTATGAATTCTGATTTTCTAGTAGAAGTCTATATATTGTGAATCCCTAATTGTTTGGTGATGCAAGTTATTTATTAGCACAAGGGATAAAGGGTATAACCTTTTTCTGAGGATATTAGGTAATGACCCGAACCTAGTTACCCAGAGTCGGTGCATTATTACCTAAAATTGGCATGATTACAAGGATCCAAGTCCCGAAAGACCATCAGTTTAGTAGTCTTGGAAATATATTACATACATCAACATTAAATTACAATTTCAAACACAAAATACAGTATAGATAGTTCATTGAGAATGATATTATTCCGTTTTAGTTAAACCCTTCATATCAATCATATTACACTTCTTGAAAATCCTGGGAAAATAAAACCTAAGAAAGGGTTGGGTTCAGATTCTCAGTAAAGGTAAACAATTTAGCGGAGGATAATATAAACAATATTCATGGTGAATAATTGAAAACACGTGACTTTACAAATAATAAACATGAAAACTTTATGGAATAAATATGATCTGAGTAAATAATTCAATAATAAAACATAGTCATGGGAATTCTAATCGTCGAATAACCACTTAAACCATCAATATTACTTTCATAATGAGGGAATGTATAATGTCAGACATTATGAAACATTTTGTCAAGGCCTCATCTGAGACGTCTAAAAATGATTAATGCCTTGGCCAAAACCATATATCAAATTGGGAAAGGCCTCAGCCAATTTCACATATAATTGTCTCATGAGACCTATAGATGCATCAAGGAGCTGTAGCGAGCTCCACCCGTCACTTACTAAGTCCAATTCATTCCTCATATGAAAAGGTTTAAACATAACATAAACATCAATATTAAAACTACCATACGAAATGTTAATATTTTATCCATAAACCATGAATGGTATAAAAATAACATATCCACAATGAAATATATCACAAAACCTTCAATAAAATATGGAATATTTGGATAATAAATCATCCTTGATCATGAATAATATCCCGTAAAGGATGTTGACATAGTTGAAAATGATATACAAAAATCATTGAGAGAAATATCGCTTTTTCATGAAAACATTTAAAAGCCACATAATTCTTAAAGGAATTCATTTAAAAGATATTTTTTAATCAAAATGTCCCATACCACTTCGAAAATTTTGAAAGAAATTAACATTTTAAAACATTATTGTCCATTTAATCAAATCCTTAAAACCATTTTGAAAACCTGGACATTAATGAGAAAGGTTTAGAAGAATAAATCGTTAAAACATTTAAAATTATGTTTTTTTTAAACGTCTCTCAAAATAATCCCTTTTAAAACACTTTTATGAAACACGATGATGGATAATAAATATTTCTCAGTAGATACTTACGTAAAAACAACCTTGGATATTAAAGAGATTGTGAAATTAACCCTTACCGTGCACTTTACTTTGGTCGAGGGTATATTTAACCTCATGTATAATGACCATAGTATGTTAATAAATTATACCAGAACCATATTCATATTTCTTATATCATACATGATTTGTTTATGGCTTTATACTTCCTATTTAAAAATGATTTCCATTCTAAATTAACATTTTGGGTAATAATCACTTTCTTTATCGTACGTGTTTTAACATGTTATTCTTGATCGGATCATTTAGATCATGATTTAAATACCTCCAGAATATAAACCTTTATTTATATATCATATATATTTAGAATATAAATATTTATAAAATATAGTTATATGAAATGGAAGACACTATTTATTGAGACGTTTTGTCGTACGTATGCATAAATATTGTTTCTGATTTCATATCATATGGAACAAAAGTAAGTGAATAACATATATGTAAGTAAATGAATATAAATATGTGAATATATATATATATATATCCTGTAGAATTATTATTTCTTATATTACATACTTATTATTAATACAAATTTTTCTAATCATTATTGAATGGTGAATGTGGGAATGAATCTCATGGCGTCGTGGAGACGGTAATCCGTACGTATGAATGAGTGACAATATCATTATATTGATGGTAAAATAGTATGTAATTGGTTATTATATCATATATAAAGAATCATTAACATTTTATATTTATTATTTACATTATTTAAACTCATTATTATACCCATACAAATAATGAAGTGTTTGAATAACAAATTACACCACGGCGTGGAGACAGAAAGCCGTACGTACGAACGTATGGTGACATTGTCATTTAAAGGATGGATAGAATAATGAACATGGTTTTAACATATTTATAGTAACATCATAGTATTAAGAGGTACTGTAGTTATTATTTTGGTATGTAAATAACAAAGAAAGTGGAAGTAGAAAAGAAAAGAACTTGAAAGAGGGTGGTGAAATTATTGCTTCTTCGGGTGTTTCCTTTTGAGTTTATCAAAAAGACTCCATAATTTGTATTTATGAACAAATTAAGGACTCTAGGAATATTTTAATGAAGTTTGGAGGATATTTGGGAATGTTTTGGCTGAGCCAAATAGATTTAGAGGTATAAAATTAAGAGAAGGGTAAGTGCCCTTTTATAAGGGGGTGGGGGTCACTTTTAGAAAAGATTAAAATATTAATTTATTATACAATAAAATTTGATTAATAATGGATCAAAACGAAATAATTTATATACATAAGTGGTTATGGGTCGAAATTCTTTAAAAATTGGTTTTAGAGAAATTTAGGTAACCATTTGAACCTTATCTTTTAGACATAACTCTTAGTTAAATAGTTTAACTTTTAATGTGTTTTCTTATATTCTTACACTATATGGTTAATTAACTTACTCTAAACATACAAGAGAAACTCATGTGGTTAATTAATGGAATATATAATATTATTTCACCCCTTTTTCTGAACTATAGATTTTTTGGAATATTATATCAACCAATAATATTGTATTTGTTTAAAAACAAATTTATATCAATTTTGACACTATTTAGTATTTTGTTTTTTTGAAAGTTTTAAACACATGATTAATTAGAAAAAAATTAAATTAATCAATAATAAAATTTCATATTCATCTATAAAATTCTTGGATGGCATCAAAAAATTAAAATTATATTTATTTTAATATTTACAGTATCAATTATTAGATTCTGTTTTTAATAAAGAAAATATTTTATCATTACTGTGCCATAAATAAATATATATTTTTATGTCAAAAAATTATTAATAAAATATAATCATGTAATAAATATTTTTATATTTATAATGAATATTTATAGACGAATTGGTCAATTATATAACCCTATATAAATATTTTTTACTAAAACATCCATTCTTCTTTTCTTGTATTTACTTTAGATTAATTAATATAAAATTTCATTATCACTCCCCAGTGGCTCCATGGGGCCCTAAAACCAACCCAAGAATACCCATGGTGTGACATTTATCAGCCAATAGGATTATGACACATGTTAAGGTAATTTAATATTATTTTAAATTTATTTCATTACTGATATTTATCGGATTTACCCTTTAACCATGGTAAATAAAATATTTACCGAAATAATTATTCATAATGTCTTAAAATAAAAGTTATGTATTTAAAAAAATTTGACATCCTAATTACAAATATGGAATCTATTTTTCCAAATTCAAATCATAGAAGTGGCAAAAATTTATTTAAAATTAATTCCTGTTGTCAAAACAAAAATCATATTTGTAAAAAATAATCAATATCAAAAGATCGACACTTGTTTATGTCCAATTTAAATGGGAAAATACATCCAATTACCTAAATTATATTAAATAATAAAAATATAATCCAATTATACATAAAAACCATTAAAATTTATTATTTTACGCTATCAATTATTTTGATTAAAAAATTTTTTTTAATTAAAATTTAGTATTTTTTTACTATTTATCAAAATATGAAAGTTATTAGAAATGTAAAAACAGTTTATCCAAGATAAATTTTTATGTCCCTATTCTAAATATGAATTTAATTTCCCTAAATTTCATATATAATAGTGTCAAATATTGTATTTTTAAAGGGTTTTCCATTAAAAGGCATAAAACTGTATTTGTTGAAAAATGTGTCTTTTATCTTAAAAATTAAATTTTTCTTATATTATGTCTAATAAACTCAAAATATGAATGTTAAAATTGTATAGGATATATAAAATTTAAATTTCGTTTAATAATATTCATTACATAATTTTTAATGGCTAGTGTGGGACGTTGTGGTGTCCTCAAAATCGGTGTTGCGTGTAGCGCAAACTATTGAAATACTTTGAAGAGATAACATATAATGAAATCTTGGGGTGTTACATTCCCCCATCCTTCAATAAATTTCATCCTCTCAAATTGAATTTTTTTAAAAAATAAAAAGTTAAAATTGAAAAATACCTTTTTTGGAAAACCTACATTGGAAATTGGGTTAATAAAATTTAGTCTTAATAAGAGGGAAAGGGAAATAAAAAATTCACCACCAAATTATGATCTCAATTAGGAGAACATTGGGGGAAATTAAAGACACATAATTGGAGGAAAAACATAAATATTTATATGGAGTGATTGAGTTCATCAATCACAAACAAGTGTAAAATTGAGGGCCTCAAAGCCATCAATATATGATGATTTAAAAAATCGTTGGTTCAACAAAACATTAGGTATTAGGATAACACTTTATTGGTTTTCAGATACCTTACCTAAAGTTTAAGAATTAATTTATTCATAAAATAAGAGGAAAAAATATACTTGACAATTATAGTTTCATCCTTCAACTAATTCCTACCACAAACTCATCATTCACTCCAAAAGATAATAGAATTCAAAAATATTTTATTTATCCTAATCGTATAGGATTCCTAAAATAATGAATTTATAATTAAATTTAATGACCATTTAAAAAAACTAAATTAGAGAAACCAGGACATCACATATACCAGTGGTAGGTGGTTCACCCTTGTCACCCTCCAGTTACAGGGTTAAGTCTCAAAGCCCTGTCGGACGCGACGGGTTTTCAACCTCGGTTTCCTTTTTATAATAATCCAAAATTAATCTTAAAAACATTTAACTTTAATAATAGTATACAATGTCAAACATAATCCTTTACAACCATTATACTTACCCAAAATACTTTTGTCCAAATTCACAGTCCAAAATTTATTTGGAAGTTAAACATAATGATGATTCTTTTTTCTACGTAATAACTTGTGAATACCATCATCATGTATTCTTTTAAAACACAGTAACACCCTAAATTACCATAAAATCATATTGATTACATTCATTCTGCATTATTCCTTATTGAATACTGGATATAATTTTTATATCCAAAAATGTTGCAATCTCCAACAACGCTGGAATATACAAATCATTAATCAATTTCACGGTAGACAAGAATATACAATATAATTTATCCAAATTAATCATATATTATTCCAAAATTACTACCTCGGTATCAGAATCATATTATTTTTTATCTTTCTTTCAACTATATATTTTCCAAAAAAAATAACCTCTATTGAGTCACTTTTCGTGGTTCCACACAATCTCAAGTCCTTAAAGAAATAGTACTAAAATACAATCCTTATATGAGCTGAGTAATACTCATATTGGAAATCTTGGGAAAAGAAAACATAATAAAGGGGTCATATCAGATGATCAGAAAGGGTAAACAATTTAGTGGAAGATAACTTAAACAATAGGCATGGTGACTAATTGAAAACACATGCCTTTTCAAATAATAAACTTAAACACATTATGGATGAAATATGATCTGAGTAAATAATGCCATAATAAAACATAGTCTTGGGTATTATACTAGTTGAATAACCACATAAACCATCAATATTATTTTCATAATGAGGGAATGTATAATGCTGGAAATTATGAAAACATATTGTCAAGGCCTCGGCCAAGACGTCTAAAAATGATTAAGGCCTCAGCGAAAACCACATATCAATTTAGGAATGGCCTTTTAAAATTCCACGTCTAATTGTAACATGAGACCTAATGATAAATCTAGGATCTATACCGAGCTCCACCCATCATTTACTTAGTCTAATGAATTTCTCATATGAATCTTTTTAAACATAACACAAACATCCATATTAAAACTAGCATAAAAAATGAAAATACATTATTTATAAACCACTAATGGTCTAAAAATAACACATCCATAGTCAAACATATCAAAAAACATTTAACACAATATGAAGGATTTGTATAATAAATCATTCTTGATCATGAATAATACCACGTAATGTATGTTGACATTGTTGAAAATGATGAGTAAAAATCAGTTAGTGAAATATAAATTTTTCATGAAATCAATTAAAAGTCACATAATTTATAAAGTAATTCATTCAAAATATTGTTTTGAATCAATGTTTCCCATACCACTTTGAAACTTTTAAAAGAAATTAACATTTTAAAAAATTCATTTCCATGTAAATAAATCCTTAAAATCATTTTGGAAACATGGACATTAATGAGAAAGGTTTAGAAGAATGAATCTTTAAAAAAATTAAAATTATGTTTTATTAAAGTATTTAAAAAATAATCCCTTTGAAAACTCATTTATGAAACATGTTTGTGGATAATAAATGTGTCCCAATAGATACTTTCGTAAAAATAACCTCAGAAAATAAAGAGATTGTAAAATTAACCCTTACCTTGCACTTTCCTTTGGTCGAGGGTAAATTTTACCTCTTGTATAATGACCATAGTATGTTATTATATTATAAAAAACCATATTCATGTTTATTATATCATACATGATTCATTTATGACTTTATACTACCCATTTAATAATGATTTCCATGTTAAATTAACATTTTGGGTAATAATCACTTTCTTTATTGTACGTGTTTTAACATGTTATTCTTGATTGGATCATTTAGAACATGATTTAAATACATACAGAATATAAACCATGATTTATATATCATATAAATTTATAATATAAATATTTATAATAGTTGGATATATGAAATGGAATACACCATTTATGGAGATGGTTGGTCGTACATATGGATAAATGTTGTTTATCTTTTTTTATCGTATTGAACGGAAGTAACTGAATAATATATATTTAATTAAATAATTATATATATATATCTATTCTAGAATTATTATTTTAAAAATTACATAGTTATTAATAATATATATTTTTATAATCATCGTTGAATGGTGAATGTGAGAATGAATCTCATCACGTCGTGGAGATGGTAATCTGTAAGTACGCACGAGCGACAATATCATTATATTGATGGTGAAATCGTATATAATTGGATTTGATATCATATATACGGAATAATTATAATGTTATATTTATTATTTACATCATTTATACTCATTATTATACCCATACAAATAATGAAGTGGTTGAATAAAAAACTACACAGCGATGTGGAGATGGTATATCATACGTACACACGTATGGTGACATTGTCATTTATAGGATATATAGAAAAATGAACATGGTTGTACAATATTTATAGTATCATAAAATTATTTATGAGGTAATGGATATATTATTTTGGTATAGAAATAAAAAAGACTGAGGATGTGGAAGAATAAAATAACTTGATAGAGGGTCGTGAAATTATTACCTCTTCTTCGGGTGTTTCCTTTTGAGTTGATCTAAAGGGCTACCTAGGTTGGATATATGATCAAAGTAAGGAATCTAGGTCGATTTTAGGGAAGTCGTTCAGATATTTGTGTGGGTGTTGGCCGAGCCAAATGGATTTGGAGGTGTCAAATGAAGATAAGGACAAGTGCACTTTCATAAGGGGGTGACACTCACTTTAGAAAAATATTGAAATATTAATTTATTATACAGTCATATTCAGTTTATAATGTCTCCAAATGAATTTATTTCTAGCCTTAGGTAGTTATGGGTTGAAATAATCTCAACCAATCAGTTTTATAATATTTTAGGTTACCATTTTAACCTTATCATTTAGATTTAACACTTATTTAAATTGTTTAACGTTTACCATGTCTTCTTGTATTCTTACACTATATGGTCAATAAACATACACTAAACATCCAAGAGAAATTAAATTGGTTCATTAATTACATATATAATATTATTTATGACTTTTGTACAAACCTTATATTTTATTAATATTATATCTACCAATAATATAGTATTTGTTTTAAAAACTAATTAATGACAATTTTGACATTATTTAGTATTTAGTTTTTGAGAAATCCATCACCACATAATTTCTTAAAAAAATTCCACGAATCAATACTAACATGTCATATTCACATAGAAAATTCTTGGATGGCATCAAATTTTAAAATTATATTTATTTTATTATTTACAAAATCATTTATTTGATTCTATTATTAATAAGGAAGATATTGAATCATTATTGTGTCATAAATAAATATATTTATTTGATGTATAAAAATTATAAATAAACTGTCAACATTTAGGAAATATTTTTATCTTTCCAATGAATATTTTTAGTCTAAGATATCAATTTTATAACCCTATATAATTTTGTTTTACTAAAAGATACATGCTTTTGTTATTTTTGCCTTTACTTTAGATTAATAAAAATAAAATGTCATTATCACTCCCAAGTGGCTCCGTGGGGTACTAAAATCAAACCAAGGATGACCATGGTCGGAAATGTATCATTACATATGGTTAGGACACGTGTTAGGGTAATTTAATATTATTTTAATATTATTTATTTACCCATATTTACCAGATTTACCCTTTAACCATGGTAAATAAAATATTTACCGTTGTAATTATTCATAATGTCTTAAAATAAAATTTACCAATTTACAAAATATGTACCTCATCATTCCAAATACTGAATCCATTTTTCTCAATTCAAAATAATGAAGTGGTATAAATTAATTTAAAATTAATTCTCATTCACAAAACAAAAAGCGTGTTTAAAAAAATAATAACTATCAAAACATTGCCACTTGTTTATGTCCAATTTAAATGTGCAATTAAATCTAATGACCTAAATTATATTATATGATAAAAATATAATCTAATGATACTTAAAATCCATTTTATTTTATAATTTAATATTATAAATTATTTCGATTCAAAAAGTCATTTTTAATTAAAATTTAGTATTTGTTCACTATTCATCAAAATATTAAAGTTATCTGAAAAGTGCCAAAAATTTATCCCAGATATATTTTTATGTCACCCATATAAAGATGAACTTAATTTCACTATATTTAATATATAAAAGTTTCAAATATAAGATTTAAAAAGGTTTATCTTTTAAAAGGCCTAAAACTGCATTTTTTGAAAAATACCTACTTATCTTAAAAATTGAATTTTTCTTATATTATGTCTGCAAACACAAAAGATGAATGCTAAAATTATATAGAATATATAAACCTTAAAATGCGTTTAATACTATTCATAACATTTTTTTGAAAGTCTAGTTTGGTAAGTCATGGCGTGCTTGAACTCGGTGTTGCATGTAGTGCAAGTTATTGAAATACATAGAAGAGATAACATACTGTTAAATCTTGGGTTGTTACATACCATCATTAAATAAGGCCTATGATATTCATGAGAAGATATAATCATTTTAAAACATACTATCATTTTTTACTAGGTGACATTATGTGTGCTCTGATTTCCATCACTAACATGTGTCCATATATAGTAACCATACATTCTCAAGCATAGGACCTTAGGATTATTTGAATCTTGTTTTATCATGTATTTCCCTATATGAGACCATTAATTATTTGAAGATTCCTCTAATTTTTTTTGTTTCATCAAATGAACCTTCAATTACAATTGGTGCTAACATAGAATATAATGGTATGATTTAGAGGATAAATCACTGAAAAATAATAATATGGGCACCCCATTCATGAACATGTTTCTATACTAGGCCTATAAATATAATTATTTTTACTAGTTGATACCCCTGATATTTTCATGTATGATTGACCAATTTTCTCTTTTTACAAAATTTATCACCATTATTGTCATTTTGAGGGACAAATCCATAGATATCATGAATTATTTATCTTATATTAATTCTTCTATAGTGAATCAAGGAATTCACACTTTCAATCATTTGTAAATATATATTTACATTCACTACCATTCATGAACACACTTCATAAATTTTCCAAATTCCTCGGCATGTAATTTGTAGGTGTAGAAGTTTTCACTTACCTAAAGATAGACATGGATGACAATATTATGATTAAGGTGATCATTTGGATAGTATTTGATCATGATTCCATTATTAATTTTTAATTCAAGACCAATAGTATTATCCTATATGCAACAATCTACCTCTAGAGGGAATTGAACATAAATATGTTTTATTTTTTACAATAATAACCAAGACATGCTCATGTAAAATTTTATAAGATCCTCGAGGTTGTAATCATACAATAGAACTCCATTTTTCTATTGTGAGAATGATCAAACCTTAATCATAAATCATTACTTGTGAAATATTTTGAGGAAAATCAAGTGAGGGTCTTGGTAAAAAAATCTCTCCCAATGTATAATCTCATATTAAATAAGGGATTCTTCGACCATCTATAAGGTTGGATTGATGTGTGAGATCTACAATATGGAAAAAATTTATTAGATGAATGGATATGGGTATACAAGGTGTGATGTTCATTTAATGAGTTTGAGTTATAGATAAAGAGGGTGGTATATATGATGCATTGTGGACTTATGAATTTCACTTCTAACCCCACCAAAATATAATTCCTTGATTTTTGAGATTTCAGTCACTATAAGGAAAATAACATTTAGATACACCACCGAGTTAGTGGTGTCGGCCACATGGATCTCTACTACTTTTCTTGTTACCCCATCTATAGGTAAATTCTTGATGATTTCCTCCCTACTGAGAATGCATAGGTTGACTAAGAACAAATACTCTAAGTATTAAGGGTATTTCTTCACATAGTAAAAAAGGTAAATGAAGTACATGATTTGGATAATGGATGTTACCATCAAGAACTGGTTTAACTACATTTACAAGTAACTCACAGGGAAGCTACAATAGAGTCCCCTATATTTTCTGAAGGAATTATGGTGACAGTTGGAGCACTCATAATGTAAAATCATTGAGAAAACATAATGTCCTCTATGGGGGTATAATGTGAATCATTTAAATACCATTGTTATATTGATGGGGATTATTTCGATGATCATTTTTTTAGTGGATACTTTATATCTATAACACATATATGGGTATGAGTTAAAGCACATTCATCATGGAAGTAGTGATGGTGATAAGGTTTCATATCATTCTATAGGATCTAGTGTTGGAAAAGTTTTATAAGGTGTTGTGGAACTTCAACTTGAGGAATAACCTACTTAAATAGTATAGTCCATTGCACCTCTTATATGCCCAAGTCACTTATCACATGGGATGGAATGTGTACGAAAATATGATCTCTCCTACTAATATGAATTTCCTAACATAAATGGTGAAAATATTTAAGATTCGCCTACTACTTATGGGGAGTATGGATGAGCTCAAAAGTATCGCGATGTTTGAGAACATCATATTTAATCCATTCCCACTCTCTAAAGATACAGTTACATATAATAAAATGGGTTTAGTGGATTATCAATTGAATCATCAATCCTTTCAAGTGGCTGACAAGTGGAAACAATCAACTACAAGGATGTTTGAGAACTATATTTCCCATACATGTTCTTCTAATTCTGTTGTGTCCAAAGGATATCCCACAATAACTACATAGAAGTGTGGATAGAATTGCGCAATTCTATCCATTTTAAAATATTGTGTTTTTTAATTGAGAAAATGAAATGTGGAGGAATGTATAGATGACCTCAATTTACGTACATTAATATTACATTATTTTTATGTAATACTTAATACATTACACTAATATATGCCCAAATATCATAATACATTAGTTCTTTTGTAAAAATAGAAACATAATCGCGGGTTAATAAGTGAGGTACATTATCTCCAACTACTTTATTCATGACAAGAACAATTATTAGATACACCATAAATAATACATATCATTGTAACCAATGAGAAGGAAACATAAAATGGGGTGATCTGAAATGTTCAGTAAGGGTAAACAAGGGAGATATTTAAACATAAACATGAGTATTAGGGTATGAGATTATGGCCATGAATTAAGAATATCAAACCCTAGATATCATAGATCATAATCTTGAATCATGGAAAGAAATATTTTCAATTCAGAAAACATGAATCATAAGTGAATCAAGATCATAATCCCTGAAATCATAATATAGGAATAAGACATGGAATTTTGGAAGAAACATTAACATGTGATATTATTCCCTATAAGTCATGGTGCGTTTCCAAAACCTATCAGGTCACTTCATGGGGAAAAAACCTATTGGGCGAGAAATTCCATCATCCTCAGTGACATTCTTTTCCTTGTAAGGGATCAGGTTTCCCCATCAACCCATAGTGGACCGGGTTTCCCCATATTTCCATAGTGGATCGGTTTTCTCCATCTTCAATGGTGTATCAAGTAGGTCGACTAGATTCCCCTCATTAAATCATGATATATAAATATTTCCCCAACACATTAGAGGAAGATATAGGTCCCAACCCTCACAAAATAAAATCTAAAACACATGTTCCACAAGATCATAAGAATTCATCATATCATGACACATAAATAAATATAGGTTTTATAAACATAATATCATAACCCATGAAATGAAATTGGTATAGTAAACATGTAATCACATCCAATCATTTGGGAATGATATAGGTTTCATAATCATTTCATCAATTCAAACCCACAAAAATGGGTTTGGAAATCATTTAACCTATGGTTGAGAAAAGGGTTTCACAATCAAATAATAGGAGAAAGAGAAATGGGGTTGATAACCATCATTCACTTAAAACATTAACCATTCATAGAAATAATATGAATGGATGATTTTTATCATTTAACTATAAAGTAATTAATAAAAAAAATATTATCTTATATAGAAAATAATTTAGGGAGATCATCAAAAAATATTTATTCAAAAAAATATCATTTTTTTTTGAAAAACTATTTTTAAAACATTAACTTTTTTAATACATTTTTCTTGGAAAATAGCTTTAAATATTTTAAACAAATCTTTGAAAACCAAAAAAAATTAAAATACAATTTTAATTGAAAAAAAGATCAAAATTTCATTTTAAAAAAAATTGAAAAATTTTCTAATACATGGTTTTTGAATTAAAAATGTATTTGTAAGAAGAGAAAAATAAGTTCAGATTTTATTAAAAACATTTTATTTATTATATTAACTACCAATGAGTGGATAAATGATAGTAATACATGAATAAATCATGAAAAAACAATGAAGAAAAAAATTCAGGAATTTTATTCAAATATTGATCATAATATTTCATCAATAAAAGGCTGATAATAATCAATCATGATAAATGATGATATTTTTGCAATAAACAATTACCTCTTGGTAACATTGAATCAGACTCCCCATGTAAAAAAATGGAATTAAATAAATCTCAAAATATCCAAAAAATAAAATATTCCAGATATAACATTTCAAAGTAAAATTTATACACCTTGAATAATAATAAAGTTATGTATCATGTCATGTGTCTCAAATAAGACAAATGGAGACAAAATAACTTTACTGATTTTGTAACTTTATAAAGATAAACACCATAAATGATAGATCATCTACTAGGGATGTAGATACCCATAAATATATGGATAAAAATCATAGAACGCATTTATTTCAAGTATATACACCAATCAAAAGAAAAGTGTGGTGAATAAGGAATAAGTACCATAGAGATAAATGTGATACTAGAAGCCCCCATACCATTGTTCTTGACTCTCTTCGTACTCGTTCAAAGCTCCACTTATTTTGATAGCTCTTCTTGGTTTTCACCAAAATGGGTCCTTGATTGGATTTATGCCCAATGGTATTCATATAGTATTATGTTAGTGGTTTTGGGAGGTTATTTGAGTAGATTGTTTCTTAGTAAAACGACTTGGGATATGTGAATAAGTGGGAGGGGTGATTGGCTTTTTATAGTGGAGTTGAGTGGAATTCTTGTAAATTGTAGAAAACAGAATTAAAACCATGTTTTTTCCATGTCAAGTGGATTAAATAATGATCAAAATAATATTTAATGGAGTATAGGGTATAAATATGAACACCTAATGGTTTTTAAAATGTTTCTATGTTATTTTGGGCCTTATGTTTAAGGTTTAAACCTTTGTTATGTTATTTTTTCTCTTAATCACCATAATTTATTTTAATCACCTTCACAATGATTTTTGGTCAAAAACTAATTTTACATTATTAGAAATTATAAATTATACTTATTCCAAAGATGGAATCCATTTTTCAAAATTTCCATCACAAAAGTGCCATAAATTATTTTAATGTTAATCTGGCTAACGGGACAAAAAAATAGGGTTTTTAAAGTTAAAATTTTCAAATGTTTGAAAAGATTTTATATAAAATTTAAATGTGAAATTTATTCCAATTGCCTAAATTTGAATTATTTTATGTAAAATTGATCTAATTAATCTTTAAAACCAACTCAAAATATAATTTATCCCTATGAATTATTTAGATGAAAATGATGATTTGAATTAAAAATCATTATTTATCACTATTCTTCCATAAATGAAATTATTTAGAAAAAAATAGAAAAAACAAACTATGATAATTTCGAAAATATAATTTAAAACTTATCTATATATTGTGGTATTATATTTTTGAAAGATTCCCAAATTAATTTTATTATTGTTAATACAAGGACATAAAAATAATCCTCTTTAAGAAAAAATTAATTTCCAACATATAATGACTTTAACAAAAATTGCACATTTTATAATATATATTTTTTATATAAAACAATTATAAATAATTTTGAAAATTATTTATTACTATTCATATTAATAATTTTAAGGGATATGTTATAACTATATGTTTTAAATAACTAAAATAAAAATTTATTTGGGAGAAACTCAATATTGTGTGTAACACAAGACAATCAATGTTTTGTGTATATAAATATTTAATTTTTGTAGAGTATAAATAATAATAAATTTATATATCATGAAATATAATATATTAGAAAAAATTAATCAAAAAAAAGAATGTTCATAAAAAATTGGGGTGTTACATTCTACACCCCTAAATATGAATTTCAACCAAAAAATTCATCATTATGATACAAAAAAATAAAGATACATCAACCTCATCATATCATCAATTTCACACATAGCTTTCCCTAACTAGTGATTTTTACAAAAAATGACTCCGTGAGTGGAATTGTTTCGTAGAACTTTCTCTATATGATCTAAAATTTCAACTAGTATTCCCTCATATTATTGATCCTTCTCCAAAGATATGACCTATGATTTTAGTATATGTAAATGTTATAGTATATAATTCCTTATAATACATATATCGAACACATAATTGACATGAGAGATATTTTGAGGAATTTTGGGGTGATACATTTTCGTCCCAATACAATCTAGAATTTCAAAGGGGCTGAAATACCAAGGTCATAGTATTTGTTTCAAAGGTGATGAAGGAACGATTCAAACACTTCAGTGTTATTAGGTCCCAATAGATGTATTTATCCTATTTCATTCCATAACATTGTATTTATATATGTTTTTCAATTTGTGCTTCATAAGGTGCAATCTGAATGCTATAGTGAAACCTATGGCTTCAAGAATACTCAACTAGAGGAAGGTGTTGATCCCAACCACCTATTAAATAAAAAATCAACACACTCTATAGGGTTTGAATTTCTATTTTAAGATGACTTTACATATGGGGATGATAAGAAATGTTGAAACATGATTTTGTATCATGTTCTTGCTAATTATTTAACCATGACTTTGAGATAAACCTAGAATACTGATCAGATATAATATAATATGGTACACTGTGTACCATTACCATTTTTTAATGTATGTACTAGATAGATGATCCAAAGTTACTTATTCTCTAATAGCGATAAATTATGTTGACGTAGTTAGTAAATAAGCTACCACTCATATAATCATAAACCCTTTATGAATTTTCAGGACACTAATGAAATAAAATTGAAAGTTAGGTTCTCTCATTTACTTGTTGGTATCAGTAATTGATGAAACATCCCCTTGTACTTTTGTCTTTTATCATTAACTTATTATCAAACCAACCATTGAGATACAAAATCAATCATATCTCTCTTCATTCCATAACAAAAAAAGTACTCATTCAGGTCTCTATATATCTTTGTACTTCCTGGATGAATAAAAAGTGATGAAATTTGATCTTCCTCCAATAGCTCCATCATCAAATCTAGTGTGAATAGAATACATAATTCATTAATGAACCTTGTCATTCCATCAAAATCATGTTTAAACTTAGGAACATTTCTATGTTTCTTTGGTAGCTCTGCATCTTCCTTCAGTTCCTCTTTAATCATTAATTGGATATAGGGTTGAACATTCAATTGATAAGGATAAGTGTTTCCCCTTCCATCAAGATTTATAGATCCATCCTTTTCAAATTCATAAGTATTTGATATTTTTTTATCCTCATCATAGATAATCTATCATTATCCTTTAAACTCAAAGATTAATCCACCATGTTTGATTTCCCAGGGTAAATATGTATTGGGTGGTCAAGATCCTTTATTAGATCTAACCATATTCTAGGGAATGTGTTCATCTCCTTCTGTGTGAATATATATTTAAAACTTTTAATATTGTTATATATATGAAATTTTACTCTATAAAGATAATTCATCCACATATTTAATGAAAAATTTACAGTTTCTAACTCCAAATCATGAGTTTAGTAATTCTACTTTTGAATATTCAATTTTTTTGAGACATAGGATATAACTATGTTATTTCGTATAATACCACATCCCTATCCCTTATTGTATGAATCAATATAGATTTAAATAACTTCTACTCAATACGGTAATTTAAGAATAGGTGTTCTAACCAGCATTCTATTTGTTTCCTCAAAATATTCCTCACATTCATATTTACATGGGAACACCCATCTGAGTTAACTTGGTCAGAGGATTCAATAGTCCTGAGAAATTTTCCACAAAAAATCGATAATTTATAGATAAACCAAGAAAACTATGGATATCATTCAACATGGTAGGTCTAGGCCAACATTAAATAACCTCTATATTTGATGGATCTAATCTTATACCATATCTTGAGAAAATGTGACCCAAAAATGAAAACTTATAAATTCGAAAATCATAATTTTTATTTTTTTAATATAGCTTCTCCTTCCATTGGGTATTTATTAAAAATAGCAATTGATCTTCATACCCATACTTTCTCTTTGAAAAAGTTACGATGTAATCTATAATGATTACCAAAAACTGACCGAGGTCATCTCTAAAGACACAATTCATAAAATCCTAGAAGACTGTAGGGGAATTAGTAATACCAAAAGATATCACAATATATTCATATTTTATATACCATGCATGAAATGTCATCATGTGTAAATCTCTTTTATTGATCATAAATTACAGATATCGATAATTTAGTTCACTCTTGTAAAAGTTTTCATTTCTATTCAGTTGATCAAACAATTCGTCAATATATGTAAGATGCTACTTTTTCTTTATCATGAACCTATTTAACTTCAGATAATCAATTTATAGTCACATTGATCTATATTTTTTATTAAAATAGAACATGTTCACCCCCAGGGGACACATTTGACTAAATCAATACCTTTTCAATGTTTTCTTGTAGTTTCTTCTTCTATTCTAGAAACTCAATTGGGGTCATTCAACAAGAATTATTTGAAATTTTTGTGAGACCAGGTATGAGTTCTATTAATAACACAATCTCACGTTTTTCTATAAGTATTATAAACTCTTCTTAAAACACATCCAAAAATTCCCAAAAAAATAGGCATATCATTGGTTTCATGATTCTCTACAATAATTTGAAACAAACCATCCTTGTTAATGGGAATTAAGACCCATACATTAGATGTAGACTTCATATTATGTTCATATATATCATCACATTTATAGACAATCATAGGTTGGTTTGAAATACGAAATATAACTTCCCTTCCTTGAAAATTGATATTGTATTTATATAGATAAGGTCAATTTATTCCTAACATGAAATCAAATTCAACCAAAGGAAGAATGAAAAAATTTCTAAGAAACAAAATCTCACAAATGTCAACAGAAGAAGGATCTTAGACTTGAGATCCAATCATCGTACCATTAGGGTTTTCACCACAAATTCTGCAACTAATGGTTTTGCTGGAATCTAAATACCGTAAGAGAATTATTTAGATTTGAAAGATTGGGTAGATACAGAATCAATATGAAATTATAATATCTATATTGGATGGTAAGTGTACATTTTACCATGCTATTATCACACCCCTCTTCAGAAATAATGCCCATAGGATATTTTTCCTGTTCTCTTAGTTTAAGTGGTTTTTATACTAATCATCATCAGAAACCCTCAGGTTTGGTCACTATTTATCATATTTCTCGTTCTCCTTGCATGTGAAGCATTGAATTGTGGTATTTCCATCTATTTTCATCATTGGTCAACTTATTCCCATCAATTCAGTAATTAATTACTTGATTTCCTTATCCTCCATACATTAAACATTTATTAAACCAAATTAAACAATTCCCTCAAAGATTATTTCCACACTTAGAGTGTAAAGGAAGAATCATCTTCTTCTCACTATGGCTTTTAGATTTTCATTTGAACTACATATTACTTTTCTTGGTAAAACCATGAGATTGAGATATAACTCAAACCTTTGTTTCAACTTTTATTTCACCATGCACAATCTCTTCATATATTCCAAATTATATTATGTTAAACTCCCTTTTGAGACATTAGATTAAGCCACTGAAGAACATATCAACTTCAATATCCGATTTTATGATAATACTAGTAGAATACCTCACAAGTCATTTGAAATTATCCTCATATGTACCAATATATTTGTAGTATTTTTTTCTTCAACTTAAGGAAATCCTTCTCCATATATGTGAAAATAAAAAAAGGAAAGTACTTATTAAAGGATGAGTTATAGAACTCATCTCAATCCATGGATTCAATTTTATATTTCTTCATTGTGTTCTTGATTAAAATCAACCACTAGTCCAATTCACCTTATAGATTATAAACCTAACGAATGAATTTTTCATTTTTTTGAACATTGGAGGATAGAATGTATCATTTTAGTGGAATTGATCTATTGTTTAGATAAATGTCGATCAGAAGGGCCACTAGAATATAGTAAATGTTTCCACATGAAGGACTGAACAGAATGTGGTTCCTTCTATTTCTCACTTGGAAGTCGAGTTGGATTCATATCTGGAGAAATCTGGGTGAGCATAGCAATGGGATTTTTCATTCCATATCCCATAGTATTCAGTTTCTTAGGAGTAGAATCATTACATTGTCCATTGTAATCACCGTTAACCAGTTTCCTTTAGGTTAAAACCATGGACTAAAACCAAAAAACACAAAGTAAGAAACAATTTTCATAGTGAGGAACCACATATTCATGAAAATACACTAATAGTATGTCTAAATTATGTCATATTCTTTAATCTAGGACATCTTAGGTTTATGATATGTTTTTTATATCAAACATACATTTAAATTTTTTTGATGATTCAGGAAGAGTTCATTAATTCCTAAATTTTACCTCTTGGGGGGTCAAACTATATCTCTAGTAAGGCCCTTTGTTAGGCACCAGTTCTGTGTCGAGTATAGCTCAATAATATTTTTTAAGACTCGTTACCCCAAAGTACATTTGTGTTATATCCACATAAACTTGTAGTATCCATAAATGTATTTATTTTTTTGGAAACAACTCTCTCTATAGTTTAAAATAATTATTGGACATTTTCTTATACTTTTCATCATTATTATACGTGTCCAAAGACATATCCTTTGGGTTCTCACTAAGGTTTTCCCATACAATTTTCCCAAGGATAACTAATTTTTTTTGTGATACCAATTATAGGAACCCTCACTTAACATACATTAACATTACATCATTTTTTCATAATACTTAAAATCATACAAAAATATATACCCAAAGACTATATTAGGTATGTGCCTGTAAAAACATGGAAACATAAACATTGGTACATTAGTAAGATAATTATCACCCACAGGGTTCTCTATGACTATTACACTTCTTATACACAACATACATAAAAAAGGTATTCATAACATTGGGGAAGGAAATATATAAAGGAATGATCTCAGATGCTCGGTAAGGGTAAATAAGGGAGATATACAGACACAAATATGAGAATAAGGGTGTGTAAATGTGACCATGACATCAGATGATCATACCCTATATATAAAATATCATAACACTGTAAAATAAGTAGGTTTCAAAATAAAATAACTCATATAAGATAAATCAGTTTCCCAAACCCATAACCCGTTAATGTGAAAAGTGATTTATAACCATCATGTCACCAAAACATAAACCATTAATAGAAACAATATGAAAATAACCTTTGTATAAATTTTCTATAAAATAATTATTAACCCCATTATATGTCATCATATATGGAAAATAATTAGGGAAGATAATTTTAAAAACATTTCTTGATTAGAAAAATACGTTCTATTTATAAAGAAATATTTTTCAATTATTAACATATTCTTATGAAGTAATCTTTGAAAATCAGAAACAATTTTTAAAATATTTTTTCATTAAAAATGATATCAAAAATATCATTTTAAAAACTTTTTTCAAATCATTTTTGAAAACATTCTCTTTGAGTAAAATATTTATCCAATTCAAGAGACAAACCCGAATATATTTTCTTAAAACGATTTCATAATTATATTAATACCAATGTGTGGAATTATGATATTAATGCATGAAGACATCATAAATAACTAGATAATAATAAAAGTCATTAGTTTTTTTCAAACTTGGATCATAATATTTTATCAATGAAATCAAAATCCAAAAAAATCACAATAAATGATGAGATTGAAATAATAAACTCTTACCACTGGGTAACTTTCAATCTGACTCCCTCTATAAGGAAATGAAATCTCATAAATCTTAAAATATCATTAAAATAATTAGATTCAGGATTTATCATTTCAGAATGATGTTTATAAACATCATATAAGAATATATTTTCATATCTTGGAATGTGTCCCAAAGAAATAAATTGAAAAAAAACTAATTTACCTATTTGGTAGCTTTTGATACATAAACCTCGGGAAAGAGAGATCATCAAATAGTCATATAAATACCCATAAATTTATAGATAACAATAATATAACACATTAATGGGTAGTTTATACATAACATTAAATAAAATACTAGGGAATAAGGAATAATTCATTCAAAAATAAACATGAGACTAGAAATCTGTTTACATAATGTCTTTACTCACTTCAAACTCATTCAAACCTCCCCTTTGTTGAATCACTCCTATTAATTTTAACCAAAGGTATTACTTGATTGTATTTCTACCCAAATTGAGACTTCTAGGATGAAGGTATGAATTTTGGGAAGATATTTGGTTAGATTTTGGCTAATCTAAAGGTCTTTATATGTGAAGGAGGAGTGGTATTCTTGTAATTTTGTTAAAAGAAAATTCCACTGGCGCTTTTCCCATATAATGTGGCTCCAATAGTGGATAAAATATAATAAAACGGATGATAGGGACTCAATATGATCAAAGAGTGTTTTTTTATATGAACCTATGCCATTTTGGGCCTTACGTATAAGGTTTACTCCATTGTTAAGCTGATTTTTCTCTTAATAGCTACAATTACATTTAATCACTTTCGCTAATATATTTGGTAAAAATATAAGTTGAACATATTATATATTTAAAAATAATATCATTCCTAAAATTAATACATTATTTCTAAATTCCAATGAAATAATTTGTTGAAATTAATTTAAATCTAATCTCACCTACTTTGTGATAAGGAGTGTTTTTTAAGTAAAACTTTTTCATAGTTTGAAATGTTTCTATATAAAATTTCAATGTAAAATTGATTCTAATTAGATAAATTAGATTAATTGACGTACTATTTATTACATGAAACTATAAAACCAATTCCAAATATAATTTAAGACTATAAATTATTTAGATGAGAAGCAATTTGGAATTAAAATTCATTATTTTTTACCATCCATCCAAAAATAAATTTTTTCCATAAAAAATGAAACAATTTAACCTAAAGTAATTTTGAAATTCTAATTCTAAAAATAAATATTATTTTATCAAATTAAATTTCTAAAATGTCTAAAATATTATGTATATTATTGTTCACATAAAAATATAGAAAGCTATTCAGTTGAGAAAATAGAATTTTTCAAATATAAAAAGACTTTAACAAAATATAAATGTTTTATTATCAATATTTTTTTTATTTATAACCATTATAAACAATATTTAAAATATATTTATTACTATTCATATTATAAATTTTAATGGCTATTTTATAACTAACATATTTAAATAATTATTATAAATGTTGGTTTTCTAGAAACTCAGTTTTCTGTATAATGCATGACTTTTCATTGTTGTGTGTAGTGAAAGATTAACTTGTTGTAGCATATAATGAAATATTAACTTGGTGTATAATTTAACTCAATACATCAAATAAAATTAATTTATTCCAAAAAATATTTCAGTAAAAAGATTGGAGAAATAGAGTGATTTTATAACATTCAAAACCCTTATGAGTTCTTCTATGATTACCAACAGAGCATGGAGGGAACATACCCTGGTGATATTTTAGGTCACCAAGCTATTCATAAAGACATAAATTGGGAATCTATAATAAAATTGGTAGGATCCATGCTATTTTTAGGGGATGGAGAGGAGGAGGAAGATATGGGCCAATTGGTGGAGTGATTGTTTCCTATCCCGAGGGGGTGCAATTTTTTCCCGATGCCAAAGAAAAAAAAGAAATCTGAGGAGTATGTACACTCAACGGAATATCAATGTGAAAAATATTTGGTTTTTAGGAAGATAATGTGTCCCACCAATAAACATGATATTGTTTTCTTCCTTGATTCATATAAGACCTAATATATATATATATACATATCTTATATCCCTCTACCCAATATGGATTTATCATCAGGGTGAGGGGATTCACCTTCCTTGGATAGGCCATATCTATTATTGTGTCAATAAATCCTAGCTGAAGGTGGTTTCATACTATTAATATAGGGAGGAAATGATTCACATTCATGGAAGAGAATTATCCTTGATGGATTGGGTGAAGATAGAGGTGGGTATCCCTTCTCCTTCATAACTCTTTGGGGGTCAATCCGATTTAGGTGTGGAATGTCAATAGTGGTCATCCGAGGATTAATTCCAAGGTTGTTATACCTTCCTAATCACACTAGTAGATATTATGTTGCATTTTATTTCAAAAACTTCTAACCCTAATGTTGTATTAAAACAATTTTCATTACCATAGTCTTTCTAATGTATTTCCTTGTCCCGTGAAGAGATTATCTCGTAGGGAGGAGTGTAATATCCATGATGTATTTTTAGCAGATGATGAGAATAATCCAAATAGTGAATGGGCAGGTGAAACACCTCCCCTTACACTATTGTCACATGCTACCAGCCTTCTGTCATCATGCCTCTACTTGAAACTAGAGTAGAAGATACACTTCACAAAAAACCACCTGTTAATATTAAATCCACTATTTCCCATATTTAGTCTGATTTTCTTTATTTTGATTCATTTTTTGACATTATTATTAATTTTAAAAAGAGTAAATGTGCCCTAATGTTGATTAGCTTCCAATAGTTGGGTATTCAAACACTGCGGAGGTTTCATCACTGTAAGGGATTCCAAAACACATATATAAACTTCTAGTCAGTTTTTATATATCCTAAAATCCTTATTATAATTAATATTTAAATTTTAAATTCCATTCAAAAGTTTATTTCAACTATCTTTGTGTTAGAATATTTGTGAAAACGATATAGGGGTGCATCCAGCAGCTTTAATGCTTGAACCTATGGGGCCAATTAACTATGTAGTGATAAAATATGTTATGGTCTTAATCAGATAAGATGAGGTTAGTATCATGATTTTGGTAGATAATTAAGATATGTTGTTCAATCATGTCATGTGGGTTCTTGTGGAGGTTGTGACAATAGTTGTGGTCTCAATGATGGGAAATGAATAGGATGTGGAAATTGAGACTACACTAAATGTTCTTAATGATATTGTAAAATCCTATACTGTGGGAGAAGAGTTGGAAAACGAAAATATTCATATGGACATGAATTATAGATCGTATGAGAAGATATATGCTCCTGAACCTTTATTGATGTGTTGGAATACTGCCCAAAGCAGAAGTCCATGCCACCCAAGTATATCGATAAATTTTTCTCCAACAAGGATTATGATAACAAGTTTGTATAACAAAGGGTAGATAGGATCTTCTAGAGAATTATCACTTTAGCCAAGTGGGATGATTTGGTAATTTGTATAGGAACCCTCTATCTCTAGCTTGTGATCTTATATATTGGTTTTGTGGGCTCCTCAAACCATTATACTCTAGAGTGGGAATTCTTCAGTGAATGAGTATGGTTGAAGAGTCGGGATCATTATACTACTAAGCATAGGGGAAATATTTATGTATCCAAGGCACTCCAGGTGGTTGAATCAGGAATTTCTTGACTATAGGGGTTAGCGTAGTTGCATAATGACATTTTTGCAACTATAGGGAGATGAAAAATAATATTAGGGTGAATCATATTTAAATATAACACCAATGTAGTAGAGGAACCCTTCTTGGTGGGAGAGTTCAGGGATAAATAAGGTCGGTTGTAGTTTCCTGATGATAATGTTCACATTATGGCTAATGATGATGTGTCTGGACTGGATAAGAGGTAATGAGGCCATGAGTCCTCCTGATATATATTAGCTAGACTAGATCAATCTATGAACTAGGATGAGCCATAAGATGATTCGTTTTAAAAAGGTTAAAGAGAGGCTATATCCTGTGGATGACCATCCTATATAAATATTTAAAAAAATTAGTTTTAATTATATTAATTCATATATCATATTTTGGGGAATATCAATCCTAATAGAAATACACTCAACAATAAACCCTTATACAACACGATTCATACTCATTTGGAGAAATAAGTGATAAACAGAAGACCTCTTAGTGAAAAAATAATTCTATGATGATGGGGTTAGAATGATCCATCAACAACTAGGAGTGTCTCAATGAAGAAATATTTTGATATAGTAGGTAAGTATATACGTTCAACATTACTTCACCAACAAGTGAATGTTCATGAGTAGGGTAACACCATGGGAATTTAATTCTTCCTGATAAATGGGGAGGACGATTGATTTGAATTGAGACATCCTTGATTTAGAATGCAAGGTGTGGGGGTGATAGGCTGATTAAGGATTATTGTAGACAATAATTGAAATGAATTTTAAATAATCATATTATCTTTAAATGGGTAAAACAAATGATATTTGGGAATTTACGATGAAAAAATTGTGGTATATATAAACTTCTCATTGAAAGTCATTTGAAAAAAATTTCAATAATGGGAGATGAACCATTTTTTCGAGGTACCATTGTTATTATGGGGCCAATTAAGACAAGGATAATGGATATCTCAATCATGGAATATATGGGGAATTGGGGGGGGAACATGTGTGAATTTTGAGATTAAAAAAATTCTTGGGACTGCGCTACCATGGTTCTGAGTTAATCTGTAGGTAATATCAGTCCAAGAAGGATACATAATGGTCTCTAATGGAAAAGGAACTTGGATTCCAATTCATAGTTAATAAACATTAGTGGTTTAGAAGAAAACCAACACAAAAGGGGGATTAGGTGCTATCATATAAGGGACTCTAATATTTTATTATTTTAAATCATTTAAATCATAAGTAAGTGATATAATTTGAAATATTTTTTAATGGATTTTGAAATTTTTGTTTAATGTTAGATGGTGAGGATATTTGGTCTTTTTTTTTATAGTCCCATACCATTGATTATGATACCATATTGTATAGAATAATATGTCTCGGACATGTGTAGTATATTTTAAATGCATGTGATAAGGAAATATGCATCACAGTTTATCCTCTTATGACAGGGATGTGTGAACTAATATTAATAATAGGAGGAGTTAATGTTTGTCCCTATCATTTTCATGAAATCTTTTACCCAACATGTAAATAAAAAAGCTTTAATAGGATTGGGGTGATTTATACTAACTTATTACCTCTTCCAGTCATTCCCGTATTTTTTATTTGGTCATGAGGCTTACCTAGCGTGTGAAATTCCAATTTTTTATCTGCTTTCCCCTATGAGTTTTCAACCTATAAAACATATGTTCTAGTTTTTGGTTATGGTCATTCCAGTTAGAAAAAACGGATACATATTCTGATAAATATATTCACATGGATACACATAGTTTAATTTCATGATTCTAGGTCCAAATATTCTAGTTTATGGTTTTTTGATTTTGGAAAATTTATGGAATCTTGTGAATAATGATAGGTATTAAAAAACCTAATGTGAAGAGTAGTCCAAGAAGAACTATTAACACAAAATTATGTACATAGTTTAAGTTCATGATGTGTAGATAACAACCTCTTATGTTTCAACACACCACACTATATATAAAGGAATCAGAAGAGATAGTATTTATAGTAGGGCCTAGGATAGGAGAACAAGAAATCATTATATATCCCCTAACTTGGGAACAAATCCATATTTATTTATATAACATAATTTAGTCAGAGAGTAATGTTTGATGGGGGTACAGTCCCCTCAAGTAAGGATATAGGAAAGGGAGGTGTAATTTTTCTGCTTAAGGACTTTAGATGAGGAAATATAAATACATATATGGAACTAAATAGAGACAATTTCATATATTTTAATGTCATGATTCTTGGATTAAGGATACTACCAATTTAATATTATAGAGTTTGGATCATATGGTGGTACTCCATGAGGATTTATATGATCCAAAAGAGTTAAAAAGCCGGTATTAATTGGTTAAAATGACGACATGAACCAATAAAATGGTCCTAAAGTTAGTTTTATATAGATTTATGTTGTGATTAATGGACCAAGGGTAACTTAATTTTATCACTATAAAAATTTGACCATCAAGGACTTGTGGGAATTGTTTTCACTCTCTCACTCAAAAACCATTCATTAATAATGTTCAAAGGTAAAAATCCTAAAAAACATGATCTTAACTAAAGCTCAAATTTATAGTTAGGATAAATATAGGGGTTCTCAATGTCACAACATATCCTATGGAAATAGATAACAAGACACATGTTTTTCTTAAACATTTTGTGATGAGAGACCAATGAAAAAAGGGCAGTCCACCCTATCAAGTGAGGATAGAAATCTGAATAAGTATTTTAATATTTTCTATAGAAATACAAATGATGTGTGCTTTAAAGTAATATTACAAGGACTAAAATTGGTTACTTCCATTTAAGATTCATCAAGTTTCAATTTTGAACATTCAAATGGTTTATTTTATTAAATTTGAGATAATATAGGGGTTATTTGTTCAAGAGGACATATGTAGAGTAAGGGTATTTAAAATCGGTATGATAGAAGGGTGATGGAGGCCTCAAACCAGAACAAAACTTCCATACCATTGTGAACTTAGTTTAAAGTCATGTTCAGGGACCAAGGAGGGTTTTTTCACAAATAGGTTCATGTTGAGTGAAGGAGTAAAAAATAAAAAACATCTTGATAGATTTTTTTCATTTCCATCATTATTCATTCTATCATTGTTCTATCACCATTATGTAAAATTATTAATGAAATTAAATGTTTTTATAACATTATGTTTTGAATTTTAATTATTATTTATTTACATGATAAATTCATGAGAACATGAGAATCATGAATATAATGTTTTAGTTTCATTATTTTTTTATATTAATTTTCCAATTATATTTTTAAAATTTAATGGTATATATTTGTACATCACAGGTAATAATTAAAACATTTAATGTAAAATCATGTTTATTTTTTCATGTTCTATGAAATATTTATAGTATATTTTTTAATATACATATATTTTTAGAGGGAAAGTTTTTATATATAAAAATTTTAGGTTATTATATTGAAAAAATTTAAGAATTTAAATATTGGGAATTCAACTAAATATATAATACATAAATGGATTAGAGAACTTTTCATTTGATTAATTCATTGAATACCATGTATTCTAAAGGTTAATATTATTTTTTCATTATACTTTAAAAATATGAGTGGTCTAGTTTTAGAGTACATTATATATAAGATTTACAATTTCCAAAAGATTCTCATCATAAGAGATATCTATCTTCAATTGTACCTCCTCTTGATTTAATTTATATGATAAATTATCCTACTATGATTTACCATTAACCAATTATATAGACATTATGTTTAATACGTGTGAATTATATGGTATTTATATCCTAAAGAGAGATATATATAAAAACTTATATATATGAAACAGTTTCTGTGGATCAGAATGAAAATAGGAACCAACTAGAACAAATTGGTGAATATTGAAGGATCAATTATATGTGAAATATATATTTCACATCTTTCAATCCTTATTAACTATATTCTAGGATTTTATTCAAACGAATAAATTTTCTTCAATTTCAAACATTAGTTCCCATCAATTATTTTCAACATAGTTCTTTATTTAGATATATGATTCCCTATTATGATACTTTATAGATTGGATATTCTCTAACATATCTTCAATCACTAATAGTTCTAATAGTTTCCTTTATCTATCATAAATGAATCATGTTAGATATATATTTTTATCAAATATGTGTTTTCCATGTATTGAAATTAATTATTTTAAATGAATCATTTCAATTTTATCAAGTGAGTTATCTTCATTAATGCTTATTTTGTTTTCAATATTTTTAATATCACCCAGCAACAACCATATTCCATTGTTTCCATTACATTTCATTAGAGGTCATGTAGAAATTTCCATGGTGTTTTCTCCTATTTCAAAGTTTATAGGGGTATTTTTGAATCATCCCTATAAATCATGGTAATTTCACCTCATTTTTTAGGTATACCAAGAATAAGGATATATTATATAACATATTTCTTTATATTATCAACAAAAAGTACTATTGGATATCTCTATTCATCATTGTTCTTCTTATATTAGTGAGGAATTTTGAGATATTTGTATCATCCAATTCTATATTATTTTAATATTTTCATATGGTAGACATTATCAGATGTCATAACATGAAAATCATAATTTATTTTTTGTTATCTTTGTGACATTCCCCTTATTAATTATAACCCCCTTCAATTGTATATCCCCATCATCCCACTACACTTCCTAAATCGTCTCTAAGATAAATGGTGGAAGAATAATTTTAGAAATATAATTTTTCATGTTATCCTTAATTATTCCCATATTTATCATTAATTTCTCTAATACGAATTCATATGTTTCAATCCTAGTCCTGGATAAGCTCATAGTATAATTTCTTCAAATAAGATTACCCAATTTATTTTCACTTATATGATTCTAATATATTTCCCAATCATAATATTCATGAAGATCTAACTATAATTATTGTAAATTGTTTATAATTTTTAATTTGAGTATGTAATTTATAATTTGTGACCATTATTTATCTCAAGAATCATTATCTTCCTAGAGGCATAGTGTAACAACCAAAAATTTTAGTATTAATTTTTTCATAAAAAATAATATGTTGAATAAATTTTATGAAATGAAACACCAAAATAAAATGAAAATCAATACAATATATTGAGATAAAATGTGTTATTTCAAGATAAATATTATTTCATATTGGAAATGGAATATGTAACATCTTTAAAATAATACTAGTAGAATAAGACAACATGTATAAAAAATTCCCAAGAACATAAAATCGTAATAATCATACCTTTCCATGATGATATTCACCCCAACTATAATATTAGAAATATGGTAGAAAATTTAAAATAATATAGTCATGTCAACAGTTATGTAAATGAATACAACGAATGATTTTTATAATGTACATATGACTACAAATAAGACAATAATTTTATTGTAATATATATTGTAATTAGAAATATTTCAATTGGACGTCATTAAATTTTAATAATGAAAATTTAATATATGATAATTTGGTATTTAGAGTATGAATTTTATTTAATTTAAAATAATATAATTTTGGAATTTAAAAATGATAATATTTTAAGAAAATATTATTTTATAATAAAAATATTATGTTTTACATATTATTATCTATATAAAAAATGATACAATATATTGATAAAAACAAATTATTGATTTTAAAAAGAATAAAATTATAACATTGAATGTTTTCATGAATAATAACTAATTTTAACTGGTTATGGGTTAAATAGTTTTATTTTAAAAATATAATTTATTAATGAATTTTTTAATTATTTTTTTGGTTAGTATAAAAAACTTGACATTTTTAATAATAAAAATAAGATACATTTTTAAAAAATAAATAGATGTATTATCATTAATTTCATTTCAAGGGTATAAGAAATATCATAATAATTATAAAAAATTTATTTATTATTTTTTAATAAGAATTTTTTTCATTAATATATTATACTTTTACATTTCAAACTTGAATTTATTATATTTTTAAATTTAATTTATTTAAATATTGTCCAAATTTTTATTCATAAAATAAAATTTTCATAAATGGGTCAATATTTTTTTGTGTATAAAAATAAGTTATCGAGCAGAGAAATGATATACCACATTAATGTTAAAATGTGGTAAAAGGGGAAAAATTATGTGATAAAAACATATTATATCCAAATACCCAATCTTAAAATGTGTGTATTATATCTTTATCTACCAAATAATTTCACATTTCCCTTGTTTTTAACTTATTATTCATTGTCCATTCAATATAACTATATTATAAGATAATGAATATATTTTTAAGGAAATGAATCTCAAAACTCAACTATAAATGTACCCCTCTTATAACCCATTCAAATTGCTGATAAAATTTGGGTTATATAACTTTAAAACTTCAAATTCGCATATTCTTATGATTTATAATATTTTAAATGTATTATGGTTCCAGAAAGAAAACCTAAGGACATCAATATTCTTGTTAAATTCTTATCAATATTCTTTATAAATATCATAGATTAATATATTTTTATTATATTGTTGTTATTATGATTCTAGAAAAACAATTCTATAATTTTGTAACATTATACTCTTAGTAATTCAACGGTATTAAATGTTCTTATGGGAATTTGATGAATAGCCTAAATGAATGATTCAAAAAGTAAATAACCATCTTCACTATGAATAAGTACTAAAATATAATAAGGGTAATATATAATATTACGGATTATTATATCTCATGAATATTTCTCTATAGAAATAATATAAATGATAAATATCAATATATACTAACTCATGGATATTAGTAAATTTCCCAAGCAATGTTTTTTAGGGATCCGAGTCAAAATACCACACTCATGATGTATATAAAATTAATTTAGATCAATATAAATAATTTAAACATACTAATTACACTGCCATGAATGTTCCTATAATGATGAATTTTTTATCATAAAATAGTCGTTTATATTTCTTTTAAAAAACATATATTAAATGATAAAAATTACTAACATGCAATAATTAAAAACAACAATAATTAACATATATATGTATAATGACCGATTATTGTTAAAGATAACAATTGGAAATGTATATGAATTTCATTTATAAATATATGATTAATATGTTCATGAATGTTATATATGAGGTTTAGTCACCCCTATGAAAGATATGATAAAATTTATGGCTTTTATTTCCAATATAAAATAGAATTAAATTATAAAATTACTATCATTCCATTTGGGGAATTTTTATGACCATTCACTTTAAAAAACCTTGATTCCACCTCATTTAATTTCTAATGAGTTTTAAATTCCTTGTTAGAATTTTTATAAGGACCTGTCCTTAAACAAAAAATATTTTATTGTATTTAGAGGAGAATTAAATTTCTTTAAATACTAATGACCTATTAGGTTTAGTGTGTAAGATAATTTTGTCATAAAACTTAAAAAACATATGTGCTACATCATAAATTGGTCAGTTCCTCTTTGTACCCATTTTTTCACAAAAAACATTAAAATATTACAAGTTCTACTTTCAAAACACATCTTCCCAATTCCTATATTGACCTCATTTATATCCTTATATATTCATAAAACCCTATAAAATCATTTTAAATTTTGGTATGAGAAAAAAACATAGTTTTTGACATAAAACAATTAGAAAAAACATTAGACCATGGATACTCTATAAAAATTTCCATTTTCAAAAAAACTTTAGGACCAAATAAAATATTTTCTTACCGTAAAAATAAAAAACACCTACCAAAGAATCTTATAAATAATTTTGTAAATAATTACAAAGGAATAAATATTACTCTTATTGGTTTGTTTTTAATCATAGAAAACAATGAAATATTATTCAGTACGATTTTCTTTTAACACATAAGAAATAAAAAATATATTTCATTAAATATGAACTCATTAGGTTACCTTGAGAAATAGTAGGATTTTTTTCAAAACCACAGTATGAATAAGAAAATTATTTTAGTTACTTGAGAATTCATCTTCCATATCACCCATAAAAATGGAATAACCAATAGAGTCAATTTCCATACCCAATTCATTGGAGGGCTATCAAGGATCCACCCATCATTGGTTTATAATGGAACCACCCATCATTGATATATAATATAACCATTTATTCATGCTTAATAATAGAATAAAATGTCATCATAAAAATTCTATATAACCATAATATAATCATAACACATAAAATCAAACAATTTCAAACTTTAAATTTTTAAAAGTTATATTTACACTCGTCGTAATTTATTTCTAGTTAATGAAATATCGTTTTATTTTGAGAACCCATTTTGAAAAAAAACATAACACTAGTAAGGATGAATTTTTATTAAAGAAATAAATAATAAAAGTGAATTCATATAAAAAATAAAATTTATGGTAGAAGTAATATTAAATGTCTCCTAATATGATAAAATAGAATGATCGTTTAATCTTTTGTTAATAATGAAAAAATGTTTTCATTAAGATACTTAAAAAATATTCCTTTTGAAAACCATTAAAATAATGCAAAAACATATATAAAATTACCTTTATAATTCATTTGTTTCCATATATATAATTCCCTAATGGAATTTCAAAATTATAGACATGGATGAATAGGAGTTTGAAGGGAAATAGTAAAAGATAATTTTTAAATTAATGTCCCTTAGCTTGAGTCAAAATCACCACATACATTATTCACATTCCTAAATAATAAATATATTTTAATATTTTACATTCATAAGAAACTTTTTATGGTATTTATTCATTTTTATTATCTTTATTACAATCTTATCTACAATTTCATGATGTCTTATGTTTATGTCAGACATTTGGATGATTTTCATCTCATATGTCAAAAATTACTTTAGTATATTGAATATGGTCAAAGATACAATTATTCCATAATCTATATAATAATAAATATAAAATAATAATAGTATTTATACATTATTTATACTTTTAAAACTATCAATGAATGATGGTTAACAAAAATGTGTTGTGTTACAATCCTTGAAATTATAGGCCTTATGTATGCATGAGTAACGTATCAAATTTTCAAAAAAAAATTTGGAATGAAGGTAGATATTAACTTATATTCAAATAATGATAATTATATGATAAATAACATATTTATTCTTTAAATATGATTATATATATCATCAATATCATGTGGTGATTATAGAAGAAACACATCACATCATAAAGGTGGTAGTTCACATGTACACATGAACTTCGTTATTATATCCCATTCAATTAAATAGAATGAAATTAAATGATTTGTTATATTTTAATAATGATAAATATTTCATAAATATTATTTATATATATTATATTCATTACTAAAAAAAATTAGAGGAGGTTAAGGAAAATGAATTACATCAGGTTGTGAGGCGGTAGTCCTCAGTACAAAAGAATGATAGTTTCATTTCCCATTAGATGGGAAAAAAATATGCTTATAGGTTATAAATTTAACATATTTATCAGTATATTTAAGATACAAGTGTTTTAATTTCATAATGGTTTAATATTATTGAAAATATTCTAAAAATAAAAAAATGATTTTTTACTAAACATACTTTTTCTTTGAACAACTTCTTATAGTATGCACCAAATGATTTAATATTAAAATTTACAATCAAACCAGAACCTAGAGGATTTATAAAATTTTGTATGGAATTATTTATTTTAGGGATTTTTGGAACAAAAACATATTGATTTTTGATGAAAATATAAGAAGATTGTATCTTTTATAAGAGACATGAGGGACACACTTGGGATTTCTTAAGAAATTAAATTAATAGAAATTATTATTCATATTTAAATGTATCCAAATTAATAATATTCCAATATAGGATGATTTTTATTCAAAATAATATCATATTATAAAAATTAGACATTTTTAGATGGTCTTTTCACCCATATATTATTCTTTTGTCTCGTTATAACTCTTTTTGTAATTAATGTAGAAGTAATGATATTAAACTGTAGTCGTATAAAAAGTTAATTTTAAAGGGAAATTCAACAATAAATTTTAAATGGAATATATTTTCAAAAATATCACAATAAAATGGAATAATATCATATTTCATGGGTTTTTAAAACATAAATAAGATATTATTTTTGATAAAATAATATTAATGCCAATTTTGGAACTATTAAATTAATTTTACTAATATAACTATACTATGATAGTGAAATAAAAATATAATTTATTAAATCCTCTCTAATATATTAATTTTATCTAAAAAAATCCGAGAACATAATAATTCATTCAAAACATAATAATTTAAACAAATTTAAATTCGTTAATATTATTTTTCTATTAATTGAATAAATATTGTATCAGTGTTTTGTATGCATTGAAGGGAATAATAAAATTAGTAAAAAATATAACAAAATAGGAATAAAAAAATAATTTATATTAAAAACTATATATAAGAATATATAACTTTTTTGTATCCCTTTGTCAAAGTATTAATGATAACAAAAAAAGAGAATGTGAATTTTTGACATTTCATTACAAAAAATATTATAATGGTCAAAATCCTGACCATATTGAAACAAATGTTATATATTATAATTTTTGGCGACTATGGAAAATTCATACTCTTATAATAAAAATAATTCAAGAGTTATGGTAACATTATGTTAATTATCTAATAATTTTTAATCTTAATTAATCCATTTTACCATTACAAAGTTAAAAGTACATACCATGATTAATATTTATAATGACTAAATATAAAAGATAATGATTAAATCGATTAGAAAAAACAATTTAAAAATATGGAATAAAATTTTCAATATTCAGAACACTTTTTTGAAATTATCAAGAAGTATATCTTATGTGGTTATGTAGTTAACCTTGTGAGGACTATTCATAAAAGTGATAGTATATCTATTCTTTTGAATGGATCACCTGGATGTTTTTTAGTTATATAGGGGAGTTAGGAAAGGGGAACGCCATTCTGGTATTCTTTTTCAATGCATAAATACTAATTGAGTGTTTGCATTAATTATCTACTGTAGGATGGTCTCTACAAGAAAAATAAATTTAGAAGGAATTTTATCACCCCCTCAAATATTTTTTATGCTAATAAAATTATTCTCTATAGACAAGATAATTAAAAAAAAATATTCCATCTAGAATATTTTTTGTCATTATAAATATGTTTCTAGATATGATATTATCTGGAATAATTATTTTGTGGTGTTCATATGTGGATTCACTATCTCTAATAAATATAAGATTATCAGTGATCTTAAAGTGAAAAAAGGATCCCTCCTTTTCACTTAACTTGCGGTACCTCTCTTTTGGGGGTAGGTCAAATGATGTTACCTTGAATACCTTTACTCTAAAAACATTGGTCAGATGGCAACCTATATGTGGGAGACCATGTCTAAATCACAGATAATATTTTTTGTGAATTTGGTGATTTCCTCAAAGTTTGTCTATGATTTTTATTTATATAGATTGACTAAATATATCATCAAAGTGATTAAGGCCTTGGCCAGAATTTTAATATGGACGGGTTCTATACATGAATGAAAACACATGTTGTTTTCTTTAATGGAATTCACCAAACCAATTGAAATTGGATGTTTGGTAATCAATGATCTGGGAATTTTTTTTAAATCTATACTTTTAAAATTCACTTGTAATCACTTGACATCCAATGATAGTTCTATGGAATTTCTTTTCAATTGATTTTTATCTAAAATTCAATCTAGTTACACAATATGCATTCCACATTTGTTCTATACCGCCATTAAAATATCCAACAATGAACTTATATAGTGCTCAAGATGGTTGGTTTCTATCCATTACACTCTCAATCTATGGAGTAAAACATGGATGGATAAACTAATCAATGATACATTCTATGTTGCTTTTATATTGCATCATTTTTTCATTCATGATCTCCATTCTAGTGATATGTTGCAAGATATCATGCCCTCCTGAATTCAATTGAAATTTTAGAGTTATCACTACGTTAACAGATGTATGCTTGTGTGGACATATAATTCAGTGGGGTAACTTACTATTTGTGACTTATACATAAATAACTATGAAAACATCTTCAATGTACCCACATGGTTGTATAATTTTAACCAATTTGTCTCTTTCCCTTCCCATATGTGTCTGTTTTAGGAAATATGAAAGAGGGGGTTGTCTTTCCAATGGGCCTTACATGGAACTAGGATTCATGTCTCATTTGTATAGTATTTTTTTATGAAGTATGGGGGATTTTATAATCATGTTTTTCTCACTTGTAGATTATTGTGAAATATTTGGGATCACATTCAACATGTGTTTGGAATCCAAATAATGCAGGACAACTTTGATGATATAATTAATTTCATTCAAATTTTTTACTACATCATGCAGATCAAGGATATGTTTTACACTACAAACATTCCTGCCATTTCCTATATTTAGAAAGCAAAAAATGACAATGTTTTTATAATCATACTCTTTGTAGGAAATTGGGAATCACTTCCACTTATTGGGACATTATGGATGCCTCTATGTTTTAAATAGGTTTAATGAATAATGATTTATCTGACCTTTTTATCTTGATATCTTTTCCTGTCACTGGGAGGGTCATCAATATATTGGATCTTAAATACATCAGGTGAATCCCCTAGATTTATTATAGGTTTAGATTTAATATTGATATGGTATCTTAATGTGTACAAGGACTATTTGGTTGTGGTGATATTTTATCACTCATTAGGGATTCATTAAAGGATGTTTATATCATTTTATTGGAAAAGGATATATGATTATATCAGAACTATTGGTGATGCTCAAAGCTATTATAAATGAAATACAACGTGGATAGAGATTTATTTTTTTTGAATCTGATTCTACTATTTTTGTACACTTTTTAAATTCTCAGTCAAGGAATGTAACATAGAGAATGCTTCCAGTTTTCATTGAGTGACACCAATTAATTGAAAAAATTAATCTAGATGTCACTCCTATAAACACGGAGGAAAACCAAGTTGCTTATTCTTTGTTAAAGGAATAAATTGATGAGTGAACTTTGAGATGGTTTTTATTGTATCTAACATTTGTCCTCACATGATTCACTTCGATATATGTGGTGATTTTCATAATCAGTTATGTAAACCCCTTGTAATTCTAAAATATATGTATTTTAATTAATTTATCTAGGAATAGACCATTCTTATATCCTAAAAAAAATTATTAAAAAATTATTATATTTTCAAAAATTAATTACTATAATCCCACAAAAATAAATAAATATCATTTTTTAAGTAAATGTATTTTTGAAGTGTAAAATATATTCTCTAAAAAATTGAATTTTAATTTCCTAATAATTATTCAATAATGTTTTAGTGATTGGGAAATTAATATAAATTAAATAATTTATTTAATACTATTCATATCTTCCAATTTTAGGTTAATATTATAACATTAATATTTAAATAATAATACTTCATGGTTATTTTATAATTGATGTCACATGTCTATCTTTTTATTAAACAAAATTACCTTCTTTTTAAACTCTAGTGTCAAAAATTATCTCACTCACCATTTAAAAATTGCATCCTATCAATTTGAACTAGGTATTTGTAACAAAATATTTTCCCTCAAAAATCACATTTTTTAAAAATAGATATCTTATAAATATTTAAAAAAAACTCTCTTGAATAGAGGGAATGGTATATACACAGGTTATCTTGAATAAAAAATTAATAGGTTTCTAAATAGAAAAACATTATTGGTAAGTGAACATATCGACATGGATGAAAAACATAATGACCAAATAATGATATAGAGTTATGGATATCATTAATCAAAAAATTATGGATGATGAGAATAATGTCAATAATGTCATGACCCGTCCTCAGGGCCCGTGTCGTGACTACCCCAAGCCCACCTTCCATAGGCCAGGGGCTAGAGACTAGCACCAAAGGCGTAAATCCTGATAACTGTGAAGGAATTGCCTTTATAAAAGTAAACAAACACCACAGAGTACAAGCGGAAGTAATACACTAAGTACAAAAGGAAGTGCTGAAAATTAAGTGGGCTAGAATACAAACCCAACTGAAGTAAAGCTACAACTGAACGAAAGTACAACAGGAATGACAAACAACTGGAAGAGAAAAAGAAGTAGCTCATGGGTCGTCCACCTCGGATCCTACCTAAAGGGTTGGTACAGATAGTGCAGCTCCTAGATCGTCCACCACGGATCCTACCTAATGTGTAGGCACAGATAGCCTCCACAACGCTATTGCCCGTCAACCTCCCCCAAGTATCATCTCGTCATGAAGTCCACCTCCAGATACTGACTCGTCATGAGGTCCACCTCTAAGTACCATTCAGTCCTCGAACACTCGGCCTCTGTCAGCGCTGCCCTTCATCTGAAACCAACACAACGAGGTGCGGGCATAGCCCATGCATGTATCAGTATACGATACTCAGGAGGGACCCCGAGACCCTCAAGGTCTCACTAAATCCAACACGGATAACCACAAAGAAGTATCTCAACAGATAACCCTTACTTAGGTATAAGCCCATACTTATAGCTAAGTTATCAGGTAACCCATATCAATCATGAGGAAACACAAAGGTTATGATATCAACGGATATCCACTACCTAGGTATATTCCTGTACATATACCTAAGTTATCAAGTGACCCATCTCAATCATGAGGTAAAAAAAGGTCATAGACTCAGCTCAAACCAGGATTTAATCATGAAGTCGAACCATAGCTGCTGGGGAACTCCCCCTCTATCGAGTACAGTGGGCCTGCCGCTACAACCAAGCGCTTCCCACTTACCTTGGATTGTTGTAGTACTCCACCTGTCGAGTATTGTGGGCATGTAGCTACAACCAAGGGCTTCCCACAATGGGTCTACTGCTACAACCAAGCGCTCCCCCTTCAAGTATTGTGGTCCTGCTGCTACAACCAAGCGCTTCCCACCATGGGTCTGCTGCTACATCTAACCGGTCCCCCTTCAAGTACTGTGGGCCCGCTGCTACAACCAAGCACTTCCCACCAAGGGTCTTCCGCTACAACCAAGCACTCCCCCTCATAGCCTACAGAGGTACTCCTAATGTTGAGTACCACGGGTCTGCCGCTACAACCAAGCACTCCTCCACTGTGGGTCTGCTGCTACAACCAAGCGCTCCCCACTGGGCTATCCAAAACCCACCGAGTCGTTCAATCAGTAGTTGTCAAGTCTCAGCCAGCTCTAAGGTTTCCACACACAACATGCTCATTCCGGGAGGGTCCACTCCACGAGCCAAGAGGTCGATACATCAACTGACACATATTCCGGAGTTGATGTATCCCAAAGTTCTGTCTCGTCAAAAGGAACACAATGCGATAGACGGCGCGTCAATCGGACGCCCGTTCCGAGAGTTATTGGCTTTTTCGTCCCAGGGGCCCGGTTGGTATTTAAGTCAAAACCAACCTGGTTGCACTCAAGATGTGTCCAAACCTCGAGCGGAGTAATCCAAAAGGTCTGTCTCACTAAGAGGAATGCAACAAAATCAAGGGCACGTCAATCAGACATCTGGAGCTCAAGCTATAAGCATTTCTACTCCGAGGGCCCGGTTGGTTTTGTGTTCGAACCAACCCGGCCATACCCAAAGTTCTCCGAAATCTCGAGTGTAATATACATAAACGGCCGTCTCGATCCAAGGATCGCATCACAGCTGACGGTGCATCGATGGGAGGTCCATAGCCCATGTTATGGGCGTTTGAACGGATCTGTCAGGGGGTTCGGGCTCGGTCCAACCCGGCTCGATACCCCCCCCCCCCCCCGGATTGACCCAAACCAGGTCAACCTGAACCGGGTCTGGGTCCGGCCCATTAGGGCATGGCGCGACCCGACCTGGGGGCGGCCTGGCGTGCTCGCGCGGTCCGCGTGGCCAGCTCGGCCGTTGCCGAGCTGAGCGGAACAGGGGGAGCGATGCCCCCCTGATTGAGTAATTGCCCCCCCCCCCCACGTGGGGGCTGCTCTCTGTTCCAGCCGTGGGTTACGAACCCCCGGTCTCCCCCCTAAAACGGCCGGCCCGGTCCGGCCGGCTGGTTGATGCCGCCTGGAACCGCCGCGGTCCCGCCCTCCTGCTCCAGCGGCCAGCGGTTCCAGCCGCCGCTCCCCACCCCACCACGGCCATAGACCGCGACGTTTTCTGATCGGCGAGGCGCGACGGTGCCGCGCCCCTCTGCCGCGGCCTCTTCGAGTTTCTCCGGCGTAGAGCGACGGTGACGGGGCTTGTTCGACTTCAACGGCATGGCGCGATGGTGCCGCACTTCTTCGCCCATTCTTCATTGTTTTCGCGCGGTGCAATGACACCGCGTTGCCTTTGCTCATGCCGCAACAAGTTCAAAACATCAAGGGGGAGGAGAGATTTCTGTTTTCGTGCGGTCCGACCTCCTCCCGTTATTGCGATAATAGATGGCCCAATTTAGAAAATGATGAATGGCGACGGAAGTATTCACGAACAAAAACAAAAGAAACCCCTACCTTGATAACGAGATGATGTTTGAAGAGCGTCGCAGAAAGAGGCATTGCGGGGGAAGATGATGATATCGCTTACCGCATGCTTCCACTTCCGAGTTCGTGCGTCGGTGCGTTGACGATGAGGAGGGAGGAAAGAGGGTCGTCGGATAAGCACCACGTCATAGAGGAGGGCTCTGAGGAAGAAGGCCGAAGAATGTCCGGGAATAAGTTTCGCCGACGTTCTTCATGTTCTTCGCTGGAGAAATAAGTTCTTCAACGAAGGAGGTGAAGTGCTCTTCACAACTCAAGAGCTTTTTCCCCCAAAATCTCCACACAACCCAACCTAAAATAAAATAAGGTTTTTCCCATATTTTATTTTGACCATGACATGCATAAAAAGTTCAAATTTCAAACACTTCATTGATTAAGAGTTTCAATAATTTAATTAAAATGTGAGTTGGCATGAGTTATGAGGGAGAGAGGGAGAGGAGGAGTTACTCAAATAATGGGGGAGTTAGGGAGTTATACAATTAAACACAAGGGGTGTTAAACGGGGAAAAGCTCGTTGGAGTTAAAGGGAAGGTGAAGGGTTGGGGTTTCGTGCGGACCCCACCACCCTTGGTCATACCCTCTCTTGGGATGTTAGGTGGGGTGTGGCCCCACCACCAACTTCTCTATGGAGAAAATAACTTCCACTAAAAATAAATTGTAACACTACAATTTAGATAATACTTATCAAACCCCCAAAATTAACTACCTCATGCGAGAAAACACATCTGCGCTTATGGTCCCCTTCAGCAATTACTAGTGCTGCGAGTTCATCGGTGCCCTCGAATTTCAATTCCGAGCACTGGTTCAAAAGTTAGAAAACCCCGCTCATTTTTCACTGAACGTACCCGAGCTAAACTTCATAAATTGATTCCAGGCACACTGGGCCTCGGAATTAGGTGCCGTCAAAAACTGTTTTCTTGTAAAATCCCAAAGAAATTAATAAAAAAAATTCTTGAAATTTCCTGGTCTTTACATTACTCCCACCACAAGGTTTTACGTCCCCATAAATCTTTAACACAAACTGGGGATACAAAAGTGGTACTGAGCATGCAATTGAGCCTCTCGCTCCCATGTTCTCACCTAGAGGTTCCCGACCTGCCAGTGGAAGCGCAACTGAGGAATCGATCATCTACATAGGATCTGCTCCTATCGATCCTTGATCCCCACTGGAACCTTAGTTGAGGTACGTGGATGTTATCAGGCACCCGGTGCATCTGAGGTGGAAAGGTCAAGCGGTAAACCACCTCACCTACCCTGCTGAGGACCTAAAAAAGTCTATTAAACCTTCGAGAAAACTTTCCACCTCGGCCACATCTTCGTAAACCTTGTCGAGGTGAGACCCGTATAAGGAAGTGGTCGTCATCCTCGAACTCTAGAAGCCTCCTGTCAGCTCTGCTGGAAGTGGTGCCACAACTCTGGAGAATTCTGGCACAAAGGTATGTTTGGTCGTCTCTTGAGTGATTGATTTCACCCTCTTATGAATGATTCCATCCTGTGCTGCCTGGGTTTTCCTTTTCGTCGACCAAGGAAAAACCCCATCCCAATGTTGTAGATAAACCACAACCTTTTTTCCTAATACATTCAATCTGAGCATGAACTGTGAATCCAATCCATACAGAGACCAACGTCGTAAGGCCTCGACGCTACCACCAAGATATTTCCAACCGAACTCTTGCCCTGAGGGTCAGATCACACTGTCGGCATAAGTGTGATTATTGATTCTCCTCCCAAAGGTATCTCCAGACGTGAGGGTCAAGTCAATGGCTTAACCAGAAACTCTAGGTATGGGACAAGATTCGTGGAAGGAATGAATGATTAATATAAAAGTATGTTACTTCGGCAGCTAGTAGTGGACACAGACTATCCCTTGAATCATTTTTAGAGCCATTGGGTCACACACATTGACCTCATGTAGCAATTCCCTTCCCCTTCCCTCCAGCTCCCTAAGCCTAGCGGGGACTACAAAGGTGGGTGATTATAACATGTCGAAAAGTACACCACCCCATGCTGCTCTCCTAGATCTACTTCCACGTCTTCTGCTCTGCAGATTCATCTTTCCTTGACACTTCCTCTTCATGAAACATTTTACACATCCAAGTCTCTGAGACTTATGCCAGTTCGCATCTTCCCACTGCTAACATTCACTGGCTATAACCGATCAGCCAAAGAACATTCAACCACAATGGTTCTCTCTATCACCCTAACATAAGTAGGAATGAATAGAGGAAATAGTGCTTACTCGGATATCCTTAATCACACCACGCTCAGAGGCCCAAGATCTATAGCACTGATCGAATCGTATTCATCTAGTACCTGGAATGCTCGGTACGCCTTGATGAATACTCAGCTACCGAAACGTCGTCCTGCCGAAGTTGTATAAGCTCTAGAAAACTCTCAGCCACCTCCTCAAGCTAGTCGTCAGCCTCCTGTGAGTCGGGCATGCCTCAGAACTTGAGGGTATCTGATGTTGGAACACGTGTAAGCAGTAAGCCTACATGTGTCACCTACCGGTACCTCCGGTTGTAACTGCTGACCAACATGTAGTGATGTATAGCTGACACACTACCTGAAGGCACTATCTCAGGCATCGGTCCATGTACCGAAGCCTCATCACTATGCGGACCATCCTCATGGTCATTCAGTGGAAAACAATAGTAGCCAAGTCCACCATCCACTCTACTGATGTCTCAGCTAGGTGGAAAACTCTAGCAATCGCATCCAGCCAGGGCTCTGCTATCTGGGAATCTGCCTCACCTTGTAACCTCGGAAACCGCTGCTGCTAGAACTCGTGCAACACACTCTGCCATCTTGCACAGTTCTCTATTATGGTTGGTGGCATCTGCTTCCCAACAGGTGGTGGTGCTGCTGGTACACCACCTGACGGTGCCAACATAGTAAAAAGGGCCCCGCACCGGAGCCTCATCGCTCGGTGGGCCGTCATTGAGTACTCTCTCGGAACTCCAACTGACTATTTGCATGGAGACATCCTGAACAGATTTGACATTGTCAAATGATTTATACCTGGTGGGATGAACTCATTTGAGCTGACTTAAAAACTCTTGGAAACACACACGCAATCAGTGTTTTCAAGCACAATGTCGGAAAACAATAGTCAGGGTCCTGGTGTACGGATACGTCGGCATCCGCAACAACACTGGACTCCCTGAACTAAATACCACACTTGGTACCCTTGACACTATTGCTACACAGAAAGGAAATATCAGAGTTATGAGTTCTTTGGTAGAACCGACTCCTCTGATACCAATTTTTCACGACCCATCCTCGGGGCCCATGCCGTGACTACCCCAAGCCCACCTTCCATAGGCCAGGGGCTGGCGACTAGCACCAAAGGCATAAATCCTGATAACTGGGAAGGAATTGCCTTTATAAAAGTAAACAAACACCATAGAGTACAAGCGGAACTAATACACTAAGTACAAAAGGAAGTGATGAAAAGTTAGTGGGCCAGAATACAGACCCAACTGAAGTATAGCTACAACTGAATGAAAGTACAACAGGAATGACAATCAACTAGACGAGAAAAAGAAGCAGCTCCTGGGTCGTCCACCTCAGATCCTACCTGAAGGGTTGGTACAGATAGCGCAGCTCCTGGATCGTCCACCACGGATCCTACCTCAAGGGTAGGTACAGATAGCCTCCACAATGCTCTTGCCCGTCAAGCTCCTCTGAGTATCGTCTTGTCGTGAAGTCCACCTTCGGATACTGAATCATCGTGAGGTCCACCTCTGGGTACCATACAGTCCTCGAACACTCGGCCTCTGTCAGCATTGCCCGTCGTCTGTAACCAACACAATGAGGTGCGGGCATAGACCATTCATGGGTGAGTTTAGGATGATCAGTAGGGGCCCCGAGACCCTCAAGGTCTCACTGAATCCAACAATTATAACCACAAATAAGTATCTCAATGGATAACCATTACTTAGGTATAAGCCCATACTTATACCTAAGTTATCAAGTAACCCATCTCAATCATGAGGAAACACAAAGGTTACAATATCAATGGATAACCACTACCTAGGTATATGCCCATACATATACCTAAGTCATCAAGTGACCCATCACAATCATGAGGTAAATACAAAGGTCATAGACTCAGCTCAAACTATGATTTAATCATGAAGTCGAACCATAGCTGATGGGGAACTCCCCCTCTATCGAGTACATTGGGATGGCCGCTACAACCAAGCGCTTCCCACTTACCTTGGACTGTTGTAGTATTCCACCTGTCTAGTACTGTGGGCCTGATGCTACAACCAAGCGCTTCCCACCATGGGTCTACTACTACAACCAATAACTCCCCCTTCAAGTATTGTGGTCCTGCTACTATAACCAAGCGCTTCCCACCATGGGTCTGCCGCTACAACCAAGCGCCCCCCCCCCCCCCCCGCCCCCCCCCCCCCCCTTCAAGTACAGTGGGCCTGCTACTACAACCAAGCGCTTCCCACTATGGGTCTGCTGCTACAACCAAGCGCTCCCCCTCATAGCCTACAGCGGTCCTCCTTCTGTTGAGTACCACAGGTCTGCCTCTACAACCAAGCGATCTTACACCGTGGGTCTGCCGCTACAACGAAGCGCTCCCCACTGGGCTATCTGAAGCACACCGAGTCGATCAATCAGCAGTTGTCAAGTCTCAGCTAGCTCTAGGGTTTCCGCACACAACATGCTCGTTCCGGGAGGGTCCACTCCATGATCCAAGAGGTCGATCCATCAATTGACACGTAGTCTGGAGTTTATGTATCCCAAAGTTCCGTCTCATCAAAAGGAACACAATGCGACAGGCGGCGCGTCAATCGGACTCCCGGTCCGAGAGTCATTGGCTTTTTCGTCCCAAGGGCCTGGTTGGTTTTTAAGTCAAAACCAACCCGAACACATGCCAGATACGTCCAACCCTCAAAATTATTAATCCAAAATGTCCTTCTCACTAAGAGGAATGCAACAAAATCAACGGCACGTCAATCGGACATCTAGAGCTCAAGTTATAAGCGTTTCCGCTCCGAGGGCCCGGTTGGTTTCAGGATCGAACCAACCCGGACATACCCAAAGTTCTCTGAAACCTTTAGTGTAATATAGCGAAACGGACTTCTCGATCCAAGGATCGCATCGTAGCTGACGGTGCATCAATCAGAGGTCTGTAGCCCATGTTATGGGCGTTTGAACGGAACTGTCTGAAAATAGGGGGTTCGGGCCCGGTCCGGCCTGGCCCGATACCCCCCCGGGTTGACCCGAACTGGGTCAACCTGAACCGGGTCTGGGTTAGGCCCATTATGGTGTGGCCCGGCCCGACTTGGGCACGGCCCGTCCCGACCTGGCGTGCTTGCGTGGTCCGCGTGGTCAGCTCAGCCGGTGTCGAGCTGAGCGGAACTGGGGGGCGCGATGTCCCCCTGATTGAGTAACAGCCCCCCCCCCCCCCACGTGGGGGCCGCTCTTCATTCCAGTCAGGGGTTACAAACCCCCGGTCTCCCCCCTGAAATGGTCGTCCCGATCCGGCCGGCCGGTTGCTGCCGTCGTGGAACCATCGCGGTCCCGCCCTCCTGCTCCGGCGGCCGGCGGTTCCGTCCGGTTGTTCTATCCGCTGCTCCCCACACCACCACTGCCATAGACCGCGACCTTGTATGATTGGTGAGGTGCGATGGTGTCGCGCCCCTCTGCCGTAGCCCCGCTCCAGTCGCGGCCTCTTCGAGGTTCTCTAGCACGGCGCGACGGCGCCGCGGCGTGTTCGACTTCAATGGCACGGCGCGACGGCGCTACGCTTATTCGCCCATTCTTCATTGTTTTCGCGCGGTGCAATGACACTGTGCTGCCTTTGCTCGTGTCATAACAAGTTCAAACATCAAGGGGGAGGAGAGTTTTCCGTGTTCGTGCGGTCCGACCTCCTCCCATTATTGCGATAACAGATGGACCAATTTAGAAAACTATGAACGGAGACAGAAGTATTCACGAACAAAAACAAAAAAACCCCTACCTTGATAAAGAGATGATGTTCGAAGAGAATCGTGGAAAGAGGAGTCGTGGGGGAAGATGATGAAGTCGCTCACCACACGCTTCCACTTCCGAGTTCGTGCATCGGTGCATTGACGAAGATGAGGGAGGAAGGAGGGTCATCGGAGAAGCACCATGTCAGAAAGGATGGCTCTAAGGAAGAAGGCTGAAGAATGTCGGGGAAGAAGCGTCACCGACGTTCTTCATGTTCTTCGCTGGAGAAAGAAGTTATTCAACGAAGTAGATGAAGTGCACTTCACAACTCAAGTGCTTTTTCCCCCAAAATCTCCACACAACCCAACCAAAAATAGAATAAGGTTTCTCCCTTATTTTATTTTAACCATGCCATGCATAAAAAGTTCAAATTTCAAACACTTCATTGATTAAGAGTTTCAATAACTTAATTAAAAGGTGAGTTGGCATGAGTTATGAGGGAGAGAGGGAGAGGAGGAGTTACTCAAATAATGGGGGAGTTAGGGAGTTATACAATTAAACACAAGGGGTGTTAAATGGGGAAAATCTCGTTGGAGTTAAAGGGAAGGTGAAGGGTTGGGGTTTCGTGCAGACCCCACCACCCTTGGTCATACCCTCTCTTGGGAAGTTAGGTGGAGTGTGGCCCCACCTCCAACTTCTCTAGGGAGAAAATAAATTCCACTACAAATAAATTGTAACACTACAATTTAGTTAAGACTTCTCGAAACCCCAAGATTAACTACCTCATGCGACAAAACCCATCTGCGCTTATGGTCCCCTTAAGCAATTACCGATGCTACGAGTTCATTGGTGCCCTCGGATTTCAATTCCAAGCACTGGTTCAAAAGTTAGAAAAACCCGCTCGTTTGTTCACTGAACGTACCCGAGATAAACTTCAGAAATTGATTCCGGGCACACCGGGCCTCGGAATGAGGTGCCGTCAGAAACTATGTTCTTGTAAAATCCCAAAGAATTTAAGAAAAACAATTCCTTGAAATTTTCGGGTCTTTATAAATGACTACAAAACTATATACCAAAGTGGTGTGGACAAAAAATTATTCAAAAATTAAGGTATTAAGAAAAAAAAAATTTAAAGATATTTTTATTAGATTGTATTAATTCCATTAAGATCTAGATAAATTCGTAATATAATAAACATACATGATAGGTATAACTCCATCCTTTAATAAATTACCACAAAAAATTATTTTCTCTAAATAATGAGTATTAATTCGGAATTTTTTCCCCCCAAAGCACTAATATGAATATTTAATATATCAAATAATTACATGAAAGGATAAAAAGATATTTTTATTGGATTACTAAATTAGAAATAACCAAAACAATTTTTATAAGGTATGATAATTCCATAAATGAATAAACCTGCAAATGATGAAATACAACATTAAAAATAAAAATCAACAATAACACATACTGTAAAATATATATCAATTGATAAATAAATAACCTTAAAATTAATCAAAATATATTATACTATTACTGAACCCTAAGAAGATAAGGAACTGTTAACAATTTTTGAAAATATTAATTTATCATTTATCTCCCATTAATATCAATCAATAATAAATTCATATCACTAAAAATAAATATCCCCTAATTATATAACAAAATCATGTGTTAATAATTTTCATAAATGACCAAAATCACAAAAAAAACTACATTAAAATTATATATTCTTCAAAAATATAATTAAACCTTTATTAATCAAATAAAATATGATAATGTACTATTTACCTTAATCATATAAGGTTACCCAAATAGATATTTTAATAGCCTAACCCTTAAATCACATCACAATCCTATGGTTATCTCTATGATAAAACTTAGGTTAAAAATTCATCATATCCTTTTTCATTCACATAATTTATAAATAATAAATTTCATACTAACAACAACATCATAAAAACCTGTAACACCATCTATGGAACATGTACACATTAGTCGACCCTTTTGTTTTATCTTTGGGATTTGTGATGATTTTAGGGATTAGAGGCTTAAAACAACAAAATTTGGGAGAAACTGGAAATGTTAATGGTAAATATGTATGCTTAGTTTAACTATATGGTATATGTTTGGTTGGCCAATGTGAGGTTTCAATTGTGTTTCAAATGGTTTGTGCATAGTTAGATAAACTAAGCGACATGCCAAGGGAACTATGTGGGATGTGTGGTGGTTTTCTAGTGGTTTTACGTGTATGGTTCCAGACATTCAAAAACCATGCTTCCCCCAGTCCAAAACATGTACCTATAAATAGAAATGATAATAAGGGTTTACAGTTAAGGATCAAGATTAATTTAACAATTAGGACTCCTCCCAAAAATTGTGTGACCCCCTTTTGAATAGAACAAAAAATGGGTTTTACCATTTTACCATATCCTTTTTAAATCTTAATCAACCTAAAATCTCAAATTTTATCATCATAACCCATCTTCAGTTCTTTGGAGGTATCATCCCTTTGATTCTATGGATAATTCCACTTTTCTTGATGTATTTCTCTGAGCTATGTGGTATATTTTATATGGTTTATCTTACTCCTTATATATCTTAACAATATCTTATATGCCCCAATCTCATGGAACAAAAAAGGGACATATATGCTATAACTAAGTGGTTTGATATAGGATTGATGCTATTTATTGTGCATCTAGGATCATAAGGACCCAATCTACTCTTCATGGGTCACCATTACTGATTGTGAATTATTATACCACTTTTTTTAGGATGGTGTTTCTATACAATGGGTTAATACAAATTGCATATAAATATTGTAAAATTGCATTGGTTTATTCATTGAATTTAAGGGGTTTGTGGATTCAAGGTATTACTTAGAATGATGGAATTTATAAAGAGTTATTTCATCAAAAATTGGTTGTTTTATCATCAAGTATTTGATGAAATTATTGAATGGTGGTTTTGATTTTGAAATGGGTTTTCAAACACCAATTACGATTGACTTGGATTTGAATTTTTTTATAAACTTTGATCATGGTAATAACATGGATTTTTTAAATCATGGTACATCAAGAACCTTGGGTGTGTCGGGAAAGGGACAGGGGTTACCTTAGTTTGTCTAGCGCCACTAACGGTTACTTTAATGTTATTGATAGACTATTGTAGGACTCGATATAGATTTTAAGCATCATGTGAATTGTTTAGGATTATTATATGACTATTATGTATTCCCATAGGCTATTTCCCAATATAGTGTGCTTTTTCATTTATTTTTTAATCACATGATGGATTTTTTCTGACATGTTTCTCACATGATGTTCTGTATCATGGTTTATCATGGTGGGTTATGTTGTGGATGTCAATTTATTTGGTTTACTTATGATTTATGGATATGTATTCATTATTTATCAATTATTCTTGTCATATTCTTGGATTCCTGAGGGTGAAAGGATTTTATGAAACACCAAATGAAATTTATTTTAATGTTAGTTTGGATAGATATAAATTATTTTAAAAAACTACATTGTTTTAAAAGATTGAAATGGTTCATTTTTTATATCAAACCATAAATCGACTTTCTGGTAGTATTTTACTAGTCTTTATACTCACAACCAAATTTTACCTTTGGCGGGTTATAGATGTTTTATTTTTTAACTAGGTAAAGGGAAGGGAATTATGTTGTATGTTATCTTCTCTCATAATCCCTACTTTTGGATTGGGTTGGATTGGAGGTGCTAGTAGGTCACATGGAGACTAAACAGTCTTGCCTTTTAATACATTATAATGTTACCAATATTTCTTGGATTGTATGGATCTTAGATGTATCAAATTATTAAACATTTCAAACTATTTATTTCCCTTATTTTATTATATATGATACATTTTTATCATAAGATATTTCACCTCACCATTGTGATAGTCCTACTGAAGAGGATTATCTTATTTACTCAATTTTGTTCATCATAAAATATTAAAATATAGGTACTCATCTTGATGTTTATTAACACTACATAATTTTTTTACTTTGTCTTAGGTAGAGAGGATTTAGGACCATCATAATTTTGATACTAAGTGTTGTAGGGTGCTTATGCAGCTCACTTCTATGTCTAAAATCATGATAAAAAGGGTGGTCAGAAAATTTTTAACAATTTTGAGACATTGAGTTTGAGGTAATTTGAATAAACTATATTGGGTTTGTATTTATGGATATGTTACTCTTAAATCATTTTGTTCATTCTTCTAATTCTTAATTTCATTATTATAAAGATTTTTCAAATAATAAACATGAATTCTATATGATGGTCCAATAAATTTTGGAATATTCAATAAATTTTATTGTTCATTGTCTTGTGATTAATAAAAAATAACATTGATAATATGTCTTATAAATCAGATATAAGATTTATTACGACAACATATATATGGTAATCATCCAATGGATCCTTCTTCGATTTAATCATCAATCTATTCATTTCATACTCTTGGTGAATTGGGTGTTGGGGACCTAGCATGTGTGGTGGATCCTTGAATTGAATTCACTAAACAGAAACCACTAATATTCAATGGTGAAAAGGGGACCTAGTAATCTAAGGAGTATCTTGAGAAGATTGAGAGGATATTAAATTTCTTTGTGATTCTTGAGGACTCTAACATGGGTTTTGCGGTATACATTCATGTTGGTCTGGGAAGAATGTGTTGGGAATCCATTGTGCGATCTATGTTGTATGACAACATTATTTGCAATTATTTTTGGAAAATAATTAATCAGTAGGTTTACCATGAGATTTTACATGCAGTGAGTATCCAGGTGTTTCTTACCATATAGAAAGTGGAGAATACTATTCTATAGTATACCACTACTTTTCAGAGAAGATACATATAGAATCAGAGCTATTTACCAATGAGTACCAAATATCCTGGAGTTTGATTTGGGATTGAAGTCGGATATTCAGTCCATGTGGAGTATTATGTCGCTTCATAACTTCATGGTGGTATTCAGTAATGTAGCATTGGATGAGGAGGAAATAGTCAAAATGATAGGTTTGGGTGGAGTTTTGGTTAGTGCAATTTTTATCCAAGTTTTATTTTATAGATGGAAATGGAAGAACAAGGGTGGTCATTTTTCTTCTAAACCATTTTTACAAGATTCATCAGAACCACATCTATTTTTTTGTAAATAGTATGGAAGGAATGGTCATACCAAGTCAAATTTTATATAGAATCCTAACACATTTCATTATTTCATATTATTGGTCCTTCTGATTTTTTTTTATATGTTACCCAGAGGAAGTAAGAGTGGATTTTCTCTTACCAAGGTTAATTAGGATTTTACCCATGCTTCCATTACTGGTGGGTCTAATCCTCCATAAAGGTAATGTTCATGTGTCTTAGAGAAGATATATTTATTCCACTAAGTACATGTCAATGGAATTAAATGTAAGACGATCTACAGTTAAGGGTATAGTGTTTATTTCATATTCTAGAGTGTTATCATTTTTAGATACAAATTATACACATTCCACTATATAATAAAATTTAGTTGAGGTTTTGGGCTTATATTTAGATATTTTGAAAAAACATTTGGGATCTTTCCATGCCTTTAGAGAAGATATCCATATATGTTTTCCAGTTTCCTGTGTGTTGTGTGATTATATCTGACTACGAGGTGAGATGGTAATTTTTTATTTCTTGATATTAATATCTTTTATACGAAACATATCATGTATTAGATTATTAGCGTTAAGGTCCAGATATACTATAATCATCACCAAGATAATATTTTATCATCTGATGGGGTCACTCATGTCATTCCGGGTGAGTGGGACACTAGATCTAGAATGATGGTGTATTTTTTTGTATGTTGTGGTAATATCATGTTAGTTGTTAGAGATATTTCTTAATTATATTGACACTTATATGGGTATTCTACTTCATATGGTGGTTAATTCAACCCAGAAGGACTTTTTTATGATTTTTAAGTTTTACCACTACATATAGTGGTCAATTTTACTGTTGACATACTACATTGTATGATTCGAGTTCTATTCCACATTATCAAATATAACATGCTGAGTGTGGGTAACTAAATTTCTATCTCATGGATGTACTGTCTAAGGGATTTATTAATCATACCATGTCACCATAGGATTCACTTGTTCTCCTTTCTAATAAATCATACAAGAGTCTTAAACTTTTCATGGATTATAGGAAGTTAAATTAGGAGACCGTTAATAACCAATATCTGTTGAAAAGGATTGATGGTATTTTTGACCAGCTAATAGGGGCATGTCTGTTTTCAATTACTGAAATTGGTTATCATACCACTACATAAGAGTCACAAAAATGATATACCCAATACTTCATTTAGGATAGGGTATGGGTATTTCGAGTTTCATGTTCTGTCATTCAGTCTCACTAACACTCATGTTGTATTTATGGATTTGATTAACTAAATCATTCACCGATTCTTATAATCCTTTTTCATTGTGTCCATCGTTGATATTTTGGGGAACTCCAAGTTATATAGGATCACATAGACCATTTGGATATAATTATTGTAACATTTATATAATATAGTCTATATGTTTATCTTACCAAATTTGAGTTTTATATTTGAGAAAGGGCATTTCTAGGGTTTTTTTAATCTACGTAGGTAATTATAGTGGATCCTGAAAAGATACTAAAAGATATGTCCTGGGAGCATCCAAAAAAATTGTTTGAGATCTAGCACATTTTTTTAATCGTGTTACAATATAATATTGGTTCAAAATTTCTCTAAGAACACATATTCAATGATATCTTTAACTCCTAAGTGTGTATGTTTTGAATAGAATAAAAAATTACATATATATTATGACAAACTAATGTTGAGGATGACATCAGAAATAGTTTTCATTTTTCTAGAATCTGTTACAAGTAATGATATTTTATGGGAGGCCTCTAGTATGTATTTGGGATGTGTCTGAATGAAAGGGAAATATGAGGTTGCCTATAGATCTCACCATTTATTCCCTCGTGAGAAGAAATATTCTATCCATAATATTGAGTTATAAGTGGTAATGTATGCTCTCAAAATATGGAATCACTTTATATTTGGGAAGTGGATTATAGTGTATTCTACTCATAAAATCCCTAATTATGTATTTTACAAAGAGGGATTTAAATTTGTGACAGAGATTCTAGGTGGGGTATCTATAGACTTTTGATTTTGATAATATATACACTCATAGGAAATGGAATGTGGTTATAGATGTTTTGATTATAATATTACCAACAAAAGGAATAAAGGAATAGGTGGAGGATTGGTCTCTGATGAGTTTTTTTAATGAGATAAGATTGGGAGTGAAACAGGATGTTAGACAGGTGTTCTTGGATTTTATAAAAGCTGACAGATATTTTTATGAGAGAGTTTGGCATGATCAGGTTATAGACAATGATTTAAAATATATTAGTAAAAGCCATTATGGTGGGGAGAACACTGGTGACTGGTCATGGTCTCCTAGTAAAAATTTATACTTCTATAGTAGGTTAGAAATTTATATTTCTATGAGGAAGGAGGTGATAGATTGTTAAAAATGGTCACATTGGTCTATACATCCTAGGAATAGTAATATGTATTATTACATGGGATGCTAGAATTTTTGTCCATGGATGATATGGTCAATTATTGTTTTTGTATCTGGTGTCTTAAATGTCCAAAAATCAAAGTAGGAAAACCAATGACGTATTTTTTGTTTCAAAAATTACACATTATAATATAGAAGTGGGATGATATGTCCATGAAATTCATCATAGATTTTTAACATACTCTTAGTGATTGGGATACAATTTGGGTGATCATTTATTTCCATATAAAATCGAATAAATTCAAACCAATCAATGAGATGATGAAAGTTGAAGAACATGAGGACTTCTACATCCAAGAGAGTTTGAGATATCCAAGTGTTCCCACTGTGTTTGTAACTGAAAGGGACCCAAAGTTGACATATGGGTTCTGGAAATGTTTGCAAGAGGTGATGGGTTCACAAATGACATTGACCATAACTTATCATCGATATATTGATGGATATGCCTAGAGATCTATCAGAGTTCTTAAGGATATTCGGTGAGTTTGCGCACTTGATTTTTTTGTATCTTGGGAAAATAATTTTCTTCTAGTCAAATTTTCCTATAATAATATTTATCAATATTTGATAAAGATAGAACCCATTAAATTTTATTGTGGGTAGCCATGTAGATCTACCTTATGCTTGGAAGAGTGGGCAGAGCTGTCCCGGTTTGAGATGAGTCTCATTTAAGAGGAAATAGAAAATATTAAATTGATCTAGAATAGGTTTATCACATTATAGAGACATAATAAATATTATACTCATCGTCATCATCATCGACTACAGATTGAGGTTGGTGGTTCGGTTTTTATCAATGTTTCACCACACTAGGGACATCATTGGATCAGTAATCATAGTATGTTAGAACTGAGGTTTGTTGACCCCTTTCAGATTATGGAGAAACATTGAATGTTGGCATATAAATTGGACTAATCATATCATTTCACATCGATCTATGTAGTGTTTCATGTTTCCAAACTAATGAGGTATCACCTAGAACATTCTAATGTAATTTGATGGGAGGATGTTGATATCGATCCCAATACCACCATTATTAATCTGACCATATTGATTAGGGATCTCCGGGTCAAGGTAATTAATGGTAAAATTATACCCTTGGTCTAGGTATAATGGTAGTTTCTATGTTATATCTACGAGATGTGGGAGTGGGAATCATTGATGAGAAAGTAGTTTGTTTTTGTTTTTGTAGGTCTCAAATCTTGAGGCCATTTTAGGGACATGAAACTATTTTGGCAGGGACTATTGGGACACCCTTCAGTTTACATGAATTCCTTACCTAGGCCTTGGGTTCATTCTTTTAGGGATAAAGAAGATCCATGGAAATAAAGGCTTAAAAAAAGTTAATTTGGTATAAATAGGAAAGATTTATGATTAAAGGGGAAGATAAGTTTAACCATATGGTATACCTCTTTGAGGTTCTATGGGATTTTTATCTAGTTTGTGAACAATTATAAAAACCATCTGACATGCCCATTGAACCATGTAGGTTTTATAGTGGTTTTCTAGGGGTTTTACATGGTTAGTAAAAGGGTTTCCCAAACCTAGAGACTCCTCGAAAAAACCATGCACCCCTAAACAAAATGCATAGTAAGGGCGCACGATTAATGTGAAAAGAATGGTATAACTATGCATCCTCCTCCCTGAAACCACACGATCCCCTTATGAACTCTTAAAAAATCATATTTATTCCATTTTTACTTGTTCATTTTAAGTCCTAATCAACACCTAATATCATATTGGATCATTCTAAACATTCTTCAGTTCTTTTTAGGTCTCTTCCCATCGATTCCTAGTGGTCTTATTCTATTCATGATGGATCACATTAAGGTATGTTGCATTTTAGATTCATTTTATCCTCTTATATATATATATATATTTACTAGATATCTTCTCCTCCCATCACATGGAATCTGAAGGGGGTGTGTATACTTGATATAATGGGTTTGATGGAGTATTTATGTTTATTCTTGTTGATATCAGATTGTGAGGACCTGATCTACACTTCGTGGGTTTCTATTATTGATGGTTAATTATTCTACCTCCATTTTGAGATATATATTTCTATGAAAATTCTTAACTCAATTGACAGAATATCATTATAGTAAAATTACTTTGGTTTATTTAAATAATTAAAAAAATTAGTGTATTTCTATGAATGATACAATTTTTTAAGGGATTTTTTAACTAAAAATGGGTTTTTCATTCCAAGCCTTCAATTAAATTTTTAAAAGGTGTAATTTATTTGTAAATGGGTTTGAAAACACTCAAAATAATTTTTTTTCATTTGAAATTTTTTATAGAAAGTAATAATTGTTTTAAAATTCATTTGTACAAACATAGAACATTGGTAACCTTGAGTTCTTTGGGAAAGGTTCATAAGTGGCCCTACTATGTGTGAAAAACATAGGAGCTACATTAAACATATTAGTGGACTGTGATAGGATTTGATATTGGTTAGTACCAATATATCATTTTTTTAGTGTTGTTTTATGTCTAGTATGTATTCCTATAATTTGGGGCCCAAGACATTGTTCTTATTCATTTATTTTTTATATTGCATGATGTATTTTTTCATGAATTGTTTCTCATATGTTTTTCACATGAGGTTGCATCATGTGGTTTCTTATGATGGGTTAGGTCATGGATGATTTTTTACTTGGCTACATTATGGTGTAGATATATGTATAGATACTTTATAACTTTTACATTTCATATTCATTGATTTTTGAAGAAAAATGATTTTTTAAAGAATGTGATTTACAAATGGGTTTGTATTTGGGAAGATTCTTTGAAAAACTATTTTATATAAAATTCTATAATGGTTTAATTCTTGATGTTACACCATGTGTAGAATCCATGGTGGTATCCTATTGGGATTTTTTATCAACCCCTAATATTGATTTTGGGTGGTTGTAGATGTTGTTTTTTGAAGTTCCGGGTAATGGGAAGAGCATATTGTATCATTCTCACTTATCTTTTTCACACTACCTTTGGTTTAAGTCGGTTTGGAGGTGATGGTTGGTCACATCGTGACAAGATGGGATTGTAATTTTATTATTTCTAGTTTAGATAGATTTTCTTGTATTATATTGATCATGGAATTATTGATTTCTTATACTTTATACTTGTTAAGTATGTCCTGTTTTTTATATAACATACTAGTTTGTGGTATCTTATTGCACCTCACCATCATGTTGTGTCATCTTGGGAAGCTTGTCAAACTGGCTATCGTTTCATCCTTTTCAAACTTTGGCTCTCGGTTCTAGCCCCAAGGACTAATAAGATATGACAATTTTTTATTTTTACTAAAATTCTATGAATATAATTCCTCTATTTTTCGCAAAAATATTATTAAAATCCCCAGAAACAACAACAATAATAATAATATCACATTTTAACCACAACAGTTTTCTGTACACCTCATTTTTCCATAAAAAAATTAAAATAATCAAAATGGAATTTACTCAAGAATATATTAACTCAATGGATTATCTATCCTATTATCATATGTTCTTAAATGAGTGTCTCCAAATAATTTCAACTTTTTTCTATGGATTTTAGATAAAATATTTTTCAAAATTTTGAATACAAATTATATTATAAAATGATTAATAATTATCATAATATTTATATTCTATCAAAATATAAGTGATGATAAAATCCTTCCCTCAACTTGTTTATAATATTAATTACCATGATTTCTCATATTATTTAATGATATAAAAAATTTTATTATGATTTTTCAATATCATCACAATCATGAGTCATACATAGAACATAATAGAATAATTTTTTCAATAAATCTAGACATAATGGTCTTATATTATTATATTTATATCCTATTTTACTTCCATTATAAAGTACATATCCCAAAGAAAATAAATAGTCATCAAATTAGTGATATTTCCCTTTTACAATTAGATTAGTGAATTTAAATTTTGAAATCACATAAAATAAATACCATGACCCATATAAATTTTTGACAAATGTAAATGTATTTGATAGATCTAATATTTTCTTTCATGTGATTTGGATTTTCAAAAATAATTAAAAATAATTCAAATAATATTTTTCCATGATCAAGATTATTAAATAATCTAGAAGGGATAAGAAGTTATATGGGATCCTTTTCATTTAATTTTTATAAATTATATTTAATCTATAGAAAAGGATATCCTCAAAACATGACATAAATTATTTCTTGTTAAAATAAAAAAAATTTCTATATTTAATAACTCTAGACACACTATAATAAATTAAAAATAAAATCAATAAAAATAACCATTATATCTACAACATTAATGAATTTTTTAACCTCAATGGTTATATCCTAACATTCTAAATAAATTTAAAAAAACTAAATACAATTATTCAAAAATAATATTTTATTTTTTACATAAGGGTTATATATATATAAATATTAGTAGTCATATTAAAATCCCATCATATAAAAACATCAAAAAAGTTTACATTTCATTGATCATATGACCAATAATAGAATTATTAACCAATGATGTTATGCATAACACATAAGATAATATCACATAAAATCATCAAAATATAAAAAGTTATTTATAACATGTTCTGATAAAAACAATAAAGATATGACCATAATGAATACATATAATATTGTGATTATACCTTAGTCCAATTTATTGAACTTCAATAGATTGTTTAGGATTTATATTATATGTAGTTATTTAACCACCTTTACATAAATATGTATTACATAACAAAGTGTACATTTATGATTAGTGTATATTTTCCCAAAAAAACAAACCTTTTATGATATAAATAGTCTTCCTTTCAATTCTCATCTTCAAATTTTTCATCAAATCCATTTCTTTATCAAAACCATCATTAATATCATAAAAACAATTTAAAAATTAGATGAGCACAACATATCTGTAAGGGTCATAAAAACATAAAAAAATCCATTACATGGGTAGTTATAAAAAAATGTTTTTTTCAAAATAAAGGATTTGATTAAAATAAATAATTTTTATCCAAAAAATCATCTCATTTCTAAAAATATTTTTTTTAATATTTCATTATAAATATTAAATTCAAAATAAAAACATAACTATTAACTCCAAATCATAGAAAGTAAATGGAAACATATTCAGAATGTTATATGGTTCCCCCATAAGAAGTATAAAATTCATTTCATTAAATATATACTCATTAGTTTAACGTAAAAATAATATGATTTTAGTGAAAACCACATAAATAATAAATAAATTATGTAGGTATCTTGATGTATCCATTTCTATATCAGTATTAAAAATGTAGTAACCAATATGGTCAACTCTCATACACAATTCATTGGATGGCTATCACAGACAGACTCGTCTTTGGATTATAAAGAAACCACCCATTTTTTTGTTTATTATGGAACCAAACATCCTTTATTAATAATAAAACCACCAATAATTATAAAAATTCCAAATAACCATAACATAATAGTAACATATTAAATCATAAAATTTTTAAAATTACACTAAAACAATTCTTCATACCCATAATAAAAAATTTAGGATATTTAAATATCACTTCCATTAGAAATTCCTTTCCAAAATTAAGGAATTTTGTGTCTTATTTGATGAAATAATAGATTCTTTTAATTTATGTGAAATATAAATTAATGGTTGTGGTTGATGGAAAGTTCAATGTTTCTATATATACTATAATATAATATTTCATATTCCTTATTTAAATAATGACACAATGTTCCATATAAGATACCTAAAAAGATTATTTTTAAAACTCATCCAATAAATGTAAAACAAAGAGACATATAATTTCTTTAATAATTAATTTTTGTCTATATAAATACATCTATCAAAAAATATTACAATTATAGGGAAGGAAGAAAATAATTTGGAATTGAAACTTTAAAAGAGTATTTAAAAAAAGTCTTTTACATTGAGTGTGACACTTCATGTCATTTATTTATTTAGCACCAAAAAATTATATAAGAAATAAATTTTATTATATAGTTTATTTTATGTGAAATAATGAGATTAAATAACCCACAAAATATTTTTCATAAATTTAATCTCTTCAATAGCTTAGAGAACATGCAACATTGTGTCTAAATGAATGATAATATGGTATAACATTATAACATATCAATTAAATTTTATGTTATGAATCGTACTAGTTTAATCATTAAAATTATATTTATCTATTTATTATAAATAAAATAATAATCATTTAAATGGAAAAAATAATTATTTTATGAAAAATAAAATTTTTTCAAAAAGATGGTTTATTCACACTTAACAAAAAATATTTAGAATCAATTTTTTAAAATTCTAGAAAATTTATTTGTGAAAATTAATATTTTTTGAAAAAAAAACTCAAAATTATCTTAGGCTTATTTTTTGGTATATTTTATAAATATTTCATTTTTGAATAAATAACGAAAAATAATAAATTTTAATTGAAAACACTCTTTTTGTTTAAATTATTCATAACATGAAAATATATTGTGAATTTAATTTAATGAAAAATTAGTTCATTTATATATATATTAATCAATTTAGGTCCGTTAGAATCATTTTCATATTTAATTTTGATACAATCACATTTTAATATTTTGATCATTTTCTCATTGCCAACCGACTTTCTCGTCACTTTTTCAATATTAATTTTAAAATAAACCCACACACATATGTGTATGGACATTGGAAAAATGGATTTTATATTTTAAATCAAAATAATTTATAATATCTGAAAATGGCACCCTAATGTTTTACCAAAATTAATTATTGAAACATTAAAAATTAATTACCATGGGAAAGGTGAAAAAGGACTTAACTAGGGATGAAATAAAAATATTAGGGTTTAAATGACATAAGAACTTTTTTGAAACATTTTTTTTGGAAATATTTATACCCTATCATGAATAAAACATCATAATACACCATTTTTTCATTGATAACATGTGACAAAATGGTACCCCATTAAATTTTAAAAATTTACAAGTGTGTCACTCGCTTCAATTATAAAAGGACACACTATCTCCTATATTTTTCATAGAATAAATACTTTTTCGGTTATGGAGAAACTAGAAATCACATATAAACATCCTTGCACCTATTCCATAATCCTGAGAATGGGCATAAATCTTACATAGGAAGTCTTCTCATGTATTCCTAAGTAGTTTACCCAAATAAGATGGAACGTTCTTTAACGAGTGTTTAAATCTTATTTCTTCCTCCATATACTTAGATTAATTTCAAAAAATGATGATATAATATCCTTAATATCTTAAATATACATATATTTTTTAATGTTATTATACTAACCTAAAATTATTTCTACTTTTGGTAACATCTCATTTCCATCATTCAAGTATTTCTCTTCCTCTATGTTGGGTTTCCTCTTTAATTGAGTGTCTCTTGGGAATCAGGAGGATGGAGAGAATGTTTTGGGTAAAATAAACTAAATTTTTTGGATTTGTGTTTATTTTAATTAATGGAGTCCTAGGATAATTGTATTAATGGATTTTCAGGGCTCTTCCCAAGATCAGAGAATAACAGATGTTGATTAGATTTTAGTAAAGAATCTATTCTTTTTTCAATATGCTAGGGGAAAATAAGCTATGTAATGGAAATATAGAATTTTTATTTTCTACATGGAATATTTTTTCATCCTGGTAAACATTGTGATGGGAGTACGTATTCTGTAGAGGTTACACATCTTGTAAATATTAAAAATTTGGTTTCTAATAAAAATAAGGTTTTCCCTTTTGGTGTATGTGGTCCCAAAAAATTACACACCATGTGAAGGGATTACCCAATGTGTCACTATCATGAGTAGGGTTTTTAGGGTGTCTCTTGGTTTATTTTTCATTTCATTCATCGGTATATCAACGGTCTCTCATACTAGAGACCTTATTTGATGATTTTTGTAGTATTTGTTCAATTTGGATTGATTCTATTGGTTATTGATCACTATTTCGATTGGTTGTTTCCTCTCTAGTTGAGTGATCATTTATAATTATATTCTCTAATTCCAGTTCCATTATTGAATAGTATTATTAAATGTGTTAACATGTGGTGATGTTTCTTCTTATTTCCTTCTAGATCCACTATTTTATATTTTCTAGTGTTTATTCCTTTGTTGAATGTGTTGTAGTGGGTGTGTGTTCTTGAGGTATGAGTTGGTTTCTCTTCTACACCAATACATTTCATAAATTATTTCAAATATATTTTGTTTAGGTTGCTTCTAGGTCATCTATTTTCGATGTTGGTTTCTCCTTGTTGAGGGGTTTTATTGTAGGTGTGTGTGACCTATGTTTTGAGGTATTTAATTCCACCTCTTGCCTATTTTTATAAATTTCATTAGTCCTATTTTTATAAATTATTTTAATTTAACGAAATTTCATGATATGAATGATTGATTTATGTGCATGCAGAAATGAGTATTTAAAAAAATGTATTTTCCCTTATTTTGGTAAATGGAAAGGGGTTTTACAAGTATTTAAAAATGGTTTTGAGAAATGGTTTTCCAGTTATGGTTTTTTGAAAATGGTCTGAAGAATTTATTTAGAAATTAGAGCACATGGGAAGCCTTGGGTACATATGTTGAAGGTTTAGTAATATGCACTATATGTTAATATTTTTGGGGTGTTTCTCATGGGGATTTCCTATACTATCTAATGATGTTTTTCTAGAGACTTTATAGACACTATTGGGAGGGTTAACATTCTAATGTGTTCCTATGCTTCCAAGAATTGATGCATATGTCTTAGGGATTGATGCATATGTGATTGTCTATGTTGGGGGTATGACAGTGTCATAGCTTTCCTGACCTAGTGTGATCACTAGAATGATATTACTTGTTCTTCTTTGCTAATTAAGTCTTATACTTTTGTCTTGTATTATTATTTTGAATTTCCATAGATTTGATATTATATATGATACATTTTTTTATTAATTTTCAATTAATATATCTATTGTATTTGAGGATATAAAATTATTTGAAACTGGTCTAAATGTTTTATTTGTAAATGCGGAAAATGGGGAAATTAAAAAAAATCCATCATTTTGATATAAAAATTGTAATACAATTTTCATTCATTGTTTTATTTAAATATTAGAATGCCTATATCATTTTACATAGACATCATATAGAACATATGGGTAAGATATTATTGAGAATGTTATATCACACCCTCCATTCCCCTTTAGCAATGTATAGACAATGTTGTGTCATTTGATGTAGGAAAAGGAAAGGAACCCCTTTGAGGAGGCATGGTTTTCTATCAGTCACATTATGGAGATGATGGTGATATGGTGTGATTCTTCCCACACATTCACAAGAAGTTGTTGGTTTTCATTTTTTGGTATCCCAATGTGCTTGGACTAGAACTTGGATATTATTTCTACTCATGGATTGTTTTGGTTTCTAATATTCATTTTAGTTCTGGAATATATTTATATTTTACATATTTTTATCTTTTGCGTCTTTATATTACATGTCATAACTTTTGGTTGGGTGTAAAAATTTTATTTGTTATTTTATTGGTTTCATGGGTGCTTTTATTCAAACTGTAGGGATTAAGAACACACTTTAGTAAGTGGAAGATCAGGTCAAGTTCCAGTTCGAGAGGGTATTCGGGTTGTTTCAACAAATTTTGGTATTAGAGGTTGTATTTCATCAAGAGTCCTTGTCTTATGATGTTTCCTATAATAAATATAGGATTGTGCATACTTAAAAGGTATATAGTGGTGACGACCTGGCCATATATTGTCATGATAAGACTCAATTTACCATGGGATATTATGATGTGTGTCTTATATTTTGAGATTTTTTGTTAATATCCATTTTCTACTTATGGGTTTTGTGGTTTGATCTGAGATTTTTCTATTCTCTGTCCATTTCTTTTGTAATGTTGTGCAGTAGTAAACCTCCAAGATGTGTCTTGTGAGTTCCTGGGGAAGGTGAGGCTGATGATCCTAAAGATAATTATCCTATTGTTCATAATCATGTCAAGGAAATCATGTAGAAAGTTCATGTTTTTTACCAGAATGTTCTATAAGTTCATATCATTGTTTTCAAGGTAAAGTTGGTGGTTGCAAGAGAAAAAAATCAATCACATGAATTCTTGTGAGAGAATCCACTATCCTTTAATGGTTAAAATGAACCTAATGAGGTGGAGGACTTTCTGGATAAGATCATTCAGAACATTTAATTTTTAGATACACATGAGAGTATTAAGGTGAAGTGTGTAGCATTCTTACCTAAGGATACTATTAAGCGGTGGCAATATTTCTTAGTACAAGATGATACACATGTGGTATTAGATTGGAAGGGTTTCAAGACACTCTTTTTCAGGATTTTTTTTCTAGAATCACTGAGGATATTGATGTATCTGAATTTTTCATCCCTATAGTAAGGAGAGATTTTATCATCAGTGTACATGAATCAGTTAGCTGAGCTGATTTTTTTGTATAAATGTTATAAAAATGACTAGCTAGAGGCCCAAAAGTACCTATAGAGATTATGAACAAACATTATATCATAGGTATTCATTCTAGCACTTTTGACCTATATGGAGATAGTGTGTATTGATTTGATGGTATAAATTAATATGGAATGAAATATGGGATATTCCACCGCTTCATTGCCACTAAGTAGAAGCATTAGTGGAATGCCAGTGAAGAAGAGTTAGTTGAAGGATCATCGTAGAAGTTATAGAGTAGGTTTTAGGAAGTGGGCCTATTTAACACCTCCATTTGCATCTTGTGGTTTTATTCTGAATTAATATCAATGTGGAAAGACTAGAAACACAAATAATTCTTATCATTCACTTGTAATAATGGGTAACATGTGTGGTATCTGTGTACATCTATAATGTTTTTTCAGGTAATATATAATCATCTATATGATCAAGGGTCATTGGCTCAAAAGGATACTATGGTCATATCATAGGAATCAAAGACTCTAAAGATCCATCCAAAGGCCTCATGAGTGAATCACCCTCATGTATTAGATGAGTTTACTGCATAGGTATATGCGGGTCCAGTGATAGTGAGAGGTACTATAGTTATTTCATCTTTTTTAGTAGTTTATTTGTTTGATTCATGTGTTTCTTATTCATTTATATCTAGCCAATTTTTTACATGATTAACCTTCCAACGAAACTCGTGTCCTATTTTATTGAGTATGTCAAACCTATTAGGAAGTGGAAAGAGAAGGGGTCTTGATGTCCTTCTTCCATGTTATCGATAGTTAATGTAGAGTTAGTCAAATATTTTCTTATTTTTAGCCTAGATATATCTGACATCATTATTGAGATGGAATATATTTTTTCTATTCATGCTTTGGTTGATCGTTATCATCCTCGTGCCTTGTTTATTATGGATTGTGGGAGATTATGCATGTTTTAGGGAGAGTGGGATCTTAGTTCTAGTCATGAAGGACCATTCTACTTAGATATTAGGCGGTTTTTGTCTTCTATATAAGTTTTACAAATGAAATTTCTTATATTTTTTATCTTCTCACTATTTTTTAGGAATTCCTGATGTTTTCCCCAATGATTTCTCTTATCTTCCACCAGATAGAGAGTTAGAGTTTATGATTGACCAAGATACAAGGATGTAGCTGATATTTATACCTTATTGTCATATGGAACTAAGGTATCTAAAAGAGATCAATATTTTGTTCAATGATCTAGTGATGAGAGGGTTTTTCACCCTAGTGTTTTTCTATAGTAAGACCTATTTCACTTTTCCATGAAGACATATGGTTTTTATCGACTATGTGTGGGATACCAATAGTTGAACTGGGAAATAGTTATGAAAATGTATTATCTTCCTCATGTGGATGATTTGACTGAAGTGTTAAAGGTGGGAATGTGGTTTTGAAAGATTGATCTCAGTTAGCCTATCATCGTCTTTGAATTCAGCAGTCTGATATACCAAAACAAATTAGGTATAGGAATGGCCTTTATGAATATCATGTGATTCCATTTAGTCTTATTAAGACTCCTATAGTTTTTATGGATTTTATGAGTAATATATTCCATCAGTATCTTGGCACATTTGTGGTAGTGTTTGTAGATGAAATTTTAAATTCAAGATCTGAGTGTGAGCATCTCCACTATTTGAGTATGGTTTTTGAAATACTGAGGTGTCGATGTTTTTATGGAAATATTTCAAATCATATTTCCTTATCCAAGATGTGATGTTCTTGGGGAACATAATTTTTGATAATGACGTATTAGTTGATATTGATACGGTAAAGTTTATTTTTTTATGAGAAAAACAACATAATTTCTTTTATATTTTTAGTTTCTTTAGTATTGTAGGATACTATCGATATTTTTTCAAGTATTTTTCTAGGTTTTTCCCCTTTTAACTCCCTTACTATGAAATGAGTGAAATTCACTTTCAATAAATAGTGTCAGTCATCTTTCGGTGAGTGGAAATTACATTTGAAATTAGCTCTAGTTATTATGTTTACCTAAGCCATGTAAGGGGTATATGGTTTTTAATGATGCTTCGGGTGCTATTGTGGGTTTTTTTGTTATGAAAGATGATCATGTGGTGGATAAATTACAACTTTATCATTTTCTAAATTAAGATAATTACACAACTCATGATTTAGAGCATTCCATTATTATGGATTCACTTAAGTGTTGGTGGAATCATCTTTTTTGGGAGTAGTTCATAGTTATTTATAACAATAATAGTATGAGATATATCTTTTCTTATAATAATTTGAATATTAGATAGATAAAATGGGTGGCATACCATTAGATGTCTCAAATTAGCATCACATATACTCTAGTGAAGAGGAGTTTCATTATAGTTTCTCTTAGAAGGAAAGTTCCATTGAATGCTTTTTTTGGAAACAAATGTGGAGTGGAGCCGTATTATGTTTTTTTCTAAGTTTCCTCTAGATTATTGATAGGATATTTCTTGTGTGGTTTTGATCATTTTTCAAGTATAATAATTTCTCCATACATCATTTATATAGAACTACGAGTTGGATGATGAGTTCAGATGAATTTGGGAAACCCTATATGGTGTGAAGATAGTTTCAGGTTGGTCTCTGTCATTCGATGGTATTCTCAGTTTTGCGGATCGTTTTTTTTGTTTCAGGATCCATTATGAGTTTAGTTATTTTATATTGAAATTTTTAGTTCTGTTCCATTCATTTTTTTCACTATAAATATGTATTATGACATGAGACAGTGGTTCAATTGTCCATGTATGAATTGGGAGATTGCTAATGATGTGCCTCACCATTACAATCTATAAGAAATCAAGGTAGATAATATAAAACATTCTATTTTGTTTTAACCAAATTCAGTTCCATTTTTGAAATTGGATAAGGAATTCATGGAAATTGTTGTTGGATTTCCTTGAACTACCTAAGGGTGCTATTTTATTCAGGTGGGGAATGGTTAGTTTACGAATTCATTTCATTACATCCTCATCATATATTCCAAAAATTTAATGATATGGGTTAGCTATATGTGTGGAATTTTTTGAGGTTTCATGGGGTTTCTTCTATAGTTGTTTTAGACATTGATTCTAGGTTTATGTCAATATTATGTGGGATTTTACAAGAGTTTATGGGTATTCTGGTTTGATTTAGTACAAATAATAATCGACAAATAGACATCAATATAGAGCACACCATTAATATTTTATATGATATTATTCATGTCCAAGTCTTGGATTTTGGTAGATGTTGGGATATATAATTATTTCTAGTTAATTTTTCTTATAATAATAGTTATCATTCATTAATAATAATAGATCTATTGGAGGATTTTTATGGTTTCCCAATGAGGTCACCACTTTTTTGAGTATAGGTGGGTAAAACATCATTGGTGGAACCATGTTTTGTTTTGGATGCATCTATGAGGATTCTAGATATATGTTGATATTTAATTATAGTACATAGTCATAAGAAATATTATTTGGTCCAATGTTGTTTTCATTTGTTGTTTTCTATAGATGACTGGGTTTTCTTAAATTTTTCTCATTGATCAGGTCACCGTTGTCTTGGGAAAATAGGGAAATATGGTATCAAAGATGTTGGACCATTTAAGCTTACTGAGTAGATTGGTTAGGTTTCTTATCCATTTTTTTACTAGTTTAGTTGGAAATAATTCATTATTTTTTCCACATATCTCAACCCAGCAAATACCATCCTAATCCACCTCATGTTATGTGTTGGGAAAATATTGAGTTAGAGTCTAATGTGTCTACTGTGGAATAGCAGGTTTAGATCATGGACTCTAAAGTGAAAGTTTTTCATGGGAATTCATTTTCATTGGTGAAAGTATTATGGTTTCGTGGATCATATTCTAATGAGACATGGGAGTTCAAGGTAATGATGAGATTAGTAATGGTCTCCCTTATTTACCAGACTTCATTCATCTAACTAACTTTTCATGGATGCAAAGTCTTATTTTGGGGATTTTGTAACATCCCTGTACTATATTTTAGTTATTTTATTTCTTATTTTATTTTCACAAATTTAATTTGGTGTGACCTAAGACTCTTGAGGATAGAGTGAATTTTTTGTGGGAAAATAAACAATTTTTTATGGGTTTGTGTTGGTTTGGATTATTATTCCCAGGAATAAATGTGGCAATGGATTTATGTGGTGTTCTTGAGGTCATGGAATGGCCAAGATGGTTTGGATTTTAATAAGGAATATACTTTTTTTACAGTCTTATGGAGAGATACACACCATGTAATTGCTATACATGATGAGTAATATCTTCTACAAATATGTCATGAACTTAGTACACACTGTGAAGGGAGTACACACCGTGGAGTGTTTACACAGTGTGTAAAATTTAAATATTTAGAATTTAATAAAATGGTGATAATTTTTTTCTGTATGTGATCTATGTGGATTACAGAGCATGTACAGGGATTACATACCATGTAACTATAGTTAGAATGGTTTTTAAGGTCTTTCTCGATTTATTTTTCAATTCATTCATCCACAGCTCCTTTGGATATCGACCATGTGCACCTCTCCTGTTATATTGGGAGTCTCTATTAGATCTAGATGGATTCGTTCATAAATTAATCACTATTATAAATTATTTTTTCGATTATAGTTACTAATCATTTCTAAATATTAATTATTTCTATCCTGATAGTACCATGGTGTTTTATTATCAAATTTGTTGACCTGTGGTGATGTTTCTTCTTATTTATTTCTAGAGTTATTGTGTGATTTTGATTCAGGGGTCATACCATTATTTTTTTTGTGATGTGGTCGGTGTTCCTTTTGAGTTATGTGTTGTTTCCTCTCCTATGTTAGTCATTTTTTAAAATTTAATAAATTTTTTGTTTTTTAGATCTATATTATTTCATGTGTTGTCATTATCGATTCCTCTTTGTTGGTGAATTCTATTTTTGATGTGTATAAACCGAGTTTTGTGGTAAGGGATTCTATATCTTTCTTATTTTGATGAAATCCATTGCACCTATTTTTATAAATTATTTAAATTAAAAACTGGAATGATATAACTGATTGATTTGTGATGTGAGGAACTGTTTTTTTACAAAATATGGTTTTCCACTAGTTTTGGTATATGGACAGTGGTTTTCCATGTATTGTGAAATGGTTTGGTAAAATGGTTTTAAAATACTTGTTTGATGATAATGGTCTGATTAATTGGTTAGTAAAATAGTGTTCATGGGAATTTTTGGGAACATAGGTGGAGGGTTTAGTAAGAGGCTTCATCCTTTAATACTAATGTGGGGTTTAAACATGGGGATTTCTTCCTATCTAGGCATGTAGTTCAAGAGACTTGATAGACATTACTTAGAGGGCTCACTTTTTGGGGAGTTCCTCTATTTCCTAGCCTCGATTCATAGGTGGAGGGGCTTGATACATGCATGATTGTATATATTGGGTGTATGAGTGTGTTAGAGCTCTCCTAACCTGGTTTGACGCTTATCATGATTTTACCTATTATTCATAGCTATTTTGGGATTCTTCTTTTGGCATGTAGTATTTCCTTTTTCATCCAGACATTTTATATGATACATGAAACATGATTTTCTTATTTTGACTTAATATATATGTTTTGATATATCCACAAAAAAGGAATCTAAAAATATTTACCTATATTATTTGGAAAACTGTAAAAGGGGGAAATTTAACTATTTTCCCATGATTTTAATGTAAAAATAGTAAACAAATTCATGCCTTTTTTCAATAAAGTTGAGAAAGCATGGATTATTTTTCAAAGACATGATATGGAACACCTAGGTGAGATCCTGTTGATACTGCTATCTTACGCCCTATATCCCGTTCTGGTGGTTCGTAGATCATGTTAAAATTTTTGGTTTAGGAAAATACACGATTCCACAATGACACATTGAGGTTTTTTGTCAGTTGAGTTGGATAGGTTGTGGTGATAAGGAGGGTATCTTCCCATGCATTCACATGGAGTAGTTGGCATCCCAATTTTGGTAGTCTGATGTGGTTGGTATTTTACTTATATATTGTTTCTACTCTTGTGTTTTTTTCGTTTCCACTAATCTATTTATTTTTGGGATTTAATTATCTTTTCCACTATTTCATATATTGTAACTATATATATGCCTTGTTGTTTCTTCTGGTTCAGGGAAATTGTCCCTTTTATTGGTCGATCAGTTCCCCAAGTTCTCATCACAAGCTTGTGGGGACTAGGAATGACCTTCGAGTATGATGAAGATAAGAATAGGTATAAATTTCATAGGGTATTCTGGATGGTTCTTCACACTTTCATAAAATGGGTTACAAAATCATCATTTGTGTGTACAGTGGACTACCACCTCTTGAACTGATTTAATTTTTTTCACTAACACCTATCACAAATTTTTATGATGATAGAAATAAAATATATATATATATAAGTGATAACGTAATTATATATTTGGATTCATTATATTATATATTCTTTCATTAATTTTATTTACATATTGGATATGATAACATTAATCATGTGAACAGTGGACTGTAGCCTCACGAATTGATGTGATTTTTTTTAAAACTATCTACATGAATGATAATAACGATAATTTTAATGAATATATGGGATATACATGTAATAATTATGATATTAAGGACTTATTTATCATTATTAAAAGATAATATATTTCATTTTTTTCTTATAATTTCACCCAATGAATGATAATAATGTCATTCGTGTATGTGTGGAATACTGATTTCATGAAATGACGTGACTCCCCTATTATGATAATAAAACATGGATGATAGCTTTAAGAATATTTAATGACAAAATACGAAATTATGAAATTATGATCTTTCTAGAATGATAAAATATCACATACCTTCCTTAAATTATGATGATTGGAAAATATAAATGTCACTCAGGAATATGTATGTCCTACTTTATCCATGTTGTAACATACTTAATTTTCCATAACTATCATTTATGATGGGTTTTAAAAGTATAATTGAAAAAATGATAATTATTTCATTATCAATATTCTTGATATTTTTTAGGTATATAATATCCATAAGAGTTTCAACATTCCTAAAAAATGAATGAAACAAATAAGGAAATGGACACACACAAAACTAGAATAATGAAATAATAATAAATAAAGGGTGATAAGATATAATGTAAGGTCATATATGATTTAATAAATATTAATATGTTTCATTAATAAGTATATAACATGTTTAAAATAACTATATAGTATTCTAAAGCATATTCAACTAAAAGGGAGTGTGAGGTCAGGGACTTCGTGTCAATTTCTCTTTATTAAGGCATGATTTATTATTGTTAACATCATTTAATATATATAGTTTAAATGAATCCCCATTAACATAAAATATCATGATTCATTTATAAATAATTTTAATTTAGTTTTTTATTTGAAATATTTCATGTAAGAGGGTTTTGAAATAAAACTTAATGTGTGGTAAATTATTTCACAACTCTATTTAGATTCATGGTGTTATGTCACTCATTTATTATATTTGATATTATAAGATTATGTATCAAATAAACTTTTACTATTTATTTATGTATTTACAAATTTTTTTTATTTACATTTTATTCACATAATATATTCATTGGTTAACTCTCAATTCAACACTATGGTCATTGTAGTTTTTTATTTAACAATCTCATTCCTATTGTGATTGTCTATTCTGGAATTTCAGTTGAAGGAAATTATTTGAACATTTCTTAAAATAACTATTTAATTTCCAGATACTGTAGTTATTCATGATATTTTATAGGAATAGTACCATTCAAACACTCTTCGACACTTCATATAATTGGTAAAATGTTTCTAAGAAAATATGACTACATTTCTCTTATTGGTTAGAAATAGTTTTTCTTACCTTATAATGTATTATATAAAAAAAATTTAATTATATCCTATTATTTTTAAAAATGATTTTTATCTATTTTTTCTATTTAAAAAAATATAAAGGAATCATTATTCCATTTTCAAAACAATACTCCTTTGGTTTTTATTGAAAAATTGAAAATATTTTTTGTTTCAAAATGTATGACATGAATGTAATTTCCAACTATCTTGACCACTAATTTTTTTTTAAATATTCAGTTATAGGTTTCCAATATTATTTTCATAGAATATTATTTTGAGACTGTTTATAAAAATTTTAGTATTAAAATTTTATTTTTAAAATGACAATGATATTTTCCAGAATAGTGTTTTAAATTATCATTTAATGCTACTTTTATTCATCAATGAAAATCACCCTTTTTCTACTTCTATTCCACCAAGGATATTCTATATTAATAGCATTCATATTAACTATATATATTTTTATGATAATTTTTCTTAAGTAAATTATTTATGTTCACATTCTTGATTTATATTTTTAGTAATTAACTTTCCCTTGAAATATTCACTTTCCTCTGATCAATTAACATTAAATTTCCCCAAAATATCTATATTTTTTATCATGTTTATGTTTATTTATTCAAATAGATATAATTTTCCAGTATATTTTTTTATTTTTATTCTCATTTTTTTCCATGGAGATACTGATAAATCATTATTCATTAATCAATAGAGATATTGATGATAATGCACATTTTTCATGAATTAAATTGATTGTTTCATATATAAGAAATTCTTTAGACATGATGGAATGGGTAGAGCATGATTATAGATAGACCCTTGATGCATCAATGGGATTCATGAGACAAATCAGTAATCTTGAATTATAATGTTTTATTACTTTTAGCATTAAACACTCTAGTGAAAGTTCCTGACGAGAGAGGCGTCATGTGTATGTGATGTGATGTCAAATAAAAAAACATTTCCACTATTAAGAATTTAGTTATAATTATCCATTTTATTTTGACCCTTATATTATCTCTAGATTCATTGAATTATCAATTTATCTATTAAATGAAATGTCTTGCATATATTTACCTTTCCATATTGATTATTCCTTATCCAATTTTTTAAATAGAATTTATTTCTAGTTATTTACCATTCCATATCTATTATTCCTTATCCAATTATTTAAATATAATGTATGTATAGTTATTTAAATTTCCATGTTGATTATGATTATTGATTCATGATAGGTTCCATTGTATGTAACCTTTACTGAGCATTTGACATAACCAATATTTTTTCCAATTCCTCATGACTCCATGAAGTGTGTAATGATTTTTCTGATATGGATAATATAAAGGGAATAATTATATTCCACAAAAAAAAATATCTTTTGATTTGTATTTTTAAATTTAATGAAGGAATAAATAATTCATCTACTTTACAATGATTATTAACCTATTAAGTCATTTAGGATGTGATTACATGTATCTTATTCCAATCTAATAATGAAAACACTAGATCTAGGATATTGGGGTCCTGTATCTACATTCTATATTAGAGTAATTTTAGTGAAACCTTTGGAACAAAATTTTTAAAACATTTATTTGGGAAATAACCCTATGAAATACTTTTAGTATAAGTATATAGGAACATCTTGATATTTTTTTAAGGTAGTTATTATGTGGTTTTTCTATGAAAAAAAATTATTTTTGGATACTAACAGTGGGAATGGTTCTATCAGAGATGTAACTAAAGGTAATAACTCTAAAAAGGGTGAATTTGGCTTGACCATATCATCCCATAGGGCATGAAAATGGGATTACTACACTTATGGTTTGAAAATCATGAGATATATTCTTAGGTCGTTTCAAATTTTCGTTAAAAACCATTATGAAGAATTAGAAAGAAGGATGTCCCCCAATGAATCCATGTTTATGAATTTAATATTATCTATGAAAGAAAAATTAAATTTATGTTAAATATTTAACTATATTTGGAATTATATATTATGACTCATAATGATATGAATTAATATACTCTATTCAATCATTTATAAATGGATCCCAGCAGATGTAATGGGAAGCACATCAATGAACATAATCAAATGCGTAAAATGATCATTTCCTTGATGGTATTATGTTAATCATTATTTGAAAAGTAGTCTCCCAAACATTCGTATCAAATGAGTGTATAATAAAATTATCTAAAAGGCAAAGAAATAACTCTATATGTATTATGACTTTAGAGGGAATCATGATATGAATCAACTGGAATGGAAATAATGGATACATTGAATAAAGGTAATAATTATTTTCCCATGTTTCGTAATAGTGTAAAGAAAAACTATGGTAATTTCTTTAAAAAAATAGGGTTTTTCTACAATTGTGAGGAGGATGGCCACACTGATTTTGATTGAAATTTTGGTAAAAATCGTTCTAATTTACATTTCTTCAACTTTATGGATATGGGGACTATGGAACTAATGTCTCAAGCATTTTTTAAATATTCCATAAAAAATAATCTAATGGATCATGGTAATGCTTAATTATTACCACAAATTAAGTTGACTAATTAATGTTCCTTTTTTATTCAATGTTTATGTCATTTGAGACTTTTATCTATTGAAACATGGTTATAAGAATTATTAATTGAATATGGATTTCTCTATTGAAATATTTCATTAAGGATTTCAATGCTTCTGTTGAACAGTACCTAGGAACAAGAAAACTTATTTTGTGGAACATTTACCATATTGGAAAACACATGAATGAGGGAAAGATAACACTTAATATGTTCTTGGTAATGGGATAATGATGTTAGGATAAAGTTATGATTGATATGGATAAAGTAAATTGTATACTGGTGAATACTTTAGTCATGATTAATGAATTTATGACAACATAATTTATAATATTATTGATAGATTTTACAACATCATTGTACTTATGGAATATGTCCAAAAATATGTTTTTACAAATGAAATAAGGAATAATTCATGTTTTAAATAAGTTTTATTATAATTCAGGTTATTAACATGTTCCAATAAAATAAATTATGAAATTATTTGTAACACACTGTTGTTTTAAAAGAAAATTTTGTTTCACAGCTTATATTGCTAGAACACCGAGTTTAAACGTACTCCAAAAAATTATTATTCTAACGCAACCATTATGAACTAGTTATTAAATTGGTGGGTGTGAATAATATAAAATATATTATGAAGTAAATATGAAATTATTATTCAAAAATAATTATTATTCTTATAAAATGAACACATAATTTTTATTATATCAATTTTATTTTTCAAATATATGTTTTAATCATAAAGTGCTTTTTGAAATTTTCTACAAGAAAATAAATTTAATTAATTTTTGAAAATTTAAGAAAATATATTTTATAAAATGAAAAATATTTTTTTATTCATCATGTAAAAAAATTATCTTATGTCAAATTTTTGGGAAACTTCTGAAAAGATTAATTTTTTAATTAATAGTGAAAAATACTTATTTTTATAAAAATGTAATTTCATTTCAATAAATTATGAAATTAAAAAACCTGTTATTAATTTAATGTCATTAAATGTAAAATAAGTATTATTTAGTTATATTTCATCCACCTAAATTATTTTTATCCAAATTTATATTTCATCTTAATTTAAGTTTATTTTTTATTTAGAAACTAGATTTTTTATAAAAACTATTTTAAAGTACATAATGTTTATAATTTTTAGGTAATTAATATAATACATAAGGGGTAATGTTTTAAATTTAATTTATAGATTATATATCAATAAATATAATTATATTTCATATAATGATAATTTTTAGTTAAATAATTAATATAAATTCATAATTTTCTTTAAAAATACACTTCTTAAAACCCCAATTTTTCATTATGTCTATGTGTTTTGTTTTAAATATTTTATTTCCGAAAATGTGAATTGAATTTTGTAAAATGGAATAAATATTTAGAATAATATATTCCAAATTAGCTTATAATTTCATTTAATCTTTTAGGAATAAAAAAATTACTAAGGTTAAAAATATATTTACCACAATGTACACAAAATATTGAAACTGGTTAAATTTAAATGGTAAAATATTAAAATAAATTAAAACTAAAAAATTAAATGGGTGATTGATGTGTCTTTTGATAATATCCACACTTTAAAACATTTATTATCAAACAAATTCATTTTAATTCATTCCTCACAAATTTCATTGGCTTTAAATATGAAATAATAAATATTTAATCACTTAAAACCACCCAACATCAAGTATAAATACCACTCCTCACCACCCCCACTCTTATCATAATCTATGAAGATCTTAAAATATATATCAATCCATCTATTACCCACTATCTCCATGTCCATTTTCTAATTGTCTCACTAAAATTCCAAATCCAATGTCTCTTTGGGATCCATCCGGGATGTGATATTCATGTAGTAAGTTTCTCAAACCACCTCTCTTATTTTCTTTTCTTATTCTACATTCCCCCAACCTCCTTCATCTATCAAGAAATAATAACTCCAAAATCAGGTAAATACAGAATTTTTTTATTGAAAATGTGATATCTTATATTTATTCGAATATAACCTTCACTTATTCAATGAAATAAAACCATTTTCCAAATTATAGAGGTTATCCATCTCTATAAATAATTGTTTTTCCTTTATATCTTTATAAGATTGTAATAAAAGTATTATTCTATATAAATCCGATATTATAAAGGATATTTTAACCTATTTAATATTCTATAACTAATATATATATACATAATAATAAATAAAATGAAATAAGTTTGTAAAGATCGGTGAAACCACCAAAATAAATTTAAAATTTATCATTAACATTTTATCAAAGGAATCATACTCATGTTAGAAATAATAATCCTATATATGAATACTTAAACATATGAAATTTAATTAATACCATTTTAATTCACTTCTGTATTTTTATATCTATTCGAAAAAAATCCACAATCATACACAAATGAACCAATAATGAAACCACAAAACAAATGCTTCCAAAAAATGAAAATACTGAAATCTTATTAATGAATGAGTGGTAATTTATTAAAAAAAAGTATCGCATAAGGTATTATAAATATGATTATAGTTTCATAATTAATAAATTAAATTCTCTTAACCTTTATATAAGAGGTTAAGGTATGTGAATCTAAAGGGAAACATGAGGTGAGGTTTTCTCATCTCAATTTTACATATGTTATATATAAGTTGTATTCACCACTTATTTCTTGTGTGTGGTGTATATATAATGATAATTGACATATGATATCATTAATAAAAATATCTTCAATTTATTCAATGTTTCTTTTCCTAATTATTACTTTTATGGTTCATATTATTCGACTGATTACAAAGCGACAAGGGATTTCTTATATTTAATTCCATTCATTTGGTTAAACTTATACTTTCTGGATTTTGACATGCTAAGATTATGCTTGAAATGAATTTTTATTATGTTTTATATAAATTAAACTTATTTTATGTGTGTTTTTAGTTGATACACATAATTGAATCAATTTATTTTGACACTCTCTTCAATAATATGATATTTTTTCGATACATTCTTTTAAAAAATTATATTTTTATACTTTTCCTTAAAAATGTATTCTTATTCCATAACCATGTTGTCTAAAAATTTTCCATATATTTTTTATTATCCTCATATGATTATTTAAATTCATTTAAAATAATGGTTTAGTTTTTATAAAATCCATTTAATGGCATGTTTTTTCATTTTTTTAAAAATGTTCAATGATACTTTTCTGAAGAAAAAAATACAGAACAAATGTTTTTCTAACTTATACAGAATTAGAATATTTTACCACTGTCATAATGGCTTCATTATTTAATTATTACCTTACAAGTTTACATAGTCATTTCAAAAAAATATTCTTTTATAATTGTGTGGAGATTCAATCCTAACTTATTTTCAAAGTGAAAACGTTTATTTTCTTTAATAACTTTTCCATTATATCATTTAAATTACTTTTATCAATGTTAGCACCTTTTTTTAGACTTATACTTAATTTTGGATGATCTATTCTGATACCATCTTCTATATTTTATTAAATGGTTATTTATCATCCGGATTGGTGATGTACTATTTTGATACCAATCACCATATTTCTCTGGATAATTTGTGATTATGTTTACTGAATGGGGAAGTTTATTTAAATTTCATATGATATTTTCAATACCTATTTACATATTGATTATGTGTTAACTATTAATATGAGTAATTATTTAGAAATTGAACACATGGGTGTGTCTGAGTTATAGATAACCAATTGATTCATCGGTAGGTCTCATGATATAACTAAGTTGTCCAAACCCAATTTGTTTGTAATGAGTAGTTTTAAACTATCTTTTGAATGATATTAATAGTAGAAATGTATTTTTTTCAAAATTAATTAGTTTGTTCCCATTATTTTTAAGCATACATTTTCTAAGTATTGAAGGTATAATCACCAAGTTTATTGATTGTAACATCCATAGCCAGGAGACACACACTAGTGCACCAAGTCGATCGATCACATGATCCCAAGCGTGCCTCCCCATATACTAGAGGTTGTCAACTAGAAACAAGGGTCTGGTGAGTTGGTTATGAGAAGGCCATGCCCTATTTTATCATAGTAATACACCAATAGAGATAAATAAAAAAATTGTAAGCATATATCATCATAAAGATATAAATATCTCGAGATAAAAAAAGGAAATACAATTTCCAACAAAAATAGAAAACATTCCATGATAAGGTAACTGTTAAGTGTCTAAAATGAAAATTGAATATAAAGACACTAACAACTCCCAACCTTGCCCCAAGCCATGTCTTGTTCCCTCATCCATGATCCATTTTCATATAGTCAATATTACCCAAGGCCATTTACCTTAAACTATCCTCCAATAATAAAGTATACTTGGGTACCAATCAGGAAGCCTGAGTAGAGTGTGAGTACAACTCATTAGGCAAGCACAAACAGTGTCTAAAAAATCGAGTTTAAAATACTGTATGAAGATATATAAATAAATAAATATAATTCTTAACTAAATTGTTATCACATTATGAAATATTCTTTATTAGCTACATAAACCACCTTGTTTCTGAGTACACTCATACCTTAATACCTATATCATCCCATGTCGGAATCTGAATCCTGTCACATTTTCAAATCACAATTCAAAAAACTAATCGGATTTTATTATCCATTTCATTTCAACATATTAAAACAATTAATTATAACCCTAGTCAAATGCATACAATTTGGTTCTAGGTCATCATTCATAAGACCCAGAGGTCTTTAGAACCAGTTAACCATGTTTTACAGAGGATTATATCAATGACCTTTGGAAATAGAAAACCATGCCATGATATCATGAGATTTGGAAATAGCATACCATGTGCCACACATTTCCAACCAATAGTTTATCACTATGGGATTTGAAAACTGCAGATCATGCCCCACTCAAATGGTATTTAGAAATAATAGACCATGTCCCACACATGTTTATTAAACATTCAAATATACATAACATATATATATCACCAATATCAAAAAAATAACTACATCACATCAATCAAGATTAATCCACATTAATCCTTTTATGATAATGATTCTCGCTAATTAATCTGACAATTAATTAATCATATTCATACCCTTAATTAATTATACTATTTATAAATTACATTCGTTCTATTAATTAATTAAACAATTAAATAATTAAATTCTAGTAATAACAATATCTCATAATTAATTCAACTATTAATTATCTAATTCACAATCTTAATATATCATAATTAATTCATAGATTAATTATTCAATTACCAACATCTATATCACATAATTAATTAAATGATTAATTATTCAATTCATAACATTAATATCACAGAATTAATTCAATGATTAATTATATAAAATAAGTATCTCAATAACATATAATTAATTTCAAAATTAATTATCCTCAAACACCAAGATTTCATAAATCTCTCATTATTTAATTTACCCAATTAATTAATTAATTCACCCAAATTAATTAATTAATTATTTAAATTCAATTGCTAAAAAGTACAATCAATTAAACAATTTTCATACACGTAATAAAAATCATGACTATGGGAATTGTATATTAGACCACCTGCCTCAATTTTTTGATGAAGGATTGCCCAATGTAAATCTATAAAATTTAGCAGCATAATAATGTAGAAAGGGATCTAGATCTATAACCCTAAATCAATATTAAACAATTCAGGATCTCTTATATCTATATGTAGATCTAGAAAACTAGATCTAGATACATTAAATATATATTTATATCTAGAAAAAATTGAGGATAACTACCACAAAATAAAATAGAGAACAAATGAGGACGAACGCGAAAGCAATGAGGGAAAGATTCGCATACCAGAAGGGTTGCAGATCTATCATCCAGGCATCAAATCATGAATACAAGAATTCATATGGACATAGAACCAACACATAAAGCTATGAAAGAATCAACAATCAAGTTGCTCGATGTTTGGGTAGAATTTAGTAAGTTTCGGGGGATTGGGTGGATTAAAATCTAATTTTGAGGCCCTTCAAAATATCACACATGGTTTCCTAAGAAGGGGAACATAGTTTTTCCTAACAGTTCACCATCCATGGAACCATTATTTTGGGGGTTCATGGATTCTCTTTTTAGGTCACATGGTATGAAAAAACCATGTGATGATCGTATGAACCCCCATTGTCCAGGGTCGCATAGTTTCTTGTACTGGGGTTCATGGTTTTCTCTAAATGTACACCGACTGTGTGAATACCCTTTTCTTCTATTTTAATCAATTTCCACCCAACCACACCCCAAATCAAAACCCAATAAAAATTAATCAATTCAGAAAAAAAATATACCTAAAATATCATCTTATTAAACTCTAAAAAAGGTTGAGATCTTACAATCTCCCCATCTTATAACAACTCATTCTCAAGCTATACTCAGAAGATTCTCTAAGATTATGATCCAAAAAGATCAGGTAACTGAGCCCTCATTTCTGATTCTACTTCCCATGTCTCCTCTTGCAAATTCCCATGTTCCCAGAATACACAAATTTTGGCATTTTCTTTCCCTATAACACTTTATCACTCTAATCCAACACACATATTGGATGATCCTTAGAGGATGCATCTACATCAATATAATCTTCACCCACATCGATCACGTGAGAAGGGTTAGGGTGATACTTTTGTAGTTGTGAAATATGGAAAATTACATGCATATAAATATATTTCAATTTAATATCCAATTGATATGTCACTGACCCAACTCTCTCCACTAGCTTAGAGGGTCTGACAAATTGGGGTGCCAACTTCCCATGTCTCCATACCATGCAGTGACTCAACCTAACTGACACTTGAAGAAATACACGATCACCCTATTTAGACTCTAGGGATCATCTCCATATATTATCACATGACTTCTTACTATTAAAATATATAACAATAGTTTTCTGAATCAATTACACATGCTATGACATCAGCTGCACAAGACTTGATCCCAACAACTTTCACTCCCTAGCCTCCATCTAGCATAGCAGTGACCTGTATGGCCCACCATAAATGTCCTCAAATGGTTCCATCTCTATTGTTTTTTTATAGCTATTTCTATATGAAAACTGCACCATATCAATGTTTGTATCCCAATACTAAGTAAATTCTATAACAAAATCCCACAACATATCCTTATGAACTTGTGTAGTACGCTTCGAATGCACATCTGTCTGTGGGTGAAAGGAAATAATCAATAATTCATGCATACCGAGCACCATTTTCAATCATTTATAATAATGTGAACTAAATATTGAGTCATGATATGAAACTATATTCTCTGGAACCCCATGTAGACAGAATAACTCTTGAACATACCAATATCATAGTTACTCTATTTAGAAAGACACACGTATATGTAATAAATTCTCTACTTTCATTAGTTATTCTAAAATAACCTTTATAAAAACATTTTTTCCATTGCGTATTTGGGAGACTCATCACAAAGTCCATGGTCATGCCTCCCACATCCACTCACAATGGTAAATGGTTGTAGGAATCCTCCATATCATTGATATTATGCCTTTACCAGTGGGTAGGTGTGCATTGTGTCATGAACCCTCCTATCTCATTTTTCATTCTCAGATACCAAAACTATTGTCATAGGTCGTGGTACATTTTTTTCACACATGGATATACTTCCCACTTCATGGAATGAAATACCAGTATCATTTCATCTCCCATGCTCATAGTTACATCAACTCAATTCTTCACATAGATAATATCATCCTCATTTATGCACTAGATTGATGGTGTATCCCCATTATAAAAACATTCCTTAAGGGTTAGACACTCTTTATCATCATAATTTGCATCCTTGAAATTAGGATCCAGCCTTAATACATTACTTATCATGTAAACACCCGTCAAATGTCCAAGAACCATTAAAAAATGATAGGACATAAAACAAATGTAAATGAAAGAATACATTTCTATATTTCAACCACAATATATCACATAAATATATTGATATAAAAAATCCATTATCAAAACCATTTTCAATAACAAAATACATAATTTACTATATGGTATTTATTTTCTTTTAACAACATTACTTCTTATTGAGGAAGCCAAAGATCTAATAATACTCTCGGCGGGGGAAGGACGTTGTCACCGCAAACATTAAAAGAAATATTCTTTTTAGTCATTTAGTAAAACGCTTCGTAGAAAATAATTATCTTTGAATGAAATGAAAATTAAAATGTGTTTATACATCATATTAAAGAACGTCTTATATTAAAACAAAATATGTCTCAATGAAAAGAGATTGAGATGATGTCCCTTACCTCGTGCCCGACATGACTCGATCATTCTTTAATCTCTTGAATAATAAAATAAAGTTAATTTCTACTTGGGTAAGAGACTGTTTCAAGTTTATAATTCCTTTTATATCAATTATTTCGATGTTATAAACATTATGTAATTATTTAAGTTAATAATGTTCGTTTGGTCGATATTTGGTACTTAAGTTAAAAATGGACTTCTTATAACTACATGTTGTTCATGTGGTCAAAGGTTCATTATATCCAGAATGATATTCATGATTTGGAAATCATATATATTGTATATATCCATCATATACATGTATTTATAATAGTATATAACATTTAGAGGTAATAAATGAAATGCACCGTTCATGGAGACAGTAAGCCGTACGTACGGATGAACGCTACTTCCATTTTTATTTCATATTTAATGTAATTAAAACATAATGATACATAGTATTATTATAATTCCAGTATTTTATCATATATAATATCATCAAACCTATCCTTTATACATACCACATATGGTATGAACGAGTCTTATCACTTTGAGGGGACGGTAGTCTGCACTCCCTCAAATGAAATTATCGTGTTTACACATAATGGAAACCATAAAAGATTGATATAAATAAAAAAATAGAGTAGAATAAAGAAAAAATAAAAATAATATATATCATATATAAATACAGTGACATCATAATGGCCACCATGAATGGTGTTAAAAGAAGATTGAACAATCATCATTTCGTGAGGCAGTAATTCGCTACCCAGAGAAACAGTATGTTCTTTAACCATTAGACGAGGTTGTGTGTATGTTTAAATAGAATAATTATCGTAAAAACATAATAGTATATTGAGGATACTGGTGTTATTATTTGATCTAATAATAATAAGATATTGGTGAGTGAAGAAGGAAAATAAAAGGACGAAACTCTAGAAGAGACGTTACCTCTAAATCGGGTAACTCTTTTTGATTTGAGCCAAAGGCTTCCTTGGAAATACTTCTGCCCAAAGTGAGGATTCTTGAAGTAAGATAGGGATGTGGAGAGATAATATGAAGAGAGTTTGGGTGATACAAAGGCTTTATAGGTGTGGGTAAGGGGGTAGAGGTGGGGGCCTTTCGTTAGAGGTAGGAGGGTCACTTTTTGGAAAGTCTTGAAATGGTACTTTATTATAATGTGATTTTCGGATTGTAAAGGTCCCACAATGGTATATTTTTAGGATAAGGTGATAAGGGTTCGATCTCCACCCATAAAATAGGTTTTGAACAAGTTTATGTCTTAGATTTTACCTTATCTTTTCATTTTATTTAAATCGTTCATTAATGAGGTAATCACTGCATCATAATGGTGTCATAAATAAATTTATTTACTTAATGTCTAAAAATTATAAAAAAAAATAACAAGATGTAGGTAATCATTATAGATTTCTAATTACTATTTATAGTCTAAGATATAATTTTTGTAAACAAAATTAAAAAATTTTTACTTAGGTGTTACATAGTATGGTTATATTTTCCTTTCTTTAAAAATAATATGATAAAAGGTCACTATCACACAAAAGTTATTCCATGGGGTCCCTAAGTTGGAACAAGGCATCCCATGGTCGGACATGACACAACAAAAATAAGTTTGACACATTTTGGGGTCATTTTATATTATTATGATATTATTTTATTAACCTTAACTACCTGATTAATAATTAATCAGGATAATTAAACATAATTTTCGTCGTTACAATTCATAATGTCCAAAAACAAAAGATTATTAATTAAATAATTCAGACCTTATGATTCCATGTATTGAATCCACTTTACCAAATTAAAAACACAGAAATTGTAGTAATTAATTTAAAAATAATTCTCGTTGTCCAAACAAATAGCGTGTTTTTAAGAAACAATATCAATCAAAAGATTGATAATTGTTTATGTCAAATTTCAAAGTGAAATTAATTATAATGATGAGAATTGGATTAAATGGTAAAAATATATTCTAATTAAACTTTAAAACCAATTACAAAAATAATCTAACTATATTATTAAATTATATGAAAAAGCAGTTTTGAAGTAAAATTCGGTATTTTTCACTATTCATAAAAAATGAACATTGTCAGAAAAATAGCAAAAATTTATCCAATATAAATTCCAATGTCCCAATTATAAATAATAAGTTTATTTTGATAAGTAGAGATTATTAAATTGTCAAAATTTAGATTAAAAATGGTTTTCCATCAAAAGGCGGTAAAACAATCTTTTAAAACATATTAGTGTATTTTATGCCTAAGATTGGATTTATTCTCATTTTAAGCCTCTAAAACACTATCTAATTCATAAATAAACATAGATATAAAAATATATTATTCATTACTTACTTGGGATGTTACATCCTTCCCCCCTTTTGGAAATTTCATCCTATCATTTTATTTACTTATTGAATAAGTGGGGGGTATTTATCCCTCATTGCATTTTCAGATTCTCATGTTGCCTCTTCAAACATGTGGTTTTTTCACAAAACCTTTAATTAATGAATCACCTTATTCCGCAACACTTTCTCCTTGTGGACAAGAATCTGGACCGCTTTTTCCTCAAAAGATAGATACTCTTCTAGCTGAACTACCTCTGGACTCAAAATATGAAATGGATCTGGCATGTACTTACATAACATTGAAACATGAAAAACATTATGTACCTGAGATAAACTCGGAGGTAAAGCCACTCGGTATGCAACTGATCCAACTCTCTCCAGAATTTCATATGGTCTAATGAACCTTGGACTTAACTTTCTTTTCTTACCAAATTCCATCACACTTTTCCATAGTGAAACTTTGAGGAAGACATGATCCCCTACCTCAAAAGAGAGATCCTTGCTCCTATTGTCCACGTAACTTTTCTTCCTGATCTGAGTTGTTCTCAAGTGTTTCTGTATTAGATGAACTTTTTCTACTATCTCTTCTACCAATTCTGGTCCCATTAACTTTTTTTCACCCACTTCATCCCAAAAAACTGGAGTTCGACATCGCTTCCCATATAATTCCTCAAATGGTTCCATATGTCTACTAGAATGAAAACTTTTAATATAAGAAAACTCAACCAATGAAAGTTGTTTTTTCCAATATCCTTGATAATCCATCAAAAAAGAACATTTCATATCCTCCAAGGTCTTAATCATTCTTCCTGACTGCCCATCTGATTGCAGATGAAAAGTTGTACTAAAATTTAATTCAGTACCCAACGACTTTTGAAGGCCTTTCCAAAAGATAGAAGTGAACCTAGGGTCATGATCAGATACAATGGAGAGTGGAACTCTATGTATCCTTACTATCTCTTTAAGATATAATCGAGAAAGTTTATCTAGGGAAAAAAATATCTCGTATAGCAAAGAAATGAGAAGATTTAGTCAAGAGATCAATAATAACCCAGATTGCATTATTACCTCGAGGTGTCTTTGGTAATCCCACAACGAAGTCCATGGATATATTCTCCCATTTCCACTCTAGAACTGGTAAAGGATGAAGCATCCCTTCAGTAACTGCTGCTCTAATTTAACTTGTTCAAAAGTCAAACACTTCACAGAAAAATCAGTAATATCTCTTTTCATTCCATCCCACCAGTAATACTCCTGAAGATCTCTATACATCTTAGTACTTGCTGGATGAACTGAAAATGGGGAACTATGTGTTTCACATAACAACTCTCTCTTCAACTGTGAATCACAAGGCACGCACAATCTCTTCCCAAATCTCGAAACGCAATCCTTGTCAATGTTTAATTCAAGTAACATACCCTTCTGAACCATCTCTACCTTTTTCTGCAACTCATTGTCTTGCATCTATGCTTTCTTAATTCTGTCTGATAGAGAATATTTCACTGATGCTTGAAACAAAACAGATTAACCTCCTACACCAACAACTTCCAAGATAAAATCCATTAAATCCTTAACCAAAGGATCACGTTCCAAATGTAACATCGTTAATGAAGCATTACTTTTTAGACTCAAAGCATCTGGTACTTTATTTTCTTTTCCTGGTTGGTAGTGAATCATGCAATCATAATCCTTGATTAATTCTATCCATCTCCTCTGTCTCATGTTCAATTATATCTGAGTGAATATATACTTTAAACTTTTGTGATCAGTATATATTTCACACTTTAAACCACACAAATGGTGCCTCCAAATTATTAATGTGAAAACAACAGCAGCTAATTCCAAATCAAGTGTAGGGAAATTTAACCCATGATTTTTCAACTGACGTAAAACATAAGCTATTACCTTATCATTCAGTATAAGAACACAACCATGTCCTTTCAAAAAAGCATCATTGTAGGTAAAAAATCACCATTTATGGAAGTCAGTGCCAAAACTGGAGCATTTACCAATCTTATTTTTAGTTCCTGAAAACAATCATCACATTCTTCTGTCCAAATGAACTTAACACCTTTTCGGGTTAACTTATTCATTGGACTAGATAACCGTGAAAAATGTTTCAACAAACCTCTAGTAATAACATGTCAAACCAAGAAAACTACGGATCTCGGTTATATTTATAGGCCTTGGACATTCTTTAACAACTTTTGTTTTATTAGGATCAATAGTTACGCCATTTTTTGAAGCAATGTGACCAAGAAAAGAAATTTGTTGTAACCAAAACACACACTTTCTGAATTTTCCATACAGATTCTTTTCTTTTAAGGTTTTAAAGACAACCATTAAATGACTTTCATGTTCCTCTTCACTTTTTGAATAAACCAAAATATAATCAATGAACACAACCACAAACTTATCCTAGAAGTCATGGAAAATTATATTCATTAGAACCATGAATACAGCAGGTGCATTGGTGAACCCAAAAGGCATAACTACAAATTCATAATGGCCATATATATTACGAAACAAGGTGTTCAGAATGTCTGCTTCTTTTACATTCAATTAATGGTACCCCAACCTCAAGTCAATCTTCGAAAAATACTGATCTCCTTGGAGTTGATCAAACAAATCATCGATATGAGTCAATGGATACTTGTTCTTAATAGTGATGTTATTCAATGCTCTATAATCAATGCAAATTCTCATTGAACAATCTTTATATTTAACAAATAAGACAGGATCACCCCATGGAAATGTGCTAGGTTGAATGAAACCTCTAATAACTCCTACAATTACTTCTTTAACTCTAAAAGTCCATCTTGATCTATTCGATAAGAGGGTTTTCAAATTGGCTTAGAATCAAGAACTAAGTCAACTGTAAATTCAACTTCCTGATCATGTATAATACAAAGAAAATCATCAGGAAATGCATCAAGATACTCATCAACCACTTGCACATCATTAATCTGAACAGACCCTTTGTTTTGAACAATATGTGCAAGGTGACATTCATTTCCATCATTTACTATTTTTTCATCTTCTTGATATGTTATCAAAATTAAGAGTTCATTATTGTAAACAAACTGAAAATCTATCTGAAAAGAAACATCTTTAGCTCTACAGTCAATATTATCATGATAAACAGAATTCCAATCCATGCACAAAATAACATCAAACTCTACTGGAGGAAAAACAATAAGGTTTTCTGGTATATTCTTTCCACACACAAGTATTGGAAGGTTCTTATAATTTCATTTTGTCTCAATGTTTCCCCTAGTATTTTTACCGTAAGTTCAGGATTCATTTCTTGAGATGGGATTCCCAATTTACTAGAAAACATCTCAAAAATGAAAGAATGTGTAGACCCTGAATCAAACAACACATTGGAATAATCTGAATAAACAAATTGTGTTCCTGATACTACTTCATTCGATGTCCCAAAATCTACTGATATAGTTGCAAAAGATTTCACAACACCTTTCTTCTTATAGTCTGGCTTCTTTTTCTCAGTTGAGTTCTTCATTAGAAACTCAAATGCATAATGACCCCTTTCATTACACTTAAAACATCTTACTGCTGACTTTTCATTGCCTACTTGACCATCTTCATTACAGTTACGTGCAATATTACCAGACTTACCACACTGAAAGACATTTCCAAACTTGGATAAACATTCTCCATGATGCATTTTACAACACTTCTCATAGGATGGATTTTTGGTTTTCTTACCTCTGGGCTTCATTGATGAATTTTTACCTTTTCCTGCCAAAAGGACCTCTTATTCTGTTGTATGTCAAAGAACATGTGATCATTGGAAAACTCCATATCCACCTTCTCTACACATCAATTAAGTTTTTTATAACTTTTGAACTCGCGAGAAGCTAAAGAAATTCCATACATTGGCATTAACCTTGAGTAAAAATGGTTGATTTTACTATCAAAATCTCGTATAAAATTTTGATCATACCTTACCAGTCGAGTGAACTTTGCTTCACAAGCAGTCATTGATTCATCCTCCTGCCTCAATTCTTTAATATTTTTCCATCCTAAGATGAACCACCTTAGGAAAAAATTTCTCAAGAAACATACCTTTGAATTCATCCCAGTCAAGATCATCAATCTCTTCACTATCCTTGATATTTTTCACCATCGACCGCCACTGATCAGCTTCACCTTCAAAATGGTAAATAGCAAGATTGACCTTTTGATGTTTTGAACACCACATGACATCAAAAATATTCTCCAATTCTTTAATCCATCCATATTCTAGCATAGGGTTAGATGATCCTCTGAATGATGGAGGATATTGCCTCAGGAAATGTTCCACCACTGACATGTTCCTCTGCAGTTGATCTGGAAGATCTCGTGCATGGATACCACCATCATTTATCACTTGAGTCAACTTCGCCATTATTTCAACAAACTATTCAGTTCCAATTCTAACCATCTTAGGATACTGATTTGGAAGATCATTTCCTTCTGTATGCCTTCCTATCACTACTTCCATGTTTCCTCAGCAGAAAACCATTCTGAACAAACATGTTTTAGATAAAGAAACAAGGTGGTTACATCAAATACTTTATTCATTTTTCCCCAAAGGAAGCATATTTAAAATAAAACATGGTTTATTTCTGGACACTTCTTCGACACTATCATCATATCATTTACTTTTCCCTTGACCTGTGAAAAATATTTCAAAAACATGGGATGAGCATAAAAATCTCAATAAGGAATACACAAAGAAGGAAACTATTAGTTTTTCAAAACAAAAAGTAATCCATTAATACTGTAACATAAGTAATAATTTTCACCTTTATGAAGTAGTAAATACTCTTCACTGAATAAAATATCAATACCTACCCATTTGTAACCAAAATATTACCCATATAAAGGACACATAACATATAAAGGTAACTTGGAACATAAACATACTTAAATGGAATAACCATACGGTTGAATTCTACACATGTCACTAAATGGAATAGCCATACGGCCGACTTCCATACCCAATGCATTGGAGGTTATAACGTAACCACCCATCCTGGTATTCACAGCACCACTCTTCATTTGGTTTATCACGTAACCACCCTTCAAATGTCCATGTACCATTACAAAATCATAAGACATAAAACAAATATAAAGGAAAGAAAAAATATCCACATTTCGATCATAATATATAACATAAATATATTCATATAAAAGATCCATTATCAAAACCATTTTCAATACCAAAACACATAATAGAGTATATGGTATTTATTTTCTTTTAAAAACATTACGGCTTTTTGAGGAAGCCAAAAATCATATAATACTCGTGGTGGCGAAAATGTCGTTGTCACCGCGTACGTTAAAAGAAACATTCCTTTCTTTGTTTGGTAAAATGCTTCGTAGAAAAAAAAAACCTTTAAAAGAAATGAAAAGTCAATGTTTTTTACACAGTGTATAAAATAAAGTCTTCTATTAAAACAAAATATTCCTCAATGAAAGGAGATTTAAACGAAGTCCCTTACCTCATGCCCAACATGACTCGATCATTCATTAATCTCCTGAATAATAAACTAATGTTAGTTTCTACTTGATTAAGAACCTTTTACAAGTTTATTATTCCTTTTATATCACTTATTTCCATGTTATAAACATTATGTAATCATTTATGTTAATAACGTTCGTTTTTTTTATATTTATTACTTAAGTCAAAAATGGACTTCTTATAATTACATGTTGTTCATGTTGTCAAAGGTTAATTATATCCTGAATGATACTCATGATTTGGATATAATATATATTATATATATCCATCACATACATGTATTTATAATAGTACATAACATTTAGAGGTAATAAATGAAATGCACTGTTCATGGAGACGGTAAGTTGTACGTACGCATGAACGCTACTTCCATTTATATTTCCTATTTAATGGAATTAAAACATAATAATACATAATAGTATTATAATTCCAGTATTTTATCATATATAATATCATTAAACCTATCCTTTATACATACCACATATGGTATGAATGAGTCATATCACTTTGAGGAGGTGGTAGTCCGCACTTCCTCAACTGAAATTATTGTGTTTACACATAATGGAAACCATAAATGTTTTCTATATATAAAAAAATACAGAAGCATAAAGGAAACATAAACATAATATATATCATATATAAATACAGTGACATCTTAATGGCCACCATGAAAGGTGTCAAAATAATATTGAACAATCATCATTTCGTGAGGCAGTAATTCGCCACCCACATAAATAATATATTCTTTAACCATTAGATGGAGGTGTGTGTAAGTGTAGGTAGAATACTTTTCATAACAACATCCTAGTATATTGAGGATACCGGTGTTATTATGGGATCAAATAACAAGAAGATAGTGGTGAGTGAAGAAGGAAAATAAAGGGAAGAAACTCAAGAAAAGACATTACTTCTAAATCGGGTAACTCTTTTTGATTTGAGCCAAAGGATTCTTTGGGAAGACTTATGCCGAAAGGGAGGATTAAAGGAGTAAGAGAGGGATTTGGATATATAATATGAGCAGAATTTGTATGAGCCAAGGTCTTGAGAGGTGTGTGTAAGGGGGTATATGTGGGGGCCTTTTATAAGAGGGAGGAGGGTCACTTTTGGAAAGTCTTGAAATGTTACTTTATTATAAAGTGATTTCCAGATTTTAAAGTTCCCAAAATGATATATTTTGCGGATAAGGTAATTATGGTTAGAAATCCACCCATTAAATAGGTTTTATACAAGTGTAAGTCATTTATTTTACCTTATCTTTTCATTTTGTTTAAATCGATCATTAATGGGGTAATCACTCCATCATCATGGTGTCATAAATAAATATATTTATTTAATGTCTAAAAATTATAAAAAAATAACATGATGTAGGAAATATTTTTATCTTTAGAATGAATCTTTATTGTTTAAGATATCATTTATGTAGACAAAATTAAAAAAAAATTAACTTAGGTATTACATAGTTTGGTTATATTTTCTTTTCTTTAAAAATAATATGATAAAAGGTCACTATCACACAGAAGTGATTCCATGGGGTCCCTAAGTTGGAAAAAGGCATCCCATGGTCGTCCATGACTCAAAAAAAGTGATGTGGACACATGTTTGGGTCATTTTATATTATTATGATATTATATTATTACCCTTAACTACCCGATTTCTAATTAATCATGATAAGTAAAGATAATTGTTGTCGTTACTATTCATAATGTCCAAAAACAAAAGAGTCCTAATAACATAATTTGACCCTTCTGATTAAAAAATTTGAATCCATTTTACCAAATTACAAACAGAGAAATTGTAGAAATTAATTTAAAAATAATTCCCCTTGTCAAAACAAATAGCATGTTTTTAAGAAAGAATATCTATCAAAAGATTGATAATTATTCATGTCCAATTTCAAAGTGAAATTAATTATAATAACCACCAATAGATTAAATGGTAAAAATATATTATAATTACACTTTAAACTCAATTAAAAAGATAATATATCCATTTAATTAAATTAGATGAAAAATCAGTTTTGAAGTAAAATGCGGTATTTTCACTCTTCATAAAAAATTAAACTTTGTCAAAAAATTACTAGAAATTTATCCAAGGTAAATTTAAATGTCCCAATTAAAAATAATAAGTTTATTTTGACAAATAGAGATTATAAAATTGTCAAAAGTTAGAATAAAAAGGGGTTTTTATCAAAAGGTGGTAAAACAATCTTTGAAAAAAAATGTTAGAGTATTTTTTGCATGTGATGGGATTTATTCTCATTTTAAGCTTCTAAAACACTTTTTAATTCATAAATAGAAATAGATATGAAAATAAATTATTTTTTACTTACATGGGATGTTACACCTGATCTCTCTAAAAATATTAGGATATATTAGAACTAACATAATATTCAAATGATCCAAACTAACCTGAACCAAAACATGCATATCATCCAGAAAGTCGTCATCCTCCACTCAGCACATGACTCATGAACTGACTAAGTATTATTTTTCCTACTCAAAGAATTAGTTACACTATTCCTCTTTCGGAGTGTGTATGGTATCTCAAAATCAAATGACTGAATAAACTCTATCCATCCCCATGTCCAGATATTCAAATCTCATTGTGAAGAGAGGCGACATAAACACTTGTGATCTGTATACACAATAAACTTTTCACCAAAAAGATAATGCTAAAAAAACTATGGAGTGTAAGACACTATTGTTTACTCTTGGTTTTTTGTAGGTTAGTTCCTTTAATATGGCCCCAACTACAAAGACTCATACACCACAACTTGATCTCCTTGCATCAACACAGCCATGGGTCCAATCCTAGAGGCCTCACAATACACCATATATTACTAACCATAATAAGGTATGATCAAGATCATTGATGATGTCAAATTCTTATTCAACTCCTGGAAGGGGTTCTCACATTCTTGTAACCAATAAAATTTTATCCTAATTGAAAATAATATCAAAAGAGGCACTTGAAAATGGGAAAAGTATAGGATGAATCTATGATAATATCCAGTTAACCCCAAAAATATTTGGAAATCAAAAATGTTCTTCGCCTTCTCCCAAGACACAACTACCTGAACCTTCATTGCGTATACTAACACACCATCCATCGAAATGATGTTTCCTAAAAAGTTTACCTAATAAATGAAAAACTGAAAGTTATATTTCTTTTTTTATAGGTGATTATCTCTCAGTTTAATTAGGATGATATCGAGTTGTTGTCCATGATTTTCATGAATCTTAGAGTACACACAAATTTCATCAATATACACAACCACAAATAGATATAAGAATGGATGGAAGATCATGATCATCATGTCCATAAACATTTAAATTGCATTCATCAACCCAAAATTCATTATGATGAACCCATATAGGTTATAACTAATTCTGAAAGTAGTCCTTAGTATGTCAGAAGTCCTAAATCTCATTTGATTATACCCTGATCTCAAATCTATCTTCAAGAACACACATCCTCCCTTTAGCTGGTCAAATAGATCATAGATACATAGAAGAGGATATTGGTTTTTTACATACATCTTTTTCAATTTCCATTAATAGACATACATGCACAAACTCATGTCCTCCTAATTTATAAATAACACAGGTGAACACTAAGGCAACGTACATGAATGGATTAATCTCTGATTCCCCGTCTATTTCCCCTGAGTCTTGAGATATTAGAGCTCTTTCAGTGACATTATGAATGGTTTAATAGATAATGGTTCATCCCCTAGCATGATCACAATAGTGAATTCCACATCCCTCTCAAGTGGAATCCCTAAAAAGTGTTTATTAATGATATCCTAAAATAGTTCCACTACTAGTGGAATGACATATTTCCTAACACCTTCATCATCTTGGAACAAACTAGAAACTTGGGATGTGACCTATCATAGTTTCTATGTAATTTTCCTTTCTCATAACACTTGGATTTCCCAAACTCTATGGTGAATACATTTTTCACCCTTAGGATATGTAAAATTAACTCTCCTCTAATAACAATAAATGTGGGCCCAGTATGCAACTAATCACTCCATACCCATGATTCGGTTGAAATGTGACATGTTAAGAATATAGAGATCCCAAAGAAATTGATACTCTCTGGTCTCATGAAAATATCCCTCGCACAAATAGATGTCTCTAGATTGTGCTCCCAATAATGTATATGTAGTCATAACTCTACTCACAAACTCTACTAAAATGTTCAAACAATGTACAAGTGTTACATATATAAATTAATGAGATGCACCATTATCAATTAAAGCACTAGATATTATATAAGATACCATAATATTACCTCTAACTGTCATTGGTTCATCCTCTTTATTCACATGAGTAGGCGGCACCACATGCAACTGTCCTACCCACATTCCCTGTGATATCATCTAAAACCCTATGTTTCACTACTCTACTGATACAGGTTCTCTTTCCCAGAATCACCATGTAAACTACCTCAACTTCCTTGGCTAGTAGAACTCCTTATGGTAGACTGATATGGTTCAGAAGACTCCATTCCCGCAACCTGGTTCAGTTTAGGTCCCCCATCATTGATTATCTGACATGTGTTATTGTAGAACCTCTATGATTCCCCATCTTACCAAAGCCTCGACATTATATTGGTGGTTAGTTATAATGATAATGGAAGTATACCATCCTACCACACTGGTGAAAAATCACATGAGTAAGGTCCTGCACAAATGATCCCCCCAACCTTGTATTCTGCTTCCCACTACTCTAGATAACATTTTCATAGTAATGCTTCCTATTCTCAAAATTCGTACCACCTTTCCATGTAGAGGTAACCACCTATCCTGTAGTGGAACCTTACCTCAAGTTCCCCTCAGCTATGAGAACTTGATATACTGCCTCAGAAAACTTCTTTAGCAAAAACAGGTTTACTTGGGAATTAATATCTCACTTAGGTTTATCCTAAAATCATCTCTTAATAGTTGTATCATCCCCTACCTACACAAGAGAATCGTCTTGAAAATATGTGAAGAATTCATCGTAGTCCTTTATGGACATGCTCCACATATTCAATCTTAGAAATTAATCTACTATCTCCTATCTCAGTGCCACTAGGTAAAAGTGCTTAAAAACATATTCAAAAGGTCCTTCTATAGCATACCACCATAATGTCCATTATGAGCATGAATATCCCACTAGTGCGTCACTAACACTAACAGCATGTAATTTTCCATCTTGAACCTCTTCTCAATAAGAGTCTCATTTTTTCAAATATCATCTATATGGAATTAACCCATAACTCAACTCCCTCGAGACCACCCACTCGGGAAAAGTATGAAGGTTTTGGCAAATAAATATCCTTTGTCTAGTCAGACATGCTCTTATCACACCACCCAAACCCTCTTTCCATGAATTGTATGAATCAAACAAAGTTCTCAAAGAAATTCTCCCCTTCATCATCACCTGAAACTATTGGTGCCTTAGGTTCCAACACTAGAGGATTATCCCCTACCATGTCTTCTGGTCATCCTCTCTAGAAGAGTTGTCATGGAGGAATAACTCTAAAATGAAAAACACACAACTTATGACATTATTTACAATAGTAAAAAATTTAATAAAACTAAAAAAAATAATGATTCTCCACAATTATTTTCACCAAGTCTCACCATGTGGTTAAAATAGACGTAATATCACTATAGTAAACCATCTTATACCTTAGTATTGGTTTATAATGGCAAACACGTTCCCATTCTATAAATTTCATTGTAAACACATTTATTCACATTTTTCACCATTTTACCATTGTAAATAACATATTAGGCATCATTTTAATTATTTTCACGTGTAAGGAAAATAGTTCAACGTTGAAAACATACCCATAACCTGTTTTCAATGAGTTATAAAAATTATGCATGTCAAAATAAATATAAGTCCCTAGAAGGATGCATGTAAACTCGACTCTCATTCCATACTGAGTCATGAGTCCTATATCAACAAACCATTGAAATAGTAATTACATCGCACCATATGTGCATCATCCATGGTGAAATAATATTCAACTATAATAGAAAACTATAATGAAAACAATTCCCACCTGGGGTACTTGGGTTCTTCTATATGTATGGGTTATCTACTTCCATGCAAAAATTCATAACCATGGACTGACATTTCCAAGTCTCCAGTCTATCTTTCCCAAACAAAAAGACAAATGAAAAAAGAAAATAAAACTGGCTCTAATACCAATTTGTAACATCCCCACCTAGATTTTACAAATAGGTTCCTTGATCCAGTCGATCACACGGCCTCAAATGAACCTCCTCGTATGCTATAGACTTTTGAATAGATGTGAGGGTTTAGTATGTCAATAATGGGGATATTATACCCACTTTTATCATCGTAATACCACATCAGAAACAAATAATCAATTTTAGAAGCTTATTTAATCACAACAATACAAATATCTCAATATAAAAGAATCATGAAATTCATTATCCAATTGAAATATGAAAAAAGTCATGATGAAGTAAGTGTCAAATGGCTAAAATGAAAAATAAAAATAAAGAAACTAACTATTCCCAACCGGGTTACATACCATGTTTGGTTCCCTCATCCAAGATCCATTCCCAAATTAGTAACATAACTTAGGGCCTTTTACCTCAACTTTTCATACAACAATAGTGTCTATCCGGGTACCGATTAGGCATCCCTTGTAGGGTGTGGGAACAACTCAGTAGGCCACCACTAATGGTGTCTAAAACAAATCTATTATAAAATAGTCTATGTATATTTATAAAAAATAAGTACCATAATTAATTAAACTGTTATAACATTATCTAGTATTATTTATCTGACCACATAAACCCCCAAGTTTCCGAGAACACCCATACCTCTACATCAGACTTTTCCTGTTTCAAAGACTAAATCATGTCACATTTTTAAATAACAATTCAATAAACTAATGGTATTTCATTATCCATTTAATTTAAACATATTAAAATGGTTAATTGGAACTGTAGTTCAATAAATAAAATTTCGGTCTAGGTCTTCATGCCTAGCACCCAATAGTCTTTAGAACCAGCTAACCTTATCCCGTAAATATTTATCATTACGAGATTTGGAAAGAGTAGACCATGTACCGATCTTGTGGGATTTGGAAATAACAGACACCTCTCATGCATTTTTAACAATAAGTTTATCACTACATGCTTCTGAAATTGAAGATCATGTCCCTCTCATGTAATCTTTGGAAACCATGTCCCACACATGTTTATCAAACATTAATATATATAGCACATATATATTTATCACTAATATCAAAAAAATCACTATACACCATCAATCAAGATTAGTCAACATTAATCCTTTTATCATAATGACTGTAATTATTTAATCTGAAAATTAATTAATCACACTCATATCATTAATTAGTTATATAATTAATTAATCACAACCAATAAATTAATTAATTCAAAAATTAATTAAATACATGCCAATAATTACAATATCTCATAATTAATTCAATGATTAATTACCCATCTTACAATCTTAATATCGCATAATTAAATCATTGAGTGATTATTCAATTAAAAATATCAATATCACATAATTAATTCACAAATTAATTATTAAATTCCTAACATCAATATCATATAATTAATCCTCCAATTAATTATCTTAAATAAGTATCTCAATATCACATAATTAATTTAAAAATTAATTATTCCCAAATCCCATAATTTTAAGATTTCGTCATTAAATAATACACCCAAATTAATTAATTTAATAAAAAACATAAATTTCAAAAAAAACCTTTATGTTCTATAATTTTTAATAATTTACTAAAATTAATTACTGTGATATTTTAATGTTAGACCACCTAAATCAATTTTTTTATGATGGATCTCTCAATAGAAATCCCTAAAGTTGAGCAGCACAATGACATAGAATTGGATCTGGATTTGTAACCCTAAATAAAGACTAAAGAATTAAATATATCTATGATCTAGATGTGTATTCATAAACATAGATCTATATTATATAAATATAGATCTATATCTATCAAAAAATAAGATAACATCCAAAAAATGAATGACAGAATAAAGGATGATGAACGAGAACGAAATCGGGAAATATCAACATACCAGGATGGATGCGAATCTTTGATCCATGCTTCAAATCACAAATTAAAAAGGTCATAATGCAATATAATCCCTTAATAAATCTTGGAAATCATCAGTAACTGAGTTGGAATGATTTCCTATCAAATGGGGGAAGTTTCAAGAGTCTGAGTGGATTAAGAACTAATTTTTGAGACATTTAAAATATTGTTCATCATTTCCTAGGTAGGGGTGCATGATTTTCCCTAACCGTGTGCCAACACAATACCCAATATTTTTAGGTTGCACGGTTTTTCTTTATAATTAACATAGTTTGACAAACCTTGTGCCAACCATGAGATCCCCCACTATCCTAGGTTTCACTCTTCCCAGGGCTGGGGCGCACTGTTTTCTCTAACCATGCTCCAACCTTCAACAACCCCTTTTTCTTCCATTTTTCACAATTTCTAGAGAAATACAACCCAAAGTAAACCCCATTAGAAATTACGCAACATAAGGAAAAAAGTACCTAAAATATCGTCCGAGTCAACTCCATAAATCATCAGATCTTACACTGAGATCATGTCATCCAATAATCTAAAACTCCCTTTATTAAGATTTCAGTTACTATTGTCCATTATATATTATCTATTATATTATATATAGAAGAATTTCATTTATACTTTTTGATTAAGTGGAATTTGTTTTACTTATTTTCCTTTCCATAATTTTTATTTCTTATTTAAGATAGACCCTTGCTGAGAAATCAATCTCACCCCTTTCTTATGTATAATTTTGCCCTAGGATTTCATGAATATTATTGTGATTAATATATAGGGAGAATCAAGAATAAAATATTTATTCTAAAAGGATTTTCTTTTTTGTATTTTATTTTTTCTTTTGTGATGTATGGTTAGAATTTTTATCTTGTTTTCTAAAGTGACTATATTGTTCATTTCATTGAGATTTGATTCCTTATATCTTGTGATAATTTAATAAGGTAACCGCTAAATCTTCAGTTTGTATTAGATAAATATTTTTTGAAAACATGGGATATATTTTTAGGAAAAACATATATTATAAAATGAATCCCTTTAAAGAAATTAAAATATATTGAATTAAAATAATCTTGTGATTTAGAAATTAGTTATACCAAAATTTTCACTTTTTTTTATGTGTGTCACTAGTTTTGATATTATACACAATAATTCATTATATTATGATTTAATATATTATGTTAAATTATTTAGAAATGGTTCCTAGTAGATGGAATGTGAACATCATCAATTGCATGTGATCCAAAGAGTTAGAGTGATAGTTTATTGTATGGGATTAATCGAATCATTAAAAGAGATATAGTCTCCCAAACAATATCATTATATAAAGATAGGGTATCATATTTTAATATGATGGTGAAAGAATTACCTATGTATTTTGCCTTTAATTTTAAGCAAGAGAAGAATATTATGGTAGGGGAATTTAAAGATAAATGGTGGAAGGGAAAGTAGATTTTCCAACATGTTATACTTTTTTATGGAAACACCTCAGTACATGTTAAAAAGTAAATGGATTTTTCTTCAAGTATGGATTAAAATGACACAATTCCATGATTTCATAGGAAAAAATTTCCCAATGAGAAATACATCATCTATAGGGTGTGGGGAACTACAAAAATGAATTTCCAAAGCATAAAAAGAAAAATACCTCAAAAAATATAATGGATCAAGGTTAATATCATGCTATGGATATTTCCAAAAATGGAAAGATTGAGTGTTTATGTAATTTAATCCGTAAACAATGTCGTAGAAATAATTTTACAGTATTATGGAATAATCAAACATATAAGTATTGTTTCAATTTTGTTTTTATTTAAGTATTAGAATGTATATGTTTAATGGTACTAGTAATCATGAAAAGTTATTGAAGTGGTATGGTGATATTTTTAGAGAACATGTGATTAAGGAAATGAATGGTACTGGAACGTGATTTCAAAATCATTTCCTAGAGTAAGAAATGATGTGATGATTTATTAAGGAATAAAAAATAGTTATATTGTACACATGAGATTAAATAATGTAATTATATCTTCTTAGATGATTTTGAAATAAAATATTATCTTATTTCCATAATTTCTGATGATATTAATGACCTTTTTTAGACTTATTTGGTCTATAGTTTTATTATCATTAACCTTATAATTAACACATTAACTATCATTATTCCTTACAACTTTATCATTATAATTCTATTCCATGTCCATATTTTTACTTCTAACTTATTTTCACCTATATAGAAACCTATTTTTGTGATAACCTTTGCATTTTAATTTAGCACTTTTTAATAGGATGTTGTATTAAACCTTTTTAATATGTGGGATTTCCATAATGATATTTTAAATATCAAATGCATTATTACCAATCAAAATATTAATTTGGGGGAAGAAATTTATCTAATTAGGGGATAATTTTACAACATGATATTTTAAAATAACATTATTTTTTATAGCAAGTGTTGTATAGAACATCAAGCATAAATGAACTAAGAAAAATTATTTTAAAATGAAAAATATAAAAAATTCCATTTAATTGTCCTGGGTTAACAATATTAACTATATAATTAAAAATATATTTTTTCATGTTGAATATAAATTAATCATTCTTATGAAATAAAAATGTGATTTTTAGTAAAGTCTTCAAATATATGTTTTAATCTAAAAGGGATATTTTTCATTCTATTAGATGATAAAAATAATTAATTTTTTACACTTTTAGAAAAATTATTTTAAAGAATTAAATTATTTTTCGTATTAATTGTGAAAAAAATATCTCATCTTGGATTTTTAAAAATCTTTCAAAGAGATTAATGTTTCAGTGAATAGAGAAAAATACTGTTTTTTGAAAAAATGTCATTTATTTTCAATAAATTAAGAGATTTAAATTTACTATTATTTTTTAAATATGGTGTAATGTAACATGCGTATAATTTGGTGATATTTTATCCACTTAAATTATTTTTATAAAAAACATATTATATCATAGAATATGGTTTTTTGGGTTTGAAAATAAGTTCTTTTTTTCTAAATACTGTTTTAAAGTACAGAATGATTCTCCTTTTAGAGTATTTAAAAGAAACCCTAATGAGTAATTTTGTAAATTAAATTTATTGTTTATATATCATTAAATATTGATTTATTTACATAAAATGATAATTATTAGCCACATAGTTAATATAAAATCATTTTTTCATAAAAAATACACTTCTTGAAACCCATTTTTCATCCCATCTATCGGTTTTGTTTTAAATTTAATTTTGATAATTATGTGAATAAAATTTGGTAAAATGGATTAAATATTTTTAATTATATTTTATTTTTTATTTTTTAATGAAATTTATATTTATAGAAATAAAAAAATACCACGGTAAAAAAATTACCACAGTATAAGTAAAAATCATGAAATAAATTAATGTTAATTGGAAAAGGCCTAAAATACCAAAATAATAAAATTTTAAATTGGTGGTTTATGTTTTTAATTAACATAAAAAAAATTTATAACACTAATTATTCCTATAATGTTATTTAATTAATTCCACCACAATGTGGTTTTCCATAAATAGAAAATAATCATTATTTTATCACATGAAACCACCCCTCCTCGTGTATAAATAAATCTCCTCACCACCCCATTTTTTCTTAAAAGACATTAATATCCTCAAATATAATTAAAATCCAGTATTAAACAATATACCCATGTCCATGTAACTATTTTATATGAAAATACAAATTCTAAGGTCTTCATTACATCCTTCAAGGAGGTGATATTTAAGAGGTAATTTTCTAAAACCACCTCTATTATTTTCATTTCTTCTTATACTTTATCTTCACCTCCATCATTCGTAAATTTATAATAACTCCATAATAATGTAAATAATGTAATTTTATGTTTATAATGGAGTTTCGTATATCAATCCTTTTATTACGTTCTCTTATTCAATCAAAGGAAACAATTTTCCAAATTATGTCAATTAACTGTCTCCCTAAATACTGATTTTTCATTTTCCATTAATACATTCAAGGATGATCGCAGAAGTATTATTATGGATAAATAATATTGTAATAGGTATATTATAACCAATTTAATGTTTTGGAACTAAGATATTTACATGATTTTTAATAAAACAAAATAAGTTCATGATGGTCGAAAAAACCACCAAAATAATTTGATCATTTATCATTAAAATGTTATCAAATGAATCATCCTCATGTAAGAAATAAAAAAGATATATGGGAAAACTTAAACTCTTATAATTTTTTAATACCATTTCGGTTAACTTATGTGGTTTTATTTCCATTTCAAAAGAAAATCAATAATTATACAAAAAATGAACTATTAATAAAATCGTGATACGAACGCACCTAAAATAATTAAAATAATGATATATTATTAATGAATTTATGGTAAGATGTTATAAAAGTATCACATAAGATATTATAAATAGTATTATATTTCATTAATGTATTAAAAAATCAATAATCATTTATACAATAGTTTAAATTCTATAAAACAAAATTGAAAGTTGAGGTAGGGGTCTCTCATATGACTTTTACTGATGTGATATATATGCCTTATTAACCACTTAATTCTTATGTATGGTGTATATATACTGCAATTTGATATATCATTTCATGAATCTAATTATATTTATGGTATTAAAAGTTAGATTACGGGCCTTCCTGGTCCATTACATTGTTAGTTTTTCGTTGCAAGTGCTTGGAGGAGGCTCAAAGGGAGTTCGGACGAGTTCAGTTGATAAAGAATGGAAAATGGGGATTTTGTGATGTGTATCTATATTACATAAAATGAAACTCTACATCATGGATTATCCTAGATTTTTCAGGATGTGTAGATATTTTACATGGTGTGAAGAATAATTTCACAATGTGTACTATTTCAGGTTTTGAAAAATAAAATAAGTTGAGGGGTGACGTATTTTTCAATGGAAGCCAAACCCTGGGTACATCATTATGTGAAGTAGTATTACATATCTGGTAATACACCAACCCAATTTTTTTTTAAAATATTTTTTCTGAGGTTTCATTCAATATTCTAGTTTCATTTTTCCCTCTCGTTGTAGATGAACCCTAGAATCCTCAATGAGTCCTTCGAGCCCCACTCCTCCCTGCTTGATCTATCAATCCTAGTGGTTTTCCTTTTCTTATCTGTGATCAATCTATGGTGAGTTTTCTAATCTTTATCATTTTTTTCTTCTTGTTATTTCCCAAGAATTTTTTTGGTGATACGGTTTATCTTTATTTTGATAATTGTACATCATTTTGATAATAATCTAGTAGGGAATATGTTGATCCGCATTTCTAGAGGTGTGGTTATTTATTGTGGGAATTATTCTTTTCATTATGGTGCACATAAGAGTTGAAAATATTCTTTGAGGTAGGGATTTATTTCGTTTCTCTTTGATTATTCATCATGTGGGGAAGGGGTATACTTTTTTCACTAAAATTCATATATTTTCCACTCTAATCAAATATAATAACTAAGTAAATGAAATTGAAAGGAGTAGAGGGTTCTTATTAGAACGTTTTTATTAATTTCATGTTATTATTATGTTTTTAATTATATATGCTTGACACCCCACTAAAAATTGTGTTCATTGGTATATTTTTTTGCAATAAATGTTTTTCAGGTTGTTTTGTTCATTTTGAACACTTAAATATGGAAATTGGTTAATCATGTAAATCTGGATATTGAATGGATGCCCAAGGACTTGGTTTTTGTGATAACACCCTTAAATAATGAAGTGGAATTGAATAAGTTTCACCCTTGCTAAATTGAAAAATGTGTTACATCATGGTCTATGATGAGATGTGTGGAAGGGTTGTGGTTGTGTGTGTGGGACAAAAGAATGAGAGGTGGTTATGTTTTAATGTGTGAGTTTTCACTAGTTTGTGTTTTATTGTGTATGTGAGTGTGGATGTGTGATGTGGGTTGGCCTAAGTGATGTCATGGATGAACATTTAGATGATATATCAACCTTTCATGGGTTTTGAAGTAGAATATCATGTTTATATGTGGATTTATTATAGAATGTATGAGAAGTGTAGCACAGTGGGGCTATGATCGGGTTGTTCAGTGATGTTTTGTTGTGTTTCTTGTTGCTTATTGTGATTGGTAGTTACCTGGATTGTATAAGAATAAATGAATAAGTAATTGGTTAATGAAATTTGGAATTGGATTTGGTATGTTCGGTTAATAGAATGAGTAAATGATTTGTGAATAAAGAATGGTAATGGTTAATTAATTTGGTTAGAAAATTGAAATGAGTTTGTGGCTTGTTGGGTGGTTTTTTCATTTATAGGTAACAACATGGTGGTAGTGTTGTGAGTTGGTTTTTGTATGAAGACCCATAGGTTGGGCTATGTGTTTTGATCCTTATAATTATATACTGCTATTTTCCTTGTGATTTTCATATTCACCCCACCCTAGTTGAGAACCATCTGTCCAACACTCCCATCATCACGGGTGAGGGTGTCTTTCCCAAAGATCTCATTGAGAGGATGGATGGTATGCCAAATGATCTTCCATTATAATTATTTGAGGGAGTGATAACCCAAGTTTCTTCGGGAAGGTTTCGGTTTGTAGGGCCCAGGTGTGTGCGGATGTGTTATGTTTTCCTAGGTGTATTTATGATGAGATGTGTTGTGCTTTCTTAGGTGTCCTTGGGATGAGATGAGGATTGTGGGCTAGGTGTCTGTGAGTGGGATTTGATGCGGTATGTTAGGAAGAGGTGGGGGTTCCAGGATATTTATCATTAGTGTGTGAGAGTAGTTAATCAATGGGAACGTGGTTTGGGGTACCTATCATTGATGTGAATTAACTTTGGTGAGTGTTCCATTGGTGAGGTTGGGGTGGTTATTATACAATCTTAGGTGTTGTATTGGTTCTATTGTTTTCTCATAGGGGAATTAGTATTATTCCTTCACATGTCAATGAAGGACCTGGGTTTTCCCACTGATTATTCTTGTATGCCCACTCTACATATATAAATTACTTCTATGTATCTAGGAATATTTCATGGGTCGTGATAGACCTTAATAGCTCGGATCTTGAAATTTGGTATCTCGTATCACTACTGGAAAACTAACCTTTACCAACGGTTTGGAACTGTTGGTATAGGCCTCCAAACTGTTGGTATAGCCTATACCAACGGTTTAGAGAACCGTAGCCAAGTAAGCCGTTGGGATAGTTCTATACCAACGGTTGTCCAAAAACCATTGCTATAGACCTATACCAACGGTTTTGGAAACCGTTGGTATAGGTAATATGAAATCTATACCAACGGTAATGGAACCGTTGGTATATAAATTCCAAAAATAAAACATCCGCTGGGATTTGATTTTAGGACCCCTCGTTTATAATCAAATGACTTAACCACTAAGCTAACATCAGTTTTGTAAACATAATTTCATAAATATATATACGTATTATCATAATTATTTAAACTTTTGATTTATATAATGTTCTCGGTTAGTAGATCTGGAAAAAAATTAAAGATCTTATCCCAACGGTTTTCAAAACCGTTGGGATAGCCCTTTCCCAACGGTTTTCAAAACCCTTGGGATAGGTTTGGGTGGGTTGAAATTATTTAGGCCGAATGTTGAAATCTTGGTTGGTTTTTCCCAACGGTTTTGGTGAACTGTTGGGAAAGATGCTCAAAAACACACCCTTTCCCAATGGTTTTGGTGAACCGTTGGGAAAGGTCACTCTTTCCCAACGGTTTTGGTGAACCTTTGGGAAAGAGGCTCAAAAACACACCCTTTCCCAACGGTTTTGGTGAACTGTTGGGAAAGGTCACTCTTTCCCAACGGTTTTGGTGAACCGTTGGGAAAGAGGCTCAAAAACACACCCTTTCCCAACGGTTTGGAAAACCGTTGGCAAAGGTGGGGAAATATATGGATTTCCCAACGGTTTTGGTGAACCGTTGGGAAATGGTAGCTATACAAACGGTTTTTACAAACCGTTGGTATAGAAGTGTTGGGAAAGATCATCTTTCCAGTAGTGTATCATATCTTTACTTTTGGTACTTACATTGAAGACTTTTGTGTATCCATTTTATCTTGCACATGAATTTGGGATGGCTTTCACTTTCTTTTATTCATGTATCGTAGTTTCCTTATGTACAATCATTCATATTTCCCAAATTTTTTTCTAAAAAAGGTAATGCCTCAAATATTGTGAGATTATACACCCTTGGTGATAGTCACTAACTCAGAGCCTACTGGAGGCGAGACTCAAGGGGTCATTATCACCTAGTCATTATTTCCAACCCAGGAGGGTTATCATTGTTGGGAGAGGGTCGTGACAGAGTTGTATTAAAGGGAGGTTGAAAGATAGGATGGATTTTTGAGATAGGAATAGTGATAATTGCATGGGATGGTATGGAAATAGTTCCATTTGACCATGGTGTGTGACATATTCTAGGGATACCAGCAAGGAAATTGGATTTTAGGGTGTCCTTGATCAGATGCAAGGACTCTAAGCCTAACGAACAACCAACGGAGGCTAAACTATATTTAGGTTAGAGACCATATGAAAGGTACATGTATCATAATGGCCTGTGTTAATATTTTAATTCGGATTATTTATTAAAGATAAAATGGGTAAAAATGAAATAAATGAATTGAACAATTTAAAATGATTTTTCAATTCCATACTACTCGATCTTAGGAAATCTTTTTTCCCCTTTCAGCCATGGATCATTGTCATCATTTGTGTGTGGCTCAGGTAGTAGAGGTATAATAGGATAATCTGGTAGATCAACGGAGGTTTGACCTAGAATAGGAGGATAGTCAGTAGAATAGGGCATTGTGTTCTATCCAGTGGCAGACTTTATGATAGTATGAGGGAATTCTTTCTAATATAGAGATAAAAAGCTTTCTATAGGAGCTAGAGATTTACATCGGTCTAATTCCGTCCACAATAGACCTTTGGGTTCCTTTGGAAATGATTCAGATGTGAAGAGCTGCACATCAGTGGTGGACACTATTTCTAGGAGAGATAAAAGAGGAATACATGTTGTGTTTTGACATTCAGAAGGAGTTCTGGGGGGAGTTTCTTTCGTCAACTATGAAGGACAAGAAATGGTCAGATCTTGTCTCCCTTTAGTATGGGATTATTTAATTATGGGAGATTGGGATCAAGTTTAAGGATCTTCTGCACTTTTCCCTAGATCTTCTTCAAGATGATGAGTCTCATGTGAGACTTCTGGAGGAAGCGCTTCACCCTTCTATCCAATATGTGGTTACTCCATTTTTATTACCAATGTATTTTGAGGATCAGAATAAGGAATAAGTGGTTGAATGGATGCACTCATAAGGAGGTATACAGTGAGAGGGGATTTAGTAGAGTTCTTTGAGAGTTAGAGTTTTTTTAGGATGATATCAGGATCCTGAACCTTCAAGGCTTCGACAGGAGGGGATGTGACTTCAATAGCTTCCTTACCAGACTTCTAGTGTCAGCGGTCCATATAAGGCCCCGGCCTTAAACCTTACTTAATATTTAATTAAATTAATAATTCACATTGAAGATCTTTTCAGGTTTAGAGTTTTAGAGAATTAGGACATAACTATTACATCTCAAAATATTACAAAGTAGACGCTTCTACTAAGTTTCCATAAAATAAAAACTCTTAAAAAGAAACATGTCTAGTTCCATGTTTTAGACAGCCTGACATTTCCTTGATCCCATCCTTGACCCTATTCAACATTATTTCCTGTGAAAAACATTTCAAAAAAAACTTGGGATGAGCATAAAAAGCTCAGTAAGGGATACACAAAGAAGAAAAACTTTTAGTTTTTCAAAACAACAAGTAAACCATGAATACTTTACCAAAGTAATACTTTTCACCTTTATGAAGTAGTAAAAAACTCTTCACTGGATAAAATACCATTACTTACCCTTTTGTAACCAAAATATTACCATAAAACCCATATAAAAAACACATAACATATAAAGGTAACTTGGGACATAAACATACTTAAACGGAGTAACCATACGGTCGACTTCCACACATACTTAATGGAATAGCCATATGGCCGACTTCCATACCCCATTGGAGGTTATCACGGAACCACACGTCCCGGTATTCATGGCACCACCCATCATATGGTTTATCACATAACCACCTGTAAAATGTCTAAGTACCATCATTACACATAAAATATTAAAAATATAAACATTTCAATAACAGAATTTCATTTTCAATCACAATATGTAATTCCAAGATATTAAATTAATCAATCCATTTACAAAAATCATTTAAAAGAGATTTTTGTATCAAAGTGTCCCATACCACTTTGAAGATTTTAATGGAATTATAACATTAATGTCCATATAAATAAATACTGAAATCCAGTTTGAAATCATGGACATTAAAGATAAAGATTTTGAATAATGAATCTTTAAAACATTTAAAACTATATTTTTGTTAAAGTGTTTTTAACAAAATGAGAGACTCTTGAATACAAATAATTGAGGAATAACATCTAATCTGAACTTTATAATATCATGAAAATAAAGGGATCTATGATATAATATGTCAAAGGATAGTATACACACCATATAAGAGTGAATTGGTTCATAACAACACTGAAGTCTCAATGGAAATGTAAATTGAGATGAAATACATTATAAAGATGGTATCCTTAAATTAAGGATAAATCTATCACATAATTATGTGTGATAAATATAACTACACCCAATATAAGTGGATATTAAGAGTGAAATAATAATAGGTCATTCACACATAATATTGGAAAAACAAAACCAATGGCATAGATATTTAACTCAATGTAATGAGATTGAGTTATGATTTCCCATTAAAGTTCGTAAGAATTTATCAATGAGATTATTATGTGTAGAAATACTATATACACACAAAGGTTTGTGGAAATTACAACATATAGATTCCACACATAATATTTGCATAATAAAATCAAGAAGTAGAGGTTTAACCCAAAGAATTGAAAGTGGGTTAAGAAGTTCCCTTACAGAAATCCGACAACCAAACAGCATCACTTTAAAATTCATAAAATGAGTTGATGAGAGAGAAAATGGTATCTCATCACTTGGACATAAAATTTACATAAAAAGGATATATAAGAACATATCACAACATAATAGTATATGAATTAAAAGACATAACAAGAGAAGACTTTTAAAAAGAGGAGGGTGAAAGGTCCCCTTACTGAGTTGGGTAACTTTCGAAACGTACACCCCATGGAAGAAGGGTCATACAATGAAGATGTAAATACCAATAAATGAAATTATACTACACAAAGTGTATAATAATGGGCAGTGAATACACCACTCAAAGTAAATAGTGGAAAACGTATCGTAAATGTCACGAGAGTAAAAGTGAGATGAAAAATCCCTTACGAAAACTCGGCAGCCTAACAGCGCCACTTAAAACATCCAAAATGGATTTATGAGATCAAATAGGGTCTCTCATAATATGAACATAAAAATTACAGTATTAGTAACATAACCTAAAATCCCCAAACATAAGAAAGATGATCTTAAAATAAATGACATAAAAGGGAGTACTTAAAAAGAAAGAGAGATGTTGGATCCCTTACAAAAATTCAGCAGCCTAACGGCACCACTTAAAAATTATAAAAACGAATTCATGAGAGTAAGAAGTGGTATCTCATCATTTGAAAATACAAATTACAGTATTTTTAATATAAAATAACATCATCCAACATAATAACATGGAGAATAAATTAAATGACATAAAAGAGGGTACTTGAAAAGAAAGAGAGAGGTAGGATCCCTTGCCACAAGTCCGAATTGTCTTGTTTGTTTCTTTATATTCCTGAATAAAAAAGATTGGTAAATTTATAATTTCTTAAAGACCTATTTTAAATATTGTTATTCAGTTCATATCACATATTATAATGTTATAATAATTGGTTAATAATGTGATTTCATATCAGACGTTTTTGTCGATGATTGGTACATGAGTCAAAAATAAACTTGTTTGAAAATGATTTCCCATGTAGTAAATCATTTGAAAAAAAGTATTAATGAATAAAATATCATATATATTTAGTAAATAATCATTTTATACTATTACATAACATTTGGAGATAAAAAAATGAAAAGCACCGTTCATGGAGACGGTAGGCCGTACGTACGCATGAATGCTACTTTCATTTTTTTGTCATATTAATTGAATTAAAACTAAATGAGAGATATGTATATTATAATTCCAGAATGATATCCATAATTTAAATGTAATATATGACATATATATTCATTATATATATGTACTAATAATATTATATAACATTTGGAGATAAGAAATGAAATGTCACGTTTATGGAGACGGTAAGCCGTACGTACGCATGAACGCTACTTTCATTTGTTTGGAACATTAATGGAAATAAAACTAGATGAGATATATATATATATATATATTATAATTACAGTAATATATATATGTTATATATATCACATAATTTCATCAATTTCATTCTGTTTATGTTCCATGTATTTCATGAACGAGTCACATCACTTGAGGAGGTAGTAGTCCACACTTCCTCAAAAGAAATTATCGCATTTTCACAACATGAAAAGCATAAAGGTATGTATTAACTATAAAATAAATAAGAATATAGAGTAAATAATTATAATATATATCATAAATAAATATAGTGCCATCATAATGGCCACCATGAGAGGTGGTATGAGAAGATAGAACAATCATCGTTTCGTGAGGCAGTAATTCGCCATCCACGGAAACAGTATGTTCCTTAACCATTAAGTGGAGGTTTGTATTAGTGTAGCTATAATCCTAATCATAAAAACATCCTAGTATATTGAAGATACTGTTTTTGTTACAAAAAAGTAAATAAAAAGAGTTTATGGAGTTGAAGAAGAAAAATAAAACAAAAGAACACTAGGGAAGACATTACCTTTAAATCGGGTAACTCTTTTTGATTTGAGCTCAAAGGCTTCCTTGGAAAGAATTATGCCCAAATTGAGGCTTCTAAGAGTAATAGAGTTACGTGGAGAGACAAAATGGGAAGGTTTTGGCCGAGCCAAAGGCTTGAGAGGTGTGGGTAAGGGGGTAGAGGCAGGGGCCTTTTATAAGAGGAGAGGAGGGGCACTCTTGGAAAGTTATAAACTTTTACTTTTTTATAAACTACTTCTCTGATTTTAAAGGTCCCAAAATTATATATTTCGAGTATAAGGTGATAATAGTTATAAATACACCCATACAATAGGTTTTTGACAATTTTAGGTCTTAGATTTTACATTATCTTTTCATTTTATTTAAATCTTTAAATAATGGGGTAATCGCTGCATCATCATGGTGTCATAAATAATTTAATTTATTTAATGAATAAAAATTATAAAACAAATATCATGATGTAGGAAATTTGTTTAGATTTATAATGAATATTTATAGTCAGAAATTTGACTTGTATAGCCCCATTTAAAAATTGTTTTAGTAAAACAACACATGTTTGTGACATTTTAATTTTAACTTTAAATAAAAAGGTATTAAGGTCATTTTCCTACCAAAGTGGCTCTATGGGGTCCCCAAGTTGACCCATGGATTTTCTTGGTCGCCCATGACACATCCAATAAGGGTAGGACATGTTTCAATGTTATTTCATATTATTAAAACATTATTTTTACCTTAAACTACACTAATTACCTCTAATCGCAATTAAAAACTTAAAAGTTACTATTCACCAAAAAATTATTTTAATCCCATTGAACCACATTTCACTTCCTAATGACAACCATGTATGTCGGATTTTTGAAATTCAAGACACAGAGGTGGTAAAATTTCATTTAAACGAAAAATCAGTTTTTTAAGTACCACTTAGTGGTTTCACTATTCATCAAAAATTGATGTTTTTTAGAAAAATACCAAAAATTAACCTTAAGACATATTTGATATTCTGAATTCAAAAATGATGTATATTTTAAAAAATTCAAAACATATAAGTTTCATTAATTAATTTAATAATTAATTCATGCTGTCAAAACAAATAGCGTGTTTTTATGAAACAAAATGTATCAAAAGATTGTCACTAGTTTAAGTCCAATTTCAAAGTGAAATTAATTCCAATGAACACTATTGGATTAAATGGTAAAAATATATTCTAATTTCACTTCACAACCAATTCAAAATATATTATAATCATATAAAAAATTAGATTAAAAATAGGTTTGGAATTAAAATACATCATTTGTCACTATTAATTAAAAAATGAACTTTATCTGAAAAATACAAAAAAAATTACACAAAGAAAATTTTGTTGTCCAGATTCTAAATATGGATTTTATTTTGTCAAATAGAGCACATAAAATTTTCAAAAGTATATTAAAAATGGTTCTCCATCAAAAGGCTGTTAATCGACCTTTTAAACAATATTAGAAGATTTATGCTTAAAATTGGATTCATTTGTATTTTACGCCTCAAACATTTATTAGATAAAAGTAAAACTATTTGAAAAACATATATAATCATTTTTTAGTTAGTTCTGTTCTTTCCCGCCATTACAATGTCTAGGCGTTAACTACCATTTAAAATAATATTATTTTATTACTAGTGTCCAACGTAAGATTTCAAAAAACTCTTTGTTGCGTATCGGGTACTCTATCGAATATAGAAACCCCTTTAAAGTAAAATTAAAATTTTATTTAAAAATAGGGATAAATAAAAAAATGTCATATTATTTATTTACCTGGGGTGTTACATCCTTCCCCCTTTTGGAAATTGCATCCTCGCAAATTTAAAATTCGGCTTCAAAACTTCATTGAAAGCCCCACATCGGAACAAGAGTCAGTAAAACTATCACTTTAAAAGAAAGGGAGATAAGTACATAGGTCACCCGAGTTAACCCATACTAGGATTCTACATATGAAAATATGGATATGGAGGAGAAAACAAAGGGTCATGTTCTGATGGAGAGTGATAGTAAACATTTTTAGGAGAAATTTAACGACAAGAAAATCACAAACTTGTGATGGGTTAAACGATATTCGATTACCCATTAGGACATGTTAACAGATAACATTTTTGTTTTAAGATACTCTTCATTGAGGAATTTATTTTTGAGATTACCTAAATCATAATGAAACATACTTACTTGTAACGTAGACATTCAACTTTTACTAGATTCCTTAATCCAACTCATATTTTCTCTAATAGATGAGTATTTAGGAAGACTTGTTCGCATTAAGAGTACTATAATCAACTTCTTGAGAATCACATAATCCACAAAAGATAAATTTATACTTCCCATGTATTTAGATCTCAACCAAAACCAAACCAAAAAGTTTTGTATGAGGTCAGATAATACCTAGAAAGGATATATTTTTCTTTACAAAAAGAAAAACTACTCCTAATCTCCAAAATTTGTCAAACAAAACCCAAAGATCATCGAAGACCATTTAATAAACAATTTGTCCATAAAATTATACAAGGTAAACCCAACTAAGATTGAAACCCAAATATTTGAAGGATTTAATCACATAGTCTCCCAAGGTACAAATTAACATTTATCTCCAAATAACATCAATTGCTCTTAAAGTCTCGTATTGAAAAGTAATTAACCTAATCACATATCCTCCATGATAGGTTAATAATTTCTATAGATAACCCAAAATAAACTTACTCTTGATTCATAAAATCATCTAAATATTAAATAATAATTAGTCAAACTAACCAGGGACTTCACGTAGTCCAGTGGTAGGCGATAAATACCAGTCTCACTTTGGTTTTAGGTTCAATTCCCACATCTTTGTCCGACACTACAGGTTGTCACACAGTCTGCGTGTTTTCCTTTTTCCAGTACTATATAATTCTTAAAATATTCCCCAATAAGAGATAAAATCTTCAAAAATAACCATAACATAATTTTAACCTCAATTTTACCTCATGTCTTTCATCTTCCATCATAACATATAGTAACCCATAATTACCTCAAAAGTAAGGATCATATAAACACTAATGGTTACCATTATAATTATCACATGAACTTCCACATCGAGTTGGTTCTCTCATACAAGAGGCATTAGAGAACTCGCCAAGGTTCAAGTGGTGGATCATGACACCTGATAGTTGGTTTAGAATAACCATGAGATTTTTCTCATTGAATCCCCCATTTCATCAAGTCTCTTAATCAGAGAACCACCACAGTTTCCTTCAAACCCATTGTCACTTTGGTGCTTGCTAGATCAATCCATTTACTAAAACCAAAAAGGTCAGTGTGAGAATATAAACAAAATCATCATGTACTAAAGAGGAAGATAAACACTAAGATATACTAATCCAAGTTATCTCAAACTCATTCCAACATTCATAAATAACAATGACTCTATCTAATATAATAACCATTTTGGTTATGCACAACTTGTCACTTATGCTTTGAACAACACTCTAACCTCTAAAGTTATCTAAACCTCCCTTTGATACCAACTATAAGGACGCAGCCTTAAACCTTAATATTGAATTAAATGAATAATTCACATTGAGGATCTTTTCTGTTTCAGAGTTTTAGAGAATTAAGACATAACTATTACATCTCAGAATATTACAAAGTAGACACATCTACTAAGTTTCCATAAAATAAAAACGCTTAAAAAGATACATGTCTAGTTCCATGTTTTAGACAGTCTGACATTTCCTTGATCCCATCCTTAACCCTATTCAACTTTTTTTCATGTGAAAAACATTTCAAAAAAAACATGGGATGAGTATAAAAAGCTCAGTATGGGATACACAAATAAGGAAAACTGTTATTTTTTCAAAACAACAAGTAAACCATGAATACTTTACCAAAGTAATACTTTTCACCTTTATGAAGTAGTAAAAAACTCTTCACTAAATAAAATACCATTACTTACCCTTTTGTAACCAAAATATTACCATAAAACCCATATAAATAAAACATAACTTATAAAGGTAACTTGGGACATAAACAAACTTCAATGGAATAACCATACGGTCGACTTCCACACATACTTAATGGAATAGTCATACGGTCTACTTCCATACCCAATACATTGGAGGTTATAACGTAACCACTCGTCCTAGTATTCACGGCACCACCCTTTATATGGTTTATCAGATAACCACCCATAAAATTACCAAGTACCGTCATTACACATAAAATATTGAAAATATAAACATTTCAATAACAACATTTCATTTTCAATCACAAAAAGTAATTCCAAGATATTGAAATAATCAATCCATTTCCAAAAATCATTTAAAGGATATTTTTGAATCAAATTGTCCTATACCACTTTGAATCATTTAATGGAATTATAACATTAATGTCCATATAAATAAATACTGAAAAATAATTTGAAAACATGGACATTAAAGATAAAGATTTAGAATAATGAATCTTTAAAACATTTAAAACGAAATTTTTTTTAAAGAGTTTTTAAAAAAATAAGAGACTCTTGAATAAAAGTAATTGTGTAATAACATTTAATCCAAACTTTATAATATCATGAAAATAAATGGATTCATGATATAATATGTCAAAGGAAAGTATACACACCATATAAGAGTGAATTGGTGTATAACAACAATGAAGTCTCAATGGAAATGTAAATTGAGATGAAATCCATTATAAAGATGGTATCCTTAAATTAAGGATAAATATATCGCATAATTATGTGTGAGAAATATAAATAAACCCAATATAAGTGGATATTAAGTGTGAAACAATCAGAGGTCATTCACAAATAATCTTGGAAAAACAAAACCAATGACATAGATATTCAACTCAATGAAATGAGATTGATTTATGATTTCCCATACAAGTTCGTAAGAATTTATCAATGAGATAATTATGTGTATAAATACTATATCCACACAAAGGTTTGTGGAAATTACAACATAGATATTCCACACATAATCTTGGCATAATAAAATCAATAAGTAGATGTTTAACCAAAATAATTTAAAGTGGGTTAAGAAGTTCCCTTACAGAAATCTGACAGCCTAATGGCGTCACTTTAAAATTAAGAAAATGAGTTGATGAGAGAGAAAATGGTATCTCATCACTTGGAAATAAAATTTACATAAATAAGGACACAGAAGAACATATCCCAACATAATAGTATGTGAATTAAAAGACATAACAAAAGAAGTTTTTTAAAAAGAGGAGGGTGAAAGGGCCCCTTACCGAGTTGGGTAACTTTCGAAACTTACACCACATGGAAGAAGGGTCATAAAATAAAGATGTAAATACCCATAAATGAAATTATACTAAACAAAGTGTATAATAATGGGAACTTCATGCACCACTCAAAGGAAATAGTGGAAAACGTAGCATAAATGTCACGGGAATAAAAGTGAGACGAAAAATCCCTTACGAAAACACGGTAGCCTAACGGCGCCACTTAAAACTTCCAAAAATTGATTTATGAGATAAAATAGGGTCTCTCATAATATGAACATAAAAATTACAGTATAGGTAATATTAAATAACATCACCAAACATAATAAAGACAAGCTTAAAGGAAATGACATAAAAGAGAGTACTTAAAAAGAAAGAGAGATGCTGGATCCCTTACGAAAATTCGGCCGCCTAACGGCGCCACTTAAAAATTCTAAAAATGAATTGATGAGAGTAATAGTTGGTATCACATCATTTGAAAATAAAAATTACATTATGGTTAATATAAAATAACATCCTCTAACATAATAACATGGATCATAAATGAAATGACATAAAAGAGGGTACTTGAAAAGAAAGAGAGAGGTAGGATCCCTTACCTCAAGTCCGACTTGTCTTGTTTGTTTCTTTATATTCCTGAATAAAAATATTTGGTCAATTTATAACTGCTTAAGGACAACTTTTAAAGATTTTTATTCAGTTCATATCACATATTATAATGTTATAATAATTGTTTAATAATGTGATTTCATATCAGACGTTTTTTACGATGATTGGTACATGAGTCAAAAATGAACTTGTTTGAAAATGATTTCCCATGTAGTAAATCATTTACAAAATAGTATTAATGATTAAAATATCATATATATCCAGTAAATATTCATTTTATACTATTCCATAACATTTGGAGATAAAAAATGAAAAGCATCGTTCATGGAGACGGTAGGCCGTACGTACACATGAATGCTACTTTCATTTTTTTGTCATATTAATGGAATTAAAACTAAATGAGAGATATATATATTATAATTCAAGAATTATATACATAATTTATTTGTAATATATGACATATATATCCATTATATATATGTAATTATAATATTATATAACATTTGGAGATAAGAAATGAAATGTACTGTTCATGGAGACGGTAAGTCGTACGTACGCGTGAACGCTACTTTCATTTCTTTGGCACATTAATGGAATTAAAACTAGATGAGATATATATATATATCATAATTCCAGTATAATATATATTTTATATAGATCACATAAGTTCATCAATTTCATTCTTTATACCTTCCATTTATTGCATGAATGAGTCACATCACTTGAGGGGGCGGTAGTCCACACTTCCTCAAATGAAATTATCGCATTTGCACAACATGAAAATAATAAAGGTATGTATTAATTATAAAATAAATAAGCATATATATTTAATAAATATAATATATATCATAAATAAATATATTTCTATCATAAGGGAAACCATGAGAGGTGGTATGAGAAGATAGAACAATCATCGTTTCATGAGGCAGTAATTCGCCATCCACGGAAACAGTAAGTTCTTTAACCATTAGACGGTGGTGTTTGTTAGTGTAGCTTGAATACTTCTCATAACAACATCCTAGTATTTTGAAGATAATTTTTTTGTTACAAAATAAATAAATAAAAAGATTTTAGGGAGTTGGAGAAGCAAAATAAAACAAAAGAACACTAGGAAAGACTTTACCTTTAAATCGGGTAACTCTTTTTGATTTGAGATCAAAGGGTTCATTGGAAAGAATTATGTCCAAAGTGAGGCTTCTAAGAGTAATAGAGGTATGAGGAGAGACAAAATGGGTAGGTTTTGGCCGAACCAAAGGCTTGAGAGGTGTGGGTAAGGGGGTAGAGGTGGGGGCCTTTTATAAGAGCAGAGGAGGGGCACTCTTGGAAAGTTATAAACTTTTACTTTATTATAAAACTCTTTTCCAATTTTAAAGGTCCATTAATTATATATTTCGAGTATAAGGTGATAAGAGTTCGAAATACACCCATCCAATAGGTTTTTGAAAATTTTTGGTCTTAGATTTTACATTATGTTTTCCTTTTATTTAAATCGTTAAATAATGAGGTAATCACTGCATCATCATGGTGTCATAAATAATTTAATTTATTTAATGTCTAAAAATGATAAATAAATTATCATGATGTAGGAAATAGTTTTAGATTTCTAATTAATATTTATAGTCAAAAATATGACTTGTATAACCCCATTTAATAATTGTTTTAGTAAAACAACACATGTTTGTGACATTTTAATTTTAACTTTAAATAAAAAGGTATTAATGTCATTTTCCTACCAAAGTGGATCCATGGGGTCCCCAAGTTGACCCATGGATTTTCCTTGTCGGCCATGACACATCCATTAATGGTAGGACATGTTTCAATGTTAATTCATATTATAAAAAATTATTTTTACCTTAAACTACATTAATTACCTCTAATCGCGATTAAAAACTTAAAAGTTACTATTCACCAAAAAATTAATTTAATCCCATTGAACCACATTTTACTTCCTAATGACAACCATGTATGTCGGATTCTTGAAATTCAAGACACAGAGGTGATAAAATTTCATTTATACGAAAAATTAGTTTTTTAAGTACCACTTAGTGGTTTCACTATTCATCAAAAATTGAAGTTTTCTCGAAAAATTCCAAAAATTCACCAAAATCTATATTTGATATTCCGAATTCAAAAATGATGTCTATTTTACCAAATTAAAAACATATAATTTGAATTAATTAATTTAATAATTAATTCCCACTGTCAAAACAAATAGCGTGTTTTTCTGAAACAAAATGTATCAAAAGATTGACACTAGTTTAAGTCCAATTTCAAAGTGAAATTAATTCCAATGACCACTATTGGATTAAATGGTAAAAATATATTCTAATTTCACTTTAAAACCAATTCAAAAGATAATCTAATCATATAAAAAAATTATATTTAAAATAGGTTTTGAATTAAAATACATCATTTTTCACTATTCATTAAAAATGAACTTTATCGGAAAAATACCAAACATTTACACAAAGTAAATTTTGATGTCCATATTCTAAGGAAGTATTTTATTTTGTCAAATATAACATATAAAATTGTCAAAAGTATATTTAAAAAGTGTTCTCCATCGAAAGGCGGTTAATCGACCTTTTAAATAATATTAGAAGATTTATGCTTAAAATTGGATTCATTTTCATTTTCCGCCTCTAACATTTATTAGATAAAAGTAAAAAAAATTGACAAACATATATAATCATTTTGTAGTTAGTTCCATTATTTCCCGCCAGTACAATGGCTAGGCATTAACTACCATTTAAAATAATATTATTTTATTACTAGTGTGCAACGTAAGATTTCAAATAAACTCTTTGTTGCATATTGGGTACGCTATCAAACATAGAAACCCCTTTAAAGTAAGATTAACATTTTATTCAAAAATAGGGATAAATATAAAAAACGTCAGATTCTTTATTTACCTGGGGTGTTACAGTCCATGTACAAATTTTATGGGCATTAGGCTAATTTGTTTCTTATTTGGGATTCATGTCCTTCTTCAAAATCAGTTCTCGGTGGCTACTTGAGCAAGGTTTGGTGGAGGTGGACAGGTTTAATGCCAAACTCTACAGCAGTTGGCAATACAGTCGTTTCAGCAGCATGGACAACTTTTTTTTCTCCATTGATGGGAGATGGAGTAGGTAGTGGATGAACATAGGATGTCCCTCATTCTCTGGGACCATGAACTGATTGTGGTCATGGAGTTGGTCTTCATAAAATATTTAGTAGAGCTGAGTGTGGATGAAAAATAAGTTCTAGTAAATAAATACGTATAAAAAATCTCAGATAATAATGAGAATACAAAATCAATCATTATATAAAAACATAAAAGATACTTTTTGAAAAAATTTTAATGAATTCAAAAAAAACATAAAAATTACTTTATAATCCTTTTATATCCATATAAATATTATGTAAAATAATATCAAGAATATTGATATGGATAAATGATTAATTCATTAAACATTCACAGCATCCCATACCACTTTGAGCATTTAAATCATAAGTCCAGTATCATCAAATGAACCTTTAAAAATAAATAAGGTAAATTTATTCATGATGTTAAATATTATAGGGGAATTACATACAATACACTCAATAAATATGTGGTTAACATGTTTTATATATCATGAAAATTAAAAGTGAGATATAAATTCCCTTACCTGGAGTATGACTTATATCGTACCTTTTTTATATAACTGAATAAACAATATAGTTTAATTTATAATTTCTTGATAACATTTTTAATGTTTATTATTCCATTTATATCACTTATTTTTAATTTTATAACAATTATATAATTATTTAAGTTCATGTCGTACGTTTTTTAAATATTCAGTACTTGAGTCCAAAATTGAAATAGGTTTGACTTAAATTTAAACATGTGGTTATAATTCAATAATATAAAGAATAATATTCATGACATAATGATATATTTATAAATTTAATTATAATATTTAATAAAACCATTAATTGTGTTTATGAATAATTAACGATGTGATAATCGTGGAGACGGAAGGTCGTACATAAGCATGATTAAAATTTTCAGTTTTCATTGATCATTATGGAAATAAGTTAATTGTTATTTTGTCATTAAATAATGGAATTAAAATCATTAATATCAAATTAATCATTTACATATACTTATATATATCATACAAGTGTTGTAGTGAATAAAAACTAATCGCATCTCTTCATAGAGGTGATAGTTCACATGTATGCACGATCAGTGTTATTATTTTTTTGTACTTGGAAAGTAAGAACATAATTAATATATTATTATCATATATTGATTAATATGTTATTAATATCACATATTAACATTAATTCAATCATTATAACCAGTCATAAGAAACTATTATGAAAAATAAATTAGATCGGTTTGTGGACATGATAGTTCACACATATGCACGAATGATTAATTGCTTTCCCATTTGATGGAAGTGAATATGGAGTTATGTAATGATATTAACATAATAAAATATCATTATATTTAGTATAATTTAGTTAATATCTCATCAATTTTGTATTATATTTGAAGGAACTAGAAGAATAAATAAAATAGAAACACTTAAATAAAAACACAACCTTTCCTTCGAAATATCACATTTCTTAACACCTTTAATAAGGGTGTTCTGACTATAATAATGCTTCTATAATGTGGGGATGGAATATAAGAAGGGTTTTTGGTAGAACATGGATGAAACAAAATGTTTTTAGGTGTATGTTATAGAGAAGAAGAGTGCCTTTTATAGGAGAAGAGAGGGGAACTCATATAATTATAAAAAGTATTAAGTTAATATAAATTCATTTCAAATTCAAAATATGTCCAATATGACTTAGTTAAAAGAAATTATTAGTATATTTCTATATATATTCATCCAATAAAAATTCATAATGTTTTGGATATTTTTTAACTACTTCCCTTTGTGTTTTAACCCTTTTAACTCTTGTTATTTTATTAAGTAATTTACAAATTGAGAATGAAAATAGTTACCATAAGAAGTAAAAAAGAGAAATTAATGAGTAATTAAATACATTTGGGGACATACCACAACTATTTGTATAAATCCTGTATATTTATAAACTTTAATTCATTTAATTAAATATTTTATTTTTATAATATTAATTATGTCAATTTTTACATTATTCATTGAATGCCTTTCTAAAAAAATAATAACGATTTAATTTTTAGATAAAAACTAGTTTAAATCATCGATAACAAGTCTAATTCATCCAAATAAATCATTTACAGTATCAAATATTAAAATTTGTATTATTTTAGTATTATTCATATCATTTATTTGATTCTTTCATAAATAAATCTATTATTGCATTGTCATTGTGTAATAATTAAATTTTTCATTTAACGTATAGAAATTTTAAATAAATTATCATGATGTATGTAAAATTTTTAGGTTTATATATAATATTTATAGTCAAATATATCACTTACATAACCCCATGTTAGAATTGTTTTAGTAATAAGAGACATGTTTATGACATCTTTGTTTTCACTTTAAATGAAATATTATTAATGTAATAATCACTCCCAAGTATCTTATAACGGAAAACATTTCTCCACAAATATATTATTGGTCGAAACTAAATCATTAAATATGATTAGGATAAGTTTTAGGCCAGTTTTATATTATTGTAATATTATTTTTTCCTCTAATTATCTGATTTACTCTTAACTGTGGTAAATAAAATACTAAATTTATTATTCAACAAATATTATTTTGATCCTATTAGATTGTACTTTTCATAATTATTAAAACCATTTATTCACAATTTTGAAAATTAAATTCACATAAGTTACTAATTTTAATTTAAAATTAATCCCATTAACAAATTGAGGAAATTATTTTTAAAGTAAAAATATTAAAAAGTTCACAAAGTTTTTATATACAATTTCAATTTAAATTGATTATAATGACCTAAATTGTGTTAAATTATTAAAAAACTAATTATTCATTATAACTAATTAATAGCATAATATAATAATATAAAAAAGATACAAAAAGCAGTTTTGAATTAAAATGTTGTATTTTTCACTATTCATTAAAATATGAAATTTTTCAAAAAAACCTATAATTCTACCAAAGTAAATTTTTATGTCTTGATTCCAAAGAAAAAGTTTATTTTTTCAATGTTAAATTATAAATGTTTCAAAAATATATTTAAAATGGGTTCTCCATTAAAAGGTGGTAAAAGTCCATTTTCGGAAAAATACTCTTTTATGCATACAATTGCATTTGTTCTTATATCATATTTAGAAAACATATATAATGAATTTTAAACATAAGATTGAATTTATAATTCATTAATATGATATAAAAGGAGTTATTTGGTAATTTTATAAACAAAATTATTCCAACTTAAATATTTTTTCGTAAGAATGCATTCTTTATATTCAATTGGTTTTTTGTTGTAATTCTATTTATTTTCTTAACCAATAAATAATTATATAAACATGTGTAAAAAATAATTTAGTAATTTAGTTAACATTATTCATTCCCACCATTCTAACAGCTAGGATTCAATTACCATTTAATATAATAATATGAAAATATTTTATTTTTTTCAGTATAACTCAGTCATGCGTGCAATGTAATATTTCAGAGAAACTCATTGTTGTGTTTCAGGTAAGATATCGAAAATAGAATACCTTTAAGGTAAAATTACTACATATTTATAATTATTAACAAATATTAAAAATCCTTATTCTATAATTACATAGGATGTTATAGTATATCTCGGAAATAATTGAATGTTCACTTTATGGTACCTTAGGGAGGGGAAAACATTATAAAAGGTGAGCTCAAATTCCTAGTAAGGGAATGTGTACCATGAAATCTATTATATAATAAATAAATCATCAATTATATGGAATATTTATATAATAATAGGATATTATATATAAAAAATATCATGAAATGGGAATATAATCATTAATGAAATAAAAAAATTGATTAAAAATTGATAACAAAGAAATTTTTTATGGTGATGGAATACATAATTCAGAATATCATATTCATACATTCAAAGCCATATTTCAAGATGTCATACACAAATATTTCATTATTATAAAAAATACCAAAAAAAATTCTCTGGATACCTACCTATGCATCAATTGGATATTAAATTTGGGGAAAACCAATTTACATACGATGTAAATACTTTTTTAATATGAAATAAATGATAAAAATATATTATGTAATCAAAATTATACTTTATATTAAAAAAATAATCATATGAAATGTCTATAATTTCATTAATTAATAAATATAACAACATGTTCATAATTGTGTAGGACAAATAAGATTTTTGATACTATTTTTTAATATATTTAGTGAATCATATGAGTCTTCAAATAAATTATATAAAGAAAAATACTATCATTAGCACATTAGATGGTGTCTTTGAAAACATGATGAAATATAATTTTATTTTGAATCCATTTAAAAAATTTAATAATATAATTTTATTATTACATTAAATGAAAACCCAATGAAACATATTGATAAATATTGATGTTGAATAACAACTATGATGATGGGAAATTGTGGTAAGGTTGCATATGGTAAAAAAGATAACGTTCCCAATCTTGTAAAAATTCAAAATAGTATTGTTTGGAAGTCAATAGAAATAATATTTTGTTAATTCTTAAATTATTTTTAATGATAGTTTCCAAATATCATAATAAATCAATTTAATATGTTTTTTTAAAACATCTATGAAATAATTTTACAGATATGAACATTGAGGAAAATCATTCCTAGACAAAAGAAGGGAAATAACAAATTCATTTAATAAAATATTATTTTAGAATTTATGAATAAAAAATAGTGTGGTGATTGATTGAATAATTAGAACCCAAATAAGTATACTTATGATAACAAAATATATATTTTTAATATAGATATATCATATAATTTCATGAATGGAAACATAATTTTAAACAATCTCGGATAAGAATGAGATTGTGAAATAAATAATCACCTCATTATTCAGCTTCATTTGACTCATTGAAAACTAGAATATTAAAATTTTATATTTATTATTCATCAATATAAAATCCATATTTATTTCTATATTACTGATTATCGTATATTCATAGATTATTTTTATAAATATACTCTTAATTATTTAGTAATATAAGTAATATATGAGTTAAATGATTTATTTCCCATGCATTTTTGGATTTGGTGGTTCAAGGCCCTACATCATGGTCTTGGTTTCATCATATCTATAATCATAAAAATGTTATTATTATTTTTTTATTAAATATATTATTAAAACCATACATTTTAGGAATCCATGAATAATATAGAATATCATTTCATATAGATGGTAGTCTATATGCATGCATGAGTGGCATTTTAATATTCTTAATTAATGAAAATTAAATAAATTTAAAAAAAATTCCTTTAAATATTAATAATAAATTTAAAGTAATATAATTTTTTCAATAATTACCCTCTTATTACATGTTGTGTTATGAAAAATGAAAAATGACACACAATGCTTTGTGAAGGTCATAGTTAACATGTATGCATGAAAAATGTTTTCATTTTCCAGTGGATGTAAGTGTAAAAATTTTGATGATATATTATTAAAAAAACATAATTATATCATTAAACATATATATTAATTACTATTATCTTTATTTTAATTCGTTTTAGTCGTTGCGGAAAAAATTAAATATATTACATTTAGGTAATGGTAGTCTGTTTGTTTCCCTTGGTGATGTTTTCATTTAACATATGATGGAGATGCGATATAATTCTAAAAAAATATCATAAAAATATATTAACATATAAATTGTTAAAATTTAATTATGAAAAGGTTTTTATAGACTATTTTTAGGATATTTATAATGAATTTAACATGAAAAAACTAGATAAGAACAAATACTTATTACTTGGAAACCCATTTATCATATATCTTAAGCCCTTTAGGATTTGGATTATTTGATATTAGTACCACATTGACCAAAAAGGTAAATTGGGGAGATATTTTTTCATATTTTGGTTTAGATATGGTGTTTAAGTATTGGGAAGAGGAGATTAGAGAATATTACCTTCTATAAGCATGATTACTAAAAATAATAAATACAGGAAACTTTATTAAACAATATATTTTTATGTCATGTCATTTGGCTCAAAATTACAATTTTTTATTATTTTAATGGTATATACAAAATGAAACAAACAATTATAATTTAATAAATTTATTTGTTAAAATTTAAACATTATCTCTTAGAATAATCCCCTCATTAACCACTTTTAACAGCTACAGTAATGATTAATTTTTACCATGGTTAGTATTCATTATTAAAAAAAATAAAAGAAAATATGATTACTAAATTAGTAAATTACTATCAAAAAATACTTAATCAATATTTAAGATTCTATTTTAGAAAGTGTTAAAAATTAAATTTATTATACATTTTTTAAAGACATTGTAAATCAAATTTAAGAAAAATGAATATTTTAAAGCTTACAAATGATTTTACACAAATATAAATTATAATTTTTATGCTCATGGGAGTAATTAAAGTATTATAAATCAATAGATAGTTATTTTTTCCTTAAAACAAAAAAATGAACATTTCCCTAAAATTTCAAAATTAAGAATAAAATAACCAAATATTGTTTTTATATGAATAAAAACATTAACTAGATTTTCAAAATGTCATATATATATTTATAAGATCATAATTATGTTTTTAGATAGATCATACTAATTATGGATTTTATATTTGGATTATAAATGGTTTCATAACGTTTTGATTCATTCATATAAAATAATAATTTCATAAAAGTGACATCATTAATAATATTTTTAAACAAAATTATTCAACTAAAATCAACTATTTTAAAAAAAATCAAAAATTAACACTAACATAAATATAATCCAATAATAATTAAATTGTTATCCATTTTATAAACCTAAAATTATAAAAATTAAAACCGTAAATTTTAAATATTAACATAAATTATCTCTACTATAATGTCAAAATAATTGGGTGCGCATATGGAAATAGTATCTAGATGTAGTGTATACTTAGTATAAGATAATCCCATCAATTTCATTATCAATTAGATAAATTAAATCGTTAATGAAATGGTAATCAATGATAGTTATTAAACAATTTTTTAGGAATCCATACCCATATCTTCTTAAGCATCCAATGTTTCCACATATAATTTGGTATTTATCATATCAACTTTAACAGGATGAGATGCATGATTCATAAAAAAATTACTAGTGTTGATACTTTTTAAAATCTCTTTTTATTAGAAAATTATATTCCATCATTATTCTATCATTAGTGAGTACATGCATTGGATATAATATTTATATCTTAAATAATGAGAGTTGGTAGATTTCATTTACTTTAGTGAGGTTGGGTGGCATATCCAATTGGTATTCCACAACTTCAAATCACATTAAAATTTTAAAATCTAAATGCTCCTAGTTCTTAACATCACCATTTCAAAAAATCTTATAACTCTTTTACATTGAAACACAATCTGTAAAACATTATCCCCCACTATAAATTCATGATCCTTCTATAAGTTATTGGAATATAAATTTTTCTACATTGACCATCCCTGATATGAATTTTATTAAAATATATTGTCACAGTTGTGACTTAAAAAAGTTTTGTATGTTAACCCATGGAAAATATACATTATTATTACATAATTTTATCAAAATGTTCAATGAATAATAAAATTATACATTCCCCAAAACCATATAATTTTTTCCCTTTAGAAACAAGATAAATTATAATCTTTTTTATAAATAATGTTCAACTTCTCCCAGAATGTTCTTCTTTCGTAGTAATTTCCTTCTACATATCATAATTAAAATAGTTCTTTATAACATAAAAGAAAATGGAAATATAAAAAAGGTGAGATAAGATAATTTTTAACCAAAATTTTGGAATATATCAATAAATCCTCATGAGTATGAATTATTCTACAAGGACATGATCATAACTTAATAAAGTCATACCAAATCAATTCCTAGATCATAAATCACAAATCACGGTATAATTCATTGTCATAATAAATAATAAATCCATAAGAGTGTGTAATAATAAATAATTAAACATTATCTATGAGAACATATCATAATCATCAGAATTTGGAACAAGAATAAGTATATAACATTTTTATGGGAATAAAATAATAAGATAAATCATTTTTTAAGGACAAGAAATAATTTACTCTCCTAAATATGTGTACATAAAACTAGGTCTACTCATAATCTTCTGAACATGAAATGTGGTACATGAGTGATGTTGTGAAAAATTAATATTATTCATACATAACTTATATATCTATTGATTTTTATATTTTTTACACAAACTAGTGGAGAGATACATTATTTTGTGCTTATGCATCACAAAATGAAAACAATACATATGTGTTCCATAATAGTATAAAATATTCTTTATTTTATAACTCATGGAAAACAAATTTGCCTCATTAAAAATTCATCATTAAAAAATTATTTAACTCATTAAAAATAAATAAGTTTGATATTCATTTTTTTATAAATTAATTACACCATAGGAAGGAAATCGGTTTTGTAAAATCATCCATAAATCAATATCAAAATAATCCATCGATAGAAATAAAATATATTGTATCATTTTATCACATACCTAGAGAAGCATAAATAATATTAAATAATGATTATATATATGAAAAATACCTTTACAATAATATTAAAACCATTCATGAAAAATGATAAAGTATCCTTTTATTTTGAAAAAAATTTAACTAAATATTTCCAAAATGGAGAGAAAATTATTTTCCATGAAAATAACCAAGGAATATTTGAGTAGAAGCATAAAATTAAATAATTATTTTGATAGTGGTAAGATATGTTCACACTACGTATGTTAAAATGTATCATTCCCCTCACACTTTTTTGTATGGTCTAAAATGACATATTTTGAAAAATAAAATCATCAAAAAGATTGTTTTTTAAACCTTTATATCTAAAGTAATAAAGTAAAGAAAATGACCATTTAAAAAAAATCATTTATAGCTAAAATTTTCTAAATGTCATTTTTTTAAAAGAGTGGACATGGATGGAAAATATAATTGAAAAAATTTAATAATTTTTTTTTCGTTAAAAACATTTTCATCAACATTTAAAGTATAAAAGATAATAAAATGAAACTAATATAATAAACATTCTTGAAAAATAATATTAGAAAAAAATAAATGAGGATTAATTTAAATGATCGATATTACTTACTTTATTGATAATTTTTCTTATAAAATCCTAAATATTAATGAAATTGTAACATAAAACCTTAACTACTTTGTTAAATTTAGAATATTAATCTATGAATTATGTAACATCAAATGAAAATTTAAAAAAAAATATGATACTCATGATTTATTATATTAATGAGTATTTATATAAGACATATGAGAGAGGGAAATTGTTGAAAATAGATTATTACCCATAGAATCCAAAATGATATTTTAAAATATTTCTTCAATCCATGTTTTACTTTAAACATGTTTGAGCCTACCCTTCTTTGAGATGCCTCCATTTGATGACACATTAATCATGAAAAGTATTTTTTTTCAATTACCAAATGCTCTATGACATTGGTATGGAATCCAAAATTGTATTCCATTGTCGAATCGGAAAACTAAAAGGCAAAAATAATTTCAATAATTAATTATAGGAGGTGTCATTTTATAATTATGGGGAGGGAAACATTAAAGATTTATTAAAATATTAAACAATATATATCATATTAAAATATATTTACAAAAATGTATCCAAATTTTAAATATAATATTTTATAGGATTTAAATTAATAAAACTACTCACATTTGGATTGGTTTTCGATAAATGTTTTATTTTATCTTATAGTTAATCAACTAAAAATCCATTTTAACATTAACTGGGATTACCCAACTTTTTACCATGATAAAAAAATTATTTTACAAAAACATAAAATTTTACATATACAAAAAATACATAATGATTCTACATTTTTAATATAATTTAAATTGTTCAATTCCATTGGGATTTGAATTTCTTTTTACATAGGAACACAAAATTATAGAAAAATGATTTAGGGAAATATGTGATTTAAACATAAAAAATTACATTGAAATTAAGTTAAAATATTTTTTTATAAAATATAATTATTTAATATCTAATGGAAGGTTTTTGGAACTTTTTATCAAGATAGAATATAATAGAACCTTCCATTCATAATATTAAATAAAATGACATAAAAATAGTTTCAATTTGAATAAAATATTTATTACCTTAATGAAATGCATGATAGGGTTCTTAAATAAAAAATTATGGATTAAAATAAAATATTTTACACTATATTCATGATTGGGGTTTAACACCATGTATCCAATAAGATGAAATAAAGTTATAGAGATATTTAAAGTGTTACGCTATCTATTAAAACATGTTTTAATAGTTTTACTAAGATAGAAAATAATAACCCCGGTTTTTATTCATTGTAATGAGATATTATATTGACCAATACTATTATATTTATTTTTTATTCCAAATATGAAATTTATATAACAATATTTAATTTAATTCTGTAGTGGATATTCATTTTATAAAAATAATGCATAACTCAATGAAAACTATTTTTAGGAAAATTAATTTATAAGTATAAAAAAATATTTAGTCTTATTTCATGCCCATTGAAAACCTTTAAATTAATAAAAAAAATTATTGAACAGATAATCTATAAATTTAAATTATATAATTCATAAATAGAGATTATTTTAATTTATGTTGAGAAAAATAAATTGGGAAGATAAAAACTATTTCTATAAAAACATAAATTTTACATTTAAATTATTTTATTTTTAATTATAAAAAATTAATAACAAAAGGATTAATTTTAATCATGTAAAAAAATTCTTTTTCAAAATTTATATAGTCATTTTCATTCCCTCTAATCCAACATATATCTGAGAATAAAAACTTAATAGTATAAGGAATGTTTTTTAAATAGAGTGTTTCTAAGGAAGAAATATACCATAGAAATCATATTTATATAAAATAAATATATCATAAATATTAGGGTGTTAAAAAATAAACAAGTTATAAAAATATCATACACTAAATTCACTCACTTAGATACAAAAAAAACTGATGATACTTTTGTATCATCACATCCTCATGATCCCATGCAATTTCACCAAATTTATAGATTATATAGAAAACATTAAACAACATAATTGTTTTTCTCTAAATAATATTCTCTTCTTGATATATAATATCTAATAGTTTTTACTTATAATAGATAACTTTATCTGGTATAATATATGATATAAGATTAGTATATGTGAATTATCAAGTAGTTACTACCACAAGAGAGATTCATAGAACACATTGTGAACATGATAGAAATTTAGTATAAGTACTATGTGATAAAAAAAATTATGAAAAGATTAATGATTTTCTAAGTAATAATATATCTAGATGTCAACATTACCATTATTATAAATCTCATAAAATTCTTCTAAGTATGTATTATTAGGAATGATTTTTCACACACTTCAAATGATAAATCTCACTGATGATTGTCATTATGTATTTTATATCAAACATTAGCTACCCTGATGTGTTACTGAATGGATCTAAACTTCTCTTCAATAATTTTGGAATTCATAAAATTCTAGCATACAGTTATCTATATGGATATATCTGAATTCATGGGTCAAAATTATTATTATAAGAAATCACAACCAGAGGATGTGTTGAATCCATCCACCTTTAAAATTAGTATAACATTCTCTCAACATATACATAGGTTTTTAATATCCTCCTAAGATAACCATTTGTCTATAGATAATATGTAGTATTATAGTTAAACTCTATATTCAGATCTTCTAAAAAAAATTCTATAGAACATTGATTTATTCCTCTTATCACAATCATATCAAATAGAATTTGGTACTCTAAGAAACATTACCATTTAATTAATACATGCCCAGAAAATTTGGTTGAGATACGTATCTTATCATATGGAAACTAAATATGATGATTTCATAAGGAATTCTATTTCAAACCAAATAACATTATGTCGTGTAAATGTTTTGGGGTGTTTGATGATGAAGTATATGGTTATTTTTACACTTTTCAATTTTGGTATGGGTAATGGTTGTATCATCCCCTTTTAATTAAATATCACAACCCTAAATTGATGACATACCTGCATTTTGATACATATCCTACAATATCTCTTTTCATTTTGTCCCACTTTAAATACTCTTTCATATTTGTAGACATCTCCAAACTTTTTGGATTAATTGGGATTTAGGAACTATAAGTTTAATCCAATAGTATCTTCTTCAGGAATGGTATTTTTAAGACACATACATAGTTCTTGAACCATATCATTCCATCATAATCAGGTCTGAACTCAGAAACATTTCATACATTCTTATATAGTTCTGAGACTTCTTTCAATTATTCTATAATCATAACATGAATGGATTATTGAACATTCATATGTGAATGAAATTATTTCTTCCAATTGATCATGATTTCAATATCCATATTTTGATAATCTATAAATATTGGCTCCCTTTTAATTATCATCATAGACCTTCTATAATGATCCTTCTTACTGAGAGCATCATCCATGTTTTTCACCTTCCAAATATGAAAATGTATTAATTTTTCATAATCTTTAATCAACCCCAACCTTCTCCTTCAGTGAATATATAACTAAATTGTTATAAATATATAAATTTATTTTTTATTATCAACATATTTATCAAATCATAAACTATAAAGAAAACTCGTCTATATTTTCAATGTCAAAATTTATTATCCTAACTCAATATAAGGAGTTTGGTAATTTCTCACAATGTTTTTCAAATGGAAAGAGTCTTAATATATCACTATATAATTATATCTTAATTCTCATCCTATTCCCCTATTTGATGCATCGTTATAAATCGAAACACTTATCCACTAGTAGGTTGTAGCGTCACATGTGTACTAATGAACAATTGTTTAGATCTATAAAATTTTGTATGCATTCATTATACCAATACAAATTATCCCTTTTGAGTCAACATGGATATTGTATTAGATATCCATGATAAAACTATCACAATACACTTGTAGTATAAGTACAAGATAATAAAACTATAAATCTCTATTAACTTGGTTAGTCTAGTCTGTTTCCCAATTACACCCAACATTCAAGGATATGTTGATATACCCTCATATTAAATTATATGACTAATGAATGAAAATTTCTATCATCATAATTACAACATTAGGAATTTAGCATTCAAATTATCTTTTCTCACAAAAATCAATGCAATATTCAAATGATCATCATGAACTTCCTTTATCTAGAAATATATAATAATATCATTTATTTTAAAAACTGAAAAAAAATCAAGATAACCCTTAAAGATACATGATATTAAATCCACTAAGATAATGGAGGTGTTTTTATATCTACAAGAAATTACAAAAAAATCTATAATGACTCTACCTCAAATGAAAGGATCACATTGTTATTTCCTCCTTGATTCTCAATTGATGATATATTTTATTTAATTAAATATTTTAAATTTATTGTTCTCTGCATAGTTGGTAAATCATATCATCAATATAGGGAATGGGGTACTTGTTCTAGATATATATCTTATTATGTTCTTGATAATCAATGAAAATATGCCTTGACTTTTTTTTATTTTAATAATTAATAGGAGAACCCCATGTTGATTCACATAGGAATAAGAAACCCATATCATGATTCTTATATAGGTGCTTATTCAATTCTTACAACTCAACTATTTTCATTTGATATTGAGTATTCAAATTAGGTGTTGTACTAGGTATGTGTTCTATTATTAACACATATTCAAAATTCATTGGATGACAACAAATATATTCAATAAATACATTATTAAATTCTTAAACAATTTACTTATATTTTATTTTTTGGTTGTCCCCGACCAACTAAGACAAATATCCATCCTGAATAGGTACTATGACGCAGAAAAAAATTTATTTTCGACTGGATGTTCATATTCCCTATCTCACAAAAATATGACCATATTCTAATTCAGAACAACCAACATGACCTTATTTTAACAAAAAATTGATATAGTCTCTATAAATAAAGATACAATACATGAAAATAATAATATAAAATTGAACTAGAGAGAGAATCATAATATTTATTCAAATAACAATCCCATTATATATTATAGCATAAGAGATATAGACATGAGATATGGACATTATGATTTTAGAAATTTTTACTGAATACATAATCATTGAGGAAATAAACTATTATCCCTGTATACATATCATAATATAAAGTAACTGACCTAAATAAGATCATATAAATTAGTTTAATATTTTGGTCTACCTATCACAATTATAAATTCATTATTCTATCTTTAATCCCTTACTAAAACCAAAATGGAATATGTGACCATGGAACATTAATAATCAGGGTGAAAAATCATATAATAATTTAAATATTTCATATTAAGTCTAATTAATGGTAAATAATTTTTAATCTAGGATACCATAGTTTTATCTGAGGTCATCCATGGTAATAATCTATAAAAATCATTAATAATGGTTCATAAAAAATATGATTTAACCCAACCACTTCCCATATTGAGTTTCAAGACATATGTGTATTATTATTTCATCTCATCATATACCTATGGTGATTGAGTTAATAACTAAACCACCTTTTCCATATTTGTTTTCACATTTTTCATCTATTCCAAAACCACATCTAATTTTTGGTATCCAAATAAGGATGTATAAACTAGAAAAAACACAATATATGGAATATAAAAACATTCAACTGTTATCTTATACATAAACATATCCAAAGGATTTTATAAAAAATACAAATAATATTCAATAATAAATAATCCCTCTTCAAATACCTACTATGGGGACATAGGCATAAATTACATAAATATTACATCATTTCATGTAAATAATAAATTTATATAAAAATTATGAATTTAACATCACTATAAGTTATTAACATGTCTTGAGACTAGATTAATAGAAAATTTATTTAATAATTGAACTTAAACATATCCATGAATGATCCATTATCATAATACATTCCATAGGAAATCCCTAGGTAAAACCATTCTTCATTAACTGGAGAAATTTGAAATAGAATAAAGGGTAATATTTGATGTTCACTAAGGGTAAATAAAAGGATATCAATCATTTTTTGTAAGTAAGTATAAGCATATGAGAACTTGATCATAATATAATAAATGAATCCCTAAAAAATCAACGATCATAAACCATGATTAATAGTTTGTATAATTTTTGAAATAAAATAATAAAGTCACTAGACTGTGGAATCATTAATAATTAAGAAATTTCCATGATATAATTTCATAAAAATGTGAATTGTGCACAAGCATAAGAGTATAACACTATAAAGTATTATAAAAAACAAAAAAAATCTCTTATTAAGTTAATGTCATAAAATAAAGTACTCAAATAAACTTATGGATATGAATTTAGGTGTTTCAAAAAAAATTATTCATAAAACTAGGTCCATGGATAATTTTGTGAACATGAAATTGGTTTCATGTATAATTATGTTATCTCATAAGTTATCCATCATTAAAAATTTCATTGGAGGGATCTTTAATTATGCTATCTCCCATATCATAATCAAAACCCGAGAGATATGTTCCAAAATATCATCAAAAATTTATCATATCGTCATATCATAAACCATGGAATATAAAAATTTCTCATAAACATTTCATAATTTCATCATAGCAAAACCTATGTAAAATAACTGAGTTTCGAAAAGGTTTCATAATAACACAATTAACCATTTGGAAAGTAATGAGTTTCATTAAATATTTTAAAACTCATAACAACAATAATAATAATATGTGTTCACAAAGTTAAGGGATATTATCCTAAGATAATTTCTGAAGTAAATTATAACAATCCTAAAAGATCTTCACATAAATGAAAATATTTTTAAATGAACATTAAATCCTTTCTCTTAAAATATCATAAAATTTTCATTTTATTTTGATAAATATTTAACTAAAAAATTCTACAATATGTAGCCAATTATTTCTTATGATAATAACCATATAATATATAAATTAATCTCCAATGCAAAGAAGGACCACGAATGTGGAAAAATCCATTCCTAAAGTCTATATTTGAAGATAAAATTCTTGAATATTTTTCAAATAGTCAAAAATGATTTTTTGAAAAATGTTTCACAAACAATATTTCATTTAAAAAATTATATATAAAGTTAAAAATTAAAGATAGTGAAATTTTGAAAAATTTAAAGCATAGGTAAAAAATTAAATAAAATAACTTTGATGATTATGGACATTGAATGGAAAGTTATTATCCAGAAATTAAATAAGGTTTATATTTACTTAAAAAATACTCGATCATTTGAAGTACCAACTAGAGTAAAATTTTACTTAATAATAAAAATTTGAGGAATAACCATAGGAAAAATAAATAGGTGGTGTTTAATGGATAATATTTGAATAATTTATGTTAATTGAAATTATATAAAAATAGAACTCTATAGAAATTAGATTATTACATAAACCCCATAATTCTTTTGTAAATTTTTTATCGTAAACCATATGAATGAAAAATCATTAAATTGTATTTTGAATTATATTAATATAAATATATTAATGATATATCATATCAATGAGTAAGTACATACACCATATAATTGAAATTTGTTTTGACTATATACTATTTCTCATAAAAATTTTGATATGAGAAACCCTTATCTTAAGCCATATCATACATCATACACATTAGATCTTCATACTAATTGAAAATTCTCCATTGGTTCGAACATTAAAAATACAAAGGATAATATTGTAGAAATAATAAAATACCAAGGATATTGAAAATAAATATGGGAATGTGTTATAGTTGTTCTTTGATGAGTTATAAGGCTTAAAAATTATAAATATTGAAAAATTGGAGGTTTCCTATTATAAGTGTGGGAAGGGACACATTAGGAGTTACTTGAAAGATAAAATAATATATATTTATATATTCCAATCATAATCATTTCATGTGAAACCAGGGAACACAAAATTTAATAATAATATTTTAGTTGATCAAAATAAACTCATTTTATCACATTTGGAAAACTACATAATATATTTGATGTCTTTATATTCTTTTTAAACCATAATAAACCCTTTTTAACCATTCCCATATAACATAAATTTTTTCGAGGATTTCTTAATTACATAAAAATAAATAAACATTAGTTATAAAAATATATACATATAAAAATTTTAATTATATAATCCTTAGTATTAAATACAGATTCTACTAGCATTATAAATGACATTTAATACAAGAACACAAAATGCACTAAAAATAGTTTTTAGGAAAATAATAGGTTCATGGGAAAAATTAGTTTACATTGAAATAAATTTAAAAAGGTTGGATTCAGATTTTTTATATATAATTAAAAAAATATTCTCTTTTCTAAATTTAGATCAATTAAAATAAAAATAGAACCTTCCAACCATATCATTTAATGTGAAAACCTAAAACTAGTTTTTAATAAGAATATAATAAAACCTATCATCCCAAAATTTTACCATTAGTTACCAAATTCAAAAAAAAATATTAAAATAAATTATTTAACTTCTAAAACATATATTTTTACAAGCAATAATAATAAAATTGGATAAAGGTAAGTGTTATAGATATTTTAATGTTTTTATCAGTATTTTTAACCCATTTTTAGTTCTTTTCTGATCTCAAAAATAATTTCTATTGTTACTACTCAAAATGAACATAAATTATGTTAATCCTATTAAATTATTCAATTTATTCAGATTACAAATATGGAATCTATTTCACTATATTAAGTTTCTATAATTTGATTAAATTCATTTTAAAAAAGTGTTCAAAATTCCATGAAAAAATTTTTTGGAAAGATAAATTTTAGGAATAAAACTATATTTATTTATATTCTATTCCATGTAAAATACATTAAATAAATATTAAAAAAATCATTAATTATAAAATCTAGGGTTTTCATTAAAATCCTTTATCAATAAGTATTATATAAATTTATTTTGATAAATCACATATCATTAATAAAAAAACTATTTTCATAAAACATATATTTGACCATCAAATTTTTTTATATTCATTTAAAAAAATTGATAACCATTGAATTTATCTTATAAATGTGTTAAAAAATATGTTTTCTTTATTTAGATATTTATATTAATACTCTAAGTTTCAATTCTTAGGTGATAATTGGAATTTAATAGTATATCATTTTTGTTTATTCTCAATTTTTTTCTAATGTAAGGTATAGAAGAAATAATATTTATTTATCAAGAAATTTATTATAAAATATTGAGGGGAACAAAATTTTCCTACAATATTCTTTTCTCAAAATTATTTCTATAATACTTGTGTATGAAATTTATTTACCTAAAATTCTCCATACGGTGCCAAGTAGATGGTGGAATAGAACCTATTTCTATCATAAAATTAAACTAAATGTTCAAACTGATCCCATATAATTTAAAATTTTGGTGAAAATGTTCTTAATATGCCTTATAATATAAAAATAGTCCTTTCAGACTACCCATTAACTTGATTATGATAGGTTATTCTCAAAAGTATCACAATACCAATATACATTGGAATCAATGGATTTTAAAGTTAATTGAGGGTCAAGATATGTTAAAATTGATATAGGGGTATCTTGAATTATTAAAAAATCATCAACTTATTGTCTAAATGGTTATCAAGGACTATATTTTCCATTTCTAGTAGGATATATGTAGAGTTATTAATGTAATAAAAATGATCAATATATAATCATTCTTCCAAGGAGTCCTAAGAATTACATTGAGAAATTATATTATAACCTTGACCCATTTACATATTTTTATAGGAAAAGATGGTGGGACATACATTGGAATTTAGAGTTAATGAAATATCTACTAGAAAATATATTATTTGTGAACATAGTCTACAATTTACCAAATAATTCCATCCCACTAGTCTAAAATGCCTATACATATTTTCTTTTTAGGGTGTATAGAGAGATTTGAATCTTTTATATCATCTAGTAGATCCCTCGCCAACATTTAATTAGATGGACCACATTAAACATTACAAATCTTCATAATTTATTCTCAAATATGATGTTTAAAAATTTACCATTATTCACTCCATTAATAGTCCAATTTAAATTTTTATCATCCTTCTCAAACATCAAATTATTTTCTACCAATGATTATTTTGAAATTTCATAGAATGTATAGATATTTTTTATTTCCTAAAAATAACCATGTCCATATTTACAAAGTCCCTAAATATAGGATCCTTTTTAATTCTCATTATAGTATGAAATCTATTATCCCTACTACTCAATGAATTAAAAACCATATTTTACATCTCATGGTGGTAGTGTGTCAAGGAATAATTGTCCTTCAGTAGTTGAAAAAATCTTATTTTCCTCATGTTAGGTAATTTTTTAGAGAATAGGTACATTATTATTTTCTATTATTTATATAGGTTGTATCATTCACCATATATATGGTGTACCCATATCATCCAGTCATGTATTACATCAACCCTCTCAATATCTGTATTTGGATTGATCGATTCATGGATCATCAATTTCCGTGATGAAAAATAAATTACTCTATCATTATCCTGAAGGAAATAACTCAGTACTTACTTACATGCATCACTACATATTATAAATACTTCTTTATTCCATGAAAATTCAATCATAGTGAGTTAACCAATCATTTATTTATCATAAAAAATTATTCACATTATACTGAAAATCTAAATTTAACCCAGTTACATGTCGTTGTGGTTAATGGTATGGTTAGAAAGACATAATTTTAAACAAACCATTGATAGAAACCTAATAATTCATGGAAACTAAATATAATGGTTATATTAATCAGTAAAAACGTTTTTCATACTAGATTATAATTTTATGGGTATATTAATATTCTATCGTTGGAGAAAATATGTCCATTGAACTAAAAATACTAGAGGAAAAATTCACACATTCTAAATTTCCTAAATAATTCATTTTATCTTACATTCCCATGAATTATTCGTAAATGATTATTCTGATAGTCTTGTATTTTATGAATTATTAATATTTTATCTTGGAAAAACCCCATGAATTTATTAATATAATTTTTTAAAAAAATTTAATTTATATTCAAGAGACAATGTGGTTTTTTTAACCCCTAGGGAATTTATATAAACTAATAATGACTATACATCAAACAAAATCTCATCTTTTGTATATCATTTTCCTTCACCCTCAATTTATGATCACCATTAAATATATTTCACTATAAAAAATATTCAAATCCATAATTTTGATCAAATAATTCATTAGTGATTGAATATAGGGTTTTAATTAGGTATGTGTTTAACAACAAACTCAACATCTCACATGGGTGGATGCCTTTGAATTTATTCGAGAAATTTATCAATGTTTTTCACTAAAATAAGAACATCACTTACTCATAAAATTTTATCCTCATCCATATAAATAATTTTATCTTCCTCTTAGACTATAATTTCATTAATTTAATGTATTAAAACTATATCCATAAATTATTCTTATAATGACTTCCTTTCCATAAAATAATGGATTCTATATACCGAAAAAAATTAAAGTTATTACCTTGATTATAAGATCATAAATTAACCTTGGAAAGAAAATCCATATTGAGTATTATGTTAAATTGAATATTAGGTATAAAAATCAAGAATAAAAATAGGAATATATGTAGTTATTAATAGAGAAAACTCAATATATACTTATTTAAATATTATTATAATTATGGTTTTTGACTGAAACCCATTTACATATATTGTTAAAGGATGGTTTAATGTTATTATAATACAAAAAAGATAAGTTTCAAAACATATAAATGTTGCTTCGTGTTCAAAAATATTTTCCACTTACATTTTATGGATTATCTAATTTCATTTTCATAGTTGGTCATTTCTCTAGGGAAAAATTTTTTATGGATAATATCTCATTAAATGAATACAATTCATTATATTCATGTCCTATTTCTATTCATTTCTTTGGATCAATGAACACCACTAATCAGCATTTATTTTTCCATGAAAAAAGGCCATGATAATATTCTCTCATTCATTACTTACCAAAGTAAGAAATACATAATCTTGGTACATGATCGATTTATTAAATAAAATATAAGTAATAATATTTAATTATGGAGATTTTTTATGGAATGAATTTTTTCACCAGTGTTTTACCATATCAAGGATCAATAGGTTTCTCCTTATAGTTAAGATTATTTTCCATCACCTATGTCAAGTGAGCCAATATAGTTATAATCCTCTAATCTACTTTAGAATCCTCCATGAATTCATTAACATGATCATTGGGGAAACCCCTACGTAGTTCATAATTTTCAATACAGATTCCATTCCTTTTGAGGGCTTCTATTTCTAAAACATTGAATTTAAAATATTGGAATATAAAATCATAATTAAAATATTGTGGCGTAAGGAATATATTCTAGAATATTTTTATGAATATATAAAGTTCTTGTTATAATGTTCTAATCATTTTCAAATATATTCTTCAAGATATATTTCCCTTGGTTTATATTAATCATTTTCTGATACAAACAATAACATCCCAACTCTATTAACACAAATATGGTTGTTACCATACTACATTGAAAAAAAAACAAAATAGATCTCATCTAATTTGATATAATAGTTAAATATCACTAAGGGACTATATATATTTATGAATGAAATATTTAACACAAAAACATGGAATAAGGAATTAAATTATCGTGATAATATTATTAATTATTCTATTAAATCAATGAAATCATTCAATGATTGTTTCTTGGTACCTAGGGAATTGAAAAAATAATAAATAATTCTCCCATATGGTCACTAAGTGAAATTTGACAATGAAATATATAGTGGAGTAAATACAAAATAAATAAACTAGAAGAGATAAAAAATAGAATATTGCATGTATATGATATTATTAAAGTGTAATATATCCTTTAAAAACATAACAAAATAAATTTTCAAATATAAAACATATAAATAGTTTCATAATAATAGAATAAATAATTCTATATATTTAATTATTATCATTAAGCCCTCATTTTATGGCATTTTATATAACAATTTATGGTATATACTAAATATACAAGTTAGTTAGCCTCATGAGACTTACCAATGCATTGAAGAGATGTATTATAATGTCCCACACTATTTTACTAAATAATTTTAATAAATCATCCATATCAATGAAATTAAAAACAATATAATACTTATTCAAAAAGACATTAATATTAAAAAATTGGAAAATGTAATCTCACTATTTTTTATAGAAAAAAATAATATAAACTGATCAATATTCTTATAGAGAAATAAGATAGATGATATCATTATACTATATCCATAGTAAAGAATAATAATAATTAATTATTGTTCTCATAATAGAAAAAACATTATACAGACATTACATTTCCTCTATGAAATCAAAATGATATGTCTTATTCATTAGGGAAGAAACTTATAACAAAAAATTACATGAATAATTGAAATAATATTTTATTTGAAAAATCAATGAAACATATAGATGAATCCTAGAAATGAATAAAATCATGTATTGCTCTAAATGGTGTTCATGCAGTAATGGTTTAATAAATCATTCTTTTACCCTTTGGTAAAATGTAAAAACTAACTTATAAAGAAAAATGAAAGAGATTACTCTATTTAAGATGTTTTTATAAAATGTATTTGGTTTTATAAAAAATAAATTATCAATTATAAATTATTTAACTGTATATTTCATCTTATATGAAAAATTTGATGAACAAGAATATGAAGGTGAGTGATTCCCAAAAAAAGAGAGGTAGGGTCCTACTTTCTAAAACATTATTTTGAATGTTTTAAATATCAATGTCGAGGAAAATACAAATAATATTTGAATAAAACCATAAAATAACTACATGAGAATAAAATATATGGGTTTCAAGTGAGAAATATCATATACTTCCCCAACTAAATATTTAACTTATACAATTTTCAATAATAATGGGATTACGATAGAACGCCTTATATTGGATTCCTTCTTCATCAAACATCTTCCAAACTCTAACATTATAAATTAATATTTATTAGTACCCTATATCGAATAAAAATATATATATATATTGAAAAATACCATTTATTAATAACTTATTTTAACTCATTTACTCATAATTATTTGTTAAAATAATTATTTATGTGTTAACCATTTTGTTTCTAAAGAATGTTTTCATTCAACAATTATGGTCCTCACACCTTGGTTGAGATTTCAAAAATATATAGAATCTTAATAATTTAATAACTATTATATTGTTACATTAAATATTTTTTTATAACAATCTACGTATGGTTTTCATGAAAAATAAAGTACATAATTTCTATAGATGGTAGTTCATTGGTACAAATGAGTGACATTTTTATCATTCAAAACGAGGAAAAAGTAAAAAATTAGATATAGTATCAACCTTAAATAATAACAATGATACAATAAATATCATATTTACTTAAACAATACTTCACTATTACTATCCATGTTAGAATGAATTGAAAAATGAATCATATTTCTTCATGGAGGTAGTAGTCAACACATACATAAGATTGATATTGTTAATTAATAATTAATGGAAGGGTAAGAAGGTAGAGGATATATTTTATTTGTAGAATCATAATTAGTATTAAATTTCATATTTATTCATTAAATCTATATTTATAACCATCCATGAGAGGTAGTGAGGTTAAAATAATTATATATATATATATATATATTAGTTCATACATATACATGAGGGGTGTTTCTATTTTTAAAAATATATCAAATAGATAATAAATGATTATAAAATTAATATAAAAACGTCATAGATTAGTTTTTATACAATATTAATTATTTTAATATTTTTATAGCTGATTTTGGAGATGGATATTAAAGACCGGAACATAAACAATCTCGGTAGGAATATATACAAATTCAATGGAAAGCGTGTTTTAGAATAAAACATAAACCTTATAGGATCAATATTTTAATAATAACCATATATATAGGATTATATACAGGGATTTATATTGTGATTTATATGATTTTTTTCTTTATAAGGTTCTTATAATGTGTATGGAAGAAAGTGTAGTTGGTTTCTTTTATGCGATGAAGGTGGAAAACATATAACAACATGACACATTATTATATAGTGTAAGTATTACTCAATTCATGTGGCTGAAAATTTCTATATTTTAAAATATAAGAAGTTATTTATTGAAATAAAGTCAAAAAAATTAAGAATTTTGTTTGTGAATATTTAATCCTTAACTCTTACAAAAACTCATTATTAACAACATTAAACAATTACTATAGTGATAAATTTTTTCCACGGGTTCTATTCATCATGATGAAGAAATAAAATTTTCCTCATTAATAAATAATAACATCACAATACCTAATATGCAAGCCATTTTATATAATTTAATTTCCAAAAAGTGGAAAATATTACACTCAAAATATATTCCCAAAACACAACAAAATACTCTTTTTTAAAATCATTATTTTAAATCATAAACATGATTGTACTAAGAAATAAAAAATAATGTTGATATTAAAGAAAGTAATTTGATTATATTAAATAAAATGGGGCTTATATTACACATAAAATAATAATAATATAATTATTCCTTTAAATTAATTATTTAAATGAAAAGAACAAATAATGGTTTTTATTTCAATAAAATCATTACATTGATTTTCAAAATGTAAATCACATATTTATAATTCTAATAATATATTTTTAATTAATTATACTACTTATTTTAGAAAATACTTATTTTATGAAAAATTAGATAAACTTTTAATTCATTATTATATAATGATAATTTAATAAAAGTGACACTATTTTTAAAATTGTTATTTTTGACTATTCACCCAAAAAAATTATTTTTAACAAATCACTAAAAATAAACCCTAAGATAAATTCTAAATAATTAAATCAATAATAATATTGATTTTATTGTATTAAAATTTAATAAAAATAGAAAAATTTACTTTTTAATATAAATATAAACTATATCAATTCTATTTATTAAATTATCAAATGTGCATTAGAAAATAGTATAGGTATATAGTTTTGTCCTTTTATATGATAATATAGGGTATTTTATGTTTTAAGAAAATATTGTTATTTTCTTATTTTTAAAATTTCTTATTTTTTCATAGATTGTGGATCTCTAATAAAATAAACTATCAATTTCTAGACCTAGTAAATCACATTACATAACCCGAGTCAGCATATGATAATATTTTAGTGAAAAGTGACTATAAAATTTTTCCAATATGATTTAAATTTGATAAGTCTTAATAAAAAACCATGTGGGTATTGATATAAAATTGTTAGTTTTGAGATAGGACCCGGGTGAACCCAGATTGAAATTAAATTAAAAGAGTAAAACAATACAGTAAAACAAAAAAACAGCCATTACAGCTCTACACAAGTCCAGGAAAAATAGATCCTTCAAGAGAAAACTGGTCGAAACAGCACCAATCGTGACCAGGAAACATACAGCATGCCGCTCAAGACATCCCTCAAATCATGTCCTCAAACGAGACCTAGAATAATAGGACTAAATCATCCCCATGTATGTCTAGGCATAGCAATGAAGAGTATTATAAAACCCATGTGATAAAAAACATGCAACTTGCCTCCATCTTTGCAAAAAACAGCTTACACAAGTCATAAAATAGAATATTTCTCATGATCCCTTTTAAGAAAAGGATTAAGATCCTCAAGAACCTGATCAAATCAAGAAAAGTAAACTCCATTGATGCCCATATTTTCAAGACCATCAGAAACTGAATTGGCTTCCCTTTAAATGTGAGTGATGATATGATTTAGTGATAAAATAGTATCTAAAAATTTTCACCAACAATTAGTTAGCTTCCAAACCAAATGAGAGAGACCTGCCTGATGGTAGAGATGACCATGGTAGAGTCACTCTCAAACCATAACTTATTCCAACCATGATCCTTGGCGTGATCCACCGCAACAATTCGGCCATGTATTTTAGCTTCAAGTAATGAAGCAAGACCACAAGAACCATGAAAGCATCCAAGTATATCCCCTTTATGATTTCGGAAAACAACACCATATCCAGAATACCTTGAATTACCTCTATAAGCTCCGTTAGAGTTGAATTTTATCCATCTGACAAATTGATCATTCCATAATACTTCAAAGGTTCTATGAAAAGGCAAAAAGTTCCCATCGACACCAATCCTGTTCAAAATGGACCAGTCACACACTAAGTTGAAGCAAAAAAATGCTTATTTGTAGTTCTTTCCTCCTACACAGTAGCAAGTATGAAGGAAATGCCACAAATGATGGAAAAAGAGCAATAGTAATGAATTTCCTTATTCTGAGCGGACCAAATGATATGAAGAAGCTTCATAGAGGCCACCCTAAAGAGATCCAGTAGTTGTGGGGAAAGAACAATTGAATTTCAGGCTTTTAGAAAATCCCAGATATAAGACACACAAGGAGGAGATATTCCAAAGATATCAAAGAAATCCTTCCACATGGATGAGGCATTAATACATCAAAGAAACAAATGATCAATATATCCAATATGCTGATAGAAAAGCACACAAGGAGAATTATGAGAGATACCACAATGTTGAAGGAAACAATCCTTTTTAAAAATATTATTATTGAATATATGTATGTTTAATTATAATATATTAATATATTTATAAAATAGTTTTCTGGTTTTCACTGAGAACATAAGGTTGAGTTTTAATATAACACATACTTCCTACTATTAAAATATCATTGGATCTATATTGAATATTATTGATTGAATTTGAGAAATTAAATAAGTATCAATAAGAGAAATAGGAAAAGGATTTTATATTTTTGTGTGCTTTTCCTTGGGGTGTTCAAGTCATAATTGATAAAAAAATGAATTATCCACATATTTATATATTGATTATTTTAGACATTAAAATATCAGACACCTGAATAGGTATCCTGTACCCCATATTGAGGACTTGATCGATCAGATTTTTGGGTTTCAATAATTCTTAATGATTGATCATTAATCTATATATAATCAACTAAGCATCAAAAGAGAGTATATATCAAAGAAACGCTTTGGAAAAATACATGCGATTAATGAATTGTTAGTAATGAAATTAATACTCAAATATTTACATGAAATCATAATATATCTAATTAAAAAATATTTTAGAGACAACATTAATCAAGTGTTTTTAGTTTTTAGAGATGAATTTGTTGTATATTTATAAAACTAAGAAATGAATGAAGATCATATGAGGATTTTTCTATGATCACAAGTAAAAAAGGTGGATTTAGTATTGGGTTTTTAAGATTGTATTTTAAAAAATAGAGGTCCCAATTGAATTGAAATTAATTTAATATATGACTTTAAAAGAATAATTTTTTGATTGAAAAAGAAAATAATATCGGATATCAACTCATTTTATCAAAGTGATCTATCTGAAACTCCCATCATCTGATGTCTTGATAACACATGACTGCACTTGATTTTTATCTTTATTTGATTTTTATATCTTTTTTGAATTGTTTCTCCTCAATCTTCATCCCTTATTCATTCTCCAATAACCCTTAATAATATTCATTTAATAGAAATCCAAATTCACTTGACTAATGTTTGTTCTCAATGGTTTTAATATTTTGATATTTCTACATCATTTTTACAAATTTTTACCGTTAAATTTTCTTTCATTCTCAATGTTTCCTCCACCCTCAAGTGATATCATAGAAATTCAACAACTATTTTCACCGACAATCCTTCATACCTTGTATGTTTTTATTATTTTTTTAAGATTAATTAATTTTATGTCAAAGAAAATTTCATTCATGTATTTATTTATTTTTATTCATCTTATTATCAACAATAAATATTTTTTATACTTTTTTTCATGGTTATAAAATTTTTATAATTATAAATTGTTTATAATAGTAAATTTTTTTATGCACCTTTTTGTTATTTATAATGATTTGTATTTATACATTTTTATTATTATAGTTTTTTGTGGTTTATGACATTTTGATTCTATTATTTTCTTATTAAACTATGGTTGTCTATTTAACTTTGATTAAAAATATATTTCATGTAATAAATTGTTTTTTATTTTTAATATAATTTATTTGTTAAAATTTATTGAATTTTTATATATTTATATGCTTATTTTTTTTATTTTTTTTATTATTTGTTTATATATTTATATATCAATATATGTTCATATGTATTAATAAATTCATCAACTATGTTGTGACATTTTATCTATTCAATAGATCAAAATACGAAAAATTCATGAACAATTGGCGATGAATATGAGAAAGGGATTGACATTTTCTTAAAATTTATTAATAAAATCATGAAAAAAAGTGTTTTTTCTATTCATACATTTTTTAATTTGATTGAATTATTATAAATATAAATAAAATTCCATCATATATTCTATGGGTTTAGCCGTAGTTATACATACTGGATATGGAATGGTGAAATAACAAAAATATCATGATCTAATAATGATAGGATATTATGTATGAGATAGTGGATCATATTAAATTATTAATTTGTCATGACTATTTTGAATCCATTGAATGAACTGTTATTGAATAAATATAATGAATACTGATAATACATTGTACTATTTTTTCACTAAATTTTTACTCTTTTTGCTAGTGTTGTTCTTAGTTCACTTGAAAGAAAAACATTTTTGGAGTGATACAAGACTCCCAAAATTACATGAACTTTTAAGAGGGATACATATGGAAGGAAATAGATTTTTGGATTACTATAATTAAGAAAAAACTATATTATAAAAAATGGGATTGAGGTAAAAAAAAGATAAATGTTTATCATAATGACTATGTCATATATATAATGGAATATGAATATTTATCAGAATATTAAAAATGTGGGACATAATGAAAAAAATAGATAATAATTCCAATTTTTATTAATTCTCAAGAATTAGAAAAAAACCCACTAATGATCTACTGTCATTCAATAATTCCTCATATTAATAGTCCCTTTAATTATTAAAATAATGTAAATATGTTACGATAGAATATAAATGAATGAACTTGTGATGGGAAAATACCTCACCCTCCTCACACGCCATAATGTAAAATATTTGATTATAAAATTTTATATTTTGAAAACTAGTATTGAAATCACAGTATGGGTCATTATAGAGATGGAATGAAAACACATCAGAGTATTAGTAGACAACATAGTTTGTGTACTGTTATTATCATTGTATATAAATTTTCTCCACATATATAAATCAAGATGAAAATTTTCAAGATGAGGTTTATTATTTCTTGACTGAATCATCCTAAAAATGTTTATAATGTTTAGATATCACCATTGATTAATGATTTGAATTTTGAATGGGAGATGGGTGTTATTGTATTTGTATAATTTAATAAAAGAGTATTTTATATTATTTTCTATAATAATATTCACAAAAAAAAATATTATATAGAAAAAAATATATATATAGTGATAAAGGATATATGGTTTTTAAAATTTTCAAAAAGGTAATTCATATCATCAATAACATAATAGAATAAAAATATTGTACATGGTACATCATATATTTTGTGAATGGATCAACCTAATCAATGATTAAATGAAAATTTATCAGTTTACTATAGTTTTATTTTCCCTTATCTATATTCAACCAATGAAGATTATAATAAGGTAAAAATAATCAATGTCAAATTTTGAATGAAAAGAAGTTATGTTAATCAAAACAATACCATGAAGAAAAAATATATTATATTTCAAGTACCTAAATTTTTATTTTATGGATATAAAACATAACATCAATGTTGTTCATGTAGTGGAAATTATTTTTAATAATCTACATAGAATACTTCTAGAAATAATACAAAATAAAAAAGACAGATTAAGAGAAATACATAAATTAATAACAATGGGAATATGTTAATAGTTTTCTCCTAAAATGAATAAAAACAAAACATATTTCTCCTTGCAATTTCATGGATTATGAAAAAGTGAGAAGATAATTTTTTCTTGATTCCTTCATGATGTTAATGTAAATAGTTATTTTTATAAAATGGGAAAAAAATATCATTTTAAAATTTAATATTAATATGCATTAAATCTCCAGACTACCTTTTATTGATGCAATATTTGACATATGTTTTATTAAATGGAATATTACTAATACCTTCAAAAAAATTATTATCTGGTTTATATATTTTTTTCAATTAAATTTAATGAATATTCATAGATATAGATTTATTGGATGTGTTGTAGAATGATATTTTTCCCATAAATTTTATACTAGAATTTTATTGTATCGCATTTTGTTCTATATAATAGTTCATTATTTAATTCATTTATTGTGAGAAATACGAATATGTGTTCTTGTTTACATATGATGGATGTATCATTTTGGATCATATATGAAATTTTTTAATGGCTATTTAAAGAAACATTATTGACTTAAGGTATCTATTGTTCAAAAAATTATATCATAAGAGGTAATTGAGTTCTGTATTGATCATCTGTGTGATAGGTATCATGTTGGTTTCCCTATATCTCAAAATTTGATGGTTGATGCTGAAGTTAAAGGGATTAAAAGAGTAAAGGTAATTTTTATTCAACATAATTAAGTGATTTATAAAAATTTAAAATTTTTTAAAACATTTGGGATTTCATCCAAATTTATCATCACATATTACAGAATTAATGTTATAACATTAGGGAATAAATTTAATTTTCTTAATGAACGAACATTAATTCAAATTTGTTTCGTGGTTCAAAGGGAAAATCAATAAATAATTACTCAAAAAAGAAGCATCGAAATAGTTGTTAGGGAAACCCATTATTAATGTGATGACGTGGTCTTGTATTGAAATTAATGTTTTAACATTTTACATAAAAAAAATAACATGATGGGAGTGATGCTAAAAATATAAGAGTAATGGTTGTTACTAAAGAACTAAATTTACTAATATCTAATGTTAAAAAAGATAGTTTTTGTGTCTACATTATAATTTTGAGTTATTGAATATATAAGGGATATTGGTTACACTAAATATAAGATAACTTAAATGTAATTGGGTTGATATTAATTGTGGTGTGAATCATGCTGGTTAGGGACTTAAATTTATTAATTTAAAAAAACTATTTTTTTTAGAGAAATCATTTATCAGGGAGACACATATAAAACAAATATAGTATTTTATTTACCTATCAATTGATTAGTGGAAAAAAATAAAAGGGAAAAAAATTATTTTTGGTGATGAGAAAATTGATGTTGTGGAAAACTTGCCTAATATTTCTCCATATATTCAATGGTTTCTTGAGGATAAAAAATATTGTAACGTGGAAATTTAATATGCAATGTGAAAACATTATATTTAATCTATATGGGAAGAGACTCCATTACTCTTCATATTAATTATGAAAAAGGGTTTTTTCTCAATATGTCACAATTAGAAAATTTATTATTCCTTTTGTTAATTAAATATATATAAATTTAAAATTCCTAACATTTTTGTAATATTTTTTATATTACATTGATTCAGATATTCAATTTTTCTGACACAATTTTTCTTAGTCATTTTATTAATAGTATATATTATGTTATTTATTTTTAAGTATACAATTCTATCCAATAAAATATTTATAATATTCTTATTATTATATAAAATTATGTATTTAAAAATAATATATATATATTCTGTAACAAATATAAGAAAAAAAATTTATACTTTTTTGTGATAGTAATTTATTTTTTCATTTCATTTTTTAATTTCTATGTTAACAATTTTTAGTTAATCATATTTTCTGTTGAAAAAATTATCATTAAAGGATTTTTATATTATAGAACATAAATTATTAATTTATTAAAATTGTTTAATTTATGTCAAATATTGGTACAAATAATTTTGTTTATGTATCATAAATATTTCAAAATGACAGATCTAAAGGAAGGGGAACTAAAATATGCATATTTTTCATATAAATATATATCTATATTAACTAAAGTATTTTATGAAATTGATATATATTAATTTAAATTGTTTGAAACTATTATTCATCTCTAGATAGGATATTACATAATTATAGTGGGTGTGGTACTATATATTTATTGAATCATTCACTTTCATATAGAGACCAATGGATGAAAACTAACTTTTCTACGAATGGCCACCCTATGAGATCACTGAACTCACACTCCTAGATCCAATACTAAAATAATAAACATTAAATTTCTTACTATGATACCAATTAAGGAGACTCAATTCTTAACATCCATAATATATAACATCAAAAACAAATTTTAGTTCATCTATATACCGATCGACGTTTTAGGTTTATTGTTTCAGAGAATTGTGAAAAACACTTACATAAGCAATACATAAGAATTATAGGGAGTATTTTTTCAAATATACCCAACTTATCATATTCCATATTCATTCAAAAAAATATTCCATAAACATCATCATGTTAAAATCCATTCAAGGAAAAATCTTTTAATCATCACTTTTGATGCCCTGGGGAAATATTGAACATTTGAAGGGTGATATAGAATTATTAGTAAGGGTAAAAATAAAAATTAACAATATAATATAATTAGTGGGATTGAAAATACTATAAGGTATAACTAAATAATCAATGTTCTTGATCATAACATAAGAAAATGTATAACCATCAATACCCATAACATCAAATTTGCAACATGGAATATGATTTAATAAATAAAAGTGTCATAAGAATCAATAATCATGAGACATGTGATTTTAATCATTAAAAAAAGAATCATTATAACCCCATGTAAATTATAAAATAAAACATGTATTTATACTGGTATATCTTCAAAATATCACTACTAAAATAAAAATTAAAAATGGAATTAATATACGATCGAATTCTGTACCCAATTAGTTTAATATCTATCTAGGCACCCCCATTTTATAAGTTATATCTATATCTCTAGGTAAAATATTGGGTTTATCATAATATAAATAATTTCCAAGAACCATTACATGAAGAAGCACATAGATTAATAATTTCATTATAATACTATTAGAAATAATTTTTATTACTTTCATAACATGATTACCCCATGTAAAATAAATAGGTTTAATGATAATAACTTTGAAATGTGACAAAAACATGGAACATTAATAGTTTCCATAACAATATATTTTAATAATGTATGACCTTTAGAAGAAAAATTAGTTCCATGACAATCTTTCTGAAACATGATTAATCCATGGAAAAGAAACGGGTTCCATAAGAATCACTTTGAAACATATATAACCCATTTAGAGAAATAATAATGATGTTATCATTACAATATATCCCAGTAGTATCATAATTATCATCATGTTTTGTTGATATTTATGAATGGAAATAAAATCAAAAGGATATAAAATTCATTATTCAAGAAAATAAAAAAAATCATTGAAGGTCACTTTTTTTTAAACCAAAAATTCACAAAAAAAATTATAGAAATCCATTTCATTTAATATAACCCTTGAAGTATATAACATATGTTCCAACTAATTTAATTTTCATGATAGTGGGTAAATATTTTCATATTGTAAATGTTAAAAAAGCCATAATTTAAAAAAAATGTTAAAGAGTTTCAAAATGAACCATTTGGAAAATGGTAATAAATTCTATTTTAACCCCTTTTTAAAAAAATATAACTAACTTGTACAATAGTTTTAAGAAATAATTTATTTTCATAAAAGAACATTATTTAAATCATTTTAAAAAAATGGAAGAAATTGATTCTCTATTTAGAAGATGATACCAGATCAGTATAACTTAAAAATGGAATTCTTGATATATCTAAAATCAACAAAACATGAAATTTAAATTAAACATATGAACCACATTTATAACCAGTGGAGACGAAAACATGTTTTCTTCATTAAAATAAGAGAATATTATTTCCACCCAATTAAAGTAGAATATAAACAATCCTGAAATAAAGGTTATTAAAACAAAATGTCTTTACCATTTTGATAATCTTAAATAATAAGATACATGAAATATTAACATTAAATTACATGTTAAATATCATGTAAAAATTTAGTTTCAATATATAACATGTAAATTATGTTTTATATACTCCTCATGAATTATGTTAGTTGTATAAAATAACATATTCCCCAAAGAACACAATTTGATACGGGAACCCTTAAAATGATCAAAACATTGAAATGATAATTAATAAATGAATTGATTATATGTTTCCAATGAAAATAATCATTAAAAAGTGGAAATAAAATATAATACAATAAAAATTCTTGACATAAATAATATTAGAATATCAAAGTTAATGAAGAATTATTATAAACCAATGAAAAAAGATTGAGTTATGAAATTATTTACCACATGGTAACCTTCAAGTCAAATACCCTGGGATGAAATAATTATAATTGAAAAATAAAACTACATCAGGTATGAAGGCTTTATGAAATTATTTTATAAATTGGTATTATATACAGTATAAAAATTGAATTAGGTAGATGAAATTAAAATTTTCTTCAATGGAGGTTAATTAAGATGAAGTCCCTTACATCAAGTTCAAAAATTTCATGTTTTTTCCAAATCTCTTCTATAAATAGAATATATAAATTATATAATTTTATAAGAACATTATTATATTTTTATTAATATATACTTAAATAAGTTATTTTAATTTTTGTAATTATAAATTTAAATACTTAATCAGTTAAGTCCATGTTGGGTGTTTTTAGGATTTTTGGTTAATTTTTTCAAAATGTCTTAAATGTGTGGATTGTAGTTGAAGTGGTATTTCCTTAAACATTTCAAAATAATATTAAATAATTAATTATAATTTATATATCTATTATGACTTATAAACAAATCATGATTTTTTTGGAATGAAAAATTTACTAAGTCATAATCTTTGAAATGGTAGGTCGTACGTATGAATGATTAATATTTCCATTTTTTCAACGATTATTATGTAATGAAGGAAAGTAATATTTTTTTCATTCTGTAATTATAACCATTACATAAATACCATATATGGATTTATATATATACATATATATATATTTTATATGTGATTTAGTGATGAAAAAAATCACATCACTTCTTGTAGGTTGTAGTCCACACGTACACACAAATGATGTCATCATTTTTCATACAGTTGAAAGGTAAGAAAAAAATGTTGTATTTTATTTTAAGAATTATAAATATGTCATTAATATTATAAATATGTTGTATACATAAAATATTATCATTAAATGTTCTATTTTTACCTTCCATTATAAGCATTAGTGAAAAACAAATCACATCGCTTTGTGAGGGGGCAGTCTTCTATAAATACAAGATACGTTATTGTATCACCCACATAATGTAAATTTAAAAGGTATATGTGATTTTATAATTGAATAATTATATTTATGGTAAAAATATCATAAATTTATATTTAATAAATCATTCTAAATAGCCATAAGAGGCGATGTAGGAAATGAATTACATCGGTCCATGAGGTAGTAGTTTTCTTTACACAAAATAATGGTTTTGTTTCCCATTTTTTGAAGAGGGGGTGGATGTGGGTTATACCATTAACATACTTTAATATTATTGTATTTTAAATATTGTATTTATTATATTTTATTTATTAATAAATCAATTTATATGGTTTTAGAATAAGTTAAAAGAACAATTTTAGTGAATATAATTACCTTCTCTTATAACAACCCCCTTTAAATCTATTACTAAGAACCTTAGGGTTGGATTTTTGGGATAAACAGATGATCTATACATTGACTAAGTATTTTAGGTGGGGATTTTAGAAGGATTATTCCAAAAAAAATGTCTTATTATGTTTGATCAAGTAATAAGAGTGGGTGGCCTTTTATAAGTCGGGAAGGGAGTGCACATCGAAACTACTTGGAAATTTCACAAATGAATTCCAAATAATCAAGTAATTACCATGATAAATAATCCAAATAACCATATATTAGAATATGGTCAGAATAATATTGGATTTTTTTTATCCAAATTTTATTTTTATAATTTTAATTGGAAAACATAACCTTATCATTTTAGTTTAACCCTAGTGAAACCCAATTTTATCTTGAATGATGTTGAATGCTTTTTTACGATTTTCACTATTATTTATGAAAAAAAGTTGCATTTGACAAATTATATAATATAAAATATTAAGATTAATAATATAAAATATATTTTTCCAAATTTATTTCCTAGAAGTTGTAGGATTTAATTTAATATAAAAGTTTCAAATGTCACAAAAAAGTGGGGTTTTTAAGAAATGATGTTTTGAAGCCTAAGACCTCTAAATATTAACTTTATGAAATGTAATAATAATTATATGAATTTAAATTAAAATTTATATAATATATATATAATCCATCATTACTATTTATTTTAATTAATTAAAATGGGAATAACATTTACACTTTAAAACAGTTTCAGAAGAAAAAAAGGTTTTTATACAAAAAAACATATAATAAAATAAATTATGAAGATGATTAAAATTTAATAAAGTGGATTAAAAATAACTATTGAATATTTTAGTATGTTTAAATCAAATTCAACACATAATGGGGCTTTTAAATTAAAAAAATTAGAAAATAAATGACATTTTTTACAAAAATCAATATTTTCACTCTTCCCAAAAAATCACTATTTTCAGAAAAAACCAAAATTTCACAAAATTTTATTTTTGATATTATTATTTATAAAATAATTTTTTTATGAAATATATTTCATAAATTATGCATAAATTAATTATAATATTTTCCCACAAATATTAATAAAAACATTTTTGAAGAAAACCTAATTTTGATAAGTAAAATTATATTAGTAATAAATGATTGATTAAGTAGTAATAACTTATAAATAAATTAAAATTTAATAGTAAATGTGTGTTTATATATGGATATATCGTAATATATTTAATAATATTTATACCCACCAATTTTAGTGCTTGGTTATAGGATTTATATATTTCACTGGTCATTTAAGCATAGGGTTTTCTGTCAAATAATCTACCAAGCATAGCTTCCTTTTTTAAAATATCAAGCTTTTACATCTTCCACAAAATTAAAATATTTAATCCCTAAAATTTTAATAGTATCTTGGTAATAAATTATCCTGGATTTAGAAATACCCTTCTTCAAGTATCATATCATAAAATGGGTTCATAAACCATTCCCTTTAAAGGAAACAAATTAAGTATGAAGGTTATCTGAAAAAATGAATAAATAGGTTTCAAAGTAATAAAATGTTATCTGAAATGAATATATAGAAATTGAGTAAAAATTTAATTATAATATAATTTTTTATAAATAAATAGGTCATTGGTCACAACAGATTTATTGATCATAATAAATTCAACAACCACAAAACAATACACCATATAGTTGTGGAAAAGTCCATTATTTCATCGTAAATGAAAATAATAAGAAAACATTTTCATTTTATAGATATTTTTTTATTTTATGAATTTATTACCTTATTGAAAAGAAACATAATGAAATATACAAAATTAACATGTATAATTTCATCTTTTAATCAATTTCCACCATAATCTCATCATTTTCATTCAAATGATGTGTATTGGATATATTTGTTCTAGTACCTGATGAACTAAAATAAACTAATAATGGAACATATAATCAATAAAGGAGAAAAATTAGCTTTCCATTATTTATTTATACATTAGAAAAAACCAAAATGGTTATCATAAGGTAAGATCATTCCCAAATTGAATACACCTTTATATCATTAATTTCAAAAAAATTATAGTGATATAGGAATATTAAACTAAATCATTCCATAAATAAGTCATCTTCATATTCATAAAAATATTCTTTATTATGATTTAAACCTGAATATTATAATGGTTTGATTACATATTATTCTAAAGTTGGTTTAAAATTTTTCTCTAAATAATACCAACCACTTATAAAGTCTCATTCCAAAATTTTATGTGCCTTAATATTATATTTTTTCACAAAATATTAATGATCCATGATTACCTCAACATCAAAGATATCATAAACCCTACAATTCATCAATACTATTAAAATAATTTCCAAAAATGTAATTTTGTTCTTCTATAACAGATATATTATGATGAACATAAGTGTTACATATACAATAGCCTAATAAATCACCTCTCATTATTTTATTAATCATATTATACTTCCATAACATAAAACCAAAAAAATATTGCCTAAGTATTTTACATAATATTAACCTAAAACATTTTCTTCCATGATAGAATCCACAATTCTTAAGAAAACATATTATGAAAACATCATAATCTATAATTTTAACTAAACACTAATCTAATACTATCCATAACAACCCCAAACCCTCACTGTCAAATCCAGTGATAAAATAAGAACCATTGTATTTCTCATTTTTATACCAATGAAGGTGACCCAATTTTCACCATCCAAAACATGAAATAAAAAATTTAAATTTTTTATCACTTACAATACCAAGGACTCTTTGTAGTTATTAATTTAAATAATTAGGATAAACTCTTAGCAAAACAATAACTTTAAATTTAAGGAATTATTTTTTCTAATATACATAGATTTTCATATTCCATATTAAGTCATAAACATATCCAACAAACATCATTAGGTTAGAAAACATTCTAGATGAAAATCATTTTATCATAATTATTCATAACAAGGGGAAACTAAAAACATAATAAGTTAGAGATAAAATTCTCAAGAAGGGTAACCATAAGAGTTAATAATTTAATATCATCAATAACAATGATAAGATAATATGGGTATTCCTACATAAACAATGTTCATGAGATCAACATAATAATATTCATACCAATAAATACATGGGCCATCAAACATGAAACATGGATTAAGATTTAACAATGTAATGATCCATAAAAATTCATAAACATGTTCCATGTTATTTCAAAAATGATCAAGTAAATCATAAAAAAACTAATTGCAAGAATAAATAAAACATGATGGTTACTTGGTAAATCATTTCCATATAAATCTTACAATCACTATAACACATTTAATAACCATATGATCAAATTCTTTATCCAAGTCATCTAATATATATCTTGTTTCACCTATTTTATAAGCCCTATTAGGATGAGTGGACATTATTTGGGTCTACCCATCGTATAAAAAGTGTCCAATAACTATAACATGAATAAAGTATATAGATCTTGTGATTCATGATAAAACTCTTAGAAAAACCATTATAACATTCATAACTTTATTAACCTATTAAAATGAAAATAATTTCACAAAAATATCATTGAAACATGATTAAACAATGGGAATAAAATGGGTTCCAAAACAATCTCTTTGAAACATTTTCAACTTGTGGAAAATTGATGGCTTCTATAATAATCTCTTTGAAACATGATTTACCCATGGAAAAGAAACGTGATCCATAAAAATCTCATCGAAAAATTCATAATTCCTCTTAAGTAAGAATGAATATGGAATAATAAACACAAAAACCTAGTGGAAAATATATTACATTAATATTTTTAATGTTGATGAATAGAAATAATATAAAAAATATCAGAAAAACATTCGTGATGAAAATAAACTTTTTACATTAAAATTTTATTTTTTTTAAACATAAAATTTACAAAAATATTATTAATGTCATTTTATTTGGAAATAAGATTAGAAAAATATAAATGTTGTTTCAAATAAAATAATTTTAATGATGGTGGGAAAATTCATACATGTTTTAAATTTTAAAAATTAAAATTATTTTTAGAACATTTTCTAATAGATAGTCAAAAGTGACCCATTTTGAAAATGTTAAGAAATTTACATTTAAAAAAATTAATATAATGTCAATCACAATGAAAAAATAAATTTTGGATTTTATTTCTATTTATAAAAAAAATTTAATTATTTTTTAAAAACATGGATGTGGAAGAGAAATATTTCAATCTTCAAGAAGATACAAGATCTATAAAACATACAAACAACATATTTGATATTTCATCATTCAATAAGGTATGAAATGGAAATTAAACATGTGAAGCATATTAATAACTATATGAGAGTAAAATATATTTAGTTCAATAAAATAATAGTGTATGATTTCTTCCAATGGAACTCTGAAAATAAACAATCTTGAAGGTAATGAGATTGTGACAAAAAGGAATTTCTAATTTGGTACACTTCAGTCAAAATTCCCATTAACAAATAAAATTATATGATAAATTGAATATCATAAATATAAGGTTATTTATTATATAACATGTCAAAGGTGAAGTATATTCACCTTATAAAATTATTTATGTGTTTTACATAATATATGTCCCCAAGAGGAAAATTTGATATTTGAAACCCTTACATTGATCATCACATTAATGTTAGAATAATCAATGAAATAAGTATGTGTATCAATTTCAAATAATCATAGAAATATTTAAATAAAACATAATGAAGAAATCATTAATAAATAATCATTCAATATCAAATATAATGGATATGTAATATAACCCAATGAAAATTGATTGAGTTATGGAATTATTTACTACTTGACAACATTCAATTAAAATATAATTGGATGAAATAATTCATATTTAAACCTAAAATAACATGATATATGCAGGATTCATGATATTAATTGTAAAATGGGTAGTATATACATTATATAAATGAAATTAGGTGTATAACATTAAAATATTCTTTAATTAATAAAAATTGAGACAAACACTCTTACCTAGAGCCTAAACATTCTATGTATTCCCTTTAGCACATGTGTAATTAGAATATATAAATTATCTAATTTATTAATATTATTTATATATTTTTAAAACCTGATACAAAAATTAATAATTTAATTTCTTTTTAATTTCATATTTAAATACATAACTACATAAATCCACATCGGGTTTTTTAGTTTGTTCAGTTTATTGTTTCAAAACAGCTTCAGTGTGTTCACTGTGGTCAAATAGATCATTATTTAAAAATCTCAAGAATAGTAATAAGAAAATATTATCATTTAAATACATAAATTATTATTATAAAAAAGGAATTTAGTTTATGAAAAATGAACTATGTAATAGTCATAGATTTTCTAAGTTGTACATATGCATGAGTAATGTTTCCATGTTTTAATGATAATTATTGAAATTAGGTAAGTAATATTTGATTTTTCCAAAATGATAAAAGTGTCGTAAATATAATATTATTGATTAAAATATATATATATATTATCAATTTTATATGGTTATGAAAAAATAATCCACACGCTTTTTGGAGGAGGTATTCCATAGGTATTCATGAACAACATTACCATTTTTACTGTGTAAATGTAGGAAAAATGATCTATTTTCATTTTAGAATGATAAATATTCCATTAATATTATAATTATTTCAAATATATGACATATATTCATTCAATTTATCCTTTTACCATCAATTAAAACTGTTAGTTAGAAGAATCACATCACTTTGTGAGGCGATGGTCTACTATACACACAAGTGACATTATCATATCCCCCATTGATTGGAAAGTAAAAAAGGTATATGTGTCACCATATTTATACGGTATAATTTTCTTAAAAATGTCATATATACACCTTAAATACATCATTATAAACATCTATGAGATATGACAATAGAAAATGAATTTCATCGGTCTATGAGGTGGTGGTTCGATGAACACATGGGTGATAGGTTCTTTTCCTATTTGATGTGCAATATCCTGAATCAGGTTCCACACACTGGTTCCTAGATCCAGAACACTACATAACCTCATGAACACCTCCTAGTATGCCATAGGCTATCGACTAAAGAGGGTCTAATTTCAGTCATTGGGATATTATACCCTCCTTTTCAGAGTAAAACACCAATGGATAATTAATAAACAATAAAAAAAATATGCATAATCTCAAGGATGCCAATATCACATGATGACTAAAACTAGAAATTCAATATCAAACTAAATGATATATATTTCATGTTAATTTACATTCCAAGTTTCAAAATACAAAATCAAAATTAAAGACACTGAAAACACCCTAGTGGGTCCCGAACCATGTATGGTTCCCTCATCCATGCTCCACCCCAAGTCACCCATTTAAAAAAGGGTATTTTCCCGTACCATGTCCTAAAACTATGAAATAAATTTGGGTATTGATCAAGTAAAATATGTAGGGTTTGATTAAAACTCATTATTACACCACAAATAATGTCTAAAACAATATCTAGTTAATAAAAAGTGTGGGATGTTATAGAAATAAATAAGTAAAAATAATCTGTTATCACATTATCAAATAAATATTTATTTAACCACATAAACTCTCCGTGTTTCTAAGGACACTTGAACCTCAATACCTTATTAATCCCACACCAAATTCTGAACTGTCCCCAATGGATATATTTCCTTCTAATTATATTGTCTTTATTCTCTCTCTCATTTTGTATCTCAGAATATCATTGTTACTATTCTAGATCTCAATTATCATACGAATTTCATTTTTTGTATTTATCATTTCATTAAGTAATTGAATAATTAATTAATCGTATTCATCCCATTAATTAACTCAATAACTAATTACTCATCTCAATACCATTAATTAATTCAAAATTTTATTAATTATCTCAATCCCATTAATTGTCTCAGTAATTAATTAGTCCTTTCAATCCCTTTAATTAACTCAATAATTAATTAATCATCTCAATACTTTTAATTAAATATGTAATTAATTATTAGGATAAATCCCATTAATTATCTCAAAAATTAATTAATCGTCAAAATCCTATTAATTATCTCAATAATTAATTTATTATCTCAATACAATTAATTAATTCAACATTTAATGAATAAGCTAAATCACGTTAATTAAATAAGGAATTAATTATCATCTCAGTCTTATTAATTAACTAAAAAATGAATTAATTATCTTTAACCTAGTAATTAACTCAACAATTAATTAATAAATAAATAATTTAATTCAATAATATCAGTATCTTATAATTAATTTAGCAAGTAATTATTCAATTCAAAAACCCCAAATTCGCACACCAATAATTAAGAAATTAATGATTTAAAATATTGAATTCTAATATCCCCAATTTCACCTTTTTCTCAATTAATTAAATCACCATATTAATTAATTCAATCAATAAAAAAATTTATAATAATACAACTATAGTTCTACAATTACATAAACATAATGTAATATCCCTTATTTTTTTAGGGGTGCTGCATGATTAAGTGGTGAGTTCTGGATACAAAAAAAAACGCATCATGGACCAAATTCATGATGTGAATTGTTTTGGGTAGACCCTATGAATTTAATTCAAGGATTTAATTAATTTAAAAAATCACAAAATTACACCCCATGTAAATGTTTTTCACCACAAGTAGACATGTCATCAAAGTAGTTTTGACCATGTGTCGACATGTCACTAAAGTAGTTTTTGACAATTGTTAACAAGTCATGAAAGTATATTACACCCCTTATACCTGTTTATCACCATGTTTCAACATGTCATGAAAGTAAATTACACCACATATAATTTTTAATTATTTTTTATAAATATTTTATGATGGTATTTCAAATGAAAATTTAGAAATTAGTCATAACTTTAACATGATGTTAAATGATACTTCACGTCATATAATTCTGATTCCCAACACTTTAATGTAATTTATACCTTATCATGTAACCCTTCGGACTCCCCTCCCCTCTATAGCAGAGATTTGGAATCATCTTTTCTTTGTCGAAAATTCCCCATGCACCACCACCTTTGACTAGAGCTACTCTGTGCACCTCCTCCTTTAACCAAAGTTCCTTCATGCACCACCATCTTCAATTGAATACCCTCTTCGCACCTCCTAGGTATGGGTGTTCTTATCCTTTATATATTTCACTCTTCTTTTCTCCAATTCCCAAATTAAATAAATATATTTTTCTATTATTGGATAAATTTATAGATTTTTTGAATCTATATCTACGCTTGTTGGTATAGATATATATTTATTGAATATAGATCTAGGTTCGTTGGATCTAGATATAGAGTTAAGTGATCTTGTTTCGTTTAATCATGGATTTGGGTTTTGTATATAGACTGTGTTCTTTGTCGCATTCTTAATGGATCCACTTCATATTTGGGATTTACATTGTCACGTGTTCATAATCATTTTTGAGGTGGGTGGTCTAAAATTTAAATACCATATTTTTTATTACAATTATGTGTGTTTAATTGTTCAATTTTTATTATATGTTCTGCAATTACGTTTATAATTAGATTAATTAATTTGGGTAATTTATTGGTAAAAGGAAATGTAAAATTAGGATATTAAGAATTTAGATCATGAATAAATATGTGTAAAGTTAATTGTGAGGAAGTTTAGATTATTGAACACGGTAAATTTATTGTGAAATTAATTCATAATAATGGATAGAATTATGATTTTCTGAATTGAGAAATAGAATAGTTCAAATAATTATTGTGAGATAGATATTATTAATATTGAATAATTAATTGATGAATTACTTATTGATATGTTGATGTTGTTGAATAGGTATAATTACTAGTTTAATTAATTAGGTGATATTTAGTTGTGACTTGAGATAATTAATTTTAAAAGTAATTAATAGGGTTTGTTATTATTATTGTATTGATTAAGATAGAATAATTAATTTCAGAATTTATTATGGGATATTTTTCATTATTTGATATAATTAATGTTAGATTAATTATAAGATATCGGTGTCCCAATTTGAGATAATTACTAGTGGATTTATTATGAGTTATTAAAATTATGGATTGAGATAATTAATGGTAGATTAATTATGAGATATAGAAATTTTTGGTATGATTATTTAATTTTAAAATTAAATAACGGGATTAATGAAGGGATTGAAGGTGATTAATTAATTGGTGGATTAATTAACATGGATTTTTGTGTTAATGTAATTGAATGTATTAGATTTATTAATTTTCAAATTAATTCTTGGGTATTGGTTTTTTCATTCAATTGAATAAGTTGGATTAATTAATTTAAAGATTAATTAAGGAGGGTTTTGTGTTAATGCAATTGAATGAGTTAGATTAATTAATTGGTGGAATAATTAATTGGTATTGTTGTGTTACTGAAATTGAATGAGTTAGATTTATTAATTAGAAAATTAATTAATGATAATTTTTATATTAATCTAATTGAATGATTTAGATTAATTAATTGATTAATTAATTATAGGGGATCATTGTGCCAATGCAATTGACTGAGTTAGATTACTTAATTGGTGAATTAATTAATGAGGTTTATTGTGTTAAATCAATTTTATGAGTTAAATTAATTTATTAGTGAGTTAATTAATGAGGAATTTTATGTTATTGTAATTTATGAATAATGAATTGATGAATTAATAATGACATATTGATATTTCAAAATAGAGAACATTAATTTCTAAATTAATTATGAAATATTGAGTAGATTATTTGAGATAACCAATTACAGAATTAATTATGAGATGTCAAAATATTTTATTTGAATAATTAATTATTGTATTAATTATAGGATTTTTAGATTTTGTATATTGATTAATTAATTAACGAATTGATTAATGGCTCTGGTCTAATTAATTGAGGAATTAATTAAGGATGTTTATGTGATAAACTAATTTCTGAATTACTAATAAAATATCTATGATGAGTTAATTATTGAATTAACTAATAACATTTAAGTGATCAATTAATTATTTTTAATGATGCAATTAAATAATTTCTGAATTAATTAATTTTATTGATGTGATTATTTAATTATCGAAATAATTAACATTATAGACAAGATTAATTAATTTTCAAATTAATTAATGTTTTTGATGTAATTAATTAATTATTGAATTTATTAATGTTATTGATGTGATTAGATAATTATTGAGTTAACTATTGAATGTGTTGTAATTTTTTAATTATTGGATTAACTAATATAATTGAAATGATTAATTAATTGTTGAATTAAATAATGAGATTGATGCGATTAATTAATTAATGAACTAATTAATAGAAAATTTTGATAACGCAATTATTATATTTTGATGAATTAAACTATTAAATTAATTAATGTGACATTGTGATATGAAATTTGATAAGGGGTTAATGTTGATTAACCTTGATTGTTGTGAAATAAGTGAAATTTTGATATATAAGATACATTGTGAATGATTGAGAAATTGGGGGGCTATGCATGACTTTCTGCACCCATGATATATATTTAAGATTGATAAACTGGGTGTGATATAGAGGCTGATGCTCTAAATACTCATGGGTTGCTAGACAAATCATTTTACACCCAGCATGCATGCAAATATTATTTTATGGGATAGAGAAATAAGGCTCTAAAAACCCATGGGGTGTGATATGGGGATTGATTCTTCAAATTATCATGAGGGTTCTAGACATGATGTTCTATACCCATTTATCAACATTAGACTATCGATCCAATTATCCATATATGAATTAAATTCTATATATAATGAAATACCATGTGATATAATGATAGTGAATTGAATATGAAAAATGGTTCAGACTCTGGTATAGTCCAAAGTAGATATTGAGATAAGGGTGTCCATGGGAACCCGAGGGGATTATGTGGTAAAATAATGGATAATGGAATAAATGTAAACTATTCACTTTATTAATTTTATTTTTTATACAAGTGCATACATTTTTATTGAATGGATTGGTTTTAGATGTTGTTGGTGGTGTCATGCTGAGTTATACTCACTCACAACTCAGGATGCCTAATCGATACTTGAAGAGACTTTTTTATTTTTGGAAAGGTTAAAGGAAAAAGCCCTAAGTTAAATGGATGAGGAATGATAAAGCTGAATAATGGAACCAAACTTTGTTAGGGACCCACATGGGAGTCGTCTGTGTCTTCATTTTTAGTTTCCATTTTAGACACTTGACACATACTTTGTCATGGTTCTTTCAATTTTAGTTGGATATTTTATTTTCTATATTATATATCTTTAGATATTGTAAATTTTTATGATTATATATTCTTCTCTTATTATAAATTTATTTCTTCTTGTTCTTTACACTAATAAAAGAGGGTATAGTCCCCTCATGATTGACTTAATAGACTATCACTACTACTCAGATGCCTCTGGTGTATGGGGAGGCACGCCTGAGGTCATGTGGAGGTCTGGATCAGGGCACCAAGGCGTGGCACCTGGGTCAGGACATTACAAATTGGTATCAATGGAAGTGTTCTTTTATTCATATTTCGTCTTACTATTTTGGAAATATAAACGTGAGACTGAAAATAATCATGTCATGGTTATGAGATTGAGCATAGAATTAGCTACCCCATGTACAAGGGAGAACCCAAATACCTATGATGGGTTAGTTGTTATTATTTTTAGCTATTACATTTGAGAATTATTTCACCAATGGTGACGCACTTGTTGTGTGATGTGATTATTATTTTTGAGATTTATTAAAATTGAATCATGGAATTGAATGGAATGAGAGTTGAGTATTCATGGATCATTCTAGGCACTCAGGATTATTTTGTGATATGCATCATTATAAGAATGTATGGTAAAATGGGGTTTGGGTAAGTTGATGAACTTGAACTATTTTTCTTTTCTTGATAAATTGAAATGAAAATGGATCTTAACATAAAATTGATAAATATTTTTAAATGATGTAATATTAGAATAAATCAATGTATGAATGATATTAATCTAATAATGAAAATTTTTTTGGCCTTGTTAACATGGACCTAGGTGTAGGATGGTTAAGGGGAGTGATATTTCCTCCATCTTGGTTGTGTCGCTGGAAAAAGGGGAAAAGACTAGTTGTGACTTATTGTGGTTTTACTCTAATGTCAATGTGATAATGTTGTGTTATAGTTACTAAAACATGTGTTGATAATTTTATATATATTCCTCCATGACTATTTCTTAGTGTACTTTTAATTGGTGTTGATCGTGTCCCCTACCTTGACATCGTTTTGGGTACACAGATAAAGCTTTGGCTTTATGCCTGTCTACCTGAATGTGTTTTTATTGGATATGGGTAAACTTGGAGGTTGTAAGTATGATGTGGTATATGTTGAGATGGATGTTGATATACACACCATTGATAGTTCATAGATGAGAAACCAGTAAGTATCATGTTTAAATTCCTAGGGAAATGTCCAAGTGGGCCTTATAGGTGGTAGATGTACGTCCATTACACATATTTTAATAGAAAGGTTGAGTGAAAATGTTGTATGGTTTCCTGGAATTTTTTGGGAATATTGAGTTGGGAAAAGTGCTGTGTTGGATGGATTCCTTGCGGTTTTTGAGTATTTTTCCTTGCAGATGTAGAGACTGATGTGTTCTTTGAGGAGTATCTAATACATGTTTAAGATCATAGTGAGGAAAAGATACGGGGAGAGACATTACTGATAGTTCATATATTGTGGAAAATGGATGCATTTAGGAGGAAACTTGGGATAGAGTAATAGACATGAGGGCTTTGTTCCTGATCTTTTTGACTCATAATCATAGAGGTTATAGGGATTACTGCTCTAGGATGAGCTATTATAAGGTGGAAAGATTGTAAGATCTCATAATTTTATAGGGGTGTAGTAAGATTAAGTGGTGTGTTCTGGATGTAGAACAAATAAATTTTATGCATCCAATTCACAGCGGGAATTGATTTTTGTAGACCCTTTGAATTGAATTCAATGCTTGAATTTATTAATAACATTGACAAATTACACCCCTTATTAACTATATTCACCACATGTCTACATGTAACGAAATTAGTTTTCCCCACGTGTCAACATGTCATGAAAGTAGTTTTCTCTACGTATTGACATGTCATGAAAGTATATTAAACCTCATGTAATTATATTTCACCACATGTCAACATTTCATGAATGTAAATTACTCCATGTGTAATTTTTAATTTTTTTAAGGGGTTGTGATGTGATTTCATTGGAAAATCATGAAATATGTCATGACTTTTAAAAAATGTGAAAATAGAATTAAGTTTTTGTAATTATAATTCCTAGAACTCTAAAGGTATTTCTAATGCATTTTTTAACACTCAAGAGTACCCTATCCCCTTCATTAGAGCTTTAGAATCATCTTTTCTTTGTCGCAGATGCCCCGCGCACCGCTACCCTAGACCGAAGCTCCAATGTACACATATGCCTTAGACCAAAGCTCCTCCAAACACCATTATCTTCAATCTAAGATACTCTACACACCTCTCAAGTATGGGTGCTCTTCTCATTTAGATCAAACTCTCTCTTCCGCTCCTCTTCCTGAATAAAAGAATGATGTTTACCCACTGTTGGATCTGTATCAATATTTTTCAGAATAATGATCTAGGCTTGTTGGATCTAGATGTATATTGGTTGAATATTGATCTAGGATCGTTGGATCTAGATATAGAGTTATTATATCTTATTTAATCATGGATTTAGGTTTCAGATCTAGCTCATGTTCTTCATCGCATTCTTGATGTATCCAATTCAAATTGGGGATTTCCTTGTAAAAAATTCACCATCATTCTTGGGGTAGGTTGTCTAAAATCAAAATCCCATATTATTGATTAAAATTATGTGTATATAAGTTTATAATTGTTATTATATGTTTAAAAATTTCCTTCTTATTTAAATTAATTAATTTGGTGAATTAATTAGTTAAATGAAATGTTAACTTGGAATATTATGAATTTAGATCATGAATAATTAATTTTTAAATTAATTATGAGGCAATTTAGATTATTCGACTTGGTTAATTAATTATAGAATTAATTAATTGGAATGGTTAGGATTATGAAATTGTGTATCGGGATAATTAAATATTGAATTAATTATGTCTACATAGAGATTTTTGAAATTGAATAGTTAATTGACGAGATAATTATTGATATAGTGAAGTTGTTGAATAGGGATAACTAATTGTATAATTAATTATGTGATATTGAGTTGTGACTTGAGATAATTAATTGTAAAATAAGTTACTATTGATGGTGATGATTATTGTATTTATTGAGATAGAATAATTAATTTTTGAATTAATTTTAGGATATTATAATTATTATTTGAGATAATTAATGGTGGATTAATTATAATGTTTTTGTGTCATGAATTGAGATAATTAATGGTAGATTAGTTATGAGATATTGAGACGGTGGGTATGATTATTTAATTATTAAATTAAATAAAGGGATTAATGAAGGGATTTAAGGTGATTAATTAATTATAGAATTGGTTAATGAGGATTGTTGTGTTAATTAAAATCAATGTGTCAGATTAATTAATTAGTGAATTAATTAACAGGAATTGTTCTGTTAATGCAATTGAATGAGTTAGATTTAGTAATTATGGAATAAATTAATGAGGATTATTGAGTTAATTCAATTGAATGATTAGATTAATTGATATGAGAACTAATTAATGGGTATTGTGGTATTAATACAATTAAATGAGTTAGAATAATTAATTTTTGAATTAATTAATGAGGATTATTTTGTTAATGAAATTGAATGATTTAGATTAGCTAATTATTGTATAAATTATTGGGGATTGTTATGTTAATGAAATTTAATGAGTTAAATTAATTAATTAGTGAATTAATTGATGAGGGTTATTATGTTAAAACAATTGAATGAGTTAAATTAATTAATTAGAGAATTAATTAATGGTGGATACTATGTTATTTCAATTGATAGATAATAAATTGATGAATTAATTATGATATATTGATATTTATAAAATTAAGATATTTAATTGTGGAATTAGTTATGAAATATTGATATATTTTATTTGAGATAAATAATTTTCGAAATAATTATGATATATTGATATTTTTTATTTGAATCATTAATTTTTTAATTAATTATTGGATATTGAGTTTGTGTAAATTAATTACATAGTTGATAAATTAATTAGTGGGTTTGATGTACTTAATTAATTGGGGAATTAATTAAATTTGTTTTTGTGATAAACAAATTATTGAATTATAAATGAAATTTATATGATGACTTAATTATTCAACTGACTAATAAAGTTGAAATTATTAATGAATTGAATAATTAAATAATATTATTCATGTGATTAATTAATTTTTGAACTAAATAATGTTATTGATGTGATTAATTAATTTTTGAATTAATTAATGTTATTTACCTGATTAATTAATTATTGAATTAAATAATGTAATTGATGTAATTATTAAATTATATAATTAATTAATTTTTCTGATGTGACTAGTTAATTTTCAAATTAACAAATAAAAGTGATGGGATTGGTTAATTGTTTGAATAACTAATGGAATTGACATGATTCAATAATTTTTTATTTAATTAATGAGATTGATGTGACTAATTAATTTTAGAATTAGTTAATTGAACAATGTGATAAGTCAATTGTTATATTTTGATTAATTAATTGTTAAATTAATTACTATGACATTCTTTTGTAAAAGGTGATGAGGGGTTAATGTTGATTAACCTTGATTATTGTGAAATATGGGAAATTGAGATATATGTGATCTATTGTGATTGATTGAGAAATGGGGTAATAGACATGAAGTTATACACCCATGATATATATGTATGATTGATAAACAGGGTGTGAGAGAGGGACTTATGCTCCAAATAATCATAGCATTCTTGACATGGAATTCTACACCCAATATGCATGCAAATATTCATGTATGGGACACGGACTAAAGACAGAAATACCCATGGGGTGTGAGAGAGGGACGAATGCTCCGGATACTCAAGAGGGTGCAAGATATGATGTTCTACACCCATTTATTAATGTTGGAATATGGATATAATTAGTCATATATTAATTAAATTGAATGGATAATGAAATCACATGTTATATAATGATTGTTAATTGAATATGAGAAATGGTTCAGAATCCTGCCCAATCTAAAGAAGGTTTTGAGATAAGGGTGTCCATGGGAAACCTAGGGGGATTATACAGTTAAATAAAGGATAATTTAATAAATTTAAACTATTTACCTCATCACTTGTAATTTATTCTTTATAAAAATATATATAGTTATTATTTAGATTTTTTTAGACACTTTTGGTGGTGGTCTATCGAGTTTTACTCACACCCTACTCCGGATGCAGGATCAGTACCCAATTTGACTTTGTGTTTCTTGATAGGTTTAGTTAAAAGGATTTGAGTTAGATGGATGAGTGGGGATAGAGCTGGATGAGGGAACCGAACATGGTTCAGGTCCCTCTTGGGATTTGTTAGTGTTTTAATTTCATTTTCCATTTTAGACACAAGACACATACTTCGGCATGGAATTTTTCTGTTTTAGTTGGATATTGTATTTCATGCATTGTTTATATTGAGATATTGGTAATTTTTATGATTATATATGTTTCTAGTATTATATTTTTTTTCTTCTGGAGTTTTAATCTAATAAAAGAGGTTATAGTCTCCCTAGGACTAACTTAACAAACCCTCACTGCTTTTCCATTGCTTTTTGCATACGAGAAGGTGTGTGTGATGTCATGTGGTGGTCCAGCATGGGACATTGATGCATTGAACCTGATTAAGTATATTTTACCCAATTTTAGTCAAAACATTGGGATTTAAATTATATACCACCTAACTCAATTTTTTTACAAAATATTACCCAAAAAAATCCCCAAGTTTTATTTTCACAAAGAAATATAATTATATCTGAATATAAAACCTTAAATCAATATCGAACAACTGAAGATCCTTAAAATCTATATCTAGATCTACAATCCAGGATCTATATCCTAAAAAATAGATCTATATCTAATCAAAACAAGAAGAACATCCATTTTTTGGAATGAAAGAAGAAAGTAAGAAGAATTGGAGACCAAGAGGGATGGGATTCACTTACCGGGATATGTGTAGATATTGGATCCGGTCTTTGAATCATGAAATATGATGTTCAAGAAGGATTTCAATCTATCTGGGTGGGTCAAAACCAGAAAAAAAAAATATTAGGGTCAAATGGGGGTCGAATATAAGTCAATATGGGGGTCTGGTTGGTTAAAAATCTAATTTTTGAGTGATTTTAAAATTCATGTGTGTTTTGTTTGATAGGGGCACACAGTTTTCACTAAATGTGTTCCAAAAACAAGTTACCATTTTAAAGGGGTTCATGGTGGCTCCTATGAGAACTCACAGTTTGAAAAATAATGTTCCATCATTGAAATCCCCCTCAGTCCAAGGTTGTATGGATTACTAGGCCATGGCGCACGATTAGGGAAAATCGTGTGCCACCCAAGCACTACCCTCCTTCTTTCATGTTTTCTCAATTTTCACTGAAAGACATCCCAAGGTAAGTCCCAACAAAATTATTCTCAAAAAAATAAAAAAAAATAATACCTAAAATCAAGCCTGATTCATCTCTAGAAAAGGTTGTGATCTTATAATCTCTCACCTTATAAAAGCTCTTCCTTAAGTTGTACTCTAAAGAATCTCTAAAATTATGAGAGAAAAAAATCAGGCCACAAATCCCTAAAATATTTTTTTCTTCCTTAATTTTTCTCCTACAAATTTCCATGCTACCACAACATGAGAGTTATCAACACAGTCTTTCCCCGCAACACATTTTCACTACGATCCAACACATATATTAGATGCTCAACAAAGGGCGCATCTATATCATGATCAACAACATCTACATCGATGACATGAAAAGGGTCAGGGTTATACCCTTGAAGATATGACACGTCAAAAATTTCATCCCTATAACTTTATCTCTGTGGAAGATCCAATCGGTATACCAGTGGCCTGATTCTCTCCACAACCTAAAATTATCCAACAAACCTGGGTTCCAGGTTTCCCTATCTCTGTATCCTATAGTGACCCAATCTAGGTGACATTTAATATAATACAGTATCACACTATGTAAACTCTATGGGTCATCTACATCTTTCATCATATGAATTCTGTCAACTCTGAGTCGTATCCATGTGTTCCCAAATCAACTTAACCCTCTTTGAATTATCCTTCATGAAACTTAGCCACAATAACTCTGACTCACCTTCTTCCATCTAGAATAAAGGTGATATACATTTCATACTATAAAGATACTTGTATTGTTCCATCTTTATAGTTTCCTAATAACTGTTGTTATAGTAAAACTCAACCAAAGATAAATGATTCTCCCAAGATCAACCAAAGTCTAGGACACACACAAGAATAATATCCTCAAGAACCTTCATAGTATGTTCTGATTGTCAATCTGTCAATGGGTGGAAATTTGTACTCAATAAAACATGTATACCAGGCACCATATGTATGTTCTAAAATAAAAAAGATGTAAAATGAAAGTCACAGTCTAAAATTATAGTTCATATTACCCCATATAGAAGGACTATATCTCAAACATATAGTTCTGCCAACTGATCCTCAAAGAAATTCTCTCGTATAGGCATGAAATGTTCTACCATTTTAAAATGGTCCACAATAACTTAAATTGTGACATTCTTCTTAACCTTCCTCGTGAGACCCACCAAAAGGTCCATGGTAACATCATCCATCTTCCATTCTAGAATGGGTAATATCTATAGTAAGAGAGTTTGTCATTGATTCTTAGATTTCACCTACATAAAGGTGTATAATCATGTTACAAAACCTTATATATCTGTTTTCATGCCAAACCACCAAAATTGTCATCATAGTTCCTCATACATTTTATCCACACCAACATTCACCACCCACTTTGAGGCATGAAATTCTTTCATTGGTGCCTCCCAAATGCTCATAGGCACAAAAAAATAATTTTTTACCTGGATGTTATCATCCTCATCTAGCAATGAGTCTAAAGGTGACTCCACATATTCAAGATATTCCATCAATGATAAATATTCTGAATCCTCGTACTATATGTCCTTGATCCATATAAAAACTGTAGAACCTAATAAAACTCATACCAGATTCGTATACTCCTCACTCTACTAAAACACCACGTGCATCTCATCTTATAGGGTCATCATCATCCAATTAGCATTTCACTCCAAGATAGCATGAATCTATGTTTTTATACTTAAAGCATCAGTAATGCAATTCTCCTTCTCATGAGTATTTACTAGCTCAAAATCAAAATAATGTATCTACTCAACCCATCTTGGCTACAAGAGATTCAAATCTCATTATGAGAAGATATACCTTAAGCTCATGTGATCAGTAATCACTCCAAAATTCTCACCCAACAGATAATAATACTAACACTTCAAATCATAAACCATTTCATCCAATTCAAGGTTATTTCTAGGGTAGTTCCATTCATGTGGCCTCAAATTCTATGTACCATACTCCACAACTCAAACTCCTTGCACCAAAACTGCACCAAGACTGGTCCTAGAAGCATGACAAGACAGCGTATACACCCATTAGGGATTAGCTTGGTTCAAGATCAGTTCATATTTCAAGTACTTATTAATCTCCAAAAATTCATTCTCACACACTTCTGACCAATATAACATTATCCCATTTTTGTGCAATCCCGAAAGAAGCACTTCCAAATATGAAAGGTACACAATGAATCTCCAAAAATATCTAAACAACCCCAGAAACCTATATATACATAACACATTCTTAGGATTATCCATAGAAACCACTACATGAAACTTCTCTTTATACACTAACACACCTTCCTTCAAGATTATGTGACCCAATAAGTGTGTCGGAAAAATCCATAATTGAAACTTATATGGCTTATAATATAGTTTTTTTTTCTAAGTGTACTCAGGAAAATGTCATGATATTTCCCAAGATCATCATGAGTCTTTGAGAAAACAAAGTTGTCATTTTCAAACCACAAAACAAACTAATCAATGTACGTATGGAAGATTGTGTTCGTCATGTCCATAAACACAGCTTGTGCATTCGTTAATCCTAATGGAATTATGATGAACACATATAGTCTATACATTCTTCTGAAAGTGGTTTGATTTATATCATAAGGTTAAACTCTCAAATGATGATACCCAAATCTAAATTCAATTTTGGAAAAGAAACAAGCTCCTCTCAACATGTCAAAAATATCATCGATTCACAGAAGAGGATACGCGTTCTTCACTATCATTTGGTAAAACTTCCATTAATTGAAAAAAAGCATAAGTTCTCATCATCATTATTTGAAAAAAACATAGGTGATTTCTAAGGTGATATTCTCGGATGGATAAAACCCTTACCAATCAACTCCTCCATATAATTCCTTATCTATTAAAGATATATTGATTCCATTATGTAAGGTGAAATATAAATTGATTCATATCCTAATATGATATCAAAAGTAAATTCCAGATCTCTCTCTGGTGGTATCCCTAAGAAGTCTTAAGGAAATACATCCTAAAAATTTTCTGAAATAGGTGGAAATACATCCTACTTTACACCTCTATCATCTAGAAATAGTCTAGAAACATGTGCTATAATCTCTCCTAGTTGCTGAATATTTATCCCTGGTCAACCTGGATGGATATCCCACTCTACTCGATGAATATATTTTTCAACCTTAGGAGGCATAAATCATCAATATCATATTGTAATATTCAATATGGGCTCTGTATACAACTGAAAAATACATACCCAAAATTAATTTAAAGCCTCAAATGTCTAGCTTATAGGATTCCACATAAAATGATACTCGCCAACATTATTAAAAAAATCCCTTGTAAAATAATATGTCCCTAGAACACACTCTAAACGGTGTATCTGGCATCAATACCCCTCTCATGAACTCCACTGGAAGGCCCAAACCATAAACATGTTTTGTTGAAATAAAGGAATGATAGGCACCAATATAAAAGAAGGCACTAGAGAATATATGACCGATAAGAATAGGGCATCTAACTATTGATGGTACAACCTCACTATCCAAAAGTGTAGTTTACACCACATTCAATAGTCATTCCCATATCCCCTATGATGCAGTCTGAGTCTGTTGAGATGCTCCACTCTAAATATATAAGGGAAAATGACCCAAAGTATCATATCCACTACCTCTACTACCATGGCCTGTTGAACACCAATTTCCAACTCGATATGGTGTATATTATCCTCTTACTATACTTTTATTTTTCCTATCTTCCCCATAATTAACTTTATATTTTGTGTTCTTATAAACTTTCTATAAATTTCCCATATTTCTTAAAGATCTTCACTTCACTGATGGTTAGTGACACAATCTACGATAGTGGCCTAGCCTATCACCATGATGAAAAATCACTTGATAATTGTCTTATATAACAGACAATTCCCCCTAGACACTATTTTCCACCGCTCTATATAAAGTTCTCAAAACAATTTTTCCTCTTCTCAAAATTTGGACCTCTTGATCATCTAGAAGTAGCCATTTTTCTTACCCTAGAAGCATCCATCATGTTCCCCTCAAGTATGAGAGCCTGATTCACCCTATCTGAAAACTTATTCAACTTCAAAATATTCACCTCGGACATACTCCCTTGATTCAATATCATGAACTCAGCTACTCCATCTTTCCTCAGCACCTCTATATAAAAGTTCTCAAAGAACTTGTCCAAGAAGTACTCTTATAACATACCATCAGTCTTCCCAGTCAGAGCCAGAACATCCAACTAGTGCACCCATGATCCTAGTAGCATATATGCATCCATTTTAACCCTCTTCTCACTAGTATTCTCTAAGTGATCATGTATATTCTGGATAGACTTAATAAACAATTCATATCCCTATGGTCCACCCACTCCTAAAAAATTAGAAGGGTGATGCAACTAAAACTCCTTTTTCACGTCAGACATTCTCCACACAACCCACCATATGTCTCTTCATGAATTTTATGAACCATGAAAAATTATCTTAGAACTTATCTCTAACTTCCTCAATAGAACAATCGGTGCCTCGGGTTCTACAATGGGAAGATCATCACTATACATTTCCTCATGTCATCCTCTCAACAATCATCATCATTGAGTCAAAACTCTATAATTAATAACTAAAATGTTAATATACTTCTCTTAAAATTAACACATATATTAAAAACATAAAAAATACCCCCATAATTCATTTTTTAAACCGTTCTGTGTGGTAAAAACGGAAGCACTATCACAACCATTTACCATCATATATCTATGATAAGGTTAACTATGGATAAATAATATTAAATATTAATTTTTTCTCATCTAGACACCCAATTATTCTCATCTTGCAACATTTTATCACTTTCAATTTCATGTTAGGCACAATTTTCAATTTAATTTTATAAGGGAGGAAAAACATATCATGTTCAACAACATACCCTAAAACCAATTTTCCATGCATGCCTAAAATGATGAATGTAACAAAATAATCATGAGTTCCTGGAATGAGGCATTCTTACTCAACTATCACTCCTTACTGATCCATGAGTAAAATTTTAACAATCCTATGAAACAATAACAATAGAATCACAAAATAATTGTGTCACCCAAGGAGAAATAATATTTAAATGTAACAAAAAACAGAAATAGAAATAATCCCACCATGGGTACTTGGGTTATCCTCTATACATGGGGTACCTAGTCAGATGAATGATCTTAGAACCAATCCGTTAATCTTAATAGTCTACTTTGAACCATTCCCTAATATAAAGATAAAATAAAATAAAATAAAACTACATGGATACAACTTTGTAACATCCCGACCCATGTGCCACACACCGGTGCCTTGAGCCAGACAACTACATGACACCAAGGATGACTCCTCATATGATAGAGGTTACTGACTAGTATTTGTGGGATAATATCAATCATGGGGAGACTATACCCTCTTTTTCCAAGTAAAACACTAGTGTAAAATAAATGAACTATAAATAAATTTTAATCCATAACTAGAAATATGCCTATATCACATTATAACCAAAATTGGAAATTCAATAACAAAATAAATGATGGATATGTCAAGACTATGTATATGGAAAGTGTAAAAATATAAACCCAAAATTAAATATGGGTTTGATTCTTATATCCATGATCATTTATAACTTCTCTATATAACATATTGAATTAACCCTTATCATGTCCAAAAACCATGAAATCTATTTGGTTACTGAGCAGGTAACCAAAATAGGAAGTGATTATAACTCAATTGGCCCCCACCAATGGATTCTAAAATAATATATATTTAATAAAAAATTTATGTATTTGTATAAAGAAATAAGTATAGTTCAAAAATAAATAGTTATCACATTATAAAATTATTCTTTATTTGACCACATAAACTCCCTATGTTTCCGAGGACACCTGAACCTCAATACTAGATGTGGATTATGCCAAAGTCTAAATATTCCCCAAGGGATATAATGACTTAAAATTTCATTGTTACTATTCTATCTATGAGGTCATATATTATACTTCCATTTTTACCATTCTAGATCTCAATTCTCATTTGAATTCCATTTTCAGTCAGAATTGCTCAAAGGCCTTCATTTTTATATTATTTTTGATAATCCACCCTTAAAGGGGTGAGGTGGAACCCTTAAAAGGCTCGAAGTCTTAGAAAAAATTACATGATCCATAGGAATTATAGGGAATCTCCTAGACAAGAAAATGTGTAACAGCTCCTCCCCAGCATATGTTAGGATATCAGTACTCCACCTTCACAGGGCTGTTCGGATAGCTATCCTATGAAAAGATATAGAGGCCCAGTACCAATGGAAAAGTCATACCATATCATTCTTCCAATTCTGGTTATCTCTTATCTAGTGATTGTGCATGCCCTGAATCCACATCTAAATCCTTGTCCCTTGTAGTCTGACTGCTACATTTACATTCATTAACCTAGAAATTAATTATTCATTAGAATATTATTAATTAAATAAATATTTAATTAGTTAACTCAATCCCATTAATTAACTCAATAATAAATTAATCATATCAATCCTATTAATTAAATTAATAATTTATTAATTATCTTAATCCTATTAATAAGCATTGTAATTAATTAATCACCAAAATCCAAATAATTAACTCAAAATTTAATTGACCATATCAATCATATACCTCAGTAAAATTAATTATTTACAAATTTAATAAATCAACCAAACATTTAATTCAACAATCAAAATATCCTATAATTAATTCAGCAATTAATTATTCAATTCGACAACCCCGACTCCCTCATAATTAATTTGGAAGTTAATTATTCATAATAAAAAATTCTAACATCCCCAAATTAATATTTTTCCTCAATAAATTAATTAAATAAAAGACTCAATTGATAAAAATATAATATCAATTATACAATTACATACATATAATTTCAATTGAGACTTTGGGATTTAAATTATACACCACCTAACTCAATTCATTGACAAATGATTTCCCAATGGGAATACCAAAACATTGAGCAGAGTAATGACATAAAATGAGATCCAAATATAAAACGCTAAATTACGATCAAAAAATAATGATCCTTCAAATATAGATCTAGATCAAAAATCCTAGATATAGATACACAAAACCATATATAGATCTAATCAAAACAGGTTGAAAGGCCCTTTTCTTTAATGGAAGAAGAAATAAAGAGGAACAAGAAACCAAATCAGGACTTGATTAATTTATTGGAATATGTGTATATCTTCAATATGATCTTAGAATCATAAATAATAGATTTTTTTATGTCATAGAGTTTAATCTAGAAGCTCTAAAATCGTGAAAAAAATGCTCGGGTCAAATGGGGGTCAAATTTGAGTTAATATGGGGTTTCAGGTGATTGAAAATATAATATTCAGGTGAATTAAAAATTCATGAATAGTTTTTTGGGATGGGACACACAGTATTCCCAAACCATGGGCCTAAATTGTGCACCTATTTTATATGGGTTCATGGTTACTCCTATTAGGGAGCAGATATTGAAAAACTTTATGCCAATTGTGAAATACCCCATTATCCAGGGTTGCAAGGTTTTCTAGGTTAGGATGCATGGATAGAGAAAAATTAGTGCCACTTGTGAACTTCCATCCTTATTTACATTTTTATCAATTTTCAACCAAATGAACCCCAAGTTAAACCTCAACCAAATTATTCTTAATCAAAGAAAAAAATACCAAAAATCAAGCTCGATTCATCTCTAGAAAAGTTCAGGATCTTTCATGATGTAAGAGGAGGTGGATGTGTATTATGAAATTAATAAAATAAAATATATTTATATGGTAGATATATTTGTTATTATATTTAATTATTAATAGTTATGTGAATTTTGTAATATAAGAAATATAAATACTTATTTTAGTGAAGATAATTAACTTTTACTATAAGAGTTCCCTTCAAATATCCTATTAATGTACAAAGGCTTTATCTTTTTGGGACTTTTATAAGCTCCAGAAAGTTTCTATGACTGTTGGGGACAGATTTTGGAAGATTTTAGTCATGAAAAATGGCATATGATGTGAGAAAAGTGATGATACTGAGTGGAATTTTATAATTGGGGAAATGAAATTACATATAATGTTCTTGTAAATTTCCCAAAATAATCCAAAATGATAATACAATTATAATGAAAATAGATTCAAAATGATCATATATTTTAACTTTTTTTGTATAATATTTAATATTTCCATCCTAAGAATTTTGAAAATTTTAATTTGAAATATAACACTATTCTTTTTTACTTTAACCTCTGGTGAACCCATTTTTACCTTAACCACATTAAATGATTGTTTAAGTTTTATACTATTCATTATAAAAAATTTATATTGGCCTTATAACATAACATTAATTATGTGGATTAAAATTATAGAATCCATTTTAATATATATATTTTACATAATTTTCCTAATCTTATTTAAAATAAAACCTGGAGATGGGACAAAAATATGTTTTTCAAGAAATGTATTTTCCAAAAAAAAGATGATTTATATTAACTCAATGAAAATTCAGACTAATTATTTGAATTTAAATTCATACATATATATATATATATATATTATTAAATTCATTTAATATTATCCCTCATTAAGAGTTATTTTAATTATTTAAAATGGGGAAACAAGATAAACGATAAAACTATTTTCAGAGAATTAAGGGTCCCAACCAGCGGAGCTCCCAATCTCTCTCGTGACCATGGTGTAACTATAATGCCTCATGGTTCTGCTCCCTCCTCCTGATCAGAGGGGGTGGCTTGCGGTCTTAGATGCACAAGAAGGGAGAATCCTTTTTCTGTTCTCACAGCCCGATACCCTTCCTCTCTTCTCGAAGATTTCATTGTCCCCGGAAGTCCCCGTTCTATTTCAAGATGCGCTTCATCTCCCTTTATCCCCAGCAGTGCTTGGGTTGCTCAATCGGCACCACATTATGATTCGGTTTTTATCAGAGGAGGATCTTGTTGTCTCTTGGTCTAGGGTACCCTGAAGATACAACGTATCTTTCTTCTTCCTATTTTGATGGTTTTTTGAATTTCACATGCGGCACAACCCATCTACAATTACAACTTGCGTTAGTCTCCCTGGTCTCCCTCTACCATTCCAAAATCCATCTATCTTGTGTGTTATTAGGAATATGATTGGAAGATATATTTATTCTGATTGGAGAATGTAAGTCCTCTTTCATCCTGTTTGTCCAAGAATATGTGTTGAGGTTGATGTTGCGAGGCCACCCGTTAATTGGGTCTAGATCACAAATGGGGAAGAATTCTGATGGAAGTAGGAGTTCATCTTCATATCTTGGATGAGATTTTGTGAAAATTGTTGTCAGTTTGGTCATCTTGAGTCAGTATGTAGAAGCAAGAACTCGATCGGGTTTTCACAGGTAGTGAAATTGGGCACCGGTGGTCATTGCGACCATGGTTGGGTGCACTCGCTGGTGGAGATATAGCTTGGGACTTCTCTGCTTGGGAAAACTTCATTTAGTGAAAACGGGGGAAAGGCTTCCCCTCAAGATGTTGCGAAGCATTCTAGAAAGGAGGTTTCTTCAGAGAATGGAGTTAGAGAGGATGACCAGTTTTATCTAGCTGTGGCATGTGATGGTGTACAGAACAATCTTGGCGGGGCTACTATGAATGCAGTTGTTGTGAAGGAAGTTCAAACTTCGTTGATTCCTTCAGTGAAGAAAGTTTTTTATCATCTGAAATCAGATCTTGGGGGATGGAAGTGATCTTTTTCAGATGATACTAAAAGTGGCCCCTTGCAGTTGGTTAATGTTTCCCTTAGCAATCAGTTCAAGGTTTTGGAGACTGAGAAATTTTCCCCTAGTGAGGATATCCTTCAAAGGAATCACTTTGATAATATGAAAATTGTTTCTTCTTCTATTCTTGTCGTGAATGATGGTAAACTTTGAACGAAGTCTCATGATGGTCATGGAACTGAGGTTCCCCTTCAATTCCTCAAGTCAATTAATGATAAAATGCAATTTCACTCAGCAAGAGGAGGGTGTTTGACTGTATCAAAGGGTATACTGTTTGGAGGGATTGATGGATTCCAAACAGTTGATTCTGTGCACATCAATGGAAAGTGGGGAAATGTCTCTGATAGTGACAAAGAAAATGATAGTGATGCTACCATAAAATCTAACAGTGATTTTGTTCAAGGTGGAAAAATTAAATTGCCTACAAGTGAAGGTGCTATGAAGGCTCCTCCAAGAAGAAGGTTGAATAAATATTACTCTTTCCTGACAAATCCAGTGTCTACCAGATCATCTTCCAAGAGGCATAGCTTTTTTGAGATTGCCACTAGTTTGAAAAAGGAATTGATATCTTCAAAGGTGTTTCTCTCATAAGATAAGTTGAATCTGAGAAGGAAATATGCTATGATCCTAAGACACTATGAAAGCTCATAGTCAGAATCAGCTACTGCGGATGAATATGGCGATGGGGATGATTTTTATGATATGTAGTTATCTTCTTTGGTGATCTTTTCTTGATTATTATACTTTTATTTTATTTTAATAAAGGTTAAGAGGTTTTCCTCTGACTGAGCTTTCCTGGTTATACAACTATTTTCAGAAAAACCACATTTTTAAATCCAAAAATAAAATTCTACAAAATTCAAGAATAAATATAATTTCAATTTTATTAAGTTAATTTAATGTATATAAATAATAATTATATTACTTGAAATCATTATCAACGCATAATGAGACATTAGAACAGCTTAATTTATAAAAAAGGAATTCTATTTTTTCAAAAAATGGTATTTTTCACTATTTGTTGAACAATCAGTATATTGGAAATGATCCCAAAGGCCTTGTGACCCGAAGCCCTAGATTGAGTATCCAAACATTAAATCATGATCCCAATATTCTTGATATAATTCCACCCCCCCCCCCCCCACCATTAGTTTTTTCATTGCAGTTCCACACTATGAGGACCTTCACATAGAACCCCTCTTTAAACCCACATTTGGGTTGGGCATCGGATGATGGAATCCAAAACTGCCATCACTCTTTCAACTATCCCACCTAGCAACAGCCACATGTCTCTATGACATGAAACCTCCAAGATGCATCTTTTTTCATGTTTTTTCATCTCCATCCACACTATTTTTTTCCTCTCTTCCAATAACCAACACATTTTATATCCCTTTGCAATGACATGGAATAGAACCCCTCTGTCCCATGTAGTTAGAGGGATAAATGATAGGATCCAATGTATTTATCACTCTTTCGAGCTGCCCACTTGGGGATGCTTCCTGAAGAAAAGATGTGCTGCCTAACTAATCTGCAACACCGATCGGCTAGTCACTTTTTGCATCTCTTGTTTCTTTATGGTGGTTAGTAAGCCCTAAGGTCCAAAGTCCTTTTGAGGTCCTAAGGCCATTTGGCCTAAAGGCCCAATACGGTGGTACAGACACCCAAACCGAGTAAGGAGTTATACTATTAAATTAATTATTAAATACCCTCTATAATGACTGTTATAGTATCTCAGAAATTCAACCACTGCCTAGTTTTGATCCTGGGTCTTTTGGATTCCAAATTGAAAACTTTACCAATTTGGTGACAATGCTCTAGTAAAAAAAAGTAACATTCAACAGATGAAAGGAATTTATAAATAAAATAAAATAAAATAAATGTACATCATTTTTTTCAAGTAGATGGAATGATTTTATGTCACATATTACATAATTTTATATTTGGGGCATATATAAGATGTTCATACATTGATTTATTATGGGTATATGGATAGATAGAGAGGAAAATGTTTTTTACCTATCAGTGGTAGTATTACTTTATGTTTTATTTCTCATATTTGTAAATCTTATTTTTTTAAATTAATTTTAATTACATGATAACATGATTATTTTTTATTATCTTACAACACTCTATTAAAAAACACTATGTAATACAGTCTCAAAATTTATACCCTCATACATTTCCTTATTAAGGGTATCTTTTATTAGTGGATTAAATTATTTAGACTCATTATGATAGATAGTAAGGTTCATAGCCTATGGATGGTCATGGAATGGCATATTATACATTAAATATTTTTAAAACTAAGGTCATGGATGTTATAATGGGTGATCAAATAAATGTTCTCAAGTTGTTGTTTTTTGTGTAAGTAAATTTTAATTATTAATCTCATTTATTTATTTAAACATATGATATATTTACATAATAAAATAAATTTTTATTAGGTATTTCTAAACTCTTTTCATACAATACTATTTCACTTTTGTTTCTAGCTTTATATATCAAGAATACTTTTCAATATCTATGAAATATGTGAACGAAAAATCGATAATTTAATATATATCTGGAGGAATAAAAACACAATGATTACATATTTGTGTATTAAATTGCATTAATAGATGAAGAAAATATATAATTATGAGTTAATATTAAATATCCTATTATGAAAGTTGGATTTTTTATGTATTAGTATACACTTGTTTTTATTCATATATTTCCCAAAAGAATGTAAATTGTATTGGATATTCTCTATAGTGTATGGTGTTTGAGGTTGATTTATATAATTTTTAATGAAGTATGCCTCACTCAATTCAATTAGTTCTTGAGTATTAAAATTTTAATTTTATATCATTGAATATATTTAATATTGGAATTAACAATAGCTCATAGATTTAATTCAATATATATAACAATTCAAAATTAGAACTAGAAAAAATTTAATAATTGAATGTTCTATTGGATAACATGTATATCGTTGAATAATTTATTTTAATACATTCAATGTGTTTCTATTTTTTATATATTTTTTCATAGATAGAGTTTCATCGTCGAAGAGGTAATGGGTAATGTTGATATTATGTTTTATGATTCATTCTAGAGATATGCAATACTAGAAGAAAAATTAATTTTGAAATGGTTCGTTTTATTATATCCCATATAATTTAACAAAAAAAAGTTATTTATAAATAAATAATACTTTATGATGTATTTTTTAAGGATGTTTCATCAAAAAAAACAAACTAATTAAAACACACTAAAAATTTATTTTAAAAATATGTCATAATATTGAATAATTAGTTGAATTATTTTCAAATATATATATATTTATTTATATATTTATAAAAAAGGGTCAGGAATGTTCTAAATTGCATTTTCTGCTCATTTTTTCAGTTTTTTACTTTTATAGTGTTTGACATTTTGTTTATAGGTCTACAATTATCCATTTTGTAAGTAATTTTAAAAACAGTATTTCAACTTTAAATATCACTTTTTTTAAAAAAATATGTCATAATTCATCTTGGTAGGGTTAAACATTTATGTTTTTAGTAAAAATGAATTGGAAGGTCATTCTTAAAGGATTTTCCCGTCTGTTTTAATTAAATCTAATGACAACATCCATATATATTTCATCTTTTATAAGGATTTCAATATCAATTTTAATAATAACTGATGTTGAAAGACTTTTTTATTTTACCTTTAATAAGGGTTTTGAATGAATATTTATAAAAATATACATTAAATTCACATCTTTTGGAATCACATTTGTTAACATAACTTTATAACCAATGATGAAAGGAAAATAGAACTGATATTAATGGGGTTCTTTCAACTAACATATCCTTTAAAAAAGACAAATTGTATTCCAAATATATTATGTGTAAATTTAAATGATTATATTATAATTTAATGGAAAATTAATAACATAATTGGGTATATAAATATATCCTTTAATGATATAGGTGAGTAAAAAATGACTCTTAAAAAAATGTATTTGAGATCTATTAAAGTTTTTCATTTCTTGGATATTGTAACCCATTTATGAGAAATTTATCATTAATATCAAATCAACTATCCATTTTTAAATTTAATTTATTAAATTTATTCATGATTGATATATTTGAGGAAAATTTCATGGATATCATGAGATGGTTAGTTACTGCACCTATACTCACATTTCCCGATAAAGGAGAAGGGCTTGTAATATACAATAATTCATGTAAGAGGTATTTTGATGTATTCTCATGATGAATGATATTATTTTACTTATACATCACATCATTTAAGTATTTATGAAAAAAATTACCCAACACTTTATTTAAAGTTATCAATCATAAAATTCAAATTAAAGATGAAAAGATGATATCTCGGTGGTGAAAAAATATAAATATAAACTACTCATAAGAAATTAATTTATATATTCATACAGAATAAATTATGAGGTGACCCAAGATTACAATACATAAAGTTTTCATCATTTTAGATGAATATAAAATACATAACACAATTATACACTCCCTATAATTGTAAGGTTTATTGTATTTGGAGATGAGATATATAATCATCACATTTCCTAAAAGATCTTAAACATATACAATAATATTCTTCATAATGATATTATTATTAACATATCATATATTATTCTTTCCATCCATTCCTTGGGAAGGAAATCATATTAATACTTGTTCATGGAAACTTAGAAAGGGTAAACATAATATATATTAATCACTGATGATACATAATAAATATCGCATGGGAACATAATCTTAGCATAAAAAAGACACACCTAAAAAATTAAATTTCTTAAATAAATATTCCTAGACATTTTAATTATAATAAAATAATAGAAAATTCATACCAGTGTAAAATAATAAATAATCATTCATGATTTATGGGATCATATCATAAACATATGAATTTTGATATAGTATATTTTTGTTACTTTGTGAACATGTATAAATTGTAACAAGTACTATCATTAAGTTATGATTATGGAATTAAGTTGTCACTCAAATATATTAACATGAAATAAGTTCTAATAATTTACTTATATATATGAATCCAGGTCTATTAATCAACTTGTAGAATTTAATCTTGATCTATACATATTATTGTTAACATTAAAAAAAATTCACGCATAACATAGTAATATCATGATTTTTCCATGTAAACCCAATTTATTGGAGGCATATAACACAAAATCCCATCACATAACATTAAAATATAAAATAGACACTATATCATAAAAATAATTTTCACTCTATTGTCATAAAAATGTGTAAAATAAACAAGTTTTATCAAAACAAAATTAACTCATGGGAAATAAATAAGTTTTATATAATTATATTATTTTCATCGTTCACAAAATACATACATAGAACGAAAGTGTATGGTATAATTTGATCATATACTTAGTAAAATATAATTTTAATTAATGGATCTTGATAGATATTAAATATAAAATTAAAATACCGTTCAAAAATTTCTTTAAAAACACGATAAAATATACTTTTCATCTAAATTTTTATTATTAAAAATCCCCAAAATTTTGAGAAAACAACATTGTCTGAAAATATAAAAGTTATATTTAAATATTGTTTGAAATAAAAAATCAATCTTGATATTAGGAAACTCCACTCATATCTTATAAATTAAAATAAAACTTTCATTTCACTATATTCATCATCATTATTATTTATTTGTTTAAATTTTCTAGAATCAAGCATCCACAAAAAAAAATTAAAAGAGAACAATGGGGGCCTGAAATAATGTATGTCAAGGGAATCATCTATTATAACACTTTCCCTATAGGCCTTAAAAATTATGATTTTGGGACATAGGTCATACCAGAGCCTAGAATTTTTATAGATTATATGTGGTTTACAACTATGTTTCCCTCATGCCAAGTGTGCAGTACCTGAGTATTCATACTACAAAATCCTTTTCACCTTCTAATAATGTTATGTTTGGAAATACATCTCACTAAAAATAATAATTAAAAAATATATATTCAAGGTTATTAAATCATAAATAATCATGATTAATAGGACATTGAAACAAAAATATGTTATCTAAAGTTTAATATATCTTCTTACGCATTCAAATATTCAATATAAAAAAATTGAATGTAAATATTTTATAGGTCTATATTCAAACTAATATTACTTTGAATTATTCATTTATAATTTATAATTATCATTTTATTAATAATTTATTCATGAAAACGAACGTCTGTGTGAAAACAGGTCCATTTTTCATGCATATTTCATTTTGACAGATCATGTACTTGCACCTTATTCATGGTTTCATAAACTATAGAACACTATTAATTAAATATGTATAATATTTATTGATGTTATAAATTTTTAAATTTTATCCTATAAATTATTGATGAAAAATAAATCACATCATTTTTTGGAGGTGTTAGTCTACTGGTAGAAGTGAGAAATATAGTTATATTCTAATGAACTGAATATTTAGAAAATCATTAGATCAAATAAATAGAAAATAATTATTATTTAAAAAAAATATAAATAATCACTAAATCCAACAAAATTTCCAATATTTAGTGATAGTTATGAAATATGAATCATATTGTTTGGTTGATTTAGTAGTACATATATATTCACGAGTTATGATTCCATTTCCAATTTGATTTAAAGGAGGTGGGAAATTATTGATCCATATTCATAATATAAATTAATTTAATTGAAATTAATAAATTCATTTTTTTAATTGATACCATAGATTTAGGTATGGTATATGAATAAATTTTTTTGAATGTACTCGGTTAAGAGTTATACCACTTCGTTCTGAGGCCTCCATTATCTTACACCTTAAGAATTGAATGGATTGTATTTTTGATCAATGAAGTACCTAAATAACATATATAAAGGTGATATAATGTTATTATATTAGGTATTGGATGATATATAATTACGATAAATTGTGAGTAAGAGAGGATAGGTGGTATAAATTTATTTGTAAGAAAGTGGACACACTTGGAATATTTCAAACAATTAAAATATAAAAATTACTTACTAAAGTAATGGGGCTAAAATGGAAAATAAAATAATATAGATTGGTTTAATTTAAAAAAATAGTTAAATTAAACATTGTTTTTAGTGATATTTTAAACCAAATATCATAGGATAGCCTAAGGGTAAATTAGTTTTAACCATAACTATAGTGACAATATGTTACTTATTTATGTACCCATTCTTAAAAAAAATATATTAAATTTATTAAGTTAAATTAATTATGATTATTAAAAATATATAAATCATTTTAAAATATTCAATTTCAATAATTTGTAGAAATAAATTTTAGTATAAGGGATTAAAATTGAATGAAAAACATTTTTAGAAAAATAATTTTTTTAAACAAAAAACGAAGCTCACCATCATTACATGCCATTTAAAAACTATTAGATGAATGTTGTAATATATTATTTAATATAATATCAAAAAAACATTAAGTTAACTCATAAATAAATAAAAATTCATTATGTTAATATAAATCCTCATTGAATGAATTATTATTTTTAGAAAAAATCGCACTTTTTTACCTTAAAGTTATTTTGTTTTCAACTCTAACCAATTAATAACCAATAGTTTAATTTTCTAAATGTGATAAATGTAATATATCCTAATTTATTTAGAAATGTTCATACCCAATAATCTAACATTTATGTGATAATTATCAAATTTAATAATAATATTTTAATAGTGTATCATGGTTTAATTAAACTCGATGTTCTAGTCATAGCATGCTATATATGATATACAATTTCTCAAAGAGATTTATGTCATAATATCATGGGTTGTTAAATTTTTAATAAATGATAATAATTTATATAATGAATTTATATTACACTTATACAAACTATTGATGATACGTTTTCATCAGCATGACTCTGGGTTCTCACATTGCTTCCAAATATTTATGGATTTTTCAAAAAACATTGACCTAGTGAGTGGTAATGTTCCACATGACCGTATTTATTTGATCCATGATCTCTAATGATTGTTCATAAAAATTTAGATTACTATACAATTTTAGTATCTCTTTGTTTAGTACCTATTAGAGATCAGGAATGAACTTCTTCAAGAGAGATACGTGGAATATAGTATGAACTTGAAATAGATTTTGTGGAAGTGGAAAGAAATAAAAAACTATTCTGATATAATCAATATTTTCAAATTTTTTGATATATAAAGGGATAAAAATTATTTTTTTTTTCAGAATCTCATAACATTTATCTAATAATATATTGATATAAATCCATTATCACCAACATTGAACTCTTGATCTCATTGATGATCGTCACCACGGCATTTTTGTTAAATCTGGCCTACCTTGATATTCTTTAGAATAGATCTAAACTTCTCGATCATTTACTAGGATACCTTAAGAAATAACTTTCTTTATCCATCATCAGCATAGTACTTCATATATTTTCACATATTTTCATTGAGTTCTTCATAAGGATCCATATATACACTTAAGAGAAAGTTATTAATGTAGGTAAATTAAAACAAAGAAGGTGGTACATTCCATGAGATTTTAAATCCATAAATAAACATACCAATATTAATTATAAAATTTTAATGATATTATTAGAGTTAAAAATTATCTAATGATTATATGAGTTATAGAAACTCAACTCTATATCAACATATTATTGAATACTCCTCCAAAACCTTGAGCTAAACCTCATCACCTTAGTGTTTAAAAAAATATGATACTTCATGAAAACATAATTATTATATATTATATATCCCAGAAATATTATCAAGATTGAAATATTATATAATGGTAATTAAATCCTCTAATTTGGTATAATGATAAACTACATCCCAAATATAATTTTTTCCTTTAGATTTCTTGGGGAGTCTGATGATGAATTCAATGGTAATCTTTTCCCACTTCTATTTTGTTATTTTTAATGGTTGTAATATATAATTAAACATATTCCCATATATAACTACTTAATTATATATAAAATATAAAGATACATACTCTGGAATATCTTTTTTATATACAAAAACAAAAAAATCTTTCATATATCTATACATATTCATACATCACGGATGAATATAGAATGATAAACTATGAGCCCTATACAACTATTATTTCATCTTGTAATATATTTATGGGTGAAAAACTCAGTTATTAAACATTATCATTCAATCAAAATCATGTTTTCTTATATGAATTTTTATTAAGTTATAATGATGTTCCATGTCCTTCTCTTATTTACCTTTAATCCTCACATGGATGGATGGATGAACTTTTATCCTTGAAATATATGATTTATCCCCTTTCTTTAGAATTTCATGATTCATATTATATAAGTCCATATATTTTATATCTCTTAAAATTACCATCATAGAAAAACAATCATGTAATTTCTGACTTAGTGCGTCAATTGCCTTTTTCTCCATCCCAGGGTGGTTGTGTGTTGAGCCATCATAATCATTAATCAATGGAAAACATATCCTTTGACACAAATTTAACACATTATATATAAATATATAATTAATGATTTTACTATCAATATATTTATCGCATGTTCACCATAGAGAAAATATGTCTATATTTTTACTGCAAGTAGTACTAATACCAACATTAAATAATGATTCATATAGTTTTTCTCAATAATTTTAATTTTAAATGAGGTAAAATACATCACCATATCACTTTATAATAGGATTAATCTAATTCCCTTATTTAATTTATAATTAAGCACGATCAACCCTTATACAATGTATGGTAGTGTATATACATTTTCACTAACAAACCATCTTTTCTATTACTGGATATTTCCAAAAAAAAAGTTTTAGAAGGAACTTGGCTCCCTTAAAAATAAAATTTATTATTGAATTATATAAAAATGATAAATTTATCACAAATAATTGTTAGTATTTATGAAACCCAAGTAAACATTAGATCTTGGTAATCGTTGTCAGATCTGTCCGTCGTTAAATAAAATCTATCTTTGAAGGATCCAATGATATAAATTAACTTGAGATTATATGACCTAAGAATGTGAATGTTTATAAATAAATTATAAAATTGTAAATTTATCATGTAACACTTAATTTCATCAGGTATTCTTTACAATCCTCAAGAGATCATCATATTATCCCTTACCATTGTAATGTATTATAATATTGTCTATAATGGCTAACAATTATCAATGTATTCTCTAAATACACTATTCATTAAATTTAGGATGATTGTTTGAGAATTAGTAAAAACATATGGAATCACTATAAATTACTAAGGATCATACCTTATAAAGAAATCAAAAATATACCCTCTTTCATAAAACTCAATTTAAGATATCTAGAATAATGTAAAATCATTGGAACATGTTTATATCTACATTATTGATCAATAAAATTATCAATATAGAAAAAATTATTATTATTATTATTATTGATTTGGATCATTTTCGTATCTAGATAATCAATGTAGAGTTTCATGGATCAACATTTCTCCATAAAAAATGAACATGCACACTCGATGAGGATTCCCTTGACTTAGTGAATCCTTTTTCAAAATTCCTTAATAGTTTAATCTTTATTTCCTACATATCAGCTAAAGATATTCTATATGGATAAGTTGAAATTGGTCTATCACTAGTTATGTGTTCAATTAAAAATACAACTTTGTGGTTAATGGGACGACTAGGGAATTTTTTTAGAAATACATCTATATAATCCTGAACAATAGGCATATCTTTGACGCCGATTTTATCCCAAACCATTTTAGATAAATATATATGATAAATAGGTATTTAGACTAATATTACTATATTAACATCCATCATATATTTATATTAATCATCACACGAGAGATTTGATCATTGGATGATTCATAATATCAAACAAGACATCTATTCTTTGAAATTGATATGGGATCTCTATAGATATAGATAATCCATTCCAAAAATAACATCAAAATACACCAGTGGGGTAACTATGAGATTCGAAGAAACACATTACAAAACTCTTATATCTTAGAGGACAAATATAATTGATATAAAAGCAGCATACCAATTAAAGTTTTACATCCATCTCAACATCTAATCATGAAAGAGAAAATTTGATACCCTTAGTGAATTCATTCGGTATAAATGAGTGGGTAGATAAAAAATAAAATAAAATAATAGTTTTCATAAACTATATGTTAATTTTTTTATTTTATGATTTAATTATTTTAACCCACATTGGTAGTTGTTATCACATTATATTTTCCCTTAACCTTTTAATCCATAGGTTATTGAGACTTATTAACTTCACTATCCCTTAAATTATGGGATTGTTTAATATAATTAAAAAAACACTTCCATATAATGAACTAAAGTGTGTGTGGTTTATTTAGATGAACTCTCATTCCATTCATTTCATTAATTATCCTTGTTACATAACATTGGTTGTCTTTTGATCGATGGTTTTCCATATGACCCTTTGAACATCTTCTTTTTCCTATAATGAAATCAAATGTGTGATCCTTCCCACTTATATAGAATATAAGATGTTGACACATATTCATCATTCCATGTAACATACCACATGATCTTCTATGAAACTCCAATATCCATTTCTTATCCCCAAAACCTTCAGGTTTTTTGTCTTTAATTTCCAATTTCATTTCACATTGAACAATTTGTTCATAGAAACCAAAGGAACACCTAAAAAGTTCCATAAAAATCATGGTTTCAAACCAATAAATAATTCATAAATCAGGCTTCATGTGTTTTTTCTAAATCAAGAAATGTAACTCTTATGTATTTCAACATTCTCTTTATCATTAATAATGGATTCATCGTCATTCTACTTTAACTCTAGAAATTCCCATTTTATATTTTTTAAAGAGTATGAGGAAAGTACATATTGAGTTATTACTTCTTAAACTCATCCAATACAATTAAGTTTATAAATTATTTTCCTCTTATTCTTTATTATATTCGATTGTTTATCATAGTTTCCATCATTGTTATAGACTTCAAGGAAAATGTAATCATTATCTAAACACTGAATAATTAAAAACATATTTTCCATGAAATTAATCAATTTATAAAAAAATAGTGGATCTAAATACCCATATAAGAAGGGTTTATTTTGTCACATAAAATATTAAATGTAATATTTTTACCTCATTCCTCCATTCATAAGTTCGACATGATATGTGTTACTACTTGTGGTTTGAGGGAGTTGTGTTACCATAGTTATGAGATATTACATCCTACATCCTAATACTTTTTTCTCATAAGGATGGACATTTAATTAGTAATTACACTAATTTTTCGTGTGATTCGATAGGGTTTTTTCCATTAACATAGAAAAAATAGTGTAATCATTAAGTGAATAAAAAACAGAATGATCAATAATATGTTCTCAAAATGAAATATTGTGATTAATTAAATTTTAAATCATTTTCTAGTTTTTAAAACCATAGGACTAACCAAGGTCATTCATGAACATCATCTACTCAAATCGGTCATAAATTTTCATAATGAAAATTTGAAATGAACCATGCATTTCCCCTAAGATAGTGTCACTATGTATGAACTCTTAGGGCCACTAATCATGTACTAATTATGATAAATTTAGTAAAGAATCCAACACATTTATACTTGTTACCCTTAGGTACACATGTTCTATAGACATAACTTATTTAAATTATCTAAAATAGGATTTCTTTTGTTGTAAAACAACACACTCCTTACTTTACCAATTATTCATGATGTTATCCTATACTTTGACTTATCCCAATGTGCTTCAAAAATATTCTCTAATCCTAATACCAAAAAATAGAAAACCCATACTATGATAAATAATATTGAGAGCCTATAAAAACCATTATAAAAATTTCACAATATTATATGAATATTCAATATATAAAATATTAAACAGTTTCCAGAACTATAATATTTTAGTTCCCATGATGAAAAGATTCATAATGATATTATTTCATAGTGGTTCATTAACATCTCCCACAAATTTCTTCATATTAATACACTTATAGATATATCATAATTACTTCATTTTAACAAGACAAGGTAATGTAAAACATAATAAATTATGATCTGACATGCTTAGTAAGGTTAAACATGGGGGATATAAATCAATGATCATAATTCATCATATTGTACGATAACATGATCATAAAAAAATTACATATCTTAAATCATGATTCTTGAAATAAATATTTTTCATAAAAAAAGAAATAATAAAAAAATATGTAATAATAAATAATCAACAATAGAATATTATAAACATTGAAATATATAAAAATAATAATGTAATAAAATTGATAACATGTATAAATATTAAAAATATCACACATTATGCTAAGGATATGGAATCAAGTCTCTAGAAAAGAATATTGAAATGAAACTGAGTCTAAAAATCAACTTATATTCACAAAACCATGTTCCCATACAATATAGTTATAATGAAATCATGTTCATGGATGACATGTTTATATCACAAGTTATTCAGCCTTACACAATTCATTGGACGGCTATAACGAACCCACTAATCAAATAAAATTAAAATATAAATGTTTAAAAATATCACATAAATATTTATCATTCCATCATCATATAAAATATGAAAAATACATGATTTTATTAATGATTTAATCATAAATTAATTTACCCATGAGAAAATTTAAATTTTTATATAATAATCTATAGATCATTGTCATTATTAGTCATTTAGAGAATTAAATTGGATGGTGTCATAACATCTTATACCCAATAAACTATAAGAATCGTTAAGTTATATTAAAAAAAATAAATATAAATTTAAAATATCATTAGAACCACTTTTTAAAAATCTAAGAAAATATAATTTTATTTTGATTACATTTTGTAATATATATCATAGAATATATAAGAAATTATTTACTTTGAAAATTAACAAAAAGAATGTAAAGTATTATTCAATGAAAATAAAAGTATTGATGGTGGGAAAATTAATTCATGTCATATATATAGACAAAAACATTCATTTCACACATTTGTAAAATTTAAAACAACTTTTTTCAACAAACAATTCAACAAGATGATACTTTTTTAGACCATTGTAAATTAAGGCAATGGTATTAAAATTTATATTTTAAAAACATTTCAATCATAGTTAATATCTTTCATAAAATAGTTTTTATAAGTTTAGACATATAAAGAAATTTGTATCAACCAAAGACAAAATAATCTCATTTTTTCTTTACAAAAATTTTCTAAAATTTTTTATATACAAAAAAGATAGAAACCATAGTAATACATAAAAAATTGAAATAAATGTTGGTAAATAAAATATATGTGGTTTGAAGGACATGGTCTAAAAAAATAACATAATTACCATGACCGTTGTAGTTAGGAGTCATTTTATAGTCTATAAATTTAGAATAAGATACATTGAATCACATCATGGATGCACAAATAGTTTAGTATTCTTGGTAAACTAGACACATAATTTTATTTCAGGTTAAAATTTATAACAAAAAATAGAGCACAATATTTTCTTTGAGTATACAATTATTCCCCATATCATATACCTATATATCAAAGCAAATACACTCCCTAGAATCATGGAGAAAGGAAAAATAAGAAAGGGGGATATATAATACTCAATATGGTTATGGATAAAATAGAAGTTATTATTAATAAATAAGTATAATAAAAATGGAAATGTAAAAATTGAACACACATTAAATTTAAATAACATATTTGAGAAAAAAATTAATCCATATATAATATCATTATGAAAATATCATGGGTAATTATATTATAAATCATAATAAAGGAAATTTTTAATCCATAGATAGCATGTTCTCAATAACATGATACCTCTACCTCTAAGACCTTTCATAAGATTCTCTGAAACTATAGGTAGAAACCCATTTAAATTGGCCAACTGATTTGTCTCATAAGACCTACAGATACATTGAGGGAATATATAATTCTGGGCCATGCCCATCAATGTAGTTCCAATTGATTCCACACATATTGAATGAAGGGTTCATTAAGGGGATATATAATTCTGGACTCACCAGTATAAACTAACTCCCATCGCTATACATCATCATCATGAGTCACCACCATCGACATCATCATCCATCATCACCATTTTCATCATGATACAAACACAACACCAATCATCAGAGACGGTCATATTCCATCATATCCACCGTAAAACAACAAAACCATTTCCTCACGAGCAAGAAACAAAAAAATAATAAAACATAGTGATCTCACCACATCAAAATGCAATATCATTTACATAGCACCATAGTGAATTATACCGATAACCACCACCATAATCCAACTAGTATAATACCAAACCAAAACACAAAATGGAACGCTCACCAAGAAATCCTCAAACAGATTGGTCGTCGTAGAAGAAGAAAGAAAACCTTCACTGATAACATGTGGATGAAATATGAAAAACTAAAATATTTCCATTAATTTTTCATTTTTAACCTTAGAAATCCTCCCTTGTAAAAGACGAAGATAAACCATATTATTAATATAGAAAAAAATGAATCAGGATGCGTGAGGAGTGCCATAGACTGCCAAACCCCGCCTTAGAAAACCTTTGGGGAACCATCACTCCATATCCGAATTGGATAAGAGAAGATGGACATGAATTCATAGAAGGGATTTGAACGGTCGGGGACTCTAAATATAGGAAACGCTAAAATATTTAAAATAGTATCCAAAAACAAAAGTGAAACAATAGATTGTCAAACCACTTATACGAAAACAATTATGTCAATATCTCTCAAGATATAACATGGAGAGTCATAGATGAAGTATAGGTTAGAGTAGGTTTTTATTAGTCATGGGTTTCAACAATGACTACCTTTATTGGAAAAAAATCCTCTCAGTGAGTCTTAAAAAAAGAAAACCACACAACCATGAAAGATGAAATAAGATTTCTTCTTCATTATTAGAAACCATATCACTAAGGGGAAGATGGATTGGGGGGTAAAAAAATATGAATAATGTAAGGAAATTAATAGTAATGATTCTTAAACACATCATCAACACCGTAGTAGACAGTTCTGGGAGGAAACCCATTAGGGAGAAAGAACAATAGGGGGAGATATGGGAGAGAATAGAGAAATAAGGATTTAATTCATGAATCAATATTCCTTATCAAAAATTATTCCAATTGAATAAATAATATACATTTATAAATTATTACATAGTTAATAATTTACTTTTAAAATATGACACTATGTAAAAATGGTATACAACTTAATAAATATTTATATCCATGTACAAGAATATAGAGATTTAAGAGTTATGAAATATACAATTATCACAAGTAAGTAAAAGTTTCAAAGGATGGTATAATTAAAACATATAATTAGAGGTGAATTTATAAAATAAAGGTTTTTTCATAGATCGAAAAAGTTAACATAAATATATCATTTAACGAAATTATGAGGAAAATATATTTTCACGTTTAAATTCCATTTTAAATAAAAATATGTGCAAATACAAAGGAAAAAATATTATTTTAAAATGTTCTTGTAAACATAAAAATAAATATTCAAATCAGTATGTTTTCATTGTAGAGGGAAAATCTGGTCATTCTATATAATTTTAAAAACATTTCATCCTTATTTTTTCAGAAATTTGAAAAAGTACCTCAATTGGATACACGAAAAGGTTTCCATTAAAAACATTTTATGAAATGTAAAACATGCTTAAAATAGAAAATTAAAAAAAATGGAGAATAGTAAAAACCCTTTTTGAAAAAAAAAATATATAAAAATAAAATTGAAGAGAATATATTCTCCAATGGGGACTTCAAACATAAAAAATCATGAATATTGAAGAGATTGTGAAATAAACTCTTACATCTATGGTAACATTTTTATCATAAAACCCATGAAATAAAGAGCAAAAAAATTAAATTTAAATACCATGAATATTAATAGATTCATTATATAAAAATTTTACATGTAATTATATACACCACACAAATGAAATAAGTGCTGAATATGTTATATATCTCACTGAATTAAAAGGGTGATGAGAAACCCTTACCTAAGGCTTGATTTTCTTTATACATTTTTGAACCACCTATATAATTAAAATTGTTTTAAAATAAATATATTGATGAATAATAATAATATACATCTTTCCATATATTATTTACTTATAATATTTTATCACCCATTTCTCATTAATTCGTTGTAAAAATCACTTTTCTAGGGGGAACTGCATCATTTTTCAAAGTAAAATTATCTTAATAATATAATTTACACTATAAATATAATATATATATATAATATATAGATATTTAGATTCATACATTAATAGAGATATGGAAAAATTATTTACATTGTTCATGAACACTGTAGGTCATACTTACACATGAATTCTATTTTCATTTTTCGGATGGAATGAAAAAAAATTATAATGGATAATTAAACATTACAGAATAATTATTAATATATATATCATATATAATAATTATATTTGTATTTATAACAATCCATGTATCATGGTGATGAAAAACAAATTACACAACTACGTGGAGACAGTAAGTGGTACGTACAGACAAGAAAAAAATTTACTTTTCATATGATGTAAAATAGATATAATATGGTTATAAAATTGTAATAATTCCATATATATATATATATTATACTAGTTTTATTGTTTTAGTTTTGGTACAACACATTTAGGTGAACCGGAGTGATAAATAATTTTGAAGGAGTCTGTAAAGATGAGTACCTCTACTTCGGCTGACTCCCTTTAGATATCTTCTTATGGGAAAGTTGACTGGTATTTAGAAAGATAAATAACCTCAATAATTTATATAAGGATTTTTTTAATATAATTTTAAAATGGATGGTTCATCTATAAGGATCATATCAATGTAATGATTTGAGGGAGGATGGGCCTTTTCATAATTATGGTGTGGGGCAGTTTTTGAATTTTTCAAAATATTAAAATCTAATAAGACTATTCTATAATAAAATTATTCCTAATAGACCATAAATTTATATTTTAAGAAATTATAGACGATATATAATCGCATTCATTATTATTTAATATTTTTAATTTTATAAAATATTTTAATGAGATAGTAATCCTAGAAAATATCATTATTGTCAATTTTGATACCATTCATTTCATTTACATTAAGAACATCAATAAAATAAGTAAAATTAATACCAACTATTTTATTATGTCCACCACATGTCATGTTAATTTATAGGATTCATGTATCACATTAAATAGCACATATTATGTTTCTTTTAATATTTTTAATATCATTGATTTATTATTTCATTAATAAAATAATTACTACATCAAAGTTTTGTAATTATTTAAGGAAAAATTTTATTTGATAAAATTTTGAAAATAAATTAACACAGTAAAAATAAATATTTTATATTTAAATAAATCATTTTTTTACTAAAATATCCTTTAGATGACATCATACTAAAAATATTAAACTTATTAAAAACAAGAGTGTGACATGTTTGATTTTTTATTAAATAAAATATTATAAATGTCATGTTATCATAAAAGTATAATGAAAAGTTCATAAATTAGAACATAAGATGTTTATAGTCAATATACAGTAATAAAATAAAATATAAAAATGTGTTTTGTTTAATTTTATGGTTCTTATAATTTTTTAAACTTAAATTTGTCAATTTACCATTAACTATGGTAATAAAATTGCAATAGTTTCTATTCATAATGACCAAAAAGAAAAGATATATATTTATAAAATTTGGAAACACTTATTGAAATATGGTATCCATTTTTCTAGATTAAACTCAAAAAATTTGAAGAATTTTACTAAAATTTTATCCAACAAAATGTAATAAAGAACAGGTTTCTTAAAAAAACATTCTTAAGACGAAAATGTACTTATAGAAAAATAAAAGATATGGATAATTAAAAGGTAATTAATTATATTATATATAAATATAGTTTAAATTTGTTACTTTTATATAAAATAAAAATCATAAAGGTACTTTTTATATAAATAAAACTACAGTTTTAATAAATTAGTGTTTTTAAACTATTCTATAGAAAATCAATGTTTCTAGAAAAAACACAAAACTTCACCCTAATATAATTTCAATATGAATATTTAAAAAATTATACTATATTTATGAAATAAAATTTATAGTTTTTCTATAAATAAATTATAATATTAACTCTTAAAAATTAATAAAACCATTTTTGAACAAACATATTTGTTTAGAATAAAATAACTTTAAAAAATCAATATCATATTCCAAAATAATTAATTAATACATTAAAAATTAGTAGGTCAATTATATATCTAATAATTTGTTAACTAATATTAATTCCCACAAATTTAATATCTTAGTTATAATGATCACATAATAATATTTCACTATTTTTTTAAGCTGGGTGTTGGGTAAATTGTACGCTATCAAACACAGTGATATTTTAAAATAATGCAGTGTAACATTATCCCATAATTAAATAAATTCCATCATAAATATTTAAACTTTTGATTGGTATATAATTTTTTGAGATTATAAAATTACATTATTTAAATACAACCTCAAAAAACGTGTTGATAAAACATCCTATTAAGAAATTCAAAAGGGAAATATAATCGTCACCACAAAACTAGGTTTAAAAATAGGATATTATTAGCTAGAAGTGGATATATGCACATTGAAGAGAAAAATAACACCAGAGGATTTATATATTTTTATATTAATCATATTTATTAGAATTTTATCCACCAAAAAATCATGAATACGTGATGTGTTAAAAGAGAAATTTCTTTCTCAGTAAAAAAAAGTAAATTATTAACATTATTATTTAAATATATTTTTCTTAAATTGAATGGATCCTTTTAGAATAAAAAAATAAATCTAGAAAATACTAACTCTTGATTTATTTCTATTTTATTATCATAAAATCATCCTAGGGTTCTACTTTGATCTATTTCTACTTCTTTTCTTATGCTAAGAAGTAGATCTTTTTATTCCTCTTGAACTTTTAAATGATTCATAATGTCTATAAGTCATTACATCAGTCTATAAATATTTACCAAAACCAAAAAGGTAGGAAATATTAATACAATACTATAAATATTACTTTATCTTCAAACAGTAATATCCAAATTTCAACTAAACCAATTCCATGAGTATTTAACCTGAAGTCTCCTCTAACTTTAAAAATCAAAAAAATTAATAAGGTCACTTGATTTACAAAATCAAATTAATAACATATCATTCTAAAAAACTATGTTTCTTTTATTTTCACATACCAAATATATAAATTCCATGATCACCATAAATCCTTAATTAAAACATTCATTATTAAAAAAATAAAATCCTTAATTGTTGAATATATTCCATAAGTCCAAACATGTAGAAAACCCCTTCAACGACAACATAAACCATAAAATCACTAAACAGTTTCATGATCACCAAAAATATCTCATAAATATACCATTACCATTATTATCTCAACATTGACTATATATTAATGTTTTTTCCCTCAATCATTATTTTTTCAAAAGGACCAACCTTCCACAAAATCACTTTCCTGAACATCTACAACATTCTACATATTCTATCAAATCTTTAATAAAATAGTACTATAGTCTAATCCTTATACATTTCATAATTCATAAAACCATAATTTCATTGATAAAATACAATTACATCGTAATTCACGAATACATATACATAATTACTTTAATAATTCCATAGAGACACTAATTATAGGATAATCTTTACCTTTATACCTTTTCTTATTCTGAGGTAAATACCCTTGATGCTTGGAAAATATGTTTGCAGGGTTCCCCATCCCCATACAGATAAATCATTTTATAATGGAAACTTACCTCATTCCATTTCAAACACAATACTGGTAAAATTTCTCTCCACACTTTTAGCAAACACCCATTCTATTCAAGACATTTTCTATTTGTTTTTTCCACATTTCTAATATGGATGAAATCAAGCCTTCCTTAATCCATTGTCTCCACTATTCAAGTTCTTATTAGACTCCATCCTTCTCGTTTTTGTTGAGTCCAATAGTTTTATGGGTGCATGTTAATAATAATGAATAATCATTTCCGATTAGGCATAATACCAATATCCTTCACCCTAGACATCATACCATTTTATTTCTCAATAAAACAATATTTCTCATATTCAGTGTTAACATAGTTCTATCCAGTTCTACCCATTTACTAAATCTAAAAAGAATAATATGATAAATAATGATCATGGAGGGAAATCACTAATCATGAAGAATCATTTATATTATGTCTCAATGATAACAACTTGTTTTAATATATGTTACCATATGTTTAACCTAGGTTCTTCACAGTCATCAAATATTCAAATTATTCATAATAGTTTATAAATAGAGTGTAAATTAACCAAATAATATCCCTAGAATGTTTCAAACTAGGTTTTCAATAAGGCCCATTGTCATATAATAGGTAATATTCGATTCATTCCTAATATGAATTTATTAAAGTTATTACCCCTAGCTATATTTGTGCTAGATCCAAATCTACTTTTAGTATCCAAACACTAATTTTTTTAGAGAAATACATATAATATCCAACATAAAAAAACCATACGATGTTATTACATACTTTTCCTCAATGTATATCATAGATTTATCTTCCCTAATCTATGTTTTCCTAAATATAGTTTGTGAGGTTTCTAGTAAACTTACTCTGATACAAATTATAATGAACCTAACCACGGTATCCTGGAATCTTTACCTACATTATTAATTTGGAATAAGATACAAGGAATCACATATTTAAGGAATAAATAGTTTTTTAATCTTGGTAAACTAGATACATTCTCGATTTTTATATTACAATGTAAACCAAAAAATATACCATAGTATTTTCTTGGTGCACATAATTATTCCATTTATAATATAACTGGATAATAACCACAATACGCTTCCTAGAATCCTAAAGAAAGTAAACATATGAAAGGGGTGAGATCTAATTATCTTTAACGGTAAGTATAAAATAGAAGAAATCATGAATAAATAAACATAATCAACAAGGTAAGAAAAAAAAATTAAACTCACATCCCATTTCAATAATATCATGTGAAAAAATGCATCCAAAAATATTTTCATATAAAATACCATGGATAATAATAACATATTTATTAAAGAGTGAAATTTTAAATTATTACACGTCATATTCTTTGGATCATGATACCTATACCTCAAAGACCATTCCAAATATGGTTTAAAATATTGGGTATAACCCAATTTAAATTTGATAATTGATTTTTTTTCAAGAGACCTAGTGTTGCATTATGGGGATATATAATTCTGATCCCTACACATCACTATATATCCCAATAATTCCTCATATATTGATTGATTGATTTAATACATGAATTAATTTACCTTATGAAAAACATATTGATTAAAGATTACATATTTAGCAATAATTCCCATTTATATCAAATACTAGAAAAATGTAACACAATATGTAAAATTCATGTACGTATTAGTTAATAATAAAATCCATGATACAAGAATATAGATATTTATGAGAGAAAAAATATCCAACGATCGCAATTAATTTAATGTTTCAAAGGATGGTATCATTAAAACATATAACCATTGGTGAATAAGTAAGTTAAAGAGTTTTTTCCAATGATTAACAAAATTTCCATAAAAATATCATTAAAATAATTAATAGGAATATCTATTTTTCACGTTGAAATTAACTTTTTTCATGAAAATGAGAATCCATGAAGGAAAAAACATTCCATGAAAATACACTTGAAAAACTGTAATGGAATCATAAAATCATTAATGTATTATTTCTATGGTAAAATCCTTAATAAAATCATGTTACTCTTTTTAGGTACTCATCAACCCTCATTTTTGTAATTTATTTAGTTGGGGTTTTTCTCAGGTTGTTTTGGGTAAAACTTTAGATATTTAGAAAATTCATGGGTTTTGCATGGTTGGAGCACGGTTTGGCAAAACCATGTGATCACATTAGGAAAACTAAGAAAATCCATGTAATTTATGGTTTTCATGGTAGGCACATGGTTTGACAAAACAGGGGCCATCATAGTCAAAACTTTTCACCCTGTCATAGGGGTGCATGATTTGACAAAATGTGCAGTCCTACCAAGCTAACTATGCTTGTAGAAATTTTATTCAAAAAATTATGATTTTCTAAACCTATATTTGGACCCTAAATCAACACTAACTCGAGATTTGAAAAAATCATATCTTCTTGGAGATCTCAAGAATTATATTTGGATCTCCAAAACAATTCATAATTAGATAAAATATTTGTGAATGTCATTTTATTCCTCTCTGGTAAGAGATCTTCTCCTATTCCCTCTCTCACTCACTCTTATTATTTCATCTATATGGTTTTTTAGATCTCCTGGTTGTTTGTGGATCTAAATCCATTTGTTTTAGATCTTGATCTATTTTTTCTTCCCAAATATCTTTTTCATCATTATTCATTGGAAAATCTTGTTGTGGACATTGTGGTATGTGGTCTTTGTGTTAATGTAGGTGGTTTCATTTATGTTTGGACAACTTAATAACCTTTGGATTTCTTTATTGTTTAAATTACATTAAATTAAATTTTTAAAACCCAATTTAAGGAAAATTTGGCATTTATTTGACTCGGTATGGAAATTTTACGAAAATCACCAATTCCTAGGGAATCGGAAATTATGGAGTGATTTGAAATTTTATTTTTTTGGAAATTTTGAAATTTATTTGTGAAATTTATTTTTGAAATTGACACTGAGATGAATGGAATAAAATGATTTGATATGAACCAAATTTTGATTTTTTCTTGAAAATATAAGAATTCATTAAAAAATAATTCTTTTGTTTTTAAATGGAAATTTTTATATTAAAATAAGAAATGGGGTGATTTTATTTTAAATATTTGTAAATAATTCTTCCATTTTCATAGTTTATTTTAGCATATGTTGGTCTGGGTTGTTAGTGGGTTATTTGGGCCAAACATGCTAGGATGGTAATTCCCTAGAAACTTATTGACACTTTACAACTCCAATAAAACAATATGTGGTGGATCTTATCGCTGATGAAATATTGATTAGTCCTATTTGAGAAGTGTATGATAGACCTATGTAAACATATTTTCATGATCATGAATATGAGTGTGTGAGGATCTCACAGCTTGGACCTAATGTACACCATGAAAAATCACCATGTTTTATGTATGTATAATATTTTTATAAATATATTACATTTTTAATAAAAATTATTTACACATACCTTGTGATTTATATAAACTATTTTATATAGGATTATTACTTAACCCATTGTTTCAATTTTTTCAATCAACTAAAATTAAAATCACGTTTTTCTTTAAATATTTAATTGTACTGTCTTGAAAGTCTTAATTAAAATTTGAAATAATTATTTGGTTTATAAATTATGGTATCTTCTTATAGAAAACTTGTTGAGAACATATTGGGATTTTACCTCACACCCTACATTTACCTTCATTCATTTGTATATATCCATCTGTCTAGTTTGACCAATGGGAAAGTGCAACTTAGAGGTGTTGGTTGTTGATCTATGGTCTTGGTTGATGTCTCCATTGGGACTTCGGTTGTCTATACTGTTAATTTTGACTGGGATTAATTGATTTGTTTTTGTATACGTGTTTGACTTTAGGTATTATTCTCCCTATGGAATTTTTTTTGAACATGATGACCTGTAAATATTTATTTTTCTATTTATATGGAAAAAATATTCCCATTTTTATCTTGTATCATTCCAGGTGCTCGTCCCCAACCCATGGGGATCGGGAATTCCCTTCAGGATATGTCAATACTAGCTTAGGAATCAGAGTAATATGGTATCTGGGAGGGTTCATGACAATGTGGTATCAAAGGTATAGGTTTAGAATCTTTCATTGATATCAGTATATAGTATGAGTAGTCTTGTTTGAATTTAAGAGATTGTTGCGAGGGAGCTCCAATATAGCTCTCATATTAATGACCCTTAAGTCACCAAGGGTGTTTTGGAAAAAGATTTTTGATGATTAGTTCATGTTTATTCCCTAATTTTTATTTGGTATGTTTAATCCAAATCTTACTTTTTTATCTGATGGTATTAATCCACTTTATTTCTCTTATTTGAGTATCAATCTGAGTAATATTTTTATATATTCCATATTTTTTATTGATGTTTTCTAGAATAATTCCTTCAAGAAGATAGATCTAAGAGAATTTTTCTGATTAACCATAGAAAGAAAATACTTTTATCGACCATAATCTTGTTGATGTGATTTTGTGTATTATCCATGATCTGGGACATGCACCTTTACCTATTTCTATTTGGGTCTAGCTGTGGAACCACATAGGGTTGTTTTCTAGAATCATTCCCAGTAGTTCCTTCACTTGAGTCCTCCAGTCGTCTAAGGATCAATTGATCCTCAATAGGATAAGGATTGGATGATAATATTAGAGTTTGTGTTTGAGCTCTTGGATATTCTTGATAAACTAAAGGTGAAATGTCCCACCTTTTATATGGAATGACATATAAATAGACGGTGGGACATGATGGGGATGAAAACGATTCATAGTTTTTAGAGTTTAAGGTCTTTAAATTTATTTTCTAAACTATTTATATCTATATTTGATGGTGTAGGAAGCTTTTATAGTGTTTTTAAAACTTGTTTAGGCTGACAAAACCGTGATTGAACATGCAAATCACTTTATAGATCTTGTGTGGCTTTCAATTGAGATTATATTTAATGTGAAGATGAAGATTCAATGGTTTAATATGGTACTTCGATATAAAATTCATTATCATGTCTTCTTGATGAATCTATATTCCTATACTGAGGTCATGGTTAGAGCATTGATGGTTGAGCTTGATCTAGCAGGTATGTCAGGGTTTATATGAGTTCTTTTTTCTCCTTATGGAAGTTCTATGAGTTCTTTCAAAGGAAAGAGGAAGTGTGATGAGTCTCACGGTGGATTATCATATTAGGGTTCTTTTATACCTACTCTAGTATCGGGAATAGGCCCTAAGATTTAATTCTAGTGTGGAAATCTTGAGAACTCAAAACAGGGCTGCATTGAGGCACCCAAGATATGCAGTTCTTATAGATGCTCATGTTATATAAAAAAGTTATTTAATTTCCATTCTACTCCACATAGTAGAACAATATCATCAACACCAATAATTACTATAGTGCAATCAAATTCTTCAATAAGTAAGGGCTTCTAGCTATAGTCATCCAGAATGAATCTTTTTCATGCAGTGGAAGAGTCTCCAGTGGAACTAGATATAGGTCTGGTGACCGTAAGAGATACTATCACTATGTTATCCAATATTGTGACTTATTTATTTGATATTGGGGTATCTCATTCATTCATTTCAACCAAAATTAGTAATCTTCTAAATCTTCATTTGTAGATTTTAGTTTGTGTGATGGATATTACTAGGCCCCATAAAATGAGGAGAGAGAAGGGTCTTTCTTTTTCTGTTTCTATTTTCAATTTATCAGATTTTGATGGTAATTTGGATTTTATGGTTCTAGACAAGAAGCCTCTTGATTTTTTTGGATGGATTGCCTCATCACTAATAAATCCTAATATGACTTCTATCTTTGAAAAGTCTCCTTATTGTTTCTGATGGGGTGTGTCGTATCATTCACAGAGAATGGGACTCAAGGTCGTGTAGATATAGACCGTCTTATCAAGAGTTCGGGAGAGTAATATCAATGTTTTATTTTTATCTGGAGTTGGAATATCTGTTTTTTGATCACACCCCATTTTTTACTAATATTTCAAATGTTTTTTATTTTGAATTCCCTAGTTTTCCACCAGTAAGGGACAATTATTTCTATCGATTTAGTACATAGTACTTATCTAGTATCTATTCTTTCTAACCATATGCAACCAACTGAAATAAAAATATTTAATACTTTGATGGATGTATTTTAGAGAAAGTAATTATACAATAGAGTGTTTCACCTTGGGTATCACCTATACAATTTTCTAAGAAATTTGATAGGCCACTTTACCTTTGTGTTGAATATCGAAAACTCAATTGATTAATGATAAACAAAATATATCTATTTCTATGGATTAATGATATGTTTGATTAGTTTAAAGGGTGATGTTGTTTTTTATGATTCATTTTCAATTTTGTATCTCTAGTTGATAATAAATAACCTCACATTCAGAAAACTACCTTTCGGGGAAGGTATAGCCATTATGAGCTCCCTAACATTCCATTTTTTCTAAACAATGGTCATGTAGTCTTTATGGTTGTGATGAACATGATATTATATAAGTATCTTGATACTTCCATGTTGGTATCTGTGGTTGACATCCTTGTTTACTCTAATTTTAAATTGGATTATGTTTATCATCTTATATTAGTGTTGGATTTATTAAGAAATCCTCACCTTTATACCAAGATATCAAAATATAATTTCTAGAAATAGGAATTGAGGTTCATGGGAAACATTGCATCAAGGAATGTTATTTTAGTTAATCCAAAGTTGTTTAAATATTTTATTACATGGGATTGACCATGGAATGTTTTTTATATTCAAAGCTTCTTGGGATTAGCTGTATATTATCTTTAGTTTGTAAAGTAAGATTCTCTGATGACTACTTTAAATTATAAAGGATTAAAGTTTTCTTATGACGATAAGTTTTGGTGTTATTTTCTTGTACTTAAATGTATTCTAACTACTTCACCGGTGTTGACACTTATAGAGGCCAATTAGGGCTATGTGGTTATCTGTGATGCCTCAGGAATGGGTTTGAGTTGTGTTCTTATGAAAGTTGATCATGTCTTTTCCTATGTATCTTAAAATCTTTGGCCACATGAGAAGAATTATCTAACCCATGACCTTGAATTCACATAAATTATTCATTCACTTAATAGTTGGCATCATTTACTTTTTTGAGAAAGGTTTACCATGTATTCTGACCATAAAAAATCGATATATATATTCTCTCAAAAATATTTGAATCCATGAAATAGGTTTTTGGTGGAATACCTAAAATCCTTTTAATTTGAAGTTTTCTATACCTTGGGGAAAGGTAATTTCATCAAGGATTTTTTGAGCTGGAAACATCTGACCCAGATTGTGAAAGAATAATCAGAATAGTGGAAATGGATGGATCTTTTCAAAAAAAAATTGATGTTCAAGAAACAGGGGTCAAGGATTCTTGGTCTAGTTTCTAGTTGTACTTTTCTTTTCTCAAGATTATTCTTCAGGAACAATAGCTTTATGATTAGTTACATAACATTGGGGACCCTTTTAATGGTGTGGATACCATTACTGAGTGTTCATTCCCCACAAATGTTATTTTTTGATTTTGGAATCCTTTTTGGTGATATTAGTTGTGAGGAAATCTATGATGGGAGATTTCAATAATTCTTAGTGTAAAGTGAACCCAGGAACCACGACCTATGTTCTATAACATGAGGCAATGAATTTGGTGTCCAAGTATGAGATGGGGAATCGTTGATTTTTTCTCTCATTGTTAAACTTTTTAAATAGTCAAGGTTTATCACCCTAGACCTTCAGGTTTGATTTATCCACTTCTAGTGCCAACATGAAACTGGGTTGAGATATATATGGACTTTTTTGTTTGGTTACCCTGTACCCAAATAAATAAGATTTTGATATGGGTTGTGGTCAATAGGCTAAGAAAATTGGTTCACATTATACTGAATCATGACACAACCAAAGTTAAGGAGCATAGATATATTTGTAAGAAAGATATTGTTCACTTTTGAGGATTACGTCTTCTATAGTCTGTTATAGAGATCCGTGTTTTACTTATCACATAGATAGAGTAATTCATTAGGCATTGGGATCTCATGTTCATTTGAGTAGAGAATATCATCCATACATTGTTTCCCATACTGAGGGGGGTATAATAATTGTTCATTATTTTCTTTTGCCACTATTATTTAGTTTGGAGGAGCTTGGGATGACCATTTGGGGATGGTTAAATTTTCTTATAATAATATTTACCAATCTATGATCTGAATGGATACTTTTAAGGCCTTGTAAGGATGGACTTGTAAATAATTATTTTGTTTGTATAAGATCAGTAAATGTTCCATGGTTGGACCAACCATGGTTCAAGATATGATTCAAATGATTCAGTTGATTTGTTAGAGAAATTTTATAGCATAGATCCATTATAAATCCCATGTCGATCATCACTTTAGAATACTGTAATTTTCATTTGTTGATCAGTTGTTCATAAAAGATTCAACTCATTTGGGACATTGAAGGATCAGGGGGAAAGGGAAGCTTAGTCCTTGTTTTGTGGGACATTTTGAGGTTTTTCATTTGGTGGGAAAATTGTATTATAATTTTTCAATTATTCTATAGTTTACATCGATACATAACAAGTTCCATGTATCGCAACTATGAAAGTATCTTTCTAATCCATCGTATGTTTTGAGCTGGAGTGATCTTGATGTTGAGCATGATTTATTTGTGATTGAGAGTACAATCAGATAATTGATTATAAATACATGTTACCTTATGGTAGGATGATAAAAATAGATTGAGTGCTATGGTGCCAAGGTTTTCATACTCATGAAACTTGAGAGAGAGAATAGTTGGTGAGAAAATAGTGACCTCATCTTATTGACATAGAAACTTCTTAACAATCTTTATTATAATAGAATTTTTCTATGTTTAGTAGTTTATAAAGTCCAATAAATATTTTAAGGTAATTGTTAACATTATTCATTTCATTCTTTGGTTGGTTTTTTTCTTGGGTAGTTTTTGATAAAATTTTAGACCTTTTGGAAATGTCAGCACAATTCATGGTTAGTGCATAGTTTTCCCAAACCATGCACCCACCCAAGGAAAACAATAAAAACCCAAATATTTTGTCTTTTTATGGTTTTCATAATGCTTGATAAACCATGTTCCCACCTAGTAGAATCTTTTTAACTAATAATAGGGACACACTAATAGGGGGAATGGTTTGACAAACTAAGATTCTCTGCCTTGATAACCATGCATGTTGACTTTTTAAATTTTGAAAAAAAATTAAAATTGTACAAACCCTTTTTAGACCCCTAATCAACCCTAAATTTTTATTGAATGAATTTCTCGATTCATAGTTCTCTCAAAAATTATTATTTGCTCCTCAAACAATATTTTGAAGTGAAAAAATCTTGGAAAATGTCATTTTATTCCTCTTCGGTAAGAGATCTTAAACAATTTTCCCTCTCTCTGTCTCTCTTATTATTTCCTATATAGGTTTTTTTAGATATACTTGTTGTTTTTTGTTCTAAATGAATTTTTCTTGGATATTATATATAGGTATGATTCTTTTATTTTAATTTTCTATGTTCTTTATAGAAAAATCGTGTTGTGAGCACTATAATACATGATCCCTTTATTAAGGTGGGCAGTTCAGTTTAAATTTGGCCATTGCAATGACATTTTTATTCATTTATTATATAAATTTATTTCAATTAAATTGTAAAAACACAATTTCTTGAAAATTGGTGTTTAATTTTACATGATATAGAAATTTTAGGAAAACCCCCAATTCCAATGGAATTAGAAATTGGGGTGTGATTTTAACTTTGATATTAATGGAAATTTTGAAATTAATTTTGAGAAAAATGGATTAAAATTATTTGATAAGAACCCAATTCTGTTTTTATCTTGAAAATTTTCATGAATTGATTAAAAACATATTTTTAAATGGAAATTTGATTATTATAATATAAAATTTTCTGATTGTATTTTAAATAAATTAAAATAATTTTCCTATTTTGATTGATTATTTTAGAACATTAAAGTCTAGGTAGTTATTGGGATATTTGGGACAAATATGTAAGGATGATAATTCCCTAGCAATAGATTGACCCTTTAAAAATCTAATAAAACAATGTGGTGGGTCTTATCAATGATGAGATATTGATGTGTCCACCTCAACTATTTTCTGAGGGACATTTGCACACCTATTACCATAATGAATGATATGATTTTCTGAGGATCTCATAACACAGGATTATCATACCCCTTGGCAGATAACCATGTTTCTAATTTTTATACTCTTTTGATATATATATATATGCCATTTTTTGTAAAATTTCTTTATACATGCATTGTGATTTATATAAAAAAATTACTTAATTCATTAATTTAAATGTTTTGATCATCTAAAATGAAAATCATGTTTTTTTTAATATGAAATTGTACTGCCGAGCATATTTTATTTGAAAATTGAAAACCATATTTAGTTTAGTCATTTGGGTAACTTTTTATGGAAAACATGGTGAGACCCTTATGATATATTATCTCACACCCCACCTTTTAATCTAATCATTTTTAGATTTTATTCTTCTATGTTTGAGTAAGGGTAAATATCCATGTGGAGGTTGGGGTTGTTGATCTATGGTCCTAGTTGTTGTGTTCATTGTGAATTCGATTATTTTCCAATTATCTGGTACATGGTTGATTAAATTTGGGTTTATATACCTACTTTACTTCTGCTACTATTCTCCATGTTGAGTTTTATTTTTATTATACTAACTTCAATCTATTTCTTCCACTCTTTTTGTTTCAAAAACATTCCCATTTTTATCTTATATGATGTCAGGTGCTAGTTTCCAACCCATGGGGATTAAGAACACCCATTGGGATATGTTAGTCAACATTATGTATTAGAGTACTAAGTTTTCTAGTCCATTTCATACTATCTTATCATTAAACTAAAGTTAAAAAACACTCATTTCATATTTTTTATACAAGTCACAAAGTACCTCGTTTGAAAAACAATAAAATTTTTCCATTTAAACCATTTTGTGAGAAGTAAAGTATGAGTATAAATGAATTTTAAAAAATTATTAGAATAGAAAAAAAAAATTAAAAACTATAAAAAATTTTCTTGGATGGGAAATAATCCCTAGTGGGTACTAAAAGAAAAACAATCCCAAATAATGAAAGGGATTTTGAAATATACCCCTACTTATTTGGTAACATCTGTATCATAAGACTCAGAAACGAAATATTTTCAAATTAAAATTTAAACAACATGAAGATAAATATATTGGTGATATAAAAAATTGATGGTGTCATATATAGACCATATAAAATAATTAATTGGTGAATATTACATATATCTAACTGAAGTAAAATTTTGACAAGAAACTCTTACCTCCAATTTGAATTCCTTTGTAATTTATTAGAAATATTTTATAATAAATATATATTAGTTATAAATATATTATAGATCCCAAATAATATATATTTTACCACAAATTTTTAATTATAATATTTTATCACCTGTTTTTTATCAATTCATTGTTAAAATAACTGTTTCGGTGGTAACTGCTTTGTTTTTTCCTGAAGGTTTTGATTTTGTAGTTCCGGTACATATATATTTATCATAGATTCAAAATCTCTGTAACATTATTTATGGTTTAAATATAATATAATTTCTATATATATAGACTCTTCTATAAAGATAGATATATTAAATGTAATTACACTGTTCATGAACATGGTAGGTCGTCCGTACACATAAACACTATTTTCATTTATTAGTGGATGCAAAGAAAGAATAGTTAAGAATAATTAACCCTTAAAGAATAATTATTATGTTATATATATCATATATATTCATTTTTTCTATAATTATAAATAATTAGGTAGAGTGTTGATGAAAAACAATTTACACTGTTATGAGGAGATGGAAAGTGGCGTGTCCACACAAGTGATGTTTTCACTTATCATAGGATCTAAAAGAGATGTAATATGTTTATACCCTAATCATAATAACATCTCAATATATTTAAGATACTATAGGTTTTATTTTAGTATGGGTACAACACTAGAAGGTTAAGTATAAGAAAAAGCAAAATTTGAATGAGTTAATAAATATGATTACCTATTATTCGGTGGACTTCCTATATATCTCTTCTTAAGGGCCCTTGAATTGAAATTTTGTAACGGGAAACCCCTCAAAAAATGGATATATATGTTAACAAAATTATTTTTTTGGGCATGTTGGACCTATAAGGCTTAACGTAGTGTTAGTAATTGACGGAGGAGGGGTCATTTTATAATTGAGGTGAGGGGAACTTTTTGAATTACTCAAAAAATTAAAATATAATAATATTATTATAGAATCAAATACATAAAAATGGACTATAAATTAAAATGGGATAAATTTTTCATCAATATCTTTCCCAAATTTTTCCTCTTTAACACTTTATGATTTTTAAATAATTTAATAAAATATTAATCCCATAAAATATCATTATTGTCAATTTTGATATTATTTATTACATTGACTTAAAAACAATATGACAATAAGAAAAATTAGAACCAAATATGTAATTATATCCTAATAATATCATGTTCATCAATATAATTTTATTATCAACTTAAATATCTCAAATTATGTTACATATGTTATTTTAATATCTTTTATATGATTATTCCATTAATTAAATAATTACGGTATCATAGTTGTTTAGGAATTTAAGGTAATTATTGCATAAAAAACTACATTAAATTACCATGATTAATATTAAATTTTTTACCTTTAAAAATACTATTTATTGTCAACCATATCCTTTAGGTAACACTATATTAAAAATACTGCACTAATTAAAAACAAGAGTGTGAAATGATTAGATTTTCAATAAAAAAATAAAATTAAATTTTAATCTCATCCAAGTTGACCCAAAACGTTATAATTTATATTATTGGATGATTATGGTTGATATATACTAAAACAATAATATTTTTGTAACTTATTGTTTTATTTTATGGTCTTATATTATTATTTTTAACCTAAATTACCTGATTTTCCCTTTAGTGTGATAATAAAATTAATAAACTCACTAATCATAATCTCCAAAAATAAAAGGGATATATTTTAAAAAATAAAACACTCATTAAAATTTTTTAATATATTTTTGAAGAATCAACTCATAGAAGTGGAATGATTTAATTAAATATTGATCTCGTGAAATGCAACAAAACAGTTTTTTTTTAAAGGTGTTCTTAAGCCTGAGAAATAAACTTATAAAAAATAATTTATAAGTATGATTAAAAATTCATTAACTAGATTATATGTAACTACAGAGTAATTAATTTTATTTATTATAAATTTTATATTTTAAAGGTACTTTTCAATATAATCAAAACACAATAATATAAAAATTGTTATATTTCACTATTTTCTGGAAGAAAACCTTTTCAAAAAAAATCCATAAAATTAACCCCAAGATAATTTTAATATTTTAATTTAAAAAACTAATTATTTTTCGAAAATAAAAATTAGATAAGTTCCATTAATTAAATACAATATTCTCTAATAAATATTGAAAACCTTTTTTGATGAAAATTTATTTTTGATAAATAAAATGACTTTACTAAAAATTAAGTTATTATTCACAATGAATAAATTAATAAGTTTAAAATTAGTAGTAAAATAATATATATCATAAAGTGGTTAGTACTACTCATTCTATCCATATTAATGTCTTGATTATAATAATCAAATATTAATATTTCATTCTTTTTTTAAGATGGTTGTTGCATATATCGTACTCTATAAAACATAGTGTTCTATTAAAGTCTCAATGTTTTACAAAAAATATCAATGTAAATTCAAGAATAAATAATCATGGTTAAAATGTTATTGAAAAAAATCCAATAACACATGTTCCATCTTGTATCATAATCATTCATATAAACTATATATTAAATAAATAAATATTATACATAAATTCCAGAAACATATTCATAAATAAAAAACAAATTATTATTCCTTAATAATTTTCAATTATACATTAATTAATATATTCATCAGTAAATGAATATATGGGTGAAAACTAGTCATTTTTTCATCCATTTTTCTATTTGATAGTTCTAGTACATTAACATTTATGATGGATTCATCACCAACAAAATATTAACCATAATATAATAATCATATTTATTCATCATATAAACTTTTAAAATTATTTCTATAATGTAGGGATGAAAAAAATCACATCAGTATATGGAGGTGGTCGTTCACACTTAAGAATGGGCACCATTATTGTTTTCCAATGAATGTAAAGGTAAATGTTATATAAGATTTTATAATTATAAAATCCTATTTATGTGATAAATCATATATATAAACATTAAATAAATATAGTTAACTTAACATGTCTAATTTAAATATAAAATGAATAATATCACTATGTGGAGACCCAAATTGACACATACCCATGAGTGATACTCATATTTCCCTTTAGATTGAAAGGATGTTTAAAATTAATGATCCATAATCTTAATATCAATTAATTATATTGATTATACAAAATTAATTGATTCATAATGGATATCATGGTTTTTAGAATTTAGATGATGAAATAAAACTAAAAGTACTTGGTTAAGATTTATACATCTTTTTTTAGAGAGATCTTTTGGATAAAACCTTATTCAAGGAAAGGATGGAATTATAATAAAAAATAAAACTCAATGTTTTGGGAATGGACACTAGAATGTTATTATATTATGTATTTTCTAAGATATAAGCAATATGAATTGTAATGAACAGAGTGTATGTAGCGTTGTTTTATAAGGGAGGTTGATCACACACTTGTAATTTCTCAAACGATTAAAATATTATAATTTCATACTCATTTCATTTAAAAAAATACTAATGTTTAAAATATATGATGTATAAGGTCTAACTCCCATAAACCAATCAATTTGAAGTAAGTGTACTATGATATTTTATACTTTATTTATTTGTCCAAGCATATTGTTAAACCCATTTTTATCTTAACCATAAAAACAAATTTTTAATGTTTTTTATATTTATTAAGAATAAAATTTAATTTCATATTTATAAATTATATTACTTATTATGATTCTAAATATTGAATCCATTTTACATGATTTAGTTTCTATATGTTCAATAAATCCATTCCAAAATTATCATTAAAACACAATATTTTTTTTCAGAAACATTCATTTTTTAGAATTAAACATAATTATCCTTCATTTCATGTGATTAAGATACTATTACATGAATTTTTATATATTTAATTGAATATATTATATAAAAATTTCATTAAAATAATTTATCAATTAAGAGGGATTTAATTTTTTAATATAAAAAACATTATGTCCATAATTATTTTTAAAAAACTTATCTTTTTAACGATATGTGATTTTGTATTCATATCTATATAGGTGATAATAAATGAATTCATATTATATATTTTTGAGAAATAATTTTTCATAAATTAGTTAGTATTATTCATAAATTCCATTCCAAGGTCAAGAAGACAAATATCACAAAAATTAATAATATTTTAAGTTATAACATAGTTAATTTTAACTTTATGTTACATGGAATGAAATCTATCAAATATATTGAATTTTTTAGAGAGAAATATATTATAAAAACTCAAGGTTTTATGTGATAAAGATATTCCAAATGATATTTTTTAGAGTTTAACTAGTAATATGTATTCATGATGAATTACCACCCTAAAAAGAAAAACAAGGTGAATTATTCTCTCTTCAGGAGGGATAATGTTACATTAACCATGTGGGGGACTAATAAAGAACCAATAATACTATATAATTAGGGGATAGACCATGAAATTATTTTAGTAGGTGGAAAATTGAATCCTCCATGAATGAATTCTCAACCATCCACCCATATAACCATCCATTTCTTGATTAGTACCATGGATTTCATGGTAGTTCTTCCAAATATATCTAAATTATACAATTCAATTTATGTAATAGTTGATATCCATATGAAGTTCACACATCACATTATTATTCATTGGGATTTCTCACATGATAAATATCCCATTATATTTATAAAAAATATGGTAAGGATTCCTAGGGTAATACTCCCAAATATATTTGATTGAAATATGAGGTTTGCCATGTTTTTATAAAAAAGAAATTAATAATAATTGGATATAGAGTCAGACATCACCACTTCCTATCATCCTTAGAGTGATGGTAAATATGAAAGTACTATTAAAATATTATATGCTATTCTTATATCTTATTAAATAGATTTTAATTTTGTATGGGAAAAAATTGAACCTATAGTAGGTTTATCACATGATAATAGTTTTTATTATATAATTAAAATAGTGTAGTGAAAAGGATATGGTTACTCAAATAAGAGTGGGGGGATTAAACAGTATAGACTAGTTCCTTCAATTTTATATTTTAAAATAAATCCCTATAATCTATTTTGGATTCTATTTAATCAATTAGAGAGTCTCAACCTCAGATGTATTTGTAGAAAAAGGATCAATTTTGATCATGATGGGTTTTATAATGTTTGACCACTTCTAGAGAAACATATTAATTTTCAAAACTATTTTATCCAACTAATAATAATTCTTTACTATAATAAAATGTGATTATACAATTATCGAGATTGCATAGAGTCACAATATGTTCCTCTAGAGTTACACAACACAATATATCTTCATAGTAGAATCACGAAATATATGTAACCTAAATGAGTTATATCTTCATGAATTCTATGTTACTTCAGTGATAGTAGAATATAATCATACTTATTGATCATTTAACTATATTTAAAAATTGTGGATGACAACATACAGTCCTGAAATTAAAATAATTTTACTTATTTCCTATACAATTCAACACTGTGAGGTTTTTTAAAAACTAGATCATTGGATAAATAAATATATAATTCTTGGTACTACAAGATTATTTATTTTCCCTATGTGTATTTTTCCCACATCATAAGAATCAGTGGTGATAACATGTTGATCACTTTTCTCCCAATATTGGAAGACATTATATTCTCAAAAGGAAGATAATTTATGAATATTTAATTGGTCTCAAAAACATAATTTCTCCAAATTAGAAAAATGATAATGAATATATTTCACAACACCCCAAAGGTTCATTATAAAAATACTTCATTTAGAAACAACACTTTACTGGGAAGTTCATTTAAATTATCACAAATTAAAAAAGAATTTTCTAGTTTATTTTATTAAATTCATATCTATATCATGTCTTCCCAAATGACCAACTTATAGAAATATTCAAAAATATTACATTTTTTCAATTTACAATAATATGATCTTTTATCCCCAGATTCGAACATTCTTGAGATCATCATCTTCTTCCACCATTTCTCATAATATATTAGCATTTAAATGTAACAAAGAAACTAAAACATTATCCATTAGAAAAAAAATCCTTGGAACAATTTATAATCATTCATGAGTGTTTATTTGAACATATTAGTGTTCTATCACAATTATAAGTTGTTATTATATTTAGAATCTAGTGATTTATTATTAACAGCCTAAATATCGAGAAGCATTATATAATTCTAGATCAAATAGATCAAAACATAAAAATATATGTAATTTTTATTCACTTTATAAATATAAAAGGAATTATATTCGATTAAATTTTAGATGTTCTATTTTTTACATTGAATATAATTTTATTTATCACCAGGTTTAATTCCTTTAAAGCACATAAACATTGAAAACTATGATTGTATGTAGATGATATTTTTATATGATGTTCTTTGAAAAAAAACACCTAAAAATTTTAAATCCTTGAAAAAATATGAAACATTTTCAAAAAATAAATATGTACACAAAAATACCTATATGATTTTATATATGTCATTAGATTTATTGTATTCTTAAAAAAATCAGGTAATTTGAAGCATTAATATAAGTAGAAATTTCACTTACATAAATTATCAGATATGTGGAGGCATTCACAAATTTGGGAATATCACTTATGAATATTTCTATAATTTATATGAATTAATGTAAATTATTGTTGAAAATATCAGGAATTAAAATTCTTATTCCAATACTATTACACATATTTTTTAAAACTATAATTTCCTCATAATTTAGTCTTTATATATCCAAAAAAATCAGTTTCCAAAAAAATTATATGTGAATCAGGAAAATTAAATCCTTCACATTAATAGAGTTGGTACCTCATCATACATAACAATATACAGATAATAAATAACATAAAAGGGATATCTAATAAGAAATAAATAATTCCAACACTTCACATCTCCATAGGGTTTTTAATCTACCACTTAGGATTTTATGGGAACTAACATATTTAATCTTTTACAACACTTCTCAACCTAAATCATGAAGCCTCATCCTATCTCTAAGAGATTTATTATCAAATAACATAAAAGTAAAAAAAATTATTTAGATAATTACATCCATTAATGACAAGAATATTTTGTTAAAGAGATCTAAATAGATCACCCTCAATATGAACACCATTTATGTCATGCGTCAAATATCATTTTCATCATACTCTACATTTGAAAAATATCCATAATAAAAAATGTAAATGCAGTGATCACCCATCCTTTTAGAAAATATTTATTTAAGTTTTTAAAATATTTTCATAAAATTTTATCCACCTTTGTGGAAACAATACCAACATATTGTGGATGTGCGGTTTCCACTTTTCCTTAAGTTATAGGAGAGGTATGAACATAGACCTTTATCCTTATCTCATAGATCAACTATTTAGGAGTTGTTTTTGGGAAGATTTATATAATTTGATTCTGAGTTGAAATTTATTAAATCTTGAAATATCCATTTATCATATTATAATTTATTATATTATACTAGATGTTTATATGATGGGATCAAGAGTGTCTTATATTGTTCTTGGATATAATTATTAAACTCTGATTTCCAAATAAAATCCTTAGTGGATTCAGGTTTATAACTCCTATATTTGTAAACTACATAACCATCTATAAAAACTATGTTCATGTATGACTATCTACCACATATTCTCCCTCTATGGTTTTATATTTCATTGAGTTATTTGTATTACTATACCATCTCACACATTCCTCAATGATTATGTAGGTCCCACCATCTATGGATATTCTATCTGTACAATCACCTACCCAGTCTGCATCAATGTATCAATGAAGCTTCAAATTTAAAATTATTTTAAAAACATATCATAGTTTATTATTCCCTTAAAATATCTTAGTTACTTTTTTCTAAATAATGTGTGACACTCTTATACCACATTGATATTGAGAACACAAGGTAGCAACATAGGTGATGTTTTTTCTAGTTGATATCAAATAAAATATTCTACCAACTACAATTTTGATTTCTTTTTAATCATACATGTTCCCTTTTTCATCATTTCTATATGTTTTTTAAAACTGAAATAATATTTGAATCTTCCCTATAATAATTCATTCCAAACATATATTGTTGTTCCCAGGTATATTTTTCATGATATAAAAAGATAATGTTTTAATTCGAATCAATTTATATTCCACAATAATAATTCATCTCTCAAGAAATAGGCACCCACATTCCTTCTTTATATTTATTGAAAACTCATCCTATAAATATTTATTTTCAATGAAAAAATTATGTTATCAAACTATATAATTAAAATCATGGTTCTTGAATAAATATAATTTTTATTATAATTAAAGTCATCTAAGGCTCCTGTAACTTCCATTTGTCTCAAGCAGTTATCATGTTTATAGTAATAGTATATAGCTTCTAATCTAAGGATAAAAAATTCTTTCATCTATCAATATACCATACTCTAATCACGATTAGGAATGAATCCATCTACATTATCATAAAATAATTCTTCCTCTAGTTCACCTTATATAGATTAATACTTCACATACATCTGATAATAATTATAGTGTATTTGAATAGCCACCTATAAAAATATTCATATATGTCCATCCCCTGAAAGTAATGAAATTTTTCCCTCAATAAAATTTGTTCTGATAGTGAATAACTTATTAAAAAACTCATTATTTATTTCTATTTGACTTTACTTTTCTCATTCATTTTCTTTTGAAACATTCATTTTGTGTTTGTTATTTATTAAACAAATTCTATAGTAACAAGTTCCCATATAGATATATTCTCTATTTTATTGATCATTATATTCATAGAATTTGTAAAATTGTGTGATTCTATATGTATTTTATTTGAAATATTCATTACATATTTGATAACTTTCTTTACATGCAACCCCAAGTCTATGTGAACATTTAATATAGTAGACCTTTATAACCTAGATATTAGATTAGTGGTTGTGAATATGATTAAGCGTCTTATGAAATATATATATATATATTAATAAAATAAAATTTATTGATTAATTGGTAGAAAATAACAATATATTTTTTAATGAAATCATTTCTTGGTGAAAGGGACAATTATTCTAAAGAAGTGTATTTTTCTAGGATTTATAAATTTTTATACTAATAAATATATTAATAACTGATAAAAAATATTTTTAATGTAATATACTATTATTTCATTAATAATAATCCATATCTTAATTATATAATAGTGAGTACTGAAGAAAAAATCACTTAAACTAAAATTTATTATTTTTATAACATTATATTTTTTTACATAATGAATTTTTTTCCATAAAAATTAAAATAAACCCCTAATAAATAATTATTTTAATGAAATTTTTAAAATTATATATTTAGTAAAACAATTTTACAATCATTTGATATTTTTTAAGTGGAATATAATCGAATAAATACATGTTTTATATTGAAAAATATGTTTTTCTAAAAATGGGTTTTCGTTTCTTTTAGAATGATAATTTAAATATTAAATTTTTCAACATATAGAAATTGAAATAATAAAAACAAATTTAATATTAAGAATCAACATGTCCATTTTTTTAAATGAGTCAATTTTGATTTTTTTCATAATAAAAATATAAAACTACAAAAACATTACCATATTAAATGTTAAAATGTGTTTATCTGGTGTTAAACTGTGATATATGAGTACAAATTAACCATAAACATGTTTAATATTTATTTTTTAAAGTGATATAAACCATATTTTCCATTAACATAGATTATTTTTCAATTTTAAAGTATTATACATGAGAAATAAATTTTTAATATTTAAATATTTATCTCATTAAATTTTTGTCCTCTATCTAACTTATTATTAGGAACCTCCTCCCCTCCCATATTTTTTATTTTTGAACCTTATAGCTCAAAAAATTACATACAAAAATACCTTTCAAGTTTATATCTCATCATTCTAAATTCTATATAATTATGAAAATAATAATATTTAATATCTAAATGTGTATGCTAAGATAGTTTTCTCAATGAAGATGGGGTTAGAGTTATTTTGAAGAAACTCAAAAATGAGGTATGGGTTACTCAACTCAGTATAGTTTTGTCAAGATATTTTCGTTTTTATATACCTATTTATGTTTATGAGGTGTACATAAAACCCCATTGAAATATTATATCATTAATTCATCTTTTTTCGTGATATTTAATGGTATAATTAAAAATATTTTATCCAAGGGGATTTTGTTTGAATATTATCAAAGTGGTATGGGTTTCTCATTTCACTTTTGATTATGTGAGACTTATTCCATATTCACTAGTTATTTAATTCCTGTGATTTATATAAAAACACAATAATATTTTATGTATTTAATATATTTATATTAATTTTATTTAATGTTTCATTTTATGTAATTGATTTCAAATTATTTATTATTGTAAAGTTATCAAAGGTGTATGGTTATTTCTTCTAATATAACTTTTTATCGAGATTATTTTTCTTGTATATTTTTATTTTGAAAATATTTTTTTTATAACTCAAAAAAATTATTATTTACCTATAGTTATTTATGTAAAATATAAGTTTTCCTTTAATTTTCATCTCTTTATGTTCTCAAATATTTGAGAGAATGTTGATTAAGGAAAACAATTTTTTTCCTAATCGGCTATAAATCACTTCTTCCTTGTCTATATTTCTGTTAAAAAAATCAGGATTTTTTTCTTTATTAGTCATTGGTTTTTTTATGAAACTAATACCAATGATCATTATTTTATGAAAATTATTCAAAATTATTTTTCGATTTTTTTCAAGTGAGTTACTTTTGACTTTTTATCAAAGGTGTTATAAGAATATTGGTATCAATATATACCACATGAATGAGTTTCCATGTTTTTATTTCCACCAAATCCAATGAAAATTATTTTATGAAATTTATTGCTTATTTTGAAATAATATTAATTATTTCCCTTCATATCTTGAAAATTTTTATATTTTAGATAAGTGACTTCAAAATGAAAAAATATATTAATCAATAAATTTCCACATGATATTTTATATAACTTTTTCAACTACTATAAAATCCATAGATATTAGTTATGAATCACATGTGATATTATCTTATTAGATTATATATATTATTTATGTATATTATTATGATAGATAAATATTTATGAATCCCATTTTCTTTCCTTAGGGTTATGGTACGATGAAAAAATAAATTTTTAAGAATAATATAGAATTCAAAAGAGTGGAATATGATTATATGATAGTTGGGTCTCTTATAACCATACAATTCCATTGGTAAATATTAAATTTTATGATCTTAATGGGTACACAAGATGTTTTCCCAATCACAAAAAGGTTATATATAAGGTTAACTAATGCTGAAAGATGGCATACTGGTGGTTAGTAAAAGACTGACAAAGGATGAATTTCATGTTTTATAGCCCAGATTTAATATTTATATGATTATGATTATGCTCCACCATATTCCCTTATTTTATAAAATAATTTTACTCTGATAATATGAATTCATGTCCATGTTATTTTATTATATTACCAATCATTTATATGAACATATATGATTTATTCCCCGACTCGTGATTATACTATAGGAATTTTTATGCATAATTTTAAAATTGTAAGAACATGTTTTCATACAATTATGGTTGAGATATGCTTAAAAATAATCATTGGATGATATTTCCCATATTTACCCTTATTAATCATATAGAGAGTCCTTTTTTTATTTTTCATTTTCCACATATTATGAATAATGTTTTTAAGTTAGATATGTTGAGAAGGGTTCTAGTTGTGAGGAACATAGTGGTAGATGTTATAGATCATTTATTTACTAGTGGATTACATATCCATGTTTCCAAAGAAAGTAAATATTTTTGGATTTGGTGTAGATTATAATAATATGAAATGACTATTAAATTAATAATATGTAATATTTTTTTATATAATTATTAAGTTGACTCTTTTTATAGCATTGGAAAATTTTTAATTTATGTAAACATGGATGAGAAAGAAAATGTGTTAATACTTAGTTTAATATAAATTATAGGATAAAATCCTAAATTGTTGTAAAAAAATTGGCGTTTTCATAGAAATTGAATCCATTTTTACACACTAGAATTTGTATGTATCAATAGAATAGATTCACCTAGGGTTTATAATTCTGAAAACTGGGGATTGGTAATTAACCTGATGGTTATTAGTGCATGATTATTAAGACTATGAATGCACATCTTTCTAGAAACACCTGGGGGATATTCTCAAGTTAAGATAAATTTTATTTATTAACCATTATGAATGAATTTAGTAGATGATGATTATGGGTGACCTATTATAATCCTATAGTTTCTTATATTGAAAATATGGTCTAATTATTTAGAAATTTTATTAACGGTTATCATGAATATTTGGTTTCTCACTATGATTATTATTGGCAGGACTTTAATTTTTGGTTATTGTAAGTGGATGGAAATATAAGTAACCATGTTTATGCTAAATGTGATTGAATAGAAAATGATTTTCCTAATAATAAATGGATATCAAGGTCACCCATTAATCTCATTGATTTTATAAGAAAATTATAATGGAATGTAATGAAAATTATAGTAATAATAACTATGGTGGGAAGAATATGATTCTTCCATTATTTTAAAAGTGTAGATTAAAACATGTTGGAAATTATCTTAAGGAAACTTATAAATTCTTTTTTAGAGAATAGAAGGCCATTAGGAATTTAAAAGTTTAATTGAAGGGAATATACAAGAAAATTAATAAAATGGGGATAAGGATACACAAAATGAACCATTTATAGTCTAGTATTTCAAAATCATGGATTATACCCACTAATATAACCAGTGCTTCAATATAATGGTTAATAATGATGATTAATATTGGAATCATAATAATATAAAAGTTAATGGGAAACATTTTTTGATTGAAATTACTGGTGTGGGTTATGATAATTTTATTGTTAAAGGTACAAGTAGAATTTATTCTATAATTTATTATTTATTATTTGATTCCAGATCTATTGAAGCTTTTACTGATAACTTTTCAATGGCTGCCACATTTCCACCTCAAAAATTAGATGTCAAAATAATAGTGAAAACTATGAATGGAATTATGATCTTGTCTTAAGTTGATTATTCTTCTCCGATAAATGTTTTTTGGATGGTGCTTCTAGAAAATTTCATAATTCTCCCTCTAGGGAAGTTGATTTTACTTTAAAAGTGGATTGAATTTCATTATATAAATCCCATATGAATTGATGAGGAAGGGAAGTGAAATTTTATATTCCAAACCATCTTATTATCCACTAATATTAGGAGGGTAAATTTCAACATCCATTATACATTACATAAATTTCATAGATCATGATTCCAAATAAAAGGGAGTACATATATTATATTGTAGGGGAGAAACTCATTATCAAAGATATGTCTATTATATAAAAGTTTTTTTATATCTTTCTGGATGAGTTTCTTAGTATTTTTATAAATCATGAAGTTTATTTTATAATATGACCTATACCTAGTGATATATTTATTTAAAACACTCCCTATAAATGGTCCATAATAAATTTTTAGGGATTAAATAATAAACTATAGTATAATCTTGATAAGTGATTCATTCATTCATGTTCATCACCATGGGGTTCACATTTTCATTTTTTTAGGAATAAAAATGGAATAATGTGACTATGTATTGAATATATATAACTTAATTGAATCATGATCAATAATAAGTACCATATACCATATATTGATTATTTTTTTGATCAACCGTAAGGTTATCAATAAATCTCAATAATTAACCTTAATTATGGATATTATCAACATAGTTTCAATGTTTTTGACCTAACCATGGAAAACTTTACTAAAAGTTATAGGTACTATAAATATATATTGATGTAATTCCATATTTCTTCACACCTAATTATCTTCATGGATTTAATTAGTAGAGTATTTAAATACTACATTAATCAGATTTTTCATTATATTTATAGATAATATTCTTATATAATAAATAAACAAGGATGAGTATGATGGTTACCTGTGGATTGTAATGAAGTCCAAGAGGAAGTATAATATTTGTGAAAAAATTACCATGTGTGAATTGTTTTCGTTAAAACATTTCTTTTTTCGATCATATAATGTAATGATAGGTTATATCCATGGATCCATCAAAATTATAAGTAATTTAAAATTGGTATAGTATATCTATGATGAATGAGTTCTATTATTTCTTTGGATTGTCTTAATATTATTGATGTATAATATATAATTTCCCACATCTATCTAATTTATACTCTATGTTACCTAATAAGGGATTGAATCTCTTTTAGGCTAACGAATGTGAAGAATGTATGATGGTTCTAATGAGATGGTTTGGCATTACAGTTATACTCATACTACCCTATAGTGGAGAAGAGTTTTTTGTTATAATGATTCATCAAATAAGGGTTTTGATGTGTTTTTAAACAGAGTGACATTGTTTTTTCATATTCCTCTCATCAATTAATGGTATACGAGTGTAACTACTTTACACAAGACAATAAATTTGAAACTGTAATATATATAATAAAAAATAGAAAACTTTTCATAATAAATTAATGATATATTAATACACTAATAATAAATTGTTAAATTATAAAATCTCCAAGAAATATTTTAGTATATTCTAGAAAAGTTATTAGGATTTTATTTGTGAAAATGACTTCTTGATACATTTCCACCATGTGAAAATAGACAAGGTGGATGATTATTTGAGTTGAAAGGATCATGTTTTCTTACCTATGATAAGGATCACAAAATATCCAATATTTCTTAACACCTAAATTATGCCCAATGAAATATTTAATAATGGGGAGAAATATTTTTTTTCTCATTTTTTTAAAAAATCTATAACTATATAGATTATAGAGGTGTATAAGGAATATGTGAATCTTAAAAAGAATATTACAAAAATTCTCAAGATACCCCTCTATTATGATGGAATGATGAGTTTTTAGAAACAGAGTATGTGTCACCTTAATTATATTCATGATGAATGAGTTATTGGAAAAATCTAGGAGCTCATCACCTTATATTAATCCTGAATATAAAAATATATATAAGGATATGGAATAATATTTCATGTGGGAAACATAAAGGGAGACATTTAATAGTATTATCATAGTGTATGGAATTTTATAATATTATTTCTGAGAGGCAGAAGTATAATGGTATGTTAAAAACATTACCCATGCCAATATGTAAATGGAAAAATATCACTATGGTTTTCATCAAAAGACTACACAAAACATAGAAGGGAAATAATATTTGGGTTGTATTCGATCAAATTATGATATCAGGACATTTCAGTATTATCTGGGATGATTTCACTCATAATAAGCTTTTTAGGCTATACATTGATGATGTGGTATAGTTCTATGGAATTTCATATTCTATTATATATTATAATGATCATATTATTATATCAATCTTATGGAAAATACTTCAAAAATCTTCAGATATATAGTTTAGATTTTTGGTTTCCTATTATATTCAAATAGATTGTAATTCTAATAGGACCATTTAAAGCCTGGAGGTTATTTCATTTTCTTATAATCATGATTCCATTGCTGGTTGGGATCAATTCCATTCACTACTAATGTTTTTTTACAATAATATATTTCACTCAATGAATCAAATTTACACTTAGAAATACCTATAAGGATGGATTTACATAATTAAAATGTGTTTTGATGAAGTTAAAGAAAGATATATTTTTAGACCTCATCTATATAAGAAAATGGAAGATAATTTTAGATCCATTCAACAATATATCATCGAAGATCAGAATCGACCTGAGAGTTATGATGACAATCAATAATGAGATCTATAATTTAGTGTTAGTGAAAAGTTATTCTAGTAAATTTACCCATAGAATCAGTTTATAATACTTATAATGAATGTAAATAAAATACCCATATATATCACCCCATTCGAAATTATTGATTGGATTGGGTTATTTTCATATTACGGGGACCTTCTATCAGACCACACATAAGTTAATAATGTGTTCCATTTATATATTTTGAGAAAGTACAACGATAATCCTTCACAAGTACTGATAAATATGGTTTTACCAATATTATGTGGTATTTACTATGATGAAAATTGATATTGTTTTTCAGAATATAGAGATATTGTGTTATAGAACATGATTACTCACACGTTCAATGTTCTGTGGAGGAATCAGAAATTTGAGGAAAATCACAGGAACCTAATGATGTGGTGAAGTCGATATATGATCATTTTTATTATTAGAGTGATGTAATTAAATGGTAAAAATTAATTTTATGTGGGTATAATGTAATACCCTAAGATTTTATATTTATTTCCTTTGAAATAAACATTAGGTATAAAATATATTTCATTACACGCATTCCTAAATCTAAATAGACAGGTGATATTGTATAATTTTATAAGATATTCATTTTATATGCTTTTAGGAATAGGATTAACCATTTTATAAAATATATATAGATATTTTCTCATAAATTTTAATGTATTTATTAATTTCAATTAAAGAATCAATAAATTTTAATAAAATATTTTCATAAATAAACGACATATTTTATTAATGAAATTTGTTTGATGGGTGTTATATAATTATATAGGAATAAATTTATTGATCTATATTAAAAATTGAATTTGATGAATTTTATTTTCCCAATATGATTATTCTTCCATAAATTATATATCTAAAGGTTATTAATTATTATAAAATCTTATAAAATTATAAATTCTATTTTTAATAAAATTATTTTTCTATTTACACTGTATTTTTATCATAAAAAAATAAAATTAATCATTATTAATTTATGATATAAATGAAATTTACTTATTATATATTCAATAAAATATTTTAACATTAATTTGATATATTTTTAATATGAATGAAAATAATTTAAAATCATTATTATTCTTAAAAAACATTATTTTATATAATATTGTTTCATTACATTTTTCATGATTATTTTAATATTAAATTTCATACATCTTATAAAAAATGAATTTGAGATAATTAATTAAATATTTGAGTCATAGAGAATTAATTTGGAAATGAAACTAATTTTTTTATATTAATTAGTAAAAATAGTAAAACAATATCTTGGTTGTTTTTAAGACATGTTTATTGAGGGTATAAAATCAAGATATTAGGGTATAATTGATTCATAAAATTGTAAAATTATTTTTTTAATAGATTTAGACCTTATATTGACTTTCATTAAATCCTTTTGCATTTGTAAGTATTATACTTTAGAAAAGAATTAAATATATTTAAATCATTTAAATAACTCAATATGTTTCCACTCAATCACTTATAAAATGTATCCACCTCTACTCCAATATTAAAAATATCTGAGCCTTATATATTATTTAATAGCATCCCTAATACCTTAATAAAATAATTTTTGTCATACAAGATCATTTATTCTTCCCATAATACAAAACATTTAAGGGATGATTTATAAGCCAAATTAATTATCTCATAGAATAGGAGGTTAGAGCACTTTTGATACAAGTCAAACATGAGGTAAGGTTTCTTCATCTCAATATACTCTCATTCAGTTATGTTTTATGTTAGGAAACAATTTTTCTTTATATGGAATTTACATTACCCATTTTCATGTTATATCATAGGTCCTACTCAATTAAAGTTATTTAATGTTATAATTAAATTTATTTTATAAAGGGTGTTTTAAATCAAATGTTACCAAAGTCATAAGGGTTATATATCTTACTTTTTTCTATTATAGATCATCTATATTTAGAGATTTTTTATTTATTAAGGTGTATATACTACCCACGTAATATTTTATATGATAAATCTCTTTATATTTTCGGTATATCATGTTTATTTAGAGGTTATTTATTTCACAGGGTTTTGACTTAAAAGTTATCAAATCAACAAGGATTTTATTTTACAGTATCTCTCTTTATTGGGATTTTTTATGTTCAAATTTCATAATGATAAAATTACATAATCTATCTATATTTAAACTTCTCTAATTTCTTCCCCTATGGATGTTTATAGAAATTACAAGTTTTTGTTATTTTCCATTCTCTGTGTAATAAATTATATGAACAAATGTTTTATGGAAAACCAAAATTGTTTTTTATTGGATCATGAATATTAAATTTTGTGTACAATTTTCATTACAATGTTATAATGAATGATTTTATTATTCCACAATTATTTTTTATTTCATTTTCAACCATGTTTGACTTTATATAAAAAAATTATAAAGGAATATTCTTTTGGATTTCTAGGTGAGGTTTGTTTCAATTTTAACCAATGTTGTGAAAAGAATATTAATTTTAATGTATATTAAAAAAATGGAATTTTCTATATTCCTGATTAATAAATTATTTGAATTACTAGTTACATGTTTTCATTGCTCTTTTCAAAAAATTCATTCCTTAATAATTTTAATTTTTTATTTTAATTAAGTAATTTTACTATAAAAAGAGTATACTCATGAATAAATATTTGTCTGATCGATTCATGGAAATTATCATCCATGGTAACATTATTTGATATTACATATTCGTAAATAGGTAATTGATCATATGATATTATCATGGTTTATACTATAAATGGTTTATGATATGTTTCTAAATTATCGATGAAACCCATTTTCATCTCAATGTGTTAAGATGTAATGGAATGGTAAATATATTTATGATCCTATTCCATATATATTAATTGGTTATGATTTTATTATGTTTTAGACCATTATATCCCACTAATTCAATAGGTCGGGAATAATTTTTTATGAGCTCAATGGTTACACCTAAGGTTATCTAAAGCTCAATAAGGGTACATAGGGGGCTATCTCAATTCAAAAGATGGTACAAGGGTTGTTACCACATGACTAACATGAAGAGAATTTCATGGGTGATTATTTAACATAATATATCTATTATTATTATAATGTCACAATTTATTCCATTATTTTAATACATTTACTCACGACAATGTTATTATTTCATGAATTATGTTATTTCACTTCACTATAATTCATGACTTGAAAATTCCTTCATTTATTTAAAGAAATTTGATTATAAACTATGATTTAATAGGTTTCAATTTAAAATTTTAATCTTAATTTCTCACATTATTATTTTCGTGTTATGAACTAAAATTATCATTGAATGATACCACCATTATTTACCATTACTGAACAACTAAGATCAAATTTTTATTTTTTATTTTTCCTATGATATAAAAAAAGGTTTTACGTTCAATATTTTTATAATTAGTGTTAGTAATTATGAAAATAATGGGATACAATTTAGATACATTATATACCATTTTATTATGTTCCCATGTTTCCAAAGACACTAAACCATTAATTTTCTTGTTTGGATTATAATGATATGTAATGAATATTCAACAAATATGATATAATATTTATGTATACACTGCTTTGGTCAAAAAACCATGAACCCGCTCTTCATATTAAATAATATCAACTAATATTTTTGGTTCAATTTTTTTATATAAATTTTATGTGATTCGAACCTCTTAGCCTTCTTCTCATCTAAACATGTATATTCTAATCATCAGTTATATTTACAATTTCATCTGGTATTTTTGTTTCTTAAAATCACCTTTTAAGACAATAGGTATCATATTCATCATATATATAACTTTCTATTTCATAATAATTAGTTTTTAGTGTCATTTAATCTACATTTTCATCCATATTTTCTTTGACCTTTTCATGTTATGCTATAGAATTGTAAAGAATAGTGTGTTCCAATTGTCTAGTTTTTTCCATATTTTATTCAATTTTTACATAATAACTCAAAACCATTTTTTGAAACTTTTTTCAAGAATATATATCAATTTGTAAATTATATATATAGAATATAAATACCAACATTATCATGTTCTTCATACTTTTATAGCATATTGTCTTTGGTTTTTATTTTACTTAGAATACCAAAAATATAGAACTAGATCATTATAGGGTTATTAAAGTACCATATGTTATATGATGTATATTGTGTCTCAGATATCAAATGAAATATATTTTACAATTTTATATTAGTACACAAGTATTATCTATGGAAATAATATAAAATTTTATTTTCATCTACCATTTCTCTATCCATTTCCATTTTGATTTTATTTAGTCTTTACGTAACAGTATTTTTTAAGGTCTATATGTTGGGAAATTTTGATGATTGGTGAAACTTATAGAAATTTATTCCTAAATGTAAAAAATTTTCAGTCCTTACCATTACCATATCTCAAATAATTTTTATGAAACCATAATTATCATTCAACTTATATTCTATACAATCTGAATATTTTGGCTATCTCAGAATTACAAATTACAAAAAAGGAACAATTTCATTTGAATGTAATCATCTATGAATGTGATGAAGTTTGGATCACAACGACGGTATTTTTTCCTCATTATAAAATAGTGATATTCATGAATTAATTTCAATAGTCAGGTAGATATTATACCCACTATATTTTTATATTTCAATGACAAATTTTCCTATTTGAATGTTCCATAAACACTTTCCACATTTCATTTTATCTTATAAAGATCTTATTGAACTAAAATATTTATAATCATGACTGAAAATATTTTATAATGATGATAATGAACCTTGTTCATATAATTTTCTCATTCATTGAACTAATTTAACATTTATTTCTTGGTTCGCTAATTAAAATTTGATTTCCAACTATTATATTTCCTTGAGTGACTGTTCTTCCATATTTTAGCACAGGATATTACTTTAGACTTCATTGGAAATAACTCTTCCCATCCTAAAAAATTTATAAACTATCAAAAAATAATATTTTATCCCTAATATATAAATAATATCATTATATTTAAAATTATTATTTTCTATATTAATGGTGAAAATAAATTCTATTTTAAAAGAACAGTCATTTATAAATGTCAAAACTCCTCATAAATGTTCCAAAAATAATAATAGTCTATTATAACATTTATATTCAGTTATACAGCCATTATTATGTATCTTAAACATTGTATTCTAATTTTATTTGATATAAATATTTTTTATGAAAATATTTTCATCTTTGTGAACCTATGCAGTCATCCATTTTTTCAATAAGAGGTAATAGACCTAGAAATATTGATATTATTTTTTTATATTTTTTACCTTTTCGTCAAATCCTCCATACACTTCCCCAATGCATTCATATTAGTTCTTTGATTCATGATTGAAAGTATTATTCATCTATGAAGGCTTACTAATTGTATAAGGTATCTTCTCATCTAGAAAGATATCCATGAATTCCTATCACATACCAAGTAATATAATATTGTACCATAATGTTTAGAATTTATACCCAAAATCTATACACTAAGAGTACCCATCAAACTACAGTCTCCTTGTTTCATAAATATTATTCTTCTATCAGAGTAAATTTTTTCTTTACGTTTAAATTAAAATATGTATTTTTTAGGAGAAGAAGAGCATCTCAGGTTTCCCCATTCTTCAAATTAATTGAGTGCATACTTCTCTAAAATTTCCACATCCAACACTTGACCATATTTTGAGTCAAAATATACTTTAATGAGCTATATTTATTAGTAATATAACTTCACCTCTTATATAAATGTGTTATATATAGTAATGTTTTATTATATAAGTCACACATAGGATTTGATATAAATTTAATATTATTTTGAAATTTATATATAGAGAATTAATATGGCCATAAAAATGAAAATATCATGATAGAATAAAAAATATAAACCAAAATTACTATAATATGAAAATTTGGATCCGTACAATTCACAACAATAACTGGACTTCTAAAAATAACTACATAAACGAAAAAATATATTATTAATACAATATTAATCAGGAATATTAAAATATATACCTAATTTAGATAAAAAATAAGTGAATGAAAGATGAATAAAATATTAGGTGTTGATAGAAATCAGGGAACCTGTGAGGTAATTAAAAATTTAACAATTAGAAGAGTAATCTAACAATTGCAATAAATATCTGACCATGAGGAATAGTAACTAAAATATTAGAATAGTATACACACTTGTGGAGAATAAAATAATATTTTTTATCTTATAAAATCAAAATATTACATTTTTATACCATGATAAATAGAAATAAATATTTTTTGAATGGTAAAATAATATTGTGTATTTATGTAAAAAATGGTTTTATTTATTTTTTATAAAATAATTAATTATTTTAAATAATGTTTATTTTCATAAAATGGTTATATAAATTAATAATACGATATATTATAATGATAATATATTCTTATAAGACCATAAGTAATTTTTCAAAGGTTTATAAAATTTATCATAATATTAAAATAGGCATTTTTAAAAAAAATAATGATTTTAATTTTAAAGTGATTTTCACATATTTATAAAATTAGTCTCATAAAATTTATTTTATTTTTGGGAGATACACATTCAAAAATGTATAGGGTTAATTTTTGGTCTTTATAATAAATAAGTGAATTTCTAGTGAATATTTAAATAGAAAAAAAAATTATTTTATATTAAAAGTTAATTACATAATTTATTATATTTGAGATGATGTAACCACCAGTTAATCAAAACTCACTTGATCCATGTACTCTATATAGTCACCATATTAATTAATATTTATATTATTGATCCAAAATAATAAACTAAAAAATATGATATTCAAAAAAAACCCATCTTGTCTTCTTATTAATACCACTCATAACCACCCATTCTCCTCACACCATATAAGAATTAGAGATCACCCTAATATTAAAAAAACATTCCTCAGATCTCTTTCTAATTCAATTAAATCTATTATCTCACCAAAGTCAATTCTAAGGTTTCTTATGCGGAACCTAAGGTGATTCAACCAAAGGGAGAAGTAAAGTTTCAACTAAACTTCTTTTAATTTTATTTTTTTTTCTACTACCCATGTGTGTTTTCCAAAGGCCAAGTCATATTAACATCAGTGTCCAAAATATACAGAACTTTTATCATTATCTTTGAATATCTATCTTATAAACTCTATTCATTTGACTTTAAAATTAAATTTTATTCAAAATATGGTCAGTTAACCACCAATATAAAAAACATTATTTTTATCCAGCCCCTATATGGTTGGTTATAAAAAATTGATTATTATTAAATATTACGATAATAAATTTATTATAACTTATTTTAAAAACTATGCATTGTATTAATTTTCATTTAATTAAATAAAATAAATCTAGTTCATGTTTTTTGGTAAAACCGCCTAAACGAACTAACTATATAATGAGAACATTTATAATAAATAAATCTTTTTAATGTAAAAAATAAATTTATTTGAAAAAATTTAAAATTATTAAAGAAAATTAATAAAATTTCATTCAATTTTATAGTCTCTAAACAATTTTAAATGTACATCAATTGTTATCTACAAGTGATCTGACATTTCAACCATTAAAAAAATTCCCTTAGAATCAAGATAGGGATATCCCCAAACCAACCTATATTCCTTTTGGTATATGACCTTTATCTTTATAAATAACATTATCTCTCTATTTGATTATATGTAATACTTATAAATTGTATATATATTTCTCATACATATATACATAGCTTATTCCCCCTTACATTAATGGTTTAATACATTCCATGTGATCATATTTCAATGCTTTATTGGATATTGAACCCAATTAGGGGAACTTTTCAATACCGTAATCCATTAATATAATTCTATTTTGATATCTTTATTTTGAGTGATGATTTAATTAAATATTGTAATATTTTTTATTTAAATATTATATTTTACATGTACAATGAAAATTTTATATTTTTTCTGAATTCAAAATTCATTAATTGATTCCTTAAAATAAAAATTTAAGAGTTTATTTCACCTGAATTCCCAACAATTTAACATGAATTTTTTAAAAATAAACGCTATGTTTTGGATGTATGATGATTTATTTAGATATGATCAAAAATATTATTTAACTATTTATTCACATTGGAATATTTATGAAATATCCTTCAGTTTTGATATAAGGAAAGATTATGTAACTCATTTCATTTAATGCCATTTTCTTATTCATATTCCCCATTCATGATTCTATTATATGCCACACATATGCATATAAATGTTCTGATGGTGTTCCCAGATAGAACTCTAATTTATTGAGTAATGTTTATGTCTCATAAGATTATATTTATATTATTATATAGTAAAAAATGCTTGATGGGACTCTATCCACCATGGGATATCATCTTGGAGGTTAGACATGACTTATTCTTATGTACTTTTTTTTGTTTTTTCTAAATTATTATTTTCTAAAAACTTATGGCTCCACGATCCTTATATCATCTTCTTATACTATTATTCATGTTAATTTTATTTTATAATTTCATCTTATGAATTTTGAATAATATATTCTAAATCTTTATCATTATTATTCCCTTGTTATACTTTTTATCTCACCCATTTTATTAATTTATTACCTAGGTTATCGTATGTAGTTTTAAGAATAATGTTTTTCTGTACTATTTTCATATTGATTTTATATATTCTAGTCATTCAAATACACCCAAACTCTCTATACATAGTATTTTTAATTATATATTTATGTTTAATATCATGGAATAACATATATAAATGTCTTAGGTTTCTATAGTTTGAATTATAGAAATATCTATTTGTTTTGTGGGCTGAGAAATTAATAGATTATAAAAACCAATTGAGATAAATCTATGTGTAATAAAATATCCTAAAATTCTGGAAAAGTATATATTGATTTGTTTCTAAGAAATTATATCTCTATATATATACTACAAGTTTATGTGGATAAAAAATATATCATTGAGTATTAACATGACTTGATCCCACTGAATGAAAAAGAGACCTTATTGTAAATATAGTCTGACACACCTCGTGAATATGCACTAGAAAATTAATAAAAAAAATATAGAAAACATTATGAATGTCCTGAATATATTTTTGGGTAGAAAACATAATAGGGGTATTACTATGTAAAGCCTAGATTGAAACATTGAGACTCGTAAGATTGAAAATAATTTAACATATATTTTATTCCATAAAATTTAATTATTTCTACTTTAAATTATTTTTATTTTGAGATTTATCATCCATTATTTTATTTTATTTATTTATATTAATTGAAATAAATATGAGTATTTATTCCAACAACCAATGTGATAGGAAATATGATTATGTTTTTAATTATATACCTAAAATGATGGTATTGGTATATTAGAACTTCAATGATGTACTGACCCAACTTAATCACGTTATAAATAATATTTGTAACCATATGAAAGTACCTTATTCTCATTTGAAAGATAAATTGTTGGTTATGTGATTTCTAATGAATATTACTCCTACCATTAGTGGATCCCTAGATCCCCTCATTATAGAATAATGGATTAACTCTATTGAAAATATACTTTCTACCCTCTAATGATCTAAATAAACGAAATTCATACTGGTCATTTATCACCATTATGGGAGAAGCTAATAAGTGTTTTGAACTAATATTAAGACAATGTTTAAAGATTAAATTGAACCCATGTAATTGGAAGGATTCATGAAAATATTTTTTGAATAAATAATCTCAATAAACACCATGTCTTAAAATGTAGAGGTATTTCCTTATATTGATGCAAAAGAAAGATGTGTATATTAGGATATATATAGAAAACTACAAAGGTATCACAAAATAGGCCTTCATATTTATCATCGACACTAAATGTAAAGAATAGTTCCTATTTATTGGATTAAAAAATATTATATTAAAAAAATTTGCGATTCCAAATTTAGAATTTTATAAATAGATTGTATATTATTACCTTAAGGTCATAATAGAGTTGGATAATCCAATTAGTATCAAGGAGATACATAAAAATTTAATAAAATGATGTTATTTTCTCATGAATCAACAGATAAATATAATTGAACAAACAAAACCAAACTACCCATAAGTCATAAATATGGGAATAATATTCCCTCAAACTATATAAAGTGAATTCAGAGATTAATCTGTGTAGAGTAGAGTTTTATCTTATCAATCAATGTTGAGGGTATATGAATAACACCACTAATGAGGTTAGTGACAAAAGGTTTTGGTTATCACTCAAATGGTAGTCCATTGCATCAAAATTAAGTAATATAGTATTTTTTCAAGACAATTCTCTATGAATAGTTTTTTTACGGGAAATAAATGATAACAACCTCTAAGTCCTAATGTAAATATAAGAAAATATACTATCACTACTGCTAATATGGATTCCAATAGTGATATGGTGATTGGTACACTACTTATTCATTCAAGAATAAAGAATATACTATTTGATTATAATACTATGAACTCATTCGTTTCATTAAAGATAAGAACAAATCTTCAAACACCACCTAAAAAAATATGGGTTGATCTATCATTGATAAAAATAAATTAATTAATTCTTTCATCCCGAATATATAACTCATCCCCAGAAAATGTTTATAGAATAGAGGTCTTATAATATATTCTCATACTTCATTTATTAGAATTTGATATTATATTGGGAATGTATTAAATTTTCTTATATAATTCCAAAATCAATTTTTAGTAGAGGTAGATCACTTTTCACATCCTCATTCCTCGTTAAATTTTTGAAAAGTTTAATGAGGATGATGAATCTCCTTTATAATATTCATCTAATGCATTTTTATTATTTACTTATGAGAAAACATTTTTATTTGAAATGATTGATACAAAGGATAGAATAATTCTAAAATATTTTAAAATTTTGAGGGTCTATATTCTCTTTTTACCTTATCAATTATCTGGTCTTTTATAGTGACCCTAGCCTTTTATATAAACTATTTCTAGATTTTCTACCAAAAAATATATTAAACACAACTAAATTATCATGAATCCTATTGTATTTGGACATTTAGATCTATAATACATAAAAAATAATATAGGATATAGAATATTTATTTTATTCTGCATATTAAGCTCCAAAATCCAATATAGTTTCTAAAACTTCATTGGATAACATGGGGAGTACAAAAAAGAAATGGGTGATATATAAAGTTGAGTAAGTGAATAAACATGATAATAAAGAATAAAATGTGATTAAAATAGAATAACATGATATTATATATGGCATGGCTCAAGATTAATAACTTTTTACCATAAAATAATGCACAAGGAACCATAATATCATGGAAATATACAAATTTAGGTGTAAAACATAACAAAGAATAAAAATAATTCAAGGCTTACTACGAAGGAAACATCACAAGATTGACATAGTGCCATAATTGATATGTTTTCACCCTAATAGAAACATTACATCTCATGAGAAAAAAATATTTACCATTTCATAAGAGGGATATCATGTAAAACCCCATAAAATAGTTACCACCATAGGTGTTCTGCAAAATTAAATCAATAATAAGGATTAAACATTATAATTACTAATAGATATAAACGGGTTTCATAATATTGAAACATATCATAATCAAAAGAGATTACATAAATATTCTATAGAGATAAATGGATTAAATAATTTTTAAATTTATATCTGAGTAGATAATAAAAGGTCTCAATATATGGTGTCAATTTGGAAAACATCATTAGAAATTGTAAATAATTGGGTATATAAATGAACATTTAAAATAGTGATTGAAGTAATCGATTAAAGACAATTAGAGAAATAGTATTTATTGAATTTTATTTTAAATAATATGTTACACCATAATTTTAATAGGTAAAATATTCATTATTTAATAAAATTTTGAATGGTAATAAAGATATCAAATTAAAATTACATAAAAGTATTAAGGGATAAAAATTATCTACTTAATTGGGATTGACTTTATTGAAGGCATTTGATTAATGAAAATAAGGAATGTATTTACCAATAAAATAAAGGGTGAATAAGATAGGAATATATTAAATATAAATATATACATAATATATAATAATTTCATAGGATAAAATGTAATGATAATTGTGTTAGAGTAATAAATATCACAAACCTATGAAAAATGGTGGTTTATTAAGATCACATACCTTATGATGGAGAATTATTCTAAACTTGTATATAATGTCATTAATAATCAAATGGAATTAAATAATTACTTAAATTTTAAAAATTTACATCTATATTTTTTTAATTTTAATTTTATTATCTTCATTTATAACCATTTCAATCATATATAATGTTTAATTTATTTTTTATAAGGGTGTTTGTTTCATGGTTTCATGGTTAGATTTCAGGTGTATAATAATGAAAGTCATATTCAAATTCGAATATATTTAACAAAGATAAAACAAATTATATTCATTTATATTCAGAAATTTAGATGGTATAAATATCCTTTTTTACATGAAGATGATTAATATAGTTTAAATGTTTTCATTATGTGGTTACTTAATTTAGGGGGTTTTATAGACCATTATGAACTATTTTTTTATTTAATATTATGTCAATATATTTTTTAAATAACTTGAAATAAGTTATAATATAATATTTATAATATTTTTTAACAATTATTTTCTTTTTACCTCTATCCTTAAAGGCTGTAATGGAAAATAAAATTTCATCATCCATGGAGGTAGTGATCCGTCATTATATAGAAAATGGTTTTTATTTTAGAATTTGAGGATAAGAGAAGCTTATAGATGGTATATATTCTGTTAAAACTATAATATTCCATTATATATATGTTACTATAGTTATAATTCCAAGTTTTTTTATAGTGTTGAGGATAATATAAAAGATAAAAATAATTTAAAAATATATAGTTTAAGAATATTACCTCATGAATTCCATCTCCTTGAAAAAACACATGAAGGAATATGGAATTGTTCTTTTAGTGATAACAAAAGAACTAGTATTTGGGGTATAAAATATTCATCGAAATAGTACTAAATTTTTTAATCAAAGTGTCTTACAAGCTGTGAGTAGAAGAGGTTGTGAGTATCGGTATTTATAAGGGGAGAGGGGTTTTTTCTATATGATTTTATTTGGCTTATTATTTGAGGACAAGATAACCAATATCATTAATTTCTATTAGTATATACAAAATATATATCATTTTATTTGTAACTAGTGGTTTCTTTCATCATCCATGATTTAAAAATTCATTTATTTTTCTTGTAATGTTAAATAGTATATATTATTGTATTTCAATATTTAAAAAAATCAACCATTTAAAAAAATAAAAAATTGACCCTAAATTTTTTTTATTTTAATATTAAAAAATTGAAATAAATTTTATAATATTAAATTACTATATATGGTAAATTTATTTATTTCAAATAACGTCATATTTTATTTGAAAACTACATGTCATAATAGTATTATCTATTTTCTATCCCTATGAAAAATTACATATGGTATCATAAAATAATATTATCATTATAACATACTATAATATTTATTAATAAACTAGGATTATGAAAACAATATTTATTTTAGATCCTTATATTTGATAATATAATGAATATAGACACATATATGTCTTTAAAAAATATGAACACTTATTTTATCATTTTCAAATGATTTGTTTATTTTCATCAAGATATAAATATATAATATTTTTATATTATAAGAAACCTACATATTATTTTAAACTTGTATAGGTGATTATACTATTCTTATGGTTAGTTAATTATTCATATCAATCCAATTTGCATTCTAATGCCATCTTACTATTCCAATTTCCTGATTAATATTTCAATAGTATGATTTGTAATGGTCATATGGGATCCCTAATTTATAAAAATACTTCTTGTTTTATTAATTATTCATTAAAATTTACTTTTTATGATGGTTGTATATTTTAATTCTCTAAATTCATAATTCATTACTAATATTCTACTTCACTTCTATAATATCGTTTGTTAGTGAGTTTATTCTCAAGGTTCGAGATGTTTAAAATTTTCCTAACGTTGTTTTTCTATTTTTCCCCATTGTAATATGTTTGATTCATATGAACATATTTATACTCAAAATTTAATTTTAAATCTAATATAATACTATATAGTCTATTTTATCATGTTGTTTGTTTTCATTATATATTAAAATATTAAAAATTATAGAAAATTATGTGTTAAGAAACAAAATTACATTGATAAAGTTATGGGTTTTTAAATTCTCCCTACTTATGAAATTTTTTCCAACAAATTTCATTTTATAAACTAAGGTTAAAATATATGAGGGTTCTTCGACTTAATTTTTTACTTTCAATCCCATGTCTCCTTCCCATAATTATATTTTTACCATAGTACTTTTCCTGGGTGAGAGGTCTTGATGTATATAACTTTATCTCCATGGTAAAATATCTTCATCGGATACACCTAAAAGGAAAAAATAATTTTCTAAATATATAGCCTATAAATTAATAACATTTAAGGGTATGGTATGTACTAACTCAATAGGGATATTTCGAATATGTCATTTACTTGAGAAGGGATTGGTGGGAGTGATAATTGATAGTCCTTAGATCTGATTTGATTGAGGGTATTAATAGAGATAATGTTCTTGGTACTTTGTGTACCATGATTCCCAAATATAATGACTCTCTTTTATGGATATATTAAGTGGTTCAATTTATGCACAACCTCATACTCTAGGTCTCATCAATCGTTGTCCACATAGCACTTCTGTCAACTTTCAGCATCCTTGATGTTCTATTGAATGATATTGAAATTTTTTTTATCATTTAATCAACCATTTTAGTTCCCTGTAACATGTGTTCTCAAACATCATCCCTACATATAGTTGTTCTAAATTTCTTATCATAAATTTATTCAAGTAAATCCATTTGGATGCAATCATGGAAACTATTACTAAATAATAACTTGACTAGAGGATAATTCTAATGTTATCCACCTTGAAATTCAATATTGTATGTTCTCAACATGTGATCCAGTTTCAATATATTTTTATTATATTGGAAATTTTTGGGGGGTGATAAGCTATATTGGGGTTCAAATCAGTGTATTAAATATCATTGAGAGTTTTCTAGAAACATGTCCAAGATTGGAATTATTTTACAACTTGTGTATGTCTATTATATCATGTTCTTTACAAATAGTAGGAATGGATCCATTAAAATATTCAATAATACAATAATGAGATAAGAAAAATGGAGAAGGAAATCAGTGATCTATGAAAATATTAGTGTCAAAAATTTCTAAAGGATGATCAACTCATCGTGGTAAGGATATCTTAGATCGGATGGAAATGAAAAGAAGAAATCCTTTGATGGAGTACATATAAACTCCCATATCTGATAAGAGAATAAAAAAAGTGAACTTCAAGAGTATTGTGGATAGAATCAAAGATTGTGTCTACAATTGTAAAAGTTTACTTCTCTCGTTTGGAGGGGAGGGAAATTAAGCTAGTTATTAATGTTCATAGAGCTATGCCTTCTCATAAATTTTAGTCATCGATCCTCCAAAAATAAATTTTTATAAAATTTAGAAAATAATATATCCATTCACTCGAGATAATCAAAAACTGGTGAAGTTTCATTGTTCCTATTGTAAAATTATGGAGAAACACATTACATAATGATTTATTAATTTGAGAAGTTTTAGTAATACCATATAAGGAATGTAAAAAATATTTCATGGATCATTTTTAAGGGATATATTTTTGGAAAAGGTTTATAAAATATATATATTTTTATAATTAGGTATACTTGGTGGAGAGTACAAGAAGATTTTGGAGCTTGGTTCACTACAAGATATATTGATTTGATACACTACATAAAAATGAATGACAGATTAATAGATATGGAGATATCATATTATATAAGTAAAATGGGGAAAGATGTGTTATTTTATTCCTCATATTTCCAACATCATATATTTCATTAAATCATTCAATTATTCATTCATAATTGATAAACACCATTCTCAAAAAATTGAAGATGACCCTAGATTCTAGTATCCATATGGGGGATAAACAAGATCAGTGTGTTTTTTTGGATCCATCCTAAGGTATTTTTAATATGAGGGTGTTTATATCCATTTTGAATCTAGTGTAGGAGACTGAGGAGTGGGAAGTAATTTTATGGTGTAAAGATATCCCCTAAAAGATGAAATTACTTATCTTGAGATTACACAACAACGTTATCTCAACTTATGATAATGTGTTAAAGAAGTGCATCAACTTCTCATCATGTTGTTGGTGTTCTGAGTCTCCTTAAATTGAGTTATCCTAACATTTTTTCTTTGAAAGTGATATAGACAGTTTCAAATGTGTTCTTATAATCTAGTGACTAGGAAATATAGTACACATATTAATACACCAAGTGTCAATCTAATACTACTTCATCGAGTATTATAAATGAGGTATTGAAACCAACAATCATGGAATAGTGTTTTATGTGGTAATTTTGGAGCTTTAATAAGAAAATAATAATTTAAGGTAAGGAACTTATTTATTTCATAAATTTAGAATAGTTTCAATGATTCTTTAGTGATAGAATATGAAATTTTATTTTTAGATAGAGCGACCAATGTTAATAGTAGTCAGAAAATTATAAGAGGTTTAGTCTCAAAAGAATGAAATTGTAGAGATGGCCAAGGGAGGTTGGTTATGTAGAATCTACATTATGATGGTCTAAATTTAAATTTTTATGGGTTCTACATTTAGTTTGTTGTGAGGTGGTGGCCTTTTTCATGATGATAAAGGCTCGATAATCCTTGGGCCCAACTCCTTCTATAGAGAGACAAGTTCTATTGGGGTGGGTGTAAGATCTCTATGAAGTGGAATGTCTTTATATAGGCTTTAAAAAATCATTGTAATGTTGTAATCAGAGTCCAATATTATCATTGACCTCCTCTGGTATATCACCAATGTTCCATGGTATATTTTCTATATCATTAGAAAATGAAAGCTTTACATTTTCCATGGCATAAAGGTAAGTCGCAATTAGAGGGAGGGAAACATGGTGGATGGAATCTCATATAGTAAGGGGGAAATTAAATTCTTATTATTTATAATTTTATGGATTAATTACCGTTGGATTATGGTATTATTATCAGTGGATACTCCATAGGCCTCAACAACATTTCACCTAACTGTGATTCATGATTTTTGGAATAAAAATCTATATTGATTGATTTCTTATGAATACTAGAGTAAATTTCCTCAGTGAATTTTTCACATTTCCATATAGGTATAAGTAATGTTTGTGTTATACCACTACAATTATTACATTGATCATTCATCTTTTGATATACAAATAATTTTGATGTATATTCCATTATATTCTTTTTAATATTTTCTTACCAATAGGTCACATATAGATCTAGATATATCTTTATGCTCCCTCGGTGGATATTTAAGGTCAATAAATATGTATTATTTAAAAATCCACCATTATCTTTGAGAATCCCTTATCTTCCCCGAAAGGGATCATTGAGGAATCATTTAAGAAATGAATAATGATTTTCCTTCCTCTATGATTCCCATTTTCAACCACATCAAATAAAATAAAAATTTATCCTTATCAATTTTCATCATTGATTAGGATTATATATGATTTCGTCTTATATAATCTTTCACTTTATTTTCCTTCAAAGGATTTTCATGTATTGAGTATCCATATTTCATGTTTAGAGCTAAGAATATTCACTCGAGTATATTAAGATCCAGTTTTGTGAATAAATATTTTTAGGATTTTAGTATTGATATATATTTCACACCTCTTCATATATAGATTGTGTCTATAAATCATTAATGAAATGATAAATACTTCTAACTCTACATCATGTGTTGGGTAGTACTGCTCCTAAAAATTTAACTTCCTTGAAACATAGATAATCACTTTATCACTCCATATTACTCCAATACACAAAACATACTTTGAAGGATCACTATATACAATGAAAGGTTCCCCACTTGAGATAAATGATAGTATTTTTTTAGTGATAAGCCTATTTTTCAATTCATTGATTCTCTCTTCACACTCATTAGTTTAGAAAAAAATTCCCCCATCTAGTTCATCTTGGTTATCATGTTTTAAAATCAATATATGTTTCTCAAAAATCATTATTAATACCTAACTAGTACAAGGAAACTACAAATCTCCATTATAGATAATAGTCTAGGCCACTCCTCAATTTCCTTTTCCTTAAAAGTTCCTATAGATATCCCTTTTTCGGTGATAACATGCACCAAAAATGATACTTCTGTAAAGACCCAGAAATTCTGTGGAAAATTTTTTATTAAATTTAAGGGATTTTTACGAGTTCATGAAAATTTACAACGCGTGATTCTGATACCCGGTGTGCCCATAATCAATTTCTAAAGTTTTTTCAGGTACATTTAGTAAACATATGAGCGGGATTTTATAACTTTTGAACAGGTGCTCGGAATTGAAATCTGAGGGCACTGTTGAGCTCGCAGCATCGAGGATTGCTTAGTGAGACCTTCACCACAGTTGCGTTCTGACGAGAATGGAAGTTAGATTTTTGGGTTTTTAATTAAATTGAATAAAAATAAAGTGTTAACTTTTTTTATTTGTGGCGGTTAAAATCTCCAAGAGTAGGTTAGTGGTGGGGGACACCACACCATAACCTCACATTAGAGGTTATGGAGGTAGGGACCACCCACACATAACCTCCCTTGGGAGGATATTCCATGATGGGGGCCACCCAGGGGTTGTAACCCCTTGGAACCCCCAATTAAGTGGAGATCCTCTTCACCTTCCTCTACCATTTATTAGAGCCAACCCACTTCATTTATTTGGTGAACTTTCACCAATTAATTAAACTCCACATTATGAAATATTTTTAATTATTTCCAATAATTAATTAATAGACAAACCAATTATTTTATTTTGGTTGGAAACTTTCATTTGTGTGGGACTTTGAGAGAGGACTTTGAAGAATTTGGAGAACTTCATCCTCTCAATGAAAAACATGAAGAACACCGGTGACGCTTCTTCCTCGGCCATCTACCCCGATCACTTTTTGACACTCGATCTTGATTTGGGAGTGTGTGTTACGAACGCGGAGAACGATGAAGCGATGTCCGCCTTTCCATGACTTCATCGAGAGATCGTCGTCATATGAGGTAGGAGTTTGAGTTGAATATTTATTATTGTTTTATGTCGTTCAAATCTCTGATTATGTTATGTTTGTTGATATCAACGCAATGTGGAGGGATCAGACCGCACGAACATGCCTCGACCCTCCCCCTTTGATTGTTCTCGTTTATTGATGATGGTGGAGGCGCAATGGCGCCGCCAGAAGAGAGGATCGTTGCGGAGGAATAGGTCGCGGCCGACAGGCCGTGGCGGTACATGCGGTGGCCGGGAAAAAACAGGTCGCAGAAGAATCTGGTGGCGCAAGGGTCGTCGGGTCGCCAGAGGGGCTCGGTGTCATCATGTCGCGCAGAGAACTGGGAAACTTCCAGGAAGTCCATGGTGGTGCTATAGGGGCACAGTGTCATCGCACTACGCCAGAAGAGGGAGTTGTGGCCACGCAGGTTGCGGCAGTCGGACAGGCTGGGCACGGCGCCGTCGCACCGCGACGGAGAAGAACTAGGGCTATAGTCTATAGTAGACAGAGGGGGGCGGCCGGCTGAGCCGGCCGCCGGTGCGCACTATAGGCAGGACCCGAAGGGACCCGTGGTTACCAGGCCGGTGCCACGCATCGGCCGTTGTGAAAGAGAGGGGGGTGTAACCCTCACCCCCCACCCCCCACGCGTGGCCCGCTGGGCCCCGTGGGCCTGGCGGCCTGGCCACTCGGGCCACCGGGCTGGGCCTCCCCCTCGGGATGGGCCGCCCCCTCAGGTCGGGCCGCCCACTCGGGCCTGGCCCCCCACTCGGGTCGGGTTGTCCCCTCAATTCGGGTTGCCCTGAGGCCGGGTCACTCCCCCGGGCTGGGCCGGACCCTCGAGTCGGGTTGGACCCATGGACCGAGTCATACCCCAGTTTGATAGCATTTGACCCGAACACACCTCTTCCCCCATATCATGGGTTACGGGTGTTCGATTGAAGAACCGTCTACGGTGAAGGTAATCATAGAATGATGCGGTTCTTTTGGCTTACCCCACTTGAGGTTTGGGTACATTTGGGGTATGGTCGGGTTGGTTTGAACCATAAAGCCAACCAGGCCCCTTGAACGGAAACGCCAATAACTCAAAGACTGTGCGTCCGATTGACACACCATCTGTTACGTTGAGATCCCAATGATGAGGCGGGCCTTTTAGATACTTATACTTGGGACTTCATTAGAGTTGGAGTATCGACCATTAGCTAGTGGAGCAGATCCTTCTAGAGACGAGCGAGCGAACTACGGAGACCTAGTAGCTGGCTGAGACCTGGAAACTGTTGAACTTTCGACTCTGAGTGTTTCGACTAGCCCAGTGGGAAGCGCCTCTGTGTGATGTGTAAGGCCCATAGTGGGGAGCGCCTCTGTGTGGCATGGAAGACCCATGGTACTCGATAGGAGGAGTATCTCAGCAGGCTACGAGGGGAAGCGCCTTTTTGTGAGCGTGGCAGACCCACAGTGGGGAGCGCCTCTATGGGACGTAGTAGACCCACGGTACTCGATAAGAGGAGTTCCACAAGAGTCCATAAAGGTGGTAAGAACCTCTATATGACGTGTTTGTCTCACCATACTCATTAGAGGAGGAGTACACCATCAACCAAGGTTCCTATAGTGTGACTAGGGTTGTTACTTGATTCAACCCCTTGAATAAAGTCCTGGTTTGAGCTGAGTTAATGACTTTTGTGCTTTCCTCAAGATTAATATGGGTTACTAGAAAACTTAGGTATATGTATGGGAATATACCTAAGTAATGGTTATCTGTTTACTTTATACTTTTTGGTTTATCCTTGTTGGATTTTGTGAGACCTTTCTGGTCTCAGGGTCCCTTCTGAGAATCATTATACTCACCCTCCCATGAACTATGCCCTCACCTAATTGTGTTGGATGCGGAAGACGGATAGCACCGATGGAGGCCAAGAGCGCCAGGACTAGAAGGTACCCAGATTTGGACCATACAATCAGTCGGTACACAGAGGGGTTTGACGGACGTGGAGTGATGAGGTGGCCATATATTCCTACCCTTCAGGTAAGAACCCCGGAGAACGATCCATGAGCTGCTCTTTACCTTTCAGTTGTTTTCCCATTTTTCAATTGTACTTGCATTCAGTTGTACCTATACTTTACTATTGGGATTTTATTTCCGGCCCCTTTTACTTTCCAGCACTTCTTCTATATACAGTATTGCTTATTGTTTGGCTTCCATTTGTGTACTCTGATTGTATGTTTTTACTTTTTATAAAGTAAATTCCTTCCCATCTTATGGATTTATGCCTTTGGTGCTAGTTTCCAGCCCCTAGCCTATGGAAGGTGGGCTTGGGGTAGTCACGGCATGGGTCCCGAGGATGGGTCGTGACAAATTGGTATCAGAGGAGTCATTTCTATTGGAGTAAATAGGACTCTGATCATTCTTTTCTGTGAAGCAATAGTGTTAAGGGTACTAAGTGCAGTTTTCAGTTCTGGGAGTCCAGTGTTGGTGTGGGCGGCCGACGTAACCATACACCTGGACCCTAACTACTGATTTCTAACTTAGTGTACGAAAACACAGATTGAGTGCAGGTCTTTAAAATTTTTATTATGTCATCTCAACTAGGTCAGGTCACCTGGAATAGTCTTTTAACCGTGTCGTGTATGTTTCTTTCAGGATGCCTCCCTGCAGAGCCCCGAGATTGGTACGCTATTACAGTCCACCGAGTGACGAGGCCTTTGTGTAGGTCCCATTACCAGTGGAGGCACCAGCGGTACTACTTCCTCTTGGGCCACAGATGCCACCAGCACTAGCAGAAGACGATGCATGATGCTTGAGTGTGTTTCATGAGTTCCAACACCAGAGGCCACCTAGGTTTCGGGGAGAGATGGACCCATAGGTGGCTAAGGATTAGCTAGAGGCTGTGGTGAGAGTCTTCGAGCTGTTAGGGACACCAGCAGACCTTATGGTGATCCTCGTTGTGAGTCTCCTTCAAGAAGTAGTAGGAAGATGGTGAATCCTGATTCTCCAAGTCCACGATGAGGTGACACTACTCTAGACAGACTTTGAGAGCCTATTCCGGGAAAAGTTTGTACCAGCCACCCTACGTGCAGTTTCTGATATAGGATCTACTTCATCTGAATCAGGGTATCATGACAGTAGAATAGTACTTAGTGAGGTTCACTGACCTCTCTCGCTACTCCACAGATATGGTATGGGTCCCATTCTTCAGGGCCCAGACCTTTAATCAGGGGCTCAGACGAAATATTAGAGCCTCGATGATCTCCCTCAGTATCCCGATACAGGCGGGGGTGATAGAGAGATCCCTCCTAGTAGAGAGTTTCCTAGCTGAGCAGTCACCAGCAGCGAGACCCACTACTAGTTGACATGCAGTGGAGTCTTTTGCAGCTGAAATTAGACATATTACGCAGAGGTCCAATAGGACCAAACCCATGGGTGGACAACTGCAGGACTCATCATCAGTTCTGTGGGGCACCCGAGGTAGTGACTTACAGGCTAGGAGCAAGCAGTGTAACTCATGCGGTGGTTAGTGTCACATGGATCATGACTATCCAACCTGTTGTTCAGATGATCAGCAGACAGTTGAGATACCTCCCGGGAAGAGGCAGAGGTTTGATCGAGGTGGTCCGCATGGAGCAAGCGGATGTGGCAGAGGAGTTGGTCGAGCAGCTGGCGGTGGACGATGTTTCGAGGTGTTTCCACCACCACCACCAGGAGGTCCACCCCGACCGCAGGGAGTGCGTGGAGAGGGGAGATCTCATCTTTAGGAAGCTAAGTCATACGACCACGGCACTCCAAAGATGATTCAAGGTACGATATGTGTCTACTCCACCTTAGTAGCAGTTCTTATAGACACAGGTGTCAGTCACTCTTTTATTTCCACTACCTCGTTCGGTGCTCAGAGATTCTGACAGAGTTGTTGGATAGATACTTGTGGCTAGAGACTCCTACGGGAGTAGAAATGACGATTACGCACAGGTTTCGGCATTGTGAGCTTACTCTAGGAGAAAAGAGCTTCGGCTGGGATCTCCTCATAGCGGCGTCGAGGCCTTACGACGTCATCTTGGGTATAGACTGGTTATCTACAATCCATGCTCAGATTTAATGTATTAGGTGAAAAGTGTGGTGTGTCGGCACATATGGGACCAAGTTCACCTTCTCCGGTAAGAAAGGAACCTTTGCATCATAGAATGGACTTACTCGAAGGAGGGTGAATCCGATCACTCACCAGTTGGCTTGCCTTACCCTCGGAGCAGTAGATGTGGATAGTCTGACTTATCCTGTAGTGGTGGACCAATATGCGGATGTTTTCCATGATGATTTTCCAAGAATACCACCTCTTGGAGAGGTGGAACTAAACGTTGACTTGTACACTGGGACGGCACTGATATATACTCAAGCATATCGGATAGCTCCCGTTGAGCTTCATGAGCTGTAGGTACAGCTGAAGGACTTGCAGGGGAAGGGATTCATCCAGTCCAGTGTTTCTCCATGGGCAGTCCTGATTTTATTTTCCAAGAAGGCATATGGGAGCTTGAGGATTTGTGTCAACTACCATTTCCTAAACCAGTTGACCGTGAAGAACAAGAACCCACTTTCGAGGATTGACGACCTCCTTGATTATCTTAAGGGAGAACGGTGGTTCTAAAATATAGACCTCATATCAGGATATCACCAGCTCAGAGTTCGAGACGAATATGTGAAAAAGACGGCCTTCAGGTGTCGGTAAGGCCACTACGAGTTCTTGGTTATGCCCTTTGGCGTAACCAACGCTCCAGCAGTGTTCATGTGTCTCATGAACAAGATTTTCCACCCTTACCTCGATCTCGTTATTGTAGTCTTCATTGATGACATACTGATCTACTAGACTACTGAGGAGGATCATTCCAACCATTTGTAGGTAGTACCGGACACAGTCCAAGAGCACCAACTTTATGGTAAGATCTCAAAGTGCCAGTTTTAGATTCGATAGGTTCACTTCTTGGGACATGTCATCTTAGAGGCTCAAGTTGCAGTGGATCTAGTGAAGATCAAGGTGGTACTCGCTTGGGAGCCACCCAGGAGTGTGACGGAGGTAAGGAGTTGCATGGGCTTGGATGGATACTACTGGATATTTTTTCTATACTTCTCCAGAGTTGTAGCACCACTATCAGCCTTGACAAAGAAGGGGTAACCCTTCGTGTGGTCAGGGAGATTCTAGCAGAGCTTTCAGGAGCTGAGGCAGAGGCTGACTAGTACCCACATCTTGAGGATTCCATAGGAGGACGTAGGGTATGTAGTCTACTACAACACATCATGGACTGGAATCTGGTGTGTCTGGATGCAGGAGTGAGCTGTGATTACGTATGATTCTCAATAGATGAGATAGCACGAGTAGAACTACGCGACCCATGACCTGGAGTTAGCAGCAGTGGTCTTCGCCTTATATATGTGGGGACACTATCTGATGGGTGAGCGTTTTACCATGTGCTCTGATCACAAGATTATTAGATATATCTTCTCTCAGAAGGACCTGAATCTGAGAAAGTGACAATGGCTTGAGTTCCTCCAGGACTATGAATTAGATATATTCTATACTCCTAGAAAGTGGAATTTTGTTTTGGATGCACTCAGTAGGAGGACTGCTATACAGCTGCTAGGAGAGGAAATAGAGCAGCTAGCTTCTTTACAAATATCCTTTGTGGATAGTGATGGAGTATCCTTTCTACAGTCTCTTAGAGTCACTCCTCCACTTCTTCAGTGAGTTAGGGAGGCGCAGCATGGGGACACTAATTGTGATACACGATGTGCTTAGATATCCATAGGGCAGGAACCTGATAGATTTTCTGAAGGTCGGGAGCACATCATCCTCGTCAGATGACTTACCATGGTACTAGTGCACTTCAGGAGGAAGTGTTGAGGGAATTCCACACTTCCCCTCTTTCGGTACATCCATGAGTGGTGAATATCTACCAGGACCTTCGACAACAGCACTGGTGTCCAGTTATGATAAAGGCAGTAGCGGATTTTGTCTCACGATGCCTCACTTTTCAGCAAGTGAAGGCGGAGAACCAGGTACCAGTAGGCTTGTTTTAGCCTTTAGAGGTTCCAGAGTGGATGTGGGATGTGATATCCATGGACTTCATGACGGGTCTTCCACATACATCCAGGAGCCACAATTCTATTTGGGTGATCGTTGACTGACTCACCAGGTCGGCCCACTTCCTACCAATTAGGTAGAAGGGCTCAGTAGAGAGCGTAGGAAGACTCTATGTAAAGGAGATTGTGCATTTTCATGGAGTACCTACTTCTATTGTCTCTGACCATGACACATGGTTTACTTCCTGGCTATGGAAGGGGTTGTAGGATGCTTTCGGGATGCATCTTCATTTGAACACCGCCTTCCATCCTCATACGGATGGTCAGACTGAGCAAACCATCTAGACCCTCGAGTACATGCTCTGTGCTTGTGTCCTCGACTTCGTTCGTAGCTGGAAGGACCACTTTCCTTTGGTGTATTTTGAATACAACAACATCTATCACTCCTCCATCGGTATGGAACCATTTGAGGCCTTGTATGGTCGACCTTGTAGATCTCCACTGTACTGGAAAAACCCAAGGGAGTCAGCACTAGTGGGAAAAGAGATGGTACGGACTACCATGGAAAAAGTGCAGATCATCTAGGAGTGGAAGAAGACTGCACAGAGCAGGCAGAAGTCGTGTGCTGACAGAAGACTGAGACCTCTGGAATTCGAGGATGGAGACCATGTCTTTCTATGGGTCTCACCTCGATGAGGTCTACGTAGATTTGGCCTAAGTGGAAAGTTGTCTCTGTGATTCATCGGACCTTTCCAAGTCCTTAGCAGAGTAGGTGAGGAGGCTTACAACTTAGATCTTCCACCTCAGTTGCACCGGGTGCACGACGTCTTCCATGTATCTCAGTTGAGGAGATACGTGCATGACCCATCCCACATCATCGACCACGGGGATCTATACATCGATGTTGGGGTGACTTTCATGGAGGTTCTAGTGGAGATGGAGGATCGACAGAAGCGGGTCCTTCATGGACGGTCGATACCTCTGGTTCATGATTGTTGGTTGCACGATAACCTCCAGGAGTGCACAAGGGAGCGAGAGGATCAGATGTGTGCTCAGTACACCCATTTGTTCCCTTAGTTAGAGTTGTAGCTTACGGGGACGTAAAGACCTGAGGTGAGGAGAATGTAAAGACCCTGAAATTCTGTGGAAATTTATTTCTTAAATTCATGGGATTTGTATGAGTTCGTAAAAATTTATGGCTCTTGATTCTGAGGCCCAATGTGCCCGGAATCAATTTCAGAAGTTTTTTTCGGGTACGTTCAGTAAACGTACGAGTGGGATTTTATAACTTTTGAACCGGTGCTCGGAATTGAAATCTGAGGGCACCGTTGAGCTTGTAGTGTCAGTTATTTCTTAGTGAGACCTTCACTGCAGTTGCATTCTAACAATAATGGAAGTTAGCTTTTTGGGTTTTTAATTAAATTGAATAAAAATAAAGTGTTAACTTTTTTTATTTGTGGTGGTTAAAAGATCCAAGAAGAGGTTAGTGGTAGGTTCCACCACACCATAACCTCCCATGATAGGTTATGGAGGTGCGGCCCACCTGCACATAACCTCCCTTGGGAGGATATTTCATATTGGGGACCAGCCGGGGGTTGTAACCCCTTGGAACCCCCAATTAAGTGGAGAACCTCTTCACCTTCCTCCACCATTTATTTGAGCCAACCCACTTCATTTTATGGTGAAGTTTCACCAATTAATTAAAATCTAACTTTTGAAATATTTTTAATTCTTGCCAATAATTAAATAAGAGATAAAACAATTATTTTATTTTGGTTGGAAAATTTCATTTGGGTGGGACATTGAGAGGGGACTTGGAAGAATTTGGAGAAATTCATCCTCTCAACAAATTACACAAAGAACGTCAGCGACGCTTATTCCTTGGTCTTCTACCCCGATCACTTTTTGACACTCGAGCTTGATTTGGGAGTGCATGACGAACATGGCGAATGACGAAGCGATGTCCACCTTTCCGCGACTTCATTGAACGATCGTCGTCATACGAGGTAGGTGTTTGAGTTCAATTTTTATCCTTGTTCTACTTCATTAAAATCATGGATTATGTTATGCCGATGGATATCAACGTAACATGTAGGGCTCGGACCGCACAAACACGGACTGACCCTACCCCTTTGATTTTTCGCATTTGTTGATGGAAGTGGCGGGGCAACAGCGCCGCCAGAAGAGAGGATCGCAGTTGAGGAACGGGCCACGGCGGTACATGCGGCGACCGGTAACGAGCCGGCCGCGGAAGAAGAAGGCGGCATAAGGGTCATCGGGCTGCCAGAGGGTCGCGTCGTCGTCGCACCGTGCAGAGAACCGGGCCACGACCAGGCAGACCGTGGCGGTGTCGGAGGGGTACGGTGTCATCGCACTGCGTTGGAACAAGGAGTCGTGGCCACGCAGGCCATGGCGGTCAGACAGGCATGGTGTGGCGCCTTCATGCCGCACCGGAGAAGAACCTCGGTCATAGGCCATGGTGGAAAAAGGAGGGCGGTCGGCTGAGCCAGTCACTGGTGCACGTGACAAGCAAGACACGAAATGTCCCGCGGTTACCAGGCTGGCTCCACGCGCCGGCCATTGTGGAAGACATGGGGTGTAACACCCCCCCCCCCCCCCCCCCCCGCCACAACGCGTGGCCCGCCGGTCCAGCCAACCTTCCGGCCACCCAGGCCGCCTGCCGGCTGGCCATGCTCGCCGCCAGCTGGCTGTCCCCACGGGTCGCCCGCTCGCCGGCCCCCACGGGCTACCGTGCTAGGCTGCCCCCTCGGGTCGGGCCACCCCCTCGGGCGGGGCCGCCCCCTTAGGTCGGGCCACCCCCTCGGGCTGGCCTCCCCCTCAGGTCGGGTCGTCCACTCGGGTCAGGATACCCTCGTCCCAGGCCACCCCCTCGGGTCGGGCAGGCACTCGGGTCGGGCCAGAACCTTGGGTCGGGACGGACCTCTAGACCGGGTCGGACCCCAGTCCAATAGCGTTTGACCCAAACACACCTCTTGGCCCATATCTTGGGCTATGGGTGTCCGATCGATGAACTGTCTTTGGAGACGGAAAGCATAGAACGAGACGGTTATTTTGGAATACCCTACTTGTGGTTTGGATACAATTGGGGTATAGTCAAGTTGGTTTGAACCTAAAAACCAACTGGGCCCCTGGAATGGAAACGCCAATAACTCAGAGACTGGGCGTCCTATTGACGCGTCGTTTGTTGCGTTGAGATCCCTATGACGAGGTGGAACTTTGAGATACTTCTACATGTGACTTGATGACAGTTGGAGTATATACTAGTAGCTCGTAGAGCGGATCCTTTCGGAGATGAACGAGAGGAGTGCGGAGACCTAGTAGTTGGCTGAGACCTAAAAACTGTTGACCTTTCGACTCGGAGTGTTTCAACTAGCCCAATGGGAAGCGCCTCTATGTGATGTGGTAGGCCCACAGTGGGGAGTGCCGCTGTTTGAAGCGGTAAACCCACTGTACTCGACAGGAGGAGTACCTTAGCAGGCTACGAGGGGGAGCGCCTCTGTGTGAACATGGCAGACCCATAGTGGGGAGCGCCTCTGTATGACACAGCAGACCAACGGTACTCGACAGGAGGAGTACCACAGTAGTCCAGGAAGGTGGGAGGCTCCTCTATGTGACGCGGAAGGCCCACTGTACTCGTTAGAGGAAGAGTACACCATCATCCAAGGTTCCGATAGTGTGACTGGGGTTGTTACTTGATACTACCCCCTAGAATAAAATCCCAGTTTGAGCTAAGTTAAGGAATTTTTTGTTTTCCTAAATATTGAGATGGAACTTAGGTATATGTCTGGATATATACCTAATTAATGGTTATCTGTTGACTTCATACTTTGTGGTTTATCTTTTTTCTATTTTTTGAGACCTTAAGGGTCTTGGGGTCCCTACTAAGTATCATTATACTCACCCCTATATGGGTTATGTCTGCACCTCATTGTGTTGGATGCAGACAACGGACAGCTCTGATGGATGCCGAGAGCGCCAGGACTAGACGGTACCTAGAGGGGGACCATACAATGAGTCTGTACACAGAGGAGTCTGACGGATGTAGAGTGTTGAGGTGTCCATATGTTCCTACCCTTCAGATAGGAACCTCGGAGGACCATCCAGGAGATTCTCTTTCCCTTTCAGCTATTTATCCCTTTTTCATTTGTACTTGCTTTTAGTTGTACCTATACTTTACTGTTGGTATTGTATTTCCTACCCCTTTTACATTCCATCACTTCTTCTATATACATTATTGCTTAGTGTTTTGCTTCTATTTGTGTACTTTTATTGTGTGTGTTTACTTTTTATAAATGAAATTTTTTCCCAACTTTGGGATTTACGCCTTTGGTGCTAGTCTTCGACTCCTGGCCTATGGAAGGCGGGCTTGGGGTAGTCCCGGCACGGGTCCTAAGGATGGGTCGTGACAACTTCTTCCCTAGAGAACTTACATTTATTATAATTTTTATACAGAATATCTTTTTAAAAACACATTACCACGATATTAAAATGATTTTGATTGTCCAGCATGATTTTGGAGTATATTGGAATAAAATATATAAAGACTACCAAAAATTTATTGAGGTAATATTTAACTAATCTACTCATTATATTCATAAACATAGATGGATCATTAAAGAGTCTTAGTAGAATCACTCTGATATCATAGAGTCTATACAAATATTAAAAGTCTATATTTAGAATATCCACCTTATTCGACAGTAATTGGTGATATGTTGAACAAAATCCCACCTTAAATAAATACTATTACCTGTATATTTCATTAAACATTCATCAATAAATGGTAAGGGTTAGAATTTCTTTATCATGATTTTTTGAGTTTTCAATAATTAATGAATAGGTGTATAGACAAATAATTCTTATTTCCAAATTGTACTAGAACAACCCATGTTGAAGTACTAAAGTATATTAAACCCGTTTCTATATTCTCTTGTAACTTCTTCATTAGTTCTTCTAATTCAATAGTTACCATTATCTAGGGAGTCTATGATATGGGTAGAGATCAATGTATATGTTTGATTGATAATTAAAACTCTTGGTGAAGAGGAAAACCATGAAATATTTTAAGGAATATATCATTATAATACTTAACAATGGTAATGTGTTCAGGAATGATTCTCCCCTTTGTTTGATCATTTAAGCTATATTTAATTTCTAGTAAGAAAAAAACCAACACATGAGATAAATATTTCAAAATATATTCAACCCCCTAATTACTGATATATAGAATTGGGGGAAAACTCATGATATAAAGAGTGTTCTCTGCCTGTCGACAGTTGATGTTGGAATTATATAAGGACATCTCATCTAATCAAAATATAAATCAATATTCTGAAAAGAATGTATTAAAATATTTTTTGGGAGGTAGATTCTAAAAAATGAGTGGTGAGGACTTATATACTTGGGAAGAAATAATTACTCAGTTTTAAGTTAACCTATATAGCTTAATCTCATTGTTTTATGGTTGTTTGTTAATAGTGTTACTAATCATGGATGATGTGAAAAAATGTATAGTACCAGAATCAATTATTATGATCTCAATTATTGAATGAATAATAATAACTAATATCAGTACTTACTTTTTAGGATATACCTCAGTAGTACTTATATAATATTCCCTTCCTTGATCTATATGCCTTATAAGTTATTATTGATTTTCTATGAAAGCCCTTGTCATAGGGAATTGGTTCAAATAATTTTTTTAGTCCTTGCAGTTAAAGCACTATACCTTAAGAAGAGAGTTGATATAAACCTTATTTTCTTATTTATCATTAGTGGTTTATTCACATAAATTTGAATTTATTGTCATTATTTTATTCATTTTTAAATTTAATGGATCTCTCGGTTCCATTAATAATATTTTTGGGACACTTCCCACATTGTTTACATGTGTGATGTTGGGTTCTCTTTCATCTATGATATTTATCTATTAATCATCTCAAAGAAAACATTATTTTAAGATTTTTATCTCTATCCCATTGAGACCACTAAGAGTCACTAATATTCTCATCAACCTTAAGGAAACATTACACAATATATTCATAGTAATAAAATTCATGGATAGAAAAATATTTTCATATAATCTATCTTAATACACTAAAAAAGTTTCCACCGTACATTTGGAGTTGATGAAAATGTTATAGGAATTCAATGAAATCCTTTCGTATTTTTCCTCATATTAACTAATAAATATATTTACCTTTTTCTTTAGTCTAATGAACACCTTATACATTTTATGATGGAAATTTTAGGACAAAATTATTAAAAAATATATTCTTTAATCATTCTCATTCCATAGATTCAGTTTCATCTTCAAACATCATGTTATTGATTGGTCTACTTTACTCGTCATCTTCCCCTTCAAGAAGATAGACATAAAAATGATCTTATCTTGTTTTAATAAATATTGGATAGATAATAAATTCTCAATTGATTTAATCTATCATTTCATGATGAGGGGATAAGAGGATTTGAATAAAGTATGAGGCCTTTATCGTATAAAGTATTCGACTAAAATTTTTTCTTTCATAGAAAAAGGATTGTATTATATATGATATACGTTATTAGTCATAACAAGCCTATATTGATCTAGTTCATACATTTAGTTTTGAACTCCCACAACCATGTGGCTATGCTTATCATGAGGTCATTAATCAGATTTCTTATCGTGTTGGTTATTGGAATGGTTCCTCATATTTACAACCATTAACTAAATTTTAATAAAAAGGATGGGAATACATGAAATTAAAAAAAATAAAAGGGGGAACAATTAATACGGAAGAAATAAAATTCAAATTTAAATTATATGTTAACTTAAGATTTTCTAGGATTCAGTCTAGGACGTCCATTATAATTTTTCTATGAGGTTTTATACCATAGAAATCCTTTCATGTAATTAATAATGGTTTGTAAAGAGTTTTTGAATTTTATGAAGCATATCCCCCATGATTTTCAAAGTAGTTTTGCAGTATGGTCTCTTTAACCTGCACCAGGTGGTGATTAAGTAAATAAAAATTAACCTGTTGGGGTAATATCAGTAAATAAAAATTGTTCTAGATACACATATACTTGTAGGATCTATATAGGGATGTAATTTCTTAGAATCAAAACAGATTATTCTTCTCTAAAATTCCAATATTTTACTCAACACATATACTTTTCCCTTGAGTTATTGTTAAATTATTATTTTCTTAATACCCAAAAATAACTAGACCTTTATTTAATAACCTTCATAGTGGATAAAGACTTGTAAACATATCATTAAATAATTTTTAATAGAACCATATATTCATCGTAACCCAAAGATCATGATTCCAAGATTCTTTGGAAGAATAGGTCAATAATACATAAAAAAAACTAAGTCACAAAAAAATTATTTTAATATACATGATATGTATGTAAATAAATTTGATCTCATAAAACATAAAATTATAACCTAAGTAATACATTAAAGTAAGGGGTGAACTATAAATCCTAGTAAGGGAATAAATAAGATAATGAAGCATAACATGTGATTAAAAAATATCATGATGTCATAATAGAGAAGGTTTATGAATGATCATAGATGATAATAAAATAAATATAATGGGATATTAATATCATGAAAACATATTAAAACAACACATAACATAACATAATCATAATTCAAGGCTAAATACCAATATGACATCATATGATGTGCATCATACCATCAAAGATTATGATTACTCCCTAATCCTATACATAACATCTTAGGAGAAATAACATTACAGAATTCATTAGAGTTCTATTTGAGTGAACCCATCAAAAAATTTATATTATTATGTGTATAAATAAGGTAAATCAATAATAATACATAAAGAAATAATTACCAATGTAAAGAAATGAGTTTCATAATCTTGCCTCATATAATAATTAAAGTATATTACATAATAATTACAAACTGAAGAAGGAATTTAATACATTCTATGTTTATATTGGATTAAATATGAATATGTCTCAAAATATTAAGTTCATTTGAAAAAACATCATAAAAAATGGAAGATAATTAGATATATAAATGAACATTTAAAATGGTGTTTTCATGAATCAGTTAATGTCTTTTTGATAATTAGTATATATGGAAATTTATTTGAAATTAATATGTAAAATAAATATGGTTATACCTAAAATATTCATTTTATATTAAAATCATAAATGAGAATAATTAATTTAAATTATAATTACATAAAATAATATAGGGATATAAATTTTGTGCATAATCATTTCTAAATTTTAATAAGTCATTTAGTAAATAAATTGAAAACATATATTAATTGATCAAAAGTAAAGATTATTTGTGATTTTTTGAAAACAATGTTTGGTATTTATTTAAAACATATATTTTTAAAAAAAATTAATAAAAGTGAAAAATATAGATGTATTATTGTTAATATTTCATTATTAATTTAATAGAATAAAATTTTCTTAAAAATAATCTCTAAGTATCAAAGAAACATTTTTTATAAATTCACTTTAGGTCAAGAAGGATTTGTTATAAATTTTTTATATAATAAAAATGTATGAATGTCAAAATAGTGGGATTTTTCCAAAACATTGACAATAATCTTTCTTAAAGAGTCATATGTTGCATTGTTGTCTGATCAAATTTTCTAAAATCATAAAGAATCATGTGAAAAATGTTGAAGTTAATTAACTAAAAAAATGAAAAGAATGTTCCATTAAATGGAAAAAAGTTAAATTAGATGAACTTTTTTTAATCGTAAAAAATTGGGTGAATTAGAAAAAAAAAAATTAATAAGGTGAAGATTCATAAAACATGTGAACTCTTTTCCATTGGATTATATTTTCTTAATTGGAAAAAAATTTGTGAATATTATAGAAAATTATGATTTCTATGGAAAAATTTCAATATCATGAAAATTTAACAATAATTACAAAAATTATTAATAAGAAAAACATTTACAATAAAATGATCTTTTTCGAATTGTAAAACCTTATTTGAACCAGTCAAACTTTATTGATAAAGAAAAATGTGTGAATCAATTTAACTTTTTTGAAGAATAAAATATTTTTTTATATAGATGAACTTTTGTTATGTGGATTAAAATTTCTCAAGTAGAAAAACTATTATCAATTTGAAATTAATTTTGAAGAAGATGCACTTTTTTAAATCATATGACATTTTTATAAAGAATTCAAAATTTTATTGAAGAGTAAAAACTATTATTAATTGTAAAAAAATTGAATTAGAATAAAATTTGAAAAAATGATGATAAGTGAAAATTAATGTAGTTATTAAATATTTTAAATAATAATATTTATGTATCATAATTTATGTTTCTATCTACACAAAGATGAAGTTACTAAGTTGATGTTTCAAGTTGTACAAATTTTATCTTACAATGTTTGAATGAGTTCTTTAACACTCTGTTTGAGGGAATTCAAATAAATATTGGTAATGATGTGTTTGTGACAATATTAATTATATTATAGAAGTATTGAGAAGTTTCTTGTGAAATTAAGTTAAGTGGTAGTTTTTTAATTTAAATTTCATTTAGTAGGGAATTGAATGTAGTTTATCTCTATTGTAATCTTGGTAGTACCTATATAAATGGTTGAAAAGTAAATTATAAATAAAACTACTAATTAATATAAAATGTTGAATCACTGAAGAATTTGGTTCAAAAGTGTGATTATGATATAGATATTTTTCATGTTGAATAAGAGTTTGTCATATAGATTTTAGATCAAAAGTGTCAGAAATATTTTCAATTAAGATTAATATAGTTGAGATTGTGTTTATAATTATCCAGACAATATTTTTGAATCATAATCAATAGACATATATATAGTGAATATAAAATATTTTCTTAAAATTGAGAAGAGCTTAGGTTCTATATCAGATATAGGTTTTATTGAGGCATAATAGATGGACATTCACCGGATAGAAAAAAACATGCACTAGATAGTTCTTATCAAATGGATAAATTGTTTAGAAGTTCTATAAAATATTTGTGTATAAAAATTTACAAAGTTTCATAACTTTTTGTGGATTAGATTTAAAATCATCTCATGTAAACTTATGGGAGTTAGGATAATCATACATATTGGGATATAGAGAGATTTTAAAGTGATTTTACTCAGTTTCATATTCTATTCTTTATAATATTTAAATTCTAAAGACTAGCATGAGTGTCCATGTAAAGGATTTGGGTTTTCAAACTAAATCAAAATAATATAAATCTCAAGTGCATTGTTTACATCATATCTACATTTTTATGATATTATTATAAAATTTTACATGGAAAATAACTTTAATATATTATAATGGTTAAATTTAAAAAAGTTGAGAATTTATTAAATAGTATCACTGATTACCCCCCCCCCCCCCCCATTAGTCCAACAATCCTTATGAACCTTAATTAGTATCATAGAAATAGTGACCTAGTTTAATCCTTATCATAGAATATCTCAATTAATATAGAATTAGAGGTATTCTAACCATCAGTGAAAATTATTTTCATATTTGGAATAAGATAATGACACTTTTTCTTTTGTTACTTGGCCGAAAGGTTATAGATGTAGTAAAAATTGAGTATGCACCCATTGAGAAAAATTATACTATAAAAATTTATAACAATTGAAATATTGATGTTGGTGGGAAAGCTATAAATTATATTCATATTTCTAAGTAGAATTTTTTTTTCATGTAACGTGATGATTCTCAAAATAGTTAAGAAAATATGGGACAAAATCAAAGGAATATTTCAGGGGAAAACAAAATAAATAGAGGAAAATATAAAAAAAATAGAGAATCATATTTGAAGATATCATAATGAGAGATAAAAAAAATTATGAGTATTACACATGAGATAATTAAGTTATGTACAACATTATTGTTTTTTATTATTTTATAGAATATTATACCATTATTATGAAACTCATGAGAAACTTCAATGACTTATTTGGACCTAAAATTTCTACCTTGGAATATAATGATGATTTATCACCTAATTAATTTATTGTCTTTAATGTTTAATATGAGATAAGAAAATCCCTAATATTAAAAAATATTATCAAGCATGAAATGGATTTTGAAGCTATGAGAAAGATGAAAATACATGATTCTAAGAATGTTGACCTTGGTGATTTTGAAAAAAAATAACATGATTAAATTAATGAAAATTTCATATCATTGCTATCCAAAAACTATAGGAGAGGTAGAGAATGTATGGAGGAAAAAATCTACTCAAATGTTTTTAGTCACTTGTAATTGGTCATTGACTATGAATATCACTAAGAAAAATATTGGAGAATATGAAGATAAATCTGAAGAAAAACCTAAAGTGGATATGTTTATCAAAACATCAAAGGAAGAAAAAAAAATACACTGGTGGTAAAAAAAATGTTCATGGGAAATCGGTGATGAATGTTGACAATGAAATTATAATCTGGATCTACTAAAAAAATTTAAAGATGAGTGTTCAAAACAATTCACATCATTATTTGAAAAATATTATTAAAAAGATGATTACTCAAATAATAAAGAAGAAGAAGGAGGTGAGTAGTAATATATATAATATCAACAAAACTTTTATCATTTTATTTTTTATTGGGAAAAAAATATTATAATTAGAATGATAATGAATGGATTGAAAGAAAATAAAGGATGGAATTATGTTCATAAACAAGAATATGATTACATCTATAAGATTATAAACCATAAACTACAACAATTATGGAATGTAATATTATGAAACATGAAGATAAAGAATTCTTTGTTTAAAACCCCTAATTGAAACTTCATGGAGTTAAAATTACCACAAGAAAAAAGAATTAAAATTTCATAATACCATAAGATGTAAAAGATTAATCTTCTTAGACCATAGAAAATGCTTATTCCAAGAATCAAATGAAATCCTTACCCACTAAATATAAAAGGTAATATGATTTTTAATAACATTTATGATATTAAAAAATATATTATAAAATAATAGATTGACAAAGAATGTTATAAATATGTCACATATATAAAAGTTGCAAACAACCTCAATAATAATGATTCCTTGTGATATGAGGAAATAAAAACAGAATAATGTTATGAATCTCAGAAAATAGATTAACAAGAAATATCACATTAATAAAAATGATCATGATTTAGTAGCTATTATTGTTAATAAGGTATACATGTTTATAAATATTATAATAGTTGTCAAAAAAATTCACTTCCTAGAAGAAGGTATGAAATGAGGTAGAGAAAAAACATAATAAATGTAAGTAACATTCCTATTCCATTGGAATTTTGAAAACCAAAATATAAAGATGTTAAAAAAAATTCAAACACATAATCAGTTTGGATAGAGGGAATATTTTTATGGAATATGTGACCATATATTTCATTTTTTTTTTGAGTAATGTTTTACTACTCTTCTAGGACATGTGTCTTATGTGAGTGAAGAAAAATAAACTAAAAAGAATAATGTTTAAGAAAGATCCTTTTATTAAGACAACTCTAAAATCATGGAAAAAAGAATAACCCATGGTTTTTAAATAGTGGTTTTTCATCACACATGTAAGGAAATATAAAAATAATTAAGGATTTTTAAATTCATGAAGTTGGATCAGTTACAATTAGAAATGATAGTTCCTTAAAAATAAGTGGAATCAGAACTACTGATAATGAAGATGTAAAACTAAATTCTAAGAAATATTTATATGGTCAAGGGATAAAGAAAAACATACTCAATGTGAGACAACATTATGATGATAGAAAAAAATTGATTTTTATATTTTATTTATACTTTATCAGAAGACTTGAAAGTTTTAATTTTTTTTACCACATGATAAATTTATATGGGAATCTCTTTCAAATAGTATAACATTCCAACTTCTCTTATTTTTAGTGCTGAAAATGAAAAAAAAATATGGAATCACAGACTTAGGATACTTATGAATAAGATTATTAAAAAAACTAACCAATATATTTTATTTAAAATACATTCCAACATTAAAAAAATCATATGGTGTTTTTGAAAATGTTATAAAGGAATTCTAAAAGGAATAATATATAAAATAGTAGGATTTTTTCGAACAAGTACTCTTAAACTTATTCACTCTAATTAACATGGGCTAATGAAAAATCAAAAAAAATGAGATTTGAGCATTATCAATTTTATTAATGATTTCACACAGATGGGAAACATTATATTTATGAAGATTAAATTATTTTCATTATAAATATACATATTTTTTAGAAGAATTGTTGAGAGAGAAATGGGTGTTTTTATAATGAAGATGATAAATGATAAAGGAAAAGAGTACATATGAAATGGTTTTTAATCCTATATAAAGAATCATGGATTCAAACATCAATATATTACTCTACACACCAATAAATAAAATATAGTTTTAAAAAGGAGAAGTAAAACCTTTGTCCAAATAAGAATAAGTGTGTATGTATAGTATAAACTTTCTATGTTTTGTTGGAAATACTATATTAGAAAAAAATTACATATATTCAAAAATAATGTTAATTATGGAATCCATCATAACTTCTTTTGAAACATGGTATAACCAAAAACATTTAGTTAATTATTTCATAGATTTTGGAATTCCATTATCACTAAAAATAAAACATTTGGACCCCAGAAAATTTGGTGAAAAATATATTGATGGAATATTCATGGGATACTCACCCAATAGAATAATTTATAAAATTTTAATCAAAAAAATAAAAAATTAGTTTGATTTAGATGATGTGATTGTTTTTTTAAAATAAAACTACCAAAAAATGTTGTTTAGAATTTTTTGAAAGATAATTTAAATAATTTTAATATAAATTTTAAAACTAAATATTAACGTGATCCAAAATATGTGGCTTATGATTTACTGTAATATTTTATTGATGAAAGTAAAGAGGGTTGAATGAAAATAAAATTTCATACCCTAAAGATATGGGTTTACATTGAAAATATATTGGGAAAACAGAAATTCTTTTTTTAGATTAGAAGAAACTTGATTCTATAAAATGATACATCACATATATCACAAGATGAGATACAATAAATTTTAAAATAAGTCGAACACAAATAATGGGTATAAGATATGAATGAGGAGTTGGATCAGATAGTGAAAAAATGACATATGGGTTCTCGTTCCATGACCTTTAGGGAATAATATTATTGGAAACATTTTGTTTTCTGAAAAAAAAATATGAAAGGAAACATTAATGTTTCAAAATGAAAAGAATGAATTGTTTGAAATGTTTATTCATTGGATAAATTTGTGTATTTTGGAAAACATTTTCTGTCATTGTGAGATTGGAAACTATTTGACTATTTATAGTTGTGGATGAACATCATTGTTATAAATTTTATCATATTAATGTGAGGTCATCATTTTTAAATGGGGATATTGAGAAAATAATTTTATATTGACTAACCTTTTGTGATTTTACTTGATAAGTATTAAACAAAGGATCGTATATTAAATAAATCCATATATGGCTTGAAACATGCTTCATGATCATGGTACTCCAAACTTTTAATTTTCTTGTAAAAGTTTAATTTTTTTAAATGGAATGACTATAAAAACATTATGCAAAAACATGATATTAGGTACTCTATGTTTTTTTTATCTTGAAAAAAAAATTTTAAGGGACAATTAAAATTATAGTAATTATTTTTTAGAGAAAAAGATGAAGAATTTTTTAATTTCAATGCTTTTATAATTAAATATTTTTTTGGTATTACAAGTTTGAAAAAAAAGTACAGTCATATTTTCTCCTCTTAGGAAACGTAAACTTTGGATTTGTCACAAAAAATTTAATGGAAGATTATAAATATGTTTCTGCCCCAATTTCATTTGGGTTGAATATTAGTAAGGATGAATGTGGGAAAAGTGATAATAAAAATGATTTTAGAATGATAATTTTAATTTTTATCTATCTTAAATCTTTAAGGCCTAACATTGTTTATGTTGTTACATTATATGATATATATAATAGTAAACCAAAACAATAACATAACCATGAAGAAAAGATAATTTTAAAATATTTCAAAGTAATATATGCCTATAGTATATTATATAAAATAATTTGTTATATTAAATTTCATTATTTATTATAATTCAAATTTTGATAATGATATCAATGATGTAAAATAAACAATAGTAGGAATATTTTTTTAATATAATTTCGTGATAGTTGGCATAGTAATACAAAGATTTCAATAACATTGTGCACATCTGTTTTATAGTATGTTTTTTCCACCCATTTTTATACGTAGATGTTTTAAATGAATGTTAAGAATGATTATTTGATGTTATATTTTTCTATAACATTTAACATACTCTGTGATAATTAAATTTCCATTTATATCTCCAAAAAACATAAAAGATACTCAAGATAAAAGAACATTTATATTTTGTATTATTTCGTAATAAATAAATGTGATGGTTAAGAATTTAATCTTGAGTATATTTCTTTAAAATATAAATTTTCTAATTTTTTCCAAAAAACTATTCTAAATTAATTATTTGTGCAATTTAAGTTGTAACATCATTTTCTTACCTCCTCCAAAAACTTTATAAATTTTTTTAAATATTTTCCCATTATTTATTAGATTATGTTGAAAACGGAGGATATAAAGTAATAATTTCGTAATAATTGTTTGAAACTCACTTTATAATTAATTTATTGTTTTTTTATCATAAAATGGGGTAGAGGTCAAAATAGGTGAGGGTGAAAATTAATAACTGAGCTTTTGGAACAATAGTGGAGAAGATAAAAGTGAGGGGGTTTTATCATAACATGTCCAAAATGTATTGTGTCACCAAATGATAGAATTACTCTGAATACATTTAATTACCCATTAGTGTGGTGTTAAGACCTTCTCATTGATAAAGTTTATGTTTTGATAATAGTTAAAAAATAATATGTCAAACATTTTAAATAATGAAATGTTACGAGTTTTGAAAAAAAAATATTATTTCTAATAATTCAAAAGTGATAGGTTGTGTATCCTTTTTTATATTTTTTAAAAAATGTTATTTAATTTTAAAAAAAACATAATTTTATTGAGATTTGCTTTGTAAAATAGTGGAAAATATTGTTGGATGTTTTTTAAGAACATTTTTTATAATTTTTGTGGAAGAAGGATTTATTAAAAAGTTTATATAATTTTTTATGAATCTTTTATTATAGAGATATTTAATATTAAAAATTTATTAGGCTAATTTTTTTGGAGAAACATATTGTCATAATGTTTTAATGTTACAAGGATTACTTAATATCATTATTAAATTTCTTTCAATTTTAGAGGATTATTTTTTGTTCATTAAAATTTTCTAACACCATGAACAAACTCATGAAACAATATAAATTTTATTGAAGAGAATTAAAGTACAACATATGATTTATGAATCAGACAACCTTTTTTCAATCAAATGAAATTTTTTTAATCTTTTAAAATTTTTTGAATTGGAGAAACTTTTGTGAATCAAATGAGAAATTTTGAATTTGATTAAATTTTTTCAATAAAAAAATATTTTGTTTGTTATAAGAATTGTTATAAATCATATAAATTTTAAAATTAGCTGATCTATTGAAAATTACATAATTTTTTGTTAATTATAAATTTTTTTTTGAATCGTATGAACATTTTTTTATCGGATAAAGTTTTGTGAATAGAATTATCATTTGTGAAGTGAGTAAACTCTTGTTAATGGGAAATAATTTTGGTTAGTAGATAAAAATTTGAAAAGGAGAAAAAAATTGTGAATTAGATGACATTTTGTGAAGATGACAACATTTTTTAGTGCAGATGTAATTTTTTGAAGCAAAATAAATTTTATGAATCATAATAAATTTTGTGAATTGGATAAAGTTTTTTGAAGTTGATGGAAAACTTTGAATTAGAATTACTTTTTTCAGTTGGGAAAATATTTATCAAATGGATGAATAGTGAAAATGGATGGTGTTCATACAATGTTCATATAGAGTTAAAATTAAAAAGTTGGTGTTACAATGTAGAAGTTATAAGTTCTAAAAAGTTTATTTTACAATGTATAATATTCATAATATACAATGTTGATGCTTAAAACAATGAATAATTTCATTAATTATGTGTTTAAGGATGCTAAAAGAAAATTTTGGTGAGGCCATTGTTTTACAATCTTCATGAATATTATTGAAATATTGATTAGAAACAGACACAATTTTGTTTAGTGGTATTAATGAAATGTGAATTTCAATGACTGTGAAATTGAATTTAGTTTCTCTCCCTTTCATTCTTAAGAGCATCTATATAAAGGGGTGAAAAGTACAATTTACTTGACACTTTTAAATCACATAATAATATGAATTACTAAAGACTTTTTGTCATAAGTGAGTTCCCAACTGATTTTAGTTTCATATTTATGATGTGTTCTACACAAAGAGTTTTTATCAAAAGTATTATACTAGGTTTCAGTTCAGTGTAATCAGATAACGTCTATGTTCATATATTTCCAAAAAAGAGTTGTTGAATCAATATCACCAGACGTACAAATATTATTGGGTGGTGTTTTTTTAAATAGGGTATATGTTAGGTTATATTTCATCAGAAAGTTTTGTTGTGGCACAATATAAGTATATTCACTAGATTTAGAAATGGGTTCATGGGATTGAATTTACCATCTGGAGAAATAATATGGACTTTATAAAAGAACATTTGGGGTATGGAAATAAAAATTTCAATATTTTTTTATGGATAATTTAGGTAATAAAAAATTGAAAACTAATGGTAGTAAGCATAATTAATCATATATAGAGATGTAGAGAGTCTAACTGGTCTAAGATCAATTTTGTATTCAATTCTTTCTTATAGTGATTTTCCATGGACCCATACGATTGGACATAGAAATGATATAGGTTATAACAATGAGGATGAAAATTGTAAATCATGCTTGCATTTTTTTTATTTCTTATATATTCACAATTTTTATATTATTAAATAAATTGAAAATGAAAATAAATCAAACACATTGTTGTAGGTAAGTTTTATAAAGTTTCAAATTTGAAAAAATATCACCATTGATTCAACCCCCTTATCAGTGTTATAATAATCCTTATAAAATAAAAAATAAAAATGGAATAATCTAATTAAAAATGTCAGAGACATAAATATATAAATTCTAATCTTTTAATAATATAAAATATAGAGAGATATGGTTATATATAGAGAGATATTTTGTAACCTAAAGAAGAAGGATGGTTTAGGGAAATCCCTTACATTTTGTTCCATAACTTTTACTCATGTACAATTAATTCATTGAAATATCAAATTAAATTAATTAATTTCTTAATTAAGAACTATTTATATAAATATTGGATTTATTATATTTTTATTGTGTTCTTTTATAACCATTTCATAGATATATAATTAATAAACTTTCTTTTCCAATGGAATTTGTTTCTTGGTTCCCTAGTCAGATCCACTATGTCAAATAATGGATTCTCTTGTCAAATAGGATTTGGATCTAGATATAAAATTAAATGATATTAATTTCCTTCCATAAATTTTAATGGTACCAACTATCATTTTCTGTTCTGACATAGGGATGACTCACATTTTAAAAACTTTAAAGTTAATCCAATGGTTCATTAATGAAATTTTACCAATTGTTACAAAAAAGTTACCTTTTATATTATATATGTCTATATATTAATTCAATAACATAAAATAAGTTATAATTTACTTTTTATCATCTTATTTAAAAATAAAAATATTTTTTTGACAATCCTTAAATGAGGTAATGGAAAATAAAAACTCAACATTTATTAAAGAGATGAACCATCATAATATGGATAATTTATTTGTTTTTATAATAATAGAAGATGATGAGTTTATGGATGGTACATATTCTATTAAGATAATAACATTACTATATATATATGTTAATAGAGTTATTGTGATATGTTGGATGAGTGATGTGATGAGAAGGTTAAATAAGAAAATAATTTAAATGATTTAGTATTAGAATATTTTATCTTGAATGGAAACTCTTTGAAAACTCCTCAAGAAATATGGAATTTGTATTTTATATGTAAAAAATATCTAGGATGTGTGGGACAGTATTGGGTAGAGAATCTGTTAGAAATTTGTAAATATATAAGGCTTAAAAGGTGTAAGTATAAGTGGTTGTGTGGTGGGGTATATATAATGGAATGAGAGGTATGTTTTTTAAAATCATATTAATTAGTTTATTATTTTATCTCAAAAATTAAAATAATTTTGAATATTGAAACTATATATAGTCAATGATTCATGTGTTTTTTAACTAGTGTGTTCCTATATTAGCCAATACTCAAAAATTCATGTCTATAGCTTATAATTTTAAAGGAAATATTTTTCCATATTTCTCTATTCACTATAAAATAAACTATTTATGAACGAAGAAAAAAATCACCATCATAATTTTATACATGTATACTACATAAATAAATCCTTTTTATCAAAATTATTTTCTAAATTATAAAAAAATAATGAAATTCCACATTTATTTCAAAAATACTGATTTTAAAATTATGATCAATTTTATAAACCTTTAAAAATTTATTAAGGTCATCATTATAATACAACATAATATTAATTAATAAGAAAATTTTGAAAACAAAATTTCTACTAAATCGCCATATTTGTTTAAAAAAATTTACAAACCATATATTTTTTTAAAAAATAATAACACTTATTTTATCAATTTCAAAAAATATGCTTACATGTATCAATATATAATTATTTTATATTTTCATTTTATAATATTTCTAAATATTATGTTACACTGATATTGGTTAGGATACATCTATAATGGTCCAACTACTTATCTTAACAATTATATTACTATGCTACTGACCATGTCAATGTTACAATAGTTAGATTATTATTCTAATGGTAAGATTTGTAGTAGCCATCTAGGATCTGAACTTTTTTTGAATATGTATTATTTAATTCATTAATCATTCACTTATATTAACTCTTAATAATAAATACATTCATTTTAGAAATTTGAATTTCGTCACTATTATTATTTTACATTTCTACTATGTTTATTGTCGATGTAATTATTCTAAGGGTTGAAAATATCAAAATTATCATATTTATGTAATCATATTGTATATTTTTTCACATTGAAATATCTTCAATAATTATGGTTATATTTGATATGTAAATTTAATTTTTAAATTAATATAATTATATTTTTTGGTTTTATGGTGTGGTTTGTGTGAATTTTATAATATTATATTACTAAATATAACATAATTATATATTGATATAGTAAATTAAATTGATTAAAATAATTAACATTACATCTACCTCCTTAGTAAGATGTTAAATTCTTAATTGAAAGTATTCATGGATCTATACATATTTGGAATAATTGATTCAAAATTTCCACTATTTAGTTTGAGGTTCTAAAGAAGGAGAATATAGATAATGGTTTTACAAGATCATGTGTTTCACCATGGTATTCATCCATTCTCTTTTTCATAAATATTGATAGATGAATTAAACTCTACATTTAATATCATGAACTCAAAAAAATCATGACAAAGAAAAACTATCACATGCCCTAGATTTTTAATTGTTCGATAAACTACATTGGGCCCATTGTTTCTCTATGGTGGACCTATATTCAGGGTATCACCAACTAAATAAAATGAAAGAGGATATTCCCAGGATTTTTTTCAGAATAATGTTCAAACACTATGTGTTTCTATGATTCCCTATGGACACCATAATTCTCAAAAAAATTGCATGAACATGGTGAATAGATTCTATAGTGATTACATTGATAAGTTTATACTAGTATTTATAGATGAAATTATGATATACATCAAAATCATAGAGAAGAATTAAGATGATTTAAATACTATGCTAATGACATATCAAAATGAGAATCTAAATGAAAATTATAGTAAATGTGTACTATGGATGGAGGATATATCATTCTTAGGGAACATTATTACTAGAAAATGGATACTTATAGACCCATCTTAGAAGAAGGTGAATGATGATTGGCCCACTCCAACATATGTAATGGAGATCCATATTTTATTTGGAAAAGGTAGTTATTACGTATGATTTTTGAATACAAATTTATGATTTTAAATCCCACTAACCAAGATGAATCGGAAGGGACAAATATTTTTTGAGACCAATGAATAAGATTATAGATTCAATGAATTTAGAAACAGGTGTATCGTCACACTATTACTTATTATACCAACATGTGTGGGACTTTTATGGTATATATAGATTCTTAATGGAAGGGTTTTGGATGTTTATAGATGAAAAATTACAAACTAATAGCCTATGTGTAATGTCTTATCCTACGTTTAATTATAACTGGTTTTACTTTCTGGATCACCACATGACCTCAAGAGAGCCTACTCATATGAAAAAGGTTACCGACAAGCAGTGAGGGTCTAAAGTGGACTTTGAAGAGACTATACCCCCATATTAGAGTGCACAAATGGAAGTGAATAACTAAAATTCATACACGTCAATGTAAGTGGATAGAGTTAATAAACTGAATATGATATAATATAATGAAATTTAATAAAGGGGATGAATGACCATGTCACACATACACCCAACCATCCACTAGGCTGATTATATAACACACAAAAATGAAACTACAAAAAGGATACATTGAGTAACCAAGACATGTCCATCTAGTCATCTGACACAACTCAAGCAGTCCTGCTTGACCAAGTAATACTCATGCTAGCCACAACCTAACTTGTTCCTATAATTAATTTATGGGAGTTACTCAGTTACTAAAATGTAATGGTAGTTGGAGAAAGTTATGAGTAAAAATTAGTAGGACACCGCATGTGGGGTCTAAAAAAATTAGTAGTTAGAGAAATGTTGTATGAATATAAAAAATGAAATAAATAAACTTTACAATAAATTGACATAATCCAATAAACATGATAGATCATCTAGTATACACTGGACAAGGGTTCTAAGGTGGCACCCCATCCAACAAAACTTTCAATGACCCAAGCCATACCTCTAAATCATAACATAGGGATATATCATTGCCAAGGTAGAAAGGATTTTTTTCCTATTCACTTAAATTAGTGAGGAAATAAACCATACATCCATGGTACCTGTCTCATGTACGTATGAAATTAGTGCCCAAAAAATTGGTTTGGATTATGACTAAAATATCAACATCAATAACAAACTTGGATGGAATCTGCATCCATCACCTAACCATATACTAAATTTTCAATACCAATATTAAATATTGTATTTATTAACCCCATCATATAATATAATAGTTTTTTTCAAATCCTCGGTCCATCACCCCTCTAAACATAACATTAGTGGTAGCTAGAGCATCAGTATTTCCCATCCCAAGGATATAGAGCATCATCCCAACATCTGATTCCATAAGGTATATCATCTTCTCCTAGTGCCTCAGTCTATAACTTAAACCAAAATTATACTATCTGTGTCTAGAGCCTCATTATGCAGCATATTTATAATATATTCACTTTTCCCAGAGCATTTTTTTCATCACACAAACCATTCCAATGTTTTGAAAATACCTATTCTTGGGGCATCAATCTAGCACCTAAACCATTTGTCACGGGTCAGAAGACATGGAGCATCAGTCCATAAATCCAACCAAGATTTGGAATTTAATTTCTAACCATCCTCAAACATTAAATTATTAATCATTACACATTGATACAACATTCCCATAGTCCATTACTTCCATCACATAAAACCAAATTCATAATCAAACCTATTCATGCTTTACTCAAGTATTCTTTTATTAAATGATCTTCAATCATTTATCAATCAAAAAGATCATTTTAAACATTATCATTTAATTTCTAAAATAAAACTTTTATAATGGTCCCAATGACCTTTAAATACACATAGGGTTCAATAAAATTTAGCCCTTCTTTCAACGGATATAAAACTCCAAATCGAAAATTTTTATTACTATTTTAGACCCACCCATTGAAAAAATTGGTCTTTCCTTTTCAAAACCAAACAAGGTATAAGAACTTCATATTACATGAAAACCATTTGAGATTCACCACACTCCCATTTCAAATAAACATTTTAAATCCATTTGAAACCTATTCAGAATCACCTCAACATCAAAACCTCATTTCAGAATAAAAGTCATTTGAAAACATATATTTACCCATTTCTTATCCAAAACTATTTAAAACCCAATACACAAAATTTATACATCTTGAGGGACTAAAAGTAATTTTCAAAAACAATTAACACATCATTTGACTTCTAATGGTTGTGACACCCCAAGGGTGGAAATTGGTCTGGTCTCACATCACCATGAATCAAACGAGATACATGGAAGGTTTGAGGTATCAATCTAAAGCCGAAACCAATTTCTTTACCAAGGGATAAATCATATCACACAGGTTATCTTGGACATATATCTCATTTCACATGTAAAACAAATACTAATACTATTGTTAAAGATCTTATACAACCTACCTCATTACTGAATCTTTCCATTACATTCCTAAGGCACAGTGGCCTTTCCAAGGCCCGTCCCAAAATCATCTGAACCCCTTGACACACAACCAAGATCATAAAGATCCCCTAAATTATAGTATTATAAAAACCATTAATTACTAAAAAAAACTATAATTAATTAATTACCCAAAACCCTACTTGTAATAATGAAATAAAAATCACCGAGTCAATAAACTCTTATTAAAACTCCATGAAGCCACCATAGAGGGTCCAAAACAAACTCTTGACATCGATATTTGAAAAATACCTGGTACACAATACCAAATTTTCAACCATATAAATTAAAAAATTATGTAAAACCTAATAAAACACCCCATGGTCACATATATTGATGAAATTCTCTACATGTAAGTCTGTAATCCATATTGAGATCTCCTCTATGAAATTCTACCAAAATCCCCATGCAAAATGGATGATTCCACCATGATCTGGTGGAATATTCAATGAAACCCTAAGTAAAGAACCCCAAAATTAGAATAAAATTTGAATATGAAGAAAGAAATTTGTCATAGGAGGATAACATGCCTCAAAATCTAAGAAATCTAGATGAACGCACCCTATATTGAGGGGTTATAAAGAGGAAGGTTTTTGGGAGCCCCCTAGTTCATGTTCACTATAAGTGAGAAGAATTGGGGTTTGGATTGAAATATAATGGGTAACTTTTGGTAAAATACCCATTTTTAATGAAATATAGGCATCTTCATGGTTTGGACACCTAGTTTTCTAAACCATTTATTATGATATATCCAAATCTAACAGCCTCATATAGTCATGCCACATGGATGGCTAAACCATGTACCAACTGTGTGCACCCCAACTATCCAATCACCCAATACCCATATGTTTTGGATTCATGGTTTCAAAAACCATTCACAAAAAATGTTTCCAACCCTATCTACCTTCTATAATAAGGTGCATAGTTTTTTTTAAACCATGCATAGCTCGTGTTCCATACATCATAAGCTCCTCATCCTGGTATAGTTTCTCCTTTATCCTCACATGATTTACCCCAAATCATGATCTAACCATGAAACTAAACCATTTCCAGTTCAAATTGATCTAAAATACCCCTGAGGATCAAGGTACATCATGTTATATCTTAAATTGTGCACACGAGACCATGAAACATGGGTATAAATATCTAAAAATGTTGAAGCATAACCGAAAACCTCAGAAGCTCACCCAAACTTCTAAGATACCACCTAAGTAACATTCTTCATCTTAAAAAACCATTTTGATACATTCAAACACTCATAACCTCATCCCATGTCTTGATCCAAGATTTTACCCAACTGGTAATTAAAATTCAACATCCTTTGGAAATTTTTGATCCATTTGGATATAGGATCTTACAACCGCCCCACCAGAATACTTCACATCCTCGAGAATACTTAGTGGTCATCCAACTGCACCTTATAAACTATATCAATAACCACATTTTAAACTAACATCTTTTTCTAGCTTCTAATATCCTGGAGCACTACTGAGGCACAACCTCCAACTCAAGGCTCTAAATAGGCTGAAAACCCAAGCTAACTCTTAATATCAAGACCAAACACCGGGATAGTGCTTAACTGATCCCACCCAACAAAAATATTTTATTACAACTTCACCTGACCACTCATCAATCTATAGTTCTCCCCACCATAATCATTATATTATAACCACTAACTTCTGATCTGACTAATATGACCTCACAATCAGGGTAATTCCACAACCACATTAATGTATCCAGTGGTTTCCATACCTGAATTACTTGGCATAACCACCCCGAGCCTAAAAACAACGCATGGATTGATCATCTGCCACAACTAACCTCCCATTAGAATTTTCTATGGAATTTAAGTACACACAATGACATCTTTTCACTAGCTTCCCAATTCCACCATGAATTTTTCATACTCATTTCAATACACTGGAGACCCATCCAACACAAGGGTCATATGACCGCAACTGATACATCACTCCTTATCATATGAGTTTCTTCATCATTGACTCATCGAAACACCCTAAACCATCTCATATCACACTCTAACCATTATTAATGTAAGGATTGGATATTGATATCCCTCCATAACCAGAGTGGTCATACAAAACATCAATATTCACCCATTATTGGTGTCCAAAAATAGAACCCATTGTATTCATCAATGGCTGGTCTATCCATATGATATCAATTGGAAACAATCAATGGTTTACTTCTATCATACATCTCCACATGCACTGTTCCACGACCATAACCTCCAAGAGGCCCAATAATCAACCAAAGGACATTAGCTTAGCTAGTTGTATATTCATTTTCCTCTAAATATAGATAATACTATGTAAATATATTGGTAATTATCACCACTACTAAGAGTAGGCCAAGATTTTTTTTAAAAACACCACCACACCCCATCTTATATTGATGTCACCTTTCACAATAGGGACATAACAAACTCATAAAAAGGCCCTTTACCACCCTACCCATAAGCATCTTATCACATTCACATGATTTCTCTAACAACTCGTATAAGGCCACGGCCTTAAACCTTACTTAATATTTAATTAAATGAATAATTCAAATTGAGTATCTTTTCAGGTTTAGAGTTTTAGAGAATTAGGACATAACTATTACATATCAAAATATTACAAAGTAGAAACTTCTACTAAGTTTCCATAAAATAAAAACTCTTAAAAAGAAACATGTTTAGTTCCATGTTTTAGACATCCTGACATTTCCTTGATCCCATCCTTGACCCTATTCAACTTTATGTCCTGTGAAAAACATTTCAAAAAAAACTTGGGATGAGCATAAAAAGCTCAGTAAGGGATACACAAAGAAGGAAAACTGTTAGTTCTTTAAAACAACAAGTAAACCATGAATACTTTACCAAAGTAATACTTTTCACCTTTATGGAGTAGTAAAAAACTCTTTACTGAATAAAATACCATTACGTACCATTTTGTAACCAAAAGATTACTATAAAACCCATATAAAGAACACATAACATATAAAGGTAACTTGGGACATAAACATACTTAAATGGAATAACCATACGGTCGACTTCCACACATACTTAATGGAATAGTCATACGGTCGACTTTCATACCCAATGCATTGGAGGTTATAACGTAACCACCCGTCCTGGTATTCACGGCACCACCCGTCATAAGGTTTATCACATAACCACCCATAAAATGTCCAAGTACCATCATTACACATAAAATATTGAAAATATAAACATTTCAATAACAACATTTCATTTTCAATAACAATAAGTAATTCCAAGATATTGAATTAATCAATCCATTTCCAAAAATCATTTAAAAGTGATTTTTGAATCAAAGTGTCCCATACCACTTTGAAGCTTTTAATGGAATTATAACATTAATGTCCATATAAATAAATACTAAAAACCATTTTGAAAACATGGACATTAAAGATAATTATTTAGAATAATGAATCTTTAAAACATTTAAAACGATATTTTTGTTAAAGAGTTTTTAAAAAAATGAGAGTCTCTTGAATACAAATAACTACGGAATAAAATTTAATCCGAACTTTATAATATCATGAAAATAAAGGTATTCATGATATAATATGTCAAAGGACAGTATAAACACCATATAAGAGTGAATTGGTGCATAAAAACAATGAAGTCTCAATGGAAATGTAAATTGAGATGAAATCCATTATAAAGATGGTATCCTTAAATTATGGATAAATCTATCACATAATTATGTGTGAGAAATATAAATATACCCAATATAAGTGGATATTAAGTGTGAAACAATCAGAGGTCATTCACACATAATATTGGAAAAACAAAACCAATGACATATATATTTAACTCAATGAAATGAGATTGAGTTATGATTTCCCATACAAGTTCGTAAGAATTTATCAATGAGATGATTATGTGTAGAAATAATATATCCACAAAAAGGTTTGTGAAATTTACAAAATAGATATTCCACACATAATCTTGGCATAATAAAATCATGAAGTAGATGTTTAACCGAAAGAATTGAAAGTGGGTTAAGAAGTTCCCTTACAGAAATCTGACAGCCTAATGGCATCACTTTAAAATTCAGAAAATGAGTTGATGAGATAGAAAATGTTATCTCATCACTTGGACATAAAATTTACATAAATAAGGATATATAAGAATGTATCCCAACATAATATTATGTGAATTAAAAGACATAACAAAATAAGTCTTTTAAAAAGAGGAGGGTGAAAGGTCCCCTTACCGAGTTGGGTAACTTTTGAAACGTACACCCCATGGAAGAAGGGTCATAAAATGAAGATGTAAATACCCATAAATGAAATTATACTACACAAAGTTTATAATAATGGTCAGTGCATACACTAATAAAAGGAAATAGTGGAAAACGTAGCATAAATGTCACGGGAATAAAAGTGAGATGAAAAATCCCTTATGAAAACTTGGCAGCCTAACGGCGCCACTTAAAACTTCCAAAAAAGTATTTATGAGATCAAATAGGGTCTATCATAATATGAACATAAAAATTACAGTATTAGGAATATAAAATAACATCCCCAAACATAAGAAAGATGATCTTAAAAGAAATTACATAAAAGATAGTACTTAAAAAGAAAGAGAGATGTTGGATCCCTTACGAAAATTCGGCAGCCTAACGGCACCACTTAAAAATTATAAAAATGAATTGATGAGAGTAGGAGGTGGTATCTCATCATTTGAAAATAAAAAATTATAGTATGTTTAATATAAAATAACATCCTCCAACATAAGAACATGGAACATAAATGAAATGACATAAAAGAGGGTACTTGAAAAGAAAGAGAGAGGTAGGATCCCTTACCTCAAGTCTGCCTTGTCTTGTTAGTTTCTTTATATTCCTGAATAAAAAACTTTGGTAAATTTATAATTTCTTAAGGACCTATTTTATAGATTATTATTCATTTCATATCACATATTATAATGTTATAATAATTGGATAATAATGTGAGTTCATATCAGACGTTTTTTTCGATGATTGGTACATGAGTCAAAAATGAACTTGTTTGAAAATGATTTCCCTTGTATTTTATCATTTGAAAAATATTATTAATGATTAAAATATCATATATATCCAGTAAATATTCATTTTATACTATCACATAACATTTGGAGATCAAAAAATGGAAAGCACCGTTCACGGAGATAGTCGGCCGTACGTACGCATGAACGCTACTTTCATTTTTTTGTCATATTAATGGAATTAAAACTAAATGAGATATATATATTATAATTACAGAATTATATCCATCATTTAGATGTAATATATGAAATATATATCCATTATATATATGTACTTATAATTTTATATAACATTTGGAGATAAGAAATGAAATTTACCTTTCATGGAGACGGTAAGTCGTACGTACGCATGAACGCTACTTTCATTTCTTTGGAACATTAATGGAATTAAAACTAGATGAGATATGTATATATTATAATTCCAGTATAATATATATTTTATATAGATCACATAACTTCATAAATTTCATTATTTATACATTCCATGTATTGCATGAACGAGTCACGTCACTTGAGGGGGCGGTAGTCCACACTTCCTCAAATGAAATTATCACATTTGCAAAACATGCAAAGAATAAAGTTATGCATTAATTATAAAATAAAGAAAAATAGAGAGGAAATAAATATAATATATATCATAAATAAATATAGTTCCATCATAATGGCCACCATGAGAGGTGGTATGAGAAGATAGAACAATCATCGTTTCGTGAGGCAGTAATTCGCCATCCACAGAAACAGTATGTTCTTTAACCATTAGACGGAGGTGTGTGTTACTGTAGATCGAATCCTCCTCATAACAATATACTAGTATATTGAATATACTGGTGTTGTTACAAAAGAAATAAATAAAAAGAGTTTAGGTAGTTGGAGAAGCAAAATAAAACAAAAGAAAACTAGGGAATACTTTACCTTTAAATCAGGTAACTCTTTTTGATTTGAGCTCAAAGGCTTTCTTGGAAGGAATTCTGCTCAAAGTGAGGCTTCTAGGAGTAATATATGGATTTGGAGAGACAAAATGGGCAGGTTTTTGCCTATCCAAAGGCTTGAGAGGTGTGGTTAAGGGGGTAGAGGTGGGGGCCTTTTATAAGAGGAGAGGAGGGGCACTCTTGGAAAGTTATAAACTTTTACTTTATTATAAAATTATTTTCGGATTTTAAAGGTCCCAAAATTATATATTTCGAGTATAAGGTGATAATAGTTCTAAATACACCCATCCAATAGGTTTTTGACAAGTGGAGGTCTTAGATTTTACATTATCGTTTCATTTTATTTAAATCATTAAATAATGAGGTAATCGATGCATCATCATGGTGTCATAAATAATTTAATTTATTTAATGTCTAAAAATTATAAAAAAAATATCATGATGTAGGAAATATTTTTATCTTTATAATTAATATTTATAGTCACAAATATGACTTGTATAACCCCATTTAAATCTTGTTTTAGTAAAACAACACATGTTTGTGACATTTTAATTTTAACTTTAAATAAAAAGGTATTAATGTCATTTCCTACCAAAGTGGCTCCATGGGGTCCCAAAGCTTACCCATAGATTTTCTTTGTCGGCCATGACACATCCAAAAATAGTAGGACATGTGAAAATGTCATTTAATATTATTAAAACATTATTTTTACCTTAAACTACACTAATTACCTCTAATCGCGATGAAAAACTTAAAAGTTGCTATTCACCAAAAAATTATTTTAATCCCATTGAACCACATTTTACTTCCTAATGACAACCATGTATTTCGGATTTTTGAAATTCAAAACAGAGAGGTGGTAAAATTTCATTTAAATGAAAAATCAGTTTTTAAGTACCACTTAGTGGTTTCACTATTCATCAAAAATTGAAGTTTTTCAGAAAAATACCAAATATTTACACTAAGCTATATTTGATATTCCAAATTAAAAAATGAGGTCTATTTTACAAAATCCAAAACAGATAAGTTTCATTAATTAATTTAATAATTAATTCCCTCTGTCAAAATAAATAGCGTGTTTTTATGAAACAAAATGTATCAAAAGATTGACACTAGTTTAAGTCAAATTTCAGAGTGAAATTAATTCCAATGACCACTATTGGATTAAATGGTAAAAATATATTATAATTTCACTTTAAAACTAATTAAAAATATAATCTAATCATATAAAAAAATTAGATTAAAAATATGTTTTGAATTAAAATACAACATTTTTCACTATTCATTAAAAAATGAACTTTATCCGAAAAATATCAAAAATTTACACAAAGTAAATTTTGATGTCCAGATTAAAAAGAAGGATTTTATTTTGTCAAATATAACATATAAAATTGTAAAAAGTATATTTAAAAAGTTTTCTCCATCAAAATGTGGTTAATCGACCTTTTAAAGAATATTAGAAGATTTATGCTTAAAATTGGATTCATTTGCATTTTACGCCTCTAACATTTATTGGATAAAAGTAAAAAATATTTGACAAACATATATAATAATTTTTTATTCAGTTCCGTTCTTTCATGCTATTTACAATGGTTATGCGTTAACTACCATTTAAAATAATATTATTTTATTACTAGTGTGCAAAGTAAGATTTCAAAGAAACTCTTTGTTGCGTATCGGGTACGCTATCCAACATAGCAACCCCTTTAAAGTAAAATTAACATTTTATTCAAAAATAGGGATAAATATAAAAAATGTCATATTCTTTATTTACTTGGGGTGTTACAACTCGTTTATACCATCCCCACACACGCACCTCAAGTGTATGTTATCCTAACCTTTAATCCACGTATAAAACAACACAGTGTGTGACGACACTATTTTTCCTCCAAGATCTCATTAACACTTAACTATTACATGCTCTTGAGTAGCCCAAACACAAAAATATGATTCTGAATCCAATGATTCAATCCTTAAAAAACCTCAACTCACAATCTATATACACTATCCATTCCAACCTCACATTCCAACATCACAAATCATAGATGACTTTTGGTGATTTCCAATACCAAAAGAAGCTCATGATCCAAATCCACTTACTCATCTACTCAAACCTGAGTATCTTTCAATGATACACTAAGTTCATATACACTCTTACCATATTCCTAGAGATACAACCAGAGCTAACTCGATTAGGCACATAGTTGGTCCTTCCCCTATAGACCACATATGCTATCAAACCACCAAAATTCAATGCACTTATCATTTCAATAAAACCAAACGCCTCCATGTTAAAATTACCAAAAAAGAAACTTTCATGCATGTTCTCCACCCAAATAGGACGTGTGACCATTAAAACATATTTCCTTAAGCACCCATTGTGCTCCTAATCTGTATCAAAATTACTAGGCACACTCATCGGAATATCCATTACCTGGGATAGGCACCCAAAAAAACCCACCCCTTTAGAACCCTTCTAAAAGGCTAAACCACTAGCACCCAAGTGCTCCTTCTCAAAACCAAAGGCATCATACATACCAAATCCCCAAACTCGACTGCACCCTTTATGCATCTATATCAAAAATTTGAAGCATCCATATTTACCCCTTAGAGAAAGGCATACATATCTCATTCCACCCCACTCACGGGTCACCCATGAGATCCACTTGATATCCACACCCTAAAACTGAAGCAAAATCGAAAGGTCACTAAGTATAACCACTCATGGTTTATGAAAAATGACATAAGGTCATAACTCATAAGGCATCAAAATTCACACGTCTCATCATCACACGAAAACAAAAAGTCATAACACTCTCTTATAGGGTCTCTCTCAATAAGGTTCATTATACTGAACAACTTCCCACAACTAGGGTACTCAACCTCTATAAGCATCTACACCTCAAACTGCTCCCTAGAGGACCCATACATTCCACCAAACCATAAAAACCCTAGAAAGGGGGTCCAACAGTCTTATACTTACAACACATTGGCCGAGTAGAGTTACTAAACCAACCATGAATGAGTATCACACTATTTTCCTTATCATCAGCTGCCAAACCATAGATCCACAGAACCTTTTATCCAAAATAAATCTATAAAATCACACAGTGGTTTTCCTATAACATGTAGATCCTACATTCCTAACATGATGCATGAGATGCCTCTTTCCTTTTCAGGACAAGGTCTAAATCCAAATCATGGCCTCTTTCCAATTGGTAAAGAATCCATAATCCATTATAAATCATCCCATAAAAACAACAGATGTGTCTCTCAATGTGAGAGGCACATACATCCATAAAAAAATCTAGAACAAAATTCTCATCCTCTTGTAACATGTACTTCCTATAGGAATATGTGTTCATCACATACCATCATGGTATCCATCTCAAGCTCTGACACATTCCAATATCTCCAGTATACCAAACCCCAAAAAATAAAATAAAAATAAAGTAAATTTCTTTGATACCACTTTATAATGTCCCATATCAGGAGCCACAATAATCAGTGCCCCTTTTCAAATCACTATATGAACTCAAGCACACATCGTTTTATGTCATAGGCCATCTACTAGAATTAGGGGTATAAAGTGATGAGGTGGATATACCCCCTTATCAGAGTGCACATCCAGAAGTATATAACCAAATATCATACACATAAGAGTAAACAAACTATACATGTAATAATAATATTAATTAAAGGATTGAAAAACCATGTCACACATACAACCAACCATCCATTGTACTAGTTACATAACATAACCAAAAAATCAAAACTATAAAAAGGATCCACTGCATTAACAATCCATACCCTTACAGTAACCTAACACCACTCGAATAGTCCTGGTCAACCAAGAATTACTCATACTAGACCTAGTATAACTTGTGACTCTAATGAATTAATGAGATCCGCTCTGGTACCCAAGTGAAATGGATCCCCGAGATAGGTGTGAGTAAAACATAGTAGGCCACCACCAATGGTGTCTAAAGAAAATAATTGTGATAAAAAGTGTATGTAGGTAAAAAGTGAAATAAATAAATAGTACCAGAAAGATACATAAGAAAATAACCATGAAATATTGTCTAATATCCACAGGACAAGGGTTCTAAGGTGACACCATGGCCAACCAAACATGAAAAGACCCAATCCAAACCTCTAAATAATAACATAGGGATAGATTATAGACAAACTAGAATTGTATTGAATCTTATTCACTCAATATAGGGAGGGAATAAAACAATCATCCATGGAACATGTCTCATGTACAGTGTCATTAGTTCCCAGAACATCACCCTGGCATCTGATCCAAATATCTACATCAATCAAAAAACATGGTTGGAACCTCCATCCACCACCTAACCATATACTGAACGATAAATATTGACACTTAGAATCATATTTATTAAATTCATCATAAAACATAATAGTAGTTCTTCTAGCCTCATTCCATTACCCTATATAGATAAAACTGGTGGTTACTAGAGCATCAGTCTGACCAAACCCAACTATAAGGATCATCAGTCCAATATAGGAATCTACAAGGTATACTATCATCGCCAAGAGCAACATTATAGTTCTTAGACAACAAGTATACTAATAGAGTTTATATACTAATTTTAAACCCATATTCAATGTATGATACCTATACCCGAAGCATTAATCCAGCAAACAAACCATTCAATCATTTTTTAAATACCTATGCTCGGTACATCAGTCTAGCACCTAAACTATTTTTCACTCGTTAACATACATATAGAATCATTCCATGAATCCAATCATGATTTAACACATCATGTCTTTTCATCCCTAACTATTCTGTTATCAATAATTACTCATTCATACAACATTCTTATGGTCCATTACTTACATCACATATAACTAAATTCACAATCAAAACCACTCATGCTTTATTCAATTACAAATTTGTTAAATGTTCCTTAGGGACATATAAATAAAACACACCCTTTTTAACCATCCCCATTTCATTTTTTAATCACAACTTTTATCATGGTCCCAAGGACATTGAAATCAACACATTTCTCAATAAAATCTTACCCCTCTTTCATAAGTCATAAAACACCAAATTGAAAATTTTCATTAATATTTCATCCCACTGATTGAAAATATGGGTCTTTCCATTTGAAAACCAAACAAGGACAAAGACGCATCATATTCTATGAAAACCATATTAAGAGTCAACATAGTCCCATTTCAAATCAACATTTGAAATCCATCCAAAACCCATTTAGAATCATTGTGAGATCAAAACCTCATTTCAGAACAATATTTATTTCAAAACATAGATCTTCCCCTTTTTCATCTAAAACCATTTTAAACCCAAAGGATGCACTTTAATCCTTTTAAAAGAATAATTGAAATTTTCATAAAAAAATAACACATAAATCATTCCACTTAAAAATTTTGTCATACCCCATGGGTAGCCATAGGTCTGGTATCCCATCACTATGGATCTAATGAGATCTGTGGAAGTTATGAGGTTTCAAAAGGAAGAACCAATTTCTTACCCAAGGGAGAAAGTGTATAATACATCTGATATAATAATTATATAGTATTTTACATGTAAATAAATATTAAGACTATGGGTAAAGATTTTATACCACCTATCTTATTAATAAATCAATCCATTACATTCCCAAGGCCTAGTGGCCTTTCCAAGGCTCATCTAAGCACCGGTTGAACCCCTCAGCACCCAACCACACCCATTATTATCATTTAATATCTAGTATTACAACCAAAAACAACCATTAATTAATTAAGATAATAGTAATTAATTAATTATCCAAAACCTCACTTACCATAATGTTGGTAAACTCACTAGGTCGATCTACTCTTACCAAAACTCCAAGAAGCCACTATAGAGGGTCCAAAATGGACTCTCACACCAATCAATATAGAATCCCTAATAGGTGATACCAAATTTTCAACCAAATAAATTAAAACATTAGTAAAAACTAATAAAACCCACCAAGGTCACATACCTTGATGAAACACCCAGAATCAATATCAGGATCTCATTTAAACAAGATGAAAAAAATCCTGATAAAAATAGATTATTCCACCATGCTTGAATTGAATAATCAACGAAACCATCACCAAGGAACCCCAAAATTAGAATGAAATGAGAAGATAAATAAATAAAACCATTGGAAGAGGATAACTCACCACAAATACCAAAAAAATAGAACTAAACTCACCCTAAACCGAGGGGTAGAAGATGATGTAAGGGGTTTGGGAACCCCCTAGTTTGTGTGAACCAGAAGAGAGAGGAAGAGGGCAATGGATAAAAATAATTAAGGGTATTTTTTTTAAAATCTCACTTTTAAAAAAATCTAGGTAGACACATTGTTTCATTAGATAGTTTTCCAAGTTTTTCACTAACTATACATATAGATCTGTGTGAATCCAATACACTTACATGGATTGGCTACGTAATTGGTCATACTATGTGCTAACCATGCGCACCACTACTGTTTAATCACCCAATCATAGAACGGTAATACATAACGATTTAAAAAACCATGTGCCAAATGTGTTTTCATTACTATCTCCCTTATGAAATAAGGTATGTGGTTTGTCTGAAATCATGTGTAGCTCATGCACCATGCCTCAAAACCTCTCCATCATCTCACTATTTCTTATTTTTCCTCACACGATGTAACCCGAACTGTTCTCTAACCTTGAAAATCAACTATGCCCATTTCAAATTGAACTAAAACCCCCCTAAGAATAATGTTATTGTAGAGCTTCTACATAACTGTGCACACCAAACTGTGAAACATGGTTAGAAATTTCAAAACTATAGAAACATAACACAAAACCTCAAAAGCTCACACTAACACTAGGGATACCACCAGAGCATTATTCCTCATCTCAAAACACTCTTTTAAAAATTATAACACTCAGAACACCAACCCAAGTCTATATTCAATATTCAACCCATTAGGTAATGAAAATTAAAATTTCATTAGAAATTTTTAGTCCAACAAGATGTGGGATCTTACACTATGATTCAATGATGTTGAAATTTGATTATAAGAGTAATCCAAAATAATATTCTACATTTTATTTAGTAATCATCACATCAATTATTTTATTTCATAATATATATATGGATAAGTGATAAATATTTATAGATCATAAGATCCCAAATATATATTTACATAGAAGGGGATTAATATATTCTAAAAAAGTTAGTTTTAGAATACCAAAAATTGTGCTTTTTCAATCCATTGTCATCATGAGAAGGAAAATAAAGTGGAATATTATATATTAATAAGGTATATTATGTCATTACCAATGGTTAGAATTATGAAGGATCAAATTTTTATAGACATATGAAGGATGGAAATTGAATTCATAAAGGATTGAGAAACATATAACTAAGCTAAAATGATTTCCCTACCATCTTTCCAATATAATAAAAAGTATTTTCTATTAGATAATATGAAAATACTAAAGATTGTGGAATATATAAGGGGATTTAAATCCTCAATGTTCAAAATTTATGAAGATGGAGTTATAAGATATCGATCACAACTATATGTACCACCACATACTTAGATAATGAATTTTCTATATAATTATTCCTATAGATTGATCTTCTATATCCACCAAGGGAACATGAAGATGTATCAAGATCTCTGAGGACATTATTATTTGGGGAATAAAAAGAAGAATATCATAGAATTTACGTTATTGTTCATGGAATGACACTAAGTGAAGGAACCAAGGAAAAAATTGATGAAAATAATTCGACCATTACCCATATGTATATGGAAATGTGAAATAATCATCATGTAATTTTTCAATGGATTTTTGGAATAATTCCACTGGAAATAATAATATATATCATGTAGTTTATTATCTTATAAAGATAACTCATTTCATTAAGGTAACACCTTGAGTTTTGATGAACCTTTTTTTATAGAATAAATTAATTTTATACGATGTCTTGTATTTCATGATACAATAACAAAAATTTTATTTATACACTATACTATTTCAATATTGGGTTACACTCAACACCAACATGGCTTGCGTTACATGAAACACTGAGTTTCTATAAAAAATATTTTATTATTATAGTTTTTTAAATGGGATAGTTATAACATAACTGTTAAAATTATTATTATTTATAGTAATAAATACTTTTTAAATATTAATTATAGTTTTTTGTATAAATAAAACATAGTTATAGTAATAAATATATTTTTTATTGAATTCTTTATAGGTTTGAAAATTAAATTTTCTTAAAATAATTGTTCTTGATAGTCCTTCTGTGAATAAAAACAAAATTAATTTTTAATTCTGAGAAATTTAATTTTATATAATAAACCTGATTTTTTTAAATCATAATTTAAAAATTATCTTAGGTTTAATTTTTGATATTTTTCTTAAAAACATCATTTTTTTAAATAGTAAAAAATGTTGAGTTTTCCTTTAAAACATCATTTCATATAATTTATTTATATTGTTAAATTATATGTTAATTTAGTTTTAATGTTTTATTAGATCAATTATACCTAAATTGATCCAATTTGGGTTATTATAACCAATTTCACATTTAAATTGGATAGAAAAACATCCCAATATTTTAAACATTTTTGCTTAAAAAACTCGTTGTTGCGACACGTCTACAAGACTAATTTGAAATTAATTTCAACCACTTATGAAGTTTAATTTATAAATAATTGATTCCATATTTGGAATAAAAATATTTTATAATTTCTAAATAGTTCAACATTGTTTTTTACCAAAAATATTATTGAATGAGATTAAAATTAATTTCAATTATTAAGAGAAAAATTAACTTAAAAAAGGATTAAACCATAAACTTAAGGCCCAAAATAACATAGAAACTTGTCAGAACTCCATAGGATGTTGATATTTACAACCTATACACCCTTTTCTAGAATTAGGACTATTATTATATCAACTATTCATAGGAAACATTTGGGTTTAATTTACTTTTCAAAAATTTATGAATGTCACTCCTCCTCCACTATAAAAAGGCACTCACCCCCCCCCCACCACACACACACTTATTCACATATCTAAAGAAATTTTTTTCAAAAATAATCTACATAAATATCCATAAAACATACATATATTCACTCTATAAGCTTCTAATTGGTAATAAATAAAATTAATAAATCCCTTCGGTGCAATCCAAAAGGATTTACCCAAATAAGAGGTAACATCCTTCCTCAAAATATTTTGTTTTATTTTCATTGTCCATACTAAAAATATTCATATTCCACACATAGATAAGAAAATAAGTACACAAAATAAACTTACATGTATTAATTTGATGTTTTCAACCTGAAATTACACACACTTCTATATAATGGGTAATGAACTAACAGTTCTTCTTTTCAGAAAACTACCACTTCACAAAATGATATTGTTCGTTTTTCCTTTACCATATCTCATGGTTGTGCATTATGATGGAAACTAAATTTTTATATTATATATATTGTATTTATCATTTATTTACTCTTATTTAATTATTATATACCACATACATTCATTCTTTCCATTTTGTGTAAATATAATAATTTCATTTTGGGAAGTGTGGACTAGAGTCTCCTCAAAGAAATGTGATTCATTCACACTCTATATGGAATTTATTAAAGATATGTTTGGTAAATTTATATTATATATATGATATAATAATTCAACAATAATTATTATATTTATATATACATATAGGTCATTTACATTATTTCTTTCAATTTGATAATTAAACAGAAACAGCGTTCATGCATATGTATGGGCTACTGTCTCCATGAATAGTGAATTCAATTTCATATTTCTATCTTACAAAGATTTTATAAATATACATGATATTTATATAATGTTATGAATTTTGTAAATTATGATATAATTATAAGGACCAAAAATATAACAAATTAAGACATGCAAAAAAGAAAGTAGATATTACTCATAAATGTAAACTTAACATGGATGTTTTAATAAGTGGGAAATATAAATTCATAAATGTTATTTGATATAATAATATGTTTTTTAAAAACATGTATATTAAACTTATATTTATTATAAGTTATTTTTATATGAGTATGATGAGATTCAAGACATAACGTAATGGGATATCGAGTCTCACATTTATTTTTGTGAGATTTATTCCTTATTCAGCACTTGTTTCATTTATGTGGTGTATATACTATCCATGAATATATTATATTATTATTATACATAAAATTTATGGTTATTTAAAATCCATTTTATGATTTATCTTTCACAGGTTTTATGTTTCAAAATTTACCAAATCAGTAAAGTTATTTATCTCAATTTTTCTTCATTGAGAGACATTCATGAATTTAAAAAACCATGTTCTCAAAAATTTTATAGAAAAAAATAAAAAATAAATAAAGATGTCATTTTAAGATAAATTTCAATTAAAAAATATTTTAAAAATATTTTATGCTTTACAAGCTTCCTTTATAAGTTTTCAACTCCATTTTAAAAGAAAAGGTTTTTCAAATATGTTTTATGTTTTAAAAAGAATTTTTTGAAGCAGAAAGGTTATTTTCCTCAAGAAATGTTATTAAAATATATTCCTAAATTATTTTCAATATAAGATAGCATCCATTTTTGTATTAATTACTTTATAAGGAAATGATCTATGAGTTCCATTTATATTATTTCTTTGAATGGTTTATGTTTTGATGGCATGATTTTTATGAAACCTTCTTGTCTTTAATAGGATATACACTTATAAAACATGTTTATCATATATGAGTTATATTGTTATGAATTCATTTATATTTCATGTCTTATATTCTTATGAAACCCTCTTTTTTCATGGGTTATTCTTTTATTACATTATTATGAAACCTTTCTTTTTCAAAAAGTTATGATATATTTACATGTTTATGACAACCATTTCATTTCATGGGTTATAATACGATGGTTTATGATTTTTTCCCCATGTATGTATTATTTAATTATGATATAGATGGAAATGATATCTCCCTTCAATGAAATTAGTAAATATTTATATCTCATGAGATAACGAAGGTATTTAAGTCAACATTCTTAATCTGCTATGTAATATGGGGAAACTAGATCCCCTATAGGAGGATGGAGAAACCAGATCCACTATAGGAAGATAGGGAAGCATGATCCCTTACAATGAAAGGACTATCATATGGGTTGTTGGTGTGTCCCTCCTAGTTTTTTTAATCCCTATAAAGTTCCCTGTTATGTTTTGCAAATGTTCATTGACTTATTTGAAATGATATTACATGTTTATGTGTCTACCACAATTCAATATATCATTCCTATATTATTATATCATATATTATGATCTTAATTCCCTAATGATTAATGTCTTATGAACTGCCAATATTTATTCCATGATTTATGTTTATGATCTTTTATATGCATGGTATGATCTTCTACTGTCATGATCACATTCTCATACCCTTATTCTCATGTTTATGCTTATATATCTCCCTTGATTTCCCTTTCTAAAAATTTGAGATCACCATTTTTCATATTTCCATTCCCTAGGTTATGAAGATATGTATTATGTATGATGTTTCTAAGAAGGGTTATATTAATGAAGAACCTAGTGGGAGATAATTTATCTCACTTCTGTACCGGTGTTTATGTTTTCATATTTCTAAATGCATTAAACTAATACAATATTTAGGTGTCCTTTCATGTAGTTTTTTCAGTATTCTATAAAAAATGATGTAATGTTAATGTATGAATATAAATGGTTGCTATAGTTGGTATCAGAGAAAAATTTTTGTCAGAATTTAAAAACTATGATGGGAAAACCTTCATGATGCCCCTAAGAAAATATATATGGATACATCAAAGGATAAGGAAAAGTATAGGAAAATGTCTTGGAATTTTGGTAAAGGGTAGAATGAGTGGTTTCCTAGACATACATTTTTTTCTAGATACTACAAGTAGATATGGCTCTATCATAGATGTATATAGGGGTAACAACTCCAAAAACATCATATTGACATAAAGTCAAAAAATAATTAGTACATGACAATAGTCCTTACTCACACCTAGTTTTACACTCCCAGGAGACAAGCTTAAAAAATTCACAAACTCTTCACATACTACAATAAATGGTTTAAATATGATTTTTCTATGAATTACCTAAGATACACCTACGTTTTCATAGATTAAATAATTTTTAATAATTTAAAAATAGTATATGAGGTTTTTTAGGACTATGTTGTTCCAAAATGAGAAAAATACTTCTTACTCTATGTTCATATGTTTTAGTAAATATCTATAACCTAAAGTAACCACGTTAATGGTGATTTCAATGTACAATTGAACCATTGTCTTCCTAATAATCTGAATTCGATGTGAGATAGAATGAAAAAACTCATTTTAATTCTCATCCAATTTACATAATATATTAATCATTCATAACTTCTAAACGAGCAAGGGATGGAAAAATATTTTATTGAGTCCTTCCTGAGGCATTCTATAACTTATTTCCATGGGTCTTCTGATCCAATTGTGGCTAAAAAATTAATCAGTACCACTAAAAATATATTCTATATTCTTCAGTTCTTGGAACATGGGAAATTCATTCTGGTTGTTTATCGTTTAGAAGGATAAGTTGAGAAGTATTGATCTCTAATCCATAATATGATCATGAATGATGAAATTAAATCCATGAACGAGGATGAGTTCAAGAACTTTTTCTTTAATATGTAATTTCCTCATTTTCTTTATATGAAAATATAAAATGAGTTCCTTAAGTTGATGTAAATTATGATAAATCCATCAATACCTATGAGGTTAATTTCACAATACTTGTGAGGTACGCTTCTGGAATTATCATCCAAACTAAAATAAAATTTGATAGGTTATTTAGTGGATTAAATACAAGTCCTAGAATGGTATTTTACATAATATACTTCAGTATCTATGGATAGATTTTGATTTGTGAAATCAAAGATGAAATGGATTTTGGAGTTACTTATCAATCTCATGGTTTTAATAAGAAAATGAAGATAGAGTTCAAAGGAAAATCTAAAAACCATGAAGAGAATAAAATGAGCCTTACATTAGGATCCATGTATGGAAAGAGGCATGGATTAAATTGTCTTATGGGTTCTAATAATTTTTTTCAGTTTGGGACTAAAGGCCATTGGGAAATTGATTGGAAAAAGAATGGGAATAAGTGGTCTAATGATGAAAATAATGGGAAAGTTTCATAGAATATACCTACCACACTTTAGTGATTTAAGTGTAAGAAATATGGGCATTATTCTAAATAGTACGTAAACCAAAAGGTTGGTGATGATGATCAGATCAGTAACCAATTAAAATGAGTGATAAGGGGAAATATCATGTGATCACTTTTTCTGACAAAGAGTAAGATAACAACATGTTGAATGGTATAATTACCATATAATCTAAAACTTATAATGTCTTATTTGATTTTGGATCTTCCCACTATTTTATATCTAAATATTTTTCTAAGGGTATTAAGATTATGACAAAATGATTAGATGTGGAATTATAAGTACAAACCCTCTGATTGTAAGATTATTTCATCTCAAGTCTATGATTACTCTATTGTTGACAATTAAGGGAATTTGATTCCCTAAAATATTTTTATTCATCCTTTTATTAAATTTTATGTCATATTAGTCATGGATTGGATTTATCTACATAAATCCCGCATCAATTATCAAGAAAGGTAAGTTACATTTGGTATTTCAAATCCACCTATGATCAACTTCCAATGAAATTATATGCATGAATAACCTATGGATATTACATCTAGTGTATGGGTCATAATTCTCATTAATAAGGTGTGTTTATATAAAATGGTTATAGAGAAACTCAGTATAGATAATATTCCTATTGTTAGTTAATTTGTAGACGTATTATCATAATAATTTCATATTATTCCACCAAAATGTGAATTTTAGTTCTCAACAGAACTCATACTTGGTTACACACCAATTTCAAAGACTCCCTATAGAATGACCCCAATTGAGTTGTAGGAATTGAAGGAGAAACTCCAAGAAAAACTTGATAAGGGGTTTATTCAACCAAGTGTTTCACATTTAGGTGAACTTGTTCTCTTTGTGAAAAATAAAAATGGATCAATGAAACTCTGTATGGATTGTCAAAAGTTAAACAGTACCATGATCCAGAACAAGTATCTTCTTCCTTGTATTGATGAATTGTCCGATCAACTGCATGGATCTCAATTCTTTTCCAGAATTTACATTCATTCTATATATAATCAATTGAGTTCAATAAATAGGATATACCCAATATAGAATTCTATACAAGTTATAGACACTATTAATATATAGTAATTCCTTTTTTTACTAATCTGCCTTCTATATTCATGCATTTCATGATAAGAGTCCTTATATATTACATTGATCATTTTTTGTTGTACTTATATATGATATTATTATCTATTAATATAGAAATAAAGAGAATGAATACCACCTAATAATTCTACAAAAGACCCTAAAGAAGGAAAAACTATATGAAAATTTTAAGTGTGAATTTTGGCTGCAAAAGGATTAATTTTTAGTCACATATTCTCAATAGATGGTATATCATTAGATCCATCAAATATGGAAGCTATTGAATATTGGCCTAGACCATCCACGATGACTGAGATCCATAGTTTTCTTGTATTCTATAGATATTAGTGATGGGTTGTGGAGAATTTATCTTGCGTATCAAATCCTCTGACCAAGTTAACTCAGAAGGGTGCCAAGTTCCTATGGATAGATGAATATGAGGTACTTTTGACGAAATTAAAGATAATTTTATTCAGTGCACATGTGCTTATATTACCCTATATTGGAGAAGAATTTTTAATCTATATCGATGCATCCAAGAAGGAATTATGATGTGTTCTTATGAAGAATAACATGGTTACCACCTTTTCCTTGTAACAATTGAATATCCACAAGAAAAATTACATAACTCATGATTTGGAGTTAGTAGTGGTAATTTTTGCATTAAATATATGGAGTCATTATCTTTTTGGGGAAAAGTTTGATATATATATTGATCATAAAATTATAAAATATATATTCACATAGAAGTATTTGAACATGCACCGGAGAAGATGGTTAAACATGGTAATGAATTATGACAGCTCAATACATTAACACCCTATAAAAGAAAACAAGGTGGATGAGGCTTTGAGTTCAAAGTACCATGCAAGATTATCCATTAAGAGGAACACAAAAGATTAAATATTTTTGTATTTTCAAATGATGGATCAATAAATCCAAAAGTAAGGGGGAAATATTATCTATGTCAATTGAATGTTCACCCCTTTATCCAATTGAATAATAAGGTGGCACATAATGAAGATGTAGAGAAATAAAATAAGGTTATAAATTTTCTATAGTTTATCCTTGATGAGGATGAAATTAAAATGTTTTGGAACCATGTATGGGTTCCTTCCATACAAGATTTGAAGAATGACCTATTAGGAAGCTCATAGTTCTTCAATCTCTATTCATTCTAGAAATAAGAATATGTGTAAATATTTTAAGGAATGATTCTGGTGGGATGGAATGAAGAGGTTTATTTTAGATTTTATATCTCATTGCTTCGTATTCTAGAAATTTATGTCATAAATACAAAAGTATATGTGTATGTTACATCCATTACCCTTACAATAATGGTAATGGGAGAACATCACTTTGGATTTTGTCTTTAGACTCCTCAAAACCATTAAAGGGTTTAATGATGTATAGCTGGTATTAAATCACCTTACTAAGTCAACACACTTTAATTCTATTTGAAAAGACTTCTCTATAGATTAGTTTTCTAAGATATACAATAAAGAAGTGGTAAGGTTTCATGGAGTACCACTTTCAATTTTATCTGATCAGGGTCTTAGGATTACCTCAAAGATTTGGAAAAGGCTTTAGTAAGCACATGATACATAATTTAGTTCCATCACTTCTTATCACCATCATATAGGTGGTTACTCTGAAAGAATAATTAAAACCCTATAGGATATAGTGTGGTCTTGTTTTCTAGATTTAAAAGGTGGTTAGGATCAATACCTTCCTCTAGTTGAGTTTATTTCAATAATAGCTTTCACTCATGCATTCAGTTGGATCCTTATAAATACATTTTTGATTAGAATTGTAGAGGCTTCAACTTGTTGGTATGAAGATAGAGAAAGAATTATATTGAGACCTAAAATAGATAAATAAATAGTAGATAAGGTTATAATCATTCAATATCATATCAAGGAAGCTCAAATATAGTATAAATTTTGTGATAATAAATGGAATTGTGACCTATAATTTTAAGTTGGTGAGAATTTTTTTCTATTAATTTCTCCTTAGAATAAGTTTATGAGGTTCGAGAAGAAAAGGAAACTAAGACCTAGGTATATCTATCCCTATGAGATTCTTGATTGTATCAGAATGATATCCTATTACTTGGAAATTCATTCAAATATATCTCAATTCGAAGATTTGTTCCATATATATCTCTTGAGTATGTATATACGTGACCTTTAACATGTACTGAACTCAGAGGTCATACTGCTTGAGCGGGCTCTTTCTTATGAGGAACAACTTGTTGAAATTATGGATCATATAGAAAAAGTTCAATAAAACAAGACCACTCACCTGGTAAAAGTTTTTAAGAGAAATCATATGTTAGAGGGGGAAATGTGGGAACTTGAGGATGTTATGAGGCACAATTATTGTTATTTGTTTGTATAAAAAAGATGAATTTTAAGAGAGAATTCCATTTTAAAGTTGGTAGAATGTAACACCCTGAGTTGTGCACCTTTTTTCTAAAATAAATTAATTTTCCTTGAGGCCTATAGTTGAATTATACACAACTTTATACTTTCTTTATATGCAATACCCAGATAATTTTTCATGAAATGCAACACTGACTAGTCATGCGTTACACGCAACACTAAGTTTCTATGAAATAATATTTTGTTATTATAAGTATTTAAATAGAATAGTTATAACATAACTACAAAATATAGAAATATGACTATTAATAACTACTTTTTAAAAATTAATTATAATTTTTTTGTATAAATAAAACATATTGACAGTAAGGCATAAATTTTTTTAGTAAATTCTTCGTATGTTGGACAAAACAATTTTCTTAAAAGTGATAATTTTTATATCTTTCCCAGAAAAATAATAAAATTATTTTAGACACTTCTAGAAATTTGATTTGACAAAATAAACTTCAGTTTTTAATTCATAATATAATAATTAACTTAGGATAAATTTTTGAGATTTTTTTTAAGAAACTTCATTTTTTGATGAATAGTGAAAAATACTGAATTTTAATTTGAAACATATTTTTTTTATAATTTATTTATATTATTAAATCATATTTTAATTTAGTTTTAATGTTTAATTATATCAATTATAAATAAATAAATCCAATTTAGCTCATTGAAAATAATTTCATATTGAAATTGGATATAAAAACATCCAAAACTTTTAATCATTTTTGCTTAAAAATACTTATTATTGCGACATATCTGCATGATTAATTTTAAATTAATTTCTGCCACATATGTTATTGGAATTTCAAAAAATGGATTTAATGTAACGCCCCGACCCCAGCTACCCAGAGTCGGTTCATTACTTCGTAACATTGGCATGATCACAAAAGATCAAGTATCGAAAGACTAATTAGTTTAATAGCCTTGGAAACACTAGATACATTCAAAAATGTTACATTACATCATAAAGTGAAAAACTAATAACAAAGTCTTCATAGTCCACACTCATATCCTCTTTTGACTATCCCTGCAGGTCATTCATAAAATACTTCTTCACATCCTGGAAAATATTAAAACATTGAAAGAGGTGAGCTCAGATGCTCAGTAAGGATAACAATAATGCGGAAGCTTTCATAAATAAACATTAACATTTAGGGCAATGTATAACTAAAACAAAAGCCTTTTAAACATGAACTTCAACATAATATGGCAAAAACAAAATTAAATAATTCCATTTACTTACTCACATGGATATTCTACTAGTCGAATAATCACATGAAATATCAATAACCACTTTCATAATGAGGGAATGTATAATGCCAGACATTCTCAAAACATTTTGTCAAGGCCTCGGCCAAGACGTCAAAAATGATTAAGGCCTCGGCCAAAACCATAAATCAAATTGGGAAAGGGCCTCCGCCAATTCCATGTCTAGTTGTCTCATGAGACCTACCGATGCATCGAGGAGCTATAGCGGGCTCCACCCGTCACTTATTAAGTCCAATACATTCCTCATATGAATAGGTTTAAACATAACATAAATATTCGTATTAAAACTAGCATACGAAATGTCAACAATTTCTCCATAAACTATGGATGGTATAAAAATAACACATCCACAGTCAAATATTTCACAAAATGTTCAATGGAAGTTTTGTATCATAAATCAATTTCAATTAAACTTAAAACCCATCAAAGGATGTTGACATGGATGAAATAAAAGCTATTTGAGAGAAATATCTCTCCTTTTTGAAATCATTTAAAAGTCCCATAATTATAAAATAATACATTTACTTTGAAAATATTCTTATAAGCTTGTTAGGGAAGCTTCGACGAAGTTATAATGGCGGAAAATAGCCGCACTCGCCGTATAAGTTAAAAAAACATTCTTACCTTAAATTTGTCAAAAAGGTCAAAAAGTACATTGTTTGGAAAACGACGGTAAGATTCCTTTCAAAAACTTATAAGGGTATAAATGACTTTAACCCATTTTCCATTTTATAGTAAAAATGTTTTGAAAGACATTTTTAAGAAACATGGATGTGGATGATAACGAGGTCCTAGTAGATAATTATGTATAAACAACCTTGGATAATGAAGAGGTTGTAAAGTAAACCCTTACCTTGTACTTTTCCTTGGTTGGGGTAGTTTAACCTCTTGTATAATGGTGAAATAATTGTTATTAAATTATACAAGAATCATATACATTCATATGATATCATATATGATCTTTTAACATTGCTTTGTTAACAATATCTTAGATTTATCGTTGTTTCGGGTGTTAACTTACTCGTTTTCGTAAGTCATGTTTTCATGGATAGTTTGTATCTTATTCATATCCATAATGATATCATGTCCTTAAACATTATTTTTAGATCATAAAATGATAATTATACTCGAATGGATACGACGGAGAATGAATCTCATCGCGTTCGTGGAGACGGTAGTCCGTACGTACGCATGAGCGACAATATCATTATTTTGATATTAAAATAATATATAATTGGAGATTATATTATATATACAGAATCATTATCATGTTATATTTATTATTTACATGAATTACATATCATTATTATACCCATCTAAATAATAATATATTGAATAACAATTACACCACGACGTGGAGACGGTAAGCCGTACGTACGCACGTATGGTGACATGTCATTAAAATTATGGGTAGAATACTGAATATGGTTGTTCCATATTTATAATAACATCATATTATATAGAAGATACTGGAGTATTAATTTTAGAATTGAAATAATAAACAAAGAGGGAGTGGAAGAAGAAAGAAACTTGAAAGAGGGTGATGAAAACGTTACCTCTTCTTCGGGTTCTTCCTTTTGATTTGATCAAAAGGACTCTTTAGGATGGCTTTCTGACTAAAGTAAAGCTTCTAGGATGAAGGGAGAGAAGTTGGGAGAGTATTTGGGTAGAGGTTGGCCGAACAAAAAGGCTTTATAGTGTGAATAAGGTGGTAGAGGTGGGGGCCTTTTATAAGAGGAGAGGAGGGGCTCTTTTGGAAAGATTGAAATGTTACATTATTATACAATGATTTTAGGATTATAAAGGTCCCACACTTATATAATTCGTGGATAAGGTGATAAGGGTTCTAAATCTACCCATACAATAGTCTTTGGACAAGTTTAAGCCTTGGATTGTACATTATCTTTTCATTTTATTAAAATCGTTAAATAATGAGGTCATCGCTGCATCATAATGATGTCATAAATAATTTACTTTATTTAATGTCTAAAAATTATAAAAAAAATACTATGATGTAGGAAATATATTTAGCTTTCCAATGACTATTTATATTCAAAAATATGACTTGTATAACCCCATGTAAAAATTGTTTTAGTAAAACATTTCATGTTTGTGTCATTTTTTACTTTAACATTAAATAAAAGGTATTTATGTCATTTTCTAACTAAAGTGGCTCCATGGGGTCCCCAAGTTGACCCATGGATTTTCTTGGTCGTCCATGGAACATCCAATGAGGGTAGTACATGTTTCAAGCTCATCTCATATTATTAAAACATTATTTTTACCTTAAACTACACTAATTACCTCTAATCGCGATTAAGAACTTAAAAGTTACTATTCACCAAAAATTATTTTTATCTCATTGAACCACATTTTACTTCTTAATGACAACCATGTATGTCGGATTTTTGAAAATCAAATCACAGAAGTGGTAATATTTCATTTAAATGAAAAATCAGTTATTTAACTACCACTTAGTGGTTTCACTATTCATCAAAAATTGAAGTTTTTCAGAACAATGCCAAAATTTCACCCTAAGCTATAATTGATATTCCGAATTCAAAAATGATGCCTATTTTAAAAAATTACAAACATATAAGTTGCATTAATTAATTTTATAATTAATTCCCGCTGTCAAAACAAATAGCGTGTTTTTAAGAAACAATTTATATCAAAAGATTGGCAATTGTTTATGTCCAATTTCAATGTTAAATTAATTCTAATGACCACCATTGGATAAAATGGTAAAAATATATTCTAATTATACTTTAAACAACTAAATAGTATAATTTATCACTATAAATTATTTTGATTTAAAAAAGTTGTTTTTAATTATTTTTCACTATTCATAAAAAATTAGAAGTTCTCAGAAAAATACCAAAAATTCAACATAGGCTAATATTGATATTCCGAATCCAAAAATGAAGTCCATTTTGATAAATAAAATTTATAAAATTTCAAAAAGTAGGTATTACTATTCACAATGGCTAGTTTAATTAGTTGTGGTGTGTGTTAGAGCTCGAGGTTGCGTACAACACACATTATTGCATTATTCGAAGGGAAACGTACCGTGGAAGTTTGGGGTGTTACATTCTCCCCTCCTTCAAATAATTGTGTCCTAGAAATTTCTAGGGTATTACTGCATAAAAAGACTTGGGTGGTTCTTCATCATAAGTTCCTCAGGTTCCCACATTGCCTCTTCCATTTTATGATTTCTCCACAAAACCTTTACCAGACGAGTCATCTGGTTTCTCAGCACCTGCTCCCTCACATCAAGAATCCTGATGGGCTCTTCACAATAAGATAGATCGGGTTCCAGTTCTAATTCCTCGTAGGTAAGTACATGTGTTGGGTCGGGCATGTATTTTCTCAATAGCGATATGTGGAAAACATTGTGAACTATAGAGAGATTTGGCGGCATCGCCAAACGATAAGCTACAGCCCCAATACGATCTAGAATTTCGAAAGGTCCGATGTACCTGGGACTCAACTTACCCTTCTTACCAAAACATATAACTCCCTTCCATGGAGATACATTTAGGAAAACATGGTCTCCCACCTGAAATTTCAAAACCTTTCTTCTGCTATCGGCATAGCTCTTCTGCCTACTTTGAGCTGCTTTGATGTGGTTTTTGATTACCTTCACCTTTTCCATTGTTTCTTCCACTAGTTCTGGTCCCACAAGTTTTCTTTTACCAACGTCATCCCAACAGGTTGGTGTACGACATCTCTTTTCATATAACGCTTCATAAGGTTCCATCTGAATGCTTGAATGGAAGCTATTGTTATAGGAAAATTCTACCAGTGGTAAATGCTGATCCCACATACCCTGAAAGTCAAGAGAGCATGATCTCAACATGTCTTCTAAGGTTTGAATAGTCTGTTCTGATTGTCCATCTGTTTGAGGGTGATAGGCAGTGCTCAAACAAAGTTCAGTATCCAAGGCCTTTTGAAGACTTTTCCAGAATCTCGAAGTAAAACGAGGATCACGATCAGAAAAAATCGATAGGGGTACTCCATGAAGTCTTACAGCTTCATTAATATATAGTCTTGCTAGACGTTCAAGTGGTAGATCCTCCCATATAGCCAGAAAATGTGCTGACTTAGTAAGTCGATCAACAATAACCCATATTGCATCATTCCTTCTAGGAGTCTTTGGTAGTCCCATGACAAAGTCCATCGTAATATTATCCCATTTCCACTCAGGTATGGGAAGAGGTTGCAATACTCCACCAGGATGTTGCCTTCCATCTTTCACTTGTTGACAAACCATACACCTCGACACAAAATCAGAAATCTCCCTCTTTATATTGTCCCACCAAAAATGTTCCTTCAAATATCTATACATTTTGGTGCTCCCAGGGTGTATAGAGAAATTGGAACTATGAGCATCATCCAGCAATTCCCTTTTTAGATCAGGTATATCGGGAACACGAAGTCTCTTCCCAAATTTCAAAATTCCATCCTTATACACAAAGTACCTCAATCTTCCATCATTCACATCTTTAATCTTCTTCTGAAATTCTTCATCATTGGTCTGAGAACTCTTAATCCTTTCTAGTAATGATGGTTTGGAAACCATTTGAAAAAGCATTGATGTTTCACCTTCCCTAGTTATTCCCATGTCCATCTTCACTAGATTCATGAAAATTGGATCCCTTTCAATTCTTATCACATTCAAAACTCCATGGTCTTTTCTGCTCAAAGCATCTGCCACCTTGTTTGCCTTCCCCGGGTGGTAATGTATCGTGCAATCATAATCCTTGAGTAGTTCAAGCCATCTCCTTTTCCTCATGTTGAGTTCTTTTTGTGAGAAAATATACTTCAAACTCTTGTGATCAGTATAAATCTCACATTTTTCACCATAGAGGTAATGTCTACATATCTTTAAAGCAAAGATCACAGCTGCTAACTCAAGATCATGAGTAGGATAGTTTTGCTCATGAATTTTTAGCTGTCGTGATGCATAGGCAATGACCTTATCATTCTGCATAAGGACACAACCAAGTCCTTTCTTCGATGCATCACTATAAATAACAAACCCATCATTCCCCGTTGGTAGAGTCAATATAGGGGCATTGACTAATCTTCTCTTTAGTTCTTCAAAACATTATTCACACTCTTTTGTCCAGAAAATTTTAATCCCTTTACGTGTGAGCTTTGTCAATGGGTTAGCCAATCTGGAAAAATTCTGGACGAAACGTCGATAATAACCTGCTAAACCAATAAAACTGCGTACCTCAGTTATACTTGTCGGTGCTGGCCATTCTTGGATTGCCTTGGTTTTAGAAGGATCAATGGAAATTCCATCCTTAGAGACAATATGGCCAAAAAAAGAAATCTCCTGAAGCCAGAATTCACACTTGCTAAATTTCCCATATAATTCATGTCTTCTAAGAGTCTTCAGGATAATGCGTAAGTGATTTTCATGATCTTCGTGGCTTTTGGAGTATACCAAGATATAATCAATAAATACCACTACAAAGTCATCAAGATATTCCTTGAAAACTCTATTCATTAGATCCATGAAAATAGAGGGTGCATTAGTCAATCCAAAAGGCATTACTGTAAACTCGTAATGCCCGTACCTTGTTCGAAATGCTGTCTTTGGAAGGTCTTCCTTCTTCACACACAACTGATGGTATCCAGACCGAAGTTCAATCTTTGAAAAGTATTGAGCTCCATGCAGTTGGTCAAACAAATCATCAATGCGAGGTAGGGGATACTTGTTCTTTATTGTTATAGCATTGATCTCCCTATAGTCGATGCACAACCTCATAGATCCATCTTTCTTCTTAACAAAAAGAACAGGGGATCCCCAAGGAGAAACACTAGGGCGAATAAATCCCTTATTACTCAATTCCTCTAGTTGTTTCTTTAGTTCAACTAATTCCACAGTGGCCCTTTCTATAAGGGGTCTTCGATATGGGCCTTGATCCAGGAATTAAATCAATAGAAAACTCAACTTCTCGTTCTGGAGGATGTCCAGGTAAATCTTCCAGAAACACATCAACATATTCTCTCACAATAGGTACATCCTCTATTTGAATATTCCTTTCCTCACCCTCAGTAATTTCCTTCTCTTCCTCCCCAATAATTGAATTTAGTTGAGCTACTGGGGGTGGATCTAGATAAGAATTATGTAGAGACGATTCTGCTCTAAAGATAAGGTGTTCCTTATCATCATCATCAAGAATCGTAACCTCTTTCCTCTTATAATAAATTTTTGCATCATGGTCCGAAAGCCAATCCATACCGAGGATTATATCAAATTCAATCATGGGTATGATGATGATATCAGCAGGTAAAGAACATTTAGGTGCTCTAATGGGAACTAATCGACAAAACTTTGTTGCAACAATACTTCCCTTAGGGGTTTTGACCGACAACTCACTTGTTAAATCAAATTGGAAATATCTAATTTTCTTAGCAAACTGGGAATATATGAAACAATGCGATGATCCAGAATCAAATAATGCATTTTCTAAACTTGAGGAAACCATTAAATTACCTGCCACCACGTCTTTTGGAGCTTCCACCTCAGCAGTAGTGATAGCATAAGCCTGGTCTTGATCCCTTGGCCTCTTCTGAGGTAATTTCCCCTGACGCTTAGGACATTCATTTGCATAATGTCCCTTCTCTCTACAATTATATCATTCCACGTTGACAGCTGCTTTCTTTCCCTTGCATTCATGAGCTTGGTGGCCTTTTTCACCACACTTGTAACATACTCCTTTTCCTTTTAGACAGGCACCAGGGTGCTTCCTACCACAATTATCATAGGGTGGAAATTCATTTCTACCCTTCTTCCCTGTTTCCTTATTTCCTTTCCCAGAGTTTTCAGCGGATCTCTTCTTATCTTGCTTTTATTTAAAGTCATAAGACTTAGAGAATTCCTTTTCCGTCTTGATAGCGCACGAGACAATACCTTCATATGAAGAGAAGGTTTGTGATACTAAAGCTCGACGGAGAAATGTTTTTAACCCATCAAAGAAAGGATCAGTCTTACTTCTTGGGTTACGTATGTAATCTGCAGCATACCTCACTAACCTTGTAAAGTTAGTCTCATACTTTGTGACATTCTCATCCTCCTTCTGCCTCAGACTCAGAAATTGCCTTTCCATATCCGCTCGATGGTCTCGAGGAAAGTATTTTTCTAGGAACATCTCTTTGAACTCCTGTCATTCCATGTTTGTTAATTCATCATCTTCCTTTGTGTTTTGAATTAGTGACCACCATTGATCGGCATCTCCAGTGAGGCGGCAAACTGCCATGACAACTTTCTCCCTTTCACTACTCCCCAAGGCATGGAATATTTTCTCTAAGGAATTTATCCATTGCTCAGCTACTATAGGATTTGTACTCCAATTGAAGGATGGTGGTTTTTGCCTCATGAAACGGTCTAGAATTGATCCTCCACGTTGCGGATCAGGGTGCTCCATACGAGTAAGTTTATTATTCATAACCTGCGTGAGTTGTCCCTGTACGGTGAGAAGCTGATCAGCACCAGTTGTATCACTAGCTCCACCATAATTATCTTGAGCAGGAGGGAAATCCCTACACGGAGTGCGTGCATTGATACGGTTTCCATTCCTTCCACTAGGCGCCATTTCTAAATAATGGCATAAACTGGATTAGTTTATGAATCAAAATACATAATTCCATACTTGTAAAACACTTAACATAAATTGAACTAATTATGGATATAATCCATAATTATAAAAATGTTTTCTTTGTGGAAGCATATACTCGTACCCTTCATAGTGGTTTGTAAAGAAAATGGGAATTATCCTAAGCATATCCCCCGGGAGTGTCGTAACCAGGAGTGCAGCAAGGCCCGTTGTCGTGCACCAGTTTCCGTTCGAGTCTATCTCAAAGCGGTGTTTTCGGGTTTTACCCCTAGGTACATCTATGCTAGAGCCTCCTCTACCTGCTCGTATCCAGACAGGGATGTATTGCTCGGAAAACTCACAAAATCTCTACAATACCAAAATTTTTAGGAAGTTCTTCTATACTAATCCTCAAAGTTCATCTTAGGTCTACGTGCTCTAATCAGAGTTTGTCTAAATCTAGCTTCCAAGGTTAGTAATAACCTCCCTCTGATACCAACTATAACGCCCTGACCCCAGCTACCCAGAGTCGGTGCATTACTTCGTAACATTGGCATGATCACAAAAGATCAAGTCTCAAAAGACTGATTAGTTTAGTAGCCTTGGAAACACTAGATACATTCATAAATGTTACATTACATCATAAAGTGAAAAACTAATAACAAAGTCTTCATAGTCCACACTCATATCCGCTTTTGACTATCCCTGCAGGTCATTCATAAAATACTTCTTCACATCCTGGAAAATATTAAAACATTGAAAGGGGTGAGCTCAGATGCTCAGTAAGGATAACAATAATGCGAAAGCTTTCATAAATAAACATTAACATTTAAGGCAATGTATAACTAAAACAAAAGCCTTTTAAACATGAACTTCAACATAATATGGAAAAAATAAAATTAAATAATGCCATTTACTTACTCACATGGATATTCTATTAGTCGAATAATCACATGAAATATCAATAACCACTTTCATAATGAGGGAATGTATAATGCCAGACATTCTGAAACATTTTGTCAAGGCCTCGGCCAAGACGTCAAAAATGATTAAGGCCTCGGCCAAAACCATAAATCAAATTGGGAAAGGGCCTCAGCCAATTCCACATCTAGTTGTCTCATGAGACCTACCGATGCATCGAGGAGCTATAGCGGGCTCCACCCTTCACTTATTAAGTCCAATACATTCCTCATATGAATAGGTTTAAACATAACATAAATATTCGTATTAAAACTAGCATATGAAATGTCAACAATTTCACCATAAACTATGGATGGTATAAAAATAACACATTCACAGTCAAATATTTCACAAAATGTTCAATGGAAGTTTTGTATCATAAATCAATTTCAATTAAACTTAAAACCCATCAAAGGATGTTGACATGGATGAAATCAAATCTATTTGAGAGAAATAGCTCTCCTTTTTGAAATCATTTAAAAGTCCCATAATTATAAAATAATACATTTACTTTGAAAATATTCTTATAAGCTTGTTAGGGAAGCTTCGATGAAGTTATAATGGCGGAAAATAGCCGCACCCACCGTATAAGTTAAAAAAACATTCTTACCTTAAATTTGTCAAAAAGGTCAAAAAGTACATTGTTTGGAAAACGACAGAAAGATTCCTTTCAAAAACGTATAACGGTATAAATGACTTTAACCCATTTTCCATTTAATAGTAAAAATGTTTTGAAAGACATTTTTAAGAAACATGGATGTGGATGATAACGAGGTCCCAGTAGATAATTATGTATAAACAACCTTGGATAATGAAGAGGTTGTGAAGTAAACCCTTAACTTGTACTTTTCCTTGGTTGGGGTAGGTTAACCTCCTGTATAATGGTGAAATAATTGTTATTAAATTATACAAGAATCATATACATTCATATGATATCATATATGATCTTTTAACATTGCTTTGTCAACAATATCTTAGATTTATCATTGTTTCGGGTGTTAACTTACTCATTTTCGTAAGTCGTGTTTTCATGGATAGGTTGTATCTTATTCATATCCATAATTATATCATGTCCTTAAAAATTATTTTTAGATCATCAAATGATAATTATACTCGAATGGATACGACGGAGAATGAATCTCATCGCGTTCGTGGAGACGGTAGTCCGTACGTACGCACGAGCGACAATATCATTATTTTGATATTAAAATAATATATAATTGGAGAGTATATTATATATACAGAATCCTTATCATTTTATATTTATTATTTACATGAATTACATATCATTATTATACCCTTATAAATAATAATATATTGAATAACAATTACACCACGACGTGGAGACGGTAAGCCGTACGTACGCACGTATGGTGACATGTCATTAAAATGATGGGTAGAATACTGAATATGGTTGTTCCATATTTATAATAACATCACAGTATATAGAAGATACTGGAGTTATAATTTTAGAATTGAAATAATAAACAAATAGGGAGTGGAAGAAGAAAGAAACTTGAAAGAGGGTGATGAAAACGTTACCTCTTCTTCGGGTTCTTCCTTTTGATTTGATCAAAAGGACTCCTTAGGATGGATTTCTGACTAAAGTAAAGCTTCTAGGATTAAGGGAGAGAATTTGGGAGAGTATTTGGGCAGATTTTGTCCGAACCAAAAGGCTTGAAAGTGTGAATAAGGTGGTAGAGGTGGGGGCCTTTTATAAGAGGAGAGGAGGGGCTCTTTTGGAAAGATTGAAATGTTACATTATTATACAATGCTTTTAGGATTCTAATGGTCCCCCACTTATATAATTCGTGGATAAGGTGATAAGGGTTCGAAATATACCCATCCAATAGTCTTTGGACAAGTGTAATCCTTGGATTGTACATTATATTTTCATTTTATTAAAATCGTTAAATAATGAGGTCATCACTGCATCATAATGATGTCATAAATAATTTACTTTATTTAATGCCTAAAAATTATAAAAAAAATACTATGATGTAGGAAATATTTTTAGATTTCCAATGACTATTTATAGTCAAAAATATGACTTGTATAACCCCATGTAAAAATTGTTTTAGTAAAACATTTCATGTTTGTGTCATTTTTTACTTTAACATTAAATAAAAGGTATTTATGTCATTTTATAACTAAAGTGGCTCCATGGGGTCCCAAAGTTGACCCATGGATTTTCTTGGTCTGCCATGGCACATCCAATGAGGTTAGGACATGTGTCAAGCTCATCTCATATTATTAAAACATTATTTTTACCTTAAACTACACTAATTACCTCTAATCGCGATTAAGAACTTAAAAGTTACTATTCACCAAAAATTATTTTAATATCATTGAACCACATTTTACTTCTTAATGAAAACCATGTATGTAGGATTTTTGAAAATCAAATCACAGAAGTGGTAATATTTCATTTAAACGAAAAATCAGTTATTTAACTACCACTTAGTGGTTTCACTATTCATCAAAAATTGAAGTTTTTCAGAACAATGCCAAAATTTCACCCTAAGCTATAATTGATATTCCGAATTCAAAAATGATGCCTATTTTACAAAATTACAAACATATAAGTTGCATTAATTAATTTTATAATTAATTCCCATTGTCACAACAAATAGCGTGTTTTTAAGAAACAATTTATATCAAAAGATTGGCAATTGTTTATGTCCAATTTCAATGTTAAATTAATTATAATGACCACCATTGGATAAAATGGTAAAAATATATTCTAATTATACTTTAAACCACTAAATAGTATAATTTATCACTATAAATTATTTTGATTTAAAAAAGTTGTTTTTAAGTATTTTTCACTATTCATAAAAAATTAGAATTTCTCAGAAAAATACCAAAACTTCAACATAGGCTAATATTGATATTCCGAATCCAAAAATGAAGTCCATTTTGATAAATAAAATTTATAAAATTTCAAAAAGTATGTATTACTATTCACAACGGCTAGTTTAATTAGTTGTGGTGTGTGTTAGAGCTCGAGGTTGCGTACAACACACACTATTGCATTATTCGAAGGGAAACGTACCGTGGAAGTTTGGGGTGTTACATTTAATATTTTTAATAGGCATAATTTATAATTTATAATAAGGTAAATTTAGTTTTTTTAAACAAAATAGTGAAATTGATTAAAATTAATTACCATGATTAAGAGAAAAATTAGCATAACAAATGACTAAACCTTAAAATTAAGTCCTAAAATATCCTATAAACTTTTTCAAAATACACTTAATGCTAATATATTGACCTTTTACTCCATTTTATATGATTTAGACCATTATTGGATACACTTTTCATCGGAAAAATGTTAATAAAATTCCTTTTTACAAAATTTACAAGAATTCCACTACTCCTCCACTATAAAAAGGCACCAACCCCTCCCACATATTCACACCTATAAAGAACATTTGATTAGGAAATATCTACCTAAATATCCTCTCAAATCCCTAACATAATTCTATAATCCTTCATTTGTACAAAAATCCATCTTAGAAATCCCTTTGGTGAAAACAAAAAAGAGTTTTCCAAAGAAGAGGTACCATCCTTACTCAAGCTCTTTTGTTTTTTATCATTCTAAAAAAACCCTATAATCGTCATATTCTATGATTAAATAAAAAATAATTATCCTAAATATATTTATATGTCTTTATTCTTAGGTTTGAACCTACACTTATACCCACTTTGACCTAATGGTTAAAGAATTTACCATTCTTGTATACAGTGAATAAATCCCTCACAAAATGATGTTGTTTATTTTTCCTTTACCACCTATTATTGCTGGTTATTATGATGTAAATAAAGTTATTATATTATATATATGATATTTATGATGTATTTATTATTCTTTATTTATTATATAGCACATACTTTCTTGATTTCTTTTTTTTTTGTAAATACAATAATTTCATTTGGGGAAGTGTGGACTACCACCTCCTCAAAGCTATGTGATTAATTCACACTCTACGTGGAATTTATTAAGGAGGTTTATATAAATTTATATGATATATATAAAATTATAATTATACTGGAATTATAATTATATATATACATATATGTAATTCACTTTTTTCTTTCGATACGATAATTAAACGGAAACAACGTCCATGCGTACGTAGAGCCTACCATCTCCATGAACGATGTATTCCATTTCGTATTTATATATTTAATATATTATTATAAATAAATATATAGTGAATATAAATTATATTTATATCATTTTTTATAACATTAAAATCATGATATAAGTATAAGGACAAAAATATAACAAATTAAGACACATGCGGAAAACAAAGCGAATATTACCCAAAATGTAACCTTTACAAGGATGGGTTAATAAGTGGGTAAGATAAATCCATATATGGTATTATATATAATAATATCATTATGTTTTACATATCTAATAAACTTATACTTATAATACAATATATTCTAATGTGTACGATCAGTGTTAGGACATAAGGTAAGGGGATTTCTAGTCTCACTTTTATTTCTGTGAGAATTATGCCTTATTCCTCAGTCATTTATTTTATGTGGTGTATATACTTCCCATGAATATATTCTATGATTATTATAGTTAAATTTATGTGTATTTATATATACATTTTATGATATATATTTCATGGGGTCTATGTTTCAATATTTCCCAAATCGGTAAAGTAGTTTGTCTCAATTTTCATTCTTTGAGACACATACAATGAATTATAGAGTCCTTATTTTCAAAAATGTTCTTAAAAATGTTTTAAGAAATTAAGAAATTATTTTAAATATAATATTTTAAGTTAATTTTCAAGGAAATTGAATTTTTAAAATGGTTAATTTTTTTAAAGATTCCTTTATAAATTTTTAAACTTATTTTCAAAGAAAGGGGTTTTTGAAAATGTTTAATGATTTAAAAATAATTTTTCAAAGAAAATAGGATATTTTAATCAAGAAATTATTTTAGAATATATTAAGAAATAATTTTATATATAATTTAACATAAATTTTTGTACTCTATCTTCTATTGATAAATTATGAAAATGTTATATTTATATTCCTTCTCTTAATGGTTTATGTTTTGATGGCATTATTTTTATAAAACATGTTTCTCATTCACAGGTTATATGCTTATGAACCTAATTTCTCTTTCATGGGTTATATTATTATGACAAATTTTTCTATTTCCCAGGTTTTAAGATTATGAAATCCACTTCAATTTATAGTTTATTCATTGATGAAATTATTATCAAACCAATCTTTTTTCATAGGTTAAGATATGATTAATGTTTATGACACCCATTTCATTTCATGGGTTATGATATGATTTTTTATGATTTTGTTGAACATGTTTGTATGGTTTCATTATGATATGTGTTTTACCTATATCTCCATATAATATATTGGTTGAATATTTTTATCTCGTGAGATAATAATGGGATTCCCATTGATGGACTTGATCCACTACGGAAGATGGGGAAACCCAATCCACTATGAAAATGTGGGGTGTCTCGATCCACTATGGTAATATGAGGAAACTCTATCCCTTAAAAAGAAATTACTATGACTAGGGATAGTGGTGTGTCATTACTAGTAGTTTTACTCTTCATGAAGTACCTTATTATGTATTGGAATGTTTCCATAACTTATAGTTAATGATATTACATATTTATGTGTCTTACACAATTTAATGTCTAGTTCCTATGTTATTCTTTCATCGCTTATGATCTAGATTCCCTTATGATTCACATATTATGAACTACTAATATTAATTCCATGATTCATATTTACGATCATTGATATGCTGGTTATGATCTTATAATGTCATTATCACATTCTCATACCCTTATTCTCATGTTTATGCTTATATACCTCCCTTGTTTACCCTTACTAAGCACCAGATATCACCCCTTTTTATGTTTCCATTCCCTATCTTATGAACAAATGTATTATATATATTGTTTCTAATATGGGTGATAATCATGAAGAACCTAGTGGGAGATAATTTATATCACAAATGTACGTGTGTTTATGTTTCCATGTTTCCAAATCCACTAAACTAATACGGTCCTTAGGCATACATTTGTATAATGTTTTAAATATTCCTAAAAAATGATGAAATTTTAATGTATTAAAATTAAAGGCTACTGTAATTATTAATCGATAAGACCTCTCACTAGATAAAATTTTAACGATTCACATTAGATAATTGGTGAGGCCTCATGGAACACTATTAGCTATTATATTGGACCAAGATATGAGATTTAACCCAACATTATAGATATATATCCATCACTCACTAGAAACTATGTTGCAATTCTATAAAGATTATCACCCACAAAATGATTACCAATAATATTAGATTGTCTAGATAGGATGAGGTTATTTTAGTAGCATGCTTGATGGACTTAAAAGAAGGTTGAGATCAATATCTTCATGTAGTCAACTTCTCTCACAATAATACTTGTCGTTTATGAATCCAAATGGGTATATATGAATCCATTTGTGTGAATAAGTTTATAAAACTGCAATTATTGAATTATTTTGGTGATTTCATGATTTTGGGACATAAAATGGACAAAGAGATTATGGAAAGGTTATTGATCACTGAGTGGTACATCAGGGCTGCTCATTTTAGACAAAAGACTTACGTTAATAATTTTTTATGAGACCTGGAGCTTTAGGTGTGATGTAACATGTTCTTTCACATATCTTTATGGGTGAGATTTATGATATTTGTGAATAATGGAATGTTATGTCCCTGGTATATCAACACCATATATATCTTTTGACCATATCATTTTTATGGCCTATCAAATATCATCCCCACCAAAATTATCTCCGATAAATGAAATATTTCATGTATCCATCTTGAGGAGGTAAATACTATCAAATAACATAATATTTTATGTTGTATTTCACTTTAAATAAATTTAATTTCATAAATATCTTGAGTTACTTGCAACACTGAGTTTAAATGAACTGCAATATACTATAAAAATAACATTTTTTAAGCATGATTGATATAGACTAGCTGTAAAAATTTGTGTTATGAATATGAATAAAAAATTTATGAAAAATGTTTATAAATTTTTTATATAATTAAAATACATTTATTAATGTATAAAAAATAAGCACTCATGTTTAGTTAACACATTTTATGTTTCCAAAATATGTTTTCTTTAAAAATGGTTTTTATATAATTTTATGCCTGAATATTGTAATTAATTTTTTACAATTTTTTAATTTTTATTTCAATAAATGGATATTGTTGTTTGTTTTATCATTAAAAAATTATATTATGATGAAAATTTTTTTTCTGAAAATTTTAATTTTTCCATTAAAAGAAGAAAATACTTATTTTTATTGAAACCCCTATTTTTATTTCAATCATTTACTATGTTACTTTTTGTATTAAAATATTTTAAAATAAAAACTAGTTAATTTATATTATTAAGAGTTCTATTAGGATAATTTGAATCAATATAATTAATTATTTTGGTATAAAATATTTTTATAATTAAGGACTTTTTCAAGAAAACTGATATTCGTATAATTTGAACATAAATTATCCCACTTAATTAGATTGAATTTTACTAAATATATTCTATATTTTTAAACATTATAATTAATGTAATGAAAAAAATTTAACCTAAATTTTTTCATTATTAATAGGGATTGTGGAAATAATTTTTCACTTCAATAAAAGAGGTAACATAATGTTTAAACTATTAGTGGAAACATTTAAATCACACTCACACTTACCAAGATCTTATTTGATGAGTTTTTCTTAAAAAAATATGTGTTTTATGAGTTAAATATTTTCATTTTAAAATTTAATTTAATTTTAGAAACCAAGCATGACTTTTGTGAATAATGTAATATATTTTATTCAAATTAAAAATAATTTTTGAGTCATTTCATTTAATGGAATGTTGTGTAGTTTAAATTCAGATTTAGATTTCTAAAAATATATAAAAACATTCATTTTATTATTATATAACTAAAAAAATAATGTATCCTATTTATTTTTTATTTCATGGTGAAATGAATTTTAATCATAAATCAAGAACTTTCCTAAACATTGTTTTCATACGATTTACATTCTTATATTAAAAAAATTTCCTCCACTAATATAAATTAAATATGAAAATATTAATTAAAAATTTTGAATTATAATATTAATTTTTTTTATATTTCCAATTTAAATTTTGATCATATAATTACGCTATCATGGTATAAGGTTATGTTATCACAATTAAGGTTAAAATTTGTTTAAAGTGGTATTACTATGAGATAAGGATTAAATTTTATCCAAAACATGTCCAAATGTGATTGTTTTATTTGATTTTACCACAATAACAACTTATATTCCAATTTAGGATAACTTTTTTCACCTGAAATGATTATGATATATATATATATATTATTTAATCCTTTAAGAAATTCCAATTGTGTACTTTCCCTTATATATAAAAGGGTACCTACTCTCTACCAGTTTTTATAAATTTAAGGCCTAATTTATTTGAAAAACCCTTCCATTATACCTTTATATATTTATTTCCCATGTCCTCATTCTTTTTTTCTTTCCAAAAACAATCCATTCAAGAGAAAATTTTAATTCGAAAAGAGGTTTCTCAAAAAAGAGGTATAACTCTTAAATGAATACGTTCAATTTTATTTCCTCTTCCACTTAATCTAAGATTATTATACACATAAAAAATATTGAATAAAAACATTATAATTACACATTTATGTGATTATTAGTATGGTAAAATCATTATCCTTTTCTATTTTATGAAAGTGAAAAACATTTCTCATGTGTAAGTACGACTTACCATATCCACATAAGGTTGTAATTAATTTATTTATTACCATTTTACATGTATAGTTATAAATATTAAATTATAAATAAAAAATATATTTATAAAATATTTATTATTATATAATTATTATATATCAATTACCTTCTTACCATTCCACCTGTTTAAAAAATGATAATGTCGCTCGTGTTCATGTGTAGACTACCACCTCCACGAAGTGATGTGATTAATTTTTCTATCATAGTTTATAATAAATAATTATTTAATGAATATATATTGAATTTATGTAATTAATAAATTTCCATAAATTATATATCCAATATTATGGTATAAGGACCACTGAACCAAAACATTAATAAAAAATAAGATAGTTAAAACTCAAAAATGAAAATTTTAATAAATAATTATTAATAAATAAGTATTTAAAGGTAATAATTATTATAATATTATATTATATGTGTGTGTGTGTTTTTTTTTGTGTGTGTACAATTATTATATAAAGGTATAATAAATTTAGATTTATTATAAATGAGGTTAAAAGAACTTGTGAAGCAAGTCGGAAAAAAGATTAGGGTTCCTCATCTCACTTTCATTTTCGTGAAACATATGCCTTATTTTGCACTTGTTTCTTTAATATGTTGTAAATTATTCCATTTGAAATGATATATCATGGATATATTTATTTTCATGTTATTTAATGTTTAATTTTAACTTATTTTTTCATGTAGGTTATGAATCAAAAGTTTCCAAGTGGCATGGGTTTATTTCAAAATCTCAACTTTATTGAGGATTTTTAATGTTTCAAGTTTACTTTCAGGGAATTATATTATAACTATATCTAAAAACCATTTAATTTTTTATAATCATGTGTTTATTTAAGAAAAATTATAGGCTTTTATTTCATTGTATCCTATTTATAAACTCAACATACTAACAAAATCATTTTACTGAAAATCGACATTATTTTTAACTCATTCAGGAATATATATCTTCCATATCCTTATTATCTTTAAAATAATTTCAGGAATGTTTTTAATTTTATAAAATTATTGAATAATTAAATCTTTATCCACATTTTAATTGAAATAAAAATTATTAAAATGAAACTTTTTTATGTTTTCCAAAAAAGGGACATCATACTGAAAGTGTGAAAATATTAGTTTTTTAAATGATTATAGAATGAAATGAATTTACCACCATCATGACCAATAAATGTTTTGAAAATTATTTTACATATTTCCATGGTTTTTTCAGAAAAAAATTTCAATAATATTTTTGAAATATTGATATTTTAAATAAGTGATTTCAAAATTAAATGGATATTTTCCTAATGAAATTTTTCTATGATGTTTTAAATGTTATTTAATCTATATAAATAACCAATGATGAATATTATGATTCATTGAGTTTATAATATAATTATTAAATCCATAATTTTTATTTTGATGGTTTGTGTCTAGTTTTTCTATGGAATGTATTGACATTCCACATAGTAGTTCTTTCAATACAAACAGATATTTATTATTTTCTGGTTATGGTGTATTATTAGTTGAAATGATGTATGCACTGGAAATATCATGTTAAGGGTGGGTAATATAATTATATATCTACTCTATGAATTCATATAACTCATGAGATAAAAAGGTGTGGTATTTAGATAAATCCATACCCATTTCAGTAAGATTTTATAGCATGAGAACTTGATGGTATATTTTTGAAATCTTAGAATAAGGCATCGGTTGTAAGTTTTAGATGTCTTGAATTATGAATTCCTTCATTATTAAATTGGTTATTTATTTCTATACTATTATTTGATTATTTTTTATTTTCTGGGAAAAGTATCAAGATCATGTGATTATTTAAAGATAATTATTTGAAAATTATTTATACTGGCCATATTATTCATGCCTTATTAATTATACGATATCTTCAATTATATTTATTCCCTTACTGAGCATCTTATATAATCATGATCTTATTTTTCTATTCCATGAGATATTGTGATGTGTAATATGAATGATATAAAATGACATTCTATAGTGAATAATGATGTCCTAGATTAAAATTGTCTGTTTTATTTGAGGTTTTAAAATGTAATGTGATATTTAAGAATGTATTTAATTTAGATAAAGTACATAACTATTCATTCCTTTAGGATGTGATCAATTTTATTTATCAAAAATGTAAAATATTAAACACAATATCTCAGGTACTTTGGTAAGGGTATTTAACATTGGTATTAGACCATTTTAGTAGAAAACATGGGAATTGGATTTTGGAAAATATTGATTAGAACATTACCCTTTGGCGGACTCTGAGGATAATATTAAGCCAAGGGTGATATCATAAAAAATTAAGTCAAAAATTATGTGATTTACTAATAAAATACATCAATATATGGATTCTATAATGTTGATGTGTCTCTGACATAGTTACACGTGGGGATAAAAACTCTGAATAGGGAAAATTTTGTATTGAATTGACCATTATTAGTGAATAATGAGTGGTCCTAAGACTGCACATCTGAATATACCATGATAGTGAATATTCTTGGGTTAATTCCCATTTTCATTATGAAACAAATTTTTAAATTAGAGGATATAGGTAATGGAGGCCTATGATATTCCATATTTATATCAGATAAACTTATTATCTCATGGGTTGATAATTTTATGGTTTATCACAAGTTTAAGGTCATATATAGATAAATTTAGGTTTAATGTGATAGTAGTTTAAGATTATTAAGGATATTTTTTTAGGAATTTATGGAATACAACCCTTTGGTTTAGTATTTTTTTATAAATTTTTTATTTGAGGAAGATATATGGAAACCTGAAGATGTGATGAGATAGAATAAACCTCAGTTGTTTGTATCAGATTGACAAAATATCATGGGTGAAATTATTATAAGGGTGGTAGAATTAAACACCGAAATATTTTATGATATATATTTTGTTTAAAAAAATTAATTTCTTTGATATCTTGATGTATACACAATAATGAGTTTAAGTGAACCATGATACACTAATAAAATATTATTATTTAAATGTGACCACCATAACCAAGACATTAAAAATGGTCATAAGAATATGAATATCCATATTGTGTAAAGTATTTATATAAGTTTTATAATACAAGAAAACACAATTCATAAAAAGTATATATTCATTTTTTTGTATAGTTAATTTATGTTACAATAATATTTTTCTTCAGAAATGGGTTTTATTAAAAAAAATCATAAATATTATAATTATTTTGTAAAGACTTTAAAAATAGTATTTTTTTAAATAAAAATCATTTTTTGATTTAGAATATCAAAATTAAATTTGGAATATATTTTTTAATTTTTCTGAAAATATTTATTTCTCAATAAATAATAGAAAATAAAGATTTTTATTCAAAATCATCTTTTCATTTCAAGAATTTATTGATTTCCAATTTATTTAAAAAAAATTAAATTAAAACATAGATCATTTATTTTATTAATAGTCTTATTAATGTCATTTTAATCAATTGTATGATTTATTTCAGTAAATAAACATTCTTCTCCTAAAAAGGAATTTTTTCTAGAAAACCATTTTTTGTCTCATTTTGTGGGTTTAATTTTAAATTAAATTCATCCAATTATATGAAATCAATTTGGTAAAATTCATACCATATTTGGAATTAATATAATTAATATAATTTAATAGGCTAAAAAAATTTGTTTATTATCAGTAGTGGTCGTGGTAATATGTGTCACCTTGGGAAAAGAGATAATACTAGTATTAAAATATGGCGTTAAACATTAAAATTACATTAACAATTAAATATATACTATTTATGAGTGGTGTTTGTCCAAATATATGTTTATAGATTCAAATAATTTATTTTAAAAAAAATATTATGAATTTTAGAACCCAAGTTGGACTTTTGTGAAAGATAACTTATATTTTATTCAAATTTAAAACAAATTTATGAGTCTTTACAAATGTTGGTATTATTAGAATATTTAATTAAGTTTTTGATTGCTAAAAATTTTTTATAATCTAAATATTTTATTATTTAACCAAAAAATTCTTGAAAATTTATTTATTTTATTATTTTAATGTGAAATCATTTTTACACTAAAAATAGAGTATTTTCCTAAAAAATATTTTTCATGCATTTTTCATTTTAATATTAAAATAAATGTCCTCCACCTATAAAAATTAAATTTGACAAAATTAATTGAAGACTTTGAGTCATAATTTCAAAAACAAATTATAATTTTTTTTAATTTATAGTCATATAATTATGTTATCATAGAAAAAAGTTCAGTTATAATAGTAAAGGTCAAAATGGTATCAATGAGTTTTAACTAGGACATAAGGCTTAAAATGCTTCCATAACTTGTCCAAAAAATACTGGTTATTTTTATTTAAACCCTAAAAAATATTATCATCAAATTTTGGGTTCTATTGAGCCACATTAAAATATTAATATTTATATTTCTTTTAGGTAATTGAGTGTGTGTACTTTTTTCACATCCATGATTTTATTTTGAAGAAATAATTTTTTATTTTTAGTTTAGTATTTATCCCTTGGGTTACCCATGATTTTATGGAGAAAAATGAATATTTTGGGCTTGACAATAGGTGGTTCACAATTAGCATATGGTCAAGGGAAATTTTTTGCCCTCCTCTAAGTATGCATATGGACAATTTCTATTTTGGATAGTGGTGACCTCATGGTTGGTGCACGGTTTGGAAAACCATGGAAGCTAAATGTGAGGCATGTTCGTCTTGGATAGTGAGGGATGCAAAATTTCTACACAATTTAGAAAATTGTGCGAGCAAACAATTTGAATTATCTAGATCATTAAAAATTAAAAATTTACCTTCTTTCCCTCTTGTGTTTTTTACCATAAAACAACTCACATTCACCCCTTTTGAGATTTTCAAACATAGAAAATTCCTCCAAGATTTATTAGACCTATAGAGAATCAAACATTGGGTGTTTTTGACCTCAGTTCTTCAAAGAATCATCAAGTAAGTCCTTTTCCTCTAGATTTCTCCCTCTTTATAGGGTTTCTCCTCCCTCCTTCTTTAGTTCCTGTTTTCCAGGGGATTATTTGACCTAAGGGGGGTTTGATCTTGTGTTTTTTGGGGAAATAATGATGTTTGTTGTTTGATATTTCCTTTCAAGGGTCTTTTTGAGGTGTGGTTGTGGTTTCTCACAAATTTACAGAAGATTCTAAGTGTGATGTAGGTGGTTCTGTTCTTTTAAATTATTAAAGTAGTTTGACCTTCTTGCTTGATTTCTTAAATATGTTCTATGTATTGTTTTTTTGTCATAAAATATGTTTTGGAATTGTTTTGATATTCACACGTGATGGAAATGAGTTTTCCAAAGGAAAGTGGTCATGTTTCATGTGGGATTCATTGTGATGTTTCTTAAATAAGTTTTATGCATTGGGTAAAAGTTGAGAAATGAATTTTCAAAGATATTTAAAGGTGGGAATCTGTTTAAATGGTTTTTCCCAAGATAAATGGGTTTTTGTTACAGGTTTGGTTTTTTTTTACATGTTAAATGTGTCTTTGAAATGTGAATGTGATGTGAATAAAGTTAAAAAAATGGATTTTATGATAATATGTATTTTAAAGGGACTTTTCCCAAGGAAAGGGTTGTATTACATTAGTTTACTTCTTTTTTTGTTTTTAAATGAGTTTCATAAATTTTGAAAGTGGTGAAAAATGTATTTCCAAATGGATTTAGAGTGTGTGAGAAATGGAAATTGGTTTTTTTCATTTAAATGGGTGGTTTTCATGTGAGTTTTGATCGTTGGAACAATATGAGAATGTGAAAGTGGTGATTTCCTTGTGTTCAGATAATTTTGGCCATGATTATGTCAATGTGAGGATTTATGTGAAATGTGAAATTAAATTTTAACATAAAGGTAATCCTTGGTATCTAGGTGGGAAAACTAGAACTAGTATATTAGTTGATTGGGAAGAGATTCAGGCCCAGATTCATCTATCATGATTGAGGAATAAAACACTAACTAAACATGTGATATGATAGGATACCAATATATTTTGGGATGTGATCTCCTCCAATGGCACATTCATAGGAACACTATTGGTATTGGATAATTGTTTTGAGACCACAATACCTTGGGATGCATTCCCCTCAAGTTTCCCATTCACGGGAACACTTTTGGTAGTTGAGTTTGAGGATTTTTATCACTAAGGTACATGGTTTGTAGGGTCCCACTATTTCTAGTAAACTATAGGGATTTACTCGTAGTTCTATCTTGTGACATGATGCTTACATGATTTGGTGCTAGTTGTCGGTATATAGAAGATATTGTGGGTATTTAAATTTCCAGTAAGCTTATTCGTAAAAATAGATTTCCTTAAAAGGTTTTTATGAGAAAGTTTCTCCTTAATTTTTTTCTTGGAAATGTTTCAAATATTCCCTTGAAATATTCAACATTATTTTTCTTTTAATGTTAGATTATGAAACCTTTTCTTTGGGCAGAATCCTACTGGTCTTCATCTCACACCCTATACACACCTTTGGTTTTATATAAAATTCATTATGTATGACCATGATAACTGAAAGATGTGTCATAGTGGTGGTAGTGGATCGAGTTTCAAGTGTTCCACTTCTTACAGGTGTTAGTGGTGGTGGATTGAGGTTGATATCCATCTTGTTGGGTGGAGGTTTTTGGGATAGTTTTTTGTTCTTATTACATTTTACTACTTTTGGTTATCATCAAAGTTGTAAAAACTTGAATCTGAAAATTATTATACCTTGTTTCGTTATGGTTATAAGTTTTTGTGATGTTTATTATTTTTTCCGAATATGATTATATAAATAGATGAAATCATTCTCGAAGTGTATTGTTAATACTCGGGCACTAGTTTCCATCCATTGGGGATTGGGAACACCCTTTAGGGAATGCCTTGAATTGGGCTGTCTGTCTAGCCAAATGGAAACCTTCCTTACTTCATATAAAAAATGGTATAAAAGAAGATAATTTTCTTTTGGGTAAGGTAAATTGGGATGAATCTAGATAGACCGGAGTTAGGATTTTTGGGTCTTGATATTCTGGTTGCAAGTGGGGTTCCTGACCAACGTGCCTTGTGATAGGACCCGAGTTACCATGGGATATTGGTATTTGGTTTGAATTATCCTCTAGATGAGATGAAAAGGATGTAGACTATATATGTACATTGGTTTGAAGGACCCTAGAACACCCTGATAGGGGAGAGGTGAATTAGGGTGTCAACTTTTTCTTTTTAAAGTAATGGATCTTGTTCCCACCTTAGTATGAACTTGATAAATCTGTCAGTCAAAAGAAGAAAATGAGATCACAAAGTACTTTTACTTGGTTCACTGAAAAGGGATAAATCCAAGGAGAATATTATAACACTATGTCAGACATTTTTAAATCCACTAATCTTTAGAAGTTTTGAGGTATATGATTTTGGTCATAGTCACTCTATGTCAAGCACACTTCCCTTAAAAAGTTCATGGATGTATCATTGTTTCCCTTAGAACACTTCTGTAAACTCTATCAAGCTCACAATTATAGATAATTATAACTCAAATTATTGAATTCATGGTCGCTTTAATAGATTGTAATTGAACCCTTCATCTTTTTCCTGCCAAGACACTACATGCATCAAAGACCAGATTAGATGCTCACTGAAATCCATGAACACTCAAAACTGCTACTCAAAACAACCCTTCACAAATCCCCTTCGTAAAGATCAACCCTTCATAGAAATAACACTTTGAAAAGATCAAGGGTTCGTAGATCTCTCTACCTCACAGAGCACAACCCTTCGTAGAGCTCACTGCCTTGTAGAGAAACACCCTATGGGGAGCTCACTACCTCGCAAAGCAACCTGCTTCACAAAGCTCACTGAGCCAATGCGGAACACCCCATATTCGTGAAACTCTCTTAGCTTAGAATCATTGGAATCATTAAATACTTAAAATGTATCTTTGTGAAGATCAATCTCACATAGAAAAATCAGCTTCATGTAGTACCCCTTGCTTTTCCAAGTCAAAGAGATCCCTGATTTTCTCTCTTCAAGTCATCCAGAAAGAAGAGGGGTGGCCTCATATTTATAGGCATGATCAAACGTGGAGCTATAATTTTTCAGTTACTAAATCCAGATTGGTCAACACATCTCTATAGTACTTCCTCCATCTCGCAAAGATCCATTGAAATTTCTAGTTCATAGAGCTCATCGTAACCATAAGGAATCATAATCTCAAATAGTAGATATTCATTTCTTGGAAATCCTCATGCCAGACTCTGTGAAAACCATGCCTATTTCATATAATTAAAATATTGATTCTAGAAGAATACCTTTCGCAGAGCTTGTAGATCATACTCTTGTAATAGTAGAACACACAGTCTCAGTTCATTAAATATTTATGAAACACAAATCAAGAAGCTCATTTCTGCAAAACTCCTACCTTTTCCATATTTCCTTAAGGTCTCCAAAAGGAACCACTTTTCTCTATTGTTTCCATTCTCAAAAATTTGGACCAAAAATTTGGTAAACACTAGGAAATGGATTCACCTTCAAGATTACTTACGAGTCAAACTATATGATACTTTTCCTATAAATCTCCCAAATCATCTATGAGAGGATTAACAAAAAACAAAAACCATGCTCCTTTTTCAGAAAAGAGAATCCTTGGTTACAATAATATCCCCCTTTGGATTTGTTGGAAATCTTTAAATAAATTCTCGGATGTGCCATCCATGATCAAAACCCAATCTTTCAGGAAACAACTCATTCATCACTCTATGTTTATGTGAGCAGTGCTCAGTGTAGAAAATAAGAAAATGGACATGAATTGAGTTCTCACTCTATTATTTTCTCCTCTATAGTTTAATTTCTAGATTTTATTTATTATCCATATTTCTTATATCATAAATAAAAATAACACTCTCTATTATCCATATTTTGTGTATCGGAAAGAAAGAGAGCACTCTCCATTGAATTTTTCCATTATCCACCATTGGAAATAAACTCAAATTCTGATATTTGAACATTGTATATGCCAATAAAAATCCACCTCAATCATTCTCCCCCATAAACTTTTATCACTTTGATAAAAAGATTAGCATAGCTAAAATAATTGGAGAGAGTGTAATCTCATAACATCCTTATGAACTGTGAGGTGGCAGAACACTGAGTTTCAACTAATGTTTTGAAAACACATCCATTGATAGTGGCTTAGTCATAATGAAAGTCACTTGATAATTAATTCCCACATGGTCCATTTTGATCACACTTTTTTCAACTTTTTCCTTGATGAAGTGATATATGATCTCAATATTTTGCGAATGAGAATGTTGAAAAAGATTCTTTGTAAGATTAATTGGCCTCTTGTTATCATAGTAAATCATCATTGGTTGTTTCACCTTATCACCTATGTTATTCTATTGTCACTTCATCCAAAGTAACTGATTTCATTCCATGGTAGAAAATATATATTCAGCTTCAGCAATACTAAGAGAATTACTTTCTTGTTTCTTTCTTAACCATTACACACATTTATTCACAATATAGAATGCTCCATCACTGGTAGACTTTCTGTCCACAATATCTCTATCCCTATCAGCATCAGAAAAATTTGATAGTTCACTCTATGTTCCTACAGAAAAGTATAATCCATAATTATGAGTACCATGAATGTACCTCATGATTCTTTTCACTTCCCCCACAAGTTATTCCCTCGGATTACTCTGAAAGTGGGCTGTAAGGAAAGTTTCAAAGAAAATTTCTAGTTGTGTCTCCTTTAGATACAGTAGGATTCTAATGATTCTTCTGTACAAGGTGGGATCCACAGAATTCCATTCCTATTTATTTTCAAGATTTTATCCAACTAAAATTAGAGTCTACATTGGTTTAGAATCATGCACATTGAATTTCTTCAACAGCTCTCTTGCATACTTTTCCTGATAAATGAATGTGTAATCCTTATTTTGAAGTACCAGCAACCGTAAAAATTATGTGAGTTCACCAATCATGGACATTTCAAATTATTATTTCATGTGATTGGAAAATTTATCCACTGATCCTTTCCTACTTCCCCTGAGAATAATATCATCCACATATATCAATACCATGAACTAATCCTTTTGTTAATTCTTCACATAGAGATTATAATCCACTCCTCATCTTTAAAACTCAAGCTTTCTCAGATAAGAGTCCAACCCAGAGTACCCCGCTTGTGGGGCCTATTTCAGTCCATAAAGAGATTTCTTTAATTTGAAAACGTTTAGTTCATCGTTGTCATGCAATAACCCAATGGGTTGTTCAATGTATACTTCTTATTCAAATACTTGATTTAAGAATTCTTTATTGATGCCCATTTGATAAACTTTATTACATCTGTGGATTTCCATGGAAAGAAATAACCCGATTGACTCTAGTCTTACTACTAGAGAAAATTTCTCTTCAATATCAATGCCTTAAATTTATGAGTATCTTTTACAAACCAAGTGTGCCTTATTTCTGACCACATTTACATGCTCATCAAATTATTTCTTGAATATCCACTTCATAACAATCACATTGTGACCTTCAGGTCTCTTTACTAGGTCTCATGTTTCATTATTGTCAATATGATCTAATTCTTCATTAATTTCTTTCATCCATGATTCATCCTTTATAGATTATTCAAATGAAGATGGTTCAACAACTGATTGAAATTCATATTGTGTATTATTTCTCATTCTCCTCTTCTATGTGGGTGCAGTCCAATCCCCAATAATGTTGGATTCATAAATTTATACTCTTCGATTCCTCCTTTGAGATTCAACTGAATTCTCTCCATCCATAGTTTCCTCTTCAGATTCTTCTTTTGATTCATATCATGATGTGACTCATGAGATATTTTTACACCTTCCTCTATTTTTGTATTTTCATTTTCTTCATGTTCACCTTCTTCCTCAACTTCTATCACATCAGCATATAAGTTCCTCGAAGCACTTGAGGTTTTATCTTAAATGATCTTAACATCACTGATTTCCACTATCCTTCCCAAGATCTTGTTGAAGCACTCGTAGGATTTTCTATTCATTGAGTATCCAAGGAAAATTCCTTCATTTGTATTTTCACCATACATCCCTTGATTTCATTCTTTGTTTCTGATGAAACATTTACTTCAAAAAACCCAAAATTATTTCAAATTGGGATTCCTTAGAGGACACAATTAATGTAGTATCTTTGTCTTAGCCATATAAATCCATGTTAAATTTTGAATAAACACTACATCTTGAACAGTATCTTTACAGTAATGTCGAGGAATTCAACTCTCAATCAGCATACTTCTTTCCATGTTTCTCACTAATCGATTCATGAACTCAAAAACGCCATTTTTTTATATAGTTCTCATAACAGCTACCTAATGTTGTATCCCATGCTTCTCTAGGTAATTTTCAAATTCAATAGATGTATATTATCCTCCATTGTCAGATCACAAATTTTTTATTGTTGGTTTAGTATCATTCTCAGTGATTCAACAATATGATTTCATATAGTGAAGCACTTGTTGTTTCCTATGTATAACCATTACCCATGTAATTATACTGTAATCATCAATGAAAATGAATAAGTACCTTTCTCCATGGGTTCCGGCAACATTTATTAGGCCAAGTGCATCTATATAATTGAGATCGAGAAGATGAGATGCCCTTTTCTTCTTTGGATGATATAAAATGTAGACCATCTTCCCCTGAATGCAAGCATCACAATACATTTCACGTTCACTCTTCCGGTTGGGAATATCTATGAAAATATTTAGATTTGATATCTTCTATATGTATGCTTGATTAATGTTCCCCAATCTCCAATGAAATAGGTTATTTTCTTCTTCAAAATTCATGTAGAAAATTATTTATTTACTATCAATATAATATTGGTTTTCTTCTATTCTGCATCCTTTCATAAGTGAATTCCCTATTTTTCTTCCTTGATAGTGCTTCCTTTCTGATTAATAGTAACTATAAGTCCTGAGTTACAAATTTGAAACATGATGAGGAGATTATGGTGTAGTCCATCCACATAAAGGACTTTAGTTTTCTTTAGCTCTCTATTTTCAAGTTTAGTACTTCCATTACCTTTGATTTTTAGAGCTCCATAACTACCAAATTATAATGTACCATTAACCCTTTTCTTGAAATTCATAAACAAGCCTACATTACTTATCATATGTGATGAACAACCACTATCAAGAATCCATGTGTTATTTATTTTTTTTAACTTTGAGGGCTACCTCGGTAAGGTTAGATTTCTCAATATTCTTATTTTATTTCCATGATACATTGAATTGAGTGTGGGAGACTAATGGCTTTTCAATTATCTCTTTCAAGTATATGGATTCTTCATAGTCAGAATATTCTTATATAGTATAACCCTATTTTAATGAGAAAAATTGTCTTGTTGACAATATTTGTCTTGTCTCCAACATTGGTATGAGGTGTCCATGTCACTCCCCTGCCTGTAATAAATGGATTTATGGCCAAAGTTAGAACAACAAAAACAATATCCATAGAAATTGTTTCTTCTATAAGTAGTGTGGTATGAATTTATTCCCCTCTTTTGAACTCCTAGCTATTCCCCATTTAGATAGCTCCTTTCCTCTTCTCAATATGACATATTATAACCGAGATATCCATAGAACTGACACTTCATGATAGAAATGTATTCTCACTTCTATTTATCCTTATGCATTTTTCTTTAGGAAAAGGTTTATACTACCTATAGTTCCTGGAAGCTCAAGGATATTATCTGGTTCTCCTTTTAGTTTGATGTAAGTGTCTCCTTTTGAGCACTTCATGTGATTTTACAACATGATCAAATTTCAGCTAACCTTTATTCTGATCTACTTTATTTGCAGCATTTGATATTTTGGAATCACAACTGATGCCACTATTTCCCATGCTTGTGGGTATTTGATCACTCAAAACCTTCTCAACTCTATCAGACCATCGTTTTTCTCTCTCCAATAGCTCAGCATCCGAGAACCTACCAAATTGTATTTTCTTCTTTTCTTATTTTGAACTTGATTCACAATTGAGCATACTCATAAGAGTAACAACATCTTCTTTGAGTCCCCCAACAGTTTTGGACTTCTCCTTTAATCTCTAGGTAAGTTCATTGATGACCATTTCCTATTCGTCAATTATGAACATTACTTCCACTACAACATCTATACTTTTAAGGATTGATGACTGTTCTTTCACCATTTCTTCCAGTCATTCAATTTCATCTTCAAGTAGATCAACATATTCTGATTATTATTACACCATTTAATTCCACTTATTATATATCTTACACTTATTCTCAAACTTACCCAAATCTTCCTTAAGTTGTAACATGGGATCTTTATTAGTTGTAAACTAGTTATCTCTATCTTTATTTGCTGCTGGTTCTGACTTTTCAATGGTAGCCATCATGGAAGTAAGGTTTCTAGTTTTAAATTTTGGTTCTTATTATTCACATAATCCATTATCATCATCTTCATCTTCATAGAAAAAATTCTTCTTCTATACTTTATTTCTAGATTTGAAGTATCACTTTTTTAAAAACCTTTTATGAGGCCACTCAATTTGTTCACCTTCACTTTCATCATCTTCGAACTTTATTGAGCACTAAGAAGCAATGTGCCCAACTTTTCCACAATGAAAGCTATCCATGGGTAACTTCCCTTTAAATTTCCATTTTCCCTTATGGAAATTTTTTGAAATGATAGAAAGAATTTATTTTTCCTCATCCTCTTCACCACTACTATCTTTTGAAATTTTCAGTTTTTCTATGAATTTGAACGCCATTTCCTTTCTCACTTGAGTCAGAGCATCTTATGTCTTGAATCTAATTTTATATAACACCAGGCTACCCAGAAGATTATCCATATAAATTTTAGAAAGATCTATTTCCTCAAGGGTTGACACCTTTTTATTTTATAGGGGTGGAATTCTCTCAGAATTTTCTTTACAATATCAACGTCTTTTATTTATTCACCTAGACCTTAAATTGCTCCAACCACTTTAGTAATTTAATTGAAGGAGTCTATATTCTCATCAGGATGCATCTTAATATCATCAAACTTATTATTCAGAACTTGTATTTTCGCCTCCTTAACTTTTCTATCTCCTTCATAAATATTTTCAATTTTATCCCACGTGGACTTTTCTGAGGTGCAATTCATCACCTTTAGATTGATCTAATCAGAAAGGGAAATGGTAAGAGTATTATGTGTTTTAGCATCATCATCAAGATTTTTCATGTCTGCGGCATTCATATCTGGCCCTGTTGGATTAGTAGCATGTATTCCTTTCATATTGGAAAAGAGTACTTCCATTCAAAGTGATCTTAGATGAGATCTCATTCTGTACTTCAAAATATAAAAATTACTTCCATTGAAGTGAGTAACTCCCCTAACAGTTTCTGAATTTCCCATTACGGTATAAGATAGATCAAACACCAGAAACCTTCCTTTGATACCACTTAAAGGACCCTAAAACACCCTAAGAGGGGAGGGGTGAATCAGGGTTTCAACTTTTTATTTTTAAAGTTGTGGATATTTTTCCCACATTGGTAAGAACTTGTTAAATCAATCAGTCAAAATAAAGCAAGGAGATGACACAACACTTTTACTTAGTTCACCTCAAAGGGATACATCCAAGGAGAATATACTTATCACTTCCCTTGGAAAACTTCCGTAAACTTCCCCTAGCTAACTACTATGAGAGAATTATAACACAGTTTATCGACTTGAAGGTCGCTTCAATATATTGGAAATTAATTCTTTGTATCTATCCAGCATGAGACACTTCTTTCATCATATATGAGATTAGATGCTCACTAAAATCCATGACCACTCAACACTTATACCCAAAATAACCCTTTGAAGATCCCCTTTGCAAAGCTCAACCCTTCGCAGAGCACACCACTTTTCCAAGATCAACCATTCAAAGATCTATCTTCCCCATAGAGAAGAACCCTTAGTAGAGATCACTTCCTCACAGAGAAACACCCTTCTCGGTGCTCACAGCCTTATAGAGAAACCAACTTCGTGAAGCTCACTAAGCCAACGTGGAAAACCTCATCTTTCCGAAACTCTCTTGACTTAGAAACCTTGGCATCATTCAAGACATAAAATGTATCTTCACAAAGCTCAAGCTCACATATAATAATTTTCTTCATGGAGCACCCCTTTCTTTGTGAATTCAAAGTTATCCCTAGTTTTATCTCTTCAAATCAACTGGAATGAAGAGGGGTGGATGATTATTTATAAGCATGGTCTAACACGGAGCTCTAATTTTTCAATCATAAAATCTGTATTGATTAATACATATTTGTGGCACTTCCTCTATCTCACAAAGATCCGCTTAAATTTTTGATTTGTAACCGCACATTCTCAAATCTCAGAGCTTCATTTCTTCAAAATACTCATGCCAGTATTCATGAAAACTATTACTTTTCCATATAAATGAAATTTTGATTCTAGAAGAATACCTTTTTCAAATCTCAGAGAACAAACTCTCATAATTATAGAGCACAGCATCTCAGTTCTTTATAGATTTGCGAAACACAAATCAGGAACCCATCTCTTTGAAAATCCTTAATTTTCCATATTTCCATAAGGTGTCTAATAGGAACCACTTTTCTCAATTCTTTCCATTCTCCAAATTTTGGACCAAAAGTTTGGAAAACACTAGTAAATGACGTCACCTTCAATACTGCTTATGTCTTGAATTGTATGATACTTTTCCTTGATATCTCCTAGATCATCCATGATAGGATTGACAACAAACACAAACCATGCCCCTTTTTTAGTAAAGAGAGTCCTTGGTTCAAACATGGTTGGAGATGAAGTGGTTTGTTGGGTCTTGTTTTTATGTTGTATTTATTTAATTTTTGTTTTTTGGAAGTGTTTGATATATTTTTATGATGCTAAAATTTTTAGAATTTTGTGTTAATGGGTTTTCCCTTGTTTTTATTTCTTGATGTAGCAAGATTCCTCCCCAGAGACATTCTATGTAGCTAGGGGAAGAGACTGGATATATTTCTCCCATACCAATCGACCAAAGACTAGTAGAAGCAACGGTTCAAGATGTCACATCTTTGGGAAAAGTTGTAGTATATGTTCCTACTATGGTTAGATAATCTAAAAAAAGTCATATAAATGATAAGTCTCATGAGTTCCTCAATAAAAAAACTCTATGTTTCGGAGGTATAATGGAAGCCCAGGAAGAAGATGAGAAGCATGAGAGAAAAAATCGAATTTTTGAGTTTCTTGATACTCCAAAGGCTGTTAGAGTGAAATGTGTTTAATTATTCTTGGAAGGTCCCATTCTAAAGTGTTGGGACTTAGTGGTGAAAGATGGGTATCAAAAACATATGGGATGGAAATATTTTAAGGTTGTATTTAATTAGTATGTTTGTCCTAATATTTTGTCCTTCTCCATGTCTCGGTAGTTTTTAGTGATTTCCCAGGGAGACCAGATCATGATGGAATATGCTAACCTCTTTTAAGAGCTAGTTTGGTATTCACCTGAGATAATTTTCAATGAGAAAATGAAGGAATAGCAGTTTGATATAGTATTGTGGCTAGAAATCTGATATCATGTTTTCTTATTCAAGAAGAAGACTTATACTGAGGTGGTAGATCATTATATGATGGTATAAAGTGATCATGGAAGAAATTATGGTTTATCTAGAGTAGTATAATTAGTGGAAAGTGGCATTTCTTCTGATAATAAGAGGAAGTGGGCCGAGTATTGTAAGAAGGGAGGCGGTAGTTCAGGCTATCTTTTCAGACATTCTTTATCTGTGGTTTCTGATGATGGGTTAGTTGTGTTCCATTAGTGTGGGAATGTAGGGAACATATGACCAACATATTCTTCTCCAACAAATCCTTGTCACTAGTTTGGAGTTATGGGGAACTTACAGTGATTTTTCATTGTGGTTTGACCATACTAAAGTAGTGCAGGATCTATAACTTCAAAGGGATGTCATCCCAGTCAAAATTGTCCAGGACACAGGGATCTTGGTTCGGAGGTTGTACCCACAGGGATGGATTATCTTCTAGAAAAAATTAGTTCAAGGTAGAGCCACATGTTAGTGGTCATTATCATGGTCAGTCTGAGATAAGGCAACTCCATGCGGTGGAACAAGCACCAGCGGAATTAGATATATGCCTTATGACAGTTTAAGATACAATTATTATTGCATCATCTTCATATTTTGTTCTTATTGATAGTGGTTCCTCTGTTTCATTTATTTTTTCCAGAATTTTGGATATGTTAAAGTTTTTAAACGATCTTATTATATATGTAATGTATTTGGTAACACTGCTTGATAAGAAGTGATTTCAGGGTCTTAAGAGTTTTTCTTGTGCACTCACTATGTGAGGGTCGAGTTGGAATGGAATTTTCTAGTTTTGAATATATAAAACTTTGATTTAATCCTCCGTATGGATTTTATGGTGTGTTTTTAGGAACACATCGATTGTTATAGACAGTGAGCGATTTTCATGGAACCTAATGTAAGTACCCATGTTTTTCATGGTGAATCAGATCCTTGATCAGGATGTGTTGGACTTCACTTAAAAAAATTGGGAAACCACATTTTTTAGAACTCATCACTCACGTTAGAGGATGATGATGGTGTTCTTGAGGGTGAATTAAATCATCTGGTGGATGACATTCTATTGTTTTCTCTAGAATATTTCTCATGTTTTCTTCTAGAGAGGGATGTGGAGTTCTCTATCCATTTCATGCAAAGAACACAAATAATATCTCTTCCCTTAGGTCGTATAGGCTCCACCAAGTTCAGATAATTAAAGGTAAAATAGTAATATTGTCAATCCAAAGTATTCACATGCCTAAGCATCTCACCTTGGGGTTCCCTAGTTTTATTTTTGAAAAAAAGCTAATGGATCTTTCCAGTTGTGCATTAGTTACTGAAAGTAAAATAAGGCGATGATTAATAACATGTATCATTTTCCCTAAATTGGTGATCTTTTTTATCATATTAAGTGGGAAATTTTATTTTCTAATCTTGAGTTGCGTTCTAGGTATCACTAAGACAAAGTTAGTGAGGTTTATTTTTTTAAAATAACCTTCTTAATTACATATATCAATTTCAAGTACTTTTTTATGCCTTTCGGGTTGACAAATGCTCCATCAGTATTTATGGTGCTGATGAATAGATTATTCCACCAATATATCAATTCCATTATTTTGTAATTCAAGGATGAGATCATGATCTCTTATGAGACTAAGGAAGAGCATGAATGGCACCTGAGAATTATGTTAGGAATTGTTTTTTATCATCATCTCTTTGAAATTTTTGTCAAGTGAACCTTATGGATCAGGGAGGTGATGTTTTTGGGTCATGTGATCCTAGAATGAGGTATTTAAGTGGACCTTGAGAAAATAAGTGTAGTAATTTTATAGGAAAAACCAAATAATGTGTTTGAAATCATAATCCTTTTAGGACTGGTAGGGTATTATATGTGATTATTTCAATATTTCGTTTGGCTTTCTTCATTCATGATGGGGCTCATCCGGAATGGGGTGAAGTTTTAATGGATCCCAAAGTGTTAATAATCCTTTGAGAATCTAAAATGGTGGCTCACCAAAAACATTATTTTAACCTTACTAGAATATTGAAAGGGATATAGGGTCTAATATGATACCTCATGTATGGGACGTGGGTGTGTGCTGATGCAGGATGACCATGAAGTGGCTATAGCTCATGCCAACTCAGAACACATGAAAATAATTACCCAACTGATGAATTTTATTTATGAGTAGTGACGTATGCCTTGAATACATGGAACTATTATCTGTTTTGGGACAAGTTTGTAATTTATTTAGATCATAAGAACTTAGCCTATATTTTCTCCCAAAAAGAAATGAATTGGAGGCAGTTTTGTTTGGTTGAGGGCCTTTAGAGGTTTGATTTTGATATATACTATACCCCAAGTAAAGTAAATGTAATAAAAGATTCCTTGATTGAGAAAGTTTTAGTGAAGGAATTGAAAAAGTTTAGTGATGAGTGGACATTGATGGGTCGTTTCTCTCATATTTAACTAGAGACCAAGGAACATAGTGGAGGTGTGTTCTTGGCTAGTTTTCAGCTGACACCTTCCCTTATGGATATTATACGGTAAGAGCAGCTGATTAATGAGTTGTTCCAACATTCTATTAATTTCCTAAATGGTGGGGAGGGTCCTTGTGAATGTTCATTGTATCCTGGGGGAGTTTTCAGCTTCAAGGGTCTCTTTGTGGTGTCGTTGACATTGAAGAAGGTTGTGACACAAGATATCCACCAATATTAGTGTTCCATTAATCCTGCTTTACAAATATGAACTATGATGTTCATTAGCAGTTATGGTGGTCTGTTATGAGGAATGATATAGCTAAGTTTGTATCATGGTTTTATACATATTATCATTTTAAATAATAGCACCCAAGGACCATCATTTTTCTTCATCCACTACTTATTCCTACCTAGAAGTGGGATAATATCACCAAGGATTTTATCATTGGATTACCTCGTATTCCCTAGGGATGGAATTCCATTTGGGTAGTGATTGACCATCTGACCAAATTATGCCATTTAATTATAATAAGGGATTCTTTCAAAGTGGATGAGTTTGGTCGGTTTTATGTTCATAAGCATGTTATTATTAATAGTGTTCCATCTTTAACTGTTTCGGATATGGACACCACTTTTACCTCATAGTTTTGTTAACGCGATAATAAGGATATGGGGTCATAGGTCAGGTTGATCATGGCATACAATCCTTAAACAGATGGTCAAGCAGAGCGGGAAAATTAGATTTCAAAACACATGCTTAGGGTATGTGTTTTAGATTTCACAGGTTCATGGGATAACCATATGGGATTAGTTGAGTATTTATATAACAATAGTGACCAATCCTAGATTTTAAAGTCTCCTTTTGATGCTCTTTATAGTCATTCATGTCGTTCACCTTTATGTTGGGATAAGGTAGGAAAGACTTCTCCTTTGTGTCTGAGCCTTTTACAAGAAACATCCAATAAATTTAAGATGATCAGGCAGCGGTCGTTGATGGCATAGAGTCATCACAATTTATATTTCAATCATAGGAGATAATATTTATTGTTTTATGTCAGTGACCAGGTGTTCCTGAAATTTTCACCTTATTCGGTCACCATTGTCTGGGTAAATAGGGGAATCTAACGCTGAGGTATGTCAGACCATTTGAAATTACTAAGAGAGTTGGTAAAGTGGAATACAAGTAAGATTTTCCCTCTTAGTTGACATCAATTCATTACATGTTTCATGTCTCTCAGCTGAAAAAGTATAACCCATATCTGTCTCATGTTTTGAATTGGGAAGAGTTGGAATTGGATCATGATTTTTCTATGTTTGAACGACCGGTGTAGATTGTGGATTCATATGAGAAAGTGATTCATGGTAAGTCTAATCTATTAGTCTGAGTTAATTAGAATCATGGTAATATGTGAATGAGACTTTGGAGTGGAATTCTTACTTTGAAAAAGAGTATACATTTTTCTTCTATGATCAAACATTGGAGTGACATTTTGGGGCAGAATGTTTTCATATTTGGGAGAGTTGTCACATTGTGATTTTATTTTGAATAAATATTTTTTTATTTTAAGTTTAGTGTTTATCCCTTGAGTTCCCCATGATTTTTAGAGAAAAATATATATTTTTTACTTGATAGAAGGTGTCACATGGTTGACTCATAGTTACGAGAAAATTTTCACCTTCCTCTAAGTAAGTGTGTGGATAATTTTCATTCTGGATAGTGGTGAACCCATGGTTTGAACATAGTTTGGAAATTAATGTTGGCTAACTATGTGGTTCGTTCATCTTGGATAGTGATGGATTCATGGTTTCCGCATAGTTTGGCAAACCATGCAGTAAAATTGTGCAACTTGTCAATGTCATTAATAATTTAAAATTTAACTCCTTTCCCTCTTTACGTTTTTAACCTAAAACACCTCACATCATCCCCATTTAGGATTTTCATCCATGGAATCCTCCTCCAAGGTTTCTTGAGCATATTTATCATCAATCCTTGGCTATTTCTAATCTGGGTTCTTCATGGAATCATCGATTAAGTCCTTTTCCTCTTGATTCCTCCCTATTTCAAGGGTTTCTCCTCCCTCCTTGACTTCTTAATTTTCAGTGGGTTATTTTACCTAAGGGGGGTTAAATCTTATTTTTTTAGGGTAAATATTGATTTTTTTTGTTTGATCTTGCCTTTATGGGGTCTTTTGGATGTGTAGTTGTGGTTTGAAACCAATTTTAAGAAGTTTCCAGTGTGAGGTTGGTGGTTCCATGATTTTAAATTGTTATATGATTTTAACATTATTTCTTGATTTCATAAATGTCTTCTAGAGATTATTTTTCTTGTGAAAAATATTTTTTGGTAAGGTTATGATATTCACATGTGATGGAAATGAGTTTTCTAAAGCAAAGTGGTCTTGTTTCAACTGTAATTGATGTTTAGTGTTTCTTAAATATGTTTTATAACTTATGTAAAAGGTTTGAAATGTGTCTTTAAATATATTTAATGGTGAAAATATGTTTAAAGGGGTTTTTCTAAGATAAATGGATTTTTATTGCATGTTGCATTCTTTTTTTCACCTTTAATGTGTCTTTGAAATGTGAAAGTGATGTGAATCATGTTAGAAAAATGTATTTGATGTGAATATGAGTTTGAAAGGGGATTTTTTCATGGAAAGTGTTGGATACCATATGTTTCATTATTTTTATGTTTTCAAATGAGTTTTATAAATTATGAAATTGGTGTGAAAAAACTTTCCAAATGTTTTTGGTGTGTCTGAAAAATTGAATGTGGTTTTTTTCATGTAAAGGGGTGGTTTTCATGTGATTTTTGATCATTGGATCAATGTAAAAATATGAAAGTGGTTATTTCCTTTTGTGACTATGATTCGTGGAATGTATATATGAAATTCATGATTTATGTGATATGTGAAATGGAATTTGAGAAAAAAAATAGAGTCTTGGGTATCTAGGTGGGAGAACTGGAACTTGTACTCTAGTTTTTTTAGAAGATGATGAGTCCCGGATTCATCTAGAAGTATTGATGGATACAATACTAACTAAACATGTGATATGATCAGAGACCACTATACCTTGGGATGGTATCCCCTATAGAGGATCATGAATGGGAATTTATTTGGTATTGGTTTATGTTATAGACACCACTGGACCTTGGGATGTGTTCCCCAATAGTGGATCATTGACAGGAACATTGTTGATAGTTGAGTTGGAGGATTTTGACCACAAAGGTTCTAGGTTCAAATGGTCCTATTAGTGTTAGTTACTGATTGGTATTTACCCATGGTGATCTATTATGGCATTATGTTTATGTTGTGTTGTGATATCCAAAAATATATGGTATAAATTTTGTGTATTTATATTTCAATCAATATTATTTATAAAAAGGGTTTTATTTAAAAGTGTTTGTTGAGAAAGTTTTCACTTAAAATATTTTCGTAGAAATGTTTCAAATATTCTTATAGAAATGTGCCTGTTAATCTGTCTTGTGATTTTATATAATGGAACATTTTCTATAGGGTGGTATCCTACAAGGATTTAGATCACACCCTACATACACCATTGGGTGAATGTAGTCTTTGTTATGTATGGCCCAGGTAAAGGAAAAATGTGTCGTGGTGGTGATGGTGGATCCAATTTCTAGTGTTACACTTCTTGAAGGAGTTAGTTGTAGTAGATTTAGGGTGATATCTCTATTTTTTAATAGAGTTTTTTGGGATTTTTTTTCCTAATACATTGTAGTACTTTTGGTTTTTGATAAAATTGTAATACTTTGATTCTAAAAATTGGTGTACCTTATTTTGTTATGGTTATCAGTTATTGTGATGTTCATTCTTATTGGTTGTTTATAATTATATAAATGGGTGATATCAGTCCCAAATTATATTTTTGATACCTAGGATCTTTTTTCTATACTAAATGAATCTGGAATTCCTTTTGTTCCATGCCATGAATCGAGCTGGGTGTCAGATTTCAGGGAACCCCGATTTGGTTCGTGACACCTTTCCCTTACTCATAAAAGGGAATCTCATATCCTCCATTATTCAGAAATTTTTATCATTCTATCTCATCCAATACCTACTATAATATTATATTATCTTCTAACCCTATATAATTGATCTTCTAGTCATTCTAAAAGATTATCCTTTTAAGGATTAAGGTGTATGTCAACTTAAGTTCCTCAACGAATAGTTACAACAATTAACCAAGTACAGTCGATTTTATTTATCATTATACTTACTATAAGTAAATTTTATCCATCCCAAAATAAAAAAAATACAATAACATAAATATAATAAGTTTTTATAGTTATTATTATACAACCATTTTACACCTCTCTTCTATCCAACAGAAAGAGAAGAACATCTCTCAAGCATACGTACAGTGTCCCATCTACAAATAGATGTGTAATTCATTTAACATATCCATTTTATAGATATTGTTATAAATATGAAACTAATATTTATATAATATATTTATAAAATAATTATGGTAATGGAAGTATAATATATCATTTACCTTATAACTATTCACTCATTTAATAAAAATGATACCATTTCTTGTGCATACGTGTGGACCACCACCTACAAAAAGAGGTGGGATTAATTGTTAAAGACTTAAATTCAAGGATGATTAAAATTAAGTACATAAATAATATATATGATATTTATATTTTAATTTAATCTTAAGAGATTATTGAACCATTATGAATATTTATGGTCCACTAAACTAAAACTTATATTGAAAATGAATTAGTTAACACTTGAAAACAATAATTATAATAAACAAATATTAATAAATAGGTGTTTAATGGATATAAGTATATAATATATGATGTTAAAAGTATTTATATGATATTTTATAAAATTATAAAAAATTTAAATTTATTAAAAAATATTATAAAATAACTTACAGTGTTTGTTGGACCTAGGGTATGTGTTTCTTGTCTCGCATTTATTTCTATTAGACATATGCCTTATTCATCACTTGTTTCATTTATATAGTATCATTAACTTCTATTTGAACATATATATCATCAATATATTTATTTTTAAGTCAGTTCATATTTAATTTGAAATTGTTTTATTCACAGGGGTTACAAATTAGATGTTACCAAGATATAAAGGGTTATTTAACAATCACATCATTATTCATGATTGTTCAGGTTGTATGTTCCCATTGATGGAATTATATTTTCTTTAAAAAAAACAACATACATTTTTAATCATCTTTTTGTTTCTAAAAATTACAAGTGTTACATTAATTTTCCATTCATTATGTACTCATAAAACTAAATTAATCCTTATATAGAAATCATTTTTTTTGTTTAGTCTTTAGTATTTTTCTTCCATTTCAATATTTTTGTCAAAAAAATTCAATAATTATTTTAATATTATCTAATGATTGATTAATGAAATTTTAACCCATGATTTATATTTTATAAAAAATCATAAATGAAATATTCCTATCATTTTCCAAACAAGTTGTATTTTACCATTATTATGAAAGTAATATTTGTTTTTAACAATTATCACATAAGTCAAATTTAACACTAACATAATTACTTAAGGTTTTTAATCTAATTTTAAACGATTAAATTTTTCATCTCAAATTGGATATTTTCTATAATATTTTTTGAATTTTTTTATATTCAATAATTCATTTTAAAATGAAAAAGGAATTTTCCTAATAAAGTATTCCAGATATATTTTTAATAAATTTTAAAATATATCAACATCCTTTGATGAATATTAAGATTTAATGAGCTTATAGTTTAATGATACCGTCCATAATATTTCTTTGGATGGTATATAAAGACTTTTTCTATGTAATGTACTGAAATTATGTATTCTATTTCATCTAACAGGGAAAGTTATTGATTGTTTTTTGTTTAATTTTTATTGATTATTATTATGATGAATTAATTAGATATAATAAGTGATTGGTGGGGATAGAAATTATATAACCACTTGTTTCATAGGAAGTTATTGTGAGACAAAACAGCTTCGTATTGGCCTAAGGCATTAACCATTTATAGAATATGTATGGTCATGAGTCATTAAAAGTGTGTTTATAATGTCATGGTAAAGGATCTCTACTGTATGTTTTGGATGTCACTATTTAGGTATTTGATCATTATAAAATTAGTGACTTATGTTTGTGTGATTATTTGAATAGTTGTGATATTCATAGATATGTTTCCAACAAATTTTATTATTATAGGAATTATTTCGTCACAATTTATTCCTTCTATATTATTTATGCAATACTCATTCTGTGATAGCTTCCATAGAATGTATTCCCTTATAGGGCATCTAAGATCACCCATTTATTATGTTTCCTTTCCCTATAATTCTAGTAAATCTACTATGAATGTTATAGTATGATATTCTACAGAAAATAATTTTTTACTCAAAGAAAATACTTATTCTAATTAATGGGAGGATCGAGAATGATTCATGTTTACCAAGACTAATATAATATTCAGTTCATTGGGATGTGATCACTAGTATCTAGTTCCAATGTAACAAAGTAACAAGTAACTCTATTATAATGGGGTTGAGTTCTTTTCATACTAGATCCCTCACATGCACTAAATCCAGGGGTGGTATAGATATAAAATGATCTCTCTAATGAGTATTAGTTGGTGAAAATATTAGACCATAAAGACAACTTAGAATGAAAATTTTTTATAGTGGAACCATATATATGTATATGTAAAAAAGAGAAATGGATCAACTAATGAAGTATAAGTACCCTAACCTAGTTTCACCATATTTTGAAAAAAAATGGATGAAATTTCTTACTGGGGGAAGAATGGAACAACTTGTAATTTTTAACAATAGAATTTTCCTTCTAATATAAATGTGTCATATGTAGTAATTTTTTATTACACAATGGACACCCCACATGTTAGATCCAATAAATTTTTTTAACATAATTTTAAAATTAAATATTTTGATTTAATATGGCCATAATAATTGTAAATATCACAATTAGAAAAAAATAGAAAATAAGATATTATTAACATAAAAATTATAATATACGTAATCGACAAGAAAAATTGTATTCACAAAAAATATTATAGAAATGAAATAAATAAAAGTTTAAGAATATTCATCTTGCATAAATATATATATATATATATATATATATATATATAAACTTGATATAAAATATAAATTACTAAATAATGAATTAAATATGTGGTATTAATTTAATGTAGGGAACCCATATAAATGTTCCAAATATGACTGTCAGAATTGTAATATGACTATGGGAATAGTTATTTGATCATTGGAATAGTAATATAATCTTTAGAAATACTAAAATAACTCTTAGATTTGTATCCCAACTGATGGTAATATAGTACAATATTTTTTCTCATATAATGAAAATATGATATATTTATGTCATAATATAAGTAAATAAATATTTTAAAAATTATAATATAAGTGTTTGTGTTTATTACAAAAATGAAAGTTTTATTTTCATTTTTATAATATTTATAATGATTTAAAATTATTTTTATTTTCACTAAATAGATTTTTATATTAATATAATGTTTCCTAACAATTATAATATAATTTTATGAGATAAGAAGTAATTTTTCAAAGGGTCTGAGAATTGATTATGATATTAATAATGATATTTTCATATAAATAATAATTTTAGTTAAAAATTAAATTTCATGTATTTAGGAAATTATTTTAAAACAATATATGAAATTATGTATTCTATACAATATAGAATGGATATGGTAAATTTTTTATTTATTTTTTCTAAAATAGTTGAACTTTTTGAGAATAGTAAAATACAACAAAACATCGTATTTAACAATAAATTTGAAGTGTATAATTTATTTTATATAGGATAATGTATAAAGATATTATTTTGTACTCCAATTCACCATTTAGTCTATATGGACACAAACTAATCACTTTTTATGGTCTTGAGCCAAAATAATAGGCTAATGAATATAATATTCAATAACACCCATGTCCTCTGCTTATTAATACCAACCCATAACAACCCTTATCCTAACACCATCTAAGATGTGTAGTTTACCCAAAAAATACCAAAAATTCTCATCATCCCACTACCCATGTCCCAAGAGGCCTTTATCTCACAAAAGACCATTCTAATGAGCTATAAGTGGTATCCTAATTGAAGACAACCAAAGGGAGATGTAAATTATCAACTATTACTATTTTAATTTTATTCCTTCACTATAACCCCAAACCATTTCCCATCCATCTATAAAATACAAATTATATATCCAAAATAAACTAATATTGTGTTATTATCGTGGAATATCCATCTGCTACCCTCCCATCCTTTGATTCTAAAATGAAAATGGTGTTCCTAATATGGTTGATTCACTACCTCAATAAACAACAATCTTATTTTTTATCCACTTACTTTAAGAAAAATCATAGAAAAATTATTGATGTTAAATATAAGGATAATAAATATATTATATGTTATTTCAAGATTATATAATTTATTAGTAATATTTTAATTGAATAAAAAATATATATCATGTTTGTCTGTAAAACCACACAAATGGACTAACTGTATAATAAGAACTTTTATACTAAATGAATCGCCTTCATATCAGAGAACATATAGATATTTGGGACCATTTAAATTTTTTTATGGAAAGAAATATCATTTCATTTTATTTCTATAGTTTTAGTTACATTTTATAAGAACCACAAAAAATATTTACAAGTGATTTGAATTTGGAACCCAAAAATGAATGCCCTCGATACTAAAAAATTAAACTAAATGTCTCATTGAAATAGTTGTAAATAAATATAATATAATAATAGTAAATAAAATATATATTTAGTTTTATTTTAGATAAGTAATCAATATATTTAATTTTATTATTTAGTGCAAGTGCAGAGAAAATCCAGACCAAAGTTAAAGAATCTCTTCGGACCACCCTATATGTTTCCGGTTATGAAATTTCTCTATATAAAATGTTATCTATCTATATTTTATGTAATATGATTATTATAAATTATATATATAAATATTTTACATATATACCAAACCTATTCCCACATCCATTTATGGGGTTATACAAGCCTTATATTCATTTATCAATTCTTTTTTTAAAAATTATTTTGGATTAAAGTGATATTTTCAATCACTTAATCTATATATATAATACTTATTTAATGTTATTATTTACATTTATGATTTCCCAAAATAAATTATAACATAAGAGAAACCCATTATATATTATCTTTTGGTTTTCATTATAAAAAATCATATTCTTTTTTCCTTAAAATTTCTTCTATAAATTATTTAAAAGACCTTTTCAAAAAAGGATTTCTATTAAAAATTATCTACAATTAAAAATGTGATTAATTTAAATAAACACAATTTTTGAATGATATTATTATTTATGTATATAAGAACATAAAAAATATTTAATTCCATATTTTCTTTGTAATATTTATAAAATATATTTTTATTTTTATGTGATGCAAGATTATGTATCCCATTTTATTCTAGGGGATTTTATTATCCTTATATTCCTTGTTTGATTCACTAATATAGAACAAATATGCATATACATGTAAGCATTGGTGTGACTATATGTCACTCCAATTATTTGGGTAATGATTATGTCTTGTGAGATTATATGTCTGCGATTAGGGAGTAAACTAAATCCAATATGGGACTTTGTCTATTATTTGATATTGTATTGGTAGTTTCCCTTAAGTTATTATTATTACATGTATTTTATTGTTTTTATATTCCTATGTTTTAACTATCATATGATACTATGACTCAAATATAATCCTCCCATATGATTATTTTTTATCCTTTTATTTTATGATATCATGTTATTCTTTTGAACTCATATGTTATGCTTATTCCTATTATTTATTCCCTTACTATTACTTATAGATCTCCCCTATTTTTATTTATTCCCCAGGTTATCCTATATAGTTTTAGGATCTCAAATATGTTTAAGAGATCATTATTGAGACTGAAATAATGACTTTATTTACTTTAGTTTCATCTTCATGTCATATATTCCTTGTTTTCCAATGACACTAGGCCTCTTGATTATTGGGTTGTATTTATTTGATATTTATGATAATAATAATGTAATAGAATGTATAAAATTATTTGGTCACTATTTATCCATAGTTATTGAAAAAATAATGAATAATAATTTTATCTATTGTAGGTGTAACAATATTATTTTTCTTGTTCTCTATGTTAATTTTATGGTTCCATATTTATCTTCAATAGATCTTTTAAAAAACCCCATTAAATTATTCCATTAATTAAATGCTTCAGGACACTATTATTCTATTTTTGATTATTCTAATTAAATTAAAATATATATATTAAGATCCAAAATAATTATTCTTTTGTTATGTTGTTTTGATCCAAAAAATTTAGATCTCATAACATTAGTATAATTATTTCTATTCAATCCCATTCATTAATTCAAGAATAATTTATATTATTTCTATAACTATTTCATTTCTTCTTAGAGCATGGTGTTTGTATCAATGAAATATTCAAACATGTGCTTCAATATTTCTTCAAACAAAATTTTTTTAGAACCATATACATCATGCATTATATTTCAAACCCTTCATTAACATGATAAATTAAGTTTCAATATTTCTCACAAGATTCACTTTCTTCAACACTTAAATTAGAGTTCCCAGCTTCAACATAATTGTTCACCAGGTTTCCTCCCTTGACTCTAGAGTTTTTTTTATTTTTGATCATTGGATTACCCACTTTAAGTTTTATTCCATTTTTTGAAATGTTTGAAATATCCTTCACATTAAAAGTATATTCTATTCTTAAAAGGTATGGTAATGGAAAAAAATTTATTCAATTAAATATATAGAATAGGAGATGATAATTTACATTCACCTTTTTTTCCTCCCTGAATATGTATAAGAAAAGAAAATGGATCCATTTAATTTCTCCATTATTTTATTAATTATTGTAGTCATGTAAATATAAGATTTAAATATGTTTATTAATGTTAAAAAATATTATAGGCTTAAATTCAAAACCATTTTTTTAATTTTTATTAAAGGAAGTAATTTTCCTCATCTCATTATATATTAGAAAATCATACTATTATTCCCAAGAAACATTCTCTCTATATTATAGTGGTTTGATTTTATAATCAATAATGTTAAGAAAAATCGTCATTATATTCTTAACAATTGTGGAGTCATTATTTTTCTAACTAAATCATTAGATATTACTTAAAACTTCATTCAATTGAATGAAATAATCATCAATATTTTCTTTGTGGTCCATCTTAATATCCTCAAACTTTATCTTCTAGATTATTATTTTATAATCATTTACTTTAGATTTCCATTATTGTTACATTGAATCCTACCCTAGGTTTATTTCAGGATTTATAGTACTATAATATTTATGTAAAACTATTCAAAAAAGTACCTAAAATAATATTTTTTTATTTTCGAACATTATCTGTAATTATTTTTTCATAAATGTTAATTGAATAATTCACTTTTAATGGGTGGAAAACAAATGATAAAAATATCTTTAACTTTCAAGAAAACTAATATGATATATGAAAAACATATTCTCTTCCAACAATGATAATTTTTTCATAAAAATTAGCAAAACCCTTATATTAATATAATTTATATTAACTATTTCAATCACTTTATGGAATCAAATAGAGAGAATAACAACAGAGGCCATTTTTAGTGACAATTATCGGATTACTCTGCTAATAAAGGAGGATATATTTGTATAGATCGTTTTTTACTATTTATTCATTAAAAATCAACTCTTACAATAAAATATGATTTTATTCACTCATGTATAGAGTATCATCATCACTCATGTATTATAAAAATAAAATAAATATGAACATGATGCTTTTTATAAGGTTCATCCCCTACCTAGGTAATGTAGTCCTTGTCATGGTTGGCTTCTCCCCCTATACCTAAAATCTTTACAATAATCAAGACTAATTAAAAGTGTGTGGTTATTGTATATATTCACATTATGTGTGCCAAGATTCATACTACCTGTTTTGAGAGTCACACTAGATGATGTATCCTCACACTACCTTTAAACGTGACACATAACCAAGACGAGATAAATCTCCTTGAATGATTGGTTAATTCAGAAATATTCTAAAATATTTTCCCCATACAACCTTTTGAAATATTTAAAAAGATACCCACTTCATGAAGATCAAATGAAAAATTATTCTATCTTATACTCTAAAAAACTTCCCATTGTATACTCATCCCAAAACATGAACATCAAAAAACTAGTACCATACTTTAATATAATCAAACATTAATCAGTTTTACCTTTAATATATTCTCACTTATTAGGTATTATTTGGGATATCATGGTTATATATTATATCTAAACATTGGAAAAACATAGATCTACCAAAATAACATCATTTACTAGCATTAAAATACTCCCCTCGTGATAAGTTCTCTCTATTAGAAAAATGATGAGGCCTACTTTTCATTCCATCCAAAACTGGTCTTTTTAAAATACTTCTTTTAGATTCCATACTTTACTATAATATTATTTCAAAAAATATCAACCATTAAATGTGTGTAAAAGTTGATTTACTTGAATTAAATTCTAAAATTAGTCTTCTCAAATGTCCACCTTTGATAAATATTATAAAATATAGAATTTGTTAATTACCAGGAATATCTTTCTTCTTCTTTGTGATTGAAATTTCTCTATATGAATGTACACTTCATCATTTTCACTATATATAGTATCATATGAATATAACTCAAAAAATCAAAATTTATCACTCAAGAACATAGCTAGAAACACTATATAATCTGATACATGTGCATATATTAACATAGGAGTGACATAGATTCATTGTAAATAACATTCAGATTTAACATCTATAGTATCCTTATTAACAACCTCCACTTACAGCAGCAAAATAGATTTTTAGATTAAATATATTAGAACATAAAACATTATGAATATTGGATTTCATATTTCAAATCTCATATGAATCATCTTGATTATCTTTTAGATGTCATGCTATGGAAAATGACGAATAGTTCATAGAAAATTGGGTTCAATTAATTTTGAACTCATGATTTCTAGAAAACTCAGTCTGTACATAGCTAAAATATACATACATTTTTCCTTTAAAAAAAATCACCAATATAGATTTTAATCTATGATAAAATTATATATATCATCTGTAAATAGTTACATTAAGAGAAAACCTTTTGTGAATTTTCATACATGTTCAGAATTCTCGTACATAATGAAAATAAATTACAATGTGGAATTAACATAGGTTGGAATTTTTCTTACATAGAGTATCAAAAACATGTAGGGATTCACCTAAATAATGTATTTTATTATATATATTTATCTTATGTAGAGTATTTTCTATACATTATTTCTTTACACAACAGGAATTCTCATATGTCAGTAAAACCTCGTACATATATTTTGTATATATAGGATTTTTTATATGTGAGTCTTCATATAGAAAAATAATTTTATACATTAGAAAAATATTGTGTGGTCTATAAAACTAGATCCTTTGATCCAATAACTTCACAACCTCTTCATAAATTACAAAAAAAACATCTAAAAACTATAATATAGAGAATAAAACTTTCCATAACTTTACATATTTACAGGGTTATTTAAAAAACCTTATATTGATCTATATCAGAAGAGGTTCAAAAATATAAATTAAGATATATATAGTTAGATTTTTGTACTATATATTAGTTAATAAATGGGAAATATGATTCAAATTATTATGTTTCGTATTAAAATTACACAAACTTGATAAAAGATTTATACTGATAATCATTGATGAAATCATGAAATTGTAGTGGGAGAGAGGGAATTCATCAAAATATTATCAACGAAGTGGGTTATGATATTCCTATTTACAGGTATATTTAGCTATAGATAAAGTTTCTCATTATATTTAATTGATAGCGTAATAATAGTATTTTATCTTCTTATACTTCTACTAAGTGTCTCCCATATGCATGATGTATTCCATGAATATTTTTCAAGGAAGTACAAAATTGTCTCTTCGCATGTAATAAACTCACATGTAGTACAATTTTATCATAAACTCTTTAATGAATAACTAAAAGTACTAATCAAGGACATAAAATAAAATTACTATAAAACAAGTCAACTGGATTTGTTATTATTCTATGTAGAAATCATTTTCTAGAATCCAACTGGAAACCCGAATAAGAAATGTAGAAAATCAACCCTCAATTTTTTAATAGAGTAATGAAATTTTATGGAAAAAATTATTTATGGGGTTTCAAATATAACACCCCTATGATTTTATTTTTTATATTTCCATTAAATAATTAATATGGTAAATATATTCTCTCACACATAACACTACTCTAAAATGAACATCAATATATTTTATTAGACTATAATATTACAATGAAATATAAACATTAATAGATGGTGAAAATGAAATATTAAACATCATTGAGAACATGAAAAGTGAAATTAAATCATAAGAAAATAAAAATATAATAATCGAAATATATTTATCTTAATGGTATTTCATGAATTTCATCACTATAATTGCAACTATAGAATCAAGGCAAGGAATTTGAAATAATATAGTAATGTTGAGGGAGAAGTAAATGAATTGAATGTTTTATTTTAATAATGTTTACAAAGATATATATAAGATATAAATATTACCATTATATATATGGTTATTAGAAATATAATTGCAGAATAATTGGGCTTTGTAAAAAATGGTCATTTGTTATATGCTTATTTAGTATATATAATGGGTAAGTTGTGTGATAGAAAATTATATAATTTTTTAATTAAATAAAAATACAATATTTTATAAAAATAATTTAAATCAAATATATATTTTTTATGTGTTGCAAATTTTTAATATTTTTAAAATGATTAAATGTATTGATAAAATTTAATGCCAAATGTATGGATAAAAATAAATTTTAATAAGATGAAATTTTTATTTTAACTGGATTTGGAAGAAAAAATTTATTAATAAAAAATGATATTTTTAAAATAACTATTTTTTTTGATTTTTAATATTTATCATACTAAAAAATTGATTAATTTTTTATGCTAAATATATTTTATTTTTAAATAAATAATAATTTATTGACAACAATTTAATTTTAAATTTATATAAACAATGATTAAGAATAAGTAATCTTAAAATGTTTTTTATATATGAATGGGGTTTATCAAAATACTTTATAGTTTCATTTAAAACCAATATTTATAATATTTATAAATTTAATTGGATTAAAAAATATAAAATTTTAAATTAGAGCATCTAAATTTAGAAAAGATGTCAATTTCATTTTTAGGAATTACAATATGCAGTGGAGGTAAAAATAGGTTATCACGATAAATGTAAATTGATGTTAAAATGGGTAAAACTAATTGGTGAAAACAAAAAATATAATAAATCTCAATATTTATAAGTTTTAATAAAATATTACATGATTAAGCCTTATTATATTACCATTATTTTCTGATTTCTATTGAATTTCATTTTATAATAACTAACTTATACATTAAGGAAGGAAATTGTGAATAAATATTATTGAAAACTAACCTATAAATGTATTGATCTTGTACTAATTAAAAAATAATAAAACCATTTGTTTAAATATATAAAACCTGATCATTTACCTCTCTTAAATACTTCTGTGAATTTTGGAATCTTTTGGTTCCAAGAAGGACTCCTAAATATTTTTTACTAAGGATCAAGTGTCAAGAATGATCGAATATCTCAAGTATGTAAGTAAGTTATTCCATTACTTTTTTAATTCATTATCATATAAAGTAATTATAAATATCCCCCATAAAATATAATAATGTTATATTAAAATAATTATGATTCTTTTAAAGTTACACTACTTTGAAATATCTCTATACACTTAATCATTCAATAGTATAAAATTTTTTTATTTAGGTATTTTCAACCACCTATATGAACGATGTTGAAACCAAATCACCTTTTTCCTCAAGAATAATAAATGGTACATTAATAAGGTTAATATATGGCCATAATTATTAATATATTAAACAAATATAGTTCTGTAAGGGTGAAAATAAAGGAACCTTATAAACTAACTCAAGCTTATCTATAAATTACAATAAAAATTTCATAATGGAATCTGTTATGAAAAATCATTACCATATTTTATATCGAATAAGTAGGGAACTCAGTATAAAATTTAGCACAATTATTTAAATAATTTTAATAATTTGAAAATTATTAACTTGGTATAAATAAATTTGGGTTGACATCACCATTATGATTCTTGTAAAAAATGATCAAAATTACTATCATTCATTGATGAAAGTAAAAAATATTGAAATGGTATTTTTTTAATGGATGATTTTAATTTTTGATTATAAAAGATCATAAATAATAAAAAAAATTATAAATATGTTATTATGAAGGTTATTCTAGTTATATATTATGTTAAAGAGATTATATTTATATTAAGAGTAAATGTGATGGTTTTCTTTCCAAATTCACTTTGAATTTGAGGTAGTTAGGACTAAATTTGTAGATGGGTAAATATTGTGATATTTGAATATAAAAACAAAACTATTTTAATCATCGTTATATTTTCATGAATTTTTTAGGCCCTCCTCAATTTCACAAACCCTCAATTTAATAATTTACCAGAATCTATTATTATAAGAGAAATCGGACTTGCCTTTCCTTTCAAATTTGGAATCTTTCTACTCACGGTTCATACTCATTTTTTTATTGACATCCTTAGATACATTCATATTAATTTATAATTAATTATTTTCAATATATGAATTTAATTTTAAAATTATTATTCCTTTTTATTTTTTGTGCTTTCATTTTCTGACAAATATAAATCTCGATAAAAAAGTGGGAAAACAGTCATCCTTTTTAATAATTTCAAACAAAATGATTTTTCCAACTTATTTTTTTTCAAAATCAGTATCCCAATAAACATTTTCAAGGAGTTAAAATTAAATATTCATTAAAATAATTTTCTAATTTTTTTTATTTTAAATAAAATCTTATATTATAAAATGATATTTCTTCTGGTTTTTCAAGAAATTACCATTTCACTTATAAAATTGGGTTCTGAATAATGTATACATCCATTAATGTTTATTAGGATTCAATATGGATATTCACTAATGGTATAATCCATAATATTCTTATAGACATATTATAATTATGTTATTGTAAAGTTTTTAGGATAACCATTCCATTTTAATAGATTAATTAATCATATGATGTAATTATTAATGTTTTTATTATCATGTGCTTGACGTAAGTATGGTATATATTTATATCAATGTTAGGTTCATTATTTTGGTCAAGTGAATTTAGTGCTGTTTAATATATCATGAGATCAGGATGTGAAAGTGTTGTTAGTATAATACTGTTATCTTATGAGATTCATGTGGTTATCACAAGTCTACTACTTTTTATGGGAAGGTAGTCTGATGGGTCTATTATATTAAAAATTCCATAGCGGTCAACCTTTAAATATGTTATGATTTAATTTCTTTTGTTTTTATCAATATATTATGTCATAAAATATATTTATATTTATATTATGTTCTAATATGTCATGATTATTGACTCTTATTTCCACACTCACATGACTCATGTCTTATGTTAGTCCAAATGTCTAATTCCATGACTCTTGTTTTATAATATATGGTATGACTATGAATATTGATTTTTCTTTAGTGATGATATGATCATGTTATGCTAAATTATGATATTTGATTGGTTCCTCTCATGAAAACCCCTGTTGAGCTTCAGAGTATACCCATTTTTATGTTAGCATTCCTCATTTTATAAAGTGGAAATATTTTTATTATTTCAATAGGGTATCATGTGGAAATAAAATTTTTTTTACATGTTGAATATGTTTTAAAATTAGTATTTTTTGTATATAATATTAAAAGTCACGATTTTTTGTGGTGTGACTTATTATGAGGTGTGATGAATATTTGTGTAACAAATTATAATATATAAGAATGTTTCCATTAAGTTTACTCACATAGGATATCATTTTATATTTTTTACATCAATACAAAAGAAATATTTGAAGAATAACTATATATTACAAATCTTATCACTTCCCTATGGGTATTCAATGTAAAATTTATCTGGCTATCATTTTATTTGACTCCTTGATGGTTTCCTCTGATTTATTTTTCCCAAAAAAATACACTTTTTTATTAGAACTGGACAATGGGTTTTATAAATAGAGAAATTTCTAAAAAATAATTTATTATATCCTACTAATTCATGGGTAAAATAGAAAAGTTGATATTATATTATTATTTGGAAGACTACCAATTATTATTGGGAACATTATTGCCATTACATGTCTTGAGGATTAACACACACATACTTCATTTTTTATATATAAATTATTATAAACCATAGGGATTCATGGATAATTATTCAATTCATAAATACCTTTGATTATCCATAAAATTAGAGTTAGACTAGAGACATTTAAAAATTACATGACTATTATAAAACTTCTCCATCCATAAAAAATCATTTCATGTATACATGATTTCAATAGTTTAGAAAATTTCATTATTACCATGTATTACCATTAAATTTCAAAGTATTAATTATCATAGACATTTTTAATTCTTCTCTTCATGGTTTGGGAAAACCTTATATATCCTGGTAGCAAAAAATCCAATATTCTAGAAGTGTATTATAAACTACCTCTACATGTTCATTTAATTAATACTCATAATAAAATCTTAGGTATTCTTCAAATTGAATCATAAAAATAAAATAACATCCAAATATTTCCCTATATTTCATTCTACATGAGTTGGATAACACAAACACATTTCATGCATTTTTCAAATTCATTGCTTTAACTCAAAAAAATAAAAAATCTTCAAATCATACCAAAACCAATTCAAATCATCATTGGGAATATAAATGAACTCCATTACAACTCAAAATATTATAAATGGATTTATCATGTTATTAAACATTCTCAAATATATTAAGAAAATTAGTTTATATGTATTCTCTTTGTGTGTTTCCCTAAAACACCACTACCTCTTCAATAATCAACTTGAAACTGTGTCTTCTTTATCCAAAATATGAATTCTATTTCTCATTTAGTAAATCATCAAATATAATTTTAGAATACAATTTTACCATCCATTAATAGTTTTCTATTATTTTCATAATGAGTCCAAATAATCATTTTATGTTAAGGGATTAACTCATGAATATTTCCTCCCAGGATCTCTAAGTAGCATCTATAATCTCTATTATCTATAGAAAATTTATATTCAGTCATTACATTATTTATAACAAAGTAAATACATATAAAATTATTTTACATCATATTAATGAATATATATCATCATGTGTAATGTTAGGTAGTTTCAATACACAGTTATCCATAGGAATTCAAAACTTTCATCACATTTATTACTTGATTCATTGTTTGTTTCCCTATCATCCAAATTATATATATAACAACATTACACCATATTGATATAATAAAAACAAAATACATAAAGAGAATTCATTTAATTAGGATCTTAATGTGTACATAAATACACACCATTAGATTTTTTTCAAATATCATTTTAAATTTATCCCTTATAAATTTAACATTAATGATATTATAGATCATACTAATATTAAATTTAAAGATAATATTGTAAGGGGAAGTATTTTTATATATATTTCTTGAGGAATGGATTTAAATAAAATCATATATAATTAATTCTACCATTACTTAATTTTAGAGCATGATTTTATTGAGATAATGTTTTCATTAAATTTATCCTTCCAATTAAACATCCATTTATATTCTCTATGTTTATTAAATATTTCTCACTATAGAAGACTAGGGTGATAAACCCAGACATCAAATCTATCTATAATATATTCAATCTTGTGACACCTACTCAAACTTATCTTACTATTGATTTCTAAATAATATTTTTAGTTTCTTTATAACACTATATAAATATAATAATGAACCTAAAACATTATAGTACAACCAATTATTTCTTTTTTTATATAATTTTCTTATTAAATAGGTTAAAAATTTCCATCTTTAAATTTATTCTTATTTCAATATGAATCAAGGTTTTTAAATTTCATAACAATATATAATAATATGTTCTTTAAATTTTATTTCTTTAATTCAATATTTTTTGCATTTATTTTAACATTTAAGTTTCCCATCAAGGGATGTTCCATATTTATCTTCATAATGATAGATACAACATTAAATTTTTATAAGGATCCGATAAATTATCCTTTTTAGATATCTCTAGGATAGTTTTATCTATTTTATATATAGTAATAAAATAATTAATTATGTTATTCCACATATGTTTCATGTTAAGTTACCTGTATTATGATGGAAAAATGATCAAAAAACTGAGAATAAGTTATGTTCACCAATTCTTCTTATTAAGATCATTATTGATGATGTTTTCTTCTCCACCCAGAAATAGTTTTCCATTTTCTCTATAATGATTAGAATAAAACATTATTAATCCTCCATTTATTTTTTAGGCATGAGAGTTAATTGATTTTATATTCTTTTTATTATATTCAAATTTGGAAAACATCCATTTTCACAATTTTCATAACAGTATAATCAACCTTTTTGTGTGTTTTGTTTTCCAACATGATGTAAATGGAACTTTGTATTTATTTATCAATATATCCTTATATTTTGGAAGAATGATAATGAATTTAAAATGAGATTATAATTTCTATTTGAACCTTACACATAAAATGAATTATATCTTTATGTAACCCTTTTTTGAAGACAACTCAATCTTTTCTTTTTGGATGTCTTTCACTAAACCAAACATTATTTTAATTCCTCGATTCATTGTCTCTATTTATATAGTGTTATTAAAAATACATTAATATTTATTGATAGATTATAGTTGTCCATGTTGTTTTCATTACTAACACTATATTAGAATATCTTCATTTGTGAAGCATCCTTTGTAATGTTATTTTTGTGTGTAGTATTCTTAATACTATTTATCCCCTTATAATATCCCAAGACAAACTCATCTCATTTTTTTCTTTTATTTACTCACTGATTATGGTATCAATCCACTAAAATCTTAGTATACCTGGTTGGTTGAGACAAAAAAATATTATTTCATAGTATGACCACTTTTATTTCAATTTTAAAAAAATCATCATGAGTTTAGAATCTTTTAGAAGTAAAGAGAGTTAAATTTTCATGGGATTTTACATCAACAGTAATTTATTTATCTTAACATAAGATATAATCCCCAGAAATATAGTATTTAGATAATAAACATATATTGAAACTTATTACATTAAAAAATGAATTATTTTCTAAATCATAAACATCAATAACAATTAGAAATGAAGGATGATCATTTTCATTAAAATTTAATTTGACCATGTTTTTTTCTTAGATTTTATTTTTTGAATAAAAATTCCCTTCATTTGAGATTCCATTAGGGATCTAATTCTATGATTATTTCTTATATAAATCATTTTTATTATATTTATTTTATTAATATTTCTATTCACCAATTTTTTCTAGAATTTTATTTTAATCCTATACAAGAAATTTGAATAGAATTAATACAAAAACAATTAATAGGTGTATAATTTTATTTGACATTGTATTATACTTTTAATTGGAAAATATATTGGTAATATTTATATTGGGTTTTTTTTCTTAAATAAAATAGTCTTATTAAATTTATTATATATATTTTTCCTCTTTTCACAGTTTTTTTTGAAGTAATCATTGGTTTTATTTTGAAATTTCATATATATACCACAATTATAAGAAATGTTATGTTGAGGGAAATTTTCACATCATAAACCAATCTCAATAATATATATAATTATATTTTTTTTAAACATATAACGGTCCAATTTATATTTTCTACTATCTTGTAATGAATTTTCATGATTCTTTAACCTCTTTCATTAATATCCAATTGGGAATCCTTAACAATGGTATTTTGTTTTTTATTTTTTATTAACGCATGTATTCCTTATTTAAAAACAAATTATCTTATATAATTGATCATAAATTAAATTTTTACAATCATATTTATCTAATTTAAATTTCAGTTTTTTATAACAATAAATTTTATTCCCTAGTTTCAACATTATAGATAAGAAACCAATACTTTTGAAACATCACAATCTTCCTATTTCCGATAGAATTTATATCCTTCTGTAGCAAGGATTTATTATCCTATAGTCCCTATATATAATCATGTATATATATGATATCTTTCACATTGATCATTTTAAAATAATACATATTTTGAAAATACTGAACATATTGTTTTTCACAAAGCACACTCACTTCATATGTCATACTTGATTCTTCAATAGGATCATAATCAATATATTTAACATATAAAAACAAATTGATTACGTTTAATTAGTGGATATCCCTATATATCCTATGAATTTATTCTCAACATTTTTCTCACATAATTCAACCACTTCATTATGATTTTTTTTGAAATATTTAAATTTGATTTTGTAGAGGTGGAAAATTTATTATCCATATATGGTAATTTTAAATCTTATTTGAGTAAAAAATTAAATATTATAGATAAAAAACATTGAAATAAATTATATATCCAATTGGTGGAACATTGGATGAGATATGATATACATTATAGAGCCCAAACAAGATTTTATAGTCACTATATGGGTAGAGATATTGGATCAATGGGGCCTTTTTACCAAATTAATTTTCCAATTTAATTATCCCAATCAATATTCAAAAAAAATTGATCATGACATATATTCATCAATTTATAATTACCGATCAAAAAATTATCATCTAAAATTTAGTAAACAAATAAAGTTATCAAAATATTTTATTTTTACTGGGTAATAATTCAATGTGCATATCTACTACTAATTATTTGATTATTTATTCAGAGATAAAGGTATATATTATATTATGGAATATAATTGAGTAGGATTTATCCTATATCCTCTTCGCTCTCCCAAATGGATTATTGTATCTTGTGTAATTATTTTTACTATCTCCCACCAATTTTCAAATTTTACTTTTGTATTACCTAAAAAACAAGATCTTCAAGATTCTCAAGATACAACTACATAACCATGGAAAAATAATCTTCCTCAAACATATTCTCTAATAGAAAATAGATAATCTGGTTGAGATATATCTCATATATATCATATTTTAACCCTAATTCCAAATCATATTTAAAATCAATGTCATTTTATTTACTTAGCTTGGTTTTCTTTTCATCATTCTATAATAATTAACCAAGGTTGCTCAAAATTCTCTCATAGTCTCAATATAATTGTTAAAAAATATTAAAGGTGCTTTATGACCACTCCACAAAACCATTCCTCCACCTCTATCTTCTTTCCTCTAATCCATATTTGATGATTATTGTTTTGTATTATAAATACAATAGTTGTCTCCTACTTCTTCTATAACATCATAAATATAGTGATAGCATTAGACATTTTATCTCCTACATCTCCTTATGTTCATTCTCATATTTATTCTTCTTCTTATTTTTTAATCATACAAAGATAGTAACCTTTAAATATAATAATTTCGGCCTCCATTAAATTCATTAATATATATATATATCACCCAAGGAATAAAATATATATTCTCTCCACACTTACCTTAAATAGTAAATATCTATAAGATAATCAAAACATCAGTTCTCTCTCATATTTCACATATATAATAAAAATACTTTTCTAAATAATACAGTAATAGGTACTTATTATTTCATTTTCTTACTCATCACATTATTATTTTTCCTAATCATGTGATTATTATTTCTATATGTGAATATAGAAAACCATCTATGAATTATGGTATTATAATCATCAATATAATTCATTTTATTTAAATATATAATAAAAAAGATTGGATATCCATATCTAACCTTCCATATCTCTCCTGATTCTCATATTTTGTGCATCTTTTTGTTCATCATGAAATCTTATTACTTATTACTTGATATCTACATGGAAATATATAAATACTTCAATAGTATTATTCTTTTATTCATGGAATGGAATCCTTCTTAACATAATAGCATTATTATTTAATTACCTCTTCCATTATTCTCAACATGAATCATTACTATTAAATGCTTTATGATATATTATATTTCATGCCTATAACAATATTCTTACATTCCAATTTCCAAAAAAAATTCATTTTCTCTAATTATTAATTTTTTACTGTCCATAGAGTAACCATAATATATCATAGTGAGGATTTGGATTTTTTATAAATTTTATTATGTATTATAGATCCATTATGTGTCTCAATGATTAGTACACATATAAAACTTTTATATGGATAAAAACATATTCACTATAGTGATAATTGGATACATTGTCAAATATCAAGACCCATTATGTATACTTACTTTTTGAACCTTTTAAGTTTCTATTCCAACTAAGTACTTTTATGAATACACTAAGAAAATCCTTAAATTTTAAATTGGTAATGGTAACCTATTAAATTTCCTTCAATCCACATATTACCTTAACATATTTCAGAATTACTTATAATGGAAATTTGTGATTCTTAAAATTTATGTCTTGGGAAACCCTTAGATATCTATGTAGCTTCCAACCATTTTCCATTATTCTATTTTATGTTTTGTATTACCATTAACTATTCCTATAAAAAATAATATAGGTTATTCTCATTATACCATCGGGTCAAGTGTTAAATAAATATGGATTGACAAGTAGGATATCCCCATGAGGGTTTTATGGCCTACCTTTCTTCCTTGTGTGTGTGGTGTGTGCGTGTTTGAATGTTATTGTAACACCAAGCACATAATATATAATTATTGGATTTTATCCCTAAAACCCAGCTTCCTCATAAATATTGACCTTCAAATTCTTTCTTCATTATCAATTATTTAAGGGATATTTTTAGTTGGATAAACTATCTGTTTTGCTTCATAATCAAAGGATAGATTATCAATCTTCCAACCTACATTTATGATTATTCAATTTTATATCATTTTTATTTCCTATAGTTGTATTCTTCATCATAAATCAATATAATCAAAGCTTTATAAGAGATACTAAATAATTTTAATAATTCTCTTTCCATTTCTATAGGATTGTATGTTGGTTTAGGATTAATTATGTTTTTAACCTATCCAAAAAAATTATTTTATACTTATATTTGGATATTAGAAAAAACCCAAAATAGAATAAAATTAAAGTGATAGTAGAAAAAATATATTTTAAGGAGTATTCATCACAAAATTGTTAATTACAGAATATTTATAATAATTATATTCAATGGTTTCATAACTTGGTGTTTTAACTACTATCTGAAAACCCATGTCTCTAGGTTGTGTTTTAATATTTTTATTAAAGTATACTAATAATTCATATAATTGGGATAAAATATAATTATTAGTATTCATAAATGTATATAAATTGAACCTATTAGCACTTCATTTGTGTAGTCTACCTCGGTGGTAGTCAAATTATATAAAAATAGTGTTCCTTTGGATATGGAGTTTTTTAGGCATCATTTATCCTTAATTATAGATTAATTAATGTATTTTTTTATACAAGTCCATTTTTTCATGTAGTTGGAATATTATAAAATTGGAGAAATACTATACAGGAACATTATCTCATCCGTCATATTGGTTTTCCACATTTGGTACCATTGGTAATCATTATTTTTATTCACTTTATTTACAATCCAATTGAATATTCTAATTCTATTGAAGTTGGTTCCTCAATTTTTATATATATAATTGTTTCATATGGGTAATTGAATATTCATGAATTTGATGGGATTATTAGTTATCACCCATAGAATTTTAATTTTTTATTCTCTTTTTATCTGAAATCCAAAGATACCATTTTCATAGAACCATAACCATCTCCACCAAAATAGAACATCATTATATTTTATCATATATATCAATGTCCCATATAATATTATATTTTCATAGGCATATTGTTAGTAAAAAAGATAAGAATACTTATTTTCAATCAGATTCAATGTCAATATTGACGATATACCATGTTATCCTTGTGACCTTTTCTTCCAATAAACTAATAATAATAGATTCCCTGATCTTGATCTAATTATTTATCCATTATAATATGGATTTATAGAAAACTATTAATTGACAAATATTTTATTGAATTCATCTAATTATGGTGATTCAATAACATTATTGAGATTAGTATTTAAGAATAAATCCTATCATTGATAAAATTATAATAAAAATTGATAAATAACATAGATAATATTCTCTTCATTGACATATTAAAGAATTTAAATTTTTTATTCCATATAGTTTAACTTTTATTTAATTATTAAAGGATTAGAGGATTCTATAAGAGTGGTTGGATGTTGAATGACTAAATACCTAACCAAAACCTGATCCTATATTTCATATATTCAATAATCAATATAATTTATGTTATTATTCTTAACATGATACAATTCAATAAGAACATTATAAGGAGTTTAACTCATTGTCATATAGTATTAAGAATCTCATTCAAGAAATAGTCACATTTTCATTCTCATTGGTTATTGACTTGATTCCTCATATTATAAGACTTGTATTAACACAATGAAGAGATATAGATGAAAATTTTAATTAATGTAATACTAGAGACCATACAATAGTATCTAAATAATGAATCCCAAAACTATTGAATAATATACACTCTAAAGAGCCTTTATTCAAGATTATATATAAAAGTTAAATTGTTAATATTTTATAACTTATATTTTAAAAATGATTCCATATTTCTATGAATAATATCATATGATTCTAAGGGTGAATTTTTGATTTTTTTTTAAAAATAAATATTATCTAGGTGACTAGTGAAAAATATAGTCTTTATCAAAACTATAAACTTTATTACATTATAAGATAAAATCCTATAAATTTATTTACCCTTTAATTTAATAAAATATGTTTTTAAAGAGTAAAACAATATGTAATAAAATAATATATAAATTTTTAAAACAGATGAACTTAAGTAATATTATAGAACAAAATAATATGTTATTGTTTACTTTTATTTAATTATTTTTTTTTGTAAAATTTAGTTTTTTCATAATTTAATATCAATATAAAGTTATATATGATTTTTTAGAAACTAATTTACTTCAATAAAATAAAAGTTACTAATCATATTTTCCTAAACAAAAATTTTAGTTTTAAAAATTTACCTCTTAAAAAATACAGGTTTTGCACACACTAATGTTTAAAATAATATTTATTACACATATAAATATTATTTGATAAAATATAAAATATAATTAGAATTAATAGGTCAAAATTATTTAACAAGGATGGTATTGATTTTTGGGAAGGAAAATTTATTACATAGGTTAGTAATAATTACCTCAGTTAAAGTAAATTGGTTATTTTAAATGATTTTATATTATAGGATTCATATGGATTTTGTATTAAAACATATATTATAATATTTTAAATTATATCACATATATGATGATTAATAATATAAAAATATATATAAACACTCATTCAATTGATAATTAATAGGAAATAATAATAATAAACACTTATTATATAAAAAATAATTTATATAAACAAATTTTTCCTATATATTATATCTAAATTTAAAAGATGATTCATCATAATTAAAAAGTGAATTTGATTAAATGGAGTCTAAACTTATATTCATAATGTAAATAAATTTCTTTAGGGGTTATATTATATATTTAGTTAATAAAAAATTACTATGGTTAATTTTTAATAATGATTAATATGGTTAAAAATGTGTAAATGAAGTGGAATGAATATTTAGTAATTAAAAGGTCGCACAAAACCTCTTGAAATAAATTGTTAAGAAAAATATCGATATACACAGAACTCACCACAATTTCTCTACCATACTCAACTGACTCACCTAAACTACATTATAGTAATGTAATTTTTTCTTACCCCTTACCTATATTTAGTTTTAATAAAGAAATATCTCTTTTCAATTATAAAAGGAGATCAATACCATAGAGTATCTCATCCCACTCCACCCCACCAGCCATGATCATAAATTTCCCTTTTCTATTAATATCTAAATATCTCCCAATACGTTTTTATTGTATTATGGAGTCCTCCCAAGAATTAAGAAGATACTTAGCAATGTAAGGTTTTCTGATCCTCTAATTTCATTTTTAATGGAAATTCCATTTTTTATAATAAAATTACAATATATTTACATGATTTTAATTTTATGTAATTACCTCCCATATTATAGGTTTTTAATGATATACTAATTATCCCATGTCATTACAAGATTTTTCCTATGCAATTATTATTTTGACATATATAATCTCATTCCACCCCATCATTTTCATTTAAAAAGCCTTATTATAATGTCATCGATGTTATATGTATATACAACTAGAACCCATTTTATATATTTAAAATTATATTTCCTCCCATTGAAACCTTTTTTGAATCCATCAAATTTACCAAAAAATAAAAAGTTTGGGAATTAAGATATTTTTTCTATATAAGATATATCTGGATAAAATCTAGGGGATACATATTTTCCACAAGTGCCCCTTAGTGTAATCACCCTAAAAAGAATTAGTTTAGATTAGACTAAATAAAAAATATACTCCAATATGAGTGGCCCACATAATTAATTCCTATATATACGACCATGGGGGATATGATTTGGATAATTCAAAATCTCTTTTCAAAACATAATTAGGATTTTTTACACAATTTATCTAATCTACAAGCAATGGGAACCTTTTAACTAAATTACTATTTTCTTTGATTACCCATAACAATGAAATTATCCTTCACCACTGCCTTTTTATTATTACATCGATAAGGGTGTATTCTATTACATTGAGAGTCACCAATAGTATCTATATTGACTATGTAGTGGCCAATTGTTCATATTATTTTTCTATATGGCTTATGTAACATTATTTTCTATAAAATGTATACTCATTCACATTAATTATCATTATTAATGTTCCCTAGTGATTTGGTAAAATATCTCTTCTAATTCATTTTCTGTGTGAATACACAGTTTTTGATTTCATTAATTGAAGGGTTTTGATCTAGATTCCACACATCAACAGATATGTGATTTTTTTGACTTAAATATATACCCCATATTCTTTATCGGTTTTTTGATGGATTATTTCATAGAGAGTTATTCAACTAGTTCCTTGGAGAACTATTTAGAATCCCTATATTTGTAACTATGATATATATTTTTAATGATTACTTGGGAAATTCCAATATTTCGTGTTTAACAATCCACCTTCTTTCTATGGATGAGTTATGACAATCATATCCATTTTAAGTACACAAGGAAAATTATTGTATTTTTGTGTGTTATTATTCAAATACCAAAAAAAAAGTATAAATGTTGTTGAGGTATTTTTTAATTTATTTTCTCACATGGTTAATGAATTGAACATTATTAGTGGTGAGTGGGACCTAGTTATAGAAATATCCTAAATACATAAGTAGGTCTCATTATAAATACAAGTAATGGTATTGAAATTTTCTATTTCCTTTTATATATTATATCTTAGAATAAGAACTTGATAGAATGTTTATGATGATCTACAATATGAATTCCATTAGTAAGATCTCTATTATTGATTTCTTTTTTAATTAATTTCGATGATAGATTATTCCCACAGTTTAATTTTATTATGGAATTATTTACACCATTACTTAATTATTTCACTATTATTTATGTTGTGCATATTTTATAATAGATTCTATTGTATGTAACCCATTACTGATTTTCTCAACTTATGGTTATTTTGTCTTTATTTTTATTAGAATCCTATAAGAGAATAATGTGTAATTTATAAAAAACAATTGAAGGGATACTAATTTTCTAAAAGTGTTATTATTCAATATTTAATGTTTATAAGTGTAAAGTGAAAATATGTGTGTGACTTGTCTTCCAGGACTACTAATCTATTGGATCCTTCAAGAACTCAAATATTCTCTACTGATAATACAATATTAGTATGAGCTATGGGATTCTAGACTATGGTTTGTTACATCTTTTATCTATTGATATTTATTAGAAACTATGGGGACTCGATATAGAGGATCCTAGTTTGATATCATAAATATTATGGAATCCCCTTAATGTTTTAATTAATTTTTTCCAAGGAAACCTATTAGGAATTAATTTTTTCAATTAAATATCATCAATAAATTAATTGTATTCTATTTTTTAGAGATGGTTAATTCAAAAATAAATGATAAATCTATCAACACCCATAGATAATTTATTTATTTTACTCCATAACATGTCAATGAGGATAGATTTAGAGCTTAATATATCATAAATATTTTAGGTAATTTGACTTAGGTTATGACATGTAATCATGTTCATATAGAGCATCCTACTGATACACAAGGTGTTGTAATAATATTTGTTAATTTTATCGACTATAACCTCAAAAATTCAATGTAACTACTTAATGGTTTTTATATGATAAATAGATCATGTCCCTATAAAAAATATTTATGACTTTGGAAATTTGTGAAAGGGAAAATGGTTTTATGTCGTCATATCATCTGAAGTGAGATGTAAATCAATGGTGGTTAATAGTTGAGATTAATAAAGACGTATTAGGGATAAATGAATTTGGATATAGAATATTTAACTTTATATTTTATGAAAAATACATTCCACTTGAGTATGGAGATGAAATTGAAATGAAATTCATCATTCTTCGATATAAGGAGGAGGTAATTGTTTCAGAGAAAGAGTGAAATCTTATGAGGTTATTGAGACAAGTTGGGGAATAAGTACATAGTTTGGAAAGTAATGTAAATAATTTCATTGATGGGATAAAGTTGAAACTTTGAAATTAATTTATATCTTATTCATTTTCATCATGTTATTATATAAATTTAACTACCATTAAAAAGGAAATGGATTTTTCCTAAATTAATAACATTAATTTAAATCTAGAGAATAAGTGGTCTGTAGAGGATTATAGAATTAAAATTATTCCAAAGGAGAATAATATAAGTTTTTAATTTCTTACATGTAAAAACTATGGAAATAAACACTCGAAGATGTTCCTGGTGGAAATGGTAGTTAGTTTCAAGTGAATAGAAAATTTCATGAGGCTTTTACATGAAATTCTTGGATGATGATTAAATGTTCAATTATATAATTTTAAAGGTATGGGTAACTATGAAAATAAATAAAATAAACATCAATGTAATTTACCTCTAAAATGTATTAGGGGGATAAAAAATTCTTATGCAATCAATGTAATCGTGGTTTTATATACGTGATGGACCGATAGCGGGTACATTGATCTAAAGATGAAATATTTTCAATTTTATATTTTATTCTAGATTTATAACCATCATTATATAATGAATATTTATAGAGAAAACATAATCATCACCTAATATTCTGTGAAATGAATTTTCAATTAAAGTGCCTAATAGTATTCCTATTACAATGATGATTTACTAAGTAGTGTCTATTAAGATACATAGGTTTACCCTAGTTAAAGCATGATTGTTATAACTACTATTTATTTTTTCGTACTTATTTCTATAGATTGGATCTCAATAGATAATTATATAATTTATTTCTATGTGATGGATAATACTATTTCTGATGGGGTAATATAATCTCTTATTTTCATGGGGGAGTCATCATCTCCCAAATCATTCTCATACCCTCTTCTATTATATATCCCAATTTAATAAGATTATTCAAGAAAAATAAGAGAAAAAATATCTATTAATGTCAAGAAATATATAATGAAAGATGAAGTACCAGTTGTGAAAAAATACAATGATGAATTTATAGTGGAAGTACCTAGAAATCCTCCCAAGTTACATGTTTATTTTTCCATTCAAATCATAATTGAATAAAGAACTATATATATAACTCTATATAGTATTGAACTTGTGGAGTTATTAGAGTAGAATAATCCACTAAAAGAGTTATGTTATAGGGGATTTATAACCCATCCCTTTTATAGATGGGACACCCTATTTTATTCAGGAATAATAAGGATGGGTTTATGTGATTGTGCATCAATTAAAGGGATATCAATGTAACTAATATAAATAATAATTATCATTTAAAATTGATTGATGAATTATTTTATTAACTTAAAGGTGTCCATTATTTTTCAAAGATCAATATTTTCTCATGTTATTATTAGTTAATAGTGAAAAATGAGTATATACTGAAGATGACACTCATTAATAGGTAATAAAATGTTATAATTATAGTAATTTCATTCAAAATTAACAATGAACAGTAATGTTTTATGAATTTGATTAATATATTATTTAAGGATTATCTAAATGACATCTTAGTGGTATTCATTGATGATATATTGATATACACAAAATACTATGTAGATCATGAGAACAATCTACAAATAATTCTTATGAACTTATGAAAAAATTAATTATATTGGAATTCCAGTAGTTATGAATTTTGGATACATGAAGTTTCTTTTCTTGGTCATACTTTCACTAATAATGGAATATTTATAAATCCCTTTAAGATAAATGTAGTAAAAATATTCTCTAAAAATATTTATATTACAATGATATATATTTTCCATGGTTTAGATGGTTATTATTAATAATTAATTCAAAAAGGATACTGATTGGAAAAACATAAAACAATTTTTATATTTTAAGGGTTTAAATTCATATGGTTTAATGAATATGAAAATTTTATAATTAGCTAAAGAGAAGATTGATTAATTCACTGGTATTGACTTTTCCCTCTAGAATAGAATTATTTTAAAAATATAAAGATGCATCACTGTAAATATTTGGATGTGTCCTTATAAAGAAATAGAATATGGATTATTATGTATCAATGAAATTTAGGATTCATGAATAGAATTATCCAACTCATGATCATGGGGTTTGGATTAGTGGTAATCACCCTATAATTCTACATGAAAATGGGAGCTCAAAACCCATGGGCGCAGGGTACTATAGTAGCACTGTAGCGCTAAGGTAGCAGTTGAGATACTATTGCAATGGTTGCACTGTAACGGTGGCAGGGGAACTGTAGCGGCGGTAGGGGAACTGCAGCGGTGGCGGGTACTGTGCGGTACTGTAGCAGCATGGGTAATGTAGTATTACTATTCATAGAATGGGTATTGGGCCTAAAATTTGGTCCTACGGGATATGTAATGGGATAAATGCCCACTAGGCCTATGGGCTATGTAATGGGTCTCCCTCTACCCAGTTAAAGAGGTCTTTGATTTTCTTTAATAATAAAAATGAGGCTTCGGCCCAACCTTTTAAAAAAGATTACCATGAAGTTATATTGGCGCTATCCCTATGGAGAAATATAAAAAATATATAGTTATTAACGATTATATATTATATATTCTCACATTATGTGCTCAGAATGTACAAATGATGATAGTTGGAACTACCAAATGAATATGATTTCTCGATACAAAACAATTCTAGGAAGGAAAACAAGGTAGATGGTGAACTGAAGAAAGAAGTACCATGAAGTTTTAATAATGAATTTAATGACTGGGATAATATATTCAATTCTCTATAAAAATGGATATATTAATTATTAGGTAAGGGGTTCCATCATTCATTTTCAAAAAAATTAAAAACCATCCTTATTGGAAAAAGTTTGGATGTGCCTAAATAATAATAGGGGAAAATTGTGGTTTATTGTAGTGAATGAAAGTAAATTGATATAAATTATCTATAAACATATAGTATTGATGTTTGGAAGGATTTTATGTATTACATTCATACCTGATCTTATGAGAGATCCACTAGATGAAGCACAATTTTCAAATTTATCTATACACCATTGTAGTATACAGATGTATAAAGATTTTATTTAACATTTCTAGTGGAATGGTATAAATCTGGAAACTATGGAAAATGTGTTCAAATTCATAGTGTTCTAGAACATAATGGATAAAATAAAACATCTTGAGGGTGTCATAAACCACTACATATGTCTATAAAGAAGTGGGATAATATTACAATCTATATTGAAAATGGAATTCCAAATACTCCAAGAAATAATTATGATATATATTCATCATTAATTACCTAACTGACTCTATATCAATAAAATCATGAGGCTTCATAGGGAACCTCTATTATTTTTTTATAATGGAAACCCTTAGTTCACATTGATATTTTGGAAGAGTATTCAAAAGGATCTTGACACTGATATATATTTATGTGCCACATATCAGCCCCAAATCTATGGGAAATACAAACAGACTATTGAAATAATATAAGGCATGATGAGATCATGTTATTTTGAAATCCCTAGAGCATTATATTAATATCTTACCCTAATGGAATTTTTATATAATAAAAGTTTCTATTTAAGAATCTATATATCTCCATATAACACATTTTATGTATAAGGACACATAATTTTTTCAATAGAATACCTCTTCTGAATATATCATCATGTCATATTTAATAATATAATGTTATCTAATACACAAAAACGTAATGATAAAACCTACTATAGTTTATTATATTAATTTAATAATTAAATATAGATAATAAATATGGACATAAAAATTGAAATAATTAGAATGAGACAAAAAATCAAAAATAAGATGATGATAATAATAATTGGAAAATTTTGATCTACTCAACCCACTAGATAATTGCACATATGAACAACACTATAGAAATGAAGCAGAATAATAGAAATGAAATATGGATTTTAAAAATGAAAATATATATATAACATCAAAAGAAAATATAAGTGAATAATGACTAAATTGAAGACGTGTTATTCATAGAATGTAGGGATCCTATATGACCATTACTAATATGGAAGCTAGAATAGTAATCTAACCATTTAAATAGTAGCATGATAGTTGGAATAGTATTATAACCATTAATAATAGTAACCTCAAAATTAAGATAGTATCCTCACCTATGTAAGTGAAAAATAATATTTATGTATCTTATAAATAAAAATATAATATATTTATACATTAGTATAAGTAAATAAATGTTTTATAAATGAAAAATTAAATGTTTGTATTTTAGTAAAATAGAAATTTTGATTTATTATAAATTTTATTTTCATAAAAATAATATATATTAATACTAATATTTATTATAATTATAAGATAATTTTATGTTAACATAATTAATTTTTCAATGGTTTACAAAATTACTCATAATATTAAATTTTGTATTTTTCATAAAAATGAGAATTTTTTTTAAAATATAAATTTATTTAATATATAAAATTACTTTCATATATTGGTTTTAATTTTTTGTATCTTCAAATTGAATAATTATTAGGGTGATTTTTATGTATTTTTATTAAAAAATTGATTTTGTTATGAATAGTGGAATGTATAAAATACTACATTTAATATTATAACTGAAGTACATGAATTTTAGAATCTTGGCTGATATAATAACCAATTAGTTCAAAATGACTTGAGACATTTGCATTATATAGTCATAAGAGTCATAAATATTTTTATTATTGAGAAAATATAGAGAATTAATGAATATAATATTCAAGTAAAACTTATCCTCCCCTTATAGAAACTACCCTCATGACTCATTATCTCTACACTATCTAAGCCATAAATATTTCCCAATTATTGTAAAATTATCTTCTTAGACCACTAATACATGTATATATAGTGTTGGTCTCACTAAATGTCACAAAACATATTCCTTAAAGTGTATTTTACAATATTAAATCCAAGAGGTAATATTAATAAATTGCCTCTTTTTAATAATTTTCAAATTCAAATTTAACCTCACATTTCTTGATCAACATAGAATAATGACTCTAGTATCATATATATATATATATAGGAATTTTATGGTTCAATTGGAATATTTATCATCCATCCTCTTTTATTTCATCATATTATAAAAAAATAAAATAGCATCCATATTTTGTTTGTAACATGAAAAGATTCTAATAGAACATTATGTTTAATAGAGTATACAACACGCAACACCAAACCAAAAAGAACTATAAAATATGATTATTTAAATATTCCCTTTATAAACTAGCATTTTAATTAGTAGGTATAAATAAGATAAACAAAAATATGAAATATATATAAAGGACTAACACCATACGATTGTATTTATTAATGCTGTGAAATAAGTACCCAATTTTTATTATGGTCATTTTACAACAAAAAATTCTTCAAAAATGGTTTTTTATATTTGCATGAGAAAATAATATAATTAATTTTTTTAATATTTATAAAATGTATTTAATAAATTTATCTTGATTTATTTAAATCGGAATATCAAAATTACAATATGGTGATGTTTGGGTTTTTTTTAAACACTGACTTTTCAATTAATAGTGAAAAATACTAATTTTAACTAAAAACTATCATTTAGTATCAAGAATTTACAATGTTACAATTTAAAAAAATCAAAGATAAATTAGATAAATTATTTTATTAATATTCAAATTATAATATTGAGAATTAATTTTACACATGAATTTTCTATAAAAACATATTTATAAATAAAAATTCATTTTTTATTAAACAAATAATCACATTTTTTAGGTTCCCATTAAATTAAATTCATCAATATCATTGAATTTAATCTGAAAAAAATTGATTCCATATTTGGAATCTTAATATATAATATTTTCTAATATGGTTAAGTTAATTGTGGGTTATAATGAATATTAAAACGGTAAAAATATATTATCATGGTTAAGGTTAAAATAGTTTTACATGGGGTTAAACAAAATATATTAGGGTTAAAATGATATAAAAACTTATATAATTCATATTTTTTATTCATTTTAATTGATTAATACAATAATATATTTTATTCATGCAAATATTTCTATGTGTTTCCTCTCCCTCGCCTATAAAAGGAATCCCCTCACTTATCCAATAAACACTTCAATAGAAATTTCAATAGACCAAAACCTACTAATATCCTTTACTTACATCTCTCATAATGACCTAGAGTCACTATTTTTATCTTAAAACCATTATATGAAGGCTTTAGTAATAAACCTATAGAGTTTTTTCAAGGAAGTATTACAGTTTTTAACTATGTGTTTTAGTTTTAATTCTTATTATACCAACATAAAATCTTCTTCAAACATTATGAAATAAAAACATGTGTATATTAAATATACTTAGATTCTATTATGTTAATTTCATACAAGAATTCTATCTCCTCCATCATCAAAAGTGAAAAAAAAAATCACTCATTTGTATAAAGAACTACAACCTCACTAAGTGATGTAATTAATTTACCATCACTACCTCTCACAATTTTTTATAATTATGGATTTAAATAATATATACTATATTATTTAAATATTTATCATTATATAAATTTAAAATATCATATATTATATTACATTTCTATTCATTTAAAAATGATAACGTTATTCATGCATACGGGTGGACTACCACCTTTGTGAATAGTATATCTAATATAATGATAATTTTTTAAGGATAAAGTAATACTTACCTTCTCTTCATCATTATTGAAAAGAAATTGAAATGCTTCCCATGCATACGTACACCATAACATTTATATGATTGTAATATAGTTTTTTTCCTTAACTATAATTATTGGTTGGATTTAAAATTATAATTTTTTATTAAAAATGAAAATTATGTAAATATTATTAATCTATAGATTATGTTTCAATAAACTTTATTACCATACATAACCAACTGAATTCATTTTAGAAATATGAAAGGAATATCATCAAAATGTCTAATGTTAAGTTAATTTATTAATTTTTTTATAATAAAATTGTAATAATTAAAATAATTATAATAAAAAAAATCACATAGTTTCTTATAAATGTAAATAATTAACTTATTTTTATTATTTTAGAAGATAAATAACATGGGTGATTATTCAGACTAGAGGTAAGGTGTTTCTTAACTCAGTTTCCAATAATTCAGTTATACTACAACTTCATTGATTATGTCATTCATTGATTATATATGAAATTTTCATATAGTTTATTATATTTCATTTCCAAAAAAATTGTGATTATTTACATTTTTTTACACATACTCACTTCATTGAGTAATTCTAACTACAATGTTATCATTATTGTAAGGGATTTCATCCCAATTTTAACTCCATTGAGACACCATTGGTATTAAGAACTTTTTTTTGGTGTATATATGACACTTTTGATGTATGTAACATAACTAGATATTTATTTATGATCACTAATAATTCAATTCATGTTTACACATTCAAAAGGTACTAATTGAAATGTTACCAAAATGGTATGAATTTATTTTAATAATCTCATTTTTTGGATTTCTTTAATTTTATTTGAAGGAATCCAATAATCCATCCTTCAGAAAAATACATCTATTTTAAAATCCTATGAATATTTAAGGATTTTATATATTATTATATAAATTTTCCTTTGTTTTTCAATTGATTCATGTAAAGAGTTTTTAAATGATAATTCTATCTTACTTCACTTTTTATGGGGTATATTTTTCATCAATTTAAATATTTTTTAAAAACATTTTAAAAAATTATTTTAATTTAATAAAATAATTTATTAAGTAAATTTAAAAGTTATCATTTAATTTTTCCATGGTTTTAAAGGAATCATTTTACTTTTTCCCCCAAAAGGTTTATTATAAACCATTTCTTTAAGTTAAAAAGATTTCTTTTCTTTTTAATATATGTTGTGTTAATGGACTTTCCTACAACATTAACCAATATACTCATTTTATATTATTCTATAATATTTTAATTATTTTTTAAAGGGAAACTATTGATGAAAAAATATTAGAATTTGTTTGATTCGATGTTATTTTATTCAATAAAATAATTAATTATCCTAAAATTTTACTTTTCTAATGGCCATCTCTCATCTATTGATTAATTTTGTGAATGTTAACATTCTATTGAAACATTAACTTTTATGTGATAATTTGAAATTAAATTTTTATTAAATATCAATATTAATTTTATCATGTATATGGTTATTTCTCAAAAATTATAACATTTATACATACAATATTTTACTTTAATAGTCATATAATTAATTTATAGAATACTGATATTTTATATTAATTATTAAATATTTAAATTTATTGATAGGATATATTGTTTATGAATTTAATTGATCATGAATATATGAGGGATGAATTTCACATGTAGTGATACGTGAGGCCCAGTTATATATATCTCAATGATTCATCAATAGTCTCATGCGACAAATAAGTTGGTCAAATTAAATGTGTTTTTTGTGTATATCAACCCATAAATTAATCTGTCTTGGTGAATATTCTTAATGGTATTTATATCATGATATTTTAGATCTTGATATATAATATTAATCATTTACATCACTGAGAATTTGGTTATTATTGTAAAATATATTACTTCATTTGATAATTTTTATGAATTTATTTCACGCCCATGTTATTTACTAAAGGGAACATATTTCCATTTATTTACCTCACCATATTAATTATGTCATATTAATTAATGATAGATTCTATTGTACATAACTCTGACTTTGTATATGAGCTCACCCTTTATTTTTTTTCTTTTCTACATGATATAAATATGGATTTTATTATTAATAATAAGTATTAAATAAATCAATGTAATTTATATTTATAATGTGATCTTGGAATATTATATGAATATATATATCCTACTCTACTATTATAATCAATCCTTTGGGATGAAATAATTTGTATCATAAAAAAATGTAACATATTAGAAACTTTCTCTAGGTTACTATAGATAGAGTTGTCACAGTTTTTAATATAATAAGTTTTTTATAATCTTTGGGGACGATAATTTTAAAGAATGTTTTTAATTTGATAATTTTAATAATTCCTTATAGTATTTGAGAACTTTTACCTTTATATGGTTTTTTATTTTATGGATAAATATTGATGATGTCTAGGATTAAACTCAGTGTGTTCCATTATTCACATATGGTTCCTAATATAATAATGGAAATCAAAAACCATAGAAAATTTAGTGATTTATTTATTTATAAATTAAATATAATAGGTATTGGAACTGAGTAGATCAAGTTTATATTTGGGCAGCTTACCCAGGTTATAAAAAATAGCCTTTTCTTAATGGATAAACCTGTTGTTATACAGTATTATTCTCCTATATTGTATCACTTAATGTTACAAAATCCTCAATATTTTAATGGAAGTTTTAGTCCCTTGATAGATGAAGAATGGATTATGGCCCTTATAAATACATTCCTATATTTTTATGTAATAAAATTCAAAAGGTTATTCTGAATGTTTAATATTTTAATGTATATTTTGATAAATGTTGGGAATTTATTCAAAACACTAAATAGGATGATAAAAATGAAATTATGTAATTGAAATATTTTAAAGTGATTTTATTTGAAAAATACTTCCCTTGAGAATAACAAGATAAAATTTAGAGGATTTTTCTAATATTAAAGCATAAGGATGATGATAGTGTAGAAAAGTAAAATGATAACTTTAAAAGATTATATAGGTATTCTCAATAATAAATATGTAATATAGAATGAAATATTGACCATTTATTTGATGGGATAAAGACGTGTCTATGAAGATAATTAGTCTCTCAAACATTTTAATAATATGATAATATGGCATAAAGTTCCTTCAAGATGGAGACTATATTATCCAATTCATATAATTTTAAAAAAAATAAACAAAATAAAAGTATAACTAAGAACAATGGAAAATGAAATGAATAGAAATAAAATAAGGGAAGGTATGAACTATCCACTTGTGGTATTTATGAAAATAAACAACAAGGTACTTTTTTAATGGGAACATAAGTTTGTTTTATGTGTAAATAAAGGGACAATATAGATCTTAATTGAAATTGAAATAATTAAAACATTAATATCCAATGTTTTAGCTACTAAGAGATGGGGAATTATTCAAACCAATTTACCTAGCATCCAAATAACCTTTTATAGAAATATCTATAGGATAAGGCTAAATGTATGCCACTACTACAACCAAAGTGGAATGAATGGAGTGTTTTTTGTACATAGATTCATGAATTATGTTGTTGAAGTGTTTTATCATAGATATCCTGGTTATAAGAAACATTAAACATATGATGATATTTCATTTTTAGTTTTTATTTAAGGATTTTAATGTATATATTCAATGTTACTGATAACCAATAAAAGTGATTTAGTAGTAAAGTGATTTTTTTAGAATAAATGAATTATCAAAATATAACCCTTAATATGTTTTTGATAATGAGTTAATAATTTTTAGCTGGTGTTTTTTAAATGATTGATAGTGAAAACATAAATGGGGTAGTAATACAGACCTTGTAATAGGTTAGGGATTTTATGAAAATGTGATAATGTTTATTAAATTTATATATTTATGAAATATATTTGATAATCTATAAGGAATGAGGATAGAGTTAATTTTTGAAGGTAATTATTCCTTCATTGAGGTTTTATGGTGATTCTTCTTATTAGTGTGTTTTAAGAGAATATTCAATCAAGGTATTCACTTGTTTGGTATTTGAAATTATGAGATACTTTATGTTGTCTTGGTATATATGTTTGACAAAATTATTTGGAATTTTGGGTTTTTAATTTGGTTAGAAATATTTTTGAGGATTATTAAGGTTAAATATTTATGGAATGGATAACGCTAAACATTGGAGTTCATTGCCATAGTTTTACATACTATTGTATTATATTAGATAACTTGTGATAAATATTTATGGAAATATTAAAGGACAAGTAATTATTATATAGATTTTATGATCTATTAGTAGTCAATTTCAATGCTTCATACATGAGAAACTATTCTTGAAATATAATCATTAGTAAAACTAATGAAATGATGAAATTATATAAGTTAAGAATGTCTGTTTGTGTATGTTCATAATCTATATGGTAAAATAATTCCAAAACTCTGAAAAAATAATAATTAAATAAAAATTATATCATAATACAGTCATTTATGATGAATTTATTATCTTTCTTCCTAGCATAGATTTGTGGTTTTTTGGTTGTTAAAATTATCCTCACCATGTCATATATCACTCTTTATTAGTTCTTAGGGGTCAATTTTCACCTCAATATAAATATTTTCACTTCCCACTAATGTTTTTATTTGGAAACCTTAATTTTTATTATTTCATATGACCTTATTATTTCAATTTCGCTGTTTTTAAAAAGATGTATTGTAATAAATTTTAACGATGTGGGTTTTCCCAAAATAAATTTTCAAATTTCATACTTCTGATTATAGAAAAAAATATAAAATTGTGTAGATAAAATTTATTCAAGTGTGGGGGTAATGTTACATCCCATGATTTTAAAAGAATACAATGTTCTATTACATATATGAAATTCAACATCGAGCCTTATCAAACCATTAAATATTATTATTTAAATATAACCTTTATAACCTAGTCATTGAATTAGTGGTTTCGAATAGGCATAAAAAATTATGAATTATATATAATTCATCTAAAAATACAAAATTATTTATTAATTCTTAAGAAATAAGTACTAGATTTTTAATAATGTCGTTTTTCGAAAAATACTTTTTTCAGAAACAAAATATTTTTATAGCATTTTCTGAGATAATAATATAATTAATTTTCTCCACATTTATAAACTTTATTTGATGAAATTAAAATAATTTTTGAGATAACAATATAAAAATTACTTTAAGGTGGCTTTTTTTGAATTTTTTAGAAAACCATTATTTTAAATGAATGATGAAAAATACTAATTTTTATTAAAAAATGTATTATTGTTTCAAGAATTTATTAATTTTCATTTTATATTGAAAATTTTGAAATGGTAATTTATAAATTATATAATTAATAATAATAATTTTCTATTTTTAATTAATTTTATTCTTGAATTTGGTTTAAAAATAATTTTATTCCTAAAAATACATTTTTCTTAAAAATCATTTATCAACGTATTTTAATGCGTAACATTAATTTAAAAATTTCACATATATTAAATGATTTGGATAAATATTTTACATGTTATTAATCATCCTAATTAATTATAGGTAACAGTGTAAACTTATTTTTTGGCCATAATTATTAGTAAAATTAGTAAAAGTTTATTACCATAGTTAAAGATAAAACAGATTTACTGAGAGGTTAAACTAAAGTGATAATGGTTACTATGAAGAAAAAACAAGACTAATTTATATTGGATGAAAATATTTCCCAAATAAATCATAAAATAATTTGAAATTTTCTATTTTGGATCCATTTGTCTTGCATACGAAATTAATATAATTTATTCTTTTTAAAAATTCAGTGTGTTTACCCTCCTTAACTTATAAAAGGACACACCATATCCTCTCTTATCCTCACTTCAAGATACTTTGGGATATGAATATACCACCAAAAATACATTCCTTTTATACCAACCAAATATCAAGAGTCCCTATTTTTATTATAAAACCATTCAAGTAATTCATTAGTTATAATCCTAAAAAGATTGTCCGAATAAGAGGTATAATACTTAACCATAAGTTTTCATTTTATTTACACTTTAATTCCATTCATATGATCTTTAAACATTATAAAATAATAATAATAAAGAATCTTCCATATTATTATATGTTTTTATGTTAATGTAATTTCTTATATCTATTTCCTCTTCTATAAAATGGGTAACAAAATCGTTCATCGTGTATAAGAAGAACAACCACCTCACAAACTGATGTAATTCTTTTTCCATCACCACCTATCACGGCTGGTTATAATGATGTATTTAATTTAAATATTTACATATATATATATATATATTATTAATGATATATTTATTATTATATAAGTGGAATATATAATATAAGTTATTACCATCCCAATTATTAAAAAATGGTAACGTCATTCGTGCTTACATGTGGACTACCTCCATCATGAAGTGATGTGACTCATTTTTCAACACCACATCACATGGATAGTATATATAAGTTTATATAAACAAATAATATGTTATTAATTATATAATTATCATTTTGGAAATATAAGATAATACTTACTCTCTTTCTATCATGATTTTTGAAAAATGTAAACGTTACTCATGCATATGTATGACTTATAATCTCTATGATTGTAACATAGTTATTTTATCATAACCATATTTATTTATTTATTTTAAAAGTATAATTAATTTATAAAAATTATAATTATTTCATTATTATTATTTTTTGATGATGGATAAATGCCTTTTACCATAGTCAACCAACTGGTGTCATTTTGGACATATAAATAGAATATTATTAAAAGATAAATGTGAAATTAATTTGTTCTGTAATTAATTATAAAATCGTAATAAATAAAATAAAATAAATAATAAACAATAAAAAATGTTCATATTAAATTAAATAAATAACATCAATTTATTAATTAGAAAAATAATGAACATACATGACAAGTCAGACCTGTGGAAAGGGGTTTTATAAGTAAAATTTTAGTCATTGGGTCATAGATCTACTTAAATGATAGTTATTCCATGATTATGTGTGAAATTAAATTTTATAATATTATATTTTTTACCAATATTTTTGTGGATTTATTTTTGTTATACATAATAACTTTATTGATTAATTCTCACTTCAAATGTTATGATCATTGTAAGGTATTTCTTCAAAAAATTTACTCTATTAAGAAATATTTGGTATTATGAACCTATTTATTTTTATTTTTTATATATTCATCCACTTTTATATATTTAACATGAATATATATATATATATATTATAATTAATGTTAAAATTAATTTTTACACTTTTGGGGGTTATAAATTAAATTTTTATCAAATAAGTAAGAATTTATTTTAATAATATTGTTTTTGGGGAATGCCATTATTTTTTTATTTTTTTGAAGGAATATTATTACCAATACTTTATAAAATACATCTCTATTAATATTATATGGATATTAATGGATTATAAATAATTACCACCATCTTTATTACTCTTTAGAACTTTATTCATGTAGTGAAACATTTAAAATAAATGATGTTCTTTTTTCTCTTTTTAATCGGATTTATTTTACTTGTTGTCCATATTTTTCAAAATTGTTTTAAAAAAAAGTAAATTTTACTTACTAAAATGATTTATTAATGAAATAATAAATTAATCAATGCCTTTTTACATTTTCTAAAGTATTGTTACTAATATTTTTCCTGAAATGGTCATTTTCAATAGTATTGCAATGTCATCAAGAAGAAATAATTATATATGGGTTGTGGTGGACCACCTTAAAATAACTATTAATTTAAATGTTATTTGAGAGGAAATATCCCTTGATTAACTATAAATGATATACATTATAGAATTGGTGAGGATACATGGAACAGCATTATCGATTACTTCCAATTGAGATAGGATAATTACTCCATGTTCTTGTAGAGTCTCTAACATTCTCTAAACTCTATGTTGAACTTCAATAAGGTTTATAAACACAAAAATGGTGGTCCATTTTGGCATCAATTCTATACAAAGGAATATATTTTTAGAGAATACTTTATGGACATCAAAGGAGGATTAGATCAGCATTATCCTCTCGTCGATTTTTCATAAAATAATATCTTTCACTCGGGTATCTAACTAGCTCTATAAGAATCCATTAATGGGTTAAAATTTAGCACACATGTGTTATTGTATAAAGTTGGTGAATACAAACTGTTGGGTGATGAAATATTAATTAAAATGGTAGAGAGTTCAAGACCATTTCACATCGCATTAGCATTTCACAAAGTCAAAATAATATTTATGATAACATTATTTGATGAAACATGGAGTTTTAGGTTTGATATAAGGTCTTCCTCCACACATACCCATGAAAGAGACTCATGATATTTCTAAAAAATTGAAAGCTAATCCCTAGGAATATCATCCCCATTTTTATTCTCAATCATATTAGAGTTATGGAATATCGACTAGAACTCCCCCTAACTCCTTCACATGTACATGATGTCTTCCATGTATCCCTCATAAGGTATTATATAATATAAACATCAAATGTAATGAATTAAGGGCTAGAAAATGTCGAAAATGACTTATCTTATGGGGATATATCATTGAAGATCTTTGACCATAGAGGAAAAGTTCTATACATCAATAAATATGACCTAGTTAATGAACTATGGAAAAACCAAAAGTATGAGGTGGCAATATAGGAATAAGAGTTATCAATGAAAAGGAAGAACCCTCACATGTTTTCACCTTACTATGTAAAAATAAATTCCAAGGATGAAATTTTATATGATGGGGGAATGTAAGAACCATAATTTTTTCAATTGAATTTCCAATTGAATATTTATTTTTTCCATGTTTTTTAATTTAATATATATATAATTAAAAAGGACCACATGATAAACCCAAATAAATTTTATTATATTAATTTATACATTATAATTATAAAATAAATACATTCATATTAATTGAACATACTACTATTTTCTAAAAAAAATATAAAATAATATTACAATAATAGAAAAAAATTTATCTAGTATATCACCCAAAATAATTTCATTCATGAACAATACTGTAGAAATGAAGAATAATATGATGAATAAAATATGACTTTTCAAAATGAATTTATATATATATAATCAATATAAAATATAATTTTATAAATAATGAATGAAATATGAGCTATTTATTGAATATATATATCTTATATGAAAATTATAAATCTAACCCTTGTAATCGAAATATGATTATTAGAATAGTAACCTAGCAGATGGAATCGTAATCCAACTATCAAAAATATTATCTAGGCCATTAGAATGGAATCCTGACCAACTAAAGTGTAAAATTTTATTTATGTATCTTATACAATGAAAATATAAGTTATTTGTAACATGGATAAAGTAAATAAATGTTTTAAAAATGAAAAATCAAATGAATATATTTTTATAAAACATAAATGTTATAATTGGACTTTTATGACAAATAAAATGATTTAAAATATTTTTATTTTCATAAAATTTATTAATAAATTAATATTAAGTTTAATGAAATTATAATATAATTTTATTATCCCATAAGTAATTTTTAAAAGGGTTATAAAATTGATTATAATATTAAATTTTTTATTTTTTAAATAAATGTCAATTTTATTTCAAAAATTACATATTTATAAAATTATTTTCATAAATTTGATTTAATTTTTATAATCTACCTCTTGATAAATTTCTTATTTTATTTTTTATTATTTTTCTAAAACCCGTGAAATTTTAATAAATAGTGAAATATGACATAATACAATATTTAACATTATAAGCTAAGTATATTATTTTTTATTCCTAAATAATGAAATATCACATTGGTTCAAATTCACATGAACCATTTACTATATATATAAACATTAATAAATACTATTTTTATAATTCATCCAAAATAAAAACCTAATTAATATAGTATTCAAAAAAACCAATCTCATCTCCTTTTAAATACCACACCTCTCCACCCATTCCCATCACACATTATTAGAATTTATCATTCTAAATTTCAATCAAATTATCTTCCTAAAGCACTCCCACATGTCAACATAGTGTTTTCCTCACCAAAATGAAAAACAAAAATTACATAAGGTGTATTTCAAGATACATCATCCAAAATGTAACATTCTTAAACTACTTCTTTTGGATTTTTTCTTCTCCTAATTTCTCGTCACCTCCATTATCAAAAATGAAATAATGAATACATTATCAAATATATGCTATAATTTAATTTTTATAATAGAATAACTAAAATCAATCTCATTACCTTATCCAATTATTCTAAACAATAAAAAATCATTCATATTATATTGTTTTAACACCATCATGGATGATGAGTTGTCAATCTCCATTATAACCTTCAAGGAAGGTGATAAAAAAATATTATGTTAAAAAAATTGATAAAAAATATATTTTAACTAATTTCATTTTATGTAATGAATATATAGTAATAATATTATATAAAATAAAATTAGTTCATGATTGTTGGTAAAACTACCTAAATAAAATAACTGCAAAACATCGCCATTTTTACTAAATAAATCATCCATGTGTTGGAAAAAATATAAATATTTGGGAATACTTAAAATTTTATAAGTACATTAAAACCATTTCATCTCACTTCAATGTTTTAGTACAATTTTTTATGAATATCAACAATTATCAATAAGTGGTTTAAACTTAGAATCATGAAATTAATATTTTTGGAAAAATAAAACTAAACATTATATCTCAATGAAATGGTAATAATTGAAAACATTATGATTATAGTAAATAAAATTATTAGGTGAAATTTTATAAATTATTTAATTAATGTAGTTAATTTTATTATTTATGAAATTAATTGAAAGTGTATAATCATTCTAGAACAAAATGTAAGGGATCTCTTTAAACCATCCTTTTTCTTTTAATTATGACCTTTGTCTATATAAATCACTTTTTATCTCTCTCTCCCTATATTTTATGCTATTAAATTATTATATATATGTATCTTAAATATATATATATATTAATCACTTCTATTTAAGGGATAATACATTCAATAAGTTCATTTCTCAAATTCCTTCATTAAAATAATTTTCAATTAGGGGAACTTTTCTATCAATTAATAAATTTATGTAATCATCATTAAAATTATTCTTTATAATTAATTATTTCATTTAATAAAGGAATTATTTGGGTATAAAAATTCTCATTTACTTTTTATTTTCAAATAAAATTTTACAATAATTCATTTTCCAAAGGTATTTATTTAGTTCTTTAAAGAATTTTTTTGAAATTTCATTTCTCTATACAATTACTTAAACATTATAATAACTTTTTTATAAAAATTATCACCACATATTGAGACCAATGATTATTTACTACTATGTGAACAACCAAAATATTAAATTCCTTTTTCTCTTAGGATTATTTATGAAATCACCAGTGATTATGGTATAAGGAAATTTTATAAAAACTTATTTTGTTATGTAGTTAATTATTATGTTTATGCTATAATATTGATTGAATTTCGTAAAACAAATGGTAAAGAACATGTTATTATGGGTGATCCTAGATATAACTCTCATGAATTGGGTTTTTTTTCTCATGAGTTTTTATTTATGGTATTATGTAACAAACCTAATCAATGATAGGACTCTGTTCACTATGTGATGTTGTCTTAAAAGTTATCTATGATATAGGTTTATATCATGATATATATTGCTTACACTTTCCTATGTTTCTATAATGCTATGATACCATGTTCATTATTTTATGCTCCCTTGTAATTATTTGTGTGATTTCCCTTTTATAATATCATGTTATTTTGTTTGACTCACATGTTATGCCTATTTATCATGATTATTCTCTTACCGGTCCTTATAGATCACCCCTTTATTTTATTTATTTTACAATTTATCCAATATATTTATATGATCTCAAATATATTCAGTATTTAATTTATGGATATTAAAATAATGATTTCTTTAGTTTATTTTTTGATATATTATGAACTTATTCATCTAATGTAACTAGGATTTATGATCCTCATTTTTTATTTATTATATTTATATGTTAACAATAATGTAACGATATGAGTATAATTGTTGGGTAGCTATAGTATGGGAAGATATTTCATAATAAAAAATTTTGGGAAGATGTTGGACAATGGAATCTATTTGGACCCAAACTTTAGGATAAGGAAACTAAGAATTTAAAGACAATTCATAAGCATATCAAAGTATATCAACGCAAAAAAAAGTGTTATGATAATAATCATTGGAAAGACTTGGAATTCCAAGTGGATAATTGTGTAATTTTAATGGTTTCTCCAGGTAAATGAGTTTAATGATTCTATAAAAAGTTAGTATTATTCCTTATTTACATTGGAAATTTTTAATTTATAGAGATTATTGGAGTAATATCTTACTAATTGGGTATGATAAACAACCATTATAAAGTACATGATGTGTTACATTTTTTATTATTGAGGAAATACATATTAGATCCAATGAATATACTCACATATGATGGAATATATTTGGAACTGATTTTAACTTATAATGAAGATCATGTCCAGATTCTTGAAACTAGGGAGAATTGATTTCTTAATTCGACAACTTGACTAGTGATTCCTCTAAAAAATCATAAAATAAGGAGGCTATATGGGAGTATGAAGAAGATATGAGGAATGGATATCCATAGTTTTTATAATCTAATGCATAACCAATTTTGATGATGTAATTATTTAAGTAGGAGAATTCAATACATGATACAATATTATAACATGTAAATAATACATCCCAAAACAATTTCACAATGCATAATATGAAGATAATTTACTCACGATTATTTGTAAATGATAAATTATTAAATTATAGGAATTATATATTATAAAAGGATTATATATTTTGAATAATAATATTAAAATTAGATTAGGGTGAATGTTTGAGATTTTATTGATAAAATTTTTTCTTCAAAAAAGGGAATCCTTGGGTATGGCCTTTTCAAACCCTCCACACAAAGGAACCCCCCTCCCCATGAATAGATCACTCTAGAGAGATCCCCAAAAGGGAATGATCCATTGTTAGCTGAGATGGAAGAGTGTCTTGAAGGGTAACAACCCAATCGATAGTGGATCGACATAGTAATCTACCAGCATAGGTGGGTTGTGCCTCATTCCACCTACCCAGTCTAATACCGGGTGATCCGGCAAGATGAGTGGATCCCAAGGGAATGATAAATTCTCCCAAGAGTGGGCTCCTAGGAATCGAACTATGAACCTCCCAAATAACATCATTGTTATGCTCCTCACCTTTACCACTACGCCACCACTTAAGTAGTAATTTGTTTTATACAATTAGTTCTAAGATAAATAATGCAAAATACAATTTTTTTTAAACCATAAATTTTTTGATATTATATAAGAATAAACTATAAATTTAAAAAAAAACATATAATTTACCAGTGTTTTTTTAATGATTAAAACTATATGTTTATAAATAATATTAAAAAATTAGAAAACCTAAGAAAAATGTAATATTATCCAACAAAAGAAACTATTTTTGGTTTATTTTAATTAAATATTTATTTTTTAGAAAATTATTTTTGGATTTCAATATAATCCAAAAAAATTATTTTTTTATAATAAACCATTTTATGCATTCAAAATAAAAAACAATGATAATATAATCTTAAGCATAATATTTATGCTAAAAGATATAGTTTTTCTAAATAATGAATTTTACCTGAGGTAATATTAAATTAATTTTTCATACATATTAATTTTTTTATAAAATGGAATTTTTATTTATAATTTTTATATCTAATTTATATATCATTTCCAATTATAATCTTTTTGAGTTGAAAATAAATTACCTATAATTAAGATTAATTACCTAGGTGAAAGTAAAATGGTTGTTTCCAATGAATAAATTTTATAAGGGTTATATAAATATTATATAAATAAATTTGATTAATATATTTTAATTTATTAATATAATATGATATTTATAATTTTAAAAAATTTATATAAACACACATTGAGTTAATAATTAATGGGAAATAAATATAAAAATTATTTTATGTATAAAATAATTTCTATAGAACGAATTTTCCAATATATTATGATTTTATTTAAAATGTTATTTTATCACATTTAAAAATATAATTATATTAAATGGGGTAAATTTTTTAATAAAAATTTTAAATTTTGGTTAATTGGTTCACCTTATATTTTTTTAAATAAAATATTTACCATTATTAATTTTTAATCCTTATTAATATAGATAAAATGGGTAAAAGAATTCTCTCAGTTTATTAATAATTAAAATGGAATATATACCATCTAGAAAGACTTTTTATATAATAAGTTCATACCATCATTCCTCATGTACCATTTATCCACCTAACTCACCTAACTCATCTAACCCACCTTACACCCATATGATTCCTTTCTTACCCCTTACCTAGTTTTAGTTTCAATGAAAATCACTAATGTTTAACCCATAAAAATATCACAACCACCAATTCACTCATGAAACTATACCCCATAGTCATTTATGATTATTTTATCTTCCCTATCTAATTATCTCTCAATATGTTCATAATGTTTCAAGGATTCCTCCCAATCTTAAAGAAGTTGTTTAAAAAGTTAGAGGATTATAATCCTTATATTTCCTATTTAGTTGAAATTAAGTTTTTAAAATACTATTTCTTAATACATCCATGACTATAATTTCACAGTATTGGCTCCCGTTAGATATTTTTTAAATGAGATAATAATTAGACCCTATCATTATAGATTTATTCCCATTCCATTATTATCCTAACATAAGGTATCTCATTCCACCCCTTCAATTCTCAATTATAAAGCATTATTGTAATTTCATAATTCTTATAATTATATATAATTATTAACCATTTGATATATTAAAATGATATTCAATATAATTAAATACATTTCCTAAAAAATCATAATTCCCAAAACTCATATATTTTGTAAATTTAATAGTGTTATATTTTCCTTCCAATGACATCAATCTTTGGAAACTAGCAAGTGCATACAATTATGGCATATATGCTTCAAGGATTAATTAGTCTAGAAAAATTCATGTTGTGTTTCAACTTAATCATCACTATGGTGTATGATGAGTGGGATTATGAATACACACAATTCTTGAAACTCTCTAGGGTTATCTTTAGTATTATTCACATACTATTTACAAAAAATAATGAAGTATTTTCCTACCATTTATAAGGTCTGTTAATAATGTAAACTATTTAACTCTACTATTATTTTAATTTAAAAACCCAAAACTATAAAATTACCCTTCTCCGATAACTTATCATTATATAACTATTAAGGTTACTTCATTTTACATTGATAAAACCCCATAGTTTCTATGTTCATCATGTATTTTTTAACCATACACATTATTTCTCTAAATATTATATATAACATTCACTTCAATAATTATATTACCCTTAACCACCTTTAACTTTACAAATTATCGACTATGATTATCCATAAATTTTCTTATAATACCTATGCTTTGTGAATACCCAATTTTATATTTCATCTATTTAAGTGGATCACCAAGATTATATACATATATTGATTGGGGGAATTTACTGACTTATTATATAGATTTTTCTATATAGTCTTATTTTATCAGGGCTTACATAGAAGGATATTCCACTTATTAAGTATAAAACTTCTGAAAATCTATATATTTTTAATTCTAATATGAGATATTATTGATTACTTAGGAAATGTGATTATATATTTTTACACCATCCAACTTCAATATTTGGATGGGTTATTATTATGTTATCAATTTAATTATCATGGGAAAATTATTTGTGTTCTATATATTTCTATTCAAATACAAATGATGCATGGAAAAGTTGTTTTTTATACTCATTTTCTGATATTATGAATGAATTAGAAATAATTACTAATAGATGGGGCCTAGTTATAGAAAAAACATAGATGTGTTGTTAGGTCTCATGAGACAACATATCATGGGTTTTGAAATATGCCATAACTGTTTATGTATCATGTTTTAGAATAAAGAGTTTAATATATCTTCATGGTGTATAAAATTATAAATTATATTTTAATGAGATGAAAACTTATTATCCATTTTTTTATTTATTATGACTTAAATACAATCTGAATAGTTTAATTTTATTATGGCATTATTTGGGTCATTTATTACCTTTTATAGACTATTTCTATTGTGGTTGTTTTATAATATCTTCTTCTATACACAATCCCTTACTGAGAATATTAATTCACAATATTTATTTTCCTTTCCCCAAGAAACCTAAATGATAACAATATGCAATTTTCAATATTCTAATAGTAGGGATAATAATATTCAAATGTATTTTTTATGCTTTATTTTATGTTCTCAAATGTAATGTTATAATTTTATACGTTTTTAATCATCCATAACTACTATGCAATTGGATCCTTTTAGAACTCTTTTATTCTATACCGATAATGTAATATAACTACTAAATCTATATTTATAGAGACATGGTTATTAGAATTAATTATTATGAAAGTAAAAAAATTTGATCATAGAATATAAAACTCATAAATCAAATTTAAATTATAACTTTTGATTTACCAATAGTTGATCTCAATTATTTAGGTTGAATTTCTATTAAGTTCTCTAAAACAATTCCAAAAATTTACATTGCATTTATATGATACCATCTTTGTCAACCTAAAATTAATTAAAAAATATTATTTCATTTCTAGCATAAATATATTTTCATAATACTTTGAAATATATATAAACAATATATTTTAGAAATTATTGATATAATATATCAATTTTTAAAGTTATCTATGTTATCATTAATTTCAATCAAGAGAACACAATCCTTGATCACACTGTACAACTATCAATGCATGGGATATCTAGGGGACACAGATAAAAAAGGTTTGAGGTATAAATATGATAAAGGGTGTAATATTTATAAACATGGGTAGAGATATCATGATAGTAAACAATCATAGAATGGAATTATGAATTATGGATAACAAAGAAACATTTAAAAACATTGAATAATATTTAAAATATACCAGGACTATAGTAAAAAATGAGAATTATTATATATCACTAAAACCTAAATCATGATATCAAAAACATATGTCAAGGATCTATATAAAAAACCCATTAAATTTTGAATGTTACCTACTAAACATGGGACACACAAAATATTATGTATGAGGATAATTATAGTTTGCCCACACATAACATTAGGGTATAAGCTAACTCCATCAAGACTAACCACAATGAACATATGAGAAATTAATCATTATGAAACAGAATACAGGATTATATTATGTTGATCACCCCAATGAAATAGTATTGAGTAATTATTATATGTTCCCCACATAAAAGAAACATAAACAAATCATAAACATGTAATAAATTCTATAAATTAAATTGGTGACATAATATGTCTGAAAGTCATTGACAATTAATATTTCATATAGTAACCATTTAAAATAAGAGATTAAGGAATCATAGAAATTAATCATCAATAAAAATATCATTGGTTATGAAAATGAATTTCAATTTAAGTAAAATTTATATTAAAATATTATGAAATCATCATGATATAAAACACATTTATTGAACATTTATTAAAAGAAATAAATAAAATTTTATAGGGAGAAGGGAATGGAGTTTAACTAAACTCAAAAATAAAAAAACATAATTTTAAAAATTTAATGATGATTTTATTAGAAATAATATATTGAAAATAACCATTATATTAGTGTAATAATATAGCAATTTTTTTGAAAATTTGTGGGAAAACTGAGAATATTTCCATATAAGATTTTTATTCTTTAACATAAATAAATAATATAATGGTAAAAATGATGTATATATCACTAAAGAAATAAATAGATATAAAACTTGAATGATATCAATTAATCATATTATAAATATGAAATGATGAAGAGATATATATAGAGATAAATAGAGATGGTTGTATTGAATATATCATAAATAATGAAAATGAGTAGGAAAGTACCCTTACCTAATGTCTTTAAATGCATCAAATAATCAACTAAATTATAGAATATAAAATTATAATTAATTAGTCACATGTTATAGAACATTTTAAACACTTATTCCATCAAATATAAAATAATTTCTTCAAATTTAACTCATTTATGAAATTTATATTTTACATGTTAACTATTTTGAGGTTATTCAGTTTTTGGTTCTAAAACAACATTAATATATTGGTAATGGTCAAAGAAAAAATTTTAGTGATTCTATAATAACTAAAAGTTTCATTGGATCTTGTTTACATAATTATATAAGGGATGTGTTAGTCGGAATAGAATACTCAATAGGGGTGAATTGAGTATCTATAAAAACTTCTGATTAAAAGGCATTTCTAAAAAGTTTCCCCAAAAGATTCAATACATCCCAGTTAATAAAAATAATACAGTTATAAAGGTTTGACTATTTGAATAACTTATTTGAAGATTTATTAGTTCTCAGTAATCTTAATATCAGTGATTAATATTACTTTTGAATGTATTCTACTTAGTCAAGACAATTATAACCTCTTACCAATATTAACTATCAAAGTAAGTTTAGTGATTTCTGAATTATCTAGTAGAGCAGTAAAACAGAGAAAACTAAATTAAACAGCACAGTGAATATGAAACAAGTGGTTCAATCTTATTTCAAGACATAATCCACTCCACTTAGTGGTCACCTTCCACCAAGAAGTTTATATAAATAAACTTGATCCACACCCTAGATCGTGGTAAAACAATAGTACACATGACTTTCTAGGTCACACATGGACCTCTTCCACAGTTCTTCATAGGTACAGACAACCAGGAAACACAGGGACCTCTTCCACACTTATCAGTGGGTATACACAATAGTGATTGAGTGTTTGATTAAGGATATCTTGTATCCTTCCGTTTAATGTAGGAGGCAGAGTGTGTTATTATACAGAAACACACACTGCTTGAATGTTAATAAAAATATTCGCAACAGAGCATAAAGATTGAGATAGGTTTATAAGTGCTCTTATTTTTAGTCTTTTCAGCTCTGGACTTCTAAGATGAATCAGATACAGAACTCGAGTCCTCATCTATAAAATATCATGTCGTAAGTCATACAGATCTGGATTGTGTTCTTTGTGATGTTTTGACAGTGTTAAAATGTTCTTGGGATTCTATTATGCTTTGTGAGTTCTTCAGGAGAATCGAGTTGCATGATATAATTCTCCAAAATGTATATAGTTCTCACGTTCACGCCCACCAGCTTATTATTTGTGTCATGCTACTTGCTTCTTTTTCTAGGCCGCATTACTCTTTAATCTTGGAGTGCATGTGTTGGGGATGATAGGTTGCATGTATTCTGGACCTCGTACCCCGTACTGTCTGATGATATGTCTACAAAAAACATTAATTATTCCAGTGCATTAAAATCTTCAAATATGACCGTTATAGATTAAATTGAAAGAGTACAAAACATATTAAGAAACGGTTTCATAGTATGTGATGGAAATGGTGTCTCCTTCACATGGTATCTGGGTTGGTCACGGTGTCTCGTAGTCACAGTGTATCATGGTCACGGTGTCTCATGGTCATGGTGTCTCATGGTAATGGTATCTCGTGTTCATAGTGTCTTGTTCATGGTGTCTGGATATCGTGGTGTCTTGTTCATGGTATCCCATAGTCATAGTGTCTGGATGTCATGGTGTCTGCTTGTTCATGGTGTCTTCATGTTCAAAGTGTCTTCTTGTCCACGATGTATGCTTATTCACGGTGTCTTTTTGTTCACGATGTCTGCTTGTTCATAGTGTCTACATGTTAACGGTGTCTGCTTGTTCACGGTGTCTGCTTCATGGTGTCTCAGACTTAGGAAAATATATGTATTCATAATTAAGCAGTGATACTTATGGAAAGAATTAAACATAATCATTTGTCAGATACATCCTTATAAAGTGAGTCAAAAGATAGTATATAGTAATTATACTTAATGAAGAGAATTTAATATCTTAAATAGATCTTCTTAAAGAATAAGAATACTTAAACAATAATACACATGATTTGATATAATGTACAGGATTTAACCAGTTTGAATAGGATTTGTGATCATTAAAACATGATTATTACATGAGGATTCCAACAATCTCCCACTTTTTGAGGATCACAAATCATGTATATTTAAAGTGTATATTTGATTCAACTATATATAGAGATAAATTTTTAACATATAGAAATTTATCACCCTTTTGGTATTATCAAAAAGATGGAATAAGAGAAGTCATTAAAAGTGGACATTTCATTAAAGAAAATAAGATCCAGTATAAACAGAAAGGGGAAAAACAAAAGCAACATCATTCATATCAAAAAGGAGTAATCATTGTTCTTCTTTAGGGGTTGTCCTTCTCTTTTCCTTTAGCCGCAGCAGCATAAGAGGAAGCCATAGGAGTAGAGGTCGAGGTAGAATAAGGGAGGGAGCTGGTCGATAGAGAAGGTAAAGGAAGGCCTTCAAAAATAGAGGGAGATAGAGTAGGTGAAGTAGAAGATCAAGGTATGTGTTGATCAATGATCACAGGCCTGATCTGACTTAGATCTTGGTTAACAAACATAGTAGTAGAGGCTAGGGCAGAAGTGAAGGTAGGCAATCCAGGTCTTAGAGGTGCAGCCGTAGAAGCAAAAATGGTTGTACTCTGGACATGAAGATAGGGCCTCGGGAGTTTGATAAAATATGCAATGATCTCTCCACCATACTGCATGGCTTTCCCAAAATCCCAAATCCTATTAAACCTGGTTAAATACAAGTAATAGGAGGAATCCATGGATTTTCCACAAGATACTTGAAGTGATTCTTCATGTCAGTCTTAGAGAATATACTATTAAAGTATTAATCCACTTTCTTTACAATCTCTTGCTAAGAATCATTAGAAATTTTATAATGGATTTGGACCAGATCAAGAACTCTGTCACTGTTCTTGATAACTTCATATAGAGAATATTTATTGAATCCACTAAGCATGGTATGAAGTTCTTCTTTGACCATTGTTCTGATCAGTTCACTATTTAAAGATGGTTGAGAGGATTGACCAGAGGATTTAGAAGCATTGACCGCGATGGTGAAAGATTTTAGAAGATTCAGCACTTTTTGAAGAGAACCCATATACTCATCAGTGAGTTTGTTAATATTTACAAAAAGCTCTCTTCTCTCCTTCAAAATTTGTTTTTTCATTTCAGAAACCTTTTCAGCTAAAGAATCTAAATGTGGATGAATCTAATAGACATCATTATGTGGGGTTTAAGGAACAATAGGTTCCATATGATGAGAAATAAGATCTGATCTTGAATGTATCTCTTTCTTAATGTCTTCAATCATACCTCTCAGAGTCTTCAATTTAGCACTAAGAAATCTGTTTTCAACTCAGACTTCCTGAATCTCATGAAGAATTTTAGGTTTTATTTTCCAAATAACGTTCTCCAATAATAAAGAGACATCTTTCTAACTTATATTAGTCACAAGAGCCAGTTGGGAATTAAGAACTTTTTCAACACCAGAAAAAAGGGTAGCACCAAATTCCTTTAGATCATCCTTACTCAGAAAGGATGGTTGGTCTGAGGAAGGTGTAGAAACAAGGATTGATATGGTTTCAGGCTCCTATTCAAGTGAAATATTGGAGATTGATTTCAATTGAAACAAAGAGGAAAGGTCAAGACCCTTTGCTGAGACTTGCTAAGAGTCATCCTTATCATAGAAACTGGGGAACTTATATCGAGTGTCTACTGGGATTGGATCAACCAGATTTGGTTCTTTACTAGATTCCAGATTTGGGGGTTTCTCCCCCTCAATAGTTGAATCCTTCTTAGGACTGATTGTCTTAGGATCTTGATCTAATTCCACAAACTCATCTCATAGTTCTTTACCCATTTACTGTCTAGAAAAATGAAAATATATCTCCATCATTTCCTCAACTGAAGGAATGATTTTAGGAACATATTGTTCCATTGGGAGTTCCTCAAGGCTAGCCTTATGCATAACAGGAATATCTTCCACTATAGGTTCTTCCATGGCATTATTTTTAGTTTCTTTTGTAAAAAAATCTATTTTAGCCTCAGTTTTATCTTCTAGAGTGACAAATTCTATAGGTGCAGGGACTTATTTTTCGCTTACCACAAGAGGGATAGAATTATTGTCTTCCTCAATAGAAATAGTTTCCCTGGGAGGCACAATAGCCTATCATCTGGTTCCAAACCAATATCAAAAATATCTCTTGGTCTTGAGGTTTGTTCTAAAGGATTGAATTTTTCATAAAGACTATCATTGTCTTCCACCCATGCCTTTTTCTAAGGGTTCCAATTTATCTTCATCCTCTTGATAGTGAATTTTGAGAGGCATCACTCACAATCCTTTATAACTTCCTCATTAGGTCCAACCATACCTTTGGCATGAATCATGGCTGAGATAAGCCATGAGTAAAACAAGGAGGTTCACTTGTATGTGGTTTTGATCATTTCACACATATGAAGAATGATATACTTGAAAAGGTTGATCGTATGCCCATTTTTTCATAAGATGAATCAGAAATACATCCTGATATTTTAAAATAGAAAAATCACATTTTCTAGGGAAAACCAAATTCTGAATAAACTTGAACAGAAACCTTGATTCTCCATCTAGTTCAGCAGCAATGGCTCTCCTCTTGGTTCCATTTCCAGTTAAGGCTTTCAAAGCATCCTCCAGATCAATGAATTTGGTTGAAGGTGGAGGTCTTATCTCATAATCCTCACAGATGCCTTCATGAGGTATCATAAGGCATGCAGCCGAAACCCTCGAAGAGAATAAAAAATTTTTCCTATTGATCTAGCTTCTCACAACATATCTATCTATAAACTCGAAGTAGAACTAAACATATTGATAAAATTGAGCCACTAACTTTGGGTAGATTGGTCTATCTTCCTTCGAAAACCACTCTAGATAGCCTTTACCTTTTAAAAAAAATTTAACTAGAGACTTACTTGACAGAATCCATTTGGGGAAAACCTTTTTCTTAGGTAAGAAAACTTAGTTTACCAGATTTGGGTTTAGAGGACCTTTGAGCGCTCGCTTGGGTGCAATTTTCTTTTTATTTGCGTTGCGTTTCTCAGGAGTCGACGATGAAAAGCGTTTCATCATGGGCATTCAATGAAGGTTCGAGAGAGAGAGAGAGAGAAAGGTCGTAGGTTTAAAGAAAGGTTACGAATGTGTGAATAGAAGAAAGCTCTTGTGAAGGACAAATGATACTTACTTTAATTTATCATTTATGAATACCAAACGTCGCAAAAGTAAAAGTGTGGGAAAAAAAGGTGAAAAGGATAATTATCGCGATACGGTTTTGAATTCAAATATAAAAATCATAAAGAATCATTATTGTGAGATCATATCAGGTCTTTAATGTGAGACTGAGAATGAATTTTATGGTGATACAGTAACATGGTGAGATAGTAACTGAGTGTTATGGTGAGATAGTAAACATGAAATTTATGGTGAGACAGTAAAAATGCACTTTATGGTAAGACAGTAACTGTCAGATAGTAGTTATGAAGCACTAAATATGAGACCGTAATCATGAAATAGTAAGATATTTACTTAAGATTTATCATGCCTAATTCATGTATGATGTAGTCTATTCTATCAGAATTTAATGATTTGGTAAATATATCATCAATATAATCATCAATACCAATAAATTCCAATGTGATATCACCTTTTTGATAATGATCTCTCAAAAAGTGATGTCTTAAATCAATATGCTTTGTCCTAGAATGTGAAGTAGGATTTTTTGAGATGTTAATAGAACTTGTTATGTCATAGTTTATTGGTACATGCCATAATTGATATTCATAATCTAGTAATGTATGTTTTATTAACAAAATTTGTGCCCAACAACTGCCAGCAGCTATGTATTCAGCTTCTGCAGTAGATAATGCAACAGAATTTTGTTTCTTACTGCACCATGATACTAGTGACTTTCCAATAAAGTGACATGTTCCAGAGGTTCTTTTTCTATCTAACTTACAACCACCGAAGTCAGCATCAAAATAACTAAAAAATTCAAATGATTGTCCTCTAGGATAGAACAGTCCTAGATTGGGGGTATGCTTGAGGTATTTGAAAATTCTATTTATAGAATTTAAATGAGATTATTTAGGATTTGCTTGAAAATGAGCACACATACACACACTAAACATAATGTCGGGTTGACTAGTAGTCAAGTAGAGTAAAATTCCAACCATTCCTCTATAAGTGGTTTGATCAACAGATTTTCCATCTTCATCAAGATCCAACTTACAAGTGGTACTCATGGGAGTGTTAATACTTTTAGTGTTATCCAATCCAAAAAGTTTTATAAGATCTATAGTATATTTACTTTGAGATAAAATAATACCATCATTATTTTGAAATATTTGAAATTCGAGAAAGAATTTTAGTTCACCCATTAAACTCATTTTAAATTCATTTTGCATCATTTTAGAAAAATCAACGCATAAAAAGTTTCTTGAGGATCCAAAGATAATGTCATCTATATAGATTTGAACAACTAAAATGTCATTATAAATTCATTTTATAAAAAGGGTAGGATCAGATATTCCTTTTGTGAACCCATTGGAAATAAGAAAACTACTTAATATATCATACTAGGCTCTTAGAGCTTGTTTTGAACAATATAAAGCTTTGGATAATTTAAAAATATGATTTGGAAAATGAGGGTTTGTAAATACAGGGGGTTGTTCAACAAAAACATCCTCAACTATATACCCATTTAAGAATTCACTTTTAACATCAATTTGATGTAGTTTAAAATTCATATGTGTAGTATAGGAATGAAGGATTCTGATGGCTTCGAGTCTAGATACTGGTGCAAAAGTCTCCTCACAGTCAATTCCTTCTTCTTGACTATAGCCTTGAGAAACCAATCTAGCCTTGTTTCTAACTATGTTACCAGCTTTATCTACCTTATTTCTAAACATCCATTTAGTGCCTATGGTGAATGTTTCCTTAGGTCTTTCAAAAGGTTTCCAAACTTTGTTCCTTTCAAATTAATTAAGTTCTTCTTCCATATCCATCACCCGAAATTCATCATTGATGGCATCATTAATGTTTTTAGGTTCAAGTTGTGATAAGAACACATGATGTTCAACCTGATTTCTAAGAGAAGCTCCAGTTTGAGTTCTTTTGTCTAGGTATCGTACAACATCATCTAAAGGATGGTTCTTAAGAGTTTTAACAGTTCTAGAAAAGAAGGGACTAGTGATTTTAGGTTCATCGATAGGTCCAGGTTCATTGTGACTTGATTCTAGGAAATTTCCTGAACTGTAAGTTTTCCCAAATTCTTTCACAAAAGTGTTTTATGATTTTGAATTGATGTTCAGATTTGATGCATCATCCTCCAGGTTTTCTAGAGAGGTTTTAGGCTCATGTGGATATGCTTCAACAAATTTGACACGGAAAGATTCTTCCACACATCTAGTTCTTTTATTGAACACTCTATAGGATTTACTAGACATGGAATATCCTAAAAATATACATTCATCACTCTTGGATGAAAATTTTTCAAGATTGTAATTATTATTAAAATATAGACTTTACATCCAAAAACATTGAAGTAGTTAACTTTGGGTTTTATATTATTCCATAACTCATAAGGGGTCCTCTTAAGAATGGGTCTAATCAACACTCTATTGATTATATAGAATAATTTATTGACAGCTTCATCCCAAAAAAATAAGTAGTTCATATTCACTAAGTATTATTCTAGAAATATCTTGGAGGGTTCTATTTATTCTTTCTAAAACTACATTTTTTTAGGTGTTCTAAGGGAAGATAAATTTTTATTATAACCATTTTGTGAGAAAAAGGATTCAAACTCTTGATTTTCAAACTCACGGCCATGATCGCTTCTTAAGGATTTAATTCTATGTCCACTAAGATTTTCTACAGAATTGGCATATTTAGTAAAATAAGAGAAGGCTTCACTCTTGTGAGCCATAAATAAGGTCCAAATATATCTAGAAAAATCATCTAGAAGAACATAAACATAGTTCTTCCTATTAAAGTTAGAAACTCTAGATGTACCAAATAAATACATGTGAACCAATTCAATAGGTTGAGAAGTTGACACTTCTTTCTTTGGTTTGAAGGAAGTTTTGTGTTGTTTCCCCTTTTAACAGGGATTACACACTTTGTCATTTGGAAACTCATGTTTGGGTAAGTATTTAACTAATATTTTTCTAGTTAACTTTATAAGGGATTGAATATTACAGTGTTCTAGACTCTTATTCCAGATCCAAGACTCTTTATGAAATACACTTAAATATGAATAATTTTGAGAAGCTAAGGAATCTAAATTAACATAGTAAACATTTTCATTTCTTAAAGAAAAAACACTAATTCATATTTAGAATTAATGATATTGCAAGCATAATTTTCAAATCTAACATGAAATCCATCATCACATAATTGTGAGATACTAAGCAAATTATATTTTAATCCATCAAAAAATAGTACCTTAGAAATCAATACTGAATTAGAGTTATCGATTTAGCGGAGGACAATAATCTTTCCTTTGTAATTTTCACCAAATGTGGCATTTCCTCCATTTATTTTGATTAGATTCTTAAATCATGAGTAGTATCAATTCATGTGTCTTTAACATCCATTGTCCAAGTACCATAGAATTTTACAGGAACTCTTTAAGAAGGTTTTCTACAAAATGATCAAGCAAAAACAGATTTTGGTACCCATACTTGTTTGGGTCCAGTAATATTAGTAAAAAGTGATTTGGGAACCCATATTTTCCTCATAGGTTTCCAATAATCATTAAGTAAAGTATTTGAAAAATAAACTCTATTCGGTCCATAAAAACTTGAAACAGCAGACAGTTTATAATAACTTGAATTAGATGATTTGTATCCAGAATTGGAAGTAAAACTATATGTCCTAGATCTTCAAACAAAATTTTTTTAACCAAGATTTCTTTTTCTAGGTTGATAACCAATGCCAGTCTTGTATTAAGGGGGAATTTTTTTCCCTAGCATTTGAGTAAGGGTATTCTTTCCATTGGTAAACTTTTCAAGGTCATTCTTCAATTGCTCATTAGACATTTTTAATTCGTTTTACTCTTTGACTAGTTGGTAATTTTTCTCCTTTTCAGTTATGTGTTCAGATGTAATAGTCACACTAAGAGCATGATGTTTCTTCAATGATTTATATTTGTCTTTTAGTTAATTGCATGTTTCTTTAAGAATGTAACAGTATTCAAACATTTCTTCATTAGTCATGTTCTTAGAGACACTCTCATCTCTAGAATAGTATGAATCATGTATAGAGGAGTCTAGTGTTACCTCAGATGTGTTTGTCATAAAACACATATTGGATTTATTTTTCTTATTCATCATGTGATGTTTTTGAGTCGCTTTAACGGTCCTCAGAAGCACTCCAGGTTTCTTTCATGGCCTTTTTATACTTCATGTCCTTGTCCTCATATTTCTTTTTGTACTTGAGCTTTGGATAGTCAAACATGAATGCCTTTTGCGCTTACATTCATAGTAGACAATTTCATCAGCCTTGTCACTTCTTTTCCAGTCCTTCTTCCAACTTCCTTTTTTGTCATATTTTCCCTCGAAGTTAGAATTTCATAAAAATTCCTTCTTCTTGTAAAATATTTTAAATCTTCTGGATAATTGAGCCATCTTCTCATCACTATCATGTGATGATTGTTCACTGGTGTAGATTTCAATAGAATCTTCCATTTTCCATTTGTCTTTGTGTTTATAGGTGGTGGTCTTGAATGCAACAGATTTCCTCTTTGGTTCATCCTCCTCCTCCTTGTTGAATTTAAGTTCCTCTTCATACATCATCAGTTTCCCAGTGATTACTTTTACGGGTAGCCTACAGATGTCGCATGATTCTCTAATAGAGACAGAGGTTCCACTCCATCTATCAGGTAGACGTCTAAGAATTCTCATGATTTTATCCTTGGAAGTGACTTCTCTTCCAAGCGAGATCATTGTGTTGACATTATCATTGCACCTAAGATACAAGTCAGAAATAGTCTCATCATGTTTCATTTTAAAATTATCATATTTGATAGTATAATTATTAAGTATCATTTATTTTACACTAGATGTTCCTTCATGTGAGACAGATAGGGTATCCCAAATCTCATGGGTAGTTTTAAATGAAGAAATTCTATTAAATTCTTCATCTCCTAAGAAGCAGTATAAAGCATTCATAGATTTGCATTTGTTATTATAGGCAGTTTTGGTAGGTTCATCCCATGTGAGTCTATCAGTAGAAAGAATCTTATATTCATATATAATGGAAGACCAAATTTATAAACTCATACTCTCTAAATGCATTTTCATTTTAATTTTTCATTGAGCATAGTTGCTTCCATTAAATAATGGTGGTATGTTGGTTGCAGCACCTTTAACTCTATCAGTAGCATGAATATTATATTCACGTTGTCTTCTTATTCACGATGTCTGCTTGCTCACGGTGTCTACTTGTTCACGGTGTCTGCTTGTTCACGGTGTCTGATTTTTCGAGGTGTCTTCTTCTTCATGTTGTCTTCTTGTTCACGGTGTCTGCTTCACAGTGTCTTAGACTTAGGAAAATATATGTATTCAGACTTCAGCTGTGATACTTATGGAAAGAATTAAACTTAATAATTTGTTAGAGAAATCATTATAAAGTGAGTCAAAAGATAGTATATAGTAATTAATCTGAATATAGAGAAATTTAGATATTAAATGGATCTTCTTAAAGCATGAGAATACTTAAACAAAGATACACATGATTTGATATAGTTTAAAGGATTTAACCAGGTTGAGTACGATTTATGATCATTAAAACATGATTAGTACATGAGGAGTCCAACAGGATGGATTTAAATATATTAGTATATAGTTACAATTCATTTATTCTTACTTGTTAAGATTTTTTATGATTATAAATGATTTCGATTTATTACAATTAACATCATTATTACCATACAAATTTTACCATTCTAGAATAATTGAAATTTTTTTATTTCTTTATAATTTAAGATTTAATAATGGAACTGAATTTTTAGGATATCCTTGAAAGGTATTAGTGGAAAATAAAATATTATCTTTCCTTTAGGTATTGTAAAACTACCATAGGTGAAATGATATTTATAAGATATTTTTAAATAGATACGGTAAAAAATTTGAACATTGAGTTTTAAAAAACATTAAAATATATTAAATAAAACTAATTAATTTTAATCTAATATAATAAATCATGTTATAGAGTGGGTAAGGGGAGAATTGGAATAGACACATGGGTTCTAAAACATTTAATACACACCTTGATCTATATCCTTTGAATTGAGCCGCCCATCCTTCATATGAGTAAATTTAGATCACATAAGGGGATTGGGTATGTTGAAGGGGGTGTGGAGAGAAATTTTGGTTATCATGTTTTTAAGGATATTAGTTTTGTAGGTGGGGTTAAATAGGCTATAGATTAGTGTTTATATAGAGAGAGTGGTTTGTTTTTTTGAAAGAAAGTACTTATTATTTTTATTACATGGTCTAATGACTATGGAAAAGGATGATAACAATGAGTTTTATTTGTTTATGGTGCATTAAAGGAGGAATATTTTACATTTTTACCCATATGAAACCAAATTAATTCATGTAAATACTGTAATAAATATAAATAATGAAGAATATTTTTTTATTAAAATAAAGTATAACATGGGGTTTAAAATAAAAAATATATTTTAAAAAACATAATAATTTTAAATGAAATATCTTAGTTCAAAAATAAATTTCTATTTCATAATGGTGTTTTATACATTTTTAATTCATTTATTTCATGATTATGTCCAAAAAAATATGTTATAAAGACAACTAAAATTAAACACAAACTAATTAACATGTTCTTATTCAAAAATATTCATTTTAAACTATTTTAGTTTCTTAATTTTATAAATTTAAGATTTAAACAAAATATTTTAATAAATAAAAAATCAAATTTTATAAAATTCCCTATATTTCACCGTTACTTATTCTGATTCTATTTTTTTATTTTATAATTATTATATGGTTGATATTTATTTATTATATATATATTATAAAAAATACAAATTTAATTAATATTAAAAAAAATTGGATAAAAAATGACTATTTTTATAAATATGTTAATGAATATAACATTAAAAATGTTATATATTTTAGTTTTTTAGTTATCTTATTCGAATATTTATTATGTGGAAATAGAATATTTATATTTGTATTTATTTATTCATTGTAAATACTAATTTGTATACAAAATAATATTTTTATATGTTCGGTTTCTATTTCAATGGTCAACTATAATTAAAAATGGTTATATATTATTCCAACTTTTAAATAATCACTACACTTTCTATAAATTTAACATAGTAAAATTATACATTAAAACTTTTTTAAAACTAATAAAATAAAATTATGTTTATTTTATTATCTATTTTTTATGATTTATTATATATTTTATTGTATATAAAATTTTAGAGATAGAGATTTTATAAATCTTAAATTCATAAGTAATTACATTATGTAATTATATCAATTAATAAAATAATAATAATAAAAATTAAATTAAAAAAATTATGAATAATTCAAAAAAACCATTCCCCACACCATTTATTCCTTAGTAAAGTTTAATAAAGGAATTCTAATACAAAAATTGATTTTAAATAAAGAAAAATAACATAATGTAATTCTTAATTGACGATTTAATAAAAATTATATAGTTATATAGGAGGTAAAAACATCTTAAATAATGATAAGATGTAATATTTGGGGGCTCTCATCCTTTCTATTTCAATTTAGGAAAATTCTTTATTTCTCCATATTTTCCATATGATTATTCAAAAGTGAAATATAAATAAATTTTAATTTCATTTTATATTTCTTATTTTTAGGATATTTATGCTTCTAAATTTTTTGGTATGAACTCCTTGTCATGATCCAATGGTTAATGAAAAATGTATTAATGTTAAAGAATATTTTTTATTATTCTTATGTTTTTTAATCCGGACGTCATGAAACAAGATATTTTATTTATAAATGAAAATTTTAAGCGACCAAAATGATGTTTTTATTTCTTTTTTGGGAACCTCCATGTTTATTCATAGACTAATACAATATTATGTCCCTGTGAATCACGTTATTTTCTCATGAGTTCAGTTTAGGTTTATGATTGAGATACATTTCCATATTATATGGAATGCATTCTTATGAGAATATTATGTTGTGAAATTGCCTCAATTAAAATATATCTCTCCAGTGAATTGGTTAAGTGGGATAAGACATGTGATTATTATAAGAGAACCGAATTATATATTTTTTAATGTGATATTGTCTTCATTGTATACCCATGTCTTGCATTAACATGCTAGTATCTATGATCGCATTAAATGTGTTGGAATAGTTTATTTAAATTTATCAAAAATGTTATGTAGTTTCATTTTTATGAATTTTCCACATTACATGTTTTTTTATATATTTTCCATATTCTACTGATTCTGATTTAGTGATTCCAATGTGATAAATATTTTTAAACTCACTCATTTATTCAAGTGTATTCATGTAACCTTTTAATTATATTCCCCCACCACCATAAAAAGGATTTTAAATAAAAAAATATTTGATGTATATCCTAAGGTGATTACATATTTTAAGAATATTTTGAAATCCTTTTGTAGAACTGTAAAAAACAATTTTAATAATGGTTTCATTTTTTATGTAATTATGTTTTATAAACCTAATTTTTTTCACAGATACTAGTTTAATTTTTTTCAAGATTTATATTATTATGAATGATTGTATTTAAAACTATATAATAATTATTTATATAAGATAGTGGCCATTATAATCCTCAGCTATTTATAACTCAATTTACTAATATAACACTCAAACAAAGAACTGATACCACTCTATCATACCGCAATCTCATAGAAAACCCATATAAGTTTATGATGAGATTGATGGTGACCCTCAAAAGCTTCCAATATAAGGTATCTCATTTTTTACTATCACCAAGGTTGTAAACTAACTTTATTAGAATCAATATCTTTCTAAAACCTAGTAAATGGATAAGAAAACAACTAATAACCTCTAGTGATCTCATTAAGTAATTAATTCATATGAACTATAACCATTATTTATAATTGTTTATATTAATAAAAAACAGTGATATATGAATGGAATTTATCCATTGAAAATCTTAATCTAAAAAAATATCTTAATTTACACAAAACATACCTAAACATTACTATAAACACAACTGTGGGGAGAACCTTCAAGTAAATTGTAGATTTATATTTTAAACAAATCATTATCAATTTGAAATATATATTAAAAAAAATTAAAATATTAACTAAATGAAACAAAAAAACTAACCAGTGAACAGGTATAATATTATTAAATACTAAAATTTTTCCATTTTATATAATATTACCTTGTCTCAACTCTACTTCATTAATAATTCAACACTATTCCAATTCCTAGACCACCCAAATAGCAAGAAATATGGTAATAACTACCATTATTTTCACAAATATTAATATCATCTAACCAAAAAGACTATAATATCATTAATAAAATGCTATATTATTTGAAATTTAGAAATAAGAAACAAAATAACAATGAATATTAAAAATATACTAAACTTTATAACTACTAAAAAAATTTAAAATAGAAATATAATGTCCTAAAAAAATTCAATACTTTAAAATATTATTTTATATTTTTCTCCTACTCACTTCTTAGCACTGATCATTGATCAACCCCCCCCCCCCTCTAAATAGATTCATAAATTGAGAAAAAAAACAAAAATAAAACAATAGCACCACAACCACCACATCCTCTCTATAAAACCCTACCGCAAAATCACATATAATCACTTTTCCACACTTCCACATCATCAACACTAAAAGATAAACACATCTCATTATTCAATAGATAACCATATTATCATATAATAATAACAAATCAACCACCAAACAACATCACAAAAACTAAAAAAAGTATATTTCATAGCACCATGTTTTCCTCCAAGAAACATGAAAAAGTATTAAATATATATGAGTTGATCAAAAGTGTCTACTCAGTAGAAAATACAAGGTCTCTCATGCTCATGTGATAGAATCATAATAATTCACTCTTGAAAAAACAACAAAACCAACCACACTTAAATAGAAAATTATACCATTCAATCCTCACAATTTTTTCTAACCAAATAACACATCATTATATAGAAATGTAATATGAAGCATATCAATGTAAGGAACATTGATTCACTGTCCCTATGTTTTTAATCTATTACACCCCAACGTCGCACATCCTAGATATCCTATTTCTTCTCTATAACATCACATTACATCATATCACATCCCACCTTAGACACATAGGACATCACATCACATCACATATCACACAAAGAAACCCAGACCACCACATCACATCACATCCATCCAGAAGAAACATGTTCCGTCACATCACATATTAGAAAGAAAGGTAGTATGGTATCATGAACATAAAGTACATCTACCTTGTTCACTCCTCCAAACATTCATGCTCCCCACCATAATCCAGCTCAATATATCTCATCTCAAAACATCTAGCCCAAAGACACCTAGTCCATCATACTACATCAAATCATATATGAACAGGTCACATTTCAATTCTACCCATAATAGCTCATGAATGTTAGAATATCCTAGAATAGTGATCAGGGAGGAAAGGGTATCTATCCATCCATCCTCACCATCAGGTTGTTGAGAAAACACTCAAAAATTAAATTGTTATCGGAAAAATGTTCTTTAAATGGGTGGTTGAAAATAAAAATAACATAGAAACACATTGAATACAATATCATATAACAAAATTACAACCAATGAATTAAAAACGAGGTATTATCCATTTCACAATATTACCACCAATCCTCACAATAATTACATATTCACTCCAACAACAAAATACAAATTTTCACACAACAAGACATAATCCTCCTTCCATATTTCATCTTCTCATTACGTGAAAAAATATTCCTTTATTTAAATCTAGTTAATTTAATTATTTCAAATAGTTACTTCAAATTCATAATTAGTAATTTATACCACACATCTCACTTTGTTTATTTCATTAACTAATTACAACCCATTAACTAAACCATTTCATGTTGTTTGAATTTCAATATTATCATTCAATTCAAATTCATTATTATCAATATTCATCCATTACTACTTATGAATCTTGTACAACAAAAAACAACATAAAAAAACCCAACATAACATGAAATCACATCCACACACCACCTCCATTTCACAACCACAACCAATTTCTAGATCACTAATGTTCTCCACATTCTATATCTACATATCATCATATAACCCCCCCCCCTACATCACAACCACACATCACCTCCTAATAAAATAATAACACATCGTCCCCAAACACCACAACCACACTTCATACATTCGCATGACACATCAATTTTAACATAATCACGTATCATTTTCGAGTTTTATAAATGGGTTATTCATTACCTCCACTAAATTATTTTAGGGGTATTACCACACAAGCCATATATCCATGTGCAACCAATTAATTAGCTTGGTATGAGTGATTAAAAATTTATTCAAGGTGGTTTCACAACAATATCACATTAAGGTATTCAAAACACATATCAATGAATCACAAAAAAATTCTCCCAACAACCATGATTTTAAGTGGGGTATTTAGACTGTACAATCACAATATCATTAATATTATCACCAACTATAAAGACCTAGAAATCATTCCCCCATCCTATTCAACTTCAATTAACCATGTAATTATCTTTATTAAGCTATAAAAAATAATATTCACATAGATAATCAAGATAAATCCCCATCATGTATGATACATAATATGAGTGATGAGAAATCCCTTACCTCAAATAAAGCCTTCTAATTCACTTTGCAATGTTAAGGAAAAAAGGAAGGACACCATTGAACACCACAATGAGGAATAAAACCTTAATATACTATAACACAATATCCATGTCATACCCTTATAAAAAATACACCAAAACCATGATTCCCTAATAATATCCCCTCTAATATGAATAAATAAGGAGAAAAGAAAGATAAGACAAGGTAAAAGATAAGAGGGGAACTCACTAAAATAGCCACAAATAAATCCTCTAAGACTAGCATCTAAATAAACAGAAAGAGGGATTAAAGGGACCCATTGGGATATAACTAGGTCACCCAATTAATGAGATAAAATATTGGATGTGGATTATTTTTTATAAGAATTCATAATTTATACTTAGTTTGAAAAATATGGGACTAGGGAGAAGCTTATAGAACTATTCTATAGCCCTACTTAAAATGGGGAGGACCATGAATAAATATTATCCAATACACCACAACATGTTTGGTTAAAGTCCCCTCAAATTACCGCAGCTATATCCATTTCATGGATCATAAAAATTATGGTGTAATCTCATGTTTTAGCCAAAGTAACTATGTTGTAGACCTATAACAACAAAAAATGGCTATATTATAGAACCTTATTAGTAGCATATTACTGAAAAAAATTGAAATAAACATTGAAAATGGTCTTTGGGACTGCATTTCACACCCTAGGTTATCATTCCACAACTTCCATCTACTAAGAGGAGTTACACCACATCCAAGGATCCAAGTAATAACTACCCCAAAATTGGAAGTATCACTAAAAGGTAACCACTAGAGCCACTACATTTTAGCTTTCCACCTAAAGCTATAATCACTCTATTATGGTGAAACCTCCATAAACAATACCAAAACCTTTCCAAAATAGGTAGTACAATCCAATATTACTCATAAACACATATAATCACTATAGAACCTCCTCAAGTTTCTTTAAAAATCTAATTTTCATAAAGGAAAGGGATTGCAAAATCTATTCCCCTACCACATTGACTACCTTTATCTATATTTTCAATATCCAAAACATTATTATCATCCAAAGAATCACCTTTTAGGTACTAAAATTATTACTTTATCCAAATCTTAAATTTTTATTTCATAAAAATTAGTTTTTAATAACTTTTTCTCTTCATATAAACATAATTAGATCCCAAATTAACCAGATTCATCCTTTCCTTTTTTATTATGGAATCATCTTGATGAATTTCATCACCTAAAGTTCATTTCTCAATGTTTGTTTTTTGGAATATATTAGTGAATAATGGGAATTTTTTTCTCATTAGTTAGGGAAAAATCATTGAGAAATTATTTTCAAATTCTAAACACCATATTCAATTTTAGTTTTCTTTATGATACCCTTAGTTTCTCAGGAATCAAAATTCTTGGGTGGCCGTACATCATATTCTATTTACTCATTATATTTTTTTAGGGATTTCAAATTCACAAATACTATCATGGATATTTCATTATTATGAATTTTATTTTCATTAATATTCCTTTCATTTTCTAGATGGTCCTGACATATTTACAAAAAAACATTAGGATCATGTTCACTTTTGATATTCAGTAGAAATTTCCTCATAGTGAAATTTGTACAACCTTATGTTTCCTATATTCATATTTTTACATACTATTATTTTCCAAGTTATTATGGCATAATTTTTTTATGAGTATGGTTGACCAACATAATACATACACATATATTCTTATCATCTGGTAAGTTATTATTTAGAGCTAACTTTTGGTGAACTTCAACCTCTTTATTTGATATGTATCCCACTTTTCCAATCTTCTTGTTTATTTCACAGATGGATTATATTTTTTCAAAACCTTGAATCCCTTAACTTGAACACTCATGGAAAAATTTAAAATATGCATGAATCATTATTTTATTCCACAAGAGTATAATGTCTAATTAAGTGGGGAATCTTCTAAAACATTTTCTTGGTGTTATCCTCCCTTATATATTTTTATTATTAACACATCAAGGTAGGATTACAATATTAATTTATTTTATTCCACTTTATCTACTTATAATCTTTATATTAGTTATTTTTTATTTGTGATTGGTAGAATTAAACTATCCCTTTTTATCATCATGACTAGTTCTTAAAAAACTTCTATAAAAATTATAAAAATATCCAAATCTATTGGATTATAATTTATTTTTTACTTTTTGGGGGTTGGGTGTATTTTTGTGAGTTTTATATATTTCTCATATTTTCCCCTTTATATTAGAAATATTTAATATTCATTATTTGGAATATTATTTTAGTAATTAGTAGTCATGTGTCTGAATGTTTTTTATGACCAATACTGGAAAAATAAAATATTTTTTTTATTGAGTATTATTTTTGATAGTGGGGAGTTGTTCCATGGCATATTTATAATAGTCACTTCATGGAAAACTTTCACCTTTAATACTTTTTTACACCATCATAAAAGTGGTGGGTTTCTACATATATTTCTTCACCCATTATTATTCACAATTAAACCAACACTTCTCAATTTATATGAATTAGTTCATAAAAATTTATCAAAAAATATTCTTACCTTCATTCTCAATATATTGGAAGTTATAAATAATGATGATCATAAATTATTTCTTCAACAAGATTGAGTATTTTTAGATATAAAAAATCTCCTTTTTAATTTTGGAAGTGGATATTTTATCAACATCATGTGATTATTCATCTTATGTATCTTTAATGGTTCTTAATATTACAACTAACACAAGTAAGATTACATATAAATTTTTCTTCTTGTCCTCAATGAACTAAACGTTTTCCTTACATTAAGCCTGTAATTTTTGTATATTTTATTCAAGAAACATACTCACCTATTTCAAGGAATACTCATGTTCTTTTAAAAAAATTCCTTGAACTCTAGCTGAGTTTTTATAATATCCAAATTTATTTCTGAGTATCTCTTAGTGCATGGTGGTTTTCATTAAAGACTTTTTTATCACAAATTCTTCAAATAAACTCTTCCACAATGATTATTCTATTATATTTAACTTTAATTAATAAAATTTTATTGATTTATCCTTATGTTCATTGAGTTTAGTGGATACATATGTTCTTACTAATTCTTTTCCTCCTACATTTTACCCTCTTCATCTGGTGATTTTTCAAGCTGAATTATTCCTATAAATTTATCATCAAACATAGAGTTATTAACTTAAATGGTATTTTTTTATGAATGAAATATTTACTTAATAACTAAATGTATAAGAGTATTCATACTACAAACAAATTTTCAAAGCTTATTCTGAATGGTTAAAAATTTCTTTTTAATGTAATAACTTTTCATTGATTCTATTAACAGGTTTAGTATGACATTTACATTCATCGAACATAATTATAAATGAACTCTCAATATCATTATTTTATGATTCAAAATATGTTTTTCCATCGATATTACCTTGATATATGATGTTATATATGTTATAACTTCTAAAAGTATATTTTTATTTAAAAATATTCAACATACTCAATAGTTTTGTACCAACTATAGATAGAAGAATATAGAGGATTAATTTTATCTGAATTTTCAAAAACATTAATGCATACTCTAAAATATAGTATTGGTTGGTCTTCCATCAACTGATCTAAAGAGGATAACACTATCAACATATAATCCTCCATCTTCTTTTGGGGTTTTAGATGTTTGGTTTATAATTAAATGTTTCTCTCATAAAGAATTACATCCATTTCCGTATCCTCAAAGATAAATTAAAATCTTCAGGAGATAATATTTCTTTAAATTAAGGAAATATAAAAAACATAAAAACCATTAAAAACTATGAATAAAAATTTATATGTTTAAATTCAGAGAAAGTCTCTCTAATACTAATTGATTGTACCACGGGATCATGTAGTCACCCTAGGAGGGGGTGAATCAAAAGTGGTTAAATTTTAATAATTATAATCAAATTAAATTCATACATCATTTTTTTCATCGAACATACTTCATTAGTTATGTTGTATATATCCTTATAAATCAATTCAATAGTTTTACTTAATGTTAAAAAGATAATAAAAAGTAAAAAACATATAAGTATTTTTATATGGTTCGGCCTCAATATGAGAACCTACCCCTTTTCATGTCAACTCTCATCAAGTCCCAAATTATTCTACTAAATGTTTTTTTAAATAAAATATTTTTTTTGGGAAGTAACTTTCTTAACCCACATTCTGAATCCCACACAGTATGTCTCTTTCCTTTAAAAATTATCTCAACACTAGATTATTATAAATCCTAAAAGTAATTAATATTTTAAAAAATATTATAGGTCTTCTACTATAATTTATTCTCCCACTATATTACATAAAAATCATCAAAGTTATACACCCAATAAATGTAATTCTATTTCACTCACATTCCTTATAATATAATGTACCAGTCTTCTCAACATTCATCAGTTCCTGATGTCACATTCTTCTCAATGGTCATCATAACCTAACATTCTGGTCATTTATTCATTCTTCAAAATGTGATTTTTTGGTCATCAAGAAATTTATTAACCCAAATATATCATTCATAAAATTACATAGATGGATCATTCCCCTCATTAATATTTTCTTCTATTCCAACAAATACTCTGAATAATCATGGGAATTTTTAAAGGAATTACATCTTTACAACAGTTTGGAATAAAAATAGGATCCAAATTATAATTTCCTACTCAACTCTTATTTTGTTTGACTTCCTTAAAATGTACTAAATAAATCTAAGAAAATATTATTCTACACAGATTACTAAAATCATGGTTTAAAAAACTCTTCAAATATTCTTCAAATCTTGGATAGATTTACGAATATTTATATTATAACTCAGAATTATCAAAAAAATATAACACTAATATTTTTTTAAAATATCATGAAACCATTGTCTTGTGCACAATATTTATCGATTACTTCATAACTCAAAATTTTTATAGCACCTCATTATAACTCAGAATTTTTTATACTCAAAAATATAACTCCAACATTATAAATCTCATGTTTTTTATTTTAATTTCATAACACTATAATTTTTAACTCAAACAATATATAGATCAACACTATATCTTGTTCGTAGTATAACTCATCTTTATAGCACTATCATTATATGATTCAAATATATGAATTGAACAATGTACAACTCAAATTTTTAAATCAAGCATTGTATATCAAAACATTATAACTAACACATTATATTGATAAAATTTACTTCTAATACATTATACAATACAAATTTATTACTCAATATTTTAAAAATTGTAACATCATAACATGAAAATTTTATATTTGAAATGTCACAAATTGATCTTTTTATGACTACAACTTCATAAATTGAACGTTGCACAATTGAAACATCATAACATGGACATTTTATAGTTATAACTTCATGATTTGATCATCATATAGTTGAATCTTTAAATATTTATAATTGTACAATAGTATCATCATAACATGAACATTGTATAGTTAATACATCAAAATAAGATATTTGTAATGTTGCAACATCATAACATGAACTTTGTGAACCAATAACTCTATAACATGAAATTTTTACAATTGAAATATTTTAAATTGAAATATTTATAGTTTTATATTCTTAACATGATCATTTTAAAACATTTATATAATATTCTTATATTTTTTTGAATGAAATTTATAAGGATTTGGTTAAAATTATCTTTAATTTATTGTCATATTTCTCAATCTGATAAACTTTAGAGATTTCTCTATCTGATATAACTTCATAAATTTATCATTTTGTAAAACATATTAAATTTATTTATTTGGTATAAATTTATATATTTTCATGCCCAGTATAACTTTATAGAATTATCTATCTAGTATAGAATCATATATTTCTCCATCTGTTATAGATAATAATATTTCTCTTCATGATATAACTTTTAAGAATTAATCGTATAGTATAATTTCATATATATATATATATATATATATATATATATTGTATAAAAGTAGTGATTTATCTATCTATTTTAACTTCTATTATTTCTTATTATTGTATAAATTTATAAAATTATAATTAATACACCTCTATCTGATGGACCTACTTCTACTGATCATTATCTTTCTCAGTCTAGAAGACTTCATAAATTTATTTTGGGTAGACTAATAAAATTTACTTTTATTAGTGATATAAATTCCATGTTTTATCATTCTATGAAAATTAATAAGTTTAAAGATCAATCATCATACAAAAAAATACCATTACCTTAGAATTCCAACATTTTATAACCATCCACTACCCTGAAATATCATAAATGAACTCAGTATAATCCAGGAGAACTTTTTAAAATCCTAATTTTTGGAACACTATGGATCAGTAAACTAGTATATGACTTCCAAAAGACACTACATAGAAAAAAATTTAAGAAACTCTATAGGAAAATCATTTGGAAATACCATTGGAAACTCTATAGGAAACTCCTAAAGAATAACCATAGGAAACACCATAGGAAATTCCATAGAAATTTACTTAAGAAACTCCATAAGATTCTCCCTAATAAATGTTATAGGAAACTCTGTTGGAAATATTAGAAACATACTCATTTTATTTTATGAAATCTATCAATAATAAAGATAGTACTTCCATTATAATCATCCAATAGGCATATAATAACATCTAAAAATATATTATATAATACACTTTTGGTACATAGTAATTTTACAATTCAATGTTGTAGAAATTTAACAATATATATCATTAAAAATAAAATTTAAACAAAAAAATTTAAATAAATTATCACCATGAATATTAGTTAAATTTCATTGCCAAGTTGTTCCGAATAAGAATAATTTTTATATAAAACATAAAAAATAGAATAAAATTTACCCCAAAAATCTATATTTTATTGAAAAGATGTAAAATAAATTTTGTTATGGTTTTATAAAATGGTTTTGAGATTATTAAAAATAAGTAAGTGGGTAAATATACAATAAATGACCAATGTGAGTCCTAAGAATAAATTATATAACCATTGTAAATGTAATTTTTTAGGTTGACTATTGGAATTAGTGAATATATATTCAGGTAAATACATGGTTAATCTTTCATGGAATGTGGTAATATTGTAGTACAGTAGAAAAAATTATAACATCATGAAATAATTTAACAAGATTTCAGGTTATTAGGAACAAACTAATCTTAGGTGTGCCTCACAACATATTATAGTCTAGTAACTAATGGTGAGGGATCAAAACAATCATAAGAAGATTATAAACTCTAAAATAATTTAAACTAATCAATATAGAATCTCCAAAAATTTAAAGACCCTTACTCTAGTAACCCAAATCCAATAGATACTTTATTACATTAGAATTGGATACACAGAAACATATCCCAAATGATCAAATAGGTTATTATTATTTATAAACAAGATATATATTTGACTCTCACATAGCATTTTATAACTTGAAATAAAAAACCTTATGAAGATAAATGTTATTCATCCTTAAACTCAATCAGTTATTCCTTCCCATGTTCTGGGGAAAGGTATCTAAATAGTAGTGATCTTAGATTTTTAGTAAGGGTTACATAAAGTAGCATATATCATATACTAAATAAGGAATAGCTAATATTAAAAGGTTAATAACTGAAAACACATTCCATTTAATAAATATATAGAAGGAATAAATAATGATCAAATAATTCCATATAATAAGTCTCATAAGCTCAAAATTTATCCATGGATATCATAACTATTTAAATAATCACATATAATTCAATAACTAACTCATAATTATGGAATTTATAATTTTATACATCATAATCATACCATCAAGGCTTCATTCAAAGATAATATACATAAATGTGTATGGCCTTGGCCAAATATACATACTAGTTTTTCTCACGTGACCTACAAATGAATCAAGGGGATATATAATTTTGGGACACACCCTTAAATTATTATTTATAATGAATTTATAAAATGAATAAAATATACAACTTACTCAATAAGATTTTTTCAAAAAAAATATGTATAGGCATTAAAAGAATAAAGACTAACAGTACTTTTTTATGTCAAACTGATCATAAAACATCAAGTTAAAGAATAAGGATGGTATCATTGCCATAAATTCTCAGTGTAGAATAAAAGTTTCATTGTCATTAATGAATTGGAATACTATAAAAATATCAATAAATACATTCTTGAGGAAAATAACATTTTCATTTTGTAATCAACTTATAAAAACTAAAAATTTCAATAATATTAGGAAAACATCAGTTGAAAATAATTAAGGAAACATCAAAGATAATATTAAATTCAATGTTAAATCATTATAGTAAGGAAATTATGTTCATGTTGAGTATTTCAAAACACACACTCCGATCACATTTTCAGTAAAAATTTAAAATGTACCATGTTTAGAAAAGAGAAAAAGATTTGTTGTAATTTTTTTTGTAAATAATCAAATATTTATTGAAATTTAATTAATAATTATTTGGATATTAGTAATAATATTCATTAAAAATGGAAAATATGGATATAAAAGTAAAATACTCTTGAAAAAGAAGGAAAAAATTGTTTTTCTTTAAAAACATGATTTTGGTTTCTTGAGCACATAAGAGTAGAAATCGAAAGAAAAACATATAATTTCCATAAATAAAAATATTAGAAAAAAAATATTTTTGGATTAATATATAATAATTGTATATTTCCCCCATCGTAGACTTAAAAATAAATAATCCTAATTAATGTTGAGATTGTGAAATAAACCCTTTCCACATTGATAACATATGTATCATAACCCCCATGTAATAAATAACTTAAAATTAAACATTGAATACCATAAATATAAAGATATTCATAATATAACATATAAAATGTGTAGTATATTTTCCTTTAAAATATATATATGTGTGTGTATAATACCAAATATGTCTCAATATATATATGTGTGTATAATACCAAATATGTCTCAATAGAGTGGAAATTGAGACAAAATCTCTTATAAATATCAAACCATTGAAGGGATAATTAATAAATGATTTTGTTATGTGTATAAAATTTAATAAAAAAATGAAATAAAACATAAAATAATCTAAATTCATGGTATATATAATATTATAATATAAATGATAGTGAAGAATTGATATAACCTAATGAAATGAAAATGCATTATGAAACACATACAACTTGGTAGCATTAAATTCAAATATCCTTGGATGAAATACGTTGAATTGAAAACTAAAATATAATTAATTATGAAAGATTACTGATATAACATGTAGAATGGGAAATATATAAAATATAAAAATAAACTATGTGCATAAAATTAAAATATTCCTCAATGAAATTAAATTCAGAAAAATCCCTCACCTAATGTCCAACTCCTCCCAAAAGTTATTCAGCTTCCTAAAAAATAAACTAATATTAATTATTTAGTTTATTAATAGAAATTTTCATGTTTATTAATAATTTTTATTTTATTTAATATCATTTTATAATTAATAACATAACTTTTTAATTTCATGTTAGATGTTTTGATGATATTCAGTTCATATTTCAAAAATGACTTCAGTAGTTTGACCATCATAAATGTGTTCATTAATCCATCATAACTAGAATACTAATAATTAAATTATTACAAATTTTATAAATTAATTAATCTTTTTAAACCATCAATGGAATACAGTCATGAAAATTTAATACCTCTACGGGCATGGAGACGGTAAGTCATACGTATGCATGAGTAAAGCTCCCGTTTTTTAAAATTTATGATGGACAGAACAGAGGTATTATTTTATATTCCTATAGGTAAAATTAAAATATAAATATCATATTATTTATTTAAATACACCTATAAAAATATCTATCAAGTTGTGTGGTTTTAAAAAAACACAACTACATCACTTTCAGAGGTGGTAATCCATACATACACGAAAACAAAATTATCATTTTTAAATGAATGGAAAATTATGAAAATATATGATATAGTATATTTAAATAATTATATATATATAATCCATATTTAAACATGGATATGAGTATTGGTGATGTAAACCAAACTAAATCAGTTCGTGAGGCGGTATTTTACCAAACACAGGAATATAAGTTTCGTTTCTCATTTAATGGAAGAGGATATGGATTTAGAGTTTAAAAATAACATTAACATATTTCATTATATGGTTGATAACTATGTTATTATATTAGAATATTTTTATTATATATTTAGGAGGCGGAAGAAGAAATAAAAAAACTCCCTTTTAAGAAAGATACCTCTTCTTCAAACAACCTCTTAAGGTTCACTAAAATCCCTATTTGGAGTGTATTCTAATCAAATAAAGCACCCAATGATATGGTAATGGAAGTAAATAAGTGATTTGGGTAGGTATTGGTTGAACCAAAATGGTTTTTAGTCATGAAGAATAGTGTATAAAAGAAATTATTTTATAAGTTAAGGGAGTGGCACTTTGGGAATTTTAAAATGTATTAAATCAATATAAATTATTTCACAGTGGAAAATAACTCCAAAATACTATATTTTTAATATAATATTATTATAGGTAAAAATAATTTCATACAATAAAATTTAAACATGTTTAGATTATTTTTTTACTCTTATATTTTTGTTTTAACCTGCATTTCCCTTTTTGACAATTAATGTGATAAAAAATATTTTAATATTTAGGAGTCAAGATAGTTACTATAAAAGGATTATTGGAAAATAAATGTAAAATTATTTTTTTTCAATAATTTAAAATTCAATTGTTCGATGATAGTTTTTTAGTAATTTTTAAACATTTAATAAGATATTATTTTTACAATATAAAATTAACTCCATTTTTGAAACTATTTATTTAATTTGACTTTGAAAAAAATATTATATAAATTTAATTAGAATATATTACATTAAAACCTATATAACATTCTATATTTATCTAAAAAAATTATAGAACATAATAATTATTTCCAATTATATTACTATTATTATTTTCAAAATATTTTATTTTATTTTCTTATTCATTGAATAAATATTATGTCTTCATTTCATAAGAATTTAATGTTATCAAATAATTTAGAAAATATTGAAATAAATTAAAATCATGAAAATTATTTCATTATGAAAAAAATGTTCATTAATATTTTTCCACAACATGATTTTAATATAATGTAAACATATAAGAGATATTTAAAATCATAAGGCTAGAATTTTTTCTTTTTCTTTAAATAAATTATTATATAGGTCGCTTTGATGGAAAATTATCATATAAAAAATATATTGATCATAAGGTAATAAATACCAAAACCTTTTCATCCAATAATATTTAATTTGAAAAAAAATTCCTTAATAATAATTTTTAACCTAGGTTAACATTATTTACCATTTTTACCATGGTGGAAAATTTTAACTATTTTTACAATCCAATATGACCAAAAATAAGTTGAACTTATTAAATATTATAAATCCTGATTGTTGGAAAAAAAATACCTCAAGGTATTATTGAATCATTTTTGAGGTGGTTGTGTTTGTTAACAAAGTAGGCCTCCATGTTTTGTTTGTTGTCAAAGCAAACCATAATGTTCAATTAGTCGAAAAAGGAGGGTTTTCATGGTGATTTGTCAAGTTCTAGATATTTTTTTGATAATATATGATTGATATAAGAACCTAGAAAAAGGAATATATGATCTGGAGGTTGTAGAAAAATAACAGATACAAGGTGGCATTGTTTTCCAGTGTCTTCCAAATTTTTAGGCCTCAAAATTGACAAATAGAGAAAAGGGTTTTAGGTAAAAATACTTGTGTCGCAGTGTCTTGGTGTCTTGTAAACTTTCACACCATATGTTTTTCAAGATTATAACATCAAAATATGGCAAAGGAAATTGGGGTGCCCAAGTTTTGGTTTGGGTGAACAGAGTGACTAGGGCGATATAGACTAGGGCGGTTGGACTTGCACGTCGGAAGGAGACTTGAACGCAGCGCTCAGGATGGTCAACATGCCTATAAATAGAGGTCCAACCCTCCTTATTTTTAGAGAGCTCAATACTTAAATATCTCAACACTTAGAGATAATTCAATCTCTAGTCGTGCAAGTATGTTCGGTCGTGCAAGTGGTGGTGTGGGCGCGCAAGTATAACTTTATTCAGAAGTTGCGTGCCAGTTGATAGTTTCACACCAATACTGGTTTAGTCATAAAAGGGCGTGAGTTTCCCAAGTTCTAAGTTTTTGAAGAGAGTTTCGCGCAAGTTGTTAGGGGAAACTTACACACCAGGCTTGGAGAAGCCCGCCAAGGCATAGAGAAGCCCTCCAGACTTGTAGAAGCACGCCGGTCATTCTAGGGCTATGTGAGAGTTGGAAGATTACCTAGTACACCCATAGTAAAGTTGTATTAATTAGTCGATTAAAGTGGAACTTCAATAGAGAATCTATGTACAAATAAATATGCATTCATTTGTGATAATGAAGGGACCAAAAATTATTTAAACTGTGATTGGATCTTCTAAAGAAGCAGTGAGCACACTTCAGCTGAGAGAGCAGTGAGCTTTCATATTATGAGTGGTTGTAAACCAGGAGGGATAGTGAGTTCACTCTGAACATTGTAAACAATAATGCACTTTTAGTGGATTTTGTACATCGGCACATTGTCAGTGTATACTCTTTAGACGTAGCTCAGTGAAGGTGAAACAAGTAAATATTGATGTGTCATGTGCATGATTTAATTTCTATTTATACTTGGATATAGGAAAGATAGAGAGATAGTTTTTCTTAACAGAAAAACAAGATCAATAAGTGTAGTTTTTTTAATCTATCATACCCTAATTCACTCCCCCCCCCCCTTGCTCAGGGTATATAACCTAGTGGACCTAACAATTGGTATCAGAGGGAATGTTTGATATTAGTGTTTCTCTCTCAAATGGAGGTCACCAATAAAAATTTTGTTCTAATCTTCGATAGGAACAAATTTTAGCTACGGAATAATTGGATGCAACACTACTTTCAATCTTTGGGAATGGATGTGTTTATAGAAAAAATGCATGGTATAACAGCTGATATTAATAGTGGTTCATTATTGAAAGTCTAATGAAGATAATTGGATGTTGACACAAAGGGAATCAATTCTTTAGGGGGAGCCCTATCCAATGCTATATATACGAAGGTGATATCATGAAAAACATCAAATTCTATGTGGTAAAATATATTGAACATATATAAATAGGATTCAAAGATCAGAGAGGCAAAGCTATAATTGTTTTGGAATAAGTATGAAGATATCAGAATGAACCTGAATGAGTCTATTGATGCATTCTTTGATGGGGTAAAAAGTTTTAGTGGAAGAAATTTTTCGTCTTAGTTAATTCACTGAGGATATAAAGATTGTGAAGCGTATCCTAAGGAAACTTCCACATTGGTTCAATCTAAAGGTTTCATTATTAGAATACAATGATATGAAAGATATGACACTCAATAACTTGTATAGTACCCTTATAGAATATAAAATGTGAAATGATGATAATGATGCGGCGGAAAAGGGTAAATCCAAAGAGGGGGAATTAAAATCTATGAAAAATATCACCATTAAATATTCTTAGGAAGATAAAGATATATATGAGGTGATGTCATTTCTTTCTTCAAATCTGCAAATAAGAAAAGGAATGTTCAAGGGGAAACTCCCACTGGATTGTTTTCAATGTAGAAAGGCTATACATCTTACGGAAAGGTTCCCTAAGAAGTTCCAATAAGATGACGATGATGATATTGAAATTCCCAAGAAGAATTCTTTATCCTATGTTGAAGGAAAGATGTAGTTTAAGAGAAAAATTTTTAAGAAAAAGAATCTTATTTCATAAGAATGTGATATTTCAGATGAGTCTGAAGTTAAAGAGGTTGAAGATATAGAGAACTGTAAAGATCGTGGGGAGAATACTATGGTGGCAGTTTTTGGTTGTTCTCAAAAAAAGGAGGAAATTGACACTGATGAATAAGAAGAAGAAATTGAAGGAATAGATGTTATGAAGGATAAATTAGAAGAATCTGTTAAAGAGATATAAGTTTTGAGATAAAAAATAAATAAATACAACAAATTGGTTTATGATGACAAACTCTATATGCAACAACAGAATACAGAGAAGACCGAGCTGATGAATGAGATTGAGAATCTCAATTATTCATTTCCAAAGGACTCAGGAACACTAAGTGAGAATAAACTAAGGGTTGAAGAACATAAAAGAAAAATTTATTACTTGAATAACAAAGTAAAAGAAAAATATAAAGTGCATTGAAGAACTTGAAGAAGAATTTGTCATACTATGACAAAAAGTTAAGGATCAGGAAAAACTCTTAACTCCAGGTGAGACATCTGGAAAGATGATTGTTCAGAAGGGAAAAAAGCAGGAAGTGGAGCATTGTATCCAAGCAGTAAAGAGGAAACAAATATATTTAGAAAGTAATTTTTCTTTGGGGATTGATCAAAAATAGAAAGCTATGAAAGTTGAAGTCAGACCAAAAGCACCTATTTTGAAACTGAGGGTTGATTTGGGCACAAAATAGAATCAGAATATTCAGAGATCCCAAGGGAAAACTAGTAGTGAAAAAGTGACACAAAGTAATGCACTATATATCAGGTTTTATTGTTGTATAAATATGGGACATTCACAGTATGTGTGTTCCATAGCTAAGAGGTAAAGAAGAGAATAAGTGCAACAGTGGCAGCCAAATAGAGCTCGATACTCTAGAACATCTTCAGTGGGACATTTTTTGGTGAAGTGGATTTAGGCATATGGCTAGATACTATACAACGGGCATGCATAGGAATTTTCCAAAGCATAATCAAAATGTTCGCAAGCAGCAGATCCATGAACCAACAGGTGAGTTGAAAATGAAAAATAGATTTTCAAATTTGCAAGATAAAGTTGTTCTATCATACTTTGAGAAAGATCATAATTATCAATTTATACTGAGTGTTAAGACAAAAATTTAGACCAATAAAAAGATAGCAGAGAAGTTAGTGGTTTCTAAAATTTCCCTTATATCATCAGATCATTCTAGTGTTTGGATCCTTGACAATAGTTGCATGTCTCACATGAAAGGAAATAATAAGGATCTGGTTACAGGCATAAAATATGACAAAGAAATAGTTTTCAGGTTTTAAAATGATTAAGTCTTGAAGATAATTGAATCGATAAAGGCCATGTTTGGGAGCAAACAAATAATATGTTTCGATGTCTTGGTTGTAGAAGGTCTGAGTCACAATTTGATCAGTTTTGGTCAACTCTGTGACTCGAGGCTTTCTATACGGTTTACCAAGAAGATATGTGTCATCAAAGGAAGAGATGGTATAGTGATCTTATAGGGAAAAAGGACAAAGGAGAATCTATACCAAGTAAGTGGAGAAGAAGATATGTTATTTTTATATAGATAGGAAGAAAACAAGTTGTGGGATAAATGATTGGGTCATATATTCTAGCCATCCCAAGAATATTTGGTAAAGTTTGATGTAGCTAGAGACCCATCTAAGCTATCAAGAGACTGTTCTCACATGTTCAATGTAAGCCAACAAGGGAATCTCATCAGAAATATGTATAAGGCGATAGAAAAGAAGTCAACAACAGTGCTCAAATTAGTGCATGTTGATGTTTGTGGGCCTATCACACCAAGAGAAATTGATGTAAAGAAGTAGTACATTATTTTCATTGATTAATATAGCATAATGGCATGGGTATTTGTTATTTCCCATTATTCTGATGTATTTAGTTGCTTAAAACAGTACTGAAGGGAGTGTGAATGGATGCTTGGACAGAAAATTCTGATGTTTTGTACTGATAATGGTATAGAATTCACAAACAGTTAGGTGGAAGGCTATCTTGACAAACATGGGATAAGGTATCAAGATTCTTTAGTGAGAACTCCTGAACAAAATTAAGTGGTCAAAAGGAGAAATATGATCATGAACAATATGGACAGAATGATGTTTATAGAAAAATACCTACCAGATAAATTTTGGAAGGAGGTAGTATTGACATCAGTATACACTTCTAACAGGACTATTTTGTGTCTGAAGGAAGGAAAGACTCCATATGAGATGTGATATATAAATAAACCAAAATTGAAATACATTCGAATATTTGGAAGTAATTTATTTATTCTCAATAAGGAGAAACATAGGAAATTTGAGTCGCATGGAGATGAGAGGACATTCCTAGGCTACTCATGAAAAAGAAAAGAATATAAATGCTTTAACAAGAGGTTGGGAAAAGTATTTGAGATCAATGATGTTATTTTTCTGGAAAAAGGAGACAATACACAATAGCACAGTGAACAATTTATTAATCAAATTGATGAAGAGGAATGTAACGCAGGGGGCATAGAAGTAGTAGATGCGAACTCAGAAGAAGATATTGATGATGAACAAGAAGAAGTTAAGTTTGTATCTACAAAGAATACAAGGAGTCGAGCCAAAATTGATAGGCAGAATATCATTGGTGATCAGATAGTGCAAGTTCATACAAGAAGAATGAAGTCATTTTAGTAGACGTCTCTTTTATCTCAAGATGAACCTAAATGTTTTGCTAATGTAGTTGAAGATAAAAATTAGGTTCAGGCGATGAATGAAGAGCTTGACTAGATTGAGAAGAATCAGATGTTGGAGATTGTTTCAAGAACAACAGATAAGAATGTCATCAGGAGAAAATGGGTCTACCATAATTAGATGAATGAATATGTCACAATGATTCGAAACAAAGAACGACTACTGTGAAAAGGATACTCCCAGATAAAGTTTATATTTTTTAATGAGACATTTTCATCGGTTTCAAGGTTGGAGTCAATTAGATTATTCCTATCCATTGTAGTGCAATGGAAGTTCAAATTGTTCTAGATGGATGTAAAATCTGCATTCTTGAATGGGGTTCTGGAGTAAGAAGTGTATATCAAGAATCCATATGTTTTTCTCATTCATGAGGATAAGAACAAGGTTTGTCGGCTGAAGAAGACATTATATGGGCTAAAACAAGCACCAAGAGCGTGGTACTCAAGGATTGATCAGTATTTGAAGAAGCTTGGCTCCCAGCATGGTGGAGTTGATTACAATAACTATTTCAACAACGACATTAATAAAAGGATTATGGTGTTGGTTTATGTAAATGAAATAATATTTGGTGGATCAAATGAAGCACAGTGTAGACAGTTTTCTGAATTCATGAAACATGAGTTCGAAATGTCTATGATTAGTAAGCTAACATTTTCCCTTGGTTTATAAGTAGCACAAGGAAGGAATGGCACATTTATATCTCAATACAAATATTCCAAGGATTTATAATAAGATTTGGGATGGAAGATTCTAAGGAAATGAAGACTCTAGTTTCTACCAAGATGAAACTATCAAAAGATGATGAAGGAAAGATGGATAATAACACAGAATACAGAAAATTTATTGGAAGATTACTATACTTGATCGTAACAAGGCATGATATTGTATTCTCTGCATGCCAAGCAGGGAGATATCAAAGTAATCCCAAGGAAACCCACATGATTTCAGTGGAAATGATACTTCATTATATCAAGGGCATGATGGATTTTGGTTTAATGTATAATGACAAATATTAGAAAGAGTTGTTGGGATATATAGATGCAGATTGGTCTAGTTCAGCAAATGTTAGTAAATCAATATTAGGATGTGGTTTTTATCTTGGTGGATTGTGTATTTCTTGGCTGAGTAAAAAACAGTATTTCATTTCTTTGAGAACTATAGAAGCTGAGTATATTGTAGCCATACAAGCCTACATGCAATAATTGTGGATGAATAAGAAGCTTGATAATATGGGAGTTGAAGTGAAATATTTGATTGGAATCTAGTGCAATAACTCAAGTGATATAAATCTCAGAAAAAATCTCATCCATCACTCAAGGACAAATAACATTAAGATAAAGTATCATTTAACCAAGTAGAAGTTTGATAAGAGAATTTTGAAGTTGTGGTATGTGCCTACAGAACTACAGGTTGCAGACATTTTGAAAAAGGTCTTACCCAAGGAAGCTTTTGAGAGGCATCGACTAGATCTGGGAGTCCAGTCGACTCCCCGCACTCGAAAATGTGTGGATGTGGGACCCCCTCTCCCTAAGGTATGGTGTGTTTTCCTTACTATACTAATCTGTGTTCCCTACTCTGTTCTAGACCACAAAGGAGTGACATTTGGGTTTGTTGAATAAGGGGGAGAAAAAGAGTGTCTTCTATAGGGGGAGAAATTGTGTGTAGATAAGGAAGACAATGTCTTTTTCAAATACATAGCAAGATGCTGATAGGTGGTGTAGTGAGATAGGGGGAGTTTATCATGACATGTGAAGAATCTGATAGACGGAGCACCATGATGAGATTATCTAGTGTTCGAAGTGATCATCCAGAGCTTAGCTTGGACAACACAAGTACCTAAGAAACAACTAAGGATGATTATTAAATCTAATGATGCTAGAATTGATAAATAGAATAATAGATATCATGATAAAATAAAATGAGTGGTGGTGGATGGTGTTAGTAGGTTTCCAGAGATTAGCATTTGGTATCATTTTGGTATCAATAGGTGGTGTCAAAAATTAAGTGATTCATTGATGAACTTTTCATTTACTCTTGTTTCTCATGCCGATCATTGCTCATGTGGGATTAAAGTATGTGTTTATTGAATCCTTTATCACTATTAGAATCGCAAGAGGTGAATAGTGGCTGAAGCATTAACGAGGTATAATTTTATGAATTATTTTTCAATAAACCCAAAGGGGGATATTTTTGGACAAAAATCTATGAAGGTGTCATTGAAGCATTTTTTAGGTGGTTTTGTTTTTTGACAAAGAAGGCCTCCATGTTGTTTTTGTTGTCAAAGTAAACCATGATGTTCAATTTTTTTAAAAGGGAGGGTTTTCATGGTGAGTTGTTGAGTTCTAGAGATTTTTTTGACAATCTATGATTGATAGAAGAACCTCGAAAAAGGAATGGATGATCTAGAGGCAGTATAAAAAGAGAATATACAAGGTGGCACTATTTTCTAGTGTTTTCCAAATTTTTGGGCTCAAAATCAACAAATGGAGAAAAGTTTTTTTAGAAAATAGACTTTCACATTGGTGTCCAAGAGGATTTGAAACTTGCGTGCCATATTTTTTTCAAGATCAGAACATAAAAATATGTAAAATTAAAGAAGTCGCCCAACTTTTGGTTTGGGAGACAGAGACTAGAGTGGAAGGACTTTCTCGCCAGAAGGAGACTTATGTATGGCGCTCAGGGTGGTCAACATGACTATAAATAGAGGTCCACCACTCCTCATTTTTTATAGAGATCAACACTTAGAGAGAATTTGATCTCCAGTCATGAAAGTAGGTATGGTCGTGCAAGTGGTGGTGTGGGCGCGCAAGTATAAGGTTATCCAGAATTTGTGCATCAGTTGATAGTTGCACTCCAATATTGGTTTGGGCTTAAAAGGGTGTGAGTCGTCCAAGTACTAAGTTGATGAAGGGAGTGTCACACAAGTGGTTAGGTGACACTTGCATGCTAGGTTTGGATAATCATGCCAAGTAATAGAGAAGCGTGCCAGGCTTGGAGAAGCACGCTGGTCATTCTTAGGCAACGTGAAAGTCGTAATATTTCTCAGTAAACCCATGGTAAAGTTATATTAATTAGTGGATGAAAGTGTAACTTCAACAGAACATCTACATATAGAGAAAAATGAATTCATTTGTGATAATTAAGGACCAAAAATTCTTTAAACTATGAGTGGTTCTTTTGAAGAATCAGTGATCACATATCAGTTGAGTGAGTAGTGATCTTTCATATTGTGAGTGGTTGTAAACTAGGAGGGATAGTGAGTCCCCTCTGAACATTGTAAATAGTAGTATGCTTTTAGTGGATTTGGTACAGTGGCACATTATTAGTGTATGCTCCTTGAACGTAGCCCGGTGAGGGTGAACCAAGTAAAAATTCTTGTGTCCAACGCATGATTTAATTTTTGTTTATACTTTGCTACAAGAAAGAGAAAAAAGAGAGTTTTTCTTAACAGAAAAACAAGATCAATAGGGGCAGTTGTTTTAATCTATCATACGCTGGTTAACCCACCCCCCCCCTCAGGGTATCTAACCTAGTGGACCTAACAATGGTTGTTATAAATATGGAATATATTTTTACCAAATTAGGTCCTAATAAGTTCAAAATATTCATTATATAATTATCCTGTAAAACCCGAAGTAAAATGGTTTTCTAAAAAAATGTATTTTTCAAGGAAAAGATTGTTTTATATTTACTCTCTTACTAGTAATCATAATTATATGAATTTAAATTCATATAATTAGATAAATAATATATATATATATATAATTTAAATCAATAATTTGTGGTTTATTTGTATTAATTAAAATTGATAATATTTATTTACTTCAAATAATTTTTCATAAAACATTACTTTAAAGTATTAAAATAAAGATATAAAAAACAGGAAATTTATTGATTAACATGTAATTAATTAGATTTTTATAAATTAAATGTATCATATGTCACATTATGGCCATATAAAAATATAATTGTAATTTTATATAACTTTATATAATAAAAATAAATGACCTTTTTACAAAAATCAATATTTTTTACTATTCACTAAAAACCAATCATTTTAGAAAGATAAAAGAATAAATCCCAAAGATAAATTTTATTTTATAATTCTAAAAATGAAATCATTTTTATCAAATTAAATTTTTATATTTTCCAAAAATTATTTATAATATTTTCACATGAAAATCTATAAAATCCATTTTTGAAGAAAAAATTGTTTACGAAGAATAAAATGAATTTACTAAAAATTAAGTGATTATTTCATAGTAATTTAGGAATAAATTTACATTGAGTAGGAATTTTATATTTATTTTATAAATTATTTAATCCTATTTATTCCATCCTATTAAATGGAAAGGTTATAATTTTCATATCCAAATAATATATTTTGCAGGTCATATAAGCTTATTGTTTCATATCAAATACACTTTTAAACATAAGGTTTTTCTTATAAAATTTTTTGGTCTCAAATCTCCCAAAAATCCATAAATTTCATCCTTATAATATTAACATGTGCTTGGAGATCATGTTGTTGAAATTTTAAAATTCTACTGTGGAAATCCCACACTGTAAAAGGGTAATTAAAACATCCTCTTGAAAATAGTGGAAGGGAATTATAATGATCATTTAGAATAACACTAAACTTTCCAAATATGATAACATTAATGGGATGTGAACATATGGACATATATGAGAAAAAATACGCCTAATGACTAATATGGAGTGATAAAAAACATATTTGGGAGAATGTTAACAACCACAAATCCATATAACTATAAAAGGTCATAATTCTATTGATTTATCAAAAATTAAGGTACAAGGATTACATTTTTGTTTGAAGATCATTTTCCTAGATTTCATGAATTCTATAACCATATAAATTAAGTATGTAAGAAAATATACTTACATAAAAAGTAAAATTTCATCATTTAATCAATTTCAACCAAAATATCATCTTTTTATCACAATATAGAGTAATCAAGATGAATTTTCCATACCATATTCCCTAAAATAAACTTTTGATAGATCATGTCATCCCCAAAAGAATAAAAATCTATTTCCCATGCTTTTAAGAAAATAAAAATAATTCACATAGTGATAGATAATAAATGAAATTAATAAGCATTCATATAAAGAAATAATACATTAATATCTAAAAATAAAAATAAAACCTAAGGTTTGATATATATTATTCCATAAAAAATAACCATACATCTGAGTTAACCTTAATAACTTCATCATTAAAGAATGGTTTAACCTAAAAGGTATCTCATAACCATAATCTTACACCTCTAAATACATTATTAAATTATTCAAAAATAATCCTTTATGTTATATATAATGGTTAAATATATATATATTGACCAAATAAAACATCTCTAAAAATATTATTAATCACCTCAAATTCATAAAAATTTTAAAAAATGATTCTATAATATATTTCCCAAAATCAACATCATATTTGTCTATCAAACCATTTGAGTAAAACCAATTTCAAATTATCAAGTACAATATGTAGACCAGTGGTAGTATTTGTACCATTATCTCTCTTTGGTTTTGGGTTTAATCCTAATGAACTTGTTGGATGGGATGGGTTTTCACACAGCATATAGGTTGTCTTTTCTGAAAAAAAAAATTGTATTAATAAAATTCCAATCATGTTTCCAAGAATATGAAGAACATACTGAAACATAACATTAGTCACCAATTCAAATTTATATCTTATGGTATGTGCAAAAAGATATTTTCCAAAATTTTAATTATCCATAAATACCTTATCAACAAAGATCATATAAACCCTAATAGTTATGAATAACGTTAAACTTATATCCATAAATGAAAATATTTATTCCTCAAATAACATTTTTCATAAATTATATACTAAAACAATGGGTTCTATTCCCATAAATTCATCCCAAAATATCATTAATAATTTTAAAATCCCATTATACAAAACCTAAAATGGGGTATTCATACCACTAAACATATAATCATCCTTAGATATATCATCCCAAGAAAATTTAGTTTTATCCAATATAAATATGGAATATCATAGGTTTTCAAAGGTTTTATTCTCTATTTCTTCATATTATTTCATAGACAAGATTTTAAGTAACCAAATAATATCCCCTTAGAGTGTAAAACTAGGTGTACATTAGGGGCCCACTCACCATTCCCCAAAATAATTGTCAATATATACTTGACCAACACTTTTTTGGGTTATTACCACTGGATGAATCTATCCTGAAACCCCATCCAATTGTAGTTACTTGATAGGGATGTAATAATAGGAAAACTAAATAATCTCTACATTACCTAAATTTTTTATTTTATCCAATATATATACTTATCCTCAAAGTAAACCATAGGGTTATATTTTTTAATCTATGTTTTACTAAATCATGATCCCAAGGAATCTGATAAACTTTGTATAATATCAACAATAAATACCTAGGCTATAGTAACCCAGAACCATTAGTTATATTATTATATTATAACTAGATACAAGTAATACCATCCATATAGACTGAATAGTTTAGTATAATTCATAATCTAGATACATACTTGACTCTCATATTACATTTGAAAAAAATAAAATAAAAAATATTATGAAAGTTACTATTCTACATCTTTAAACTCCTTTAAAAAATTAATCTTCATATACTAAGTAATTAAAATAGAATAAGGGTGATATCAATTACTCAGTAAATTTTATTTAAAGTGGAATCTATCATTGAAAAAATAAGTCTTAATAAAGTGCTCAAGGAAAACAACTGAAAATAATAATCTAATAATTAAATTAAGCATGGGGAATAGTATCAAAAGATTAAATTATTTTCAAATAATTCTATGTAAATAATCTCATGAAATTGAAAAATATACATGGATGTCAATAATATTCTAATAATATCAAATAATTAAATAAATAACTCATAATGATGAAAATCATAATGAAAGACATCATAAATTACCATTAAGGACTTTTTATAAGACATCTTACAAAAATGTGTAAGGCCTTGGCCAAATATCCAATCAAGTTTGTCTCACGAGACCTGTTGATCCATCGAGGTACTATGTAACTTCATACCCCACCCATCACATATTATGTTCAATCAATTTTTAAAATTAATAAATAATAAAACTTAATCAACATTATCTATTCAAAGACAATATATAAAAGATGAACTTGAATATTAACTTTGAATAATTTCCCAAGTCAAACTGATCATTTACCATCAAGAGAAATAATAAGGATGATATTTATTCAACATATTCCTAGTTGAGAATAAATGGGTATTTTTTGTTTATGAATATAAATACTACAAAAATATCATTAAAAAATATTGAGGAAAATAAATTATCATTTTTTAATCAAAATTTGAAAACAAAAAATTTCAAAAAAATATATATGGGAACTGCTTTTTATTGAAAAGAATCATGGAAAATTATAAAAGAAGATCCAAAACAATTAGTAGTTATGATGATTGGAAAAAAAATTTCATTCCGAGTATGTAAAAAATATATTCTCATCAGCATTACATGGTGAATATTATTCATTACCAGGAATTTACTCTTCTCATAAAATTTTCTATATTACTCTAGATGCATTATGATTCTTTACTGGGGAAATATTAACATTTTATTTGATAGTTTTTCAATATGAATATTTTTATTCATTATGTATCATACCTTTTATATGATGAATACCTTAGACTTATTAACTGATGGGGAAAACATTATAGACTTTTGATACATTGGTATGTCTCATGAGAAAAACTAGTTTGAGTGTTTGTCATATTCCTTAAGTGTTTATATTTTTTTCTTGTTACAAGGTATTGGTGGTAAGATTATGATGTTATTAATTATGAATTCAATAATTATGAAAGTTTTTATTATTATCCATGTGATTATTTATATTGTTTTGGTATACAATAATTTTTTCCATTTTATAGTATTAGTTATATAGAATATTTTATTATTGTTTATCTTGGACATATTATTCATGTTTTGTTTATTTTTGTTAGATTCCACTATACACATACCCTTAATAAACATATTATATTATCCCTATATTATTTTTGCCTTCCTGGGTATGTCAAGAAGAGTACTGTTATTTATATTCATCGATATGATAAAGGTGTTAATGGTTTTCTCAAATTGAAAATATTTTTTATTTTCTAATTTCAAATGTAATTATAGATTCATGCATGCGAACTGTTTTATAAGACTACTTAACCATTAGATCAAATATAATGTTATCACTTATATCCAATACCAATATAGTAAATTAATTATTGTCTCTAGGCTACTAGGGTTGGGAAATTTAATGATTTTAAAAGATTAATTTGATTTCAAACCTTGAGAACTAGATTTATGTATACAAAAATTATAAAATGTAACCCTATGAATGGATTTTTGGATTCATATAAGTAATAGATAATATTATAATGTTTTGATAATATATATATTATGTGGATTTTCAATAAATACATCTCATTCTGGATACTACATGTGGACATTGTTTTTTCATTGATGTGTGTAGGGATACAAAATCTAAAAAGATTTGGTTTTACTATATCTCAACTATCATTCTGTTGTATGGTGAGTGTGTCCTTATTTTACATCTCATTTGAAACTCCCTAGATATATTCTTGAGTTAGTTAAAATTATCATTAAAACCCATTATAAATTATTTCTAAATGTTTTAAATATTTCAAAACAATCCAAAAGAAACCATTTTTTTATTCTTAGATTAGTTAGGAATAAATTTTTCAATTTTTTTAAGTGTTTTACTGGTTTTGAAATTATAAATTATGATTCATAATGTTATGATATAATATATTGTGTGGAATTATTTTTAAATTTCTACAATTTTAAGGAATGGAAATAATATCAATGCATGTAATCCATAAATGGACTTCCATCCTTTGTAGAATAATAAAGCTAGAGATGTAGTTGTATAAAGAGATAAAAAATTATAACCATATTACAGAAGCTAATATAAGTTATGAACAATAAACATTAATGAATGGATGATCCTACTTAATAAAAAACATGGATTAATAATGATATATATCTCAATATGTCAATAACCACTATCATTTAATGGGACTAAAAATAAATTTGTTGCTAATAAATGGATAAGTTCCTTAGAAAAGTTATTTCTCTCTTTGTAAAGTAATAAAATGGGTATGGTTTTCATTATTTTTTATTATAACTAAGTTTATGTGGATCAATGGTGGTAATTGATTCAAAACATCAAGGATAAATAGAAAATAGCGAGCATGGAATGTAAATATTTTAAGTGATTTTCCTTGGGAAAATATTTTCCTTGCAAACAATGAGTGTATATGGGGAGAAAATTATTATTTCTAATAAAAAATGAAGAGTAATGTGTTTTTATTTAAGAATATAACTTTAAATTGTTATAAATCCAATATAAGGACTATATAAATAATCTAAATAAAAATATTTACTATTTTTATGATGGGATAATTCTAATCCTTCAATGAGAACTGGTCTCCTAAACCTTCTCAGTATACAAGTACATAGTATCATGTGAAATCCAAATAGAAAGAATTATTAAAATCATATGAATTTTAAGGAATAACATATATGAAAATTGTATTGAAAACTCTGGATTGGGGATATAGAAAAATGGAAAAAATACAAGGTTTAATTTCCAACTTGTAAAAAATGTGGAAAGAAACACCATAGACTATTCTTTCTGTGAATGGGAGTTTTCATCATGTGTGGAAAGGAATGACACCAAGATCATGATTGAAAGTAAAATAAGGGATCTAATTGTGTTCAATGATTCAAGTTTAATTATATGGGAAACTATGAAAATTATTTTTTAAAGAGTCAATGGAAGTTTCCCTAAAAAGGCCAAGGGTTAAGGATAATCCTCAATTCAAACACAAACTAAGATTAATATTCCTAAATATATGGGGGAGGTACTAAAATTATATCCTTAAATTTATCAAATTCATTTTTTGATTCTATATCTTCACACTCTTTTATATCTTCCTTGTTTTCTAAGAAAATTAGATATTTACCTAGAACCTCAAGAAGGGAATTATCAGTTAAGAATCCTAGTGTATGTCACACCACAACAAGTATATGTAAGTTAGTTCCATTTATGAAACATAAACATACCCTATTTTCTAACTTTATTTTTATAAAAATAGTTGATTTATATATAATCATTGGTATGGACTATCTTTCAAAATATGATAAAACATTTATTGCAAATACAAGAAAATTATGATTCCTGATGAATATGTTGAATTACATATATTCAAAGGGTAGACTTCATCATCAGATTCATGTCTATATCCACCCCTAGTAGCTCTTACGAATTAGATTGTCATGGATGAAGGTTAAAAACAATATATTGATCGAAAATGTAATCTTAAAATTGAGGATATATATTTTTTATAGAAATAAATTGATTTATTTCAAGAGTAATTATACAATAATCCAACATATCATGAATAAGATTTTTCTATTGTTTTATTCCCTAATGAAATACATGTATCAAAAACTCCCTTTGGAATGGAAACTATGGAATTATTGGAGTTAATGAACTAACTAGTCTATTTATGTGGTTAGGTATTTATATTACCTAGTTTTTAACATTTAGGTTCCCATATAATTTTCATTAATAATAAATATGGATTTATGAGTCTATGTATATATTATAGGGGAATAAATGCTATTAAAATAAATAAAAAATATCATTTACCAAAAAATTATGACTTATTCAATCAAATTTCTAGGGCTTAATATTTTTTAAATATTGAAATTTGTTCTAGGAATCATCAATTGTGAGTAAAGAAGGAAGATATTATGAATAAATATTTTTGTATGAGGTATGGACATTATAAGTTTACAATGATACCATGTGAATTGAAAAATTCACCCTATATTCTTATGGATATAAAGAAAAAATTATTCAAGGAAAACCTTGATAATTTTTTGTGGTATTTATTAATGAAATAATGGTGTACTCAAATAAAAATTAATACCATGATATTCAATTATGGATCGATCTTGAGACACTTAGATGAAATGATTTATAGGTAAAATTAAGAAATGTGAATTTCTGCAACATAAAGTTTCTTTTCTTGGCCATATTTTTTCCATGGATGGAATCTCAATTGATCTTATGGAGACAAAGTAATTTTATGAGTGGCATAAACTAATGAATATAACTAAGGTATATAATATCATTGGTTTGGGAAGTTACTATTAGTGATTTTTTTAAAATTTCTTGATTGGGTAACCTGTTATCCAAGCTTACTTGAAAAAGGGGTTAAGTTCATTTAGATAAATGAATCTATAGAATTATTGGAAAAATTAAATAAGATATTTTCAAATGTTCCAATGTTGTCTCTACCATTAAGAAATGAAAGATTTTTTATATATAGTATTTCATTAAAAAAGGGACTAGGTTGTCTCCTTATGTAAGATGATAAAGTTTTTTCCTATATATCAATGTAGTTAAATACCATTTAAGAAAACTATTTAACTCATGATCTTTATTTTAAAGTTATAATATTTTCTTTGAAAATATAGAAACAATATATCTATAGTGAAATATGTGAAATATAACAAATAATAAGAGTATTAATACATATTCTCACCAAAAGGGATCAACATGAGGAAATAGTGATAGCTTGAGCTACTTAATGATTATGATTTCTCAATACACTACAATCCTATAAAGAAAAATATGGTAATAGATTCATTGAGTATGAAAGATCGTAAAATTATGATAAATATTCAGAATGAGTGGGATACTATGTTTATAGATTTAGTAAAGATGGATTTTGGAATTATTAAGGGGAAATGTCACTCATTTTTCAAAAAATTTCCAATACATCCTTATTGTAAAAGATAAAAATTTATCAGGTTGATGATGAGAATTTTCAAAAGAAAATTATTTTGTGAATTATGGGATTATGGAAGACTTCACATATGAATATAGAATACTAAAATATGGAAATAGGTTATGTATTCCATCTATACCTGATCTTAAAAAGGAAGTTGTTAAATGATTCTCATAGTTCAAACATATCTATACACACTGGTAGCACCAAGATGTGTAGATATTTTATGGAAAATTTTTTGTGGGAAAATATAATGTAGTAAATTTTTAATTATGTGTCAAGATGTTTGGTTTTCTAATAGGTGAAGGATGAGAGACATCGTCATGGAGGATTCATGCAACATATTATTATTCCTATGTTGAAATGGGATGAATTTACTATGAAATTTATCACTAGATTATCAAATACTCCAAGAAAGAATGATGCAATATGGTTTATTGTTTATCTCCATACCAAATATGAACATTTCCCTACTATAAAAGAATATTTAACTCTATATCACCTTATAATACTCTATATTAATAAATTTTTAAGACTTCATGGAGAACTTATTTTAATTTTGTGTGATTATGATCCATGATTTACATAGAAATTTTGTAAAATTCTTGAAATGGATCATGATACTAAGATTCATTTGATCACTACATGTCATCCTCAAACTAATTTGTAATCTAAAAGGAATATTTATACATTAAAAGATATTTTGAGTTCTTTCTCACTTGACTTTCATGGTTTTTTGGATTATTATATATATTTGATAGAGTATCCTTATAACAATAGATTTCATTAAATTATTCAAATAGTATCTTGTGGGGAATATATGGAGAGAGTTTTCATACTCCAATTTTTTGTTATGAAGTTATTGAAATGATGACTATAGGCCCTGAAATTATAGAGGACATAAAAGAAACGGTATGGGGTATTTAAACCCATATTAAATAGATTAGTGTATGAAGAAGATATATGATGATGGTAATAGAAGGAATGATTTGTAATTTCAAGTTATTGATCTTGTTTTGATGAAATTATCTCTATAGAAGGGTGTTATAATATTTTTTAAGATTGGATAACTGAGCCCTAGGTATATTTAACCTTTGGAAATTACATAACGAATGTAAGATATATCTTACCATTTGTAAATTCCACCATTTCCCTCTAAAGAACATGATGTGTTATGTATCTCTTTATTAATGAATAAAATTTCATACCTAATACATGTACTCTCTAATAAAGAAATAGAATTGAAACCATATTTATCTTACTCTGAAGATCTTATTAAAATTCTAGACACTAGAGAATAAGGTTTAAGGAATAAAATAACACAACTAGTTAAGTCGATTAGGATAAATTATAAGATAGAAGAGTAGATATAGGAACCTGAAGAAATTATGATTAAGATGTACCAAAATCTATTAATGAGTTGAAATTATGGAAATTTTAAGGATGGACTTTTTTTAGGGTAGGAAGAATGTAACACCCCAGTATTTTATGATATATTTATTTCTAAATACAAATATTTGATATTTTGTGATATATTAAACCCTTATTCAAAATGAAATATAACACCCCAATATTTTTATATCAAATTTTTTATAATTCATCTAATAATTTTTTATACCTTGGGATAAGTAAGAAATATTATTTTTTTCTTAAAAAATATTTTTTTTCTAAAAAGAGGTTTCATTATTTTTTGCACACTTATTTTAAAAACAAATTATTCCTATAATTAAAAAAAATTAAAAAAATGAAAATTATTATTGAAATAAAAAGGTAAAAATTTTATTTTAGTGAATTTATTAAAATAATCTGAAAATATTATTCTTTTATTGAATAATGAAAAATGAATATTTTTATTAAAAATTATCCTTTCATTCGAAGAATTTAAAATGTTTTTTTTCATTTTAAAATTAATTTAAAAGTAAAATGAGTTTTATTTTATTATGATTAATTCAATTTATTTCATTTGATTCAATATTTTGTTGATAGTTGATTTAAAAACTTTTTTTATTAAAGGAAACTTTTTCATTGGAAAATAGTTTCTAGTCATGATTGCGTGTTTGATTTTAAATTCAATTATAAATATTTTGTGAATATATTTTGATAATATGAATTCCATATTTTTAATATATGTAATTACTATTATGAAATAAGTTAAAATAAATTTTTGTTCTTAATGAATAACAAAAATAGTAAAAATATTTCACTACGGTTAAGGCTAAAACATGTTTAGTGGGTGGTTATAATAAAAGGGTAAGAGTTAAAAGGATCTAAAAACATATAAAATATTTATTTTTGGAACATATTAAGACCTTATAACATCTATGGTTCGATAATAGTCAATTTTGGATCCATTTTCCATGTAATTTACTTGATATTATTTAAAAACAATGTAAAATTAAGGATTTTCCACTCACCTCAATCATAAAAGGGAACCCCCTCCCCTAAATTTGTTACACCTTATGAGCCATTAATCTTTAAAAACCTATAATTTAATATCTCCCCATAATCATTATCCACATTCTAGAGCTTATTTAATTCCCAAAAGTACTTCCTTAGGTTTCTTAATAAGAGATGAAAATGAGATTTTCTAAGAAACGGTACTCATCTTCACTATGCTATTTTCTTACATTAACTTTTACAACCTACAATTATGTATCAATAATTAAAATATAATGAAAAAATTTATACCATATACTGACATATTATTATGTTTACAGAATAATATTTAACCATATCCTCTTCTATATAATGGGAAATGAAACTTTTGATCAGGTGTATAACGGATTACCACCTTGTGAACTGATGTAATTTATTATTCATTTTCTCACCTCATAGATGAATATAATGATGTATTATTATTATATATATATATATTATTTATGAAAAAATAATAATTTTGTAATTAAATATCTCATTCATATTCTTGCATTTAATTGTCGAAAAATGATAATGTTGCTCAAGCGTGCATGTGGACTACTGCCTCTAGGAAGCAATGCAATTCTTTTTTCATTTTATTTTAACATAGATTGTAATAATGATATAATTAATGAAAATATATATTATATATATGAAAAAAAATAATGATTCATTAATGGTGACCTACTATTTTATTTTCTTTCATTTAATATGTCTTAAAGTGTAAACAACATTCATGCGTGTGTATAGCCTACAGTCTCTATGAATAGTGTAATTAATTTTTATACCTATGGAATTTATGGATAACACTAAATATTTATATAATTAATATACCTAATATTTATATAATTATTAACATTCTATATATTAAGTAACCATAATCAAATTAAATGGATCAAAACTAATGAACCAAAACATAAATGAAACACAAAGTATTTATTACCCGAAACGGAAATATTATCAAAGAATTATTAATAAAATGGTGATAAAAAATATTATTAAATCATATTTTGTAAGATATATTTTTTTATGGATATGGAATATCTTTATAATAAATTAATATTTTTATATAGTATTTTTGGACACATATGAAAGAATTCAAACCTGAGGTAGGGATTTATTTTACAATGTCATCATTATTCAAAATTGTTTATGTTTAAATCACTAATGGATGAATTATTTGTTATTTCAATATTAAAAATAATTTATTTTATTCATATATAGTTATTTATTTTAATTAAAAATTTCATTTCAATTTCCTCTCATTAAGTAATCAAGACATTGAAATGATATTTATAAGGAAAATGGAACTTATTTTTTCACCTGGATGAGAACTATTCTTTCCAATGTCCATATATCACATTCAAAGTCTAGTAAAATGTTTTTAATCTTTTATAGTTATTTGTTAACAAAAATTTTTACCATGTTATATTTTAAAAAAAATTAAAATAAATCATTTTTTCATTTTTTGAAAGAGACTTTTTACCTTTTTACAAAATTTCCAAAGAAATGTTTTTTTAACATAAACAACATGAAAAAATAAATTCTCCTTTATGACCACTCATTTATTTGAATATTCTTTTATATTTTTAAAATATTCCTTTTAAAGAAATGTTTTCTTTAATATTTGTGAAATTGATATATTTTAAATATGTTATTTCATAACAAAAGTGTATTTCCATCAAGAAATCATAAAGTGATATTTTTTAATGTATATTATTTTATGTCAACATTATTCAATTTATATTATGATTTAATAAGAATTTAAAATTTTTATGAAATTATCCATAATACTCTAGATGGATTATGATTGTATTTTTTTATTGGGTTATTATTATCATTTCACATGCTAGTTTTCCAATACGAATATTTATGTTGATTATGTTTCTCCCCTTTTATTTGAAGAATTTATTAAGCATATTAAGTATTTAATAGGGACCTCTATATCCCCAAGATATATCTATAGGTCTCTTGAGACTAACTAGTTTGGGTATTTCGTGTACTCCTTACTATATATGTATGTTTTCATGGAATAAGGAATTGGTGGTATGATTACGATGTATAGAATAATGCATTCAATCATTATGAAACTATTTATTACTATCCATGTGATTACTTATATTGTTATATTATCAATTTATTTAGCCTCATTTTTATATTACATTATTATTTTATATTTTATTATTGTTTATCTCGACCATATTATTCATGTTTTGACTATATAGTGTTAGCTTCTTCTTTACGTATACCATTACTAAGAATCTAAGAACAGCCCTTTCTTATGTTTTCATTATACACAATGAAAGTAAGTGTACTATGATTAATATGTAGGGATATTTTAATGGGAATAATAGTGTTCTAAAAAAATACAATTTTTTGTTTTCTGTTTTAAAATTTTATGATTAATTCAATGATGTATCTTGTTTTCCAAGACTATTAATCCATTCAATACTTTATAATGTGATATCTTGAATATAGTACAAATATAACAATATAACCATTATCTTGGGGTTATAAAGGATAGGTTCATTATAATAATTCATATTTTTTATTTATTAGAGATATTTCTACATTTACATGTATTTTATTCAAAACTTTTACCACTTGGTTATACAATCACATGAATATGACATTTTCATATTTTGTAGTTTTATGTATCTGAAATATCTCAACTCACCTCACTTATAAAATGAAGATATATTCCACTAACGAGTTCGTAGAATTTTATCTAACTAGTTTGGATAATAAATCTCAAAATAATTTTATAACATCATTCCCCACATCTTATATTTCATGGATTTTCCAAAATACCACCCTTTAGAGGATGAATATGTATGAAAAAAGGATGTTTTCAAAGAATAGGTAACTGTATTGACTGATATATATCAGCTTTATTTTATATTTAACCTCACAAAAATCAATTGTTTCTATATTAGAATTTTTAATTTTTTATAATTAATATACAAAATTTTATTTATGTTGATGGGATATAAAGTTTTTACCTCTATTACATCCTATTATAAATAGTAACATTGTCCATGTGTAATTGTAGACTATAACCTCCATGAAACAATGTGATTCATTTTTCATTTTCTCCCTAAATGGATGGTAATATATATATATATTTAATGAATATATTTTATCTTTATTATATTATTATATTTCATGAATTATATATTATTACTGACCTTTATTTATTTCCATTTGTAGGAAAATGAATACAATACTTATGCGTGTGTTTTAATTGGTGTATCCACATTGTGATGTAATTAATTTTTCATAAACACATTATTTTAATGATTATAGTAGTTTATATAATGAATAAATATGATACATATAAAATTTATATGATTATGGAGATGACGAAACCATTATAAAGGTGTAGGGACCGGAACTGTCGAACCTAAACATGCATGGAATGGGGATATATTTTCACATAAATGTTGGTTTTAAACAAAAAAATGCCAATAAAAAGGTGTTTAGAAATTAAAAATTAATTTTTTATTTTATTAAAAGTATAAATATTCTAATTATATATATATAATAAATATAATTTTATTATAAATGGTATTAAAAAAATTGAAAAATATCAGAGTTTTTCTAACAGTTAATTTTATAATCTCATTTATTTTTAAGATTTTATATGATAAATTTAAATTAATGGAAATAATTGTATTTGAATACTTCAAACCCCAAATATATTTTTATCCTATTCTCATTTATGGGGGTTTCATTTTTTCACTTATTTTTCTTTCCTTGGAAATTTAAATGATCCTGATATTGTTTTTTTATAAGAGTAGAACTTAGTCCCTCTTTTGTCAATAAACTTTTACATCCATGTATATGTTCTTAAATATGTTTTCATGGATATTATTTTATATGATAAAATTATTATTTAATTTCAATCTAAAATATATTTTACTTTAATTTCAATGTTTTAAATGGTATTTTCATGTTTTTTTTCAAATGAGATAATTCTTTACTTTCAAAAAGTGTGAAAGGAATCATTATTTAATGTTTACTACATGATCAAATATTCCCACAATAAAGATAACTTTATGTATTGAAGAAACAATTTCATTTTAAAACTTTTATTTTAAAATAAAAAAAAATTATCAATATTTAGGTAATTTTTTTTAATTTTTTTAAAAGAATGGAATATTCTTGACATGATTTCAAATAATTGATAGAATTTTATTTGAAAGGTACCTTTCAACTTTTTCAATATCATTTGATTATAATTATTATTAACTAATAATATGACCCAATAATACCATCCATATTCTTTCTATAGATGTAATATAATTATGTGATGATAAAAAAAATTATGACACGTTTATTTTCAATGTGTTATGATGTGATGAATTGATTACCATTTTAAAGATCTTTTGAAACACATGTGTACTTTATTCATTTTCTGAATTAAAGATATATTAATTCAATAAAATTAATTTTCTAATGATTAATATATTATGTGATAACATGGAAAACAATTTTTTATGATCCATGTTTAGTTAGGTAGTCTCTCCACTGTGATTGTTTTGGGAGTGAATGTTGATTAAATAAATGATGGAATTAGAGAGTTAATGATATCAAATTTGGAACTTTGTCTAATATGATATTCTCAAAGGTGAGCCCTGGATAATGAAATAATTTTCTATGATTATGATTATGAAAAAATTACTAACATTTTTTATAATTATTATATTCTCTTGTGTCCCATTATTTTCTTTTTTTTTATTCCTCGGTCTTATGACCAATTTATTTTGAAATTATATAACTTTATGGATTTTAAAATGATTTATTATCTATGAATGAAATTATTAACAACATATGTTATGATACTTCCCACATAGACTTATTCATATATTATGATTTCATTAGATCATAAGTCAATATATCAAATGTGTACTCTAACATTGTATATGTGATCACCCTATCTTATGTTTCCATTTTACCTAGGTTATAATGAATGGTTTTATATAGGATAAGTCTAATAAGGTTGATTTGAGGGAATAATATTATGGTATATATTGAAGAACTTTCCTAAAATATATTAATTATGTATCTAATCATCAAAGACAATAAACCATTATGGTAGAGACCCAAAACTTTTACACATATTATTATAATATAGTAAACATAAAAATTATTAATTTAACCCCAATGATCATGAGTCAAAGTGTGTTTGCAATACTAGGGATAGAAAAAAGTAAAAATATTACTAAAACATTAAATATTTATTTTAATTCTATTTATTGAAATCCTAAATTCGTTTTACCTCCTAAAACTAAATAGGATAACCTGGAGCAAGACACAAAATAAAGGGGTCATCTAAAAGGCCTAGTAAGGGAGTAAACATGATAATGAAGCATAACTTGTGAGTCAAAGTCAAATCATTGTATCCTTAAAGATAATGATCAAGATTAATCACATGGGAGAATAACATAAATAATATTTTATAAAACCATCATTGAATCATGGAATATATGGTAGAAACATATAACATGACATAAACAGGATTCAAGGCTAACTTCCTATACAATATCACATGGTGTACAAAGTCCCATTATGGATTAGGTTTACTCACTAACCCAATACTTGATATCTCGTGAGACTAATGCTTTAACCAATGTATTAGATACCTATATGGGTTCTCCCATCATTACATGTTCAAGATATATGTGTTAAAAAAACAATTAATTCACTCACAAGTAATAAAAAACATAATTATTTATATAAAGAAGATGGGTTGCATAAGTATGCATCATGTCATAATCAAATGAGATTTTATAACAAGATCATTTGAGAAATTAATATAAGTAATGTATTAACTCATTAAATAAATGTTTAATAAGCTAGATATATATGTTTGAGAAAAATAACAATAATTTAGAATCATTCAATAACTTTAAATAGAGATATAATGTGATTTATTGATATAATGTTTATAACCCGAATAAAAGGATGATTTAGAGAGATCCCTTACCTCAAGCATGATTCATCACATGAGTTCATTATCATAAATAATTTTTAAAAAATGTTAATTATTTGAATGTTTATGATCATATTTCATATTTTCTATTCATTACCCTGTTATATTCAATTTCATAGTCATTTAGGTTCATGTAGGACATTTTGTGAAGTTTTGTTCACATGTCAAAAATCACAACGGAATATCGACTAAGGTCAAAGAGATTATTATTTCATAATATATATTTTATAATAATCATGATATAATTATAATTCTTTATATAAATTATAATTTTCAAAAAACCATGAGTTATGGTTATGAAAATAATACATTATAAACATTGATATGGTAGATCGTATGTATTCATGTGTAACATTTACATTTTTTAGTGGTCATAATGGAAACAAGGTCAGTGTTATATTATATTTATTTAATTTTCATTATATCATAAATATATTATTATTTCATTAAATATACTTATATATACCTTCCATTTTATGTGGTAATAAAAAATGAATCACATCACTTCGTGAGGTGGTAGTCCACCATACAGAAAAATAACACTATATATTTTCAATGGCTGATAATGTCGTAATATATATGATATATTAAATTTCAATAATGATTAATATGTAATCAATATATTTATAATAATTAAATATATCATCATTAATAGAAATTAGAGGCAATTAAGGGAAATGAATTACATCAGTTTTCAAGGAGAAAGTCAGTTGTACACACAAACTATGGTTTAATTTCTAATTTGATAGAAGTGGATATCAATTTAAGATATTCCATTAACATAAAAACATATTAGTAAATGGAATCTACTTATTTCATTCATTCATCTTCTATAGGAATAAAATTCCACCCATTACACTTCATCTATGCCAACTCTTCCCTTATCTCCATGTCAATCATGTCCAACCTAGCCTTGATCCCATATTTCTCTTTTTTATGAAATTTTTGTAACATTCCAATAACACTATCAAAAACATTTTTTTTCATGAATAACATCAAGAAAATTTCTAACATACAAATAATTCCAATATGGTAATTCAAAGAAAATTGATCTCTTCTTCCAACCTGATTTTGTAAGGTTTTTCAAAAATGGTTTGCCGAAAATAATGTCAATATTTTTACTTTATCAAAAAGTTGATCACATGTTTCTAGAGACATTATTCTGCCTTTTTTATATTCCCATTTAATGTTTTCATCTAGGATTGGTATTTATTTCATCAAGGTAAAAATTTCTAATGTTCTAAAAACAAAATCTTCTAGGAATGTTTCAACCTAATTGAGTGTGTGTGTTTTTCACAAATGGGACACCCCAACATTCCTTTACAATTATAGACTAATATATTTCCATACACAGGGAAGTCATTTATCATCCCATAAAAATGTACCTCAATATAAAACCTTCACTTCTATGAGAATCATATATTGTAACACTTGTATCCCATATCAATTTTGGATCATTGATCAATGGAGCCAAATATACATCGATATCATTATGAGGTTTTTTGTTTAAATTTAAACAGAGAGAACATAATTTATTTTCACTTTATGCGTAACCATTGTAGTAAGTTATAATTTACCAACATGATGGGCCATGTACTTTGAGTATTACTCTTTATAAAAAAAGGATTTATTCTATATATATATAATTTAAGAGAAACAAACAAAACAGGGAACTCATAATCAATTTTCTTCCATTGAGTAGAATCTTCTCAATAATATAGGTTACAATATTTAATTATTGTATCTACATTCCATGTAAATTTTCTGGAAGTTTCCTAACATCTATATATTCTTTTAAATTGTGGAATGATAGTAAAGTACCATACTACTTTCAAATGAATTGACTCATTTTTATTGTATAAATCTACACCACACTTATGGAATTTTATTAGTGATTCCTGGTCCTTACAAAATAACATAAAAACATTTGGGAAATAATCTATTTCTTTATAGATCATTCTAATTTAACATAGAATTTATTTAGTGTCATATTTTTTACATGGTAGTTCATTTTCTTTTGGTATCATATCATTAAGGAGAACAAGTAGTCCTATAAAGCTAGTGTCACTCAATTCACTGCCAGCATTCTAATTATATAACATCAATACAGCTATGAATGTTGTGTATTTTTTATAACTGATATACAATGGTGTCTTATAATAGCTATTTAACTTCTCAAAAAACATTAGATAGTCCAGAAAGTCATCTTGAGTTACCATTTTCATTTATTTCATTTGATTTCCATCATCATTTACACTGGTTTTCATATCAAATGATATATAAACTGTAGTATCATCCCAATCGGTGTGCAAGTTGAGTTTTTCCCTATGTTTAGTCCAACAATTACTGCTATGATCTATTCTGTGACAAATAAAATGTTCTTCTAAATTTTCCGGAATAATTTTTCTTTAATAACAATAACCTAAACATGGATAAAGGATTTGAGAAGGTTCGTATGCATGCTCTATTAAAATATTAATGAACTCTTTAACTCCATATTCATATTATTTTTTAAAAATATTAGTGTGCATCCATTTTTTATTCATATCCATTCTATAGGGTTTATAAAATATTATTTTTATATAATAAATAAATAAATACACATAAGATATTCATTATCAAAGGTGAGAATTGTATATAATTATAATAAGGGAAACACAACATTTGATTATTTCAAATAATTTTAGTATGCTTTTAAGAAAATGGGTAATTAAATATAAGAAAAGAATTATTCCACTATGGTAGGCATTATCCTATAAATTCATTCAAATATGAAAGTGATAAACAACTTTAATCCTCTTCAACTAATATCCTGAACATTTATCCTTTCCTTTTGGTTGACACACATCCTCCATATCTTGTGGACATGAACCAATGTTACTTGAAATACTTTATCCAGTATTAATCCATTATATTAATACTACTCAAATTAGTACATTAAATATAAAAGAGATGGGGGATGAGTCTCATGCAACAAATTTCTATAATAAATGTTCAAGAGATGAAGCTGATGATAGTGACAGTTGTACTAGATTATGTTCTGTAAAAGGGGTAATACCTCCCATTTGTGAGAATTACACAATTAGAACTAGTTATTAACTTGTATCCTATTGAAGGTGATATTTGGGGGGAATAAAACTTCTTTTATGTGATTCAACGGTTCTCAGTGGGGAAATGTTATTATATATGAATCTTTTAGGACTCTATGGCTAAATGGCCTGAAGGCATTCTTTTATTATTTTTGATAATCCACCTTTCAAGGTGTGAGGTGTAACCCTTACAAGCCCCAAAAGCTTAGAGACAATTACATGACCAGTAGGTTTTAGATGAAATCACCCAGACAAGAAAACTTGGAACTGCTCCTCCCCAGCACATTTCATGATATCAGTACTCTCCCTTCACAAGGCTGGTCAACTAGTTGTCCTGTGTAGATGTGTACAGGCCTAGTACCGATAGAAATGCCATACCCACTCATTCTTCCAATTCTGATTTTCTCTACTTTGGTGAATGTGCATGCTTTGATCCTCATATAGAGCCTTGTCCCTTGTATTCTAACAGGTAAATTTGTATATTCATGTGTCCTGAAGGCCTTGGGGTGGCCAGAGGGCCTTGAGGTGGCTCGAAGGCCTTGAGAGACAACTGGCTCGAAGGCCTTGGGTGGCCTGAAAGCCTTATAGGACCCAAGGACCAAACTGGTGTCCCAAAGGCCCATATAAAGGAAAAAATTTGGGCGCTATAGTACAAAATAGTTCCTACTATATTACCTTCTACAGTGATGTTATAGTTCCACTACAGTCCTGTTACAGTGACCCTATAATATGTCTCCACCCAGATTTGATCTTGGGTCTCTTGGATGCCCTTGTTGAGTCCTCACCAATCGTCCTAAGTCACATGTTCTCTTTTATGACTCTATGAAGTCTATATTGATAGAATAAATCTCACTTTTAGTACATTCAATCCTATGACTAAGACTAGTGCTACCTCTATTAAAATGAACCATCAAGTATGTTGTAAATCCCCTAAACAAATGAAAATATAATATAAGAAATTAAGGCGTAACAAAAAACCCAAATATCATAAACAATAATAAGAAAGTTTCATTCAATCAGCTAGAAGACATAAAAATGTATTGATAAAAAAAATAATAAATAAAGAGTTATTTCATATACATGGATAGTAATCAGAGACCCATACGGGTAGAACCAATACCTGTAGACCTAAAATGATGAATACCTAAAAACAAATTCTAATAATTATTCCAACATATATATAATTTGATAACCTCTATTATATGTTTTGGAACAAGTGATATAACAACCAAAGGAATTATTACATTTAATATTAATGGTATATCAAATATTTGAAAAAATATCAATATTATAATTTTAATTAAAAATTGATAAGGAATTGGAAAAAAATTAGGAAAAGAATACACCTAATAATAATAAAGTTTTTAAAAATCTAAAAATTCTTAGTTGATAAATTGATTCAAGAATTATGTCTGATGGGTTCAAAACAATAATTATTTTCAAGTAGATGATGAAAATGATTTATAATAAAATTTAATCTTCATGCTCATTATGGATTATATGGTTATTTTCAACACATAGTATAAAGAATTAAACATAATGATATAAATAATAGTAATTATAAAAGATATAGATATTTGAAGTTAAATGGGAGATGACCCACTCTTACAAAAATAGTTTTTAATTGAGATGAATCTTCATAAGTGAAATTAGATGATGAATTTCACCCATTGAATGAACTCAATTGAACTTGTTACAAATTAAATAGTTGTATTAAGGATTTTCAAAATTTTATAAAAATGTAGATGAATGTGAAGAAAGAATTAGAAATGTATTATATAAAAAATAATTTAATATAAGAGGAATTTATAATTTATGTCGCAATAAAAGATTTAAAAAAACATTATTTCATATTATATATTGGTTGTTCATCTCACACGAAAGGTAAATTGATGTAATTAAATATTTTTGACAAGTTCAAAGGCTACTTATTATTTTAGAAATAGTGGATCTTTTAAGATAAATTGTTTGCATTTAAAATATGTAGGAAAGAAAAGTAAATGTTAAAGAATGATATTTTTTTATATAGATTAAAGTAAAACATAGATAATATTTATTGAAGGTTTGATTAAAGAAATTAAGTTATTTTTAATAAGTATTAATGAGTGGGATATAATTTCAGAGATGGATATATTTTTATAAAGGTATAGAAAACTAGCTGAACTATATTCTAATTTGGGGTTGGTAAAAATTTATGGTAATTATGTTTGAAAGAGAAAATTGACTTTTGGTAGTGAAAAACTAATTATATTAGATAATGATACATTTAAATACTAACTTAAAAATGGTAAGTTGAGATGTTTTTATGATTATAAGATAAAGTTGATAAATTTTTTTTACTAATTATAATGGAGAGATTGTTAATAATTAAGAAAATAAATTAGAGATTTAGATGAAACAACCCGTGGGCTTCCCCTAGTGATACATCCTCTTGGATTTTCTCTATTAGGTGGTTGCGGAAATTTTATGCAACAAGAGATCTTTTTGTAGTTATCATATTACATCAATGAGAAATCCTCCATTGTGGAAAATGAAACTTTGGATCCTTAATAGGATGTTCTTGGATAAATAAGTCCCTTATCCTCTATGTACTTAACTGAGACTTAAGCTCACAATTATCAATGATATCCATTTGATAAAGTAGATTAGAAATCGGATGAGCTCTTGATATAAGCTTGATAGAAAACCCAACATCTATCTTAGGTGTAAAAATAGATAGTTTATCAATAAAAACATATAGAAACCATTAAAATATGGGAAGAAAAATATCTCATTATCCCCATTGTCCATCATCTAGTAAGAAAGATTAGACATAATCTTGCATTGTTTCCAATGGTAAGTCCATGCACAACCTGCCTATGATCCCTATTCTCCAATGTAAACATCTTCATCGCCCTTTGAATATATGAAAGACATTCATCAACAGTAACAATCAAATTGATCCTAGAATGGAATTAATCAATACATCCCAAGTATCAGGTCTTAAAAAATCATTTCAAACATTAAGAATTCTGAGAGAAGGCAGAGATATTGTAAACGTGGAATTCATTCGATCCATGCATTTTTTGATGCTTGAATTGTTCAAGTCTTGTATTTGAACCTTGTAATTGTTTGAGACTTAATTTGAACAGTTATTAGAGATTTGATTCACCGAAGAGGAGTGTCAGCAAAGGGTGGATTACACGGAAAGCTTTGGATATCGTGACAAGTTTCTGACATGCTAGGGTTTTTTAAATAGATTGGGACACTTTTTTAGGGATACCAAAAAAAGTGTTGATAAAGAAAATTATTTATCAATGCTAAAAAATATGCTGACAAAATTCAACTTTATCAAGACTAAAGTTTTAGCACTGATGAAGATCTATCTTTATCCTCACTAAAAAACACAGATAAAGATGTTTTTTATTCATGCTAATTAATTTAACACTAATAAAGGATTTGTAATTAAAAAAAATAAAAATGTTTAGAAATATATTTATATAATTGAATATATTTTTAATAAATATATATAAATATAAATATAATAAATATATTCTTTATTTAAATATGATTATTATAATTTTATAATTATATAAATAATTCTTAAAAAAATTATATTTATATCATTATATATATTTATATATTTATATATATATATATTTAACAAATATATATAAATATTAATATAGTAAATATATTCATTATTTAAATAAACATATCATAAATTTTATGATTTTATAAATATATATAATTATTTATCTATAATTATATATAATACTTTTTTAAAAATAATATTTATATATTTATAATTATAAATATATAAATGTATTAATATAGTAACTATAAATTTACAAATATATTCATTTATAAATATTTTTTTACAAATAAATTTTTAACATTATTAATTAATATTTAATCTTAAGTGAATACATATTAAAAATTAGTGAAATTGAATAATTAAAAATGAGTACACTTTAACAATATTGAAAAATGGATAAGTTTCATTAATTAAATATCAATTATTAAAAAATATGGATATATATTGAAATAAATATGAATTCATATTGGACATATTAAAACATAGTAAATAAATATATAAAAAATAAATAATAGAAATTGATTAAATTCTCAAAAAAAATAACAAACTAAAACATATTAAAAATGAATTAATACCAAATTATAATAAAATTAAAAATAAATGAATAAAATTTACCATGATTAAAGACATTATATAATAAATGTATCATGTTATAATAAAATTCTAAAATGAATACTAAAATTTAAATACATTATATAAATATTATGTGTATGTGTTTCTATATAATATTTCATAAATTATGTAAATATTTGTGTCTCTGTGTTATATATAAAAATGTATTAATTAGATATATGTGAAATCAATATAACACATGTTTGATCTATGTTAAATTAAAAAATCAAACGATATTCAATTATGTCTGTTACGCGATGCAATTAGTCAGTATTTTTAATTCATATTAATTTTTTTATAAACCATTATTCACTAAATATATGACTATTTAATGTATATAATAAATACTTTTTATTATATAAATTATATTTATATACATTCATATATATCTATATATTTAATATATATTATTTGTTAATATTATCAATAATTGTTTAACTAATGAAATGTTTAATACTTTTCTCAATTTACTTATTTTTAATTTTTATTTGTTTACTTTTAATTTTACATATACCTATATAATTAATATATACTATTTATTAGTATTTATAATTTATATATAGTATAACAAATTTATTCATTTTTTCAATAATTATTTAATTAATAAAAAAATTAATATTTTTTTATTAAACTCATTTTTATTTTTTATTTATTTAATTATTTCAATTTATTTGGACCTTTATCAGCACTAAAAATAAATCATGGATAAAGTTGACCTTTACCAGTATAAAAAATAAGGAGCTGATAAAGGGTACCCTTTATCAGTGCTTATTTTAGTGTTGATAAAGGGCACCTTTATCAGCACTTTTTGCTCATGCTATTAAAGGGCATCACTGTTAAAGACCTATTTTATAGCATTGCTAGATTGGATTAATATTAAAACAAAAGACTCTATTAAATGGTGAAATAATTAAAGATAGTTATTTGGGAAGTTATTGGATGAACCATAATTGTAATGAGTAGTGGAGAAGGGGTTTCCTTTTATAAATGTGGGAGAGGACACACTTGCAATTTTTTTAAAAGAAAAAGTTATAACCACGTTTAATACATAACAAAAGGCTCAAAAATGGAGCATTATCAAAATTGTAAAGATGTAAGGTCGAAATATTTCTAGAAATTCGGATTTGATCTATTGTTTTGGTAATTTTACAACTCAACATTTTAGATTTACCCCTTGGTAAAATCGTTTTATCCATAATCATGAAAATTAATTTTTAAAAATTTTACTATAAATTATGACTAAATATTATGTTTACCATCTAATTTAATATAAATTATTCTAATTATAAATATTAAATAATTTTTTTAAATTTAATATACATATGTGGAAAATTTTCATTTAATATTAAACTCGTAGAAATGAAGAAAAAACATTTTTCTAATGAAAAATTTTCCATAAGTATATAAAGTTTTTATTAAAAAAAATAAAAATGAAATTCATTACAATAAACTAAATTGGATTAATAATATTTTATGTTTAAATAGTTTTAAAACAAAATAAAACATGGTAAAATATTTCAACTATAAGTAAGTTTTCAATAAAAACCATTATTTTTCACTATTCGTTAAAAAATTAAACTTTTTAGAAAAATAATAAAAAATATCCCTATTATAATATTAAAATTTTGATTCAATAAATGAAGTTCATTTTTCTAAATAAAATTTATAAAATTGGAAAAATAGTTTTATTTTTTTTTAAAGGAAGCAATAAAAAACATTTCTTTAGGAAAAGGTATTTTTGAATCTTGTAAAGACTTTACCAAAAATTAAGTACTTATTAATAAATATATTTTCTTTATCCATCATAATTAATTTCCTAAATTTTTTAATCCTATTTATAAAACCAATATTAATTTATATTTTATTGGAGTCAAGATTAAATAATTATATTAATATTATATTGAGATTCATTGAAACTCATAGTTGTGTGTCCAATATACTATCAAACATAACTATCATTTAAAATAAAAAATATGGGTGTAACATTATTCCCTCCATAAGGAATAATTCAATTGAAATTATATATATATAATCAATGTGAAAATATGTGAGGGTACTTCAACTTCATTACTTCCTCAGGATCCAGTTTTCCTCTTTGTATTTATAGTTCTGCAAGATGTGATGAAGAATCTCAAAGGTCCCTATATACCTGTGGATTATCTTTCTTTTTATCTCAATTCTCATTAATCTCTAACATATATATATCTAGATAAACATATTTTCCATGAACTTAAATTAAACTCCCAGTTACCTCTCAATCAAGTATGTTATGATCTTTTTCTTTGGTTTCCCTTTCTTATTGGCTAATTATTTTCAACTCTAAACTAGGAGGATACATTTAATGATGAAGTCAGGGATTTTTTAGATTATTATCTTTACTTTGACTTTTCTTCTATTCACTGAGTAGTTTCATGATGTGTAATGAGATTACATGACATATAATGGACACTAGATAGATATCAAGAACTGGATTACACAACGTGAAAATGTTACACATCGTGTTAGGGTTACATGTCATGTAATGTGAAAAATAATTTTTTTTAAATGATGTGACATGTTTTTCGACATAACTTAAAATAAAAGAGTTTAATGGAATGTAAAGGTATTAAATTCCATGTAATTCCTTGAGTTCTAGTTTTTTGGGTGTCATGTGGGTGTTTAAGGCCTCATGTAATGTTTAGACCTAGGAGCCACATGACAGTGCCCCGAGCCTGTTCACCACATGACCACAAGCACACCACCCCATATGATAGAGGATTCCAACTAGAAGTGAGGGTCTAGTAGGTCATTCATTGGGAGACTATACCCTTATTTATCATAATAAAACACCAGTAGAAATAAATAAACAAATGCAGAACTATATATAACCAAAAAAATACTCATGTCATAAGATAGACAAATAGAAAATACAATACTCAACTAAAAGAGAAAACATGCTATGTGAATATAAGTTTCAAATTTATATAATGAAACTGAAATTGAAGACACTACGACTCCCCAAGCGAGTCCCAAACCATGTCTGGTTCCCTCCTCTAATCTCCATCCCAAATTAGCCACTTTTCCCAAGGCCTTTTCCCTTATCCAATCTTGAAACAACATAATATATTTGGGTACTGATCAGGTAGCCCAAATAGGGTGTGAGTACAACTCGTTAGGACACAAACAATGGTGTCTAAAACAATTCCAATCAAAATATAGTGCATACAGTTCTATAAGTAAATAATTACAATGAAATAATAAATATTTTATCATGTTTCCATTTATTCTTATCTAACTACATTAACTCTAAGGTTTCCTAAGGATACTCAAACCATAATACTAACTTCATCTTGTATCGAAGCCCAAAGTGTTTCCTATGTAATACTATATCTTAATACCTACTTCTAGCCGAAGTTGGAAGTAATCAAGGTGCTATGATATCTCAGTACCTGATTCAACTCATGTCGGAGTCGAATATTCTTATGTGAGGCCATAACTGAGAGTTCCATTATCTCCATTATTTAATTTCAAATTTATAATCCATGTTTCTAAAGTTAATAATATGATAAACATAATTAATATTACTATGTTACCATGCTTACACCTTAATATAATGACCATGTTCTTATTCTCTTTACTCATAAGCATAATGACCATGTTACCATGTATACTTCTCAGTTTAGAATGACCATGTTCTCATCCTCTTTATTCATAAGTATGATAACCATGTTACCATTTGTACTTCTCAATTTAGAATAACCATCTTCCAATTATTTATCAAATAGTTATTTTACTAATTAATTATCCACCCCAAACCCATTACTAATGCAACAATTAGTTAAACACATTCATTCCATTAGTTAACTCAACAATTAACTAAGTGCTTCAAACCCATTAATTAATTCATAAATTAATTAATTAATATCACAATTAATATTCCATAATTAATTTTTCATAATTAATTATCTCATTCTAATCTCAACTTTCCAAAATTAATTCCATAATTAATTATCTAAATCATATTATCAAAGGCACATAATTAATCCACAATTAATTATCTCAACTTATCCATTTAAAAATATAATAATTAATCCCATGATTAATTATCTAGATAAAAAACCCTGACCTATTATAATCAATTTCCCTAAATTAATTATTTAATGGGGTATCCTCTTTAGGTCACCTCAAGGCCTTCGGGCCACATGGTCTGTATAGTATCCTCAGACAGACTCTACAAAAAAAGAAGTATCCCTAGAAGAGGATTCAGAGAAAGTGCACTCACCAGAGCAAAACTAGATGGATTTAGAAGAATGAGAGGGTATGGATATGCCATCAGGACCAGCTTGTGCTTGCACGGGAAGTCTAGATAGATGACCATGTGAAGGTGGTGAGCTATCATCACGATGCAAATGTTGGGGAGGGGCAGTTCCTCATAGTAATAGTCTGGTTGAATTCCCTAATACCTTCAGGTTATGTAATATATTAATTTTATGGGCCATATAATCTCTAAGCTTAGATTCCTTATAAGGGTTCCCCTCATCCCTTCAAAGGGGGGCTATCAAAAATCAATAAAAATTAAGTCCTTCGGGCCATTCAGGTAATTGGTCAATCTAATAAACCCAATTCGGGAAAATCAATTTCTAAAGGATGCTAGAAATTAAAAAATATTTCATATACCTTTAAAATCCATGAACTATGGGAATTAGATTTATACCACCTACCTTAATTCATTGAAAGATGTTTTCCCAATAGAAATCCCCAAAATTTGAGCAACACAACGACGTAGATCTAAGATTCTGGATCTAAATCCCTAAATCAAGATATCAAAATATCAAGATCTACTCAATATAGATATAGATCTATAATCCTAGATACATATCTCACCACATAGATTTAGATCTGAATAAACATAGGATAAACTCCACCAAAATTTTAATATAAGAAGAAGTAATGATTTGGATAGGAATTGGGATGAAATCCACTAACCAGGAGAAGAGAGGATCCTCAATTTGGGTTTGAATCTTTAAGAACGGAAGTCAAACAGAATTGGAACCCCTTAGAAAATCTAGGAAATCGTCTAAAATAAATCAATCCCAATCCTAGGTCAAAACGGCAGTGTTTTGGGGGTTTGGGTAATATTTAAAAGAATTTTCAGAAGAAATAAAATTGTGTGCATGGTTTTCCCTGTAAGGGGAATTAAGTTAGGGAAACCATGCTCTAACCATGAGGACCTCGCTATCTAGGGTTCCACAATTACCTAGGTTTAGTCACATGGTTTTTCAAACTGTGAGAGAACCATGTACAACCTTCAGGTCCTTAAACTTTCTTAAAACCCCACCCAAATGCACCCAAAAAAATAACCCCAAACAAAGGTCCTTAAAAAACCAAAAGTACCTGAAAATGGGCCCAAGATGACTCTAGAGAAGGTCAAGATCTTACAATATCTCCACCTTATAATAGATCATCTTCAAGATACACTTCCTAGACTTTCTAATATTCCAAGCCAATAGATGGGGCCATTGATCCCTCATATTTGCTTCTATTTTCTTTGTTTCCTCTTTTACACATCCATGTTGTCGTAACACACGAAATATCATCACGGAATTTCCCCACAACACTTTCTCATTGTGATCCAACACACGTATCATATGATCCTCAAAGTATACATCTATCTCAAGGTCATACTCATCCACATCGATCACATGAGAAGGGTTGGGGTGATACCACTAAAGTTGTAATACATGGAAAACATCAGGAATAACGTTGTATCTCTATGGAAGAGCTAATCGATATGCCACTGGACCGATTATTTCAACTATCACAAATAGTCCTACAAACTTGGGCGCCAACTTTCCATGCCTCTGTATCCTACAGTAACCCAACCTAGGTGACACCCAAATGAACACACGATCACCCTCTATAAACTCTAGGGGTCATCTCCGTTTATCGGCATACGAATTTTGTCTACTCTAAGCCATATCCATACATTTCTAAATCAGATTCACCTACTCAGATGTCTCTTACATGAGACTCAGTCCAAACAACTCTGACTCAACTGCCTTCATCCAGTCTAGTAATGATCTACATGGACTACCATAGAGAGCCTCATATGATTCCATCTGTATAATTTCTTAATAACTATTGTTATCAGAAAACTCCACTAAAGCCAAGTGTTTTTTCCAAGATCCCCCAAATTTAAGCACACATAACCATAGCATATCCTCAAGCACATGTATAGTATGTTCTGACTGCCCATTTTTCCATGGGTTGAAATCCATGCTCAATAATACCTCTTTTACAAGCACTTTCTACAATCCCTACCAAAAGTGTGATGTAAAGCATGAATCATGATCTGAAACTATTGTCTATGGAACTCCATGAAGATAGAATATCTCCCGAATGTATAGTTCTCTCAACTATTCTATTGTAAAGGTTTCCCTTATAGCCAAAAATGCGCTACCTTTTTCAATTGATCCACAATGACCCAAATAGAATGATTATTTATTTGAATCATTAGAAGAGCTACCACAAATTCCATTGTCACTTCATCCTAATTCCACTGTAGAATAATAAATGACTACAGTAAAAATTCAGGCCATTGATGCTCTGCCTTCACCTAATGACAGGTGAAGCATATTTTCATAAACCCTTCTATCTCCTTTTTCATTCCTTTCCACCAAAACTATCATCTTAGTTCATGGTACATTTTGGTTACACCTAGATGAACCACAAATTTTGAGGTATGAAATTTCTGCATGATCTCCTCTCACATGCTCATAGGTACCACAACTCGATTGTTCACATAGATGATCTCATCCTCATCTATCAAACATTATGAAGATGTCTCCCCACCTTTAAATCATTCCCTCAAGGCTAATCACTTTAGATCCTTATACTGTCTATCTCTGGTCCATCTCAAAATCATAGACTCCACTACAAATGAAATCAGATTCATCTTCTCCTGAATATCCTGAACCACCACAAGAATTTTAGCCAGCAAGTTCATCATATTCCACTCTTCACTCAACTCCTAACCCATCTGATTATGATTTTTCCTACTCAAGGTATCATCCACACTATTTACCTTCCCAAACATATGTGCTAGTTCAAAATCTAAGGACTGCATATACTCAACCCATCTCCATTATCAGAGATTCAAATCACATTGTGAAAATATATACTTCAAGATCTTGTAATTTTTATAGACTATAAACTTTTCTCCCAAAATATAGTGTCCCCAACACATAATATTATAATCCAATGATTCCAACTCGAGGTTTTCTATAGGGTAATTTTTTTCATGACGCCCCAAATTTCGAGACCCATATGCCACAACTCGATCTCACTACATTATCACATCTCCATGTTTAATCCCAAAAGCGTTATAATAAACCATATACTCCTCACCTAACTCATGTAGGATCAATATTGGTTCTAATGCCAAGCACTTATTCGAATCCTGAAAATATCTTTCACAAGCCTTGGACCATTCAAACTTCACTCCTTTTTTGTTAAATCCTGAAAGTGGAATTGACAAATAGAAAAATTATTGGATGAATCTCTTGTAATATCCAGATAATTCTAACAAACTTTGGATATAAAAACATTCTTGGGATTCTCCCAAGAAAAAACTGCCTGAACCTTCCCTGGTTCCACTGACACACCTTCCTTTGAGATGATGTTCCCCCAGAAGTGTACCTGGTCAATCCAAAACTGACACTTAGATAGATTGACATAAAGTTGATTCTCTCTTAGTGTACTCAGGATGATGTTAAGATGTTGGGAATTATCTTCATGAGTCTTATATTACACCAAGATTTCATCCACAAACACCACCATAGCCTAATATTGATATGAATGAAAGATTGGTTCATCAAATCCATAAACACTGATGGTGAATTTGTCAACCCAAATTGAATTACAAAAAACTCATAAAGTCTATACCAGCTTCTAAAGGTAGTCCTTAGTATATCAGAATCCCGTACTCTCAACTGATGATACCCTAATCTCAAATTGATATTTGAGAACACGCAATATCCCTTCAATTGGTTATACAGATTGTCAATATGTTGAATAGGATATCAGTTCTTCACAATAATTTTTTAAACTTTTGGTAATCGACATATAAGTGTAAACTCCCATCATCCTTCTTTGTGAACAAAATAGGTGATCTCCAAGGTGACATACTGGGATGAATAAATCCTTTATCCTATAATTCTTCCAATTGTGTCTTAAGATCTTGAAGAACAGTTGATACCATTTTATATGGTGGAATAGATACTGGCATATCCCCCTATATGAGCTCAATAGTGAATTCCACATCTCTCTCAGGTGGTATCCCTAAGAAGTCTTCAGGAAATACATCTTGAAACAGTTCCACTCATGGTGGATGAAAATATTTCCTAACACCCCTGTCATCCAACAAAAGACTAGCTACTTGGGATGTGATATCTCCCATTTTCTAAGTAACTGGCCCTTCTCAATCTGCCTAGATATCCTAGTCTCCATGATGAATATACTGGTCACCCTTAGGAGATATAAATGTAACCCCCATGCAGTAATAGACGATGTGGGCTCAGAATACAACCAGCCGGTCCATACCCATAATCAATTCGAAGCATGTTATATCAAGAACATAGAGATCCCATAGAAAATGATATTCCTCAATCTCTAGTGAACATACCTTTCATAGACAGATATCTACCTGAATAGCCCAAAGGCCTTATTTTTTTATTATTTTTGATAATACACATTTCAAGGGGTAAGGTGTAACCCTTATAAGGCCTGAAGGCTTAAGATACAATTACATGACCCGTAGGTCTTAAGGGAATTACCCAGATAAGACAACATGGAACTACTCCTCCCCAGAAAATATCATGAAATCCATGCTTCACCTTCTCAAGGATAGTTGTCTAGCTGTCCTATACAGAGCTGCACATGCTTAGCACCGATGGAAATTCCATAGCCTCTCATTCTTCCAATTCTGGTAAACTCTGCTCTTGTGGATTCGCCTGCTCTGAATCCTAATCTTGAGCCTTGTCCCTTGTAATCTTCCTAGTATATCTGCATATTTCATGTGCCCCTAAGGCCTTGGGGTGGCCTGAAGACCTTGAGGTGGCCCAAATTCCTTGAGAGACAACTGGCCCGAAGGCCTTGGGTAGCCCAAAAGCCTTGCAGGACCCAAGGACAAAACCAGTGGCCAGAAGGTCCAGATGGATGAATAGTTCTGGTTGCTACAGTATCGAACAGTTCCTACTATATTGTTGCTACAGTAACCTAGAAATATGTATCCACCCGGATTTGATCCCGTGTCTCTTAGATTCACTTTCAATGTCCATAACAACCGGTATGAGGCTCATGATCCGTAGACAGATATCTCTATAACGTACACCCAATGGTGTATCTATAGTCATAACTCCCCTAACAAACTCTACCGCCAGACTCAAACCATTAACAAGTTTTTCAAATATAAAGGAGTGAGAGGAACCAGTATCAAACAAGACACTAGCTAAAGTAGAAGATACTAGAATAGTACCTCTCACTGTTGATGGTCCAGCCTCTCTATCCACAAATGTGGGTTGTACTATATGTAACTGTGATTCCCCTATTCCCTGTGGTGTTTTCTAACTCCCTTGAGTAGAACCACTTTTCTGATGTGGGCGCTTCTTCCAAGAAGCACCACATTCACTACCTTTATTGCCTCGTCCAGTAGAACTCTAACTGCCAACCCAATTTGGTGTAGAATATCCTCTACCCACACTTTGACTTTGACCAGCTATTCCTTCATTACCTATCTATTGTTTTTTCCTTCAGAGATTTTATAGGTTTACCATCTTACCACAAGATCACCCCAGTAAGGTCATGTTCAACTGACCATCCTATCTTTGTACTCTAATTCTCATTGCCTTGGATAAATGTTTCAAAACGGCACTTCCTTCTCTCAGAATTCTCACCTCCTGAACATCCAATAACAACTACCTGTCCACCACTGGAATCCTCCCTTGGGTTCCCTTCAACTATGAGAGCCTGATCCACCACTTCTGTAAACTTCTTCATCCTGAATATATTCACTTGGGACTTAATCTCACACTTAATTATATCCTAAAAACATTTCACCATAGCGGCCTCATCTCCTACTAACATTGGATAAAATTGTTTCAGATCTATATAGTGTCCAGTATAATCCATCACCAACATGTTCCCCTGGGTCAGATGTATGAACTCAGAATCATTCTCTTGTCCCAGAATTTCTGGATAAAAGTGTTCCAAGAACCTCTCTAAGAATCCCTTTCATAACATAATGTCAATATGTTCATTTCGTGACTGAATGTTTCACCATTACTTTTCTGATCCTTATAGCATATAATTGGCTAACTTGATCCTCCTCCTAGCCAGAGTCTCTAAATGTTCAATTATTTTCACTATGGACTCTATCCATAATTCATCTCCCTCAGGTCCACCCTCTTTAGTAAATGTTGGAGGGTACTACAACTGAAACTCCCTTGTTAACTCCGACATACTTTTCACAACTCACCCTGAGTCTCTTTCCATGAATTTCATGAAGTGAGAAAAGTTCTCTTGAAACTACTCCCCTTCATCTTTAGTTGGCACAATCGGTGCCTCAAGTTCCTTAACTGGAAATTCATTCCAAGGCATGCCCCACAGTCTTCCACTCAATAAGCTCCATGGATGAATATTCTTTACAAGGCAAAAAATATGTCTCAAGTCGCATAACACAACCTTATAACATTTATGTAATAGGAAATAATCACAACAAGCCTTTTCACCCACCTTTACACACTGTCAAAACAGAGGCGCTATCACTACCCTTAACCATCGTACGGCTAGGTTTTGGTTAATAAGGGTAAACACACTATCAGAATCAAGTTTCTCATTTAGAAACCCAGTTATTATCATTTTTTCATCATCTTAAAATCCTACTCAATTCATTTTAGGCACCAATTTTTATTTTAATCTCACAAACAAGAAAAATAGTTCATGTTTAACAACTTACCCATAACCGACTTTCCTGTGAACGCCTAAAATGATGCATGTCACAAAATAATCCTCAGTGCCTAGAATGATGCATGTAGACTCAAATATCATACCATTCTATTTCACGAATCAATACTCAAAATTTTGAGAAATAATAATCACATCACACCACAAGTGCATCACCCAAGGTGAAATAATATTCAACTGTAATAGAAAACAGCAATAACAACAATCCCACCATGAGTACTCAGGTTTTCCCCCGTACATGGGTTTGAAACTCTCATGCACGAGCTCATTACTATGCCACAACTCTTCCTGTTCTCCTGAAAAAAATTTCCAAAACATTAATATAAAATAATAAGAAAGAAAAATGGTCCTATGATACCACTTTGTAACATCCTGACCCTAGAGCCATGCAAAAGTGTCGTGATCCGGTTCATCACATGACCTCATGTGCATCTCCTCATATGCTATAGTCTTTCAACTAGTAACAAGGGTCTTGTAAGTCATTCATGGGGAAACTATACCCTCATTTATCATAATAAAACACAAGTGGAAATAAAAAAACAAACACGGAAGCATATATAACCCAAATAGTACACATGTCACAAGATATCAAAAGAGAAAATATAATACTCAACTGAAAGGGAAAAAATGATATTCCATTATAAGTCCAAATTTTCTATAATGCAACTGAAAGTAAAGATACTACGACTCCCCAAGCGGGTCCCAAACCATGTCTAGTTCCCTCCTTCAAACTCTATCCCAAATCAACCACATATCCCAGGGCATTTTCCCTTATCCAGTCCTACAACAATATAATCTATTTGGGTACTGATCAGGTAGCCCAAATAGGGTGTGAGTATAACTCATTAGGCCAACACCAACAGTGTCTAAAACAATTCTATTCAAAAGATAGTGAATGCAGTTCTATAAGGAAATAAGTAAAACTCAATAATAAATAGTTTATCACATTTCCATTTATAGTTATCTAACTAAATTAACTCCAGGTTTCCCAAGGATACCCATACCTCAATAGTAACTTCATCTCATACCAAATCCCAAAGTGTTTTCTAGGTAATACCATTTCTTAATAACTTCTTCTAGATGAAGATAAAAATATTCAAGGTGCTATGATATCTCAGTACCTGATTCAACTCATGCCGGAGTCAAATATTCTCGTGTGAGGCCATAACTCAGAGTTCCATTATTTCAATTCTTTAATTTCGCATTTATAAGACACATTTCCAAAGATACTAATATCAATAACATAAGTAACATGATTATTTTACCATGCTTACTCCTCAATAGACTGACCATATTCCCATTCTCTTTACTCACAATCATAATGACCATATTACTATGTATACTTCCCAATTTAGAATGACCATGTTTCCATTGTCTTTATTCATAAGTATGATGACCATGTTACCATTTGTACTTATCAATTTATAATGATCATGTTCTCATTATTTATCACATAATTAATTTATCAATTAATTATCCACCCCAAACCCATTACTAATTCAGCAATTAGTTAAACACATCCATTCCATTAGTTAACTCAATAATTAACTAATTGCTTCAAACCATTAATTAATTCATCAATTAATTAATCAATATCAAAATTTATATTCCATAATTAATTTTCCAGAATTATTTATCTAATTATAATCTCATCTTTCCATAACTGATCCCAAAATTAATTATCAAAGGCACATAATTAATCCATAATTAATTATCTTAACTTTTCAATTTCAAAATATCATAATTAATACCCCGGTTAATTATCTAGATCACAACCCCTACCTCTTATAATCAATTTCCCGAAATTAATTATCTATTAAGGTATCTCTTTAGTGTCATGATTAATTTCCCAATTTATCACCTATTTTAATAAATCTTTGATAACTCAATTTCTCAATCTAATAAACCCAATTCAAGAAAATTAATTGCTAAAGGATGCAAGAAATTACATAATCTTTCATATATCTATAAAATCTATGACTATGAGAATTATATTTAGACAACCTACCTAAATTCTTTGATGGATTTTTTCCCAACTTAAATCCCCAAAATCCGAGTAGCATAATGATGTAGATCTAAGATTTTAGATCTAAATCCCAAAATCAAGATATAAAAATATCAAGATCTAATCATTCTAGATCTAGATCTAAAATCCTACATCTAGATCTCACTACATGGATTTAGGTCAAAAAATTACAGTTAAACTCCACCAAAAGATCAAGGGAGGAAGAAGTAATGATCAGGATAGGTATTGGGATGAAATCCACTTATTGAGAGAAGAGTGGATCTTTGATTTGGGATTTGAATCTTGAATAATGGAGCTCGAACGGCCTTTAAATCACTCCAGAAATCTCTATGATCATCTAAAATATTTCTAGCCCGATCCTAGGTTAAAATGGGGGTATTTTGGGGGTTTGGGTATTTTTAAAATAATTTTTGGAAGAAATAAAATCGTGTGCACGGTTTTACCTGGTAGGGGTGCACAGTTAGGGAAACCATGCGGACCTCACTATCTGGGGTCTCATGGTTACCTGGGTTTATGTACATGGTTTTTTAAACCATGCTCAAATAGTGCACATCCCCATATCCTTAAACTTTCTTAAAACCCCACCAAAACACACCCCAAAACATAACTCCAAACAAAGGTACTTAAAATAACCAAAATTACTTGAAAATGGGCCCGAGATGACTTTAGAGAATGTTGGGATCTTACACCTCATTTGATTTTTCAGCCTCCTCCACTCAGCTAAATATCTTACCCTGTGAATTTTTTGGTGTCCTCCTTCCATCTGGACAAATCCGTTTTGTGATTGATCAGCATGGTTAGGTGCTTCGTCTCTTTGGGTAATAATTCCTATCAGTTTCTCTCTTATTAGTGGTTACAGCACCTTTAGTTATAGGGTTTGTTAATTGCATTGTCTTCTCTATCAATAATCTTTCTTTATTTGACCATGACTTGTCTTTTGGTGGCAGATCTTGTGGTTTCTAATCCTCATTGTCAAAAGAAGTTAATTTTTCTACACTCTTGAGGTAGGTGGATCTGTAAAATTATTCTAATTCCCTAAATTGGTTATTATTCTTATTAATTCTTTGAGATTTAAAAAAGAAATTTCATGTGTTGAAATTGAAAAAAAAATCATGGGTTCATGTTTAAAAGGGGGTGTTTCTTTGAAAATTTAATTTCATTGATTTGAAGTTGAAAATGGATTTTCAAACCCTAAAGCATATTACCTTGGCTTTGAAATTGTTTTCTAAAAATGTGATCGTGGTTTTTAAAATAGAAATTGAAAAACATTGCACACTGAGAACCATGGTTGAATTGAAAAATATACATGTGTATCCTTAGTGTGTGTGACACCTCTAGGAGTTATCCTCTTATATTTCGATGGTCTATGGCCAGTCTTGATGTCAGTTCATATCCAACTTTAGGCCTTGTTTGGCCTTGTGAGTTTCTAGTATGTATTTTACTATAGACTAGAGCACGGGTGGTAAGTACATTCTTTTTTCTGATTGTTTATTACATGATAGTTTATTTCATGAATGTTGGCTCACATGTATATTTATCTTTCGCTATCTTTAGCTCCTTTTTTCTGGATTTGGAATGAAATTTTTGAAAATTCAAGTAATGTTTGAAAAGGGATTTAAAATTTATTTAATAAAAAAACTTCTTGTAAAAATGTTTTTCTAAGACTGAACTAGTGCATTATTATTACTACAACTATATAGATCTCATGGGTAGTATCCTAATAGGATCTATTTCTCACACCCAACTTCTTTCTATGGGTGGATTTAGACCTTTTTTTACAGGATTTAACTAAAGGGAATAGAATTTTGTAACATAAATTCTTCTTTTTACGTTGTTGTTTTGTTTTGGGATAATTTGGTGGTGATACTTGGTCACATGGAAACTTATTGTCTAGAATTGTCATGTTTTTCTGGTTTAGATAGTTTTCATCAGTTGTATATTTCATTTTTTTTACATTGTACTCTGGTTGTATGTCTTAATTTTCTTATATTCAAGACTTGTTTCATTTTCTCTATTTTACCCAACTTTATAATGGGCCAGCTCAGGTGACTGGTCTGGTTGGCCTAGGTTAGTCTGTTATAATTTGGTGTCAAATGGGTTACTCAGTCTGGAGTGTGTCAACACTAACTAATTTGTTTCAGTGTCTTGGGTAGATAGGAGTAGGATCATCAAAATTCAGACAGTCAGTGTGGGAAAGGGGGCTGGCCAGCTCAATCTTATTGCTGAATTTGAGTATCCATGGGTGGTTAGGAAAATCCTTATTGAGTCCAAGACCTAGTGTTTAGGTTTATTTGAATAAATTTTATGTTAAGTTTATTGAAATTATCATATCTATAAATTATGTGGACTCGGTTTGCTTAAGGTCATTTGAGTAAAATAAATGGGGAGTTTATTTATATAGGCATATTTTTTTAAAAATATGTTTCCTTTTTAGGATAAGATTTATTACTAATTTAAATTCTTATTGTTTTAAAGCTTTTTTTTATTATTTTTTGAGTTTGATGCTTTTGGAATTTTCTCATAGCTGATTGGTTATTATATTGTGTTTAATGGAAAATAGATTCTAGAAGAGCTCTTCAAAATACAAGAGTAGAAGCCATGAGGTAGGTTCCACATGTGGATAATCTAGTGGACCCTTCTTTAGTTAAAGCAGTAATTCATACCATTCAGACTCTAGGTTCAGTGGGTGTCGTAAACCCGGGACGGGCAGTGGTTCATGGTTTTGAATTTACCAATAAGCATCCACCGGTCTTCCATGGAGACAAAGGACCACAAGAGTGAGATGAGTGTATTGAATGGATTGAGATTATCCTTAAATTCTTTAAGACTCTTGAATATTATCAGGTGCTTTTTCCCTGTATCTGTTTAAAGGTGTAGGGAAAATATGGTGGGATTGTATAGTGAATGTTAAGTTTCACAATTGCCTTTCCTAGGTTTATTTCAATAATATATTCAACTAGTAGTTTTATCCTGGGCCTTTACATATAGAAAATACCAAAGGGTTCCTGACATTGGATCAAAGGGGCATACCATTCTAGAGTACTCCACCTGCTTTTCTGAATTGTTGCATATGTAATTGGATCTTGTCACCTATCATTACTTGAAGGCTCGAAGGTTCTAGATGGGCCATAGGGCTGATGTTCTATCAATGCTAGTTATTTTTTTCCTTTTAACCTTCGTGTAGGTGGTGGATAAAGTATATTTAACTGATGTAGACATAGATAGAAAGGTTGGATTGGATGTATATTCAATGAGTGCAGTAGTTATCCAGGGTGCTTCTTCTAGTTAGAAAAGGAAGCACAAGAGTGGTTATTTTTCTATAGGACTATTTTTAAAGGATTATTCGGAGAATAAATTGGTTATTTACTACCATTTTGGGAGTCTTGGTCATATCAGGACTCCATGTATGGAGGCTCTAAGAACTTTTCATCTTTGTGGTAAATTTGGTCATCTGAAATGTTTTTGTGAAAAGATATCCCAAGGCAGTAAGGTGGGATCCACTTTCACAAAGGGGTCGCTGGTTTAGGTTTATTATTACTAGGTTGGTGGGTCTCATTCTCAGACCAAGGTGGATTTCCAAGTAGTAACATCCAAATGAATTTGTATAACTAAGTGTGCACCATAAGAATAAAAAGTAGGGCAAGCTACTATTATAATTACGGTGCTTATCTCTTATTCTATGATGCTATATTTTTTTCTATAAGTGATGTTCATTTTATATTTCATAAAATTTGGTTGACTTGTTGGTTTTTTGTTTGGATATTATTATATTCTTATTGGATATTTCCAAGACTTTAGGAAAGAGTTCTGAACAACGTTTCAAAGTTACCATGCATTGGGTGATGATAGGAAACTTTTAGGTGGTTTGGGACTTCTTAGGGCTTGATATTGAAATCTTTTACTTAATCAATAGCATGGACTAGATGGTTATTGTAAAGGAACAAATAGACTATTGTCACGATTGGTTATAGTTCATATCCACTAATGTGGTCACTCATGTTTTTCAGGGTGAGAGGGACTCTAGATCGTGAAGGGTAGGGATGGTTGTTCCTATAACGACCCATACTTTACATACATGGTTATTACTTCAAAATTGAAGCATACTTATTACAACATATAACAAAACCATGATAGGACCGTATAGGTATAGTGTCTTTAGAAACTGGGAAACATAAAAAACTGGTAAAGCATCTACATTGTATCCCATTTATTTCATCATATCTAGAGTCCCTTTGGCATATCCTACTTAATACCTTTCTTCCTGGCCTGGGAAAAAGAAAACATACAAAAGGGTGTGCTCAAATGCTCAGTAAGGGTAAACAAAGGAAATATCATATTCATAAGAGCATAGAATTTTGAAAATCTTAGCCTGCAAAAGAGATCATAATATCATAACATGGGATAAATCATAGTAGTGAAATGTAATCCCAATAATCATAACATAAATCATGAAACATTGTGGCATACACACATAATCATAGAGAATCATTTCATAGTAGTCAAGACTCATTTCCAAGACTATCCTAGCAGACAAAGTCCATTTCTGAACCGAGTTCACTCCTCGTTTCAGCCCTATATCACTGAACCAGATTAACCTATCATTACAGCCAAATCTATATCATGAGAAATAAATATTTACCCAATTAATTGGAGGGAGATATATGTCTCACCCATCTCATAATGAAACCATTTTTATGTGTGCCACTAAATCATAAATCATGGCATAACCCATGTAATAAAAATTGGATTCTTAAACATCATGTCATCATAACATAATCCATATAAGATAAAAGGACATCATAAAATTAATTCCATCATAACATAATCAAATCAATGTAAAAATAGGGATATAAACAGAACCCTATATTGTCTTGTATGGAAAATAATTTTGATAAAACACTTGAACTCCATTCTTGAGGAAAATATCTTTTCTACTTCAAAAACATTTTACCTTTCCTAACATGTCATAAAATTTTAAACTCAAAGAATTTGATTAAAAATAAACTTGAAAACTTGTAGAGGAAGCTTCATGGAAATAATTTTCTATGAAATCATAAAAATCCATTCATGCTGTATAAGTTAAAAAATATTCTTCTCATACTTTGGCCGGAAAAGTCAAAAAGTACCTCGTGCTAAAAATGACAAAACATTCCTTTCATATATTTTACTCACCAAAGGGTAAAATTGGATTTAAACAATTGTATGAGGATATAAATAATATTACATATTGAGGAAACATGGATGTGGATGATAAATATTCCCCAGTAAATTCTGAAGTATAAACAATCTCGGGTAAAAATGAGATTGCGAGATTTTCCCTTACCTTAGGTCTGATTTTCTTCATACATATATAAACCTCCTGTATAATAATTTAAATATTTTAATTGACTTATTACAGAATCATATTAATTTTTATGATATCATATATGGTCATATTCTTACCTTCTTATTAGTAATATTTCATTACTACTTGTTATTCGGGTGTTTATTGCTTTATGTTCTTATGCTTGTTTTGTGGAATAAATTATTATTATTCTTTTTAGGTTATAGATACCTCATTTTCAGAATGGTATTAGTTTAATATATATCATATTTATTCATTCAATTCATTTATATAATCATTATTCAATGAAGATCATGTAGAACGAGTCGCATCACATTGTGGAGACGGTAGGTCGTACGTACGCACGAGGGATGATATTGTTCCCATGATTGTGGAATTGTATTGAAGTTTATGTATACTATTTAAGAATCAATATCAATTTAAAATAATCATATATATTTATTCTTTACACCATCATACCTATCCAAGTAAGGTGGTGGTGGAAAACAGATTACACCACAGCGTAGAGACGGTATTCCGTACGTACGCACGCGCGGTGATTTCTTTTTCCGTAGGATGGATAGAAGGTGAAATAGGTTTGTTTCATATTTATAATAAAATATCAGTATATGAGTGATACTGATGTTATTACTTCATAAGGAAACAACTAAAGACGAGGAAGTAGAAGAAGAAATAAATTTGAAAGAATCTGTAACGGATATTACCTCTTCTTTGACACGCCTCTTTGAAACCTCCTCTTAGGGCACTAATGTTGGTCCTTGAAGAATATCAGGACCTCTAGAATATTACTAGGGGATTTTAGAATATTAATGGGCAGGGTTTGGCCGAGCCTGAAGGCTCAAAGTTGTGTAAAGAAGAGAGAGAGGAGGTTCCCTTTTATAAGGGAGGAGAGGGGAACCTTTGGAAAGTGTGAAAATATTATTTTATTATAAACTTATCTTCAGTTTCAAAAGGTCCAAAAATCATTAAAGATGAATATAAGATGAATCATGGTCGGAATAAAATAATCCCATCAGAATTTTACATGTTTTGGATAATATGTTAATCATTATAACCTTATTTATTTAAATCATTTATTAATGAGGTAAATACTGCATCATTATTGTGTCATAAATAATTTAATTTATTTATGTCTAAAAATTATAAAACAAATACCAACATATAGGAAATATTTTTAGCTTTCCAATGAATATTTATAGTTGAAAAGATAATTTATATAACCCCTTATAAAAATTAATTACTAAAATATTTTTGTTAACGTCAATTTTGTCTTTACATTAAATTAATTAATCCAAATTGTCATTATCACTACCATGTGGCTCAACGGGGTCCCAAAATCGACCCAAGGATTCCTATGGTCATCCACTACTCATCCAATAAGGTTAAGACAATTGTTAAGGTAATTTTGAATTATTATAATATTCTTTTAACTTTTAATTGCCTTATTTACCTTTAACCGCAGTAAATAAAAGTCAAAAGTTACTATTCACCAAAAATTATTTTCATCTTATTGAACCACATTTTACTTCTTGATAACAACCATGTATGTCGGATTTTTGAAATTCAATTCACAGAAGTGGTAAAATTTCATTTAAATGAAAGAGTCAGTTTTTTAACTACCACTAAGTGGTTTTACTATTCATCAAAAATTGAAGTTTTTCAGAAAAATACCAAAAAAACATCCTAAGCTATATTTGATAATCTGAATTCAAAAATGATGTCTATTTTTTCAAATTCAAAACATATAAGTTGAATTAATTAATTTTAAAATTAATTCCCATAATCAAAACAAATAGCCTGTTTTTAAGAAACAATAACTATCAAAAGATCAACACTTGTTTATGTTTAATTTCAAAGTGAAATTAATACCAATGACCAACATTGGATTAAATGGTAAAAATTTATTTTAGTTACACTTTAAAACCAACTAAAAAGATAATCTAACCATATAAATTATTACAATGAAAAAAGATGTTTTTAATTAAAATATAGCGTGTTTTTACTATTCATTAAAATATGAAAGTAATTAGAATAATATGAAAATTTTATCCAAATTAAATATTTATATCATGATTACAAGGAAGAATTTTATTTTGTGAAATTGAACTTATAAAAAAGTCAAAACTAGATTTAAAGTGGGTGCGCCATCAAAAGGCGGCAAAACTGCATTTTTTTAAAAATACTTATTTTACCCGAAAAAATTATTTTGTTCTCATACCATGTTCTAGAAAATATGTAAGATGAATAATAATGTTATAAAATTTAAAATGTAGTTAATATTATTTATAATGGCTATTCCATAATAATATTATAACAATATATCGTTGTTTAGTGAAACCCGGTATTGCGTACTACACGTGATATCGAGGAAGGTCGTGATTGTGTGTAACGTAAGCCAAGATAGTGTTGTGTGAAGTGAAAGATTCCTTTGATGTTGCGTATAACATAAGACATAAAAAATACTTCTCATAAAATATCAAGGTGTTACATTTTACCCCCCCCTTAAAATGAATTTCACCCTCAAAATTCGTCACTTCGTAACAAACAGATGAGGATACATCTCCCTCATCATATCCTCAATCCCCCATGTAGCTTCTTATAATTGGTGGTTCCTCCATAAAACTTTCACCAAATGAGTGGTCTTGTTCCGTAGAACTTTTTTTCTATGATCAAAAATCTCTATCGGTTGTTCTTCATAAGAAAGATCTTTCTCTAATGTTACAACTTCTGAGCTTAATACATGTGAAGGATCGGGTATGTACTTTCTCAGGATAGAAACATGGAACACATCGTGAGATTGTGAGAGATTTGGTGGAAGCGCCAATCGGTAAGCTACCTTCCCAACACAATCCAGTATTTTGAAAGGACCGATATACCTAGGGCTCAGATTTCCCTTCTTTCCAAATCTCATTACTCTCTTCCAAGGAGATATTCATAAGAACACTTTATCACCCACTTCAAACTCTAGGTCTTTTCTTCGGTTGTCTGCAAAACTTTTTTGTCGACTCTGAGCTGCTATTATGTGTTGTTGAATAGATCTGTCCTTTTATGCCATCTCATCAACAAGATCAGGTCCTAATAGCTTTCTTTCCCCAACTTCATCCCAACAAGTTGGAGTACTGAATTTCTTTTCATAAAGAGCTTCATAAGGAGCCATCTGACTACTGGAGTGAAAGCTATTATTATAATAAAATTACACCAAATTAGGTGTTGATCCCAACCACATTTGAAATCCATAGAGAAATATCTTAACATATCTTCTAGAGTTTGAATTTTTCTCTCAGACTGACCGTCTGTCTGAGGATGATAAGCAGTGTTGAAACTCAACTCTGTATCTAAAGTATGCTGAAGACTTCGCCAAAACTTTGAGGTAATCCTTGGATCCTGATCAAAAATAATGGAAAGTGGTACTCCATGCAATCTTACCACTTCCTTCACATATATTCTGGCAAGATGATCTAGAGAGAAATCTTCTCTAATAGAAATGAAGTGTGTCGACTTCGTAAGACGATCAACGAAAACCCAGATAGCATTATTGCCTTTGGATATTTTAGGAAGTCCAGTGAAAAAGTCCATAGTGATGTTTTCCCATTTTCATTTTGGTATGGGTAATGGTTGTAACATCCCCTTAGACTTCTATCTCTTAGCTTTAACTTGTTGACAAACCAAGCATCAAGAGACCTATTCAGCAACATCTCTTTTCATTCCATCCCACCAAAAGTACTCTTTCAGGTCCCTATACATCTTCGTGCTTCCAGGATGAATAGAGAATGAAGAACTATGAGCCTCATCCAGTAGCTCCTTCTTTAATTCTGGGATGGGAGGAAGACAAACCCGATTCCTGAACCATATTATCCCATCACAATCAAGGTTGAATTCAGGAACATTTCTCACCTTCTTTTGTAACTCTACATCTTCTTTTTGTGCCTCTTTAATCTTCACATGTATATATGGTTGAACATTATTTTGAGAAAGATAAGATCTTTCCCCTTCCATTATAATTCCAAGATCCATGCTTTTTAAATCCATAAATATTGGATCTTTTGTGATCCTCATCATGGATAAGCTATCATGGTCTTGTAGACTTAATGTGTCTGCCACCTTGTTTGCTTTCCCAGGGTGGTAATGAATTGAGCAGTCGTAATCCTTAATCTAATCCAACCATATTATTTGGCGCATATTCAGATCCTTTTGTGTGAAAATATACTTTAAACTTTTATGATCAGTATAAATATCACACCTTTCACCATAAAGATAATGCCTCCAAATCTTTAATGCAAATATTACCGCAGCTAACTCCAAATCATGAGTTGGGTAATTTTGCTCATGGATTTTCAACTGTCATGAGGAATAATCTATCACCATATAAATTTTCATGAGAAAACACCCCAATACCTTCTTGGAAGCATCACTGTAGATCACAAACCTTTCTCCACTACAAGGTAGTGTGAGCACAGGTGCACTGGATAACCTTCTTTTCAACTCCTTGAAATTCTCTTCACACTCCTCCGTCCACACAAACTTAACTCCTTTTCGAGTCAACCTGGTGTGTGGATTAGATAATCGTGAAAAAAAATTCACAAAACGTCGATAATATCCATCCAAACCGAGAAAACTTTGGATCTCAATTACTGTTGTTGGTATCGACCATCTTTTGATAACCTCTGTTTTTGCTGGATCCACGGATATCCCCTCTTTTGAGATTATGTGACCCAAAAATGAACTTTTTGAATCCAAAATTCACACTTTGTCAATTTGGCATAAATATTCTCCTTTCTTAGGGTCTTTAATACAATTCTCATGTGATATTAATGTTCTTCCTTTCTCTTTGAATAGACAAGAATACTGTCTATAAAGACTACCACAAACTGATCAAGATAGTCTATAAAGACTCTATTCATTAGATCCATGAAGATAGTAGGGGAATTAGTAAGACCAAATGGAATCACTATAAATTCATAGTGTCCATAACTTATATGAAAAGTCATCTTTGATATATCCTCTTTTTTGACCCTTAATTGATGATACCCTAAACGAAGATCAATCTTGGAAAAGTATTGAGCTCCGCATAGTTGGTCAAATAAGTCATCAATGCATGGGAGAGGATATTTTTTCTTGATAGTGATCTTGTTAAGTTATCAATAATCAATGCAGAGTCTCATTGATCCATCTTTCTTCTTAACAAACAGAACAGGTACTCCCCAAGGTGATGCACCAGGGCGTATGAATCCCTTATCAAGATTCTCTTGGAGTTGTGTCTTTAATTCCTACAACTCAATTGGGGTCATTCTATAAGGTGTCTTTGAAATGGTCATAGCACCCGGTATGAGTTCTATGGAAAACTCGACTTCATGATTTGGTGGAAGACCTGGCAATTCCTTCAGAAAGACATCATCAAATTCTCGTACAATGGGCATATTCTTAATAGTGAGTTTCTCTCCAACCATTTGAGATAAATAACCTTAATTTATTGGAATCAAGACCCATAAGATGGAATAAATTTCCACTGGAAGGTTTTATTCAACCTTGCATCGATAGATGATAGTAGATTGATCGGGAACATTAAATTTGATTTCCCTTCTTTGGAAATTGATATGAGCTTCGTATAAAGAAGGCAAATCCATGCCAAGAATCACATAAAATTCCACTATAGTAAGGATCACAATATTTGTAGGAATCACTTTCCCACAAAATTCAATTGTAGAATAATTATAAACTTTTGATGCAACCGTTGTGCCATTAGGAGTTGTTATAGCTAACTCAACATCTAATTGTTGAGGTAGTACAGCGATACCCTTAGAAAATTCTTCAGAAATAAAAGAGTGGATGGATCCAGAATCAAATAAAACATTTGCTACTTTAGAGTGGATGGTAAATGTACCTTTCACCACTTCGTTATCGTACTCCACATCGTTGATAGAAATTTCAAGTGACTTTCCTTTGTCTTTGGCCTTAATAGTTTGTTGGCGTCGATCATCATTAACAGCCCTTGGATTAGGGCATTGATTGGCATAATGCCCCATTTCCTTCCACTTGAAACATTGAAATGTAGGAGGATAATTTTGTGTATCCCTTTCTTTGTTCGCATCATTAGACATATTCTTCCCATTATTTCGACATTCAACTGCCCGATGACCTTATTTTCCACACTTAAAACATTTACTTGTCCCTTTAAGACAATTGCCTCCATGTTTCTTTCCAAACTTTGAGCATAAGGGAAAAATCATCTTCTTTTCATTGTGGTCTTTAGATTTCCCTTTGAATTACATTTTCCTCTTCTTATCAAACCCATATGACTGATGTCTTACTCCAATATCCATCTCAACCTTGAGAGAACATCAAACAATTTCCTCATAGCTATTGAAGTCCCTTATGGATAAATCCCTTCAAAGACTTGGTTTTAAGCCACTAAATAATTGATCGATCTTACTCTCAGGTTAAATAATAATTATGGAAGCGTACCTTGAAATTCTTGTAAAATTTTCTTTGTAGGTACCAACCGATTCATCATCCTTTTTATTCAGTTCAAGAAACTCATTCTCCCTCTTTATTCTAAGAATATGAGGGAAGTACTTATTGAAAAATAAGTTCTTGAACTCATCCCATTCCATGGACTCAATTTCATCCCTTTGCCTCGTATTCTTAATAATATTACACCATTGATAAACTTCACCTTCCAAACGATATACTGCTAAGATGACTTTATCATGTTCAGAACATTGCAGGACTGAAAATATCTTTTTAGTGGTACTAATCCATTTTTCAGCCACTAATGGATCAGAAGAACCGCTGAATGAAGGAGGATGCTGCCCCATGAAGGATTCAACAGAATGTTTCTCCTTCCTTTGCTCATTTGGAAGTCCTGCATGATTCATAGCTTGATAAATTGGTTTGAGCATGGCTATAATATTTTTCATTCCAACTCCCATAACGTTTGGTTTCTTAGGGGGACAATCATTGCATTGCCCATCGCATTCAGCATTAAAATGGTTCCTTCGGGTTCCAGCCATTGACTAAAACCAAGAAGCATAGTGTGATCAACACTAATCATAATAGGAAAATCACATAATAAAGAATAAAATTTCACACATTAGGTCTTATCATAGGTTGTTCATGGCTATTTCTAAAACACTAATATTGTGTTCTATGTTTAGACATAGCCTTAGAGTTCTTACTAAGGCTTTCACATCCTAGTTTCCAAAGATTGACTATAACCTCCCTCTGATACCAACTATAACGACCCATACTTTACATAAATGGTTATTACTTCAGAATTGAATCATACTTATTAAAACATATAACAAAACCATGATAGGACCGTATAGGTATAGTGTCTTTAGAAACTAGGAAACATAAACAACTGGTAAAGCATCTACATTGTCTCCCATTTATTTCATAATATCTAGAGTCCCTTTGGCATATCCTACTTAATACCTTTCTTCCTAACCTGGGGAAAAGAAAACATAAAAAAGGGTGAGCTCAAATGATCAGTAAGGGTAAACAAAGGAAATGTCATATTAATAAGAACATAGCATTTCGAAAATCTTAACCTGTAAAAGAGATTATAATATCATAACATGGGATAAATCAAAGTAGTGAAATGTAATCCCAGTAATCATAACATAAATCCTGAAACTTTTTGTCGTACACACATAATCATAGATAATCATATCATAGTAGTCAAGACTCATTTCTGATACTATCCTAGCGGACAAAGTCTATTTCTGAACCGAGTTCACTTGTCGTTTCAGTCCTGTATCACTGAACCGGATTAACTTGTCGTTCCAGCCATGTCTATCTCATGAGATAAAAATCTTTACCCAATGCATTTGAGGAAGATATAGGTCCTACCCATCTCATAATGAAACTATTCTTATGTGTGCCACAAAATCATAAATCATGGAATAACCCATGTAATAAAAATGGGATTCTTAAACATCATGCCATCATAACATAATCCATATAAGATAAAAGGACATAATAAAATTAATTCCATCATAACATAATCAAATCAATGTAAAAATAGGGATAGAAACATAACCCTATATTATCTTATATGTAAAATAATTTTTATAAAACACTTGAACTCCATTCTTGAGGAAAATATCCTTTCCACTTCAAAAACATTTTAACTTTCTTAACATGTCATACAATTTTAAACTAAAATAATTTGACTAAAAATAAACTTGAAAACATGTAAAGGAAGCTTCGTGTAAATAATGTTCTATGAAATCATAAAAATCCATTCATTCCATATAAGTTAAAAAAATATTCTTCTCATACTTTGGCCGGAAAAGTCAAAAAGTACCTCGTCCTAAAAACGACAAAAGATTCCTTTCATATCTTTTACTCACCAAAGGGTAAAATTGGATTTAAAAAATTGTATGAGGATATAAATAATATTATATATTGAGGAAACATGGATGTGGATGATAAATATTCCCCAGTAAATTCTGAAGTATAAACAATCTCGGGTAAAAATGAGATTGTGAGATTTTCCCTTACCTTAGGTCTAATTTGCTTCATACGTATCTGAACCTCCTGTATAATGATTTAAATAATTTCATTGAATTATTACAGAATCATATTAATTGTTATGATATCATATATGGTCATATTTTTATCTTCTTATTAGTAATATTTCATTGCGACTTGTTATTTGGGTGTTTATTTCTTTATGTTCTTATGCATGTTTTATCAAATAGATTCTTATTATTCTTTTTAGGTTATAGATACCTCCTTTCCAGAATGGTATTAGTGTAATATATATCTTATTTATTCATTCAATTCATTTATATAATCATTATTCAATGAATATCATGTAGAACGAGTCGCATCACATCGTGGAGACGGTAGGTCGTACGTACGCACGAGCGATGATATCGTTCCCATGATCGTGGAATTGTATTGAAGTTTATGTATACTATTTTAGAATCAATATCACTTTAAAATAATCATATATAGTTATCATTTATACCATAATACCCATCTAAGTAAGTTGGTGGTGGAAAACAGATTACACCACAGCGTAGAGACGGTATTCCGTACGTACGCACGCGCGGTGATTTTGTTTTTCATAGGATAGATAGAAGGTGAAATAGGGTTGTTTAATATTTATAATAAAATATCAGTATATGATTGATACTTATTTTATTACTTCATAATGAAACAACTAAAGACATGTAATTAGAAGAAGAAATAAATTTGAAAGAATCGGTAACGGATATTACCTCTTCTTTGAAACGCCTCTTTGAAACCTCCTCTTAGGGAACTAATGTTTGTCTTTGAAGAAGACCAGGACCTCTAGAATATTACTAGGAGAGTTTAGAAGAGTAATGGGAATGGTTTTTTCAATCTTGAAGGCAATATGTTGTGTAAATAGGAGAGGGATGAGTTGCCCTTTTATAAGGGAGGAGAGTGGCACCTTTGGAAAGTGTGAAACTATTATTTGATTATAAAAATATATTTGGTTCCAAAATGTAAAAAAATCATTAAAGATGAAGATAAGATGACTCATGGTCCAAATAAAATAATCCAATCAGAATTGGACATGTTTTGGATAATATTTTAATCATTATAATCTTATTTATTTAAATCATTTATTAATGAGGTAAATACTGCATCATTATTGTGTCATACATAATTTAATTTATTTCATGTCTAAAAATTATAAAAAAAATACCAAAATGTAGTAAATATTTTTATCTTTCCAATTAATATTTATAGTCGAAATGATAATTTATATAACCCCTTATAAAAATTAATTACTAAAAGATTTTTGTTAATGTCAATTTTGTCTTTAAATTAAATTAATTAATCCAAATTGTCATTATCACTACCAAGTGGCCCAATGGGGTCCCAAAATCGACCCAATGATGCCCATGGTCGGCTACTACTCATCCAATAATGTTAGGACAAGTGTTAGGGTGATTATAAATTATTATAATATTCTTTTAACCTTGAATTACCCTATTTACCTTTAACCATAGTAAATAAAAGTCAAAAGATACTATTCACCAAAAATTATTTTCATCTTATTAAACCAAATTTTACTTCTTGATAACAACCATATATGTCGGATTTTTGAAATTAAATTCACAGAAGTGGTAAAATTTCATTTAAATGAAAGAGTCAGTTTTTTTAACTACCACTAAGTGGTTTCACTATTCATCAAAAATTGAAGTTTTTCAGAAAAATACCAAAAATTAAGCCTAAGCTATATTTGATATTACTAATTCAAAAATGATGTTTATTTTTTCAAATTCAAAACATAGAAGTGGCATAAAATAATTTTAAAATTAATTCCCATTATCAAAACAAATAGCTTGTTTTTAAGAAACAATAAATATCTAAAGATCAACACTTGTTTATGTCCAATTTCAAAGTGAAATTAATACCAATGACCAACATTGGATTAAATGGTAAAAATATATTCTAATTACACTTTAAAACCAATTAAAAAGATAATCTAACCTTATAAATTATTGCAATGAAAAATGTTTTTTTTAATTAAAATATAGCGTGTTTTTACTATTTATTAAAATATGAAAGTTATCAGAATAATATGAAAAATTTATCCAAATTAAATTTTTATATCCTGATTCGAAGGAATAATTTTATTCTTTTCAAATTGAACTTATAAACATGTCAACAACTAGATTTAAAGTGGGTGCGCCATCAAAAGGCGGCAAAACTGCATTTTTTGAAAAATACTTATTTTACCCGAAAATATTATTTTGTTCTCATAACATGTTCTAGAAAATATGTAAGATAAATAATAATGTTATAAAATTAAAAATGTAGTTAATACTATTCATAACGGCTAGTTCATAATAATATTATAACAATATATCATTGTTTAGTGAAACCCGGTATTGCGTACTACACACGCTATCGAGGAAGGTCGTGATTGCGTGTAACGCAAGAAAAGCTAGTGTTTTGTGCAGTGAAAGATTCCTTTGATGTTGTGTATAACATAAGACCTAAAAAAAATATACTTCTCATAAAATATCAAGTTGTTACAATTCCTCATGCAAGTTTAATCTCATGATATTTGTTATAAATGTTTCTTAATGTAGTTGACTCATTATTGGGAAGTCAACTACCTGTAGTTGTGTGTGAATACCTTGAGGTCTTTCCAGATTTTTTTTTTTTTTTTGAATTCCTCCATAGAGAGAGGTCACATTTACTATTTAACTACTACTTGGAATGATTACCATTTCAATTTCATCCTATTGAATGGAACCTGTAGAGTTGTTGGAACTTAAATACCATCTTGAGGAACTAGAGTTGAAATTATTTTTTATTCATAGCTTTTCATTATGGGATTTTTTTGTGCTCTTTTATAAGAATACATATATAAGTCTTATCCTTTGAATCGATAATTGGAAGTTGAATTAGGTGAATGTTAAGAATAAGTATCATTTTCCCAGAATTGATGATCTCTTCAATCAGTTGGGGGGAATCCTTGATTTTTTAAGATTGACTTGTGGTTAGGGTATCAATAATTGAGATTCTAATAAGATTATATACCCAAGACAGTGTCTTAATGTCGATATGGGAATTTCAAGTTTCTGGTTATGCCATTCATACTCACTAACACACCTCTGGTATTCATGGATTTTATGAACCAAATATTTCATCGTTTATTGGTATCTTTTTTTTGTTTTCATGGATGATTTCTTGGTGTACTCCAAGTCATAGGAGGAGCACATAGACCATTTGGATATCGTTATTTTAACTATGATAGAACATTGTATGTATGGTAAGATTTATAAGTGTGAGTTTTGGATTTTTGAAGTAAAGTTTCTGGGGAATGTGAAATCTGAGAGGGGTGTCTTAGTTGACCCTAAAAAGGTGAAGGCAATTATGTATTTAGATCATCCCATAAATGTGTTTGAGATTTGAAACTTATTGGGTTTGGTAGGTTATTATAGATTCTTTTTTCGAGACTTTTCCAAGCTCAAGTCTTAAATTATATATTTTAACTATAAGGGTGTAAATTTTGAATAGAATAAAAAGTGTTAGATATATTTTGAGGAGCTAAAGATGAGGGTTAATTTAGAACTAGTTTTAATTCTTCCAAAACTAGATTTAGGGTAATTTGTTTTCTATGATGATTTTGGTACAGGTTTTGGATGTGTCTTAGGGGAAATAGGTTGTGTCTTATGAATCATTCCATTTATTCCCTCACAAAAAGAACTAACCTACCCATGATCTTGAGTTAGAAGTTGTTATGAATTCACTCAAAACATGGCATCACTGTCTCTTTGGAGAGCATTTTGCAGTATATTCTAATAAAAAATCCAGAATTATATCTTACTTAGAGGGATATAAACATAAGAAAAAGGGTTTGGGTTGATTACCTTTAGACCTTTGATTTTGATATTGTATATACCCCCAGAAAAGCAAATGTGGTAGCCGATGCATTGAGTAGAAAATTTTTGACACGGTCCGTGAAAGAATCAGTTGAGCAGTGGTCTTTAATGAGTTTGTTTTCTAATATGATCTTGAGAGTGAAGTATTTTGGTGGAAAAGTGTTATTAGATTTAATAAAGGTTGACTTATCCTTTTATGTGTGAGTTATAATCAAGTATATGAAAGACATCTAGAGACAATTCTTAGGATAAAACCTAAATGGTGGGGAGACATCTTGTGAGTTGCCTTGGTATCCCATTAGAAATTCATGCTTCTGTAACTAGTTGTTTGTTCTGTTTTCCTTGATATATGAGCTTCTAGATAGTGGGTACTGGTCTTGTTGGTATATGCACCATGGGTATACAAATATGTACCATGATTTTAGGCATCGGTATTAGTGGTCGGGATGAGGTGGTCAGTTACAGATTTTGTATCACAGTGTCTCGCTTGTTAAAGAGTTAAGGTAGAACACCAAAGACCAGAATGTTTGTTGCAGCCCTTACCCATTACTATTTGAAATTGGGGTGATATTTTCATAGATTTCATCATTGTTTTACCAGATAATCCTAGTTAGAAGGATGTGATTTGAGTGATTATTGAAAAACTTACTAAATCAGCACATTTCTTTCCAATAAAGGAAGAAATGAAAGTAGAAAGATTAGGGACTTATTTATTTGAGAGATTTTGAATCTTCATGGGTTCCCTATATAGTTATTTTTTATAGGTACTCAAAGTTAACATCCAGATTCTAGAAAGTTTTATAGGAGGAAATGGGTTCCCAGTTGAAATTGAGAATGGCTTATTATCCACAGATAGATGGATAGATAGAGAGGGATATCCTAGTTCTTGAGAATATTCTCAAAGCTTGTGTGATTGATTTTGGTGGATCATGGGATATAAAATTACCTTTGGTAAAGTTTGGCTATAACAGTAGTTATTAGGATTCTATCAGGATTAAAACCTTTGAGGCTTTGTATTGGTGGCCATGTTAACTTCCCTTGTGATGGGAAGAGTTGGGAGAGTGGTCCTTGGTTGGTCTAAATGTTGTTCAGGAGATGACAGAGTTGGTGAAGTTGATCTAGAGTCATTCGATTATGGTATAGAGTTGTCATAAATATTATATTGACAATATTTTTCAGCCTTTGGAGTTTGAGTTTGGTGATCAAATCTTTCTCAGATTATCACTTTTCATGGGACATTATCGATTGGGTAAGCAGGGTAAGTTGGGACTGAGGTTTGTGAGATCCATTGAGATTGTTGAGAGACTGGGGAGGGTGGCTTATCAGTTTTGGTTACTATTTGTCTTGACTTATATAAATGGTTTTTTTCATGTTTACCAGTTGAGGTGGTATATAACAGATCCTTCCCATTTGATTGGATGGGAGGATGTTGTTCTTGATCTTGATACCACTTTGGTTGAGCATCTAGTTCAGAATATGTTTTTACATGATAAGGTAATGCGTGGTGAAATGATTCCCCTAGTCTGGGAGTTGTGGTAGTGAAAATAGGATCTACATAAGAAGTGGGAGAATGAGTTATTAATGAGGCATAATTGTCCTACTCTTTTTATAGATCCAAGATATTAATCACTTTCTAGGGACAAAAAGGTTTTATGGTGGGCATATTGTAAAGCATCGTTTCCTCTTAATCAATTATGTTCTGGTCTTTGTCTTTGGTTTCCATTTTTTTCCTGAATTGGAAGGATACATGTAATGGTGAAGTCACATATTTTTGGGATTTTTATCTTTCCTTAGACTTTTCTATTATTCGATGGGTAGTTAAATGACATGTAATTGGATTTCATGACATGTAATGGTTGCTGGATAGATGTCGTGAACTAGATTACACAGCATGTGAAGGTTACACATTGTGAAATGGTTACACATTGTGTAATATGAAAAATCATGTTTTTAATATGAGGTGACTCATTTTTAGGTGTACTTAAAATAAAATGGATTCGGGATGTGTAAAGGTATTACACGCCATGTAGTTCCTCGGGTTCTAGTTTTTAAGGTGTCATACGGGTGTTTGAGGCCTCATTTTTTTTTAAACCTCCTCTACTTGGCTAGAGCTATTACCCTAGGTGTTTTTGGGTGTCCTCCTTTAGTCTGGATTGATCCATTCAGTGATTGATCAGAAGTTTTATGAACTTCATCTATCCAAGTAATCTTTCCTCTTAGTTTCTCTCTAGATGGTACTTGTGGCACCTTTCGTTGTAGGGATTGGTAATTGGATTGTGTTTTATATCAATATTTTTTTAGTATTTGATCATTTATTTTATTCTTGAGGCAATTATTGTGTTTTCTAATCATTTTTGTCAAAAAAGGTTAATTTTTTTATGCTCTTGAGGTAGGTGGATTTGTACAATTATTCTAATTCCTTGAATTTCTTGTTGTTCTTATTAGTTCCTTGAGATTTAAAAATATAATTCCATGTTTTGAAATTTAAAAGGGAATAGTTTCTCACTTAGAAAAGTATTTTTTATTTCAAGATGGAATTTCCTTAATTTGAAATGGAAAATAGATTTTAAAAACCTGAAGTTGATTGTCTTGGCATTGAAATGGTTTTATAAAAATGTGAGCATAGTTTTAAAACATATATAGAAAAACATTGAATAATGGGAACCATGGATGCATCAATAAAGAGACACGGGTAGCCTTAGTGTGTGTTAAACCACTAGGAGGTAACCAATTTTATGTCTATGGTCTATGGAAGGTCCTGATATTAGTTTGGATCCAATTTTATACCTTTTTGGGATTTTGAGTTTCTAAGGAATATTTTCTTATAGGTTATAGATAGGTTGGTAAATGAATTTTTGTTTTCTGTTGCTAATTACATGATTGTTTATTTCATAAATATTGGATCACATGTATATTTATCTTTCATTATCTTCACCTTCTTGTTTCTAGATTTGGCATGCAATTTATGAAAATCTATGGAATGTTTGAAAAGGGATTTCAAATTGATTAATTTATAAAATTGCTTATAAAATTGTTTTGTTTTAAAGCTTGGACTTTTTCATTATTGTTTTTAAAACTTGTATAGATGTCTTGGGTGGTAACCTACTAGGCTCGGTTTCTCACATCCTACTTCTTCCAATGGGAGGAGGTAGACCTTTTATACCATATTCAGGTAATGGGAAGATAATTTTATAGCATATAGGCTTCTTTTTACATTGTTGTTTCATTTCAGGGTAATTTGGAGGTGATTCTTGGTAATAGGGAGACTTTTTGTCTATACTTTTCATGTTTTTTTTGGTTTATCCAGTTTGGATCAGTTTTATCTTCATTTTTTGCATAGTACTCTGGTTTTATGTCTTGTTTTTCTTATATTCAATACTTCTTCCATTTTATCTATTTTACCCCCACCCTGTAATGGGATGTCATGGGAGAATGGTCTAGTTATCCAGGGTTGGTATATTGCATTAAAATATAGGTGTCATCAATGATTGGCAGTATAACTAGTTTTCATAGTTTATCAGTCCAGATCTATTACTAAATGGTCTTGAAATTTCTTATCACTTCCTCAAATATTTTAGTTCCCAACAACCTGTGTTCACAACCATTATCCTAACATAAAGGTTTTCTACATATCTTCCTATAAATAATTTCATATAGAGACATTTGGATACCTAAGTGGAATAAATTATTATATGATAACTCATCCTAAGGAATATATTGATACCACCCTCATTTTAAGCCCATAAAAAAATCTCAACATGTCTCTATTTTCTTAATAGTCCACTCAAATTAGCCATTAGTTAGGGGTGAAAATTTATACTAAAGTTAAACTCGTTATTTAGGGCATGTTGGAGGCTCTTCCAAAACATGGAGGTAAATATCATATCTCGATTAGATATAATAGATATTTGTGTTCTATTCAACCCCACCACCTCTTTGATGTACTTCATAGAAAGGTGAATTAAGGAGATACAAGTACCTATAGATGACCCATCACAACCCATATGGATTTTTTTCCAATTTATGTCACGGTATGACCAGTGAAAATTTCTAAGGTGATGCTTTCCCATTTACATATAGGAATGGGAAATGGTTGAATCATACCCTTATAATTTTTTCATTTCATCTTTAACTTTTTAACATAAAAAACACAATGATGTACATTCTATGATCTCTTTCTTCATATTTTCCCACCAATAGTGATCTCGGATATCTCAATACATCTTATTACCCCCAAGGTAGATGTAGAATTTTGATCAATGTGTATTATTCGACAGATCTTTATTCATCTCTGGATTTAATGGTACACATACTTTTTACCCAAATACTATAAATTATTTATCAATTTTTAACTCTGATGATTTACCATTTCTTATGTATTCCACTTTATTCTAAATTTCCACATCGTCTCTTTTAAAAAGCCTTTAAATTCTCTAGAATGGATAGTTGAGCACTCATTTTATAAAGAAATGATGATGTCCCTTCCATCATGAATCCCATTTACATCATTTTCAATTATAATAAGATTTGATCCTACTCACTTCTCATCAACGATAATATTGATGGATCTTTTATATGTAGTGAATATGCCAATTTGATTTCAATAACAAGATGGTAATGTACTAAAAATTCATAGTCCTTAATCATTTCTAACCATCTTCACTGATTTATATTAATCTTCTTTTATGTAAATATATATTTGAGGCTCTTATGGTCTGTATATATTTCACACTTTTCCATATATATATAATTCTACCAAATTTTCAATGCAAAGATCACTGCATCCCACTATATATCATCTATGATATAGTTATCATCATGAGCATTCAGCTTCCATGAGGAATAGTATATCACTTTATCATTCTATATTATTACAAAACCCATTACCTTATTTGATGCATCGTTTTTTACCACAAAAATCTACCATCTTTATGGAAGTGTGAGGAATAATATAGTGATAATAAACTTTTTCAACTCCTTAAATCTCCATTCACATTCATTGTTCTAGAAATTCCTTGTACCCTTCTATTTTAGCGTGGTTAGTGAGTTTTAAAATCATGAAAATTTTATCATAAAGATTTGGAAATACTTTTCTTTTCTAACAAAACTATGTATCTCTATTATGGTTATAGGTCTAGGATAGTACTCTGTTTATATTATCCTATATGGGTCTATAGATATCCTTTACTAGTGATAATATTCCCCAAAATTGATACTTTCTTCATCCAAAACTCAAATTTAATGTACATTTAATATAGATTCTCCTTTATTAAATCCTTAAGAATAGTATTAAAATGCTTCTCATGTTCCTCCATCCATCAATAGTATATCATAATATCATCTAAAAATACTACCAAAAATATTTGAAGGTAATAACAAAGTAATCTATTAATTATGTCTATAAATAATGTTAGAGTTATACTGAGTGTTAAAGGCATTAGTATGAACCCTTCTCTAGATTCCTTATAAATTGCTTCATCCTCTCTTCCAACTCAATAGTGGATACTCTATAAGGATTCACCAATATGTGACAACATCCAGGTATAAGTTCTATATAATAACTCAACCCCTCAGTCACGCGGAAAACTAGAAATATATTTAAGGAATACATCAGTATAATACCTCACAATGATAATGTCTCTAAGAATGATTATCTCCTTTATCTCAATCATTTTTTCTAGATATTCTTTCTCATAAGTCCATTATATCCATTATTAAAGAGAAAATTAAATAGGACATTCATACTCATAAAAAAATATGTATAGAATCATAAGATGACTTGGTATATAGAGGGTGGTATCCCTCACTCAATAGTTGATGTTGGATTTATATAAGGATATGAAATCCATTCCCAAAAATAACATCAAACTCTACAAAAGGAAGTAAGATGATATTTTATGAATAATTAAGTCTAAAAAATTAATGGGGAGTATTTATATACATTGGATGCAACCATTTATCAATTTTCTTTTCTCATTGATTTCACAACCCCCATGTTTTGAGGTGGTGCTTGAATAGATCTATTAAAGATGAAATATATGAAAGAATACATGGAATAATAATCAAATGGTATGTTCATTATTATTGAATAACTAACTAGATAACCTATCACCACATCATTATTAGAATCCAACTTAGTATTAGTGATAACATATACTCTTACTTTATATATAGGACTTGGAGGTTTTTTTCATTGATTGTCTCCAAAAACCCTCATCTTAGGGAATGTACATGCCTAATTTCCATGTTCCATATAGTTGAAACATAGAATCATAGGATTCTTGTTGATCTAAACCTTTTTCTCTCATCTGCATTAGTAGGTTTCTTTATTTCCCTAAGGCACTGGTTAGCCTAATTGCCCTATTTTTAACATTTTAAATATCTATTAGTTCCCAATAGAAAGTTTCTAAGATGCTTCTCCCCACACTTTTTAATAGGGGTATTTTTGGTTTACTTTCCTCTCAGAGATTTATCTATTAATACCCCCAAATAATAATCCATTTAATATTTTTTTTCTATTCCCATGATACCACTAAGATTCATTGATACCCATATTAACTTTGGGGAATAATGATCAATCACTTAATTACTATCAAAGTATCAAATCAATAAATATTTTTTAGGCATGACATTAATCAACTAAATAATTTTTCCACCATAATTTATGTGTTTTTGAAAAAAAAACATGAGGCATAATGCAAAAAACGTTTGATGTATGCCTCATACGCCCTGATAGACTCATTTTACTTTTGATTTAAACTAAGGAACTCCATGTCTATTTTATTATGGAAATTTTAGAGAAAATATTTAGTTAAAAATATTTTCAGGATGTTTTTCCATTCCATGGAATCAATATCCTCTTTTTACTTATAATTCATGATCTTTTTCCACTACTAATCACCTTCTCCCTCACTATGATAAATGGATATCACAAATTTATTATTCATTAGGAAAAGGAGGACCTATGGTATTATCTAATTAGAGTTTTTCCATTTTTTCAGGATGAGGGGATTAGAATATATACTAAATTTGGGAGATATTTTTTAGATAAAATAATTGATTTTAGCTTTATATTTCTTATGAGAAGTAGTTCGTCTAACATGATTCATGTTATTATTCATAACATGAGTTAGATAAGAAAGTACTACCATAATGTTCTCAAAACTCTCTCCCATAAGCTGAGGTATATAATTGGGGAAATCATCACATTGGATATCATGTTGGTTGTTTGAACGGTTTCTACCATTTCCAATGATTAACTAAAAGAACAGAGAAACATGGTAATAAATTATCTAATAAATATACAAAAGGGAAACATAAAAACTTATAAGGAATAAATTTTAAATGATAATTATATCCTAATATATGTGTCTCTTTGTTTCAATCTAGGATATATATATATATATAGTAATTTCTATATTGGGTTCTCTAACATAATTATTTGTTCAAGTCCTTCATAATGGTTCATAAAGATTTTTTTAATTTCTAAAACATATCCCTTGGGAGTGTAAAACCATGTGTGTAGCATGATTTATTTTATAAACTAGGTAATGATTGCGTCAACCTTAATACACCATTTTCTGGGTTATTTCCCCTAGGTACAATTGTTCTAGATCCACGTGAAATTGTAGTTACTATACAGGGATGAAATTTCCTAAAAACTATCCCCTCTATACTTTAGAAAAAATCAAGTATATTTTTTATACTTGGTATTAACCTTATATATTTCCTTAGGTTTATCACTATATTATTCTAGTATTAATCCCCAAAAATGACTAAAACTTTCTCTAATACCATCAATATAAACCCAACCCTTTTGAAAATATTATTTTATGATTTTTAATATAAATATCTATTATTATATCCCAATGACCATCAGGCCTAGTTCCTTTAGATGGAAAGGTAAATAAAACATAAAATGAAGACTAAAAATATAACATATTTAATTTTATTCTCATTATTTAGCTCCTAAATAAATTTGATATCCCAAAAATTCATAGGATAATGTGGTTAAATATATAAAGTAAAGGTGTGAGCTGAAAATCCTATTATGGGATAAACATGATAACGATGAATAAATTGTGATTCAAAGGAATAACATAATATCCTACAAGAGTAGGTTAAGAAGTAATCACATGGGATTATGGCATAATGGACATGGAATTAAGTGATAATGAGTTCATTTTAAATGTGTAAGTAACATATAACATGACATAAACAGGAATCAAGGATAACTTCCTATACAATATCAAATGGTGGACAAAGTCCCCTAATGGATTAGATTTACTCCTTGATCCAATACATTACATCTCATGAGACTAAACTTTTACCTAATGAATGGGGCCACTATCTAGGTGCACCTATCATAAAATGTTTAATATTAATTCATTCCAAAAAAATTAAGTCAATCATAAGTAATAGACATAAAAGAACCCATTAAAATAAAATGGGTTATATAATATTTTCTTATATCATAATGAGAGGAAATTTCATAATGATGGCATTTGAGAAATAAACATATGAATTATGTTACCCCAAAAATGGATGGGTGAATTATATAGGTATATATGTGTGATACATATATATATATATAATTTATAAGTATTCCATAACTATAAATAGAGAGATAAAGTGAGTTAGAGATAGAATGATCATAACTTGAGAAAAAGGGCTATTTTGAGAGATCCCTTAACTCGAGTACGATTCATCTAGTGAAATATTTATAGTAGTGAATAATAAACATATTTTAATTAATTACTTTTTAAAAATAAATTGTTATGCTTAATATTACTTTTTTTATTCATTATCATCTTATATTCAATTATATAATTATTTAGGTTCAAGTAGGACGTTTTGATGATGTTTGGATCATACGTCCAAATCACCTTGGAAAATTGACTAAGATCAAATATATTTTTATTTCATCATATATATAATAATAATAATAATGTAATTATGATTTTTATACATAAATTATACTTTTAAAAATAACCAATACCTATGGTTATGAAAAATGTACTACATTCCAATCATATAGATGGTAGGTCGTATATATGCTTATGTAACGTTCCTATTTTTCAATGATAATAATGGAAATAAGGTAAGTTTTATTTTATATACACATAATTATAATTATATAATAAATATTATATTATTTATTTAGATACACTTACATGTACCATCCATTTTATGTGGTACTAAAAAACTAATCATGTCGCTTTGTGAGGCTGTAGTACAACATATACACAAACAACGTTATCTTTTTTCAATGGATGGTATAGTAAAACAATATAAGTTATATTAATTTCACATAATTATTAATTTATAATTAATATCATATATAAAAATTAAATCCATTATCATAAACTATCATGGGAGGTGATTATAGAAAATGAATTACATCTTTTTTTGCTGATGTATCCCATCATACACACAAATGATGGATTCATTTCTCATTTGGTAGAATTGGAGATGGATTTAAGTTATTACATTAACATAATAACATAATATTTTATGTTTTATACTAATTTTATATATCATATCTTTTTATTGATATTATAAGGAGGATAGAGAAGAAACAAAACATAGAAGCTCAATTAAGAACAATATCTCTTCTTCGTACAACCTCTTTAGGATTATACCTAAAGACTCACTAGAGTAGATTTATAATAAAAAATGTACCTAAGATTTGGATATTGAAGTAAGGAAGGTATTTGGGTAGGTATTTTCAAAAAAAAATAAGTGTAAATAAAAGTGAAGATGAGTTTCATTTTATATGTTAGGGTGGGAACACACATTGAAAGTTTTTTAAATGAAAAAGATATACCCACATTTTAAACATGTAAAAAGACTCAAAATGTCTCATTATAAGAAATAATGTGGTATAATGTTGAAATATTTCCATTAAATAGTATTTGGACATGTTTTTGAGTCACTTTAACCCTTATCTTTTTAGTTTAACCCCCGGTATACCTATTTAAACCATAATTATATTAATTAATTTATATATATTTTTATGATTCATTACGATGAAAAATTATGTTATAAAAAATATATAATATTAATTTTTATTATTCCAAATATGGAATTTATTTTTAAAACTTCAATTTATGGAAGTTACATAATTAAATTTAAAATTAAACTCAAATTGTGATGAACAAATTATTTTCTAAAGAAAAAGTTTTCATAAGTTAAAAAAAAGTTTATATATCACAATTATACATGGATTTGATTCCAATGACTTAAAATTTATTAAAAATAACATTATTTAATTATTTTTTCTTTTTAACCATTTTAAAATATAATAGAGCTTTTCAAATTATTTAATTTAATATTAATATTTCAATAAAAACCGATATTTTTCACTATTCATAAAAAATTAAAAATTTTAGAAAAACCACAAAAATTATTCCTAAGAAAAATTTAAAATGATTTTTCAAAAAATTAAGTTAATTATGCCAAATAAAATTTATCATATTTCCATAATTTAATTTTATTCTTTTTTCACAAACAGAAATGAAAATCATTTATTTTGGGAAAAAGTATTTTCAATTCCTATAAAGACTTTATCAAAAATAAATTACTTATTTAAAAATAAATTTTCTTTATAATTCATAATTAAGTTTCAAAATGTGGCTACTCTTATTTATACAGTTAATTTTAATGGTTATGTTGTAATAGTCATGTTAAAATAATAATATTAATATTATGTTGAAATTGGTAAAACTCAGTGTTTCATGTCACTAAATCTATCAAACATAAATTTATTTTCATAAAAACTCAGGTTGTTATAGTTATTATAGAGTAATCATAGATAGTATCAGAGGAAATATTAGGATTTTTTTGGAGATTAGGATATAATGAATATGTGGATAGATTTTATGACAACATATGATGAACTGAAAGGGATATAGGGTGAACCTAATATCATAATTGGGAGGAAATAATGTTTCATAGTTTAAAAAATCACATGAATAACATCCATTATTAAATTATTTCACACTTTGATTATCATATTGTGATTCTTACACAATTATTTTTGGACTTATATAATAATTGGAACAAGGTGAAATGATGATAATGATGAAGGAGGCAGACAATAAAATGATTTTTCTCTTGAGAAATCAAATAAAATAGGATTGGGAATGGAAAATGTTGTTATTATGCTCATGAAACTCTTTATACCCATGAACAATGCAGAAAAAACAAATGATAAATGGTGTGAGAAACACACCATTATGTCTTTCATGATGCAACATAAAATTTCAATCAGTATGTCCTCTAATCCACTAGTGGCTAAGAAATGTTTCAGTATTAATAAAATGATATTTATCATTACCCCATTCTCATATCATAAGAAAATGTCTTGGTGGTGTGTCATTTAGAATTAAAATTAGATCATTAGTGGAATTCAATTAAGAATACAAGAAAATAGGAATAATTTGACTCCAAATAATGGGATGAGTTTCGAAGGGTATATTCTATTATGTACATTCCCTAAATACTTCGTATAAAAATTGAATGGTAATTACATCAGAAAAATTATAAGGATAGAGAATCTATTAGTACCTATGATTTAACTTCTAAGGGACATGTGTTGTGTGTTTACCATTTTATCATTTACCTAGAAATTAAAATTGATCAGTTCTTTAGTGGACTAATACCATATAAATTAATTAAACTATAAATAAGGGACTTAAATAATAATGAAGATATCAATTGATATGCTCTAAACATTAAAAATGAAATCTGGACACTTCTATCATTCTCAAGGTTCTAATAAAAATATAAAGAATTAGATTGAAAGAAAATATAACAAATAAAAATTAAGTTAAAATGAAAATGAATATTCATTTATGCTGGAAGTGTCTAATGAAACATGGGAGAAATTGTTATCAAGGTACTTTATATATTTTAAGAAGTAAAATAATTTCCAACAAATAAAGGAATGTCAAGGATTTGTAAAGAGGAAAGTTATCGTAACATCCTGACCCAAGAACCATGTGACGATGTCTTGATCGGGTTCACTATGTGACCTCAAGCATGCCACCCTGTATACTAGAGGCCATCAAATAGTAGTGAGGTTTTGGTAAGTCATTCATGGGGATATTGTACCCTCATTTATTAGAGTAAATAACTAGCATAAATAAATAAATAAAATTAGAAGTATATATAACCAGAAAAATACTTATGTCATAAGATAACCAAATAGGAAATACAATACTCAACTGAAAGGGAAAATGTGTTATGCAAATATAAGTGTCAAGTGTCTATAATGAAATTGAAAGTAAAGACACTATGACTCTCCTAAGCAGGATCTGAATCATGTCTGGTACCCTCATCCAAACTCCATCCCAAATCATAAATCCATCCCAGGGCCTTTACCATTATCCTGTCTTGCAACAATATAATCTTTTTGAGTACCAATCAGGCAGACCAAGTAGGGAGTGAGTAAAACTTAGTAGGCCACCATAAACAGTGTCTAAAACAATTATAGTCAAAAGATAGTGTATGTATTTATATAAAAAATAATTACAATGCATAAATAACCAGTTATTATATTATCATTTATTCTTATCTAACTACATTAACTCCCGGGTTCCCAAGGAGACTTGTACACCAATACTAGCTTCATCTTGTGCTGGAGCCTGAAGTGTTCCTTAGGTAATATCATATCTTAATACCTGATTCTTTCATGAAGATCGAAGTATTAAAAGGTGATATGATATCTCAGTACTTGATTCGACTCATTCCAGAGTTCGAATATTCTCATGTGAGTCCATAACTCAATGTACCATTATTTCTATTCTTTAATCTCATATTTATAAGCCACACTTCCAAAGTTACCAATATAAAAAATGTAAGTAAGAAGACCATCTTAAAATACTTACTCCTCGATAGAATGATTGTGTTCCCATTCTCATACTCATAAGTTTAATGACCATATTACCATGTATACTTCTCATTAGAATGATAGTGTTCCCATTCTCTTACTCATAAGTATGATTACCATGTTACCATTTATACTTCTCAATTTTGAATGACTATGTTCCCATTTTTTCACACTTTATTAATTCATAATTAATTATCCGCATCAATACCATTACTAATTCAATAATTAGTTAGATACAACAAATCCATTAGTTTAACTCAACAATTGACTAATCATTTCAATCATCATTAATTAAATCAATCAATTAATTAATCAATGTCACAATTCATATCCCAATAATTAATTTTTACATAATTAATTATCCTATTCTAAATCTCAACTCATCATAATTAATCCTATAATTAATTATCTCCATCATAATATCAATGAATGTAATTAATTCACAATTAATTATCTCAACTTAACTAATTCAGTATCTTATAATTAATCTGTTGATTAATTATCTAGATTAGAATCCCTAAATCCTATAATCAATTTCTCAAATTAATTATCTAATAGGGAATCCCCTTAGTCTCAGGATTAATTCCTCAACTAATCATTTAATTCAACAATGCATTGATAAATCAATTAATCAACCTAATTAACCCAATTTAATAAAATTGATTTCTAAAGGAATCTAGAAATTCTATAATATTTCATATACATATCCAATCCACAACTATGGGAATTAGATTTTATGCCAGCTACCTCAATTCACTAATGGACGTTCACTCAAAAAAATCCCCAATATCTGAGTAGTATAACGATGTAGATCTAAGTTCTAGATCTAAATCCCTAAATCAAGATCACATATATCAAGATCTTATCAATCTAGATCTATATATACAATACTAGATCTAGATCTCACTGATTATATTTAGATATAAATAAATAGAGAATAAACTCCTCCAAAATCTCAAGTAAAGAGAGATAATAGGCATCATGATGATATCTACTTACTAGGAGAAGAGAGGATCTTTGATTTGGGCTTCTAATCTTGAATAACGGAGGTTAGACAGCCTTTTAACCCATCTGGAAGCCTTTGGGATCACCGAAAATCATCAAGTCTCGATCCAAGGTTGAATAGGAGGTTTTTTTAGGGTTCCAAGGATTTTAAAACTAATTTTTAGGTGAAAAGAAACCATGCACATGGTTTCCTAGGAAGGGGTGTGTGGTTCGGTAAAACATTGTTCCAATCATGCAGAACTCATTGTCTGGGGTTTCACACCTTCTTTGGTTTGGGCGCACGGTTTTTCATATTTTGTGCCAACCATATGAACCATTGTACTTCGGTTCACACGGTTAGCTATGTTGGGCACACGGTTTACCCTAATCGTGCACCAACCATGCACTAACCCATTTTCTCAAAATCTCTTAAAAACTCCACACAAAAACGCCACAATTTGTAACTCCAATCAAAGGTACTTAAATGGGAATGAGAAGTACCTGAGTCGTGCCCAAGATAACTCCATAAAAGGTCAAGATCTTGCAATTTCCCCACCTTATAACAGCTCATCCTTGAGATGCACTCCCAAGAATTTATAAGATTCTAAGCCAAAAATATCATTCCATTGAGCCTTATTATCTACTTATCTTTCTCGTGTTTTCTCTTGTACACATCCATGTTTCCATAACACATGAACTATTAGAAAGGTCTTTCCTGTAACAATTTCTCACTACAATTCAACACATGTATCAGATGGTCCACAAAGGACGCATCTATATCAAGGTCAAACTCATCCACATCGATCACATGAGGAGGTTTGGGGTGATATCGCCAAATTTGTGATACATATAAAACATCTTGCATAGAATTGTATCTCTGTGGAAGAGCTAATTGATACACCACTGGCCTGATTCTCTCCACTATATCAAATGGTCCAACAAACATGGGTGACAACCTTCCCTACCTCTGTATCCTACAGTGACCCAACCTAGGTGACACCTGAAGGAATACATGATCGCCCTCTGTAAACTCAAGCGGTCATATCCATCTATCATTATATGATTTTTGACTACTCTAATTCATAGGAATACATTTCTGAATTAGTTTTACCTGCTATAATGTCTCCAGCACAACACTTAGTCCCAATAAATCTGACTCACCAACCTCCATCCATCATAGCGGTGATCTATATAGCCTACCATAATATATCCTAATATGGTTCCATATGTATAGTTTCCTGATAACTATTTTTATAGGAGAACTCCACTAAATCCAAGTGTTTTTTCTAAGACCCATCAAAGTTAAGCACACATCCTGTAGAATATCCTCAAGCACCTATATAGTATGTTCCAACTTCTAATATTTCTACGGGTAGAAATACATACTCAATAATACCCATGTGACAAGATCTTTTTGTAATCCCTTCTATAAGTGTGAAGTAAATGGTGAATCATGATCTGAAACTATAGTCTATGGAACCCCATGCAGACGATCTATCTCCCAAATGTACAGTTCTCCCAACTGTTCTACTATATAGGTTTTCCTTATAATAAAGAAATGTGGTACCTTTTTTAGTCAATCCACAATGACCCAAATAGCATCATTCTTCCTAAGCGTCTTCGAGATACCCACTACAAAATCCATGTTCACATCTTCCCTCTTCCATTTTAGGATGGGCAATGACTATACCAAACCTTTAGGTCATTGATGCTCCACCTTCACCTACTAACAAGTGAATCATCTTTCCACAAACCCTGCTATCTCTTTTTTCATTACTATCCACCAAAACCGTCATCGTAGGCCATGGTACATTTTGGTAACACCTAGATGCACCACCCATTTCGAGGCATGAAATTCTCGCATGAGTTCCTATCACATGTTTGTAGGTACCACAACTCAGTTTTTTACATAGATGATCTTATCCTTATTTATCAACCAGTCTAAAGATGTATCCCCACCTTCAAAGATTTAACTCAAGTATAAGCACTCTAGATCCTCATGTTTTCTATCCCTAGTCCATCTCAAAAGTGTATAATCCACTACAACAGAAACCATAGTCATCTTCTCATGACTCTCTTGAACCACCACATGCATTTCAGCTAGTAAGGTCATCATCCTCCACTCTTCACTCAACTCCTGAACCATCTGAGTATTAGTTTTCCTACTCATGGCATCAGCCACACTATTTCCATTAACAAGCATATATGCTAGTTCAAAATAAAAATACTACATATAATCAACCCATATCCACTACTGAAGATTAAAATCATGCTGTAAAAATATATACCACAACCTCTTGTGATATGTATAAACTATAAACTTTTATCCCAAAAGATAGTGTCGTCAATACTTGAGAGCATAAACCACTACTTCCAAATCGAGGTCATGGGTAGGGTAATTCCTTTCATAAGTCCTCAACTTCCAAGACCCATATTCCATAACTCGATCTCCTTAAATCATCACAGCTCCAAGTCTAATCCTAGAAGCATCACAATAAACTGTATACTCCTCACCTGACTCTTATAGGATCAAAATTGGTGTCGATGTTAAGAAATTATTTAGATCCTAAAAAGCTCTCTCAAAAAACTCTGACCATTAAAACTTTACTCTTTTTGGTTCAATCCAAAAAGTGGTGCTTCCAAATGGGAAAATTCTTGGATGAATATCCTGTAATATACAGCTAATCCTAGGAAGCTTCAGATATCAAAAACATTCTCAGGATGCTCCCAAGAAACCACTGCCTGAACCTTATCTGGGTCCACTAACACACCTTCCTTAGAGATGATGTTCCCCAAGAAGTGTACCTGGTCAATCCAAAACTAATACTTATATAGCTTGGTGTATAACTTATTCTCTCTTAGTATACCCAAGACGATGTCAAGATATTGGGAATGATTTTCAAGATTCTTGGAGTACACCAAGATTTCATCCACAAACACCACCATGAACTGATCCAAATATGGATGAAATATCATTTTCATCAAATGAAAAAATTCTTCTGGTGCATTTTTTAACCCAAATGGTATTACGACAAAATAATAAATTTAATACATGATTTTGAAAGAAATCCTTGGTATATCATAAGTCCTTACTCTAAATTGATGATACTTGAATCTCAAATCAATATTTGAGAACACACAAGCTCCCTTAAATTGGTCAAATAGATCTTTGATATGTGGAAGAGGATATCGGTTCTTCAAGGTCATTTTTTCAACTTTCGGTAATCTACACAAAAACGTAAACTCTCATCAGCCTTATTTGTGAATAAAATAGGTGATCCCCAAGGAAACGTACTTGGATAGATAAATCCCTTATCCTAAAACTGAGTCTTAAGATCTTGAAGCTCAGTTGGTTTCATTATTTCCAGTGGAATATATATTGGTTCATCCCCAGGAATGAGCTCAATAGTGAATTCTACATCTCTCTCAGGTGGTAGCTAACCTAAACCATCATTGAAGCCGGTAAAATTTTAATATCTATATTACTACTAACTACAGTATATGTGGAAAGCAGGTTCGAACCCATAGGAAAGGATATTTTGACCACTAATCTTCAAAAAAACTAACTAAAGACCCCACTGTTGTCATCAGAGGGATTGAATTTCTATCTTTCTATTTTTTTAATTCTGTTTATTATAAGGCACAAATGAAACATCACAATCTTTTTAAGTTTTTGTTCTGAACTATATTAAATCAAGATATAAGCTAAAAAACAGTAAGTAACAGAGAAATAATATGCTGAAGAGTGAACAATCTAGAGAAATACGTCCGAGGAAAATATAAACTCTATTAATTTTGAAAGAATTATTTCTCACAAAAGGGATTAAAACTAATGCCTCTTCAAAGGAGTGATTTATTTCCCTCTCTAGAAGATAAATCACTCAAGCTGGCCAATTTCAGAGTTCGACACTCCTAGATTAATGAACTTGGAAATTCTGGTTTGAAAAGATTAAGAAAATTAATCTATATTCAAACTCACCGTAAGAATGTAAAATTACAAGATTAAGTGCATGTGGTATATTGCAATTGAATGTAATCATAATTGACCTCTCCAATCAATTCTGATCACATTAAAAATGATAATGAGAAAAGATAAGGATGATAATCAGTAGAATCGATTTTTACCCCGAACTAGAAGTATTTAGCCTAACATTGTTTTAATTACATATACTAAAATCACTCAATTGCAGTGAAAGAGAATTAAGAGAAAAAAGTGGATGAAAACTCCCTCTGCTCGCATCAATTACTGCTGCTCCTGGACCTCAGAACTCCGAAGAGTGGCTCTTTGAGAAGTGCTCCAGGTTCTATGCTCTGATCCAAGTCTTGTGTATTGGTCGAATGAATGAGACTCATCCCCCAAGTTCTGCTACTTTCTCTTCTCTAAGTATCCAATGTCTTCTACAGCATGTCACCGAAACACTTCACCGACTTGAATTCATCTTTAACTATTGCACCGCACACGTGTGTGTTTTCACGACTGGCACGTCACACTAGTTTTTACCTCATATCTAACTTCCACTGACTTAGTTGAATGTATTTAGATGCATACACATCTCTTGAATGAACCTATGAAATTAGAACAGACAAATAAATAAAATAAAGCACAATGAAAGAAAAATAGTTATTTTTTAAAGTTTAAAGTTATATTTCTTATTAAAAAGTTTAATTATAGTTAATTAATAATTAAATGATAATTATTATTAAATATTAATTAATTGTTAGTTTTATAGTTATTAATTTATTATTTAATCTTTAATGAAGTTATTATGTTTTTAATTTATTATTATTCATTAATTTATTTTATTAATATAAGTATTATTAATAATTAGTGAACATAGTCTTAATTTAATTCTTAAATTGGACCACTATTAATTAATTAATTTAATAAAAAGTTAAATTAAATTAAAAATTAATTTAATTAGTTAATTTAATTAGTTTAAAATTCATGTTCTGATTAATTATTAATTTATTATAATAACTTTTTATTAATTTATTATTTATTAAAATGTTTGTTTGTTAATTAGTTTAATTTATTATTATTTTATTTTTTTCCTTCCCCCCCCATAAATTATTGGCACAAGGGGGAGGTCTTCTTCTTCCTCCTAAAGCTGCCACTGCTCCCTGCTACTGTGGCATGATTCCACCTCCTTAATCTCCCATGGCTGCTAGAGGTGAGAAATGGATCAGACTCCTGAAGTATTTGGTCTCTAGTTCCTCAGTACCGGTGATGGAATCCCCTGTATTGCAGTGGCAGATCACCTCTGGTGTGGCGGCTTCGGGTTTCTATGGGTTATGGATTCAGATATTAGGTGCGGCATCCCGTCTTGGCATCGGCTCTAATAGGAGAGACCTCATATTCTCCTTACGGCGGTGGAAGAAAGTGGTTTTACCTAGAGGTGGAACTGTGTGAGTTAGAGGTTTACCCTCGAGTTTCATCTAGTGGTTTGTTATTTTGGTCTAATTTTTGGGATTAGAAAAGTGAGTCACGTTGTGGATTAGGATCTTAGGTTATGGAAGAGGCGAGGCAGATGATAGCTCTGGTAGCACGATTTTCCCCTAATGGCATCTTGCGACAAAGCATTTCATCCTCCCTGTTAAGGTTTCAGTTCTAAGGTCAAAAATCTGGTTGATTTTGAATCTGGTTTTGCAAAAGATCTGTTAATTAAGTCTTATATGAAAATTCTGGACCAAGTTGGTGGTGGTGAATGAAGTTTGAGTTTCGAATTGCAGGTATTACAGATAAATGGAGGCGTGATAGTGTGATATGGGGGTACGTAGGTCGATGCGTCACGGTAACGGTGAGGTACCAGGAAGAACAGTGAGAGGAAGGAGGAAACTATCAGTGGTAGGGAGAAGATGGGAGAGACCGTCAGTGAAAGAATGAAATAGGGAAGCGTAAAAACTATCGGTAGGTGGTTTCGTTGAGTCAGTGTCTCACCGATAGAAGAAATGGAAGCAAATGAGAATGTGAGACCGATAGGGATTTAGGGGATTGGTGAGTCAGATAACTATCGATAGGAGGAATGAGAGACTGATGAGGATCGGTAGTAGATAAGGAAATTGGCAACATTGTGAAATTTGTAAAACCGATAGTTGGAAATGGATCAGTGAGTCATTGACTCACCGATAGAAGGAATTAAACGGTGAGTCAATGACCCACCGATAATAAAAAAACGAGTCACTGAATTTTTAAAAAGATAGACTGAAACTGATGTAATGGGAAACTGAAACCAATGAAAAGGATTGGTGTGTTGCAACATTGGTGCGAGGTGAAAGACTGATGATGTTTCAAAGTAATTGGTGAGTCACGACTCACCGATAGAACAAAATTAAAAATGTTAACAATAAAAATTAATTTATAAAAAATAAAAAAAAATGAACAAATACTAATTAATTAACAAAAAATAGAAATTAACAAAAAAAATTAAGATTAAATAATTAAATGTAACTAAAAACTAACCAAATTTATTTAACAAACTAAAAAAATAAAAGCGACTAATTATTAACTAAGTGTATAATTATCAAGATTAAATAAATTTCTAACTAAATTAAAAACACATTCAAAGAACTATTTGTAAACATGAGATTTAAAATAATCAAAGATATTTAACAACAAGGTTAATTAATTAACTGACCAAATAAAAATTTAAAATTAAAAACACAGTACTTTATTAACTTAATTATTAAACTTAATTACTTAGCAGAATAATTGAACCGGTTAAAAAGTAAAGTTAATAAATCAGAATTAAATAGTAAAGTCTTAAATTAAAAAATGAATTAAATTAATGAAAATAAAAAATGACAAATAATTAAATAATAAACATTTAGAAATATTTAAAAGTAAACCAAATTGAGATTATTAAACTAGAAGGTAATTTAATATAATTAAAATAATTAGAATGACCAAATTAGCTATTTAAAAGACTAAAAACACAAATTTAATTATAAAAATGATTTGTTAATATATTTAGTGATAAAAATACAAAAGTGCCATTATTTATTAAAAAGTGTCAAAATAATTAATTAAATTGATAAAAATTAAACAAAATATGTGGAAAAACTATGTAAAAATAGAGCCACATCAAATTCCCCCACACTTAAGAATTGTTTGTCCTCAAACAATCCCATGTCTTATTTTCTTTGAAAAGTAGTGAAGTTTACTTATGATTAAGATCACACTGTAACATGTACAACCATTTAAAACAGAGGACAAAACATAACAGCAGGCTTAGAAAATGAGTTACTCATATGAATCTTGCCTATAACAAATACTCAAGGGTAATTAAGAAAGCTATGAATCATCAAACAATGAATATGCCATGCCTCATATTTGATACTACTTAATGACTCACTTCAATCCAGGCTTAAGTTCTAAGTCCAATAATGACAAGAGGTAAAACATCAATGGAATTAAGACCTTAACCAAGGAACTTTGTACTTTGATTTTTCACCTAAATTCCAAAAATAAATATTTTTTTGTGAATCACCTTAATGAAGAAACCTAAATGACTTCCATATAAACCAATTGTCCCCTTCTTCATCTGGCGTTCATCATTCACCTCACCTTAATGAGCTCATTTTTTACCTTAGAAACTTTATTTATTTTTCTTAGGCCATGTATCATGTGCTAAGCATTGTGCATAATCACTTATTCAAAGTGTACAGAGGACTTAAAGTTAACAGAAATGCACCCAACATCTAGGGTCTCAGAGACTCACCATGGGATCCCAGATGCCCAGACTACTCCAATTCCAAAAGTTTTATATAAAAATTATTTCCATTGTATCATTAAAGCAATTAATTTTATAATTAAAGGATGAAAGAGGCCCCTAAAATTAGAATCATACTTCCAGTTCCAAGGCTATGATCATAACTCCACAACTGGTAACCCAAATCACTTTCAAAGATAGACTCTAAATAAAGATATACATTCCATCACTAAGAAATACCACTCAGCAATCATCCAACCACATCAATTTCAGACTCTAATCAGTTCTTACTACCATAAAGGAAATTTTCCTAAGGCAAGACCCAATTGAGTACAGTGTAAAGCCTAAAATTGTGCAAGAATTTTTAAAAACAATTAACCATTTTTTATAAGAAATTTGAAGTTTCAGTGGGAATTTATGGGATTTCAATTAAGAATAGTTTAGTATAATCAAGAATTGACCCCCTCCCCCACACTTAAAATCCAACTTTGTCCCCAAAGTTGGCTTCTAAATATGGAGAAGAACAATTTGACAATTAAGATTCAAAGTAGATTTTAAAATAAGTAGATATATGACATGTATAAAGGGTCTCTTTAAAATTAAAAAATGATGTTTTCTATAATGAATAAATTAACAATAGGTTCATATACATATACACACATTAAAATTTAAGTCTAGTGACATGGATTTTGCATTAATGTTCAAACAAGGCATGCAAATTATGGATGCAGAATGGATAGGGTGTAGCAATCTAAAATTTTTTGTTCAAAAGAATGTTCAATATAACAGAAAAATGCATGCTAACACCCTATAGACTAATCGGTTCTAATGAAAAACACAACTACTAGCAAGCATGTACCCCCCCCCCCCACACACACACACACACTTAATTTCATGCAGTGAAAGATTATTTCAATATTTATCAATGAATTCAAATTTCCAGCAAGAGGAGCATGTAGAATTTTTAAGCACAGCATAGTGACATGCAGCACAAGTTTTTTATTGCAATATATGAAGAAAATTTTTAATACAGTTCAAATCATGAAACCTAATTTTCAATACATATAGTAGAATTTTCTAAAACAAGCAGAATTATTCAGTGAGAAGAATTTTATTAGAAAAAACAGGAGCATAAATAAATGCAAAAGGTTGAAGTACTTCCCTGACTAGATTCATTTCCAAAATGATCATGGGAATTCCACTCCTATATTAAACAGCAGCAAAAACCTAAAAACACAGAGCATGTAACCCAGGAACAAAGAACAAGCAGTAACAAGTATTTCACAAAAAAAGAGCACAGAAGCATAATTTTATTCAAGTTTAAAAAGAAACAACATAAGAACAAAAAGAACCATGGGTTGCCTCCGATGCAACGCTAGATTTAAAGTCCTGAGCCAGAATTTATTCAAGAATAGTTTTTAAGCATAGTTAAGGCAGCCAAGACCTACGGTTGTCCCTCAAAATAAAGTTTCATTCTTTTCCCATTAACCAACATGGGTTTACTCTCTTCACCTAAAATTTCTAAAGCTCCATTTTTAAGCACTCTCACAATTGTAAAAGGTCCCAACCACTTGGACTTTAGCTTTGCAGAAAATAGTTTAAGTCTAGAGTTAAAGAGAAGGACCTTCTATCTAGTTTTGAATTCTTTGTTTTGAATGATAGAATCATGAAAGATTTTAGTCCTTTATTTATAAATCCTGTAATTGTCATAACTCTCTCTCCTAATATCATCAAGTTAACTCAGCTCAAGCAATATCTTCTCACCAGTACTCTTAAAGTCAAAGTTTAGAGCCTTAGATTCACAATATGACGTATGTTTCAACTCTACAGGTAAGTGACAGCATTTCCCAAATAGAATCCTGTAAGTAGACATACCTATTGGGGTCTTAAAAGAAGTTCTATAAGCCCATAAAGCTTCATCCAATTTAGGAGACCAGTATTTCCTAGAGTTCAACATGGTTTTCTCAAGAATTTGTTTTAGTTCCCTGTTAGAAATTTCCACCTGTCCATTGGACTGTGGATGATAAAGAGTACCAGTTTTATGAACACCTCCATATTTCTCCATCAAAACTTTAAAATTATATTTCATAAAGTATGTTCCCTTATCAGTGATAAAAGCTCTTGGGACTCCAAATCGTGTAAAAATATTCTTTTTAACAAATTTTATTACAGAATTGGATTGATTGTTGGGAAGTACCACTACCTCAACCCATTTTGAAACATAGTCTACAGAAACAAGAATATAATCATTCCCATGAGATAATGGAAATGGACCCATGAAATCTAAACCCCAGACATCAAAAATTTCAACTTCCATAATTCCTTTTTGGGGTAACTCCTACTTTCTACCAGCGTTTCCTAACCTCTGGAACCTATCACAACTAACCACAATGCTCCTAGCATCCTTAAAAATAGTAGTCCAATAGAAACTAGATTGAAGGACTTTTTGAGTGGTTATTTAACCACCATGGTGACCTCCCCAAGGTAAAGAATGAAAACTTTCTAAAACAGGCAGCATATCTACCTCAGGTATACATCTCTTAAGAATACCATTAGCACACCTCCTAAACAGCAAGGGATCATCCCAAAAATAATATTTAAGCTCAGAAATGAATTTCTTTATTTGGTTATTGGAAAAAAATTGAGAAAAACACCTGGTGTAAGGTAGTTGTAAAAATATTCAAACCAATCAGATTGCCTGATTGACACAGTAAGCATCTTCTCATCAGGAAAGGAAGAGTTAATCTCCCTAGAATTTTTAAATTCAGATTGAGTAAGAGGAAGCATAGATAGGTGATAAGCAACTATATTTTCATCTCCCTGGTTATCCCTAATTTCTAAATCAAATTCTTGTAACAAAATAATGCATCTAATTATCCTGGGTTTAGTTTCCATTTTAGACAGCAAGTACTTTAAGGTAGAATGATCAGTGAAAACAATAACTTTAGAACCTAAAAAATACTGTATGAACTTATCAAGAGAAAACACAATAGCTAACAATTATTTTTCAGTGGTGGTATAATTATTTTGGGCATCATCTAGTAGTCTACTAGCATAATACACCACATGAAACTTTCTATCCTTCTTCTTTCTAAGGAAAGCACCAACAGTCATGTCACTAGCATCACACATTAGTTCAAAAGATAGTTTCCAATCAGGTTTAGTGATAATGGGTGATGTAGTGAGTTTCTCTTTAAGCAGAATAAATGATTTCAAACAGTTCTCATCAAAATTGAAAGGTGCATCCTTGACTAGAAAAGAACAAAATGGCTTAGTTATTTTAGAAAAATCTTTTATAAATCTCTGATAGAAACCAGCATTCCCTAGAAAACTTCCAACACCTTTGACATTTATAGGAGGAGGTAGTTTTTGAATAACATCAATCTTAGTAGTATCAACTTCTAGACCTCTCTTAGACACTTTATGACCAAGAAAAATACCTTATGTAACCATGAATTTAAATTTCTCCCAATTAAGAACATGGTTGGTTTCAATACATCTCTCTAAGACTAACTCAATATTTTCAAGACAAGTATCAAAAGTACTACCCACAATGGAGAAGTCATCCATGAAAAACTGAATAATTATCTCAATCATATCTAAAAAGATAGCCATAATACACCTTTTAAAGGTGGATGGAGCTCCACACAACCCAAAAGGAATACTCCTATAGGAAAATGTTCTAAAGGGGCATGTGAAAGTAGTCTTTTCCTGATCCTCTAGAGCAACAGGAATCTGGTTATAACCAGAATACCCATCCAGAAAATAGAAAAATTCATTTCCAGCAATCCTCTCAAGAATTTGGTCCAAAAAGGGAATTTTAAAATGGTCCTTCCTAGTGGATGCATTAAGCTTCCTATAATCTATACAAACTCTCCATTTTGTGGCTTTTCTAACTTGGACTTCTTCATTTTTTCATTTTTAACTACAGTGAAACTTCCCTTCTTAGGGACAACCTGGACAGGCCTAACCCGAGCACTGTCATTTTAATCACTTCCTCTCTCACAAATTCCAGTGTCTAGAAGTTTAATCACTTCCTATATCACAACTTCTTTTATGTTAGGATTTAATCTTCTTTGACATTATACATGAGGCTTATGGTCAGGTTCCATAGGAATCTTGTGCATACATAATGAGGTACTAATACCTTTTATATCAGATATTTTCTAGCCTATGGTAGATTTAAACTTCTTCAACACATTCAAAAATATCTCATCCTGGTTTTCATTTAGTTCAGCAGAGATTATTATAGGAAAAGTGGAGTTCTCACCCAAAAACGAATATTTAAGATGAGCAGGGATGGGTTTCAGTTCAAGAGTGGGTGGTTATGCACTAGAAGGAAGACTCTTAGTCCTTGGAGTTCCAAGATCTTCAACATATTTCTTGTTGGGAGTATTGAAAGATTAAAGGTTTTCAATTTCATGTTCAGATTCAGAAGTAATAGTGCCACTGTCCAGCGTGGGCAGTACACTGTCCAAATTTTCCAGATCTGATTTCAGTAGGTTAATCAAAGAAAAATCATCTAATTGTCTTATAATTTATCCCTCATTATCATCCAAGTGTTCATAAAGGTTTGTGTTAACAGAAAAACCCTCAAATTCACTCAAAAAACTCTTAAGTTAAGAAACAAAGGACCCTTCTACAGTAGAAACTGGACAGTTGTCCAGTTTTGGAAAATTTTCCAGATTTGGAGTTTGAGCAGAATTTTCAACTTCTAAAACAGATTCAACAGGATTTTTAGCTTCACATATGTTTTCTTTAAGAGAGGATTGATTTTCAGATTTTTTTAATATTTTCAACTGAGTTCTCTTCTTCTAAGGACTCTAGCATAGAACAGTTTTTAGAAAACATTGGTCCTTTGACATTTTTAAACACATTTAATTCTTCTTGTTGCTCTCAAATTTTAAAAAGTAGTCGACCCTTAGAAACATCAATGACAGCACCACCCATGGCTAAGAAGGGCCTACCCAAGATGATGGTCACCTCTTGATCACATTCCATATCCAAGACTAAAAAGTCTGTAGGTAGAAATATTTTCCCAACCCCAATTATCAAGTCATCTACCCTACCCACAGGATAAGTGAATGATCTATCAGCTAACTGTAGTATGACTTTGGTGGTGTTGAAGGTCACCCAACCTCAATTGTTGAAACAGTGAGTATAGGAGAAAATTAATGTTAGCACCTAAATCACACAAACAGTTGAGTTGATCAGAGTTTCCTAGTGTGCAAGGTATGAAAAAACTACCAGGGTCTTTCAGTTTAGGTGGTATTTTCTTTTTTAGTACATCACTGTACTCTTCAGTGAGGCTGTAAGTAGCAAATTCTTCTAGAGTTTTTTTATTTGAAACAATTTTCTTCAGATATTTCAAGTAAGATGGGATTTGAATTAAGGTTTGAATGAAAGGAATGTTCACCTGAAGTTTAGAAAGGAGACCAAGGAACTGAATAAGTTCAGCCCTGGTGTTACTTTGAGGTTTCAGCTTCTCAGGGAAAGTGATGGGTGGGGGAAAACATTTCAGGACAGTAGTCATATCCCTTACCTCTTCCTAAATTTTTTCATTTCCTTTATTTTTTTAATTTTTAGATGAAGTTTCAGCTTGAGTTTTAGGTGACAAATTAAGATTCTAATCATTTTCATGACTTTTCTGTGAATTTCTAGCATGTGTACAAAGCAGATTTTTATTTCCATATTGAAGAAGATTTTTATTTTTGGTATTTTCATTTTATTTTTCAGCAATAGTTTGAGTATTAATCCCACTTATAGTGACAAAATCCATGTCATTCTCCCTTGGATTAAGCTCAGTGGTACTTAGAAGTCTACCTTTTTTCCAAGATGAAAAATCTCTCGCAAGTTGGCCAAGTTGTGTTTCCATGTTTTTCATTCTAACATCAGTTTTCATTTTATCAGACTCATATTGATTTTGATGTTTGGTCAGTTGAGTTATGTATCTTTCTTCTTGAGAGTTGATTTTATTTAATATTAGATCAAGCTTATAAGACATGTGATTATCATTAGTTCCTTGTACATTTTAAGACTCACCCCTTTGTTGATTTTGAAAATTTGGTCTTGGTTTATTAGAGTAATTAGAGGTAGTGGATTGTTTAATTAAGCCTTGATCTTTCCAGGACATATTTGGATGGTTCCTATATCCTTGGTTGTAATTTTTTGAAAATCGATCTTCTTTAGGAGGCATTCTAGGACCATAGATAACAAAGTTTAAATTTTCATGTTGTTGAGCTGGCATATCAAAATTAGGAAAAAAAATTCATTATGTCCAAACATACCACATTGGACACATTGTTCCCTTAAATATTGATTGGTATTTTGACATCCAAGTTGGTTAACAGTTTGTTTAGAATTCTGGTTCATTAAATATTGAAGTTGGTTGGTGATTTCAGCTAGTTGAGCTTGAGTTTCATTCATTGAACCAGTGTTTGAATTAACATTTCTATTGACTCTTTTTCTTCTTGAATTTTTATGTTGTGAATTCAGTGTAATATTATTAAAAAAATTTCTAAGTTATTCATCCGTTTTATCATTGTAATTTCCCCCAGCATCTTGATCAACTAGATTATGTCCAACGTAGGACCTTCATAGAATGTATCCATAAAAAGGTGAGATGGGAGTTGATGATGAGGACACTGCCTAAGAAGATCCCTAAATCTATCCCATTCTTCATGAAAATATTCTCCATCCTCTTGATTGAAACTAGTGATTTTAGTTCAGATTTTACCTTTTAATCTTTGAGGATAAAATTTTATAATGAATGAATTATACACTTGATCCCAGTTTTCAAAAATGTTCTCATCTAGACTCAAAAACCAATTTATATCATTACCTTTAAGACAAAAGGGAACGTCTCTCATTCTAAGTTCATTTTTTGTGAGTCCTAGAAGAGTTAATTGTTGCATAGTATTATATAAGCCTCTAATGAAGGATAGAGAGCCCTCATTAGAGAGCCCATTAAAAGCAGGCAGTAGTGAAATGTTTGCTTGTTTAAGTTCATAATTTCTATCCCTAGGAGATAGTCTAATGGATGATAGATTACTTGAAACTTATAGGAGTTGAAACTCCCTCATCCTAGGCCTTTTATTTTCATCTAAGAGTTCTTGTTGATTTTGGTAATTATTAGGTGCAGGAACTCTATTATCTATGTTTTCTATTTCAATTTTGTTCTTTTTTCTTATAGTAGTGAGATGTTGGTCTAATTTAGGGTTTAGAGGCTCTAATCTAGCACCAGAAGTTCTTGTGCTCATACAAAAAGAAACAGGCAGTAATTAGCAGTAACGATTTAGCAAGAAGTTAGGCATATTTTTTTTTACAACGTTCAAATTTTCCAAATTTTTTTAAAGATTTTTATAAATGTGTTTTTTTTTCTTTTTTTTAATGGCTCGTGCCCTCCCCGAAAATGGCGCCAAAAACTTGACCTAAACCGTCGTTCAAGCCGGTAAAAGTTTAATATTTATATTCCTACTAACTATAGTATATGTGGCAAGCTGGGTCGAATCCACAGGGAAGGCTATTTTGACCACTAATTTTCAAAAAAACTAACTAAAGACCCCACTGTTGTCAGCAGAGGGATTGAATTTCTATCTTTCCATTTTTTTAATTCTATTTATTATAAGGCAGAAATGAAACATCAAAATCTTTTTAAGTTTTTGTTCTGAACTATATTAAAGCAAGATATAATCTAAAAAATAGTAAGTAATAGAGAAATAGTATGCTGAAGAGTGAAAAATCTAGAGAAATATTTCTAGGGAAAATATCAAATCTACTAGTTTTGAAATAATTATTTCTCAAAAAGGTGATTACAACTAATACCTCTGAAAAGGAGTGATTTATTTCCCTCACCAGGAGATAAATCACTCAATCCGACCAATTTCAGAGTTCGCCACTCTTAGATTAATCAACCTGGAAATTATGGTTTGAAGAGATTAAGAAAATTAATCCACATTCAAACTCACCATAAGAATGTAGAATTACAATATTAAGTACAGGTGGTATGTTGAAATTGAATGTAATCAGAACTGACCTCGCCAATCAATTTTGATCACATTAAAAATGATAAGGAGAAGAGATAAGGACGATAACCAGTAGACTTGATTTTTACCCTGAACTAGAAGTATTTATCCTAACATTGTTTCAATTACATATACTAAAATCACTCAATTATAGAGAAAGAGAATTAAGAGAAAACACAGGAAGAAAACTCCCTCTGCTCGCATCAATTACTACTGCTCCTGGCCTTCGGAACTCCGAAGAGTGGCTCTCTGAGAAGTGCTCTAGGTTCTCTGCTCTGATCCAAGTATGGTGTATTGGTTGAATGAATGAGCATCATCCCCAAAGTTCTGTTTCTTTCTCTACTCTATGTATCCACTATCTTTTACTGCATGTCATCGAAACTCTTCACCGACTTGAATTCATCTTTAACTATTGCACCACACATGTGTGTGTTTTCATGACCGGAAAGTCGCACTAGTTTATCCTGCATATCTAACTTCCACCGAGTTAGTAGAATGTATTTAGATGTATACACATCTCTTGAATGAACCTGCGAAGTTAGAACATACAAATAAATAAACAAAATCGCAACGAAAGAAAAATAGTTATTTTTTAAAGTTTAAAGTTATATTTTTTATTAAAAAGTTTAATTATAGTTAATTAATAATTAAATTATAATTATTATTACATATTAATTAATTATTAGTATTATAGTTATTAATTTATTACTTAATCTTTAATGAAGTTATTAAGTTTTCAATTTTTTATTATTCATTAATTTATTTTATTAATATAATTATTATTAATAGTTTGTGAACATAACTTAATTTAATTATTTAATTGGACCACTATTAATTAATTTATTTAATAAAAAGTTAAATTAAATTAAAAATTAATTTAATTAGTTAATGTAATTATTTTAATATTCATGTTTTAATTAATTTTTAATTTGTTATAATAACTTTTTTGTTACTTTATTATTTATTAAATTGTTTGTTTGTTAATTATTTTAATTTATTATTATTTTATATTTTTAAAACCAATCTTATCCCTTCCCCCCCCCCCCAATTATCGACACAAGGTAAAGGTCTTCTTCTTCCTCCTAAAGGTTCCACTGCTCCCTGCTACTGTTGCACGATTCCACCTCCTCAATCTCCCATGGCCGCTACAGGTGAGAAACGGATCAGACTCTAGAAGCATTTGGTCTCCAATTCCTCAGTACTCGTGACGGACTCCCCTGTATTGTAGCGGTGGATCGCCTCTGGTGTGGTGGATTCGGGTTGTTGTGGGTTATGGATTTGGATAAGAGGTGCGGCGTCCCTGATTAACATCGTCTCTAGAAAGAAAGACCTCCTATTCTCCTTCGGGCGATAGAAGCAAGTGGTTTCTCTTACAGGTGGCGTGGTGTGAGTTTGAGGTTAACCCTCGAGTTTCATCTAGTGGTTTGTTATTTTGGTCTGATTTTCGAGATTGAAAAAGTGAGTCACGTTATGGATTAGGATCTGAGGTTATGGAAGAGGCGAGGTAGAAGATAGCTCCGGTAGCGTGATTTTCCCCTAATGGAATCTTGTGACAGAGCATTTCATCCTCCCTATTAAGTTTTCGGTTCTAAGGTCAAAAATCTGGTTTATTTTGAATCTGGTTTTGCAAAAGATCTGTTAATTGAGTCTTATATGAAAATTCAGGTCCAAGTTGGTGGTGGTGAATAAAGTTTGAGTTTGGAATTGTAGGTATTACAGAGAAATGGAGGCATGATAGTGTGAGATGGGGGTGCGTAGGTGGATGCACAGTAGAAATGGTGAGGTACCAGGAATAACGGTGAGAATGAGGCGAAAACTATCAGAGGCAAGGAGAAGATGGGAGAGACTGTTAGTGAAATAATGAAATAGGGATGCATAAAAACTATCAGTAGGTGGTTTTGATAAGTCAGTGTCTCACCGTTAGAAGAAATGGAAGCAAAGGAGAATGTGAGACTGATAGGTATTTTGGGTATTGGTGAGTCAGATAACTATCGGTAGGAGGAATGAGAGACCGATGAGGATCAGTAGCAAATAAGGAAATTGGAAACGTTGTAAAATTTGTAAAACTGATAGTTGGAAATGGATCGGTGAGTCATTGACCCACCGATAGTAGAAATAATGGTCACTCGCAGCGAGACACTGATAGAAATAAAATTAAAACAAGTTGGCATTAGTTAAAATAAGTAAACAAAAACATCGGTGAGTCAATGACTCATCGAAAGTTGAAAATAAAATCCGAACTCTCTGATAGAAGGAATTAACGGTATGTCAATGACTCACCAATAATAATAAAAACGAGTCACCGAATTTTTAAAAAGACAGACTGAAACTGATGCAATGAGAAACTGAAACCAATGCAAAAGAACAGTGCACTGCAACATCAGTGCGAGGTGAGAGACTGATGATGTTTCAAAGTAATCGGTGAGTCACGACTCCCCGATAGAGAAAAATTAAAAATGTCAAAAATAAAAATTAATTTATTACAAATAATAAAATAAACAAATACTAATTAATATACACAAAAGAAAAATTAAAAAAATTGTTTAAGATTAAATAATTAACTGTAACTAAAAACTAACCAAATTTATTTAACAAACTAAAAAAATAAAAGTGACTAATTATTAACTAAGTGTATAATTATCAAGATTAAATAAATTTCTAACTAAATGAAAAACACATTCAACAAACTATTTGCAAACATGAGATTTAAAATAATCAAAGATATTTAACAAAAAATTTAATTAATTAACTGACAAAATGAAAACTTAAAATTAAAAACACAGTACTTTATTAACTTAATTATTAAACTTAATTACTTAGCAGAATAATTGAACTGGTTAAAAAGTAAAGTTAATAAATCATAATTAAATAGTAAAGTCTTAAATTAAAAACTGAATTAAATTAATGTAATTAAAAAATGACAAATAATTAAATAATAAACATTTAGAAATATTTAAAAGTAAACCAAATTAAGATTATTAAACTAGAAGGTAATTTAATATAATTAAAATAATTATAATGACTAAATTATCTATTTAAAAGACTAAAAACACAAATTTAATTATAAAAATGATTTGTTAATATATTTAGTGATAAAAATACAAAAGTGCCCTTATTTATTAAAAAGTGTCAAAATAAATAATTAAATTGATAAAAATTAAATAAAAGATGTGGCAAAAATATGTAAAAATAAATCCACATCAGAAGCCCTAAGAATTATTCATGAAAGACATCATGAAGTAGTTTCGCTACTGGTGGAAGGACACCTTACCTAACACCCCTGTCATCCAAAAATAAAATAGTAACTTGAGTTTTGATCTCTCCTAGTTTCTGAGTAATTGGACCTACTCGGCCTCCCTAGATATCTCACTCTCCATGATGAATATATTGGTCCCCCTTAGGATACACAAAGGTCACTCTCCTATGGTAACAATCAATGTGGGTTCGATAGGTGACTATCCAATCCATCCCTATAATCGGTTCAAATCCTTTTATATCAATAACATAGAGATCCCATAGGAAGCGTTATTCCATGATATATAGTGAACATCCCTTGTATAGGCAGATATCTCTAGACCGTACTCCCAATAGTGTATCTATAGTCATTATCCTACTCACAAAATCCACTGCCAGTCTCAAACCATCAACAAATTTTTTATATATAAAGGAATGAGAGGAACCATTATCAAACAAGTAACTAGATATAGTAGAAGCTACTAGAATAGTACCTCTCATTGTCGATGTTCCAGCCTCACTATCCAAAAGTGTAGGATGTACTACATGTAATTGTGTTTCTTGTCTTCCATGTGATGTTGTATTACTCCCCTAAGTATCACCACTCTATTGATGTGGGTGATCCAAACCATAAGCACCAAATCTAATTCCTCTTCCACCTTTGCAAGCAGAAATCCAACTTCCAGCCCAATATGGTGTAGAAGATCATCTTCCTACACTCTTACTCTATCCGGAAACTCCTTCAATAACAGTCTATTATTGTGACCTGTATAATTTCAGTAGATGTACCATCTTGTTGTAAGATCGACACTCTATTGGTGGTTATGAATAGTGTCGAAAATAGTGTCCTGGCCTACCACACTTATGACATATCACCCCAGTAAGATCATGTCCAACCGACCCTCCTATCTACGTACTCTTCTTCCCACTACCTTGGATAAATTTTTCATAACAGCTCTTCCTGCTCTAGGAAGTCTCACCTCCTAATCATCCAGTAACAACTAACTATCCAGCACTAGAATCCTCTCTCAGGTTCCCTTCAACTATGAGAGCCTAACCCACCGCTTCTGTAAACTTCTTTAGCCTAAAGATATTCACCTGGGACTTAATCTCACACTTAAGTCCATCCTGAAAATGTTTCACCCTAGCTACCTCATCTCCTCCTAACGTTAGATAAAACCATTGTAGGTATGTGTAGTGTCTATCATATTCCATCAGCAACATGCTCCCCTATGACAGATGCATGAACTCATCATCTTTCTCTTGTCTTAGTGTCTCTGGATAAAAGTGCTCCAAGAACCTCTCTAAGAATTCCTTCCATAACATATCGTCGGTCTGTCTAGTTCGTGCCTAAATGTCCCACCATTACTTCACTGATACCCAGAGCATATAAGTATCCAACTTTACCCACATATCATACAAATTCTCTAAATGTTCATGTATTTTCTCTATGTACTCAACCAATAATTCAACTCACTCAAGTCCACCCTCTTCAGTAAATGTCAGACGATTCTGCAATTGAAATTCCCTTTTCAACTCAGACATACTTTTCACAACCCGCCCTGGGTCTCTTTCCATAAATTTCATGAATCGAGTGAAGTTATATCGAAACTACTTCCATTCATTTTCATCTAGAATGATTGGTGCCTCAAGTTCCCTAACTGGAAAATCATTCCTAGGAATTCCCCTCGGTCTTCCCCTCGATAAGGGTCATGGAGGCATACTCTCTACTATACCAAACACACATCTCAGGTCTCATATAACAACTTTATAACATTTATATAAGAGTAAATAATCACAATAATTCATAACATGTATTTTCCTCCAAATCTATCCACACGATCAAACTGAGGTTCTATCACTACCCTTAACCATATTACTCCTAGGTTTTGGTTAATAAGGGTAAACACACTATCATAATCAAGTTTCTCAGTCATACACCCAATTATTCTTCTTTCACATCATTTTTACATCCATTTTCAATTAATTTTAGGCACCATTTTTCCCTTTAATCTCAAAAACAAGGAAAATAGTTCAAGTTTAACAACTTACCTATAACCTGTTTTCTTGTGCATTCCTAAAATTATGCATGTCACAATAACCTTGAGTGCCTAGAATGATGCATGTAGACTCAAATATCATTCCATTTTGGGCCACTAATCAATACTAAAAAATTCTCAGAAACAATAATCACATGAAACCACAAGTGCGTCACCCAAGGTAAAATAATATTCAACTATAAGAGAAAACATCAATAATGATAACCCCACCCTGAGTACTTGGGTTTTCCCCCGTAAATGGGTTTTCAAATCCCATGCACAAGCTCATTACCAAGCCCCAAATCTTCATATTCTTCAGTCTAACTTTCCCAAAATAGTAATACAAAAGAAGAAGAAAGAAAATTGGACCTCTGATGCCACTTTGTAACATCCCAACCTTGGAACCACCCAACGGTGTCCCGATCTGGTTCACTAGGTGACCTCAAGCATGCCTCCCCATACACTATAGTATGTAGACTAGTAGCAAGGATCTAGTAAGTCATTCATGGGTAGACTATACCCTCATTTATCAGAGTAAAGGACCAGTAGAAATAAATACATAAATGTGGAAGCATATATAACAAGAAAAATACTCATGTCAGAAGATAACCAAAAAGGAAATACAATACTAAACTAAAAGGGAAAAAATACTATGCCAATATTAGTGTCAAGTGTCTATAATGAAACTAAATGTAAAGAAACTATGATTCCCACAAGCAGGTTCTGAACCATTTCTAGTCCCCTCATCCAAACTTCATCCCAAATCAGCAATCCATCCTTGGCCCTTTACCCTTATCCCGTCCTGCAACAATATAATCTATTTATGTACCGATCATGTAGCCTAAGTGGTGTGTGATTAAAACTCATTAGGTCACCACCAATGGTGTCTAAAACAATTCCAGTCAAAATATAGTGTATGTATTTCTATAAGAAATAATTACAATGCAAAAATAACCAGTTATTAAATTATCATTTATTCTTATCTAACTACATTAACTCAAGGGTTCCCAAGGAGACTCGTATGCTAATACTAGATTCATATCATGTCAGAGACCGAAGTTTTACCTAGGTAACATCATATCTTAATAATTTCTTCTTACCGAAGCTCGAAGTATTCAAGGGTTCTATGATGTCTTAGTACCTGATTTGACTCATGTCGGAGTTCGAATATTCTCATGTGAGGCCAAAACTCAGAGTGTCATTATTTCCATTATTTAATTTCATAATTATAAGCCACATTTCCAAATTTACCAATATCACAAACATAAGTAATATGATAATGTTACCATACTTACTCCTCAATAGAATGATTGTTTTCACATTCTCTTACTCATAAGTATAATGACCATGTTACCATGTATACTTCTCATTTGAATGACCATATTCTCATTCTCTTACTCTTATGTATGATGACCATGTTACCATTTTTACTTCTCAATTTTGAATGACCATATTCTCATTCATTCACACATAATTAATGCATAATTAATTATCCACATAAATCCCATTACTAAATCAACAATTAGTTAGATACAACAAATCCATTAGTTAACTCAATAATTAAATAAACATTTCAATCATCATTAATTAATTCAATTAATTAATTAATTAATGTCACAATTCATATCCCAATAAAAAAATTTTCCAGAATTAATTATGTCATTCTAAATCTAAACTCATCATAATTAATCCTACAATTAATTATCTATATCATAATATAAAATCACATAATTAATTCATAATTAATTATCTCAACTTAACCAATTTGATATCTCAAAATTAATCTTTTGATTAATTATCTAGATTACAATCCCTAAATATCATAATAAAATTCCTAAATTAATTATCTAATAGGTCATCCCCTTAGTCTCGTGATTAATTCCCCAACTAATCATTTAATTCAACAATGCTTCGATAAATCAATTGGTTAACCTAATTAACCCAATTTAAGAAAATCAAATTCTAAAGGAAGTTATAAATTATACAATTTTATATATATATATCAATTCCACGACTATGGGAATTATATTTTAGACCACCTACCTCAATTTTTTGATGGAAATTCACTCAAAGGAAATCCCAAAAATTCTAGCAGCACAATGACATTATTCTAAGTTCCAGATCTAAATCCCTAAATCAAGATTAAAGATATCAAGATCTTATCAATATAGATCTAGTTCTACAATCCTAGATCTAGATCTCACCGATTATGTTTATTTATAAAAAATATAGAATAAAGTTCTCCAAAAGATCAATGAAAGATATAGAATATACATCGGGATGAGATCCACTTATTGGGAGAAGAGGGGATCTTTGAGTTAGGATTTGGATTTAGAAGAACTGAGGTCGGACGGCCTTAGAACCCTTTCAGAAATCTCTGGGATCACCCAATATCAACAAGTCTAGATACAATGTTGAATAAGATGTGATTTGGGGGTTCAGTAGATTTTAAAACTAATTTTTGAGTGAAAAGAAACTATATGCATGGTTTCCTAGGCAGGGGTGAACAGTTAGGCAAAGCCGTGCACCAACCATGAAAACCTCACTGTCCAGGGTTTCACACTTTCCTAGGTTTGGGAACATGGTTTTCCAAACTGTGCACTAGCTATACGAACCTCTCTTCCTGGGTTCATATGGTTAGCTGGGTTGGGCGCATGGTTTACCCTAACTATGCACAGACCCGTTTTCTCAAATTCTCTTACAAACTCCACCCAAACACATCCCAAGTCATAAATCTAATCAAAGATACTTAAATAAGAATTATAAATACCTGAAATCATTCCCTATATAACTCTATAAAAGTTTGGGATCATATAGTTACACTAGAAAAAAAATATATTTAGCACATCAGCCATTTCACATCAGTTATTTATAACTGACGTACAAAGCTATGTATATTGATTTATCATGGTGGTTATATTATAAATGATGTGAAAAATGAATTATATCACTTTATCATGTCAGTTATTATATAAAAACGTTATAAATAAATTGTCTCTATTTATCATGTCATTTATTCTATAGCCGACATGATAAAGCACATTTTTTACCTTTGTTATAGAATAACTGATGCGATAAAGAAAATCACATTGCTTTATCACATCAGTTATTCTATAACTGACATGATAAATGTAATTAAATTTTCTTTATCACTTTGGTTACTAAATAACCAACATAATAAATCATTTAAAAAAATTATGAATCTCCATTTTGATTCATTGTAGTTTTTTTCAATCGTTCGATAGTGACTCGGCTCTCTCTCACGCAGAAAACTTAAATTGTTTATTTGATCCCTTAGCCTCCAACATCATTTTTCAGCTTTATTCATCATATTTTTCATCAGCGCATCTGTATAATCAACTCGCAACTCTCAAGTAAGCCTCACATGTCTTGATTTCAGTCATTAAATTTCACAGATTCCCTAACTCTACATTTTGTGATTTCGGTTACTAAAATATTGCAATACCATCTTGTTTAACTTCCTCATGTTATTACATCGATTTCTTATCTAGAAAGGAAGTAAGTGTCCAATCCATGTGATAATTAATGTGGGACATGGTTTTTATTCCAATTAAACTCTACGTATTCACTATAAACCCATGTTTCATGAATTTAATTAAATTGATAGTTTTTTTATATGAATTCCTCATTCTTTGAACAAATAGATTCTTTGTTTGCAGTAAGGTAAGCCCATGTGAGGTTACAAATCATGTAAAATTTTTACACATCATGGAACCCTAGAACCTTGTTTCATATGGCTTGTAAATAGGGTGGATGTTTTGAAACTACCTACAATTCCCCCAAATGATTTTTTTTCTCATTTAGGGGATATAAATATATGTACAAGGACTTCACTTCTTAGGTAGAAGTCATGCATCAATGTTAACTTTCCAAAAAAATATAACCTCTATATGGTTTCTTCAAGAATTATTTACTTATTCATAGAATATTTATGGTCATGTGGTTGTGAACAAACTGAATATATCAACTACCAATTTAAATAAAAAATTAATTAAAAATGAAAATTTTTCAAAAAATGTATAATTTGATCCAAAGATAAACAATAATTTTAAATTAATATATGAAGCCTAAAATTACCCTTGTATGTTATAGTTTTTATAGAAAGAACATCATCCTAATTCCAATAATGTAAGTTTATTAGTTTTATTATATCTCATAATATTATACAAAAAATAGAAACCTCAAAATAATTGAGATATTATATTTACCATATGATTTATATTTAATTTATATAAATAAGAATTCTGATTAATTGTATTTATTTATTGTTCTTTTGGATTTAGATAATGATGTTGGCCAAACTATTGTTGACATAAAGGATCCATGGGATGAATCTATGTTGCAGTGATAAAATAATGAACTCTAGGAACCTCTAAACATCATCACACAACAATCTAGTGCTAGAATGAATTATTCTCATATATTATATCATTCAAAAAATAATGCAATGAAACCCATTATGGGGATTGATTAACTAAATATAGTTATCTCATTTCCTAGAATGGTCATAGGAGTAATGATGATATTTGTTCTCCCTAAATTTCTAAATAATATTTTATTTCTATAGTTGGGAGAATTCTCTAAAGAGGATTTATTTTCACAATAGTATTCATACCATAAAATGATGTAACCCTTGGACATTATTCATATACCACGCCTCATAGAAATATTTTAAACTATAGTATGACATAAAATGTGAGTGAATTATTATATGACTTCAAGGGTTTTATTCTTATGTATTGACCTGTCCATGAGATACATTGACACAAAAAATTTGTGATGAGTTAATAATATATCACACTAGTGGATGGTGATTTATTTTTACATAGTGTTTTTCTATATTATTTCTCAAAAAAAATATTAGTATAATTTTCAAATACGCATATATTTGTTTTATATTTCAAAATTGTGTTACTTTCAAATTATGGCATGATTCATATAAATATAAAATTGGCTTATCTAACAATATTTTCTTTTTAAAATTATTTCCATGCATATATTTTTATGATTTATGATTTATATTTAAACTTATCTTTCATTATTTTATAGAATTTATAATTATATTTTTCAAATAAACATATATTTTTTTCTATTTCAAAATTGTGTTTCTTTCAAATTATGACATATTTCATATAAAGATAAAATTATCTTATCTTAATAAGATATATAATTTTGATGTTTTTTATAGGTAATAATGAGTTGAAGTAGGATTATGTAACATCGAATGAGTGATGAATATGAGGAAGGTGTTGATGCTTTTTTGGAATTTTCTAAACGAAATGTTACAAACAATGACATGTTTTCAATCCAAGCATGAAATGTTTAAATATGAAGAAGTCAAAAAGTAAAGATATCAAATATCATTTAATTTTTCATGGTTTTAATATGAGTTACAGCACATGGATTTGGCATAGTGAAACTAGGAAGAATTTTAGATCTTCTGATGATGATGCTTTATAAGATGGTAACTCTGATGAAATTGAATAAATGATTCATAATATTGAAGTAGAGTAAATTGATAAATAACTAAAAATTGATCATCTATATGGTGATGATGAAAAAAAATTATATTCTTGTTTTATTTATTTTATAGTTTTATTATTGTTGTTGAGATTGATTAATTTAAAGGAAAAACATGGTTGTAGTGACACAAGTTTTACTAATTTTCTATAATTGTTGAAAGATATTCTTCATAAATACAATGATATTTATGATTCACATCATAAATAGAATTAAATATTATGCCAGGTGGGATTAGAGTACAAAAAAATACATGTATGACTGAATTAATGTGTGATATATAGAAAGGAATATGAATTTCACTTAGAGTGTCCTAAATGTGGCACATCATGGTATAAGTTGAAAAAAAATAACATGTTGAATTAGAGGTTACAGAGACCCATGTCAAGGTATTTTGGAATATTCCTATAATTACTCATTTTAAATATTTATTTTCTAATTAACATGATGTAAAAAATGTTAATATGGCATGCTGATGAGTGGATAAGTGAGGAAAAAACATGTTATCTAACTGATTATCCATAGTGGAAGAAAATTGATCACCATATTCCTACATTTAAAAATGAAGTTAGAAATGTAATACTTGGAATGTGCATGGATGTAATGAATCCATATCAAATCCTTAGTATCACACATATTTCATGGCCTACTTTATTTGTAATTTACAAACTATCTTATGAATTTTATACAAAGTGTACATATGTCATGTTGATTTTAATAATCTATGAACCAAAAGAACCTAGAAATGATATTGATGTTTTCTTTTCACCATTAATTTAATATTTTGAAACCCTTATGGGGGTGTTATTAGGGTGTATGATTCTTACAAAATGAAATATTTTCAACTACATAAAATGATTATGTTCACTATTAATGACTTCCCAGCATATGGAAATTTGTCTGGATATGGTGTTGAGGGGAATAAAGCATGTCCAATTTATCAACAACAAACTTCATATAATGAATTTCATCATGGGATAAAAATAGTATGCATGGGTCATTGAAAGTTTTTTTCTATGGATCACTCTTATAGAAGATTAAAAAAGGTATTCAATTGCTCAGAAGAATTTGATATTGCTCCAAAAACTTTATCCACTTATCAGTATTTTAGGAGGGTTAAAAACTTTGATGTGACATTTGTAAAGACACATAAATATGGTATTGATAGAAATATTTGGAAGAAAATTTCAATATTTTTTGAGCTACCATATTGGATATATCCTGAATTGAAACATAAAATTGATGTCATGCATGTGGAGAAGAATATCTATAACATCTTTATTGGAACATTGTTAGATATTAAAGGAAATAATAAAGATGGTTTGAATACAAGATTATACTTACTGTCAATGGGAATATGTTTGGAGTTAGATATCACTCTTAATGGAAGACAAACATTTCTTTCCCAAGCTTGTCATACATTATCCAAGAGGGAGAAAATTAACTTTTTTCAGTTTCTTCATGATGCCAAAGTGTCATAGGGTTATTCTTCAAATGTAAAAACATTTGTCTCTTTAAAGAATTTGAAGTTGACAGGTATGAAATCTCATGATTTCCATGTCATAATGCAACAACTTCTACCAGTTACATTACCAAAAATATTTTCCATCCATGTTTGAAAGACTATCATGAATGTGTGTTATTTTTTTCAATTAAATTTGTAATAAGGTTATTGATATGGATTCTTTGAACATTTTGGAAAATAGAGCAATTTCTATACTTTTTCGATTAGAAATGTATTTTCCTCTATATTTTTTGATATAACAGTGAATCTGATGGTTAATTTGGTTCGAGATATAAATCTTTGAGGACTTGTATATCTACATTTGATGTATCCTTGTGAAAGTTATATAAATATATTGAAGGGGTATGTTAAGAATCCATATCGACCTAAATCCTCCATTTTTTAAAAGTATATTTTTGAGAAGGTTGTAGAGTTTTGTACGAGTTACTTTTCTATAGTAGAGCAAATTGGTTTTCCTCCATCTCTCCATGAATGAGTTAATTATGGGGGAAAGGGGATTCGTGGCTTGAAAGTCAAATATTTTTCAGGTGAATAGATAAATAATGTATATTTCTACATATTAAAAAACATAGATGATTTTTAATCATATATAACATTGCATATTAATGTGTTGAAACAATTTCATCCAAAGAAGAAAAAAATGTGGATTTTTAATGAGCATAACAAAACCTTTTTTCCATGGTTTAAAAAGACTATTCTTGGTAGATCAGATGCATCAGAAACATTAAAATGGTTAGTGGGTTTTCTAAGTTTAAATGTGATAACATGGTTCAGGTATGACATTAATGGTTATACATTTCATAAGAAATATTAGGACTACATAAGTTTTGTTCTGAATAGTGGTGTATTGGTGTTCACAAAATCAATACATTTTCCAAGTTCTAAAGACAAAACCCCAATTTATGCATCAAGTCCATATTATGGAGTCATTTAAGAAATATGGGAGGTTGATTACATTAAATTTAAAGTTTCATTGTTTAGATTCAAATGGTTTTTCGATAACAATAGTGTCAGACATAATGAATTTGGAATAAAACTTCTTAATTTGAATAGATCGGAAGACACAGTTGATTCTTTTATAATGAAAACACATGAAAAAAAATTCTATATTATTGATCAATTTGATATGTAGTGGTATATTTTTTTACAAGTAAAAAAATAATATGTTGGTGATGATCAACTTGATGAAGATTTTGATTTATGCGTATAAGGACCCATCCTTAAAACATTACATAATCTAGAATTAAATAAATAATTCATATTGAGTAACTTTTCAGGTTTAGAGTTTTAGAGAATTAGGACATAACTACTACATCTCACAAGATTACAAAGTAGGCACTTCTACTCAGTTTCCATTTTTTTCATAAAATAAAAACTCTTAAAAAGAAACATGTCTAGTTCCATGTTTTAAATAGCATGTCTTTCCTTGATCCCATCCTTGACCCTATTCACCTTTAAGTCCTGTGGGAAATGTTTCAAAAACTTGGGGTGAGCGTAAAAAGCTCAGTAAGGGAAATAAAAATATGGAAACAAAACATTAGTCCATGTATACATAAGAATCAATGAAATCATACTTTACTCTTAAAAAATAAGAACTTTCAAATACCTTATAAAATCATAAGATTTATGAAAAACTCATATAAATCATAAGACATAAAGGTAACTTGAGGCATTCATAACATTCTTACGTAGGGAGTAACTCTCATGGTTAGGTTTGGAATACCCACCATAGTATATTCCCTAAATCTCTTCGGAAAAACCTTAGCGTTTAACTCCTTCACGTTACCCAATGCATTGGAGAGATATATCGGGATCACCCACCCTTAGTTTATCATAGAACCACCCATCTTCATAAAAAATGCCCAAGAACCATAACATAATCGTATCATATAAAACATCCATAAAGGAAACATAACTTTTCCACATTTCAATCACAAAATATCAATACAACACATTGATATAATAAAAACATTATCAAAACCATTTTCAATACCAAAATAAAAATAAATTAAAACATGGTATTTATTTTTCATTTAAAAAAAGTTATGTCTTGTAGAGGAATCCGAAACTCAAATAATGGTCATGGTGGCGGAGAAGTCGTTGTCGTCGTATACGTAATACAAGAACATTCCCTTTTTTAGTTTAGTAAAACGCTTTGTATAAAAAGATTCCTTTTGAATAAAAGAAAAATTAAAAGGGTTTTATACACTGTATAAAATAAAGTTGTGTATAAAATAAAATATGCCTCAATGAAAAGAGATTGAGACGAAGTCCCGTAAAAAAGACTGTATCCTTAGATTAAGTATAAATCAATTACATACTTATATGTGACAAATAAAAATACCCCCAATATAAGTGTATATTAAGTGTAAAACAACCAGAGTATTTCACACATATTCATATAATGACATATTCAATGAGTACAAGTTTAACCCAAAGAATTTAAATTGAGTTAAGAAGTTCCCTTGCAAAAAAATCGAGAGCCTAACGGCGTCACATTAAAATTCACAAAATGAGTTGATGAGGGAGAAAATGGTATCTCATCACTTGGACATAAAATTTTAAACCAATAAGGATATATAAGAACATATCCCAACATAATAATATGTAAATTAAAATACATAACAAAAGAAGTCTTTTAAAAAGAGGAGGGTGAAAGGTTCCCTTACCGACATGGGTAACTTTCGAAACGTACACCCCGTGAAAGAAGGACCAAACAATGCTGATGTAAATACCCATAAATGAGAGTATATTACACAAATATTATAATCATGGTTAGTACATACACCACTCAACAGAGATAGTGATGAATATAGCATGAATCTCACGGGAATAAAAAGTGAGATAAAAAACTCATACCTCATTGTAATCAATAAAGTCGTATGACCAAAAGATAATAAACACAATATGAATCACAGAATACCATGAATATAAATAGAATCATGATAACATATATAAAATGGAAGAACACAATACACCACATTCAATAAATAAGTGGTGAACAATGGAAATCTCACGGAATTAAAAGTGAGATAAGATGTCCCCTTACGAAAATTCGGCAACCTAACGACGCCACTTAAAACTTCCAAAAATGGATTGAAGATATCAATTAGGGTATCTAATCATATGGACATAAAAATTAAAGTAATATAAATATATAATAACATCCCCAAACATAAGAAAGAGGATCTTAAAATAAGTGACATAAAAGAGAGTACTTAAAAAGAAAGAGATAGGTTGGATCCCTTACCTCAAGTCCGACTTGTCTTGTTCATTTCTTTATATCCTTGAATAATAAACTTTAGTCTATTAATAATTTCTTAAGTAAATAATTTAAATTTTATTATTAAATTTATATCACATATTATAATGTTATAATAATTAGTTAATTATGTGAGTTCATATCAGACGTTTTTGTCGATGTTCGGTATATGAGTCAAAAATAAACTTGTTTGAAAATAATTGCCTTTGTAGTTATAAGTACATCATCTTCAGAATGGAATTAATGATTTAAATATCATATATATTCAGTATATATTCATTTTATACTATTCCATAACATTTGGAGATAAAAATGAAATGCACCGTTCATGGAGACGGTAGTCCGTACGTACGCATGAACGCTACTTTCATTTCTTTATCACATTAATGGAATTAAAACTAAATGAGATATATATATATATATATATATATATATTATAATTACAGTATAATATATATGTTATATAGGTCACATAAGTTCATTAATTTCATTCTTTATACATTCCATATATTGCATGAATGAGTCACATCACTTGAGGGGGCGGTAGTCCACACTTCCTCAAATGAAATTATCGCATTTTCACGACATGTAAAGCATAGAGGTATGTTTTAAATGTAAAATACAGAAGCATAGATAGGAAATAAATAAAATATATATCATAAATAAATATATTTCCATCATAATGGCCACCATGAGAGGTGGTAGGAGAAGATAGAACAATCATCGTTTCATGAGGCAGTAATTCGCCATCCACGGAAACAGTATGTTCTTTAACCATTAGACGGAGGTGTGTGTAAGTGTAGATAAAATACTTCTCATAACAGATACTAGTATATTTAATATACTGGTTTTTTTACAAATTAAAGGAATAAAAAGATTTTAAGAAGTTGGAGAAGCAAAATAAAACAAAATAACATAAGAAAAGACATTACCTTTAAATCAGGTAACTTCCTTTGGTTTGAACCAAAAGGGTTTCTTGAAGAGCTTTATGCCTAAGTTAAGGCTTATAGGAAGAAGAGATGGATGTGTGAGATAAAATGAGCATATTTTGATCGATCCAAAGTCTTGAGAGGTGTGGGTAAGGGGGTAGAGGTGGGGGCCTTTTATAAGAGGGAGGAGGGGCACTCTTGGAAAGTCTTGAAAAGTTACATTATTATAAAATGATTCTCGGATATTAAAGGTCCCAAAATTATATATTTTGAGGATAAGGTGATAAGAGTTATAAATACACCCATTCAATAGGTTTTTGACAAGTGTAATTCGTAGATTTTACCTTATCTTCTCATTTTATTTAAATCGTTCATTAATGAGGTAATCACTGCATCATCATGGTGTCATAAATAAATTTATTTATTTAGTGTCTAAAAATTATAAAAAAATTACCATCATGTAGGAAATATTTTTATCTTTCCAAATAATTTTTATAGTCAAAGATTTCATTTATTTAAACAAAATTAAATTTTTTTTACTTAGGTGATACATACTTTGGTTACATTTTCCTTTCTTTAAAAAAATGATAAAAGGTCACTATCACACTAAAGTTATTCCATGGAGTCCAAAGTTTGGAAAAAGACATCCCATGGTCGGCCATGACACCATAAATAGAATTAGGACACATGTTGGGGTCATTTTATATTTTTATGATATTAGTTTATTACCCTTAACTACTCGATTACTAATTAAACAAGATAATTAAAGATAATTACCGTCGTTAATATTCATAATATCCAAAAACAAAAGAGTCTTAATTACATAATTTGGACCTTATGATTCCAAATATGGAATCCATTTTATCAAATTCCAAACACAAAAATTGCAGTAATTAATTTAAAATAATTCATGTTGTCAAAACCAAAGACGGGTTTTTAAGAAATAAAATCTATCAAAAGATTGATTTGCTTTTACATCCAATTTAAAAGTGAAATTACATAAGATGACCAAAATTGTATTAAATGATAAAAACATAATTAAATTACACATTAAAACCAATTAAAATTAAAATCTAACTATATAAATAAATTGGATGAAAAGGCAGTTTTGAATTAAAATGCAGTATTTTTCACTATTCATTGAAAATGAACATTTGTCAGAAAAATACCAAAAATTCACCCTAAGATATATTTGATATTCCAAATTCAAAAATGATATCAATTTTAACAAATTAAAAACATAGAAGTTTCATTAATTAATTTTATAATCAATTCCCGCTATCAAAACAAATAGCATGTTTTTAAGAAACAATATCTATTAAAAGATTGACACTTGTTTATGTCCAATTTCAAAGTGAAATTAATTCAAATGACCACCATCGGATTAAATGGTAAAAATATATTTTAATTACACTTTAAAACCAATTAAAAAGATAATCTGACCATATAAATAAATTAGACTAAAAGGAGGTTTTGAATTAAAATACAGCATTTTCACTATTCATTAAAAAAATGAACTTTATCGGAAAAATAACAAAAATTTACACAAAGTAAATTTTGATGTCTTGATTCTAAAGAATGAATTTATTTTGTCAAATATAACATATAAAATTTTCAAAAATAGATTTTAAAAGGGTTCTCCATCAAAAGGCGTTTAATCGACCTTTTAAAGAATATTAGAAGATTTATGCTTAAAATTGGATTCATTTGCATTTTAAGCCTCTAAAATTTATTTGGATAAATGAAAAAATATTTGACAAGAATATATAATCATTTGGTAGTTAGTTCTATTCATTCCTACCATTACAATGGTTAGGCGTTAACTACCATTTAAAATAACATTATTATATTATTAGTGTACAGCGTAAGATTTAAAAGAAACTCATTGTTGCGTATTGGGTACGCCATTGAACATATAATTCCCTTTAAAGTAATATTAATATTTTATTTACAAGTATTAATAAATATGAAAATGTCATATTCATTATTGACCTGGGATGTTACAATGTGAGATCCCTACTTCCATTAAAAGATGAACAGATAATAATGATTAGCACGTCATAGACATGGTTTGTGCCATAAGGAACGATAATGACGAAGGAATTTGGGAAAACAATCCTATAATATATTCTTAATATTATAGATAACATATGTTTATTTCTTGTTTACTTTTATTAATTTAATAAAATTTTAGATATGTTAATTTTATTTCTTTATTAAAACTTGTATTAAAACTAATAAGTAAACATTCTTTTTTATATTAGTTTAGTCTTTTTTAGTTTAAAATGTTTACCATTATGTAACTTATATATTTATTGATTTTGTTGAAATACAATTATTTTAAATCTAATATGTTAAATAAAAATAAAAATATTTTATAAGTGTATATTGAAAAAATATTTGATTTTGTGTACAAAAATGATTTATTAGGTTGGACCATTTTTAATATTCCTACACCAATTTTGGATTTGTTTTCATTAATTTACATGACATTTCATATTTCATTACTGTTGTTATAATTTTAGTTAACTATAAAAATTATGAATAATAAAGTATTGAGTTTTAGTTTACTTTTTTGTTTCATAGTTTTTCATTATTTATTTACATTAGTATTGTACTGGTTGAATTTGTATATTTGTGTATTAATTGTTTTTTTCTTTTATTTGAAGGATAATGAAAGATCAATCAGCTGATCAAACACATACTTCTAGAGATGAGCATCCATATCATACCTCTAGGGAGTAATGTGCACATGCTCCTCTTCATGATCCCCAACTTTCTTTACAAGATTCATATACTCCCACATGGGTAATGAAGAGTTCGAGGGTTGGTAAACATGGCTACAAACATTTACCAAAATTATCAGTTGCTCATAGCCAAGACTAGTGGATAGTGGTAGACTTTGATGATAATGATATTCGAAGAGGTCCTAATGCAAAATAATTCAAGAGTTTTGTATCAGTTCAGGGTAAAATCAAATTATGTATTTCATTTAATGATTGGAGAAGTGTTGAAAATGCAACACTATCTCAGTTGTGAGAGACCATTTTTGGTAAGATATTTTGTTATTATTTTACTAATCTTGAAATTTTTATATTAATATATTCTTTCCTTCTTCTTATCAGATGACATTTGATATACCTAACACTATAGAAATCAGGAGGAAATTTTTATCAATGGATTCTAGGAGACAGAGAGATTTAAAGTCAACCCTCACATTTGATTTCATTTTTTGGCATAGTAAAAATCACAATCCATGTGATATATATCCTTTTATAGATGAAGACACATGTAAACAATTTTTTGAAATTAGAAGACAGGAATCATTTTTGGTAAGTGAAATATAAACCTTTATAAGTTTTATTATATTATAATGATATTATTAATGATTTATTATTATTCATTTACAAGAATCATGGAGATCTTATCAGGATATCCAATCTAGAAATGTATACCCTCATACTTTATCTTGGGGAGGGTATACTTTATTTGAATAAAAAAATATGGCTGAAAATTTACAAAAACTAAGAGTTTTTTTTCAATCAAATTTTTTTCCCATTTTCAGAAGCTGGTTTAAGGGTTCCCGGTACCCCTCTACATGAGACCAAAACAACCACATTCATCAAAAAAAAAACACAAAAAACCACAAACCATGATAAATAAACTACGAACCAGGGTGAAAGAAAAATCAGAAATGCTGGCCAAATCCACCAAGAATTACCTTGAGCATCCCCCGACGCGACCATCGACACCGACCCAAATCCTCCCATTGGAAAACTCTAGAGGAATTCACCCAGCCTTCAAGCGATGAAATGGACCACCAGGATCCACTCCCAAGGACTTCAAAGAAAACCAGAATGAAGAATACCATATCCTAACATCCTTATCACCCTGACCCGCAGACAACCCAAAAGTCCCACAAAAACACTTTAAAAGCAACGTGAGAAACAAACCCAATCAGTTCGGAGGTGAAGCCTCAGAAGAAAATGAAAAGTTACCAAAGCATAGCCTTAGACTATTAGTGATTTCCTCCTTATACATATTCCAATTCATTAGCCATACCTTATCATTAGGATCTTCCCTAATAACTTCTTCAAATCAGTTCGCAATTTTGTCCCATGTTTGTATATATTCTTCTTTTCTGATTTTTCGATCATTGAAGCCTCTCATTAGGATCAAATCATGTTTGTCAATCCACTTAGACTGCTCACTATTGAACTCTACTTTGATAGGTCTTCCCATCATATCAGCCTCTTCTTGGGGGATGTTAACATACAGAAATTCCTCTATCTAGAGATGAAAAATGGAAGAGGGCTCGAGTGACAAAAAGGAGAAATATATTACGAAATAATCGAGGGTTGTAGATGAGAGAATTATAATATGTTTATTTTATTTATTTATTTAAGTTAATTAAATTATTTATATTTTTTGAATAATTATAGAATTTTTCAAATAATTCATATAGTATTCGCTTGAGGAGTAGAGAACACAGGAGGAATCTGTAGCTAAGGGGAGGTAGGATATTATATCTACAACATTTGGAAATCTTGAACACCCATGTCATGTATGAGGATACTCGGTGGGTGTATCAGTGAGAAAAGTGTTACCAAATTCTTTATATTCTGTAATGAATGGTATTTATAAAAAAAATAGAATATTTGGAGGCTGAAGTTCATAATATTAATGTTATGATGAAGTAAAATATCAGAGCATCGATGCAGTACATATTTTCAGACATGAAAAGACACTTTCAGACTGTAGCTCCTGCTCCTCCACCTCCACCAGTAGTTCCCACTCCTCCACCTCTTCCTGAAGACCCCATTTTTTCTCCTACTCCTACACCCACACCTCCACCTCCACCTATATACCCCATTTTTTATCCTACTTCTACACCCCCTCCTTTACATCTTCCTAGATATTGTGAGTTATATGTTGATGATATGTATCATATTGTTGCATATGGGTTGATATATTATATTGGACATACCATTAACTATAAATAGTTAAAGATAGAGTATCATAGTGTAACTATATAAGATATTATAGATATTTCAGCTAGGGTATCATTACCTATAGATGAGGTGACAATAGTTGGACAAAGTATTAGTCACTTTTTAGTTTAGCCATCTATACTTCTACAACATATTACCATATATCTATGTGTATATTTTATATTTTATTTAATTTTTGTATTAAATTTGTTTTAACATTTGAAATTTAATATATTTATCTATTTATTTATAGTAATACTTTAACAGTAAATAAATATTGTATAGAAAATAAAAAATACAAATGTGTATGACTTCAAATACATATTCTAGTAGTCTTTATAGATTATAAGTATATTCAATTTTTTTAGAGGGTGTTTATATAATTATAATAGAATCTAATGTATGTGGGTGTAAAATAACAATATAGATTTTAAAAAATGATATCATGGATCTTGTAACTAGAGATAAGTTAGGCATTAATGTGATGAAAGTTTTTCCATGTAAGTCTTAACATTAATATTTTCCTACGTTAAATTTATTGAAAATTTATACTTATATATATTTTGTATTAGGTATATTTATAAAATGTGTGATGATATTGACAAGATATATGTATATGGATTGATGGACCGAGAGTAAATTTCACCTAAATTTTGACTAATGATTGAAGAAGAAAGAACGGTTTATATTGCTGAAATATTTGAACAGAATATAATTACGCAATGTTGGATGTTTCCTTATGTTGAGAGGTATGAAACGCATATATCAAAAAGTTTTATTTATCTTTTAACATAATAACCACTAACATTAAATTTTATTTTATATTAGTGACTATTGAATGTTAGGTGTTTTCTGTCCAAGGGAAAAAGTTGCTTTACTATATATGCTTTATCAATGGCAATGTGCAATGAAATTTTAAGAACATGTTGGATCTATAATTTTTAATTTCTTAATATTTGTTTATATTATAATGAGTTATAAATTTATTTTGTTCATATTATTTTTTAATAGGGGATGGGATTTCTTTCAAAAACCCACAAAGAATAAGAATGCCAATATAAAATATGTAAAAGTAAAGGTGAATTTCCATTTATAATTAGTACATTTGGGATATATTACATAAAAATGATATTTTGAATTGAAAAAATCATTTAAACAGGATTTTTATAAAAAATAAGATGTTAGTGAATGTGAATATTATGTGTTAAGATTTATGTATGAAATAATTACAACTGGAATAGTTAAAAAGTTCGACCATGTTAGATTTATGTATAATCTATTCCTTAATATTTCATCTGTTTATTCATTATAAATGTTAAATACTTTACTTTTAATCTGTAGCTTTTTGACTAATCTCATCCTTATTATTTAGAAGATCTCACACACTTACAAGTGGAATGGGAAAATCATTTTACATCCAAATATAAATTTTTATTAAGAAAAACACTTTTAGGGAAAAGTGAGAAAAAAATCCAAACACACAAAGACAATCCGACCCCAAAACTACACTCAAACAGCATGATACGAAATAGCAGAATCCACAAATTGCAATTTAATCCTCTTAGAGATTTTACCTCTAAGAAGAGACCATTGGAGTCCAACATCCTTCTCGTCCCAATCAACATTGTTGATGTATTCATAGTTGTCAATCATCATGTCCCAATTTTGGATGAGCTCTTCTACAGTAATATTCTTCTCATTAAAACCACGTGCTATAATTCCAAGTTGCTTATTGGCCCAGGCACCCTTTTCTTCAGAGAGGATAGCCTGGAACCACCTTCGTACCAACCTGTCAAACTTATCCTTTGAGGTGACGACCTCCATTCCCTTGACCGAGAGTTCTTCGTTGCAGTCAAGGATAGCTTCCCACTCATCACATTCCACCAAAGATTTCCTGCTTTGGTTTGAATTCGTTGCCGACGACTCCTTAACTACATTTGATAGTTCGGAGGTACATGGTTCCCTTTCAGGTGGTTCTAACTCTGAAGAATTTGTTGCCACCTTCTTCGGAGCTTTCTGAGGGCTTTTCCTTTTATTGGAAGATCTCGTGACCGGCGGTATAGGTAGTAACGAATAGTCCTTCTTCTTCTGCGGCCTCCAAGAGTGATTTATGAACCCTACCGAGTCTATGATGGTATTTTTCCCTTTCATAGAGGAGAATCTGATAAAATCCTCTACCAGTTTCATTTCCTTGGGCTCAGCGGGGGAATCCGAGTTAGACTCTCTAACCTCTCCAGGAGCCGCCTCCGCTTCATTCCCTTCCTCAACCACATGTTGCTCTTCAACTTCCAGCATTGCGAACTGGTTAAGAGAGCAGGTATCCACTCCTCCAAACTTCACCGTATCAACATAGGATGATTTGGCCTAGAGGACCTACTCGAGAACCTCTGAAACTCTAGGCTATTCATAACCACGGCCCATATACTGAAGAAGATTGCTTGAAACTTCCTATCTCTCACTTTGAGGCTGCCCAACATCACCTGGAGTAGGGACCTTCAAACTCATAGCTGCACCGCTGGCCAAATTGGAGGGTTCCCTATGCCTGGCTGGAACAACATCTGGGTGGGGACTCTTCTCCACTGACCCATCCCCACACCCCTGCAATGCAGACCCCAATCCACTTGGCAAAGGGTTAGAACCGAGATCCTGTTTCAGCCTGTCAAAGAAAAATGACACCCGAGGCCCTAAAACTTTAGGAGAAGCCTTCTTCAAAGGGGAAGAAGACTCCCCCTGCCCAAAACAAGATGAGCCTCTACTGGGATCTCATGCTCCTGGTCATCCTGGTAAACCACAGCTGGGGAAGGCTGCGGGTGGGGGGGGGAAGACCCGAAACAAGGACCTCCATGCACCCCTGCACGCACCAACCTGGATCAGCAGCGCGAACTGGATAGGCTTCATCAATCACTGAAGGCCCTTCAGTCAAAACTGGAGGTTCAACCAAACCCTCCATCCATGCCCTTTTGCGACACTGCGAATGGAAGTGGCCCTGGATAAAACAATAAGTACAGAAACTCACCCATGACTCATAAACCACAGGTTGCGCATACATGTATTCTCCCTCAATCATGATCCACACCACCTCTGGAGGGGGTTGGGAGAGGTCCATTTCGAAGCATATGTGTGCTACAATAGGGTGCGTCAGGGAAGTGGTCTGCTGCTCAGCACACAGGAAGTGGCTGATGGAATTTTCAATAGACCGAAGGAGAGCCGGGTTTTGGAAAGGCAGTGGTAACCCAGGAAGTTGAATCTAAATTGCTGAAGTAGATGGTTCTCGATTCATATGAAGATCAAACGACCAGCGAAGTATTTGGAAATGAAAACCTTGAAAGGATCTACTAGCTCTGGACCAGGCCCAAGCCAGATCATCCTCATCAGCGAAGAAAATGAGGATTTGTCATGGCCCAAGGAGACTGATGACTACACGTTGACTGAAACCCCAATCCTTGTTCACGTACCTGTCAAACATCTCCGTGGGAGGCCAGCACCAAACAAAATTTGCCACCAGAGCCGTAGATAGCATCGAAGAAGCTTTGGAGAATTCCTGCAGAGAGATCGGGACGACTGGATGTCTGTTGAAGATTTATGGGACCTTCAGAGAGATGTTGATGCTGGGGAAGCGCGCTTTTGAAGAAGACCGAGGGAAACCCCCATGCCGGAGGACCTATGGGAAAACGTCAGGAGCCTGAGATTGAGGCCCCTCCTCAGGAGGAGGAGGGGCCGCCGAGGCCGACATCGAGACTAGGGCATCGCCCGGCTGCCAGGGAGAAGACGTTGACCCTTAATTTTTTTAGAATCTCTAATGACCCTTCGGAAAATCATTTTACAGGTTTGGTTGGATTTTAGTTTTTTTTTAGTTAATATTGTAATTTTGAATATTGTAATTGTGAATTTGTATTTGCTGGTTTTTTTTGCTGCTTGTTTCTATTTCTTCATTTTTTGTATTTTTTTGGTTTGGTCAGCAGTGGAGAGGAAGGTAAAAATGAAATATTTAAAGAAAATTACATTGGTTATTTTATAAACGATGTAACAAAGATATTATTATTATTTTATAAATTTGTTTTTATATAACCAATGTGGTATATGTTTTTTAGGTCAATTATTTTATAACCGACATAAAAAACCCTTAATTCTTAAGCCTTATCATGTCAATTTTTATATAACTAACGTGGTATATAGTTTCTTACGTCAGTTATAAAATAACCAAAGTAAAAAATCATTCATCCTAAATCCTTTCATGTCAGTTTTTATATAATTGATGTGGAAAATTTATTGTTACATTTTTTATTAAATAACTGATGTAACAAAGGCATCGGGATGAAGGGTTTCCACATCGGTTCTGATATAAACGACGTGGTATATCATTTTTTATGTCAGTTATATAATAACCAACATAAAAAAATTCAATTATACATTTACAATATCCATTTTTTAACCAATGTTAAAAAAATATTTACAACATCGCCTTTAATAATGCTGTCTAATAACCGATGTTAAAAAGAATTTTTTCACTAGTTTTAATAAAAGAGTTGGTTGAAGGATCAATTAAATGTACTGCCCATAATACAATGTTAGAACTATAAGGATTATGGAATTATTATATATAGTGAATAAATCCATGGGTCAATGATGACAATAAGTATCAATAACCACTTGAGAAAACAGAAAATTGGGGATCTCATTTTATCAAAAAATCTGAAATGGTTCGCAAGAATGATGTATTGAAAGTTACACTTATCATTCTCATCTGAATAGAAATGTATTATTTGATTCTATTTTTACCAATTATTTTTTATCTGATGAATTTCATAAGGCTATAATATCACATACTCAATGATTAGATGTTTAATTATGGTTGAAAAAACCATTGATTATATGATGATCTCATATCATGACTAGATATCCTCTCTAATAGAAATTTGATTAAAGGTTCTTCCTAAAAATTATATAATTTTACCTATTGTGGAATTTCATTTGATTTTGAAAAAGGATTGGATATTTCTATATAGATCCCAAATAAATTTTCAAGGGATGTCACATTTGATATTCAAAATCAACTCATGATTTTTTGTCATTTATAGAATAATTATGAACTTCTGGTGGATCCCATATTAATTTTTGGACTTGTATTATCTCTCTCTATATAGGTATTATTACATATTGATGAGAGATATTACTCTCAAATGGTTTGGAAGAAATGGAATATTAATGTTATTCATTTTATATTGGAATATACAAATTTATTTTTTGAAGATTTCCCATATTTTCACATTAATTATGATATTGAGTTTTTAATAAAACTAATTCCTGTTAATATTCCTATTTCTTGTAATCCTTATAAAATTGAATGGATTTAACTGCAATAATTAAATAATAAACTCTATGAAAAACCTGGTAAGGGCTTAATTCATCCATGTGCATCACACACATAACATTTTTTTATTTTATAAAATAATATCACTTTAAGGAAAAGTAAGAACCAACCCAAAAATATCTATAAGCAGGCCGGCCAAGGAACCTATTCCTGAACCAAACCTGCCCAAAAACCCAAAAAAAACACTGAAATTCAACAACCATAAATGGGATGGTTAGGGAACCCTATCCAGAACCAAACCGCCCAAAAAACACACATAGAAACAGCCACACCGCCCTACACCCTATCACATCATAGATCCCACAGATCAGGCAATACTGCCTTGGGCCCAACAGTGTCGCCCGCTGTCACTGACCCACCATCGTCAGAACCCGAAGACCGCGGACCATCACCATGGGCCAGTACCACCACACCAAAGAACCACCACTATCACCACCAAAGCATGCCGAGGATTCTAGAGATGAATCCAAGACCAGAACTTCTATCATTAGAAGTGCCAAAGCAAGTCCACGAGCAATCTAAAAAGTAAAAACCCACCAAGATGAACCGAAGAAGGAGAATAATGAAGAAAGGGGGTTCATCAAGAAGGCTCTGAGTGTGAAAACTGGGGGTTTCAAATCGAAACGTTAAGCCTCACTTGCACCCACATCTGGATCTAAACGGCACTTCAGAGAAAACATAAGCATAAAATAGAAATGAACAAGAAAGGGGAAACCGCTATAAATGAGCTTTCCAGTGACGCCATTTGCATCTGTGTTTTTTTAGAAACCCATTCATCCATGTGCATCACCATTGGGTGAACCCATTCTATTTGTAAATATGGATTACTAGTTGATGAATATTTAAAATTATAATTATCAACATAGCATGATTATTATCATGAAAATGTATTCTCCACCTATTATTGATAGATTTTGTTATCAATTATGAGGAGATTAATACTCTTCATAGATTGGAATCTGATCTAGATGTCATCGGTTGAGGGTAAGAAATGGGTAATTTCAATGAAATTATTTGGTATAAGATATGGACATTATGAATTTAAATTTATTCCATTTAGTCTTACCAATTCCCCAAATATATTCACGTATTATAATAAATAGAATATTTATAGATTACTTTATTCATTATATACTAGTATTTATAGATGATTTTTAATAAATTTAAAGTTTAGGGTAGTGCATAATGAATATTTTAGGATTGTATTGATATAATGAGGAAGTATAAGTTGTATGAAAAAAATAGTAACTTATAATTGTGGTTATATAATTTATCATTTTTAGGTCACATAATTATAATAGAGGGTATATTAGTGGATCCCTTGAAAAATTGATGTTATTATATAATGTCCATCACTAAACAAGGTGACTGAAATCCATCATGTTTTTTGGTTGGATAGATACTATCAATTCATTGTGATAAATTTTTCACTGATCTCAAATCCACTTACCATGTTTTCATATATGAGAGACAAGTTCCTTTAGATGATTTATTGTGAAAAAAAATCAAGGATAAAATAAATGTTTGGTTAGTTCACAAGTGATAACATTGCCCTATAGTTGAGAAGGTCTTGTGGTATATAGTTATGCATCTATGGAATAAATAGGATTTATTCTCATGGATAATAATGTTGTAGTATCTTATATCTCACACCAACTGAATAATCATGATAAAAATTACCCAACTCATTATTTTGAATGGGTGGTGGTAATTTTTATTTTTATAATATAGAAGTATTATATTTAAGTTGAATGGGGTGAAATATTTACCAACCATAAAATATTGAATTATATATTAACATATAAATATTTGAATATGCATTGGAGGAGATGGTTTCAATCGATTAAAATTTTGATTGATGAATACAATACCACACTATGAAGGAAAATAATGTGGTTGACGCTCTATTTTTGATGAACCATGCTATGTTGAAAATGATGGGGATTGAATTAGATAGTATAATTATCAATCTATCAAAGAGAGACCATTAAATAAAAGGTAAGGGAGAATGATCCTATATTTCCAAGTTAGATTTTTTATGATCAATTCATGTGAATATTCAAAGGTTGAGGATAATTTAGTGATGAAATAGATGTTATGGAATATCATATAATGAATTCATAATTATGATGTAATGATATGGTTCATAAATAGATTATGTGTCCTATTAATATAATAATTGAAGAAGGAGTAGTTGTATGAAGCTCTTAGATCATCATTCTCTATTCATCCGGGATGTATTAGTACGCATATATATTATAAATAAAATCGTGTGGGATTAAATGAAAAAATATTTTGATGAGTATGTGTCTCATTCTTAGTATGGAAGTAAGTTATGGATGAGAGAGAGAAGCATATGAAATTATTATAACCCTTAACCATTCCTGGTAGGAAATGGGAAAACAGAACCATTGAATTTATAATGGGACTCACCAAGATGTCTATATATAACAATGATATTTTGATTTTAGTTGATTTCCTTATGAAATTATCACATTTCATTTCCATCATGTGATATTTATCTCTTGATCATCTCACAAGGTTATACGTTATGGAATTGGTAAGTTTTCTTAGGGTACCACTCTCAATCATATCTAATCAATTTATAAGGTTTTACTAAATATTCTTGATAGGTCTTACATATTCATTGAAAATGTAGTTTAGAATTAGATTTTCATATCATCCTCGGACATATTTTCAATCTGATAGGAACATTAAAATAGTAGAATATAAAATAAGTATATTATATGTGGGTTTAGAGTAAGATGTGATAAACACATTGATATTTTTTTAATTATCATAAAATAATAAATTTCAATCGAGCACTCATATTTACCATAATGAATCAATCAATGTAATTATGTACATGAATTAATTATACTAGGATAAAGTTAGATAATTAATGCTCTGGGGACCTAATTTAGAAGAGGAAATTGTATAAAATATTAGGGATGATCAAAAACATATCTATGTATCTAGAAGTTGATAGAAAATAAGTGATAACAATTATAGGTGTGATACTAAGATAAAAGTTGGTGATTAATTAATCCTTTGATTAACTCATTTGATGAAGGTTATAATATTTAGAAAGACTATAAATATATGCCTTAGGTATATTGGTCCCTGTAAGATTGTTTATTGCATCAGAACGATAGATTATCTCTTGATGCTTCCTAAAAAACTCATCCAAGTTCATGATATGTTTTATGAATCTCTTTTGAGAAAATACATTCCATATCATTCATATATACTTATCTCATATGTTATAAAATTAGATCATGATAAATCCTATGAAGAATAACCACTAGAAATAATGGATCATTAAGATAAACTGCTATTGGAAATGACTAATCCCTTGGTTAAGGTTCCCTAGAGGAATTATAAATTTTAGGTTATTATGTGGGATCATGAGGGTGTGATGAGGTATAGGTACCCTTAGTAGTTTTATATCTGAGTGATAGAATTTTGAGGGTGAAATTATTATAAGCTGGTAGAATGTAACACCCTGAGATTTTTTTAATATATTTCTCATTTAAAAGTAAACGTGTTAGATGGATTCTAAAAAATGAAACTTAAAAATTATGTGAATAATTATTAGAAATTATAATATGAAGCATATTATAAGGTAATTAAATGAAATAAAATTATTTAAAATAAAATATAATTCATTTAGGAAATATTAATGATCCTAAAGATCGGTTTTAATGTATTGTGATTATGAGAATTTTCTTATTAGATATGATTTATCTAGTATTCTATGTATTAAACACATGAAAATTTATTCCTTACAAATTAATGAAATTATTAAATTTCTTTTAAATTAGTTATAAATGAAATTAAAATCATTTGAATTTAAAATTAGATGTTATTCTAAAGAAATGCATTTTTGCACGCAATGTGTTTTTATCAAAATAAATTAAATTATTTAATATTTATGGTTGGTTTAAAATAAATTTTATGATAATATATTCAGTATAAATTGTAACATATATATAATGGTTCTTACTAGGTATATAATTATATTAAATTTAGTTTTATTCTATAAAATGCATCTTTTAAAAATTGGATTTCATTGTATCTTGCACACTTATTAGATAATTTTTTTATTCCAATTATAGAAATTAAAATTAAAAAAAATCCATATATATATTCATAATATCAATATTTGGTAATAAGTTCACATTAAATTTCTGTTATAATAAATAGAAACTATGGTGACATTTTTTCACCATGTTTATGGTTAAAAAGTGTTAACAAAGAGATTAAACTAAAATATAAGAATTAAAATATTACTTAGACTTTTAAAAATTTGAATCATTGATCATATTTAAACCTTAACTTATCATAGTATAAATTTATAGTACACATGGTTCCACATTCACATTAATATGAATTTTTTATATTTTAATATTTTAGGTATTATATGTTTACCATCGACCTTGCTAATAAAATGAAATCATATTTACCTCACCCCTTCAAGAATTTTCATCTATCTATATCAGCCACTCCATACCTAAATAATTTCATAAATTCATTCCCTAGTTTTTATATATTTTTTACATCCCAAAATTCAAACCATTTATGGATTATGTTTTATACCAAAAAAGGTTTCACAATGAAGAGATAATTTTCATTATTGGTCTATTTTAAGATTATCTCTATCATGAACTCCTATAAATTTTATATAAAAAAATAGCATGATTAAATAAGCATCATTTATATAAAAAAAATTGTTTTTCAAGATGTAACATCCAATTTTTTACTTCATGTCCATCCTTTAAGAAATTATTATGTTGTCTGTGCATACATGTGGACTACCACTGCCATGAAGTGATTTGATTTGTTCTTCAGAACATCCATTTATAGATAGTGAGATGGATGGATTTAATGAATGTATATTATATTTATTATATTATTATAATTCTATAAATTCATATTGTTAGTTACCTTCCTTAATTTCTAATTTATGTGAAAAGAGGACATTACTTGTGAGTATGTATGCACTATTATCTCCACAAATTGATGTAAATAATTTTTTAGGACCAACTATATGAATGTTTATAAATGTGTTTATAATGAATAAATATGATATATATAACATGACTATAATATTTGATATCAGAAATCTAGAACCATGGATCATGTATTATAACTATAAAACTGAAAACTGCATAGAAAATAAACATGTTTACACATGAAAGGTGATTTTAATGAAATTTTTTTTGATAATCATATAATTGGTTGTTAAAATTGAATGATATATTTTATAAAAATTATCATTATAGTTTTGGTATATATGTATCAAAAATCTAAATTTATTATAAAGGATCATAATAATGTGTACAATGAATGAGAGAACCTAAGGTAATGGTTTATGTTATAATATCATATCTTTTCAAGATTGTCTATGCTAAATTTAAATTCTAGGAAATTATATGATCATCATCCATTGAATAAAATTTACATTATTGAACAATGTTGTTTATGGGTTTTCATTATTTTCCCTTGATTCTCCTCTCATTAGAACATAAAACGTTTAAGATGTTATTTTTATAAAAAATTGATTTCATCTCATTATTAGTGGAACGATTTTTTATTCCATTTCTATATTCTTTAGAATGATATTTTGAATGTTATTTTATATTATAAAATTATTATTTACTTTTATTTTCAACTATATTTTAAATTATTCTCAATTTTTTAAATGTAATATTCATATATTTTTTAAATGATGTACTCTTGTAATTTTTACAATGTCACGACCCATCCCCCAGGGCCCGTGTCATGACTACCCCAAGACCGCCTTCCATAGGCCAGGGGCTGGTGAATAGCACTGAAAAGGAATATCCCAAAAATGGAAGGCATTACCTTTAAATCTATACACACAATAAGGGGCATACTACACAAAGAAAACCACAAAGGAAATAAAGTAGTACAACCACCATAAAGTATCACTACTGAGAGTAAAGTATGTAAGTAAAGTAAAGGGGCCAGAATACAAGCCCAACTGAAAGGAAAGTACAATAAAATAAATAAAAGCTCCGGAGGTCATCCACTAAGGATCCTACCTAAAAAGTAGGTAAAAATCTCTGTCGAATGTCACTGCAGCACACCGCGTCTATCAATACACCTTTGGGCACCGTCTAGTCCTTGCTCCCCAATGTCCTAGTCAAAGTTATTCATCGTTTTCACAAGAAACAACAGGTGAGGGTAAAGTCTAGGAAAGGGTTAGTATAAAAATACTCAGAAGGGACCCTGAGAACCCTGAAGGTCTCTCAGTATCCCATGAAGGAAATCACCACAAATTAAACACCACAGAGGTAAAACCACCAAGAAATACCTCAAACACATAGCACAAAGTAAAAGACGCAGCTCACACCAGGTATAACTTAAGTACAAAAGTAAGAATGATTAGTCGTAAAGCTAGATCATCTTATTCTGTCAAGAGTATATGTTGTCAATACACACATGGTCTCTTGGTGCTGACACACACATTATCTCTATGTGTTGTTCCACACATGATCTCAAGGTGCTGACCGACACAGTATTGTTATTCATTCTTCACATCACAGTCATCCACTGGATTCCCACACTTAGCACGCTTGAGTTCCGAAGGATATTCTCCTTAATCCATTATTCATATCTCAACTACCACATAGTACCACATAGAGTAACCTCAAAGGACTATCTCATTGTAAGGGTCCCAATGCAATAGACGGTGCATTGATCGGACACTCGGTCTGAAAGTTATAGTCTTTTCAGTAAAAAGGGACCGGTTGGATTTGAGTCCAATATAACTTGGACATACCTCCAATATATTCCAAAACTAAAATAGAGTATCACAAAAGGACCGCTTCATCACAAGGGTTCTCATGTCATAGACGGCGCATCAATCGGACGCTCGATCTGCAAGTTATGATTGTTTCAGTGAAACGGGGCCGGTCGGGTTCGGGTTCGGGTTAGATCTGACCCAGTCGGACTGACCCGACCCGACCCAAGGGTCCTGAATGGGTCCAGCATAGCCAGTCTATTGATCTCACATGCTCGGACCAGTTGGACAAGTCTAGAATGGTGGCGGGTCTGGCCCGACGATGTGGGTCCGGCCCGGCGGTGCGGGTCTGGACTGGCGGTGCAGGTCCGGCCTATTGATCTATGGTTCCGGTCCAATGTCTGAACTGTTCAACCTGGCTAGGATGCATAAATTAGATGCATCCGGCCTCACATGGTCAATGGGGGTCTCCTCGCCGCAGTCAACCGACCGCAGCGACACTACGCGATCGGCCAGGCTAGTCGTCCCAACCTCCTGCAAGCGGTCAACGGACCGTGTGCGCCAGCTCGCCCGAGTAGCTCGAGATGGCTGCTCCTCCACACAACATTGATGGGCGCCACACCTCCTCTCCACTACGGCACACCGCCACCCTCTACCCATGGCCTCCACTGTGGGCCAACACCGGCGGTACCTTCAACGGGCCACCGGAGTCTCTCTGGTGGTCCGTTTCTCAAACCTCTTGCGTCTACGGAATCATAAGGACATCACCTTCATTATGACGCCCTCAAACTCACTTTTCTACCATTTCAAGAAATCATCCATGAAAAACGCACATGCGGAGGGGCTCGAGCCTTGTTCAGTTTGGCCCGCACCCTCCATGTTAGAAGTTTAAAATTATGGAGTGGTTTGGGGGTTTTAATTCAACCAACATGATTGATAGTATAATCCCAAATAGAGGAAACCCAAAATAAGTCACCCTCCCACAAGAACACATGGTCTATAGATTAACCTGTTCATGGTTTAATCCATGTTCGTCATTTGAAATAAGAATGGGGAAACATTAAAATCAAATAACCCCAACTTGAATTCATTAGAACTGCTGATGACGAAGGATGAGATTCATGTTTTCATTGATCTGCAGTTGTTGGCATTCATCATCGCTTTCCAACCTCCATATCTGGTCCTATAACATTCGTCGCTTTGTTCTTCATTCTTAGTTGGAGAGGAATTTTGTCAGTGGTTTTTCAGATATTTCCCCGCATTTGTTAATTCCCAAACTCCAACACATTGAATTATTAAAAGAAATAAAAATTGCAACATCATTGCGCCCGTTAATGATTCTCATTAAATGATCCACATTTAACGAGACATATTTAATTATCCATTAAGATAACTATGTTGTGGTTTCAAAAAAGCCATTATTGACCCTCCATTAATTCACCTCATCGCCACCTGATCACCGCACTGTAGCGTCATCGTCCACCACTCAATGGTGAGAAAATAAATAAAATAATTCTTTTAAATTATTTTATTATTTTTTTCAAAAAGTCTGAAAAATAAATTTTTCAATCATCCCTTACCGACCAAATTTAAGTAATTTTTAGGTGAATCCTAGAATTCCAAGTTCAACGGTGCCCTCATATTTTCGATCTGAGCACCAGTTCAAAAGTTAGAAAAACCCGCTCACACGTTAACTGAACGTACCTTAAAAAGGGTTCAAAATTCTATTCCATGCTCACCAGGCCTCGTCAGAGCGTGTGGTCTCAAAATAATTCCATATAATTAAGAAAATACACAAAATTTCTGAGACATTACATTCTCCCCACCTTAGGGATTTAGGTCCCCGAAATCCAAAAAAACTAATCAAAAGATATGGGGGTACGGAGCATGAATTTGAGGCTCTTGCTCCCATGTGATCTCTTGGAGATTCACATGCTTCCACTGAACTCGCACCAGAGGAATCGACCTCTCACGTAGGACCTGCTCATGTAGATACTCTATCTCCACCAGGAACTCTGTAAATGTATCCCCATATTCAATGTCTATCTCTCCCCAGTCTATGACATGTGATGGATCATGCACGTATCTCCTCATCTGCGACACGTTGAAAACATTATTCACCCAGTGCATCTGTGGGGGAAGAGTTAGGTGGTACACCACCTCTACAACTCTGCTCGGGATCTGAAAAGGTCTGATGAACCTTAGAGATAGCTTGTCACCCTGGTTAAATCTCTGTAATCCTCATCGGGGTGAGGCCCAAAGGAATACATGATCACCCTCCTCAAACTCCAAGTGTCTCCCAACTATGAAAAAGGTATAGGATGCAAGCACATATCATTTCCTCCAAGTTCTATATGGTTCGCTCTGTCTGACCATCCGTCTAGGAGTGAAAAGTTATGCTCAAGCACAGCTAAGTTCTAAACGCCTCCTACAAGCCCTTCCACAACCGAGATGTAAAACATGCATCACAGTCTGAGAAGATCATTGAAGTCGCCTCATGGATCCGCATAATCTTCTGGATGTAGAGGCATCCCAAGACCTCTACCTATCCCTACTCTCGGATGGGTAAGAAGTGAACTGAGTTTGTGAGTCGGTCAACGATCACCCAGATGGAATCATGGACCCTGTATGTACATGGTAACCCCATCACAAATTCCATCGAGATACCATCTCATTTCCACTCTGGTACCTCGATTGGTTGGGCCAAGCCTTCTGGAACATGATGATCAGCCTTCACTTTCTGAAAAGTGAGGCATCGCAAAATGAACTCAGCCACTGCTTTCTTCATCCCTTGCCACCAGTACTGACGTTGGAGGTCCTGGTACATATTTTACACTCTATGATGTACTACCAAAGGGATGTATATAAATCCCTCGACACCTCCTCTCGTAATGTCACTAAAACTACGATGCACCCTATGAAAAGGATGAAGTGCTCCCCACTGATCAAAAATTCATCAGAATCCCATCCTGAGGATAACTGAGCATGTTAGGCCACACAGTCAACATCCAAAAGTTGTGCCTCCCTAACTCGCTATAAGAGTGGGGAGTGATAGTCATATACTGGAGGTAATATTCTCCATTAATATCCACGAATGATATTTTCATCGCAGCTAAATGCTATATCACCTCACTCAGTAGCTACAAACCAGACCTCCTGGTGAGTGCATCTACTACCATGTTCACCTTCCCAGGAATATAGACTATCTCAAAGTCAAAGTATTGGAGGAAGTCCATCCATCATCGATGTCTCAAGTTCAGGTCATTTTGTGAGAAGATATACCTGAGACTCTTGTGGTCATAGTAGATAGTAAACTTTTCACCCATAAAATAGTATCGCCACATCTTCAAGGCAAAGATCACTACTGCTAACTCCAAGTCATGGGTCGCATAGTTATACTAATGTTGCCTCAGCTACCGTGAGTTGTAGGCGATCACTGCTTTCTCCTACATCAGAACACAACCCAGTCCTGCCCCTAATACATCACAGTAGACTACATACCAAACACCCTCTTCTGGTAGTCTCAAGATGGGGGTACTCATCATTTTCCACCTCAACTCTTGGAAAATATACTAGAACATCTCCATCCACATGAAGGGTTATCCCTTATTTTTCAAAGATGACAAGGGTGCTTCTAATCTGGAGAATTTGGGAATGAACCTCCTATAGTATTTTTCTAATCCCAAGAAACTCTACACCGTAGTCACACTTCTAGGTGGCTCCCAAGTAAGCACTGCCTCTAACTTCACCAGATCCACTGCAACTCCAGCCTCTAAGATGACGTGTCCTAGAAAGAGGACCTCCCAAATCCAAAACTGTCACTTCGAGAGCTTACTATAAAACTGGTTCTCTCATAGTGCATCTAGGACTATCCGTAGGTGTGTAGCATGCTCCTCCTCTGACGCTAAGTACACCGAGATGTCATCAATGAATACTACCACGAAACGATCAAGGTAAGGCTGGAAGATCCTGTTCATGAGTCCCATGAACACTACAGGGGAATTGGTCACACCAAAATGCATAACCAAAAACTCATAGTGGTCATATCAGCATCTAAAGGTTGTCTTTGGTATATATTAATCGCGTAACTGAAGCTGGTGATAGCCTGATCTAAGGTTGATCTTTGAGAACCACCTCACTCCCTTATACTGATCAAATAGGTCCTTAATCCTCAGAAGTGGATATTTGTTCCGCATGGTCTCCTAGTTCAGGTGCCAGAAGTCCATGCATAGCCTCAAGATCCCGTCTGACTTCTTAGAAAACAACATCAGGGCTGCCCATGGAGAAACACTGGGCCCTACAAACTTCTTCATCTGCAAGTCCTCCAGCTATACCCTCAACTCACAAAGTTCCATGGGATCCATCCGATATGCAGGTGTATATATCGATTCCATCCCTGGGTACAAGTCAATATAGAAGTCTACCTCTCTACGAAGAGGTATACTTGGGACATCTTCTGGAAATACATCCTCATAGTCGTCCACCACTACAGGAAATCTCAGACTCCCCTCGTCTATCACACTGAGGGTAAGGCTAGCCAACTAGTGAGTGATTGGATGCACCCTCCTCTGAGAAAGTACATCCAGTACTGCAAAGGTTCCCTTCTCATAGGTGAAGGTAAACCTGGTCACATCCTCATAGACACACCATACTTTGCACCTAAAATAGTCGATCTGTGCATAGACTATGGATAACCATTCCATACCCAATATGACATTGTAAGGCCTCGATGCCAATACTAGGAGATCCCAGTCGAAGCTCTTTCATCCTATAGTAAGATCACATTGTCGGCACTAGTGTGTAATCATTAAATCCCCTCCCATGGGAGTCTCTAATTATGAGTATCAAGCCAATGGCTCCACCGGAATCTTCGAGCCTTAAACAAGGTCTGTGGAAAGGAAAGAGTCATAGGAACCTGTGTTTATAATAACTGCATATAAGGTGGATTAGATACATATCATACCTCTAATCATCACTGGAGTGCTGTGGTTGTAGGCCTCCATCACCTGAAGCTGGACCCGCCCCTATCTATCTGCTCCTGGAGCTCGTGGTGTAACTCCTAGGGGTGGTGGTTGTGGTACCTCAAACCATTTTTCACCTATTACTTCTCGTCCTACTCCCCTGCCATGTCCTCCGTACTATGGACCCCCTCACTCGAACCTCTGTCACTATCTTGGCGGTCCCTCGACTGCCTACTAGTCATCCATGAGGGGAGTTGGATAGTCACGAGCCATGTTCCCCTACCTGCCGCAAGAGTAAAAAAATTTATCCCTCATATGACCTCATCTTCCTTGCAAGCTACTAATGTCTGACCTTGTGTCCTGGGGTCTTCTTCCAGAAGATCTGGCCCGTTTGGGCCTCTACATCGTTTGCCTACTGCCTGCTGTAGATGACTCGGCCACCTTTCATCCGGTGGTGGATCTCACCATCAGTGCCTACTCGTCTAGGAATCTCTCCACTAGTAGGGCTCTCTCTAGCACTCCAACCTATGTTGGGATGATGAGTGAGATCATCGACACCCTAATCTCCCGACGAAGTCCCTAATCAAAGGTTTGGGCCCTGAAGAAAGGTATTGTACCATGTCGGTGGAGTATCGGGAGAGGTCGATAAACCTGACTGGGTACTAGGCCACAATCAGGATTCCCTACTATAGGTGCAGTAACTCCTGAATATGCACTGAGTGTAGTGTCACTGGTATGAACTCCTCCCTAAAGAGGCTCTCGAAGTCCGACCAAACAAGGGTCGCCTCCTCGTGTGTCTAGAGCATCAAGCTCTACCACCTCCATACCGTACCCTAAAAAAGTCCAGCGGCTAGAACTACCATCTGTTCTGTCGGTGTCTCTAATAGGAGAAAAACCCAAGTAACTACCTCCATCTAATCCTCAGCTGCCTGAAGATCTATCTCACCTCAAAACCTCAGAGGCCTTTATCTTTGGAACTCATGTAGTGTGCTCAGTATGCGTGTACTGTTCGCTGGTGGGGTTGGGAGAAACTACTTCTCTTCAAGTGGTGGTGCTTCTGGTACACCACTAGAACGTGCTATCACCATAATTGGTCCCTATACCAACACCTCATCACTTGGTTGTCCATCGTCATGATCTCTCACTAAAATCCTAGATGGATTTCTTCGTGGAGGAATCCTGTAGAAAAAAAGATGCACCACGGTCAATAAGTTATACCTGGTGAGATGACTCAAAAGATATCAAGATAAAAATATTTCTAAAACACATGCAACTAGTTTTTTTGTGTATCGAGTCGAAAAATAGAATTTATGGTCCTGGTGTATGTATACGTCATCTGCCGCACCAGCACAGTACTCCCGACTAAAATCCAAACTCAAGACACTTAACACTATTGTCCCCAATGAAAATTATAGACTCTTAGTTCTTCTGGTAGAACCGACCACCCTCTGATACCACTTTGTTATGACCCATCCCCCGAGACTCGTGCCATGACTACCCCAATCCCTCCTACCTTAGGCCAGGGGCTAGTGACTAGCACCGGAAAGGAATATCCCAAAAAGAGAAGGCGTTGCCTTTAAACCTGTACACACTGAGACGGTTCATACCGCACAAAGAAACCCACAAAGGAAAGAAAGTAGTAAAACCAGCACAAATTATCACTACTAAGAGTAAAGTGTGTAACTGAAAGTAAAGGGGATAGGATACAAGCCCAACTGAAAGGAAATTACAGTAAAAGAAATACAAGATCCAGAGGTCATTCACCAAGGATCCTACCTGAAGGGTAGGTACAGCTCTCTGTCGGATGTCACTATAGCACACCACTTCTATCAATACACCTACAAGAACCATCTAGTCCTAGCTCTCCAATGTACCAATCAAATCTGTTTGTCATATGCACAAGATGCAACAGGTGTGGGCGAAGACCATGCACGGGTGTGTATAACAATACTCAGTAGGGGCCCCGAGACCCCTGAAGGACTCTCAGTATCCCACAAAGGAAAACACCACAAAGGAAATACCAGAGAGGTAAAACCACTAAGAAATACCTCAAACACATATAAAAAATTAAAAGATACAGCTCACACCAGGTATAACTTAAGTACATAAGTAAGGATGATTAGTCATAAAGCAATATCATCTTATTCTGTCAAGTGGCTCTATTGTCGATCCACAAATGGTCTATAGTGAATAACCACATAGGATTGCTAGGTTATGACCCACACAGGATTTCTAGGTACTGACCCACACAGGATTTCTAGGTGCTGACCCATAAAGGATCGATATTCGTTCTTCACGTCACAGCCAGCCACTGGATTCCAGCACTTAGCAGGCTTGAGTTTTAAAGGTTATGATCTATATGAAATTTTTAGTATCTCAACCACTAAAAATTATCATATATAGTAACCCCAAATGATCTTCTCATCGTAAGGGTACCAATGAAACAGACGGTGCGTCGATCAGATGCTCGGTCTGTATGTTATAGGATTTTCAGTAAAAAGGGTATGGTTGGATTCGAGTCTGATCTAACCTGGAGGTACCCTAACTTCTACCAAAACTCAATTTTATTATCTCAAAATTGCCTCCTCGTCGTAAGGGTTCTTGTGCTGCAGATGTCACATCAATCAGACGCCCAGACTACAAGTTATGATCGTTTCAGTGAAACGGGGTCGGTCGAGTTCGGATCCGGTCCAACCCAGTCAGACCGACCCGGGGGTACAGCATGGGTCTGGCCCAGCTAGAATGTTGAGCTCGTGGGCCAAGCCCAATAGTATGGGTCCGGCCTAGTGGCAGGTCCAACCTGACGGTGCGGGTCCGGACCGACGGCGCGGGTCTAGCCCGGCGGTGTGGGTCCGGCCCACTGAGCCGCGGGTCTAGTCCGCCCGGTCGGGACACAAAATTCATCCGTGTTCAGTCTCTCTCTCACCCCGCGGTCAAGAGATTGTGGTGGTGCTACGTGGCCAGCCAGGCTGGCCAGCCCAGCCTCCTGCACGCGATCGACAGACCGCGTGCGCCAGCTCACCAGAGCGGCCCGAGTGGGGAGCTCCTCCACAGAGCACTGACGGGCGTCGTGCCTCCTCAACGCCGTAGTGTGCTAACAAGAATGCTTCCACCCTCCCCCCATGGACGCCAGTGTCGGCGTGCCAGCAATACCTTCAATGGGCCACCGAAGTTGCTCTGGTGGTCCGTTTCTCGAACTACTTGCATCTACAGAATCATTATGTCGTCACCTTCATTACAACGACCTCAAACTCGCTTTGCTGTCGTTTTGAGAAATCATCCATGAAGAATGAAAATGCATAGGGGATTTAGCCTTTTTCGGGTTGGCCCCCACTCTCCACGTTAGAAGTTTAAAATCGTGGGTAGGTTTGGGGATTTTAATTTGAACAACACGATAGATAGTATAATCCTAGATAGAGGAAACTCATAATAAGTCACCCTACTTCAAGAACACATGGTCTGTAGATTAACATGTTCATGGTTTAATCCATGTTCGTCATTTTAAATAAGATCAAGGAAAATTTAAAATCAAATCACCCCTACTTGGATTCGTTGGATCCGCTGATGACGAAGGATGTGATTCGCGTCTTCGTCGATTTGCGGTCGTTGGTGTTCATCGCTGCTTTCCAACCTCTAGATCTGATCCTCCAACGTTCATCACTTCATTCTTTGTTCTTATTTGGAGAAGGATTCCGTTGGTGGTCTATCATAGATTTCCCCATGTTTGTTAATTCCCAAACTCCAACACATTGGATTATTAAAATAAATAAAAAGTGCACCGTCGTTGCGCCCATTAATGATGCTCATTAAATGGGCCACATTTAATTATCCATTAAGTTAACAACATCATGGTTTTAAACAAGCCATTATTGACCCTCCATTAATGCACCTCATCACCACCTCATCACTGCACTACAGCGTCACCGTCTTCCACTCAATGGTGAGAAAAGAAATAAAATAATTCTATTAAATTATTTTATTATTTTTTTTTCAAGAATTATGAAAAATAAATTTTCTGCTCGGCCCTTGCCAGCTGAAGTTAAGTAATTTATAAGAAAATCTCAGTGTTCCAAGTTCAACGGTTCCATCATATTTTCAATCTGATCACTGATTCAAAAGTTAAAAAAACTCGCTCACACGTTTACTGAACGTACCTTAAAAAAATTTAAAATTGTGTTTCGGGCTCATCGTGCCTCAGAATTACGTGTCGTCAAAGCATGTGGTATTAGAATAATTTCATATAATTAAAAAAATTACACATAATTACTGATACATTACATACAAAACTATGAAAAGAAACAATATTTTAATGTTTACTACAAGAATGAATTTTCTCACCATCATGACTTTTATTTTCATTAAAGCATCCATTACAAGTTTAAATGGTTATATTCAAATAATAAATTTCTATTAATATCCTTGGAATTATTATTTAAAATTATATAAAAATAAAATGATATTATTATCATGTTTTTTAAGAAAGGATTTAATGTTCTTCTAATGTTGTTTTTCATTGTTGTTTACATCCTTTGATGTTTTTTATTCTTAACTTGGGATATGATATATTGATTCCATCTATGTTCTTTATCCACCTGACATATGATTATGGGATGATAAAAAAATTATAAAACACATTTCCATCCAATGGGGTATTCTATGATTAATTGAAAAATGTTATTATGTTTTTTTGGCTAACATATGTTAGGTTTTCATTATTTGATGGGTAGATCTATTAAATCCATATAACACATTAGGTAATGATTCATATATCATGAGATAATATGAACTAGAATGGAGAGTGAGACAATTTCTTTAAAGGATTGTGTCTACTATGATTATCTTGGTAGTGAACCATGATTATGTAAATAATGGAATTGGGAATGAACAAAATCCACTACAGGACTTCTTCTACTTTGATTATCATCGATGTTATCCTAGAATAATGAAATTAATTTATATTATTATGACCATACCTAAATTCATGACATGTGATTATTCATAATATATAATGGCTCGTGATTTATTATTGATGATTCCTCACCCTTGTGATTAATGTATTTTGAAATGCTAAAGATTGATGATAAGACTCATTTTTTATGATCTATGAAATATTTGGTATGAACATATCATGTTTTGATCATGCCCTCATTCACTTATACATATCTCATGCATGAATATGATCATTTATTGATATCTCCCATGTGTACCCATACTAATCCATTCAACTCATCCATTCTTATGCTTCCTTTTACCCCATGTTATGAAGAATTATTTGAAGTTGGTTATTACTAAGAAGGTTACATTAAGAGAAGAACTTTATAAGAGATAATGAATATATTTTGTGAAATTGGTTAAATATATATCTATTATTTCATAACACTAAACCAATACAGCCCTTGAGTGTGTATTATTGTGAAATATTTTATATATTCATCTAAAACAATACTATATTTATATAAATTATTCTTGGGTTTCCTCAATGTTGATTGTATGGTAGATAGGGAAATCATAAAATGGTTAGTAAATAGTAATATGTCTAGGTCTATGGGTATTCCACATGTATCACCTATAGAAAAATTTTGGTCGTGGCATATAATGGTGCATTACGGTCTCATTTTAATCGTAAAAGTTTTATTATAAAAAATTAACCTTAGACATAAATAAATCCTATTTAGAACATTTTGGTGATTTTTGGTAGAAATGTTTTAATAATATATCAATTTGTTAGATTGGATTCTCATACTGAAGAATAAATTTTCTAAATTTTGTTTTAATTATCACAATATTGATACTATAATATCTTTTTACTCAGTTTAATTCTCATAGAGATGATGTTAATTGAATCTTATGATTTTATAGACTTCTTTTGAAGATGCACGGATTCATATGGTGACATTTTTAAGTTATCATGGGGTTTCCATTGATTTCTAATTATTATAATGTTTATATTATTATATTACAAGGTTATAAAATAAATATTATGTAAACCAAAATAATAACATTTGGGTGGGGTGTTTTTTTGATGTGGAAGTTCATTGTAATCTATCTATAGGAAAACATTCTCTAAATATTCACTTTGTTAGTATTGATATAGTTGGAAACATATTTTCTTATCACCTTCTACTCTAGGATCAAGGTATAATAATAATAGAGGAACTAATATATCAAGACAGTCCTAATAATTTTCTCAGGTGTTTTAATGAATATTGTAAATTATTTGATGTGTTGTGAAGTGATTTTTTATATAACTATTTTATAATATATTTAAAATATATTGTGCTACCATTTCTATTTATATATATTATATTGAGTGATGCCAGTGAGGTCACTTCACATGATATAAGTACAATCATCGCATATAGTCAGTGATTTCTAATATCAGTTATTGAAGGATTGGAATAACACACAAACACACACACACACAAATATATTGATAAAGTTTAATTAAAATTATTCATATCTCAATAATCACAAAATCAATGGATTCATGGGGATATGGGTGTGGAATCCTATTGGAAACTAGTAAGATATAATATATTGGGTCCCTTGATAATGTGATATCATAAAGTGTCTTTTATATAAGTACATTTTTATTTATTGAGTATAATTTTTCTAATTTTTTAATAGATTAAAATTTAATTATATAGGGTAGAGGATGTTGAATTCACTGGGTCTATTATGTTTTATTTTAATTAAAAATTTGTGTATATTTTTCATTAATAGTTTTTTGTATTACATTTTGGTTAGAATATTTCATAGTAAGACTATACTGAGTATTGTTGGTCACCCTAATAAATGAGCTTGTGTATTTATTCTATTATATTCATGTTGATCGATATTTTTATCATGATCGTTCATTTTTGAACTAATATATTGGTAGTGGTAGGATTGAAATCAGTATTCAACTAAGCATGTGGTATCTATTGAGTAGATATTTATTTTAAATTTTTTTAGATTCGATGTTAGTTGGAGGTGTTAGGAGTTTTGTAAAGAATGCATGCATATTCATATTTTATAATGTCAGCGTATTTTATAGTTCATTAATGATTTATTTCCATGCGTAGAAGTGGGTAATTTTTTATTGGAGTATTGGGTCATATTATGTTGTAAGAACTGAATAGTTATGGTCTCTAGCACCTATAAAAGTGGTGGAGAGCATAAGGATTTATATTATTGATATTTTTAATAAAAATTATTTGGTGATGTATTTTTAATTTAAGATAATGAAAAAAAATAATAAATTTTAACACCACTCATATGAAATGTATAAAGAGCTTCTCAATTAGTCATTGAGGATTTTTGAGGATCATATAAGCTATTAGTGATTGAATATTATATAAAATTCATCTTGGTTGATTATTTCTTTATTTACCAATGAAACCAATAACTAATTTTTTCATTAAATTAAATACCTTTATAAATTAGATGGTTATTTAATTTTTTATTTGATAAAATAATGACCATAGGGAGTTATTTTTCCATGAAGAATCTATTATTTTTTTATAGGTTGTAATAAATTAGATAATTGTAGATAAAAAATATTGATATATAATCATAGTTTTCCTAGGGGGTCAATATAAGAAATTATTTATACATACATAGGATATTTTTATTATAAAATCGATATGGTAAAAATAATAATTTCCCAAGATGATATGAAGGTGAAATGAATAATAAATTGAATGTTCTTCAATATAGAGTCCATCCATATAGAGAGACTAATAAACTAAATTTATTTTTCATTGGAATAAGATAAATAAATATTTGAAACTAACATATGTATGATTTCTAGCTACTTGTGAATCATAGATTCATTTTTAGATATTTTTAAAAAATAAATATATAGAAATAACCAATTTTTTATTATCTTTAAATAATATAGATAAAAATGGTATATTCAACCCATACAGTGGATTATAAATATATTTTTAAGAGAATATTAATCAATTATTTAATTTCAATTCAAATTTGGACATCAATGTTATGATTGATAAAAATATAACATAATAGATCAATGGTATATGAGGATACAGACATTGATTTATTTATATATAAAATGATGATGCAATGTTTTTAGGAATACTTAATATTATCTTTTACTATTAATTTCAACTTCATTGTTATTTTCATTCCATTAACATTAGAAAAAATTGCTCCATTAAGATTACAAGACATGGAGTTAAAGTTAATAAAGAATAATAGACTCATATAAATATTTTTATTTTAATTAAAATAAAGGATTTCTTTTTTAATATCTCTAGAAGAAGGTAAAAATCTTTAGTGAATGATATTATTCAACATATATAATGAAATCCTAGAGTCTCGATTAATATGAATGATTTTACGAATGTGACAACCATAAAAACCAATGGAATGTATCTATAAATGAAATGTCTATAAAGTTAGTTTTCTATCATGATTTATAATATAACGTTGATAATTTTTAGATATTTGAGTGACTAAGGACATATAGATATCTATAAGTACAAAAAAATTGAATAATAGGACATATTTAATAAAATTTATTTATATATTATTTTAGTGAATTATGATTTATCATGACCATATAAAATAATATATTCATGTTTTATTGTATTAAATTTTAAATCATGATAATAAATAATTTTCTAAGTAAGTTTATCAAATTGTTATGTTGAAAAAGTGTCATCGATTAAATAAAAAAATTGAAGGGGTGTTTTCAGAAGCATCATATCCTCTACCTTATATATCTATTAAGGAGTTCCTCATAGATTGTGGTAGTTTACTGATGAATAATAATTATTAAAAATATTTAATGAACTATGTTGATTATGGGTCCCATATTTTGAAACCATTTGAAGGATAAATTGAAAAATTAATTCCACATAATTAATAAAATACCTTTTTTCCACTGAGAGAATTATTCTTCATTTGGTTTGTGGTAATTGAAAAAACAATCAGTGAAGTATTTCCTATTTTTTTAATCTCAGGTTTTATCTTGAACAAGGATTTTAGTTAAGGAAAAAAATAATTAGATGGTGGATGGTCATTCCTTAGTTTCTCATTTTATAAATACTATTTTAAATATTATTTTAAAATTCATAATATGATTTTTTAATGTATTGATGTAAAATTGGATGATAAATGAAGTTGATTTTTTTCAAGTAGATATATATTATAATGATATAAGAGATAAAATATTGTCCCACTATAGATTTATTCCAAAATACATTGAATGAGTATTGTTTTAGTATAATAATTAACATTAAATATTCATAAAAGAAAAAAAAATCTAAAAAATAAATTTCTAATGTGAAATTTTTTTAATGTTATTATTTTATGTGATATAACTAAACCAATTCAAAAGGATAAAAAATAATTTATTTTTTAAAATTCTAATTTTCAAACGTGATTCTTAGATAATGGTATTAGAAATGAGTTCCTAGTAAAATATATACATCAAGATCTATAATAAATTTTGAATAAAAAATCATTGGAGTTAGTTCTATGTCTTATAAAAAATTATAGGAAAAAAGTGAGTATATAAAAAATATTCAATATAATTATGTTATAAGATACAAATGATTTTCATCTAAAAATGGTAATGAAATATATATTTAAATTTTGTTAAATACATTTTATATATAGTTAATGGTATGAGTGAAATAAATTAGTTCATTTATATGGTATTATATTGGTTATATCATGTATTCTATATGCATGTAATGTATGCATTTAAGAATACAAATATCAATGGAATTCACACATTCAATAACAAAATTAATTCAATAAAATTATAAATAGATGTATGGATTTTAGGAAAATGAATTTTTTGAATTAATTAATGAAGTATGATCAGATCTTGTACTAATAGAAGGACTAAATATTTATGATGATGAATTTCATTAGTGGTATACTATATTATAATCTTAATATAAAAAATTAAATTCATAAAATAAAATGATTATTTTAGAGTATATTGATGGATTAATATTTTGTGGTTTCTATGACATGAGAAATGAAATTATTATGTTTAGATTATATTGAAGTATTTCAGCAAGTTAATAATAAGAGAGTTATCATTATTAAAGGGATTAAAAATTTATATATAAAGTAATGGACATATATTTCACTAAATAACTATGATTAATGGGGTTGTTCCCCCCATACGTAAATGGGGTGGCATGTGAAGGAGGGTTGGGGGCGCAGGTTGTGGGGTCGTGGGATCGTGTCCCAAGGCTTGTTTATTTCTGTTGGTTTCTTTTCCTAGGCCTATTTATTTTTGTTGGATTCTTTGTAGTGTTGTGTACTGTCATTGGCAGTTGTAACCCACATTTTTTGATTAATGGGTACACATGTGGTTTTATAATATTTGAATCCAGTAATAAATCACTATACTATAAGTACAAATATTATGATGTATTAACATGGAAATGAAATAAAATCATTTATTATGGAATTATTTTCTATAATAATTTTTTATTGGATAACCAAAAGGCCTGATATAGTTTTTTATATGATAGTTTATAGACACCAATTTTATCTAATATAAACCCATATGATTTATTTTAATGAATCCATATATGTATCAATATGTCTATGAATTATTTATATATTAGGTTACAATTTAAAAATACTAACTTATTTTATTTATATATTTTGATTGAGTCATGCCCAATGATGAAAAAACAAATATATTATATAGAACTATTATTTTTTATGGTATTTGTTTGTTATGGTTGAAAATGATATTAGAGATAAAATAATTTGATGTACTAGGTACAATTTATATTATTTCCACGGGTTAATATCCCCATAATCTTTAGATAATGAAATGACACATTAACATTGAGTAGAATGTATTATATATCATCTCCATCCTATTTTATAAGAAAAATGGAAAAAAATATTGTAATATTTTGTAGATACCATCCTAAAATATAGAAAAATATTACATCATTTTCTCTAAATAATGGATGGTGGTAAATTTTCATGATGCATTATATGTATATTTTTGATTATGTTGGTGACATTACAACTAAAAACAATCCAAACCCATCAATTGAGAAGCACTACATTTATCATGTTATTTAACCATTGTTTTTTCATAATATTTAATTTCTAAATTCCACCTCCAATATTAATTTTTTATATTTAAATTATTTTGTGTTAGACTAATTATTTAATAGGGTATTTTAGTGAAATATTTTTTTCAATATATTTAAATAGAAGAAATGGATTGATTTGATCTTTTATTATAACCCACTATATATTTCTATATAAACAATCACTCATATTGAATTAGACTTGTGTAATTGATTGTATTACCTAAGGTTTGAGATCATTAAATTTAATTAAAAAAATTTATGTAAATTTATACACATTATTTATTTCAGATAGGGTATTGATTTCCAAAAATTAAATTAAAGGTTTCAAAAAAAACAATTTTTTGTAATGATAAACCCTTATTATAAAAAATATAAATTGATTTTTAAAATAATTTCAATTTATATTTTCTCCAAAAAAATTATTAATAATATAATTTATAATTAGATATTAGGTAAAACATTTTTATGTTAAAATGAATATAAAAAAATTAGATGAATTTTTTAAGAAAATTAATTAATTCATGATATTTAGGGGGTTAATTTATTAATGTGAATTTTTATATGAACAATTTATAAAACGATTTTTTTTATATGATGAGGGTTTCAAACTAAAATTAGTATGTGTGATCCACACAATTCTAAAATATGGAAATAAATTTGTTTTAAAAATAATTTTCTAAGGTGTGATTTCTCCTTGAATGTGACTAATACTTCATTTGTGGAAGATATTGTTCCATCAAAACAATTTCATTAAAAATATAATCTATTTATCCCAATTCATAGAGAACCCAAATTAATACATTGTGAAAAAATTATATGACTTTCAAATAGATATATGTCCAATAAATATGAATGTTTTATCCCTTATTGTATGGTCTCACTCCATTAAAAAATATATCCATATTTCCTAATAGTTGATATCACTATATGTATTTACAATAGGTGTGTTATTAAATTCATTAATGAATAGAAACTATGTGTATAATTATATATTTAAGAAGGCTATAACCCTGAGATAATGAATTGATTATTACTTTATAGAATCTTATGGATATTAGTGTACCAATTTAAATGATGAAACAAAAGGATAAGTAAATAAACCCTGAGATTAGATAAAGTGTTCATAACTACATTAAATTTGAACATAAAATCATAAAAAACTGACTAAAATAATTTCATTAGGCTGATTTTGATTAATGAAACGAATCTATGGTGATTTTTTTCTAGGACTTATGCTGAATAATCTAAGATATTTTATCTATTTTAAGATTTCACTGATTGTATGTGTCAAATTATATTTTTTCTAAAGAATATGTAAAATGATAATAATTCTTAAGGTTATTGGGAATTTTTATTATAATCAAGATTTAAAAATTTGTGAAAAAGGGAAAAGTAATACCGAAGATTGAATATTAAAATTTTTTGTGTTATTTTACAAGTAATATTATCACATACATTGGTATATTTTATTACTAGGAATATGATATGGATTAATAGGATGAGATATAATATATTTTTTGATATCATGTGTTTTGATTGAATTTTTATTAGAGAAAAAAATTAATGGTTGAGATTTAATTTGATATAGATATATAAAAAATAATGTGTTATTATCCTGGATAATGTGTTATTTGATAATGTGTTATTTTTTGTTCTCCATTCTCTATATAATGATATGTGACATTCAACACACTGTTTGTGTTAACAATTACATTCTATATTAATTGGGTGTAAATACACTTAAATACACAATCCTTTGGATATCATTCATTAAAAACATAAACTATGTAAATCATCAAGTCATGTATGCTTATTTTTTTCATTCATTATTTGATTTTGTTATTAAATAGATTACTATATACACAAATCATTTATTTAGAACTATTAAATGTTGTATTATGTTTATAAAATGAAAATTATTTGAATTATATAAGTCTTGGTTAACCCCTACTCAAAACAAACCATGGTTAGTGCTATGGAATTTTCACCAATAGTGATTTAATAATTATATTTATATTATACTACACTTTTATCATAAAAAAAAATATAATAATTTATATTTTAGATATATATGATTTTTGTTGAAATTTTATGAATCAGTTATAGTGATATTTATACATGCTAATTATAAATGCCCTGTATTACTAGGGATTGGTGAAATAAGTATGTATATGGTTTTATGGCTTGTATAGATACATTATGCTTGATTTGATCAATCTTGTTTCTTTATCCAATAAAAATTTCATTTATATCTCTCACATAACCTACATTTTTAATTTATTTGTTTTTACTATATTTAAATTGATTAAATATGACTTAAAAATGGTTAACAAGAATAATAATTAAATAAATCTAATTTTATTTCTATATTTTATAAAATTATACTTTTATTTATCCTTTATCAACCAATAATATAATATTTTCAGAGAATTAAATCAAAATTATTACTAATTAATTACGTAAATTAAGTAATTAATTCTCAATAATTTAGGAAACGGACCCCTAATTAATTATATAACACTTTACTTAATAATTAATTAGTTTCAATTAAATATTTCATGAATGTTAAAACGTTATATGGTTATCAAATAAATTTTGGAAAATATCTTATGGTATTAAGTAATAAAATAAATAATTTACCAAAAAATTAATTCTTACATAAGTTTCCAATACATTTTTTAAAAGACTGCACCCTGAAGGTAATGATAATTCAAGAGTGTATATATATTGATAGATAATGTAATGGAATTTATTTTTTTGAACCATTGTCCTATGAATCTTACTTAAAAAATAAATTCCCACAATATGTGATTTTAGGGTATGTTGAATAATTGTGACGATTGATGGATAACATGTTATATGATGTTCAATTTGGGATAGATTTATTTTATATATACATATCAATGATAACAATATGATCAAAATATGTCATTTATATGTGTGTGTGTGTGTGTGTGTGTTCTATCATGCTATCAAAGGAACACACCAAAAATGAAAACATTTGGGAAACAAAGACCAATTATGGAATACTGAAGAGTTTAGGATGCTAGTTTAGTGAATGATGATAACTTTGAGGTTATTTTTTCAATGTATAAAAATTATTCTTTCTAATTTTTATGTAATGCATAAAAAATTATTATTACAAGATGGTTAATGGGGTTATATTTATTCTTTCACCTAATTCAAATCCTTTATAAATGTGTAATTATGGTAAATGTGTTTTTGGTAGATAGTATAACATTGTAGTGGTTAATGCTATTTTTTGGGGGGGAAATTATCAATCAAATTCTATTATACAATGATTCTAGATTATTTCTTGATGTAATTTCTCAAGTATACTCTAAATGATATTTTTTGGAAAAGGAAATCAGTAATATATATGGTTGGTTCTATTATATTGGTGTATTTTTTATAGGTTCTTCATATTGATAAAGTATTTTATTATTTAAATTTATGTTAGGAGATCCATAATAATCAATTTTTAGTTTCAATTCCTATCATATTCTGTAGAATGGTAACTTCCTTATATTTTTTAACAAATTTAAAGGTTATTTCATAATGCATTTTTTTAATTTTTTTATTAAACATATGATCATGTCTATCCATGTTATAGGATTACATAACAAGTATATAATTGGGTTGATTGTTGGACCATCCAGAATTTTTTACAACCAATTATATGAGTTTCATTTCGAAATATTATACAATGTAAAATACCAGGCATGAGAAGGATGGATTTTATTTACATTTTTTTGTAGTAAGGGGAAGATATTATATTCATCTAGACATGTTCAACATATATATATATAAATATATTTATATATATCTTGTTATATTCCTTCTATAATTAAAATCAACATAGCATAGAGTATATAAGTTCATATATAATATATTATAGTGCCTCAAATGTATTAGATGTTATAGAGTCAATTTTTCCGAGAAAATTATAGGATTTATAGAAAATAATAAATGATTTTTTTTTTAGATTTCAGATTGGTTAAATTATGGTAAATGGTGAGGATGTATATGGTATCATGTCCACCATGATTATGAACCATCTCAATGGAAACATCATATGCATTTTGAAATAAAATTATCTACACAGATTCCATTAGTGGTAAACATCGCATCTATTTTAAAAAATGTTCTTTATGGTTCAGAATATATTTTATATATTATTTCTTTAGTTTTAGTTTCATTTAAGATATGTTTCATTCTATCATGAGAATCAACTAACCCATTTTATTATTAAATGAAATTCTATAGATTACAAGGACACTTGAGGTTCATTTGAAATATGTGAGGGTGATAAATTTAGATAATTAATTATATTATTTGAGAATTATGTGGAAGTGAATTAATGATTTCATTCATATCATATTTTTTTGAAAATTATTCAAAAAAATGTTTATTTTAATTTGTGTATATTCATTTAAAGGATATACATTAGTGAGTTGGTTATTTTTCTTAGTCAAGAGAGTTATTTTTGAATTCCATCATGAAATAGAGTCTTCTATGATCATCTATTCATTAGAGAGATTTATTATATAAAAAACATAAGTTGAGATATAAGATTATCTTAATATGTTTTGGGAGTTAATTACAATCTTCCTATATGATGTTGTCAACAAACTCTATAATAAAAGGCATTGTTCAATATCAAATTGTAATTTTGGATGATTCTAATAACTGTAACCAAATATTAAATTCTAAATGTTGATCTCTATCAAGACCCGGAATTTCCATGTAATTTTTTTAATTAAATGGGAATTTTACGAGTCCTTCAAAATTTATGACGCATGATTTCGAGGCCCGAAGTGCCCAGAATGAATTTCTGAACTATTTTTTGGGTACGTTCAGTAAACGTGTGAGTGGGTTTTTCTAACTTTTGAACCGGTTCTCGAAATTGAAATCTGAGGGCACCATTGAACACGCAGCACCGATATTTGCTTAATAAGACTTTCACCTCGAACATAGTTGGTTGAGGGTGAAAGATAATTTTTGGGTTTTTCATGGAAATAATAAAATAAAATAAACACACGTTTTATTTTATATTGTTTATTAAAACCTCCAAGTGGAAGTTGAGGTTTGGGGACCACAAGACCTTAACCTACCATGAGAGGTTATGGTGGTGGGGACCACCCGAGGCATAAACCTCTTAACTCCCATAATAAATTATGGAGAGCCTCTTCAACTCCTCCTACATTAATCTTTCCAACCCTCCTTAATTAATCTTGCCAACCCTTTCCTTTAATTAATTGATCCAACACATAAATTAATTAATTAAACTATTTTAATTTAGGCCAAAAAAGATAATAGAACTCATAATCTATTATTTTGGGCAACGAATTCTTTTTGGTGGAATTGGGGAGAGGAGGAACTTGGGAGAAAGCTCTCCAATGAAGAATGCTCCGCAAACGAAGAACTCTGGCCTATTTTGACCTTATTCCTCAGGACTTCTTCCGATGTGGGACGTCCTCATCTACGGTGAATCAACAACCACACTACCTTCTTGTGCCAACAAATTCAAGAGAACGAGGTGGGGGTTTATTGATTATCACTTCCCATGTTCTCCTCTTCTAATTCTTTTGTGGGATTTGGGAATTGAGATTGACAAGGGTTGTGGGAAATAATTTTTTAAAATATCTTCTATACACATTCATGCTTAATTCTTTGTGAACCACTTGATATCACTCTAAACGCGGAGGGTTTGGGCCAAAAAACATGGCCCTACCCCTCTGTCATTCTTCTTTGGTGTACTCTTCGAAATGGAAGAAGGCGACGAAGGCGATGAAGGAAACGGCGCTGGGCCCGCGACCTCTGCGGCCCGCGCCGCCGCCCGTGACCTCCTTGACCCGCGCTGCCCCCACGGCATTATAGTCTCTTGGCCGAACTATCCGCGCACCCCGACTCCACGCCCCGACCGAGCCGCCTCACGACACTCCGGCCTCCCGGTCGAACTGGCCCTGACCAAGCCACCTGCAGCGCCCTACCATCCCGGCCGAACCAGCCGTGTGCCCCAGCCAAGCCACCCCGTGATGCTCCGGCCTCCCGGTTGAACTGGCCCCACAGTGCTCCGGCCTCCTGGATGAACCGACCCTGTGGCCCCCACGGTGCTCCGGCCTCCCGGCCGAACCAGCCTCACGCCCCCTGCGGTGCTCTGGCCTCCGGGCTGAACCATCCCCACGCCTCGGCCGAACTACCCTCATCACGGCCCTCGGAGTCGCCCCGGATCGCACCGCTCATGGCCCTCTAAGCCGCCCCATGGCCTCGCACCCTCGTGTCCACCCGCGGCCCTCTATGGCCCCTCGCGGCCTGTCGGACCGGACCAAACAGGACGAACTGATCTATAAGGCCCCAGCCTTAAACCTTACTTAATATTGAATTAAATGAATAATTCACATTAAGGATCTTTTCAGGTTTAGAGTTTTAGAGAATTAGGACATAACTATTACATCTCAAAATATTACAAAGTAGACACTTCTACTAAGTTTTCATAAAATAAAAACTCGTAAAAAGAAACATGTCTAGTTCCATGTTTTAGACAGCCTGACATTTCCTTGATCCCATCCTTGACCCTATTAAACTTTATGTCCTGTGAAAAGCATTTCAAAAAAAACATGGGATGAGAATAAAAAGCTCAGTAAGGGATACACAAATAAGGAAAACTGTTAGTTTTTGAAAACAACAAGTAAACCATGAATACTTTACCAAAGTAATACTTTTCACCTTTATGAAGTAGTAAAAAACTCTTCACTGGATAAAATATCATTACTTGCCCTTTTGTAACCAAAAGATTACCATAAAACCCATATAATGAACACATAACATATAAAGGTAACTTGGGACATAAACATACTTAAATGGAATAACCATACGGTCAACTTCCACACATACTTAATGGAATAGCCATACGGCTGACTTCCATACCCAATGCATTGGAGGTTATAACATAACCACCCGTCCTGGTATTCACGGCACAACCCGTCATATGGTTTGTCACGTAACCACCCGTAAAATGTACAAGTACCATCATTACACATAAAATATTTAAAATATAAACATTTCAATAACAACATTTCATTTGCAATCACAATAAGTAATTCCAAGATATTAAATTAATCAATCCATTTCCAAAAATCATTTAAAAGAGATTTTTGAATCAAAGTGTCCCATACCACTTTGAAGATTTTAATGGAATTATAACATTAATTTCCATATAAATAAATACTGAAAACCATTTTGAAAACATGGACATTAAAGATAAATATTTAGAATAATGAATCTTTAAAACATTAAAAACGATATTTTTGTTAAAGATTTTTTAACAAAATGAGAGACTCTTGAATACAAATAATTGCGGAATAACATTTAATCCAAAATTTATAATATCATGAAAATAAATGGATTCATGATATAATATATCAAAGGACAGTATACACACCATATAAGAGTGAATTGGTGCATAACAATAATGAAGTCTCAATGGAAATGTAAATTGAGATGAAATCCATTATAAAGATGGTATCCTTAAATTAAGGATAAATCTATCACATAATTATGTGTGAGAAATATAAATACACCCAATATAAGTGGATATTAAGTGTGAAACAATCATAGGTCAATCACACTGAAACGCATGGCCGATTGTCGCCTATCGACCGGTCAAGGTTCCGGTGCTCTGCTAATGTGTATAGCAGCACTCGGGTCGAATCCTCGGCGATGATACTTTGTAGTAGTCGTTTGTTTTTAGTTGATTGTATTTTGATTGGGGGGGTTTGTTTGCAGAGCTTAATTGAAATGTTTAATGAATTATGTTTAATTTAACAAGTTGATAAAGATTGGGGTGAGTTCATCATTAGGTTAGTTAAGCTTGTGATATCCTTGAGCTTTGCTTTATATTGCATTTAAATTAACACCCATGACACAAGATGATGTTGATTAGAATTCTTAAGTGTTAAGGCTTTAAACCAAGACTTAACTTAACTTAAGGTTATAATCTCAATCAGATCTTATTTATGGTTGTGTATTTATGGTTCCAATAATCCATGGAAACCACATGTTAAACAAAACAAGTCATTAATCCATGACATGTTAAGTCCAACATACACAATGTTAATTCAAAGAATATTCATCGAGCAGAAGCTCTCAATCACTTAACATACCTAAATTATAACTCACCCCAATGAGAGATTTACTCAGCCATTATGATTTTTATTAATCTGGTAATATATGTTTATGGTGATGAATTATAAAGAGAAGAAAAAGAAAGGGACAAGATATGAGTAGTGTGCCGAACACACACACGAAATATTTTGAGAATCAAAAAAAGAATTTCGATTGAATGAGGAAGCAAGATAAGGTACTGTAATTTAAAATGATTCAAACTATTTTAAGACCATGAAAATTATACTACAGAAGGTGGAGGAGAATAAGATATATTGAAGAAGAAACTTTCATTAAAACAGAATTACAAAATAAAGGACTTACAAAATTACAAAAATGAAGAACACAAAAGTAAGTGAAAAGAAAGAGAGGAGGAAAGGTCCCTCAAGTGTAAACTTGAGTATGGCAGGTCCTCCCAAGCCTTTGTAAAAGCTTTGGTCGTGCCAATATGATCTCCTCTCTTCTTAAATGCCAACCCCTCTCAAGGAGAGAAGGAGAGAGTATTTATAGCCCAAGGAGTGGACTGTTTGCTTTCCCAATCTGTCCCTCCACTTTCATCACCAATTGAGCTATTCAGACAGCCGAATATTCAAATATCTCCTTCTTAAAAGTTGTATACAATAATGTTGGACGACTACTCTCAAAATTTGGAGTCATTTGGACTTAAGGATAAAAAGTTATGGCCGGTTGATTAAACAAACTTAAACTGTCCATTTCAATCCAGTCTTTTTGAATTAAATAATGTGAAAGGGTTTTTGAATATGAAGATGACTTCAAATCCTAATTGTTTTTTCCACAAAGTCGGCCGTATATATCTCCTCTTTCACACTGAAAAATCTCAGATAGATTGGATTCTTACATCAGGAGATATGTCATGCATACTATACTGATTTTAATTCTCGGCCAGAATGGTGGGCTAGACTTCAAAGATTTATTTGGGCACCTTGTACTTGGATTTGGGCCATGAAATTTTTATCAAAGATGAAATGTAGTTTCCCCCTAATTATGGTGGAGATTTAAGATTTTTGTACTTCTTGATTGAACCCAGTAAATCAATCTTCAAGGATGGTCCAGTTTGTTCATAGATTCTTTGGTCTTGTTTGTGAGGACCATATGACCCTTCAAATGGCAGAATTGGCTCATGGTTCCTTCTAATGAAATGTTGTATATTGAAAGGAGAATCCTAAAAAACAAGAACCACACAATTTGGATCAGTATAGTGATAGTTATAATTAAAACATTAAACTGACTCAATTTGACTACTTCTAAAAATGCCCAAATATTATACTTAATATTAAAACATTAATATTTCACACAAATTATGCACATTTCATATAAAATAAGTAAAGGGGGAATATAATAAGTCATGAAAATATTAATTACATCAACTCCCCCACACTTAGATTTGCGCGTGTCCTCATGTGCAACAAATAAAAAAAACATGACAAAATCATTTTCACTCACCAACAAATATTAAAATTTTGTTTTCTCCAATCAGGGGAGGTTTAGACTATTTTACTCATCCATATTGAATTCCATCACAAATTTGGTTCACAATAATGCATCATAAACAATTCATTTTTTCATGTTCAAGGTTTGAATTGGAAAATGTAGGCACTCAAAACTTACTCCTCTCAAGATGATAAAAATGTATTTTAGGAGGTTCACTCATTCACCAACAAAAAGTGAAAATCAAGAGTTTGTAAGAGCTCTCAGCTTCCATTCCCAAATCTAATGTGTACAATAATCAAGAGGTCTTTTAACGGGTTTTTCAGTGGCTATGGGACGGTAGGTATATTATGTCCAAAGGAAAAGAGGGGTTAAAAACACCAACATGGAAAAATCAATGCACATTTTTTTTGAAATTTGATTTGAAAGGAAATAGAAACACATATTTACAAGGGAATGAATGTGTGATGAATGAAAAGTGAGGGAGATAGAAAATGGAATAGGTTGAGATGATGGAATATGTACAACATGGAAGACTTCCAATAATGGCACAATACAAGATGATTCAAGTGTTCTTTTTTTTTCTTTTTTTTGCTCTTTTTTTTCGAAAGTTGTGCTTGAAACAAGTCTCACAGTCATCTCCCAACCCATGCTTGATCTCCACATGGAACTAATTTATAACACGATCAAAGGTTGATGATGAATGATTTTTGACCCACCCAAGACACAACCCATTCCTTTTTTTTTATTTTTTTCAATTTTGTTTTTTATATAATTTTTTTTTTTTTTTGAACACTTTTCAATGACTTTTGTACAAATGACAATTACACATATACACCCCAAAGCTCACATAATTACAACCTCTCTCCCACACTTGAATGGAATCTTTCCCTCAAGCATATGATGAAACATTGGAAATCAATGAAAGTACGCCCAAAAATGAAGTCTATTCCCCCCACACTTAAATTTAAATAAATTGTACAATGAAAATCCATGAAGATGTTGGGTGGGACAAGGTATTAGGCTTGTAATGTGGCTATAAAAAGAAAGGGTTTCATAGGCTCAAAGGGGCTTTCAAAAGTAGGTTCAATGTAAGGGTAACGGGAGGCTATTTGGCTATTCTGATTCTCATGTGGCTTAGAAAATGCCTCTATCATATTAATGCACACAAAAGATGGAAATTCAGCTCGAAGGTCCACAAACTCAAGACTCACAATCAGTGGTGAAGACACACATTGATGAAGATGGCCATATATGACCTTGGCATGAAGGCTAATGTTATTCCTCACGGTAGGGGAGAATCATTTTCCACCAAAAATTGTTCATTCAAAATGTTTGTTATTGACACAAAATTGTTTACCCAATTTTGAGATAAAAATTCAATATATTTGAGTTTAAAAGAAGCCTTTTGACTCCCCAAAATGGTTGGACAGAATTTCAGTATTGGATGATGAGTAATTATGACACCCCTTTTTTTCAATTTTCATTTTTTTTTAATTAATTTTTTTTAAATTTTTTTATTTTTAATGACACATCCACACAAAAGATAAAATAGAAAAAAGGTTGTGGAAGAATGTTGTAAAAAAAATGAGAGGGAGAGAGGACGAAGAAGAAATAGAGAGAAGAAGAGAGGGAAGAGAGATTGAGGAGAGATAGAGTTAAAGGGAAAGAGGTGCCCCCTGGTTTGGATTTGGCGGGTCTCCATCCAGTGGTGGTTCTATTGAAGTGGATGGGGTTTCGATGGAATTCGACGTGGTTCCTAGATTGTGAGACCTCTCATGGTGATGCTTTAACCGGTGTCCATTTACCGTGAATGTTCTTTTTGAAGAAGGGTCTTGGACTTGCACTGCACCAAATGGGTAAACGTTAGTAATAACAAAAGGACCTTCCCAACGAGAATTAAGCTTACCTGGGTGAAGTCGAAATCGAGAATTGAAGAGCATTACATTTTCACCTTCATGAAATACCTTTCGAAGAATGTTCTTGTCATTGGGTGACTTTGCCTTTTCTTTGTAGAGAATGGAGTTCTCATACGAATCGAGTCGAAGCTCCTCCAATTCAGTCAACTGCAACAATCTTTCTTCACCAGATTTTTCACAATCAAAATTACAAGTTTTGACAGCCCAAAATGAATTATGTTGGATTTCAACTGGTAAATGACAGGCTTTACCAAAAACTAGCCTAAATGGAGACATCCCAATGGGTGTCTTATAGGCTGGTCGATAGGCCCAAAGTGCTTCACCAAGTCTATCGGGCCAGTCTTTTCTTGTGGGCTTAACAATTCTTTCAAGCACTCTTTTCACTTCTCTGTTAGAAAGTTCAGCCATTCCATTTGTTTGACGGTGATATGCAGTGGATGTTTTATGTACAACCCCATTCTTTTTCAAAAGTGACTCCATGGTTCTATTACAGAAATGAGTTCCTAAGTCACTTATCAAAGCACGTGGTGTTCTGAATCGATGGAAGATATGGGTTTTGAGGAACTCACTCACAGTTTGAGCATCATCTTTCCTAGTGGGTTTGGCCTCGACCCACCTAGAAACATAATCGACCGCAAGAAGAATGTATGAGAATCCATTGGAAGGGGGAAATGGTCCCATGAAATTGATGCCCCAAACATCGAAAAGCTCACAGAAGATTAATGGCTTTTGAGGCATTTCGTTTCTTTTGGAAATTGTGCCAAACTTTTGGCAAGTGGGACATGATTGACAGAACTCGTGTGAGTCCTTGAAGAGTGAAGGCCAAAAGAATCCAGAATCTAGGACCTTTCGAGAAGTCCTTTGTGGTCCAAAGTGGCCACCTCCAGGCATTGAGTGGCAGAATTCCAAGATGGAGGATTGTTCAGTTTCATCAACACATCTCCTGATTACCATGTCAGCCCCGGTTTTCCAAAGTTTATTATCTTCCCAAAAATAATGCTTTGAATCACTTTTCATCTTTTCTTTTTGTTCTTTTGAAAAATATTCAGGGAAAACACCGGAAACCAAGTAATTGACAATTGGGGCATACCATGGTAACTTTGGAGTGAGAGAGGAGAGGTGTTCAGTTGGAAATTCAGGATCAATTATTTCAGAATGAGAAGAATTAGAAATTCTACTCAGGTGGTCAGCCACAGGGTTTTCTTTTCCAGGTTTATCTTTTATCACAAGGTCAAACTCTTGGAGCATTAAAATCCATCTTATTAGCCTTGGTTTGGAATAACTTTTCTTAAGTAAGAACTTTAATGCTGAGTGGTCCGTGAAGATGATGATTTTGGCACCTAAGAGATAGGGCCGGAATTTATCCAAGGCAAAAACCACAGCTAAAAGTTCTTTTTCAGTCACAGTGTAGTGTGATTGAGTTTCATCCAATGTTTTTGAGGCATAAAAGATGACATGAGGAATTTTTTCTCTTCTTTGACCAAGAACAGCCCCAATGGCCCTATCAGAAGCATCACACATCAATTCAAATGGTAAGGACCAATCTGGGGGTTGGATTATTAGAGAAGATGTGAGAGAAGATTTGAGTTCAATGAAGTCTCTCTTTCAAGCCTTATCAAAATTGAATGTGACATCATTTTGAAGTAAATGAGTGAGTGGGAGGGAAATCTTGCTGAAGTTCTGAATGAATCGCCGATAGAAACCGGCATGACCAAGGAAGGACCGAATGTCTCGAACTGATTTGGGTTCAGGAAGTGATTGGATCACCTCAATTTTGGCTGGATCAACTTGGATACCCTCTTGAGAAATTATGTGCCCTAGAACAATCCCATTTGAAACCATGAAGTGACATTTTTCAAAATTCAGCACAAGGTTGCACTTGACACACTTTTGAAGGACCAAAGAGAGTGAATGTAAGCAAGATTCAAATGAATCGCCATAAATGGTAAAGTCATCCATGAAGACCTCCATGCAATTCTCAATGAATTCAGAAAATATACTCATCATACACCGCTGGAATGTTGCAGGAGCATTACAAAGGCCAAAAGGCATTCTCCTATAGGCATAGGTTCCAAAGGGGCAAGTGAATGTGGTCTTTTCTTGGTCTTGAGGTGCGATTGTAATTTGGAAGTAGCCGGTGTAACCATCAAGAAAGCAATAGTGTGACTTTCCGGCCAATCTCTCAAGAATTTGTTCAAGGAAAAGAAGTGGGTAGTGATCTTTTCGTGTTTCAGCATTCAATTTGCGATAATCGATGCACACACGCCATTTGTTTTTCACTCGAGTTGTGACCACTTCTCCATGTTCATTTGTGACAACTGTTATCCCGCCCTTCTTAGGAACGACTTGAATTGGACTAACCCATTCACTATCAGAAATTGGGTAGATAATACCATCTTGAAGGAGCTTGGTAATTTCTTCCCTAACTACCTCAAGTATGAGTGGATTGAGTCTTCTTTGAGGTTTCCTAATTGGTTTGGATGATTCCTCTAGATGGATGTGATGCATGCAAAGGGCAGGGTTGATTCCTGGAATATCCTCTAGGGTCCAACCTAAGGCATTTTTGTTTTCTTCTAACACTTGAACAAGTTGGGACTCCTCAGTTTCAGAAAGTGAAGCAGAGATAATGACAGGGTAGGAGGGATTATGGAAAAGGAATGCATACTTGAGGTGTGAAAGAAGTGGTTTTAGATCAGTTTCAGCCTTGATTTGAGAGCTAGACAAGTTAGGATAAGGAGAAGGGATTTCAGATGGGTTTGGATTATTTTCCTCAACACTGTCCAAGGTGGAGCAGTAGAGATCAGAGTTGATGTGGGATTCAAGAGAGTTTTCAAGTTCCTCCAGATTGATGGAGTCTATGAATGAGAGGTCCACATCAACTTCATCATTTATGACTTTGTTAATCATGGTGAATATTTCACAAGATCCTTTATCATTATAACATGAAGAACATGGTGGATTGGGGTTCGATTGAATCTTAGAAGTGTCCTCAAAAGAATGGATTGAGAATGCAGAGTGATCCTCAGATGGGTATCGCATGGCTTGGAAAATGTTGAACTTGACCAGTTGGTCACCGAATTCCATGGATAAGATGCCTGAATGGACATCAATCTTGGTTCTCGCAGTCATGAGGAATGGTCTTCCTAGAATTAGGGGAGATCGAGAAGAGGTCGTCTCACCTTCCATGTCAAGGACATAGAAATCAGCTGGGAAGATAAGATCATTGACCCGAACAAGAACATCCTCAATTATCCCCTCAGGACTGGAAGTGCTTCGATTGGCTAATTGAATGACAACACCCGTTGGGTGCAAGGGACCTAGACCAAGGTTGGAGAAAATGGATTTGGGAATGACATTTATTGAGGCTCCAAGGTCTATGAGTGCATCATCAAAGTTGGAACTCCCTATTTGACATGGAACCATGAAGGTCCCTGGATCTTTGCACTTCATGGGAATGGACTGTTGGGTTGAAACATTTTTAATGTTCCTAAGTTTCCTCTTATGGGTGCACAATTCCTTAAGAAACTTGGCATACTTAGGGATTTGTTTGATGGCATCTAAGAGGGGGATGTTCACTTCAACACGTCTAAACATGTCAAGCATTTCAGGATCAGGTTCAAAGGACTTCTTAGGCTTGGAGATGGCTTGAGGAAAAGGAATTGGGTTCCTTAGAGGAATGGAAGGAGGTGAAGGAGTGGATTCAAGTTCCTTTTCCAGCTTTTTGTTCTTTTCATTTTCTAGATCAACATCGAAGGGGGAGGTAGAGAAATCAGCATGGGGCATTGCGATTTGCTTTCCCGATCTAAGTGCAATTGCACTTACATTACCCTTAGGGTTGGGTAATGGTTGAGCTGGGAGTTGGGATGAATTGGATGGTTGTTGCTGGCTAAGGTGGGATGCAAGTTGACCTATTTGGGTTTCAATGTTCTTGAGGCTAGAACGGGTGAAGGAAGCAAGATCCTCTACAGCACTTTCCCATGGTTGTTTAGAAGAAGAGGCTTGTCCCAAATTGGGTTGGCCTTGATTTTGGTTCTTGGGAAAGCGATTGTATTGGGTGGGGAATTGGGAAGGCTTGTTAGGATAGTGGAATCCAGGAGGAGGATTGTTCCTTTGGGGTTGAGGGACAAAAGGGTAAGGTTGTTGGAAGTTACCAACACCTTGACTGTATTGAAAATGGTTTGGGTTTTGAGGAGGGAACTGCGGAGGATGAGAAATGGGATTACCATACCTCAGAGGTGGGTTAAAGGTAGAAGAGAAGGGCTCAGAGTGGGGTTGGTTGAAGTTTCTAACAAACTGACCTGATTGTTGAGGGTTGAAGTTTCGCTGAGCATATGCCGCATTGAGCTCCATTGGACTAGATGAATCAGATGGATCATCTTGAAGTTGTGGACATGTGTCAGTTGGATGAGATGGAGAGTTGCAGATTCCACAATTCTTGATAGGTCCAGGGAATAGTGACTGTGGAGAAGATGAGGTTGGGGCTTTGGTAGCCACCGCTAGTTGACGCACAAGACCTGTAAGTTCACTCATCCACTCAGTCATCTTGTTGGGCTCTATGGATTGATTCTCTTGGGCTTGTTTCACTTGAGCATGTGCTCGAGTATGGAATTGCTGCGTGTTTGCATCCATGTTACTTATGAGATCTCTTGCAGCTGCAGGAGTTTTGTCAACAAGAGCACCGCCACTTGCGGCATCAATGAGAGTTCTCTCCATAGCCAATAACCCCTCATAGAAGTATTGGATCAGGAGTTGGTCAGGGATTTGATGGTGTGGACAAGTTGCCACAAGCTTTTTGAACCTCTCCCAATACTCATGGAGTGATTCATTAGGGAATTGACGGATTCCGCTTATTTCCTTTCGGATAGAAGCTGTTCGGGAAGCGGGAAAGAACTTCTCAAGGAAAAGTCTCTTCATGTCAACCCATGAGTTTATGGAACCAGGTGGGAGGTAGTAGAGCCAAGACTTGGCAGAATCCGCTAGGGAAAAGGGGAAAGCTCTAAGCTTGATTTGTTCTTCAGAAACCCCTTGAGGCTTCATGGTAGAGCATACTACTTGGAACTCTTTAAGGTGAAGATGTGGATCCTCACCGGCTAGCCCGTGAAAATGAGGGAGAAGATGAATCAAACCCGATTTGAGTTCGAAGTCAGCTTCAATGTTTGGATATTGAATTCCAAGAGGTTGGTAATTCATATCAGGGGTAGCAAGTTCTTTTAGGGTTTGTTCCCTAGGATTGGCCATTTCAATTTCAACTGGTTGGATGAGGACTGTTTCTTGAATTATTTGAGTATCTCTTATGTTCCTCCTAAGTTGGCGAAGTGTTCGCTCAATTTCAGGGTCAAACAAATCCGAGGGATTGTTTGGAAGGCTACGGGGCATTCAGAGAGATTTTGGAAGAAAGAGGAAGATGGTTTTTTCTTTGTATTTTTTTTCAGTTTATGATTTTTAAGAGGAAGACGGGTTTTTCTTTGTGTTTTTTTTCAATTTTTTTTAAACTTTTGTATTTTTTTTGGGTTTTTTTTTACAATAACCAGAAACTAATGAATACTTAAAGCACCATCCCCGGAAACGGCGCCATTTGAAACGCACGGCCGATTGTCGCCTATCGACCGGTCAAGGTTCCGGTGCTCTGCTAATGTGTATAGCAGCACTCGGGTCGAATCCTCGGCGATGATACTTTGTAGTAGTCGTTTGTTTTTAGTTGATTGTATTTTGATTGGGGGGGTTTGTTTGCAGAGCTTAATTGAAATGTTTAATGAATTATGTTTAATTTAACAAGTTGATAAAGATTGGGTTGAGTTCATCATTAGGTTAGTTAAGCTTGTGATATCCTTGAGCTTTGCTTTATATTGCATTTAAATTAACACCCATGACACAAGATGATGTTGATTAGAATTCTTAAGTGTTAAGGCTTTAAACCAAGACTTAACTTAACTTAAGGTTATAATCTCAATCAGATCTTATTTATGGTTGTGTATTTATGGTTCCAATAATCCATGGAAACCACATGTTAAATAAAACAAGTCATTAATCCATGACATGTTAAGTCCAACATACACAATGTTAATTCAAAGAATATTCATCGAGCAGAAGCTCTCAATCACTTAACATACCTAAATTATAACTCACCCCAATGAGAGATTTACTCAGCCATTATGATGTTTATTAATCTGGTAATATATGTTTATGGTGATGAATTATAAAGAGAAGAAAAAGAAAGGGACAAGATAAGAGTAGTGTGCCGAACACACACACGAAATATTTTGAGAATCAAAAAAAGAATTTCGATTGAATGAGGAAGCAAGATAAGGTACTTTAATTTAAAATGATTCAAACTATTTTAAGACCATGAATATTATACTACAGAAGTTGGAGGAGAATAAGAGATATTGAAGAAGAAACTTTCATTAAAACAGAATTACAAAATAAAGGACTTACAAAATTACAAAAATGAAGAACACAAAAGTAAGTGAAAAGAAAGAGAGGAGGAAAGGTCCCTCAAGTGTAAACTTGAGAATGGAAGGTCCTCCCAAGCCTTTGGCAAATCTTTGGTCGTGCCAATATGATCTCCTCTCTTCTGAAATGCCAACCCCTCTCAAGGAGAGAAGGAGAGAGTATTTATAGCCCAAGGAGTGGACTGTTTGCTTTCCCAATATGTCCCTCCAATTTCATCGCCAATTGAGCTATTCAGACAGCCTAATATTCAAATATCTCCTTCTTCAAAGTTGTATACAATAATGTTTTCCGACTACTCTAAAAATTTGGAGTCATTTGGACTTAAGGATAAAAAGTTATGGCTGGTTGATTAAACAAACTTAAACTGTCCATTTCAATCTAGTCTTTTTGAAGTCCATAATGTGAAAGGGTTTTTGAATATGAAGATGCCTTCAAATCCGAATTGTTTCTTCAACAAAGTCTGCCGTATATATCTCCTCTTTCACACTACAAAATCTCAGATATATTGGATGCTTACATCAGGAGATATGTCATGCATACTATACTGATTTTAATTCTCTTCCAGAATGGTGGGCTGGACTTCAAAGATTTATTTGGGCCCCTTGTACTTGGATTTGGGCCATGAAATTTTTATCAAAGATGAAATTTAGTGTCCTACGAATTATGGTGGAGATTTAAGATTTTCGGACTTCTGGATTGAACCCAGTAAATCAATCTTCAAGGATGGTCCAGTTTGTTCACAGATTCTTTGGTCTTGTTTGTGAGGACCATATGACCCTTCAAATGGCAGAATTGGCTCATGGTTCCTTCTAATGAAATGTTTTATATTAAAAGGAGAATCCTAAAAAACAAGAACCACACAATTTGGATCAGTATAGTGATAGTTATAATTAAAACATTAAACTGACTCAATTTGACTACTTCTAAAAATGCTCAAATATTATACTTAATATTAAAACATTAATATTTCACACAAATTATGCACATTTCATATAAAATAAGTAAAGGGGGAATATAATAAGTCATGAAAATATTAATTACATCAACTCCCCCACACTTAGATTTGCGCGTGTCCTCATGTGCAACAAATAAAAAAAACATGACAAAATCATTTTCACTCACCAACAAATATTAAAATTTTGTTTTCTCCAATCAGGGGAGGTTTAAACTATTTTACTCATCCATATTGAATTCCATCACAAATTTGGTTCACAATAATGCATCATAAACAATTCATTTTTTCATGTTCAAGGTTTGAATTGGAAAATGTAGGCACTCAAAACTTACTCCTCTCAAGATGATAAAAATGTATTTTAGGAGGTTCACTCATTCACCAACAAAAAGTGAAAATCAAGAGTTTGTAAGAGCTCTCAGCTTACATTCCCAAATCTAATGTGTAAAATAATCAAGAGGTCTTTTAAGGGGGTTTTCAGTGGCTATGGGACGGTAGGTATATAATGTCCAAAGGAAAAGAGGGGTTAAAAACACCAACATGGAAAAATCAATGCACATTTTTTTTGAAATTTGATTTGAAAGGAAATAGAAACACATATTTACAAGGGAATGAATGTGTGATGAATGAAAAGTGAGGGAGATAGAAAATGGAATAGGTTGAGATAATGGAATATGTACAACATGGAAGACTTCCAATAATGGCACAATACAAGATGATTCAAGTGTTCTTTTTTTTTCTTTTTTTTGCTCTTTTTTTTCGAAAGTTGTGCTTGAAACAAGTCTCACAGTCATCTCCCAACCCATGATTGATCTCCACATGGAACTAATTTATAACACGATCAAAGGTTGATGATGAATGATTTTTGACCCACCCAAGACACAACCCATTCCTTTTTTTTTATTTTTTTCAATTTTTTTTTTATAATTTTTTTTTATTTTTTTTTTTGAACACTTTTCAATGAATTTTGTACAAATAACAATTACACATATACACCCCAAAGCTCACATAATTACAACCTCTCCCCCACACTTGAATGGAATCTTTCCCTCAAGAATATGATGAAACATTGGAAATCAATGAAAGTACGCCCAAAAATGAAGTCTATTCCCCCCACACTTAAATTTAAATAAATTGTACAATGAAAATCCATGAAGATGTTGGGTGGGACAAGGTATTAGGCTTGTAATGTGGCTATCAAAAGAAAGGGTTTCATAGGCTCAAAGGGGCTTTCAAAAGTAGGATCAATGTAAGGGTAACGGGAGGCTATTTGGCTATTCTGATTCTCATGTGGCTTAGAAAATGCCTCTATCATATTAATGCACACAAAAGATGGAAATTCAGCTCGAAGGTCCACAAACTCAAGACTCACAATCAGTGGTGAAGACACACAATGAAAAAGATGGCCATAGATGACCTTGGCATGAAGGCTAATGTTATTCCTCACGGTAGGGGAGAATCATTTTCCACCAAAAATTGTTCATTCAAAATGTTTGTTATTGACACAAAATTGTTTACCCAATTTTGAGATAAAAATTCAATATATTTGAGTTTAAAAGAAGCCTTTTGACTCCCCAAAATGGTTGGACAGAATTTCAGTATTGGATGATGAGTAATTATGACACCCCTTTTTTTTCAATTTTCATTTTTTTTTAATTGATTTTTTTTAAATTTTTTTATTTTTAATGACACATCCACACAAAAGAGAAAATAGAAAAAAGGTTGTGGAAGAATGTTGTAAAAAAAATGAGAGGGAGAGAGGAAGAAGAAGAAATAGAGAGAAGAAGAGAGGGAAGAGAGATTGAGGAGAGATAGAGTTAAAGGGAAAGAGGTGCCCCCTGGTTTGGATTTGGCGGGTCTCCATCCAGTGGTGGTTCTATTGAAGTGGATGGGGTTTCGATGGAAGTCGACGTGGTTCCTGGATTGTGAGACCTCTCATGGTGATGCTTTAACTGGTGTCCATTTACCGTGAATGTTCTTTTTGAAGAAGGGTCTTGGACTTGCACTGCACCAAATGGGTAAACGTTAGTAATAACAAAAGGACCTTCCCAACGAGAATTAAGCTTACCTGGGTGAAGTCGAAATCGAGAATTGAAGAGCATTACATTTTCACCTTCATGAAATACCTTTCGAAGAATGTTCTTGTCATGGAGTGACTTTGCCTTTTCTTTTTAGAGAATGGAGTTCTCATACGAATCAAGTCGAAGCTCCTCCAATTCAGTCAACTGCAACAATCTTTCTTCACCAGATTTTTCACAATCAAAATTACAAGTTTTGACAGCCCAAAATGAATTATGTTGGATTTCAACTGGTAAATGACAGGCTTTACCAAAAACTAGCCTAAATGGAGACATCCCAATGGGTGTCTTATAGGCTGTTCGATAGGCCCAAAGTGCTTCACAAAGTCTATCGGGCCAGTCTTTTCTTGTGGGCTTAACAATTCTTTCAAGCACTCTTTTCACTTCTCTGTTAGAAAGTTCAGCCATTCCATTTGTTTGAGGGTGATATGCAGTGGATGTTTTATGTACAATCCCATTCTTTTTCAAAAGTGACTCCATGGTTCTATTACAGAAATGAGTTCCTAAGTCACTTATCAAAGCACGTGGTGTTCTGAATCGATGGAAGATATGGGTTTTGAGGAACTCACTCACAGTTTGAGCATCATCTTTCCTAGTGGGTTTGGCCTCGACCCACCTAGAAACATAATCGACCGCAAGAAGAATGTATGAGAATCCATTGGAAGGGGGAAATGGTCCCATGAAATTGATGCCCCAAACATCGAAAAGCTCACAGAAGATTAATGGCTTTTGATGCATTTCGTTTCTTTTGGAAATTGTGCCAAACTTTTGGCAAGTGGGACATGATTGACAGAACTCGTGTGAGTCCTTGAAGAGTGAAGGCCAAAAGAATCCAGAATCTAGGACCTTTCGAGAAGTCCTTTGTGGTCCAAAGTGGCCACCTCCAGGCATTGAGTGGCAGAATTCCAAGATGGAGGATTGTTCAGTTTCATCAACACATCTCCTGATTACCATGTCAGCCCCGGTTTTCCAAAGTTTATTATCTTCCCAAAAATAATGATTTGAATCACTTTTCATCTTTTCTTTTTGTTCTTTTGAAAAATATTCAGGGAAAACACCGGAAACCAAGTAATTGACAATTGGGGCATACCATGGTAACTTTGGAGTGAGAGAGGAGAGGTGTTCAGTTGGAAATTCAGGATCAATTATTTCAGAATGAGAAGAATTAGAAATTCTACTCAGGTGGTCAGCCACAGGGTTTTCTTTTCCAGGTTTATCTTTTATCACAAGGTCAAACTCTTGGAGCATTAAAATCCATCTTATTAGCCTTGGTTTGGAATCACTTTTCTTAAGTAAGAACTTTAATGCTGAGTGGTCCGTGAAGATGATGATTTTGGCACCTAAGAGATAGGGCCGGAATTTATCCAAGGCAAAAACCACAGCTAAAAGTTCTTTTTCAGTCACAGTGTAGTGTGATTGAGTTTCATCCAATGTTTTTGAGGCATAAAAGATGACATGAGGAATTTTTTCTCTTCTTTGACCAAGAACAGCCCCAATGGCCCTATCAGAAGCATCACATATCAATTCAAATGGTAAGGACCAATCTGGGGGTTGGATTATTGGAGCAGATGTGAGAGAAGATTTGAGTTCAATGAAGGCTCTCTTTCAAGCCTCATCAAAATTGAATGTGACATCATTTTGAAGTAAACGAGTGAGTGGGAGGGAAATCTTGCTGAAGTTCTGAATGAATCGCCGATAGAAACCGGCATGACCAAGGAAGGACCGAATGTCTCGAACTGATTTGGGTTCAGGAAGTGATTGGATCACCTCAATTTTTGCTGGATCAACTTGGATACCCTCTTGAGAAATTATGTGCCCTAGAACAATCCCATTTGAAACCATGAAGTGACATTTTTCAAAATTCAGCACAAGGTTGCACTTGACACACTTTTGAAGGACCAAAGAGAGTTAATGTAAGCAAGATTCAAATGAATCGCCATAAATGGTAAAGTCATCCATGAAGACCTCCATGCAATTCTCAATTAATTCAGAAAATATACTCATCATACACCGCTGGAATGTTGCAGGAGCATTACAAAGGCCAAAAGGCATTCGCCTATAGGCATAGGTTCCAAAGGGGCAAGTGAATGTGGTCTTTTCTTGGTCTTGAGGTGCGATTGGAATTTGGAAGTAGCCGGTGTAACCATCAAGAAAGCAATAGTGTGACTTTCCGGCCAATCTCTCAAGAATTTGGTCAAGGAAAGGAAGTGGGTAGTGATCTTTTCGTGTTTCAGCATTCAATTTGTGATAATCGATGCACACACGCCATTTGTTTTTCACTCGAGTTGTGACCACTTCTCCATGTTCATTTGTGACAACTGTTATCCCGCCCTTCTTAGGAATGACTTGAATTGGACTAACCCATTCACTATCAGAAATTGGGTAGATAATACCATCTTGAAGGAGCTTGGTAATTTCTTCCCTAACTACCTCAAGTATGAGTGGATTGAGTCTTCTTTGAGGTTTCCTAATTGGTTTGGATGATTCCTCTAGATGAATGTGATGCATGCAAAGGGCAGGGTTGATTCCTGGAATATCCTCTAGGGTCCAACCTAAGGAATTTTTGTTTTCTTCTAACACTTGAACAAGTTGGGACTCCTCAGTTTCAGAAAGTGAAGCAGAGATAATGACAGGGTAGGAGGGATTATGGAAAAGGAATGCATACTTGAGGTGTGAAAGAAGTGGTTTTAGATCAGTTTCAGCCTTGATTTGAGAGCTAGACAAGTTAGGAGAAGGAGAAGGGATTTCAGATGGGTTTGGATCATTTTCCTCAACACTGTCCAAGGTGGAGCAGTAGAGATCAGAGTTGATGTGGGATTCAAGAGAGTTTTCAAGTTCCTCCAGATTGATGGAGTCTATGAATGAGAGGTCCACATCAACTTCACCATTTATGACTTTGTTAATCATGGTGAAGATTTCACAAGATCCTTTATCATTATAACCTGAAGAACATGGTGGATTGGGGTTCGATTGAATCTTAGAAGTGTCCTCAAAAGAATAGTGATCCTCAGATGGGTATCGCATGGCTTGGAAAATGTTGAACTTGACCAGTTGGTCACCGAATTCCATGGATAAGATGCCTGAATGGACATCAATCTTGGTTCTCGCAGTCATGAGGAATGGTCTTCCTAGAATTAGGGGAGATCAAGAAGAGGTCGTCTCACCTTCCATGTCAAGGACATAGAAATCAGCTGGGAAGATAAGATCATTGACCCGAACAAGAACATCCTCAATTATCCCCTCAGGACTGGCAGTGCTTCGATTGGCTAATTGAATGACAACACACGTTGGGTGCAAGGGACCTAGACCAAGGTTGGAGAAAATGGATTTGGGCCTGACATTTATTGAGGCTCCAAGGTCTATGAGTGCATCATCAAAGTTGGAACTCCCTATTTGACATGGAACCATGAAGGTCCCTGGATCTTTGCACTTCATGGGAATGGACTGTTGGGTTGAAACATTTTCAATGTTCCTAAGTTTCCTCTTATGGGTGCACAATTCCTTAAGAAACTTGGCATACTTAGGGATTTGTTTTATGGCATCTAAGATGGGGATGTTCACTTCAACACGTCTAAACATGTCAAGCATTTCAGGATCAGGTTCAAAGGACTTCTTAGGCTTGGAGATGGCTTGAGGAAAAGGAATTGGGTTCCTTAGAGGAATGGAAGGAGGTGAAGGAGTGGATTCAAGTTCCTTTTCCAGCTTTTTGTTCTTTTCATTTTCTAGATCAACATCGAAAGGGGAGGTAGAGAAATCATCATGGGGCATTGCAATTTGCTTTCCCGATCTAAGTGCAATTGCACTTACATTACCCTTAGGGTTGGGTAATGGTTGAGCTAGGAGTTGGGATGAATTGGATGGTTGTTGCTGGCTAAGGTGGGATGCAAGTTGACCTATTTGGGTTTCAATGTTCTTGAGGCTAGAATGGGTGAAGGAAGCAAGATCCTCTACAGCACTTTCCCATGGTTGTTTAGAAGAAGAGGCTTGTCCCAAATTGGGTTGGCCTTGATTTTGGTTCTTGGGAAAGCGATTGTATTGGGTGGGGAATTGGGAAGGCTTTTTAGGATAGTGGAATCCAGGAGGAGGATTGTTCCTTTGGGGTTGAGGGACAAAAGGGTAAGGTTGTTGGAAGTTACCAACACCTTGACTGTATTGAAAATGGTTTGGGTTTTGAGGAGGGAACTGCGGAGGATGAGAAATGGGATTACCATACCTCAGAGGTGGGTTAAAGGTAGAAGAGAAGGGCTCAGAGTGGGGTTGGTTGAAGTTTCTAACAAACTGACCTGATTGTTGAGGGTTGAAGTTTCGCTGAGCATATGCCGCATTGAGCTCCATTGGACTAGATGAATCAGATGGATCATCTTGAAGTTGTGGACATGTGTCAGTTGGATGAGATGGAGAGTTGCAGATTCCACAATTCTTGATAGGTCCAGGGAATAGTGACTGTGGAGAAGATGAGGTTGGGGCTTTGGTATCCACCGCTAGTTGACGCACAAGACCTGTAAGTTCACTCATCCACTCAGTCATCTTGTTGGGCTCTATGGATTGATTCTCTTGGGCTTGTTTCACTTGAGCATGTGCTCGAGTATGGAATTGCTGCGTGTTTGCATCCATGTTACTTATGAGATCTCTTGCAGCTGCAGGAGTTTTGTCAACAAGAGCACCGCCACTTGCGGCATCAATGAGAGTTCGCTCCATAGCCAATAACCCCTCATAGAAGTATTGGATCAGGAGTTGGTCAGGGATTTGATGGTGTGGACAAGTTTCCACAAGATTTTTGAACCTCTCCCAATACTCATGGAGTGATTCATTAGGGAATTGATGGATTCCGCTTATTTCCTTTCGGATAGAAGCTGTTCGGGAAGCGGGAAAGAACTTCTCAAGGAAAAGTCTCTTCATGTCAACCCATGAGTTTATGGAACCAGGTGGGAGGTAGTAGAGCCAAGACTTGGAAGAATCCGCTAGGGAAAAGGGGAAAGCTCTAAGCTTGATTTGTTCTTCAGAAACCCCTTGAGGCTTCATGGTAGAGCATACTACTTGGAACTCTTTAAGGTGAAGATGTGGATCCTCACCGGCTAGCCCGTGAAAATGAGGGAGAAGATGAATCAAACCCGATTTGAGTTCGAAGTCAGCTTCAATGTTTGGATATTGAATTCCAAGAGGTTGGTAATTCATATCAGGGGTAGCAAGTTCTTTTAGGGTTTGTTCCCTAGGATTGGCCATTTCAATTTCAACTGGTTGGATGAGGACTGTTTCTTGAATTATTTGAGTATCTCTTATGTTCCTCCTAAGTTGGCGAAGTGTTCGCTCAATTTCAGGGTCAAACAAATCCGAGGGATTGTTTGGAAGGCTACGGGGCATTCAGAGAGATTTTGGAATAAAGAGGAAGACGGTTTTTTCTTTGTATTTTTTTTTAGTTTATGATTTTTAAGAGGAAGACGGGTTTTTCTTTGTGTTTTTTTTTCAATTTTTTTTTAAACTTTTGTATTTTTTTTGGGTTTTTTTTTACAATAACCAGAAACTAATGAATACTTAAAGCACCATCCCTAGAAACGGCGCCATTTGAAACGCACGGCCGATTGTCGCCTATCGACCGGTCAAGGTTCCGGTGCTCTGCTAATGTGTATAGCAGCACTCGGGTCGAATCCTCGGCGATGATACTTTGTAGTAGTCGTTTGTTTTTAGTTGATTGTATTTTGATTGGGGGGGTTTGTTTGCAGAGCTTAATTGAAATGTTTAATGAATTATGTTTAATTTAACAAGTTGATAAAGATTGGGGTGAGTTCATCATTAGGTTAGTTAAGCTTGTGATATCCTTGAGCTTTGCTTTATATTGCATTTAAATTAACACCCATGACACAAGATGATGTTGATTATAATTCTTAAGTGTTAAGGCTTTAAACCAAGACTTAACTTAACTTAAGGTTATAATCTCAATCAGATCTTATTTATGGTTGTGTATTTATGGTTCCAATAATCCATGGAAACCACATGTTAAACAAAACAAGTCATTAATCCATGACATGTTAAGTCCAACATACACAATGTTAATTCAAATAATATTCATCGAGCAGAAGCTCTCAATAACTTAACATACCTAAATTATAACTCACCCCAATGAGAGATTTACTCAGCCATTATGATGTTTATTAATCTGGTAATATATGTTTATGGTGATGAATTATAAAGAGAAGAAAAAGAAAGGGACAAGATAAGAGTAGTGTGCCGAACACACACACGAAATATTTTGAGAATCAAAAAAAGAATTTCGATTGAATGAGGAAGCAAGATAAGGTAATTTAATTTAAAATGATTCAAACTATTTTAAGACCATGAATATTATACTACAGAAGGTGGAGGAGAATAAGAGATATTGAAGAAGAAACTTTCATTAAAACAGAATTACAAAATAAAGGACTTACAAAATTACAAAAATGAAGAACACAAAAGTAAGTGAAAAGAAAGAGAGGAGGAAAGGTCCCTAAAGTGTAAACTTGAGTATGTCAGGTCCTCCCAAGCCTTTGTCAAAGCTTTTGTCGTGCCAATATGATCTACTCTCTTCTGAAATGCCAACCCCTCTCAAGGAGAGAAGGAGAGAGTATTTATAGCCCAAGGAGTGGACTGTTTGCTTTCCCAATATGTCCCTCCACTTTCATCGCCAATTGAGCTATTCATACAGCCTAATATTCAAATATCTCCTTCTTCAAAGTTGTAGACAATAATGTTGGCCGACTACTCTCAAAATTTGGATTCATTTGGACTTAAGGATAAAAAGTTATGGCCGGTTGATTAAACAAACTTAAACTGTCCATTTCAATCCAGTCTTTTTGAAGTCCATAATGTGAAAGGGTTTTTGAATATGAATATGCCTTCAAATACGAATTGTTTCTTCAACAAAGTCTGCCATATATATCTCCTCTTTCACACTGAAAAATCTCAGATAGATTGGATGCTTACATCAGGAGATATGTCATGCATACTATACTGATGTTAATTCTCGTCCAGAATGGTGGGCTGGACTTCAAAGATTTATTTGGGCCCCTTGTACTTGGATTTGGGCCATGAAATTTTTATCAAAGATGAAATTTAGTGTCCCCCGAATTATGGTGGAGATTTAAGATTTTCTGACTTCTGGATTGAACCCAGTAAATCAATCTTCAAGGATGGTCCAGTTTGTTCACAGATTCTTTGGTCTTGTTTGTGAGGACCATATGACCCTTAAAATGGCAGAATTGGCTCATGGTTCCTTCTAATGAAATGTTTTATATTGAAAGGTGAATCCTAAAAAACACGAACCACACAATTTGGATCAGTATAGTGATAGTTATAATTAAAACATTAAACTGACTCAATTTGACTACTTCTAAAAATGCTCAAATATTATACTTAATATTAAAACATTAATATTTCACAAAAATTATGCACAATTCATATAAAATAAGTAAAGGGGGAATATAATAAGTCATGAAAATATTAATTACATCACACACATAATCTTGGAAAAACAAAACCAATGACATAGATATTTAACTCAATGAAATGAGATTGAGTTATGATTTCCCATACAAGTTTGTAAGAATTTATCAATGAGATGATTATGTGTAGAAATACTATATCCACACAAAGGTTTTTGGAAATTACAACATAGATATTCCACACATAATCTTGGTATAATAAAATCAATAAGTATAGGTTTAACCCAAATAATTGAAAGTGGGTTAAGAAGTTCCCTTACAGAAATCCGACAGCTTAACGGCGTCACTTTAAAATTCAGAAAATGAGTTGATGAGAGATAAAATGGTATCTCATCACTTGGACATAAAATTTACATAAATAAGTATATATAAGAACATATCCCAACATAATAGTATGTGAATTAAAATACATAACAAAAGAAGTCTTTTAAAAAGAGGAGGGTGAAAGGTCCCCTTACCGAGTTGGGTAACTTTCGAAACGTACACCCCATGGAAGAAGAGTCATACAATGAAGATGTAAATACCCATAAATGAAATTATACTACACAAAGTGTATAATAATTTTAATTTCATACACCACTCAAAGGAAATAGTGTCAAATGTAGCATAAATGTCACGGGAATAAAAGTGAGATGAAAAATCCCTTACGAAAACTCGGCAGCCTAACGGCGCCACTTAAAACTTCAAAAAATGGATTTATGAGATCAAATAGGGTCTCTCATAATATGAAAATAAAAATTACAGTATGAGGAATATAAAATAACATCCCCAAACATAATAAATATTAGCTTAAAATAAATGACATAAAAGATAGTACTTAAAAAGAAAGAGAGATGTTGGATCCCTTCGGCAGCCTAACGGCGCCACTTAAAAATTCTAAAAATGAATTGATGAGAGTAAGAGGGGGTATATCATCATTTGAAAATACAAATTAAAGTATGGTTAATATAAAATAACATCCTCCTACACAATAACATGGAGCATAAATGAAATGACATAAAAGAGGGTACTTGAAAAGAAAGAGAGAGGTAGGATCCCTTACCTCAAGTCCGACTTGTCTTGTTTGTTTCTTTATATTCCTGAATAACAAACTTTGGTCAATTTATAATTTCTTAAGGACCTATTTTAAATATTTTTATTCATTTCATATCACATATTATAATTTTATAATAATTGGTTAATAATGTGAGTTCATATCAGACGTTTTTATCGATGATTGGTACATGAGTCAAAAATGAACTTGTTTGAAAATGATTTCCCATGTAGTAAATCATTTCCAAAATATTATTAATGATTAAAATATCATATATATCCAGTAAATATTCATTTTATACTATTCCATAACATTTTGAGATAAAAAAAGGAAAAGTGTCTTTAATGGAGACGGTAGGTCGTACGTACGCATGAACGCTACTTTCATTTTTTTGTCATATTAATAGAATTAAAACTAAATGAGAGATATATATATTATAATTACAGAATTATATACACCATTTAGATGTAATATATTACATATATATCCATTATATATATGTACTTATAATAGTATATAACATTTGGAGATAATAAATGAAATGTACCGTTCATGGAGACGGTAAGTCGTACGTACGCATGAATGCTACTTTCATTTCTTTGGAACATTAATGGAATTAAAACTAGATGAGAGATATATATTTATTATAATTCCAGTATAATATATATGTTATATATATCACATAATTTCATCAATTTCATTCTTTATACATTCCATGTATTTCATGAACGAGTCACATCACTTGAGGGGGCGGTAGTCCACACTTCCTCAAATGAAATTATCGCATTTTCACAACATGAAAAGCATAAAGGTATGTATTAATTATAAAATAAATTAGAATATAAAGGAAATAAATATAATATATATCATAAATAAATATAGTTCCATCATAATGGCCACCATGAGAGGTGGTATGAGAAGATAGAACAATCATTGTTTCGTGAGGCAGTAATTCACCATCCACGGAAACAGTATGTTCTTTAACCATTAGACGGAGGTGTGTGTTAGTGTAGCTCAAATAATCCACATAACAACATCCTAGTATATTGAATATACTTTTTTTGTTACAAAAGAAATAAATAAAAAGAGTTTTTGGAGTTGGATATGCAAAATAAAACAAAAGAACACTAGGGAAGACTTTACCTTTAAATCGGGTAACTCTTTTTGATTTGAGATCAAAGGCTTCCTTGGAAAGAATTCTTCCCAAAGTGAGGCCTCTAGGAGTAAGAGAGGGATGTGGAGAGACAAAATGGGTAGGTTTTGGCTGAGCCAAATACTTGAGAGGTGTGGGTAAGGGGGTAGAGGTGGGGGCCTTTTATAAGAGGAGAGGAGGGGCACTCTTGGAAAGTTATAAACTTTTACTTTATTATAAAATGATTTTCGGATTTTAAAGGTCCCAAAATTATATATTTCGAGTATAAGGTGATAAGAGTTTGAAATCCACCCATACAATAGGTTTTTGATAAGTGTAGGTCTTAGATTTTACATTATCTTTTCATTTTATTTAAATCGTTAAAATAATGAGGTAATCGCTGCATCATCATGGTGTCATTTATTATTTAATTTATTTTTTAATGTCTAAAAATTATAAAAAAAATATCATGATGTATGAATCTTTTAGCTTTATAATTAATATTTATAGTCAAAAATATGACTTGTATAACCCCATTAAAAAATTGTTTTAGTAAAAAAACACATGTTTGTGACATTTTAATTTTAACTTTAAATAAAAAGGTATTAATGTAATTTTCCTACCAAAGTGGCTCCATGGGGTCCCTAAGTTGATTCATGGATTTTCTTCTTCGTCCATGATATTTACAATAAGGGTAGGACATGTGTCAATGTCATTTCATATTATTAAAACATTATTTTTACCTTAAACTACACTAATTACCTCTAATCGCGATTAAAAACTTAAAAGTTACTATTCACCAAAAAATTATTTTAATCCCACTGAACCACATTTTACTTCATAATGACAGCCATTTATGTCGGATTTTTAAAATTCAGGACAGAAAGGTGGTAAAATTTCATTTAAACGAAAAATCAGTTTTTTAAGTACCACTTAGTGGTTTCACTATTCATCAAAAATTGAAGTTTTTCAGAAAAATACCAAAAATTCACCCTAAGATATATTTGATATTCCGAATTCAAAAATTATATATATTTTAAAAAATTCAAAACATATAAGTTTCATTAATTAATTTAATAATTAATTCCCGCTGTAAAAAAAATAGTGTGTTTTTATGAAACAAAATGTATCAAAAGATTGACACTAGTTTAAGTCCAATTTCAAAGTGAAATTAATTCCAATGAACAATATTGGATTAAATGGTAAAAATATATTCTAATTTCACTTTAAAAACAATTCAAAAGATAATATAATCATATAAAAAAATTAGATTAAAAATAGGTTTTGAATTAAAATACAACATTTTTCACTATTCATTAAAAAATGAACTTTATCGGAAAAATACCAAAAATTTACACAAAGTAAATTTTTATGTCCATATTCTAAAGAAGGATTTTATTTTTTCAGATAGAACATATAAAATTGTCAAAAGTATATTTAAAAAGGGTTCTCCATCAAAAGGCGGTTAATCGACCTTTTAAAGAATATTAGAAGATTTATACTTAAAATTGGATTCATTTGCATTTTATGCCTCTAACATTTATTGGATAAAAGTAAAAATATTTGACAAACATATATAATCATTTTTTAGTTAGTTTTGTTCTTTCCCTCTATTTACAATGGCTAGGCATTAACTACCATTTAAAATAATATTATTTTATTACTAGTGTGCAACGTAAGATTTCAAAGAAGCTCTTTGTTGCGTATCGGGTACGCTATCAAACATAGCAACCCCTTTAAAGTAAAATTAACATTTTATTCAAAAATAGGGATAAATATAAAAAATGTCATATTCTTTATTTACCTGGGGTGTTACATCCTTCCCCCCTTTTGGGAATTGTGTCCTCGCAATTTTAAAATTGGGCTTGGAAACTTCATTGAAAGTCCCACATCGGAACAAGAGTCAGCAAAATTATCACTTTAAAAGAAATGGAGAGAAGTACAAAGGTCACCCGAGTTAACCCATACTAGGATTCCACGTATGAAAATATGGATATGGAGGAGAAAAGAAAGGGCCATGTTCTAATGGAGAGTGATAGTAAACATGTCTAGGAGAAAGTTAACCACAAGAAAATCACAAACTTGTGATGGGTTAAACGGTATTCGATTCCCCATTAGGAAAAGTTAACAGAAAAAATTTATGTTTTAAGTTAATCTTAATTGAGGAATTTATTTTTGAGCTTAACTAAATCATAATGAAACATACTTACTTGTCACGTAGACTTTCAACTTTTATTATATTCCTTAATCAAACTCATATTTTCTTCAAAAGATGAGTATTTAGGAAGACTTGTTCGCATTAAGAGTACTATAATCAACTTCTTGAGAATCACCTAATCCCCAAAAGAGAACTGTATACTTCCCATGTCTTTAGATCTCAACCAAAAAGTTTAGTACGAGGTCAGATAATACCCAAAAAGGATATATATTTTTTTACAAAAAGAAAAACTACTCCTAATCTCCAAAATTTGTCAAACAAAACCCAAAGTTCAACGAAGACCATTTAATAAAAAATTTGTCCATAAAATTCTTCAAGGTAAAACCAACTAAGATTGAAACCCAAATATTTTAAGGATTTAATCACATAGTCTCCCAAGGTACAAATTAACATTTATCTCCAAATAACATCAGTTTCTCTTAAAGTATCATATTGAAAAGTAATTAACCTAATCACATATTCTCCATGATAGGTTAATAATTTCTATAGATAACCCAAAATAAACTTACTCTTGATTCATAAAATCATCTAACTAAAAAATAATTAGTCAAACTAACCAGGGACTTCACATAGTCCAGTGGTAGGCGATAAATACCAGTCGCACTTTAGTTGTGGGTTCGATTCCCACAGCTTTGTCCGATGCGACGGGTTGTCACATGGTCTGTGTGTTGTCCTTTTTCCAAAACTATATAATTCTTAAAAAAATTCCCAATAAGAGATAAAATCTTCAAAAATAACCATAACATAATTTTAACCTCAATTTTACCTCATGCCTTTCATCTTCCATCATAACATATAGTAACCCATAATTACCTCAAAAGTAAGGATCATATAAACCCTAATGGTTACCATTATAATTATCACATGAACTTCCACATCGAGTTGGTTCTCTCGTACAAGAGGCATTAGAGAACTCACCAAGGTTCAAGTGGTTGATCATGACTCATGATAGTTGGTTTATAATAACCATGAGATTTCTCATTGAATCTCCCATTTCATCTAGTCTCTTAATCAGACAACCACCACAGTTTCCTTCAAACCCATTGTCACTTTGGTGCTTGCTAGATCCATCCATTTACTAAAACCAAAAAGGTCAGTGTGAGTATATCAACAAAATCACCATGTACTAAAGAGGAAGATAAAAACTAAGATATACTTATCCAAGTTATCTCAAACACATTCCAACATTCAAAAATAACAATGACTCTGTCTAATATAATAACCATTTTGGTTATACACAACTTGTCACTTATGCTTTAAACAACACTCTAACCTCTAAAGTTATCTAAACCAACCTTTGATACCAACTATAAGGCTCCAGCCTTAAAACTTACTTAATATTGAATTAAATGAATAATTCACATTGAGGATATTTTCAGGTTTAGAGTTTTAGATAATTAGGACATAACTATTACATCTCAAAATATTACAAAGTAGACACTTCTACTAATTTTCCATAAAATAAAAACTCTTAAAAAGAAACATGTCTAGTTCCATGTTTTAGATAGCCTGACATTTCCTTGATCCCATACTTGACCCTATTAAACTTTATATCATGTGAAAAACATTTCAAAATAAACTTGGGATGGGCATAAAAATCTCAGTAAGGGATACACAAATAAGGAAAATTTTTAGTTTTATAAAACAACAAGTAAACCATGAATACTTTACCAAAGTAATACTTTTCACCTTTATGAAGTAGTAAAAAACTCTTCACTGAATAAAATACCATTACTTACCCTTTTGTAACCAAAAGATTACCATAAAACCCATATAAAGAACACATAACCAGGAAATTCTGAACCAGGCGTAAGCCTGATCCCGCAAATTTATTAAAGGAAAAAAGAGAAAAAACAACCGGTTTAAGGGTTGTCGGTACCCCTTACAACGTGAAACAGCAACCAAATACCACTCCGCATTATACAGTGCAAATACAAATTCAAATTTCAAAACCAATTACCCATACAGCTGTCCTCGATCCGCATGCCGTCACCGCACACCTTTCAATGCCTCGAGTCGCTCACACCCTCGATACGCACCCAACCATCACACCCATCAACATCACCATCCATCGTCACCGGCGAGACCTCCTCCATCGTCAATACAACACCAAGATCCACAAAATTAACCAAAAACAGAGACAACAATCCCAGTTCAGAACCGGAGAATCTCAACCCACACGCCATTCACTGAACATAGGCTCCCCAAGTTAACACCAAAAAACCAAAACCAGAACAAGAAACCTCCAATCGATCGCATCCCACCACCGAATGTGTCGCGGACCAAAAAACAACTAGTAATCACCAACCAACCCACCACAAAACCATCACCAATACTCATGAACAAAACGACAGAAAGAACGGAACCAGAAACATCACCAAAACCAGATCTCGGAGTTGCTGTAGAGAAGATCCCGTCGTCGCCATCCAAGCCGCACCTCAGGGTTGCGACGAAACGCCCAACACAGGTCGGAGAAGAGGAGGCATCACTCGAGCCGCAGATCCTGGAGCTGTCGACCAGCATCACAAACAAAGAAACCCTATCCGAGATAGGGAATCGTTGTGCGAGAAGGACAAGGAGGCGGAGTCCGCATCACGTAATCCCGTCATATGGTTTATCACGTAACCACCTGTAAAATGTCCAAGTACCATCATTACACATAAAATATTGAAAATATAAACATTTCAATAACAAAATTTCATTTTCAATCACAATAAGTAATTCCAAGATATTGAATTAATCAATCCATTTCCAAAAATCATTTAAAAGAGATTTTTGAATCAAAGTGTCCCATACCACTTTGAAGCTTTTAATGGAATTATAACATTAATGTCCATATAAATAAATACTGAAAACCATTTTAAAAACATGGACATTAAAGATAAATATTTAGAATAATGAATCTTTAAAACATTTAAAACGATATTTTTGTTAAAGAGTTTTTAACAAAATGAGAGACTCTTGAATACAAAAAATTTCAGAATAACATTTAATCCGAACTTTATAATATCATGAAAATAAAGGTATTCATGATATAATATGTCAAATGACAGTATACACACCATATAAGAGTGAATTGGTGCATAACAACAATGAAGTCTCAATGGAAATGTAAATTGAGATGAAATCCATTATAAAGATGGTATCCTTAAATTAAGGATAAATATATCACATAATTATGTGTGAGAAATATAAATAAACCCAATATAAGTGGATATTAAGTGTGAAACAATCATAGGTCATTCACACATAATCTTGGAAAAACAAAACCAATGACATAGATATTTAACTCAATGAAATGAGATTGAGTTATGATTTCCCATACAAGTTCGTAAGAATTTATCAATGAGATGATTATGTGTAGAAATAATATATCAACACAAAGGTTTGTGGAAATTACAACATAGAGATTCCACACATAATCTTGGCATAATAAAATCAAGAATTAGAGGTTTAACCCAAAGAATTGAAAGTGGGTTAAGAAGTTCCCTTACAGAAATCTGACAGCCTAACGGCGTCACTTTAAAATTCAGAAAATGAGTTGATGAGAGAGAAAATGGTATCTCATCACTTGGACATAAAATTTACATAAATAAGGATATATAATAACATATAACAACATAATATTATGTGAATTAAAATACATAACAAAATATGTCTTTTAAAAAGAGGATGGTGAAAGGTCCCCTTACCGAGTTGGGTAACTTTCGAAACGTACACCCCATGGAAGAAGGGTCATACAATGAAGATGTAAATACCCATAAATAAAATTATACTAAAAAAAGTATATAATAATGGGCAGTGCATACACCACTCAAAGTAAATAGTGGAAAACGTAGCATAAATGTCACGAGAATAAAAGTGAGATGAAAAATCCCTTACAAAAACTCGGCAGCCTAACGGTGCCACTTAGAACTTCCAAAAATGGATTTATGAGATCAAATAGGGTATCTCATAATATGAACATAAAAATTATAGTACTAGGAATATAAAATAACATCCCCAAACATAATAAAGATGATATTAAAAGAAATTACATAAAAGAGAGTACTTAAAAAGAAAGAGAGATGTTGGATCCCTTACGAAAATTTGGCAGCCTAACGGCGCCACTTAAAAATTCTAAAAATGAATTTATAAGAGTAATAGGGGTTATATCATCATTTGAAAATAAAAATTACAGTATTATTAATATAAAATAACATCCTCCACCATAAGAACATGGATCATAAATGAAATGACATAAAATAGGGTACTTGAAAAGAAAGAGAGAGGTAGGATCCCTTACCTCAAGTCCGACTTGTCTTGTTTGTTTCTTTATATTCTTGAATAACAAACTTTGGTAAATTTATAATTTCTTAAGGACATATTTTAAATATTTTTATTCATTTCATATCACGTATTATAATGTTATAATAATTGGTTAATAATGTGAGTTCATATCAGATGTTTTTGTCGATGATTGGTACATGAGTCAAAAATGAACTTGTTTGAAAATGGTTTCCCATGTAGTAAATCATTTCCAAAATAGTATTAATGATTAAAATATCATATATATCCAGTACATATTCATTTTATACTATTCCATAAAATTTGGAGATAAAAAAAATGAAAATCACCGTTCATGGAGACGGTGGGCCGTACGTACGCATGAACGTTACTTTCATTTTTTTTGTCATATTAATGGAATTAAAACTAGATGAGAGATATATATATTATAATTAAAGAATGATATCCATCATTTAGATGTAATATATGACATATATATCCATTATATATATGTACTTATAATAGTATATAACATTTGGAGATAATAAATGAAATGTACCGTTCATTGAGACGGTAAGCCGTACGTACGCATTAACGCTACTTTCATTTCTTTGGCACATTAATGGAATTAAAACTAGATGAGATATATATATATATATATATTATAATTCCAGTATAATATATATGTTATATAGATCACATAAGTTCATCAATTTCATTCTTTATACATTCCATGTATTGCATGAACGAGTCACATCACTTGAGGGGGTGGTAGTCCACACTTCCTCAAATGAAATTATTGCATTTTCACAACATGAAAAGCATAAAAGTATGTATTAATTATAAAATAAAGAAGAATAGAGAGGAAATAAATATAATATATATCATAAATAAATATATTTCCATCATAATTTCCACCTTGAGAGGTGGTGTGAGAATATAGAACAATCGTCGTTTCGTGTGGCAGTAATTCGCCATCCACGGAAACAGTATGTTCTTTAACCATTATACGGAGGTGTGTGTTAGTGTAGATATAATACTCCTCATAAAAAAATCCTATTATATTTAAGATACTGGTGTTTTTACAAAATAAATAAATAAAAATAGTTTAGGGAGTTGTAGAAACAAAATAAAACAAAAGAACACTAGGGAAGACTTTACCTTTAAATCGGGTAACTCTTTTTGATTTGAGCTCAAAGGATTCCTTGGAAAGAATTATGCCCAAAGTGAGGCTTCTATGAGTAATAGAGGGATGTGGAGAGACAAAATGGGAAGGGTTTGGCTGAGCCAAAGTCTTGAGAGGTGTGTGTAAGGGGGTAGAGGTGGGGGCCTTTTATAAGAGGAGAGGAGGGGCACTCTTGGAAAGTTATAAACTTTTACTTTATTATAAAATGCTTTTCGGATTTTAAAGGTCCCAAAATTATATATTTAGAGTATAAGGTGATAAGAGTTTAAAATCTACCCATCCAATAGGTTTTTGACAAAATTTAGGTCTTAGATTTTACATTGTCTTTTCATTTTATTTAAATCGTTAAATAATGAGGTAATTGTTGCATCATCATGGTGTCATAAATAATTTAATTTATTTAATGTCTAAAAATTATAAAAAAAATATAATGATGTAGGAAATATTTTTATCTTTCTAATGAATATTTATAGTCAAAAATATGACTTGTATAACCCCATTTAAAAAATTTTTTAGTAAAACAATACATGTTTGTGACATTTTAATTTTAACTTTAAATAAAAAGGTATTAATGTCATTTTCCTACCAAAGTGGCTCCATGGGGTCCCCAAGTTGACCCATGGATTTTCTTGGTCATCCATGACACATCCAATAAGGGTAGGAAATGTTTCAATGTCATTTCATATTATTAAAACATTATTTTTACCTTAAACTACACTAATTACCTCTAATCGCGATTAAAAACTTAAAAGTTACTATTCACCAAAAAATTATTCTAATACCATTGAACCACGTTTTACTTCCTAATGACAACCATGTATGTAGGATTTTTGAAATTAAATACACAGAGTTGGTAAATTTTCATTTAAATGAAAAATCAGTTTTTTAAGTACCACTTAGTGGTTTCACTATTCATCAAAAATTGAAGTTTTTCTTAAAAATACCAAAAATTCACCCTAAGATATATTTGATATTCCAAATTCAAAAATGATGTCTATTTTAAAAAATTCAAAACATATAATTTGCATTAATTAATTTAATAATTAATTCCCACTGTCAAAACAAATAGTGTGTTTTTATGAAACAAAATGTATCAAAAGATTGACACTAGTTTAATTCCAATTTCAAAGTGAAATTATTTCCAATGACCACTATTGGAATAAATGGTAAAAATATATTCTAATTTTACTTTAAAACAAATTCAAAATATAATCTAATCATATAAAAAAAATTAGATTAAAAATAGGTTTTGAATTAAAATACAACATTTTTCACTATTCATTAAAAATGAACTTTATCGGAAAAATACCAAAAATTTACACAAAGTAAATTTTGATGTCCAGATTCTGAAGAAGGATTTTATTTTTTCAAATAGAACATTTAAAATTGTCAAAAGTATATTTAAAAATGGTTCTCCATCAAAAGGCGGTTAATCGACCTTTTAAAGAATATTGGAAGATTTATGCTTAAAATTGGATTCATTTGCATTTTACGCCTCTAACATTTATTGGATAAAAGTAAAAATATTTGACAAACATATATAATCATTTTATAGTTAGTTCCGTTCTTTCCCACCATTTACAATGGCTAGGCGTTAACTACCATTTAAAATAATATTATTTTATTACTAGTGTGCAATGTAAGATTTCAAAGAAACTCTTTGTTGCGTATCGGGTACGCTATCGAACATAGAAACCCCTTTAAAGTAAAATTAACATTTTATTCAAAAATAGGGATAAATATAAAAAATGTCATATTCTTTATTTACCTAGGGTGTTACATGATCCAACGATCTGGGCCGCACTGTGGGCCAGGCCAGACCCAGTGGGTCGGCCGGGTCCACCCGATCAGGGTCGGCCCAGGCTGGGTCGGTCTGACCGAATCGAACCAGACCGGGGCCCACTACGACCCCTTTTTACCTTCTCTTGGCCATAACTTTGGCACCGGCTATCCGTTTGACAAACCGTCAGTGATGCTGGAAATCTTGGATCGAGACGGTCCCTTTGAGTATATTCCACTGAGTTTTGGATTGAGATGGGGAATGGTCAGTTTGGATCAAGAATGAATCCAACCAGGCCCCCTGGACTAAAAGGCTAATAACTCACAGAACGGGCATCTGATTGATGTGATGTCTGTTACGTTGAGATCCCTATGATGTGGTGGACCTTTGAGATACTTCTTCATGGGACTTCATGGAAGTTGTAGTATCGACCAGTAGCTTTTGGAGCGGATCCTCCTGGAGACGAGAGAGCATTGTGTGGGAACCTAATAGCTAGAAAGACTTGACGACTACTGACTGTTTCGACTCGGAGTGACTCGACTGGCCTAGTGGGGAATGCCTTGGTGACACGGCAGACCCACAGTGGGGAGCACCTTTGTGACGCTTCAAACCCACGGTACTCGACAGGAGTAGTACCTCAGTAGGCCATGAGGGGGAGCGCCTCTGTGTGATGCAAAAAACGGTGGGGAGCGCCTCTGTGTGATGTGGCTGACCCACGGTACTCGACAGGAGGAGTACCTCAGTAGTCCAAGGTTAGTGGGAAGTGCCTCTGTGTGACGCAGTAGGCCCACTATACTCGATGGAGGAGGAGTTATCCAGCATTTGAGGGTTCAAAATGTTACTTGTTACTACTACCCTAGAATAAATCTTGGTATGAGCTAATTCAGTTCCTCTGTGATTTCCTTATGATTGAGATGGATTACTTGATAACTTAGGTATATGTATGGGCATTTACCTAAGTAAGGTTATTTGTGGAATTAATAGTTTGTGTTTATCCTTGATGGATTTTGTGATACCTAGAGGTTCTCAGGGTCCCTACTGAGTATCATTATACCCACCCCTGCATAGGCTATTCCTACACTTCGTTTTGTTTGGTGCAGAAGACGGACAATGTTGACTGAGGAAAAGAGTACCAAGTATGGACAGTACCCAGAGGTGGACCATACGGAGTGTCGGTACATAGAGGAGATGGATGGATGAGGAGTGCTGAGGAGGCGATTTGTACCTACCCTTCAGGTAGTAACCTTGGAGGATGACCCAGCTACTGACTTTCCCTTTTCTTTAGTTGTATTGTATCACATATGTACTTATACTTTCCAGTTGAGCTTATATTCTGGCCACTTTTACTTTCAGCACTCTTTTGTTATACATTTTACTTAGTGTTTCGTATCCAGTTGTGTGCTTGCTTGTGTGTGTGTTTACAGGTTATAAAGGAAATGCCTTCCTAGTTTTAGGGAATATGCCTTTGGTGCTAGTCGCCAGCCCCTGGCCTATGGAAGGCAGACTTGGGGTAGTCACGGCATGGGCCTCGGGGGACAGGTCATAAAAAATTGGTATCATAAGAGTCGGTTCTACCGCAGAACTTAGGACTCTGATCTTTCTTTTCTGTGAAGAAAAAGTGTTAAGGGTAATGAGTGTGGTTTTCAGTTCAGGGAGTCCAGTGTTGGTGCGGTGGCCGATGTATCCATACACCAGGACCCTGACTTCTGATATCCGACTCAGTGCACGAAAACACTGATTGCGTGTGTGTTTTCAAGAGTCTTCTTTATGAACTATTTGAGTCAGCTCACCAGGTCAGCTCACTAGGTATAACTTTTTGACCGTAGCACACCTGTTTTTTTTTCAAGATGCCTCCACATAGACAGCCAGCTAGAGTTCTAAGAGTTGTATGTAAAGATAGCCCACCGAGCAACAAGGCCTCGGTGTAGGGCCCTTTTTCGGTAGAGGCACCAGTGGTACCACTCCCCGTTGGGCCACCGATGCCACCAGCCCCAGCAGCAGACGGTGCACACCGCTTCAGTGCATTGCATGACTTCTAATGCTAGAGGCCACCTGGGTTCAGGGGAGAGATGGACCCGCAGGCGGCTGAGGATTGGATGGAGGTTGTAGTGAGAGTTTTCTGACTGATAGGGACACTAGCCGATCTCATGGTGATCCTTGCCCCCAGCCTTCTACAGGCAGTAGCAGGAAAATGGTGGATCTCGATGCTCTAGGTTCATGAAGAGGTGATTCTTCTCTGAGCAGGCTTCAAGTTCCTGTTTCTAGCAGATTTTGTTCTAGTTACTCTTCACGTAGTGCGCATACAGGAGCTTCTTCATCTACAGCGGGGCAATATGACTGTGGCTCAGTACTCAGCGAGGTTCACTGACCTCTCACATTACTCCACCGATATAGTGTGAGACCTATTCTTCAGGGCCCAGACCTTCGAGCAGGGACTCATGTGAGAGATTAGAGCTTCGATGATCTCACTCAGCATCCCGACGTAGGTAGGGGTGTTATAGAGATCCCTATTAGTGGAGAGTTTCCTCGCTGAGCAGTCACCAGCAGCGAGACCCACTACCAATCATCACATAGCAGAGTCTTCTGCAGCTGGTAGTTGACAGATGACAGAGAGTTCCAGGAGGGCCAGACCTACAGGTGGATGACCGCACGACTCAGGATCGGTTGTGCGGGGCATCCGAAGCGGAGCCAGTCATGCGAGGAGTGGGCAGTGTTATGCATGTGGCGGGCAGGGTCACATGGCTCGTGACTATCCGACCCGTTTTACGGATGATCAGAAGACGTTCGAAGAACCGCACAGGTAGAAATAGACGTTCGAATAAGGAGGTCCTTAGGGAGTAGGTGGACGTGTCAGAGGAGTCGACCGTGCAGCTGGTGGTGGGTGACGATTGAGGTGTTACTGCCACCATCACTAGGAGGTCCACCCTGACCACATGGAGCAGGTGGAAAGGGGAGAGCTCAGCTCCAAGTAGCTGAGGCTTACGATCATGATGCTCTGGAGATGATACGAGGTACGATCTGTGTCTAATCCACCTTAGATGTAGTACTTATAGACATAGGTTCCAGTCATTCTTTTATTTCCACTTCCCTCGTTCGGAGCTTGGAGATTCTGACAAAGCCGTTGGATCGATCCTTACGGATAGAGGTTCCTACGGGTGTATATTCGATGATTATGCACTGGTGTCGGTAGTTCAAGATTACTCTAGGAGGTGAGAGCTTTGTCTGGGATCTCCTATTAGCGGCGTCGAGGCCTTACGACGTCATCTTGGGTATGGACTGGTTATCTACAGTCTATGCTCATATTGACTGTATTAGGCACAAAGTGCGGTGTGTCCACACGGATGGGACCAAGTTTACCTTAACCGGTGAGAAGGGATCCTTTATAGCACAGGATGGACTTACTCGGAGGAGGGGCATCCGATTACTCATCAGTTGGCTAGCCTTACCCTAGGAGCGGTTGAAGTGGAGAGTCCAAGTCATCCTGTAGTGGTGGACCAGTACGTAGATGTTTTCTCTGATAATGTCCCAGGCCTACCTCCTCACAGAGAGGTGTAATTTTACATTGACTTGTACCCCAGGATGGCACCGATATCTACACCAGCATATCGGATGGCTCCCGCAGAGCTTCGCGATCTATGGGTATATTTAGAGGACTTGCAGGGGATGGGGTTCATTCGGCCAAGTGTTTCACCTTGGGCAGCCCCGATTCTGTTCTCCAAGAAGGTGGATGGGAGGTTGAGGCTTTGTGTCGACTACCGGTGCCTAAACCAGGTGACTGTGAAGACCAAGTACCCACTCCCAAGGATTAACGACCTCTTTGATCAGCTGAAGGGAGAACAGTGGTTCTCGAAAATAGACATCAGATCAGGCTATCACCGGCTCATAGTTCGAGATGAGGATGTGCAGAAGACACCTTTCAGATGTCGGTATGGCCACTACGAGTTCTTGGTTATGTCATTAGGCATAACCAATGCTCCAGCAGTGTTCATGGGACTCATGAACAGGGTCTTTCAACTGTACCTTTTTAGCTTTGTAGTGTTCTTCATCGATGACATTCTAATCTACTCATCTACTGAGTAGGAGCGTGCCTATCATTTTCAGGTAGTACTAGACACACTTCGAGAGCACCAGCTTTATAGTAAACTCTCGAAGTGCCAGTTTTGGATTCGAGAGGTTCACTTTCTAGGACATGTCACATCGGAGTCTAGAGTTGTAGTAGATCCAGTGAAGATTGAGGTGGTACTTTCTTGGGAGCCACCCAAGAGTGTGACGGAGGTACGAAGTTTCCTGGGTTTGGCTGGATACTACCAGAGATTTGTGCCAGATTTCTCCAGAGTTTCACCACCACTATCATCCTTGATGAAGAAGAGGAAACCCTTTGTTTGGTTGGATAAATGTCATCAGAGTTTTCAGAAGCTGAGGTAGAGGCTGACTAGTTCCCCCATCTTGAGGTTTTCAGAGGAGGGCGTAGGGTACATAGTTTAATACGACACATCAGGGACCGGACTTGGATGTGTCCTGATGCAGGAGAAATCAGTGATCGCATGTGGCTATCGATAGCTAAGACAACATTAGTAGAACTATGCTACCCATGATTTGGAGTTAGAAACAGTAGTTTTCTCCTTGAAGATGTGGAGACACTATCTGATGGGTGAGCATTTTATCATGTACTCTAATCACAAGAGTCTCAGGTATATCTTCTCTCAGGGCCTGAACCTGAGATAGTGATGTTGGCTTGAGTTCCTCCAGGACTATGACATCGAGATATTATATACTCCTAGGAAGGGGAATGTTGTTACAGATGCACTCAGCAGGAGATCTGGTATACAGCTGCTAGGCGAGGCGACAGAGTAGCTGGTCACTTTACAGATATCCTTTGTAGATACAGATGGAGCAGCTTTTCTTCAGTCTCTTATAGTCACTCCCCCACTTCTTCAGTGAGTCAGGGAGGCGCAACGTGGGGACACTGACTGTGAGGCACGACATGCTTAGATATCTACAGGGCAGGAACCTGATGGATTTTATGAAGGGTGGAGCACATCATCCTCTTTAAAGGATGTACCATGGTACCAGTGTCACTTCAGGAGGAAGTTGTAACGTCCTGGACCCGGGTGCCACTCAATGGGATCCCCAAACCTGGTTCGCCACGTTACCTCAAGTGCATTTCCCCAAACTCCATAGGCTTCCAACTAGAAGTGAGGGCCCAGTTCTGATAGTAAGGAAACTATTCCCTCATTTGTCAAAGTGTAGCGTAGTGGAATACAAAACAAAACATAAAACGAAAGCGGAAACAATAAACCATACAAAACTGAAATAAACACCTATAGTGGATACAACCAACAGTATATAAATAATGATTCTACATGTCTCAAATTCTAAGAAAATAGCCAGAACATGTTATACATCAATACAGTACAACAAAAGCAGAGTACAGAAATACAAAGCAAAACAGCTGGCAGCGTAATCGCGAACCTAGGCTCGGTCCCATGCCCTCCTACCCCTCAGCAACAGTCAAGAACATATATAGGGACTCTTTCCCCTATCCACACCTGCAGAAAAGTAATCTGTTTGGGCCGAAAAGCATGACCCAAATAGGGTGTGAGAAATATATCTCAGTAGGCACCCACCAAAGGCCCGTGCCCAATTGTGTGAAAGCGTGCAACAACAGTGTGTAGTAGTAAAATGCAATAAACTAAGTAGTACTCAAAAGTAACTAACTTAACAGTTAAATTTCCATTTTATTATTCATTTAATCCATTTAATTTAGTAACATTTTGTGCTTAACAGCACCAAGCCCTCAGGACAACCAGTATCTTGCCCTCAGGATAATATAGTGAACCACATCCTCAGGCTATACAGAATCCAACCCGCAGGTATTTCCCTCAGGCATAACAGAAATTGCCCTTCAGGCGTAGGAAGTGTCTCCCTCAAGCACAGAAGTCAAGCCCTCAGGCACGAAAGGTTGCCCTCAGGTGAAATCGAATGTCGCCCTCGGGCTAAAACAGTCACGCCCTCAGGCTAATCACAACAACGCCCTCAGGCTAAACAGGTAACCGGGCCATTCCCAACATGTAAATATGTAATAAACAAGCAATTCATCTCGAGGAAATTTTACAAGTACTACTTTAAAGGCATACCCTTGGGTATCCTGGCCAAACGACTAAACATTGGAATGCACCCCTGGGGTGGTCCTAGATCCAAGCAATGATCCCCAACCAGTATTTTTATCATCATAATTAATTATCTGTTCAATTACAGGTGTTTAATATAGCAACGGCCTCATCCACATGACACCCCAACATGGGTTCGTGTCACAAAAATGCACAAAACACATGATAGTTAGAAAAATTAACATCAAGCCACTTACCTTATACGCCAACGAGTGCTATACACGAACTTCAGTTCCCGAAACGCCCAAGAACGATGTAGATATGATGAAGAATAAAACCCGCTCAAATGTAAATAACTTCGGTTAGGGAAATAATTGGTATGAACCACACCAGGAGAAGAGAGGGCTTACCCGTGCGGTTCCAACGAGATTGTCCGAAGTGGAATCGGATTCCAGACGTGCGCCTAGCGGATCTCCGAAGGTTCGGTCATCCTCTCCTGAGCTCTCTTCCCGTTCTAAGACTTTCCTGTGAACAGGGGAGGCTACTTCCCATTTTAAGTGAAAAAAAAACAAAGCACATGGAATGTACTTCCAAGTACATGGTGTGTAATTCCTTCATTTAACTATTCCTATGGCAGCACCGCCACACTTTTCATCCATCGACATGAGTACATGGAATGTACTCGTGAGTACACGACGTGTACAGTCTCCCAACTGGTGGCTGCTCCAGCGCCTAACTGTTTTGGCCTACCGACTGACTACACGGCGTGTAGTCGGTTCCTACACCCTTCGTCGCCGACATGGCTACACGCCCCGTTTACTCACCCCACATGGCCAGAAGTACACGGCGTGTGGAAAAGTACATGGCGTGTAGTTCCAAAATTTAGGATTTTCCCCATTTTCCATATTTTCTCAAAAACACTTAAGGAAAAGAGAAAAGAAGAAGCCCGTACCTCAAAATAAGAACCGGGTTATTACAAACTTCCCCCTTATAGAAATTCATCCCCAAATCTCCCTTCCAAGGGTAGTGAAGATATAGCGGTGAACAAATCCATCCACTGAGCACGTACGTCGGTCTCCCGCTCCCAAGTTTCATCCTACACTCGGTCATGCTGCCATAGCACCCGTACGAGAGGAACTGACCGGCCTCAGAGAACCTTCTTGCTCCTGTCAACGATATGAATTGGATGCTCCTCAAAGGATGCATCCATATGAAGCTCAACCTCCTCGGGCTGAAAGATGTGATACGGGTATGAATGATAGCGACGCAACTGAGATACGTGGAAGACGTCATGCATGGCTTGGTATCGTTGTGGTAACTGCAACCGATAGGCAACTAGTCCGACTCTCTCTAGAATCTAAAATGGCCCCACATATCGCGGTGAAAGTTTACCTTGTCTCCTGATCTGCTTGTGTCCCAGCCTCGGAGAAACATGCAAGAAAACCTGATCCCCGACAACGAACTCCAAAGGTCATCTACGGTGATCAGCATAGGACTTTTGACGAGACTGTGTGGTAGCCATCTACTTCTGAATCAACTGGACCTGCTCAAAAGTCTCCTGCACGAGACGTGGCCCCAATAAAGCTGCCTCACCTACCTCTAACCAGCACAAGGGTGATCGGCATGGCCTATCGTATAAAGCCTCATATAGTGCCATCTCAATAGTCGCCTGAAAACTATTGTTATAGGCAAACTCGACTAGGGGTATATGCTTCTCCCAAGAGCCCCCAAAGTCTAGGAAGCATGCACGCAGCATGTCCTCAAGCACCTATATCATACGCTCTGACTGGCCATCAGTCTGAGGGTGGCAAGTCGTGCTCTGAAGCACCTGTGTACCCAGTGCCCTCTACAAACTCTGCTAGAAACGAGATGAAAAACGGGCATCCCTATCTGAAACGATAGAACGAGGGACCCCATGAAGACGTACGATCTCTAGGATATACAACCTTCTGAGCTCGTCAAAACTGAAGGTCTCCTTGATCAGCAAAAAGTGAGCTACCTTCGTGAGTCTATCCACAACAACCCACATGGCATCATTACCTCTAGGTGACCTTGGCAACCCTATCATGAAATCCATTGCGAAATCATCCCATTTCCATTCCGGAATGGGTAACTGCTGTAACAGCCCAGCTAGTGTCTGATGCTCCTCCTTCACCTACTGACAGGTGGAACACCTCGTAATAAGACCAGCTACATCCCTCTTCATACCTGGCCACTAGTACTGATGTCTCAAGTCTCGGTACATCTTGGTAACCCCAGGATGAACTGCCCAAGATAAAACATGAAATTCTCGCATTAGCTCCTCACGTATATCCCCTGGAACCCATACTCGTCCATGGAAACGCAATACCTCATCACCACATATCATCCAACCGGGGGGAGGGTCCTCACTTGCCACTGACTCCTATAAAACTAGGCCTTCTGAATCAGATAGATGTTTCATCCTCACTCTTTCCAGGAGGGTCGACGTCACAGCTAATGAGGAAAGATAAGTCTTCCCCTGACTGTCGTGCACCTCCAGATGCATCTCAAAGAACAAAGTCATGAGCTGCCACTCACTTCTGGCCTCCTGCACCGCCTGTATCTGAGTCTTCCTGCTCAGTGCATCAGCTACTGCATTAACTTTACCAGGTGTATAGGCAAACTCAAAATCGAAGGACTGTAGGTATCCGACCCACCTTTTCTTCCTCAGATTCAGGTCACACTGAGTAAAGATATACTTGAGGCTTTTGTGGCTGGTGAAAACCACAAAATTCTCTCCCAGTAGATAATGTCTCCAACAGCGCAACACATACACAACTGTAGCTAACTCGAGATCATGCGTCGGGTAATTCCTCTCATGTGGCTTCAAATTCTGAGACCCGTACGCAACAACTCGATCTCCCTGCATCAACACTACTCCCAGCCCATTACCTGATGCATCATAGTAAATTGTATAGCTCTTCCCCTGCTCTGGGAGTATCAGAATTTGTGCTGATGTCAACCTTCCTTTCAGGTCCTGAAAAGCTGCCTCGCAAGCTTCCGACCAAAATAATTTCACACCCTTCTTAGTCAGACCCGTCAACGGTGTTACTAAGCAGGAGAATTTCTGTATGAAGCATCTGTAGTAACCATACAGACCCAAGAAACTCCGTATCTCAAAAATGTTATTAGGATACTCACAGGAAACTACTGCTCTCACCTTCTCTGGGTCTACTGAAAATCCTACCTCTGAGATGATATGACCCAGGAAGTGAATCTGGTCCATCCAAAAGTGGCACTTTGAGAGCTTAGCATATAGCTGATTCTATCTCAGTGTACTCAATATGATCTCAATATGGGTGTAATGGTCGTGTAGAGTATGAGAGTACACCAAGATGTCATCCATGAATACTACCACAAAAGAATCCAGATTAGGATGTAACACACGATTCATTAGATCCATGAAAACTGTTGGCGCATTCGTGAGTCCTAATGGAATAACCGTATACTTGTATAGACCATACCTGCTCCTGAATGTTGTGAGAGGTATATCAGATGGTCTAACACGCAGCTGATGATATCCTGATCTCAAGTCAATCTTCAAGAACACTCGTTCTCCACAAATTTTATCAAAAAGATCATCAATCCTCAGCAAGGGATATCAGTTATTAACCGTCAACTGGTTCAGCTTCTGATAATCCACATAGAGTCTGAGGGTATCATCTACCTTTTTCGCAAAAAGGACTGGCGAACCCCACAGAAAAGTACTAGGTTGAATAAAACCCTTTGCCTGTAACTCCTATAACTGCCTCTTGAGCTCCTGCAACTCAGTTGTATCCATCCTATAAGGAGAAATGGACACAGGTGCTTCCCTTGGCACAAGATTGATAGAGAAATCCACCTCACGCTCCGGAGGAAGACCTGAAAAGTTGTCCTAGAAGACATCCCTGAAATGATCAACCACTGGAGGGAAATCCGTCTAACAAGTCCCCTGGTCATCTAGATATAATCTCACAATATGGGTTGTGACTCCACCTCGCCCATGATGCTCTGGCCCAGCTCGACTCGCCTGAACATCCCACTCTCCCTTATATAGAAACTCTCTGCCCTCTGGTGACGTGAATCTCACCTTGCGATGATAGCAATCTACAAAGGCTTGAAATGGAACCAACCAGTCCATCCCGAGAATGACGTCATAAGCTGTCATCTCTAAGACATAGAGGTCCCAAAGGAAGTGACACCCACCAACCTCAAGGGGGAACTCCTTGCACTGACGCACACCAGCCGTTCTAGTTCCCAACGGAGTGTCTAGCGTCATGATATCATAAGAAGTAGAAACATAGAGCCCAAGGCTCTCCACAACGGGTACAGATATGAAACTATGTGTAACACCCGTATCAAAAAGTACTGAAGATAAAACAGAAGCTACTAGAGTAGTACCTCTAACTGTAGAAGGTCTGGGATCCTGACCCTACTGGGTCTGTTGCACAGCATAAGCCTGCCCAGTGCTGTGGCCCTGTGACACAGCCTGGCTACCCTGAGCTGTCTCACCCTGCTGCCTCTGAGATCCTGGTGTCTGGCTACCATAGCCATGACCACCATCTCTTCCTCCACACCCTGACGTATTCTAGTTTCCCGACTTTTAAGAAGCCACTGGTCCTGCTCCCGCACGTGGAGTCTGCACAGAACCCCTCTCACTAGCCACTAGTAGAAACACCCTATAAAAGAGTTACAGATGACCCATCTTGCCACAATCTCGTCACTCCACTGGATCACGTGGACACTACGGTCTCTTGTGCCCCTCTCTGCCACACTGGTATCACCTGATCGGGCCACCTGAAGAAACTGCCTTGCCGGTGCTGCCACCCTGAGAGAAATCCATCTGTCTCTTCCTCTTTCCAGTAGAAATAGTACTAGTAACTGGTGTTGAACCACTCTGGCCCACACCACTAGCTTCCCGCAGGTTCCTCTCTGTAATCAGCGCCTGGTTCACAATAGCGTGTACTGAAGGCAACCTAAAAACATTCACCAGTTCTTAGATGTCATAAAGAATGCCATCCTCAAAACGTCTGGCCCTTAACGTCTCATCACCCACCAGCACGGGTGCAAAGCGCTGAAGCTCGGTAAAGCGAATAGAATAATTCATCACTGACATAGCGCCCAACTGTATATTCATGAACTCTCGAGCTTGATCTTCCCTCAGCGTCTCTGGGAAAAATAATTCATAGAAGACTACCTGAAAATATTCCCACGCCATGTCCATGTGATGCTCTGACTAGGTGGTAACATCCCACCACCTCTTGGCGGAATCACACAGCATATATGTCACGAGCTTGACCCTCTGCCCTGGAGGCATCTCGAGATGCTCAAAAATAGTCTGCATCAATCCTAGCCAAGACATTATAGCCTGTGATCCGTCATCCCCTGAAAACGTAAGCGGATGCTGCTGCTGGAAGATACATGTCAGCTCATCCATAGATGTGGCAGTCTGCGGTGCTTCCTAAAAGGTCTTCACGAACCGCATAAAGCCTTCTCAGAACTGCGCCTCCGCGCCTGTGTCCGGTATAACAGTCGGCGCCGCATCTGGCTCTGCTGGAGGGTCCATTGGTAACCCATGACCCACCATCTCTAGAGTATAATCGTCGTCGTTCTCCTGGAAAACAACACATGGTCGTCTAGGCGGCATGACACTACAAGGTCAAAAGAACACCTTAGATCAAGATTAACAAGACTGAAACGAAGGAACCACAAAGGGAACATGAGGAAGAAGCCATTTCAAAATTGAAAAACAAGACTACATGGTGTGTATAATGAATACACGGCGTGTACTTGACTTCCCTTCCCCTTCCCAAGTCCTTCGACACGGCTAAGCCACACGGATCCCGTTGAACAAAAACTACACGGTGTGTTTAATATCTACACGGCATGTATGGTGTTATTTTCCAACTGCCCATGTCGTTTGTGACACGGCCGACTACTCGGCTTGATACTACATGGCGTGTTACACCCGCACACGGTGTGTACACCACCCCGTTTTCCCACCACCCGGCTAAGTCCACACGGTCTATCCTCGGACAAGACTACATGGTGTGTCCCATAGGTACACGACGTGTTCAAGGAGAGGCGACACTGACCCGTGTTGTTAGTTACACGGACGAGTCCCTAGGTCACACTACACGGCATGTACATAAGTGACACAGTGTGTTCTGTGAAGGAGTTCACTGACACGTGTTGTTAGTTACACAGCCGAGTCCCCAGGTTACACTACACGACATGTACATAAGTGACACGGTGTGTTCTGTGAAGGAGTTCACCGACCCGTGTTGTTATTTACATGGTTAGACTCCGGGTCAACACTACACAGCATGTACCGTAGGTACACAGCATGTTTTACCCAAGCCTTCCCTTCCCCGTGTCGCCACCCACACGGTTTGTGACACAGGAAGAGACTATACGACTTGTACTCGGGGTACACGGTGTGTACTCAAAAAGTTTATTTTCCTTCCCAAACAGAAGGCCATACACGGCATGTGTAAACATACTAAACGGTGTGTATACTGGGTTTCCGGATAGTATGCCTCAGAAACTTACCGGAACCCAAAAAATACCAAAAAACAACACCTAAGTGTTAAATTCCGACCCGTGAGGGCCCATACTCCCCACAAATCAAAGTTTGACATATTATCTGTGTTATAAAAAAATAAACAATCAATGATCCATCGAATTCCAGTTAATAGGGGCCCATACTCCCCAAAAACCAAAGTTCGGTGTTCATTCTATAAACCAACTCATACAAAATACCCTATCAAACAGCAGGTATTTATCAAAGCAGTTGTCACAACACCATGCTTTACTAGCACAAAAACTATCACAACAACATGAAATTTCTAATGCACCTACATGGCATGGAACTATGAATGGCATGTGATTTCTAGCATGTTACTATATGATGCATGAGATGGCATACCCTCATCTCATCGGGTTGCAACTATATAAAACCCAAGGATCAAATATGAACAGCACAATCACAAGTGTGTCACCCAACGGTGAAATCAAATCAACCGTAAATTACAAAATCATTAAAATTGCAACACGAGGTAAATTGGTATTTCCCTGTACACGGGTTAGCTATGCCCAAGAATAGCTTATTACCAACTATCGTTCATCTTATCCCTGAATACGGCTACAAATAGTAAGTCAAAGAAAAGAACATGCCCTCTTATACCACTTTGTAACGTCCCAGACCCGGGTGCCACTCAACGGGTGCCCCGAACCCGGTTCGCCACATGACCTCAAGTGCATTTCCCCAAATGTCAGAGGCTTCCGACTAGCAGCGAGGGCCCAGGTCTGATAGTGGGGAAACTATGCCCTCATTTGTCAAAGTGTAGCACAGCATAATACAAAACAAAACATATGACGATAGAGGAAAAAATAAACCATACACAACTGAAATAAACATCTGCAGTGGATACAACCAACAGTATATAAATAATGATGCTAAATGTCTCAATTTCTAAGAAAACAGCCATAACATATTATACATCAATACAGTACAACAAAATCAGAGTACATTAATACAAAGCAAAACAGCTGGCAGCGGCATCGCGAGCCTAGGCTCGGTCCCATGCCCTCCTACCCCTCAGCAATAGTCAAGCACCTGTATAGGGACTCTTTCCCCTATCCACACCTGTAGAAACGTAATCTGTTTGGGCCGAAAAGCATGACCCAAACAGGGTGTGATAAATATATCTCATTAGGCACCCACCAAAGGCTTGTTCCCAACTGTGTGAAAGTGTGCAACAACAGTGTGCAGTAGTAAAATGAAATAAACTAATTATTACTCAAATGTAACTAACTTAAAACTTAAATTGCAATTTTATTATTCATTTAATCCATTTAATTTAGTAACATTATGTTCTTAATAGCACCAAGCCCTCAGGCCAACCAGTATCTTTCCCTCAAACTAATATAGTGAACCACGCCCTCAGGCTATACAGAATCCAACCCGCATGTATTTCCCTTAGGCGTAATAGAAATTGCCCTCAGGCGTAGGAATTGTCGCCCTCAGGCACATAAGTCAAGCTCTCAGGCACGAAAGGTTGCCCTCAAGTGAAATTGAACATCGCCCTCAGGCTAAAACAGTCATGCCCTCAGGCTAATCACAACAATGCCCTCAGGCTAAACAGGTAATCGGGTCATGCCCAACATGTAAATATGTAGTAAAAAAACAATTCCTATCGAGGAAATTTTACAATTACTACTTTAAAGGCATACCCTCGGGTATCCTGGCCAAATGGATAAACAGTGGAACGCACCCCTGGGGTGGTACTGGATCCAAGCAATGATCCCCAACCAGCATTTTTATCATCATAATTAATTATCTGTTCAATTCCAGGTGTTTAATATAGCAATGGTCTCATCCACACGACACCCCAACATGGGTTTGTGTCATAAAAACACACAAAACATACAAAAATTGAAAAAATTAACACCAAGCCACCTGCCTTATACACCAACGAGCGCTATACACGAGCATCGGTTCCAGAAACGCCCAAGAACGACGTAGATCTGACGAAGAATAAAACCCTCTCAAACGTAAATAACTTCTGTTAGGGAAATAATTGGTATGAACCACACCAGGAGAAGAGAGGGCTTACCTGTTCCGTTCCAACGAGATTGTCCGAAGCGGAATCAGATTCCAGACATGCGCCCGGCAGATCTCCGAAGGTTCAACCGTCCTCTCCTGAGATCTCTTCTAGTTCTAAGTCTTTCATGTGAACAGGGGAGGCTACTTCCCATTTTAAGTGAAAAAAAAACAAAGTACACGGCGTGTACTTCCAAGTACACGGCATGTAATTCCTTCATTTAACTGTTCCTCTAGGGGCACCACCACACTGTTCATCTGTCAACATGAGTACACGACATGTACTCTTGAGTACATGGCGTATACTGTCACCCAGCTAGCGGTTGTTCCACACATCCCCTCTAGAGGTACATCTAGGAGTGGTGAAGATGTACCAAGATCTCTGAAGACAGCACTGGTCATTGGGAATGAAGAAAGAAATAGCAGAGTTTGTCTCATGGTGTCTCACTTTTCAGCAAGTGAAGGCAGAGCATCAGGTACCAGCAAGCTTGGTTTAGCCTTTAGAGGTCCCAGAGTGGAAGTGGGATGGGATATCCATGGACTTAGTGACAGAACTTTGTAAGAACCTAGTTCTTCTCTTTGAGGTACGGGCTTCTTCTTTTCTCTTTTCCTTAAGTGTTTTTAATAAAATATGGAAAATGGGGAAAAAACCTAAATTTTGGAACTACATGCCGTGTACTTTTTGCACACGCCGTGTACTTCTGGCCATGTTGGGATGAGTACAGAGGGTGTGTAGCCATGTCGGTGACAAAGGGTTTAGGAATCGACTACACGTCGTGTAGTGGTCCTTTACATGCTGTGTAGTCAGTCGGCAGGCCAAAATAGTAAGGAGGTGGAGCAGCTGCCAGATAGATGGCAGTACACGCCGTGTACTCAGGAGTATATGTCGTGTACTCATGTCGGTAGGTGAACAGTGTCGCGCTGGAAGAAAGCCGTTAGAGGAACAGTTAAATGAAAGGAGTACATGTTGTGTACTTAGAAGTACACGTCGTGTACTTTGTTTTTTCAGCTTAAAATAGGAAGTAGCCACCTCATTTGGTAGAGGAGGCATTTGAGCCATTTTGGAGCCAAAGGAGGAGGCCGAACCTTTAAATATCCGCCGAGTGTTCGTCTGGAATCCGATTCCGCCTAGGACGATCTCGTTGGAACCGCGCGAGTAAGCCCTTTCTTCTCCTTAAGTCGTTCTTACCAATTCTTTCTCTAGGTAAAGTTATTTATGTTTGAATGGGTTTTTTTCTTCGTCAGATCTACGCCGTTCTTGGGCGTTTCTGGAGTCGGTGTTCGGGTATATCGTTCGTTGGCGTATAAGGTAGGTGGCTTGGTGTTAATTTTTCCAAATGACGTGTGTTTTGTGCGTTTTTGTGCCACGAACCTATGTTGGTGTGTTGTGTGGCTGATTCTGTTGCTATATTAAACACCTATAATTGATTAGGTATTTAATTATGATATTAATATGCTGGTTGGGATCGTTGCTTGGATCCGGAACCACCCCGTGGGTGTGTTCCACTGTTTAGCCGTTTGGCCAGGATACCCGAGGGTATGCCTTTAAAAGTAGTAATTGTAGGATTTCCTTGAGAGGACTTGTTTGTTTACTGCTTGTTACATGTTGGGCATGGCCCGGTTACCTGTTAGCCTAAGGGAAGTGTTGTGATTTTCCTGTGGGTAGTGTAATACTTAGCCTGTGGGCAACTTCTTCCGTGCCTGTGGGAAGCTGACTCTGTGCCTGTGGGCGACACTACCTACGCCTGAGGGTAAACTCTGTTAAGCCTAAGGGAAGATTTTTGTGTTGTATACTCTTTACCTGAGAGTAGGAGTTTACGTATCTGAGGACATTAGCTGGTTATTTAGAATATTCACTACGGTGGTATTTTAACTTTAATGGATCAAATGGATAATAAAAGGGAAATATAACTTGTAATTAGTTACTTTTGAGTACTGATTACTTTATTGCATTTTACTACTGCACACTTTCATTGCATGCTTACACTCAGTTGAGCACAGGCCTTTGGTTGGTGCCTAATGGGAATTTATTTCTCACACCCTGTTTGGGTCACGCTTTTTGGCCCAAACAGATTACGTTTCTGCAGGTGTGGATAGGGGCAAGATTCCCTATACAGGTACATGATTTCTGCTGAGGAGTAGGAGGGCATGGGACCGGGCTTAGGCTCACGATGCTGCTGCCAGTTGTTTTGCTTTGTTTTTCTGTACTTGTACTCTATTTTGTATTGTACTTCTATGTAACATGTTCTGGTTGTTTTCTTATAATTGGATACATGTTGCATCATATCTATATATACTGTAGTTTTTTATTTCAGTTGTGTATGGTTTACTACTTCCTCTATTGTTGTATGTTTTATTTTGTATTCCGCTGCGCTACACTTTGACAAATGAGGGCATAGTTTCCCCACTATTAGACCTGGCCCCTCGCTGCTAGTCGGCAGCCTCTGGCATTTGGGGAAAAGCGCTTGAGGTCACGTGGCGAACCGGGGTCAGGGCACCCGTGGAGTGGCACCCGAAACCGAGACATTACAAAGTGGTATCAAAGGGGTTCTTTTCTTTGAATTACTGTTTAGAGCCTTAGTTAGGGATAGGAAGAACGGTAGTTGGTAATAAGTTATGCTCGGGCGTAGCTAACCCGTGTACAGGGAAAAGCCAATTTACCTCGTATTGCAATTTTACTGATTTTGCAATTTACAGTTGATATGATTTCACCGTTGGGTGACGCACTAGTATTGTGCTGTTTTTATTTTATCAGTGGGATCTATTTAGTTGAAACCTGATGAGATGAGGGTATGTCGTCTCATGCATCATTTAGGCACATGCTAAAAATCACATGCCATGCATAGCTCCATGCCATGTAGGTGCATTAGAAATTGCATGTTGTTGTGATAGTAGTTGTGCTAGAAAAGCATGTTGTTGTGATAGCTGCTTGATAAATACCTGTTGTTTGATAGGGTATTTTGTGTAAGTCTGTTTATATAGTGGATTCCAAACTTTGGTTTTTGGGGAGTATGGGCCCCCATTGACCGGAATTTGGTAACTCATTGATTGTTTATTAGTTATAACATAGATAAGATGTCAAACATTGATTCTTGGGGAGTATGGGACCTCACAGGTCGGAATTTGACACTTAGGTGTTGGTTTTCAGTATTTCCTGGGTTCCGGAGAAGTTTCTGAGACATACTGTCCAGAAACCCAGTATACACTTCGTGTGGTATTTTTACACACGTCGTGTATGGACTTCTGTTCAGGAAGAAAAATTAACTTTTTGAGTACACGCCGTGTACCCAGAGTACACGCCGTGTAGTCTCTTCCCGTGTCATAAACCGTGTTGGCGGCGACAAGGGTAAGGGAAGACCTTGGGGAAAAAACATCGTGTAGCTATGTACATGCCGTGTAGGGTTGACCTGGAGTCCGGTCGTGTAACTAACAACATGAGTTGGTGAACTCCTATACAAAACACATTGTTTCAATACTGAACACGCCGTGTAGTGTGACCTAGGGACTCAACCGTGTAACTAACAACACGGGTCGATGTCACTGTAACTTGAACACGTCGTGTACCTTTGAGGACACGCCGTGTAGTCTCGTCCGAGGATAGACCATGTGGACTTAACCGTGTGAATGGGAAACGGGGTTGTTGACATGCCGTGTGCGGGTGTAACACGCCGTGTAGTGTCAAGCCGAGTAGTCGGCCGTGTCACAGATGACACGGGCAGTTAAAAAATAACACCATACACGCCGTGTAGATAATATACATGTCGTGTAGTTTTGTTCAAACGGGAGTCGTGTGGCTTAGCCGTGCAGAAGGACTCGGGCATGATAGGGGAATCCAAGTACACACCGTGTAGTCAGTATACACGTCGTGTAGTCTTGTTTTGAAAATTTTGAAATACCTTCTTATTCTTGTTCCCTTTGTGGTTTCTTCGTTTCAGCCTTAATAATCTTGAATCTAAGGCATGTTTTAACCTTGTAGTGTCATGCCGCCTAGACGACCGTGCGTTGTTCACCAGGATAGCGGCAATGAGAATACTCTAGAGATGGTGGGGAATGGGCTACCAGTTGATCCTTCAGAAGATCCAGATGCGGCACCAGCTGTTATACCGGACACAGGCGCGGAGGCGCAGTTCCATGAAGGCTTTATGCGGTTCATGTAGACCTTTCAGGGAGCACCGCCAGCTGCCACATCTATGGCTGAGCTTACACGTATCTTCCAGCAGCAACATCTGCCTACGTTCTCAGGGGATGGCGGACCACAGGCTGCGGAGTCTTGGCTGGGGTTGATGCAGACTATTTTCGATCATCTTGAGACACATCCAGGGCGGAGGGTCAAGCTCACAACTTACATGCTATGTGATTCCGCCAAGATGTGGTGGGATATTACCACCCAGTCATATCATCACAGGGACATGGTGTGGGAGGATTTTCAGGCAGTCTTCTATGACTTATTCTTTCCCGAGACACTGAGGGAAGATAGAGATTGAGAGTTCATGAATCTGCAGCAGGGCGCTATGTTAGTGATGGACTATTCTGCTCGTTTTACAAAGCTTCAGTGCTTTTCACCCGTGCTGGTGGGTGATGAGACATTAAGAGCCAGACATTTTGAGGATGGTCTTTGGTATGACATCCGAGTGCTGGTGAATGTATTCAGGTTGCCTACTGTACACACTATTGTGAACCAGACGTTGATCACAGAGAGGAACCTTCGAGAATCTAGTGGTATGGGCCAGGGCGGTTCAGCACCAGTTACTGGTACTATCTCTACTGGCAAGAGGAAGAGACAGGCGGACTTCTCTCAGGGCGGCAGTACCAGTTAGAAGAATGCTTCAGGTGGCCAGGTTATGTGCTACCAGTGTGTTATAGAGAGGAACAAGAGGACACAGTGTCCACAAGACCCAGTGGAGTGTTGAGCTTGCGGCAGGATGGGTCATCTGCATTGCTTTTGCAGGGCGTTTCCACCGATGGATAATGAGAGGGATTCTGTGCAGACTCCGTGAGTGGGAGTGGGACTAGCGGCTTCTTACCAGTCAGGTAATTGGAATACGTCAAGGTGTACAGGCAGAGATAGTGGTCGTGGACGAGGTAGCCAGACACTAGGATCTCAGAGGCAGTAGGGTGGGACAGCTCAGGGTAGCCAGGCTGTGTCGCAGGGCTGCGGCACTGGGCAGGCATATGCAGTACAACAGACCCAGCAGGAGCAGGATCCCGTACCTTCTACAGTCAGAGGTACTATTCTAGTAGCTTTTGTTCTATCTTCAGTACCTTTCGATACGGGTGCTACACATAGTTTTATATCTGTACCTGTTGTGGATATCATTGGGCTCTGTGTCTCTTCATCTTCTGTTATCATAACGCTAGACACTTCGTTGGGGACTAGGACAGCTGGTGTGCGTCAGTGCAAGGATTTCCCCCTTGAGGTTGGTGGGTGTCACTTTCTTTGGGACCTCTATGTCTTAGAGATGACAGCTTATGATGTAATTCTCAGGATGGACTGGTTGGTTCCCTTTCGGGCCTTTGTAGACTGCTATCGTCACAGGGTGCGTTTGATGTCACCAGAGGGCGGAGAGATTCTATACAAGGGGGAATGGGATGTTCAGGCGAGTCGAGCTGGACCAGAGCATCGTGGGCGAGGTGGAGTCACATCCCAGATTGCGAGCTTATATCTGGATGACCAGGGGACTTGTCAGGCGGATTTCCCTCCTATTGTTGATTGTTTCAGGGATGTCTGCCCGGACGAATTTTCGGGTCTACCTCTGGAGAGAGAGGTGGATTTCTCCATTAATCTAGTTCCATGAGCAGCACCGGTGTCCATTCCTCCATATAGGATGGCTACACCTGAGTTGCAGGAGCTCAAGAGGCAGTTGGAGGAGTTGCAGGCAAAGGGATTTATCCGACCCAGTACTTCTCCTTAGGGTTCGCTGGTCCTTTTTTCGAAGAAGGTGGATGGTACCCTCAGACTTTGCATGGATTATCGGAAGCTGAACCAGTTGACGGTTAAGAATAGATAACCCTTACCGATGATTGATGATCTTTTTGATCAGCTTCGTGGAGCATGAGTGTTCTCGAAGATTGACCTAAGATCAGGATATCATCAGCTGCGCGTGAGATCATCTGATATACCTCTCACAGCTTTCAGGAGTAGGTATGGTCTATATGAGTATATGGTTATGTTTTTCGGACTCACGAACGCGCCAGAAGTTTTCATGGATCTGATGAATCGTGTGTTCCATTCATATCTTGATTCTTTTGTGGTAGTATTTGTGGACGACATCTTGGTGTACTCTCACACTCAACACGACCATGCCACCCATCTTGAGATTGTATTGAGTACACTAAGGGAGCACCATATATATGCTAAGATCTCAAAGTTCCACTTTTTGGATGGACCAGATTCACTTCCTGGGACATATCATCTCTGAGGCAGGAGTTTCAGTAGACCCAGAGAAGGTAAGAGCAGTGGTTTCCTGGGAGCATCCTAAGAACCTGTTCTAAATAAAGTGTCTCTTAGGGCTGGATGGTTACTACAGACGTTTCATACAGGACTTCTCTCACTTAGAAGCATCGTTGTCAGGTCTGACTAAGAAGGGTGTGAAGTTCGTTTGGTCGGAATCTTGCAAGGAATCCTTTCAGGACCTGAAGGGAAGGTTGACATCAGCACCGATCCTGATACTCCCAGATCTAGGGGGGATCTATAGAGTTTACTGTGATGCATCAGGTATTGGGATGGGAGCAGTGTTGATGCAGGGCGATCGAGTAGTTGTGTACGGGTCTCGGCAGTTGAGGCCACATGAGAGGAATTACCCGATGCATGATCTCGAGTTGGCTGCAGTTGTTCATGTGTTACGTTGTTGGATAAATTATCTATTGGGGAACATTTTGTGGTTTTCACCGACCACAAAATCCCCAAGTATATCTTTACACAGCGTGACCTAAATCTGAGGCAGGGAAGGTGGGTCGAGTACCTACAGTCCTTCGATGTTGAGCTTGCCTATACACCTGGTAAAGGTAATGCAGTAGCTGATGCACTGAGAAGGAAGACTCAGATACAGGCAGTGCAGGAGGCCAGTGGTGAGTGGCAGCTCATGGCTTTGTTCTCTGAGATGCATCTAGAGGTGCACGACAGTCAGGGGCAGACTTATCTTTCCTCTTTAGCTGTGACTTCTACCCTCCTGGATAGAGTGAGGATGAGACATCTATCTGATCCAAAAGGCCTAGTTCTATGGGAGTCGGTGGCAAGTGAGGACCCTCCTCCTGGTTGGACGATAGGCGATGATGAAATTCTGTGTTTACATGGATGAGTGTGGGTTCCAGGGGATATATGCGAGGAGATGATGTGGGAGTTTCATGCTTCATCTCGGGCAGTTTATCCCGGGGTTACCAAGATGTACCGCGACTTGAGACGTCAGTACTGGTGGTCGGGTATGAAGAGAGATGTAGCTGGTTTTGTTACGAGGTGTTCCACCTGTCAGCAGCTGAAGGCGGAGCATCAGAGACCAGCTGGGCTGTTACAGCAGTTACCCATTCCAGAGTGGAAATGGGATGATGTCATGATGGATTTCATGACCGGTTTGCCGAGGTCACCTCGAGGCAATGATGTCATGTGGGTTGTTGTGGAAAGACTCACGAAGGTAGCCCACTTCTTACCGATCAAAGAGACATTCGGTGTTGATGATCTCGGAAGGTTGTATATCCGAGAGATCGTACGTCTTCATGGGGTCCCTCGTTCTATCGTTTCTGATAGGGATTCCCACTTCACGTCTCTTTTCTGGTAGAGTTTTCAAAGGGCATTGGGTACACAGGTGCTTCTGAGCACAGCCTACCACCCTCAGACCGATGTCCAGTCAGAGCGTACGATAAAGGTACTTGAAGACATGTTGCATGCATGTGTCCTAGACTTTGGGGGCTCTTGGGAGAAGCACATACCCCTAGTCGAGTATTCCTATAACAATAGATTCTAGGTGACTATTGAGATGGAACCATACGAGGCTTTATACAGAAGGCTGTGCCGATCACCTTTGTGCTGGTTAGAGGCAGGTGAGGCAGCTTTTTTGGGACCACGTCTCGTGCAGGAGACTTCTGAGCAGGTCTAGTTGATTCAGAAGCGGATGGCTACCGCGCAGTCTCGTCAGAAATCTTATGCTGATCGCCGCAGATGACCTTTGGAGTTCATGGTCGGGGATCAGGTTTTCTTGCGTGTTTCGTCGAGGCTGGGACACAAGCGGATCAGGAGACAGGGTAAACTTTTACCACGGTATGTGGGACCATTTTATATTCTAGAGAGAGTCGAGCTGGTTTCTTATCGGTTTCGGTTACCGTAGCAGTACCGAGCCATGCACGACGTATTCCACGTATCTCAGTTGCGTCGCTATCATTCATACTCGTTACACGTCTTTCAGCCCGAGGAGGCTGAGCTGGAGGCAGATGCGTCCTTTGAGGAGCATCCGATTCGTATCGTTGATAGGATCACGAAGGTTCTCTGAGTAGTCAGTTCCTCTCGTACAAGTGTTATGGCAGCATGACAGAGTGCAGGACGAAACCTGGGAGCAAGAGACCGACGTACGTGCTCAGTTTTCGGAGTTTTTCACGGTTATATCTTCTCCACCCTTGGAAGGGAAATTCGGGGATGAATTGCTATAAGGGGGGAAGTTTTTAAGAACCCAGTTCTTCTCTTTGAGGTACGGGCTTCTTCTTTTCTATTTTCCTTAAGTGTTTTTAATAAAATATGGAAAATGGAGAAAATCATAAATTTTGGAACTACACGTTGTGTACTTTTTACACACACCGTGTACTTCTGGCCGTGTTGGGATGAGTACACAGGGCGTGTAGCCATGTTGGTGACAAAGGGTGTAGGAACCGACTACACGCCGTGTAGTGTTCCTTTACATGTCGTGTAGTCAGTCGGCAGGACAAAATAGTAAGGCGGTGGAGCAGCCACCAGATAGGCGGCAGTACACACCATGTACTCAGGAGTACATGCTGTGTACTCATGTCGGTAGGCGAACAGTGCCGCGCTGGTGGAAATCCACCAGAGGAACAGTTAAATGAAAGGAGTACACGCCGTGTACTTGGAAGTACACGCTGTGTACTTTGTTTTTTCGGCTTAAAACATGTAGTAGCCTCCTCATTTGGCAGATGAGGCATTTGAGCCGTTTTGGAGCCAAAGGAGGAGGTCGAACCTTTGAAGATCCGCTGAGTGTTCATATAAAATCTGATTCTGCCTCGGACGATCTCGTTGGAACCGCGCGGGTAAGCCCTTTCTTCTCCTTAAGTCGTTCTTACCAATTCTTTACCGATGGAAAGTTATTTACATTTGAATGGTTTTTGTTCTTCGTTATATCTACGCCGTTCTTGGGCATTTCTGGAGTCGGCGTTCAGGTATATCATTCGTTGGCATATAAGGTAAGTGTCTTGGTGTTAATTTTTCCAACTGACGTGTGTTTTGTGCGTTTTTGTGCCACAAACCCATGTTGGGGTGTTCTGTGGCTGAGGTCGTTGCTATATTAAACACATAGAATTGATTAGGTATTTAATTATGATATTAAAATTCTGGTTGAGATCGTTGCTTGGATCCAGAACCACCCCGTGGGTGTGTTCCACTGTTTAGCCGTTTGGCCAGGATACCCGAGGGTATCCCTTTAAAAGTAGTAATTGTAGGATTGCCTTGAGAGGAATTGCTTGTTTACTGCTTGTTACATGTTGGGCATGGCCCGGTTACCTGTTAGCCTGAGGGAAGTGTTGTGATTTGCCTGTGGGCAGTGTACTACTTAGCCTGTGGGCAACTTCTTCTGTGTCTGTGGGCAGCTAACTCTGTGCCTGTGGGCGACACTACCTATGCCTGAGGGAAAACTCTGTTATGCCTGAGGGCAGATTCTTGTGTTGGATACTCTTTACCTGGGGGTAGGAGTTTACGTATCTGAGGACATTAGCTGGTTATTTAGAATATTCACTACGATTGTATTTTAAATTTAATGGATCAAATGGATAATAAAAGGGAAATATAACTGGTAATTAGTTAATTTTGAGTACTTCTTACTTTATTGAATTTTACTACTGCACACTGTCGTTGCATGCTTACACGCAGTTGTGCACGGGCCTTTGGTGGGTACCTACTGGGAATTTATTTCTCACACCCTATTTGGGTCACGCTTTTTGGCCCAAACAAATTATGTTTCTGCAGGTGTGGATAGGGGAAAGAGTCCCTATACAGGTACATGATTGCTGCTGAGGAGTAGGAGGGCATGGGACCGGGCTTTGGCTCGCGATGCCGCCGCCGGCTATTTTTCTTTGTTTTGCTTCACTTGTACTCTGTTTTGTATTGTACTGCTATGTAACATGTTCTGGTTGTTTTCATAGAATTGGAGACATGTTGCATCATATATATATATACTGCAGTTGTTTATTTCAGTTGTGTATGGTTTACTGCTTCCGCTATTGTTGTATGTTTTATTTTGTATTCCGCTGCGCTACACTTTAACAAATGAGGGCATAGTTTCCCCACTATCAGACATGGGCCCTCGCTACTAATCGGCAGCCTCTGGCATTTGGGGAAATGCGCTTGAGGTCACATGCCAAACCGAGTTCGGGGCACCCGTGGAGTGGTACCCAGAACCGAGACGTTATAACTTCCACGTACATCCAGGGGACATGACTCTATATGGTTGATCGTCGACCGACTCACCAAGTCAGCCCACTTACTACCAATCATAGAGCAGGGTTCAATAGAGAGCTTGGGACACCTCTATGTGCAAAAGATTGTGCGGCTACATGGAGTACCCATGATGATTGTCTCATATCGTGATGCACATTTTACATCCCGACTATAAAAGGGGTTGCAAGAGGCTTTCAGGAGGCAGCTTTGTTTGAGCAATGCCTTCCATCCGTAGACGGATGGTCAAACTGAGCGGACTATTCAGGCCCTCGAGGACATGCATCACACTTGTGTCTTTTACTATGGTCGTATCTAGGAGGATCACTTACCTTTTGTGGAGTTTACATACAACAACATCCATCACTCCACCATAGAGATGGCACCTTTCGAGGCGTTATACGGGTGACCTTGCAGATCACCTTTGTGCTGGACTGACCCTGGGGAGTCAGCACTCGTCGGACCAGAGATGGTTCGGGCTACCACAGAGAAGGTTCAGATCATCCAGGAGCAGATGAAGACTGCATATAGCAGGAAGAAGACGTATTCTGACAGGAGATGGAGACCTCTGGAGTTCGAGGATGGCAACCACGTCTTTTTACAGGTCTCGCCCCGATGAGGTCTACGGAGATTTGGCTGAGGCGGCCAGTTATCTCTGAGGTTCATCGAACCTTTTCAGGTCCTTAGTAGAGTTGGCAAGGTGGTATACTGCTTAGCTCTTCCACCTCAATTGCACCGGGTGCACGACGGCTTCCACGTATCCCAGCTGAGGAGATACGTGCACTACCCTTCTCACATCATCGACCATGGTGAGTTGGACGTCGACGATGGAGTGACTTTTATGGAGGTTCCAGTAGAGATTGAGGGTTGACAGGAGCGAGTCCTTCGAGGATGGTTGATACCTCCGGTGTTCGCTGGAAGCACGGGAACCTCCAGGAGAGCACATGGGAGCGGGGGGCTCAGATGCGTGCTTAGTACCCCCACTTGTTCTCTTAGTTTGAGTTGTGGCTTATGGGGACGTAAAGCCTGAGGTGGGGAGAATGTAAAGACCCGACATTTCCATGTATTTTTTTTTAATTAAATGGGTATTTTACGAGTCCACGAAAATTTACGGCGCGTGATTCCGAGGCCCGGAGTCCCTAGAATGAATTTATGAAATTTTTTTCTGGTACGTTCAGTAAACGTGCAAACGGGTTTTTCTAACTTTTGAACGGGTTCTCGAAATTGAAATCTGAGGGCACTGTTGAACTCGCAGTGCCGGTATTCGCTTAAGAAGATTTTAACCTCGATGGTAGTTGGTCGAGGGTGAAAGATAATTTTTGGGTTTTTCATGGAAATAATAAAATAAAATAAAATAAACACACGTTTTATTTTATTTTGTTTGTTAAAACCTCTAAGTGGAAGTTGAGGTGTGGGGACCACCATACCTTAACCTCCCATGAGAGGTTATGGTGGTAGGGACCACCCGAACCTAACCTCCCATGAGAGGTTATGGTGGTGGGGACCACCCGAGGCCTAAACCTATCAACTCCCACAATAAATGAGGGAGAGCCTCTTCAACTCCTCCTACATTAATTGTACCAACCCTCCTTAATTAATCTTACCAACCCTTCCCTTTAATTAATTGTGCCAACACATCAATTAATTAATTAAACTATTTGAATTTATGCCAACAAACATAATAGAACTCATAATCTATTATTTTGGGCTACAAATTCTTTGTGGTGGAATTGGGGAGAGGAGGAACTTGCGAGAAAGCTCTCCAATGAAGAATGCTCCACCAACAAAGAATGCCGACCTCCTTCAATCTTCTTCCTCAGGACTTCTTCCGACGTGGGATGTCCTCATCTATGGAGAATTGATGACCGTACTACATTCTTGCGCCAACGACATCAAGCGAACGAGGTAGGGGTTTATTTATTATCATTTCTCATGTTCTCCCCTTTTAATTATTTTGTAGGATTTGTGAATTGAGATTGACGAGGGTTGTGGGAAATAATGTTTTAAAATATCTTTCATACACGTTCATGCTTTGTTCTTTGTGAACCACTTGCTATCACTCTAAACACGAAGGGTGCAGGCCAAACAAACATGGCCCGACCCCTCCGTCGTTCTTCTTTCGTGTACTCTTCGAAATGAAGGAAGGCGGCGAAGGCGACGAAGGTGACAAAGGCAATGTCATCGCCACCCACAGATTTCGTGACCCGAGCGCCCCTGCGGCGTTCTGGTCTCCCGGCCGAACTGATCGCGCGCCACGAATCCACGCCTCGGCCAAGCCGCCTCGTGGGGATCCGGCCTCCTGGCCGAGCCACCTGCGGTGCTCCTCCCTCCCGGCAGAACCGGCCCCGGCCGCGCCACCCGCGGCGCTCCGCCCTCTCGGCCGAATCGGCCACGCGCCCTGGCCGAGCCGCCCCGCGATGCTTCGGCCTCCCGTCCGAACCGACCCCGCGCCCTTGCGGCGCTCCGCCCTCCTGGCCGAACCGGCCCCGCGCCCCTGCCGAACCGCCCTCGCCGCGGCCCTCCGAGCCGCCCCGAATCACGCCGCTCGGGGCCCTTTAAGCCGCCCCGGCAAACGTCGTCCGCCGGCCCTCTGAGCCGCCCCGCGGCCTCGTGCCCTCGCGGCCACCCGCGGCCCTCCACGGCCCCTCACGGCCTGTCGGTCCGAGCCGCACTGCGGGCCCGGCCAGACCTAGCAGGTCAGGTCGGGTCGGCCCAGGCCAGGTCAGTCTGACCAGGTTGGACTGGACTCGGGCCCACTACGACCCCTTTTTACCTTCTCTTAGCCATAACTTTGGCATCAGTCGTCCATTTGATGAACCGTCAGCGGTGCTGGAAATCTTGGAGCGAGACGGTCCCTTTGAGCATATTCCACTAAGTTTTGGATTGAGATAGGGAACAGTCAGGTTGGATTGAGCACGAATCCAACCGGGCCCCTGGGACTAAAAGGCTAATAACTCACAGACTGGGCGTCTAATTGATGTGTCATCTGTTAAGTTGAGATCCATATGACGTGGCGGACCTTTGAGATACTTCTTCGTGAGAATTTGTAGCGGTTGGAGTATCGACCAGTATCTTGTTGAGTGGATCCTACCAGAGATGAGCGAGCATTGTGAGGTAACCTAGTAATTGGCTGAGACTTGACGAATGATGGCCGTTTTGACTTAGAGTGACTCGACTGGCCCAATGGGGAGCGCCTTAGTGACGCGGCAGGCCCGCAGTGGGGAGCGCCTTGGTGACGTGGTAGATCCACAGTGGGGAGCACCTTGGTGACGCGGTAGACCCATGGTACTCGACAGGAGGAGTACCTTAGTAGGCCATGATGGGGAGCGCCTCTATGTGATGTGGCAGACCCACGATGGGGAACGCCTCTGTGTGACGTGGCTAACCCACGGTACTCGACAGGAGGAGTACCTCAACAGTCCATGGTTAGTGGGAAGCGCCTTTGTGTGATGCGGCAGGCCCACTGTACTCGATAGGGGAGGAGTTCTCCAACAGCTGAGGGTTCAGAATGTTACTTGTTACTACTACCCTAGAATAAATCCTGGTATGAGATGAGTAAGTTCCTCTATGATTTTCTCATGATTGAGATGAATTACTTGATAACTTAGGTATATGTATGGGCATATACCTAAGTAAGGTTATTTGTGGATTTCATACTTTGTGTTTATCCTTGATGGATTTTGTGAGACCTAGTCGGTCTCGAGGTCCCTACTGAGTATCGTTATACTCACCCCTGCACGGGCTATGCCCGTAATTCGCTGTGTTTGTTGCAGACGACGGACAACGCTTACTGAGGATGAGAGTAACAGGTCTGGACGGCACCCGGAGGTAGACCATATGACGTGTCAGTACACGGAGGAGACAGACGAACGAGGAGTGTTGAGGGGGCGATCTGTACCTACCCTTCAGGTAGGAACCTCGGAGGATGACCCAGCAGCTGAATTTCCCTTTTCTTCAGTTTTATTGTATCATAGTTGTACTTGTACATTCCAGTTGGGCTTGTATTCTGGCCCCTTTTACTTTCAACACTCTTTTGTTATACAGTTTACTTGGTGTTTCGTATCCAGCTGTGTGCTTGCTTGTGTGTGTGTTTATAGGTTATAAAGGCAATACCTTCCTAGTTTTAGGGAATACGCCTTTGGTGCTAGTCGTCAGCCTCTGGACTATGAAAGGCAGGCTTGGGGTAGTCATGGAACGGGTCCCAGGGGACGGGTCGTGACAATCTCCGTGTGATTATCATGCTGATGGATGATAACATGTATATGAAGTTTATTTAAAAATATATATAATTAATTTTGACCCACATAAGGATAGTTTTGAATTTGATATAAATTCTTCATGTCTATGATAATTCATGTGTTTCACTTAAAGTTAATGACATGTATTGATGATAAATGTGTGATCTACTATGTTTCATGAATTTTGGAATTTTTTAGCTAGTGGAGGTGGTGTAAATCGATATCATACTTGATAAGATAGTGTCTGATGATGGAATGCTTTCAAATTTAGAAGAGAATAATTTTCTATTTTTTAAAGTTTATTTAAATTTTTTTGGAATGATTCAAAAGTCCTCAGAATTATATAATGAGATACTGAATGAATTTGGAGACTGGTAAAAAATATAGAATTTTTTCTATATCCAATTCTTCATATGGGTTATCCACATAAGTGTTTTCAAGTAAGGGGGTCCATGTATATATGAAAATTCGTAAATAAATTCACAGGCGGCCCACAATGTAAGGGGTTTCACATATATGATTCCATAATTAAAGGTCTATTTAATGTGATTATATGAATGTAAAACTATGTAATGGTACCCAAGTATGGTTTATTTTAGTATCTACCTATGAGAATTTCACCTACGTATGAGTCATTGTAGTATATGTATGAATCATGTATATTTTTTAATTCATAGTTTTCTGAAACATTACTATTATTAGAATCCAAAATTCAAATATTTTGAATATTGATGAATTAGATCGGATGATATTGTACCAAAATTTAATGTTCAAATATCATGATGTTGTTACACATGATTTTATAAAAAATAAAGGAGGTTCCTATATGATAACTTTGAGTCGCAACATGAGGTTCCATGACCATAAAAGGTTTGATACATGACTATATATAGATACGTTTATTTAAAATCATGGTGATTTTTTCGAAGAAATAAAATATAAATAAGGTTAATAATATTTCCTAATATGTATGTACTTTTTGAGAAACAGTCTTCAGGAGATTTTTTCTATTTAGAATTATTGATATCATGTTCATGCGATTTAGTGAATATACGAAAAAAGGGAAGGAGGAAAGCTATTCTAGATCTAATTCATATGTATAATTGAATATTTTACTATGTACTAAGGACAAATCTCAAAGTCTACCATGATGAGAAGTGGATGAAGATCATCGTCCATAGATTTGTATACATGATATAATTTTCATTAGAAATCAATGATCAGGGAGAATCATTCTGTTTTTTGATGTGATATTTTAACTGGTTTAAGACAACCATTATAACGTGTTCACTTTTATAACCTTTATTGTGTTCCTTTTAATAATATAATGGGACTTTTGACTATTGGGAAATAACCAAGACACAGTGGGGATGTAGTAGTCCTTATTGTAATAGTGGGTATCCTAGACTTAACTTGAACAGATCTTTTCGATTGCCATATAATATATACAATAAGTTATGCATGAAATTTCCTTACCATAATAGTGTTGATATTTCTACATCCACTATTTATATGATAATGTCTATTGATTAATTGTTGTGTCAAAAGGTTATAGAATTTCCTTGCCAATAATATGAACCTCGAGATACTATGACATTAATCTTAAACATGTGTCATATGGTCTAGATACACCATACTAATTGGACACAGTTGATGTCTGACTATCATGTGTTGGGGGGATTATAAAAATTGAGAACTATTCTCATGATGTTCGGACTCGTTGATCATGAGTAGATGAGATCATGAGGACTAACCCTCCAATAGGAACACTACATGTTTTAGGAGTAATTAGTATTTCTTATCTGTGAGCGCTTATACTGGTCTCCAAATGTGAGATTTTTATAGATGTTTACCATTTGATCACGTAATTTGATGCCAGGTAAAACCTATGAAATTGAAGTCACGATGAGGTAGCTTGTGTTTTGTACAACATTGGTGGTATGGTATTGATTGAATAATCAAGAAAGAATTTTTCACTTCCGATAGGACGAGATCTCTCTAGCCCTGTTCATCGGGATGGTCGTACCTTCACTAAATACCTGGTCATGGTAGAAGAAGGTAAATCCATCTAGTAATGTCGACGAAGAATAAATTTAGATAGGATGATGACACAAAGTGTGTGCTGGTTTATGAGATATCATGAGATAAAGATATTATATTACACATCGTGTGTTTGTAGGAAGGTTTTCATTTTTATGACAACTCTTTGTCTTTTTAGAGGACTTGATGGGTTGATAAACACCACTCATGGTTTGTGATTCATATTCACTATTATCGGGATAGGGGTTTAAAGGGTCACACACAATAGTGTATTCAAAAGTTTTTCCTATTTTGATGAATAAGAGTTTACGACATTGTGGACTCCATCACGGAGTTCGAGATATGTCTGAGGATATATGATCGTCAAAGAATAAATAAATTCATATTATTTTAGTTTAGAATAATTAGTATTGAATTTATTTATTTAATGTATTTATAAGTATTAATATAAACACATGAAAAATATTATTCCAATTAATATTAATTTAATATTCAAAGTTTATTTAATATTTGTGGGTACAACGAATCAAGTTAATGGATAACTTTTATTATGTAATATATTTATTATATTACATGTAAGTGATAAAAATATTAATAATGTTTATGACACAATTAGTTGGTCATAACAAGTCATTTATGGTTTAGTTTGTGAGAAATGAATATTCAGGAATCGGAGAGTTAATTTTCAGGTATTTATTGATTCACAATAAATGGAGTACATGGCTCTCATGACATGTATTATCCCTTGCTAAAACGATGAGAGACTCTCTCTCCACTATCTCTCGATTCCTAAAGAGAGATACTCTCATTCCAAGAGCTTGGTCACAGTTCTTCGCGGATCAATGGAAATGAGTAGCGATGGTCGTCGGGACGTTGAAGGCATCGTCAGAACATCGTCATTGCACTCGAATTCCAAAGATCGATGCTCCAGTAGGCTTTTGAGGTGTGTGTGAATGATCTAGAGATACTTATCTTTGGATCCTTCGAGAAATGTTCTCCAGTGATGGGCAAATGTCGAGCAAATTTCAGATCAAATGACGCATTTTTTCATTTTAATTTTGTGCTTAAATTTTTCACGTGAAGAACCATGGGTTGTAACCGGGATGAGCTTCACCGACGCCGATGTGGTTAGGTCAATTGCCAACGAAAAAGTTTAAATTCTCATTTTCAGGGCATCCGTTTCAAACCCACTACAAATAATTGATATCAGAGTAATCATGTGAACTTTTTTAGACAAAAAATAAATAAAATTGCATTAAATTTAGATTAGGATGTCATTCTGGTCCTAATGTCATAGACGACGTTTCAATCTGACGCCATATAACTATGTTGATGTCGTGTAAAGTATTTACTATAGGTTGAAATCAATTTTTCGGTTATTAAATCGAAAAACATATATATATTTTACCCAAAAGCATGGGAATAAGCGGTTTCTAGTGAACACGTGATAGATTGCCGGTGACCGAAGCAATAATTTCATATCGAGCATATTTTCCACTAAATTATGTATTAAAGATAAATATATGTTTTTTTTATATTCAAAAATCCAAATGATACTAGGCTTGGAATTTTTTTTACAAAAAAAAAATGATGATAGCTTGGGGTAGGGCAATCATGCAAAGGCTAAAGGCAATAAAAAAATAAAACAACTTTGTTTTTTCCCACAAATAGCAGTTGCCGGCTGTTTTTGATTTTTTTTTTTTTTAAAATAATAAAACATAAGGTCAGCGAGAGGATCCTTTCCCGAGTGCCTTTTAGCATTCCCGGCGCGACAGCCACTGGTGTCATGCTTTGGCCGCACCGCCCTCACTGACCAGCCCTCTCCCTGTATTGATTACCCGGGCCTAGCGGTGGTCTTCTTAGGGCACCACCCCCTGCCGCACCTTCCTCACCGCACACCAGTCCCACCTTCTTAGGGCACCACCCCCAACTGACAGGACAACTCCCACACGTCTTCCTTATTCCTCCAAATACGTTCGTCCAGATTCGGGCTCCTGACCACCGTGGGAACCCCCGCTGTCCCCCTTCCTGGTTGCAGACCAGACACCGGCGTGCAACCGCCGCCTGCCCGAGCATCCTTACTAATTTATTGCAAGTTTAATTTTTTATTTTGAATTTAATTTATATACGTGAGTTTAATGCAAATTGACTGATCATTAGTCATAAACCGACCAATACATGTTCGATGCTTGTTTATTTATTTATTACAGTGCAAGTTTGTAATAATTATTTAATAAATGATGATCTTCAAATCGTCATATATGTCATTATTTGTGTAAGGGTTTGCACATCCAAATAAATGTTTTTTCTCTATATTTCGCATTTTTGATACGAGTATTGTTGTATAATGATGAAAACGAGAAGCGGAGTATTTTGTGCCAAGGTTTGCTGACGTAGTAGCAAGGAGTTTGATGCATTGGATGGGTGTGTGCTGCAACTTGAGTCACACTGTAGCAACTCAATGAGTTGCCCCTAGCTTCTAGGTTGATCCATTTTCACTCAATGTACCAACCATTTTTATGAGCTCATGTTTTGATTTTACTTATTCATGGTTGATGATTTTATATACAAGTGGTTTTCACACACGATCACATTTAATAATAAACAAGAAGGCATAGATAAAATGAATGTATGATGCGATGAAATTTTTTCAATTTATTACACATTCAGTTGTGAGTGCGATCACATAGAACATGTATATTAGAGAGAAAATGATTTCATTATTCAAGAAATAATAAAAACTCTCGAAGAAATATTAAGTCGCAAATACCCTCCATCGTTTAAATTTAAACACTACCAGGTGTACCGATGCTCGTCTACCCTAGTTGAGGGTGTCTCTTACTACTTTAGAGTTCTTATGAGAGTGGGGAGTCAACATATGTGATGTTGGAAGCAAAGAAAAAGTCATAGATAGCTTTTTGCACCATTAGAGTCAATCATTGAGCAATGCAAGGTTATCCTTTGCAAGAAGCTGAGACTTCACTTTACAGATTAAGGATCAGTGAGTTAATACGTTTGTCTAGCCATGTTCCTATCCTGGAACTTTATGAGTAGTTGCATAGACGTATCTTGTAGGCAATTACGAGAGGTTTAAAGGATCTTTACCACAAGAATACTTAAACAAAAGAGTAAAGTGATTCTAGTAGTGAGAGCTACTAGAGTTCGCTAAATTTGTGGGTGACATTTGATGATTAAATTAATTGGTAATTTCAAATCAGTAATCACAATAAAAGCATTAATTTTCTAGATTTCTTTTAGAAAATGGATAAATACACAAAGATACTGTGATTAATTTTGGATAAAGAAAATGTCTTATCCAACACGATTTTTCTAATATGTATTACAAACACTTTCAGAATGTACACTGACTGAAAATTAAATTTTTATTAGCAAAAGCCTTTTTAAGGGGTGAAGGGGAACCCATAAGGACATCGAGGACATAAAGACATAAATTTTGCCCCAACAGTCAAAGGGCCATCATCAATCAGATCAAGACAACAAAGAAAAGCTCCTCCTCAGCATAAAAAACGGCAAGTCCAACTTTCACCTTCCCATCACTACTCGACTAGCTGTCTCATGTAGATCTGCACACGCCTGGTACCAATGACAACAATCATACCATCTCAAATGTCTAAATCCAGATAGCAAAGGCCTGATGAAAACTTCATACTCTGAACCTCATCTGGAGCAGCCCCTTGAAGAAGGTCCGGTTGCATAAACCCTTGAACGCGGGCTACAGGTCACAACATCATAGATCACACAACCACCACGAGAATCATTCACAAAGACAAAAAAATCAGCATTTAGAAAAGCATCAATGACATAGTCTTCAACCCGGATGCTGGAACCGCCATCGGAAGACAACCTCACTGCGACGAACCCACGAGGCTCCCATCGAAACCGCAACCGCAAACGAGCAACCTGAAGAGACCAGACACTCCAAGATGCGAGAAGCCAAGCCAACGCCTCCCAGGACTGGAAGGCCCAACAACCATACCAAAGGAGCGTCACTGGAGAGGGGAACCTCGCCGATCTGGACCAAAAGTACCACTCTGGGCATGAATCTAATCAGATCTGAGTCGAGGAGGAACCCACACCGAATCCCAAAAAGGGCATGTAATGGCCCAGACCCTCCTGGTCTATCCCTTTTCCAAATTTCTGGTGTTTGGCACGCCCTGGACCCATCAAGTCCGGATCCTAAGGGCGGCGTCTTGGTGGTAGGATTTCATCGCAGTGTCAACCATCGGTGACACCGATCGGTGCCACGGGGGGCTTATCGGGTTTTTCCCCCTAGTTTTCCCTGTAACACCACTTTTAAGTATTTTAAACCTTTTAAAGTGGTTCAAGGATGTTTTTAAAGCCCATAAATGATATCTAAAGTTTCCTAAGAGTGGGGAGACCCTCACAGACCCATACTGTGTGTCAGTGTTACCCGTTTCCTTTGTTTATATAAAATCTTTTAGCCGACATCTGTTACGGCCACCTCCCCAATGAGAAATTAAATAACAATTAATCCCATCGTGTGTAACCACCCAACCGCTTGGTGAAACCACGATCCGCCTTTAAAGCCGTTCAAAATTCTTATCCCGTAACTCCAGGATCTCGCCTCTTTATATCGCACTGGAATTATCTTCTTCTTCTTGACTGGGTTCGTTCTCCCCATTGGTGCGTTTGGAGTCCCCTTCCCGAGGCGAGTGGTGTGCCTGTGCTGTAGCCTTTCCTGATCATTCTTGGAGTCCTCGAAGTTCCTGCCATTCAAGTCACACATCACAGTTCTTGGCGCGTGGAGAGAAACTTCGATCGTTGATCATCCAAGTAGGGGGTTTCCTTAGTCTCTCTTTACTGTGTATCATGCGGGGTGGGTATGAAAATGTTTCCTATGGGGATGGATGAAACCAGACCTTAATGAAGATAATAAATGGACTTTTAAGGGATGAAGGGGTGTGTTTGATGTTTCCAGTGTACTCTTTAACCCCTCTTTATATGTTGTGGATTGTATGGGCTTATGTCCACTAAAAATCATGGCCGTTGGTGGTCTTTTCTTGCACACTAATGATAATCTGTTTTCTGGTTAATTATATGATTGAATGGATGTAACATGGAAACTGGTAAATCACATAAACTCGGTTGATTAAATGGATGCCCAATGAATAATAATCCTTGTGTGATCACCCCGATTAACCAAATGGAAAGACAAAACTAAATGTATGGCATATTCAAATTTGAAAACTTCCTTGCTCTGTTCTGGTGATGTTTACGGTTGATGCTTGTGAAGTGAAGTGGATGGGGATGAGATCCCCTGTTTTGGTTCATTTGTTGGCTTATGATTATGTGCCCATATGTTGGGGCTTGGTTTGGTTCCAGTACTTCAAGGGATCTCACGAATCCCTTTTGTTGTTGTGACTTTACAAGAGAACTAGGTGTGAATGCTTAAATTTTTTTTGGCTGTTTTTCCTTCCTTGGATTGTGGATATGCCTGTTAATTTCCCAGTAGTGAAGAATTAATTTAAATGGAATCACTTGAATATGAAAACGATAATGGTTTCAATGGGGAATTGTTTTCTGGGAATGAGTTGCGACATGGTTGTGCTGCTTCCTATGAATGAATAGTAACGAGGGTGTTTGTGGTTGGGCTGGTTTTGGAACCCCTAGGTTGGGATGAGTGCTTGTTTAACTATATGTATAATTTATTTTTTATGTTTTATATTCACACCCCACCCAAGTTGAGAACTTCGTGCCGAACACCCCCATTTCATGGGGAAGGGTGTTTTTCCCAACACTCATATGAGTGGCTGGTTATTAGCTCCTTTTTTGCTCCCTTTCTTGCATAGCCCAAGACTCTTCGGGCAGGCTGTGACCACCTGAGGTCCATTATATCCCTAGATTTTTTGGGAAGGGTACATGGTGGTGGTTTTCCCAGGTGTGTGTGGGAAGGTGGTTTCCCAAGTTCCTTCGGGATGAGGTCCAGGCGTCTTCGGGCATGGCAGTAGTTGTTCAGACCTAGGTGTGTGCGGGCGTGGTTACGTTTGGTTGTTGTGGACCAGGTGTCTGTGTGAGGGATGTGTGGTAGTGATAGCCCAGGTGTTTTTGGGAAGGATGTGGGGTAGTGATAGACCAGGTGTTTGCGGGCAGGATGTGCAGTTGTGATAGCCCAGGTGTGTGCGAGCGGTGTGTGGCAGTGGGACTGCAGTGAGAATGGCGGGAGAGGTCCGATGCGTAGGATGTCTTCAATAACCAGTGGGAAAGTGGTGCAGGGAACTTAAATATCAATGTGCTAATACTATTACATTACTTGACTTGAGTTATTTGGGGAGTACGCCTTGGTGAGGTTGGGGTGGATAGTTTCCTTGCTAGGTGCTCTAGTTATCTCCTTTTCTCACTGGCATCAGAATGTCTCCCCACTTGTGCATGAGTGCTTTTGGTTTTCCCTACTAAGTATACCTGTATACTCACCCTTCGTACATAAAACTTCTTTTAGGTTTCTAGGAGGATTTCGGGGATCGTGTTGGACCGTACTAGTTCGGACTTTGGGACAGTTGTTGTTGCTGCTTTTCCTTTCTTTGGTACTTTCCTTTGGGGTTTTCTTATACTTTTGTAGCATTTACTTTTGGACAAGAATATGGGAATGGTTTGATTTTGGCTTTACTTTTACCTCAAGTTCTGGTGTTGTTGGGATTTACCATCTTATCTCCCGATCCTACTAAATGAAAAGGGTAATGCCTTCTATATTGTGTGTGATTCTATACCCTTGGTGCTAGTCGCCACTCTGAGACCTATTGAAGGCGGGTTTTGGGGGTCATTATCTCTCCTTCAACTTGAGGAAGGAAGGGTTTAGAAATTCTATTGTCCCTTCCCTCATCTTGGTAAAGGCAGTTCGTGATAGAATGGTATCAGAGGAGGTCGAGAGATAGGATGGAGTCCGGGGTTAGGCACAGTGAGGATTGCATGGGATGGTAGGGAAACAATGTTAGGAAATCTTGGTGCATGAAATAGGCTAAGGAAGACTAGCTAGGACATAGAATTTTAGGGCCCCCCGTGATCCGATGCAATGACTCTGGGCCTACCGAATGACCAAGTGAGGCTACACTGATTACAGGGTAGAGACCCTAGGAAAGGTACATGCATCATAATGACTTGTGTTCTTCTGTTTCTTGGGTATTTTGGGGATTTCAAATGAATAAGAAGTCTAAGAATATTTAAAAAAAATCTTCTACACTACTCAGGCTTAGGCATTCCTTGTTTACCTTGCAGGTATGGCACTCAGATGACGACCACGAGTAGTGCGGGTGATTGAGGCCCAGGAGGCTATTTTGGCTGATCAACAGAGGGTTGATAGAGAGGAAGAGGATGACCAGTGGCAGAGGATGTTTCATGCCATTCAGCGACAGACCCTCGTGAAGTACGAGGGCAGCATCTCGGACATGGAGATAGGGAGCTGGCTCGAGTAGCTGGTGATAGATTTTAGCTTGATCAGGGCTTTGACAGAGTACTGGGTTCCTCTGGCTGTAAGCTAGATGCGGGGAGCAGCACGTCAATGGTATACTCTCTACCTTGGGGAGAAGAGGGATCCTAAGGTTGCATGGAACGACTTCGAGAAGGAGTTCCGGGAAGAATTCATCTCTTCTACAATGAAGGTTGAGAAGAGGGAGGAACTGCTCCCCCTTCAGTAGAAGATCATGTCAGTTAGAGAGTTGGAGATCAAGTTCAAAGATCTCCTTCATTCTTCTCCAGACCATTTTTTGAATGAGGAGTCTTGGGCGAGACGTTTAGAGGAGGCACTCTGACCTTCTCTTCAATATGTTGTTACTCCCTTCACCCTACTAATGTACTTAGAGGTCCAAAAGAAGGCTGAAGTGGTAGAGATGATGCACATGATGGGAGGTATGCCGTGAGTGGGAAGCCAGTTGGGATCGTCAAAGGGGAAGGCAGTTAGCAGTAGGACTCCAGCGTTAGGGCCTTCTAGGGTTCGACCAGTGCGGAGCAGGTCCCAGCACTTCCAGTTTCGATCTCCCAGTCCTTGCCCTTTCCTTGAGGGCCCAGGACCGAGGTGCTTCATCTGTGGCAGCCGTGGGCACCTTTGGAATCAGTGCCCGGACCGAGCGCAATATAGTGGGGGTGGGTAGGTTCAACACCCACCTCAGCAGTAGCAGCTTCCAGCCAGGCCCTATCATCAGTAGCAACAACAGGGAGATCGAGCTCCCACCCCTCTGAGAGAAGATGTTACAGGAGTAGGCCGGCCTCAGGGCGCTCCTCAGGGACCTTGACCAGGGTGTGGTCGGGGAGGCATCCGTCAGCCGAGGGGCAGAGGAGCTAGGCGTGGGCAGTTAAACACCGTAGAGGCAGCAGTTTCGACAGGGCCAGAAGTCGTTTGAGGTACGATCATCTTATTTAGTACTCTTGCCTATGCCTTGTATGATACAGGAGATTCACACTTCTTTGTTTCACCCGGTCTGGCCCATGCTATGAGTTTAGATGCTAAGAGACTTCCAGTTCCCCTGGTGTTGAGTATGCCAATCGGAGGTCAGACTGACTTGTTTTATGTTTACTGAGGGTGTATACTGATGATAGGGCCACATCATTCTAGTAGGGATCTTTTACTGTTGCAGATACAACCATATGATGTCATCCTAGGCATCAACTAGATATTTTCTGTACATGCTGTTATCAACTGTTTCTGAAGAAGAGTAATGTTCTCTGATGAGGATGGCTAGCATGTGACTTTTGCCAGCGATCAGGGTTTCCAGGAAGGTATCCGGCAAGTGGAGAACCTCCTTTCCTTGTTATCTGAGCTGTTAGTGGAGTCAGCATATAAAAATATGGTGGAAGTCCTGGGTATCTTCAGTGAGTTCATGGACGTCTTCCCTGAAGAAGTGGTGACTCTACCCCCTCGACGTGATGTTGAGTTCGGGATAGACTTGCAACCTAGTGCCCATCCGATTTCGATGGCTCCTTATCGAACGACACCTTCTGAGTTGCGGGAGTTTCAAATTCAGATTGATGAAATAATGAAGAAGGGTTTTGTCTGACCTAGCGTGTCACCATGGGGTGCTCCGGTCTTGTTCGTGAAGAAGGCAGATGGTGGTATCAGGCTGTGCATAGACTACCGAAGACTGAATCAGGTAACGATCAAGAACTGTTACCCTCTCCCGAGGATAGATGATCTCTTTGACCAGCTGAGGGGAGCAGGTTGGTTCTCTAAGATCGATCTCCAGTCTGAGTATCACCAGTTAAGGGTGAAGGGCAGTGATATTCCGAAGACTACTTTCAAGTGCAGGTATGGGCACTTTGAGTTCATAGTCATGTCGTTCGATGTTATGAACACACCTGCTGTGTTCATGGGGCCCATTAACTCTGTTTTTCGTGAGTTTTTGGACCATTTCATCATTGTGTTCATTAATTACATTTTTATCTACTCAAGATCAGAGGAGGATCATAATAATCACCTCAGGATGGTCTTGTAAATCCTTCAACACCACCCACTATATGAGAATTTGTCTAAGTGTAAGTTCATGACACGAGAAGTGAATTTCCTTGGACACGTGGTGTCTTAGAAAGGGGTAGTGGTTGACCCATCAAAGGTTGAAGCAGTTGTTTCTTGGGAAGCACCCAAGAATGTGACGGAGGTTCGCAGTTTTTTGGGTCTGGCAGGCTATTATCATAGGTTTATACCTGACTTCTATTGAGTTGCATATCCCTTGAAAGCTTTGACTAGAAAGGACCAGGCCTTTGTGTGGAGTGAGCAGTGCCAGGAAGCCTTCAGTTATCTAAAGGTGAAGTTGGTTAGTGCCTCGGTACTGAGGTTACCAGAAGAAGGACCATTGTTTGAGGTATTTTGTGATGCTTTGGGACTTGGCCTGGGGTGTGTTCTGATGCAGCAGCAGGGAGTGATATCTTATAGGTCTAGGTAGTTATGTCATCATGAGTGTAACTACACCACCCATGACCTAGATCTTACAGTTTTAGTGTTCGCATTGAAGTTGTGGCAGCATTACCTCATCGAGGAGCACTTTGTGGTATTCATGGTTCACAAGAGTTTGAGGCATATCTTTACACAGCAGGACCTGAACTTGCGACAACGAAGGTGGGTGGAGTTTCTTCAAGACTAAAAATTTGATATCTCTTAAACTAAAGGTAAGGGGAACATTGTGGCCGATGCCTTGAGTAGGAAATCACAGAGGGAAGCTGTTCAAGAATCTGTGGATTCTTGGAAGGCAATGGATGAGTTGGCTTCCCTACACTTGGATGAAAGGGTGGATGGTGGTAGAGGTTGTCTGTTTCAGATGACAATGCAGTCCTCTATATTGTTGAAGGTGGATGAGTCTCAGTGGGGAGGCTTATATAGTGAAGTGATGTGTGATCAAGTTAACCAAGGCAATACTCTGGAAGGGTGGTCAGATGCTGGTCAGAATCAGATGCTTTTTTGGGGGAAGTTGTTTGTCCCAGAGATGATGCATGAGGGAGTTCTCTGTGATTTCCATAAATCACTCTTATAGGTACACCATGGAGTTTCCAATATGTACTGAGGCCTAATGAAATAGTTTTGGTGGCCCGAGGTTAAACGGGCAGTGGCGGAGTTCGTGGCAAGGTGCCTGGTGTGTCAGCAGGTGAAGGCTGAACATCACATCCCAAGAGGTTTGTTGTAGCCTTTAGATGTCTCCAAGTGGAAGTGGGATGAAATCTCGATGAATTTCATCATAGGACTACCTAGGGTTCAAAGAGGATGTGATGTTGTCTGGGTAGTGGTAGACAGATTGAAAAAATCATCTCACTTCCTGGGGATCAAGGAGTCGAGTGCAGTGGATGCCTTTAAACAAAGATACGTGGATGAGGTGGTGCGGTTTCATGGAGTTCTGAGGTTCATAGTCTCGGATAGGGATGAAAAATTTACCTCATGATTCTATATGGGATTTCAACATGCTTTTGGCACCCAGCTACGCCTTAGCACAACTTTCCACCCCAGACAGAAGGGTAGACAAAGTGAACCATCCAGACCTTGGAGGATATGCTACAGGCATGTGTTTTGGACTTTGGGGGATCATGGGAACAACATTTTCCATTAGTATAATTTTCCTAAAATAATATCTATCACTATAATATTGGCATGGCACCATTTTAAGCCTTGTACGAGAGACCGTGTCGTTTGCTCATGTGCTGGACCGAGGTTGGAGAGGCAGGTGTTCTTGGGCCATAGGTAGTGCAGAGCACAATAGAGAAGGTTCAGTGTAACACCTCAAACATTTTATGGTATGCTTCTATCAAATACATTATATTCATAGAATATATTTCATGAATCACTTAACCTCTATAGAACAAAACATGGTTACTTATAGAAGATAGCCATAACTTATCCACTAAACTTAAATTTACCAGCTCTGTGTTTTGAATTTTAAAAATCTGATATATATGTTTGTGTTCAAGATGATATTTAGAGTCTGATAGAATTAACTTGATTTTTGGTGAATAGTAACCTACCCTTATGAATAGTAACTTACCCTTATCAATATTAATATGAATCTTATGAATGGTATCCATACCCTTGAGTGTATAAATGAATTTAGGCACCTTGGAATTGAAGATGAAAATTTTAAGTGTTTATATTTTTCGATTAAATAATGACTTTAATTAAATATTTAATTAATCATATTTAGAAAATTATTTTTAAAAAATGGAATTCATTTTTGGATTCTACACATCAAAAAATGGTTAGGGTAAATTTTTGGGATTTTTCTAAAATACTTAAATTTTTGATAAATAGTAAAATCCGATAATTCACAATAAATGCTAAATAATGGATTAATTGATTCATCGAGGATGATCTGCTGATGTAAGCCCAATTGATTCGGATTCACATGCATATATTACTATTATTTGTAATATAATACTCACTATTGGTTGTCTTGAGAGGAAATAATAAATTAATGAATTTTATATTAAGAAAACTCCCCTCTCCTCCACTATAAACCCCCCCTTCACTCCCTCTTCTCTTCACTCCTCTCAAGCCTTGTTCCTTGCCAATATTTTGCCCAAATCACTCCCCAAGATCCTCCCCCACGTCCAAAAGAACCTATCCTCTTAAAAATACCAAAACCTCTTTCTTTAAGAGGTTCTCAAAGGAGGAAGTCTCAAGAGGTAAATTCCACTTTCAGATCCCTTCTTTTCTTTCAAGTTCTTTTATTTTTGTTTCTTTCATCACCTCCCTTCACCAAAAAATATGATAAATCCAGTAACATACATGTAATTTAATTTTTTCATGCTAATGGTATATATATTCCATTATCTTCTCTCCTTTCCCTACATTTATTTGAAAGAAATGAAAGCACCGTTTGAGATGTGCTGATTTAGCACATTCAAGGACAACAGTTTATCAATTTCTATTATAATATTTAATTCTGGTCATGAAACCATTTGTGTTATGGTTGAACCAGATTATTATGTAATATATCCTATTTTTATTTCTGTAATTCTTTTGTACAAATGGTATTAAGTTATAAAGCAAAACATGTTCATCGTAATCAAACCCACTGTTTAACCAAAACGGTTATCACTAAGGTTATATAATAATTCAACTTAAATATAAGTAACCCAAATTAAATTTAAAAACATATAATCTCCTGGAGGTTTACTAATAGTATATAAATTTATTTCTGTAAAACCACTTCAATCTTTCATATTTATCCGAACATGAATATAAGTGAACCGATCTTTTAAAACCAAGTAAACCAACGAGCCCGAGCAATGAAATTGAAACTTATAACCAATCAAAAAGGCCTAGAATAAACTAAAAAGGATTATAATAAATCATTTACATATAAAATAGGTTCTTTAATTATGAATTAATAATATTAATTTTTTTATTCAGGTCTTTAATAACAAGTCAAGAACACCTTCAAGCATAAGGTAAGGGATTGATTAACTCAATTTTCATTCTTTGAGTTAAACATCTATTTCATTGGTTACATTGTTCAAAGAATATGTGTGAATGACCTATTATTGTTTTATACTGTATATCCACTTATATTTTGTGGATTTTTATTTTTCACACATAAATATTTCATTGATTCATCGTCACTCTAAGGACACAATCCTTGTAAGGGATTCTCTCTCTCTCTTTTATTCAAGAATCCACCCTATCTTGTGTGCTTTTGTTTTTTTAATTTCTAATTTTGGGGAATGTTTTCTGACCTCCCCCATAATTACCTTGTGGCATATAAATAATGGGATACCCCTCTACCTCTCATTAAGACCTTGTAATAACACTCAATACCATGACGAAATGTTTGTAAGAGGTTTTCTCATCTCACCTTCAATTCTGTGGGATTTTCATTGTTTTCCTCTTATTTCTTATATGTAGTATAGGTGTAATGACATTTTATGTATCTTATCATTATTATATTTACATTCATGGTATTATACAATTCATTTTGTGGTTATCAACTTTTTGTCATATGAATTAATTGATTACTATGTGGTAATGAGCTTTGTCTCAATTTTCACTTAGTTGTGACTTACTTTGTATTGTGCACCTACTCTTTCTTATGTAGTGTACATACTGCCTAGTTGAGATCAAATTTCAATTAGAATTATATTAAATTTAAATTTCCATATTCTCATAACATGGATATGATTATTGTCTAAGTCGTATACCACTTTACATACGGTATTTATTTTGAATATTGTTTTGACTGTGGAAATATTGATGAATCTGTATCCTCTATTTTATACGGATAATGTAAATACATATTGCTCTTGTATTGAATCTTTTTATAAATAATGATTTGTATGTAGAGGTGGTTGGGTCCCACAATAGACCCTCAATGCACTAGTAGGTCTCATGAGACAAAACAGTTTGGCGACAAACCGTTCGAGTTTGTTTCCAAAAATCAGATGAGTTTCTACCGATAGAACTAAATCGTTTTTATGGTATTATGGTTCATGTGCTAGATACATGACATCCAATTAATAAGAATTCTCTTTATTAACTATCATTTGTTACTATCCATGAGGTTTTCACCATGACAAAATCTATGGATGCAGTTTCATTCTTAGTTTATTAATGGCGCGGGTTTTCATTTATTCACCATTCCATATTGATTATGTCAAATTGTTTACAAATCAGTTATTATTGTATTCATGATTCCACTATTTTTAACCCTTACTGAGCATTTAATCTCACCCCTTTCATTGTTTACCTTCTATAGGTGATGAATAGGTGATCGTTTATTGAGTTCCTGTGGTTGCAGTGTTTAGATTTTCTAATGTATTGTATTTTGTAACCCTTTCCAATGTAATTTATGTTACATCTATGTATCTAGTTTCTTCAAGACTACTAAACTGATTTTTCCTTCAGGATTTTCATTCCTTTTAACCATGCCAATATCACAAGTAATGCACCATCTCCAGTCTAGAGGGGTCGGGGTGTTACAGTTGGTGTCAGAGGAAGTTTAGTAGGAAACTTGGAAACTAGAGTAGGAAATATGTAGTAAGGAGCAAAGACCTAAGGTAGTATTTGAGGATAAATATATAAGAACGTCCTAGTATTTTGGTAAGGAATAGATTATGTTTATCTTTCAAGAAATACATCCCTGTCTGGATAAGAGCAGGTAGAGGCAGCTCTGGCACAGATGTATCTAGGGGTAAAACCCAAAAACACCGCTTTGAGCTAGACTCGAACGGAAACTGGTACACGGTAATGGGAATTGCTTCACTCTTGGTTACGTCAATCCCAAAGGATATTATTAGGATAATTAAAATTTTCTTTACAATCCATTATGAGGGAGTTTAATGTAAATTTTCCTCAGAGGATTTGGTTAGGATAACTCTGGAAACCAGAACTGAACAATGAAAAACTTACTTAAACAATACTAAGAGCGACGTTTTCTTAATTTTTAGATGGAAAACGAAAGTACTTGTCTTTTGTCTCTTTCAACAGAAGTATTAGAGACCATAATGGTAAAATCATGTGTATAAAACTATGATACTTTTTAAAATATTCGTTTATCATGAAAAATCCTCTACCGAGTATTCAACTCTCCTCGGGTACTCCAACTTCACCATGAAGCAGGTTTCATCTATTACCTCATGATGAGCGCACAATTCCTGTTCTATGTACGATAAGGGAAATACTTCGAGGGTATCTTTAAATGTTTTACCCTATCCAATAATTTCTTTTCTCTTGAGGACTTTGAGGAGGCTACATAAGGGGGCGACCTCTAGGAAGCATATCCATGTCAGATTTTGACCTACGGACTCTGTGGTCGAGTTGTGGAATTTGAAGCTCTTGAGAACGAGACTACCCATTTGCATTATCAGCATCAAGTTCATACTGATGTCGCTCAACTTGATACCCAACATGCTTATCTCAATCTAAATTCTATATGTCCACACGCGGTTGACCCTAGTTGCACACGTTGCATCTGGACCAAGGAGATAGAGGAATTTGGAATCGCTTTGGGGATCTGTTTGTCTAAAAATTGGGAAAATCCCCAACATCAGTGGAATCTATGAGGAGTCATCTTAGAGGATATCAGGAAGTCCATACTAGTGTTTTGTGAAAGGGAGAAATAGATTGCGTAATTTCTTGGGTTTTATAAATCATGTCTAAATGAATGATGTTGTCTTCTCTGTTTTGATATGTTTTTATATAAAACAATAACTTTGTTTAAAATGGATTGGCCATACTAAAAGTTGATTTACTAAAACTTTTTAGATAGAAGATATGATTCAACAAACCAATATTTTATCACTACCTACCGAGGACTATATTTGTCAAGAAATTCTCCGAAGAGGACCATCCCTATGCCAACTTACGTCTGACTTGTAAAATACTCCATCGGGTATCTAATCGTGCAAACATTCTCCATCTTTACCAAGGATTCAATATGGTCTATTACCATATTGAATATGCACAATTTTATGCATATAGGAAAAGAGGGAAGTATCATGAAGCTCTTTTTATATGTTTCACTTTGGCTGATAACTACAGAGCTGTGGGTAAATTTCTAGAAGCTACTTTGGATGGTGACCATTGAGGGACCTACCTATTCCAGGTCCTGAGTTTTAGTATGTACGAAGAACTTTACGACATCAATATCTTCAAGAATGACGTGTTGTGTGGGAATTATAGGGATTTAGTCTACACTGAAATTTCTGACCTCCACACTTCTCGTGCCTCTCTATAGAAGCCTGAGTGCTTTAGGCACAGATTAGACCCTAGCTGTCTACAATGTGTTTGGGCTAAAGAAATCGAGCAGATGAATACTACCTTAGGAATTCACCTGAGGTCGTCATCACCCTAGCATCAATGGTGTTCCCGGTAAAGGGACTTCGAGAGTGACGTTCGTCTAGTATTGCATATGGTTATGGGAGATTGAAATATTTGAACTAGTTTTGAGGATCCGTGTATTGGGGGACTAGGGAAACCATTAGCCCTGTTTTACTTTTTGAAACAGTGGTTATATAAAAATATAACTTGTCTCTTATTTTTTTTATCCTTTCATCGGTATTACTTTTGAATTAGTATCATTAAGTGAACTTTTATAATAAATTTTAAGATGGAAGGACAAACTCATATGTTATCTCTTCATATAGAGGTATTGGAGATTATTGTGATCAAAACCTATGAAGAGGAGTACCAACCTCTCACAGACTTGCGAAAAATGTGTAAACAACTATATGAAGTGACAAACAGTCCAGAAATTCTACGCACATGTCAAGGGAATGATTCCATTTACTACCGCATAGCCATGACACAATTGACCGAGTATAGGTGAAGAGGAAAATACCACGAAGGGATTTTCCTATGTTTCACCCTAGGCCGGAACTACACGGCCATGTTATGTTTTCAAGAGGCTACTTTGGAGGGAAACCTTTGTGTGGCCTACATGTACCAACTCCTCAGTTTTAGCCTCTACAACAACGTCTACAACTTAGATGTTCTCAGTCGAGACATAGTTTGGCGAGTTCTTCGTGTGTTGGCCCATTCAGACATTTCCAAACATTCTACCATTCAAGCCTCCCTCTAGAAGCCCGAGTGTTCGATGCAAGAGTTCAACCCCTTCTGTCCGAGGTGTGTCTGGGTCATAGAACTAGAGGAGTTGAGCATTAATTTTGGTTTTCTACTAAACACACCTGAGGATCCTCTACGATGGGAGATGTGGTAAGAACATCAGAGAGATTTCTTTTGTGGTTATGAAATGAATTTCAAGGACACAATTATTTGAAGGAGGGAATAATGTAAAACCCCAAACATTTTATGGTATGATTCTATCAAATACATTCTATTCATAGCCTATATTTCATGAATCACTTAACCTCTATAGAACAAAACATGGTTACTTATAGAAGATAGCCATAACATAGCCACTAAACTTAAATTTACTAGCTCTGTGTTTTGAATTTTAAAAATCAGATATATACGTTTGTGCTCAAGATGATATTTAGAGTCTGATAGAATTAACTTGATTTTCAGTGAATAGTAACCAACCCTTATGAATAGTAACTTACCCTTATGAATAGTAATATGTATCTTATGAATGGTATCCATACCATTGAGTTTATAAATGAATTTAGGCACCTTAAAATTGAAGATGAAAATTTTAAGTGTTTATATTTTTTTGATTAAATAATGACTTTAATTAAATATTTAATTAATAATATTTAGAAAATTATTTTTGAAAAATGGACATCATTTTTGGATTCTAAAAATTGAAAAATGGTTAGGGTGAATTTTTGGGATTTTTCTAAAATACTTAAATTTTTGATGAATAGTAAAATCTGATAATTCATAATAAATGCTAAATAATGGATTAATTGAGTCATCGATGATGATCTGCTGATGTAAGCCCAATTGATTTAGATTCACATGCATATATTACTATTCTTGGTCATGGAATACTCACTATTTGTTGTCTTGAGAGGAAATAATAAATTAATGAATTTTATATTAAGAAAACTCCACTCTCCTTCACTATAAAACCCCCCTTCACTCCCTCTTTTCTTCACTCCTCTCAAGCCTTGTGCCTTGCCAATATTCTACCTAAATCACTCCCCAAGATCCTCCCCCATTTCCAAAATATACTAGCCTCTTCAAAATACCCAAACCTCTCTCTTTTAAGAGGTTCTCAAAGGAGGAAGTCTCAAGAGGTAAATTCCTCTTTCAAAACCCTTCTTTTCTTTTAAGTTCTTTTATTTTTGTTTCTTTCCTCACCTCCCTTCACCAAAATAGTTTTATAAATCCAGTAAAATACATTTACTGGAATTTTTTCATGCTAATGTTATATATATTCCATTATATTCTCTCCTTTCCCCAGATTTATTTGAAAGAAATGAAAGCACCGTTTGAGATGTGCTAATTTAGCACAATCAAGGACAACAGTTTATCAATTTCTATTATAATATTTAATTCTGGTCATGAAACCATTTTTGTTATGGTTGAACCAGATTTTTATGTAATATATCTTATTTTTTACTTCTGTAATTCTTTTGTACAAATGGTATTAAGTTATAAAGCAAAACATGTTCATCGTAATCAAACCCACCGTTTAACCAAAACGGTTATCACTAAGGTTATATAATAATTCGACTTAAATATAAGGAACCCAAATTAAATTTAAAACCATATAATCTCATGTAGGTTAACTAATAGTATATAACTTTATTTATGGACAACCACTTCTATCTTTTATATTTATCCGAACAAGAATATAAGTGAATCGATCTTTTAAAACCAAGTAAACAAACGAGCCCGAGCAATGAAATTGAACCTTATAACCAATCAAAAATGCCTAGAATTAACTAAAAAATATTATAATAAATCATTTACATATAAAAGAGGTTCTGTAATTATGAATTAATAAGCTTAATTTGTTTATTTTTGTCTTTAATAACAAGTCAAGAACACCTTCAAGCATAAGGTAAGGGATTGCTTAACTCAATTTTCATTCTTCGAGTTAAACATCTATTTCATTGGTTACATTGTTCCAAGAATATGTGTGAATGACCTATGGTTGTTTTATACTGTATATAAACTTATATTTTGTGGATTTTTATTTGTCACACATAAATATTTCATTGATTCATCCTCAGTCTAATGACACAATCCTTGTAAGGGATTCTCTCTCTCACTTTTATTCGAGAATCCACCCTATCTTGTGTGCTTTTGTTTTTTTATTTAATTTCTAATGTTGGGGCATATTTTCTCACCTACACCATACTGCCCTTGTGGAATATAAATAATGGGATACCCCTCTACCTCTCATTAAGACCTTGCAGTAAAACTCAATACCATGACAAAATGTTTGTAAGAGGTTTTCTTATCTCACCTTCAATTCTGTGGGATTTTCATTGTTCACCTCTTATTTCTTATATGTAGTATAGGTGTACTTAAATTTGATGTATCTTATCATGATTATATTTACATTCATGGTATTATACAATTAATTTTGTGGTTATCAAGTTTTGTTCATACGACTCAATTGATTACTACATGGTAACGAGTTTTGTCTCAATTTTCACTTAGTTGTGACTTACTTTGTATTGTGCACCTACTCTTTATTATTTAGTGTACATACTTACCATTTGATATCACCTTTCAGTTGAAATTATATTCCATTTAAATTTCAATATTCTCATAACGTTGATATGATTATTGTCTAATCCGTATACCACTTTACATACGATATTTATTTTGAATGTTGTTTTGACAGTGGAAATGTTGATGAATCTGTATCCTATATTCTATAAGAATAATGTAAATAAATATTGCTATTTTATTGAATCTATTTATAAATAATTATTTGTATGTAGAGGTGGGTGGGTCCCACTATAGCCCCTTGATGCATCAGTAGGTCTCATGAGACAAAACAGTTTGGCGACAAACCCTTCGAGTTTGTTTCCAAAAATCAGACGGGTTTCTACCCATAGAACTAAACCATTTTTACAGTATTATGGTTCATGTTCCAGATAAATGATGTCCAATTAATAATAATTATCTTTATTCATTATCAGTTATTACTATCCATGAGGTTTTCACTATGAAAAAAATCTATGGTTGCAGTTTCATTCTCAGTTTATTAATGGCGTGAGTTTTCATTTATTCACCATGCCATATTGATTATGTCAAATTGTTTAAAAATAAATTATTATTGTATTCATGATTATTCTATTTTTAATCCTTACTGAGCGTTTGATCTCACCCCTTTCATTGTTTACCTTCTACAGGTGATGAAGAGGTGATCCTTTATTGAGTTACTGTGGTTGCAGTGTTTAGCTTTTGTTATGTATTGTATTTTGTAACCCTTTCGAATGTAATTTGTGTTACATCTATGTATCTAGTTTCTTCAAGACTACTAAAACGATCATTACTTCGGGATTTTCATTCCTTCTAACCATGCCAATATCACAAGTAATGCTCCGGCTCCAGTCTAGAGGGGTCGGGGTGTTACAGTTGGTATCAGAGGAAGTTTAGTACGAAACTTGGAAACTAGAGTAGGAAATATGTAGTAAGAAACAAAACCCTAAGGTAGTATTTGAGGATAAAAATACAAGAACTTCCTTGTATTTTGGTAAGGAATAGATTATGTGGATCTTTCAAGTAATAAATCCCTTCCTGGATACGACCAGGTAGATGCAGATCTGGTACAGATGTATCTAGGGGTAATACCCGAAAACACCGCTTTGATCTAGACTCTAACAGGAACTGGTACACGACAACAGGCCTTGCTGCACTATTGGTTATGAAATTCCCGGGGGACATGCTTAGGATAATTCAAAATTTTTTATAAGCCATTATGAGGGGATTTAATATAAATTTTCCTAAGAGGATTTGGTTTGGATAACTCTGGAAACCAGAACTGAATAATGAAAAACTTACTTAAACAATACTAAGAGCGATGTTTTCTTAATTTTCAGATGGAAAACAAAAGTACTTGTCTTTTGTCTCTATTCCAACAAAAGTATTAGAGACCATAGTGGGAAAATCATGTGTAGAAAACTGTGACACTTTTGAAAATATTCGTTTATCATGCAAAACCCTCTACCGGGTATCCAACTCTCCACGGTACTCCAACTTCACCATGGAGCAGGTTTCGTCTATTACCTCATGATGAGCGCACAATTCTTCTTCTTTGTACGATAAGAGAAATAATTCAAGGGTATCTTTAAATGTTTTACCCTAGCCAATAATTTATTTTCTCATGAGGAATTTGAGGAGGCTGCACAAGGGGGCGACCTCCGGGCAGCATATCTATGTCATATTTTGACCTACGGACTCCGTGGTCGAGTTGTGGACTTTGAATCCCTTGAGAATGAGACTACCCGTTTGCATTATCGGCATTAATTTCATACTGATGTCGCTCAACTTGATACCCAAAATGCTTCTCTCAATCTGAATTCTAGATGCCCACATGCGGTTGACCCTAGTTGCACACGTTGCATCTGGACCAAGGAGATAGAGGAATTTGGAATCGCTTTGGGGATCTGTTTGTCTAAAAACTAGGGAAATCCCCAACATCAGTGGAATCTATGAGGAGTAATCTTAGAGGATGTCAGGAATTCCATACTAGTGTTTTGTGAAATGGAGCAAGAGATTGCGTAATTTCTTGGGTTTTATAAATCATGTCTAAATATATGATGTTGTATTATCTATTTTGTTATGTTTTTATATAAAACAATAAATTTGTTTAAAATGAATTTTCCATACTAAAAATTGATTTACTAAAACTTTTCAGATAGAATATATGAGTCAACAAACCAATATTTTATTGCTACCTACCGAGTTTTTAGAGACTCTAATTGTCAAGACATGCTCCGAAGAGGACCATCCCTATGTCAACTTACTTCAGACTTGTAAACTACTCCATCGGGTATCAAATCATCCAAACATTCTCCATCTTTACCAAGGAAGAAATCTGGTCTATTACCGTATTGCATATGAACAATTTGCTGCATATCGGAAAATAGGGAAGTATCATGAAGCTCTTTTTCTATGTTTCACTTTGGCTGATAACTACAAAACTGTGGGTAGATTTCTAGAAGCTTCTTTGGATGGTGACCATCGAGCGACCTACCTATTACAGGTCCTGAGTTTTAGTATGTATGGAGAACTTTAATACATCAATATCTTTAAGAATGACGTGGTGCGTGGGAATTATAGGGATTTAGTCCACACTAAAATTTCTGACTGCCACACTTCTTTCTCGTGCCTCTCTATGGAATCCTGAGTGCTTTAGGCAGAGATTCGACCCTAGCTGTCTATAGTGTGTGTGGGATAAGGAAATCGAGAATTTGAATAATACCTTAGGAATCCACCTGAGGTCGTTAACACCCTAGAATCAGTGGTGTTTCCAGTAAAGGGACATCAGGAGTGACGTTTGTATAGTGTTGCATATGGTTATGGGAGATTGAAATCTTTGAACTAGTTTTTGGGATTTTTGTATTGGGAAACTGGGGAAACCATTAGCACTATTTTACTTTTTGAACCAGTAGTTATATAAGAATATAAATTGTTGTCTATTCTTTTTGTTATCATTTCATCGGTATTACTTTTGAATGAGTATCACTAAGTGCACTTTTATAATAAATTTTTAGATGGAAGGATAAACCCATATGTTATCTCTTCCTATGGAGGTACTGGAGATTATTACAATCAAAACCTGTGAAGAGGAGTACCTACCTCTCAAAAACATGCAAAAAACGTGTAAACAACTATATGAAGTGACAAAAAGTCCGGAAATTCTCCACACATGTCAAGGGAATGCTTCCATTTACTACCACATAGCAACGACACAATTGGCCAAGTATAGGCGAAGAGGAAAATACCACAAAGGGATTTTCCTATGTTTCACCCTAGGCCAGAACTACATGACCATGTTTTGTTTTTAAGAGGCTAATTTGGAGGGAAACCTTTGTGAGGCCTACATATACCAACTCTTAAGTTTTAGCCTCTACAAAAATGTCTAAGACTTAGATGTTCTCAGTCGAGACATAGTTCGATGAGTTCTTCGTGTGTTGGTCCATTCAGACATTTCCAAACTTTCTACTGTTCGAGCCTCCCTCTGGAAGCTCGAGTGTTCGAGGCAAGAGTTCAACCTCTTTTATCCGAGGTGTGTCTGGGTCAGAGAATTAGAGAAGTTGAGAATCAATTTGGGTTTTCTGCTGAACACACATGAGGATCCTCTACAATGGGAGATGTGGTAAGAAAATTAGAGGGCTTTCTTTTGTGGTTATGAAATGAATTGTGAGGATGCAATTCTTCGAAGGAGGGAATAATGTAACACCCCAAACATTTTATGGTATGATTCTATCAAATACATTCTATTCATAGCCTATATTTCATGAATCACTTAAACTCTATAGAACAAAACATGGTTACTTATAGAAGATATCCATAACTTAGCCACTAAACTTAAATTTACCAGCTCTGTGTTTTGAATTTTAAAAATATGATATATACGTTTGTGTTCAAGATGATATTTAGAGTCTGATAGAAATAACTTGATTTTCAGTGAATAGTAACCTACCCTTATGAATAGTAACATACCCTTATGAATAGTAACTTAACCTTATTAATAGTAATATGACTCTTATAAATGGTATCCACACCCTTGAGTGTATAAATGAATTTAGGAACCTTAAAATTGAAGATGAAAATTTTAAGTGTTTATATTTTTCAATTAAATAATGAATTTAATTAAATATTTAATTAATCTTATTTAGAAAATTATTTTTGAAAAATGGGATTCATTTTTGGATTCTACACATTGAAAAATGGTTAGGGTGAATTTTTGGGATTTTTCTAAAATACTTAAATTTTTGATGAATAGTAAAATCCGATAATTCACAATAAATGCTAAATAATGGATTAATTGAGTCATCGATGATGATCTGCTGATGTAAGCCCAATTGATTCACATTCACATGAATAAATTACTATTCTTGGTCATGGAATAATCACTATTGGTTGTCTTGAGATGAAATAATAAATTAATAAATTTTATATTAAGAAAACTCCTCTCTCCTCCACTATAAAAACCCCCCTTCACTCCCTCTTCTCTTCACTCCTCTCAAGCCTTGTGCCCTGCCAATATTCTGCCCAAATCACTCCCCAAGATCCTCCCCCACGTCCAAAAGATCCCAGCCTCTTCAAAATACCAAAACCTCTCCCTTTAAGAGGTTCTCAAAGGAGGAAGTCTCAAGAGGTAAATTTTTCTTTCAAATCCCTTCTTTTCTTTTAAGTTCTTTTATTTTTGTTTCTTTCCTCACCTCCCTTCACCAAAATAGTATGATAAATACAGTAACATACATGTACTGGAAGATTTTAATTCTAATGTTATATATATTCCATTATCTTCTCTCCTTTCCCCACATTTATTTGAAAGAAATGAGAGCACCGTTTGAGATGTGATAATTTAGAACATTCAAGGACAACAGTTTATCAATTTCTATTATAATATTTAATTTTGGTCATGAAACCATTTTTGTTATGGTTGAACCAGATTATTATGTAATATATCCTATTTTTAGTTATGTAATTCTTTTATACAAATGGTATTAAGTTATAAAGCAAAACATGTTCATCGTAATCAAACCCACCGTTTAACCAAAACGGTTATCACTAAGGTCATATAATAATTAGACTTAAATCTAAGTAACCCAAATTAAATTGAAAACTGTATAATATTTTGGAGGTTCACTAATATTATATAACTTCATTTCTGGACAACCACTTCCATCTTTCATGTTTATCCGAACATGAATATAAGTGAACTGATCTTTTAAAACCAAGTAAACCAATGCGCCCGAGCAATGAAATTGAACCTTATAACCAATCAAAAATGCCTAGAATGAACTAAAAATGATTATAATAAATTATTTACATATAAAATAGGTTCTGTAATTATGAATTAAAAAGATTTATTTGTTTATTCAGGTCTTTAATAACAATTCAAGAACACCTTCAAGCACAAGGTTAGGGATTGCTTAACTCAATTTTCATTCTTTGAGTTAAACATCTATTTCATTGGTTACATTGTTCCAAGAATATGTGTGAATGACCTATGATTGTTTTATAATTTATATCCACTTATATTTTTTGGATTTTTATTTGTCACACATAAATATTTCATTGATTCATCGTCACTCTAATGACACAATCCTTGTAAGGGGTTCTCTCTCTCACTTTTAATCTAGAATCCACCCTATCTTGTGTACTTTTGTTTTTTTTAATTTCTAATGTTGGGGAATATTTTATCACCTCCCCATACTGACCTTGTGGAATATAAATAACGGGATACCCCTCTACCTCTCATTAAGACCTTGAAATAACACTCAATACCATGACGAAATGTTTGTAAGAGGTTTTCTTATGTCACCTTCAATTCAGTGGGATTTTCATTGTTCGCCTCTTATTTCTTATATTTAGTATAGGTGTAATAACATTTGATGTATCTTATCATGATAATATTTAAATTCATGGTATTATACAATTAATTTTATGGTTATCAACTTTTGGTCATACGACTCAATTGATTACTACGTGGTAACGAGCTTTGTCTCAATTTTCACTTAGTTGTGACTTACTTTGTATTGTGTACCTACTATTTATTATGTAGTGTACATACTTCCCATTTGATATTACCTTTAAATTGAAATTATATTCCATTTAAATTTCCATATTCTCATAACATGGATATGATTATTTTCTAAGCCGTATACCACTTTACATACGATATTTATTTTGAATGTTGTTTTGACTTTGGAAATGTTGATGAATCCGTATCCTCTATTCTATAAGGATAATATAAATACATATTGATCTTTTATTGAATATATTTTTAAATAATTATTTTTATGTAGAGATGGGTGGGGCCCACTAAATCCCCTCGATGCATCGGTAGGTCTCATGAGACAAAACAATTTTGGCGACAAACCCTTCAAGTTTGTTTCCAAAAATCAGATGGGTTTCTACCCATAGAACTAAACCGTTTTTACGGTATTATGGTTCGTGTTCCAGATACATGAAGTCCAATTAATAAGAATTCTATGTATTCATTATCAGTTATTACTATCCATGAGGTTTTCACTATGACAAAATCTATGGATGCAGTTTCATTCTTAGTTTATTAATGGCGTGGGTTTTCGTTTATTCACCATGCCATATTGATTATGTAAAATTGTTTACAAATGAGTTATTATTGTATTCATGATTCCTATATTTTTAACCCTTACTAAGAATTTGATATCAACCCTTTCATTTTTTCCTTCTACTGGTGATGAAGAGGTGATCTTTTATTGAGTTCTTGTGGTTGCAGTGTTTAACTTTTGTTATGTATTGTATTTTGTAACCCTTTCCAATGTAATTTGTGTTACATATTTGTATCTAGTTTCTTCAAGACTACTAAATTGATCGTTACTTCGGTATTTTCATTCCTTCTAACCATGCCAATATCACAAGTAATGCACCGGCTCTAGTCTAGAGGGGTCGGGGTGTTACAGTTGGTATCAGAGGAAGTTTAGTAGGAAACTTAGAAACTAGAGTAGGAAATATGTAGTAAGGAACAAAGACCTAAGGTATTATTTGAGGATAAAAATACAATAAAGTCTTGGTATTTTGGTAAGGAATATATTATGTAGATCTTTCAAGCAATATATCCCTGTCTGGATACGAGCAAGTAGAGGCTGCTCTGGCACAGATGTATCTAGGGGTAAAACCCGAAAACACCGCTTTGAGCTAGACTCGAATGGGAAATGGTATACGAAAATGGGTCTTGCTGCACTCCTGGTTATGAAACTACTGGAGGATATGCTTAGGATAATTCATATTTTCTTTACAAGCCATTATGAGGGTGTTTAATGTAAATATTTTTCAGAGGATTTGGTTTGGATAACTCTAGAAACCAGAACTGACCAATGAAAAACTTACTTAAAACATACTAAGAGAGATGTTTTCTTAATTTTCAGATGTAAAATGAAAGTAATTTTCTTTTTTCTCTTCTAACAGAAGTATTAGAGACCATAGTGGGAAAATAATGTGTGGAAAACTATGATACTTTTTAAAATATTCATTTATCATGAAAAACCCTCTACCGAGTATCCAACTCTCCTCGGGTACTCCAACTTCACCATGGAGCAAACTTCGTATATTACCTCATGATGAGCACACAATTCATATTCTATGTACAACAAGGGAAATAATTCGAGGTTATCATTAAATGTTTTACCCTAGTAAGTAATTTCTTTTCTCTTAAGGACTTTGAGGAGGCCGCACAAGGGGGCGACCTCCGGGCAGCATATCTATGTCAGATTTTGACCTTCGGACTCCATGGTCGAGTTGTGGACTTTGAAGACCTTGATAACGAGACTACCCATTTGCATTATCGGCATCAAGTTCATACTAATGTCGCTCAACTTGATACCCGACATGATTCTCTCAATCTGAATTCTAAATGTCCACACGCAGTTGACCCTAGTTGCACACGTTGCATCTGGACCAAGGAGATAGAGGAATTTGGAATCGCTTTGGGGATCCGTTTGTCTGAAAACTGGGGAAATCCCCAACATAGGTGGAATCTATGAGGAGTCATCTTAGAGGATGTCAGGAAGTCCATACTAGTGTTTTGTGAAAGGGAGCAAGAGATTGCGTAATTTCTTGGGTTTTATAAATCATGTATAAATGAATAATTTTGTATTCTATGTTTTGATATGTTTTTATATAAAATGATAACTTTGTTTAAAATGGATTTTCCATACTGAAAGTTGATTTACTAAAACTTTTCAGATAGAAGATATGAGTCAACCAACCAATATTTTATCTCTACCTACCGAGTTGTTAGAGACTATAATTGTCAAGACATGATCCGAATAGGACCATCCTTATGCCAACTTACGTCTGAATTGTAAACTACTCCATTGGGTATCGAATCATCCAAAAATTCTCTATATTTACCAAGGAAGCAATCTGTTCTATTACCGTATTGCATATGCACAATTTTCTACATATAGGAAAAGAGGGAAGTATCATGAAGCTCTTTTTCTATGTTTCACATTAGATGATAAATACCGAGCTTTGGGTAAATTTCTAGAAGCTACTTTGGATGCTGACTATTGAATGACCTACTTATTCTAGGTCCTGAGTTTTAGTATGTACAGAGAACTTTACGACATAAATATCTTCAAGAATGACGTGGTGCATGGGAATTATAGGGATTTAGTCCACACTGAAATTTATAACCTCCACACTTCTCGTGCCTCTCTATGGAAGCTTGGGTGATTTAGGCACAGATTTGACCCTGGACTAAGTAAATCGAGAAGTTGAATACTACCTTAGGAATCCACCTAAGGTCGTCAGAACCCTAGCATCAGTGGTGTTCCTAGTAAAGGGACTGCGGGAGTGACGTTTGTCTAGTGTTGCATATGGTTATGGGAGATTGAAATCTTTGAACTGGTTTTGGGGATTCGTGTATTGGGGGAATGGGGAAACCATTAGCCCTGTTTTACTTTTTGAACCAGTGGTTATATAAGAATATAACTTGTTGTCTCTTCTTTTTTTATCCTTTCATCGATTTTACTTTTGAATGAGTATCACTAAGTGAACTTTTATAATAAATTTTCATATGGAAGGAAAAACCCATATGTTATCTCTTCCTATGGAGGTACTGGAGATTATTACGATCAAAACCTGTGAAGAGGAGTACCTACCTCTCGCAAACTTGCGAAAAACTTGTAAACAACTATATGAAGTGAAAAACAGTCTGGAAATTCTCCGCACATGTCACAGGAATTCTTCCATTTACTACCACATATCCACGACACAATTGGCTGAGTATAAGTGAAGAGGAAAATACCACGAAGGGATTTTCCTATGTTTCTCCCTAGGTCGGAACTACATGGCCAAGTTATGTTTTCAAGAGGCTAATTTGGAGGGAAACCTTTGTGCGACCTAAATATACCAACTCCTTAGTTTTAACCTCTAAAACAACATCTACGACTTAGATGTTCTCAGTCGAGTCATAGTTCGGTGAGTTCTTTGTGTGTTGGTCCATTCAGACATTTCCAAACTTTCTACCGTTCAAGCCTCCCTTAGGAAGCCCGAGTGTTCGATGCAAGAGTTCAACCCGTTCATTCCGAGGTGTGTTTGGGTTAGAGAACTAGAGGAGTTGAGCATCAATTTGGGTTTTCCGTTGAACACATCTGAGGATCCTCTACGATGGGAGATGTGGTAAGAACATCAAAGAGCTTTCTTTTGTGGTTATGAAATGAATTGTGAGGATGCAATTCTTTGAAGGAGGGAATAATGTAACACCCCAAACATTTTATGGTATTCTTATATCAAATACATTCTATTCATAGCCTATATTTCATGAATCACTTAACCTCTATACAAAAAAACAAGGTTACTTATAGAAGATAGCCATAACTTCGCCACTAAACTTAAATTTACCTGCTCTGTGTTTTGAATTTTAAAAATCTAATATATACGTTTGTGTTCAAGATGATATTTAGAGTCTGATAGAATTAACTTGATTTTCGGTGAATAGTAACCTACCCTTATGAATAGTAACCTACCCTTATGAATAGTAACATACCCTTATGAATAGTAACTTACCCTTATGAATAGTAATATGACTCTTATGAATGGTATCCATACCCTTGGGTGTGTAAATGAATTTAGGCACCTTAAAATTGAAGATGGACATTTTAAGTGTTTATATTTTTCGATTAAATAATGACTTTAATTAAATATTTAATTAAGCATATTTAGAAAATTATTTTTGAAAAATGGACTTCATTTTTGGATTCTACACATTGAAAAATGGTTAGGGATAATTCTTTGGATTTTTCTAAAAAACTTAAATTTTTGATGAATAGTAAAATCCGATAGTTCACAATAAATGCTAAATAATGGATTAATTGAGTCATCAATGATGATCTGATGATGTAATCCCAATTGATTCGAATTCACATGTATATGTTACTATTATTGGTCATGGAATACTCACTATTGGTTGTCTTGAGAGGAAATAATAAATTAATGAATTTTATATTAAAAAAACTCCTCTCTCCTCCACTATAAAAACCCCCTTCACTCCCTCTTCTCTTCACTCCTCTCAAGCCTCGTGCCTTGCCAATATTTTGCCTAAATCACTCCCCAAGATCCTCCCCCATGTCCAAAATATCCTATCCTCTTCAAAATACCAAAACCTCTCCCTTTAATTGGTTCTCAAAGGAGGAAGTCTCAAGAGGTAAATTCCTCTTTCAAATCCCTTCTTTTATTTTATGTTCTTTTATTTTTATTTCTTTTTTTCACCTCCCTTAACCAAAATAGTATGATAAATCCAGTAACATACATGTACTAGAATTTTTTCTTGCTAATGGTATATATATTCCATTATCTTCTCTCCTTTCCCCACATTTATTTAAAAGAAATGAAAGCACCATTTGAGATGTGATAATTTAGCACATTCAAGGACAACTGTTTATCAATTTCTATTATAATCTTTAATTCTGGTCATGAAAACATTTGTGTTATGGTTGAACCATATTATTATGTAATATATCCTTTTTTTAGTTCTATAATTCTTTTGTAAAAATGGTATTAAGTTATAAAGCAAAACATGTTCATCGTAATCAAACCCACCGTTTAACCAAAACGGTTATCACTAAGGTTATATAATAATTCGACTTAAATCTAAGTAACCCAAAATAAATTTAAAACCATTTAATCTTATGGAGGTTCAATAATATTATATAACTTCATTTCTGGACAAAAACTTCCGTCTTTCATATTTATCTGAACATGAATATAAGTGAATCGATCTTTTAAAACCATGTAAACAAACGAGCCCGACCAATGAAATTGAACCTTATAACCAATCAAAAAGGCCTAGAATGAACTAAAAAAGATTATAATAAATAATTTACATATAAAATAGGTTCTGGAATTATGAATTAATAATATTAATTTGTTTATTCAGGTCTTTAATAACAAGTCAAGAACACCGTCAAGCATAAGGTAAGGGATTGCTTAACTCAATTTTCATTCTTTGAGTTAAACATCTATTTCATTGGTTACATTGTTCCAATAATATGTGTGAATGACCTATGATTTTTTTATACTGTATATTCACTTATATTTTGTGTATTTTTATTTTTCACACATAAATATTTCATTGATTCATCCTCACTCTAATGACACAATCCTTGTAAGGGATTCTCTCTCTCACTTTTATTCAAGAATCCACCCTATCTTGTGTGCTTTTGTTTTTTTAATTTATAATGTTGGGGAATGTTTTTTCACCTCCCCCATACTGCCCTTGTGGCATATAAATAACATTATACTCCTATACCACTCATTAATACCTTGCAATAACACTCAATACCATGACGAAATGTTTGTAAGAGGTTTTCTCATCTCACCTTCAGTTCTGTGGGATTTTCTTTGTTCACCTCTTATTTATTATATGTAGTATAGGTGTATGGAAATTTGATGAATCTTATCATGATTATATTTACATTCATGGTATTATACAATTCATTTTGTGGTTATCAACTTTTGGTCATACAACTCAATTGATTACTACGTGGTAACGAGCTTTGTCTCAATTTTCACTTAGTTGTGACATAATTTGTATTGTGCACCTACTCTTTCTTATGTAGTGCACATACTGTCCATTTGAGATCACCTATAAATTGAAATTATATTCCATTTAAATGTCCATATTCTCATAATGTGGACATGATTATTGTCTAATCTGTATACCACTTTACATAGGGTATTTATTTTGAATGTTGTTTTGACTGTGGAAATGTTGATGAATCTGTATCCTCTATTCTATACAGATAATATAAATACATATTTCTCTTGTATTTAATATATTTATAAATAATTATTTGGATGTAGAGGTGGGTGGGGCCCACTACATCCCCCCAATGTATCAGTAGGTCTAATGAGACAAAACATAAACCCTTTGAGTTTGTTTCGAAAAATCACACGGGTTTTTACCAATAGAACTAAACTGTTTTTATGATATTATAGTTCATGTGACCAATACATGATGTCCAATTAATAAGCATTCTATTTATTCATTATCGGTTATTACTATCCATGAGTTTTTCACAATGAAAAAATCTATGGTTGCAGTTTCATTCTCAGTTTATTAATGGTGCGAGTTTTCGTTTATTCACCATTCCATATTGATTATGTCAAATTGTTTACAAATTAGTTATTATTAAATTCATGCTTCCGCTATTTTTAACCCTTAATGATAATTTGAGCTCAACCCTTTCATTTTTTACCTTCTACAGGTGATGAATAGGTGATCGTTTATTGAATTTATGTGGTTGCAGTGTTTAGATTTTGTTATGTATTGTATTTTGTAACCCTTTATGATGTAATTTGTGTTACATCTATGTATCTAGTTTCTTCAAGACTACTAAAATGATCATTCCTTTGGGATTCTCATTCCTTCTAACCATGAAAATATCACAAGTAATGTACTGTCTCCAGTCTAGAGGGGTTGGGGTGTTACATTCATCTTATGCGTGAGAGGATGTAGGCAGCCCAGGACCGGCAGAAGTCATATTCCGATCATAGGAGGAGGCCCTTGGATTTTGAGGTTGAAGACCATGTGTTATTGAAGGTTTACCCTAGACGTGGGAAACGAAGGTTCAACAAGGGGAAAAATCTCTCTCCTAGGTTCATCGAGCCTTTTGAAGTGTTGGGGTGAGTCGGAGAGGTGGCATATCAGCTGGCATTGCCACCTCAGTTGGAAAGGATCCACAATGTTTTCCATGTCGCCCATTTTCGTTGATATCTTCATGATGACTCCCATGTCATTGACTGGGGAGAGTTAGATATAGGGGACGACGCTACATTTGTGGAGTGACCAGTGATAATCGGACATCGAAAAGAGAAAGTGCTTTGTGGACAAACCATCCCTTTGGTTTATGTGTTGTGGAGGCATGGTGGCCTCTAAGAGAGTACCTGGGAATGAGAGGCACAGATGCGCACCCAGTACCCAGAGCTGTTTTGAGTTTTGTTCTGTTATTTTTGTACTTGTTGGTGATGTAATGCTGACCTTATTGGTTTATGGGATGTTTTTTTCCTTACCTAGTGAATGTTTCTGAAGAGACCTGATATGTGGGGAAGAGAGGACCTGATCCCTAATCAAGACGCATTAAAGTGGATGCGATTAATCTTGTGTGGGTGAGTTAGTGCCACCCAAAGCGGATAGTATCTTGACATGGAGGAAAGAACTCCCCGATCTGTGTGTCGGGACAATGTGATCCTTGGGTTTGGTATGGCTATTTGGGGTAGTTTGTACTTGAGAGGTATCTTTCGAGGTGGTTGTTCGGACCCCTCTCTTCTCTTCGGGTCTAGCTTTGATTCTTGAGGATGAGAATAGTTCTAGAGGTATCTAATGTAATGGCCCAGACCCTCCTGGTCCATCACTTTTCCAAATTTCTAGTACTTGGAACGCCTTGGACCCATCAGGTCCGGATCCTAGGGGCGTTGTCTCGGTGGTAGGATGTTATCACAGTGTCAACCATCGGTGAAACCGATCGGTGTGTCACCGATCGGTTCCACGAGGGGCATGTCAGGGTTTTCTTCCCCAGTTTTCCTGGTAACACCACTTTTAAGTATTTTAAACCTTTTAAAGTGGTTCAAGGATATTTTTAAAGCCCATAAATGATATCTAAAGTCCCCTAAGAGTGGGGAGACCCTCACAGACCCATACTCTGTGTCAGTGTTACCCATTTCCTCTGTTTAAATAAAATCTTTTAACCCACATCTATTACAACCACCTCCCCAAAGGGAAATTAAATAACAATTAATCCCATCATGTGTAACCACCCAACTGCGTGGTGAAACCACGATCTACCTTTAATGTTGTTCAAAATTCTTATCCTATAACTCCAGGATCTCGCCTCTTTATATCATACGGGAATTATTTTCTTCTTCTTCTGGGTTGGGTTCGTTCTCCCCATTGGTGTGTTTGGAGTCCCCTTCCCGAGGCGAGTTGTGCACCTATGCTGTAACCTTTCCTTCTCATTCTTGGATTCCTCGAATTTCCTCCCCTTCAAGTTGAAGATCACAGTTCTTATCATGTGGAGAGAAAATTCGATCACTGATCATCCAAGTAGGGTTTTTCCTTAGTCTCCCTTTACTGTGTATCATTCGGGGTGGGTATGAAAATGTTTCCTACGGGGATGGATGAAACCGGACCTTAATAAAGATAATAAACAGACTTTTAAGGGATTAAGGGGTGTTTTTGATGTTTCTAGTGTACTCTTTTACCACTCTTTATATGTTGTTGATTGTATGGGCTTATGTCCACTGAAAATCATGGTTTTTGGTGGTATTTTCTTTCACACTAATGATCCTCTGTTTTCTGGTTAATTATATGATTAAATGGCTATAACATGGAAACTATTAAATCATGTAAACTCAGTTGATTAAATGGATTCTAAATAAATAAGAATCCTTGTGTGATCACCTTGGTTAACCAAATAGAAAGACAGAACTAAATGAATTTCATATTCAAATTTGAAAACTCTCTTTCTCTGTTCTGGTGATGTTTACGATTGATGCTTATGAAGTTACATGGATGGGGATGGGATCCCCTGTTGTGGTTTAGTTGTTGGATTATGATCCTGTGTCCATATGTTGGGTCTTGGTTTGGTTCTAGTACTTCGAGGGATCTCACAGATCCCTTTTTCTGTTGTGACTTTACAAGAGAACCAGGTGTGAATGCTTAAATTACTGCTTGGTTGTTTTCCTTACTTAGCTTGTGGCTATGCCTGTTAATTGCCCAATAGTGAAGAATTAATTTAAATGGAATCACTTGAATATGAAAATGAGAATGGGTTTAATGGGGAATTATTTTATGGGAATTATTTGTGACATGGTTTTGCTGCTTCTTATGAATGAATAGTAATGAGGGTGTTTGTGGTTGGGCTGGTTTTGGAACCCCTAGGTTGGGATGAGTTCTTATTTACCTATATGTATAATTTAGTTTTTATGTTTTATATTCATGCCCCACCCAAGTTGAGAACTTCGTGCCGAACACCCCCATTTCATGGGGGAGGGTGTTTTTCCCAACACTCCTATGAGTGGATGGTTATTAGCTCATTTTATGCTTCCTTTACCGAGTAGCCCAAGACTCTTCAGGTAGGATGTGATGACCTGAGGTCCATTATAGACCTAGATTCTTCGATCAGGGTACGTGGTGGTGGTTGGACCAGGTGTGTGTGGGCAGGTGGTTTCCCAAGTACCTTCAGGATAAGGCCCAGGTGTCTTCGGGCGTGGCAGTAGCTGTTCGGACCCAGGTGTGTGCGGACGTGGTTACGTTTGGTTATTGTGACCTAGGTGTCTGCAGACGGGATGTGTGGTAGTGATATCCCAGGTGTTTTCGGGTGGGATGTGTGGTAGTGATAACCTAGGTGTTTGCGGGCGGGATGTGCGGTTGTGATAGCCCAGGTGTGTGCAGGTGGGGTGTGGCAGTGGGACTGTAGTGAGAATGGCAGGAGAGGTCTGATGCATAGGATTTCTTCAATAACCAGTGGGAAAGTGGTGCGGGGTACCCAAATATCGATGTACTAATACTATTACATTACTTGACTTGCGTTCTTTGGGGAGTGTGCCTTGGTGAGTTTGGGGTGGATAGTTTCCTTGCTAGGTGCTCTCGTTATCTCTTTTTCTCACGGACATTAGAATGTATCCCCACTTGTGCTCAAGGGATTTTGGTTTTCCCTACTGAGTATACCTGTATACTCACCCTATGCATATAAAACTGCTTTCAAGTTTCTAGGAAGACTTCAGGGATCGTGCAGAACCGTACTAGTTCGGACGTTGGGATAGTTGTTGTTGCTACTTTTCCTTTATTTGGTACTTTCCTTTGGGGTTTTCTTATACTTTTGTAGCATTTAATTTTGGATAGGAATATGGGAATGGTTTTCTTTTGGATTTAATTTTTCATCCAGTTCTGGTGTTGTTGGGATTTAACATCTTATATCCTGATCCTACTAAATGAAAAGGGTAATGCCTTCCATCTTTTGTGTGATTCTATACCCTTGGTGCTAGTCGCCACTCTGGGACCTATTGAAGGTGGGTTTCGGGGGTCATTATCTCTCCTTCAACTTGAGGAAGGAAGGGTCTGGAAATTCTGCCATCCCTTCCCTCATCTTAGTGAAGGAGATTCATGACAAAGCAGATTCATGGGAAGTGAGTGAAGCCCATGAGGGATGGGAACAGAGCCACCCCGATGACATCGATGAATCAAAGTTCCACAAATCCGGTCACCACCATCAGAACTTCTCGCAAAGACCGCAACAATCCACCCGAAGCCTTACCCAACTAGAGAAAAATGCAGAAGAACATAATCTTTATTCCGAGACTGCGGAAGATCAAATATCAACCCCAATATGGAAGAACATGACCACAACACTACGCTGTAAGATCAGGATCATGACCCCGATGCCGCGGAACCAGATCTTGATCCTTCCACCACACTGGATCGTGACCCCATCGCCAAACAAATAGGAATGGACCTGATGCCTTCACCGAACTGGATGTGACCCCTTCACCAGATCTCGACCCCTTCTCCGCACTGTACTAAGACCCCTTCCCTGGATGAACATGACCGCAACCCCGATCCTGTGGAACCGAATCCCAAACCCTTTGCTATAGAAGAACTAGACCTTGACCCCGAAGCCACAAAAGACCCAACCACCCTTCACTGCAGAAGGATGCCACCCCGCGCTGCCATATCCAAGACCACAGGATGGACCCCGAAGAAGCCACCACGCTGCGAGCTCTTTGGGATAAAGCCAAGGAGGAAACACAGCCCAACCGAAGACAGAGGAGGATGGCGGTGACGGGGAAAACCCTAAAGCTGCTGCGCCCCTTACATGTTGATCCACCTCAAGAAATAAGGGATGAAAATGATCTTACAGGAGACCCATGCATGAATCATATGATGGTTATGTAATAATTCTATCATCATGTTCGATGTGAGTTGTGAATAAAACATTGGACATGAATGGTTTCACGTTTTGTCTCGTCGCTGAGAAGTCTACAAGGATAAAGTGAAACAAGATATGAATGAGGTGATGACTACACCTAATATGTATAAATTGAAAAACGAGACATGCTATTTAATACATCCCATTCATATATCCTCACCACCAACATTCTCCAGTTTCTCTTCAGATTACAAAATGAATAGTATAGAGAAAAATGCTTCATTTCATTTTGGGTATGGCTGTCCATGTAAAAAAACATAAAGAAATATTATTGTTTAGTTTTTGTGGTTAAAATGTTCAAAGACAAGACAAAAAATCCAAGGTAAATTATAAATTCAATGAAACCTTCACAACATCCTTCAATAAATAGAGGTATTAAACATGAGGTAATTTTCTTCACCCAAGTCCTCAAATGTTTAAATATAATAAACTGAATTGAAGAATCGAGTAGTTGTTTCTTCTTAAGGTATATTCATAAACTATTAATAATGTTTCTTTTCTTCTTCTTATGTATTGAATATAATACCCCAATCACATATTTTTAATGAAATACTACAACTATGTAATAAAAGAACCATTATAAGAAGTAAGATATGTTATCCAAGCAGCTGGGAAAATGTGGTCCATAAGTCAGCAGTGAGAAGTAAACTACTTCTAATTGTCATGTTTATTGATTCATGATGATTTTTTATGTATTACCATAAATTTTATATCATGTTTCCTTTGGACATATGGATAAATTATTCCATTTCATGAATGAATGTTGTTTATGGTGACTTATAGTAAACGAAATGTTCATTGAATCTTGAATCACTGGAAATAACTAATGAATATAAATGTAAGACTCAAATACCCAATTGTGGCAAGATAACTCATTGTCAATTAAATCTAAATATGGATTTCAATAATAAAACTAGTATGGTATTTATAATATTTGGAGCTAAACACCATACGAATTATCAATGTATATAATTTTTTAATTTGGAAAAAGAAAAATATAGAAATTAAGGTAATATAAAAAGCATTTGGAATTAGTTCATCTTGATGGAATGAACTATTATAAGGGTAAGCTAGTGGTAAATATAAATCAAAATATTCAATTAAGTGTTGTTAAAATAACTTGATATTGACATTTGGTATATTCATGGTTGGAATATATGAGTTTCTTTGGACAAGTGTGCTGAAGAATGTCTTAACAAAGAATTCATCAATCATTAAAATGTAGCATGTAGTAATTTCTAAATGAAGATTACTTTATACACTTTAAGTCCATGATGTTTTCAAGGAGGATCATTAAAGATTCCTACAAGAAAAAAATGATCATAAATATATAGTATGGAGTAATTTGTAAATGAATATTTCCTTATAAGAATCAGATTCATGGTTTATGTAAAAGGAGTATCATTATTGAGACCTATATTCATTGTAGATACTTCCATTATTTTTCAAGACTTCCTTCACAATTAACGAGGTTATTCCATACAACATTCCAACTATAATGATAAATTTATATTATATGAGTTATAGTATGATATAAATCCATCATGTCATAAGAACATCTGTTTAGATACAAAGTATTTGTTGTGGAAATACACAAAACATACATCAACCAAAAAAAAATTATCATATATAGTAAATATCCCAACATTTCCATAAGATATTACAGAATTCAATGGGATATAATATTTATAGACAAGTTATAGAATATATATTATATAATAGGGTTCAAATCTCTATTTGAGATAGTGGGAGACATATTGATTTAGATTTAGTCAATTCCCAAGAAGAACAAGTGGTAAGCATATGAACATGTACGACAAGACAATGTAGATAAGAAATGTTCCAGTGACAAAAACTGTGTAGGAAGAATAAAATTATTGTAATGGTTTTTTTATTCACCAAGAACAGTGATACACTATTCACTAAGAAAAAAGAATAATGGATCCTAAAAGTAGTAAATGGAAACAAGCTATGATTGAAAATATTAATTAAAATTCAATAATGAATTCCATGTATAAATGTTAAGTGGGCTTAGTATTTTTGAATACTATTGTGTGTATTCAAGTGAAACTATACCTGGATAGTACAAGAGTGGTACCAATGAGACTCGATTGGTAATGCCATGTTGTTTTTCCAAAATAAATTAGAATTTTAATTATCATATCTACTTTCTATGATCATTAAATTGGGTATTATATGTCAAGACCACCAATCATGAAAGGTGTATATAGGACTAAACCAGAATGGTTTCATGAAACCAAAGAATACTAATAAGGGGGAATATAACTGAAATCCATTTTTGTATTGAACTAAGAAAACAAGATCATAGAATATTCTTTTGAAATGAAAATTTTCCATATTTCTACAACAAGTTAATGGGAGTTACACTTTTTCCACAAAAAATATGTTTTCTAACATATGGAAAACATCTATTATTCTAATAGTTAATTAACAATAGATTGAAAGTAACTATATTGGGATTCAACTAAAGTAATAACATATGTTCTAGGGAACTAGACCTACTTAGGTAAATATAATGGTTTCTTAGACATATTCAATAGTATATATACTGAAAAGGTATTGATTAAAATACATGTTGGATCAATTTTAGAGAGAACTGTTTCCATTTTCACATGACATAAATTGCTCCAAGAATACATCTATTGGTCATTGGAAGAGATTAAGGTGGTGAGTTGAATTACAAACACTTCCGTGACAAATCAATCACATTTTTATGTTATATACAACAAATGATATTTCCAAAATATAATTTTTGAATGGATAATATCAGTTACATGTAGGAGAACTATAAGGGAAGCAGTCAAAACTATATTATGGTACTAGGGAAAATACAAAAGATACCTGGTGTATGAAGAGGAAGGGATACTAGTTATAATGGGACACAAACAAGTCTACCTTTGGATCAGTATGATCCAATATCAAGGTTGGGATAAGTTAACAAGAAAGAGTATCTCATTCAAGCTAGTGGTTACTATATCTTAAAATACCAAGTGTGTTTCCACTTCGGATACAGCTAAAGAGGCAGTATAAAATATGAAATGTTTTTGTTCTAGATATTGGACTCGCACCTAGTAAGTAATATTTTATCATTATTGTAATTTTATTAGATAAGTATTATATTTTTAATAGTGGAAAAAAGGATATATACTTAGGGTTTACATATCTTGAGGATTCTTACTCAAGGAGGTGAGTTTGAAAAAAGAAAAATAACCATGAAGTGATTACATGTGATGTCATGACCCGACCTTCCTTGGGCTATGAACCTAGTCATTTGACGCCATGGGTATCTTTTAATACCTTGGTTTCCTTCCCATCATACCACATGTATCTTGTAATACCTTGGTTTACTTCCCAAAACACCACATGTTATTACTCACTAGGGTCTCTTATCAAACTAATGAATGTCCCCATAGGCTAACATATGTTCTTTGAATGTGTTTTGTCCTCACTAACACACACCTCAAGAAACTTTATAGGAGGTTACCCATCCTAATCACTACTCCAGGACAAGCATGATTAATTATGGAGTTCTAATCAGACAGGTTCTAGAAAAGAAAGGTGCACCTTGATGGCATGTGTAGTAACATTTATCCTTTTAAGTCTCACTTTTCCAGTGGTGTTATACTCTAAACCCAATTAAAGCATAACAAACTCATTGTGGGCCCAAAGACTCAAACCCAGAAAGTTACACTACACTTCTGAATGGGTATCAGTTCTGATACCATTTTTCATGACCCAGACTTCCATGGGTCAAGAACCTAGTCATCTGGCCCCATGTGTCTCCTATAATACCTTGGTTTCCTTCCAATCACACCACAGTTTATTACTCACTGGGGTCTCTTATAAAACTAATGATTATCCCCGTAGGCCAACACATGTTCTTTCAGTGTGTTTTGTCCTCACTCACTCACACCCTATTAATCATCCCACACAATTTATTCAAATGAACCTAAATAATCATTCTTGGACTTCATAAAGGTTTTTTGATCACCCATGGAAACTCAGATTTAGTAATGAGAGTGAGATGGCCATGCACCTTTTCTACACCTAATGTACGAATTTTGATGATCCTACTATAGTCCAACCAAGACATTAAAATAACTCAGGAAGTGATGAAACACTTCATGCTTAGTAACCCCTATGATACCAAATTATAACAGACCAACCCGGGTCAACCAGACCAATCACCCAAGTCAGCCCATCACGGGGTGGGGTAAAACAAAGATAACAAAACTAGTATTATATATAAGAAAAAAAAATACATACATCCAAAGTACAAAGTGGAAACAATGAGAGATATAACTGATCCAAACAGGCTAAACAAGAAAGAAATACAAGTCCCAACAATAAGTCTCCATGTGACGAAACATCACCTGCACAAACTATCCAAAAATGAAACAACAACATAAAGAGAAGATTGCATGCTACATAATTCTATTCCCTTTACCTATATCCTAAAAAAAGGGCTAAAACTACCCACATACAGAATTAGGGTGTGATAAATAGATCCTAGTTGGATACCATCAAATGATATATGCATGTTCTAATAACTAGAAAGCACAAGTCCAAGATTTCAAAAAAATCATTTTTATATTTTTTTATAAATAAATGAATTTTAAATTCCTTTTCAAATAATCCTTGAGTTTTCCCAAATTGAATAACATATTTCCAAAACCATAAATAAATCAAGTAAAGATACCATATATATGTAAACATGTGCACTGATATCCATGAAATAAAATATCACGGAATAAACAACCAGAAACAACATTGAAACTACCACATATGATCTAGCCTATGGGACAATAAATACTAGAAACTCAAAAGCCCAAAAAAGGCATAAAGTTGGATCTGAATTAACATCAAGGCCTTCCATATACCATTTAAATATAATAGGTTACCTCCTAGTGGTATCACACACACTAAGACTACCCGTGTCTTTATCTCGATGTACCTAAGGTTCCCACTGTACAATGTTTTTCAATTTCTGTTTTTAAAAGAACAATGATCACATTTTTATAAAACCATCCCAAATCTAATCCAACTTTATTAAAGGTTTTAAATTCCATTTTCCATTTCAAATCAAGGAAATTATATTTTTATGTAAAACCCCCCCTTTAAAACATGAACCCATGCCCTTTTCAATTTCAAAACATTAATTTCCATTTCAAATCACAATAAGTCAATATGAACTAAAAGCAATTTAATAAATTAGAAAAATTGAATAGATCTACCTACCTTTTTCATGACTCGACCTTCTTTGGGCCATGAACATAGTCATATGACCCCATGGGTCTCTTGTAATACCTTGGTTTTCTTCCCAGAACATCACATGTTATTACTCACTGGGGCCACGTATCAGACTAATGACTGTCCCCACATATAAACATATGTTCTTTTTAGTGTATTATTTCCTCACTCAAACACACCCTAGGAAACATCCCATGATGTCACCCATCCTAATCACTACTCCAGGACAAGCACGCTTATCTGTGGATTTCTAATCAAACAAACTTCTAAAAATAAAGGTGCACCTTGTTGACATGGGTAGTAATATTTATCCTTTTAAGTCTCAATTTTCTATGGGTGTTATACTCTCCACCCCTTTAAAGAACAAAAACCTCATCTGACCTTCCCCGGGATGGGTATTGGCTCTGATACTTCTAGCTGGGTATTGGCTCTAATACCATTTGACATCACCTAACCTTCATCGAGCCATGAACCTAGTCATCTGACCCCATGGGTCTCTTTTAATACCTTGGTTTCCTTCCTAGTACACCATCGATTTTTACTCACTAGGGTCTCTTATCAGACTAATGACTATCTTCATAGGCCAACACATGTTATTTATGTGTTTTTTCCTCACTCACACACAGTATGAGAAACTTTCTAGGAGTTCACCCATCCTATTCACTACTCCAGGACAAGCATGTTTAATTATGGAGTTCTAATCAAGAAGAATCTCAAAATTAAAGGCGCACCTTGTTAACATGGGTAGTAACATTTATCTTTTTAAGCCTCACTTTTCTAGGGGTGTTACATGGAATACCCATGATTAAAGGAAAAACTCAGTAGAAATATGATCTTATCATGTGAGAGCTAACAAGGATAGTTCGAAAGTTAGCTATAGTGAATGTGGGAGTGTTGTAATAATGGGTTAACTTGACCCAAATTTAACAGTTCTTTTTGATTATAGTATCTTGTATGAAGTGATTTATGTATGATGTTTCCTTACCATAATAGTTTTTTTATTTCTATATCCACTATTTATATGCTAGTTTCCATTGATTAATTGGCATATCAAATGGTTGTAGTAGTTTATAGGCTAAAATGAGAATCATGAGATACTATGACATTATCTTAAACATCTATACCATGGTCTATATACATAATAATGGCATGAAATAGTTTATATTTTACTATTAGGTGATGGGGGATCACAATCATTGATAATTATTCTCATGAAGTGCTCACATGGTGATCTCGAGTAAATGAAATAATGAGGACTGACCTGCCAATAGGAACAAAATATAATTTATCTATTATTAGTAGTTCCTATCTGAAGATACATATAATTTTCTTTAGAATTGAGATAATTTTTTAGTTATACCATTTGATTGTGTACTTTGATGCCAGAAAAAAAACATGAAATTTATGTTTTGGTGAGGTATCAGGTGTTGGGTGTGTCATTGGTGGTGTGATGTTTATTTAATAATTAAGAAATAATTTTTCACTTCTGATAAGAAGATATATCTTGGGCCTAGTTGATAAGGATAATGGTACCTTCAAAAAATCCATGTCAATGGTAAAAGAGAGAAAATATATCTAGAGAGGTAAACGAACAATAAATAAATGAAGGATGATAACAAAAAGTGTTTATCCTTCTTTTTGATATACCATGAGACAAAGAGATTATATTACACAATGTATGTTCATAGTAATAATTTCATTATTATGAATACTCCTTATATCTTTAGAGAATTTGATGTATTTCTATACTCCACTCCTGGTTTGTGAATTTTATTCATAGCTATCATGATAATGGACTATAGGGTCACACATAATAGCATTTTTAAAATTATTCCATATTATATTGAATAGGAGTTTAGTACATGATTGGCCCCACCACGGGGTTCGGGATATGTTTGAGGATATACGATCTCCAAGGAATAATTAAATTAATATTTTTCAAGTTTAGAATAATTAGATTTGAAATTATTTATTTAAATTTTTTACATTTATTTAATTAAATAAATGAAAAGTATTATATGAATAAATAATATTTTAATATTGAAAGTTAGTTAAATATTTATAGAAATATCACATCGAGTTATTGGATCTGTTTTATCACAGAATATATTTATAATATTTAAAGAAAGTGATAAAAACATAAATAATGTTTAGGAAACAATTAGTTGGTCATAAAACGTCATTTATTGTTTATGTAGTTAGAAATAAATAATATTTCATTAGATATTTAATTCATGGAATTTATTGATCCAATATAAAAATAGGATAGAGATCTCATGATAAGTACAATTTACTACTCAAATTGTGAGATCACATGTTTCCTATATCTTCTTATTCCAAGAGAGAGACTCTAATTAAAATAGCACGATCACAATTCTTCTTCACATATTGATGGAATAGAGTAGTGGTGATTGCAGAGATATTGAATGTGTCATCATAAATCTATGCTAGAACTCAAATTCTGATGGTGAATTATCCAACATTATTTGAAAGCACATGTGGATGATCAAGAGGGATTTATCTTCAGATCCTTTAAGCAACGATCACCTTCTAGGATCAGATGTAAATCACAACTTCAGGTCAAAAGAGATATCTCTTTAGTTTAATTTGGTGATTACATTTTTTATGTAAAGAACCTTGGATTGTAATTTGTAATAAAATCATCATCTAAGACATAGTTATTTTGATCACCTATGAAAAAAATTTAAATTTCATTTTTTCAGGATTCCACTGCACGCTAGGTACCAAAAATCCTTAAAGAAGGAAACCCTCATTAACAAAAGTGTTAAGATTATATCTTTATTAAATAAGTGAGAAAATTGAGAGAAAGGTGTTGAATAATCAAGGAATTTCAATGGGGCCTGGAAATCTATACACACTGATACCAACCTCTCAGTATGTATCACTATTTTTGTAGAAAAAAATGGAATCAGATCTAGGTATACTATTTGGTTCTCCTCACAATAATATGATAGATATCAATATAGTTCTTTCAAAATCATAGGCATCCTGATGTTTGATGTTAAAGGATTTCATAAAGTAAAAAACTAAATGGTACACTAAATTCAATTTTTTAGACTTATGTGTTTTACTCATTCTAATTTGGGTACACAGTGTTAGTAGAGACATCTAAAGCCTCTAGTTAATTAGACCAATATTAAAAATTGTTAAAAATATATGAATGAATTATTATATTATATATCTAAGAAATAGTTAAAAAATGTTTTGAGTTGAAATACATCTAATATTATTTGAAAAAAAATATCAATACATTTTATGGAAATAAAAAGGTTAATGGAGAAAAGCTATTGATCATTAGACATCATTTTGGAGATTATATATGAAAAAAGAAGAAAGTATTGATGAATTCATTACCAGGTTTAATTTTATTATCATCACCATTAATGGGTTTGGAGATAGTATTAATCATTCCATCATAGTGATAATATGATAAGAATTTTGACAATATAATTTACTATAATGATATTAGAAATTTAAGATATAGATAATGAGGAGTATATTATTTATGAACATTAAAACACTACCATCAATTATGAGATTATAAGGGTGTACATATAAAATGACATGAAATTTTTTTAATGGAAATGGAAATTTCCTTTAAAACCGAAGAATATTAAAAATTAAAAAGGAGTACGACTGCTCAGATGAAGATGATTATATGGATAAGTTTTCTGAAAAAAACTCTCTTATTTATAGAAGCTTCACACTTGGTAGAGGTATATATATAGGAGAAATTAAATTAAATTATTCCAACTCTGGGAAGGTTATATATTTAATTTTCTATTTTCCTATAAAAATCAAAGAAGAAAATGAAGAAAATGAAGCTAGAATCAAAACAACCAATAATTGAAATTCATTAAAAATATAGTCATATAGAAACAAAATTACTTCAAAAAAATTATTTTGAAGAAACATTATGTAATCTGAGAAAGGAGTGTCTTATATTGAAAAAATTGGTTATGACAGAGATGTTCGTAGAGATATCAATTAATGTTCACTTTTTGAATAAGAAAATGAATAAATAGACTCGGTAAAGGATGAGATTCAATTCAATAGTGAGTATGATATAATGAAAGGAGATATTGCTAATGAATATACCATGATAATGAAAATAAAAATGTTCTTAAAAGATATATCAAGGTGGACAAAAGGATATACTCATAATAAAGATGATAAAAAAATAGACATATATAGGTTTAAAAAGGAATATTTTTTTTAATGAAATTAGAAAGATAATTCATTAGATTTATGAACAGTTAATAGTTATGGATGACATGGATACATTCATTATCCTTGGGAATATAGAAATTGAAAAACCGAGAAATTATATTGCTATAATTTAAAAACCTAAATAAAAAAATTTGAGTGGAATAAATCTATTAATGGAAAAGTTAAATAGTCCATTGAACCTATTTTATGTTTCTATTAAAAAAATATTTCATGGTATTAAATAGGTTATTATATTGATGTTTCATCTCAAAATAAATAAATATCATTAAATGAATTAAATGTCAAACCCAAATATATAAAAGACTAAAAATAATGAAGATAAAACATAATCTACTAAGATATTGAAATGTAAAATTTTAAGAAATTCATCATTACAAATAACATGTGTTCAAGAAATAATCCAACAAAAGAAATTTTCCTCACTACTCATTTAGGGGATGAAATGATAATATGGATTCACCCCATTCAATAATAAAATTTGAATCAAAATAGAAGATTTAAGTAGTAATTTTATTATTGTGTTTTGTTTGGTAACAATTCCATGAAATATTGGTACAATGTGTCTCCACCTAGAATTAGATAAGAGAATGAAACAATGGGGACACAACAACCACAAATTAAATATAATAGATTGGATCAACAACATTATAAGAAAGTATAAGTGAGAAAAAAAATTAGAAGCTTGAAAGAGGTACATGGAATATATGATCATGATAGACACAAAATAAATATATGTTTATATTTTATTGTATCCCGAGTGAGTATATGTTGGATATCTTCTAACAATCAATATCAATCTCTGATCATGAGACAATAAAATTAGTTTTTGTAGGATGAAAATTATGTAAAATCATAAAAACCATGGATCATGGATACTAGCTATTCATCCCATATGAAATGTGATTTAAACAATATAAAAAATTTTGAATGGCGTGAAGGAGGAGGAGATACATTTGGAAATAATGGATCTAAAAATATAAGAGGTGTTGGAAAAAAAATATTTGTAAAAATAAAAGCATCCTTGATAGTTTATCCATTTTTTATGGACAAAGGCATTATTTATTGTGTGCGCCACAACTTTGTGCAACTTGAAGTGATGTTATCCTTTGAAAAAATGGGTAAATTATTAATATATAAAAATGCAGTGTTATTTTAATAAGAGTCTTGAGAACCCCTGAGATATTGTTTCATGCTATCGAAGTAAGTTCATGTTTTTATTTAAATATGAAATTTTAGAACAATATATGTAATAAATGACTTGTCCATATTGGATAAAGGAATACAAGGAAACATATTAAATAATAGGATATAGAAAATATTACTTTCCTAACAGAAGATGTTGTCATTATTTTTAAATCCTATAAAAAAAGGGATGATGGTTAATAACACACACCTAGCGGATATATTCAGATTATAAAACCAATTGAGATGACCCACTCTGATGATTGTGGGCTGATAACAATCAACTCCATAATTGAGCAAATATGATTTATCACATTCCGTGATAATATCCCAAGAATCCCATTCATCATGTCCATGTCAAGGAAATCATAGGATTTGGAAAGATTAAAAATCTATAGAAGTATTATAAGAGAAAAAAATAACTATTTTTATTTAGGTTGAGATAATATAATTAGAGTGAGTATTTTAATAGAAAATTCAAAGAAGATATTTATAATCAGGGAATTAGGTATGATTTAATTTCTCTATGAACTCAATAATATAATAGTTTTTCTGAGTGGAATAATATCAATCTAGATAATATAGCATGGAATTTATTTACAGTACATGAAAACTCAATGTCTTATTGGTTATAGGCTACCAAAAATGAATCTATAAATAATAACATTTTTCTCCTAAAACCAAAATTATACATGAATCCCTAAAAATATCATTCAAAATAAATCAAAGTGTTAAACACATTATGGTCTTTTAGATCACATGAATTATTAATAATAAAGACAGATGTGAAACAAAACTTGATGAAAGATATGGTCATGAATTCTTCCTTCGCTATACATTAAATGGAAGCTCATATAGATTCTATAACTAAAACTCTAAAACTATTGTCAAAATTAATTATTTTATGTTGATTCAAAATGAATAAGAAATAAAAAACTATCAATATTGATAATGATGATGATATATTTAGTTCTAAATCTATAAAATCATGCATTTTTAGACATGTGTTTATTATTCTACTTATTTCAATGATGATGACAAGGATAAGAAGAATGAATGAAAAATACCAGTTTTAAAAAACATGCAGATTTATAAAATATCAATAAAAACTATAATCAAGGATTTAAAATATGTGGAATGATTATGGAAACCATATATATTAGTAATCTAAAATAAATTTAAGAACACATTATTGATTTATCATTTGAGCATAAAAAATGGGAGAAAACTATGAATGGATATCTAAACTATATTAAATAAATAAAAAATTGGAGTTTATCCTAATACAATAGGATAGAACTATCATTTATGACAAATTTGTTTCTTAGAACAAGATATATTAAAAAGGTGATGTGGCTAGGAAAAAGCCCAAGCCCGTTTGTAAAGGGTGTTAAAAAATTGAATGGGTTGACATTAATGTAACATTTAATCATTTTTTAAGAATTGAATCTATCATGATCTTTCTTGAAATTATACCTTAGATATTATTTAACTTATTCCAAATAGATGATAAATCATCCTATATGAAGGTATATCTTTATGATTATGATTATATTGATAAAATTAAGGGATCTATATCAGTATCAAATATCAACAAGGTGTGGAAATTGAATAATACACATTATTGTTTGAAATAAGATGAAAAAACATGGTAATTTAAATATTATGAGAATATAAAAAAATAAAATTCAAGAAAGGGGTGGTTGAAACCAATTTGTATGTAATTATTTCTAAAATCACAATTTTTTTCCAATAATTTATGTTGATGGAATAATTTTTTTAGGAAATTTAAAAAGATCATATGTAGTGTTATTAGGTCACATAAATTATTGATTTTAAATTTCATTTCTTATAAAAATAAAAATTTTCATTGAATTATATATTTTACATGATATATATTACATTTATAACTCAAAATAAAATTATGAAAAGTTGATGCTAAATAAACATGACATGTAGGTAGAAAGAATTGTCTCAACACCAAATCAAGTAGGAAGATAACTGAGAAAATTATTGAATGAAAAATAGTTATTGAGAATTAGTTTAGGATTTTTATTATTATTCATATATATATGAAAATATTTTTGAATAATATGGTATATTCTACTAATATTTGTTCCTGAAATTAATCTAATCATAAGGAGACACATATTTTTTGTAGAAAACCTAAATCCAATAACCCAGATAAGATGTTAACTTTATTACATTGGCATAACATAAAAGATATCTCATACCAAAGGTAGGATAAGTTTATTAGTGTTTAAGAACTAGATATAAACATGATTTATAAATTATATTGGAAATATAAAATATATATCATAATAAATATTCATGGAACATTGATATTATACATTATATCATTCTTCAAATCACGATTAATGGAAAACAAAAATTATTAGGAATATTTTCAATAAGTGTTATGTATATTATAAGTTATCATCGGTAAATAAATCATAATAAATATGGAAATGTAAATAATTTAAAACACATTCCATTTCATCAATAACTTGAGAAATAAATACATCCAATTATAATATCAATGTAGTAATTTAATGGATAATAACAATAAAACTCTAAATGAAGGAGGTGATTGATATTGGAAATCATGATCTCATACCTCATGACCTATTTACCAATAATTACTTTTACAAGGATAGTTTAATTGATAGGTTACAAAAAAACGAAAAAAATAATTTTGGATAATTGATTTGTCTGACAAGAATTGTAGATGCATCGAGGAACTATCTATAATCAGACCCCACAAAACACAACATGTCTAATTCATTCCTCATACATTTAATAATCAATTTAATTAATAAACAATATGACCTATCAAAAAATATCTATATTGAATGAAGAATTTGATATATAAATATTTCCCAATTCAATCACATAACATTCAAAGTAAAACCTTTTATGTTTAAATGGTATATGGTTTAGGAAATAATCATAACCATGATAAAAAAATTTACTATTTATTATATATATAATATCTAATTATCATAATAAATTGAATTTTTTAAGATAATGAAATGATATCTAAATTAAAAAGAGAAACAAGACGACTATCAATTCAAAAGAAATATAGATTTTATAATGAAATCATTTTTTGAGATATTAAAAGAAAATGGAATCAAAACAAGAAAATGAGATTCCATTAACAAGTTTTCATTTTTAAACCACTAAAATCTTTTAAAATAATCTAAAATAAAATAAAATGTTTTTGATAGTGGGACAATTCATTAACACCATATACATTAAAAATATTTATTTTGAATTTTTCTAATGAGAGTAAAAAATGTGCATTTTAGAAAACATTAGAAATATTAAAATCAATCATTTTAAAAACTTAAGGATAAAATAAAATAGATTAATAAATAATTTTATTAAAAATTATATTTTATAAAACAAATTTTTAAAAATATAGACGTAAAAGAAAAATAGACCCGATAAAAAAGATAAATCAGATTAACTTTTGTTTATAAAATTTAGTTAATTTATTTAAGTGAGAAAGTGAGTAAAATCATTGCATAAAGTATATAAAATACTTAAATATATATATGACAATAATATATATGATTTTTATAGAAGATATATTGTAATATTTCATCAATGAAAATAAGATAAATCCCAAAAAATAGATTGTAATATAAATTCTTACCTATTTGGTAACTTTAAAATTTTAACCCTTTGTAATAAAAAACATGAATTGAAACATTAATAATCATGAATAAATATAAATTTATTTTAAATAAATCATATGGGTAGTATATACACCACATAAAAATAAACAGTTTCATAATAACAAATATATTTCAATGGAGTGGAAATTGAGACGAAATCCCTTACATCAAGTTTGGATTACCTCATAAATTATTTTAAACTCATAAAAAAATTTATATTTATTATAAATACATTATAGGTCTATATACATATCTATAATATCATATATGTTTTATTTATAACATCTCATAACTATTTTGTTAACAATATTTTATTATTATCATTGTTTAGGGTGTTAACCGCTTCGTTTTTCATGAGAATTTTGGTTCAGTAGTTCCAGTCTTTATAAATTTATTATGGTTCCATAATATCCAAAATTTTAATCATGATATAAATATAATATATATTAAATATTTATATTGATCAATAAATGGTAGATATAAAACACTGAATTACAATGTTCATAGAGACGGTAGGTCGTACATATGTAAGAATGATGTTTTAACTTTTCAATAGATGGAAAAAAGGCTGTCAAATAAAAATTCACCTTTTTAGGATCTTTCCAATATTATAAATATCATATATATTCATTAAATATATCATTATTTTTATCTATGAAAATCAAAAAAAAAATCACATTGCTTCGTTAAGGCGGTAGTCTACTTGTACGCACGAGCTATGTTATGATTTTCCAATGGATTGGAAGGTAAGTATGTAGATAAGATATAATATTTAAAATATAATAATTATTTTATAAAAAACATATAATTTTATTAGATCCATTATTATAAAAATCTAAATAATGTTGTGATGATTTTTTACACTCTTACTTGGATACGGTAAGTCGTATTTACACACGAGTGATGTTTTTTTTATTTTTATATGATAAAAAAGATATGGAAAATGGTTTTCCTATAATTAAAATAACATTTCATTATATTTATGATAGTATATTAATTATTATTTTTATGTTTAAATGAGATTTATAGGACATATATGTAGAATGAAATTAGAAGGATTCAGTGAAGGTAATTACATCTTCTTTGAATGAGCTCTGTTAAATCTCCACTTAAGGTACATAAGGTTACTATTTTGGGAAGAAAAAACCTCCTATACATGTATAATTATGTTGAGTTGATATTTTGGATTTTTTTATCTATATATGTTGATTTAGGTGTTCTATTTAAAATATTGAAGGGGTGGTAATTTCTATGTGATGGTTGAGGAACTTTTGGAAATTCATTAAATATTAAAATATAATATGTGTCAATATCATATAAAATGGTTCCAAAATGGAATTTATTCAATTATATATAGGATATGGATGTAATATAACCGTAAAGTAAAATTTATATTGGTTTACATATCATTTTAAATGTTATAATTTTATTAACCCCTTCATCAACCATTTTTTAACATTAACTATTGTATCAACTATTACAATATTAAATGGTTATAATTTTACTTATAAGGTGATAATTGGATTTTAAATGGAAAATGGATTAAATTTTATGCCATATCATATCATCATTTTCTTATTTTATGATTTTTAAGATTTAAAAATAATTATATAAAATATTACTTTCATTAAATATCATTAATGTCATTTTGACACTATTCATTTAATTTTACAATAATGATACCAATACAAATATCTAATTCAAATATAATACTTTAAGGAATCCTTAAAATCATATATTAATATATATAAATCATGGAACAAAATAATTCATCCAAATTTTATTACTTTTAATATTCTTGAAATCATTTATTTTATTTTTCTATTAATTGAATAAATAATTTGGTGGTGTTACATAAGAATTTAAGGAAATTATTCTATAAATAAAATTTAAAAATAAAATACCGTTATGAAAATTTTAATTAGTCATTTAAGTTAACATTTAAAACATAAAATAATCACTTCTATCATTATGGAATGATATTATAGATATTAAATCCAACAATGTGACATTTTGTTTTTAATCTTTTATTAAAGAAATATAATAATAAATATCAAAGAAATATGGAAATGAGTTTCCCTGAATCAAATACATGGACCTAAATGGATGATCTCTATTAATTAAATAGGGTAAAGGAATATTCTAGATAAATTTTAATACCTTATCCCAATATTTTTCCCAATTTTACCAGTTTTACCCTTACTGAGGTGACAAATATTTACCAAAGATATTATTAATAATGACCAAAAATAAATGAAACAATTTACGAAATATAAACATCCTGATTCAAAACATTTAATATATTTAAAAAAATTAAATTAGAATAACTATTAGAAATTAGTTTTTAAAGGAAACACAAAACACAATGAAAAATTGTTTTTTCAGAAAAATGTGTTTTTAAGTCCAAAAATGGGAATATAAGAAAATAAGAAATAATAATGATTTAAATATATTTTATGATATAATTTATAAATAAATTAGTAATATGATAATTTATGATTAAATTCAATTCATAATGGTGTTTTTCAAATAAATTAATTAAAGTTTAACAAAAATTGAAATTTTTTCACTATTCACTGAAAAATCATTCTTTTTATAAAAATCCCAAAATTTCAACCTATTATAATATTTTCATGATGAATTTGAAAATGATATAACTGTCACATAATAATACTTTAATTTTTTTCTCATTTCTTTAAAACTTGGTGTTTTCTATAATTCAAGCTATCAAATAAATATATTTGAAGATAAATATATCATAAACTATTTGGATGTTACATCCTATCCCCCTTATAAGAATTTTTCCATAAATATTTATCATATATATTCAAACAACAGATGATACTTTTCCCTCATCACATCCTTAGGAGAGATACATAGAAAACATGGTGAACATGAGAGAGATTTATTAGATGTAATAACTCTAACTTCAGTAACCCAAAGTCAGTGGTCACTTTATTTCAATAGCATGGATACAAGAGGTCAAATCCTAAAGGTTCAATAATTTTTATTGTTTTGTAGATCTATATACATTAATGATACCCATTATACCATGAGGATAAAATATAAAACATAGTAATGGAAAACATTTTGAATTCGTGAAATCATTCAATGAATTTTTCTTCATATATGGGGGAAAGGAAACAAAATAAGGGAAAGTTAAAATGCTCAATAAGGGTTATATACAATGGAAGATATCATGAATTAATAAGTCATAATCAATATGAAAAGGTAAATAACTGAACATTCATTCCATTTAATTAAAAACTTGACTACCATACTTAGATAATGAATAATCAATGATACGAGGTAAATAATTGAAAACACATTAGATTTAATAAATAAATTTATTATCATTATTAGATAATGAATAAAAAATATAGTAAGGTAAATAACAGAAAACAGATTCCATTTCATCAATTACTTGAGAACTATGTGCATCAAAGCATAATATCGATGAAATAATATCATGGATAATAACAACTAAATTCTCAATAAAGTAAATTATTAATATTGGAAATCATGATCTCATACATAATTATATATATGTTATTAAAACATTTCAAAAGATATTTTAATACTATTGGTAAAACCCTTTTTAATTTGGCTAATAGATTTATCTCATGAGACCTAACGATGCATCAAAGGGTTATATAATCCCGATCTCCACTTGTAAACGCATGTCTAACTCATTAATAATATATATAATGGTAAATTAAATTCATAAACAATATTTTATATCAATAAATATATTTATTGAGTAAAGATTACAAATTTATCAATATTTCCCTAGTTAACCCAATTACATTAAACGTAAAAAATGTACGTAAAAATAGTATTTAGTTTTTAAATAATAATATCCATGATATAAAGAATATGAATATTTAATATTAATGTAATTTAAAATGAAAAATGATCACAACAAATCAATTATATTAAAATAAAGTTAATAATCACAGAATTTATCAAGAGATGATAAGTGACCATCGATTCATCAAGAATATAGGTTTTTATAATGAAATCATTCCCTTTTAAAAATTAAAAGAAATGTAAGATAAATATTAACATAAACATTCAATTTTTTTAAAAACCATTTAAAACATGTAGAATATGTCCCATATTTTTAAAATGGATATGGTGGCGGGGAAGTCTGTTATCACCATATTCATTAAAAAAATTCCCTTTTATTTGTTGTAAAAAACAATAATTTTGAAAAAAAATTCAAATATTCCCTTAAAAACCTTTATAAAATTCAAGGATAACATAAAATATTATTAATAAATAATTGATTAAATAATTGTAATTTTGTAAAACAATTTTGAAAAACACAGACTTAGAAGAAAATATATCTGATTTAAAGAGAAATAAAATCAGTTTTTCTTTTAAAATTACTTTTCTTGATCCAGCTACTAAATAAAGAAAAATTTGTTAAAAAATAGAAAAAATCCTTAAATATGTAGCGTATAAGAAAATTTTTGGAGGCTATGAATAAGAAATTATAACATTCCTTTAACAAAAGTAAAATTAATCCCAATAGAAATTGAGATTGTATAATAGATTATATCCTCTTTGGTAATCTTTATATTGTAACCCCATGAAAGAATAAACATGAATTGAAACATTATCCATCATGAATATATATTTATTCATGTTAAATACATCATGGGGGGTATATATACAACACATACAATTGAATAGGTTCATATTATCGAATATGTCTCAATAAAATGGAATTTGAGGGGAAGACCCTTAAAAAGAACATATTGTGAAGGTGAGAATTAATAAATGAATTTATTATGTGTATAAAATGTAAATTCAAAAAAAAACCTGAGTAAATATGAAATAAAATAATAAAAATTAATCATACACATAATCATAGAATATATAAAAAAATGAATATGTTATATAACCCAATTATAAGAAATCGAGTTATGTGACACTTGACAATTAATTAATTTCAAGGAAAATACCCTTTGAGGAAATAATTTGAATTGAAACATAAAATATCATGAATTATAAAGGTTCTATGATATTAAATTTAAAATTTTTACTATATACACCTATCAAAATAAATTAGGTTCATAACATTAATATATGCCTTAGTGAAGGGAAATTGAGATGAAGTCCCTTACAACATGCTTCCCTTTAGGTGATTATGATTTAAACTCATGAATAATGGTCGTATTCATGTTATTAAATGATACTATAACCATATAAATATTTATAATAACATGTATGATTCTCTTATAACATTTTTCCATCTGTTTGTTTATAATCTTGTATAATTACTATTGTTTCTGGTGTTAATTTCTTTGTATTCTCAAGCGTGTTTTGTTATGAAAGTACCAGTTCATTTGTAAAGGATATATTTCCATCATATATAGAATTATATTAATTTTAAAAATATCATATTTACTCTTTAGATATATTTTTTTAACCATTCATGAATTTCAGATATGGAAGTTGAATCGTATCACTTCATGGAGACGGTATGTCGTACACACTCACAAGCGATGATATCAATCCTTTAATGGGTGAAAGGGTAAGAATGTGAAAGATATATTAATTTGAAAGAATAATTATCATGTCACATGTATGATATATATTTATTATTTATGCCATTACGACCATCCATGTGAGTCGGTGAGGGAAAAAAATTACAACGGTCCACGAGGTGGTAGTTCTTCATACACATGAGGGATGGATTTTTTTTCAATTTGATATAGAAGTAGATTGATAGAAATTATTCCATATATAGATATATATATTAACATCTTAGTATATGGTATATAATTTTTTTATTATATTGTATGTTTTAATTTGTAAATGATTGTGATAAAATAAGAAGTAAATAAGAAAGAGCTTAGTGAAGGCAATTAATGTTTCTTAGGAGAACCTCCTTTATATCACTTATTAAAGACCCTAGGGTTAGAATATTGGGAATAATAGAACCTCTAGATTTATGATAAGTATGATGGGGATAGATTTTAGTAGGGTTTGGTTGAGATATATTTCTTGATAGGTTTTAATAACTATGTGGAGGAGCTTCCATTTTATAAATGTGGAAAGGGAACCTTGTTAGACACCACTTGAAAATTTCCTAAAAAGAATTAAAAATGATAAAGTCATTCCCATAAAAAATTCTTCAAAATGACCTTATATTTTAAGTTGGTACGGATAATATAAAAACAAGTCAATACAATAATATTTTTACAAGTTTAATTGGAAAACATACCCTAGGCTTATTCTTTATCCCCCACCCCTGGTAAACCCGTTTTAACCTTAACTAGGGTATTAAATTATTTTTTGTTTTAATTATTAATTATATCCAATTATCAAGGTGAAATTATTATCTAATTTTTATTATTATTATTATAGATATTAAATTAAAGTTTATAAATTAAAATCATATAATTGAAAAAACTAAAATTTAAAATAAACCCACAAAATGTGTCGAAAAAATGGGTTTTAAATAAATGAATTTTTCAAGTATAAGATGATATTTTATTAACTATATGACTAATAATAATAATTAGGTGGATTGATATTCATATATTAATATATATTATCTATTAATTTCAACTAAATATTTCACCATTAAATATTATTCTAATTACTTAATATGGATAGAAATTATTCCTTTTTAAACATAAGTAGTTTCCTAAAAAATAAATAATTTTTTAACTCATAATTATTTTTTCCTTTAAATGTTATTTTATTTAGATATATAAAATTTATAGATAATAAATAAATAATTAAAAAATTTATTAAACATTATTATTTATAAAATTAGGAATAATTAAATACACAATTTTGAATATTCATAAAAACTTATTTCAATGTGAATATTTCAAAAAATCATTATAGTATAATTTTTACCTCATTAGTTAAAAATTGATATTCATCCTATAAAATTGATAATTTTTTCCTTAAAATAATAAAATGATAATTTTATTATACTTTTATTAAAATATAATGATCACTAACAATAAATTTTCTTGGTTTTTACATTCTTCCATATTACAAAGATTTCAACCTCATATTCTTCATGAATATTACATTCTAAAAAATGAGGGTGGTAATTTTTTATATCATCATATGGTTCCAACAATTATTCTTCCAATTTATGATTTCTATAATGCACATTTACCATCTTATTCTTCTGATTCCTTAATAATTTCTCTATAATATCAAGAATCAAGATAGGTTTTTTATTTTAAGATAGATCATGTTCCAATTATATTTCATCAGAGGTGAGCACATTTATGGGTATGGAATGTACTTTCATAACAACGATATATGGAATAAATCATGTAATTTAGAGTGGATATGTTTAATTCCCAACCAAAAATCCAAAAATCTAATAATTTTCAAAATTTCAAATGGTTAGATGTAACTGGGGCATAGTTTTCCCTTCATACCAAACCTTATAACACCCTACGTTGGAGATAATTTCATGAAAACATGGTCCCCCACTTAAACTTACAAATATTTCATTAAATTGGTGGAATAAAACTTTTAACAATACTAATATACTTTAATATGATCCTAAAAAGTCTTTATCTTTTTCATTTCCTTCAAAACATGTTTTGGTCCTTCAAGTTTCCTTTCACCAACTTTATCCCAACAAGTTAGAGTATGAATTCTCTTTCCATATAATGTATCATACAATGCCATTTGAATTCTTAAATATAAACTATTATTAGAGGAAAAATATAAAAATATTAAATACTAACCCCACATACATTTAAATTCATGCGATCTCTACCTCAAGATTTCTTCAAATGTTTAAATAGTCCTTTTGGACTATCCAACATTTTGAGTGTAACACCCAAAGTTTTTAGGAATTATTATTTTTAAATAAGTTAAAATTTTCCACTTCTTTGAATTTAATTTTGAAAAATTAGTTGAATATTTAGAATCAGTATAATTTATATTATCAAATAATATTAAAATATTTTTTTACTTGAATTAATAGTGCAAATATTAAAAATTAATTACTGGGGTTTAGGTAAAAATGGGTATACTGGGGGTTAAACTAAGAAGATAATGGTGAAAAGGAATATAAAAATTGTAAAATTACTACAGAATAGAAATATGTAAACATTATACTAACCAATATATAATATACGATCATTTAGAATCTTTTTAATTGGGATTCAAATTTCATTTTGGATTTTTTTGGGAAATTTCTGAGTAGTATCCATGTAAGTTCCTTTACCATGCTTATAAAATTCAAAAAACACCCTCCACTTATACACACCTATAAAGCCAAATATTTTATAAAAACCATGTAAAAATACACCCCCAAAATACCCATAAATTTTATAGATCTAATATTCCTCCAAAAATACCAACACCTGGGTCTTTAGTAAGAGATCTAAATGAGGTGGTTCTAAGAAAAGGTAATTATCTTCATTATGATCCCTCCTTTCCTTTATTCTTTTTCTATGTTTAATTGTGTATTATGTATTATAATATAATAAAAAATATATCTCCTATGTATTGATATCATATTATGTTATTTTAATATCCAAAACCATTTACTATTTCATCAAATGGGTTATGAAGTCATCATTCCTATTTACAAAGAACTACCATATCCCAAACCGATATCATTCGTTTTTCTATTAACACCTCTCATAGATGGGTATAATGAGGTGAAAAAAGTTTATATATGATTTTGTTGATATTACTATGATTATTTAATTTTAATATCACATATACCTTTTTAAATTCCAGTCTATTTCAAATATGATAACGTTGCTCATGAGCATGACAGACTACGACCTCGCGAAGCGATGTGAGTCGTTTTTCAATTACACTTCATATGGAATGTAATAAAGATAAATCTAATGTATATAAGTAAAATATATGAGAATATATTAATTATTAAAAACTAATATTTCACCCAAATACTTAACATTTAACTCATAAAGTTAATGATATTCTCACTCGTGCGTACGTACAACCTACCATCTTAACTAAGTGATGCAAATCATTTTCCATGTCCAAAATTCATATATTGTTCTAAAAATGTATATAATGAGTATATATAATATTTATAACATTATTATCATTATATATAAGATTTATATATTCTATTCAAAATAACTAATACATTAATGACAAAACACGCATGAGAAAACAATCCAATTAACACCCTAATCAACGAAAACAATGAAATATTACTAAAAAATGGGTGAAAAAATGTTATAAGAGGAACATATATGATATTATAAATATGATTATGGTTCTCTAATTTAATTATATTAAACCTATATTTATTATAAATGTGTTTTTAAAGTGTATTAAGGAAGTCGATACTTATGGTAAATGATTTCTATTTTCTCTTTTATTTTTAGGAGACATGGAAATTCACCACTTATTTATTATTTTGTGGTGTATATACCGATGCTTTGAAATGTTATATCCTGAATATCATAATTTTATGATATGTAATGGTTAATATGATATTATCCTTATTTGGTCTTACAATTAAAAATAATAAAAAAGTAGTAATAGTTTTCTATCTCACTTTTATTTTGTTTGAGACACATGCCATATTAACCTCTTGTTTCTTTTATGTGGTGTATATACTTACCATGAATGTATTTTATGAGTATTATAAATAAAATTGTTGATGTTTACATATGAATTTTAATATATATCTTTAATGGGTATTACGATTCAATGTTACAAAATGGGTAATGATTTTATGTTACAATCTTATCGTTTATCAGGATTATTTCTGATTATGTTTTCGATGGTAAAATCCTATTATCCATATCTCAATAAAAGCAAGAAATTTATTCTCCTTTAGTTATTCATGATATTTCTAATTAATTTTTCTATTTTCCACTATTTTTTACTTAAAGTAATTGAGAAAATGTTTATAATAAATTATGAATTTATTTCATACCTTGGTCGAAAACCTGTTTTTCTTCTAAAACCACATTTTCAAAAAAAAAAAAGAAATTCAAAAATGTTTTAACATTCTCCAAATTATTTTAAATATGTTTTATTTTTTAAAAATTAGTTTTCAAAGATGAAAGTATATTTTCCTCAATAAATGTTTTAAATTATTTTGAAATCTACAATTATAAGTTTTCAAGGTTATTGTTAAAGAAAATGGTTTCCAAAATATATTATGAATTTTTTAGTTCTAAAAAGTTATTTTTTAAAGAAAAGTAATCTTACCCAAGAAATATTCCAAGTGAATTATCTCTAAATATAATTATCATTATAAGATGAAATAATTATATGTAACTTATGATTTCCTAGGTATATAAACTAAGGATATGATTCTTGTTATCTCTTTGAATGGTTTATGTTTAACACCCTAAGTTTTTAAAAGAGAAAACTATGTTCAATAGTGTATGAAATACAAAAAATGATTGTTTGAATATGACCACTTTAACCTTCCATTAATTATTTGGATATAAGTAGGATTAAATAATTTATAATATATATATATATATAAATATATTATAAATATATTGATAAATATTTTTTAAATAATCAATCAATTTTGGTAATAATTTTTTATTCTTCAAAAATGAATTTTGTTTATTTTTATAAAGAGTATTATAATTATTTTCTGCAAAATTTAGGAAATTAATTTGATAAATTGAGACCCATTTTTTATATCAGCATATCATTATTATAATATAGTTAAATTTTGTGATTTTTGGAAAATATAAATTTTTCAATGAATAGTAAAAAATAACATTTTTATGTAAAATTGTCATTTCTTTGACAATTAAATTAACTTAAAAGTATAATGATTATTTTTGTTTGATTTAAAGGTATAATAAATATTCCTTAGTTATATTAAATTAAATTAATTATATCTAAATCATCTTTATAACTGATTTTTGTATAAGATTATATTTTGGGATTAAAAATGCATTTTTCTGAAATATTTTTTCAAAAGTATAATGTTTTTCCATTATAATTAATAAATATAACCGCTAATGATAAATATTAAAAATGAAATATTTATATTATATATCAATATTTATGAATTGAAATTCATATAATAAATATGTAAGGACCTGACCCCAGTTTCCTAGAGCCGGTGCCTTATTTTATTACATTGACATATAAACAAGAAATATGCATCCTTAAGGACTGAGTAGTTTAGTAGATTTGGAAATAAGATACATACATAAGTTCAACATTACATACTGAAATGAAATACAACACATAAATTCCTTTGAAAACATCCATATCTTCTAGGTTATCCTTGAAGTTCATTCAGAAAATACTTCTTCACATCCTAGGAAAAATAAAACATAAGAAAGGGGTGATCTCAAATGATCAGTAAGGGTAAGAAATATAGTAGAAGATATCATAAAAATAAACATTAGGCATAGTGAATAACTAAAAATATATACCTTTTAAAAAATGAAATTGAACATAATATGGCAAGAATAAGAGTTGAATAAATAATGCCATAATAAAACATAATCATGGGTATTATACTAGTCAAATAACCACATGAAATATCAACAATAGTTTCATAATGAGGTAATTCATAATACGAGACATCATAAACATACCGTTAAGGCCTCATTCCAATACAATAAATAACCATTTGTCAAGGCCTCATGCCAAGACCAAGTTTGTCTCACGAGACCTACCGATGCACTGAGGGGAAATAGCGAGACCCAAACAACAATTACTAAGTCCAATTAATTACTCATATGAACAAAGATAAATATAAAAAACATTTATATTCATATTGAAACTAATATATGAAATGTAATTAACTTTCCCCGAACATTAAGCATAAACACTAACCATTCAGAGTAAATTGGTGAATGGTTTTTAGATAGAACATCCACAATCAAACTAATAATAAGACATTAAATTAAATATGTTATATTATATAGTAAAAGATTAATATTAATCCCAATAATACATAAGAATCAACAAATGTTTTGAAATAGATGAAGATACTCTTATAAAAATCATCGAGTAATTCTTGAGATAAATACTCTTTTACTTTCAAAGAAGAGTTAATTTTGAACAATTATTTGAATAAAAACATAAGTTAAGTAATATAGTATTTTCATAATAAAATAAGTTATTTTATAAAGATAATATTATCTAAAAACATATTATAGAGTTACCTTAAAAATAGGTAAGAATTTGAGAAATTCCCTTGAATCAGACTTGTATTTCGGGAAGAATTTTTGAAAGATCCTTTAAAAAAATATAACTATAAATAAATTAAAGTAGGATTATATTTGGTAACCATATTTAAAAAATTAACATATAATTAAATAAGGGTAAATGTTAATAAAAAATAGTTTTATTGAGGTAAGTAGAGAATAAATGTAACCCAAATGAAAATGGAGGTTCGGGTAGAAAACCCTTAACTTAACTTTGAAAGTGTTCCTCACTTGATTTTAATGACCTGAATAATCAAATTTAGATTCATAAATTAATAACTCCAAATGATACCCTAAATTAAATTTATTTATTATAAACTTATTAGGTTCATTCATGTCCTTTTGATGGGTTAATAGATTTAACTTCATTATTTGGGAGCATTTTTTTCCTTGGTTTTCATGATCAATTTACTTATATTCAGATATGGATAAACATGTAGAATTAGAATGGTTGTATATAATAGAATTTTTATTTTATTAGTAAGTAACCAAAATATTACATGGTTATAATTTTTTTTGGTTATCAGGAGTGAAGATGAATCATTATATAAAACTTTAATGACAATTGTTTGGGTTAATTGGCATTTTTTGATCACAATGAACTCATTTTGTTTTATAAATTAATATCATGTGTACAAAATTATTACAGAACATTAAATAAGATATAATACATATATTATAGTCTATTTCAACCATCAAAATGGTTTCATGACCAGAATTTAAGACAGTAGTATAAATTAAAAACCCGTCGTCCTAGAGTGATAAATTAACACATCTCGGATGGTGTTATCCTTTCTAGAATAAAAGAAGGGGAAATGAGAGATGATGAAGACTTATTATTTTATCATAATAATATTCTATTCCATTTAAGGTAATGTAGTCATCACAACATTTGGATGAAAGGATGTGGGTAAATAAAAATAAAATAAAGGAACTTGAAATAAAATAAATTAAAAGAGGAATTTACCTATTGAAGTAATCTTCCTTGAGAACCTCTTTATGGGAGAGGTTTTGGAATTTTTATGAGACCAATGGATTTTGGAAGTGGGTTAAGAGCTTGGGGGAGATTTGATCATAATTTATACAAGGAACAAGGCTTGAGAGGAGCTAAGAGAAGAGGGAGTGAGGGGGGTTTTATTGTGGAGGAGAGGAGTAATTTTTGAATATCTTAATCATTATTTTATTATTTTTCTCACCAGAAATAGTATTGATTATTATGACCAAGAATAGTAATATGTGAATTTGAGTTCGAACCAAGTGTTCTTACATTATTTTTACATCACCTATGACTCAATAAATCATATATTTAGTATTTATCATAAATTATCATATTTTACTATTCACCTAAAATTGAAGTATTTTAGAAAAATCCAAAAAATTAACCATAACCATTTTTCCATTTTTATAATATAAAAATGAAATCCATTTTATCAAAATAACTTTCTAAATATGTGAAATTTAATTTTTAAATAAAATCTTTATTTAATTGAAAAATACATATTTTAAATTTAAAACTACTTTTGTAATACTTTCAAAAAATAACCATGGACTCATAAAATTATCGCAAAATCATTGGACAAAAAAATATTTATTTAGAAACACATTTTATGAAAATTAATTATAAATCCATTTATTAATTTAAAACTGTAATTAAATATTTATTACTCACAAAAATACTAATACTTAATCAATAATTTATAAAATGTTCTATTTCATTTATAATGTGGATAAATTTTATTTATATATCCATGGGTGAGGTTAATTTCCATAAGGGTATATTACTATTGATAAAGGTACATTACTATTCATACGGGTAAGTTACTATTCACAAAAAATTAAGTTGATCTTATTAGACTCTAAATATCTTACTGAATGCAACCGTATATGTCAGTTTTTTGAAATTAAAATCAAAGGGGTGGTAAAATTATGTTTACTATATAGGTTACAATAAAGTGGTGTTTTGTAGAGACTCAGTGTTTCATGCATTCAATATTTATTTGAAAAATCTTTGGGTGTTACATTCTCCCCTTATTATAAAAATTTCATCCTCAAAATTAATAAATGTTATCTCATAAGAAGATTTGGGTTGGTATTCATTTGTAGGCTCCTCAAGTTCCCATGTTGCCTCTTTAATTTTATGATTTTTCCAAAGTATCTTTACTAGTCGAGTTGTCCAATTCCTCAACACCTGTTCTTTAGTGTCCAAAATTTGGATAGGCTCTTCACTGTATAATAGGTCAGTTCCCATTTATTTTCCTTTAGAAGTGAGAACTTGAGTTGGGTCTAGCATGTACTTCCTCAAAAGTGAGACATGGAACACATTGTGTACTTTAGACTGTCTAGGAGGCATTTCCAATTGATATAGAATAGCTCCAATTCTCTAAAGGATTTCAAAAGGTCTAATGTACCTAGGGATATGTTTCCATTTCTTCTCAAATCTTATAATGCCCTTCCATGGAGATACTTTTAAGAAAATGCAATCTCACACTTGAAATTCCAAACCCTTCCTTAAAATATTGGCATAACTTTTTTTCCTTCTTTGAGATACTTTGAAATGAGTTTTAATAGTGTTTACCTTTGATATTTTTTCCTACACAGTCTCTGGGCCCACAAGCTTCCTTTCTCCCACTTTATCCCAACAAGTTGGTGTATGTCATCTCTTTCCGTTCAATGATTCATATGGTGCCATTCGAATACTTTAATCGAAACTATTATTGTAGGAAAAATCCACTAAAGGTAAATATTGATCCCACATACCTTTAAATTCAAGTGAACATGATCTCAACATGTCTTATAAGGTTTAGGTCATCCTTTCTGATTGTCTGTCAGTTTGTGGGTGAGAAGCAGTACTCAAACGAATCTCAGTATCAAAATATTTTTTAATACTTTTCCATAATTTAAATGTAGATCATGGATCAATATTAGAAAAAATTGAGAGAGTTGCTCCATGAAGTCTCACAACTTCCTTGATATAGAGTCGTGCTAGGATCTCTAGTGGTGAATATTCCCTTATAGAGAAGAAATGTGCAGATTTCATAAGTTGATCAACAATTACCCATATCACATCATTATTCCTTGGAGTTTTGGATAATCAAATGAAAAAATACAAGGTGATTTCATCCCATTTCCATGTAAGAATAGGTAGAGGTTGCATGAATCCTCTTGGATGTTGTCTTTCGGTTATTACTTTCTGACAAACTAGACATCTTGATAGATAATAAAAAATTCCCCGCTTTATGTTGTCCCACCGGAAATGTTCCTTCAAATCTCTATACATCTTAGCGCTAACATGATGTATAGATAAATTTGAACTATGGGAATCATACAATAACTCCTTTTTTTTAGCTTATCTATAGCTGGAACACAAAGCCTCTTCCCAAATTTCAGAATTCCATCTTCATACATGAAGTCAACCAACTTCCCATCATTCAAACATTTAATTTTCTTTAAAATATTATAATCATCAGATAGAGAAGTTTTAATCCTTTCTAACAAAGATGGTTGGGAAACCAAATGAAAAAGATGTGATGTTTCACCTTCTTTGATAATTCCCATACCCATCTTTACTAGATCCATAAACACCTAGTCCCTTTCAATCCTCATTTTGTTTAGGAATCCATGATCCTTCTTGATCAATGCCTCAATTACCTTATTTTCCTTTATTGGGTGTTAGTGTATGGAATGATCATAGTCATTGAGTAGTTTAAGACACCACCTTTGCCTCATGTTGAGTTCTTTCTATGAGAAGATATATTTTAGAATCTTATAATCCATATATATCTCACATTTTTCTCCATAGAGATAGTGTCTCCATATATTCAGAGATAATATTATATCTTCTAACTCAATATCACGAGTAAGATAGTTTTTTTCATGAAGTTTTAGCTGACTTGATGCATAGGCAATAACTCTATCATTCTGCATAAGGGCATAATCAAGTCTTTTCTTGATGCATCACTATAGATCACAAACCCATCATTCCATGTTGGTAGAGTCAGGATTGGAGCATTCACTAATCTCCTCTTTAATTCCTCAAAACATTCCTTAAATTATTTTGTCCATATAAACATAACCCCTTTATGTGTAATCTTGGTCATTGGGTTCGCTAAACTAGTGAAGTTCTGAATGAAACACTGATAATAACATGCTAAACCAATAAAACTACGTACCTCGGTTATGTTCATTGGAGTAGGAAATTCTTGCACAACTTTGTCTTCGCAGGATTAACAAATATTCCATCCTCAGAGATAATGTCACCAAGAAAGGAAACCGATTGAAGACATAACTCACACTTCCTAAAATTTTCATATAATTCATTTCTTCTAAGAGTCTTCTGAATAGTGCATAAGTGATTTTCATGATCATCATATCTTTTGGAGTATACCATGATATCATCAATAAATATCACTACAGAGTCACCAAGATATCTGATGTGGCTCTATTTTTACATAGTTTTGCCACATCTTTTTTTACTTAATTTTTAATTATTTAATTAATAATTTAATCACTTTTTACTAAATAATTTTACTTTTGTATTTTTATAATTAAAATTTTTAATTAATCAATTTTTTTATAATTAATTAAGTATTTTTAGTCTTTAAATAATTAATTTAATTTTACTTTTCTTTTCTTGTTTAATTAATTGCTAATTAGTTTTGTTAATTTTAATCTGCTTACCTCTTAATAATTTGACATTAATAATAAATAATCATTTATTATCCTTATTTGTGTATTAATTAACTGAGTCTTTATTTTAATATTTTATCCTTTAATTTAGTTTCATTAAAATATATTAAATTCATTTTTTCTAATATGTTTAATCATGCTATTTATTAATTAAGTTAATAACTTGAGTTTTAATTAAAAGAAACAGTGTATTTTTTAACTTTAAAATTTTCAATTAGTTATTTTATTATTTAATTTAATGTTTTAAAACAATAATTTTTTAATCCTAAGTATACAATTATATTATTTATTCATTAACTTATGTGTTTATTCTACAGGTGAGGTATATATGAGATATCAGTGACTTATTTAGGTCACAGATGCTATCCTTTTCCACTCATTATAGACCCTTTAATAATTTTTCATTAAATTCTTTTATCAATTTAGTTTAATAATTATCGAGTTTTTAATTTAAGTGTTAAAAATTAAAAACTTAAATTATAACTTTAAAAGTTTTAAGTGTAGTAAAAATCATATTTTTAATTTATGTTGTTTAGCCTTATTTTAATTTATAAATTTCAATATTTGTATTTTTGATTTTATTTTTTAACCGGTTAGTTATTTTCATTCATTTTATTTAGTTAACTTAAGTTTTAATTTTAAGTTCAATTTTTGTTTTTTTAATTTTTGTGTGTCACCCTTAGTTCATTATTTTTTGTTCTATCACTGACCTTTTTTATAAGCACCGGTGACTTTTACCCATAGGCTACTGATGCAGCCTAGAAGTAACCTTTATTTTATCATCGGTGACCTTTTCATTTTTTTTAAAACTAACGATATCCTTTAAATTTATCCTATTTGTAACCTTTATTTTAGCCTAACGGTGACCTTTATTTTTATTTCCATCAGTAACCTTAAATTTTTAAAGCTACAGGTAACCTTTCTAATTTTTTATAAACCATCAGGGACCTTTTATTTTCACTATCGGTAGCCTGTCTATTTTATTTAAACTATCAGCAAACTTTTATTTTTATACCTTTCGGTAACCTTTTTTTAACGGCTATTGGTGACCTATTTTATTTTCTACATTGGTAACCTTCTTTTTAAGCATCAATAATCTTTTCATTGTTTTTTCCACCGATGACCTTTTTGTTTTTCTTATCTATCGGTAACCTTTTTTTATTTCTATCGGTGACCTCCCCTGCACCTCACTGATCGTCTTCCTATCATCACAACTGTTTCATTCATATTCTTTAGCCTTAATCACACCACTGTTTCCCCTAATTCTCACCATATGAACCCATGTATCTCGACCTCATTCCACTGCTTCTTCCTCAACCACCATTTCTCACCCTCCTCCACAACCGATGCCATAACAAAATCACTTCAAAATTTAAAATTGCAAAACTGATTCATCTCCGGAACAGAATCAGACTCGAACAAAATAAAAAAAAACCACAGTTCATATAAATCGCACCCTGTGAAAAAATATTTTTCCGGTTTTAGGAAGAACCGCGAAGAGGTTAGTCCGCTCCGTTGTGAGTCCAAGTCGAGGAGGCCGATTATTGTTTTTTGGAAGAGTTTTAGAGGAGCTGCCTCGCCTGAAGGAGCTGCCGCCTCAAACCGGGGAGTCACCTCAGTTTGTTGAGACCAGATTGATGATGAGATTTGTGCCATCACTTACCTGAAGTTAATGCGCCGAATCGAACCTGGTGCGCCGCTGTTTCCCGAACGCCGGATTGAAGAGGCACCGCATGGAGTTGGGATGTGCACATCATATCTTGATCGATTCCGCTCGAGGAATCAAATTTTTTGTTTTGGAAGATCATCTGAACTCGAGTTGGTGCGCCATGTTGAAGACCAGGAGCGAATAGTGTTGGTGACGACCTGTGGAGGAGTCAGAACCCTTCTCCTCTACCTTGCACAACGCTGGATTGGGGGGGGGGGAGGAGTATAGATTAATAATATATAAAAAAAAGACAAAATAAATAGTAATATAAAAATAAAATAAAATAATTAATAAATTAATCAAATAAATATATTATAATATATAATAATTTTTATATATAAATTTTATAAAACTAATAAATAGATATGTTATAAATAGAAAACAAGTCAAACTAATAAAAATTTATAAAATATAAATATAAAAAATCATAATTCATAAAATTATTAATTTTTCAAGATAGATATTTTAAATCTTTAATTTTAACAGAATAAATATAATAGTCGAATTAATAAAGTAATAATTTTAGATTTAATTTAATAATTTAATTAAGTTATACTATCTAATTATTAATAATACTTACACTAATAACTTAATTAATAATAATAAATTTAAAACTTAATTATTTTAAGATTTAGTTATAAATTAATAATTATAACAATAATATTTTATTATAATTATTAATTAAGATTTTTATTAATTAACTTTAGTAAATTTTTTAACAAGTAATATAACATTAGACTAAAAAATAACTATTTTACTTTCTTTGTATTTTCATTTATTTATTTTTCTGTTCTGACTATGTAGGTTCATCAAGAGACAGGAAAACATCCAGATTCACTTAACTAACTCACTCAGAGTTAGTTACATGAGAAAAGCTAGCACGGCATGTTAGTCGTGAAAAAACACACATATGCGGTGCACAAGTGAGGGAATTTTGAAGTCGATAAAAATGTTTGGTGACATGCAACAGATGACAGAGGATTCACAAGAAGAGAAACAACATAATTTGGGAAAAAAGGACATTCATTCAACAAATTTTATGATCAACTTCTGAGCAGAGCAAGAACCTGGGGAGAACCTTGGAGCACTTCTCGAAGAACCATCTCTTAGATATCTGAGGGCCTGGAGTAACATCAATTCAAGATTGTAGAGGGAGATCTCTTCCTCTATTTTCTTTCAACTCTCTTCTTTTGTAATTGAACGATTTTAGTTTACGTAATAGAGATAATTCTGGGCTGAATCCTAGAATTCGGGGTTATAATCAAGCCTACTGGTTGCCTTTCTTCTTCCTTCTCACTACCATTAGAATGTGATTGGAATTGATTGGAAATATCAGTTTTGATTTCTTTCATTTACAACGTAATGCTGGTATTTAATCTTGTAAATCCACAATCATTTAGTGAGTTTGATTGTAGATTAATTTTATTAAACATCTTAATTGAATCGCAAACTACAGAACTTACATCGAGTTCATTCTATTATCTTTTTTAAACTAGAATTCTCATAGTTGATTAATCTTGGAGTGGCGAACTCCAATATTTGTCATCTTGTGTGATTTATTTCCTGGTGAGGGAAATAAACCACACCTTTTCTGTGGTACAAGTTGTAGTTACTATCATGAGAAGGATTGTTTTCAAAACCAGTAGAATTGAGATTTTTTCCCAAGCATTTTTCTCTTGATTTTTCACTTATCAGCATTCTATATCTCAGTTCTATTTGTTTTCAATTGTTTCTAGCTTTAGTATAGTTTAGATACAATATTTGTATTGTTCTGCCACTCAACTTATTAATAAAAAGTAAAATATATAAAAAGTAAAAAAAAGAAAATCTACTCCACTACTGACAATAATGGAGTTTTTGAAAGTTTTTTAGAAGAATAATGGTCAATTTTCATTCTCTATGGGTTGGACCCTACTTGCCACAAATACCGTAGTTTATAGAAATATAAATTTTAAACTATGAACAAATTCAACGACGGTTTAGGTCAAGTCTTTGGCACTGTTTCTAGGGAAGGTGCGAGCCATATCTTCTAAAAAAACTAAAAAAAAATCATTAAAAAGAAAACTTTGAAAAAAATTGAAAAATTTGAAAAGTGTAAAAAAATATGCTTCTTTTCTTATTGCTGAGTAATGTCTACTGTTGTTTACATGAGCACAAAAACTTCTAGTGTTATATTAGAGCCTCTGAACCCAGAATTAGATAAACATTAAACTGCTCTAAGAAATAAAAACAAATTTAAAATGGAAAACATAAATGAGAGAGTTCCTGCACCTAACAACTTCCAAAATCATCCATAACTCTTAGATAAAAATGAAAGTCCTAGTATGAAGGAGTTATAACTTCCTCAAGTTTCAAGAAATCCTTCTTATATTAGGTTGTCTCATAGGGCTAGAAATTATGAACTTAAATAGTCACAAATTTTACTGTTGCCTTCTTTTAATGGACTATCTAATGAGGACTCTCTTGCCTTCATTAGAGAATTTTATAATACTGTGTAGTAGATAACTCTTTTAGGACTCATAGAAAATGAGCTAAGAATGAGATTATTTCCCTTTTTCCTTAAAGGGTATGCTAGGAATAGGTTTCTGAGTCTATATGAGAACATTTTTGAAAACTGGGATCAAGTGTACAATTCTTTCATAATGAAATTTTATCCCTAAAGACTTAAAGGAGAACTTAGAAAAAAATAACTAGTTTTTATCAAGAGGATGGAGAACCTTTTCATGAAGCTTGGGATAGATTCAGGGATCTTCTTAGGCAGTTTCCCCATCATCAACTCCCATATCACCTTCTCATGGATACCTTCTATGAAGGGCTATCATCCTCTAGACAGAATCTAGTTGACCAAGCAGATGGGAGTAATTATATTGACAAAATAGATGAAGAACTTAGACAAATATTTAATAACCTTGCACCAAATTCACAACATAAAAATTCAAGAAAGAAAAGAGTCAATAGAAATTTTAATTCAAACACTAGTTCAACAAATGAAACTCAAGCTCAATTGGATGAAATCACCAACCGATTACAATATTTAATGAACCAAAACTCTAAGCAAACTATTAACCAACTTATCTGTCAAAACACCAACCAATTTTTAAGGTAACAATGTGTCTAGTGTGGTATGTTTGGGCATACTGAAAACTTTTGTCCTAATTTTGATATTCTAACCCAAAAAAAAGAGAACTAAATCATTGTTAACTATGGTCCTAGGATTCCTCCTAAAGAACATCCATTTTCAAATAATTACAACCAAGGATATAGAAACTATCCAAATATGTCCTGGAAATATCAAGGCCTAATTAAAAAATCTACTGCCCCTAATTACTCTAATCAACCAAGACCAAACTTTCAAAATCAATAAAGGAGTGAGTCTTCAAATGAACATGGTAACAATGATAATCAAATGTCTTCTATGCTTGATCTAATCTTGAAAAAAATTAACTCTCAAGAAAAAAGATACATGACTTAGCTAACCAAAAATCAAAATCAATATGAGTCAGATAAAATTAAAACTGATGTGATAATGAAAAATATGGAAACACAACTCGGACAACTTTCTAGAGATTTTTCATCTTGGGGAAAAGGGTAGACTTCCTAGTACCACTAAGCTTAACCCTATAGAGAATTCCAAGGTAGTAGTCACTAGAAGTGGGCTTAATACTCAAACTGTTGCTGAAAAAGACCATGAAAATGCCCAAAATGAAAATCTGCTTCAATCTGGTAACAAAAATATGCATTTCACACATGCTAGAAATTCATAGAAAAGTCCTAAAAATGATGAAAATCTAAATTTATCTTCTGAAGAATGATCTGAAAATTCATCTAAGAATACAAAGTATAAAGGAAAAGAAAAAGTTGAGGAATAGGTGAAGGATATGCCTCCTTTCCTTAAAATTTTCCCCACCCATCCCTTTCCTTGAGAAGCTGAAACCTCAAACTAACACCAGGGCTATACTTCTTCAGTTCCTTGATCTCCTTTCTAAACTTCAAGTAAACATTCCTTTCATTCAAGCCTTAATTCAAATCCCATCTTATTTGAAATATCTTAAGAAAATTGTTTCAAACAAAAAAACTCTTGAATAATTTTCTACCTACAGCCTCACTGAAGAGTGTAGTGTTGCGCTTCAAAAGAAAATCCCACATAAATTGAAAGACCCAGATATATTTTTCATTCCCTGTACCTTAGAAAATTTTGATCATCTCAACTGTTTGTGTGATCTAGGTGCTAATATTAATCTTCTCCTATAATCATTGTTTCGGCAGTTGAGGTTGGGAGATCTTTAACCCACTATAGTCATATTGCAGTTGGATGATAGATCTTTCACTCATCCTATGGGTAGGATAGATGATATGTTAGTTGGGGTTGTGAAGCTATTTTTGCCTGAAGAATTTCTAGTCTTAGACATGGATTGTGATCAAAAGGTGCTCATCATCTTGGGTAGTCCCTTCTTGGACACAAGTGGTGCTGTAATTGATGTGTCTAAGGGTCAACTTATTTTTAAAATTGGTGAACAACAAGAAGAGTTCAATGTGTTTAAAAATGTTAAAGGACCAACTTTTTCTGAAAACTGTTCAATGGTATATTCCTTAGAAGATGAAAACTCAATTAGAAACATTAAATAATCTAAAAAACAATACTCTTTTAAAGAAGAAAATTTAGAAGTTGAAAATCATGTTGAACCTGTCTTAGAAGTTCATAAATTATACTCATACAACAAATCTAGAAAATTTTTCAGAACTGGAATACTGTCTAGTTTCTGCTTTAGAAGAGTCCTCTATTTCTGAACTTAGGATATTTTTGAGTGAATTTGAGGGTATTTATGTTAACACCCACCTTTCTAAACACTTTGATGATGTAGAGGAATAAATTTTAAGACAACTTGATGATTCTGATTTGATTAACCTGTTAAATTCTGATCTGGAAAGTATGGACAATATGCTGCTTAATCTGGACAACAACACTGTTATTTCTGAATCAAAGTAAGAAATTAAAAATATTTCATCATTCAATACTCCTTACAAGAGATATATTGAAGATCTTGGACCTCAAAAGCCTAAGAGTATTCCATCTAGTGTAGAACCACCCACTCATGAACTTAAACCAATCCCTTCCCATCTTAAATATTCATTTTTGGGTGAGAATTTTACTTTTCCTATCATAATTTCTGCTGAGCATAATGAAAACCAAGAGGAAAGATTCTTAAGAGTTCTGAATAAGTTTAAATCTTCTATAGGATGGAAAATATCTAATATAAAGGGTATTATTTTCTCATTATGCATGCATAAAATACCTATAGAGATTGACCATAAGCCTAGGGTAGAGTGTTAAAGAAGATTTAATCCAAACTTGAAAGAAGTTGTGAGAGGGGAAGTGATCATACTATTGGAAACCGGAATGATATATCCCATTTTGGATAGTGCATGGGTTAGCCCTATCTAGGTTGTCTCCAAGAAGGGAGGTTTCACTATAGTAAGAAATGAAAAGAATGAAGAAATCCAAGTTAGGAAAGCCACAAAATAGAGAGTCTGTATTGATTATAGGAATATGAATACAACCACTAGGAAAGATCATTTTACAATTCCCTTCTTAGATCAAATTCTTAAAAGGATTACTGGAAATGAATTTTTCTCTTTACTGGATAGGTATTATGGTTACAAACAGATTCATACTGATTCAGCAGATCAGTAAAAGACTACTTTCACTTGTCTCTTTGGGAAATTTTATTCCAGGTGAATTCCCTTTGGATTATGTGGAGCTCGAGCCACCTTTCAAAGGTGTATGATGGCTATCTTTTCGAATATGATTGAGAGAATCATTGAGATTTTCATGGATGATTTCTCTATTGTGGGTATCACTTTTCATACTTGTATTGGAAATCTTGAATTAGTTTTGGAGAGATGCATTGAAACCAACCTCATTCTTAATTGGGAGAAGTGTCAATTCATGGTCACAGAGGGTATAATTCTTTGTCATAAAGTGTCCAAAAAAGGTCTAGAAGTTGATACTGCTAAGATAGAAGTCATTTAAAAACTTCCACCTCCTGAAAATGTAAAAGGTATTAGAAGTTTCCTAGGGAATGCCATTTTCTACCAGATATTCATAAAATACTTTTCAAAAATAACTTCACCCTTGTGTTCTTTGCTGGTCAAGGATGCACCTTTCAATTTTGATGAAAACTGTTTGAAATCATTTAATCTGTTAAAGGAGAAACTCACTACATCACCCATTATCACTGCACCTGATTGAAAATGACCTTTTGAACTTATGTGAGATGCTAGTGACATGGATGTAGGTGATGTCCTTGGACAGAGGATATATATGAAGTTGCATGTGGTATATTATGCTAGTAGACTGCAAGATGATTCCCAAATGAATTACACCACTACTGAAAAATAATTACTAGCTGTTGAATTTGCTCTTGAGAAGTTTAGACAGTATCTCTTAGGCTCAAAACTCATCATTTTCACTGATAATTATGCTTTAAAGTACTTTATGTCTAATAAGGAAACTAAACCCAAGCTGATTAGATGGATTTTGTTACTATAAGAGTTTGATTTAGAGATTAGGGATAAGTAGGGAGCTGAAAACTTAGTTACTGATCACCTTTCTAGGATTCTTCTTACTCAATATGAAGATCCAAGGGAGATAAAATCTTCCTTTACTAATAAAAAGCTGCTTACTGTGTCAATCATGCAATCTTCTTGGTTTGCAGTTTTTTCCAACTTTTTGGCAGCATGTGTCTTTTCAAAAAATCTGTCAAATAACCAAAGAAATAAATTCATTTCTGATCTTAAATACTACCTTTGGGATGATCCTCTGCTATTTAGGATATGTTCTGATGGTATTCTTAGGATATGTGTTCTAGAGGAAGAGATGTTACCTATTTTAGAGAGTTGTCATTACTCACCTTGGGGAGGTCACAATGGTGGTGAAAGAACTACTCAAAAAGCCTCGAAATATGGTTTCTATTGGCCCACTCTTTTTAAGGATGCTATGATCTTTGTGGTTGGATGTGATAGATGTAAAATGCTAGGAAATGTTGGTAGAAAGTAGCAGTTACCCCTAAAAGGTATTCTAGAAGTTTAAATTTTTGATGTCTGGGGTTTAGATTTCATGGGTCCATTTCCATCATCTCATGGGAATGAGTATATTCTTGTTGCTGTAGATTATGTGTCAAAATGGGTTGAGGCATTGGCACTAACCAACAATCAAGCCAACTCTGTAATAAAATTTTTCAAAAAGAACATCCTTACAATATTTGGAATTATAGGTGAAGAAAATAAACCCATGTTGGTTAATGGGAATAGAGTGAAGTTGTATTTTGAGGGACATTCAAAGGGTTTGTATGCCTTCACTGTGCTTGAAAACAGATTTTAAATAAATTTTGGTTGAAGAATTTAAAACTTAGTGCTACATGGGAGGAAAACCATGGTTCTTTTGTATTTACTTTGTTTCATTTTTACCCTTGAATAATGTGCTACTTCTATGATCTGTTTTTGAAAAGTATTTGTTACTGCATGCTCTTGGTTTCTTTATTCTGTTTCACAGTTATCAAGAAGATGCTATTTTGTCATTTAAGGAGTGGAATTCACATGCAAAAGGAGTAATGAAAAAACTAGCCAGAGAAGTATATTACTGTTAAATGATGTTTCATTTCTGTACTCCTTAATTCTTTAAAAAACCTACTTCTTGTCTTGCATTAAAATTATGCTCTATATATTGTTTCTTTTGGAAATTCTTCTTTTTTTTAAAAAAATTATGCAAATGTTTTAAATTCTGCTCATAATAGAATGAAAATCTATTTTATACCACTGTGTAAATAAAAATCTTCATGTACTTCACTTTTAAAAACTAAATTTCATTGTTATTAAAATCTTCTCATTGCTTGCACTGAAGTGGGGGGGGGGTGTACATGTAGGCAGAAAATTTTTGTATTGAATCTGCTTTAGGTTGTGGTGTTTTATCATTCTTTTTTTCTACTCAATTGAACACATTATTAAACTCAATCTGATAAAATTATTACACCCAATACAAAGTTCACTTTCACCTCCCATGTTACTTTTAAGATGTATTGAAAATTATTCACTGGATTAAATATTATTGGTTGTACTTTCTAATGAACCTGTGGCTAAGTTATTCTTTATGGAAAACAATACTTCTTGAACTTCAAAGAGACCCTTTTTAACATGTCATAAATCTGCTCTATTGAAAATCTGTTTTAATCCATAACTGCTAAATTGTTCTTCTCCACTTTAGAAGTAAACTTTGGGGACAAATTTGGGTTTTAAGTGTGGGGAAAGGGTCAATTCTTGACTGTTCTAAACTATTCTTGATTGAAATCCCATCAATTCCCACTTCACTTTAATCTTTTTTGTAACAAATGGTTAAATTTTTTCAAAATTCTATCATAATTTTAGGATTTACACTATACTCAATTGAATCTTTCCTTTGAACAGTGATTTTATTGGTAGTTAAGAATTTCTTTGAATCTAAAATTATTATGGGTGGATGATTTCTGAGTGATCTTGTTTTGTTATTTAATTGAAATTTGATTTAGGAACTATTTTTGAGAGTGATATGGGTAACCTGTTAGTGGAGTTATGATCATAACCCTTGTAAATGGAAGTTTGATATTTATTCTAGGGAACTCATTTCCTTTTAACTATTAAAGTAATTTCCTTAATGAGAAAATGTAAATGGTTTTTATACAAATCATTTGAAACTAGGGTAGTATGGGCATATGGGATCCCATGTTGAGTCTCTGAGACCCTAGATGCTGAGTGCATTTCTGTTTACTATGAACCCTCCGTACACCTTGAATAAGTGCATTACAAAGTGCTTAGCACATGATACATGGCTTGGAAAAAATTAAATAAAGTGTCTCGGGTCAAAAATGAGTTCATTAAGGTGAGGGGAATGATGAATGCCATATGAAGAAGGGATCAATTGGTTTATTATGGGAGTCATTTAGGTTGCATCATTAAGGTGATTTAAAAAAAATATTTATTGTCGGAACCTAGGTGAAGAGTCATTGTACATAGTTCTTACTGTTAAGTTCTTAACTTCACCGATGTTTTATCTCTTATCACTCTTGAAATTATAACTTAAGCCTGGATTGAAATGAGTCACTAAGCAGAGTTGCATATGAGGCATGACACTTTCTTGATTGATGAATATTCACTATCTTGATTACTCTTTGAGTACTTTTTCAAGGCAAGACTCTATTTGAAAATATCTTTTTAAAAGACTACTTTTATGTTATGTCTTATTTTCTTAAGTACTGGATATGCTATAGTTAGAGATGAATCATAAATACTATGATCTATTTTTTCAATGGTAACAAAGCATGAAATTGTTTGAGGACAAATAATGCTTAAGTTTCGGGAAGTTTGATGTGGCTCTATTTTTACATAGTTTTTCCACATCTTTTTACTTAATTTTTAATGATTTAATTAACTATTTAAGCACTTTTTAGTAAATAATTGTACTTCTATATTTTTATAATTAAATTTGTTAATTAATCGATTTTTTATAATTAATTAAGTATTTTTAGTCTTTAAATAATTAATTTAATTTTACTTTTATTTTATAGTTTAATTAATTGCTAATTAGTTTTGTTAATTTTAATCTGCTTACCTCTTAATAATTTGACTTTAATAATAAATAATAATTTATTATCCTTATTTCTGTATTAATTAACTTAGTCTTTATTTTAATATTTTATCCTTTAATTTAGTTTCATTAAAATATATTAAATTCGTTTTTTCTAATATGTTTAATAATCCTCGTTATTAATTAAGTTAAGAACTTGAGTTTTAATTAAAATAAATAGTGTGTTTTTTTACTTTAAAATTCTCACTTTTTTATTTAATTAGTTAATTTAAAGTCTTAAAACAATAATTATTTAATTATAAGTATGAAGTTAGATTATTTATTCATTAACTTTTGTGTTTAGTCTACCGGTGAGGCATATATGAGTTATCAGTGACTTATTTAGGTCACCAATGCTATCCTTTTCCACTCATTACAGACCCTTTAATAATTTTTCCTTAAAGAATTTTATCAATTTAGTTTAACAATTATCAATTTTTTAATTTAAGTGTTAACAATTAAAAACTTAAATTATAACTTTAAAGTTTAAAGTTTAATAATAATCTTGTTTTTAATTTATGTTTTTTAGCCTTCTTTTAATTTATAAATTTCAATCTTTGTATTTTTGATTTTACATTTTAACAGGTTAATTATTTTCAATCATTTTATTTAGTTAACTTAAGTTTTAATTTTAAGTTCAATTTTTGTTTTTTTTAATTTTTGTGTGTCACAGTTAGTTCAATATTTTTTGTTCTATCAATGACTATTTTTATAAGAACTAGTGACTTTTACCCATAGGCTACCGATGCATCCTAGCAGTAACCTTTATTTTATAATTGGTGAACTTTTCTTTTTTTAAAGCTAATGGTAGCCTTTAAATTTAGCATACCAGTAACATTCATTTTAGCCTAACGGGGACCTTTATTTTTATTTCCATGAGTAACCATAAAATTTTAAAGCTATCGGTGACCTTTGTAATTTTTTATAAACCATCGACGACCTTTTATTATCACTATCGGTAGACTATCTATTTTATTTAAACTATCAGTGACCTTTTATTTTTATACCTTTCGGTAACCTTTTTTTAAAGGCTATCGGTGACCTGTTTTATTTTCAACATCGGTAACCTTCTTTTTAAGCCTCATTAAACTTTTTCTTGTTATTTCCACTGGTGGCCTTTTGGTTTTTCTTATCTATCCATACCTTTTTTTTATATTTTATCGATGACCTCCCTTACACATCACCGATAGTCTTCCTGTCATCACAACCATTTCATTCCTCTTCTTTAGCCTTAATCAAGCCATCGCTTCCCTTTCTTCTCACCGTATGCACCCATATATCTCGAACTTATTCCGCTGCTTCTTCATCAGCCACCATTTATCACCTTCCTCCACAACCAATGCCATAACAAAATCACTACAAAATTTAAAATTACAAAATTGATTCATCTCCGAACCAGAATCAAACTCGAACTAAATCAAAACCAACCACAATTCATACAAATCGCACCCTATGAAACACGATTTTTCCAGTTTTAGGAAGAACAATGAAGAGGTTAGTCCACTCCATTGTGAGGCCAAGTTGAGGAGGCCGATTGGGGTTTTTCGAAAGAGTTTTGGAAGTACTACTAATGGGAACTAGAGTTGCCTCGCCTGAAGGAGCCATCACCTCAAACCAGGGATTCACCACGGTTTGTTGAGACCGAATTGATGAAGAGAGCTGTGCCATCGCTTACTTGGAGTAGATGCACTGAATCAAACCTGGTGCACCATTGTTTCCCTTACGCCATCTTGATGAGGTGCCACGTGAAGTTGGGAAGTGAACTAAGTATCTTGACCGAATCTACTTAAGGAATCGAATTTTCTATTGTGGAAGATCATCTAAACTCGAGTTGGTGCTCCATGTTAAAGACCAGGAGTGGCTGGTGTCAGCGACGACTTATGGAGGAGTTGGAACCCTTCTCCCCTCCCTTGCGGAACACTGGATGGGGGGGGGGGGTAAGGAGTGTAGATTAATAATATATAAAAGAAGACAAAAAATAATAATAATATAAAAATAAAAGAAAATAATTAATAAATTAATCAAATAAATATAATATAATACATAATAATTTTTATATATAACTTTTATAAAACTAATTAATAGATAAGTTATAAATAGAATACAAGTCAAACTAATAAAAATTTATAAAATTTAAATATAAAAAATCCTAATTTATAAAATTATTAATTATTCAAAATATATATTTTAACTCTTTAATTTTAACAGAATAAATATAATAGTCAAGTTAATAAAGTAATAATTTTAGATTTAATTTAACAATTGAATTAAGTTATAATATCAAATTATATATAATAATCACACTAATAACTTAATTAATAATAATAAATTTAAAACTTAATAATTTTAAGATTTAGTTATAAATTAATAATTATAACAATAATATATTATAATAATTATCAATTAATATTCTTATTAATTAACTTTAGTTAACTTTTTAACAAGTAATATAACATTAGGCTAAAAAATAACTATTTTACTTCTTTGTTTTTTCATTTATTTATTTTTCTTTTCTGACTATGCAGGTTCATCAAGAGACGGGAAAACATCCAGATTCACTTAAATAACTCACTTGAAGTTAGTTATGTGAGAAAAGCTAGCCCGACATGTTAGTCGTGAAAAAACACACATGTGCGGTGCACAAGTGAGGGAATTTTGAAGTTGGTAAAAGCATTCGGTGACATGCGGCAGATGACAGAGGATTCAAAACAGAGCAAAAAAATAACTTGGGAAAAAAGGACATTCATTCGACAGATTTTATGATCGACTTCCGAGCAGAGAAAGAACCTAGGGCGAACCTTGGAGCCCTTCTCGGAGAACCATCTCTTGGAGATTCGAGGGCCTGGAGAAGCAACAATTCTTGCTAGGAGACGGAGATCTTTTCCTCTGTTTTCTTTCAACTATCTTCTTTTGTAATTGAATGATTTTAGTTTACTTAATAGAGATAATGCTAGGCTTAAGCCTATAATTCGGGGTTAAAATCAAGTCTGTTGGTTGCCTTTATTCTTCCTTCTCACTATCATTATAATGTGATTGTAATTGATTGGTGAGATTAGTTCTGATTGCATTCATTTACAATGTACTTCTAGCATTTAATCTTGGAAATTCACAATAATTTGGTGAGTTTGATTGTGGATTAATTTTCTTAAACATCTTAATTGAAATGAAAACTACAGAAGTTACGGAGAGTTCATTCTGTTATCTTTTTCAAATGAGAATTCTCAAAGTTGATTAATCTTGGAGTTCCGAACTCCAAGATTTGTAGAATTTTGTGATTTATTTCCTGGTGAGGTAAATAAATAACACCTTTTCAGTGGTACAAGTTGTAGTTACTATCATGAGAAGGATTGTTTTCCAAACCAGTAGAATTGAGATTTTTCCCTAGACATATTTATCTTGATTTTTAACTTATGAGCATTCTTTATCTCAGTTCTCTGTGTTTTCAATTGTTTCTAGCTTCAGTATATTTTAGATACAAGATTTGAATTGTTCTTTCACTCTAATTCTTAATAAAAAGTAAAATATATAAAAAGTAAATAAAGTAAATCTACTCCATTATTGACAACTATGGAGTTTTTAATTTTTTTAAAAGAATAGTGTTCAATTTTCCTTCTCTGTGGGTTCGACCCTACTTTCCACATATATTGTAGTAAGTAGGAATATAAATTTTAAACTTTTACCGAATTCAACAACGGCCAAGGTAAATATTCCTTGAAAACTCTATTCATTATATCCATGAAAATAGAGGGTGCATTAGTCAGTCTAAAAGGCATTACTGTAAACTCATAATTCCTATACCTAGTTCAAAATGATGTCTTTGGAATGTGTTCCTTCCTTACTCGCAACTGATGGTATCTAGATCGAAGGTCAATAATAAAAAAATGTAGGGCTCCATGAAGTTAATCAAATAAATCATCAATTCGAGGTAAGAGATACTTGTTATTTATTGTTATACCATTGATCTTTCTGTAGTCAATACACAAACTCATAGATCCATCTTTCTTCTAAATTAAAATTATAGGAGCTCCCCAAAAAGAAACACTAGGGAGAATAAATCATTTGTCACTCAATTCCTCTATTTGTTTCTTCAATTCTACTAATTACACAGTGGCCATTATATAAGTGGTCTTTGATATGGGCCTTAAACTAGGAATTGAGTCCATAGAAAACTCAATTTTCCACTCTAGAGGATGTCTATATTAATTCTTTGGAAACACATCAACATATTATTTCACAATAGTTACATCCTCTATTTGAACATTCATTTCCTCACTCATAGTTATTTCATTCCCTTCCTCCTCAATATTTGAATTCAGTAGAGCTACTGAGGGTGAATCTAGATAAGAATCAACTGGAGAGGTCTCTTCTCTAAAGATAAGGGATTCAACACCATTCTCAAAAATTGTAAATTCCCTCTTCTTGAAATAGATATTCACATCATAACATGAAAGACAAATCATAACAAGGATTATATCAAAGTCCATCGTGGGTATGATGATAAGGTTAGCAACTAAATCTCATTTATGTAATATGAGAGGGACTGATTGACACGTCTTTGTGGTAATGATAAATCCCCTAGGAGTTTTGACTGACAACTACTTTATTGAATCAAATTGGATATGGCTATTTTTTTTGGAAAACTAAGAAGATATAAAATAATGCGATGATCCATAATCAAATAAATTATTGGCTAAGTTTTATGAAATGATTAAAGTACATGCCATTACATCATTAGGAACTTCGACCTCAACAGTTGCGACCATATAAGAATGGCCTTGCTCCCTTGGCCTTATTTTGGGAATGTTCCCCGGAACCTTAGGACATTAATGTGCATAATGTACCATTTATTTAAAACTATAACATTGAACATTGGTTGTTTCTTTCTTCCACTTTCAAACACCAGATTGGTGGCCTATTTCACCGCACTTGTAACAGACTCCCATTCCCTTCAGGCAAGTGCTAGGGTGTTTCTTCCCATAATTATTACAGGGTGGAAGGTAAACTCTTCCCTTCTTCCCCATTTCCTTATTTATTTTTCAAGAGTTTTCAACAGCTGTATTCTTCTCTTGATTTCATTTAAATTAATAATACATAGAAAATTCTTTTTCTGCCCCTATAGTACATGAGACTATATTTTCATATGATGAGAAATTCTGGGAGACTAGTGCCCTTCATAGGAATGGTTTTAAACCATAAAATAATTGATCAATCTTGATCCTTGGATTACGTATGTAGTCCACAACATTCCTAGACAACCTTGTAAAGTTGTCTTCATACTTTGTAACGTTCTCATACTCGTCTTGCTTCAGATTCAGAAACCACATTTCCATATCTCCTCGTTGTTCATGAGGGAAGTATTTTTCTAGGAAAATCTCCTTAAAATACCACCATCACATATCTTCTATTTCTTCCTCCTCCTTTGTGTTTTGGATTAATGAACACCACTGATCCGCATCTCTTAATAGACAATAAACTGCCATGACAACCTTATCTCTTTAGTTACATCCCAAAGAGAGAAATAAATTCTCTAGGGAACTTATACACTACTCAGCTAAAAATGGGTTTGTAGTCCCATTTAATGATGGAGGCTATTGTCTCATAAAGATATCTAACATAGATCCTCCACATTGTGGACCAGGATGATCCATACAGGTAAGGTTAATGTTCGTAACCTGAGTCAGTTGTCCCAGTATAGTTATAAGTTGCTCAGAACCATTCATAGCTCCAGAGCTAACATCATTATATTGAACATGAGGAAAATACCTACATGGGATATGTTTGTTCATATGGTATCCATTCCTTCCACTAGGAACAATTTCTAAATAATGGCATCCAGTAGATTAGGTTATGAATCATAATGTATAATCTCAACTTAAAATACTTAGCATAATTTAAAATCCTATGAATGGATAATCGCATAATCATAAATATGTTTTCTTTGAGAAAAAATTTACATTTAAATCCTTCATAATGGCTTGTAAAGAAAATTTGAATTATCCTAAGAATATCCCCTAGGAGTGTCAAACCAGGTGGATAGTAAGGCCCATTGTCGTGTACCATGATACCCCAGGTCAAGCCTGAAACTCATTGTCAGATTTTTCACTCCTAGGTACATCTGTTCCAGAACCACACCCACTTGTAGTATCCATCCAGAGATGTATTTTCTATAAATATCCACATAATATAATCCTTACCAAAATTATAGGATATTCTTGTATAATTATCCTCAAAGACTATCTTAGAGTTTTTTTTTCTATAATCTACATTTTTTAAATATAGTTTCTAAGTTTTATACTAAACTTCATCTGATACCAAATATAAGGACCCAACCCCAGTTACTCAAATCTAGTGGATTATTTTATTATATTGTCCTATAAATAAGGAATATTCATCCCGAAGTACTAAGTAGTTTAGTAGATTTGGAAACAAGATACATACATAAGTTCAACATTACAACTTGAAATGAAATACAATATATAAATTCCTTTGAAAACATCCATATATTCTAGGTTATACCTACAGTTCATTCATAAAATACTTCTCTACATCCTGGAAAAAATAAAACATAATAAATGGGTGAGATCAAATGCTCAGTAAGGGTAAAAAATATAGTGGAAGATATCATAAACATAAACATTAGGCATGATGAATAACTAAAAACACATGACTTTAAAAAAATAAACTTGAAAATGATATGGAAGGAATAAGAGATGAATAAATAATGCCATAATAAAACATAATCATTGGTATTATACTAGTCAAATAACCACATGAACTATCAATACTAGATTCATAATGAGGGAATGCATAATGCGGGACCATAAATAACCATTTTCTCAAGGACTTGTGCCAAGACCTAGTTTATCTCATGAGACCTACCGATGCACCGAGGGGCTATAGAGAACCCCATATGACACTAAGTATAATTAATTCATTATGGGGATAAATATAAACAAAATATACATTCATATTGAAACTAACACATGAAATGTAAATAAATTTCCCCGAACAGTAAGTATAAACTCTAACTATTCAGAGTAAACTGGTAAATATTTTTAAGATAACATATACATAATCAAAATAATAATAAACCATTTAATTAAATATGGTATTTGGTATTTTAAAATATTAATCCAAATAATACATAATAATCATTAAGAGTCTTGAAATAGATGAAGATACTCTTATAAAATCATCGAGTAATTCTCGAGAAAAATACTCTTTTACTTTGAAAAGAAGAGTTCTTTTTGAAAATTATTTGTATAAAACCATAAATAAAGTACGATATTATTTTAATAATAAAATTATTGATTTTAGAAAGATAAATTTTGCAAAAAATAGATTATATATTTCCCTTAAAAACATCTATGAATTTGAGAAATTCCCTTGAATCAGGTTTGTATTTCGGGAAGAATTTTTGAAAGATCCTTTTAAAACATATAACTATCTATAAATGAAAGTAGGATTATAGTTGGTACAAATATATATAACATTCACAAAGAATTTATGAGGGTTAAATATGAATAAATAATAATTTTATTGAGGTAAGTATATAATGAAAGTAATCCGAATGAAAATGGAGGTTTGGGTAGAAAACCCTTACCTTAACTTTGAAAGTGTTTCTCAATTGATCTTAATGAACTGAATAATGAAACTTAGGTTTATAAATTAATTATTTCAGAACCTCCACTACATTAAATTGATTTATTATAACTTTATTGGGTTCATTCATGACCTTTTGATGGGTTAAGATATTTAACTTCATTGTTTGGGAGCATTTTCTTCCATGGTTTTCATGATCAGTTTACTTATATTCATGTATGGATAAACATGTAGAATGAGAATGTTTGTCCAGAATAGGAGTTGTATGTTATTAGTGAATAACCATAATATTACATGTTTATAAAATTTATTTGGTAATTGGGAGTGAAGATGAATAATTATATAAAACTTTAATGACAATTGTTTGGGTTAATTGGTGGTTTTTGATCACAACAAACTCATTTTGTTTTATAAATTAATATCATGTGTAAAAAAGGATTATTAAACCTTAAATAAGTTATAATAAATATATTATAGTCTGGTGCTACCATAAAAATGGTTTCATGACCAGAATTTAGGATGTTAATATAAATTGAAAACCCATCTTCCTTGAATATGATAAATTAACACATCTCGGATGGTGTTTTCATTTCTAGTATAAAAGAAGGGGAAAGAGGAGATGATGAATAATTATTAATTTATAATAATTTTTTTATACATGTATGGTACTAGATTCGTCACAACATTTTTATGAAATGATATGAGGAAATAAAAAGAAAAGAAAGGAACTTGAAATAAAAGAAATGAAAAGAGGAATTTACCTCTTGAAGTAATCTTCCTTTAGATCCTCTTTAGGGGAGAGTTTTTTGTCTTTTTATGAGACCAAGGGATGCTGGATGTGGGGGAGGAACTTGGGGGATATTTGATAAGAATTTAGACAAGGCACAAGGCTTGATAGGAGTAAAGAGAAGAATGAGTGAGGGGGGTTTTTATAGTGGAGGAGAGGAGTAATTTTTGAATATCATAATCATTATTTTATTATTTTGTTCACTAAAAATAGCTTTGATTATTATGACCAAGAATAGTAATATGTGCATGTGATTTAGATCCAAGTGGTCTTACATTAGCCTTACATCACCTATGACTCAATAAATCATGTATTTAGTATTTATCATAAATTATAGTATTTTACTATTCACATAAAATTGATGTATTTTACAAAAATCCCAAAAAATAACCATAACAATTTTTCAATTTTTAGAATATAAAAATGAAGTCCATTTTATCAAAATAATTTTCTAAATATGTGAAATTTAATTTTTAAATAAATTCGTTATTTAATTGAAAAATACATATTTTAAATTTAAAACTTCTTTTGTAATACTTTCAAAAATTAACCATGGCCTCATAAAATTATCCCAAAATCATTGGACAAAAAAATATTTATTTAGAAACAAATTTTATGAAAATCAATTATAAATCCATTTATTAATTTAAAACTATAATTAAATAATTATTGCTCACAAAAATACCAATACTTAATCAATAATTTATAAATTGTTCTATTTCATTTATAATGCGGATAAATTTTATTTATACATTCATGGGTGAGGTTACTTTCCATAAGGGTATATTTCTATTCATAAGTGTACATTACTATTCATTAGGGTAAGTTACTTTTCACCAAAAATTAAGTTGATCTTATCATACTCTAAATATCTTATTGAACGCAACCATGTATATCAGTTTTTTGAAATTCAAATCACAGAGGTGGTAAAATTATGTTTACAGGATAGGTTATAACAAATTGGTGTTTTTTAGAGACTCAATATTTTATGAATTCAATATTTATTTTCATAATCTTGGGGTGTTACAAAATATTTGTAGTTTTAGAGTTAAATTAAAATCATCTTTTCCTTAAAAGTGTATTTTTTTGGAAAACCGCTTTCCACAATGCTTGTGGGTTTTATATTAAATAAAAATATTACCCCTATAAAAATTGATTTTGATAAAATGGATTCCATATTTTGAATCATTATAATTAATATTAAGTAATAATATCTTTTTAAATTTTGAGCAATATGAATAGTAACAATAGTAAATATTTATTACCACAATAAAAGGAAAATATATTGATTAAGGGTAAAAATAATTTCAAAAATACTAGAAATAAAGTAAACTTAATATTATAAATATATATATTTCATTTTCATTGAAATGATGAATATATTTATTCCTTGTTGCTTTTAATTTATAAATGATTAAGTAATCAGTTTGATAAATATTATATTTTGTTACTATATAACACAAATCGTATTTTCGATTAATATTAGAATTCAATTAAGGAATTTAGTTTGAAAAAATAGATAAAATTTTAATTAAATAATAATTTTAAAAAATATTATTATTAAATAATGTTTATCAAATATAAATGATCATGAAATTTTTAAGAAGTCAAAATGTAATTTTTAAAAGGGGTTGAAAACTATTTTTTTTAATAAATGTCAATTTTATTTTAAAAGTGAAAATTCACATATTTATAAAATTATTTAGATAAAATGAATATTATTTTTTTAATCAAAAGGTCAAAGTTATCTAATGGTTATTTTTTCATAATTTTCTAAGACAGTCAAATTTTTGATTAAAAAAATAAATATCATATAAATACACTTTCTGATTCATGAAATCACAATGACCAAAAAAATGTTGTAATAATTACTCTAAATGGAATTAAAGACCAAAAAAATGTTTTAACTTTAAAATAATGTTATTTTAAATTTATTTTATTTATTTAGTAAAGCCATTATCAAACCTGCAAAACCTATAGTATATTTTGAGATTTTAAAATCATTTCTTTAAGAGTGTGACTCACATTCATGTCACCAAGGGTAATATTTTAATAATTTATTACCTTGGCCTTATAAAATAATAAAATAAACTACCATTTGGAAGAAACCATTGGAAAAAACCATGGGATGATTTGTGGTTTTGAATATTTTATTACGTAGAATCCAAAACCAAAATAATAAATAAATCTCCATCTTTTCCTATATAAATACACCCAAGATATAATTTATCATTACTCAAACTACTTGGAGCATGTACTTACTCTTACCTCTACTCCATAGAGTCATCCCAAGGCACCCCATTATTTCATGAATCCCTTCCTAATCCTTTGGAGTCACACACTCAAGTGATCCTCATCTTCCTCTCATCGTTTAAAATTCAAGCACCTTCTTTGAAATTAGTTCTTTTAATTTAAATTTTTTATATTATAAATCATTAATAATAATTAAAATAATGTAAAATTGATGTTATTAAAATTATGGATGATTTATCCTCCCTCATTTATACCCTTACCTAATCCATTACTATATCGAAATTTTGAAATGGATTTCTCTCTTCTCATTTGTATTCAAGAACTCCTTTTATGTTAAGTCTATTAAATTCCATTTTATTTTGTTTGCATATATTATTCTATATACACCATTATTTCCACTTAATTTATAAATTATGATATCCCAATTTTCACACTCATTAATCCTCCCGTGATCATTTATGTACACCCGTTACCATGCATAAATTTCATGAGGGATCCTCATCTTCCTCTTATCCTTTCAAATTCACAAACCTTATTTGAAATTTGTTATTTTAATTTGATTTGGATATATTTTAATTAATTTATAATCTGTACCCTAATGTATAATTTATTTTATTTGAATGAGGTATCATTTATCCTCCCTCTCTTGGAACCTTACCTAAGCTGATACTATGCCGAAATTTCGTAAGGGATTTATCTCTTCTAATTTCCATTCAAGAACTCCTTTTATGTTAAATATTTTAAATTCCATTTTATTTTATTGGGATATGTTATTAATTATCTTAATTTATGTAAACTTCACTTATAAAATTTTATATTACCCTTTTCACTCTCATTAATCATCCCATGATACTTTATGTACACCCATTACCATGTAAAAATTTCATAAGGGATCCTCACCTTCCTCTCCTCCTTTCAATTCAAGAACTGTGTTTGAAATTAGTTCTTTTAATTAAAATTGGTTATATTGTCATTAATTTATAATCATTATATTATTTTTCAATTTATTTTATTTTAATTAGGTAACATTTATCCTCCCTCATTTGGACCTATACCCAATCCGTTACTATGCTGAAATTTCTTAAGGGATTTTATACTCTCCTTTTTATTCAAGAACTCATTTTATTTTATTCTTATTAATTTACAATTTTTCATGTTAGGATATGTTATTACATATCTTATATACTTTTCTTTTGAATTATACATTATTATATACCCATTTCACTCTAATTAGTCATCCCATTATCCTTTATGTACACCTGTTACCAAGCCAAAATTTTGTAAGGGATTTCTCTCTTCTCATTTCCATTCAAGAACTTATTCTATGTCATGTATATTAAATTAAATTTTCTTATATTGGAATAATTTATTATATATTCATATTATAGTCCATCTATTTTATAAATGATTATATCCCCTTTCCCTCTCATTAATCCTCCCATGATCCTATATGTACACCCATTACCATGCTAAAATATAGTTAGGATTATTTCCTCTATTAAAGTATCTTAATTACCTTATGCCTTGTATTTATAAATTTATAATATTTGTATATGATTTCCCATGTTCTTATTACAACCCATTTTTTGGCTATGTGATGAGAGACCCATTTATCTCTCATCAAACCATTTTTTACAAATATCTAAGTGACGCTGTTATGCTGTCGTGATTTCACCACGATCTTCCATGCCAAAAAAATTATTTAGTGCATACCATAACCATTTCCTATCAAGGGTGTTAAAATTTATGCACATATAATTTTATATTGGGGACTTAAACATATGTATTCCACACTCCTTAATCATGGAATAAATTATGATAATTAATGAATCTATGTTTTAAGATCTATGTGACACAGTTAAGCATGAGAATTAAATGAATATGATGGGTGCGCCCAAATAGCACTGCAATGCATTGGGAAATGTTTAGTGCCATGATACATCATGTTAGGACAATAAGTGAATCTGATTCCTTTATGTGAATTTTTACACCATGACATCTTGGTAGGTTTATCCTTGACCTATATTTATGATACAATGTTTTAAGTTTTTTTTCACATTTCCCATGTTATAATTATCATTCTATATCATGCCTTATTATCCATGTTCATTTTATTACCCATTTATATGCCTATTTTATAACATGTATCACTTGTTCCATGTTTATTCACTTACTAGTAATTATATCTAACCCCTTTATTATGTATTTCCCCAGGTTATCCCATGCAGTTTTAAGTTCAAAAGATTATTTTGTCCATGTTAAAGAAGTTTTCAATAAAGATATTGTATTCCCTATTTTATGTTGTTATGTAATGTACCTAATTACCAAAGACACTAGAATTCTTGATCATATGGGTTTTATTAAGTGTAATATTATTTAATAAATCAATAATTAATGTGTAATAAATATAAATGTTGTTATAGTTGGTATTAGTGTAAAAGTTTAGTTATTTTTTGGATTAGGATTATAGAATTCTAGCAAAAGCCTTCGGGATAAGACTAAGTATAAAAAAACATACCTAAATTTTCATAATTATATATTAAGTGGTTTATAAAGAAAATAAATCCCTTTCTATATACTATAAGTGGACACAGTTTTGGAACATATGTACCTAAGAGTAATAACTCCGACATGGTGTTCCGGGCTTGACTCAGGGTAACTTGGTACACGAAAACAGGCCTTACTGCACACCTGGTTTGTCACTCCAAAAAATATGCTTTGTTAAATTCATAAGCTCGTTATAAAACATTATTAAGGGAATAAAAAAAATACCCATAAGAATATATTTTTGGAAATATATCATGGATATCATATATTGAAGCCTAGAAATTCATAATTTCATGAAATAAATGTATTTTAAATGTTATCCCTATAATGTAATTGGATCCCCCTTTATGTGTTTAATAGTTTAAAATAATCATCCCTAATTATCCCTTTATTATATTCTATGGCTTGAAATAGGAGGAATTTCTTATTATTCTTTTGTGGATTATGTGATCCGTTAGAATCTTATTATAAATATTTAGTAATAAAAAAAACATTATCTTGAGTTCTCATCATTTGGAGAAAAGATGATATTATAGTGTAAATTAATTAAGGGATGAAATTTTAATTTTTAAGAAAGTATATTTCCTTATATTCATAGTCTAGATGATAAATTAATTCCTTAACTCTAAGAAAATATTCTTGAAAGAAATGTGTTTTCATATTACGATCATTTCTGATGAATTAATGGTCATTTTACCCATCATCGATTTATGGTATTGTGGTCATTAAACTTATCCTGACCATGTTATCTGTCACACTCAACTAGTTCTTTGGTGTTATTTTTCTCTTATATGTCCATGTTTTCACTTCCAACAAATGTTCTTCTACTTGGAAACCTAGTTATGTGATGACCTTCATACGTCCCTTTCTCAATTTTCAAGAGAATGTTTTATTAAGCATTTTTACGAGGTGGGTTTTCAATAAATATATTTTCTACCATAAAAACATTTATTACTGAGTTCATGTTTAAATTTTTAGGATTAAATTTATTAAAGTGTGGATGAATGTAGTACACTGAGTTTTTAAAAGTGAAAACTATGTTTAATAGTGTATGCAATACAAATAATGATTATTTGAATTTGACCATTTTAACCTTCCATTAATTTTTTAGATATAATTAGGATTAAATATTTTATGATATATATATCCTAAATATATTGATAAATTCTTAGTTAATAATCAATCAAATTTGGTAATTACTTTTTGTTCTTCAAAATATGATTTCTTCAATTTTTTTTTGTTTTTTTATAAAAATAATATTATAATTATTTTTTAGAAAATTTAGGAAATTAATTTGATAAAACTAACCACATTTTGTTATTATCATATCAATATTATCATATTGTGAAATTTTTTGATTTTTGGAAAATTTAGATTTTTCAATGAATAGTGAAAAATACCGTTTTTATTTTAAATTGTCTTTTCTTTGATAATTCAATTAAAATAAAACTAAAATTTTTATTTTTATTTTATTTTAGGGTACCATAACCAATAATTATTTATATTTAATTAATATATTACATCTAAATCATCTTTATACTTGATTTTTGTATAAGATTATTAATTTTGATTAAAAATGCATTTATTTGAAAAATGTTTTCAAATGCATAATTTTTCTCTATTATAATTAATTAAAATAAATCCCAATGAAAAATATTACAAATTAAATCTTTATATCATATATCAATATTTATGAATTCAAATTCATATAATAAATATTTCTAGTTATAGAGTTAAAGTAAAATTATCTTTTCCTTACAAATGTATTTTTTAGAAAACTGCTTTCCACCATGCTTGTAGGTTTTAAATTAAATAAAATTATTTCACATAGAAAAATTTATTTTGATAAAATTGATTCCATATTTGGAATCATCATAATTAATATTTTTGTAATAATGTATTTTTAATTTTTGAGCAATATGAATAGTAACTATAGTAAATATTTTTTACCACGGTAAAAGGAAAATATGTTGATTAAGGGTAAAAATAATTTAACAAATACTAGAAACAAATTAACCCTAATATTATGAATATTCATCTTTAATTTTTATATAAATTATTATTATATTTATTCCTTATTTAATTTAATTTATAAATGATTAAGTATTCAGTTTGATAAAAATTATATTTTGTTATAATAAAACAGAAATAATATTTTTGGTTAATTTTAGAATTCAATTAAGGAATTTCTTTTAAAAAATTAATTATTTTTTAAAAATAAATAATATTTTAATAAAATATTATTATTAAATAATTTTTATCAAATATAAATTCTTATATAATTTTTAAGAAATCAAATGTAAATTTTATAAGGGTTTGAAAAATGTTATTTCATAATAAATGTCATTTTATTTTAAAGGATAAAATTAAAATATTTTTAAAATTATATAGATAAAATGAATATTATTTTTGGAATCATAATGTTGAAATTATCCCATGTTTAATTTTTCATAATTTTCCGAGAGAGCCAAATTTTCAGGTAAAAATTTAATATCGTATAAATATAATTTGTGTTTTATAACATCATAATGACCTAAAAGTGATAAAATAATTAAACTAAATGGGATACAAGACCAAATAATTATTTTACCTTGAAAATAATTTGATTTTATGTTTATTTTATTTATTTTTTAAAACAATTGTGAATCCTCCAAAACCTATAATATATTTTAAGATTTTAAAATCATTTTTTTAAGAGTGTGACTCACCTCCACATCACCAATAGTAATATTGTAATAAGTTCAGCCCTTTTCCTTATAAATTAATAAAAACCAATCCCCTTTAGTAGAAACCATGAGAAAAAACCATGCCATGGTTTGTGGTTTTGAATATTTTGTTATGTAGAATCCAAAACCAAAATAATAAAGAAATATCCCTTTTCCTATATAAACCCACCCAGGATCCAATTTCTCTTCACTAAAACTCCTTGGAGAACATAATTTATCTACCCTCCACTCCCTAAAGTCCTTATAAGGTGCCCCAAGATTTCAAAAATCCCATCCCAAGCCTTTGGAACGACACACTCAAGTAAGGGATCCTCGTCTTCCTCTCATCCTTTCAAATTCAAGCACCTTCTTCGAAATTAGTTCTTCTAATTTCAATTGGTTATATTATCATTCCTTTAAAATAATTCACCTAATGTTCAATTGATATTATTTTAATGAGTTATCATTTATCCTCCCTCATTTTAACCCTTACCTAAGCCACTACCATGCCAAACTTTCATAAGATGTTTCTCTCTTCTCATTTCCATTCAAGAACTCCTTTTATGTTAAGTATTTTAAATTAAATTTTCTTTTTTTGGGATATGTTCATACATATACCCCTTTATTTATAATTAATTTATAAATTATGATATAACCCTTTTCACTATCATTAAGCCTCCCATTAATCTTTATGTACACCCATTACAATGTTGAAATTTTGTGAGGGATCATCATCTTCCTCTCCTCCTTTCAAATTCAAGCATCTTATTTGAAATTCTTTATTTTAATTTAAATTGGTTATATTTTAATTAATTTATAAAAATTAAACTAATTTAAAATTCATGTTATTTTAATGAGGAATCATTTATCCTCTCTAATTTGGACCCTTACCTAATCCATTATTATGTAGAAATTTCATAAGGGATTTCTCTCTTCTCATTTCCAATGAAGAACCAATTTTATGTTAAGTCTATTAAATTACATTTGATTTTGTTTGTATATTTCCTTTAATATCCCTTTTATATACATTTAATTTATAAATTATTAGATCCCCATTTTCAATATCATTATGCCTCCCATGATTCTTTATGTACACTCTTTACCATGATGAAATTTCATGAGGGATCCTCACCTTCCTCTCCACCTTTCAAATGGAAGCACCTTCTTTGAGATTAGTTATTTTAATTAAACTTGGTTATATTGTAATTAATTTATAATCATTAACTTACTATAAAATTTATTTTATTTTAACTTTGGATCATTTATCCTCCCTTATTTGGACCCATACCTAAGCCATTACTATACCAAAATTACACAAGGGATCTTCCACTCTCCTTTTTATTCAAGAACATATTTTATGTTATTGATTAGACACTAAATGAGGCTAATATTCATTGGTAATATATATAATATTAATGTTCTTTATTATTCATAAACACCATTTTAGTGCATTTTACACTTTGAACATCATTTCACATTATGATTGTAATACCTTCTTAAAATGCACTATTTTGTGGTACATTTTTGAACATCATTTAAAGTACCAAATGATTCATCTGATTATACATATTTTAATTTTATAATTGATCTACACTCCAATATGAACATGTTTCATTCAAGGATCAATGGAGAATTCATGGAGGGTGATGGAGATATTTGGCAATGAAAGGAAGCAATTCTAGAGAAGGCAGATTGGACACCAGCCCACTGATGTGACTGTTGGGCCCAACATATAGGCCCAATTAATCCCAAATTTCGCTAGATTCTAGAAGACATGTATAGGAACAAATAACTCTTCATTATCCAGTGCTAATTCGGCCTCTATGGTGGTAATTAAGGCGGCCCAAGTTAGAGATACAATTCTGGGCCAAATTCTGCGGCCCAGAAAAACATCCTACTAATTTGATCATATCTCGGAATCCAAAACTCCAAATGGGCCCAAATGTTACAGGCAGTTATAAGACATCCAGAGCTACATTTTCTTTTCTATGGACCACTCTGATTCGGCCGTCTAGAAGGTCTTCTAGACGCGTCTGTTAGGTGAAGGAAAGCTGGCTTCCACCTCAGGTCAAATGTGGAAAAGTTCAAATTCCACAAGCTTTCCACCACCTATGGCCTACCAAAATTAATTGAAATGCTTTGTACTGTTTTAGGATCGACCCAAGGCTCAAAAAATTCCTATTTAAGGCAGTTGTGGTGAAGGAGTTGAAAATCTTGTATGCTTTGTTCAATTGTAATGCTATGCTGCATTTTTGTTGCCTCAAATTTGTCTTTCACATGTAAGTTGTTCAATTCATGTTAGTTTCTTAATAAAAGTTATTCTTCTACTCTTATTCTATTTTTCTTCATATCACTTTGATACCTTTGGATCAAGGTGTGAATTTATTCACACCAACCCTTGTGAAATTATTCACACAACGGTGGAGTGATCATTTTATTTTTGTTGTTTTCTTTACTTCTCCATTTCCTCCCTCATGAGTCTACTTTCCGCTTCCATTGAAACCATGAGATCAATGGAGGGCTAACACACTTATGGGTTGATCCAAGGGAGTAGAAAGGGGCTGTATTGGATGTTATTTATCACCTAATTAATGTATAATCACTTCTTTAATTGGGATTTTTATTTGATGATTTTAAACTTCATCGTCCTTGTTGAATTTAAGGCCACACACTTCAAGTACTAATACGATCCTTTACCTTGAAGTGATAAAAACTTCAGTCCTTCAAGTGTATAGGTGATTAGTATTATAGGGTGTAGGCATTAAACCAGTAAGTGATGATGTTGTTTTATCTCCTTAAATGAACCCATCTCAAATTTAAGAAATTGAAACAATTAAAAAGAAAATACGTCCAATCCACCCCGAGCGATAACCTAGGATCAACTCATTATTTTAAATTGAATTCACTTAAATCTATTAAACATCTTTAAAACCCATCCAAAATCAATCCAAGTTGGCCACTTAATAGCTGAAAACAGTCCATAGAATGTACGTGTCTATAGGTTTCTTCTTAGGTCTCTCTGGATTCGATAACCCAAGCTAAACTACAAGGACCGTCTTACCTTCTTCTCTTGGGTAAATTTGAGCAAGAATCAAATTTTGGCGCCGTTGCCGGGGACCCAAGTAAGTCATCTAAACACCCATTCTATTCTCCCCCATTTCTTCTTTTCTCATCCAAATTCTCTTATCTTGTCCCTTTCTTGTTTTTTTTCTTTTGGCGCATGTCCGCCTACACCCGCGATCAATCAAACCGTCTTGTTAGGGTGGATAGTCCTGGGGTTGGGGAGTCAAGTACACCAAGGGAACTCTGTACATTAGATCCTAATCTTTCTATCACCCCTGATTCAAAAATTGAGCCCATTTCAATGGAAGGTATTCAAAGAAACCAACTCATAAACCTGGGTGGGAACCAAAATGGAAACCCAAATGAGTCAGCCCCAAACTTGGGGACTGCAATTGATCAAACCATGAATGACTACCTCACAAATTCCTGGACCAATGCCCCCTCATGCATTAGACACAATTCCCTAGGATATGCCAACTACATCTTTAAACCCCATGTCCTAAACCACCTTCCCACATTCCATGGAATGGAGTCCGAGATGCCATACATGCACATTAAGGAGTTCAATGACATTGTAGAAACCATGTGTCCCCCACATCAACTATAATTAGCTAAGATGAGGCTATTTCCTTTTTCTTTAAAGGATCGAGCTAAAAATTGGCTAAACAATTTGAGACCATCATCAATAAACTCTTGGGACCAACTACAAAGAGAATTCTACAAAAAATACTTTCCCCACCACAAAACAATTGCACTTAAAAAGAGTATCCAAAACTTTTTTGAAAAAGAGGGAGAGTCATTCTATGAAACATGGGAGTGGTTCAAAGACACTCTAAACATGGTTCCACACCATGGTTTTTATATTCCTGAACAAGTGAGAATTTTTTATGAAGGGTTGGGTCCGGGGAACAAACAATTCATTGACATGATGTGTAATGGAACATTTAAAAACAAAGCCCCAAATGATGCTTACGAGTATCTAGAAAGCCTTTCTGAACAAAACCAAACATGGGGAACTTCACCTTATTCTGAAAAGCCACAAAGAACTACTGGAATTCATACACTTAGATAAGAGGAAAGCCTTAGGGCCAAAATCGCAGCACTCTCTAGGAAGGTTGAAGAGATAGACCTTAGGAAAGTCCATGAAATCCAAACTGTTGACCCTGTTTGCACAATTTGTGACAAACATGACCATAAGACAGACAACTGCCCAACCATTCCATCCATCAATGATGTTCTCTTAGGAGGACCCCCAGTGGAAGTAAATTCTTTTAACTTTCAAAAACCTCAATACCAAAACACCTTCAACCCAAGGTATAATGACCACCCAGGCTTCCGCTGGAAAGATAACCAACAACCTAGCCAACCACAGGGAAAAAAATCCTTACCCCCATCAGAACTACCAGACCCATAACCAGTTCCAAACCCAAACTATCCAATACCAACAACCACCAGTCCATTTTCAACAAACCATCCCACTTCCAAAATATCCCCCCGGGATAAACCAATCTTCTCAAACACCCACCCAAACTGTTCCACAAAGCCTACTAGAACAACTGTGCAAACAAATGGAGAGGATGAACTCAGAAGTCTCTTCCCTAAAACAAGAACTTCAAACCATAAAAACTGGAAAGGCACCCATGCCTACTCAGGCAGTGCCATCCTCAACATCAAGGGGAGAGTCAAGTTTTGCTCAAACAACTCATGAACAAATAAAGGCTGTAACTATTTTAAGAAGTGGGAAATCAATTGAGAAACCTAAACAACTAATTCAGAACCCACCTGAATATTCAAACTTGGATGAAAATTCAAATGAACCACAAGATCAAACTGAGGAAACTGATAACATTGTCAAGGAAACAACTCTTCAACAAACAACCCCACAACCTGCACCATTTCCTCAACGCATGAGGGGGAAAACCAAGCCTGAACTGAGTGAAACATTGAGGGAAATCTTTTCACAAGTCAAGTTGAACATACCCCTTCTCGATGAAATCCAAACCATACCTGCCTACTCAAAGTACCTTAAGGATTTGTGCACTTTTAAAAGGAAATTTTCACATAAAAACCAAGTCCTTTTGGCTTCTAATGTGAGTACCACCATTCAAGGGACCATTCCTCCTAAGTTGAAAGACCCAGGTTGGCCTTACATCAATGTTGAACTAGGAGAGAGCAAAGTTGTCAAGGCCTTGTGTGACCTAGGTGCTAGTGTCAATCTCATCCCTTATGCTGTGTACTTCCAGTTAGGACTAGAAGAGCTCCAACCCATATCTGTCACACTTCAGCTTGCTGATCGTAGCATTAGGGTTCCAAAGAGGATTTTAAAGGACGTTATGGTAAAGGTTGAAAACTTCATCTACCCTGCTGACTTCATTTTCCTTGACAACCATCCAAACTTAGGAAATAAGGAACAAACCCCAATCATCTTTGGTCGTCCTTTTCTTACAAAAATCAACTCTGTTATCCGAGTTCGAAATGGGAACATGACCATCCCCTTTGGGAACATGAGTCTAGACTTGAACATCTATAATGCAAGCTCACAAATAGGGGATGATTAGAACATTCATGAAGTAAACATGATAGGAAGCATTGATAATGAATCCATGGAACATCAAGGAATATTTGATGAATGTTTAAGTCAGGATGAGATTGATTTCCTTTGTTCATATGAAGGAAGTTTATCTCCTTGGATTGAATCATTTTCAAATTTCTCTTATGATGAATTCTTAGGTCCAACAAGCAGTGAAACCTTTCAAGAAACCACTTTCATGGAGACCACTCCAAATTCCTTCCCTAAATATGATAAATCCAATCTAGTAGCTGAAACTTCTACACATGGGGAATCAATTCAATCTGAAAATCTAGGAAACAAATTTGATCTTGATCCAATGCCCCAATCTTCTTCTGAAATTCTGAACCAACCTGATCTTGAATTGAAGGAACTTCCTACTTCCCTCAAGTATGCCTTCCTAGGGAAAAATCAAACACATCCTATAGTCATATCTTCTTCTCTTGAAGCCAATCATGAGGGGATGCTTCTATATGTCCTTAGGAAACACAAGAAATCCATTGGTTGGACCCTGTCTGATATTCCTGGGATTATCCCACTTATTAGAACTCATCGGATTGTTCTGGAATCTGATTCAAAGCCATGTCGTCAACCTCAACGGCGACTCAATCCTAATCTCATGGAGGTAGTAAGTAAGGAACTTCTGAAATTGTTAAAAGATGGTATCATATATCTCATAGATGAGAGTGAGTGGGTGAGCCCAATCCAAGTGGTTCCAAAAAAGGCCGAAATCACAGTGATAACCAATGAGGATGGAGAGATTCTTCCAACAAGGGTGAGTAGTGGATGGAGGGTCTGCATTGACTATAGGAAACTAAACTCATTCACCAAGAAGGACCATTTCCCCTTACCATTCATTGACCAAGTCCTTGAGAGAGTGGCAGGTCATGCCTTCTATTGTTTCTTAGATGGGTACTCAGGGTACAATCAAATTGAGGTCTCCCTAGAGGATCAAGGGAAGACTACATTCACATGTCCTTTCGGTACCTTTGCCTTCAAACGCATGCCCTTCGGGTTATGCAATGCCCCTGGAACATTCCAGCGGTGCATGATGGGAATCTTCTCAGACATGGTAGGGGATTTTCTAGAGGTGTTCATGGATGACTTCTCTATGTTTGGGGATACTTTTGAGGGATGTCTGTAGAATGTGGAGAGAGTCTTGTCAAGATGTGAAGAAAAGAATCTGGTCCTAAACTGGAAAAAATGTCATTTCATGGTTAAAGAGGGACTTGTTCTAGGACATCTGGTCTCGAGTAGGGGGATTGAAGTTGATAAAGCAAAGGTTGACATCATTCGTCACCTCCCATCACCCAAAACTGTCAAGGAAGTGAGGTCTTTCTTAGGACATGCTGGTTTCTATGGAAGATTCATTAAGGACTTTAGTTAAATATCTCGTCCCCTTTGTGATCTCCTAGTAAAGGATTCTCCATTTGTTTGGAACAAAAGCTGTGAGGGTTCATTCTCAACCCTCAAATCCTCTCTCACCTCTCCCCCCATCATGAAATTTCTAAATTGGAATCTTCCTTTCGAACTTATGTGTGATGCCAGTGACTTTGCTGTAGGAGCTGTGTTAGGACAACGTTGTGATAAAAATCCTTATGTCATTGCTTATGCAAGAAAATCCTGAAATGATGCCCAAATCAACTACACCACTACTGAAAATGAGTTACTCTCTATTGTGTTTTCCTTAGAGAGGTTTAGGTCCTACCACTTAGGATCCCCCATCACTGTGTTCACTGACCATTCTGCACTAAAATAACTCTTCCAAAAACAAGATGCTAAGGCTAGACTGATTAGGTGGGTCCTTCTCTTACAAGAATTTGACCTCACAATCAAGGATAAAAAGGGAGTTGAAAATGTTGTAGCTGATCACCTCTCTAGGATGGAATTAAAAGACAACTCAAATCACCTTTCTGTGTCTGATTCATTTCCTGATGAACACCTATACTCTGTGAGTGACTGCCCTTGGTATGCTGACATAGAAAATTTCTTAGTGACAGGAGTCATTCCAAAATTCTTAGGGACTCAAGCTCGAAGGGAATTTCTTTCTGATGTTAGACACTATGTGTTTTATGATCCTTACCTCTATAAGTTCTGCCCTGACCAAGTCATTAGGAGGTGTGTTCCAGAATCTGAACAAGAGTCCATCCTTAAATTTTGTCACAGTGAGGCATGTGGAGGTCACTTTTCCTCTAAGAAAACATCTTCTAAGATTCTTCAATGTGGTCTTTTCTGGACCACCCTCTCAAGGGACTCCTACACATTTTGTCAAAGCTGTCCTAGGTGTCAACAAGTAGGGTCCATCACAAAAAGGAATCAAATGCCACTCACTCCCATCTTAGTGGTTGAAATATTTTACTGTTGGGGAATTGACTTCATGGGTCCCTTCCCAAACTCTCAGAGATACCTCTACATACTCTTAGCTGTTGATTATATCTCAAAATGGGTTGAGGCCATTCCCACTAAGTCCAATGATCATCAAGTTGTGATTCGATTTCTAAAAGAGAAGATATTTTCAAGATTTGGAATTCCTAGGGCTATTATCAGTGATCGAGGAACCCATTTCTGCAACCGCCCATTCGCTTCACTCATTTATAAGTATGGTATTTCTCATAGTGTCCACTGCATACCATCCTAAAACCAATGGTCAAGATGAGTTAGCAAATAGGTAGATTAAGCAAATTCTTGAAAAAACTGTCAACCCCTCTAGGAAAGATTGGTCTGAGAAACTCTTATATGCTCTTTGGGCCTATAGAACTACATATAAAACCATTTTAGGAATGTCCCCATATAGGTTGGTTTATGGTAAAGCATGCCATTTTCCAGTGGAGATTGAACATATGGCCTTTTGGGCAATTAAGAAAATGGATTATGACCTCTCATTGGCCGAAACAAAAAGGAAATTAGATCTCAATGAACTGGAGGAACTAAGGATGGAGGCTTATGAAAATTCAAGGATCAATAAAGCTAGAGTTCAAGCCTACCAATCTAGGAATATCAAGGTCAAATATTTTGAACCGGGAAAACTTGTGCTCTTGTATAGTTCAAAAATTCATTTACACCCAGGAAAGTTAAGGTCTAGATGGTCAGGTCCTTTCATAGTGCATCATGTATACCCCCATGGGGCAGTAGAGATTCAAGATCCCACAAGTGGTCACATTTTCAAGGTCAATGGTCAAAGGTTAAAAAAATTCATTCAATCATTCAATAAACCGGAAATAGATGTTGAGTTAATTGATCCAATCTATGAACCAGTAAAAAATTGATAAATTTGGGATCTATGTCGGGCTAACGACGTTAAACAAAGCGCTGCATGGGAGGCAACCTGTGGTTTTTATGTTTTTAATCTTTCTGAATCATCTTTATTTTTCAAATAAGATTACTTAATCATTTTTATATTTAAAAAATAAAAAAATAGACTTTTGACCTGTTCTTCTATTATGAGTATGGATGGGTACGAAAGAGGAGCACCATATTCATCCGTGTCACGTGGTGTGATCCTTGAGTAATACCTTACCCAGAAATTTAAAAAGAAGACAATGTATCATCAGTTTATTTTGTTTTATTTTTATTATTTTATAGGTTAAGATAAAAATAAAAATATAATAATAATAAAAAAAAGTCCACGCCATAGGCCATGGGGCAAACCCCGTCACAACCGGCGAAGCCGCGGGGACTCGAACCCAGGACCGAAGGGAGACAGGGGCGCGCGCTTACCACTGACCTGTGGCTTCTTGTGCTTCCTTATTCTATAATTTTTATATATATACTTATATTTTACTTCCTTTATTATATAAATATATATATATGTATATTGTTTTTTTTGTTTTTTTTGTTTGTTTTTTTCCTTTTTCCACTAGAGAACTTTGCAAGCGACATGGATATCAAAGGAATAAATTGGAGCAGCAAGAACTTCAAACTTCAACCACCAGGTGACTTCATTCCATGACCCTCATTTTCAATTTCCTTTTTGAACTTTAATTCTCTACCTCTACCCCCTTCTAAATTTTCTTTTCTTTAAACACTGGGGACAATTTTATTTTAAGTTGGGGGGGGAGATAAAATAAAAAATGCTTTTGTGTCAAAAAAAATTGATAAATGATTTGAATTTTTTTTTTGTGAAAATGGAAGGAAAAAATTCCTTTAACTTTAAACATGGTAATACACATTGCACACTTTGAAACTGAATATCAAATAATTTAGCATACCCTAATTCTGATTTTAATCCTTGTATAATTTCATGAGCATTGATTTTGGAAAGTGTGGTTGTCCAATGTGATATTTCATCATTTATATTTTCATCCAAATAAAAAAAATATCACAATGCATGTCCCTTGGATAGTGGGGTATTAGTTTGAGTTCATGGGGTCCCCTAAATTTATAGCATAGGTTTGGTGATCATTTTAGTTTAATATGAGTATTCAAAAAAATATTATTAAAAAAAAAATTTGCGCGTAGAGAAATTAAAAGACCTAATGCGTGGCTTTCGGCACTTGGGGATCGTGACTCCATAGTTGTCTGTCCCAGAGTTAGTAATTTTATCTCTATTTTTGGTAATTTGAATTTGTTTTTGACTGAGTTAACTCGAGATGATGCCCGAGTATGTGGGATTCACTTGGTGCCCTAAGGTCTTTGAGCCTGGGAGTCATCGGCAAAGTCTCGCTACAAGGGTTGACTCTTTTGAGTGCAACTTCAATTACCATGGCAAAATTGCAAAAAAAAAAAAAAACAACAACAACAAAAAAAAAAAAAAAAAATTTACAAAAAAAAACGAATACTCATCTTAATATTGAAATGAGATTCCACCTAGCGCTTCCGTAATTTCCCCCTTGAATAAAGATGAACCCCCATGTCTATTGTGATGCACAACACATCCTCATACTTAATTAATATTGGATGAAATATGGAAATGAATTTGAACAAAGGAATGGGCTTGGGATTGGGATCTGATTATGAAACTATCTTGTATTAAAATATTTTTATGGGTTTCATGATTGTTTGGTATAAGGTTTTTTGGTGATCATTGTGTATTAAAATGTTTTTGGAAAAGGGAATTCGAATTTCATTTTGTTGAGATATATTTTGCTCGGGACTAGAAAAACTCAAGTTGGGGGGTGTGATTATCCACTAAATGAGGCTAATATTCATTGGTAATATATATAATATTAATGTTCTTTATTATTCATAAACACCATTTTAGTGCATTTTACACTTTGAACATCATTTCACATTATGATTGTAATACCTTTTTAAAATGCACTATTTTGTGGTACATTTTTGAACATCATTTAAAGTAACAAATGATTCATCTGATTATACATATTTTAATTTGATAATTTATCTACACTCCAATATGAACATGTTTCATTCAGGGATCAATGGAGAATTCATGGAGGGTGATGGAGATATTTGGCAATGAAAGGAAGCAATTCTAGAGAAGGCATATTGGACACCAGCCCACTGATGAGACTGTTGGGCCCACCATACAGGCCCAATTAATCCCAAATTTCGTGGTATGATAGAAGACATGTATAGTAACAAATCAATAATCATGATCCAGTGCTAATTCGGCCTCTATGGTGGTCATTGAGGCGGCCCAAGTTAGAGATACAATTCTGGGCCAGATTCTGCGTCCCAGAAAAACATCCTACTAATTTGATCATATCTCGGAATCCAAAACTCCAAATGAGACCAAAATTTACAGGAGGTTAGAAGACATCTGTAGATCCATTTTCTTCTTCTATGTCCCACTCTGAATTGTCCGTCTAGAAGGTCTTCCAGACGCGTCTGTTCGGTAAAGGAAATCTGGCTGCCACCTCGGGTCAAATGTGGAAAAGTTCAAATTCCACAAGCTTTTCACCACCTATGGCCTACCAAAATTAATTGAAATGATTTGTAATGTTGTAGGCTCAACCCAAGGCTCCCAAAATTCCTATTTAAGTCAGTGGTGGTGGAGGAGTTGAAAATATTTGATGCTTTGTTCAATTGTAATGTTATGCTGCATTTTTGTTGCCTCAAATTTGTCTTTCACATGTAAGTTGTTCAATTCACTTTAGTTTCTTAATAAAAGTTCTTCTTCTACTCTTATTATATTTTTATTTATATCACTTTGATACCGTTGGATCATGGTGTGAATTTATTCACACCAACCCTTGTGAAATTATTCACACAACGGTGGAGTGATCATTTTATTTTTGTTGTTTTCTTTACTTCTCCATTTCCTCCCTCATGAGTCTACTTTCCGCTTCCATTGAAACCATGGGATCAATGGAGGGATAAACCACTTATGGGTTGATCCAAGGGAGTAGAAAGGGGCTGGATTGGATGTTATTTATCACCTAATTAATGTATAATCACTTCTTTAATTGGGATTTTTATTTGATGATTTTTAAACTTCACCGTCCTTGTTGAATTTAAGGCCACACACTTCAAGTACTAATATGATCCTTTACCTTGAAGTGCTCCAAAATTTGATCCTTCAAGTGTATAGGTGATTAGTATTAGAGAGTGTAGACATTAAACCAGTAAGTGATGATGTTGTTTTATCTCCTTAAATGAACCCATCTAAAATTTAAGAAATTGAAATCATTAAAAAGAAAATACGTCCAATCCACCCCGAGCGATAACCTAGGATCAACTCATTATTTTAAATTGAATTCACTTAAATATATTAGACATCTTTAAAACCCATCCATAATCAATCCAAGTTGGCCACTTCATAGCTGAAAAATGTCCATAGAATGTACGTTTCTATAGGTTTCTTCTTAGGTCTATGTGGATTCGATAACCCAAGCTAAACTACAAGGACCGTCTTACCTTCTTCTCTTGGGTAAATTTGAGCGAGAATCAGTTATTATTATTAATTTCTATTTTTCATGTTTTTATGTGTTCATAAATATCCCAAATACTATAATTTTTATGTATAAATTATGAGATACCCCTTTCACTCTCATTAAGCCTCCCATTATCCTTTATGTACACCTGTTACAATGCTGACAATTTGTAAGGGATTTATCTCTTCTCATTACCATTCAAGAACTTATTTTATGTCATGTATATTGAATTTCACTTTAATAATGTTTAATATGTTCTTATATATTACTCTTACTGTCCATTTCGTTTATAAATGATTATATCCCCTTTCCCTCTCATTAATCCTCCCATGATCTTATATGTACACCCATTATGATGCTGAAATACAATTACGATTCTTTTCTCTATTCAAGTTTCTTCATTACCATATTCCTTCTATCTCCAAATTTCTAATGTTGGGATATGATTTTAAATTTTCCTATTACTTCACATTTTATTTCTATGTGATTATATAACCCTTTACCTCTCATCAACCCATTTTTTATGAATCATTAAGTGATGCCATTATGGTGTCAGAATTTCACCGAAATCTTCCATGCCAAAACAATTGTGTAGTGAATACCATACCCATTTCCTATCAAGGGTGTTCACATTTATGAATATATAATTTTTTATTGGGGACTTACACATATTTATTCCATACTCTTTAATCATGGAATAAATTATGATAATGAATGGATATATGTTTTATGTTCTATGTGTCACACTTAAAGCATGAGAATGAAATGAATATTATGGGTGCACCCAGATAGTAATCCAATGTATTGGGTAATGTTTAGTGTCATGATACATCATGTGGGATAGAGCGTGAACCTGATTCCTTTATGGGATTTTGTCCACTGTGATGCCTTGGAAGGTTTAGCCTTGACCTATGTTTATGATATAATTTTTTAAGTTGTTTCCACATTTCCTATGTTCTGATTATCATGATATATCATTCCTTTTTATTCATGTTAATTTTATTACTCATTTATATACCTATTATATAACATGTATCATTTATTCCATGTTTATTCCATTACTGAGATTTACATCTCACCCCTTTATTATATATGTCCCTAGGTTATCCCATGCAGTTTTAAGTTCAAAGGAGTATTTGGAGCATTTTAAATAAGTTTTTAATAAAGATGTTTTATTTCCTATTTTATGTTGTTATGTAATGTACCTAATTCCAAAATACACTAGAATTATTGAATGTCCAGGTTTTATTAAGTGTAATCTCATATAATAAATCAAAAATTAATGTGTAATAAATAGTATGGTTGTTATATAATTTTTATAATGGTATGATGCTTATGAAACCCATTTTTATTCCATGGTTTATACCATGATAAAATTCTTATAAAAAATTATTCTTTCTCTATGGGTTATATAATAATAAAAAGATGAAATAATTATGAAACATGTCTCTTTTCCATAGGTTATGGCATGATGAAATTTTTATGAATCCCATTTCATTTCATGTGTAATGATATGATGAATGTTTTATAATCTTGTGGTACAAATATGTATGATTATCATTATGTGATGGGTAATACCTATATATACCTCCAATTCATTGGGTAAATATGGATAACTCATGAGTTAATATGTTATGTGTAAACCTTATTACATGTTCACAATATATTATGTGAACCTGAATAAATGTTCACAATGATATGTGTGAACCTGATTACTCGGTCACAATATTATGCATGAACCTAATTATATGTTCAAAATGTTATATATGAACTTGGTAACATGTTGAAAATATTATACGTAAATTTGATTACATGTTCATAATGTCATGCATGGGATTGTATTTCATGTCTATTATATTATGTGTGGACCTGGTTTCATGCCACATAAGTTTATGCGAGGGCCTGATTTCATGTACTTAACTTAATGAGTGAACCGGTATCTATTTATACATGTTACTAATGTTATAATCTAATGTTTATGTCATAAATTTATGTCCTATGCCTTTTTATGCTATTGTGTCTCATGTTAATTGATTCCCTTATGATTCACGTCTTATAAACTTACAATATTTATTCCCTGAATCAATAATATGATCATTGATATGTAGGGTATGGTTTTGAAATTTTATTCTTATGTTATAACACCCTTATGTTCATGATATGATTAAATATCTCCCTTCTTTACCCATATTATGAATTTGAGCTCACCCTTTCTTATGTTTTCTTTCACCAGGTTATGTAGAAATGTTTTAAGTATGGTATGTTTGTGAAGAGTATTAAAGGGGAAGATCTATATAATAGATATTGAAGATCTTTTACCAAATTAGAAGAGTGTGTACCTAATATAAAAAGACACTAAACTATTATGGTTCTCAAGAATGTGTTTTGTGTAATGTTTTTGAATATTAATAAAAATATATAATATCTATGAATGAGAGGCATGGATTGCTATAGTTGGTATCATAGGATAGGTTTAGTTAAAATTTTGGAAACCGGGATGAGAAAACATTAGTGATATACCTATTGATATTTATAATGATATATCTAGGTATGTATCTAAGAATAAGTCTAAGGATGAGTCAAAGTATTGAAAAATATACTGGGATTTTGTTAAAGGATAAAGAATGTGGTTTCCAATCAATTACATCCCTGTATAGATACTATAGGTTAATGTGACTCTAGAATAGAGGCATCTAGGGGTAATAACTATGAAAAAGGAACTTTGAGTTGGACTTGATCGTCACCTGATTCATGAAAATGGGACTTTCTACACACCAGGTTTGACACTCTCAGGGGATATGATTTGGAAATCTAAAAAACCCTTTAATAACCATCATGAAAGATTTAAATAGATGATGATTATATATGACCTAGGATAAACCTAAAATTTCATAGATTAAAAATAAGTTTTCATGGTTTATACACCCTATAAGTGATTTATCCTTACTATGATTATTGTTTCTTACATAATGAATTTTGGTTATAAACAATGGCTAGAACTTGAAGGAACTGTGTTAATACTGAATATAATAGATAATGCAATGATTGACCTCCTGAGAAAATAAATGTTATGGGAGTTGAAATAAAAAAACTCATTGCTATACTCATAAAAAATTCTCAAGATATGACTCATAATGAACTTCCAAATGAGAAAAGGAGGGAACAAGGTTCTATTTTGTCCTTCGTGAGGCAACACCCACATTCTGTGCTTGGTTCCACTGATCTTCTAGTTTCTGAGAAAATGATCAGCACCACTAAAAAAAGTTATTCTCCATTATCCAGTGTTCAGATCTTGAAAAAGTCATTTTGGATATCTAATATTTAGAAGGTGTGGAATATAAATAGTAGACACTTATAAATAATACAAGGAAATGAGAATAAATTGATTCCCTGAAGTGGATGAGTATAAAATCTTAATTTTCAATAATTACTTTCCTCATATTCTTCATACAAAAAGGATTATGAATTCCTCAATATTAAGTGGAAGGATAATGAATATATAGGAACCTATGAAGACAATTTCATAAGACTTGTGAGGTACTCTTTAGGTATTATCATTCATATTTAAATTAAGGTTTACTAATTCTATAATGGCATAAAACTAAATATCTGATGGGTGGTAGCTAGAAAGGAAATTGGATGCTATGAATAAGTCATTTGATGTGCACTAAAAGTGTAAATGGAATCTAGAAATACTCTTTCTTATAGTGATAAGAAAATGAATATGGGGTTATGTAGAAATTATGATGATATGTCACATTTAATTAAGAAAATGTTTCAAACTCCTACTTTCCAAAACTATAGGAAGGATAACTTAGGCGAATGTATGAAAAAAACAAGAAGGTTTTTCAACTATGGTAAGCTTGACTATAAGGTAAAAAATGTAAAATTAGTGTAAAGGGGATTGTTAAAGAAATGAATGGAGAGAGAGCTCAAAATAATTCACCACACACACTCCTGTGTTTAAATTGTAAGGAGTTTGGAAATTATGTGAATAAACTCCCCAATCCAAGGGCTAATGTGGAAGATTAGCTACAAAAAAATCTAATGAAAAAGGAAAAAGGGAAATATTATTAAATCATAATGGATGAAGTGAATCATGATATTTAGGGTACACTAATCCTCCCATCCTTAATTTGGAATTTCAATTAGTGAAATTTCATGTGATTATCTCCCTCTACACGGATTCTATAATAATGAAATCACATTTTATATTATATTGGTACAAGGATGAAACCAATCATCTAATGCAAATGTTTTTTGTATAATATAAAGGATTATATAAATAATAAAGGGTGAATTAACATTTGGAATTGTATGTGTATCCATGTAATATTAACTTAATAGTTGTGGATACCATCTAGGGTTTATGATTTTATGGTTGAACATAAGTTCAAAGTCTTTGAAACCCCTTTTGAGGGTTTATGTGATGAGATTTAATCAATATTAAGTATATTTAAATAGATATTTATGGAAATACAACCCTTTGGGTTTGTATATGTTTTAGTGGAATAGTTATTTTAGTAGGAATTACTTTACAATTTGTGGAACTATGACTAAAGGTACTGGTAATCATTAGGGTTTATCTTATCTTTGATGTTGACATAATTATAGGTTATAGTCGATCACCTTATAAATTAATCACACTTCAATGATATCAAATAATATTTATATTTTTATTAACTTCTTAGAATATACATTAAATAAGTGGTAAGGTTTCATGGGGTACCAAATTTTATTATATCTGATCAGGATCCAAAGTTTACCTCAATGATTTGGAAAACCCTTCAGCAATCTCTTGATACAGAGTCGAGTTTCATCACTACGTATCATCATCAAATATATGGTCTATATGAGAGAAAAATTCAAACTCTAGAGGATATGAAATGATCTTGTTATATGAATTTCAAAGGTGATTAGGATCAACAAATTCCTCTAGTTGAGTTTTCATGCAATAACAACTTTCACTTGTGTAACAAACTGTTATCTTCCTTCAGGCATGTATCATATTTATGTTGTGGTTTCCATTTTTGATTGGGTGTATTGAGGTATTCTCAAAAATAGATATCCTTTTCTAGGTAAAATACCTACAGGTTGGGGATGTATGTTTTTTTGAATTAATGGAGAATTTCCTGGGTGCTTTGGTGTTTTTCTTCAGAAACTAACATGTTTTCTTTCTGCTAGGCGATTAGAAAACATGTAAAGGGACTTTACGCCATGTAATGGTCATCAAGGAGATGAAGTGAATATTTAATAGGGCATGAAAGTTTTATACATATTTTATTTGGTATTCATGTCTTTGAGTGGAAAATATCAGGTTTTCATAAAAAATGTGATGGGTTTTTTATCTTTTTTATCCATCGTGGAATTTAAATCATATAATGGGATTACAAGACATGTAATCCCCATAATATTTAGTTTTTAGGGTTCCATACTAGTGATTTTAATTTCATTAAACCATGAAGCCTCTATATCATGACCCATATATTATCCCATTAAATTTTGAATACCTCCCCTCCCTTCGGATTGCTTGTTCAGTGATCGATCATCATGGTTGTTGTGGTGTGCCTCTCCAGGTAAGCATTCCTTTTGGTTATTCATTCCTTTGGTTGAAAATATGGAATTGGATGTGTTTATAGTTCATATTTGTGATCAAATAGTGTTTTCTATTGATCCACTATATTTTATTGACATTCCATGTATTTTGAAGGCAGATATCTTAGTTCATGATCACCGTTGTTGAAGCTGGATAGGTTTATACCATTTTTAGGTATGTGTTTCTATTAAATGGGTTAATTACATGAATTTATTATTTTTATTGTAAAATTAATTTTGGTTGTTCAGTAATTTGAATTAATTTTTGGTTTCAAGGGACTTCTTGGAATAATATTTCTTTTTAAATGGTTTTTCTTTAAATATAGGGGTTTCCACACCAAGTGTTTATTTTGATGATTTTGTTGTGGTTTTTATTTGGAAAGTGGTTTTCAAACCCTAAATAGGACTAGATAAATTTTAAAATGTTTTATAAAATATGATCATGGTTTGAAAATATATTTTTACAATTGGCACATTGATATCCTTGGGTGCATCAGGAAATAGGCATGGGCAGCCTCAGTGAGAGTGGAACCACTATGAAGTAACCTTTGGGATATAGATGGTGTAAAGACCCATAATTTCCATGTAATTTTTTTAAAATATATGGTAATTTTAAGAGTCCTATAAAATTGATGTCGCGTGATTCCGAGGCCCGGTGTGCCCAGAATGAATCTCTGAACTTTTTTTTGGGTACGTTCTGTAAACGTATGAGCGGATTTTTGTAACTTTTGAACGGGTGCTCAGAATTGAAATTTGAGGGCACTGTTGAAATTGCAGTGCCGATATTCACTTAAAGATACCTTCACCTCGACCGTAGTGGGTCAAGAGTGAAAGATAGTTTTTGTGTTTTTCGTGAAAAAAAATAAAATAAAAATGTGTAACATTTTTATTTTCCTTTGTTGAAACCTTCCATGTGGATGTTTTAATGGTGGGGACCACCTATACTAAAACCTCTCAACATAGGATATGGTGGTGGGGACCACACGAGCCTAACCTCCCATGTGGGTTATGATGGTGGGGACCACCCGAGAATTAAAACCCCTTGAACCCCTTTGAGCTCCCTCTTAATGGGGAGAAACCTCCTAAGCTCCCCCACTTAATTATGCTAACTCTCCCCTTTAATTAATTAAGACAACCCATCAATTAATTAATTAAGGTATTTTGAAATTATGCCAACAATAATAATAGATAACTTGTTCTATTATGTGGGATACCTTTCATTTTTGTGGAATTGGGGAGAGAAGAAATATTGGGAGAAATCCCTCCAACGAAGAACACCAACGAGGAACATATCAAACGATGAACGAACCGACAATCGAGGAAATGCCGACGTCACCGATGTCCCTCTATCCCCAACAACATCGTCTCCTTCCTCGCGACCTCCATCAACAAACCTTCGAGTAAGGGGTTTATTTATGAGTGATTATCACTTCCCATGTTCTTCCCTTATAAACTAAGAATGAAGATCAACTATCATAAACTAGTTGATCCGTAGATGTTTTCTTCTGCGGGATTTGGAATAGTGATTGAGGAAGGTTGTGGGGATTTATTTTTTTAATATCTTTCATAAAACTTCTTGATTAAATTTTGTGAACCACTTGATACCGCTCTAACGTGGAGGGTGCAGGCTAAACAAAAATGGCCCGAACCCTCCACCATTCTTCTTTTGTGCGTTCTTTGTGATGACGATGACGACCGGTGTCTGCGTTTGGCACTGGTGGAACTCGAGAACGGCGGCCAACACCACCGCCAGCCGCGACGAAGACAACGGTGCCACCCCGCGGCTCCGTGCCGCCTCGCGGCCTCTGCCGTCTATGATTAGCGCCACCCCGTGACCCCGTTGCACCACCCGCGGCCGGGCTGCTCCGCCTCGCAGCTCTGCCGCCCCGCGGCTCTGCCACCCCGCAGCTCCACCAAGCCACCCGTGGCCCCGTCGCACCATCCGCGGCCCCACCACGCTTCCCCACAGCTTCGCCGACCTCGCGGCCCTGTGGCCTCCATGCCACCGGGCCAAGCCGCCCAGCACGGGCCGGACCGCCCAGCGGGCCGGGCTGCCCAGCACGGGCCGGGCCGGACCCAGCAGGCTGGACCACCCAGTGGGTGGGCCGCAACATAGGATAGGCCGGACCCAATGGGTTGGGCTAGGTCGACTCAAACAGGGTCGGCCCAGGTCGGGTCGGGCCGGGTCAGTCCGACCGGGTCTGACTGGACCCAGACCCACTACGACCCATTTACGCTCTTTTGGCCATAACATTAGTACCAGACGTCCGTTTGACAAACTGTTAGTGGCGTTGAAAACTTTGGAGTGAGACGATCCATTTGGTATACCGCACTTGATATTTGGATAAAGTTGGGATAAAGTCAGGTTGGATTGAGCACGAATCCAACCGGGCCCTCAGGACTAAAAGACTAATAACTTATAGACCGAGCGTTCGATTGACGCGCCGTCTATTGCATTGAGACCCCTATGACATGGAAGTCCTTTGGGATACTTCTTCATGGGACTTCGTTGAAGTTAGAGTATCAACTAGTGGCTTGAGGAGAGGACCCTATCGGAGATGAGCAAGCTTAGCACGGGAACCCAGTAGCTGGCTATGACTTGAGGAAGAGATCCTTCGTTGGTTTGTGATTGAGGGTCCCACATGGAACCGATCTAGGATTCTATGGGGGACTACCCGAGCGATCCTGTGTGGGTCGGCACCTAGCGATCCTGTGTAGGTCAGCACCTAGCGATCCTGTGTGGGTTAGCACCGAGCGATCCTGTGTGGGTCAGCACCGAGAGATCCTATGTGGGTCAGCACCAAGCGATCTTATGTGTGTCAACACCAAGAGATCCTATGTGGGTCTAATGATGATTAGTGATCCTTTTTGGGTCTGCCTCTTAATAGAGTAAGATGATCCAATAGTTACATCTAATCATCTCTACTACTGTACCTAAGTTATACCTTGTGTGAGATGATTCTGTACCTATGGGGTACTTTCCTTCATGGTAATACCTTGGTGGTATTCTTCTATGCGGTGAACCTATGTGGTACTTGCCTTCGTGGTATTTCTTCCTTTGTGGAACAATTGATCTTGGGGCTTTGGATTTGTACTTTTTGTTTTCCTCATGATTGAGATGAGTTTACTTGATAATTGAGGTATATGTACGGGCATATACCTATGTAGGGTTGTCAGTTAAGTTCATGCTGTGTGGTTTATCCTTGGTGGATTTTGTGAGACCTTGAGTGTCTCGGGGTCCCTACTGAGTATCGTTATACTCACCCCTGCATGAGCTATGCCCGCACCCTATTGTGTTTGGTGTAGATGATGGACAACGCTGACTGAGGACGAGAGTACCAGGACTGGAGGTGGCTCGGAGGTGGACGTTAGACGCGGCGAACTGCAAAGATGGTTGCTCATGATCTGTAACTACCCTTCAGGTTAGATCCATTGTGGAAGATCCAAAAGCTGATTTTCACCTATCAGCTATCTTGTACTTTCCAGTATTCCTTGTACTTTCTAGTTGGGCTTGTATTCTGGCCCCTTTTTACTTGTTGTACTCACTCTATTTACTATTCAGTTTACTTGAGTTTGTATCTTAATGTGTGATTGGTTGTGTGTGTTACAGTTTATAAAGAAATGCCTTCCCAGTTTTAGGGAATAAGCCTTCGGTGCTAGTCGCCAGCCCCTGGCCTATGGGATGCGGGCTTGGGGTAGTCACCGCACGGCCCCCGAGGGACGGGTCATGACAAATTAGTATTAGAGGAGTCCATTCTACTGTGGAACATAAGACTCTAATCTTTCTTTCTAAGGGAAATAGTGTTAAGTGTAGTGAGTGTGGTTATCAGTTTAGGGAATCTAGTTTTGGTGCAGCGGCCGACGTATCCATACACCAGGACCCTGACTTTTGATTTCTGACTCAGTGCATGAAAACGCTGATTGCATGTGTGTTTCCAAGAGTTTTCTTTATGATCTCTTTGATTCATATCACCAGGTATAAATTATTGAACGTGGCACACCTGTTTCTTTTAAGGATTCCTCCATGCATACAACCATCTAGGGTTCCAGATATAGTATGCACTGATAGCCCACCGATCGACGGGGCCTTGGTGCAGGGCCCTCTTCCAGTAGAGGCACCAACAGTACCATTACCTGTTGGGCCAACGATACCACCAGCCCGAACAGTAGAGGGTGCACGCCGCTTGAGCGCATTGCATGAGTTCCAGCACTAGAGGCCACCCAGGTTCAGGGGAGAGACAGACCCACATGCGGCTAAGGATTGTCTAGAAGCTGTAGTGAGAGTCTTCCGACTGGTAGGGACACCAGCTTATCTCATGGTGATCCTTGCCACTAGCCTTCTACAGGTAGCAGTAGGAAGATGGTGGGGCTTGATGATCCAGGTTCACGACAAGGTGACGCTTCTCTGGGTAGACTTCGAGAGCCTGTTTCGGGAAGAGATTTTCCTAGCGACTCTTCGCACAGTGCGCATACATGAGCTACTTCATCTGCAGCAGGGTAGCATGACTGTGGCTCAGTACTCAGGGAGGTTCACTGACCTCTCACGCTACTCCATAGATATGGTGCGGGACCCATTCTTCAAGACTGGGACCTTTGAGCAGGGACTCAGGTGGGAGATAAGGGCTTCGATGATCTTACTTAGCATCCCAGCGTAGGCAGAGGTGTTAGAGAGAGCCGTCCTAGTGAAGAGTTTCCTTGCTGAGCAGTCACCAACAGCGAGACCCACTACCAGTCATCATGTAGTGGAGTCTTCTGTAGCTGGAAGCAGACAGATGACACAGAGGTCCAAGAGGACCAGACCTACAGGTGGACAAATATAGGATTTAGGGTCGGTTATGTGGGGAATATGAGGCAGATCCAATCATGCCAGGAGCGGGCATTGTTACGCATGCGGCGGGCAGGGTCCCATGGATCTTGACTGCCCAACCTGCCATATAGATGATCAGCATATAGTCGAAGGACCGCCCAGGAAGAGACATAGATTCAACTGAGGAGGTCTGTAGGGAGTAGGCGAACGTGGTAGAGGATCCATCCGTGCAGCTGGCGGTGGGCGACGATTCGATATTTTACCGCCACCACCACTAGGAGGTCTACCCCGACCGTTGGGAGCAGGTGGACAGGGGCGAGCTCAGCTCTAGGTAGCTGAGGCCTACAATCACAGTGCTCCGAAGATGATATGAGGTACGATCTGTCTCTATTCCACCTTAGATTCAATACTTATAGATACAAGTTCCAGTCATTATTTTATTGCCACGTCCCTCGTTTGGAGCTCGGTGATTCTGACAGAGCTGTTGGATCGATCCTTACGGCTAGAGACTCCTAATGGGAGTGGATTCGGCAATTACGCACTAGTGCCAGTAGTGTGAGCTTACTCTAGGAGGAAAGATCTTTGGCTGAGATCTTCTAGTAGCTGGGTCAAGGCCTTACGACATCATCTTGGGTATGAACTGGTTATCTACAGTCTATGCTCAGATTGACTGTATTAGGTGCAAAGTGTAGTGTGTCCGCATAGATGGGACCATGTTTACCTTCACCAGTGAGAAGGGAGCCTTTGCAGCACAGGATGGACTTACCTGGAGGAGAGTGAAACCAATCACTCATCAGTTGGCTAGCCTTACCCTCGGAGCAGTTGATGTGGAGAGTCTGAGTTATCTTGTAGTGGTGGGCCAGTAAATGGATGTTTTCCCTGATGAAGTTTCATGTCTACAACTTTGCAGAGAGGTGGACTTTTACATTGATTTGAACCCCAATACGACATCGATATCTACACCAGTTTATCAGATGGCTTCTGTAGAGCTTCGTGAGCTGTGGGTTCAGCTGGAAGACTTATAGGGGAAAGAGTTCATTCGGCCCAATGTTTCTCCTTGGGCAGCCCCGACATTTTTAGCCAAAAAGGCATATGGGAGATTGAGACTTTGTGTAGACCATCGGTGCCTGAACCAAGTGATCGTGAAGAACAAGTACCCACTTTCGAGGATTGATGACCTCTTTGATCAGTTTAAGGGAGCACAATGGTTCTCGAAGATAGGCCTCATATCAGGCTATCACCAGCTCAGAGTACGAGATGAGGATGTAAAAAAGATGTCTTTCAGGTGTCGGTACGACCATTATGAGTTTTTGGTCATGCCATTCGGTGCGACCAACTCTATAACAGTGTTCATGGGACTCATGAATAGGATCTTTCAGCCATACCTTGATCAATTTGTAGTAGTCTTCATTGATGACATTCTGATTTACTCTACTACTGAGGAGGATCATGCTTATCATTTATGGATAATACTGGACACACTCCAAGAGAACTATATTTATGGTAAGCTCTCGAAGTTCCAGTTCTGGATCCGAGAGGTTCACTTTCTGGGACATGTCATATCAGAGGTTGGTGTTGTAGTGGATCCAACAAAGATTGAGGTGGTACTTTCTTGGGAGCCACCCAGGAGTGTGACAGAGGTATGAAGTTTCCTGGGTTTGTATGGATAATACCAGAGATTTTTGCTAGATTTCTTTAGATTTACAGCACCTATATCAGTGTTGACGAATAAGGGGCAACCCTTCGGGTGGTCGGAGAGATGCCATTGGAGTTTTCAGGAGCTGAGGCAGATGTAAAGACCTGGAATTTCCATGTATTTTTTTAAAATAAATGGAAATTTTATGAGTCCACAAAAATTGACGGCACATGATTCCGAGGCCCAGAGTTCCTGGAATGAATTTATGAACTTTATTTTGGGTACGTTCAATAAACTTGTAAGCGGGTTTTTCTAACTTTTGAACCAGTTCTTAGAATTGAAATCCAAAGATACCGTTGAACTCGTAGCGCTAGTATTCTGTCAAGGAGACCTTCACCTTGACGATAGATGGTCGAGGTTGAAGGTTAGTTTTTGGGTTTTTTTAAGAATAAAATAAAAATAAAAGTGTGTGACATTTTATTTTTATTTTCAACACCTATGTGGGTGTTGAGAGGTGGGGTCCACAGGAACTAAATCTCCATGTGGAAGTTGAGGAGTGGGAACCATCTGAACCTAATCTCCAATGAGAGGTTATGGTGGTGGGGACCTCCCGAGGCCTAAAACTCTTGAACTCCCCTCATTATGGAGAAAAAACCTCTCAACCCCCCTCATTAATGTGGAGGATCCTCTTGAATTCCTCCACAATAATTTTTCCAACACACATAACTTTAATATGCCAACCTATTTAATTGATTAGGCTATTTTGAATTTGTGCCAATGAACTAAATAGAGAAATTAATCTATTATCCTCAACATATTTGGTGGAATTGGGAGAAATCTCTTCAACGAAGAATGTGTTCTTCCATGAAGAACTCTCCACCGATGAAGAATGCTCTGCCAACGAAGAATTCTGATCCCCTTCGACCTTCTTCACTGAGACTTCTTCCAACGTGGGACATCCTTATCTACGACGAATCGACGAATCGACGACCGTACTACCTTCCTGCGCCAACATCATTAAGAAAACGAGGTAGGGGTTTATTTATATTTGATTATCATTTTACATGTTCTACCATTATAATTATTTTGTGGGATTGGGAATAGAGATTGATGTGGGTTGTAGGGAATAATGTTTTAATATATCTTCCATACACGTTCATGCTTAGTTCTTTGTAAACCGCTTGCTACCACTCTAAATGCAGAGGGTGCGGGCCAAACGAACATGGACAGACCCCTCCGCAATTCTTCTTTGACGTGTTCTTCTAAATGGAGGAAGGCGATGAAGGCAACGAAGGCAATGGTGCCACTACCCGTGGCCTCCGCGACCCGCACCGCCACACGGCGCTTCGCCCTCCTAGCCAACCTGGCCCCGCGTCGGCCGAGACACCTACGGTCGGACCAAGACACCGCACCGCCCCGGGCCGAACCCCATCGCCACACCGCTGCCATGCCGAGCCACTGAGCCGCCACCATGCCGAGCCATCGTGCCGAGCCACCGCACCACCGCCGTTAGCCGAGCCGCGCTGACGTTCGCCGAGCCGCACTGCTGTCTGGGCTGAGCCGAGCTTTGCCGCCGCTATGCCGAACTTCTTTCCGGGCCAAGATGATCCACTTCCGCCACCATTCCCTCGCCACAGCCCTCTGAGCCTCCCTCTCCATGGCCTTGAGAGCCGCCCAGAGCCGAGCCGGCCCGCGGCCGAGCCGTTCGACAGCCGAGCCACCTCACAGCACCCTACGAGGTAGAGCTGCCTCTGTGGCCCCTCGCGGCCGTTGGGCTGAACCCAACAGATCGGGCCAAACCCAGTGGGTCAGGACAGGTAGACCCAAACTGGGTCAACCTAAGCCAGGTCAGTCTGACTCGGTCAGACCAGACACGGGCCCACTACGACACAATTACTTTCTTTTGGCCATAACTTTAGCACCAGAAGTCCATTTGACAAACCATCAGTGGCACTGGAAATCTTGGAGTGAGATGGTCCCTTTGAGTATACCCCACTAGAGTTTTAGATTATGATGGGGAACAATCAAGTTGGATCGATCACGAATAGAATCGGGCCCTCAGGACTAAAAGGCTAATAACTCACAGACCGGGCATCCGATTGAAACACCGTCTATTACGTTGAGACCCCTATAACGTGACGGACCTTTAAGAAACTTCATAGCGGGACTTTGTGGTAGTTGGAGTATTTTAACTGTGGCTTGGGAAGCCGTTTACCCAAGCACGATACGAACGGAACCCTGCGACTGGCTGAGACTTGATGACCGCTGACCATTTCGACTCGGAGTGACTCGACTGGACCAGTGGGGAGCACCTTGGTGTCACGGAAGACCGAAGGTGGGGAGAACCTTGGTGATGCGGCAGACCCATAGTACTTGACAAGAGGAGTACCTTAGCAGGCCATGAGGGGGAGCACCTCTGTGTGATGCGGCAGACCCATGGTGGGGAGCGTCTCTGTGTGACGCGGCAGACCCATAGTACTTGACAGGAGGAGTACCTCAGCAGTCTAATGTTATTGGGAAGTGCCTATGTGTGACGTGGCATGCCCACTGTACTCGATAGAGGAGGAGTTCTCCAGTAGCTGAGGTGTTCGACGTTGTGACTCATAATGTTACTTGATACTACACCTAGAATAAATCATGGTATGAGATGAGTCAGAACCTTTGTGTTTTCCTCATGATTGTGATGGATTACTTGATAACATAAGTGTATGTATGGGCATATACATAAGTAAGGTTATCCATTGATTTCATACTTTGTGTTTTATCCTTGTTGGATTTTGTGAGACATAGAGGGTATCTAGGTCCCTACTGAGTATCGTTATACTCACCCCTACATGGGCTATGCCCGTACCTTGTTGTGTTGGTTGTAGATGACAAACAGTTTTGACTGAGGCCGAGAGTACCATGACTGGATGGTACCCGAAGGTGGACCTTATGACTAGTTGGTACACGGAGGAGACGGACATACGAGGAGTTCTAAGGAGGTGATCTGTACCTACCATTCATGTAGGAACCTCAGAGGATGACCCAATCGCTAAATTTACCTTTTCTTTAGTTGTATTGTATCATAGTTGTAATTGTACTTTCTAGTTGGGCTTGTATTCTGCCCCATTTTGCTTTTAGAAATCTTTTGTTATACAGTTTACTTAGTGTTTCGTATCCATCTGTGTGCTCGCTTGTGTGTGTGTTACAATTTATAATGGCAATGCCTTCCCAGTTTTAGGGAATTACGCCTTTGGTTCTAGTTTCCAGGCCCTGTCCTATGGAAGGTGGGCTTGGGGTAGTCACGGTACGGGCCCTAGGGGATGAGTCATGAAAAATTGGTATCAAAGGAGTCGGTTCTACCCCAGAACATAGGACTCTGATATTTCTTTTCTAGGAATAAATATTGTTAAAGGTAACGAGTGTAGTTTTCAGTTCAGGGAGTCCAGTGTTGGTGTGGTGGTCGACATATCCATACACTAGGACCCGGACTTCTGATATTCGACTTAGTGCATTAAAACACTGATTGCATGTGTGGTTTAAAGAATCTTCTTTGTGAACTCTTTGAGTCAGCTCACAAGGTCAGATCACTAGGTATAACTTTTTGACCATAGAGAACCTATTTTTTTTTTCAGGATAACTCCATCCAGACATCCAGCTAGAGTTCCGAGAGTTATACGCATAGATAGCCCATCAAGCGATGAGGCCTCGGTGCAGGGCCCTCTTCCTATAGAGGCACCAGTGGAGGAACCATGAGTACTATTCCCCATTGGGCCACTGATGCCACCATCCCCAACAGTATACAGTGCACACCGCTTGAGTGCGTTTTACAAGTTCTAGCGCCCAAGGACACCTAGGTTCAGGGGAGAGATGGACCCACAGGCAGCTGAGGATTGGATTGAGGCAGTGGTGTGAGTTTTCTGATTGGTAGGGAAACTAGTTGATTTCATGGTGACCCTTGCCTCCATCCTTCTATAGGAAGCAACAGACAGATGGTGGAGCTTGATGCTCCAGGTTCATGATGAGGTGACGCTTCTCTGGGCAGACTTTGAGAGCCTGCTTTGGGTAGAGCTTTTCCCAGCGACTCTTCATATAGTGTGCATTCAGGAGTTACTTCATCTATAGTAGGGAAAGATGACTGTGGCTTAGTACTCAGCGAGGTTCACTAACCTCTCACGTTACCCCACCGATATGGTGTGGGACCCATTCTTCAGGTCCCAGACCTTTGAGCAGGGGCTTAGGCAGGAGACCAGGTCTTTGATGATCTCACTCAGCATCCTGACACATGAAGGGGTGTTAGAGAGAGCCCTCTTGGTGGAGATTTTTCTTGCCGAGCAGTCACCAACAGTGAGACCCACTACCAGTCATCACGTAGCGGAGTCTTCTGCAGCTGGAAACAGATAGATGTCATAGAGGTCCAAGAGGACCAGACCTACAGGTGGACAACTACATGACTCAAGATCGGTTGTGCGGGGAACCTGAAGCAGAGACAGTCATGCCAGTCATGGGCAATGTTACACATGCAGTGGGTAGGTTCAGATGGACCGTACTGTCCGACCCTCCATTCGGATGATCAGCAGACGGCTGAAGGACCGCCCAGACAGAGATAGATATTTGAACGAGGAGGTCTGCAGGGAGTAGGCGGATGTGTCAGAGGAGTTAGCTGCGCATTTGGTGGTGGGAAATGATTCGAGGTGTTACCGCCACCTCCACTAGGTGGAACACCCCAACCACAGGGAGTGGGTGGACAGGGGCGATCTCAGCTCCAGGCAGCTGAGGCCTACAATCACGACGCTCCAGAGATGATACAAGGTTTGATTTGTGTCTACTCCACCTTAGCTGTAGTACTTATAGACACAGGTTCCAGTCATTCTTTTATTTCCACTTCCCTCGTTTGGAGCTTGGAGATTCCAATGGATCCATTGGCTTGATCCTTATGGATAGAGACTCCTATGGGAGCAGATTCGATGATTACACATTGGTGTCAGTAGTGTGAGCTTACTCTAGGAGTCGAGAGCTTCGGCTGGGATCTCCTAGTTGTAGCATCGAGACCTTACGATGTCATCTTAGGTATGGACTGGTTATCTACAATCCATGCTCATATTGACTGTAATAGATGCAAAGTTTGGTGTGTCCGCACAGATGGGACCATTTTTACCTTCACCGGTGAGAGGGAAGCCTTTGCAACGCAAGATGGACTTACCCGGAGGAGAGTGCAGCCGATCACTCATCAGTTGGATAACCTTACCCTCAGAGCTGTTAATGTGGAGAGTCCGATCTATCTTTTAGTGGTGGACCATTATGTAGATGTCTTCCCTCATGATGTTCCGAGTCTACCTCCTCACATAGAGGTGTACTTTTACATTGACTTGTACCCTGGGATGACAACGATATCTACATTAGTGTATCAGATGGATGCTGCGGAGGTTCATGAGCTGTGGGTACAACTGGAGGACTTACTGGGGAAGGGATTCATTCGACCCAGTGTTTCCCCTTGGGAAACCCTGATTTTGTTCACCAAGAAGGAGGATGGGAGCTTGAGGCTTTGTGTTGACTATCAGTGCCTGAACCAGGTGACCGTGAAAAACATGTACCAACTATCGAGGATTGATGACCTCTTTGATTAGCCTAAAGGAGCACAGTGGTTTTCAAAGATAGACCTCAGATCAGGCTATCACCAGCTTAGAGTACGAGACGAGGATGTGCTGAAGACAACCTTTAGATGCCAGTACGCCCATTATGAGTTCTTGGTTATTCCATTTAGTGTAACCAACATTCCAGTAGTGTTCATGTGGCTCATGAATAGTATATTTCATCCATACCTTGATGGCTTTGTCGTAGTGTTCATCGACGACATTCTGATCTACTCGACTACTGAGGAGGATCATGCCTATTATTTGCGGGTAGTAATGGACACACTCCAAGAGAACCATCTTTATGGAAGCTCTCAAAGTTATAGTTTTGGATCCAAGATCTTCACTTCCAGGGACATGTCATATTGGAGGCTAGAGTTGTAGTGGATATAGCAATGATTGAGGTGGTACTTGCTTGGGAGCCACCTAAAAGTGTGACAAAGGTACAAAGTTTCCTAGGTTTCGCTAGATACTACTAGATATTTGTTCTAGAATTCTCTATAGTTTCAGCTCCACTATCAACATTGATAAAGAAGGGGAAACCCTTCATTTGGTCGGAGAAATGACAACAAAGTTTTCCGAAGCTGAGGTAGAGGCTGAATAGTGACCCATTTTGAGGCTTCCAGAGGAGGGCGTAGGGTATGTAGCCTACTACAACACATCAGGGACCAAACTAGGATTTGTCCTGATGCAGGAGTGAGAGGTGATCGCTTATGGTTCTCAACAGGTGAGACAGAATGAGAAGAAATACGTTACCCATGACCTGGAGTTAGCAGTAGTGATCTTCTCCATGAAGATGTGGCGACACTATCTAATGGGAGAGCGTTTTACCATGTACTCGGATCATAAGAGTCTCAGGTATATCTTATCATTGAAGGTCCTGAACCTGAGACAATGATGTTGGATTGAGTTCCTATAGTACTATGACTTCGAGATAGTTTATACTCCAGGGAAGGGGAACGTTTTTGTAGATGCACTCAGCAGGAGATCTGGTATACAACTACTAGGTGAGGCGACAGAGCAGCTTTCCACTTTGCAGATATCCTTTGTGGATAGAGATGGAGCAGTTTTCCTTCAGTCTCTTACAGTCACTCCCCCACTTCTTCAGCGAGTCAGGGAGGCATAGCATGGGGACGTTGACTGCGAGACACGACGTGCTCAGATATCCACAAGACATGCACCTAATGGATTTTCTGAAGGTGGGGAGAACGTCATCCTCTTCATGGGATGTACCTTGGTACCAGTGTCACTTCAGGAGGAAGTCTTGAGGGAGTTCTATACATCCCCTATAGTGGTACATCTAGGAGTGATGAAGATGTTCCAGGATCTCCGACGAAATCACTGGTGGCTGGGGATTAAGAAAGCAGTAGGAGAGTTTGTTTCTCGGTGCCTCACTTGTCAGCAAGTGAAGGCACATCATCAGGTACCAGCAGACTTGGTTCAGCCTTTAGTGGCCCCAGAGTGGAAGTGGGATGGGATATCCATGGATTTTGTGACATGAATTCCACATATATCTAGAGATCATGACTCTATTTTTGGTGATTGTCGACCGACTCACCAAGTCGGCCCACTTCCCACCGATTAGAGAGAAGGGTTCAATAGAGACCTTGGGACGCCTCTATGTGCAGAAGATTGTTCGGATACATGGAGTACCTTCGACGATTGTATCCCATCATGTCACACGTTTTACTTCCCGGCTATAGAAGGGGTTGTAGGAGGCTTTCGGGACGCAACTTCGTTTGAGCACCGCCTTCCATCCTCAGACGGATGTCCATACTGAGCAGACCATTCACATCCTCGAGGACCTGCTACATGCTTGTGTCCTCGACTTCAGTCGCAGCTAGTAGGATCAATTACCTTCGATGGAGTTTTCATACAACAACAGCTATCACTCCACCATCGGGATGACACTTTTTGAGGCGTTATACAGGCGACCTTGCAGATCACCTTTGTGCTGGAATGACCCAGGGGAGTCAGCACTCGTGGGACCAGAGATGGTTTGAGCTACCACAGAGAAGGTGTAGATCATATAGGAGTGGATGAAGACTGCATAGAGTAGGCAGAATTCGTATTCCGATAGGAGACAGATACCTCTGGAGTTAGAGGATGGAAACCACATCTTTCTACGGGTCTCACCTTGATGAGGATTACAGAGATTTGGCCTAGGTGGAAAGTTATCTCTCAGATTCATCGAAACTTTTCAAGTCCTCAGTAGAGTTGGGAAGGCGTCTTAACTCTTAGCTCTTCCACCTAAGTTGCACTAGGTGCACGATGTCTTCCACGTATCCCAGTTGAGGAGATACGTGCATGACCCTTCTCACATCATTGACCATGGCGAGTTGGACGTCGATGATGGGGTGAATTTTAAGGAGGTTCCAATAGAGATTGAGGATCGATAGGAGCGGGTCCTTCATGGATGGTCGATACCTCTGGTGCACGTTCGCTGGCAGCACGAGAACCTTTAGGAGAGCACATGGGATCAAGAGGCTCAGATGCGTGCTCAGTACCCCCACATGTTCCCGTAGTTTGATTTGTGTCTTATGGGGACGTAGAGCCTTAAGGTGGGGAGAATGTAAAGACATGGAATTTCCATGTAATATTTTTTAAATAAATGGGAATTTTATGAGTACGCGAAAATTGACGGTGCCTGATTCCGAGGCCCGGATTGTTAGGAATGAATTTACGAACTTTATTTTAGGTACGTTCAGTAAACGTGCGAGCAGATTTTTCTAACTTTTGAACCGGTGCTCAGAATTGAAATCCGAGGACACCGTTGAACTCATAGTGCTAGTATTCACTTAAGGAGACTTTCACCTCGATGATAGATGATTAAAGGTGAAAGTTAGTTTTTTGGGTTTTTTGTGTAAGAATAAAATAAAAATAAAAATATGTGACATTTTATTTTTATTTGCAACACCCATGTGGGTGTTGGGAGGTAGGGTCCACCAGAACTAAACCTCCATGTGGAAGTTGAGTAGTGGGGACCACACGAACCTAACCTCCCATGATAGGTTATGGTGGTGGGGAACACCCGAGGCCTAAACCTCTTGAACTCCCCTCATTATGGAGAAAAAACCTCTCAACCCCCTTATTAATGTGGAGGAGCCTCTTGAATTCCTCTACATTAATTGTGCCAACACACATACCTTTAATATGCCAACCTAGTTAATTGATTAGGCTAATTTGAATTTGTGCCAACGAACTAAATAGAGAACTTAATCTATTATCCTTGGAATCTTTGGTGGAATTGGGAAAAATATCTTCAACTAAGAACATGTTCTTCCACGAAAAACTCTCCACCGATGAAGAACGCTTCGCCAAAGAAGAACGCCAACCACCTTCGACCTTCTTCCTCGGGAATTTTTTCGATGTGAGACATCCTCATCTACAGAGAATCGATGACCATAATACCTTCTTGTAGCAACGTCATTAAGCAAACGAGGTAGTGCTTTATTTCTATTTGATTATCACTTTCCATATTCTCCCCTTCAAATTATTTTGTGGGATTGGGAATAGAGATTGACGTGGGTTGTGGGAAATTATATTTTAAAATATCATCCATACACGTTCATGATTAGTTCTTTGTGAACTGCTTGCTACCAATCTAAACGCGGAGGGTGCGGGCCGAACAAACATGGCCCGACCCGTCTGCCATTGTTCTTTGATGTGTTCTTTGAAAAGGAGGAAGGCGACGAAGGCAATAAAAGCAATGGCTCCGCCACCCGCAGCCTTCACGACCCGTACTACCCTGCGGAGCTTCAGCCTCCCGGCCGAACCAGACCTGCGCCGGTCAATCCATCCTCAGCTCGACCGAGCTGCCATGCCGCCCCAGGCTGAACCCCCTCACCACATCGCCGTTGTGCTGAGCCGCCACCCCCGCCGCCATGCCGAGCCACCGTGATCATCCCCCGCGCCATTGCCGTTCTTCGAGCCGCGCGGCTGTCCGCTGAGCCACGCCACTGTCCGTTAAGCCGTGCCATTGTTCGGGCCGAGCTGAGCCGCACCACCACCATTCCGAACTACTGTCCGGGCCAAGATGAGCCGCCGCTGCTGCCGTGCCCTCACCGCGGCCCACCAAGCCGCCCGAGTCGCCCCGAGACGAGCTGGCCCACGGCTGAGCTGTTCTGCGACTGAGATGCCCTCACAGCACCCTCCAAGGCTGAGCTACCTCCGCGGTCCCTCTCGACCGTCAGGACGAACCCAATGGGCTGGGACGGGTCGATCCGACTAGGTCAGACCGGACCTAGGCCCACTATGACCCAATTACTTTCTTTTGGCCATAACTTTGGGACCAGATGTCCATCTGACGAACCGTCTGCGACACTAGAAATCTTGGAGCAAGACGGTCCCTTTGAGTATACCCTACTTGAGTTTTTTATTATTATGGGTAACGGTCTGGTTGGATCGAGCACGAATCCAACCGCCCCCCAGGACTAAAAGGCTAATGACTCATAGACCAGGCGTCCGATTGACATGCCTTCTGTTACATTGAGACCCCTATGATGGGACAGACCTTTGAGACACTTCTTCATGGGACTTCGTGGCAGTTGGAGTATTTGACCCATGGATTGGGAAGCAGTTTCCCCAAGCGCGATCCATACAGAACCCTACGACTAACTGAGACTTGACGACTGCTGACTATTTTGACTCAGAGTGACTCGACTGGCCCAGTGGGGAGTGACTTGGTGACATGGAAGACCCATAGTGGGGATCACCTTAGTGATGTGGCGGACCCACAATAATCGACAAGTGGAGTACCTCAGCAGGCCATGAGGGGGAGTGCCTCTGTGTGACACAGTAGAACCACGGTGGGGAGTGCCTCTATGTGACGCGGAAGACCCACAATACTCGAAAGGAGGAGTACCCCAACAGTCCAAGGTTAGTGGGAAGTTCCTCTATGTGACATGGAAATACCACTATACTCAATATAGGAGGAGTTCTCCAGCAGCCGATGTGTTCGACATTGTGACTCAGAATGTTACTTGATAATACCCCTATAATAAATCCTAGTGTGAGCTGAGTTAGAACCTCTGTGTTTTCCTCATGATTGAGATTGATTACTTGATAACTTAGGTGTATGTATGGTCATATACCTAAGTAGGGATATCTATTGATTTCATACTTTTTGTGTTATCCTTGTTGAATTTTGTGAGACCTAGAGGGTCCTGGGGTCCCTACTGAGTGTCGTTATACTCACACCTGCACGGGTTATGCCCACACCTTGTTGTGTTGGATGCAGATGACGGTCAGCGCTGACTGAGGCTGAGAGTATAAGGACTATATGGCACCCGAAGGTGGACCTTACGATGAGTCGGTATAGGGAGAAGATGGACAGACGAGGAATGCTGAGGAGGTGATCTGTACCTACCCTTCAGGTAGGAACCTCAGAGGATGACCCAACATCTGACTTTCCATTATCTTTAGTTTTATTATATCACATTTTTACTTGTACTTTCCTATTGGGATTTTATTATGGCCCCTTTTTCTTTCATAATTATTTTTTTATACAGTTTACTTAGTGTTTCATATCCATTTGTGTGCTCACTTGTGTGTGTGTTATAGGTTATAAAGTCAATTACTTCCCAGTTTTAGGGAATTATGCCTTTGGTGCTAGTCACCAGCCCCTGGCCTATGGAAGGTGGTCTTGGGGTAGTCATGGAATGGGCCCCGGGGGACGGGTCATGACATAAGAGGCTGAATAGCACCCCCATATTGAGGCTACCAGATGAGGGCATAGGGTATGTAGTCTACTGCGACACAACAGGGACATGACTCGGATGTGTCCTGATGCAAGAGTGAGCAGTGATCGTATATGGTTCTTGACAGCTGAGACAACATGAGAAGAACTACGCTACCCATGACCTGAAGTTAGCAGTAGTGGTCTTCACCTTAAAGATGAGACGACATTACTTGATGGGTGAGAATTTTATAGTGTACTATGATCACAAGAGTCTCAGGTATATCTTCTCTCAGAAGGACCTGAACCTAAGACAACGACTCTAGCTTGAGTTCCTCCAGGACTATGAATTCGAGATAGTCTATACTCTCAGGAAGAGGAATGTTGTAGCAGATGCACTTAGTCAAAGATCTAGTATAAAACTTCTAGGTGAGGAAAAGGAGTAGTTGGCCGCTTTATAGATATCCTTCATGGAACGTGATAGAGTAGTTTTCCTTTAGTCTCTTACAGTCACTCCCCCACTTCTTTAGAGAGTGAGGGAGGCGCAACATGGGGAAGCTGACTGCGAGACACGACGTGATCAGATATCCACATGATAGGCACCTGATGGATTTTCTAAATGTGGGGAGCATGTCATCCTCTTCCGAGGACGTACCATGGTACCAGTATCACTTCAGGAGGTATTATTGAGGGAGTTACACACATCCCCTCTAGCGGTACATCCAGGAGTGATGAAGATGTATCCAGACCTCAGAAGACATCACTGGTGGCCAAGAATGAAGAAAGTAGTTACAAAGTTTGTCTCTCAATGCCCCACTTGTCAGTAAGTGAAGACAGAACATCATGTACCAGTAGGCTTAGTTCAGCCTTTAGAGGTCCTAGAGTGGAAGTGGGATGGGATATCCATGGACTTCGTGATAGGACTTCCACGTACATCCAGAGATCATGACTCTATCTGGGTGATCGTCGACCGACTCACCAAGTCGGCCCACTTCCTACCGATCAGAGAGAAGGGTTCAGTAGAGATCTTGAGATGCCTCTATGTGCAGGAGATTGTTCAGATAAATGGAGTACCCTCGACGATTGTCTCCGATCATGATGCACGTTTTACTTCCTAGCTATGGAAGGGGTTTCAGGAGGCTTTTGGGATGTAGCTTCTTTTGAGCACCGCCTTCCATCCTCAGATAGATGTCCAGACTGAGCGGACCATTCAGACCCTCGATGACATGCTGCGTGCTTGCCTCCTCGACTTCGGTCACATTTGGAAGGATCACTTTCCTTTGGTGGAGTTTTCATACAACAACATCTATCACTCCACCATTGGGATGACACCTTTTGAGGTGTTGTACGGGCGTCCTTTCATATCAAATTTGTGCTAGACAGACCTAGGGGAGTCCGCACTAGTGGTACCACGGATGGTACGAGCTACCACAGAGAAGGTGCAGATCATCCAAGAGCAGATGAAGACAGTACAGAGAAGGCAGAAGTCGTATGTCGATAGAAGACAAAGACCTCTAGAGTTTGAGGATGGAGACCATGTCTTTCTAAGGGTCTCACCTCGATGAGGATTATGGAGATTTGGCTGAGGTGACAAGTTATCTCTAAGATTCATCAGACCTTTTTAGGTTTTTAGCAGAGTTGGAAAGGTGGAATACCGCTTAGCTCTTCCACCTCAATTGCATCGGGTGCACGATGTCTTCCACGTATCCCAGCTTAGGAGATATGTGCATGACACTTCTCACATCATCGACCACGACGAGCTGGACATTGACAATGTGGTGAATTTTATGGTGGTTCCAGTGGAGATTGAGGATTGAAAAGAGAGAGACCTTTTTGGGCATTCGATACCTATGGTGCACATTCATTGGAAACACGGGAACCTCCAGGAGATAACATGGGAGTAGGAGGCTCAGATGCATGCTCATTACCCCCACTTGTTCCCTTAGTTTGAGTTGTGTCTTATGGGGACGCAAAGCCCTGAGGTGGGAAGAATGTAAAGACCCAAAATTTCCATGTGATTTTTTTAAATATATGGGAATTTTACGAGTCCGTAAAAATTGACGGCGCGTGATTCCGAGGCCCGATGTGCCCGAAATAAATTTCAGAACTTTTTTTCGGGTACGTTCAGTAAATGTACGAGTGGGTTTTTGTAACTTTTGAATAGGTGCTCTGAATTGAAATCTGAGTGCACCGTTGAACTCACAGCACCGATATTCTCTTAAGGAGACCTTCACCTCAATCGCAGTGGGTCGAGATTGAAGGATAGTTTTTGTGTTTTTCATTGATGAATAAAATAAAATAAAAATGTGTAACATTTTTATTTTCTTTTGTTGAAACCTTCCAAGTGGATGTTTTAATTGTGGGGACCACCTGTACTAAAACCTCTCAACATAGGATATGGTGGTGGGGACCACTCGAGCCTAACCTAGCATGTGGGTTGTGGTGGTGAGGACCACCCTTGACTTAAAACCCCATTGAACCCCTTTTAACTCCCTCTTAATGGGGAGAAACCTCTTGAGCTCCCCCACTTAATTATTCCAACTCTCCCCTTTAATTAATTAAGCCAACCCATCAATTAATTAATTAATCTATTTTGAAATTATGACAACAAACATAATAAATAACTTGTTCTATTATGTGGGATACCTTTCATTTTGGTAGAATTGGGTAGAGAAGAACTATTTGGAGAAATCTCTCCAATTAAGAACACCAACGAGGAACATCTCAAACGATGAAAGAATTGACGATTGAGGAAACACCGACGTCACCAAAGTCTGTCTATCCCCAACGACATCATCTCTTTCCTCGCGACCTCTGTCAACGAACCTTAGAGGTAGGGGTTTAGTTATGAGTGATTATCACTTCCCATGTTCTTCCCTTCTAAACTAAGAACGCAGATCAAATCTCATAAACTAGTTGATCTGCGGATGTTTTCTTTTGAAGGATTTGGAATTGTGATTGACGAAGGTTGTAAGGATTGATGTTTTTTTGATATCTTCCATACATGTTCTTGATTCAAATTTTTGAACCCCTTGCTACCAATCTAATGTGTAGTGTGAAGGCCAAACAAAAATGGCCCGAACCCTCCGCCATTCTTCTTTTGTGCATTCTTCGCGATGGTGATGGTGACCAGTGCTGGAATTTGGCACCGATGGAACTCGAGAACAGTGGCCGACACCACCGCCGACTGTGACGAAGACAACGACACCGCCCCGTAGCCTCCGCAACCTCTGCCGTCTATGGCTAGCACCGCCACGTGGACCCATCACGCCTCCTGAGGCTCCACCGCACCGCCTCATGGCTCCACTATCTGTGGCCCTAACACACTGCCTCGTGGCTCTACGGCCCCGTAGCCACGCCGCGCCGCCCCGCGGCTCCACCGCCCCGCAACCCCACAACCCCGCCACACCACCCGAGACCCCATTGCGCCGTTCGTGGACCCACCGCCCCACCCCATGGATTCTCCACCCTCACGGCCCCATGACCTCCATGATGCTGGGCCGGTCCAGACCTAGCAGGCCAGACCGCCCAGAAGGCTGGGCCGCATCATGAATCGGGCCAGATCCACTACGACCCATTTACGCTCTTTTTGCCATAACTTTAGCACCAGATGTCCGTTTGACAAACCGTCAGTGGCGCTGGAAACCTTTGAGAGAGATAGTACCTTTGGTATACCCAAATTAATATTTAGATAAAGTTGGGATATAGTTGGGTTGGATCGAGTAGGAATCCAACCAGACCCTCGGGACTAAAAGACTAACAACTTACAGACCGGGCGTTCGATTGACGGGATGTCTGTTGTGTTGAGACCCCTATGACATGGAGGTACTTTGGGATACTTTTTCATGGGACTTAATGGTATTTTGAATATCGACCAGTTTCCTGAAGAGAGGACCCTCTCTGAGATGAGAAAGCTTAGAATGAGAACCCAATAGCTGGCTGTGACTTGAGGAAGAGATCCTTCGTGGGTCTCTGATTGAGGGTCCCACATAGAACAGTTCTAGGATTCCATGTGGTACTACTCGAGTGATCCTGTGTGGGTCATCACCTAGAGATCCTGTGTCGGTCAGCACCTAGTGATCCTGTGTGGGTCAGCATCGAGCGATCCTGTGTGGGTCAGCACTGAGTGATCCTGTGTGGGTCAGCATCGAGCGATCCTATGTGGGTCAGCACTGAGCGATCCTGTGTGGGTCAGCACCAAGAAATCCTGTGTGGGTCAGCACCTAGAGATCCTATGTGGGTCTGATGATGATTAGCGATCCTTCGTGGGTATACCTCTTAACAGAGTAAGATGATTTAGTAGTTATATCTAATCATCTCTACTACTGTACCTAAGTTATACCTCATGTGAGCTGATTCTGTACCTGTGTGGTACTTTCCTTCATGGTAATACATTGTTGGTATTCTTCTGTGTGGCATACTTGTGTGGTACTTTACTTCATGGTATTTATTCCTTTGTGGAATAGTTGATCTTTGGGCTTTGGAGTTGGACTCTGTGTTTTCCTCATGATTGAGATGGGTTTACTTGATAACTTAGGTATATGTATGGGCATATACCTAAGTAGGGTTTTCAGTTGATTTCTTGCTGTGTGGTTTATCCTTGGTGGATTTTGTGAGACCTTAAGGGTCTCGGGGTCCTTACTTAGTATCGTTATACTCACCCCTACATGGGCTATTCCCGTAACCTGTTGTGTTTGGTGTAGATGACAGACAACGCTGAATGAGGATGAGAGTACCAGGACTGGAGGTGGCTCGGAGGTGGACGTTAGACAAGGCGAATAACAGAGAAGGCCCTTCGTGGGCTATACCTACCCTGCAGGTAGGATCCATGGTGGACAATCTAGGATCTTCTTTTCACCTATCAGCTATCTTGTACTTTACAGATTTCCTTGTACTTTCCAGTTGGGCTTGTATTCTGGCCCATTTTACTTTCTCTACTCACTTTTTTTACTATTCAATTTACTTGAGTTCGTATCTTTCTATGTGCTTGGTTGTTTGTGTTACTAGTTATAAAGGCAATGCCTTCTCACTTTTAGGGAATATGACTTCGGTGCTAGTCACCAGCCCCTGGCCTATTGGAGGCGGGATTGGTGTAACATCCCGGTTCCAGAAGCCACCCAGAGGGGCTCTGTACCCGGTTGGTCACATGGCCTCAAGCGCATTTCCCCAAACGCCAGAGGCTGCCGACTAGTAGCGAGGGCCTTGGGTGTGATAGTGTGGAAACTATGCCCTCATTGGCAGAGTACACTGCGGAAGTAAAAAAACATGCAATAGAAGAAGCAGTAAATATCCAACAACAATGCATAATTAAACAGCGGAAGACTAAATAATAAACCACTGGAGCACATATGTATATATGAAATGATGCATGATACATATCTAGGAAAACAGACAAATAGGTCATAATGCTGTAAATACAAATAGTACCAAAACAAGTACAAAAGGCAAGATAAACATCTCCTTAGCATCGCAAGCCTAAGCTTGGTCCCATACTCTCCTACTCCAAAGTAATCAAGTTATAGAAGTCGAAGGGCTCTTTCCCTTGTCTATACCTACAACAACATAGTATGTTTGAGCCCAAAAGCATGACCCAAACATGGTGTGAGATTAATCCCAGTAGGCAACCACCCGAAGATCTGTGCCTAACAGTCAGTAAGCATATGGAAGGTAATAGCACAGTAAGTAGTAAACAGTAATAGTAAACAGCAGGAAATAATTAGAAGGAATTAATGGGATGACATAAAATAGTAATCATTCCACAGAACAACAAGCAGCAGTGAAGCAAACAGCTAACCACAACAGAAACCCCTCTGGGAAGTACTTGCATCCAACCCCACTAGTCCTATCCAAGAAGTAACGATAAACCTCTGGGCAGTGCACTCAACCTAACCCCTCTGGTTTGGTCATATAAAATTATAAGACTCTTTGGGGAAGCTCACTCGGTCAATTCCCCTTATAGTCTAGGGTAGTCAGGGAATCTCTGAGGAAGATCACGCGGTCTAACCCTCTTATAACCTCAAGGTCTAGAAACTCTATGAGGAAGCTCACTCAGTCAATTCCTCCTACAGTCTCAGGTCTGCCACAAACTCTCTAGGTAAGCTCACTCGGTCAATTCCTTCTCTTGCCTAGAATGGTTTTAAGGAAATTCAAACAAGTAAAGACTCTATGAGGAAGCTCACTCGGTATACCCTCCTGTAGTCTATAATATCCAAGACTCTCTGGGAAGCTCACTCGGTCTATCCCCTATAGTCTATAACAACCAAGAATCTCTGAGGAAGCTCACTTAGTCTACCCTCCGGTAGTCTATAATATTCAAGACTCTCTGGGAGGCTCCCTCAGTCTATCCCTTATAGTCTATAGTATTCAAGACTCTCTGGGAAGCTCACTCGGTCTATCCCTTATAGTCTATAGCACCTGGTTCTCACGGTCCCATGCCAGTCACTGCATAATAATGCTATAAGGACAATGTACACCTATAGATCTACTTGGATAACCATTCTAAAGAACATTAGCATGTCAAGAAATATCATTACATCCTACGGTCACAAGGCATGGAAAATAAGTATAACGACTAAAGGATAAAAAATCCCAAAGGTCATAACAAGAACAAGGAATGGGAAAAACATCCAAGCATAGAAATTATCCTCATACAAGATTGAATTACCACTACACAAGCAAACAAGCAAGGAATAAAAACAACAGGGGAAAATGGTAAATACAGAATACCCCATTCATGGGTATTGGTGGGAATTTTCACATAAAACTCAAATACATCGAATGGTAAGGAACAAAACACCTACCTTGATTCTAGGATATCAATATACGTTAACCACGAGGCTTGATTCTCCTTATAACAAAGTAGATCTACAAAAATGCACAAAATTTTCAACCCATAATATCTTGAGAAAGAGGGAAAATCAAGGAATTAAACTCAAGAAGAAGGAAGAGCTCACCGCTGTGGTTCCAACGCAATCGACGACGGTCGATTCGTAAAATAGATGGAGGCTCAGGGGCTCGGAGAACGTTTATGGCTGTACGGGGTGCTTCCGGTCGAAGAACCTGAAGAAGAAGGTGTTTTCATCGGTTAGGCATGACCCTGGTCCATTTAATGAAAAAAAGAAACTACACGGTGTGTACTTATGAGGTAAACGGTGTGTACTTATCTTTTCTGTACTCCACTTTAAGCGGCCTCCACATCGCCCTTACACACCGTGTGTGTGGCCCGGACACAGCCAACACACGGCCTGACGCGGTATCGAAGTACACAGAGTGTACTTTGAAAATTTCCAGATTTTCCTCTTTTTCTCAAAAATGACCAGAAAAGGAAAAACATACCTAAAACGAAGATCCGGGTTCTTACAAACTTCCCCCCTTAAAGAAATCCATCCCTGAATTTCTCTAGTGAGGCGTAGAGGAAGAAACCCCGAACAGCTCCGGCCACTGCAATCGTACATCGGCCTCCCTCTCCTAGGTCTCATCCTGTACTCGCCCGTGTCGCCATAGCACCCGTACCAGAGGAACAAACCGGCCATGTAGAACCTTCGTACTATGATCGAAAATACGGATAGGATGCTCCTCAAACAATGCATCCGCTTTGAGCTCAACCTCCTCGGGTTGAAAGACATGAGATGGGTCTGAAAAGTAACGTTGGAGCTGAGAAACGTGGAAGACGTCGTGCATAGCTCGGTACCTCTGAGTTAACTAAAACCGATAGGAAACCGACCCAACTCTCTCCAACACCTCAAATGGCCCGACGTACCATGGTGAAAGCTTACCCTATCTTCAAATCCTCTTTTTTCCCAACCTCAGTGCAACACGCAGGAAAACACAATCCCCGACCTCGAACTCCATAGGTCGTCTCCACTGATCAGCATAAGACTCCTGTCGAGACTGTGCTGTAGCCATCCTCTTCCGAATGAACTCTATCTGCTCTGAGGTCTCGTAAACAAGACAAGGTCCCAGCAAATCTACCTCTCCTACCTCCAGCCAGCACAAAGGTGATCGGCATGACCTACCATACAAAGCCTCATAAGGTTCCATATGAATAGTTGATTGAAAACTATTGTTATAGGAAAACTCCACCATAGGAATATGCTTCTCCCAAGAAATGCCAAAGTCTAGAATGCAAGCTCGGAGCATATCCTCAAGCACTTGGATCGTAAGCTCGGACTAGAAATCTATATGGGGATGGTATGCTATACTCAAAAGTATCTGTGTACCCAAATCCTTCTGAAGCCCCTGCCAGAACTGAGAAGTAAAACACGCATCCCTGTCTGAAACAATGGAGTGTGAAACACCATGCATACGTACAACCTCTCAGATGTACAACAATCCCAGCTCATCAACACTGAAGGTCTCCTTAATTAGCAAGAAGTGAGAAACCTTCGTAAGCCTATCAACGAAAACCCAAATAGAATCACTCCCTCGAGGCGACCTCGGTAACCCGGTCACGAAGTCCATCGTGACATCACTCCACTTCCACTCAGGAATGGGTAACAGCTACAAAAGCCCTACTGGTCGCTGATTCTCCGCTTTCACCTGCTGACAGGTAGAATATATCATGAAGAAACCAACAATATCTCTCTTCATACCTGGCCACCAGTACTGGTAGTGTAGATCACAATACATCTTGGTGACACCAGGATGAACTGCCCAAACAGAGGAATGAAAATCCCGCATCAACTCCTCGCGTATGTCTGATGGAACCCATACGCATCCCTGGAAATGCATGATCTCATCCTCACCTACTATCCATCTAGGAGGAGAGTCCTCTCCTGACACACTCTCCTGAAGGAGTAGGCCTTTTGAGTCTGATAGATGTATCATCTGTAACCGATCAAGAAGGGTAGAGATAACAGCTACAGAAGATAGAAAAGTCTGTCCCTATCTATCGTGCACCTCCAAATGCATCTCAGAGAATAGATCCATAAGTTTCCACTCACTTCTGGCCTCATGAACTGCCTAAATCTAAGTTCCTCTGCTCAACGCATCAGCCACTACGTTGCCCTTTCCTGGTGTATAGGCAAGCTGAAAGTCAAAGGACTAAAGATACTCGACCCACCTGCGCTGTCTCAGATTCAGATCACAATGAGTGAAGATGTACTTGAGACTCTTGTGATCAGTGAAAACCACAAAGTGCTCTCCTATAAGGTAATGTCTCCAACAATGTAAGGCATGAACAACCGATTCCAACTCTAGATCATGCGCCGGTATTTCCTCTCGTGTGGCCTCAACTACCGAGACCCGTACACAATGAATCTGTCTCCCTACATAAGCACAACTCCCATCCTAATAACTGAAGCATCGTAGTAAACAATATAGATCTTTCCCAGCTCTGTAAAGACTAGTATCGGTGCTGACGTCAACCTCCCTTTTAGCTCTTGAAAGGATCTCTCATAAGAATCTGACCATAAGAACTTCACCCCTTTCTTGGTCAGACCTGTCAGCAGTGTTGCAAGGCATGAAAAGTATTGGATAAAGCGTCTGTAGTATCCATCCAGCCCTATAAAACTCTGCATCTCAAAGACGTTCTTCAGATTCTCCCAGGAAACTACAGCTCTCACCTTCTCAGGGTCTACTGATACTCCTGTCTCTGAGATAACGTGAACCAAGAAGTGAATCTGATCCATCCAAAAGTGGAATTTTGAGATCTTAGCATATAACTGATGCTCTCTCAGTGTACTCAAAACGATATCAAGATGGGTAGCATGGTCATGTCTAGTGTGAGATTACACCAAGATATCGTCCAAGAAGACCACCACGAAAGAGTCCAAGTATGGATGGAACACTCAGTTCATCAGTGCCATGAAAACTGCTGGTGCATTCGTGAGACCAAACGGCATAACCGTATACTCGTAGAGACTATACCTTCTCTTGAAGGCTGTCAGAGGTACATTTGATGGTCTAACGCACAACTGATGATAGCTGGATCTCAAGTCAATATTTGAGAACACTCAAGCTCCTCAAACTGATCAAAGAGGTCATCGATCCTCGGCAAGGGATATCGTTTCTTAACCGTCAACTGGTTTAGTTTATGATAATACACGAAAAGCCTAAGGGAGACATCTGCCTTCTTCTCAAATAGGACAGGAGAACCCCAAGGATAAGTACTGGGTCGGATGAAAACCTTTGCCTGCAACTCCTCCAACTGCTTCTTAAGCTCCTGCAACTCAGGTGTATCCATCCTATAAGGAGGAATGGACATCGGTGCTGATCCTAGCACGAGATCAATAGAAAAGCCTACCTCACGGTCTAGAGGCAAACCTAAAAAGTCCTCTGGAACGACATCCCTAAAACGATCCACCAATGGAGGAAAGAGTAACTGTGAAGTCCCCTGGTCATCCAGATAAAGACTAGAAATCTGGGCTGTAACTCCTCCTAGACCATGATGCTCTGGTCCAGCTCTACCCACCTGTACATCCCACTCACCTCTATGGTGAAAAGATCTGCTCTCTGGTGATATGAAACTCACCCTGCGGCGATAGCAATCGATGACTTCCTGAAAGGGAACTAAACAGTCCATACTGAGAATGAAATCATAGCCTGTCATCTCTAGGACATAGAGGTCCCATAAGAAGTGACACCCTACAACCTCAAGAGTGCACTCTCTGCACTAAAGTACGCTAGACATTCCCATTCCCAATGGTGTATCAAGAGTCCACATGTCAGAAAATGAAAAGATACAGAGCCCAAGGCTCTCCAAAATAGTGACAGAGATAAAACTCTGTGAAGCACTAGTGTTAAAAAGGGATGAAGATAAAACAGAGGATACTAATATCATACCTCAAACTGTAGAAGGTCTGCGATCCTTCTCCTGATGGGTCTGCTCCACATCGAAAGTCTGGCCTGTACCACGGCCTTGCGCCCCTGGTTGACCACTCTGAGCTGATCCAATCTACTGTCACTGGTAACCTGGTGACTGACCACCACGGACGCGACCTCCACCTCAGCTCGAATGGACAGAAGAACTCCAGTTCTCAGACTGGTGGGAAACTGGTGATGCATATCCTGTACGCGGGGTCATAGAAGAACCCCTACCACCAGCTGTAGGCGATAAGATCTGACAAAAACGCTAAAGATGGACCATTTTTCCGTAAGATCGGCACTCCATCGGGTCTCTATGACACTGAGACCTAGTATGCCCACTCCTACCACACTGGTAGCATACAACCTAGCTACCCGAAGATACATTCCGCCAACCATGATCTCCTTGAGACAGCTCCCTGTGGTGCTTCCTGATATCAGAAGGAGGAGTAATGACTCTGGATGTCAAACCGCCCTGGCTCACTACTCCAGAATCTCTCAGCTGTGCTCAGTGATCAGTGTTTGGTTGATGATCGAGGATATCGAAGTCAACCTGAAGATATTCACCTGAGAACCGATCTTCTTCCTGAGCCCGTCCTCAAATTTCCTAGCAAGGAACAACTCATCACCTGCTGGAATCGGCGTGAAGCGCTGCATCTCGGTAAAACGAGAAGAGTACTCCATAACAGAAAGAGTACCCTGCTCGAGACTCATAAACACTCGGGATCGGTCGACCCTAAAGGTCTCTGGATAGAAGTAATCATAGAAGATGCACTGAAACTCATCCCAAGTCATACTCTGCTGGTGACCTGACTGTGAGATCACCTCCCACCACCTCTTGGAGGTGTCTCAGAGCATGTAAGTAGCCAGCTTCACCCTTTTCTCTAGAGGTATCTCCAGATGATCAAAGATCGTCAGCATGGACTCTATCCACGACTCTACAACCTGAGGTCCTCCATCCCCTGAGAAATTAGGAGGATTCTGCTGCTAGAAAACCCACGTCAACTCAGCCATCGACGGGGCATGAAGCGGTGCTCTCTGAAAGGTCTGCATCATCCTCAGGAAGTCCTCCTTGAACTATGTATCGGCGCTTGCAATAGGTATAACTGCTAGTGCCAAGGCTGGAACAGTAGGAGGATCTGCAGGAGGTCCCTAATCAGCCATATCCAGTGTCTGATCACCATCTGGCAGCTGACGTACGGCCGGAGGACGTCTCGGAGGCATAACTATGAAATATCAAAAGGACACCTTAGATTAAGATTATCAAGGACAGAGAAAACAAGAGCACAAAACGGGAACAGGAGGAAGAAACAGAAAAGATTACTAAACACAACTACACGGCGTGTATAAAACTACACAATGTGCTCCTTAAGGTCATTAACATGGGCGTGTACTCCTGCCACCTTTGGTCGTGTAACACCCCAGACTACATGATGTGTTGTCCCCACACACGGCGTGTACCTCATATCCATTACCCTTCCTGAGTATCCTTACACGGCTAACTCACATGGTCCTCTTAACCCTAGACTACACAACGTGTTCACTAAGGACACGGTGTGTACTAGAAAAGGTTCTGGCGACCCGTGTTGTTAGTTACACGGCTGGCTACACAGATGACCCTTACACGACATGTTCTAAACAAACACTTCATGTATAGGAGAGATAACACCGTCCTGTGTTGTTCATGACACGGCTGGGTACCTATAACAAGACTGCACGACATGTTTGTGGCCAAAATGGCGTGTAACACACGAGCTTCCCCGACCCGTGTTGTTAGTGATACGACCGGGTACACGACTCCCTACTACATGACATGTAATAACTGCACATGGCATGTTTCTGAAAACTTTTTAACAACCCCGTGTTTCTGATCACACAGTCAGTGACACAGTTTAAAACTATACGACGTGTAGTCAAGTACACACTGTGTATTATGGGTTTTTCCAGGCAGTAGCTCTGAAACTACACCGAAGCCCAAAAAACACTGAAAAACAAACATGAAGGTGCCAATTTCCAATCCGTGAGGGCCCATACTCCCCGCAAACCAAAGTTTGGTCATATCCTACATATCATATACAAGGGAAACAAGTCAATGATCCACCAATTTCCAATTCATGAGGGCCCATAACACCTCAAGAAAAAAAATTTGGCATTAATTTAAGCAAGGAACAATAAAAACAATTCCTCCATCAAACTGCAGAGATTCTATCAATGCATCTATCACAAAAATATGCATAATCTACACAACGTCTATCACAACAACATGCAATCGCTAATGCACCCTAGATGGAATGGAAAGAATGCATGGAATGTGATTTCTAACAAGTGCCTATATGATGCATGAGATGGAATACCCTCATCTCATCGAGTTGCGATAGAAATAGAACCGCACTAGCACAACAATAACAACACAAAGCATGTGAATCACTCTAGGTGAAATAAAATCAACTGTAACATAGAAAAACTAGAAATTTCAATAAGCGAGGTAGATTGGATTTTCCCTGTACACGGGTTAGCTACTCCCGGGCACAACTTATTACCAAGTACCGAATCCTCCCTATCCCTGGCTAAAGGATCCAAACAGTAAATCAAGAGAAAAGAATTCCTATGATACCACTTTGTAACGTCTCAGTTCCGGAAGCCACCTAGAGGATCCCCGTAACCGGTTGGTCACATGGCCTCAAGCGCATTTCCCCAAACGTAAGAGGCTGCCGACTAGCAGCAAGGGCCTTGTGTGTGATAGTGGGGAAACTATACCCTCATTGTAAGAGTACACATCGGAAGTAAACAAACATGCAATAGCGGAAGTAGTAAATATCCAACAACAATGCACAAGTAAACAATGGAAGACTAAACAATAAACCACTAGAGCACATATGTATATATGAAATGATGCATGATATATATCTAGGAAAACAACAAAATAGGTTACAATGCTGGAAATACAAATAGTACCAAAACAAGTACAAAAGAAAAGATAAACAGCTCCTCAGCATCGCAAGCCTAAGCTTGATCCCATGCTCTCCTGCTCCAAAGTAATCAAGTTCTAGAAGTCGAAGGGAACTTTTCCTTGTCTATACCTGCAACAACATAGTCTGTTTGGGCCCAAAAGCATGACCCAAACAGGGTGTGAGACTAAATCTCAGTAGGCAACCACCTGAAGATATGTTCCTAACAGTCAGTAAGCATATGGCAGGTAATATCACAGTAAGCAGTAAAAGGTAACAGAAAACAGCAGGCAATAATCAGCAAGTAGTAACAGGATGACATACAACAGTAATCAATCCACAGAACAACAAGTAGCAGTGAATCAAACAGCTAACCAAAACAAGAACCCCTCTAGGAAGTACTCGCAACCAACCCCTCTGGTCCTATCCAAGAAGTACCAACAACCCTCTGGGAAGTACACTCAGCCTAACCCTTCTAGTTTGGTCATACAAAATTATAAGAATCTCTAGGGAAGATCGCTCGACCAATTCCCCATATAGTCTAGGGTAGTCATGGACTCTCTAAGGAAGATCACACAGTCTAACCCTCTTATATCCCCAAGGTCTAGAAACTCTATGAGGAAGCTCACTTAGTCAATTCCTCCTATAGTCTTAGGTCTACCACAAAATCTCTAAGGAATCTCACTCGGTCAATTCCTTCTCTAGCATGGAAAGGTTTTAAGGGAATTCAAACAAGTAATGACTCTCTGAGGAAGCTCACTCGATCTACCCTCCTGTAGTCTATAATATCCAAGACTCTCTAGGAAGTTCACTCGGTCTATCCCCTATAGTCTATAACAACCAAGAATCTCTGAGGAAGCTCACTCGGTCCACCCTCCTATATTCTATAATATCCAAGACTCTCTGGGAAGCTCACTCGATCTATCCCTTATAGTCTATAGTATTCAAGACTCTCTGGGAAGCTCACTCGGTCTATCCCTTATAGTCTATATCACCAGTTTCTCATAGTCCCGTGCCAGTCAGTGCATAATAATGATATAAGGCCAAAGTACACCTATAGAGCTACTTGGCTAACCATTCTACAGAACATCAATATGTCAAGAAATATCATTCCATCCTACGGTCACAAGGCATGAAAAATAAGTAAAATGACTAAAGGATAACAAAACCAAAAGGTCATAACAAGAAAAAGGCATGGGAAAAACATCCAAGCACAACAATTATCCTCATAAAAGATCAAATTACCTCTACACAAGCAAACAAGCAAGGCATGAAAACAAAAGGGGAAAAATGGTAAACACGCAATACCCCGTTCATGGGTATTGATGGGAATTTGAACAACAAACTCAAAGACTTAAAAAGGTAAGGCACAAAACACCTACCTTGATTCTAAGAGATCAATATACATTAACCACGAGGCTTGATTATCCTTATAACGACATAGATCTATGAAAACGTAAAAAAAGTTCAACCCATGATATCTTGAGAAAGAGGTAAAATCAAGGAATGAAACTCAAGAAGAAGGAAGAGCTCACTGTTGTGGTTATAATGCAATTGAAGACGGTTGATTCGGCAAACAGACGGAGGCTCAGGGGCTTGGAGGACGTTCGCGGTCGTACATGGTGCTCCCGATTGAAGAACCTAAAGAAGAAGGTGTTTTCGTCGGTTAGGCGCAACCCCGGTCCATTTAATGAAAAAAAGAAACTACACGGTGTGTCTTCTGAGGTACACGGTGTGTACCTAGATTTTCCATACTCCACTTTAAGCGGCCTCCACATCGCCCTTACACACTGTGTGTATGGTCCTAACATGACCAGCCCACGGCCTGGCGCGACATCGAAGTACACGACGTGTACTTATAAAGTACACGACGTGTACTTTGAAAATTTCAAGATTTTACTCTTTTTCTAAAAAATGACCAGAAAAGGAAAAACATACCTGAAATGAAGATCCAGGTTCTTACACTTGGGGTAGTCACAGCACGGGCCCCGTGGTACGGGTCGTAACAGATGTATTGTGGTAGGAATCGATACTGATTAGTACCAACATATATGTTTTAGGAACTTTTATGTCTAGTAAATATTCCCATAATCTACGACTCAATATGAGGTGTTTTTTCATTTTTCATTTATTTCTTTCATTATGGTTTTTATCATGGATAATTGCTCACATGTTTTTATATGAGGCTGCATCACATAGCTTTGTTATCACACCCAATAGTTGTAGATATTGTATTATAGGATTTAGGTAAAGTGAAAGGAATATTATAACATACTGACATCTCTTATTTTTTATAACTTCGGTTTGGGTTGATTTGGAGTTGATAGTTGGTCACTTGGAGACTTGTTAGTATTTTCTAATTCATAATTTTCTAGTTTAGCCTGTTTGGATTTGTTTTATAGAGCTGGTTGTATCTTTTTATTTTTCATTTTACTTTGATTGTATGCATTGATTTGGTTATATTTAAAACTTGTTTCCATTATCTTCGTTATACCTCATCGAGATGGGATGGATTTGGTGGCTTGTGTCATCAACTCTAGTTGGTCCATTACAATTTGTTATTAGTGGAAAGTATAATCCTAAATTATGTTAGCACTTATGGATTTTGGTTTTATGTCACGTTTAGATAGAAGTTAGGTGCATTAGAATTTATATAGTAATTATAGAAAAAGGGATTGGACACCTCACTTATGTGAATGAACTCGAGTTTCCATGGATGGTTAGAGACTTTTAAGAGTTTTGAGACTTAGAGTTTGAGGTCATTTGAATTAATTGTATTGGATGTTTATTTAAATTTAACTATTCTTTTTTGAGTATTTTTTTTCATTTATAGAATTTATAATTTCTTTAAATTCTTATTGTGTTAAATTATTTGTTTGAATTCTGAAATTTGACTTAAGATTTTGGAATATTCTTACAATCTAATTGGATATTGTCTTGTGTTTATTAGAAAATAAATTTGAGAAGAGCTCTCCAAATCTGAGAGATAAATTTTTAAGATAGGTTGCACAGGAAAATTCTATAGTGGAACCTTCCTTGTTTGAAGCAGTAATCCATACTATTTGGACTCCATGTCACGTGGGTGTTAGGAGCCTCAGACTTGTGGTGAATCAAAACTTTGAATTCACTAAGAAGTATCCATTCTTCTTCTATGGTGACAATGGTCCCTTGGAATTCAAGGAGAATCTTGAGAAAATTGAGAGGATCCTAAAATTATTGAATAATCCTAAATACTCTCTTGTGGTTTTCCACATATATTATTGAGGGGTGAGGAAGGAGATAGTGAGTGTCTATTGAGTAAGTTGTAGGAGGGTGTTTATTTTCCTTCCATCAAGAAAATATTTAACCATTTATTTTATACCAAGACATTATGTGCAAAGAAGACACATGAGTTTCAGACATTGGAGCAATGGAAACATACCATTTTGGATTATTTTTCCTATTTTATAAACTACTGTATTTAAAACTATAACATATCACTAATGGGTACCTAAAGGCTGAAATATTTGAGTTGGAATTGAGTCCAGATATATGATCTATGTTGATTCTCACGTTCCTTCTGACTTTTGTTGAGGTAGTTGAAAAAACATATTTGGATGAGGAAGAAATAGAAGAAAGGATTAGTTTGAGTGGAGCTTCGGTTGGTTTAGTTGTTAGCTAGGGTATGTTTTCTTATAAGAAAAGGAAACTTAAGGGTAATCAGTTCTCTTCAGAACAAATTTTAGGGGCTTCATTAGGAAAAAAGTAGGTTATCTACTATCCATATGGGAGACATGGTCATACCAAGGATAACTATATAGAGGCTCCTAGTACTTTTCATCATTGTGGATTATCTGGACATAAGAAGAGTTTTAAAAAAAGGATATCCCAAGGATTTAAGGTAGGACCCACTCTCACTAAGGGTTTGTAGGTTTTTATCGATGCTTCTAAGGGTGGTGGGTCTAATCCATATGCTAAGGGGGATATTATTGTGTCTAAGACCTGAAAACTCTATAAAACAGAGTATGCACCTAATAAATCTAAAGTAGGTCCAAATACAGTTAGAGGTATGATGTTTATTTCTTATTCTATGCTGATAGATTTTTTTGATACATCTTCTACTCATTATGTCATATAATCAAAGTTATTTAATGTGTTGGACTTATATTTAGAACGTATTTCATACTTGTTGGGTCCTTCCATGCTATTGGAGAAGAGATTCAAATAAGGTTTGATGTGACCCATGTTTCAGGTGATGATAGTCAACTATGAGGTGGTATTAGAATTTTTAATTCATTATATTGACATCATATCCATTATTATTATCATGGATTGGATAATTAGTGTTAAGTCCTTGATAGACTATAATTTCCATTGGGTATAATTTTTATCTCCCATTGGCCACTCTTATTTTTTAGGGTGAGTGAGACTATAGATTGGGAAGGTAAGGGCTTATTGTTTCTTATGATAGGTCAATCTCATGCTAGTTGTTAGATATGTTTCTTGATACAATTGACCCATATTTGGGTGGTTGAATTCCTGCATCAGTGATTGCATATGATGAGATATTTTTGTATGAGTTTTCTAGTTGACAACCCTAAAGAGTGGTTAAGATTAATATAGACATGATCCTGGGTACGATGCCCATTTTTATGCTATCTTATTGAATAGAACTTGTTGAGTTGGTGGACCATAATGACCAACATGATGACTTGGAAGATAAAAAATTTATTCATTCTAGCATGTCACCATGGGCTTCACCTATCCTCTTTTCTTAGAAGGGAGACATGAGACAAAGAATTTGGGCTCACTATTATAAGTTTAATTAGGTGATCGTTAATAATAAACATTTTTTTCAATGTATAAATGAACATTTTAACCATATTTTATGGGGACATTGGTTTTATATTATCAAATTTCATCCAGGGTACCAAGAATTGAGAGTCCAAGACGAGGATATACCTAATATGGTGTTTAGGTTCCAGTATGTTCATTTTGAGTATATGGTTATTTTATTTAGTTTCACTAATTATCCTTTAGTGTTTATGTATTTGATGAACCAAATATTTTATTGGTTCATAGAATTTTTTTTTATTTTGTTCATGAATGATATTTTGGTTCACTACAATACATCGTAGGAGCATATAGACCATTTAGATATCATTATTCAAAAAGTGAATAAACATCATTTTCATGGTAATCATTCCAAATGTGAGTTTTGGAATTATGAAGTGAAATTTATATGACATGTTATATCTGATATGGGTGTCTCAGTTGATCCTAAAAATTTACATGTAGTTATTCCTTAGGATCATCCCATAAATGTGTTTAAAAACCAAAACTTCTTATGGTTGGCTAGTTATTATAGGTGATTTGTTCAAGTCTTTTCCAAGATTGTATCTCCAATGATAGCTTTAACCCATGAGGGTGTAACATTTGAGTGTAATGACATCTTTTATAGACATTTTAAGGAATTGAAGGTGACATTGTCTTCAGATCTAGTTTTGATTCTTCTAGCATTAGGTTCAGGTAGTGATATTTTCTGTGATACTTTTAGTATGGGTTTTAGATGTGTCTTGATGCTGAGGAAATATGTGGTGTGCTATGGCTCAATCCATTCATTAAATCATGAGAAGAACTAACCTACCCACGATCTTCAATTGGCTGTGGTTATGCATACAATAAAAAATGTAGAAACACTCTCTCTTTGGGGATTGGTTTAAAATATATTCTGATCATAAAAGAATAAAATATATTTTTACATATATGTATCTAAACTTGTGAAAAATACATTGGGTGGATTATCTTCATGATTTTGATTTTGATAATGAATACAATACTGGGAAAGGGAGTGTGGTTGTAGATTCATTGAGAAGAAAATTACTGACACAATTAGTGAGGGAATCAATGAAAGAGTGGTCTCTGAAGATATTATTTTATAGGATGAGCATGGGAGTGGAAAAGGTTGGTGGATAGGTGTTATTATATTTGATAAAATATGACTCATCTTTTGATGAGTTATTTCTACTCAATCATTTGATATACATGATGTTTAAATTCTTGGGTAAAAACCTTTATGGTGGGGTGACCTTGGATGAGGGATCTCAGTCTCATAGTGGCACTTTGTACTTTAGTAGAAGGCTGGTTATTCCATTTTTCCCGAGGTAGGTTTTGATGGACAATGGTCACTAGTCTTATTAGTATATGTACCTAGGGCTTCCAATATGTATTATGACATAGGACATCAGTATTGGTGGTTGGGGATGTGATGGTCAATTGTGTATTTTATATCATGATGCCTTACTTGTCAGTGAATTAATATGGAATACTAGATAGCTTCATGTTTGTTGCATTCCCTACCCATTCCGGTATGGTAGTGGGATGAGATTTCCATGGATTTCATCATTGGTTTTCTAAGGAATTCAAATGGTAAGGATGTTATTTTTTATTCACTGATAAAATTAAAAACATAGTTCATTTTCTCCCTATCACGGAGAAGACGGAGGTTGAATAACTTTAGGACTTGTATGTCTGAGATATCATGAAACTTCATGGGGTTCCCTATGATATTGTTTCTAAAAGGTATACATGGTTTAAATATAGTTTTTGGAAAAGATTATAATATGTTATGGTTTCTTAGTTTAAATTAATAATAAATTATCATCCATAAATGTACGGAACTATAGAGAGGGATATATATTTATTAAGCATATTCTCTAGATATTTGTGCTTGATTTTGGTAGATGTTGGAAAAATAATTTTCCTCTAGTTGAGTTTTCCTATAAAAATAGTTATTAGGACTCAAATAAGTTGTCACCCTTTGGGGTATTATATGGGTGGCCATGTAGATCTCCCTTATGCTGGGAAGAGTTGGGAGAGTGGTCCTTGGTTGGGCTGAGTCTTGTTCAGGAGATGGCGAAGAGGGTGTAGTTTATCCAGATGAGATTGATCATGATACAAATTCATTAGAAATATTATGCAGACCGTTGTCTTCATCCACTAGATATTGAGGTTGGTTATCAAGTATTCCTAATAATTTCACCTTGCTTGGGACATTTTTGGTGATGCAAGTAGGTTAAGTCATCATTGAGGATTATGGTACCCTTTGAGATCAAAATTTGATTGGGGATGGTGGAATATTTTTTGGATTTACCATAATGTTTGAATTATATTTGTGATATGTTACACATTTTACTTTTAAGGAGATATATACCAGAACCTTCCCATGTGATTAGGTGAGAGGATGTGGATCTTGAGATGGATGCCACTATGATTAGGCATCCAATTTAGATTATGATTCTCTAGGATAATGTACTTTGTAGAAAAAAAATTACTTTTTTCTGAGTATTATAGTAGTTTGAAAGGGATATCCATGATATTTTGGAGTGAGAATCATTTATGGGGTAGTATTGGCCTTATTGTTTTTGGATCAAGGATCTGGAGATGCTTCTAGGTATAGAAAGTGTTTATGGTGGGGTGATTGTACCACCTTGTTATCTTTCTTCAGGTATGTCTCATATTTAGTTTGTGGTTTCCCTTTTTGATTGGGTGTATAGAGGGATTATTGGGGATGGAGAGACTTTTATTGGGGAAATTACCAAAAGTTATGGGATTTATTTTTTTGTTTAATTAATGGATAATGTCCCAGATGCTTTGGTGTTTTTCTATAGAATGTAGCTTGTTTTCCATATACTTAGATATTAAACACCGTGTAAAGGTATTTCACGCTGTCTCAGGCATATTTTTTGAATATCATACATATAATAAATGTTTTACATGCTTTTTATTTATAATTAACATCGTTTAATGGAAAAATTGGGTTTTTATAAAATAATGATGTGTTTTTTCAATGTTTTCAGCCTATGTGGTATTTAATCCATGTAATGGGTTACACAACATGTAATCATCATGATTTGTTGTTTTTAGGGTTCCATACCAGTGATCTTAATTTCATTCAACAATTAATCCTCCCTCTCACAACCTATATCTCACCCCAGTCGATTTTGGAGATCTTTACTCCTTTAGGATCATTAATTCAGTGATGTACAAACAGGGTTGTTACGGTGTGCCTCTCCGGGTAAGTGTTAATTAAGTTTCTTCATTACTTTGATCATGTATACTATGAAGGATATAGTTATGTTTTATATTCATGATCTTATACCATTTTATTTCAACCATTTTTAGTTTATTGCCATGCCTTAATTTTTTAAGGCCAATCTCTTGGTTTCTAATCACCGTTGTCGAAGGCGGATAGTTTTACACCATTTTTTGGTAGGTGTTTCTATACAATGGGTTAGTTAATTGAATTGATTATTATTATTTTAATATTCTTTTTGTTTTTTTAGTGAATTTAAGTTATTTGTGGTTTTAATGAATTTCATGGAAAGATTTATGTTTTTAAATGGGTTTTCATGAAAAACTGGTTTTTTCACACCAAGTATTAGTTTTAATTATTGTGTTGTGGTTTTAATTTGGAAATGAGTTTTCAAACACCAAAGATGATAGTATTTTATTTTAAAATGTTTTATAAAATTTTAACATGGTTTGGAAATATATTTTTATAATTAGAACATTGGGAACCATGGGTGCATTTGGAAATAGACATGGGTAGCCTTAGTGAGCACAACACCACTAGGAGATAACCTTTGGGATATCGATGAGCTATGATAAGAATCAATATTGGTTGGTACCAAAATATTCCTAATTATGAAAATTTATGTCCATTACATATTTCTCTAGGATAGGGACCAATACAAGGTGATTTTTAATCTGTGATTTATTTATCACATGATGGTTTTTATCATGGATTGTTTCTCATAGGTTTATATATGAGGTTGTACAACATCACTTCACAACATAGATTATTTCTTGGACATGGGTTTACTTTATTACCTATTGATATATGAGTTCGCATCCATTTTTTAGCACTTATACTTATCATATTTCAAGATTTGTAAATATGAAAGTCTTATGAAAACTAAATGAAAATAATTTAAAAATGAATAGAATTTATGAAAATGATTTGTAAAACTATTTTTGTTCTGAAAGCTAGAACCATTGAATTATTGATATTAGATGTTGTATAGAATCTGTGGTGGTATCCTATTGGGAATTGTGCTCACACCCTACTTTTTAATTTTATCATTTGTAGATGTTGTATTATAGGATTCAAGTATAGGGAAGGGAATGTTGTAGCATGTTGGCTTCTCTTATTTTTGCTTCATTTGGTTCGGGTTTATTTTAAGGTGACTGTTGGTCACAAGGATACTTGTTGGTATTTTATGATATGTAATTTTCTAGTTTATCATGTTTTTATGGGGTTTATAAATCTAGTTGTATCGTTTTCTTCGACATTTTACTCTTATTATATGTATTTTTTTAGTAGTATGGAAGACTTGTTTTACTTTATCTTTGTTATACCTCAACTTAAAGGGATAAATCAGGTGTATTGTCTAGTTGATCCATGTTGATATGTTACAATGCGAGAATTTAGATGGATTCGTATGAATCCCTTTGTGGAAAGAATTGCAGAACTCCAACATACTGAATGATGTTGTAGAAAGAAAGATTTTCAGACCTGAACAAGTTGATTGTATGGAATTAAAGGATCGATACATTCAACAACACATATTGAGAAATTGATTTTGACAAAAATGTTATACCGATAATTGTCAATGTGATCTAGAATTTGAATTTGGTGAGAAGGTCATTATACCAATTTCTATGTGGAAGAAAGAAGGTAAATCTAATCCCTAGGTATATATTTCTCTTTGAAATTCTTACAATGTGAGAATTTAGATGGATTCGTATAAATCCCTTTGTTGAAATAATTTCAGAATGCCAACATACTGAATGATGTTGTAGAAAGAAATATTTTTTGACCTGAGAAAGTTGATTGTATGGAATAAAAGGATTGATAAATTCAACAACACATGTTGAGAAATTTATTTCGACAAAAATGTTATATTGATAATTGTAAATGTGATCTAGAATTTGAATTTGGTGAGAAGGTCATTATACCAATTTCTATTTCGAAGAAAGTAGGTAAATCTAATCCCTAGGTATATCGTTCTCTTTGAAATTCTTGATAATATTAGGACCATAACATATCTCTTAAAGCTTACACCAAAACTATAACAGGTACACAATGTGTTCCACATATATCTCTTGATAAAGAACATAACTGATCCACCACATGTAAAGAACTCATAGGTCATACAATGGATCATGATCTTTCTTATGAGGAATAACTAGTGAAGATTTTGGATCAAATAGAGAATTTTATATGAAATAAGACCACTCAACTGGTCAATTTTTATGTTAAAAACCCTGTCTTGAAGAAGCTATGTGGGAATATAAGGATGTAATGAGGTATAAGTATCCTCAATTTTTGGTTCCAAAGAGACAAATTGCAAATGAAAAATTCATTTTAAAGGGAGTAGAATGTGACACCTCAGGTTTTTATGATATTTTTAATAAATTAATTTTTCCAATTATATGAATTAAATTTAGAAAAATTGATTACATATTTTGAATCAGAATAAATTATAATATCAAAGAATGTTAGCATAATTTTTGACCAAAATTAATAGTCAAAATAGTAAAAATTAATTATCATGGTTAAAGTAAAAATGGGTTTACCAAGGGGTTAATCTTAGAAGATAAGCATTAAAACAAATATAAAACTTTTCAAAGTCCTATTTTATGGCCATATTTCAATCTTATAATTACCAAGACTGAATCTATAGTCACTTGAAAGATTTTGGATTGGGAAGAAACTTTTTATTTTTGATTCTTTTAGGAAAATTACCTGTAGTTTCCAAGTGGGTTTCTTCCCCCCACATTTAAAAGGACACCAAAACTATCCACTTCATCAAAACTCTAAATCTATATAGTTATCCAAATAACTAGAAAAATATCTACCTAACTTTCAAATCATTGTTCTAGAGCTGTTGTTCCTCCCAAAAGACCAATACTAGGGTCCTTAATAAGATACCCAAAGGAGGTGATTCTAAGAAAAGGTAGCTGCCTTAACTAATATCTTTATATTACTTTATACTTATTCTAAATTTAGTTATATATTAACTCTTATAATATAATAACACTAGTATTTACTATGCATTTGTAAGATCCCGACCTTGGACGGTGGTACTTACTTGTTTAGATTTTAGTTAAACATCCTTTTTATGGATAATGAAGTGGTTATTGGGTGTACAGAATGTTTTGGGGGTGTCTTAGGGGTACATGAAATGAAATGAGGATAAAAGATTCCAAACAGTGTGCAAAGAATGGCTAGAGAATGGTTTGTGAAAACTATTCACCTAGCTAGGGAAACTGTGCGACCAAACCTCATTTCAGACAAAGGATGGCGCACAGTCACTGCACAATTTTCCAAATTGTGTGGGTAATTCCATAAAACTGTGCATCTTGGACCCTCTTGGAAAGAGGGAGATAAACCTTCATAACTTGGTTTGGCTAATCATGAAGACAAATCATGCGACCCTTAAAAAGTGGGGAATTCCAGTTTCTCTCTCTCAGGATTTAAGGGTTATAACCCTATTTTCTTACCTATTCCTCATACACCAACTTGGGTGATGAAACAAATTCTACTAGACATCAAATGGATGATTATTCTTTAACCCTTGTATATTTGGAGAGAGTTTGGGTGTGAATCAAAGATATGGGTGAGTCTAAACCTCATCTTCCTTCCCTTTTCTGGATTAGGGCTTGTAGAATCATTATACTTCTTCTGAAACCCTAAAAACCTAACTCTTCTGATAGATTCAAAGTTGAGGCTTTAATTGGTGGTTGATTAAGAAAAAAGGGAGGATGTTAAGAAAGTGTTTGCAACAGACATGAGGTATTTGGTCTAAAATACTTTTTCCATAATCTTGATGTGTGATATGTGTATGTAGTTGTGTTATTTCTCTTCCTTGCTATATTTTGATGTCTAGGGTTAAGGAAAGTGATTTGGGACTTATATTGGGGAATGATACCCTTTACAGATCCCATTAGATTCATTGATGATATGTGACCAAAATGAGGGCTAACCATGGAGTATACTAAACCCTTGAAAATAGTGAAATAAGTTGGTGAATGTTGAGATAAGGGAAATATGAGAGTGAATGGGTTGTAAATCATAATCGATTATGTGGGATTAATTAAAGAGTAAATTGAGTTAATTATATGTCGGATTTTTTGAAATGACTAAGTGGATTTTAAAATGGTTTAATAATGCATTTTGGATTTTGATCCGGTTATGTTTTTTAAAAATAAAGAATATGATTCTTTGTAAGTGGGAAATGTTTTAAAAGGATGCATAACCTCATGGGGATTTAGAAATTGATTTTCTTTATATATTTCAAATAATGATGTAAAATGAGGACATGGTTCCCAATTGTTTAAAAAATTCCTTAATGATTATTTGAAATGGTTGTAAATTGAAATGAAAGCCTTAGGACATGGTTTATTTCTCAAATGGGAAGACCTATATTTGGAAGGGGTGGATTCAAGAAGATTTTAAGTGAGTATTTTTATTTTCATATTATCATGGATTGTGAAATGAATTTTATGTTAACTATTGTATTGTTTTTAATATGGAATAAGGGGGAGTTTGGTAAATGGTATGCGGGTTTAATGATTTTTGGTTTGTAAATTGTAGATGTGTTGAAATAGGCTAAGGTATATAAATGGTAAATGTGTTATGGTCAAAGAAGCATGTGCACATGGCTTGGCGGTATGTGGGGTATTGACTCGAGGTTCTAATCCCACGAGTCGGGTTAGACTGAGGCTCTAAAAACCAACCTCTTAGTACATGGGTTAGAGAGTCAAACTTATGATCTATGCCCCTAATAGTTGTATTTGATGATACTTCCTAGACTGAGGCTTAAAGGTAAGTGTTATGTGATTTATGGTTGGGAAGTTGGAATGGGGTTCTATGCTTCCCAACTTATGGGAATGGTGTGGTTTGGGAAATTGTAATGAGGATCTATTATTCCCAAACACATGGAAATGTCTTGATTACTATACTGAGGATCCGGTGTATGTTGATAAATTATGATTAGTTAATTCCATTTTGATTTAAAGTGGATAACCCCTTATGCTATAGATTAGGATCCCAGTGTGACAGGAGATAGTTTAGTCTGTTAGTTGACCTTGGAGATATTGATGGATAAAATGGTTAATCAGTAATTCTTTTAATGTTAAACATATTTCTTGATAAAAGTTGGTTAAATGGGTAATTGTTTAATTTGTGACATGTTTCTTTTATTTCCATGTTTATTTATTGCACATGTTTCCCTATATACACTATTTTACAAACTGTTTATTTCTTTAGACACCATTTTTGGTGGCCTACTGGGTTGTACTCACACCCTTCTTGGGCCTCCATGGCACTTGGGTACTAGAGAATATGATACTTTTTTTTTCTAATATAGGTTCAGGACTGGGACCTAGTTTTTTTGTTTATGCATGGGTGGTTGGGTTGGAGCATGGTATATCAGGACCAGATTAGGAATCGGGACTGTGTTCGAGATCATTTATGGGGTTGTTACTAGAAATTGTATTTGCATGATTTCATGACATGTAGTGTATTCTTTATATTGTTATAGCATATTCTACTTGGTTACTTACTAGATTTTGCAGAATGTTATCCATTTAATGTTCAGATTGGTTGTTTTTCAAGTTGATATTGTTTCTATTGTGATATTACTCTAGTAAGAAGATATAGTCTCCCTAATGTATCTCTATAGACTCACACTACTTGCTGATAGCCTTTTACGTATAAGGAGGCACACCTAAGGTCATTTGACGACCCGATTCGAGGAACCGATTTAGTGGCCACTGGGCTGGGGATCTTACAAAGTGGTGTCAGTGTGGGTGTAGTTTTTCTTACTATTTGGGTCATGGTTAATAGGAGACTAGGATATTGTCAGGACTTGGTAATGAGATCATGCCTAGGTGCTAGCATCCCCACGTATAATGGAAAACATAAGTTTTCAATGGTGGTAATTAGTGTTTTGTTTTGTTCTCTTATGGTTGGTTGATACTTTTACCTCAAGTGGTCCACTTGGATGTTATGTTATTGATTTATGAGGTTTTATCTCTTGGCCCAGTATGACAAGAGAGGGTGTGTGAGTTCATTCATCATGCTAGGAACATAAGAGTGATAGTTCACCCATATGTTTCCTGTGAATGATAGTTCCTTGGGATTCAAAAGTTAGTAGTGTCCTTTCTGCTTGTGGGTTATGTATATTGATCTCCCATGTAAATGGTCATCAAAGAAAATGGTTTGAAATATGAATTTGAAGAAATCTTGGATATTTGAAATGTTGAATTAATAAAAAGGTTCTTGAAAGTGTAAATTCTTGGGTTTTGAAATGGAATGTTTTGAGATGTTTTAAAATATGAAACCTTGGGTTTTAAATGGTAAAGTTTAATTAAGAATGGAAATGGGAAAATTGTAACGACCCAAATTTTCCAATAGAAATTCCCTTCTTATAATTATGTCATAAAATAACATGAAAACAAAACATAATGAACTACTAAGTGATAAGTGACCATTATAAATAAGTTTGTCACTTCTGTGTTTGGAATTTTGAAAATCTGACATATACAGTTGTGTTCAAGATGATTTTTGGAGTATAATAAAACAAAAATAATTTTTGGTGAATAGTAAAATACCCTTATGAATAGTAACATACCCTTATGAATAATAATATTATCCTTATGAATAGTAAATAATCCAACATAAGATTAAACTTACCCATGAATAATTAAATAAAATTTAGACATCTTAGAAAGTGACAATTTGACCTTAGTAAACGTTTTGGTATTTTGTACGTCATAAATAATTAATTATAATTAAATAATTAATTTAAAAGAAAATTTATTTTCCTAAAATGTGTTCATAAATTATTTAATCAACGTATTATAGTTTTTAGATAATTTTATAAGACCCAACATAATTTTTGAAAGTGCTATAAAATCAGTTTTAATTTTAAAAACTGTTTTTTATGTTAGTTATGATTTTAATTAAACATTAAATTAATAATATTTAGAAAATTATTTTTGAAAAATGGACTTCATTTTTGGATTATAAATGTCAAAAAATGGTTGGGGTAAATTTTTGGGATTTTTCTGAAACACTTGAATTTTTGATGAATAGTGAAATACTGTAATTTACAAAAATAAGCTAAATAAGCTAATTATAGAGTCATGTGTGATGTTATGCTGATGTAAGACCACTTTTTTTGGGATCACATTATAAAATTACTATTCATGGTCATTAAAGACTCACTATTACTAATATTAGGGTAAATTAATAAACTAATGAATTTTATATTAAGGAAACCCCTCTCCCCTCCACTATAAAAACCACCCTTCACACCCTCATTTCCTTACACCTCTAAAGATCCAATACTTCTCTAAACTCCTCCCAAACATCCTCCCTATCCCCTCTCCCACGTTCAAGAGCTTTTGGTCTCAACCAAAGACCAATACTAGCTTCCTTAAAGAGAATCTCAAGAGGAAGATTTGAGAGGTAATTTCTCTCCCTCTTCTCCTTTAATTTCCTTTCAAGTTCAAGTTCATTTCTTGATCTCTACCCATCTATATCCACCCAAATTGTATTTTAACTCCATTATTATACATGTACTAGAATTTTATGATGATAATGGGATATTATATCATCCAAACCCCTTTCCCTCTTCCTTTTATTTTATTAAGGAGAACGTTGTTCGTGAGGTGTTAATTTATCACCTTCAAGAATGACGAGTTTTCTTATTCCATTTCTACCTTCAGATCTGGTCATGAAACCATTTTATGGTTGAACCAGAACATTTTATATGTATTATATCCTATTTAAAGTTTTGTAACTAACTTATGACCATAGTTCTAGTGATAAAATAAAACAAGTTCATTATGATCGCAAAATCGCTAAAATTAACCCAAACAATCATAATTTAATTCTTATCTAATGATTCATACACATGGATCTAATATAACTCATTAAAATATCATAAAAACTCCTGTAATATAATTAATAACATTTAATTTCAGTTCTGTATTTTTACCCATGTTCTACCCAAACTTCAATTTAAGAATACAAGTGAACCACTCAAGAAAACCATAAAAACAAACATTCCAAAATAATGTTTTTAAACTCTATAACTCATCCAAAGGAACATAAAATCACTTAATGAAACCATAATGAACCATATTAATGTACACAAGTTTATTTATCTATAATTAATTAATATAATTTCATTATACAGGACATTAAAGAGAAGGAATCATTCAGATACAAGGTAAGGGGAAATTCTGGAACCCAACTTTCATCCTTTGGGTTCAACCTCTTTCACTCCATTTTTGATATGGTTACTCCTTAAAGATAATTTTTTCCTCATTTTATTTACATTTCTAGTATATACATGTTTTTCACTGGTTTTTTTTCCAAACAAAATGTTTTTCAAAAGAAATCTTCTTTTAAGAACACACCTTTTACTTCTCCCTCAAAGTGAACGGTTCTTGAAACATGTATGTTATTCTCTATTTATTTTGGGAACCCAATGTTTATGAATGTGTTATTATGAGATGAAACCCATTAATTTACATGGGTTATTTATTTTCATTTTTGATACATGTTTTCTATTTCAATCATGATAATGGTAATGTTATGATGTGACGGGTGCGCCCGAAATTATATAGCGCAATATGAATGTTTCAAAGTGACGGGTGCGCCCGAAATTATACAGCACTCCAATGCATTGGGTAAAGCGATGAATCTCATGAGTAAATTTGAAATGATGAGTGAAAAATATTATATCTTGGTTCACAAGTATGTGTGGTAGTTAACCACTAAGACATGATGTTTCATTTTTCTGCATTGCCACATTTTAAGTCTTATATTTATGCTTCCTCTCATGTTCATGATCTTTTTCCCATTTTATGATTATGCTCACACCATGATATATTATTCTTATCTATACTTTTACTGGGCTTCTAGATCACCCATTTTTATTTATATCCTTAGTTGGTTACATGTACTAAGGATAGGACAAGTTCCAATAAGAAGCTAGAGAAGAAAAAATTAAATAAATGTTTATGCTTGATGTTGTAATTGTTATGTATGGTCCTAGTTTGCCCAAGGCACTAAACCTTTGAGTCCTCTATGTGTAACACTATTATGTTTTTTATCTTTAAAATGACGTAATAGTAATGTAAGAAAAGGTTGGATCGCTATAGTTGGTATTAGAGGAAAGGTTTAGTTAATTTGGGAATTAGGATTAGTGAACCCTAGAGAAAACCTCTAGCATGAGACTAAGTACAAAAATTCACACAAGAATGTTTACATAGGGATCCCATATGTTATTATTTTAGTATAAATTGTTCAAATGAATAAGTTATGTATTCATGAATTGTTTACTTATGTTTTGTTCTTACCTTTTCTATTTTAGAAAATGGTGGGAACCAGGAGAAATCAGGCCAACAACTTATGCGAGGTCCAATGAAACGATTGCCCGAACGACATCCACAATGATTTGGGAGGTGGAGTTCAGAACTTCCTGGAGATTATTAACCAATTATCTCAGGTTATGAACAATAAACATAATAATGTGGAACATCCTCCTTCACCAAATAGGGAGAAACTGGCTGTCGAATGTTTTATGCAGCAATGACCTCCAACGTTTAGTGGATCCTCCGATCCACTAGTTGCGGAACAATGGGTCAAATCCATGGAGAAGATCTTTTCTATTATTCACTGTTCTGAGATGGAGAAGGTGACCCTATCCATTTATTATCTATATGGAGAAGCCGATCAATGGTGGGCTTTTATTAAGAACACCAAGCCAAGGGAGGAAATTAAAGAGATGGATTGGGAAGACTTTAAGATTATGTTTCTTAACAAGTATTTCCCAAGAACTCTTTGCATGAAGATGGAGAGAGAATTCATAGAGCTCAAGCAAAAATAAGGAGAATCTTTCACAAACTATGAAGCGAATTTCACAAGGCTTTCAAGGTATGCTTTGGGTTTTGTTATCAACAATGATAGAAAAATTGATAGATTATTTAGTGGATTAAAAACACACCTTCAAAAGGATCTTGAAATTTGATACTTTGGGAGTTATTAAGAAGTTGTTCGATGTGCTCTCAAAGTAGAGATGGAGTTTGGAGAATGGTCCCATGGCTATGGGGATATTAAACGAAAGATGGAGTTTCAAGTTGGAGGATCTAATGACAAAAGTGGGAAGAAAAATCAATGACCCACATACCAAAAATGTGGGAACTTACACCATGAGAACTACCTCAAAGGGATGGGTAAGTGCTTCAAGTGTGGGAAAGAAGGAAACCATGCTCAAGAGTGTCGAAAATACACTAAAAGGAAGGAGAATGTGGAAGAATAAAGGAGAGAACCACTCATGGTTCAATGCTACAACTATAGGGAGCTAGGGAACTATGAAAACTAGTGCACTAAACCTCGAGCTCTCGAGGGTAATCAGCGTAAAAAACCACTGAATCCAAAGGAACAAGGTAAGGCTTATTCCATCACTTCTATGGAGGTGGATCATGATAATGAAATCATACAAGGTACACTTCCTATTCACTCGAGAATGGAAAAATTCTTATTTTATTCTGGTTCTAGGCAATCCTTTATATCTTGCAAGTTTTCTAGAACTATAGAATCAAATATCTGAAACCTTGAAGTAGAGATATCTGTAAAAACACCAAGTGGTGAAATCATTGCAAGCCAAGTGTTTGAATCTTCTCATGTTGGCATATGTGGGAAGATTCTTCTGGAAAATCTTGTAGTACATCCCTTGGTGGAATTTTATGCATTAATGGGAATGGATTGGATCTCATTATATAGAGCACATATCAACTGTCGGGAAAAGGAAATATCTTTTCATATTCCGAACCATCCCATGATCCTCTAAAAATTCAAGGAAGATCATGAAACTCCTTTAAAAAATCCTTCAATGGTTTGGGTATTGATTCCCTATGAATAAGCATACCTCTCCCAAATGGTTGAGTCTAAGAAAAGTTATAACCTAGAGAAAATTCCCATCATGATGGAATACGACTATGTATTTCCTGAATAGTTACATATAATTCCCCTGGATCATGAGGTTTAGTTCTCAATTGAACTCATACCCGAAGCTACTCTTATCTCGACGTGTCTCTATAGGATGGATCCTATCGAACTGGAGGAGTTAAAGAAGCAGATGCAAGAGCATCTGGACAAAGGGTTCATACGCCCTACTGCATCACCTTGGGGTGCACCGGTGCTCTTTGTGAAGAAGAAGGATGGTACAATGTGGTTGTGTATCAATTATTGGGAACTCGTCAAGATCATCATAAAGAAAAAGTATCCTCTCCCAAATATTGATGACTTGTTCGACCAGTTAGGAGGAGCTCAATACTACTCAAAGGTGGATCTTCATTCTGGATATCATTAGGTAAAGGCAAATAAGGAAGACATTAAAAAAACTGCCTTCCGTACAAGGTATGGGCGCTATGAGTTTTTTTGATGCCCTTTAGACTTACTAATTCCCCTACAATCTTCATGGATTTGATGAATAGAGTCTTTAGAAATTACCTCAACAAATTTGTGGCAGTGTTTATCGATGATATTATCATCTAATCCAAGAGCAAGGAGGAACATGAAGAACATCTAAGACTTGTGTTGGTGACATTAATAAATGAGAAGTTGTACACCAAGTTCAGCAAGTGTGAATTTTGGATGAAGCAGGTCATGTTCTTGGGACATGTGATCACAAGTGAGGGAATTTCTGTGGATCCTTAAAAAATAAAGGCAATTGAGGAATGGACCATTCCCTCTATTGTCACAGAAATCCGTAGTTTTCTTGGATTAGCTGGGTACTACCGAATTTTTGTGAAACACTTCTCATGATTGTCAAGCCCGCAAACTAAGTTAACAAGGAAAGGGGTAAAGTATGTCTGGACAGAAGAATGTGAGGGAAGCTTCAAGGATCTTAAGAGAAGGCTGATCACTGCACCTATACTCACACTACCAAAAAGTGGAGAATGTTTTGTGATATACAGTGATGATTCAAAGAAAGGCTTGGGTTGTGTACTCATGAAAAATGACAATGTGATAGCCTAAGCCTCACGACAATTCAAGATCCATGAGCAGAACTACCTGACGCATGATCTAGAGTTGGCAGCCGTGATTTTTGCCTTGAAAATTTGGCAGCACTACCTTTATGGTGAGAAGTGTGAAATATACACCGAACACAAGAGCCTAAAGTATATATTCACACAAAAGGATCTCAACATGTGTCAAAGGAGATTGTTAGAGGTAATCAAGGATTACGATTGCTATATTCACTACCATCCTGGAAAGGAGAACAAGGTAGCTGATGTTCTAAGTAGAAAAGAACCTGCTACTCTCTCCATGCTGCGGATTGAGAAAGACCCTATCTTATTGGATATGCAAAGAATGGATTTGGAAATAATAAGGGTAGGGGATACATCATACCTTTCCCAAATGATTTCACAACCATATATCCAAGATAATATTAAGGAAGCACAAAGGGATGATGTATAGATACAAAATAGGGTGAATGTAATAAAGAAAGGGAAGCTGCAAGAGTTCCATATAGACGATGATGGTGTGATTTGGTTTGGAACACGGATTTGTGTGCCTTCATCACCTGGGATAAAGAAGGAGCTATTGGAAAATGCACATATCTCAACATTCTCTATCCATCCTAGGAGTACCAAGATGTACCGTGATCTCTGAGAACACTTCTGGTGGGATAACATGAAGAACAAGATTGAAGAATATATATCAAGGTGATTGGTATGTCAACAAGTTAAAGATGAGTGAAAAAAGTCCAAATGTATGAAGCATCCATTCCCTATACCCATGTAGAAATGGGAAAATGCTACTATGGAAATTGTCATGGGTCTCCCGAAGACGTTGAAGGGAAATAATGTGATATGGGTTGTGGTTGACCGAATCACCAAGAATTCCCATTTTATCACTATTAGAGAAGACCTCTCACTTGAAAAAATTGCAATGATATATGTGAAGGAAGTGATGATACTGTATGGTGTTCCACTCTCAATTGTCTCTGATCGTGATCCAAGGTTCAAATCAAAATTCTGGAGGAGCCTTCAACATGCTTTGAGTAATGAATTAAATTTCAGCATGGTTTTATCACCCCCAAACTGATGTCAAGCCTGAAAGAACTATTCATATTCTTGAGGATATGCTAAGAGCCTACTCTATAGAATTCAAAGGTGGATGGGATCAGCATCTCCCATTGTCACTACTAGAATTTAGAGCTACAACTATGGAGCTATACCCACAGACAATAGGAAACGTGGCTATATCCTGTTTACAGCCACGAAAATTTCGTTGTTCATGGAAATTAACCCACCCCACTCCCCAATTTACCGTAACACTCTCGCACCCCTCCTCCTCGCGACTCTTCTCCCCGACATTCCGCGATCCTCCTCCTTCTACGAGCCACCCAACCTCCCCACGATCATCCTCCTCCGGCGCGACCACTCCACTTCCCCGCCGTCGCTGCTCTGATGCGGACTCCCCACCTCCTCTGACGACGTGCCTCCGATGCGGCCACCCCACTTCACCGCGATTCTCCTTCTCAGACGCTGCCCCGACACGGCTTTGACACTGCCCCGACCGACTCAGACGCGTCCACTCCACCACTCGGGATCCTCCTTCCACGCGGCCACCCTTGATTCTTCTCCTCCGACGCAGCGACCCCACCTTCCTGATTTCTCAGTTGAACCAAGTCCTACCTTGGCATCCTCCTCCCATGATTTATCACTAACCCCACTCAGGGGACCCTAGAAAATCCACCCTTCTTCAATTTCTCATGTGAAATACCTTCCTATTACACTCCTTTCCTTGCCAGGTATTTTCTAATTTTCAGCTCCAACGTGGTATTTAGGTCTCATGTTTTCCCTTCTCTAGATCGGTGGTTCAATTTATTCTAATATTGGGTTTCATGGAACTAACATCCAAGAGGAATGGTCATATTTTTAATTAGGAATGTGATCCCAGTTCAGTTGTGACGTGACTTCTGGAGCTGTGAGATGGGTTGCAACTGGGTGGTACAGGAGCGTACACCTATTGACTTTGACATAAGTTGAGTAAGAACAAAAAATTCATGCATGGAAGTTGTGTATTTCTTAATCAGTGTTATATGAAAGAGGGTAGAGAATCGATGGAAATTTTAGCAAGATTTTCATAGGTGAGGCATCCCATAGCTTCAAATGAAATGGAGGAAGTTCCCTATGAAAAAGGTCTCTTTGGAAATATATTGGGTATGGTTATACCAGATCTTGGTTAAGGAAATGTGTTTCCTAGGGTAATTTGATAATGGATTGGCAGAAGTGGTATATAGATTTAGATTTGGATCTTCGAGGTGTTTCTTATGGAGCAATTTTAAGTCAATCCATGTGGTGGTGAGTGCACCAATGGATGGTGTGGTAGGTGATAATCTTTTCTTCTAGAAAACTCATCACATGCCAAGAATGGAATTATCATGGACTGAGAATGGGTATTGAGTAGTTTTTTGGTTATCTCTTAGGAATGCATGGTTTTTGGATGAATCCAGTCATCATGTTTGGGGATAGACATGATGTGGGTTGTGGTGCTTGGATTTTGATCAAGTGATGTTGTGACAAGGGTTATCCTATAGTGGAGAGAGTGACATCAGTCATGGGAAATATAAACCCATGAGGGTAGAGTCCTGGTTTTGGGAGACCAATAGGTAGGTATTTCAAATGGAAATTAGGTTTCAACGACCCAATGAGTACCTAAATTGAGTTGGTTTTTCTTGGAGATTAGAGTCCAAACATGGGCATTTGAGTTGAGTGGAAATAGTAAAGATCCAAGGTTTCATTAGATTTGAAAATTAATTGGTTCTTATGGAAATCATGACATGGGATTGATCGACTAATGACCCAAATGAGGGAATCACACTGGTTTTCAGAATTGGGGTGGTTTTGATGATCCAAATGTGTTAAATCATGGTTATGTCAAAGCTGGCGATAGGGATTGATGGTAGTCTAGTTGGTGGAGGCCCGGACCTAAGAATTCCACCATGTTTCAAGAGTTTAATTCATTGGTCTATAATGGTGAACATGATGTGCCTCATTAAATTGGGGGATTGGTAATTAAATGTTATGAAAATGTGGTGACGTTTGGAGTCTATGCATCATCATCAGGATTAGGATGGCTTATGATGAACCAATATGATTGGGTTAGGAAATGTTAGTGCTTTCAATAGTGTATAATGATAGGTTTATATGGTTGAAAATTTAACCTTATATTCACACCATGATTTGGAATGAATATCAAAGTTTGAAGTTATAATAATGGAATTGAATTCACTTATTATTTAGTTAAGAAGTATATAGAGAAGTATGATAATGATCAACAATATACTGTAATGTAGACACCCAAAAAGAATGGGGTGGTTGAGAGGTAAAGTAGAACCATCAATAATATAACACAAACTATGGTGATCTCCAGTGGTATTACAAGGTATACAAAAAATTTCCTTCTGAACTAAGGTATAAAAGGAAACCAACATTGAAGTATTTATGAGACTTTGGTAGTAAGTTCTATATTCTTAACATGGAAGGGAATCAAGAAAAGTATAGAAATAACATGATTAAGTTATATTTTATATATATTTCTTAAGAAGAAATGTTTATAGATTTTTTAATAATATTCTCATTAAAATTTTGGAAATAATATATGTAATAATGGATAGGAAAGAAAAAGGAATCTATGACAGGAGCATTGAAGATAATGTAGAGAAAAGTGAATCTTTACAAGAGCCTAGAGAGTCTCTTAGGGGTAGTGAGGAATCCATCATAGAATTTTTCGATGAATATGAGAAAGAAAAAGACATAAAGATTCCAATTACACCTAAAAGATTTACTAGAACTGAACATATTGATGAAGAGAACATTTTGGGAGACAAATATGATGTAGTATAAACTAGGAGGATGTATAGAATTAAAAGAAATGCCCTCTTATATTTATTTGAGTAAAAAAGATTTGATTAAGCATCCAGTGATTAAAATTGGATTAATGATATGAATGAGGAGTTAAATTAGATAGAAAATAATGACACGTAGAAATTTGTTCCACAAATAATAGATGAAAATATCATATTCACGAAACAAGTATTCAGAAATATGCTTAATGAAAATAGAGAAGTTATAAAATTCATAGTCATAATTTTGTGAAAGGGATATTCATTGATTGGTAGGGTGGTTATAGATAAAATATTTTCACCAATTTATTGTATTGAGGTTATCAAATTGTTTCTTACCATAGTTATATAGAGAATATCAAGTTATATCTAATGTGTATAATAAAAAGTATTCTTTTATCATTGGAGTTTTTTTAAGGTAGTTTAAATTGGTCAACTACGTGGATTTCAAATAAATGATGATGATAATAAATTGTTCATTTTTAAGAATGATTTTTGTGGCTTAAAACAAGTACACATAGCTTGGAACTCAAGGCTTGAAAATGTTCAATTTTTTTTGCGGTTTATGAGAGTAGTTGACTATAATATCTATCTTAATAAGAATTTTTAAGGGCACAAAGGCCTCTTTATTTAAATTATAAAGAAAAAGAATAAAGTTTAGAGGAAATAAAATAACAAAAAACTTAAAAAGACATCAACCCATTTTATAACGGGTATTCATAATATGAAAAGGAAGTCTTCCACCCATGCCGTGGGAGTTCTAACCTCTCCTCCCGGTCCTGGCTTGTATCCATAGACCTTCACCATCAGCATCATCAAGGTGCTCCACAACAGCATCATTCTTTATCGTTTCATCTTTATTCACTCTGTCACTTTTATTCCCATCATCATCAGTTATAAGCGATGAAAGTATTTCAAAAGTGTTATGAGTACCAACATTTCTGTTTGTCTGGGTCCTCGATGCTTGAGGCGGGGCACTGCTTATAAGAGAGGTAGAAACCTTTGATCTCAATAGTTCATCATTCTTCATAGGTGTATGTGCCTCTCTTGCTGGAGGAGGCATTATAGTTGACTCTGTCACATTGTGTGTTTGTACAATTGGCTTAGAAACAACCAAAATAGTGATGGGGTCCGGAAGGGAACTATTTTTTAGAGCAGAAGATTCCTCCTCTCAAGCAGGAGTTAACTCTTTCATCTTATCAGAATCAGGCTGGATTATCAGCCTCAGATTCTTTCTACTCTGAGATGGATGAATTTGCGTGGGAATCTCCCCTTTTATTGTGCTGGGTATCTTAAACTTCTCCAGTAACTGCTCATCGACGGGCAAATTAGATGCCACACAAGTGGGTTGAGCATCCATGCCATGAACTCATATGGAAGTTCCAGCAAGAGTACTATCAGGGTGAGCGATGGGCACCAGTTTGGGTCCAAATTCAGTAGTAGAGTGATTAACTTTACTTCCCACAATAGGAGGGTTAATGCTCAAACTTGAAACTTTTATATTTATAGGAAAATGCAGCGCCCTATCAGTTTCAGGAAATTTTTTAACTCCACTTCCCACTGTAGGAGCAGGTTTCGGGAGACAATATTTTTTTGAAGTCGCACCTTGTGTTTACTGTAAGTCCATTGAAGGGATAACAAAATCATCCTTTTTCATAGATTCCTTGGACTTGGCAGGGCAGGGGACCTTTTCGTTTCCATTTTCAGTAGTCACTTCCTTGGTTTCCTTGTTTGTGTTTATAATTTTAACCTTACTTGAGGTCGCTGTCTCTAACATGTGCTTCACTTTTCTGCATTTTGAAGAAAAAGCAGTTTGCTCATGCCTAATTCTTTCATCAGCCTCAGTTTGTGCTAGAAGCTCTATCTCTATTTGACTATCCACAGATTCTATCTCATTTTGATCTTGTTTCATGTCTTTAATCAGCACATCTTTGAAAGATAGGCCCACTTCAGGTGAGTCACTTTCTTCTACTAAATCAGCCCAAGTGACATTGGGTCTATCAATCAACTGAAAAGTAGGAGGCTCTGCATCTTTCTGAATGACATAAGTGGAGTCCAACTTTGGGCTTTTACTATGATCCTTGATTAGATGCTCAGTCTGAGACATTTTTTGAACATTTTCAGAGATTAGAAGTCTGTTGGGAGAGCTGTGAGAAATATCATTTGCAGCTTGTTCTGAAGATTGGACATCAGTCCCATGGGGAAATTTATTACATTTTATTCTTCCGCAATGAGCCTCATCATGCCCCTTCAACATGCATCTAGTACAAAAAATATTGGAACGACTGTTGGACCTTGAGTGTCCAATCATACAACAGTCTTCACAATACAAAGGCAACTTTTCATACACAATATGAAGATTAATTTCATCCTGTGGTGTGGATAGAAATACCTTATCAACCATGGTAGAACTTAAATCTACCTCAACTAAAATTCTGGAAAAATATCCATAGCTAACATATTCAGTAGCCAAATCCATCCGGATTGGAATGCCTATCGCAGAGGTGATGCCATAAAGAATTTCAAAATGCCACAAAACCCAATTTAAACAATAAATCTTTATCCAAACCTGGGAAAAAGTGTATTTAAAATCATAGAGGCTAAAATTTAGCTTCCATTCATGGATCCTAAGGGTTCATGGCTTCAAATTTATGGAACCAAAGCTCCATTATTTACCCTTCAATTTAGCAGAGGGAAATAACAAGTGAAAAAAACCTCTTCCTAACGAAATGCATTTGAAGTCATGAAATCCCCAAATAGTAGCAAGTCGAGCAACTAAATCAGAAATTTTCCAAGGTTTTGTACCTTTAGATAAAGATATCTGGGAAATAAAGGAGTTCTCCCAGATATCTAAGCATTCTGAAACTATATTAATAGGAATTGTTATAGCCAAATGATGGCGTAGGTTTATATAATTTAAACTATCTGAAATTTGTTTGTTGGATTAGCTGATAGGGATGTGAACTTTATATTCATTAGGTGTTTCTCGTTTTTAAGAAGTCCAATAAAAAATTAATTACCTTGGAGTTCAATAAACTATGTATGGGGGAGTGATCGAATTAGAAATTTCATAAATTTTTATAGGTAATTCATTGTTTTATTCCCTCAAATTCTATTAAAATCCTTGGAATTGCTATATTTTTACATTTTGTATGATTTTCTGTGAGTAGAATAAATCTGGATTGATTTGTTGATTTTAGTGATAACCTTTTTATGTTTTCATTAATTAAATGGGTTTTCATTATTTAAATGTATTCTCATTTATTTTTATTCGGTTTATGAGGATTATTATGCTCCTACCATTGATTTAGGTGCATATGCCAATGCAAATGTTGATGATGATGGTGGTCTGAGTGGAGGAGATGATGATGTTGGTGTTTCTGAATGATATGAAAAGGGTCGTGATGGTTTTTATGATACTGATATTGAGGTAAATTTTAGATGTAAATTTTATTCTTGGTTTATACATTGAATTCTACCATATAATGATGTTAGAGTTTGGTAGATGTTATAGTGTATACATGTATGAAGCACTAAGTCGAGTAGTTTAGAAAATAGGATTCATTTGATGAGATCAAACAAAATTAGAAGACTGGTTCAAAGGTATGGGGTTTAAATGTATTATATACATCTATTGAATGATTATAAACATGAAAATCCAAATTAAACTATGATTTTTTATTCAAATTAGTGGAATATTACATGAATAAAGATATGGATTCTTTGAAGTTAACAAAATCAGATATGGTTGAACTTTAAGTGGGTAAAAAGGAACTTAAAAATAAGTGGGTTTAATAAATTAATTAATAGAATGATGTGTATAAATGATAAAAATTATGGATGGTAATAATGTGTTATTAGTATAATGAAAAAGTTTATTTTTTTGGAAATATTCTCACTAAATATAAGAATAATATCATCTAAACAATTCTAAGTATGGTGGAATTGGAAAATATGCTTCTAGATTTGGTGGACATCAAGACAACTTTGCTTCATGGTGAGTTAAAGGAATAAATCAACATGAAACAACCAATATGAGTACCAGCAATTGAGATCCATGACTTGGTTTGTATATTTTATAAAATCTTGTATAGAATAAAGAAAGTCCCGTGATAGTGGAATCAGAAATTTGAATCATTTATCACTAAGGAAGGCTTTGATAGTTGCAATAGATATAATTACTTCCACTAAAATAAATGGGATAATGGTACCTTCATAAATTTCATATTGTATTTCAATTACATGTTTCTACTTGGACTAGATGATTGAATGATTTAGAAATATATGGATAATTTTTTGGAGGTTTTGAGATAAAAAATCCCAAGAAATTTGAGAAGATATTGTGGATAAGTACAGAAATAGATAATAAGAATGAAGATTTAGTAATAACCCAGAAGGAACATATCAATAGAATCATCAAAAGGTTGGGCATGAATAGATGAGAAAAAGTGACTACCTATCTTGCAATTCAACTTGACCAAGGCATAAGAACTCACAATGGAAGAAGAGTACCAATACATGGAGAAAGTTCCATATTCCTAAGGTTTTGGAATTTTAATGTATACAATGATATGTACTCAATAATGTATTGTTCTTATAGTGGTATTTGTTATCATATTCATGTAAAACCATGTAAAGGGATATTGGGATGTCATTATATAGAAAACTAACCTATTTGTACATGTCTATTAAAGAATTTTTAAGATAAATAACATAATAATACATTCAAGGATCTAAATGTTTAGTATGATAGGAAAATTAGGTTCATTAAACACTTGTACATAATACAAAAACATTATTTAGAAACTGGGAATAGATGGAGGGGGATGGAGGGGGGGGGGGGGGGGGGTGTAGGGGGGCTGTGCAGGCTAGGGGGATGGGTGGAGGGGGGAAGGGTGGAGGGGGGAAGGGTGGAGGGGGGCAGGGTAGAGGGGGGCTGGGGGCAGGGGGGCTGGGGGCAGGGGGCAGGGGCGAGGGTGGAGGGGGGCAGGGCTGGGGGGTGCAGGGGGGTGCAGGGGGGGTTGGGCAGGCTTGGGGCTGGGTGGAGGGGGGAAGGGGGTAGGGGGCAGGGTGGAGGGGTTCATTAGGGCAGGGTGGAGGAGGGAATGGGGAAGGGGGGAAGGGGGAAGGGGGGAATGGGGGTAGGGGACATAAATTGTTAGAATTGTCTAGCTGTAGACATGTTAACAACATCCCATGTTCGGGGTTTGAAACCTAAAAATTATTTTCCCTTTTCTTTTATTTTATTTCCTTTAGTTATTTTACCATTTAATAACATTTTTCATGTATTTTATGGGCATGAAAAAAGATGGACAACACCTCATGAACCTGTTGAAAGATCGAATCATACTGTTGTTGGAAGCATAAACAAACATCCAGGTTCATGTTTCTACTTTGTTTTCAATGTTTTTTATGTTTTCCACCTTCCTCTTTATATTGAATGTGATACATTGACCATTTAATTTGAAGGTTTCTGTAAAATACATTTAATGTGTGAAGGTGCGTATACCCAGTGGGGGAGCAACAACTTTTAGTTAGAAAGATCCAAAAGCCGAAGTGGACGGTTTGGTTCCTCCTTGAGGTAGGATCCCTCTTCTAGCCTCTTTAATTCAAGAATGATTTAAATTTAATTTAGATTCTTTCTTTATTCTAATTAATTATATTTAATTTCATATCTTGAATAAGTGTTCTTTAATATAATTGTTTCATTTGATAAAGTCATGTTTTTATAATAAAACCCCTCCAACGGAGGTGCGCTGTCTGCAAAAACTCACAGTGATAGTTATGCTGATCTAGTTGCTTAAATTATTGCATTTGATTTGTGCTGAATTAGTTTTAGAATAAATGTTAAATATAATTAAATAAATTGTGTGATAGAGCAATTCCATGATTTTATAATAAAACCCCTCCAACGGAGGTGCGCTGTCTTCTAAACCAAAGAGTAGTGATAGTTATTTGTATCATGTTTAGATTTGGTTTGAGTCTTTTATATGCCTCTTCCCGCTCCCTTCACTCCTGGCCGAATGATGCTGCCCCGCGAATGTCACTGGACCGGGCCAACATGCCGCGGTCACGCCGTGGTCACACCACGGTCACACCGTGGTCACCCCGCGGTCACACCGCGATCACGCCGCTGTCACACCGCGATCACTCCACGGTCCCACCGCGATCACGCCGTGGTCCCACCGCGGTCCCACCGCGGTCATGCCGTGGTAATGCTGTGATATGGCCCTGCTCCAGGATGAAACCCCATGGCGGTTCACAATGATAGTATTCCATGAGTATTTTGATCAATGTTGAGACTGACTAATCAAAATTTCTGCCGGTGGGGTGACGACCGGAATGTTGCCCCGCCTCCTCCCACCACCTTCACTCCTGGCCGGAAGATGCTGCCCTGCGGATGTTTCTGGACCGGGACGACATGCCGCAGTCATGCTGCGGTGATGCCGCGATCATTCCATGGTCACGCCGCGGTAATGCCGTGATTTGGCCCGGCTCTAGGACGACTCCCCGTGGCGGTTCATAGTGATAGTATTCAAAGAGTCTTGTGATCAATGTTGAGACTGACTAATCACAATTTCTACCGGCTGGGCGTCGGCCTGAATGTTGCCCCGCCTCCTCTCTCTCCCTTTGCTCCTGGCTGAATCATGTTGCCCCGCGGATGTCGCTGGACCGGGCCAACACGCCGTGGTCACGTCACACCGCGGTCATGCCGCGGTCACGCCGTGATTTGGCCCTACTCTAGAATGACAACCCGTGACAGTTCGTAGTGATAGTATTCCATGAGTATTGTGATCAATGTTGAGACTGACTAATCACAATTTCTACCAGCGGGGTGATGACTGGAATGTTTCCCCATCTCCTCCTACTCCCTTCGCTCCTGGCCGGAAGATGCTGCCCCACAGATGTCGCTGGACCGGGCCAACACGCCGTGGTGGTGACTAGTGCAAAGGGTTGGTAAAAATTTACATAAGATGGTTGAAATTTACCTTTGTAAGGAAATAATGATCAGGATATAAGATGTATCAACTTAAAAAAACTCCAATACACATATAAAATAATCAAAAATCCATCTCATGTGCATGTTTAATGTAAAACTGCAAGAAATACAAGGAAAACTCCAAAATAAGTACCAAAATAAAACTCAGTTGTGGCACATCAACTGTCCCCAACATATGAGCTAGAAAGGTCTAGTATGGTCCACGCAATATCCCTTGAAACTTGAATCCAATTTTATATACATAGGGTGAGAATATAGGTATACTCAATTGGAAAACGAAAGTCACTTTTGCAGAAGCAGGAGAAGAATAATAATTCACTTATGACAATAACAACAGAATCATAAAAGCACTTAACAAGGTTTAATTTCCACCACAATATCGCCCTACCAAACTCACCAAATAATACAAGTAAAGTAAGTTAAAATAGTAAGCACATCAATATTAGGGTACCAAGAACCACCCCCACTAGTTAACTACTCCTCCCAAGCGGTGAATTTTATCATGCTACCATGCTATTCTACTAGAACCACTATCACAACCTACTCACGCACAACTGGGCCACATACTAAATCCCACGAAAAAAACACTGGGGTTACAACCACAACGCATCCTTACCACATAAACCTAGTGAATGAAACCACAATCTCATCTTGAAGACACCTAAGATGGTACATCATATCTCATCATGAAGACACCTATGAATAACAAATCACCAACATACACTTTTGCATCAAAACCAAACAAAAACTACCTGATGAGTATGGGGATACAAAATCCAAGAAGGGGGAGTAGAGAAGATCCAATACCATACATCCATCATCCCACTAGGATTTTGGGATGTCACAGCCTCTCCCATAACAATGGGGTGTTCAGAACATAGTGCTCAACACTGGTATGCTATGTATATAAATAACAAGGAACTACATATATATATATATATTACAAAACACTCATCCTGATCATTGCATTTTCAAATCAATAGTCATAAGACACAAAAACTACCCTCACTTCCAACCCTACATTCATGTACCACCATGAATGGTGGTCACTTGCACAAGTCAATAATTTAAGGATGCTTCACTATAAGCCACAACTCAAAACATACCCCCAGCTAATTAAATTAACCATTTTTTATTCTATAATAGAAATTAATTTATTCCATCCATACCATAAAAAATAAAAAACACTGAAAATGTTTTAAGACAAAGAAACCATCCCAACCATAGCCAAATCCAAACAAAAAAGATGGTACGAGGTAAATGAATCCATTATAACAAGAATTCATAAAAAATGGTCCATAGAATCTTCAGGATAAAGGACCACATAAGGTAACACCATACTTATACAAAACCATCTCTCTTAAAACATCCTCATCTTTCCCACTACACCAAAATCACCACACTCATCAAAACAAAACTTACCCAACTTGAAGTCCCACTGCAAACAACCCAATTTTGAATACATGTTCAACCACTCCCACCATCATTCTTAAAGTTAATTTCGTATTTTCCTTCCTCTAAATAATAAAACCCTCCAACACACCTAATTAATACCAACGCAGCAGCCTCACAACATAATAACGCCAAACCCAGCACAACCATAAACATTAAAAATACACAACCCAATCCTACAACTAGGAAACCCAGTTTTAGACCAACTGCATAAAAAAGTTCATCCATTTCAAAATCAATAAATATCTCAAAATGAGTGGCCATTAAAATAGTTTCACCACCCCACAATCCCAACCACACTCACACATGAACAACAAATACACATGACCGAACAGAACCACACACAACACACATCCCCAGTAATAGGACCATGATTATTCAATAGCCATGCTCTAATTCCACTTTATAAATTAAGGGTTATCACATAGAATGTTTGATCATATGAATCCGTTTAATTTAACAGATATACATTATATATCATGTTTTTCATGTTCAAAACATTTCATCAAAATATTAACAACAAGAATTCATGATTATAGTGTGCAAACAGAGATCGCCAATAGCTAGGATTTTCAGAAGTCCTATACCCAGAACAATTCAAAACGTGGAACAAATTTAATAGTCAAAAAAAAAGAAACCATTATCATCATCTTCATATCATCTCATGTATTACATCAATAAATATGGTTTCATCCATTTTCATGAGAATATATCATCACACCAACCCCACCTGATAAAAAATAAAAGATAGACAAGGGAACCCCTACATGGAACAAATGATGAAAAACAATTATTCCTTGTGTAAAAAATAAGGGGTCTTCCAAGTAGCAAGAAATAATCCATGTTAGAACCAAAAATACTACAACATCATAGCCACATGACTCCTCAAGGGAGAGAGGTTTTGGGTGCACCAGGAGAAAACAAAAGGGTTCAATAGAAGAGAGGATTTGGACTTTAGAAAGGCTGGATCCTTAATGTAAGGTGCAAAATCTTTCAAAGTCCATTAAAGAATGATCATGAATATGAAGACATGGATTATGAGTCAAAAGAGATTCAGGTTTTTATGTGATATATACCATTCGAAACAACCCAAAATCTATATAAATATGGCATTTAACTCAATTAACATCAAAGGAAACATCAAAGGGGTGAAACTAGAAAAGATGGGATAAACTAGAAATGACTCATAGATTAGTAAGATGAGTCTGTACAAATTCAATCTCATCTCCATGAATAGTTTAATTTCATAAATCTTCAAATGATTTTATTAAATACTTTAATAAACTATGAGAATGTAAATTTTATTCTCATAGCTTCTTAAAATGATCAAGAAATCCTTTGATTATGTATTCAATGAATCAAAATATTGTTCATCTTTTTCTTTAGATGATTGGCCTCTATCAACAGTGGGATAAGATTGATCTCCAATTTTCTAAATAGAGGTAAGGAATGAAGTCTCAAAAACCACTTTAATATTAGCATGAATAAACAGTTCCGTGTCTATGTAATCATTTATGATAGAAATTTATTGAATTTGGACTATCGTTTTAGTGTCAAAGACTACTAGTTGATCTTGATGATTTCTTTTATCATTATCTTTAAATTATTCTTCAGTAAAAGACCTTTGATTATTATTTTCATCATGATTGATAATAAAAGCCTCTTTCTATTATCTGTTCTATGGTTGAGTAATTTCACTAGATACTGAAACCACTATGTTTTGTGCAAGAACAGTAGTACCATAAAATGTAGGTTTGTTCCTCTGACTATGCCATATTACAAGGGCCTAAAACTATGTTTACCCCAAATGTTATTCTATAGATTGAGGTAATATATTTCAGGTTCTATATTAGAGATGTTTTATCTAATTATTTTTCTCTTTTATTGAACTTGGAAATCTATTATGGACATTGAATTATCTTCTTCTTGAATTTGCACTGAAGGTGCAGATCCTAAAATCCCTCACCCCTCCTATGAAATATGACCCAATATTTGTTGGTATTGTTCACCAAAAGTTAATAGTTTCAGAATAACATAATCCCTAAAATAGACCAATCAAATCACCTACAATAAACACCATCAATCAAACCCACCTTTCCGTACCCTTACAAAACCACAAACCATCCTCCTACCACCCAACCACAACACCGCTCCCCTAAACACCAATAATTGCAGTCATCCCACCCAACACCAAACAAAACCCAACCCTCCTAGCCACTCACACCAGAATAGATACTAAAACCCAAAAGGCTGCTGGAAAGAACCCATCCAATAAATAAAACCTTCCTATAGGAACAACAACACTAGTCCATACACGACTCAAACCACCTACTACTTCATGAACCTTGAAGCCAAGGAAAAATTCTACAATATCATGGCACCAGACCACCACATTCGACCACTCAAAGACTTAAGAAAAAAATATCCTAACATCACCATATGAAAAAGACCAGCCACCAAAGGAATGCCCAACCAGTCAACCAAAAAATCAACCACAACCATCCACAAAAAGTCCCCTATATGTAGCCAAGTAGCAGGAAAACCACAACCCAAAAAGAAACCAATCAACCAAAAAATAGAAATCCCCGCTTGAATAACCCACACAATGAACCCTATCCTCTAAAACTGCACCTAGAATAATTACATGTGACTCTATCCCAACCACACTAGAAGCCCCTCTAGAATCATCTCCACACACTAAAATCAGGCATCCTCTACACAAGATCCTTTCACTATAAACATCCCACACCCACCCAACACCATAATAGCAACAAGAACCCCCACAATAAAATCACCTGCATGACCCACACAAGTTGAGAACCAGCCAAAAAATCCACTCTACATTCCTATCCCTTTCCAATGGATAAATCCAGCACCAAAAACCCACAATGGACCCAAAGGCAGCACAACAGTATAGGGTTTCCAGGAGGGGGGGGGGGCTGTTGTCCGGGTGGGGTGGTCCAAGGGGGTTTCTAGGAGGGAGGGGGGGTTTCCAGGAGGGAGGGGGGGGGGGTGTCCAAGAGGGGGGGGGGGGGGTGTCCAACAGGGGTGGTGCAAGGGTTGTCCAATAGGGGGGGGGGGGTGCTGCTGCTGTCCTGGTGGGGTTGTCCTGGGGGGGTCTGTCCAGGTGGGTTTCCAGGAGGGGGGGGGGGGCTGCTGTCTGGGTGGGGTTATCCAGGGGGTTGTCTAGGAGGGAGGGGGGTTTCCACGAGGGGGGGGGGGGGGGTCCAGCAGGGGATGCTGTCCAGGGGGGGGGCTGTCCGGGTGGGGTTGTCCAAGGGGGGTCTGTCTAGGAGGGAGGGGGGTGTCCAAGAGGGGGGGCGTCTTTCCGGGGGGTTTCTAGGAGGGAGGGGGTGTCCACGAGGGGGGGGGGGGGGGTCTATCCAGGGGGGTGAGTGGGGTCGGTCCAAGGTGGGAAGGAGGGCTGTAGGGGGAGGGGTGCATGGGGGGGGGGGCTTTAAGATTCACATACTAACACCTTTTCTTGAGAACTTCATATTCCTTCTCAACAAGCTTGGGAACTTCCTACTCCCTTCTAAGCTGTCCAGATTCTAATTGTCTCATCAATATGCTTAGGTACTCTAACTAACTTGAAAGCCATTTATCATCTTCATATTGGCATGAAACAACCTCTCTTCCTCATTTATAACCTGATATCTTACACTCATCTCAATACACATGTTGAAAACATTCAAGTACATGTAGGAGGTTTTAGAAATCAGCCTTGAGATCTCAAATTTCCTCAACTTCTTATAATTTATTAATTAAATTTCTCCCCCTTAATATCAGACTTTATTCGGTCATTAACACGGATGAGAGAAATGCATAACTCATCAATGATTTTTTCAAGCACTTTCTAGAAATTCCAGATTTTCATGGAATAAATAAGTCTGGAAGCTTCTCAAGGGTCTTCTCCACTCATCTCCCAGGGGGGGGGGGCTGTAGGGAGGGGGTGGGGTTGTGGGCTACTGCAGGAGTTGGGGGGGCGGGGGTGGTGTGAAAGGGGACTATCCAAGGGGGGCATGAGGGTGCAGGGGGGGGGGGGGTGCAAGGGGATGTCCAAGGGGGGATGTCCAGGGGGTGTAAGGGGGCTGTCCAGGGAGGGTGTTCAAGGTGGGGTGGGGGTGTTCTGGGGGTCTGCACAAGGGGGGGGGGGGATACTGGAGGAGTGGGGGGGGGGCAAGGGGGCTGTCCAGGGGGGGTCTTCCCGGGGGGGGGGGGGGGGGGGTTGCAGGGAGGGGGTGGGGTGGTGGGCTACTATAGGAGTGGGGGTGTGGGGGGGGGGGGGGAATGGGGGATGTCCAGAGGGGGTGTAAGGGTGTTGTCCAAGGGGGCATGGGGGTGCATGGGGGATGTCTAGGGGCTTGCAAGGGCTGTCCAGGGGGGGGTGCAAGGGCTGTCCTGGGGGGTTAAAGGGCTGTCCAGGAGGAGTGAAAGGGGGATGTTCAGGGAGGGGGGCATGGGGGATTTCTAGGGGGGCATTGGGGCTGTCTAGGGGGGTGAAAGGGGGCTGTCCAGGGGGGGCATGGGGGCTGTCCAGGGGGGGCATTGGAGCTGTCTAGGGGGGTGAAAGGGGGTTGTCTGTGGGGGGGGGGGGGGGTGCAAGGGGGCTATCCGCGGGGGGGGGGGGGGGGGGGGTGTAAGGGGGTTGTCCGAGGGGGGGGGGGTGAAAGGGGGTTGTCCGGGGGGGGGGGGGTTCAAGGGAGTGCAAGGGATGTCCAGGGGGCTGTTCAGGGGGGGGGGGTGTGGTTTTTTTAAGAAATGTCAAGCCCTAAATCCACAGTTTTAAACCGTGGATGTAGACCTAAAGTGAAGGTTTTAAACCGTGGCTAAAGCTATATAGCCACAGTTTTGAACCGTGGCTATAGGATTTGTGCGGCTTAATGTTCTACCACAGTTTCAAATCGTGGCTATAGGGCTTTAGCCATGGTTTCAAACCGTGGCTGTAGGTCTTGCTCTATAGCCACACCATTACCAGCCACAGTTTGTTGAACCATGGCTATAACCTATAGCCACAGTTTTGGGACTTATAGCCACGATTTGAAACCATGGATATATCCTAAATTTCCAGTAGTGTGGTTGAGTACTCATACAACAATAACTTCCACTCGATTATTCAGATGGATCCATATGAATCTCTATATAGAAAGCGATGTATAACTCCAACCTGTTGGGATGAAGTTGGAGAAAGAAAGCTACTCGGACCTGATATTGTTCAAGAGATGACATAGAAGGTTCAAGTCATCCAGAAACACATCAAATCTGCTCAAAGTTGGCAATAGAGCTATGCTGACAATCGTTGAAGGGAATCAGAGTTTGAAATTGGAGATAAATTATTCCTTCGAATATCTCCCTGGAAGAGTGTCATTCGATTCAGGAAGAAAGGGAAGCTAAGCCCAAGGTATATTGGCCCCTTTGAGATCCTTGACTGCATAGAAGCTGTGGCCTATCGTCTTGCACTTCCACTGAATATGTCTCGAGTTCATGTTGTTTTTCACGTATCACTCTTGAGGAAGTACATACCTGATCCCTCACATGTACTAAACTCAGAGGTGGTACATCTGGAAGATGATCTATCCTATGAGGATCAGCCAGTAAAGATTCTGAATCGGAGAGATAAGGTTCTACGCAACAAGACAACCCATCTTTTCATAGTGTTGTGGAGGAACCATAAGTTTGAGGAAGCAACTTGGGAACCAGAAGAGGTAATGGAGGAGAAACACCCTCACCTGTTTGTGTAAAGTGAAATTTCGGGGGTGAAATTTCTTAAGGGGGGAAGAATGTAACGACCCAAAGTTTTTCAATGGAAATTATCTTCTTATAATTATGTCATAAAATAACATGAAAACAAAACATAATGAACTACTAAGTGATAAGTGAACTTTATAAATAATTTTGTCACTTATGTGTTTGGAATTTTGAAAATCTGACATACACGGTTCTGTTCAAGATGATTTTTGGAGTCTAATAAAAAAAATATTTGGAGAATAGTAACAAACCCTTATTAATAGTAACATACCCTTATGAATAGTAATATGACCCTTATTAATAGTAAATTATCCAACATAAGTGTAACCTTACCCATGAATAATTAAATAAAATTTAGACATCTTAGAAAGTGACAATTTGACCTTAGTAAACGTTTTGGTATTTTGTAAGTCATAAATAATTAATTTCAATTAATTAATTAATTTAAAAGAAAATTTATTTTCCTAAAATTTGTTCATAAATTATCTAATAAATGTCTTATAGTTTTTAGATAATTTTATAAGAACCTATATAATTTTTGAAAGCGCTATAAAATCAGTTTTAATTTTAAAAACTGTTTTTTAAGTAAATTATGATTTTATTTAAATATTAAATTAATAATATTTAGAAAATTATTTTTGAAAAATGGAATTTATTTTTGTATTATACACGTTGAAAAATGGTTGGGGTAAATTTTTGGGATTTTTCTGAAACACTTGAATTTTTTATGAATAGTGAAATACCGTAATTTACAAAAATAAGCTTAATAAGCTAATTATAGAGTCATGTGTGATATTAGGCTGATTCAAGCCCACTTGGTTAGGGATAACATGATACTATTACTATTATTGGTCATTCAGGACTCACTATTCCTTATCTTAGGGGAAATTAATAAACTAATGAATTTTATATTAAGGAAACCCCTCTCCCCTCCACTATAAAAACTACCCTTCACACCCTCATTTCCTCACACCTCTCAAACTCCAAGACTTATCTAAACTCAGACCAAACATCCTACCTAGCCCCTATACATCGTTCAAGATCTTCTTGTCTCATCAAAAGACCAAGTCTAGCTTCCTTAAGGAGAATCTCAAGAGGAGGATTTAAGAGGTAATTTCTCTCCCTCTTCTCCTTTAATTTCCTTTCAAGTTCAAGTTCATTTCTTGATCTCTCCCCATATATATTCACCAAACTGGTATTGTAACTCCAGTATTATACATTTAATGTAATTTTATGATGATAATGGGATATTATATCATGCAAAACCCTTTCCCTCCTCCTTTTATTTTATTAAGGAGAATGTTGTTCGTGAGGTGTTAATATATCACCTTCAAGAACGATGAGTTTTATTATTCCCTTTCTACCTTCAGATCTGGTCATGAAACCATTTTTATGGTTGAAAAAGAACATGTTATATGTATTATATCCTATTTAATGTTCTGGAAATAACTTATGACCACAGTGCTAGTGATAAAACAAAACAAGTTCATTATGATCGAAAAATCGCTGAAACTAACCCAAACTATCATCATTTAATTCTTATCTAATGATTCATCCACATGAATCTAATATAATTAATTATAAGATTTTCCAAACTCCTGTAATATCATTAATAACATGTAACATTAGTTCTGGATGTTTACCCATGTTCTACCCAAACTTAAATTTAAGAATACAAGTGAACCACTCAAGAAAACCATAAAAACAAATATTCCCAAATAATGTTTTTAAACTCTATAACTCATCCAAAGGCACATAAAATCACTTCATGAAACCATAATGAACCATATTAATTTAAAAAAGGTTCTGGAATTATAATTAATTAATATAATGTCATTATGCAGGACATTAAAGAGAAGGAAGCATTCATATACAAGGTAAGGGGAAATTCTCGAACCCAACTTTCATCCTTCGGGTTCTCCCTATTTCACTCCATTTTTGATATGGGTACTCCTTAAAGATCATTTTTTCATCATTTTATTTCCATTTCTGGGATATACATGTTTTTCACTGGTATTTATGTCAAACAAAATGTTTTTCAAAAGAACTCTTCTTATAAGAACATACCTTTTTCTTCTCCCTCAAAGTGAACGGTTCTTGAAACATGTATGTTATGCCCTCTTTATTTTGGGAACCCAAAGTTTATGAATGTGTTCTTATGAGAAGAAACCCAATACTTTCCATGGTTTATTTATGTTCATTTTAGATATGTTTTTTATGTGGATACATGATAATGATAATGTTATAATGTGACGGGTGCGCCTAGAATTATATAGCGCAATATGAATGTTTCAAAGTGACGGGTACACCTAGAATTATACAGCGCTCCGATGCATTGTATAAAGTGATGAATATCATGAGTAAATGTTAAATGATGAGTTAAAAAGATTCTATCTTGGTTCACATGTATGTGTGGTATTTAACCACTAAGACATGATGTTTCATTTTTCTGTATTGCCACATTTTAAGTCTTATATTTATGCTTCCTCTCATGTTCATGATCTTTTTACCATGTTATGGTTATGCTCACCCCATACTATATTGTTCTTATCTATCCTATTACTATTCTTCTATCTCACCCCTTTTGATTTATATCCTCAGGTGGCTTCATGTACTAAGGAGAGGACAAGTTCCAATAAGAAGTTAGAGAAGAAAAAATTAAATAAATGTTTATGCTTGATGTTGTAATTATTATGTATTGTCCTAGTTTTCCCAAGAAACTAAAACTTTGGATCCTCTATGTTTAATACTATTATGTTTTTTATCTTTAAAATGATGTAATAGTAATGTAAGAGAAGGTTGGGTCACTATAAAAATGATGGAACTTTAGGAACAATGGTGGTGGGTATCCCTTGTGTTGGTTGTTGAACCTGTGTATGGGTGGTTTGGGAAGTGAGATCACCATAGTTTTGATACCTTGGGGTAATGGGATGTGAGACCCTAGGGGAAGGGGGGAGGGGGGGTGGATGTGACGGTTAGTGGGATTTTTGTGTGTCTTTGGTTGGGTTGTGACCTCAATTTTGTGAAATGAAGTATATTAATGTGGATGTGGTAGCACTTATTGGTTGAGACCTTGTGAGTTGTCTTTGGGAACCTTTAGTGGGTGTTTCACTCGTTTGCTGATATAGGTGTGAAAGTATCTCTAGTGAGAAACTTATGGTAAATGGATTCCTAGTGTGTTGAACGTAGTGTGTTTGAAATAGGATTAGGATTTCCTCTTGTGAGAAGTGGGTTATTTTCGGTTTGATGTTTATGGATTAGAGGGAGATCCAATCATATTTTTCAAATGTGACCCCAGTTTATGGAGTTGGTACCATTTTATCTTTAGGGTGATCCATGAGAGGGGTTGGCCTGGTTATGAGTGCCTTTAGTTATGTGAGTCACAACTGGAAGTTTTGGGATTTTAAAACGGTGCACATAGAGTGATGTCTAGTGTAGGTTTTTCCTAGTGGGATAAGTGGAAACGACAATGGTTTTGGAGATATGACTCAATTTTTGGCTATGAGTTGATAATATGGGGAAAATTTAGGGTATCATTAAGGGAGGTTAACCTAGTGTTGCAGGTACCTTGAAATATGAAGCATATGTGGTTGCTTCATAGGTGGAATCGATGCACGATGAGTTCCATAAAAAATTTGGTAAAAAGTAAAAAGTTATTTCTTGGTCTCACCTCAAGAAAGCACTTGAGTGATTACGTTTGGATGTATAGGTGGTTGTGAAGGGAATGATCATTTGGAGACCTGAACCTAAGGTTTTAATAGTGTTGATATAGGAATAAATTTTTATTCTTGGTGAACAAGACAAGGGTGACCAAGATGTGGACCAAAACTTTTGGAATAGAAGTGAAAAATGGGGTGGTGGTAGTCACATGGTTGGTCTCTCTTGCACCAATGGTTGGTTTGTTGGATGATAATGTTGATAATTCCTCGCATTCAATGAGGCTGATGGACCAGGAGGCATGGTGATTAATGTAAGTAGGTGTTGGGCCTATCTATGGTGATGTACAACTCGTGTGATCTAGAGTCAATTTCAGTGTGCGTTCATAGGAAAATGAAAGACCTCAAGGGCTCTAATGATGTCTATATGTGGCCACATATCGGGAGAACTATATTCAATTTGGGATGATAGAATAGACATCTCAGAATAAGTGCCTACTATTTTATGTGAAACCAAAGGAGGAATCATGGATGTGTGGAAGAAAATTGGATTTTTTGGTGTAGTAAATTAATGTGTTTATTTTGTGAATCACTGAGGGTCTTACTTGAAGAACTAGTGAAGTGGCTGGAGGTAGTGCCACATGAAACGTTGGTTCATGACTTCTTGGTAGAGAGTCATGAAATGGTGGTGAGTTCGGTTGGAAATCCCTCTTAAGTTGTGATAACTAGGTGTTAATTTTATGTTGGAAGGAAGTTAAGACTGAGACCTTTGGCAGGTCAAGGTTCCCCCATAGGGGGAGGTGACTTCAGTGATGGAAATTTTGTGGTGTTCTTCGTTGACTTCATAGCATACTTCTAGCTGGTGACTATTATGCCTAATATCTTGACATATTCCTAGTTATGTTGAGAGAGATTTGGATTTATGACTAGATAATTGAACTTGATTTGTAAGGGAATGGATCCTATTGAAAGATACATTCATGGAGAAATATTGGTGTGGGGGCCATATGGTGGGGGAATACACCATAGTATGGTTATGGCAGTGGTCCTTGGGATAGATCAGATGTCGACAAATTCTAGGGGTTCCATTCTCAAAATCCAAGAATGAGTTGTGAGTGGTGTTTTTTTGTTGTTTTAGTGGAAGTTGGACAACCATTTCCAAGTTTTGAGTTTCCACTTGTGATCAAAGCATGAACTAAAATGGTTAAAGTTTATTGAGGAAACTAGTGATAATGGTACTCCTAATATGGATAGTGGTATGTCAGTCATGGATGTAAGGAGTAGATCATGGAGTGGATATGGTTGCATTGGGATTCCAATGAGAATCTTGTAAGGTTCATGTTTGGGTCCCTTATGGGAGGACAGGTGGGACTTGTATGTGGTGGTAGATCTAACTGAGCAATGGATTTAGGCTTGGACTAGTTTTAGAGGTAATCTAGGTGTTTTCATCGAAGACGTGTTTGTGGGAGCTGTAGAGCCAAAAACAGTTTGCAGAGTAGCAGATTATGTGATGATAAAGTTTCATCAGAGGTAAAAAATGAAATTGGGTAGGTTCATGCAGATTATGGAGGCATTCCTTAAGGGAAAATACATAGTGTCAAAGTAGAGGGGTGACATGAAAATAGTGGAAGTTGGGAACCAACAGAGTGAGTCACATGGAATATCCTGAATTAGTTGGGTAAAAAGGGAATGTACATGGTGGGATATGAGTCACCTCTAGTTAATGTTAAAATGATAAGTGAATCCTGATAATGGGAATCAATTTTGAGGAAGAATCAATTATTCTGGAGCTGAGATATGGCTGGCGAAAGTGAGACCAATTCGGGTGGTTTTGATGGCAAGGTTGGATGCCAGAGTTGGGTGAAGTTTTCATGGATGTTTCTGTATATAGATTTGGGAAATGCATCTGGTTAGTTGTGAAGATAATATTGAGGTTCTTATGGCCTCTTTTTGATGTGGGAAATGCTCAAAAGTGGAAAATGGTGGCGATGAACTAAGGCATACGGTGGGGATCACCATAGTGGGAAAGTAGTAGGCTAGTGATGTGACTGGTGTTTTGAGTTGGATGGACTCGGGTAGGATCCATCTAGGTGTACAAGTTTTGGTGATAGAAATTTTCTTGGGTTGGACCAGTTGAGTACCTTGATATGAATGTTATTCTTGGGTTATTCTTTGGATGGTCAGAAATGGTGTGAGTCCATTAGGCCTCAGGTTTTAGACTGATGTAGGTTGGAAAATGTGGTTGGAATATGCATGTTACTTTAGTGACATCGATCTTGGGCCACCATTAGAATTTTGGAAACTAGGTGAGATTGTGATAAGAAATTTGGAAAATTTTTTATGGAGAGGATTGGACCTAAGGTGTTCTAATTGGATCTCCCTAGGGGGTAGTGTAGTGATTTGTTGTCATCCTAATGTGAGGTGGTTCTGTATCATTAACTGGACCATTATCTTATGATTTAATTTGATAATGATGAGTTAAGGTGGATGCGACCTTGAGGATCATCAGTTTGTGATTGTGGATCAAGGTGGGGAATTTTTATTTCCAGGTAGGATTGTTTCCTTGGTACAAGTATTGTTTCTGCATGAATGTGTTCATAGAGAATCTTGGAAGATGAAAGTTGATAGGTGGGATCATGGCCCAACCTATGGCCTTGGAGGCCTAGTGATGCTTGATAAGTGCAACTCAGGTATGAACTATTATAATATGGAAAGGTTGTAAGATCCTGATCTTTCATGGAGGTACATCCTAATTTAAATTTTGGTTAAACATCCTTTTTTATGGATAATGAAGTGGTTATTGGGTGTATGAGACGTTTTGGGGGGGTGTACCGAAGGTGAGAGAATTTAAAGGAGGAGAAAAGAGGTTAAACAATGTGTAACCCATGGTTGGCACACAATTAGTGAAAATGTTGTCCCTGGATTGAGACACGATGTGACCAAACCTCCTTTGGAATAAAGGCTAGATCATGGTCATTACACAGTTTTCCAAAATGTGTTGGTGATTCCTAGAATCCATGTAGCTTGGACCCTCTTAGATAGAGTGATCTACACAGTTTGGCTAGCCATATGTCCCTTAAAAATTTTAAATTCCAATTTTCCCATCTTTGGATTTAAGGGTTCTAACCCGATTTTATTCCCTATTCCTCCACCAATAGCTTGGATGATTAGCCAAACACTTCTAGACTATAAAAGGATGATTATCATTCAATCCTTGGATATTTGGTGAGTATTTGGGTACAAATTAAAGATCTAGGTGAGGCTAAACCTCCTCTCCCTTCCCCTTTCCATATTAGGGATTATAGAATCATTCTACTTCTTCGAAACCCTAAAAACTCACTTTTCTAGAATATCCTTTTCTTGGACTTTAATGAGTGGTTGATTTCAAATAAATGGAGGATGTTAAGAAAATTTTCATCAATAGAAAGGAGGTAGGTGGTTCAAAATCTTTTCCCCATAGTCTTGATGTGTGATATGTGTTTGTAGTTGTGTTATTTCACTGACTTGCTATATTTTGATGTATTGGGTTTAGGAAAGTAATTTGGGCCTTATATTGAGGTGTGATACCCTTCAAGGACACCATTGGGTTTTTTTTGATGTTAGAAAAAACTGAGGGCTAACCATAGGGTATGTATAAACCTTTAAATTGGTGAAATAATTTTTTGAGCATTGAGATAGGAGAAATATGAGAGTGAATGGGTTGAAAATTTTAATCGGGTATGCAAGCATGGTTAAAGGGTAAATTAAATTGATTAAATTTTGGATTTTATGAAATGACTAAGGGGATTTTGAAATGGTTTAAACAATGAGTTTTGGATTTTGATCTGGTTATGGTTTTTTAAATGAATAATATGATGTTTTAGAAGAAGGAAATGTTTTAAATGGAGAAGTGTCCTCAAGGGGATTTGGAAAGTGTAAATCTTTATAAATTTCAAATGATTATGTGAAATACGGGCGTGGTTAACCCTTTATGTGAAAATGACTTAATGGTTATTTGAAATGGTTAGAAATGGAAATAAGATACTTGTTGAATGGTTTAGTTTTCAAAGAGGAAGACCCATGTTTTAATGTGGTGGATTCAATATGATTTTATGTGAGTATTTTTATTTGTGTGTTACCATGGATTGTGAAATGAATTTTATGTGAATTTATGTCTAGTTGTTAATATACAATAAAGGGGAATTTCATAACTGGCATGTTTATTTAATGAGTTTTGGTTTGTAAATGGTATATGTGTTGAAATGAGATAAGGAATGTAAATGGTAAATGTGTTATGGTTAAAGAATCATGTGTGTATAGATTGGTGTTATGTGGGGTATTGACTTGAGGTTATATTCCCACGAGTTGGGTTGGACCGTGGCTCTAAACCCTAAACTTATAATGCATGGGTTAGAGAGTCAGATTGAGTCTCTATGCACCTAATGGTTGCATTTCATAAGAATACCTAGTCTAAGTATCCAAGGTAAGTGTCATCTGATTTATGGTTGGGATGTCATACTGAAGCACTATTCTTCGTAATGTTTGGACATGGTGTGGTTTGGGATTTAGGATTGAGGCTCTATGTTTCCCAAACACATGGACATGGCTTGATTACCGGAATGTGGATCCATGGTTTGTTGATAAATTATGATTAGTGAATTACCTTGTGATTTAAAGTGGATAACCCCTTATGCTATGGATTAGGATTCCAGTGTGATAAGAACTAGTTTTGTTAGTTAGTTAACTCTAGATAACTTGATAGATAAAATGGTTAATTATTAATTATTTACATGTGAAACCTCTTTCTTGATAAAATTCAGTTAAATGGATAATTTTTAAATTCGAAACAAGTTCCCTTAATTTAAATGTTTATTTATTACAAAATTTTCCCTACGTACAATATTTTACATACTGGTTATTGCTTTAGACACCGTTGGTGGTGGCCTACTGAGTTGTACTCATACCCTGCTCGGGCTGCCATGACACTTGGCTACCCAAGGAAATGCTCCTTGTTTTCTGATATAGGTTTAGGACTAAGACCTAGTGTTTGGTTTATGAATGGGTGGTTGGGTTGGAGAATGGTATTTAATGACCAGTTTGGAACTTGGGACTGTGTTCGGGATCTTTTATGGTTTTGGTAATAGACGTTTTATTTGTATGACTTTATGACATGTAGTGTACTCATCATATTGTTATAGCTTGTGTTACTTATTTACTTATTGGATTTTACTGTATATTGTCCTTTTAAAGTTTATATTGGTTATTTTTCTAGTTTATATTCTTTCTAATATTATATTACTCTGATAAGTGGGTATAGTCTCCCCAACATATCTTCATAGACCCGTACTGCTAGTCAGAAGCCTCTAGCATACGGGGAGGTACGCCTGAGTCATGTGACGACTCAGATTGGGGAACAGGTTCTATAGACACTGGTCTAAGGATGTTATATTATTGATATTTTATTATGTTAATTTAATAAACAATAACCAATTCCACTTCCATCACATGGATTATGAAATCATCATTCATGTGTACACCGGACCACCGCCTCACAAACTGATTTCATTTTATTCCATTACAACCTCTCATGATTGGATATAATGATGGATTAAATGTTAATATATTATATTTATGATATTAATATGATTATTTTATTTTAATATCACTTATTCCTTTTTTATGTTTGATTTTGTTTCAAATAATATAACATCTCTAGTGTGTACGGCGGACTACCACCTCACAAAGCAATGTGATTCGTTTTTCACTTACGCTTTACATAGAATGTAATAAGGGTAAAATTAATGAATATATATAACATATATGAGATGATATTTATTATTTAAAATTAATATATCACCTAATTCCTTACACTTTCACTCGTTATTAGAATTAAATCTTCACTTGTGCATATGTACGACCTACCGTCTTCACGAAGCGATGTGATACATTTTACATGTACAACATTAATAAATGGTACTAAAAATTTATCTACTAAGTAAATTTGATATTTATAACATTATTATAAATATTTATATGATATATATATATATCCTATTCATAATAACCATGAATTTTATTACAAAACATTCCTGAGAAAACAAGGAAATTAAGACTCGAAATAATGAAAATAATGAAATATTATTAACAAATGGGATGTAAAATGTTATTAGAGGATCATATATGATATTATAAATATAATTATGGTTATATAATAGATTTATAATAATCTTATATTTATTATATAGGTGGTTTGAACATCTATGAAGGAATTATAGACTTATGGTTATATATTTCTATTCCCTCCTTTATTTCAGGGAGACATATGAAAATTAACTACTTATTTCATTTGTATGGTGTATATACTTACACATTGACAAGTTATACCATTAATATAATTATTTTAATTATATATAATGTTTCATTTTATTTAATTCTTATTGGGGCTTATGTTTAAAAATATTACTAAAGTGATAAGAGATTTCTATCTCACTTTTATTTTTCTTTGGGACACATGTCATATTCACCATGTTTTTCTTTTATATGGTGTGGATAATACCCATGGATGTATTTTATGGTTATTATACATTAAATTCTTGGTATTTTCATATACATTTTATTATAACTCTTTAATGGGGCTTATAATTCAATGTTTCTAAAGTGGTAATTATTTTTTGTTACAATCTCATCATTTATCGGGATGTTTTATGATTACATTTTTGATGATAAAATATTATGATCCAAATCTTAATAAAATGATTAATTTTTTTATAATATAGTTATTAATGATATTTCCAAGTAATATTACTATTTTAAACTTTTTAGTAGTTAAAATAAGTGGCGAAAGATTTTTAATAAATCTAACTTTATTTCTCACCTTGGTCGAAAACCTATTTTTCTTCCAATCCCATTTTAAAAAAATGTTTTGAATTTTTTTAACATTATCGAAAGGATTTAAAAAATGTTTTATGTTCTTAAATGTTTTTTTTCAAATCTTAAAGTATATTTTTCCCATGAAAAAATTTTAAAATATTTTTGAAGCTTCCATTATAAATTTTCAATGTTATTTTCAAATCAAATGGTTTCCAAAATATTTTGTGAATTTATAGATTCAAAAAGTGATTTTAAAAGAAATTTTATTTTCATCATGGATAATTACAACTAATTTATCTTTCAAAACCGTTCTAAATCTAAGATTACATCCTTCTACATATCATATGATTTTCTGGGGATATGAACCAAGGATATCATTCTTATTCTCTCTCTTAATGGTTTATGTTAATGATGGAATGAGGTTTTTGAATCCTATTTCTTTTGCACATGTTATAACAAGATAAAATTATTATGAAATCCATTTCTTTCTCCATAGGTCATGTAGTGATGAAATGATGAAACTAATATGAAACTTGTGTCTTTTCCATAGGTTATGATACAATGAAATTTTTATTAATACCATTTCATTTCATGGGTTATGATATGATGAATGTTTTATGATCTTGTGGATCACATAAAAATTATTTTAATTATGTGATGAGTAGGACCCATATCTCCCTCCAATGCATTGGGAAATTATGGATAAATCATGAGTAAATATGTTATGTATGAACCTGATTACATGTTCACAATGTTATGTGGGAATCTAATTACATGTTAACAATGTTATGCATTGACTTGATTACATGTAAAAAATGTAATGTGTGAAACTTATTACGTGTTCATATTTTATACATGAACCTTATTACATGTTTATAGTTTTATGCATGGTCTGGTTTTTCATGTCCAAAATGTTATAAATAGTTCTTGTTGCATGTCAATATGTTTGTGTGAGGGCTTGATTTCATGTACTTTACTTAATCAGTGAACCTGTATCTATTTATACATGTTCACAATGTTATAAGATTATTTTTATTCAAAAAATTTATGTCTTATGCCTATGTTATTCTATCATGGAACATGTTAATTGTTTCACTTATGATTCATGTCTTATAAACATCCAATATTTATGTCATGACTCAATATTATGATATTTGATTTGCTTGGTACAGATTTCAAATGTTATTCTCATGTTCTCACACCATTTTTTCATGTTATGATTATGTATATCACTTTTTTACCCACGCTGAGAATATGAGTTCTCCCTTTATTATGTTTACTTTCCCCAGGTTATGAAAAATTGTTTTGTTTAGGGTATGTTTATGAAGAGTACTAAAGGGGAAGATAATTCTGGGAGATATTAAAGATCATTCACCAAACTGGAATATTTTATACTCAATATCCCAAGAAACTAAACTATTATATTCATTGAGTATATATCTTAGTAATGTATAGAATATTCATCTAAAAATATATAATATCTATTTATGAGAAGTTTGGATCACTATATTGAGTACGGTAGGAGGTGCTCAAAGGAAGATCAGTATCAACTGCCTTCTAAAAAATATTATAAAATTTCAATGTAAAATGGGGATTATAATCAGACACAATCGAAATAATTTCACCATAATGTCATTAAAATTCATTAATATACATTCTTTTGAATAAATCAATAGGTAACACTTCTCTTATAGCGTTGAAATGTGAAAATGTGGTTAGGTGATCAACAATAACCCATATTGCATCATTCCTCAAAGGAGTCTTGGGTAATACATTGAAAACATACATAATCAGTAACCTCCCACTTCATGTTATCTCAAAAAATGTGTCCTATCAAATCCTTATAAATTTTAGTACTACTAGGGTGTATAGTGAATTAGATCTATCAGCCCCATACAACAATTATCTTATTAGATCAGTTGTATATGGCACACATAATCTTTTTCCAAATATCAAAAACCCATATTCACAAATGAAGTCTACCAACATCCCATTATTCAAAGAATTAATTTTATTCTGAAAATTCTCATCATCATATTGAGAACTTTGTATAATTTCCAATAAAGATGATTTCAAAATAAATTTAAAAAGGAGTGATGTCTCCCCTTACTTAATTATTACCATATCCATATATATTATATACCTAAATATAGGATCCCTCTAAATCATCATTTGGGGGATAATTCTATGATCTTTCCTACTCAATGCATCCTCTACATTATTTTCTTTCCCAGGGTGGTAGTGTATAGAGAAATCATAATCCTTGAGTAGCTCAATCCATGGTCTTCTCATCATGTTGATCTCTTTTTGTGAAATAAATTATTTTAAGATCTTATAGTCTATTTATATCTCACACCTTTCACCATAATGATAATGTATCTATATCTTCAATGAAAAGATTAAATCTTCCAACTCAAAATCATGGGATGGATAGTTTTGTTTGTGAGACATTAAATGATTTACGAAAATGAAACAACATTATCCTTTTTTATATGAACACAACCAATACCCTTATTTAATTACTCACTATATATTAATAACACATCATTACATGATGTCAAGTCAAAATTGGAGCATTGAACAGTCTCCTCTTCAATCAGTCAAAAAATTCTTCACATTTCTTTGTCCATATAAACATAACACCTTTAAATATAATCTTGGTTAATGGGTTACAAAATTTGGACTTTTTTAACGAATCTATGATAGTAACCTACCAGACCAATGAATTTATGTACCTTAGTTATGTTCATTAATTTTTTTTATTCTCTAACTGCCATTATCTTTATAGGATCAACTAATATTCCATCCTTCGTGAAAATATCTCCTTCAAATGAAACTTTCTAAAGAAAAAATCCACATTTACTAAATTTCACTTATAAATATTTAAATATATTAGTCAAAAGAATTATATGAAAGTTATTTTCATTATCCCAATTCTTTTAGAATAAATTAAGAAAGAATAAATGAATACCACAACAAAATCATTATGATATTCCTTGAATACTTTTTTCATTATATTTATAAAAATGGATGGTTCATTAGTCAATCTAAATGGTATTACTCTAAAATCATAATATCCATACCTAATTTGAGTTATTGTTTCCAAAATTTATTCCTATATTACTCATAATTGATGATATCCATAACATATGTCAATCTATAAAATATATTGATATCCATAAAGTTGATAGAATTAGTAATCAATACAAGGTAGAGGATACCTTTTCTTTATCATAGTAGAATTAATATCCCTATAATGAATATATATCCTCATGGATCTATATTTCTTCATAAAAAAGAGAATAAGGGCTCCCCATGGTGAGACACAAGGGTGTATAAATCCCACATCACACAACTCCTCTAGTTTTTTCATAAAATCCACTAATTCCACAATAGAAATTATTCATAGATTCATTGATATTGGTATTTAATCAGATATTAAATCAATGGATAACTCAAATTTACACTCCAATGGATATCCCAGTATTTTTATAGGAAATAAATTAATGTATTCCTATAAAATAGGTACATACTTAATTTTAATATTACCTTTTCCAATAGTATATTTTATTTGATCTTCTTCCCCAATAATTTCATTCAGAAGAGCTATTTGGGGGTGGATCTTGACATGATGTTGATTTATCTTATCTATTGATTATGAATTCAATATCACCATTATAAATTGTAATTTACTTCTCATTTAAATATTTTTTTATCATATTTTAAAATTTATTTCATACCCTAGATTATATAAATTCTAACCATTGGTATTATATTGATGTATACAAATTGGGAAGATTTATGTGTCATAATAGAAACTTCCTGACACATCCATGTTGTTGTGAAAATACCAATAATAGTTTTAACAAATAACTCTACTCTAATATTTCTAGGTCAAAATACAATTTTCTTGGAAATTAAATAAGATATAAACATGTGGGAAGATCAAGAATTAAATAATGAATTTTCAAAATTTGAGTATGTGAATAATGTACCTACCACCACTTCATTATGCTTTCCAATGCATCTGTTGTGATTGCATAAGCATGGCCTTCTCCACTTGGCCTCTTCTTTGGAGGATTCCCTTTATGATTGGGAAATTATTTGTAATAATTACCCATTTAATTTTAGTTTAATCACTAGATAACACTATTCACTTTTTTTTCCTTACATTAACGAGTCAAATTTCCCTTATCGCCACACATATAATAAACTCCCATGCCCTTCAAATTTTTTTCAGGATGTTTATTTCTGTAATTTTCAGTTGATGAAAATTGATTCATCATCATATTCTTATATTATTCATTATATCTTTCTTGGTTTTCATGTGACCTCTTAATCTCATTAATCCCATTGAATATATAGGATCTTGAAAATTCCTTCTCTATTGTGATGGAGCTTACAAATATTTCAACATATGATGAAAAATGTTGAGAAACCAGTTCCATTCAGATACATGGATGAATCAATTTAGTATAATGGTCAATCGAGAATTTATTATTTCATATGTAATCTATTGTGTACAAATGTAGTCTTGTAAATGTTTCCACATACTCCCCAATACTTTCTTATTCATTTTTCTTTATGCTAAGAACCTTTATATTCATTTTAGTCTGTTTCTCTTGAGGGAAATATTTATCAATGAATATCTATTTAAATGATATATATTTTATGTGTTCTATTTATTATTATTTTATATTATTTTGGATCCTCAACCACTAGTGTTCATCATTTCTTTTTTTATATAATACACTAAAAATGTAACCATTTCCTTTTCATCGCATTACAAGGCCTGAAATATCATTTCAAGGGACTTATTCCAAAGCTTAACTACCAATATATTGGTAGAAAAACTATATATGGAGGATTTTATTTAATAAAGAGAATAAAAATAGTATAATCATGTTGTGGAACAATATGTTCCTCCTTTCAGGCAAGTTCATTCATCCTAACCTGGGTAAGATAACCTAAAATAGCCATGATCTACTCTATTCAAATACCAATTGTATTGGCTTGATCAACTAGGAATTTTTTTAACATGAGTGTTGATACCATGATTTCTTATAGGGTCTATTTCTAAATAATGGAATATACTAAATCTATTCATAAACTTATGAATTTTAAATCATAATGTATAATTATAAATTTGGTGTTACAGTCAACATTAATTGAAAATTTATGTATTGTTAATATTATAATAATAAACTTGGTTTATTTAGGTATATCTTTTCTTTAAAATAATTTAAAAAGTTTTATAATGGAAATTGGAATTATTATATGTTTATCCCCTAAGAGTATCAAACTAGGTGTGCAGAAAGTCCCATTTTCATGCACCATGTGATGATTGAGTTAATGAGTAATGAAACTATTTAATTTTTATCAAAACATAGTACAACTTTTCTAAAAACACATCCACTTTTAGTATCGATACATGTATTTATTTTTAGGAAAAACTACATAATATCATTCTTAAAAAAACATTAAATTTGTTTTCTATACATATCCTCAAAGTTGACTATAAAGTCATGTTTCCAAATTTATTTTTTCTTTAATTTAGTTCCCAAGGTTTATACTAATATTCCTATAATACCAACTGTAACAAAATCAACTCTAGTAACCCAAAGATGATGGTCAATTTATTACATTATCATAGATACAAAGGTTAAAATCCTAAAGGGATAATTGGTTTAGAAGTCTTGGATATCTAGATACTTACATTATATCCATTTTACACTAGGTATAAAATATAATACATAGTAATGAAAAATATTCAGAAACATTGAACCCATTAAAATAATTATTTTTCATATCTGAGGGAATAGAAAAAAAAACATTGAGAGAAAATTATCAATAAGGGTTACTCATCGTGGAAGCTATCATGAATCAATAATGCATAATCAATATGAAAAGGTATATAATTGAACACACATTACATTTAATTAATAACATGACTATCATGATTAGATATAATATAATCAATTTGGAAATGAAAATAAAAAAACACACATTCCATTTAATCAATAAAATTACTATCATAGTTAGAAAATCTATAATCAATATAGAATGGTAAATAACTGAAAACACATTCCATTTAATCAATAACTTGAGCACAATGTTCATCGAAGGATAATATCAATGAAATAATCTCACTGATAATGATATCTGGATTTTCATTGAATGAAATTATTATCATTAGACATCATTATCTTAGAAATCATGATATGTATACTATCAAATACATTCATAATGCAATTTAAAACTATGGGTAAGAACCCATTTAATTTGGAAACTATTTTTTTCTCATGATACCTTCATATGCATTATGGGGATATATAAATTCATCCCCCACCCATCACTACATTCCATATGCTTTCTTCTAATATATAATGATATATTTAATTCATGAATAATATACCTTGTAAATTTGTATTAGTATTTACTATACGATACATATATATCAATATTTCCACATTCAATCAAATAACATTCAATGTAAACACTATACGAATAAATCAAATATGTTTTTGGAAATAGTAATATCCATGATACAATGAATATAGATATTTAATATAAATTTAATTTCTAATTAATGATGATCACAAGAAATTGATTATTTCAAGATAAAACTAGCAATAACAAAATTAATCAAGATATGAGAGGTGACCATATATTCATCGAGAATATAGGTTTTTGCAATGAAATCATGCCCTTTGGAAGAACAAAGGCAATGAAAGTTAAATATTAAAATAATATTTCATCAAAGAGTTTTATTTTTAAAACCATATAAAACATATTTAATACGTAACATTTTGTAAAATGGTTACGATATTGGGGAAGTCCATTTCCGCTATATACGTTAAAAACATTCCTTTTGGCCTTTTGTAGAAAATATACCTTTCATAAAATAGTAGAAATATTTTTTCAAAACCATTTTTAAAATTAATATATTTTATAAAATATACTTAATAAATAATTTGTGTAAAAAAATGGAAAATTTTAAATCAATTTTAAAAAACATGTACATGGATGAAAATATATATTCTTTATAGAGAAATAAATTTTTTTTTCTATTAAATTTTTTATTTCTTGATTACTATACCAAATATTGAAAAACTTTTCTTGCAAATTAAGAAACTCTATAAATATATAGCGAATAAGAAAATTATTAGATCATATGAAGGGAAAATGTTAATATTTATTAAACCAAAGTAAATATAATCCCAAAAGAATATAAAATTGTAAAATAAATTCCAAACTCTTTGGTAACATTCAATTTATAAACCCTAAAAAAAAATAAAAATGAATTGAAACATTAACCATAATTAATAAATAGGTATTCATGTTCAATACATTAATTAGATTGTATATACACTACATAAATTTTAATAGGTACTTATTAATAACTATGTCTAAATGAAATTGAATTTGAGATGAAATCCCTTACAATGATTATACCATTAGATTATAATTAAGCTATGTGTTGATTAGGTGTATCAAATAAAATCAATTTATAAAAATTTAAAATAAAACATAAAATAGTAAAAAGTCATTATATACATAATCATAGAATATAAAATACAATGAAGATGTAATATATCCCAAAGAAAAGAAATTGAGTTATTTACAAAACACATACCACTTGATAAATTTCAAGGAAAATCCACTTGGATGAAATAATATGAATTTAAGCATAAAATATAATCAATTATTAATAATTCATGATATTAAATATAAAAGTGGTGTCATATAAACAATATAAACTAAATTTGGCGTATAACACTAAAATATGCCTCAATGAAGAGAAATTGAGATGATGTCCCTTACCTCACACTTCCCTTTAGTTGATCATGATATAAACTCATGTTTAATGGTTTTAATAATGTTATTAATTTATAAAATAACCATATTAATATTTATAATATATTATATGATCCTACTTTAAAATTTTATCACCCATTCATTAACTATATTTCTTTATTACAGTTGTCTCCGGTGTTAATTACCTTGTTCTCTCATGCATTTTTTGTCATGAATATACCATTTAATTTGAATATAATATAGTTACATAAATTATATAATGATATTTAATATTAAATATATCATATTTTCTTATTAGAAATAATATTTTTTCCATTTGGGAAATCTGTACATATAAAATGAATGCCACCACTTCATGGAGATGATAGGTTCTATGTAAGCATGAGTGACGATATAATTTCATTAAATGGTGAAAGAGTAAGGAAGTGGATGATACATTAATTATATAAAATTAATATCATTTCATATGAATCGTATATATTCATTATTTACATCATTAATAGTATCCATGTGAGTTAATGATGGATAAAAAATTACATCATTTTGTAAGGCAGTAGTCTGTCGTATAGATGAGTAATGACTTTGATTCCCATTTGATAGGGAATGAGATGAATAAATATTATTCCATAAACATTATAAAATATAAGTACATATTATATACCAATTTTTTTATATTTGAAGTGTTAAAAAATAATTGAAGGTGATAAAAGGAGCCACAAAAAGAAATAGAATAGTGAAAATAGTTACATTCGCATAGAAGAACCTCCATTAGATATCTTATTAAGGACCATATAGGGGGAATTTTTAGAAGTCCAGAAGATATATAATGTGGGAAATTATTTCGGAGATAAATTTAGGTAGGTTTTTGTTGACCTAGATAGATTTATAGGTGTGAATAAGTAGTGAGGAGGTTCCCTTTTGTAAGTGAGGAAAAGAGACCTTCGTGGAACCACTTAGAAATTTTCCAAAAGAATAAAAAATGATAAAGGGAATCCTAATAAAAATGATTCAAAATGACCATATATTCTATAGTGGTATGTATTATGTTTAAATATTTCCATAAAATATTTTTTTAATAATCATTGGCCAACATATCCTTATCTTTTAGTTAAACCATCCTTTAAACATGTTTTTACCTTCCATAGGGTAATCTATTTTTTTGTTTTAATTTTTATTATGGAAAAAATAAGTTGAAATTATTAACTAACATTAATTATGTATATTACCAATTTTTAATAATTTTTTATAACTTAAACTCAATAAAGATGAAAATATAATTTAAAATAAACTCACAAAATGTTTCGAAAGAACGGATTTTCAATAAATTAATTATTCATGAATATGATGATATTATATTAATTATATGAATAATAATCATCATTAAATAGATTTAAATTCAGGTTTTTTATATATTATCTATTAATTTAATTTAAATAATTCATCATTAATTTTTATTTTATTCATTTAAAATGGATAGACATTATTACTTTTTAATCAAAAATAGTTTCCTAAAAATAAATTGTTTTATGGAATTTTTTTACCTCTAAAAGTAATTATATTTATTTATATAAAAATTATACATAAAAAAATATTAATTGCACATATTAATACATATTATTATTAAAAAATTTATTAATAATTAAATAATATATTTTTCAATATTCATAAAAGATTATTTCAATTGGAAAATTTCAAAAATTCATCCTAAGATAATTTTGACCAAGTATATTGAAAACAAATATGAATCTTTCCAAATTCGATTTTTGGTTCCATTAAATATTAAAATGTGAATTTTATTATAGTCTTATTAAAATAAAACGTTTAATTATGATAATTGAGGCTTGGGGAGCTAGGTGATAAGCTACCATCACAATGTGATCATAGATTTTGAAGGGACCGATATATCTTTGGCACATATTTCCATTCATTTCAAATCTCATAACCTTATATGAAGAAGATATATGTTGGAATAACATTTAAAAATCATAAAAATCTTGATCAAAATGATTATTTTCATCATAGATGTTATGAATATTTTTCTACCCATGTGTGATGTTTAATAGATCTAAACTTATATCCTATTTCCATAGCTAGATGATAGACCATATCTTTATTTTCCTCACTTCATCATATTAAATTATGATTATACACATCCTCACATTGAGGGATTCATGGGTATCTATATAAATTATAGTGAAAAAGATATTGTTGCATGAAAATTATTCAATATAATGGTGTTGAAAACAACCACCTTTAAAATCTATTAAACATGCTATTAAAATATATTCTTGATTTTGAATGGTCCTTTTAAACCGACCATGTATCTAAGGATGATAAGAATTACTAAAACATAACTCTATATCTAGATCATAATAAAGTATTTTCTAGAACATCATGGTAAATATGAGATCTTGACCAGATATGACAAAGAGTGTTACCCCATGAAATATCACAGCTAACTTATTGTATCATCGAGTTAGCTAATAAATTATAAAATCTTATATAATATAGATAAATTTCACTTATTTTATAGGGATATTGATTAAATCCAAAATATAATTATATCAATTAGATGTTATAGAGAGTCGAGTGTTGAAATCCACAATAATGTTTTCTTATTTTCATTCTGGATTGTTAATGGTTGTAACGATCCCTTATACATATTCCTTCCAACCTTAAATTATTGACACATCCAACATCGAGATGCATTCTTAGAAATATCCTTTTTCATGTTATCCTACTAGAAATATTCCTTCAAATATCTCTACATATTTTTACTTCTATGATGAATATAGAATGATGAACTATTATATCCATCCAAAATTTCATTATTCAACTATGATAATGACGAGACACATACTTAGTTCCTAAACATTTTCATTCTAGAATGATCATGGTTGAAATAATGGAAATTCCTCCCCATCATTTCTAATTACGTATCTTTCTTCTACGCCTTCATTATTTTCTCATTGATGGGTGGTTGATAGAAAATCTATGAAAGAAATATTCTATCCCCTTTTTTAAATATTTAGTGATAAATATTCTTCAAATCCATTATTATTTGATCCTTTTCAATCTTCAATATGGACAGTCTAGAAGGATATTTTTGACAGAATTCATCATCCAACTGGTTTTTCTTCCTAGGGTGGTAATTTATTGAGTAAACATAATAATATTTTCAACTCCAACCATATTCTTTGAAGTATATTTATCTATTTATATTTAAATATATAATGTATGATTTTATTATTAGTATATATATCACAACTTTCACTATAAAGATAATTAATCCATAACTTCAATAAAAAAACTACTAATGCCAATTCCAAATCACGAGTTTAACAATTATTGTCATAAATATTCAATTAGCGGGAGGAAAAAGCTATCACCATATAATTATGCATGAGGATTCATCCCAGTCCCTTATTTCAAACATCAATATAGATCTAAAACCCATATACACTCTATGGAATTATAAGAACCTGCATGATATACATCAATCTATTTAGTTCATTTAAATCCCCCTTACACTCCTCTATAAACTTGAACATAACACCCATACGAGTCAACAAGGTGTATGCATTAGATAGTCCTGAGAAATATCTCAAAAAGTTATACTAGTACCTATCCAACCAATGAAAACTATGGATCTTAGTTACCGTGATTTTTATTGGCCATTTCTAAAAAACAACCATCTTTGAAGGATCCATCGATATAAATTCGCAATAAATTATATGAAACAAGAATAAGACTTTTTGTAGAAATTTTTTCACTTTGTAAATATGGAATATAACTTCCAATTTATGAGGTTCTTCAAAAAAATTCATAAATATAATTCATTCACTTAATTTAACTTTAATTATATTTGAATACCATCTATACTGGGTAAATAAAACTAATCAATATAAACTCTAAAGAAATTTTCATTTAATCCATAAAGATACCTTGAGTATTTATTAGTCCAAACATAATTGCTATTAATTAAAAATGACCATACCAAATAATAATTTATGTATTATTATTATTCTACTTCCTAACCCTTATAAGATGAAATCCATTTTGATGATCAATCTTAAAAAATATTATGATCCTCACAATTTTTTTTAAAATGTTGGGGCCGAAGCCTCAATTTATTATTTAAATCAAAGACCGCTTTAGACTGGGTAGAGGGTGACCCATTACATAGCCCAAAATCCCAAGGCCAAGTGGCCTGAATACAAGGCTTGAAAGCCCATTTTTGGGCCCAAAGGACCCCTCGGTGAACAATACTGCTACAGTACCCGCACTGCTACAGTACCTGCTACAATACCGCCACCGCTATAGTACATGCTACAGTCCCTCTACCACTATATTATCGCTACTTAAATAGTCCAACTACTGCTACAGTGTTGCTATAGTGCCCCCTTCTACAGTCTTCTACAGTACTTGGAAATTTCCCCTGCTCGGATTTGATCCTAGGTCATTTGGATTCCAATCAGAAGCCTAGTAAACCCTATAGTGATGTAATAGGTCAAATGAATCTATTATCTATATTCTCCAAGAGTTTATTCTTATATTACTAAAAATCAATCAAGGCCATTCTATATGGATTCATTAAAATAACTGTACCTCCAAGTATGAGTTATATTTAAAATTTAATATTCCAATTTGGGGGAAGACTAGGAAACTCATCTGAAAATACATCAACAAACTCCCTTAAAATAGGTATATATTTAATGTTAAGTTTATCCACAACCATATTAGATAAATATCCCTAATGAATAGGTAGAAAACCCCTTATGGTTGAATTAATTTCTTTTGGGATTCCATTTTCATCATCACACAGATATAATTTTTTAAGTTGATTCATAAAATAAGATATGAGCACAAAAAAAAAGAATATATTTTTGAGTGAATCAATCCATTTGGAATCTATAAAATGATTAATACTTCCAATAAAAGATGATGGATTCTGTACCATGATGTGATCCAATATAGGAGAATCACACTATCGAAAAACTTATTTCTCTATTTTAGCAAGTTTATTCATCATATCCAAAGTAAGCTATACTAATATTGAAATAATATTATAAGTTCCAATACAAGATATATTGGATTCCTCAGCATGGAAATACCTAGATTGTCTATGGGGTTTTATTCCCTTTCTTTCACTTGGCACCATTAATAAATTTTGGAATATGACGAGTTAGCTCATAATAATCATTAATATTGTTCCATAAAATAATAATCCCTCTAATATTAAATTTTCTCAAATACTAAAAGGGATAATCATAATTATCATGTTAGTTATTTTTATTTAAATTTTAGAATGAAAGGTTTCTACTAAACATAAAATGATATATATTATAGAAACTCCAAGTACAAAAACCCTAAGCTAGTGTATAATTTATTACATTATCATAAGATACAAGGGATATCATCCTGAAAGACCAATTGGTTTAGTATTCTTGGAGAACCAAATACAAACAAGATTCCCCAATTGCATTAGAATATAAAATACATATAATAATAATCTTTCATTAATTATTAATATAATTAATAATATTCGACTTCATATCATGGATAAATAAAATAAAATAAAGGGTGATATCATATTCTTAGTAAATAATATTTATAGTAGATTTTATTAGTATTAAATAATTCATAATCAATATGGCGACGTAAATAACTCATAACACATTCAATATAATCAATAACCTTATCAGGAAATTCATCCATGGATAATATACAATCCATAATCTAATTTATAATAGGAACTAAATTTTCAATGAAGTAAATTCATAATATTAGATGTCATGTTCTCAAACATCATTATATCTTTACCATTAAGGCCTCTTGCAAAGATTGTTTAGTCAATGGGTATGTATATACCAAAATCAAATTTAATAATTTCAGCTAAATGATTTTTCCTATAAGATATGTTGGTTCATCAAGGGGATATATATAGATGTTCCCCACCAATAATTGAATATCCAATGCATTCCTCATATATTTAATGATCAATATAATTCATAAATAATACTTCTTATAAAAATTGTCCATATTGAGTAAAGAATACATAATATAAATATTTCACTATTCAATCAAAACAAATTGAAAGTAAATTATTGTATCTAAAAATGGTATAATGTTTTGGAAATTTTCATATCAATGATATAAATAATATGGTTAATTATGAGAAATGTAATTTTCAATGATCAAAAGAATGTTAATGTTTTAATAGAATGTTAGCAATCACAAAATTAATAAGAGATAAAAGATGACCATCAAGTCATTGGAAATATATGTTTTGTAATGAAATTGTATAATTTTGAGAATTAAGGATAGTATAAAAAATATTTATTTAATCATTCATTAAATTTTTATCTTTATAAAATTGTTAAAATCGTTCCAAAGAAATTAAATATCATAAAATTGTTTTTTTCGAGGGGGGGGGTTCGTTAATGATATATATGTTAAAACTACATTCCATTTTACTTATTTTTAATGAAATTAAAAAAAATAAACTTTAGGAAAAAATTATAAATATTCCATTATTTATTTTAAAAAATCATGGAAAACAAAATTTTTTATTAATAAATCATTTTTTAATGTAAAATGGTCTTTATAAAAATAATTTTGAAAATACATGGAAAGGGAATAAAAATATAACTGATCTAAAAGAAAAATAAGATCTGATTTTTTTAATCATTTATTTGATTAATTAAAGATCAAAATAAAATTAAATTTATAAGAAAATATAGAAAATTACTATATACTCATTGGATAAAAAATATATGAAATTTAAAAATGATAAATTATAATGTTCTTTCAATGAAAATAAGACCACTCTGAAAAAATGAGATTGTAAAATAAATTTTTAAATCATTAGTAACATTCATATTGTAAAAATGTTAAATAATAAACATTAATTGAAAAGTAAATCATCATGAATAAATATATATTTATATTTAGTATGTATTTGGTATAGAATATACATCAGATAAAAATAAACTTGTTCATCATACAAAATTTGTCCCAATGGAGTGAAAATTGAGACGAAATCCTTTACCTCAAGTTGTAATTTCTTTGTAATAGATTTTAACATACTATATAGTAAATTTATATTTACAATAGTTACATACCATAACCAATTAAATATATATAATATTATATGATTCATTTATAACATCTTCTCTCCCATTTGTAAACAATTGTTTATTACTATCATTGTTTTTTGTGATAACTAATTCATTTTTCATGAGAATTTTGGTTTGTTAGTTCTAATAGTTGTAATATGATTATTATTATATAAAATATAGAATATTAATATAAATATAAATATAATTTAAATTATATATTTATATTCATATATAAATTGTAGATATGGAAAATGGAATTACACTGTGCATAGAGATGATATATCAGACTTATGCATGAACATTGTTTTCATTCATTAATGGATGGAAAAAATAATGTTAAGAAATAATGAACCATTAAATTATCATTATTATATCATAAATATATTGTATATTAATTAAATCAATCCTTATTTCAATATATTTATAGAATAAATGAAAAATAAATTACATGATATAGTGAAGATGGTAGTCCACGCGAAAGCACGAGTGACGTTATCATTTCTCAACAGATTAGTAGGTAAAATGATTGATATAATATTATAATTATAAAATTATAATTATTTCATAAATATAATATTTGTTTATTAGTTCCAAATTTATAAGCATCCAAATAATATAGTGATGAAAAAATAAATTACATCGCTATGTGTAGATGGTAAGCCGTTCGTACGCACAAGCGATGTTTTTATATTTTGTATGATAGAAAATAAATGGAAAATGGTTTTACCATAATCATAATAAAATATCAGTATATGTTTTATGATGAAGTTATTATTTTAGGATTGTTATAACTGATTTGTAGGATGTATATTAAGAAATAAATTTTAAAGGGTTAGTAAAGTTGATTACCATTTCTTTTAAAGTTCCCATTTAGATCTCCTCTCAAGGGATATATGGTTTATCTTCTTGGAAGAAAAAAACTTCAAAAACATGGGTTATTTTTTTGATAATATATTTTTGTTGTTTCTGAGTATCCTAAGTGTCTCTATGTTTTATATAGAAAAGTGATAAGGGGTCTCCTTTTATAAGTGAGGGGAAATGAACTTTTAAAAATTCATGAAATATTATAATATAATTTGTGTCTAATCCATAAAAAATGGTTCCAAAATAAAATTTATTTGATTATATGGAGGGTATTATAATAAAATATCACTTCAATAAAATTTATATATATTTAGATATAATTTTAAAACTTCCTTTTTATCCCCCATTTCAATCATTTTTATCATTAACCACGATAAAAACTATTTCGATGTTAAATGTTTAATATTTTATGTATAAGGTATAAATTATCTCATAAATGTACATGGGATGAAATTAGCAACCATATATTATCCCCCATTTCATCTTTCATGATTTTTATAATTTTTAATTAATTTAATATAATATAATTTTCATAAATTATCATTAATTTCATTTTTGAAACTATTCATTAAAATTAACATTAAGGACCATAAGATAAAACTTTAAGTGGAATATAATCATTTAAAACATCCAAAATATGATATATTTATATTTAAAATCTTTTTTATTTCAATAATTCATCCAAAATGTAGTAATTTTAATATATTTGAGATTATTTATTTTATTTTTCTATTAATTAAATAAATACCCTGATAGTGTTACACAAGCATTTAAGGTAACTACTCAATGAATAAGTTTTTTTAAAAAAATTACTTGACAAATAAAATTAAATAATCATTTAAATGAACATTTAACCAAAAAATTTAACCTCATTTTATCCTTATGTAAAAAAATTTGAGATATTAAAGACAATAGTGACATTTTGTTTTTATTATTTTCTCAAAGAAATATAAAGGACAATGTTAAATAAAATTGGAACCAAGTGGACATAATTTCATGAAATGGATGATCATGGATGAACTAACATCATCAAATAGGATAAATTCATGTTTGAATGAAATTTATAATCCTTATACAATTATTTTCACATTATTTACCTGTTTTACCCTTGCTGTGGTGATAAATATCATCCCAGGATACTATTTATAATGAAAAAATAAAAGGGAACTATTTACTAAATTTTTAACTCATAATTACAAAAATGGAATATATTATTATGAAAATAAATTCAAAAAACTGGAATAAATTAATTTAATATAAAAATATAAAACATAAAGAAAAATTGTTTTTTTATAAAAATGTGTTTTTATCTTCAAAAGTGATCCTATACAAAAATCATATATATTAAAGATTAAAATTTAAATAATTAGACTATTTCAAACTAAATGATCCTTATATTAATTTAAAATTTTATTTAATGAAATATTTTGGTATTTCAAGTAAAAGAAATGAAAGTTTAATAAAAAATGTCATTTTTCACTGTTCACTAAAAAATCATTCTTTTCTAAAAAATAAAAAAATTCAAGTTAATATAATTTTGAAAAGTTCAATTTTAAAATGATATAATTTTTACAAAATAATGCTTTAATATGTTAATGTGGTTCATTTAAACTTATTTTTTTCTATAATACAGGCAATCAAATGAATATATTTAATGATAAATATATCATAAAATATCTAGCTGTTAATATTTTTAAGAAACAAGTATTTTGAGATACTTATAAAATAATTTAAATTCTAAGTTGATTTAAAAAATAATGGTCATATGAATCTAATAGAATATAATGATACATGTTGGGATAAAGATATAAATTGTAGGAAGTTCACATTTGTTAGAGTATAGAGCATTAGAATAACATTTTTTATTGGAATTCAATGAATTTTTTTTTATTTAAATTGATCACAACTAAGTATAATTATGTGGTGATAGAATAATAACTACGTAGATAATTTGGATGAAGACATAGTGGCATGAATTCCATTTGCAGCTAATTATCCCCTATTTTTAGGTTTTGATAATAAAAGTTGCATCAATTTATAGTAAAATCATATGAAAAATTTCAGATAAAAACAAATTTATATAAGGTATCATTACCTAATATATAAGACGGTGGAAGAAATCTTTAAATTTCAATCCATTCTATCAAAGTAACTTATCATATAAATTCAGAAAACAAAATTCCCAACTGTATTATTTTATAAGTTAACATTATAAATGTAAGTGTATATGAATATCCAATGCTAAGGTATGAAAATACTTTTCTTCAATATCTATTCAATCATTAAAAAATAAATATGATATAGTTTTTGAATGGGAGTATCTATTTGTCCCATTTATGTACTTTTTAAATTTTTTGTTCAGTTTTATAGAATAAAATCGCTAAAAATATTTTCTAGTTTGTTTAAGAATAATAGTGTCTATATTCTATGATGAGTTATTATTCTAGTAAAATATTAAATATTTAATTTTTCTACATTGATCTATCTCACACGTACATAAGTATGGCTAGAAGATGATTCTTTCCTTTGTGAAAATTGTGAGGCCCATTTTCATTTTTTTAAATTGGTTTTATTATGAATAAGTGTAAATTTAGTGTGTAGTATAGACATAAAATATAATGGTGTAGAATATAGACCCCACATGAATTTTATGTTTCATTTTAAATCCATACTTGTAAAATTATATGATTAATTTGATAATCAACAGGGTAATTAAAAGTACTTAGGATGAATGTTCTGTCTATATTATTTGATGTAATATGGATTTTTTGAGATAGTAAGAAAGATTTCATTGATAATAATTTCTAATAAATAAGCTATTAAAGAAATTGGTAAATATATCTAAGAAAGAATAAAATATTTTTATAAGGTTTTATGTTCAATTGAGTTCTTATTTAGTGATTGATTAATTCTCATAATGAGTTTAAGTGGTGATTAAGGAATTTGAATTATGGTAGAAAATATGGAAAATTAGATATGTATAGCTCCATATATTGGTGATCTATGTAAAAATGATCACATAAGTGGATCCACACATATATAGATCCGTATAAGGTTATTCACAACTGATATATCATGTAATGGGTTTCACATATGTGAATATATGAATAATTTTTTCATAAACCATCAAATGTTGACCTCGAACTGAGACCTTACGTCAACTCGTGACATACCAAAAAAATGTTACCAATCAACCCAAGATTGATACTAGTTGTAGAGTGTCAAAAATATCCTTGATGGAATAATTTTACCATTGGAATATCAATAATCACACAATCAATCCCACCCAAAAAATATAGCATGGAAAATCAATACACCATGATCCCTTGAATAAAAATAAACTGAACCATTAAAATAGATTATGTAATATAAATAAATAATTACATTGGATGAACTGAATAATAATGAAGTTCAGTGTTATATATCTAGGATAAAAAGATCATGAATATCAAGGGTGATATAAGGGAATCTAAAAATAAAATAAATATAAGATAAAATCTATCATCATTCATGTGAACTATAACCACAATCAACATCAAAAGACAAATTTCATGAACATTTAGAACCCAAATTCCAATTACAGGGAACCTAAAAATAAAATATTGTGATACAGATACACCGAATGGTGTATTCATGGATTTTGGAAAAAAAATCTCAGTTGGATCCCATTAATGATTTTTTTTCTATTCAATTAAAAATATAATTCATTTAAACTAGATTTAATTACATTATAAAAAATGAGTTTTTCATAAATATGTAAATAAAATCCAACATCACATATATTAACATTTTCAAACTCCTTTTCCTTGTTATTTAATATGAAATGAATCACTTAAAAAACATTTCTTTCCTGCAAGATTATTTTATAAAAAAATATTTTTAATTCATTTTTGATATCACATTACAAAGAAACCCCATTATAGGATTATTAGATTTTTTTTATTAAAATGCGATAAATTCATGAATAATAAAAAAACACAAAGGCAATTCAATACCAAGACAAAAAAAATTCATAATTCCACACAATCTAAGCATATCTCTGAATGATAGAACTAAATTTTCTCTATGGAAGATCAACTTGAATCATGAAAAATATATTGAATTATAATGATGTTATAAAATATTTACATGGTTTAGAACCATATATAGTCTTATAAATTCATTCATAATTCTATAAAAAATATATTTCTATAATGATTCCCCAGTATAGGCCCTCCCCCATAATGAAGGTATATCCTTTTTATGGAGATAAAACCAGTATCATCAAGACTATATAGTAATTTCTACTCAATTCCTCACCAATAGTACTTTTATTCTCATGAATTTCAAATAACATGAGGTGTTAAATAAAATGTATCAATAATACATAAATAAAAAGAATAATATCATCTTATAAGAACTCAAAATAAATAACCCCTTTAGTATATCATCCAAACCACAATAAAGTAAAAATAATGCACCTCAATTCATAATATAAATAAAAAACAAGCAATTTTATTCAAAATGGTTTAAAAAATACCCCAAATTAACCTTTTATTATGTACCATATGGTCCCAACTAAAAACTCATATTAGAGTGCCAATCAATTTTCAATAGTTTAGACCTATATTTCAAATCATTCTTTCAAAATTTTTTTTCCCTAAAACCCAATATTTAAAATAATTTAAAATATAGACCCATATCTCTAAAAAATTTTATAACCCAAAACTTTTCCTCTACTAAATTAAAAACCCAATCATGGAAAAAAACTATGAAAAAAAAATTTCATTAAAATAAAATCATTGAAACCATTTTACAGAAACATGGTATATGAAACCCATTTTAAAACAATAAACCCCCTTTAACCCACCCTTTTTGATAAGTGATGAAAAGATAATAAAAAATAAAAAATATTATTTTACATTCAAATATAATTATCGTATAAAAAATAAGGCACATTTAATTTTCAAAGAAAAAAAATGAAATTCCATGTAATGAAAACCAAAAAAATCACGTACATCAATTTAATTGAAATTAAGACAAAATTCATCAGCTTCGATAGTGAATTCATAAAAAAATTCAAGGGGTACCCCACAATCCCTAAAAATTGAAAACCCCCAAGTCTAATCCACTATAAAATCTAAACTCAACCCTAGAATACGATTGTGTTTATGAGAAGAGGGGAATCAAAAAATAGGAGGGAAAATGAGGAATAAACAAAGAGAAAAGTGGATCTTACTTTGGGTTTCTACAACAAAATTGACGGCACAATGGATTTAAATACCCCATGTTGTGAGTACTAACTCACTCGAAATGGTACTAGACAATGTAAAAAAGAAATTGAAAGAAAATGGGATGGAAAACCCTTAATTAAAAATAATATAAAACATAGAAACACTCATTTTTAGTAACCTATATATCTTGCATAGTTTGGAAACACAGTTAGTTATAATATGCACCAACTGTGAAACTATCATTGATTAAGAGAAAAAACACATAACATGCTTTTAACTGAGGGTTTATACAAACAATTAAAAATCTTTGAACCATTACCCTTATCCACAAAGAACTTGAACAATTTCCACTAGGACTAACATAGTTTGAATAAAACCACGTGTTACACAGTCACATAAAACCGTGCACATTCAAACTAAAATCAAAAAGTCCCAACATACATGTCTAATTAAGAGTAATCACATAGTTTCTCCAAAAAATTTCAATATAATAAATACATAAAATAATCCCACTTATAAGGGCCTTCTAAACAATTTTCAAAATGACGCAATGATTTGTTGAAAATCATGTACATATTAAAAAACACTTAAAAATAAAAAATCAAATCCTTTACTGAAAATTATTTAATGCTTAAAAAAATTAAATAATATTTAATATATAATTCGGAATAGGGTGTTACATTATCCCTACCATTCCACTTTCAACCCCTATATGTTCTTCAAAATAAGAACATATATTTAACAAATGAACCAACAACACTTTTTTAAAATAAGATAGTTGGTCATGGAATGTGCTATTGATAATATAAGGATGATTACCATCACATATTTTTTTTATATAAATAAAATAATAATTTACACAAAACTATTAAATTCCTCTATGTATAACACTACACAATCACAAAGAAGGAGACTAGTAGGTAAGAAGATAGGGCATTGGTCTCTCCGTGATTTATAAATTCTCTAAATTATGTTATAATAAGGGAAAAATTCTTGAAAATAAATCATTAAGCATGAGATATCCTCTCTAGGAATTTTCCGAAAAATCACCCAATAATTGAAAACCATAACAAATATAGTGACCATTGTGATACTATATTCTAAAACCTAAAGGAAGAAAAACCCATTCTAATATCTACCTCTATAAAGTAAAACCATCATTAATATCAATATGTATCTCGACATTGAATCTCATAAAAAAAATTCATAACTAGAAACCATAAAGAAAAATTATGGACTCTAGAACCTAGGTTACTAAACTCATCAGGTATGTAGGAACATCAATTTTGGTATACCATGAAATAAAAAATAAAACAAATCTATCCCTAGTGTGTACTTAATAGATCGAATAAAATACTCATTATATATTCTCAATGACTAAACCAACCATCACCCACGATCAACTCATCAAATAATAAAACACATGTTATCCCCAATATCCCAATAATATATAGATCTTATAGAATACACCACGAAAGGAATTATGTTCAGAACTAATCATAATTACTAAAATTCCTAGAAGTAAGATCCCCAACAACCTATCATAATCACAACAATAAGAAAACAAAACATGTACCCAATAAAGAATCTAAAAAACTACCCACCAATGGATATAGTATAATTCAAATTCAAATTGAGGATATCACAGTCATTAAAAATAGATTTACTATAATGTGTTGGATGTAACTAATCCAAGATGAGATATGATACAAAAAAATCCATAAATCCCGACTCTAATTAGAATCTATCCAATTAAAATAATTAGGAATACTGAATTCTTAGAAATATAAAAGGACACAAAAGGATGTTGATTAGGATAAAAACCCTATCAATCATCAAGAAAAATATATGAGGCATATAAAAATAACACAAAATATTGAATAAATTCACCTGTGATTCCAAAATCCAATCATACCCTACTAAAATAAATGAAACCAAATCCAAAACACACATCTCTTAACAAAATATTCATAAAAAACATCTTTTTTCTAAAAAATTTAGATGAAATTGGAAAATAATCAATTTTGACGTGACTTTTATTTATTATAAATAAGAATGGAAACAGAATTTTCTAAACAATTCATTGATTTCATTTAAAATCACACAATATTTTTTTGATGTCAAAAAACCCTTTTAACTCCAATATAAGTCAAAACATTACAAAATTGTTTCTCCCACATCCAAAAAAATCTCTAATACTCAATATAATACAATTTCTATATTTAGTCACATTAATAGTGATAAAATCCCTACACAATCATTTTAAAAAATGATTAAAAATAAAACAACCTAATTCTATTCTATTTTCAAGCTAAAATAAATTTTGAATTTAATAATGAAATATTTTTCATTTGAAAACAGTCTTAATAAAATATTTTCAAACATCACTTAACAGTAAAAAAATTTCATACAATTTTAATAAAACTATTATGCTATCTTAATTTTTTTTAGAAAACAATCAATGTACTTTGAATGAAGTCACTAATAAATAATGTTTAATATATATTGAAAACACATGATTTATTCAATATAACTCCATTTTATCCATAAAAATAATTTTATACATCATTATGATCAATGTGGAAATATAGTGTGGAAAATAATGCTCTTGGATAAGAAACAAAACTATACACTTTTTGGATGCATGGGCTGATAAATCATGGAACAACCTTATAAAAACATTTTTAATTATTGCAGATACATTTTACACTATCTTTATATGGTTAAAAAAACCATATTTTAAAATAATAAATCAGATATCTATTCACTTTTTCCACCTTTGAAACTCAAAAAAACCCTGAATGTATTAATACACTCATTAGGGGCCAATGTATCATCACACTATCTCAATATCCATCTGAGATGCTAAAATAACCAACTCAAAATTAAGAGACATGTTCTGACTACACATCAAATCTTGATGTTTAATGTGAATAAGAGCAGGCTGGGCACAATCCCCATATCTACATCTTTTTCCTAGTGATGATCATAGTCTCTATAAATTCCAAAAGCACCCAAAAAATAATGAGGGTGTTTGAATTTTTTTCCAAAAATAACCATGAATTCCCTAAGACCGAGAACCTAGCCAACCCATGACATAATCCAGTAACATTATTAATAGATACATGTTGGAAACTAGTTACTTTGTATAAAATCTATCAATTTCATAATAATTTAATTCTAAAAATCCCAATAATCATACAAGACCCATCCATGCATCATCAGAACACTTATAAAAATATAAAGAATCATTCTAATATGGTATAAACTATAAATAAATAAAATAATATAATAAAATTAATAGTATAGATCTATGTTTTCATGTAACATGATGAAAGATATCTTGGACATCGAGGCTTATACAATGTAATCCCAAAAGAAAATATTTACCAGAACAAATTGATCACCATCCATGTGTCCCATGACCATTCTCCAAATCCTGAGCCAAATTTGAAAAACATCCTAAACCAAAATATCATTGTATGGGTACATTCAATGAAAAATATTTAACCTAAATAAACTAAATTATGTATGTAGGTTGTGAAAAAAAAATCTCCATATGATCCCAGAACATAGTTTATATTAATCCTTTTAAAATTCAATGATTCTATTCCAGTTTGAAATAAATTTATAAAAAATAGTTTTTTATACAAAAATAAATAAAATAAAAAAACATAAATTTCCATTTATAAACTCCCTTTAGTTTTTCTATTTAATGAAAACAATCACATGGAGAACATTTCATTATCCTACTCCTCTTTTATCAGAACATCCACTAGTAATCCAATTTTAAAATCACTTTACCAAAACACATCTCTCACTGATTATTGTAATTTATTAATTTAAAAATATAAATACATGAATGATAAAATCAAAACACCAAGGAATTAAATATCCATGCATGGAAAACATATAAAAATTATAAATATTCCAATAAAACATGGTAAAACATGAGTATATGTGTTCTATAATTAGGGGTAGAGTATCAATGTAGACATTATTTAAAAAGATAAAAAATAGGATGTTTTGATCTTCATTAAATGCGATTCATAGATCTAAATTTTAGATATAGTAAGGGATTTAATTTATTAGGAATATAGTATCATTACATATTATTTTAACTCATTGTCATATTTTTTTATCATAAATATAATTAAATTATAATGAAAACATGAATACTAAAATTAGTTTTATTATGATGTATTTTACATTGATTTTATTTTTTTGATTTATGTCTGATGGAAAATAAATTTCAAAAGAGTTCATTGTTATCCTACACTTTTGGCATGTATCCTCTTTCAATTGGGGAGAATGAATAATGCCATGTTGTATCAATAAGAAGGTCAAATTAATTTTAACCTCATGTTTGGGGTGTATACAATGTTATCCAAGTAGAGTCTTTAGGTTGAGTTATATAAATTTTTTTTACATGTGGTGAATAATATTAATTAAATATTAAATGTTTCCATTATGAGGAATAGGTAACCATATATTTCAAAACTAGAAGTTAACAAGATTTCTTGGTTGAAAGATAATTATGAGACATTCTATTTCATTATTATTTGTTTCATTTTAATATGTGATGGAATATAATGAGAAATTTATCATTCATTATGATTTAATTAGTGAGGATTGTATCACTTACCATTTTCTAATAGAAAAAAAATTTCTCACATGAACATGGATTTTTTTGACTTAATAATTTATATTTTTTCCAATTTGAATTTGAAATGTATGTGGTGAAGAATTATTAAAATACAGAAACAATGAGGCATAAAATGAGATTAATGGAGGGAATAAGAATCAATTAAATATAGCAAGGAATAAAAATCACTGTTATCATGATCAAAAAATTTAAATGTTTTTTAGTGTGATATGTTATTTAATATATAATTATTGATCCAATAAGTGTTTTGACTATATGTTGGAGAGGACTCATAGAGACTTCTCATATAGATCATTATTTAGTGAGTGTGTTTCCTTTAATATATCTCAAAGACTGGTATATATATTTTTTAGGATAGGCTGAGGGAGGGGGATTAGTGAGAAATGATTTAATATAAAAAAATAAAATCATTCATAGGTGATGTGGGTATTAAGTAGAAATAAGATTAGTTTGACAATATCAATAATATCATTACATTTTTTCATTCACATACGACATAAAATTTCATTTTTAGCCCCTATTTTCTTGTAGAATGAATACAATATATATTTTTCAATGAAGGATGTAATGAAACATATTGATATTAGAATAAAAGGAAACTATAATATAATTAATGATCACTATATCATGGGTGAAATTTGGGTATATTGAGATTAAGTGGTCCTAGATTTCATAAAAGGTAATGTGTTTTTATGAATTATGCATCACAATACATTTATCATTTGAAATATGTGTCAAAGTTTTCAATGAATTAAGAACTCAAGGCATGTAGGATAAAAATGTGTTTTTATAGGAGATATTACCAGGTATTATTTTTATGTAGTTACCTACTTATACATAGGTGTTCATAGGGGTTCCAAAATAAGAGGTAAATATAGAAAAAACATAAAATGGTATTTGTTTTTATTCCATAAGTATAAGAAGAAAGAAAAATTTCATTTTTATTGATGTTGAAGATGAGGATACACCATGAGAACTAGAATAATTCATCTTTTCCTATCTATATATGAATAATTTTAATATATTGTTTCTTTCTTGGGGTAGTTATAGAACAAAATAAAATTCTTCCAGCTCCTTCCCACACGTGATTCTAGTACACCAATCTTAGCTATGTAGAGATATTTTAAAATTGGATCTCATAGATTAATAGATATATTACAACAAATAATGAAATGGAATCAAGGATATATATTTATGAATGAGGCTGTATGAGTTTGGGACTTCTATAATATTAGGATACACTAATTAGTAAGAATGATCAATATAATAGAAGAGATATATGATGCACTTCACTATTGAACAATAACGGTTCATATTGATCTTGATGAGGTCCCATTTATGATATTGGGTAACATATTAATAACATCTATAATTAATTATATATTATTTAATATTATAAAATTAGATAAATCTATCCATGAACTTTTTCAAGATCAATTAGGACAGAAAATATATTTTATGGTTAGTTAAATGAATATAAATAATCCTTATAGTGAATGAAGAGGGAATGATTTTACATGTCAATATTAGTTAATTATGATTAGAAATATTGAAATCTAATTATAATTTTTAGTTATTATGATGAAAATAATTACGTGATAATTGAGAAGGATTGGTTGATTAAATTTAATAATTATACTAATAGATGTAGTTGATGGGTTCACTTTATATAAATGGAATGAGAATGAATTGAAATTTAGTGGATAATGGGATATATATTCATTAGGAAGAAATAATAAGTAAAGTGTTGTTGGTTCCATTTCATTTAATTTTATAGGAATACTAAAAGGATTAATGATTAGATATCATCACAATCTAGGTCCAAAATAGATAAAAAATATCTATATATTTTTTGTTAACCATAGAGGGGTGATGTTAAATTTTACATTATCCATTTTCAAGGATGTACCCAATTTTTCAAACATATTTTCATATGTAATTACAACTCTTAGTGTAGTTAAAGTTTCTGTTAGACAAGTTAAGGAATATGTTTCTCATTATATTAAGTATTTCATAATGTATGAAACTATTTTCATCTTTAAATAATTTTAATAAAACTTTATTTCATTTAATTTACTATCAAAATACACATCAAGTGACCCTGAAAAAGAATATCACCTTACCATGAATATATGATTTATTTATCCCGTTAAAGAAATCCAATTTGTTTAATATGACCAAACATTAGTTTAGTTATCACTAGTTAAGTTAAAAGAAGAAAAATATCAATAAAACAATACTTTTATAATGATATAGCCATTACATGTGTTTTGCGAGGCCATTTTGAGTCACAAATGAGCATACTATTTTTATATGTGTGATAAATTCAGTTTTACATGTGGTCCTTATAACATTTTCATACTTATATATCATGATCATATATATGTTCATGGTTTGGGAATGAAAGTGTGAATAACATAGAAATTATTTTATAGATTCTTGATTTTCATAATATTTATCATTAATTCATTAAATATAATAACAGTTCTTGGAAGCAATGTTTCAAAGCCATGTTTTTTCTAAAATATTATTCCAATTTGTCCAAAAACTTTTTTTATTGTCATGTCATGTAAAATAACTTAGAAAATATTTAAAATAAAAATATTTATTTATTTTTCAAGATATTATCATATATTTATTCGGAAATTTTGTTAAATATATTTTCTCATTACATCCCTCACTCAGAAGAGAGTGATCTTTTTATAGACATTGAATTTCCATGATTCATCTATGAAGTTGTTGATGTGACATACATAAAATAAAAATTTAATTTTACTTAATGTATGAGTTATTTATGATGTGCAATGATTATATTTTTTATTCTGCATTTGATGTGGAATCATTCAGAGATATAATGATTCCTTGTATGGTTCATGATAGTTATAATCCGGTGAAAAGAATAATATAAGGAATAATTAATATTTTTTGTTTTTTTTCATATTTTGTAGTGTTGGTGGCATCTTATTTTTCCTAGAAACTCATTTATCATATATATCACAAGATTTTTATGTATGATGTGTTATAATGTCATCTCAATCAAAGATATTATATGTTGGTTGAATACAATCAATGTTTTGATTTTGATCTTATATATATAAAAGTGAATGAAAATATGGTGGTGATTTTTTTAGAATAAAAAAATAAGATCAAATATTGGATGTTGGGATGTAGTGGTATTTTATTGGGTGATTGGAATACTTTCATATGGCTATAGAAAAAATAATAGATTATATGTAGTTAACATACACATCAATGTGAAATCTATGTTAATGGACCAAGTAACAATTTAATAGTTTGATGAGGAGGAATATAAAAGGATATGGGATGACTATAAATTTGTTGATACCACATAAATATGTTCTCTTTCACCATATTTTGATAATTATTTTAGGTAATGGAATATGAGTCTTATAGAGAAAGGGACCAATGTTTTTTTTATCAATTTCATGATTTGTATATATAAATTCATCCTAGATATATTGAGAAGTATCATGATATCATATATAGGTTCTACTAGAGAAATTTATGGGTATTTATATAGATTTCAAAATTATTTCATCATAGTTACTATATCAATATAACGGTGTCAGGGTAATAGTTAAATTTTTTATGGAATTAGTACATTTTTATGTAAAAAAATGTTTTATTGAAGTTTATTTTATTTTATTAAATGATAAAAAACTAAAAAATATGGAGGTTAATAGTTTTTGGTGGTAATGATACATTATGTAAAAAGTTCATTCTTGTGATTAATGGAATGGAATAATATTCTTGTAGGAATTGTCTCTCAATGATGCCGAGAAAATTTTAAGCTAAATATATAACATGGGTTTTGAATGTTGACACACCAAAATATAGGTATTGCTCGAATATAATTCAGTAAGGTAACACTATGATGATTATGAGTATATATTGTTATACTGAGTGATGGAAGTGAATGTTTATATAGTTTTAGTAAAATTTATTCGAAATTAATGATGATTTTAATAATAGCATTGTGTGAAGATAGATATATTAGGAAGTACTAAATGTCTAATGATTTGTAGCTAAACTCTGATAAATAATTACAATTATAAAGGTGCAAAAATGATATTATGTACTAATTAATTACTATAGTTTTAGATGTTTTATTTTAGAATGATATTGAATATAAATTCCTAAATAAAAGATAAATCTATATGGATTACTAAGAGATATGTTTTAATTTCTTAGAATAATCAGGGATGTCATTGGAAAGTGTTTATATGTTAAATATAAGTCAAATTTTCATAAATAAATATACATAACAAACCCTCTATTTTTTCACTAATTTTATATGGGAAACATAATATTGTTCTAGGATATGTATTATTTATTTACTCATATATAAGTTACATTATTACTTAATAATAACATAATCTCATAAACAAGATGTTGTATATAATTCATATAGTGAGATTCTAATGGTGAGATAGGGATCATCTAAAAGAAATAGTTTTCTATAGAGATGAAAAGTCTAAAAATACATATTGTTTTGAATGATATGTAATAATATTATTAGTTAGTTTTTGATGTAAAAAAATATCATTGTGGATCAAGGATATACTTTAATAAACCTAGTTTTAATTACGTATGGAATGTAACATTTAAATATGTTTATAAAGATATTGTCAATGTATCACATAATGAAGAATAATGATATGAATATAGGATCTTAGTTTGTTTAATGATGAAAACTCACAAATAATGTAGTGAAGTAAGCTATGATATTTTTATATTAAAATATATTTTTCATTTTAAAAGGATGATGTAATATATTTAGTTAAGTGAATATTTTAAAAAATATCATTTTTAGAATAGAGAGAGGGAAATATTTCCTTGAAATGAGAGTTATGAAATTGTTTATATTGATAATGTTCTTTCTCAATCCTACTTTTTAATTCAAGTCTATAAGTACACAAAGTATAATAGAAATGATTTTTTTGAATAAGTATTAATCATTAATTTTGATAACATTGGTTGATTTAAATCCAAATGTTTTAGTGTGAAACATATATTATTTATTTATCTAACTTTAGTTGAATAAAAATGTATTGTTATACTGAATAATGATTCATATACAGAAGTATTTCCAAAGATGAAGGGATTTCTATTTTATTCATTTCTTAAAATTTATAAGACAATAAAATATTGCATTAAAAAATAATGATAATTAGTTAACCAATATAGTGTTTAAAGATTAATAAATGTGAAATTTGAAAAGCTTAGAAAATTAGGAGTTCAGTAGTGGAAGCTGGGGTGACCTAATGATGAGAATAATGAAATATTAATATGATAAAAATATAAAGAGGTTAGATGATTAATAACCAAGGTGAGATTTTTTAATATAATGATCATATGAATAATTGAACATTGGGAAGACTTACACTAAAAGATCAGGAGGTGTTAATCATTATGTCAGTTGATTTAAATACTATGTTAGAGTTATATCATAATTTTAGACATTTAATTTTATTGTAATAAATGATGAATCAATATAAAAAAATGTTTAACATGAAAATTTTGTGTTAAACTTAATTATAAAACTATCATGTCATTGAAGTCATTATTATCCAAAGAATTATATAAGTAGAACCATTTCAATGATTTTTCAATAATTACTAATGTTTGAAAAAGGTGCAGATCTCATTCATAGTGAGATAATTATGATATGAGAATATTTATATTATAGTGAGAAAGAGATATGGATGTTTTAGAGTATTATATAAATTAATGGATTAAGTTAGTCATAACATTAGGTTTTCGATGACTATTTGAGTTGATGATGAAGTAGAAGACGTTATGAAAGTTAATACAGATAATTAAAATGTATTGGATGCTATTAATAATTTAGTGAGATGATTTTAGATGATTAAAAACAAGTTTTTCATGAGAAAGACCTTCATTAAGAAGAAACCAAAAAATATTTAAATGATGATGTACATGATGAGTAACATGTTCTATAATAAAAAATTCTAAATGATTGTTATCCGGGAAAATAACACAAACATATAAAAGGTTTAAATTTTGAATCATGTGAGAAAGATAACAATAAATATGTTTGAATCATATAAATATTTTTAATGATTGGTTCTTGAAGAATCTAGTAAGTGTTGATTTTGAAATATTTGGATTTATTAGATCAATTTCATCACTCTTTTACATGTAACTAATGTACAAATGTAACCTAAAGAAAAATAAAAAAATAAGATAATTTTTTCTATGATTGTATTCCAGCTAGAGGTAGTGTAAATAACATATAATTATATTTTAAACTACCATTAACTAGTTTAACAAATCTATAACAGGATAATTATTTCCTTTAGGGATTCTTCTATTTACCCGTCCATATGTTTTCCCCAAGAGTAGGTAAACCAAACAAATTGGGATAAATTTATAATTATAACATGTAACATATTTTAATAAAATTTCTACAATATTTACAATCATTTATCCCTGAATATGATATGAACATAGTAATGAGTGGACCGAAATTTTGATCACTCTAATTAAAAATTTCAGATGTTATGCTCATTTTGCATTCTTTCATACTTGAGGTGATAATGCATTGGTGAATATATGTGATACATTCATCGAAAATAGTGTGGAGGTATAAATAATAATAAGGGTAAAAGAAAATTGATTATAATTTAGCATAAAATCTTTACAATGGTTTACCCCTATTAGTGGGAAAATATTTGTTGCACCCCTCTCTCTTGGATTTTAATGATCACAATCACTCTAATTGTATTCTAACTTGTTTTCAAGTGTTTTTGATGATAGGAAATAGGGTGCCTAGAAGCTGGCCCAAGAAGAATTCAAAATGGACTGTTTAAGTCCACCGGCTAGCCGGTGTGAGACCACCGGCCAGCCGGTAAGGGCACCGGCCAGCCGGATCCAGCCCATCGGCCAGCCGGTGGACCAGGCAGAAGGCCTTGCCCTCTGCCAGGTTCCACCGGTCAGCCGGTGTCTGGCCACCGGCCAACCGGTGGGTCCAGACAGAATGGCATTCCTTCTGTCCAGACCACCGGCCAGCCGGTGCCTGACCACCGGCCAGCCGGTGGAACCCAGACAGAATAGCATGCTTCTGTCCAGACCACCGGCCAGCCGGTGGCTCAGCACCGGTCAGCCGGTGGAGCCAGAGAGAAATCCCTTGCTTCTGTCTGGTGCACCAGCCAGCCGGTGGATCAGCACCGGCCAGCCGGTGTGCTCAGTCAAACTAGCCGTTAGGCTTTGACCAGGCTGGCCCACTTGATCCCCAACGGCTCCGAAATCCCTCCAACGGCTATTTTGAAGTATTTGGGAGTATTTCTCCTATAAATAGACATCCATGGATGCCGGGAACACCACCGATCATATACCAAAGCATACCAAAGCTATTTTGATCATTTGAGGCTCCTACGACAATTCTCAAAGGCTACTTGAGATCCAATTTCCATCCTTGAAGCTTGGGCTGCCTCTACATCAACTACACTCACCTCTTGGCGCTCAAGGCTTCCTCTAGTTTGTTCTAAATTATTTACTTCAATTGTTTAGTTCTTAATTGGGTTTGTATTAAAACAAACCACCCTTTTTCTTCCTTCTTTCAATTTGGGTTTCTTGCTACAACCATAATAAAAAAGCAAGCTGTAAGAAGGTGATCTAGCCTACCTTAAAACGGCTAGTGGGTTTCTTGCTATAACCATTAAAAAGCAAGCGGTCGTATAAATCTCCCAACAGTTGAGTTGGGAGCGGAGACGTAGGCTTAAGCTTAAAGCCGAACTCCGTTATCAATTGTGTCTTGCCATTTTACTTTCCGCTGCATTTAAATTTGTTTTAAATTGTTAATTAATTTTAAAAAGGCAATTCACCCCCCCTCTTGCCATCACCTCCGACCTAACATTTGGTATCAGAGGGAGCGTTTGTGTAATACCTTAACCGGTTACAAACGAAAAATCCATAGTGATGGCTTCTTTCTCACAAGCACCCGAAGGGTATTCCATGACTCGGGCTCCATACTTCGATGGAACCGATTACACATATTGGAAAACACGAATGATTACTTTTCTTAGAAGCATTGGCTATCCTATATATAGAATTGTTATGCAAGGCTACACTCTTTCTAGTAATGATGAATCTAAATGGACTCCCGAAGACATTGCCAATTTTGAGCTTGATGGCAAAGCCATGAATGCTCTTCATTGTGGGTTAGACCATAATGAGTTTAATCGTATTTCTACTTGCACCACCTCACACGAAATTTGGAAACTTTTGGAAGTGACCCATGAGGGCACTAACAAAGTCAAAGACACTAGGTTAGATATGTATCGTCAAGACTTTGAGAGTTTCACAATGCACCCACACGAGTCAATCACCGAAATGTTTACTCGTTTTACTGATGTTTGCAATGGGAGAAAGTCCCTTGGTGATGATGTTTCAGCAGAAACAATGGTCAAGAAAATTCTTTGGGTCCTACCAAGCTCTTGGGCACCAAAGGTGACAGCAATCCAAGAAGCGAAAGATGTCAAGAAGATGCCGGTTGAAGAACTCATAGGGTCACTCATGACATATGAGATTACCATGAAGAGGCAAGCCGATAAAGAAGGAAAGATCTTCAAGGAGAAAAAGAACATAGCTTTCAAGGCAAAGGAAGAAATCTCCTCCGATGATAGTGAATCCGAGATGGCTCAACTAGCAAGGAAAATGAGCAAGTTCATGAAGAAAAAGAAGAAATTTCAAAAGGCACGAAAGGAAGAGCCAAAGGCGGAGAAAGAAATCACTTGCTTTGAATGTGGAAAGAAAGGCCACATCAAACCGGAGTGCCTCATTTTCAAGAAAAGGTTAAAAGAAAAGAAAAACAAGAAGGCCTTCAAAGCATCAACATGGAGTGCAAGTGATGACTCCATGTCTTCAAGCGACTCAAGCGATGAAGGTGGAAAATGCCTAATGGAATTTGATGAGGTATCCTCTTCTCACTCTTCTTCTCACTCTTCTTCCTCATCTTCTTCTATTGATAATGATATGTCTTATGAAGAACTCCAAAATGCAAGAGATCAATTAGAGGAAGGTTTTCACGAACTTACCTCTAAATTTTTGACCCTGAAAAAGAAAAACAAAACTCTTATTTCCGAAAAAGACAAACTTCTCAAAGAGAATGAGGAGCTTGCCCTTAAAGTCAAAAATATTCCAAATGTAGATTCTTTAAATTCTACCATTAAGGATTTGAAGGAATCTCTTGCCAAGTTCACCCAAGGTGAACAAAACTTAACTAAATTGCTAGGTTCTCAGCGTTCGTCTAGAACCACACATGGACTTGGCTATAACAAGCAATCCACTTTTTCTAGGGCACCCACTACTTTTGTAAGGGGGAGCTCTCAATACAAATTTTGTAATTATTGTAAAAAGACCGGTCACATGATTTATGAATGTGATTGTAAAAATTCTAGGTATGGAAGACCCAAATCCATTACCTACTCGGATGAGTATCATAGAAGGAATCCCTCTAGAACATTATGGGTTCAAAAGTCTCTTTTTTCTAATCTTTCCGGACCCAAACTTATATGGGTACCAAAATCTCTTCTTTCTTGATTTTGTAGGATAAACGCCAAAAGAGTAGGACCTCTAAAGGCTCGTGGTATCTCGACAGCGGTTGCTCAAGGAACATGTGTGGCGATCCCTCCGAGTTCAATTCACTTGAAGAATTCGATGGAGGATATGTCACCTTTGGTGATAACTCAAAAAGCAAGATCGTCGGAATAGGTACCATTGGTTTTGGTAGCTCCTCTTTTATTAAAGATGTTTTATTAGTTAAAGGTTTAAAGCATAATTTAATTAGCATTAGTCAACTTTGTGATAGTGGTTTTTCAGTCAATTTTCAAAATGATTTATGCAATGTGTTTGATTTTCAAAACAAGTTGATATTTTCTGCTTCCCGTTTTCAAAATGTTTACATTATTGATTTAAAATCTCTAGCTAGCCAAAATGTTAAATATTTAAGTGCTCTTGACAATGAGTCTTGGCTTTGGCATAGAAGATTGGGGCATTGTATCTCTCATTCACTTCTAAAGCTTAATAAGAACAAGATCATTCGTGACCTTCCTAAACTTAAATTTAAGAAAGATTTGATTTGTGAGCCATGCCAACTTGGTAAGCAACACAAGTCTTCTTTCAAATCTAAGAAGGAAGTGTCCACCTCAAAATCTCTTGAACTCCTTCATCTTGATCTTTTTGGTCCTACTCCCGTAGCAAGCTTAGGTGGAAGATCCTATACCTTAGTTATTGTTGATGACTTTTCTCGTTTTACTTGGGTTTTCTTTTTAGCCCATTAGAATGATGCTTGTAAAACCTTTTTGAAATTCTCTAGGATAGTAGAAAACGAAAAAGGATATAAAATCATATCTCTTCGTAGTGATCATGGTGGTGAATTCGAGAACAAATAATTCGATGAATTGTGTTCCTCTCAAGGATACAATCACACCTTCTCTGCCCCTAGGACTCCTCAACAAAATGGAGTGGTTGAAAGGAGAAACCGAACTCTCCAAGAAATCGCTCGAACCCTCCTTAGTGAATTCGACCTCCCTCAATATTTTTGGGCCGAGGCGGTAAACACTGCTTGTTATACTATTAATAGAGTCCTTGTAAGACGCCTTCTTAAGAAAACCCCCTATGAACTTTGGAAAGGCAAATTGCCCAAAGTTGGTTATTTTAAAGTGTTTGGGTGTAAATGCTTTATCCTTAACACAAAAGATAACCTAGGGAAATTTGATGCCAAATCCGATGAAGGTATTTTTCTTGGGTACTCCAACTCAAGAAAAGCCTATCGTGTCTTCAACAAACGTTCAAAAACCATCGAAGAATCATCTCATGTCAAATTTGATGAAACTCTTCCAAAACCTCACCCGGTCATTGAGGATGTTGAAGATAAGCTTGATAAGCTTCATTTGAATGATTCCTCTTCTCCTCCCAAGGAGGATGACCATCAAGAACCCTCTTCACCTTCTTCGCCTTCCACCTTGCCTAAGATTTGGAAACCCTCTAGAGACCATCCTTTAGAAAATGTCATAGGTGACCTTCAAGCCGGTACTCGAACTAGAAGATCTATCCTCAATGAAGTTGAACATCAAGCCTTCATTTCTCACCTAGAACCTCAAACCGTTAATGATTCCATTAATGATGAGAATTGGGTTCTTGCAATGCAATAGGAACTAAATCAATTCTCTCGAAATAATGTTTGGACTCTTGGTGAAAGACCCAATGATCATCCAATTATTGGCACTAAATGGGTTTTTAGGAACAAACCTGATGATCAAGGAAACATAACCCGGAACAAGGCTCGCCTAGTAGCTAAGGGCTATAATCAAGAAGAAGGAATTGATTATGGTGAAACCTTCGCGCCCGTCGCTAGATTGGAATCCATTAGAATCTTGTTGGCATTCGCCGCCCACTTAAATTTTAAGCTTTTTCAAATGGATGTTAAAAGTGCTTTTTTAAATGGTTTTATTTCTGAAAAAATCTTTGTTGAACAACCTCCCGGTTTTGAAGATCCAAAATTTCCAAATCATGTTTTTAAGTTAACCAAGGCTCTTTATGGCTTAAAGCAAGCCCCTCGGGCTTGGTATGAGCGGTTAACAAAATTTCTTTTAGAAAATGATTTTAAAATGGGTCAAGCCGATTGTACCCTCTTTTTAAAACACACTTCAAAAGATCTTTTAATAGTCCAAATTTATGTTGATGATGTTATCTTTGGTTCTACCAAAGAATCTCTTTGTACTGATTTTTCAGATTTAATGAGAAAAGAATTTGAAATGAGTTTTATGGGAGAATTGAAATTTTTTCTTGGTTTTCAAATCTTTTAAAATTCAAAAGGTATTTCTCTAAGCCAAAGCAAATACACAAACGAGCTTCTAAGTCGTTTTGGTATGGATCAAGTAAAGGAAATTAGTACACCCATGAGTACTTCATGTAAGCTTACGTTAGACGAAGCCGGGAAACCGGTGGATAACAAGCTTTATAGGAGTATGATCGGGAGTCTACTTTACCTAACTGCGACCCGTCCTGACATCATGTTTAGTGTTTGCCTTTGTGCTCGTTTTCAAGCCAATCCTAAATAATCCCATCTTAAATCGGTCAAAAGAATTTTTAAGTATTTAAAAGGATCCAAAAATCTTGGTTTATTTTATCCCTCAAATACTTCTTTTGAACTATCTTCTTATTCGGATGCTGATTTTGGCAGATGTCAATTAGATCGTAAGAGTACTAGTGGAACCTATCATCTTCTAGGCAAGTCCCTTGTTTCGTGGAGTAGTAAGAAGAAAAATTGTGTTGCTCTTTCTACTGCCGAGGCCGAGTATGTAGCCGCTGGTAATTGTTGTGCCCAAATTATTTGGATGCAACACACTCTCTTGGATTATGGTCCTTCCTATGATCATGTCCCTATTCGGTGTGACAACACTAGTGCCATTAGTATCTATAAGAATCCAATACAACATTCTAGGACAAAGCACATAGACTTAAGGCATCATTTCCTTCGTGACCATTTTCAAAAAGGAGATATCACTTTGGACTTCATTCCTACTGATTTCCAATTAGCTGATATTTTTACCAAACCGCTCCCGGTTGACCGTTTTGATTTTATTAAAGGGGAGTTAGGAATGATTCGTCAATGAGCACTATTAAATATTTGACTTTCTTGGCTTGCTTATATTTTATTAGAATTTTTTAAAACACCTTTTTTTTTAAATTCTGTTTTTTTTTATTTTTTGTGAATTTCAATACCACCGGTCAACCGGTGGTACATCACCGGTTAACCGGTGGTGTCGGGTTTTGCTTTTTGGGCTGGCCGGGGAAAGGGTTAAAAATTAATTTAAACCCTTCCCCTCATATTTCAATCTCTCCCTCTCGTGCGCCTCGTCCAGCCAGCCTCTCCCTCCTTGCCCTAGCCTTCTTCCTCCTCCTTGCTCTCTCAAAATCCTTCTTCTCTTAATCTCTTTCTTCATTTTCTCCCTTTTGCCATCATGGGACCTCGCTCTACACGCAAAGGCAAGGGAATCGCTCAAGAAGCTCCTCCTCCTCCTTCAATCCCTCAACTTCCGGACATATGGCATGACAAAGTCATTTTGCCTGGTAGAGTTATTGACTATCCTTGGATTTCTTCTGCTCGTCTCGAGCTTTTTTCAATTATTGAGTATCAACATTGGCATTCTTTTTTTGAGCCACCCGAAAAGGATGTCATTTATCCTCTTCTTGTCAAAGAGTTCTATGCTCATTTGACGTGGTCCATTTCTGATGACATTGATACCATCTCCTCCACTGCTCTTGGGCAACCCATCACTTTCACTTCGGTGGAAATTGCCCGGATGCTGGGAGTTCCTCATGTTGGACCTCATGCTTTTGCTCAGGGGGAGTTTCCTCGGGACCGTGAGTTTGATATAGCCGTAGCCCTTGAGCATCTCACAGGGCAGCCCACAAATCCCATTGTCAAACTCTCCCAGCTCTCTCCTAACCATCGTATTATTGAGCGCCTCATTCAAACTTCCCTTGCGCCCCGTATCGGGGATCATGATAATGTAAAATTCATTGATATTTATCTTCTCTCTTTTATCACCAGAGGCATTCACTTTAATTTGGTCCGGTTTCTGTTCCGGGCCATGACTTATGTGGCTGAGCACCCACGCCGGTCCAAAACTCTACCCTACGGACGCCTCTTGACTAAAATCTTTTCCTTTCTTGATGTGCCTCTTCATGCTACTTCCTTCAGGCAGCCAACGAAGGATAGCATAGTGAATTTTATGATGGTGCAACGAATGAACATCCGTTGGCACCCTTGGCGTCAGGAGTGGATTGTCGACAAGGACGGTCTTCTCAAGGCCTACTCTCCTTAGACTCATTACCATCCTCCTGCCCATGTCATGCCTCCTGCTATTGCCGCTGCCTATCCTCTTTCAGACAGTGAGGATAGTGATGATGATGAAGAGGAAGGAAGTGGTGACAGCGAAGGTGAGGCTGATGCTGCTGCTGATGAGGAGGCTGGAGAGGGTGATGATGCACCTGAGCCTGCTGAGGCTGTGCCCCCTCCTGCTGATGTTGGTGGCTTGCCGGTGACGGCTGATCAGTTCCTACGCTTCCAGGATCAGATTGAGACCCGGCTGGACATGCAATTTTCTTTCTTCAGCTCTCAGTTTGATCAGCTCCACTCTCGGATCGATTCTCTCGATCGTCGCTTCGAGGCGGCCCAGGCTCCTCCGGCTCCTCCAACCTTCCGGCGTCGTCGTCACTCTCGGCCCTCGAGGAGTGAATAGAGCCGTTTCTGTTTTTTTGACTTTTCTTTGTATTTTAAATTTTCTATGTAACGGTTCATCTTTTATAAAATTCATGTTATCATTTCTTTCATCCTTTTTGTCATTGCTTATTTGTGTTTTTCTAATTTTTCTTTCGTACTTTTCCTCCTATTTTGATTATCCCAAAGGGGGAGAAAACCTCTCTATTACATAGTTATTTATTAAAATGCTCTTTTTACAAGTTCCATTTTAAGTTATTGATGTCATCAAAATCTGTTTTAAATGGTTAAGTTATTGTTTTCAATGGATTTCTTTAAAAAATGGCATTTGGTTGCAATTTCAAAAAATGACCCTTTCTCAGTATTTCAATGCTTTCAAGATCATTATATTTGGCATGTCTCTAAGTTTTCCAAGTTCAAATTTTTTATTTAAGTTTTCAATTGACATACCCTTTTTTAAAGCTTTCATACCTTTTTTTTAAAGCCTTCTCTTTTGTGATTGTGATCATCAAAATAGGGGGAGATTGTTGCACCCCTCTCTCTTGGATTTTAATGATCAAAATCACTCTAATTGTATTCTAACTTGTTTTCAAGTGTTTTTGATGATAGGAAATAGGGTGCCTAGAAGCTGGCCCAAGAAGAATTCAAAATGGACTGTTTAAGTCCACCGGCTAGCCGGTGTGAGACCACCGGCCAGCCGGTAAGGGCACCGGCCAGCCGGATCCAGCCCATCGGCCAGCCGGTGGACCAGGCAGAAGGCTTTGCCCTCTGCCAGGTGCCACCGGTCAGCCGGTGTCTGGCCACCTGCCAACCGGTGGGTCCAGACAGAATGGAATTCCTTCTGTCCAGACCACCGGCCAGCCGGTGCCTGACCACCGGCCAGCCGGTGGAACCCAGACAGAATAGCATGCTTCTGTCCAGACCACCGGCCAGCCGGTGGCTCAGCACCGGTCAGCCGGTGGAGCCAGACAGAAATCCCTTGCTTCTGTCTGGTGCACCGGCTAGCCGGTGGATCAGCACCGGCCAGCCGGTGTGCTCAGTCAAACTAGCCGTTAGGCTTTGACCAGGCTGGCCCACTTGATCCCCAACGGCTCCGAAAGCCCTCCAACGGCTATTTTGAAGTATTTGGGAGTATTTCTCCTATAAATAGACATCCATGGATGCCGGGAACACCACCTATCATATACCAAAGCATACCAAAGCTATTTTGATCATTTGAGGCTCCTACGACAATTCTCAAAGGCTACTTGAGATCCAATTGCCATCCTTGAAGCTTGGGCTGCCTCTACATCAACTACACTCACCTCTTGGCGCTCAAGGCTTCCTCTAGTTTGTTCTAAATTATTTACTTCAATTGTTTAGTTCTTAATTGGGTTTGTATTAAAACAAACCACCCTTTTTCTTCCTTCTTTCAATTTGGGTTTCTTGCTACAACCATAATAAAAAAGCAAGCTGTAAGAAGGTGATCTAGCCTACCTTAAAACGGCTAGTGGGTTTCTTGATATAACCATTAAAAAGCAAGCGGTCGTATAAATCTCCCAACGGTTGAGTTGGGAGCGGAGACGTAGGCTTAAGCTTAAAGCCGAACTCCGTTATCAATTGTGTCTTGCCATTTTACTTTCCGCTGCATTTAAATTTGTTTTAAATTGTTAATTAATTTTAAAAAGGCAATTCACCCCCCCTCTTGCCATCACCTCCGACCTAACAATATTATCCAATTGAATAATTATAGGGTATTAGGGAACATTGTTATAACTTTTATTGGATATATATTTTTCTCTTATTTATCTTAACTACATTACATGATGTTTATATTTGATAAATTTAGTATTATACATCAATCATAAAATAATTAATATATCCCATTCAATAACCATGCAATTATTATTTTTGGCAAAAAATTAAATAATTGTAATAAAAATAAACACGAGAAGTTTTGTGATTTAAATTCATAGAAACAATAGGAAGAGGATATAATATAATTTTATAGAATTTATGATAGTTTTTTATCTATCATTTTGATTAAAAATAATCCTGAAGAAGATTTCAGATCTAGCACTGAAGTTTTTTTATCTATCAAATCAATTGAAATAAAATAATCTATCATTAATTATTATTTGAGGAAATATAATATTTAATATTTAATTTATATATTTGTTTTTATCAAGAAAATATATATTGAAGAATCCTAACATATAATAGTTGGAGGTTTTATCTAAAAAAACTGATCACAAAGTTGCATGAGTGAAAATCTCTAAATAAACCTACTGAATCCAAGGAACAATCCTTATTACATTATAATGAAATGTCCACTATAATTTATAAATCATAAAAAATAGGTTATGATAATTTTAATATTATTAAAATATCATAAAATACATTCATTCATTGAATAAAATCTTTGGTTTCAAATATTCTCAGTTGGAAATAAGGAATAAATGGATATAGGAGATTGAAAAATCCCTAAAATAGTTTTAGGATGAAATAGAACTATAACACCCATAGTTTTAGGTAATTAACCATTTAGTTATATATTATAAGTATATAAGGTAATTGGGTTAAGTTTTGGGAGGTTTGGAATATTTTTTGCAAGTTTTTGGGGATTTTTCAGAGGTACACGGTTTGAGAACGGTTATTAGAAATGTGAAACACCTCTAAGGAAATCATGCAATAGAACATGGGGATTAGGGTCAACACATGGTTAGGTGAACATTTTATCCAAACCATGTGGTCACCGAAGAGAAACCGTTAAAAGTGGAACATATGGGTTTATCATGTTTGACACACAATTTTTCCAATCTTACAATCCAACCATGTGAGGGGTGTTTTGAGGTATTGTATAGTTAGTTAATAGTGTGCCTAACAGTACATCCTAATCATGTGGTGTTAGAACCATGATCTATATTTTTTGGATATAATTCAATTTAGCATAAAAACATCTCATTTCCCCTAATCATACCGTAAATATAGATACTCTTCCTCCCAAGGTTTTGGAGACCCTTCCTCTTGATCCGTAAGGGATTCGTTGGCGATTTTAATTATATTAGAGGATCATATTACAAGGTAAGTGTATGTTATTGGTTATTTTTCTTAGATTTCATATTTTTCACTATGTTAGATTCATGTATATAATCTTCTTGGATCTATAAATGTTTTTTGATTCCAATCATGATTAGATATGGTTGTTTGGATGATTGGGAATAAGATCTAAGGCATGTTTTAGAATATATAAGCCATGTTTATTGAAGAATTTGTGTTGTTATTCATTTTTTCAGTTTTTGAGGTAGGTGGATGCAATTTCAACTCCTCTTATTAGAACATAAAAGATTAATTTAAAATTTATTTAATATCATGAATTGAAATGTGGAATTTATATGAAATTATTGACGGAAACACTCTTTAGTGATGATTTATGGAATTTTCAAAATTGGTGGTTTTGTGGAAAGTGTGATGACTTTAATATTTTTTTCTTTTTTTGATTCATAGAAAATTAGTTGAAAAACGTTTTTAATAAGAGTATTATTTTATTGAAATGGGTTGGAATTGTTGGGATGGAATGATATTTGGAATACATGGTTATTGTGAGTTCATTTCATTGATGTGGCCCTCGATAAGGGGTGTGCTCCATTGGGGTATAATGATATGACCCAATAGATGGGGCATACACTATTGGGGAACTTGTGATATATAAATGCTGTGAAGATTTTTTGCATCAATGAGAGATTTCTCATGCGTATAGGACTATCACTGGAGTATTCATGTGTGGGTGTGTGTTGATCATGTATTGGGTATGCCAAATGAAAATGTGAAATGGTTTAAAGACTTGTTTGGTTCCTTTATAGGGATTATTTTTCTTAGAAATGGTTTTAGTCTTGATATAAACTGTTTTAAATTTTCTTTAACTATTTTATATAAATTTGATAACATGTTCTATCCTAGTGGTGTGAGTAGGGAAGTCATCGGGGAAATCCTACTAAGTTTTATACTTACACTATTCATGAGAACTTTGGTGCATTTCAAGATATCGTATAGCGAGAAAAATGTAAAGGAAAGGTATCTTATTTCCTTAGTGATGAATCATGATACCCTAAAAATGGTTTGTGGAGATAGATCTTTGAGGATGTTGGGAGTTTCTATGTTGATGTATTCCATATCATTGATAATTCTAGTTTTGGTTTTCTCTTTCCACACTGATATTGGTATTTGTTTCTTCTTTTTTAATTTGATGCAATGTTGTTTGATTTTTCTTTATTTGAGTTGTATCACCTTATTCTCATGCATCAAACAATGGCTAGTTGGTTGTGATTGTCTGGTATGATTATTTTATTTTCAAATGGAAAATCATCCCCAACTATTATAAATCCCCCAAACATTTATTTCCATCCTTTTGTGTCTTGGTTATTTCACCAAAATCCTAGTAATGTCCCACTTCCTTCCTAAGACAATGGGTGAGGGGTAGGATGTTATAGGTGGTATTATCCTTGGTTGGTAAAAATATATTTTGGATAAAATTTTATCAGTTTTTTTGGTCCTAGAGTTGAAAAACATTAAGTCTTAGTCATTGTGTTGAATGGGTAACAAGGATTTTGGTTATTGGAAGTTAAAATGTTGAGTTTAATGTTTTTTATCTAACCACTTATATAGAACGTCAAGTGACCTAGGTGTTGGGTACATGAGTGTTTTAATACACTTCTAGGAGTTGTAACCTCACCATGATGGGTTTAATCGATGATAAGAGCATGACATTCATTGATAATAATGACTTCCCACTTGGTGTACATAATTTATCTTGATTAATTCTTTATGATTTGGTTAAAAAGTTTTTATTTTTGAAAATAGTTTAAAATGTTTTAATTTTCATAGAGCATGTTGTAATTTTCAAAAATTATTTGAAAGTTGATAAATATTGAATTTTGGAAATCCTTGTAGTGATAAGTGTAATGTGGTAAGTTTGAAATTGCTAATCCTTCAGTTGTCAGAGAGTGAGAATAAATGTATTTTTCTTGTGGTTATAAAAAATGGAATCGGTTGGGCAGAGAAGAAACCAACAAAAAGAGGCTACAGAGAATATGGTTTAACCTAATCCACAAGTGAACCAACAATTGGTTTAGAGTATTGTCCACGATATCCAAGGTATGGATATAGAGAACAAAAAGGATGAACCATGGAAAGTGAATATTTCTATTTATTTCTAAAAGTGGAATCCACCCTTATTTTGGGGTGATTTATAAAAAGAAAAAGTACATATGTGTCTAAATAGGATAAATCAAATCATTAATTTCATTGGAACACAAACTGAGTTAAAAGTCATGTTGGTAACATATTTATTGTATGATCTAGCATGAAAGTGGTGAGATTTAGCAGTTCAAAATAAATTAGACCAACTAATTTCATGGGAGAATTATAAATAATTTTTCAATGAAAAATTCTATAGTAACATGTTCAAAAATGAAAGAATGACCAAATTTTTTAGTTTGAATAAGTGGAATCTCTCGGTAATAGAGTACGCGGATAAATTCATGAATTTAGTTCAATTTTCACCCAAATTTTCTAAAAGTGTTTCTTTAAAGGAAAACATTTTTGAATTAGGATTGATGCTATAGATTCACTATTTTTTTTATTTGTATAGTAGATAATAAAAAGATGTACAATACAGAAATGGTGGCAGAAAGGGACATATTATAAACAACAGGTGGAGGAAGCATTTTTAGAACTATGGAAAGTGTTGGGAACACTAATATTTGGTATAAGTGGAAGAGGGAAACCTATTTAGAAGGTAGTGGTATGAATCAAAATAATATGACTGTGTAGGTGAATCTTTCTCATAAACCCAAGAGTAAGATGAGATATTTTCAAGTGGGTTTTTGATCACATGAAGTGATATTGTAAATCACCACCACGATCTTATCATAATTGAAACTTTATGGGACATATTCAGCACCATTGTCATAGTGATTTATGGTTGGGTATTCGATTCACATCTCATGTATCACAGTTGAAACATGCTTTGATAGGATGAGGGAAGATAGTAATTACCATTAGTAGAACTGAGGAATCCATGGTGATTCTGGGAATACCATAACTCCTCAACCAATGGAATTTAAATAGGGTAATAAAGAACAAAGTTAAGTGAGTAAGAAATTTTATGGAGATAACAAAGTTATTGTGTATGATCAATCTAGACCATCAAAAGTGAGATTTATGATTATTTAGAATTCTACCATCATGTAATCTTTTTTTGATATGGGTAAATCACATTCGTTTATTACTTCATGTGCTGTCGATCTTTTGGGTTTGCATGTTTAGATGATGACTTTTATTTTAAACTTTAAACTCCTTTGAGACAAAGAGAATACCAATCCATTACGTGAAAAGAATGTTCTATAACTATTGATGGGTCTGAATTGGTATGGTATTTCTCTATGCATGTGGTGTATGTTTATGACATAATCCTATGTATGGTTTGTTTGAAAATGTTAAAATCTCACATCGGCTGTTATACACAATGGGTTAGTTTTACCACTGATGATGGTGTTGATCATCTTTTTAGAGGATACTAGAATGTAAAGGCATGAGAAATGATTTTTTATCATCATATATTAGAACAATATCATACCAGATAACTTATTTGACCTTATCATTGGTGGATAAGATTAGGGATAAATATTTTATAGAAATTTTTGATCAGTTTTGTAATATTTTTCTTAAAAAGTAATTAGGTTTCTGTCCAAAAGAGAGTGTATTTTATGACTGATCTATTACTAGGGACTAGTCCTATATCACTTACATATTATCATATGGAACCAATAGAATTAAATTAATGGAAAGTATTGTTGGAATATTTGGAAAGAAAAGGGATCATTCAGCCTAGTACATCTCCATGGTCTGCACCAGTTTTGTTTTTGAAAAAGGCAGATGAAACTCTTAGGATTTTTATAGATTTTTATAATATTAACCAAGTTATGATAAACAATTTGTATCCTCTTCCAAACATTGTTGATTTTTTTGATCAATTGAGGGGATCCTATTGGTTCTCTAAAATTGATTTACATTCGGGATATCACCAATTGTGGGTTCCAAAGGTGGATATTCAAAAAACAACATTCAGAAGTAGATATGGCCATTATGAGTATGTAGTTATACCTTTTAGTCTTATAATTGCACTAGAAATATTTATGGAATTTATGAATAATATATTTCAAAGGAACTTGTATTCTTTTAAGGTGATGTTTGTTTATTTTATATTAGATTATTCTAGAACAAAGGTTAAGAATTAACAACATTTGGTGATAATTTTGGATATTTTGTTGGATTTTAAACTATATGACAAATTGTCAAAGTGTAATTTTTGGATACAAAATGTATGTTTTTTCAGACATGTTATCTCTGAAAGAGGTGTTTATTGGATATAAAAAAGATAGAGGTTGTAATATCTTGGAAACCTTCAAATAATGTCTTTGAGATACACATTTTCCTTGGTGTGGATAGTTATTACCAATTTTTATTTTTATTTTGAATGAATAACTTTACCAATGATAGATTTAAAAAGGAAAAATGTTCTATTCAAATGGAATGAGGAATGTCTAAAGTATTTTCTAGAGATTAAATTTTAACTTACATCAGCACTAATCCTAATATTATCAGAATGAGTATAAAGTTATGTGGTGTATTGTGATGATTTAGTATCGGGGTTGGGAAGTGTTCTCATGTAAGGATATGATGTTTTTGATAATGTCTCATGATAGTTATGGTTTTATGAGAATAACTACCCCATAAAAGATTTGGAATTAGCTGTTATAGTCCATTCTTTGAGAACATAGTTCCATTACCTCTTTAGTGAGAAATTTATGGTGTTTACAGATCATAAGAGTTTTAAAAACATTTTATCACAAATAGATTTGAATATGAGACAAATAATACTTATGGAGTTTGAATTTGAATTTATGTAAACAATGTGTATAGGAAAATCAGTGGTGGAAGCATTAAGCAAGAATTTGTATAGTCAATTGGTGAAAGAGGCTTCAAATTTTTGGCAAATGATGTCGGTGATAGTTGAAATGCACATGTATTGTGAAGACTGAGGTTGTTTTGCAGTTTTATTTCTAGTTTCATTTGTTCTAGATTTGGTTGAAAAGGTTAACTTGGCATAAACAACCAATTCCTAATGTTTTCCAAAGAGGTCAAAAATCAATTTGGGGAGACCATTGAGGGATGATTGCTGAATGGGAGTTCAGTTTTATGGTTTCAAAATTGGATGGTCATACCTTTGGATTTTCAAGAATAACTCATTCATTCTTACCACTATTTGAGATGTGTTCTTCATCCTGGAATACAAAATTTTTATAAGTGAAGGAAAACTTTTGGTGGGTTAGCATGAAAAGAAAAGTGGCCAAGTTTTTGATGAGATGCCTTGATTTTCAGTAGGTTAAGGAAAACCACTAATGAAAAATGGGTAGGTTGCAGGCTTTACATATTCCTATTTGTAAACGGGAGTAGATATCTATGGATTGTTTTGATAATTATCCCAAGTAACGTTCAAAAACATGATGTCATATGGGTGATAGTGGATTAACTCATAAATTTGACCCAATTATTACCTATTTGTGAATATCAAATGATGGAGGATTTGTCTAAAATATATATCTAAGAATTGGTAAAGATGAATGGCGTTACAATTTTGATAGTATCATAAAATAACTTGAGGTTTAAATATCATATTTTGAAGTAGTTATAGCAATTCCTAGATACATAATTGACTATAAGAATGTCTTATTGTCCTCAAATGGATGGAAGATATAAAAGGATGATACAAACATTGAAAGAAATGATTACAGATTGTGTAATTTATTTAGGTGGTTCATGGGAGGAGAACATATTGTTAGTGTAGTTCTTATACAACAAAAGTTATCAAGCCTCAATACATATGGTTGATTTTGAATCATTTAATGATCATCCTTATTTTTCTCAACTTTTTTGGGTGGAAATAGGTTTTAAATCACTTATTGTACCAAGCATTGTGCAAGAGACAACAAAGAAGATTCTGTTGGTTAGGAAGATAATGGATATGTCTTAGAGTCATCAGAAATCATATATGGATCATCTTTGATTACTTTTTTTGATTTAGGTGAGTTATAATGTGTTCTAGAGAATCTCTCCAATGCTTGGGCATCATTGTTTTAGGAATCATGGAAAGATATCTCTTCATTACATATGCCCTTATGAGATAATTGAATGGGTTTGTGAGGTGTAATATTAATTGGATTTTCTAAAATGGATCAATTTAGTGCATAATGTGTTTTATGTATCACAATTAAATAAGTATCAAATTGATCAAGACCGTGTGATTTTATGGGATCATATTATCCTAGAGTCAGATGCTGCATTGGTTTATATGCCAGTGTGGATTGTGGATAGTAAAGAGAAAGTATTTCATGGAAAAGTATTTGATTTAATGTGGTTTTTAGGGAAACATGGATGGATTCAATAAGAAATGTGGGAATGTTTTAAGGAAATGGTAGAGTGATTGATCAAACTATTTCAAGCCAATGGTCATTTTCATCTTTCCTGGGATGTAAATACCTATAGTGGGGAGAATATAGATCCTCATTTTTAGGTAATTAACCCTTTATTTATATATTTTAATTATACCATGTAATTGGGTTATGTGTTGGGAGGTTTGGAAGAGTTTTGACAAGTTTTAGGGCTTTTTTATAGGTTCGTGGTTTGAGAACAATTAGTATAAACTGTGAAACAACTTCCAGGAAATTGTGCAACTGAAATAATGGGATCTGGGAAGGTGAGCGGTTTGGAAAAACCATGCTTCCACCTAGGAGAAACCAAGAAAAGTGGAATAGAGTGTCTTAGAATGGTTGCCACATGGTTTTTATAACAGTGTGATCCAAGCATACAAGTGGTGTTTTGAGGTAGTGGATAATACTGGGATAGCGTGCGATTTTCCTAACCGTGCAGCCTAACCATGGGGCATTAAAAAAAGATCCATATTTTTTTTGGATCTAATTAATCTTAGCCTCCAATACTCTCATCTTCCACCCTAAATAGACTATAAATCAATATCCTCTCCCACCTAAGGATTTTGAGACCCTCCCTCTTGATTCGAGAGAGATTCATTGGTGATTTTAAGTACATTGGAGGCATGGATTCCTTGGTAAGTGTTTGTTCATGGTTGTTTTCCATAGTTTTCATCTTCATCCCTCTCTTAGATTTATGGATCTAATCCATCAGGGATAGATCCATGTCTTTTTATTCCAATCATGATGATATATGGTTGTTTGGATGATAATAAAAAATATTAAATGCATGTTTTGGTAGATCTAAGCCAATATTCTTAAGAATTTGTGTTGTTCATCACTTTCACCTATGTTTGTAATGTAAGCGGCTTCACTCTCGATTCTAATTATTAGAAAATGGATTAATTGTTTCAAATTGATTAAATTTCTTGAATTCAAATGTGAAATTTATGTACAAATATTGATGGAAACCCTATTTAGTGATGGTTTATTGATATTTTGAAATTGGTTGTTTTTTGGAAAGTGAAATTGGTTTCAAAATTTTAAAATGTTGATTTTGATTTTTTTTGTTTTGATGCATGAAAAATTGGTTAGAATTTTTTTTTTCAAATTTTTTTTTTGATTTAAATTTCGTTCCATTGTTGGGTTGGCATTATATTTGGCATACATGGTTGGTGTTAGTTTATTTCATTGATGTGACCCTAGATAAGGTGCGTATACCATTGGTGTACAATGATGTGACCCTATAGAAGGGGCGTGTGCCATTTGGGATCTTGGGATATGGTTACCCTGTGATGACTTGATATATCTCTGAGAGACCACTCATGAGTATGGAACTGTCACCAGAGCATGCATGTGTGGGTGTGCATGGATCATGAATTGAGTATTCTAATTGAAAACCTTAAATTGTTTAAGGACTTGTTTGGTTAATTTCTATATAAAATGGTTATTATTAGAAATGGTAAGGGTTTTGGTAAAAAATATTTTAAATTATTTTGATCTATTTTATATAAATGTGATAACATGTTCTATATTAGTGACGTGAGTAGGAAATTCATTGGGTAAATTCTACTAACTTTTATAATCACTCTTTGCTTGGTAACTTTGGTGCGTTTGTAGATATCGTATATCAAGAAATAGGTAAAGGAATGTTATCTCATTTCTTTAGTTATATATTGTGATACAATGGGCATGGTTTTTGGATATGGATCTTGAAATAGGTTGGGAGTTGTTGAGTTGATTTCTTCCATGTTATTGAGTTATATGTTTTTGGTTTCCACTTTATACTCTGTTGATGATTGGTTTGATTTATCTCTCTTTTAGTTGTATTAAATTGTTCTCATGCATCATATATTTCTTGGTTAGTTATGATTATCTAGTATGGTTGTTTAATTTTCATTGTTAAAATCTCCCCTACTATTATGAATCCCTTAAAATTTATTTCTAGCCTTTGGGGTCTTGGAGATGTCACCTAATACCCAGTAATGTCCCACCGCCTTCCCAAGCCAATAGGTGAGGGTCGGGATGTTACAAGAATAAATTTTAAGAGATAAGAATGGTATGTGAATATAGAGTTTAATTTTTATATGATCAAATATATATTTTAATTCTATAGTGTATTTTTCTATTCATAAAAATATGAAATAGGAAAAAAAACTCAAGATAAATATGTATAATAAGTGAAAATAAAATATTATAAAACAATTTTTTTTGAAAATATTCTTACATCTATATAGAATCATTATAGTGTAAATATATTCAAATTATGCATGGAAAAATCAAAATCATGTTCAGCAAAAATGTTAACCCTTACAATTATTTTTTACTTTTCCCTTATACTATTTCAATAATAAGTACCAGTTAAACTTTATATTCTTGATGATTGTTTTTAAAGAAATTATGGGAAATCCACCCCTTTTTCATGGGTGTGTGAATACGTTATTTAATCTTTTTCCCAAATGTATATCAAATATAATGTTTTATTACATGAAAATATCAAATAGATAATGTTGTCGAGAATTTATAACAATGTAATAATTATTGATTTGTTAGATACATTTCCTAATGAAAAATGTTCATACAAAAAGTCATTAATGAGTGGTAAAACTTTTCATTCATTAAATGAAAATGAATGCCTACATTAAGGGTGGGGAATATTTAATTCATAGGCACTCTTATTATGTTTTATTAGTTTTATAGAATAATGTTAATACATTATTGGAAGAAAAAACAAGTCTTTCACCCCAAAAGTATAATTTTAGATAAACCAAAAACATGGTTTGTCCCAAAGGAACATCCCAGGGCCAAGTATAATAATGTGTGCAAGTGTGTATGATTTCAGAAAAAGAAGTGGTTCCACATTCAAATGGATTTGAGCACCAAAAGAGATGCTGAGTTTTACGAATACCCTTGAGTCTGAAATAATGGTCAAGACACATGCATGAAAAAGGGTGGTTTTTCATGGAAGACCTTAATTTGTATGACCAAGAAGTTTTTCACAGAAGGTGATGCTAGTTCCCACACATTGTGGGGTTAAGCCCCCAGAATATAAGGAATTTGTGTGGAAAAGAAGAGTGCTTCATGTAAATTCTTCATGTTACTATTCATTTGTGCGATAAAGGTGGCCGAATCATGGATGTTGTGTGGGAAATACCTAGTGGAAAATGTATTAGAAGTGTGAAACCCTATCCCTTGGCATAATTAAGTTTCACACTCACAACTGAAGATTTCATTTATAAATAGTTCCTCACCCCACACCTTGAGGGGGTTCATTAGAAGATAAAGTGGTGCTCTATCTAATGTAAAACTATGCTTCCACAACATCACATAACACTAGAATCCTTGGAAACTCAATGGAATATAACTTTCATGTGAAACCTCCTATGGGCCTACACTTGTCTTGAACCATGGTTGAGTGATCCTCATATAACCCCAGGTATGGATGATTAGTTCCACACAAGAAATAATCCTTCGTGCAACCATGATTTTCAAGCGACTCTAAATATTTTTCTCACATATTCCTTCAGAGTCCATGTTTTTTACTTGTGATGGAGCCCATTTCTCACACAACTCTATTTGTGAAAAAATATAATAAATTTTCAGATAGAAAATTTATGGTCCTTGACCTGATGTCCCCTATTCTTCCACTATAGCAACTACCCTACATTTGTCTCCTAATAATAGGTACCCTAATTCCTTTTTATCCTAAGAACAAGTTCCCTAATGTTGGTCCTCTTGATTCCCACTACACTATATAAGTTCCAACACCAGGACCCATCTAGTGGTGCATGAGTGGTGGACACATAAGCCCTAAAGGTGGCACATTCAAGGGAAACTAATTACTTGTATCAGTGGAGATTCCTTATGATGGATATTCCACCCACTCTAAAATGCCCCCTCAAGGTGTAAGCCCTAGCAACATCTTAACTTCATGATGTAAAACTGCCTTGCTCTATGTCCCAGTCAGATGATGTTAAACTACATGACTACGTCCTTAGTACATGACATAAAATGGTAGCATTACCCTGTGTGAAGAACATAGTATTAACTATGTATTATCATCATTGGATTCCACCTTCTACAATATCTCCCCAAGGTATGATCCTCCTACATCGAGTAGCCCCATACATAAACCCCACACCATCTCCCCTTGGTATAATCTTTCTGCACTAGACAACTTCCATGTGTAAGCTCCATAGAATCTCACCAGGGGATGATGATTCAGTATGATATTTCCTCCATGTGTAAGTGCCACACCATCTCCCCAAGATATGACCATCCTACATTAGGTAACTTATATGTGTAATCACAACACCATCCCTAACTGACACTCTTTCAGTGACATGAGTGTCCTCACTACACAACATTAATCTGAATGGACCATTCCTATCACATAACCTTAGACTGCAGTGTCAAACTATGTGGGTTTTGATCATTGTTTATTAAATTGGGTATATAGTACGCCTTCCTTTTTTTCAATCCCAAAACCATTAAAGTGTGAAATTATACCCACTGGAGGGAACACTCCACCAAATTCATGTGTGAAATCTTCCCCCTGGGGACACACATAGCCACCCATCAATCTCAACAAAATGTTAAACTTGTGACCATCTCCATAAGAGGTTATGTTCATGCCCTGATCCATAATTGCTACCCTAGGAAATAAATGTGGGATTCCCAAGGTCAAAAGCCTCAGAAGACTCACTCCCTTAGCATTAATTACCATGTGATCGACATCAGATGCCTTGTGTTCTTTAGCTATAATTCCTTACACATGATATTCCATCCAAAAGAAGAATACTTCATAGGTTACCAAGCTACCCAATGTCCAAACATTCCCAATGTTCCCATTGCCACAACCCCCCCCATGAACAAATGTTGGCACCCTATCAAAACATAAGAATCGTATGTAATCGACATCCACCCTATGATAGTGCTAGGAATGAGTTTCACCAACATGAATTAAATCAATGAGGGAGACCTAAAATAGGTGATGAGCTCCAAGGATGAATCCATGGAATGAGAAACTAGCATCCCATCATCATGTTTTGATCAAGGAGCAGACATCGCTGATGAAAGATATGAAATCCACCTTCCTTTGGTAAGTGGGAATGAGGGGAAATAGAAAGAATGCATGATGCACTATACTTTGAAAAGGAATTGGAAACAAAAATGGTGAACCACACTTGAAAGTATTATCCTCAACTATGGGGACTAGTATTGTTTAGGGTTCCATTCGATCTACATGTCACCATGTCCATAAATTCAGTGATAGGTCCCACCATGAAAATTATGGGCCCACCATGAAAATCACTTGTGACTTGGGGAAGATAATATTGGGCATCCTTGGACTAAAACATTTTCATAATGGAATACTTCTCTACGTTAGGAATAACAGATGAAATTGATGAATGAGACATTTTCTATACTGTACCTATTCTAATGGTTTAATACACATTCTTTATAGGACTCAATCCATTAGAAATCAGTGACCTAGCACTAATTGGTGTTGGGACAAGGGAAACATTGATGCAATAATACCACATAATTACACCCCTATCATGACTTCCACAACAACTTCAGATTATGAGCACCCCACACCATTTACCTCTCAGATATAATTTATAGGAGGGTAATCGATACCCTCATATACTAGTATGAGTAGGAAGTGGTCATTACTATAGGGGATTTGTCCCACTATGACATCAAGGCATCCGAGCCTCATCAACACCACTTCCCCAGAGTAATGTGTGGGGGAAAAACCCTATGTACAATGATCAACCACTTAGGGTTCCTACTCATAGAGTGATTGGACACATCACTTCCATATAAAGAAGGGGTAAGTGATTTTCCAACCATTCCATCAACAACTATCTCTTAGGAGCTTTTTAAGAGTGATATGAAAAGGCCTTGATGGTTTCATCACCGAATTTCCCCATAAGATAATGAATGGATTGATTTTATCCCTGGTCTATCAACCCCAATTCATAACAAATGACATAGACAGTAGGTGCAGACTAAGGAAATTTCCTAAAAGTGAAATCTTCTACAGATCCTGCATCCCTTACCATCATTGGAACATCCCATAAGATGTTTAAAATAGGTGAATGAGGATCTATCTTTTCCTACCTGGGATTGAGAACACAACTGCCTCTTAGGTAGGCTGGGTTAACTCTCTAGGTCATGGACACCACCGAAATCCATTACGGGCCACCCCATAACAAATAAAACCAATGCATAGGTCCACCTCATACTTCTACAAACCTGCATGGAGGTACTCCCTATGATACCACTAATCAATGTGGGGGTCCTCCCCTCACAACCATCAATCAACATAGAGGTCCTCCCCATGCTTTGACCAACCAAGGTGGAGGAACTCCCCACACCACCAATAAGCAGCACAGATATCCTCCCCATTTCAACGAAATTCTCAAATCCTAAGAACCATCTTAGGGAATTATAGAGAACACCCATTAAGAGGGACCTATCTATGACACAAGACACAACTCACAAGTTGGTAACCCAAGCAACTCTCAAAAATTTTTAATAGAGAAGTCCTGCACCATCAAAGGTGGACCCCTAGGAAGCTTTATTTCATCATTGAAATATTAGATTCAAATGAAACATATGAATCAATGAGGGAATCTCCACCCTTTCCACTATAGTTTTGGGAAGAAGCCTGAAAATTGATGTTTATGATTCTGGAAGCTGAGTTCTACAAGATTCCCAGATCCCTCTATAGGTACATTTTTTAAAGGGGGATTTGGCCTCATTCCAAAGTATCACAGTGCAACAATCTCTACCACCACCAGTTTCCCTCCTCCCTATTCAACTTAAGAATTTGGAGAGATACATGAGTCTGGGTTGATTCCCTTAGATGATGGTGAGAACTCTACTGATCCTGAAATGGATGATACCACCCCTGTTCATGTTATAGTGGTAAAAAACCCATCCTATATGGACTTGATCATGAAGCTGGATCCACATCCAAGGTAGATCATAGTATGTCATGACTACTTGACTAACATGGTGACCCCTATTCCGATAGATAAATAGAAATTCATGTCCATATAGGTTCCACAATCATTACCTAGGAATGTTACAATTGGGGCTTTGTGTGACCAAGTGCAGGACCATAACCAAAAGAAACAAAGCATGTGAGAGGTTCTAGATGTTGAACATCTATCAGTTGATTTTTGGACATATAAAGCTCAACCGTTTTTCATAATAGAGTCCCTCACTGAGGACTGAGCAATTTTTCCCGCTAGATTATCTGGGTGATGTTTAACTACATCCATGATCAGCATCTAAGATACCTAGTGTTCCACGAACAGCTCGATACCATCAATTAGTGGGGAAAAAAGGTTGAGATTGTGGAAATACTAGTAGCTCAGTACCCTATATTGTATGGATACCAAAAAAATATCAAGAAAATCTATATTAATGGCCTCAATATTCTTTGTTGGGTTATGAATGAGGCATATCCATACATATAAATTAGAGGTGGGGGTAGTATGCCACCCTCTATTTTATCTCTATATTCTGATAACAATATGATCGATTGTCTGACCTATATGCTTTTGATGAATATTACCCTTTTACTAAATCTAAGGAGAATATGGTCATCACCGAAATACTAAAGGATCATAGGAACATGGACACTAATGTATGTCATGGCTGGGAAGACACACCTCAAGGGGTGGCATAGTTCCAAGTAGACCCCATCGAAGGTATCCTTGCTTATCAACAGAGAAAGGCACTGGTCCTAAAAATTCACCCCAATAAGACATTACTACCTACATGTTAGTATTTTGAGAAAGATAAAGGACATATTGAATCCTACAATCCATCTGAGGATGCACTGAAATTAGATTCAGAACCCACATTTGCTGCCTTTCTCCATCAACTTAAGGAATAAAAAAGGCTCACCACTGACCTCATTGCTGAGTGGTGCCTGGATCTTAGAAATTCTATAAGGGACCTCATATCCTTTTTGGTGGGGAACCTATTCCTCCTTGTATAGATACCCCAATTCAAATTTGGTGGACACACATTACCAGTTAGGGTAGAAGTCAAGGGATATAGAAAGAAACCAAAGTATGATTCACCCAACCCACCTAAGAAGTGTGATTATCCATATCATTATCCAGGCTGCGTTTCTCCCCATTCTGATGATCTTATCAACACATTGGTGTCTAGATACCCCCACTAAGATGAAAATATAACTTCTATCATTACTCTCCTTGAGAATATGGAAACATGACATGTGGAAATACCACATGATGTAAATCCATACCCAAAGTTAGTAGACTATGAAAAAGAACCCCTAGAGTTTAGTAACCCAAGATTCATCCCATTAAATGGGATGGGTGACCCACTATAGAACCTGGTCCGCTTCACCTCGGGGTGTGGCCTAATGTTGGGGACTCCAAAATAGAAGGTTACCATGCTACAATGTTTCATACAGACCATGGAAGGGAATGTGTTCACCTGGTATAACTAGCTTCCCATAGGGTCTATAGCTAGTTTGGAGGATCTCCGACGATAGTTCCTCTACCATTTCATCTCAACTACATGATAGAAGATCATAAAAGAACTTTTTAGGTGTAAGTAAAGGATCAATGAGTGAGTTTAAAGATTCTTCACTCAATGTAATTGAATTATGTTCTCACTCGACATGAAACTATCTCAATAACAACTTATCCAAATGTGCATAGAAAATGTTAGGAATCATCTAGTTCCTACCCTCATCTAGATAAAATACCCAAGTGTATTTAAGAAATTATATGAACTGGAAAAGTTTTTGGAAGAATAAATTCATTGGAATAAACAATAGTTGCATCCCTTTCCCCTTCTATCTCCTTTAAGAAGACCTAAAAAAATAGAGACAACCGCCACTGTGAATGTAGAGTTTCCTAAATAGATACACCTATTGGTACCTTTTCCAGACGACCCTCATAAAGTGTAGCCATACCAGGAATAAACTCACCCTCAACAACCTCAATATGCACAACCTCAATAAGAATAGCTACCAAAATGAGAGAATGTGGCTCTACCCACTCTTCAAGGGAATGTTCTTGGGGTACCTTTCCCAGATAATAGAAAAATGAGATATTACTTCTAGGATTTGAAGGTCCTAGTAAAATTCATCTGTTCCCTAGATAATGGTATCATGAAGGTGCCAGAATGAAAAAGGCATAAGGAAGTCATACTCACTGACCATATTGACCATTTCATATATCACAGTATCCTCAGACGCACCATTAAAGAATTATTTGTATTCAAATATTAACTCCAGGACCAAGTATATCATGGATTATTAAAGTTGTGATACTTTCTAAAATAGATGGTTCTTGTCACCGCTAACCCCAATAGTGAAAGTGAATACTCCAAAAAGTGGAAAAAGGTTCCCAACCATGAGACATAGAAGTGAAATGACTTGTTGGATTGAATGGTATCCTATCAATCTCATGGTATTATATTTTTTTAAGGAGTCCCTCAAATAATAGTCCAAGGTATTTGTTTCTGAAAAAAAACTACAAAAGTCGAATGCATGAGATATTATTATGATCATTTTTATAAAAATATATCAAACCATCTAGATGAGTATCTAACCCAGTGAGAGTCACACCAACACCCATGTTAGCATGCCCATCTGAAACCATATTGGCCTCTCGAAAGACATGAATTAAAATGAAGTTGAGACTCATACGTGTATTCATAAATTCCATCAATTTAGCTATAAGTATCAATGAAATATGTAATTCACCATTTTGAAAGCCTGCACAATAGTGGAAGAGTAACTTTCCAACCAAAGGTTATTCCAAAGTTTCTTTTTTGAAAATGAGACATCATGAATGATTCTAATAATCTATGCTTCAAGAGAATAAATCACCCCACAAGAGCCATAAAAACAACCCTTGACATTATCCACATGGTCTCGAAAAATAGGACGACACCCTGATGGTCTTGGGTTTTCTTTAGAGGCACCATTTTTGTATATTTTAATCCAAATAGAAAGAGGGTGCAACGAAAATACCTCAATTGTACCCATAATAAGTCTAAAGTTCCGAGGGACACTCAATTTTTTCATAGTGTTGAAGTCCTGTATACTATTTTGACAATATCCCATCCGAACCACACATATATACTTAATAGAAGCAAGGATTTGATGCAACACCAGCTTCATATATAATTCCTTCCTAGCATTAATTATGACATTGTGACTCAACCATTTCCCGCACATCTACATCACAACCTTACAAGTCTTGGAAGAATAGACTCTGATGACATAAGAGAAATTAGAGTCCTCTGATGATGATAAAGCCATCCCATCCCCTTGGAGACATCAAGTGTCCCGAGTTAGGAGATCTAGATAGGTTCTAGAAAACATTTGATTTATCCACTAATGATGAGTTTGAGTACACATCCATGAATTCAATGGAGATAGTTTACCTCTTAACCACACCTACATGTAATCCCCTCAGGTGCCTTCAGCTGTTGTCATCGAAAGAGAGGTACATGAAATCTGAGATGCCAGAATGCTCAGGAAAGTTACTCAAACCAAGTTTTTCATGCTACTGAAACTAAGTAGTAATTTCATAGTTCTTATCAAGGATATTCCTCCCGATTTATGCCATTATGTATGCCTATTTAGGAAACTGTGTTAGTTAACCACGTAGCTCAACCACATCTGTGTCGTGATCGTCCATATCTAGCTAGAGCTCAACCTCATCCAACCAACAATTAGCTAGTAGTTTCTTAGTGTATAATGACTAATTAGGATTGAAATATTTCCAATACCATTTAGACCCTAGTTTTTCATCCAATGACATCTATTGTGCCTACTTCTAAAGAACGGTCTACCATAGGTAGAGATATGCTTCTGGGGAATAAATATGATTATCTAAAGTACTTATCCAGTATACCTATGATATTTTTGATTCTTGAGGCTATACAATTATCAGTGTCAATGAGTGAGTCCCATTATAAATCCTTAAAAATCACGCTTTAGTTAGAAGATGAGGTAGGTACATCTAAATCATACTGTGAAGAATAGTTATAATAAGTGAAATTTCAAGACATCAACTCATTTTTTGGGGAAGAAGTGGGTGTAATCATACATGGGAACATAAAATAGATGTAAATCAAAGGCCATTTCAAAGGTGTGGAAATATTCCACTTCCTAGTGGATACTGGTTCTAGGATCATCCTCATATTGACTTAGATGCTATGAAAGCTGAGACTGATAGAATTTGATCTGACTCCCTCCGACCTAATGGTCTAGGGGTATGATAAGATTTAGAATAATCTATGTCAAAAAAGTTTTCTAAATACTCGGTTTGGTGGTATGGTGTCATGAACCATGTAGTCTCATAGGATACCTCATACAACATCCTACTAGGAATAACCTGGTGTCATTTTCATATGAAAATCTCATATTCATACCACCAGTGCCTCAATTACTCCCTCAATGGTTGAGTAGGGGTGTTTAAGGGAGATGAATCCCCCTTTGACTCTTGTGAGGCCCATTATTAGGACACTGGGTACTAAAAAAGGGAAGGGAATCAGATTCATACTGATAAGGTTTAGCATAATAATGCCCCCAATGAACTAAAAAACACTATAGTTGATCCTTGGGTATAAATGAATGAAACCTTCATTCTCCAATTTCATATGATAGAGAACACATGATAGAACTAGGGGTTTGTTTTATTTTCACAATGAAAAAGGGTTTGGTGCCTCCAAGAAAAAGGACCGCCTGTAGTTTTCCTCATACTCTTACATTGGGTATGCTTGGATGATACTGGAAGACCCTACCCCTATGAAGTACAGAGAAGATAATACCATGTACAATGATCCATGACAATCCCACATGTTCAAAAAATATGGGCTGACTCAATGAAGGTGACTCATCACCATTGATTCGATATCAAGAGTGGGAATCATGGTAAAAAACCATATGGAATTTCCTCGACATCTTCTGTCACTATAGTCTCAAAAGATCAAGAATCCCTGAAAAATAATTCTATATTTTCGAGAGAAAATACTAGTTCTTCGCTATTATCAATTTTCCTAGAATATCCACATCCTATATTTTATTCCCATGTATCAAATGATAGAGGATTTGTAAGGCTTCCATACTGCATTCGATGATGATATATCCACCACTATTGATTAGTTAATGTAGGTGAAACTTCATATTGAGGAAGATATGTGGCCAAAACTAATCAGGTATCCATGTCTCTAGAAAATTAGAAACAATACATTTCCTTCTTGAAACAACACCATAACATCATCACTTGGAGATATGATGATATGTTAGGGCTAGAACCTTAGGTCTCTGCTCATCTTCTAGTCCTCTTAGTGGGTTATCATGGGTTTAAACAACTTCCTAGAAAGATACACACATCTCATGGTTCTATGGTTGATTCCAAAGATGAAAATATGATCAAATATAACTTTTCAGGGAGGTCTAGTATCCCATATGGCTAGCCAATGCTACCCTAGTCATGAAAAAAATTGTAAGATTAAAGTCTTTATCAAATTTCAGGACCTCAAACTATACTATCCAAAAGTATATTTTCCATTCTAGTGACAAAGATATTGATCGATCCTAAATCTATATTCCATGCCCTCTCTATTATTGAAAGATACTCTGGATATAATCAGATATTGATGGATCCAGAGGATGAGAATTCCACCACCTTTAGGGATCCCTATGGGTAATTATAAAATAATGTAGATGAAAATCACCAGATGGTTAAGAAACAAATATTTAAGATGATTCTTAAGACATTGGTGTAATTTTATGTTCATGATATGGTGTTCACATACATCAATTATCAGGACTATATCATGGATTTTATAAATTTTTTCATCTTCTTCTACTTCTGTCACTTGAATATGATCCCCTTTAAGTGAATATTTAGGGTTAACTTTAGAATGTTTCCAAGATTTATTGTAAGGTATATAGGAATAAATAATGACCATGAGAAGATCAAGTAGATAATCAAAATTCATACCCAAGCAATATCTAGGGGTTACAATGTCTCTAAGGACACTTAGAATACATATTATGATTTATTAAGAATCTAGATGGAAGGTGTAAGAAATTTTCAAGGATAATGAAAAAGGGAACTATTTACTAGCAGGATGAAGAGTGTTAGACTGCCTTTAAGGATATCATGTTGTTCCTGATACAACCTCCAGTTTTAAAGATTCCCATTTAATAGAAACCTTTGGTCCATTACATGAACACCCTAGAACAATATATTTGCGACCTAATATCCTAGAAAAATGATTAGGGAAAATAAAAATCCTAGACTACCACATCTATATTCTCCTTGACAGAGAGACAAGAGAACCCCCCATCGAGAAGAGTTTCCTTGTTCTAGTTTTTGTGTCAATAAGTTGTAACATTATTTGTAGCATCATGAGATACATATTATGTCCTGAGTATACACACTAAATTATATTTTTATTTTCTCATTGTCGAGGGGATTATTGGTGTGTTTGGTGGTAATCCTACAACAGCTTGACATCAGATTTGTTTTTTAAGAGGTTTTCAAAGGTATGTCCTTGGAAGACTTCCGAGAGACACATCCATCCCTTGGAGAACTTCCCATAAATCTTAATTTCTCATATAAATCTATTCTATCAGTGGATCCAGTTTTACCATGATTATAGATGAATTTTAATGTTTCCTCTCGGAGCCCGACTGGTAGAAGTCTCAATAACCCCAAGCTTAATAGGGTATCCATGGGAATAATTTTCGTCACTTTAGAACATTCCATATTTCCATAATCATTCCTATTTTTGGAAGGCTACACCAAAAATGAGGAAGAATACTAGGAGATCATTACTGTTATTGAGTTAGACCTCAAGATTGATGTCCCCCATTCAAATGTGAAGAGAGACTCTGAGTTTTTTCCTCAATAATATTTAGGGTTACTACATTATAAAGAAAGATCTTGTTTCCATAATGAAACATAACCATCAACTGATGGCCTAATTCCCTTATCAACTAGAGGTGAATGATGTTCCTCTTTTATATAATGGATATTCTGATTAATTAGTGGGTCTGTTCATGTACCTTGAAGAACCCAATCTAGATGACCAATTTATTTGTGTGGCGCACCATAGGGTCATCACCCCCACCACTTTAGATGATGTAAACCAACATGTATATCATATGACTTTTAGTTCTTCTATGCTTGGATTCTTATCCCCCCCTCAGTTAAGGAAAACCCTGATTAGAAAACTCCTTTCATTGAGTATCTCCAGTTTGGTATTCTTCATCCCTAACAAGTTGAGGATGGGTGAATCCATCAGCATGCAACACAATTTATCATCCAAAGTGGACCTATCCTAGAGAAAACCATCTATAAATGTGAGGTCAATGGAATTATTCTCCATTTCATCCATGTATACAAGATACATCACATCATTCAAGAGGTCCATGATAGATACTATAGTTTCCATCAATTATGATTGAATCTCTCCCACCAAATTTGGATATTGGGATACTTTTTTGTCACCATGGTCCATGAATGCATTGATTTATTGAAGAGTTTTCATGTATTTCATATCCATACAATTTTAGGCATAAACCACTAGAGAATTTCCACACTAACTATTACTCTATTCCCTTTGTAGTATGTTGATTTATCATTGTATAACCATACCCACTAGTGAAAACTTGATAGTTCAGATTCATCTTGACTAATTTTCCAAATGGGAAGAAGTAGTCCCCATTAAGGAAGTCCATACCCAGTACATGATTTTGTTTTTTATCTACCACATAATCCATCATTTTTTTGTTCTTCAAGCTATACTCGTAAACAACAACACCAACTTTCAAGCTGCTGAGATGAAGAAACTGTATGCCAAGTACAAAATCTAGAATAAATATAATTATCACTACCAAAAATAGAAAAATGTGAAGATTTATGCATTCTACAAGAACCATGATATATTTCATAAAATGGTATGCTAGAAAAAAGGAGTTAACATGAAAATTTCCTCAATTCCTTATGAGACTATCAGACGACAACTAAAAATTCCATCCAGGCAACCCCATACTCCATGGTGTGTGAAATAGAGTTTGTATTACCCATTGAGATTCATTTTTCATCGCTCTAAACAACTATTACCTTTCAATTTTCATCACTTCAAACAATTATTTATGACCAACAAATGCTAGTCAGAATGGTAGAAGTATGTCTAGATGAGTTATAATCCCATGATAAAAACATGATTTAGGCCTTTCATAACATGGAGAGTCAACAAACTAGGATAGTGATGGCATTAAATAAGAAGGTTCACCTCCAATCCTTCCTTCAAGATGACATGGTATTAGCTCTCAGAACACCGATGATACTCATAAAAAAGTTTCCGAAGTTAGAACCAAAATGGTAGAGGTCTTACATTATCCATAAGGTATATTCTAATGGAGCATACTCTTTGATCACCATATACCACAATAAAATAAAAACACACACTAATTCCATGTTTTTAAAAAAGTACATTTCATGAAGGTTATGTTCTAAGAATCAATACCTCAAACTATTTGCAATTTGTCCAAGCATTATGAAATTAAAATATTTTCAACCACTTGGTCCAAGATGTTGGGGGCTAAACTAGTAGCACCCATAATTTGAGTTTTACAACATTAAACTTTAAAGCCATATGTCTTCAGTATATGATGTTAAAATGAATTCTTATCTTGTATAATGAACACAAGATACCTCCCATGAAAATTGTGATATGACCTAAAAGAAGAACATCCTGATCACATATAGATAAATTGTAGCCTTAACCCATGTAAAAAGAATGGGATACACCACAAAAACCATGAGAGGCATCAATTCTATCCTTATATAGGGTTTCCTACACTTCTAGTATCGATCTCCTACTATGCTTCCTCTCAAAACTACATGTGTCTTGATTACAATTCTTATGAGATATGTAGTGATGACAAGACCCCTTATCTCTAGAATTAGTTACAATTTCACCATCATTTGGAACTTTGTCCCAACTTATGGTCCAATAATTATGACCTCAAACTATATGTTTCTTGTTTCTAGGTATTTATGTGGTACATTGACCTGTATTTCCTAATTTCCCAAAGGGTTTATCGTTTTCCATTCCATGAAAGTACCCTTAGAACAAACACCCTATCCCCAAGTCAAAGAATCATTACTTAAACTGTTTTCCAATTTACCTATTCCAAGACTTATGACCATAAACTTTATGAACCTAGATTTGAGATCACTTCACATATTACATATCCACCTTAGCTCCTTTCACATCGATTTATAACTCTTTGAAACCACAAATACATCCTTGAAGTACCTACCCATGGTCCAATCTCGATGACCTTGAAGTAAGAGACTTGGTCCAAGCATTATGACCTTAAACTATATGCATATGCCCCTCATTATCAAGGTTTAAATCATCCTGGTGATTCATCAAGCCTATGAACCCACTTCATTTCAAAAGTATGTGTGGATTTATTACTATTCCCATGAGATGTATAGAGATTCCTTGACCCCCGTCCTTTGAGACTAGCCTCCAATTTACCACAAAAAAGATACAAATTTCCTAAAACACCATCAATTTTAAATTCCATTGGGCCTCCACCACATGTGTAATCCCTATTAATATTTCTTAACATAATAGTGGGCCTAGATTCCCTCATAAATCTAAATGAGGAAGAAAGGAATGGAAAAATCAATGTGAAAGTCCCACCAACATCCTCATATCATGATGTTAAACTTTAGCTTTACCCCATTTTAAATTGGGATTCCTCATATGATAGATATGAGACGATCCATGGAAAAAACTTTTCCACACAATGTTAAACTGTAGAATTACCCCAGATAAATATCAGATGACTCATATCATAATATGATATGATTCAGTATCATCACTTGAGTAAAAAACCTCCCACTAGAGCCAGTCTTCTACTATGTTACAATCAAGAATTATATGTGGCTTGATTACAATCCCCATGGTATATGTGGTGAAGCTTGGATCTCATATCTGGTGTGAATTCCCCTTCTTAAACTCATTACGGGGTCTTCCTTCCATAGCACTACGATGTAAACATGAGGTATGATTTTTCTAGATCTATGCGGTATAGTTACCCATTATCCCTCCTTTCACATCGAGTAATCACTGTTTCATTCTAAAAAATCCTCTTTAGGACCCCTGTTCACCCCTTGGGTCCAAGATCTAGATCTTAGACTATAAGTAACCCCTTTGGTCCATGCTTTAGGACCCAATACTAATAGAATCGAGTATGGGTTGCATGAATTTAGGTTGATAATCCCAAAATCCTCAAAAAATGATGTTAAACTGTAGCCTTATCCCATATAAAAATAGTATGTATCATATAATAAGTATGGGATGACCAAAAAGACTTAAACCATAAAAAATTGGGATTCCTTATATGATAATCATGGAATGAACAAAAAACCATACCTAGTATCAAGTAGGGTTTCCTCATACAATAAGTATGTGATTCAAAAAAAGCATTACCCTGTATCAATTTCGAATTCCTCACACAACTTGTATGGGATGAAAAAATATTCTTACCCCATATAAAATCGGGATTCCTAATAATATGAGATGATTTGATATCCTCACCATAGAGGATACCAGCCCTTCAATGTCAGTCTCCTACCATGCCGCTTCCCATAACTATGTGTGGATTGATTCCCATTATCATTGGATACATAGTGACACCTGAATATCTCATCCTGGGCCCATACATACCATCAATTCATTTCAGTTTCTTTCCGGTCCCAGATATGCTTGATTCTCGCCTTCCAGAATATTCATCCAGTGCGTTCGAGTGTGTGAAAGAAAATCCCCCAGGGCATTCAATATTCACTTCAAGACATTCCCATACACTTACACAGATTTGGATAATAATTTTCATCTTGATATGAATGGGATCCCTAACAGTAGTGGTCCTATGCCGCACTAGCTCACTAACCATCTTGGGTTCAAGCTTCAAAGGGTATTCTATAATAAATAGAGGTTCCCATGTTTTGATCTCATTCAATGGTCAATCCTACATTTTTCACACCATCCTAAACCATCATGGGTATAGAACTTATGTTTTGAACACAATCACCCATTTTACCTTCTTCATAGTCATTCCCCTCTTACTATCAACATCTCTTAAGTCACAATCACCCACCTGAGGTTCATCAGTCACATTCACCCCACATTATGTTATCCCTTTCAAATAATGGGAACCCCATACCGCTTATTATCTCTTATATCAGGCATGGATCATGTGGGTATAGAAATTGGAAGGGATTTTTCCTCAAGAAAAGTTTATATTCACTAGTACCCCATGGAACAATTTCTACGACCATAAACTAGGATCACAAGTCCTATCACCAAGACCTTAATCTATATGAGAGTCAGCTCAAAGATGGTTTGTACAAAATCAAGTGAATAATGAGGTCCCTCCTTTCACATTGGGTGACCTCCCTTTGATTTTTCTTATATTCCTTTAAGACATACACCCAGCGGTCTAATTATTATGTCATTAAATTGTTTATAATTATTCCAATCTCTACGAACTTAAACATGGATCCCAAGTCCATGATCTATGACATTAAACTATATGTAAGTTTTCTCAGAGTTGTTTTGTGAAAAATTAGGTGACCTCCTAGGTATCTCCTTTCACGTTGGGTAACCACCCTTCGATATAGTGTATATTCCTACAATACACATTCTTAGAGGTCTAAGCATTATGAACTTAAACTATTTACAAATTTTCTAAAAAATATGACCTCATACTAGGATCCCACGTCCTAGAATCATGACTTTAAACTATGTACCAGACATCCTCGAAATGTTTTGGGTGGAATCAGGTCTCCTTAACCATTAGTTTATGTTGTGTTGTCATTATTCCATGCTCCACATGTACTTTTGGGATTCTCACCCAGAGGTATCAACACTAAGACCTGGAACTGTGTGAAAAATTTACCTAAAATGTTATATGTGTCAAAAACCCCAAGGCTCCCCATCCATGTCGGGTTATCTCTCCCCAATGAAGAACACATCGAATTTGATACACAAAACATCGGGTCCAAACATTATGAAAATAAAATATTTTCAACCTTATGGTCTAAGATCTATAATATTAAACTAAGAGTCAAGGTTGGAGCATTTTGACCCAAAAAAATTTTCAGCTTCTTAGTCTTATTGGTATGACATTAAAATACCAAATTAAGAGGTACAAATCCAGTAAGGAACCCACTATGAACCCTGAAAAAAACTCAGCTACACTCATTGATACCCTTGGTGCAAAAAACATTTATAGTCAATTATAAGATTATTTTAATTCATGATACCCTATAGGGAGTACCCACATTGTGTTACACTCCTACACCCCTCCACCTTGTATGGGTGTGCATTATTCATGTCGGTTTACACATCATGGTCATGAGATGTTAAACAGTTTGAATCAACATCCCAATCACATGGCATTTTACTGCATGATAGAAATTACTCATTTTATGATGTTAAACTATGTTTCTATCATCCTCAACGTATATCATTAAACTTCATGTTCATAAAAATCAATGTATGACATTAAAATGAGCACTGATCATCCATATTTTATGAAGTTAAGTTGAAAAAAATCTTCAGGCTTCACCTAAGAATCCAATTCTTCTCTTTAGTGTTGGTCAACTATTATATAATTCATGTTCATCAACCGTCACTCAACATCCGAGATGAGGATCCCCTTGGAAGATGATTCTTACCCTATTCCATATCTCTATGCCTACCAAATGTTCTCAAAACCAAGGTGGCATAATTCCAAGAGTGTTTAAATCTATTTGAACATTCCATCACTTCATCACCAAACTTCATGTGTCCGTTTATTTGGATCCCCATCCTCCCCAACGTCTAAATATATCACCTTGATGGAATGGTCCTTTTCCACACTAGCTTACCATCCATCCTAGGAACACACCCCAAATAGATTCTGATGACATTTTTAGATAGGTACTGTGTTTCCAAGATGATCAATGGTCAACCATCATTTTTACCCAATCCTTGGAAAAATGATATTGGATTTTTTGTTTTGAATATTTTTAGAAGTTATTCTATACTATCACATATCTCCCTTTATCTTCCAAATTATGGGCATCTCAATTCACACTCTCCATTCCCCCATTTTTTATAAAATTCAATGCCCACTAAGTTATCCCACTTGTGCATTAGTGTTAAATGGAAAAGAAAGTAAGATGTTTGGAGAATCTCATCCTCCAGCCATATCCCTTCTTGGCTAGGACACTCCAGGTGGTCAACCCATGAATTTAGACCCGAAGTGTTAAAACATTTTTTGGCTCTCTCATATAAATTATAAATGACATGATGTTACATTATTTATCATAGTAATAATGACACATGTGGGCTTAGGGATTGATCATTGGTTGTATCATTAGTATGATTGATGTGTGGCAGTGAAATGCTACCAAAGAAACATGTCAATGAATATGAGGAGTTAAAACAAATAAAATTCAAGAAGTTTTTGATGGTCATCCACACATTAGAGCCTCTCTATCATCATAGGAAAAAAAATCCATATGGCTCCACCTCAACAATCTATAAATCTAGCCCAACCAGCCTCTAGCGCATGGTCCTTGAGATCTGTTGTAGCCACACGAGCTTAGTATCCTCAACTTCATATATGAGGTGATGCTCATAATCCCTGATATACACCCATAACTACCCATTTTGAACTTATATATACAAGATACCACCTTATCTTCTTGAGTCTCAGCCGCTTCTAGCCGATACCTCAACTGACTAATGAACTCCACTTCTGCATTGATGATGGCTGCAAGCTTTTTCACCTGACCCTCTGGTCATTTATGTTCTAATTAGATACCTGAAGCTTCCCCATACAATAGAATTTATCTTGGCTCTAGGTGATATATTTTTTTTGACTTTAATCACACAACCACTCAGGAAGGTAGTCATGGATTAGTTCATGGAGAGTTCAAGCATCCAACCTTCTGGTGCACAAGTTGCAAAACCACTAGAAAATATATCCCATTCGGATCATTGAATATGGATCTAAAGTGTGAGTAATAAATCATTGTATGATCCCGCATGACCTGTTATAGACGATTTTATTATCTTCAGTGACATCAGAACAAGAATCATAAAATTTCTCAGATGGTGTAGGTTCATACCTTGGGAATGCTGTGAAGACTGCAAAAAAAGTTTCCTCCTTCTGGATCTTATTGGATGGGTTAGGTTCCATGTCGATAGTGATTCCATATTTATTGGTAAATATATCTTCTCTAACCCCAAGGTATACCCCTTTAGAAGTATCAACTATGTATGTAATAGACTTCCCTCCCAAAGATCAAGTCTAGATCATCTTGGATGGACAATTCCCCAAGAGTTGGTACAAAAATTGGGGGAGTCACCCTATGTTCCCCAACCATAGAAACATGATTTGAATGAATCATCCAGAACACTATGTTGAAACAGAAACATGTCGATTAGTTTGACCAGTGATGAATGATTGGATGAACATGGATCACATAAAAGAGAAATACTTATAGAAGTCAAGAGTTTAGGAAAAGTATATTATTATAGTATTAACAAGAAATTACACCATGGTAGACCCCTTGACATAGTTATCACTTAAATGGTTTTTCTTGGGACCCTCTGGGATGGTTGGGTGGAAGACGCATAAAAACATACAAATGAATTGGTAAAATGGAATTGAATGACATTGTTAATGTTTTAAGAGATCCAAACTGATTGAGGTTTAGTCTTACATCGATGAATGGGGATCATGATGATAAGTCTCCTAGATAATCTTCCTCACAGGTGGTGGGAGTCACCATCATAATGTCAAGGAAAAATCCCTCATATATGAATTGGAGGAAAGAGGGCTTTGAGGCCACTACTTCAACCTTCTCCTCAGATCCCCATGTCATAGAGAACCCAAAAATAGGTTTTGATGTGTCCCCACCTATATCAGTTGCATCACCCTTATTTCCGCTCCCTAGGACCCAAGGGTCTCCCATTGATGAATCCTATATCAAGAAAATCCTAGTTAAAACATTTGAAATGGGAGGGGGGTGGGGGTGGGGGTGGGGGGGGGGGGTGTGGGGGAGGGCTGAAAGAGGTGGCTGAGTTAATAAAATTGTCTTACATTTTTGGATAGAATATCGTTCAATTCATCATCCTCAGGGGTTCCCTCGCTTCACTCTTGAGGATTTTCCTGATCAATGGCCAATCCCCATGATTCATCATTACTAGTGACTTGTGTATCATCAGTAATGATTGAAACATCCTATGTAAATTTTTGGGTAGTTTTTTCTCCTTTGGATATGTATTTATAGATAACATCATGCCCACCCAACAAGAGGGAGAATGGGCCCCCACATTGGCATGTAAAGGAATCCATATCTTCTAGTTATGCAAACCGATGATGGAAGTGAACCTTGGAAGTGATCTTGGTGAGCCCAAACTATGGAAACTTAATTCTATACTAGTCTATCCTCCACAAAATTTTATCTACCTTTAGGGTCATCCACAGAATTCCCCAACCTCCTTATAGAAAGGGTAAGGATGTATCCGTGTTTGGATAAAACATATACTATGGATTCTTCCTAGGGGCCTCCCTTTCTCTACTTTTCCCAGCCTAAGAACCCTTTTTCCAACTCCCATTGTCACTTTTGGGGAAGGTCCTCCCCTCTAGGAGGTGGTGGTAAAACATCACCTTGATTCCCCCCCCCCCGTGACTTCAGTTGGAGCCCCCAACATTTGATTATCCCCTCAAGGAGAATCCTTCCTACTTCCCTATATCCCCTATAGATATCTTAGAAGAACGATTACCCAAAAAAATATGCACAAGATCACATCTGGATATGTCACTATACAATTTTTGGCATAAACCTGAGAAAGGCATGTGTTGAAATTGGTGGGATATAGCATGATGAATTTCAATATAACCTCTCCCATGAACATAAACCACAGTTTATGAAAGATGTCAGGATTCTTTTACATATTGATACCAATTTTAACTAACTTTACCATCTTCTAGAAGAATATAAATTTCCAGGAGAACCATGGTGGAGTATAAGGCTCAAAATAAGTGTTTTTTTGTTTTGGGGACTATTAATCTACCTTATAAGTTCTTAAGGTACTCCTTCTACTCCAGAGTACCCTCCAAATTATCCACCATCTTGATAGGAGTTAAGAATGGATGGATATTAAATTTTGTATCATTTACAATACTGACCGTGACCATGACACGATTGAGCAACATTGGTCGAACCCTAACAATGTAGACCAGTGAGAGAATGATGCCAAAATTTGAAGGAGTGATGAAATTTGTGTATTAATATCCTCTAATGTGTGCCTCCATCCACCTGTATAATAATTGGAATGGATCACAGATCTACTTAGAAATGATCCCTCTCGACACATGGCCCAACTCGCTATATATCCAGTCCAACATTTGTACTCCCATGTTGACCATGTTTATAGAAACTAGGATCATCTCCATCATGAGCATCAATGGGAACATTACTATGAATTCATCACTATAGGAAACATCCATTCACTAATGAAAATGTCTAGAAATTCCATATAACGGACCACTGTTTACCATCCATCCTTCATTATGTAGCTCAATTGCTCATAATTTTCTTTCTCCAAAATATTTCAAGAGTATACCGACTTCATCCTCTTCTGCACCATTGAACACTATTTTGGATTCCATGGAATTTTTATGGCTGGTTTTTTTCTTCAAGAACATCCCCAAATAGGTCTTGAATGTGATGTCCTGGTTGGAGCAGGATGACACTTCAGTAATTTCAAAAAATAATTTAGAAGGATCATTGATGGAATAGGGTATGCGCCATATATCCCAATGAATTAGGTGATGGGAGGAACTTATCATACTAAATTACCATAGGTGGGATGTTTCCGATGCATTTTAGGTCCCATATATTGATTCCCACATCCCCATGATGGAGGTGTAAGGTATTGGTGTCAGGGGACTTTCAGTTGAGAAGCTATGGCAGTAGCTAATTTTGATTATATATATGGAATTTGGATTTAGAGACTCCCTCATATAGTTTTATGTGATAAAGATTAGGTCCATAATCATAACAAGTTAAGAAAACCCTGTACGCCTAGGGTAACTTTCCAAGTAAGTTCCCCCCGACCCACTAGTCCCTGTACTTGTACAAGCCAATTTTTTTGTTTTAGATATTGGTTTGAAGGATTCTTATGTAGAGGGATGGTAAAGCTTCACCCTATTAAAGCTCCCCAATTATTTTCCTCATCCATACACTTAGAGTGTATATAGTTGTGTCTTCATGCTCCCTATTAGGATGACTAAGGGTGGTGATATTCCAGCAGGTAATCTTGTCATGACGAGTGAACTAGCATTGTGACATGTTCACTTCGATGGCATGGATTTCCACAATATACATCACCTAGAAGTTATAAATAGGTGTATGGTTTCTCAATATGTAACCTCTCTGATCTTTGGTTAATAATCTCAATATTTCCTGGATCTCATAAACCACCCTTCTGAACCAATGAATTTCTGGGTTTCCCACCATTTTAACCCTTCAGAAAGCAGCAACAACCTTGATCTCAACATGGTTAGAAGGGTTAGAATTTTATTAAATATTTTTGGGTTCTAAGGATGGATAATTCCTATCTTGACTATGGTCATGAAAATCCATCGCATCATGCAACTTTGGAGATTGACCCAAAAAAGTCCATATGAGGGGTGTAAGTTTTTTTGAGGAAGAAGGAGATCTATGAAAGTCACCGCAGAAACTTGGTATTTCTTACAAAGTGTTGTTTTCCACACATGAGAGATATATTATCACAAATGTAATTAAAAGTATCATAAAAATTTCCCTCTACTATTTATTGGATCATGGACACAGGCTTTTGTGAAGTGCGCAAAAGAGTTCCATGACCCAAAGTAGGATTTTTATGAACACACAAAATTCTTCCTTCCTCTTCAGTGTTTCTCTTAGACCCTGGCCTTCTGGTTCCCTGTCATCTCTGATTATAAAGAGGTAAATTTTTGGCATGAAAAACATGACTCGCTCCCTAAAAGGACTATTATTGGTGAACCAAGTATATGAACCTCCATGAAAGAAAATATCGAGGTTGAGGAGAATATTGTGCATACATGTGTATGGTTGCATGCATTGAAGTTATTCCACATGAAATAGATTTGCGTTCCAAAGGTTAAGCTGAGTTCCTCATATAAACTCAATTCAAGAATAATATCTAAAGCGTATTCATTCCAAAGTAGGGTTTTTTTTTCATGGAACACCATTAGTTTTGTGACCCAACAATTGCACGAAAAATGAATCATTGGTCCACACACATTTCATGGTTAAGCCCCCAACAAGAAAAACCATTCATGTAAAAAAGCATATATTTTCATGAAAATTCAATGTGAAACCATACTATTATAAAAGAAAAAAGACATCGAACCATTTTAATTTCATGATAAGCCCCTATGGTGAAGGGATGAGAAGAGTGAAAACCTATTCCATGTTGTAGTGAAGTTGCGCACCAATAGCTGATGATTTTGGCTATAAATAGATCCTCACCCAACACCATGAGGGGGATCTCCATAAGATGAAGCAATGATCATGTCCATGAAAACCTTCTAATTCATGAAATCATGTAACAAAAGAATATACAAACCCTAAAAGGTAGACAAATTTCTCGAAAAACCTTCTGTGGGACCACACTTGTTTCATCCCACAATTGAGTAATCCTCACGCTACCCCTCTTTAAGGCTGATTGATCTCTCAGAAGAGAAGAAACCTTTACACTAATTTTCATGAAAATACAAATATTTCATGCACCTATTCATCTGGATTGTATGTGTTATACTTGTTCTAGATCCCATTTCTTGCAAAAATGTATTTTCATGCAATATAATAATGTTTTTCACAACAACTTTTGGGTCCCTGGATTGATGTCCCCTATTCTTCTAGTATATCCATCACCCGACCAATTTATCATATGCATAGGCACCATAATTAATTTGTTCATATGAATATGTACCCTAAAATTGGGCCTCCTGATTGGAAATCCACCATGATAGTTCCAATGCCATGCCCCATCCATAGGTGCATGAGTAGTGGATACATAATCCATTGAGGTGGAATCTTTAAGGGAAACTGTTTACTTATCTCAGTGGAGATTCCTTATGAAGAATCTTCCTCTACCCTAACATGGTACCCATAGAGGTGTATACGATATCCAAGTCTAAAAAACATGATGTAAAACTACCTAGATCAACAACCTAGTTGTATGATGTTAAAATACAAAAAAACATTATCAACACATGATCTAGAACTCTAGCCTTACCCTATGTGATAAAAACAGAATTCCCCATGTATAATCATCATAGGATTCCATATTATCGATTATCTCCCCATACGATGATCCTCCAACATTGGTAATCTTCTATACATGATCCCTACACTATATCCCCAAGAAGTGATCCTACTACATCGATAAACATCCATATATAAACCCCTCATCATCTTCTAAAGGGTTAATCCTCCTATATTTGGAAGCTTTCATGTGTAATTCCCACACCATTTCCCCATGGGATGATCCTACCGTTTTAGGCATCTTATATGCATAATTTCCACACCACCCATCAATGGAACTCCTTTCATGACAAATACATCCTTACTGCATGATGTTAAACTTCATGGACTAGTGTAACACCCTAAGATTTTGTGAAATATATTTTTTGAATTAATTTAATCTTTTTGATATTTTTCATTTCACGTAACATTGAATATTGTTTTTTATATTAAATAACTACATTTTTATTTCATCATATGAAACAATAAGTTAATCATGAACTACATGAAACACTTAGATTATCTTATAGTACATGAAACACTATGTTTTTCTTGTATTACATGCAATATCGATTCCCTTCGATAATTTGTGTTACATGCAAGGTTGAGTTTTATTGAACTACAAGATAGTATTAATATTATTATTAAAATATTTATATAGCTACCACCTAGATATTGGAATAGAAGTTAGGAATAAGATAAACTAAATTTTAAAAATACGATTTACACTTTTATATAAGATATGTCCTTTGGTTTTCAATTAGTATAAGTGAATGTAAAAACTATTAGAAAATAAAAAAATCCATTTTATAAGAAACCTAATTCTCTATATACAAACATATTTTTATATTAATAAATTAAAAAAACCACTTTTGATTAAAATTTTCAATAAAATTTATATATTATATATTAAATAAATATTTTTATACTCATCCAAGAGATTTTATAGGTATAAGATAATATTAAATCCAATTTTATGTATAAAATGAAACATTCTTCTAAAAGGTAATTTTACCAACTTTTAATAGTGAACCCATTTTAAATATGTTTTTTGAAAATTTTATAATTTTTATTTTTAAAACTAAAATTAATTTTTGGAAGCATAATATCAAAATTTACTTTTAGAGATTTTTTGGTATTTTGAGGAGAAGTTTCATTTTTTTGCTAAATAGTGAAAAACACTGAATTTTAGTTCAAAACTATTTTTTAGTCTAATTTATCTATATAGTTAAATAATATTTTAATTTGGTTTTAAAGTGTAATGATAATAATTTTACATTAATTAATCAAATTTTGGTCATTGGATCCAATTTCACTTTGAAATTGGATATAAAAACATCCAAAACACTTACACATTTTTTCTTTAAAAACCTGCATTGTCGTCCCGTCTATGGGATTAATTTTAAATTAATTTCTTCCACTTATATGATCATTATTTTGATAAATTTATTAAATATATTTAATAATCATAATTTATAATTTCTAAAAAGTTAATATTAGTTTTTACCTAAAATATTAGTGAATGTGATAAAATTAATTAGAGTGATTATGAGATAAATTAGATTAACAAAGGTATAACAAATTAAAATTAAGATCCAAAATGACCTAGAAAGTTGTTAAAAATCCATTTTATGCCTATTTATATACCCTATCCTCTATTTTATTGAATTTTGAACAACATTGGAGCCACAAAAACATGGTTCAAATTCCCTTTTAATTTTTTTTTCAAGAATGCCTCTCCTCCTCCACTATAAAAAGGCACTCACCCCTCCCAATTATTTATACCTCTCAAGACATTTTTCCAACAAAAAATCAACTCAAATAAGATTAAAAAAATAACTCACATAATTCTACAATTCTTACTTTTGGAATAAATCTTACTTAGGAAGGCCTTTGGTGAAAACCAAGAGGTGTTACCCTAAGAAGATGTAACATACTTCCTCAAGCCCCTTTGGTTTATTTTCATTCTCCACCACCAAAAATATTCTTATTAGTTCATTATATAATAACCTAAATATTAAAAATATACTTATATTATTTTATTCTTATGGTTAAACCAAAACTCACACATAATTCCACCTAATGGGTAACGAACTTTCCGTTAATGTGTATGGCAATCTACCGCCTCACAAAATGATGTTGTTCGTTTTACCTTTACCACCATTAATAGTTGAGAATTATGATTGAAACTATATTTTTTATGATATACATGATATTAATGATGTTTTTATGATTACATAATTTTTATATAATACATATTTTCATGCTTTCTATTTTATGGAAATACGATGATTTCGTTTGGGGATGTGTGGACTACCACCTCCTCAAAGCGATGTGATTCGTTCACACTGTACATGAAATGTATTATCGATAGTTTAAATAAAAATATAAAATATATATAAAATAATAATTATAATTATATTATATATATATAGAAACAAATATATATATATATATGTCATTTACTTTTTCTTTCAATATGATAATTAAATGGAAATAGCGTTCATGTGAACGCATGACCTACCGTCTCCATGAACTGTGTATTCTATTTCATATTTATATCATTTAAATATTTTTATAAATAATTATATATTGAATAAATATGATATTTATATCATATTTTAAATTTTTAAATAATCATATCATGATCTAAGTAAGAGTATCATGAATAATAACTCAAAAACATATACGAAAAATAAAGAAGATATTACCTGAAATGTAACATTAACATGGAGTTATTAATAAATAGGAAATATAAAGTCATAAAAAATCATATGTAGTATTATATATAAAAATATATTTATATGGTATATGTATAATAAACTTAAATTTATTATACAATAATTTTAAATGTGTACGAAGAAATTCAAGACTTAAGTTATAGGTTTTGTCATCTCACCTTTTTTTCCGTGAGGCATGATCCATGTTCACCTCATATTTATTATATGTGGTGTGTATAAAACACACATATTTATTCTATGGTTATTATAATTAAATCTTAGGGTATTACATATTCATTATATGATACTTATTTAATGGGTTTTATGTTTCAGAAGTTACAAAATTAGTAAACACATTTTATATTAATTTTTATTCTTTGTGAGACATGCCATGATATGAACCTAAAATTTTCTATGAGGTTTATATAATACCTTTGATATGTTATATCATGAATATAAATATTCTAATTATATTTTAATTTCTACATAAATTTATTCTTTCCATCGTGTTATGATTCAAAGTTACCAAAGTGGTAACGATTTATTTCTACAATCTCATCGTTTATCGAGATTGTTTATGATTATGCTTCCATTGATGAAATATTATAACCCATATCTCAAGAAATATCATTATTTTTATTAACCTATGGGTATTAATGTTATATCTATGAAAAGGTACAATTTTACCACTCTTTGGTACGTAAGGTAACTAAGAAAATGTTTTTAGGAAAATATGACTTTCTTTCTCGTTTCAGTTAGAAATATATGTATCTTCAAAACTATGTTTTATAAATATGTTTTAGAAAACTTTATACCATTATAATATGATATTTAAAATAATTTTTTACCCATGTTTTATATTTTAAACAAAAAAATGTATAAAAAAGAAATATTTTTGTCATTTTATGGTTGAGGAACTTTTCTATACTTTTTATGGTACAAAAGGATTGTTCGACATGTAAAATTTTTTCCGCTATCATGAACTTCCTTCATTTGAAGCTTAATTTGAAATTTTAAAAGATTAATTTTTGAAGAAAAATGTTTTTCATAATATTCTGGAAATTCATTGATTTTAATGTAATTTTCAAATAAAAATAATTTCAAAAAATGTTCTTTGTTTAAAAAGTTTTTCAAATTAATTTCAAAGATTCCTTTATATGTTTTTGAAAGGTTATTTTAGAAGAAAATGATTTTAATGATTTGAAAGATTATTATATAAGTTTTCAATGTATTCTAAATGAATATTTTTGTCAATTTTCTTTCAATAATTATTTATTAGTTTCTGGGTATTTTCAAGGAAAATGGCTTTCAAAATTATTTCAAGCCTTCTTTCTATGTTTTCAAAGTATTTTAAATGAAAATGGTATTCAAAAATTTTTATGTTTTGAAAATACTTTTTAAAAGAATAAATTATATTTTTCTCAAGAAATTTTTTTAAAAGATATTTCAAAATTATTTTCCATTTATGGTGAAATCTTTTGATGTCACTCATGGATTTTGTGAAATTATCCAAAGGTTCCATTCATATTCATTATATTAATGGTTAATGTTTTGATGACATGATGTTTATGAAACCCGTTTCTCTTCATGGGTTATATTATTATGAAACCCATTTGTATTTCATGGGTTATATGTTTATGAAATCCATTTCCCTATCATAAGTTATATTTTTATGAAACCTGCTTCTTTTCAAGGGTTATTATTTGAGAAAATGATTATGAAACCCATATTTTTTCTATAGGTTATGATATGATTACATGTTTTTGATAACCATTTCATTTCATGGGTTATGATATGATTTCTTATGATCTTGTGGCACACATATATATGATTTAATTATGATATGGGTGGGACCTATATCTCCCTCTAATGCATTGGGTAAAGATTTATATATCATGAGATAAACATGGCTAGAACAGGGAGTTAACTCTGTTCAGTAAATGGATTTGTCTACTAATATGGTATTGGGAGTGAAGCTTGACTACTAAGATGGTATTGAGAGTGAACCTTGACTACTTAGATGCTCATGGTAGTGAACAATGACTACAAAGAAGGTATGGGTAGTGGAAACTTAATACTAAGATGATCTTGGTAGTTATGACTTGAATAGTATGGAAATAATTATATATTCTTATGTGCATGCCAAAAATTATGTCTTATTCTTATATTATGATTTCATGGATTATGATCCAAATTCCCGTAATATTTATGTCTTTTGATCTTCCAATATTTATTCCATGTCTCATGATTATGATATTTTTAAATAGGTAATGATCTTAAAATGTTATTCCCATGTTCTCATACCCTTATGCTCATGTCACGCTTACAAATTTCCTTTATTTACAATTATTTAGCATTTTATATCACCCATTTCTTATATTTCCATTCCCCAGGTTATGAAGAATGGTTTAAGTAATAGTAAAAAAAGGGAATATCTTTAAGGGAGATGTTGAATATCTTTCACCAAACTAGAATAATGTGTTCCAAGTTTCCAAAGACACTAAACTATTACATTCATCTAGCATGTATTTTTTTTATTGTGTTGAATATTCATCTAAAATGATGTAATATACATTTATATTAATCCTGGGTCATTATATTTGGTATCAAAGGAAAGGTTTAGTCCAACCTTGGAAACTAGGATGATAAAAATTTTATGAGACCCCTAAGAATATTTCTATGGATATGTCTAGGTATGAATCTAAGGATGAGTTTAAGGATGCTGAATAGTATAGGAAAATGTACTAGAATTTTGGTAAAGGATAGAGAGAGTGGTTTCCTAGTGTTACATTCTTTTCTGGATACTACATGTTATTGTTGGTTTAGAACATATTTACCTAGGGGTAACACCTCTAAAAAGGTGTGATAAGACTGATTTGAGCATAACCTGGTATACAACAACGAGCCTTGCTGGACTCCTTATTTGACACTCCTAGGGGATATGTTTGTGAATTAAAAAAATCCTTATGAACAATAATAAAGTATTTATGTAGAATATGAATAAAAATAACCTTGGATAAACCTAATGTGTCATAGATTAAATAATTACGATCCAGGATTTGGACATCCTGTAAGTGATTTGTTTCCTGATTATGTGATTTTCCATTATGATAAATGTTTCTCACATTATTATTTCTGTTTTTAGTCAATGGAGGGAACTAAAAGGAAATTGGTTATTATTGAATGTTTCAGATGTGGAAAGTATTGGAATTAGAAAAATATATTTCCTAAGTGGAAACCTCATGAAGAGAATCAGGATGTTGGTATGAGTATCATGTATACTACTGAAGATAAAGATATTGTGAATGACTTGTGAAAGGTAAGGATGTTATGAAATTTTTGTTTACATTATAAATTAGAAGAATTACTATATTGAGGTTGAGTAACCCTAATACATGATTTTTATTTCATATTATATAAAATGGTTATTATTGAATAATATGATAAAACCTGAGTAATGGTTTAAGAATAAAGTTGGATGAATGTAGTATTTTTGTTTTAAAATTAAAATTATATTCTATATGAATCATAAAATATATAATTATTTTCAGTATAGGTATTTCATTAAGGATTGAAAAAGATATGTTGAATGGTTATGAAGACATAGAAAAGTTATTTAATGGAAATGAGATATTTTTATGAAGGGAAGGAAACCCTTAACATGTTCAAGATATAGAGATTTTTTTATCTTGAACAAAGAGATTATTGATTTAGATAAATTAAATTGGATATTATCGACAAAATTAGAATTGAATAATTATTTGTTGACAAATTGGTTTATATTATTTTTTATTAAGGTTATAACTTATTGGATTTGAGGAATATATCTAGGAATATTTATAATATGGAAGAATGCATATTTTTCAAAAGGATTTATGGTTATTCAGGATATTATCATGTTTCAAGATAATATATGATTAGGGTATTTACATGTTTTGAAAGTGAAAACTAAGAGAAAATTTGTGATATATGGGGGATCAATATTAAGTTGATTTCATGAACTTATTTCTAATGCTTTGAATTTTCATCTTTTAGAAGCATTATAAGGTTAACTATTTATGGAAAGTTTATGTTAAACTTCAGATGAAGATTATGAGATTAAATTATTATCTCACCATAAGAGTATTATGCATATTGGATAAAATACTCTAAAAAATTTGGGTTTATCATAACTAAATATAGATAGGATTAATTATCATTGATCTCATGATCTATTAGGGCTTTATGAATGAAAATTCCACAACATTTTTGTAAGAAGAGGTGAAGTGGAAACTGGTCAAGACATGACCAAAGGGTGAGATTTTAATTATGAAAAGGAATGAAATAAAGTAATTATATATTATCATGAAAATTAATCAACTCTAAGGAAATGATCTGGAAGCCGAAAAGGTTATCATAGAACCCTCTTTTCTGATGAACCAAATGTCCCTTTAGATCATAAAAAATATATGGATTAGTGATTGTTAACTATCTCTTGACCTTGTACTCTATCACTCTTCATCAGATCATGATTGTTATATTTCTCTTTCATGTCCATGTTTTCACATTACACTAATTTTATCCCATGTGTTAACATAGTTATTTGTGACTTTGGGTAACATTTTTGTTTCACACTTTCCCTTTTTAAAGGAAGTCTTAGTATTAATATTAATGACGTGGGTTTATATGAAAGGTACTTTAAAGTATTAAAACATTAATCACCTAGATGAATTTTGAGGTAGAAATTCATTTTAAGGGTGTAAAATATAACACCATGAGATTTTTTGAAATATAGATTTTAATTAATTTAATATTTTTTATATTTTTTATTTCACACAACACTGAATATAGTTTTTTATATTAAAGCACTAAATTTGGATTACGTTTTACACAAAACCAAGTTAATAATGCACTACATGAAACACGTATATTATATTTCAGTACATAAAACACTATGTTTTTCTTATATTACATGCAATAACAAGTCCCATCGATAGCTTATGTTACAAACAAGGTCAAGTGTTACCAAACTATAAGATACAATTAATATTATTATTAAAATATTATTATAGCTACCACATAACCATTGGAATTGAAGTTATGAATAAGATCAACTAAACTGTTAAAATATAATTTAGACATATATATTAAATTAATCCTTTGGTTATCAATTAGTATAAGTAAATTTAAAAACTATATGAAAATAAAGAAATTTCTTTTCTAAGAAAACTGTTTTCCTTTGTACAAAAACAATTTTATCTAAATAAATTAAAAAAACACTTATAATTAATTATTTCAATAAAATTTATATATTATACATTCAAACGACATTTTTATACTCATAAAATATATTTTATTGGTATAAGATAAGAATAAATCCGATTTTATGGATAAAAAAGATGCACTATTCTATAAGGTAATTTTACCACCTTTTAATTGAGAACCCATTTTAAATATGACGTTTGAAACAGTTATAAATTTTATTTAAAAAATAAAATTCATTTTTTGAAGTCAAATATCTAAATTTACACTGGGTTATTTTTCGGTATTTTTCTGAGAAGATTCATTTTTTTGATGAATAGTGAAAAACACTAAATTTTATTTCAAAACAGTGTTTTATCTAATTTATTTTTTTTGTTAAGTTATATTTTTGTTTGGTTTTAAAGTGTAATTTGATTAATTTTACATCAATTAATCTAATTTAGGTAATTGGTATAAATGTCACATTGAAATTGGATATAAAAGCATCCCAAAATTTAAAACACTTTTGCTTTAAAAACCAACATTGTCATCCCATTTGTAGGATTAATTTTAAATTAATTTCTTCCACTTATATGGATGGAATTTGGAGAAATAGATTCCATATTTTGAATCAGAATAATTTATAATTTTTAACTAGGTTAAATTATTTTTTACCAAAAATATTTGTGAATGTGATTAAGATTAATTACATCGATTAAGAAACAAATTAGCTTAACAAAGGACTAAACCTTAAAATTAAGTGCCAAAGTGACCTATAAACTTGTCCAAAATCCATTTTATGGACATATTTATACCCTATAAATCATTTTATATAACTTGGACTATTATTGAAGCCACTTTACATGGGAAAACATGGGTGGAATTCCCTTTTAAAAAATTTATAAGAATGCCACTCATCCACCACTATAAAAAGACACTCACCGCTCCAACTTATTAACAGCTCTAAAACCATTTTTCTTGTCAAGAATATTCTAAAATAATCTCGAAAAATCTCTCCCTTTATCCTATAATCCTCCCTTTTGGAGGAAATCCAACAAAAGAATCCCTTTTGTGAAAACTATGTGGAGTTACCCAAAGAAGAGGCAACGTCCTTCCTCAAGCTCCTTTGTTTTATTTTTATTCTCTACCCCCAAAAATCGTCTTATTACATTATTATAAAAAAATTGATATAATAAATATAATCAGATGTTGTTATGTTAAATGTTTTACCTACACTAACTCCCCCTTCAATCTAATGGGAAATTAACTTACCATTCTTGTGTACGGTGAAGTACCGCCTCATGAAATGATGTTGTTCATTTTATATTTACCAACTATCATGGTTGGAAGTTATGATGGAAACTATATTTTTATATTATATTATATTATATTTATTATCTATTTTTAATTCTTTAATTATTATATAATACAAACCTTCATTATTTTTATTTTTTGTAAATATGATAATTTCGTTAGGGGAACTTTGGACTACCGCCTCCTCAATGAAATGTGATTCATTAACACTCTACATGGAATGTATTAAGGATGGGTTCAGTAAACTTATATGATATATATGAAATAATAATTATACTAGAATTAAAAAATATATATACATATATGTCATATATGTTCTTTTTTTTCATATGATAATGAAATGGAAACAACGTTCATGCGGACGTACGACGTACCATCTCCATGAATGATGTATTTAATTTCACATTTCTATCATTTATAGATGAATAAAAATATTTATATAATTAAGATATGTTATATTTATATCATATTTTAAATTCTAGAAATAAGTAAATCATGATCTGTGTAAGAGGATCAAGAATAATAACTCAGAACATATACGAACAACAAAGTAGATATTACCCAAAACATAACATTAATATGGAGTTGTTAATAAATGGGTAATATAAATTCATAAAAAAATATTTGGTATTATATAAAATAATATATGTCTATGTTATATGTATAATAAACTTATATTTATTATACAAGAGGTTTTAACATGTATGTTGATAATCAAGACTTAAGGTAAAGGTTTTCTCATCTCACTTTTATTTTTCGTGAGACACCAGCCATGTTCACCTCCTAATTATTATATGTAGTGTTTATAATGATGATTTATGTATTTTATGGTTCTTATACTTAAATATATAGTAATTTACATATATATTTTATTATATTTATTTCATGGGGTTTATGTTTCAAAAGTTACCAAATCAGTAAAGTAATTTTGTCTTAATTTGTCTTCTTTGAGACACATGCCCTACAATGCGACTATAATTTTCTTTGAGGTGTATATACTAACTTTGAAATGTTATATAATGAATATTATTATTTTAATGATATTTTGAGATTCACATAATGTTATTATTTCCATCATATTATGATTTAATGTTGCTAAAGTGATAATGACTTATTACTACAATCTCACCATTTATCTAGATTATTTATGATTATGATTCAATTGATGTAATATTATGATCCATACCTCAAGAAATATCATTAATTATCTTACCATATGGGTTTTTGTGTTATATAAAATTAATGGCACCATTTTTCCACTCTTTTTTACTTAAAATAATTAAGAAAATGTATTTATGAAAATGAGACTTTATTTCTCTTTTCGGTCAGAAATCTATGTTTCCTCAAAATCATATTTTCTAAAAATTATTTAAAAAATATTATCTCATTATCCTTTGAAATTTAATAAAAAATTTTAACCATGTTTTAACTTTTAAACAAAAAAATGTTAAAAAAGGAATCTTCTTGTCATTTTCCAATCATGTCACTTTTCTAAAATTTTTATGGCATAAAAGAAATGTTCGGCATGTATGGATTATCCGCCGTCATGAAAATAATTCCTTTGAAGATTACATTGAAAGTTATGAATATTTATTTCAATGATTTTCCCTAATATTATATACATCTATTGTTTTTAAAGTAATTTTATATGAAAAATATTTTATTTTTTTTATGTTTAAAAAGTGTTTTAAATGATTTTTGAAGCCTACTTTATATGTTTTCAAAAGGTTATTTTCATAGAAAATGATTTCAATGATTTAAGAGATTATTTTACAAAATATAAAAGTATTATTAATGAAAAACGTTTTCAAAACGTTTTAATTATTTCTTTATAAATTTCAGGGTATTTTCATAGAAAAAGTTTTTCAGAATGATTTCAAATCATATTTTTAAGTTTTTAAAGTATTTTCAAAGAAAATAGTTTTCAAAAGGTTTAATGTTTTAAAAATAAACTTTCAAATAATAAATGTTATTTTCATCATGAAATGTTTTTAAAATACTTTTCAAAATTATTTTCCATATAAGATGATATTTTTTGATGTTTCTCATACCTTTTTGGGAAATGATCCAAATGTTTTATTCATATTCTTTATCTGAATGGTTTATATTTTGATGAAATAATGTTTATGTAACAAATTTATCTTTCATGGGTTATAATTTTATGAAACTAATTTATCTTTAATGGGTTATATGTTTATAAAAACCATTTATATTCCATGGTTTATAAGCTTATGAAATACACTTCTTTTCATGGGTTATTATTTGATGAAATAGCTTTGAAAACTGTCTATTTTCCACTTTTTATGATTTGATTACATGTTTATGAGACCCATTTAATTTCTTGGGTTATGATATTATTTATTAATATAAAGTGTCTCACATATGTTTGATATCATTATGGGATGTTTGGGACCTATATCCTCCTCCATTCCATTGGGTAAATATTTTTATCACCTAAGATAGACGTGGTTGGAATGGGGAGTGAAATGGGTTCAGTAAAGGACTTTTCCCACTAAGATGGTATTGGGAGTTAACCTTGACCAATAATATGGTATTGGGAGTTAACATTGACTAATAATATAGTTATGGGAGTGAACCATGACTACCAAGATGGTATGGGAAGTTAACCCTTACTACTAAGATGGCATTGGTAGTGATTTCTTGACTAAAATGGAAATCATTTTATATACTTATGTGTTTGCCAAAAATTCTATGTCTTATTACTATATTCTTATTTAATGTCTTATGATCTTGATTACCTTATGATAAATGTATTATGTACTAAAAATATTTATTCCATGCCTCATGATTATGAATTTTTATACAAGGTATGATCTTCAAATGTTATTATCATGTTCTCATAACCTTATGATCATGTTATACATACATATTTAATTTATTCAACCTTACTAATAATTAAACCTCACCCATTTATTACGAATACTTTCCCCAGGTTATGAATAAAGGTTTTAAGTAGGATTACTGAAGGATAAGATTATAAAGGGAGATATTTATGATCTTTCACCGAACTAGAAGAATGCGTTCAATGTTTCCAAATACACTAAACTATTATGTTCCACAAGCATGTATTTTTGTAATGTGATGTCACGACCCATCCCTCGGGGTCCATGTTGTGACTACCCCAAGACCTCCTTCCATAGGCCAGGGGAAAGAGACAAGCACCAAAAGGTTTATTCCAAAAAAAGGGAAGGCGTTGCCTTTATAAACTGTAAACTCACATAAACCAAGCACAAAACTAGATTCAAGTAAAAAGTAAACTATATAGTAAATAGGGTGTGTACAGAAAGTAAAGGGGTAGGAATAAGAGGACAACTAGAAAGTACAAAAAAAACTGGAGAGTACAAGTAAAACTGAGTACAACTCTTGTGAACACCCGCCAAGGATCCTACATGAAGGGTAGGTATAACTCTAGAATGATCGTCTCTGCGGATCACCTCGTCAAAGGTCCACCTATGAGTAGTCTCCAGTCCAGGTACGCTCGTCCTTAGTCAGTGATGTTCATCGTCTACACTAGACACAACAAGGTGCGGGCATAGCCTGTGCAAGGTTGAGTATAACAATACTCAGTGAGACCTCGATACCCCAGAAGGGATCTCAAATACATAAAGGATAAACCAAAAACAAATAAACAACAATAAACTCTACTTAGGTATATGCCCAAACATATAACTATGTTATCAGAATATACCCACCTCACATAGGAGGGAAGAATACCACACAAGAAATACCATGAAAGTAGGAGTACCACATGGGTATCACCATGAAGATAAAGTACCACATAAGTACACGATGAAGTTATAAGACTCAGATCAAATGAGGTATACAACTATAAAAAATAGTATTATGATGCTGACCCACATAGAATCGCTATGAAAGCTGATTTCCAGCCACATGATTCTTTAGAGATAATAACAACTAACACCCCTAGTCACAATGTCGAACACCTTGGATGCTAGAGAAATACTCCTATATGGAGTATAGTGGGTCTTCTGCGTCACACAGAGGTGCATCCCACTAACCATTGACTACTAAGGTACTCCTCTTATTGAGTACCGTGGATCTTCCGCGTCACACAAATACGCTCCCCACCGTGGGTCTGCCATGTCACACAGAGGTGTTACCAATCGTGGCCTACTGAGGTACTCATACAGTCAAGTAACATGGGTCTTCCACCTCACAAATAGGCACTCCCCACCGTGGGTATGCCGTGTCACATAGAGGTGCTCCCCACTGGGACTGTCAAGTCACTTCGAGTCAAAACGTTCAGCAGTCGTCAAGTCTCAGCCAGTCATAGGGTTACGTACGTAGCGTGATTGGAAGAACCACTCCCCAAGCTATAAATCATACCTAAACCTCCCCAAATTCCCATAAATAAAAATCCCAAAGGTTCGTCAAATTATAAGGGACCCAACGCAACAAACATCGAGTCAATCGAAAGCCCGGTCTGTAAGTTATTAACATTTCTGCTCCGAGGACCCAGTTGGATTTGGGGTCCAATCCAACCTGACCATACATTAAACTTATCCAAAACTCAAGTAGAGTATAAAAAAATGGACCGTCTCAATCCAAGGATTATGGCACCACAAATGGTTCATCAAACGGATGCCTGATTCTTTAGTTACGAGGAAAAGGTGAAATTGGGTCCGGCTGGGCCTGGGTTTGGTCCGACCCGGTCAGACCAAACCAGCATTGGCAGACCCCAACTGGTTCGGGTCGACCTAGTCCGATTCGGGTCCGGCTCGGTTGGCCTGAGCTACGGTGGGCCCGACCCTCTTGGCCGTGGTCTGGCCCGGCCCGCACTGGGCGCGTTCCAGTGGAGTGACCCTTAAAAATTCCATATAATTTTTTTAAAAAATTACATGGGAAAATCGGAGTCTTTACATGTAATGAATATTCATCTAAAATGATGTAATATCCATGTATATTAAGTCTGGTTCCCTATAAATATTCCAATCATATGACCTTACAGTGAAACATCGAACAATATGGTTTTCGATCCGTATATTCTAAACATGGTACATATGATTTCTCCTTGGGGTTCATTCCTAAAATAATTCAAGTGTGAAATTATCCCCTTTGTGGGAACACACTCCATCATTCATGTGTGAAATTATCCCCCTTGGGGGGACGCACTCCAACAAATTATAGTGTGAAATATTCCCCCCCTTGGTACACACTCAACCACCAACCAATGTACATAAGATTATAAAACTATCACTATCACCAAAAGATATTATTCTTGTTCAATTGTCTATAATCCCTACCCTATGTAATAAATGTTGGATTACCTTGGTAAAAATACTTAGAATAATTAATTTTGTGGCATCATTTACCTTATGATCGACACAATATTCCTTGGGTTCCATGCATAAGAAGCCTCAAACACAAGAATACCTCCAAAAGAGGAATACAGTTTAGGTGCCCAACCTTCCCAATGTACAAACATTGCAGAATTTCCCAATGCTACTACCCACACCCATGACCTAAGGTCACTACCTTATTGTGACAGAAGTAGCGTAAATATCTAGTTTCCACCCAATGATGGAATCATGAATGAGTATCATGAACATGAATTAAATATATGAGATAGACCTGGACAAGGCGACAAACTATGATGATAAATCAATGGAAGGATGAACTGATATCCCATCGTCGCATTTTGTTCAAGGATCCAACATCATCGATGAATGTGATATAATTAACCAACCTTTGGAAAGTTGGAATGCGGGGCTATGGAAAGCGCATGTGATGAGACGGTCCTGACGAATGTGATGAAAACATACATTCAACTAAAATAGGATAAATACCCTATGAAATTATATTGATTTTTAACTAAAATTTGTTATGATGATGATGATTTTATGATTATTCCAAAAAATAATGATTTCATTACAAATAAATGTATAAGTATAGATGTTTTTGAAGACAAATAAATGAAAAATACATTGATTTGTCATTATTGTGTGTGAAATAAAAATATTCAAAAAAAAAACTCACCCAATAGAAGTGTATAAGAAGAATAGATTATTTTATTATGGAAGGAAAGGGCACATCCTAGAAAATTTGAAGAAATACATTAATGTTAATTCTAAATGGAAAAAAATACAACAATAATGAAAATCATTTATAGAAGAAAAATAATTTTATGGGTCTAGTGGATGTGAAGAGCCAAGGATAATTATGGATAATTATTTTATACTCATGGAATTAAATATTTATATAATATATATTAATTAATTCAACAAAACTTATTATTTGGGATAGGTTACCATAATTTTGATAATCTAATCATAATCATACATTGATGTGAATAAATTAAAGCATTAATGTTTATCAATTATTCTTTTGTTAGATGTTTATTCTCTATTATAAATATACATAGTAGATAAATCTATAATTTATCACGATAAAGGATAGTGTAATGTGTTTTAATGTTGAAATTAGGTTATTAAATTTGGATTCAAAACTACACTTATAATGGGATTCATAACACATGTTGATCTATTCTTCTTAAAAATACAAGTCATACCTTTTATGGTAATACGATGAGTACATATGCAGTTCTATTTAAGATTAAGTAGTGACCTTCTAGGGAGAAGAATCATGGAAATGGATGTTTTTGTACATATGAATAAGAAACCAATTTTTCTATCTTATAGGGAATATTACTCTTTGAGATATGTTGGTTTATAAGGAATATGGATCATTCAATAATAATACCTATAAGACCAGTGAAAGAATGATTTGGGTTCTCAATTGGATTATCTTCCCTTGAAAACTATTTTTGTATGTTTTTGTTTTTGAATCATTAAGAAGTATCCTATATATTTTGGTTAATAGTAATAAAATACCACATATTTTGGGCCTCACATTCTAACGTCATGTGACAGGAATAGTATATATAGTTTAATGTTACATGGTAAGAACATAGTTATGTAGTTTTACATCATTTGACTAGGAAATTTGTTTCCAAAAAGGAACTAAAATAGATGATTGTTTGGGGATGACCCTTGGGTGAATGAGATATAATTCTCATAGGAAGTATAGTCCGTTAAGTAGGACTTCATGTAGTATAGGGACAGATGGTGGGGTGTTAGGGTTCAGATATTGATTGAACAAGGAAAATAGGTTAAAGAACACACCTAGTAGACCCATGGGGGATATGTCTTCCTATAGAGGATGTCAGGTCATACACATGATTCACTTAGCTTGTACTCAGGGGAAAGATGAATGGATATTGCACAAGCTCATTGATGACTTGAGGTGTTGAAATCTTGAATATGATTATTATTGGACATTAAAAATTTGAATAAGGAATAATATCCCATGTAATATAGAATAGAAAATTATAATAATGTGGATACATTGATGGCCAAAATAAAACACTTATGATAAGGAAACATTCAATGGTACCCTTATGATAAGATCCATCATTATTAAGGGGATAAAAAATTAGTATTACCTAGAGAAACCTATCAGTTTTAGGTTTTGGGCGTAGCGAAAGTATATTATGGGTGTTTCACAACATTGATTTATGCAAAGTTAAATGATCAATCTGAGATATTCAGAATGATAAAGGCCCTATTCAATAGAATTTTAGAAAAGAATATAGACAACATGAATCATGCTGGAACCAGAGAAAAAGGATCATCACATATTATTTATAGTTAATTTATTTAAATAAGAATTACCTTGATGGAATTCATTATTCATTGATGGATCTTGTAATAAATCTATGATGTACCATCATTGTGTTATAGGAATCAAGTGAAAATTTCCTCTAGCAGTGATCCACATGTGTTCCATGAATCTCCAGATGTCACTAACGAAATCTCCAGGTGCTATCACTATAGATCCCTGCACTTTCTTTATCCACCTTTGATTTATACCTTAATTTCTTCCAAACTGCACTCCTTGATTTGGTGTAGGATGATTGCTCTCTATTCTTGGGAACGATCTGAGAGAAGAGAGATCTCAAGGGCTTTAGAGAATTCTTCAATTCCATTATGCACAATCCAAACAAATGAATTGTCATTTTTGAGAAACTATCATAACTGAGTTTATATATTACTAAGGTTAAAATAAAATAAATTCACAAGTGAACTTAATTATTACATTAATCCTAGAGAAAAACCCATGTCAACTAATAATAATAATAATATTTTTATTTCTCGACATGTTCTTACCCATGAGAATTATAATTAAATATTATTTAATAAAATAATATTCAATATTTATTATTTTATCACTAGACCTAATATCCAGGACTGTCATTCCCCCATAATATTTATTGGACTGTGAATAATGTATATTTATTTATTAAATAAATGTTACAGAATTATTTACCAATAAATAAATAAATATTATTGTAACTAAATAGAACATTAATATTTGTTAAATATTCTTCTCACTTTACATTCTCTTGAATAACTGGTGATAGAATACATACAATCAAGTAGAAAGGAATAATTATTAAACCACAGGCGGGAATAATATTTATTCAACTTGTTAAATAATAAATAATAATATTTCATTTAATTGATAATCTGGATACACTTAGTGTGTGACCCTCAAGGCCTGTTTCTCAGTGGAATTTGGAGAAGAAGCTTAAAGTCCAAGGTTAGCTTCTAGAAACACACTAATTTACCCATAGAGAAAAAACTAATTCTACATGACATAATACCTCATACATACACTTACTATGTAATGTAATCCCTTTATCACAATATCTGAAATCAAGTAGGTTTCATACTAGTGCAATCAACCTATGTGATCGATGTTTCTTTCTTTTAATTTTAAATAATAGAACTTTTTTATATTACCCCATGAACATGGATTTATTTTGTCTATATCATTTCTATCTAAAATATTGTGATATTAAATTTGATTAAATAACAGAAGGCATAAATCCTTTCTCGCATTAGTTATTAATCCAATATTAATTTTGACTCACCTAACATATCTAACCTCATCATGAACAACTGTGATCATAGTTTTCATCAATAAATCAAAGTACGTGACTCATAACACTCATTAATAATAATCTTAAAGTCTAAGGACTAATACACACATTCGTAAATAGGAACATCCAATGACACATATAAATGTGGATTTCCTACCAATGGGTCTCATTCTCATAATATCCAATTGGATATTACCACAGGGCATACACTATGAGAAGGTGCCTCAAAGTACTATGAGTACCCACACATGAAAGCTTGTATCCTTTATGTCCCTCAAATGATATCATCCATCTGCTGATCATATATTTAAGAATAGTGCACAACACTTCCAGGTTATCATCATGGGGGGGGGGAGCTGCTATGAACTTTTAGTGAAATAACTACTCTAGGGACATTATCACATACTATGTTATGAATAAGAACAATCATGATGTGATAATAAGTTTATTAATATTAAAAACTATGAATACAAGTTATAATAAAGTACATAGAAGTTTGTTTTAGGGAACATACTCCAACAGACTCCCACTTTCACTAGATCCAAATTATAGAAACCTTCAGTGCACTAGATCTCACATGATACTCATGCTTCTTATAAGATATTCCATTAGTTAAGGGGTCCACTAGGTTCTCTTCTGTGGGTACTCTACTCACGAAAACATCACCCATTTTATAAAAATCCATCAAGAAGTGATAATTATAGATTACGTTCTTTGTCCATTGGTGCGACCTTGGATATTTTGTAAGAGCCACCACAATAATATTAAAAAACCAAAATTTGATAGGATCTTTACTAATAGGTACCACATAAAGCTACCAGATAATGTTCCAAATCCAAACAACTTTCTTGGATGAATCATAAGCTGCTATATACTCAAAATATGCTATAAAATCAGCAAGAACTAGCTTCTTGGGACTCTTCTAGCTCACAAATCTTCTATTAAGAAAGAAAACATATCCTGACTATGAACTCAAATCATTCTGATCTATCTAGAAACCTACATCAGTATAACCCCTGAGGAATAGTTCCTTATTTCCTCTATACACTAAGAAAATATATCTAGTTCTTATCAGCTACTTAAAGATAACCTTAACAAAAATACAATACTATTATCCTATATCTACTTGATATCTTCCTACCATGATCAATGCATAGGAAACATCAATTATAGTACATATCATGGAATACATGATTTATTCTATCACTGAAGCCTATGAGACATTTCTCATTCTCTCTTTCTCATGTGGTGTTTGGGGACACATTTTCTTAGAAAGATACAAACCATGTGACACTAGAACCAATCCTCTCTAGGATTTTTACACACTAAATATCTTTAGTATGTAGTTAATATATTTACTTTGAATTAGTCCAGGAAACTTTTAGTATCTATCATGAATGATCATGATCCCTAGAATATAGACTGCTTCAAAGAATTCCTTCACAGAAAAAATAGGTTTAACTAGTCCTTAATAGTTTGTAAGACTGGTATGTTATTTCCAATAAGTATTATGTCATCAACATATACTAATAGAATAACTACCGGATTCCCACTAAACCTATTGTAAACACATGACTCAAATTCATTCTTAATGAAACCAAATTCATCTATGGATTCATCGAATCAAATGTTCCATGACGTAGATTCTTACTTCAATCCATAAATGGATCTCAATAACTTTCAAATCCTATTGGAATCACCTGGAGTCACAAATCCTTATAGTAGTGTCATATATAAATATTCATGACTGTTCCCTGTAACACCCCAATCTTCCCCGGTACGCTTCTCTTTGAATAATACAGTAGCGTGTGTTGTACGCAACTTCGAGTTCTAACACACACCACAACCAATCAAAGCAGCCGTTATGAATAGTAATAACCACTTTTTGAACTTTTATAAATTTTATCTTTCAAAATGGACTTCATTTTTGGATTCGGAATATAGAAATTAGCGTAGGGTGAATTTTCGGTATTTTTCTAAAAATATTCAATTTTTGATGAATAGTGAAAAACACTGAGTTATAGTTTAAACCGAATTTTTATTTAAATAATTATTTATTTTATTTAAATTTAATTAAGGTCCAAATAGATAAATAATACCTATATAAGTTCAATTTAATTCATTGGAGTTAGTTTAGAATAATTTTAGATATATAAAATTTATATGGAACTTTTCACCGTCTTTTACTCACTTCCTAGGAGAATTGAGAAATTCACATAAAACATAATTTTACCATTTCTGTGAGTTGAATTTTAAAAATCTGAGACACACAGTTAATATCAAGGAGTAAAATGCGGTTCAATGAGATGAAAATATTTTTTTGGTGAATAGTAACTTTTTACTTTTATTAACCACGGTTAAAAGTAAATAGGGTAATTAAGGGTAAAAATGATATTAATATTACCCTAACACATGTCTTAATTCTATTGGACAAGTGTATCTTGAACAAAAACAACCTTAGGAATAACATATTATCATTTAGGTCCACTTGGATTAGATTAGGACATTTATTATTATTTAATTCAAAGAAGAGTTAAAAGAGTCAAAATCAAAGTTCAAGAACTACAATTTTTTTAATATAGGGTTATACATAAGATAAATTTGATTATAAATATTCATTATAAATATAAAAAGATTTCATACATAATGATATTTTATTTATAATTTTTAGACACTAAATAATTTAATTTGGTTATGACACAATGGTGATGCAGTAATTACCAAATTAATGAAATATTAAAATAATTGATATTATAAATATGAAAATAAATGTAATTTGATACTTTTTATGAATTACACTAATTTTTTACGTTAATATGACATATAATGACTGATTATATAATTTTTTTTCGAAGTAATAATGCTGTTATAAAATTATCAAAAACAAAATACCCAATAGTGTCAAAATTGACATAAAAGAGTTTTTTAAAAAAATATTATATTATTAATTTATATTCTATTCCTAAAAATCTAAGGTTAGGCCAAGAGACTTAAATAATGATAGGTGTATCATTAATGGACCACTTGGGGGTCTCTTATAAGTTTATAGTAAGTTTATTGACTATATAATATAAAAATACAAAGAGGCATGGTAAGTGTCAAACTAATTAACTAAGAGTTAAAACTAAAAGATAAGGTTCATAAAGTGACCCAAACCTGTCTAAAACCTATTGGTTGAGTGGTTTTAGACCTATAACTACCTTAAACATTAAATAATACACTTTTAAGCCATTTGAAACCGAATATGAATTTATTATAAAATAATATTTCTAGCTTTTCCAAAGTTGCCCCTCACCCCTCTTATAAAAGGGCACTCCCCCTTCTCTCAGTTTCACACCTTCATAGCCTTTGGTATCGGCCAAAATCTACCCAAATACCCTCTAAAATATCCTCCCTTCATCATATAGGCCTTAATTTATTCATAAAGCCAACCTAAGGATCCCTTTTGATCAAATCAAAATGAAGAACCTGAAGAAGAGGTAATGTTTTCACTACCCTCTTTCAAGTTCCTTTCTTCTTCAACTTCTTCTTTATTTGTTATTTCCATTCTAAAATAATAAATCCAGTATATTCTATAAAATTTTATGTTATTATAAATATGGTACAACCATATTCAGTATTCTATCCATCCTTTGAATGACATGTCACCATACGTGCGTACGTACGGGTTACCGTCTCCACGTCGTGGTGTAATTGTTATTCAATATATTATTATTTGGATGGGTATAATAATGATGTTTAATTCATGTAAATAATAAATATAACACTATCATGACTCTATATATATGATATAGGATCCAATTATATATTATTTTAATATCAAAAGAATGATATTGTCGCTCGTGCGTACGTACGGACTACCGTCTCCACGAACGCGATGAGATTCATTCCCCATCGTACCCATTCAAGACTAATTATAATTTGATGATTAAAAGTTATGTTTAAGAACTATATATAATTATAGATATGAATAAGATACAACCTATCCATAACAAACACGACTTATGTAAGAAAACATATAAAAGAAAACGAGTAAGTTAACACCCGAAACGATGATAATACTAAAATATTATTAACAAAGCATTATTAGAAGATCATATATGATATCATAACTATTTATATGGTTCTTGTATAATTTAAAAACATTGTTTTAACTATTATACAGGAGTTTAAAAAACCATCGACTAAGGAAAAGTACAAGGTAAGGGTTTATTTCATAATATCTTCATTATCCGAGGTTGTTTATACCTAATTATCTACTCGGACCTCTTTATCATCCACATCCATGTTTCTTAACAATATATTTCAAATCATTATTACTATTTTATAGACTATGGGTTAAAGTCATTTATACCCTTGTTGTATTTTTATAAGATGTTTATTAAGTAATCTTTCTGTCGTTTTCCAAACAAGGTCCTTTTTAATCTTTTCGACAGAATTAAGGTAAGAGTGTATTTTTTTAACTTATACGGTGGGTGCAGATATTTTCCGCAGTTATACAATCATCGAAGCCTCCCTTAAAAAATTATAAGGATATTTTCAAAGTAAATATTTTTATTTTATAATTATGTGACTTTTAAATGATTTCAAAAAAAGAGATATTTCTCTCAAGTAGTTTTGATTTCATCTATGTCAACATCCTTTGATGGATTTTAAGCTTATTTGAAGTTGATTTATTATGATACAAATATTCCATATTGTATTAAAGGTTTTGTGATATGTTTGACTGTGGATGTGTTATTTTTATACCATTCATGGTTTATGGAGAATGTATTAACATTTCGTATGCTAGTTTTAATACGAATGATTATGTTATGTTTAAACCTGTTCATATGAGGAATGCATTGGACTTAATAAGTGATGGGTGGAGACCAATATAGCTCTTTGATGCATCGGTAGGTCTCATGAGACAAAATAGTGTCATGGAACAAGGCCTTGACAAAATCTTATTTGTAGTCGTGGCACAAGGCCTTGACTATGTGGTTATGATAGTCTGACATTATGCATTCCATCATTATGATATTGGTTATTGATATTTCATGTGATTATTATACTAGTAGAATATCCATGTGAATAAGTAAATGGAATTATTTCATTTTATCTTTTCCATAATATTCTGAAGTTCAAGTTTAAAAGGCTTTTGTTTTAGTTATACATTGCCCTAAATGTTGATGCTTATTTATGAAAGTTTCCGCTATATTTTTAACCTTACTGAGCATCTGAGATCACCCCTTTCAATGTTTTATTTTTCCTAGGATGTGAAGAAGTATTTTATGAATGGCCTTCAGGGATAATATGAGGGGATATGAAGACAAGATGTTGTTGTAGTAGTTTTCACTTTATGATGTAATGTAAACTTTATGAATGTATCTAGTTATTCCAAGGCTACTAGAAAAATCGGTCTTTCGAGTCATGATCTTTTGTGATCATGCCAATGTTATGTAATAATGCACTGAATCTGGGTAACTGGGGTCGAGACGTTATAGTTGGTATCAGAGGAAGTTTAGTACAAACCTTGGAAGCTATATTTAGATAAACTCTGATTAGAGAACATAGCCCTACGATAGACTTTGAGGATTAGTATAGAAAAACATCCTAGAATTTTGGTATTGTAGAGATTTTTTGAGTTTTCCGAGCAATACATCCCTGTCTGGATATGAGCAGGTATAGGCGGCTCTGGAACAGATTTACCTAGGGGTAAAACCTAAAAACACCACTTTGAGCTAAACTCGAACATGAACTAGTGCACGACAACAGGCCTTGTTGCACTCTTGGTTACGACACTACCTGGGGATATGCTTAGGATTATTCTCATTTTCTTTACAAACCATTATGAAGGTTTTATGAGTATATAATTCCTCAAAGAAAACATTTTTATGATTATGGATTATATCCATAAACTGTTCAAATTATGTTAAGTGTTTTACAATTTTGAGATGATGTATTTCGATTCATAAACTAATCTAGTTTATTCCATTGTTTATAAATGGCGCCTAGTTGAAGGAATAGAAAACATATAAATTCACACAATCCATGTAGGGATTTCCCTCCTACTCATGATAATTATAGTGGAGCTGGTGATGCAACTGGTGCTGATCAGCTAATTACTATACTGGGACAACTCACTCAGGTTATGAATAATAACCTTACTCGTATGGAGCACCTTGATCCACAAAATTTAGGATCAATGTTAGATCGCTTCATGAGGCAACAACCACCAACATTCAATGGGAGTACAAATCCATTGGTAGTTGAGCAATGGATAAGTTCCCTAGAAAAAATATTTCAGGCTTTTGGGAGTAGTGAAAGGGAGAAAGTTATCATGGAAGTTTATTGCCTCAATGGAGATTCTGATCAATGGTGGTCATTGATAAAAAACATAAAGGAAGATGATGAAGTATCAAATATGGAATGGAGAGAGTTTAAAGATATTTTCTTAGAAAAATAATTTCCTCGTGACCATCGAGTATATATGAAAAGGCAATTTCTGAGTCTGAGACAAAAGAAAGATGAGAATGTCGTAAAGTATGAGGCTAACTTTACAAGGTTAGTAAGGTATGCTGGAGATTATATACGTAACCCAATAAGTAAGATTGATCTTTTATTTTATGGGTTAAAACCATTTATTCGTCAAGCATTAGTGTCAAAATCCTTCTCGTCATACGAAGATATTGTCTCATGTGATATCAAGACAGAAAAAGAATTCTCTAAGTCTTATGACTTTAAAGAAAAGAAAGAGAAGAAGAGATCTTCTGATCACTCCGGTAATGGAAATAATGGGAAGAAGGGAAAAGTTGAATATCCATCCTGCAGTAAATGTGGAAAGAAACACCCTAGTACTTGCTTGAAGGTAATGGGAGTCTTTTACAAGTGTGGTGAAAAAGGCCACCAAGCTCATGATTGCAAGGGTAAGAAAGAAGCTACCGATGTTCAATGCTACAACTGCAGGGAGACGTGACACTATGAAAATAAATGTCCTAAGTTTCAGGGGAACTTACCTCAGAAAAGGCCAAGGGATCAAGGCCAAGCTTATGCTATCACTGCTACTGAGGTAGAAGCTCCGAAAGATGTGGTGGCAGGTAATTTAATTGTTTCCTCAAGTTTAGAAAATGCATTATTTTATTCTAGATCATCACATTGTTTCATATCTTACTAGTTTTCTATTAAAATTAGATATTTACAATTTGATTTAACAAGGGATTTGTTAGTTAAAACTCTTAAGGGAAGTATCATTGCAACAATGTTTTGTGAATCAGTCCCCATTAGAGCACATAAATGTTCTTTATCTGCTGATCTCATCATCATACCTATGATTTAATTTGATATAATCCTCAGTATGGATTGACTTTCGGACCATGATGCAAAAATTTATTGTAAGAAGAAGGAGGTTACTATTTTTGATGATGATGATAAGGAACACCTTATCTTTAGAGAGAAATCATCACCACCAAATTCTTACCTAGATCCATCCCCAGTAGCTCAACTAAATTCAATTATTGGGGAGGATGAGAATGAAATGACTGTGGGTGAGGAGAGGAATGTTCAAATAGAGGATGTACATATTGTGAAATAATATGTAGATGTGTTTCCAGAAGATTTACCTGGACATCCTCCAGAATGACAAGTTGAGTTTTCTATTGATTTAATTCCTGGATCAAGGCCTATATCGAAGACCCCTTATAGAATGGACACTGTGGAATTAGTTGAACTAAATAAACAACTAGAGTAATTGAGTAATAAGGGATTTATTCGCCCTAGTGTTTCTCCATGGGGAGCCCTTGTTCTTTTTGTTAAAAAGAAAGATGGATCTATGAGGTTATGTATTGACTACAGGGAGATCAATGCTATAACAATAAAGAACAAGTATCCCCTACCTTGCATTGATGATTTATTTGACCAACTGCATGGAGCTCAATACATTTCAAAGATTGACCTTCAATATGGATATCATCAGTTGTGTGTGAATAAGGAAGACATTCCGAAGACGTCATTTTGAACCAGGTACGCGTATTACGAATTTACAGTAATGCCTTTTGGATTGACTAATGCACCCTCTATATTCATGGATCCAATGAATAGAATTTTCAAGGAATATCTCGATGAATTTTTGGTGGTATTTATTGATGATATCTTAGTATACTCAAAAATCTACGAAGATCATGAATATCACTTACGCATTATCCTGAAGACTCTGAGAAGACATGAATTATATGGGAAGTTTAGCAAGTGTGAGTTCTTGCTTCAGGAGATTTCTTTTCTTGGCCATATTGTCTCTAAATATGGAATCTCTATTGATCCTTCTAAGACCAAGGAAATCCAAGAATGGCCTGCACCGAAAAGTATAAGTGAGGTACACAGTTATATTGGTTTAGCAAGTTATTATCGAAGTTTTGTCCAGAATTTTGCTCGGTTGGCTAACCCATTAACAAATCTCACACGTAAATGGGTTAAATTTGTTTGGAAAAAATAGTGTGAAGAATGTTTCGAAGAACTGAAGAGAATATTAGTCAATGCTCATATATTGACTCTACCATTGGGGAATGATGAGTTCGTTATTTTTAGTGATGCATCGAAGAAAGGACTTGATTTTTTCCTTATTTAGAATGATAGGGTTATTGCCTATGCATCACGACAGTTGAAAATTCATGAGCAAAAATATCCTACTCATGATCTCGAGTTAGCAGCTGTGATCTTTTCTTTGAAGATATGGAGACACTACCTTTATGGTGAAAAATGTGATATTTATACTGATAAAAAGAGTTTGAAGTATATTTTCTCATAAAAAGAACTCAACATGAGGAAAAGTAGATGGCTTGAATTACTCAAGGATTATGATTTCCCGATACACTACCACACGGGGAAGGAAAATAAGGTGGCAGATGATTTGAGTACAAAAGATCCTGGAGTTTTGAACAATATGAGAATTGAAAGGGATCTAATTTTCATGGATCTAATGAAGATGTACATAGGAATAACCATGGAAGGTGAAACATCAATGCTTTTTCAAATGGTTGCCAAACCATATTTACTAGAAAGGATTAAAGGTTCTTAGACCGATGATGAAGAATTTTAAAAGAAGATTAAAGCTGTGAATGATGGGAGATTGAGAGACTTTGTGTATGAAGAAGGAATTTTAAAATTTCGGAAGAGACTTTCTGTTCCCGATATACCTGATCTGAAAAGGGAATTTTTATATGATTCTCATAGCTCCAATTTCTCTATACACCCTGGGAGAACCAAAATGTATAGAGATTTGAAGGAACACTTTTGGTGGGACAACATGAAAAGGGAGATTACTGATTTTATGTTAAGATGTATTGTTTGTCAACAAGTGAAAGCTGGAAGGCAACAGCCTGGAGGAGTCATGTAACCTCTTCCCATACCGGAGTGGAAATGGGACATTATTACGATGGACTTTGTCATGGGTCTACCAAAGACTCCTAGATGGAACGATGCAATATGGGTTATTGTTGATCGTCTTACCAATTCATCACATTTTTTTGCTATAAGAGAAGATATACCACTAGAACGTCTAGCAAGACTATATATTAATGAAGTTTTGAGACTTAATGGAGTACCCCTATCGATTTTTTCTGATCGTGATCCCGGTTTTACTTCAAGATTCTAGAAGTGTCTTTAGAAGGACTTGGATACTGAACTTCGTTTAAGCACTGCCTACCACCCTCAAACAGATGGACAATCAGAACGGACTATTAAAACCTTAGAATACATGTTTAGATCATGCTCACTTGACTTTCAGGGTATGTGGGATCAATATTTACCTCTGGTTGAATTTCCTTATAACAATAGCTTCTATTCAAGTATTCAGATGACACCATATGAAGCGTTATACGGAAAGAGATGTCTCACACCAACCTGTTGGGATGACGTTGGTGAAAGAAAACTTGTAGTCCCAGAACTGGTGGAGTAAACAATGGAAAAGGTAAAGGTAATCCAAAACCACATCAATGCAGCTCAAAGTAGGCAGAAGAGCTATACCGATAACTAAAAGAAGGATTTGGAATTTCAGGTAGGAGATCATGTTTTCTTGAAGGTATTTCCATGGAAGGGAGTTATACGTTTAGGTAAGAAGGGTAAATTGAGTCCTAGGTACATCAGACCTTTCGAAATTCTAGAACGAATTGGGGCTGTAGCTTACTATTTGGCAATGCCACCAAGTCTCTCCAAAGTTCACGATGTGTTCCATGTATCACTATTGAGGAAATACATACCTGACCCAATGCATGTACTCACCTATGAAGAATTAGAACTGGAACCCGATCTGTCTTATTGAGAAGATCCCGTAAGGATTCTTGATACGAGAGAACATGTACTGAGAAACCATACGACTCGTCCGGTAAAATTTTTGTGGAGAAACCATAAGACGGAAGAAGCAACATGGGAACCCGAGGAACATATAATGAAGAACCACCTGAGTCTTTTCATGCAGTAGTATTCTATAAATTTCTAGGATGAAATTATTTTAAGGAGGGCCGAATGTAACACCCCAAGCTTCCACTGTATTCTTCTCTTTGAATAATACAGTAGCGTGTGTTGTACGCAACTTTGAGTTCTAACACACACCACAACCAATCAAACTAGCCGTTATGAATAATAATACCCACTTTTTAAACTTTTATAAATTTTATCTTTCAAAATGGGCTTCATTTTTGGATTCGTAATATCGAAATTAGCTTAGGGTGAATTTTTGGTATTTTTCCGAAAACATTCAATTTTTGATGAATAGTGAAAAAACACTGAGTTATAGTTTAAATTTTTTTTATGTAAATAATTATTTACTTTATTTAAATTTAATTAAGGTTAAAATAGATACATAATACCTATCTAAGTTCAATGTAATTCATTGGAGTTAGTATAGAATAATTTTAGATATATAAAAAGTTTATGGAACTTTTCACCGTCTTTTACCCACCTCCTAGGAGAATTTGGAAATTTACATAAAACTTCATTTTACCGCTTCTGTGAGTGGAATTTCGAAAATCCAAGATACATGATTAATATCAAGGAGTAAAATGTGGTTCAATGAGATGAAAATATTTTTTGGTGAAAAGTAACTTTTTACTTTTATTTACCACGGTTAAAAGTAAATAGGATAATTAAGGGTAAAAATGATATTAATATTACTCTAACACATGTCTTAATTCTATTGGACAAGTGTATATCGACAAAAAACAACTTTAGGAATAAAATATTATCATTTAGGTCCACTTGGATTAGATTAGGACATTTATTATTTTTTAATTCAAAGAAGAGTTAAAAGAGTTAAAATCAATGTTTAATAACTAAAACATTTTTAATATAGGGCTATACATAAGATAAATTCAATTATAAATATTAATTAGAAAGATAAAAATATTTTCTATGAAATGGTATTTTATTTAAAATTTTTAGACACTAAATAATTTAATTTATTTATGACACAATGGTGATGCAGTAATTACCTTATTAATGAAATATTAAAATAATTGATATTATAAATAGCAAAATAAATGTAATTTTAGACTTTTTATGAATTACACTAATTTTTTAGGTTACTATGACATATTAGGACGGATTATATAAATTGTTTTCTAAGTAATAATGCTTTTATGAAATTATCAAAAACAAAATACCCAATAGTGTCAAAATTGACATAAAAGAGTTTTTAAAATTAATATTATATTATTAATTTATATTCTATTCATAAAAATATAAGGTTTGGGAAAGAGAATTATATAATGACAGGTGTATCAGTAATAGACCACTTTGGGGTCTCTTGGAAGTTTATAGTATGTTTATTGACTATATAATATAAAAATATAAAGAGACATGGTAAGTGTCAAACTAATTAACTAAGAGTTAAAACTAAAGGATAAGGTTAATAAAGTGCCCCAAACCTATCTAAAACCTTCTGGTTGAGTGGTTTTAGACCACTACCCACCTTAACCTTTAAATAACCCACTTTGGAGCTATTAGAAACCGAATATGAATTTATTATAAAATAATAGTTCTAGCTTTTCCAAAGGAGCCCCTCACCCCTCTTATAAAAGGGAACTCCCCCTTCTCTCAATTTCACACCTTCATAGCCTTTGGGATCGTCCAAACTCTACCCAAATACCCTCTCAAATATCGTCCATTCATCCTAGAGGACTTCCTTTAGTAAGAAATCAAACCTAAGGATCCTTTTTGATCAAATCAAAAGGAAGAACCTAAAGAAGAGGTAATGTTTTCACCATCCTCTTTCAAGTTCCTTTCTTTTTCAACTTCTTTTTTCTTTGTTATTTCCATTCTAAAATAATAAATCCAGTATATTTTATATACTGTTATGTTATTATAAATATGGAACAACCATATTAAGTATTCAATCCATCCTTTTAATAACATGCCACCATATGTGCGTACGTACGACTTGCCGTCTCCACGTCGTGGTGTAATTGTTATTCAATATATTATTATTTTAATGGGTATAATAATGATGTTTAATTCATGTAAATAATAAATATAACATGATAATGATTCTTTATATATGATATATCATCCAATTATATATTATTTTAATATCAAAAAACCGATATTGTCGCTCGTGCGTACGTACGGACGACCGTCTCCACGAACGCGATGCAATTCATTCCCCATCATATCCATTAATGACTAATTTTCATTTGATGATTAAAAGTAATGTTTAAGAACTCTATATCATTCTGGATGTGAATAATATACAACCTATACATAACAAACACGACTTATGTAACAAAATATATAAAAGAAAACGAGTAAGTTAACACCTGAAAAGACGATAATACTAAAATATTATTAACAAAGCATTATTAGAAGATCATATATGATATCATTATTATGTATATGGTTATTGTATAGTTTAATAACATTTTTTTAAATATTATAAAGGAGGTTAACATACCATCTACCAAGGAAAAGTACAAGGTAAGGGTTTATTTCACAATCACTTTATTATCTGAGGTTTTTTATACATAATTATCTACTAGGACCTCTTAATCATCCACATCCATGTTTCTTAAAAATGTATTTAAAATCATTCTTACTATTTTATAGACTATGGGTTTAAGTCATTTATACCCTTGTTGACTTTTTATAAGATGTTTATAAAGGAGTATTTCCGTCGTTTTCCAAACAAGGTCCTTTTTAACCTTTTCGACAGAATTAAGGTAAGAATGTATTTTTTTAACTTATACGGCGGGTGTGGATATTTTCCGCCGTTATAAAACCATCGAAGCTTCCCTTACAAGATTATAAGGATATTTTCAAAGCAAATTTTTTTATTTTATAATTATGTGACTTTGAAATGATTTAAAAAAAATAGATATTTCTCTAAAATAGTTTTGATTTCATCAATGTCAACATCCTTTGATGGATTTTAAGCTTATTTGAAGTTGATTTATTATGATAAAAAACTTACATATTGTATTGAAGGTTTTGTGATATTTTTGACTGTGGATGTTTTATTTTTATACCATTCATGGTTTATGGAGAATGTATTAACATTTCGTATGCTAGTTTTAATACGAATGATTATGTTATGTTTAAATCTGTTCATATGAGGAATGCATTGGACATAATAAGTGATGGGTGGAGCCCTCTATAGCTCCTCGATGCATCGGTAGACCTCATGAGACAAACTAGTGTCTTGTCACAAGGCCTTGACAAAATCTTATTTGTAGTCTTGGCACAAGGCCTTGACTATGTCGGTATGATAGTCTGGCATTATGCATTCTATCATTATGATAGTGGTTATTGTTATTGCATGTGATTATTCGACTAGTAGAATATCCATGTGAATAATTAAATGGGATTATTTCGTTTTATATTTTCCATATTATTATGAAGCTCACATTTAAAAGGATTTTTTTTAGTTATACATTGCCTTAAATGTTTATGTTTATTTATGAAAGTTTCCTCTATATTGTTATCCTTACTGAGCATCTGAGCTCACCCAGTTCAATGTTTTATTTTTCCCAGGATGTGAAGAAGTATTTTATTAATGACCTGCAGGGATAGTATGAGGGTATATGAAGACAATATGTTGTTGTAGTAGTTTTCTCTTTATTATGTAATGTAAACTTTATGAATGTATCTAGTTATTCCAAGGCTACTAAACTAATCGGTCTTTCGAGACTTGATCTTTTTTGTGATCATGCCAATATTATGTAATAATGAACCGACTCTGGGTAACTGGGGTCGGGGCATTACATTACCATTAAGGAATGGAGTTTTGACATCCATCTTCCAAATATCATAGTCAGGGTAAGCTTTCATTGCAAGTATAACTATGATGGAGTTAAACATGGAAATCAGTGAAAAGGTTTCATCATAGTCAATTTCTTGACATTTTTTAAACCCTTTATCCACTAGACTTTCTTTATAGGTATTTAATTTACCTTATATGTCGATTTTCTTCTAAAATACCCATTTTTCATCCAACATGTTTTACATCAACTAGTGTATCGAACAGAAAACAAACTTAGTTATTATACATGGAATCCATTTCAAAATTCATGGCTTCTTGGGATTATGTAGATTATGATATATCTTCTATTTCTTTATATTAGATAAGTTTATCATTTTCAAACAATAATGAGTCACCATATTTTATGACTAGAAAACAATATCTCTTTGATTCTCTTACCTCTCTCAGCCTCATACGCAATACTTTCATTTCAGGAACTACTTCTATAAGGACCTGTAGAATTTGTTCCAATACCAACTATTGTGTATCTTGATCATAAAATTCATTGAATTCAATCTTTCTCCCACTATCCCTTTTGAGGATGTGCTCCCTCTCAATAAAGATAGATTTTCTAGCGATAATCACTTTCTTATCTGAGGGGTTGTGTAGGCAGTATCCATTTGTATCATTATGATACCCTATAAAGAAACTCTTTGTTCCCCATAGTGATATTTTTTTCTTGATAATTCCTTAACAAACTCCTTGAAACCCCATACACGTTTATAAAATAAATCATGTTTCTTTTTACTCCATAACTTAAAGGGAATTCCATTTTCCACTTTCGTTGGAACTCAGTTTAATGTGAGTGTCGTTGTTTGTAATGCATATCCCCAAAAGGATAATGCAAGATCTTCATGACTTATCATTGAACATACCATGTATAACAATATACGGTTCAGCATTTCAATAACACCATTCCAATGTGGTGTGAAAAGTGGTGTGAGTTGAGATAGAATCCCAAAATCCCATTAAAAATCGATGAACTATTGGTTAAGATATTCACCACCTTGATCTGAATGAATCTTCTTAATCTTATTTCCAAGTTAATTCTCTACTTAATTATTGAATTCATTGAATTTATCAATGGTTAAAGAATTATAACTCATAATGTAGATATAGATATATCTACTCAATTCATCATTAAATGTTATTAATTATGAATATATACCCATAGGTTTTATAGGAAATAGTGCACACACATTAGTGTGTACTAATTTTGGAAGCTATATGGCCCTATAAACCTGGCCACCAAATTGGAGATTGGTCATTTTTATTTTTCAACAATCATGAAATCTTTTATCACAATTCTTATATGAATTTTCTTGAAATTATAATCCATTATAATTTTAAACAAATTAAATAAATTCATTTAAAATTAATTGTGCACATAACTCGTACCTTGTAGGGAACTTGGTGAATACCAGTACGAATCTACTCAACTTGTATTATACTCGTATATCTTTTTACCTTTTTTTGACATATATCATACAAAAATTATCACATACTTTCATGACATATACAATTGCATGAATTACGTGATTTTCTCGGTCACATGTTATGATTAAATGCACATAGAGTGACAACTATAATACGAATCATACATGATATGCTGATCTAAACATTAAAAAAATATTAATTAAACACACACACAAACATATATAGTAAAACCTATCACATGACATGTCCTATCAACTTAATGACCCCATGCAGTCACATGTCTCAAGGTTTACATAGTATAATGAATAAATTTTAAATCTTCACAATTTGGTATAAGTACACAACATGTTGAGATGATCTACATGGTGTGTGCACATCCTAATGTCTATCCGAGGAACACGCATAAGGACTCAGTGTGTAATCCATGCCTTTGAAATTTGGAGTACACGGCTTGCATCATGGACTACACTGTGTGTTCACTCTGAGTTACAGGGTCACAATTTGGGTAGGCCATGTATGAAATACACAACATATTTTTGACTCAAATAGACTACAAAATATGTATGTGAGATACATGATGTGTAATATGGTTGACCATGTGCCACCCTAGCCTAGTCAACATGATGTGTCAGGTATTTAGTGAACCACACATAATCAATGCACACAATTTGAATTAATTATCGAATTAATATCAGATGCATTGATAAAAAGTACATGATGTGTAATTCTAATTACACAGTGTGTACTCATGTGCTATCCGGCTAGAATCCTTAGCACCTCAGAATGAGATATTTGATTTTAGTTTATTTATAAAATTATTGGTATTGATTATTTCTATGAGAAGCAAAGAATGAAGAAGCATATCTTATGATTCAGGTTGAAGGAATGAATATAAATGAATTGAAAAACTAAATTAAAATGCATAAATCACCAATAATATTTAAATAAATATAAATAATTATGTGTCCGCCCCGATAATAATTTTAGGATACAGGCACATTGGAAGTGTGTGATGGGTGTTTCCCAATATTTCCTTTTTCCATATTCAATGATCAATACAAGATCTACATGATCATAAACATCGTGTTCAATGGAATTTAATCAAAGAAGAAAGATGAAATGAATCAATATAGAACTAGAGAGAGATAGGATCATTAGATATTATTTATAATTAATTTAATTATATAATAATTACCTTAATGAAATTATTTCTTCATTGAAGGATATGATAACAGATCTGCATTAAAACTTCATTATTTTTTAGGAATAAAGTGAAAATTACCTATAGCGATGATCCACACATGTTCTACAAATCTTTAGATGTTGCCAAAGTAATTTCAAAGTGATAGAATAGAAGATCATTGCGCTTGTGTCATTTGACATTGATCACTTTGAGAATAGCTTCTAAAGCATTATTCTTGATCTGATGGAGGATGATTTACCTCCGTTCTTGGGAGAGATCTTGGAGAAGAGAGATCTAAAGGGATTTAGAGAATTCTCTAATTTTTTTGTGCACAACCTAAACAAATGAATTTTAATTTTTGAGAAAATAACATAACTGGGTTTAAAAATCACTAGGGTTAAAATAAAATAAGTGAAGAAGTTCCATTAATTATTTATTTAATACTAATAAAAACCCTATGTCAAATAATAATAATATAATTATTTCTCTTGAAACGTGATTAACTTGAGAATTAAAATTAAATATTCTTTAATCAAATAATAATCAATATTTATTATTTTCTCACCGGAACTAAAATCCCAGTCCATCATTAATCCATAATATTAAACAAACTTTGTATAATGTATATTTATTAATTAAATAAATATCAATACATTATTAATAAATAAATAATTTAATATTATATTCAGTAAATAGAGAAAAATATTTATTAAATATTTCAATCACATTATATTATCTTGAATAACTGGTGATAAAATAAATATGATCTTTCAATCATGACTAATTATTAAACCCCATGGAGGAATAATATTTATTCAAAATTTTAAATAATAAATAATATTATATTATTTAATTGAAATTCTTGATACATTTTGTGTGTGACCCTCTAGGCCTCTTTCTCAGTAGAATTAAGCAAAGTATCCTAAAGTCTAAGGTTAGTGTCTAGTAACATACCAAGACACCCATAGAGAAAGATTTTATTATCCAAGTGATAGAATACCCCATATGAACTCTTACTATGTAATATAATCCATTTATCACAATATCATAAATCAAACATGTTGCATGCTGGTGCCGTCAACCTATGTGCTCTATGTCTCTTTCTTTGAATTTCCAAAAATAGAAATTTATTATAGAACACCATTGGGATGGATTTATTTAGTCTATAATACTTCCATGAAAGGTCATGAGATATTAAATTCCATTAAAAAACATAAGGGATATATCCTTTCCCATATTATTCATTAATGCAATATTACTCGTGACACAACCAACATATCATACTTCACTGTGAAAATCAGTTATCATGGCTTTCATTAATACATCAAAGTATTAAACTCATAATACTCATTAATAATAATAATATTAAAGTCTAAGGACCAATACACATGTTCATAGATAGGGAAATCCAATGACACATACAAATGTGCATTTACTACTGGAGGGTCCTGTTCTCAAAGTATCCTATTGGATATTACTAAGGGAGTACACCATGAGAAAGTGCCTCAAATTCCTTTAAGTCTCCACACATTGTATCCTGTATCATTTGTGTCCCTCAAATGATATCATCCGGCTATAGAACATATATTTATGAATAGTTTTGTAGCACTTCTGGGTTCTCATCATAGTGGGGAACTTCTATGGAATTTTAGTGATGAAGCTACTCTAAGGACATTATCATATACTATGTTATGAATAAGAACAACAATTACGGGATAATAATTTTTTTAATATTAAAAAATATGAATACAAGTTATTATAAAGTACACAGAAGTTGGTTCAAGGGCACCAAATCCAACATCAGTAACACTGGATAACCCATGAGATTATTTTCATTAAAAAAATTAAATATCAAAGTGGAATAAAATAATGTTAATCACCTAATCATGAAATCTTATTAACATAGGGGATGATCTTTATTTAGACTTAATAGGTTTTCAAACTTGGCCAAAGTGTGACATTATGGTCATTTGGCATTGTGTTCTCCTGTTATAAGGCTTAGTTGATAGATTGAGCATATGAATTTCAAATTTTACCTTCATATTAATTCATTATGAAGTTATCATGGGATAAAAACACTAAAAAATATCTAGATTCATTAGTCTGAGGTCAGTAACTACTCTAATATCCACTCAGTTCACATACAGATATGTGTTATGAAAAGTTTTCCCAAAACACATAAGGAAAGGATTGATGATTGATTCCTAATGATAACATGATACATGAGCCAACCCTTTGAATGGATTATGTTATAATTACCCCTTATTTAAACTCTATGAAGTCTTTTCATAGATAAGATTCTTGAATGAAGTCCTTTGATGTATTTATATTAATAGAAATTGTGAAGGATTTATCCATGAAGGCACTAAATAAAGGGATTATGAATAGAAACTATGAATTATCATTCCTAATTTCCTTCATAGTAATATTTTTAATCTTGAAAATAGTTATGAAATTACTAATATATTTATTTTCTACTCTATCTGTATGAAAAGTTACTCAAAATATCTGATTTATATCACTCTAGTTTTTCAAAGTGGTCATGTATATCTTTTGGGGTTTCCCTATTATTTTTTTCCTCCAAATTTGGGGTATGTGTTTATAATACATAAGGAATGTTGGATTAAAACCTTCGTAAAATGGTTATTAGTGTAAGAATTATTAAGTTTCATAAAATAACTTTCAACTATGGTAACTCACAAAGGGAGAATGACATATACCATAAATCACCACCTAGAATTCACAATGAAATTACCTTATTGGACCTGAATCAACAGAGTAGAATGAAAAATGAAAAATGATACCTAATCTTTTTTAGTGTCATGAAAATGATTGATTCAATATTCAAAAATAATTGATGCAACTTAAAAAAATCTACAATAATCGAGTATTATTTCCTTGAAAAAATAGGTATGTTTATGGACCACTTGATATTCAATGAAAAAATTATTCATTTTCTATTTTCCACTATATATTAATATATTATTTGATCCTTGATCTTCCTTTTCATTTTTATTGTCTACTTTTCACTTTATGTTTCATAAAAAATTACACCCCTCTAGATTAGATTTGATCACCATGATGATAATAATATTTCAAGAATATAATGCAGAACAAAAAATAATATATGATCCTCAAAGATTTGGGTCACAATATATAATTTTAGTTTTGGTCCCTTAGTTTTAAAAGATTCCAAAAATTTATTGATAAATTACACAGTGGATCATGAAATAATAATTTATTTACATAACAAGTAACATTCAATAAATTCCTATTGCATAGTTATCAAGGTTTAAATAACAAACATATTATCCTAAATTCATGAATTTCAATGTTACATGTATTGATTACATAACAGAAGTTGTACATATTCAGTCTATGTAAAACATAATTTCTTTCACCTATCTTGTATGGTTCTTGTATGTGTAATATGAAAAGTTAAACCTTGCTATATTTTCAGCTCAATTTCCTTAAAATATTCTTATTTTTACTCCTTCTATAAAATTAATCCGTGAAAATAATTTACACAACCATAGTGTAAAGAAAACAATGATTCAATGTGTTAAAGTTATCTCTAGAAAGCATGTCTACTCGTAAAACCATCTCCTATATATGATTTTGAAGTCCAATTTATACGATTATCTAATGTGAGACCTATTACCAATATATTTATTTTGGAAACTAGAGGATGTGCCCATTTCCATGCCACCCACAAGAATCATTCATTAATATAAGATAACTACTATAAGGATATGATTCAGAAAAAAATAATTAGAGGATAATTTAATCTAAGAGGATGGACAATCCAATGATTATTTCTTATGATACAACCCTCTGACCCCAGATATAGGTAAAGGAGTGCAGGAGTAATAAAATAATAGTTATAATCCCATTATAATGATATAAAAATATGATTTGATTTTGAGGTTTTTATCAAGAAATACATTCTCTCTAAAGGTTCCATCTATATAGAAAGTGGTTTCAATTTTTGAGAGATTTATAGGTGTGAGGAATTCAAACATGATATAAATAAAGTCCTCAATTTAGAGGAAATTTCGTCCACCAAATTCATCTCACAGTTAAACACAGAATTCAAAGATGATTTATACAATAAATACATACTAAACAAAAAAATGATTCATCTCATAAATGAGGTTTTAGGATAATCTTATGAGATATGAACCTGATTATTTTTTCAAAAATATTAGGGGGAATGTATATAAAATCCATCTTCGATCCATTCACACGTGAAAATGAAAAGAGAACTCCTCATCTTGGAAGATAGAAGTTAGAGTTTGAAAATAATGAAATGGTTGATGTATATCAACCAAAGATTAACACCACTTTTAGGAGTTAATAAAAGTTGTTAATAATATTTGATGTTCAATATTCAAGGTTTAAGATAATAAAATAAAACCTAAAAATTAGGAGTTTTAGACATCCTGATTCATATTTCCCAATAATTGAATAAGCTAATTACAATAAATGGTTCTAGGATACCCCTCAGGCATGATCAATTAATGTATATAGTAGTTTCATTATAATATTCATTAGCAAGTATATTATTTTTTTGTATGATTCACACATAATGGTAAGGATTAGGAGGGTTATGTTGTATTATATACTATAGATTAATAGTTGGATCAATATAGAGGATCCATTTCTAAGAAATGTTATGTTGAATAATTAATCTCACTTATAGGGGGAAGACCTTGTTTAGAGTTATTGGGCCCTTTTAGATTCCTGGGGTTGTTTTGTAGTATATAAGGGTGGAAATGAATTTATAAATGTAAATTAAATATCATTGAATGATTTATAGAACATATTAAATGAATAAATGGAGTTAATATACTTACTATAAATGTAAAGGATGTTAGGAGTCTATTAAAACAACACATAAACTTCATTTTCACACCATAAGATCTCCTGACTGGTGTCAAAATTGAAATTGAATATTATAGTCTTGAATAATGAAGATAACTAAAGTATATCAGAGAAGGTATCTAGGATTCCATGATTCATGGGTATGTGATCCATATTTTATATTTATAATAAAGATTTAGAAAAATGTTCTTTTATGATTAAAAAATATTTATTACTCCTTATATAATTTTATGAAGTGAGAATCATCTTGTGGTTGTATTTCCATTTTAGAATACATTTAAAGGAATAAATTCATGTATTTATTCAATCCTATATTATTCTAAAGTTATCATAAAACTCATTCTGAGCTACATCAAGATTTTTATTTGGTCATATCTATGTAGGAATATTGTTGATTTTTTTCCTCAGTCAAATGCCAACCTAGATAAGAATATATATATTATGATGAGTAACCAATGATATGAAAAGTACATGCTCAAGTGGTTGAAAAAATGAATCCTTCACATTCCTAGTTGAAAATAAAATAAATTAGGAATCTATATTCTTCTCATTTAACACGTGGTCTACCTCTATAAATATTTTTCCATGAAAAATCCAAATTACTTGTGGTATAGAAAAAATGGGGTGTTTGGTTGAGAAAATTTAATAATATGATTATATAGATAATCCACCAAATGTTTCCCCTCTAATGAACATTTATTATAAAAATAAACACAAACAAGTGGAACCCCATATTGTAAACCTTGAAACTAGGATCCATTCTCTTAATGGAAGAAACTTTTATATGGATTGACTACTCAAACTACAAAAAATCTCATGCAGCCAAAACCATGGAAGTTGAGGCCATACCAAGAAATTTATGATGATAATTAAGATAAATTATCTCCATAAATTACTATATTTAATACTTATAATTCTATTAATTTTTATCCAAAATTTATATTATATTTCATTAATGATCAATGAGAAATCACATATCTAGAATAATCGTATATAGGGACACCGATTACTGTAGTTTCCTATTATAAAGAAAGGGTATAGGTAGATGTTCCCCTACAACAATAGAGCATTCAAGGTTGGCGATCTCTAATCAAACTAAATCATTGTTGATTCCACTAGTCTAGATTTATGAGATGTAAGTAATTAAAAGTGAATAATATCACTAATGGAACACCTTTTCTTGATAATAACAAGTATATATTTTATTTCCCATTTTTTATTTTATGTTAGCTTTTCTAATTCATGGTAACACAGGTTTTTTATCCGATGTTCTATTATTCAATAGCCATCGATATTTACCACCCTATATCTTACGTCACTTATTATCAAGGGAGGGACATCTATGGAAATAATGATATGGGAAGTTCAAGGATATTTATATCTATCCTAGGAAACATATAATTTATTTATTACCCATGTATAATCAAGATAAGAGACTGATTTTATAGAGATTCTAAACTCAATAGTACAAACATACAAAAGAAACATATCACCTATAATTCTAGAAGTGGCCCCTATAAGGATGAAAATTATGGTTGATAACTGTGAATAATCAAAACCTACATTTGATATAGATACATTATACATTATCAATGTTTCCCTAAGTTCAAGGGTTGATGATATTGAGATTCAAAAATATACTGATTATTCCACCAATGACTATAAATTGTCAAATATGTCCATGCAAGAATGTTAGGGACCCTCTAATCTATAATATTCTAATGTAACTATGTTTACATCAAAATACCTCTATATGCATACAACTATGGTGATGATTGGGAATGGTCTATGACGGTAATTCACTATGGGTATACAACTCCTATGTAATGTGTTTTACCCTTTGTATTTGGTTTGGTATAATGAATCCCCGCATGATAATTTTTATAATAGGATCCACATGTTTCTCCTTCTAGGAAAGATAAATAATTTTATGTGATCAATATTATATTAAATTATGTTGTACATTCACACATAAAATTGTTTGACTCATTTTCATTACTTTTGGATTAATTAATATCAGTGTATTTCCAAAAAACGTCATTAGGCCATAACATATATATGTTAAATTATTATGGAATCTCAATTAGATAAATTCATTATGAAATTGGTAAATATAGGGTTAGTGAACTAGGTAGGTTTGAAAAATATTCCCTATGTGAATGATTTGGTTCTGGATTATGTGTTGGATCATACAACCACTATTTATTTAGAGTAAGAGGTTATCATAGTTTAATAAAAGTTATTGTAGCATCTTATTAAAAGGATATTCAATAAATATTATGGATATTAACTATTTAATATATGGCATACTATACTAAGATCAAGGCCGTGGTTCCTAATAATTCTTCAAAATGTGTAGTGGTAGAATTGGAGTGTCAGGACATGGCTATATAGAGTAGGTCAGTAGGGGAATAACTTCAAAAATATATTGACCAAATCCTTCATGATATTAACTTAAATTATCAATAATGAACCCTCCAAAACTAGTTGAGGAGGCTACTAAATATGGGATTGATTCATTTTAAATAGCATAAATGGTATAATATGATACAAATGTGGATTCTACCATACTATTTGAGGTACATAAATAAATTAACAACTCAAATGAGACATTGATCTACCTATAAGATTCAGTATTTTAACTTTGGTAATAGTATATTTATTTAATACTTCTTCCATGTATATATAAGAGAGACTCTATAATGTGTATGTTTCATGATCATTTTCATTAAATAATAATAAAAATATATCTTATAATTTTTAGTTATCTCAATATTATTTAATCCTAATATTGAATTCATGATTACCGCTAAAACTCTCAATTTTAAAATCCCATGATAATTAATCCCAACATAATATTGAATAACAATATATCAATTCAATAACAATCTAAATATTATAGTGTTTGGAAATATTTCGTAGAGGAATGTGCTCATTGACATGTATAAGAATACATACAATCAATTTCACACTAGTGTTGGTCCATTCAGATATTTATAGGGGTATACACTAGGGTGTATTCTCATGAATAAGTATTATCTTGTGTTCCATGAAAATAACACTAGAGTTTGTCCATTCGAATATGGAAATGAAGGTTTCAATAAGTTGAGGATCCAGAATGTGCAATTATAAATGTGGATCCTAATTATTAAAAGTAATGATGACATAAAATCACATATCCTTATATTACATAGACCATTTGAACCAATGTATTTGGGGAATAGAAATAAGGTACAATTTTTTACAAGGTTAGGGGGCCCAGAGCTAAAAGATTTACTTTTATAAGGAATATTTGTTTTCTACACACCAATTTATTATTCCTTTTCCTTTTAATAATTTATCTATTTTTTTTATCATTGTAATATTGGTTTTATCTCAAATAGAAGAGACCTAAATGGTTGAATCTTGTCTTTCTCTCAGGACACCCATTATGTGGTTCTAACATGAGATGATATCTACCTTATTCATTTTGAAGTGAACTATTGTTTCTATATCATACAAGTTGTGTTACCAAAAAGTGGAGAATCGACTTTTTTCCAAGACTCCCTTTATTGGTCTTCATTATAGAGGGTGTTATATCTCTTCCATTGGTATGTTTATTGTATTTCAAGATGAAAAAATGTTGTTTATACTTAATTTATGAATGATTTTATAGAGAGGTGTGGGAGTATAGATACTGGGAAAAGTAATCCCCACATGAATAGAGAGACTATTATTTCTTATATTGGATACCATGAAGATATGTGTAATAATTTTAGGGTCATGATTCATGAATTATATAGGGTCTATTTATATTTATATATCATTTAATAGATGATTCCAGAATATATGTATTATGGGGAATAATGTGGCATAGTTTTTTTATGGTCATGATCCCTTGAGAACTTTTTCATCATTTTTAGGTTCACATGATGATGATAGTGGAGGGAAAATAGTAGTATGTTGTATTCCTTATTTGAAAATAGGAATAATACATAAATAATTAACATCACAATTATTCCAATAATCTTGATTTTTTTATTATAGATTTTGAAATTCATAATACATGATATTTGAATTTAATGATTATGGTTTGGAATAAGTACATATGGGATGATCATGAACCACATATGAATAATGGGTTCCACTATAATGTTTTCAAGGCATAAAATGATTAAATGGATATCACCTTAGGATAAATTTATCTCATGTTGGTAGTATAATATATTGTGGCATGATCATTACCAAGAATAAACTTATATTAGAGTCAATTAAACAAATTATTGATGTCTCTTGAAGGGTTATTGGGTACCCAAATTCATATTAAACAAAGTGCGCTTATAGATAAATTTTATTGATGAATTAATCAGGTACCCCATGTGTTATTCCTATGTGTATTATATGACTACTCAAGGGGAAGAAAAAATACATTAAATTTAACTTAATATTTCTAGAAATAGTTAATCCCATGAGTATCAAATAGATTTTGATAAGGAAATATGATCTTTAATAAAATCATATATCCTTTATTTTGTATACACTCTATATTTTTATTAAGCACTAAAAAGTAGGACCAAATGTGTTGAGACTTGAATATTTCTCATGTGTCCCATACTAATTTTTTTTACATTAAATATTTTATGTCCTTTTAATTTAATGTTTAAGGTCAATTAAAATTAGAATGTTAGGTGACATAGTTTTTTTGTTCACATATTTGACCATATTAAACTGGGAATTAAGGTCATATAACATTCATAAAAAATGGGTATTATCTAAATAATCAAGGGAACTATGAATCCCTATAGGAATTTAGATCCCCATGTTAGTATAGACCATCATGAAAGGGGATACAGACTTGTTTTTGTTTTTAGTGCTCAAGCTAATTAAAATTGAGGTGGCCTATATAGATGAGTTAGAGTAAAATCTAATGAAAATTGAGAGACTATTGATACTATATACTATCCCAAAAGCATGTGGACATAGATTAAGGTCAAGGTACTTAGACCATTGATAGTGGTGCGATATGAAAATACACATGGGAAATAAATTACTAAAGGAATAACAACAATTTTTAATTAGTAATGGAATATAAATAAATCATTTTCTATAGTATCTGATTTAGGAATCTGACATTGGATGAGTATACTAAGTCTAATAGTTGAGAAGCATTCAAAGGATGGGTTTTATGAAAATATCATTAGAGGTATATATATATTATAATAATTTTAACTTAAGACATTAATTATTTTGGATATAAGTGTTAAATGTAGTGATAAAAACATTACTATGTAGAGGTATACCATAGATTTGAACATACTTTATACTGCTAGCTATGATGGGTTCATTTCCATTCAAACACATAAGACAAGAAGTGTTATATATAAATGGAATGACCAATGAGGTGGTGGGATAATATCTTTCCTAAAAAACAAGGAGTAGGCTTATTTGGGATTACAAAAAGATAATAGATGTTGATGAGGATTCATGATAAGTAATATGATAGAAGATTTATTTATTACTATATATATCATGTTTAGTGGAATCAAGAATCATGTTGTTCTTTTAATGTGGGTTACTTGTTCAGGTCATAGGTTGGGTGAACCATGAAATATATAGTTGAAAATCCCCATATTGTCTTTTAGAAAAAACAAAATTCATATAGCAGATCATTTATTGCATAATTTCCTTCGTGAAGAATATTTAGTTGAATGATCCTATATATATGTTGTATTACATTAGATAAGGTGTAATTTTTTCTTCATTACAGTATTGTGGTTGGTAATCCTTGTGATGGTTAAGATCTTATATATATCTAGATCACATTCATTAATGTTATGCCACATTAGATAGGGTATTCTAAAAAAGTTTAGGGAATATAGGATAGAACAAATGATGTAATGTTTATTATCATGTGATCAAGAATTTGTGCTAGTTTGTTTATAGTTTTCAAGTTTGGAGTAGAAATTTATTTCATTTAATTTCATATAAAAAAGATAAAATTGGTGACATCTCTAACTAGGTGTAGGTTTTTAGATAAAAATCAATATATTCATATTATTTCACATATATTAAATATAATCAATGTAAAAATGTTTTTAATCCATGCTAGACCCATAAAGTGGAAACCCCACATGAATACAATTTTCCAATAACCTAGATGAATTATAAACTTTGAGTTGTTATTTAAATATTGTCCTATGATAGAATAGCTAGGCATAACTAAGTATCTTGAAATATTAGAAACATATACACTCATAGTTATGATAAATGTTGGAGGCATTTCATCATTTCATATCCTTATAAATTCACAAGATATTATCTAATGAATCTGGATCTCATGAAAAGGGTAAATTCTCTCATGAATTGACCGAACAAATTTTTTTGATATTTCATATATAAAGAAATTTTTATTTCAAGTAGTTTAGACTCATGATCCTATGAAAAAGGTGATATGTAATTCAAGATCATATGAAAATGACCTTGCCTATATATATTAATGTATACCAATGAGGATCAGTATTATATGAGGAATTTTATTATTATTGAAAACTAATGCATATTTATGAATTGAACAACTAGAACTCCTATATGAGATGGATCTCATATAGGGGGATTGACAGTGGTGGGGATTTATATTTTGTAACATGTCATGATATTTGTGGATCACTACATTTATTGAAACATTATAAACCATGACAAATGTAATTCTTAAAAAATATCACATTTATAGATATGGATAATGTAAAGAGGGATAAGGATACAATTTATAGTTTACCTGATATGATAATGAAAGAAATAATTTCATGTTTATGAGGAAGGTATCACTACCATGGTATTACAAATGATAGAGGAATCTATGACTAATCCTATGATAGCAAATACTAGTATCACTTTGTTACCCATAATATGGGAATGAAACCTCATATATATCATATAAAATACCCTAATGCATATCATTATTTGTTATAAGGGTGATTTTTCCCTATTATAATTTTATTGATTAAAAACCACAATATTTGGATCCTTATATAGATCTCACTCTCTCATATAAGAGGATAGGTCCCATGAGGTATAACACTCTATGTAGATTCATGTATTAATGGATGTACTATATATCCTACAATGTATTATTGAATTATGGGGATAAACCTTCTCTATATTTTAGAATCATATTATAAGGATGTTCCTATACAAGGTTTTAATGAAATTTTACTCATTTGTAAAATGAATTTCTATCTTTTCAATACCATCCCTTAGAGAAAAAAATGATGTGAATGATGAAATCCCACCATCAGGACTGTGTCAATGATTTAGGTTTACATTTATTTAAGAGACAATGGTATGCTATTTTAGTGTAACTATATCTAATAATTTTATGGGAATCAACCTACAAGTTTATCTTATCATTATAGGGATAAGTGGGATCACTTTACCATTATGTCTAGAAAGGAGAGGGGAAAATTAAAGAACATAAAAATGGGTTTGAAACCAAGACATTACTGATAACATTTTTGGTATTGACAATGAAGACATGTTTTATGGTTTTAATTTCAATATGATTATAATGATAATAAAAATAAATACATATAAATCGATCAAGATCTCATGTATAGAAAATAGGTCTCCATAACATTGAAAGAATTATAAATGGTTATACATGGAAGTCATTAATTTTTTAGTTTTAAATCATGTAACTAGGATGATATTACATATCCTTAAACACAACGAATCTCAATTATAATAATTTTTAAAATAAACTTGAACCATTATCCTCATGTTATTCTTTTTCAATGTGATAAAAAAACGTTGATACTAAAATTACTCATATTTTATGATAAAGGAAATATAATATGAATGACTAACAATCATTGAATAGTTTTATATAATTATTCAATAAATTGATCCTTTTTTTAAATTCAACTATTATGAATTTTTGATTCATTTTAACATCATGTGACAAGGTTTTAATTCATAAAATATTGACTCCATATCAGTAATACATACATTCTATGATGTTTATATTACCATAGTTATGATATGAGACATGCTGTTTAATGATTTGAAATGAGTATGTTTGTTAATCCAACATGGGGTTATGAAAAGTAGTTCTAGATGAAAAATTCATTACTGATTGGTTTGATTCACTCTTCATCTATTATAACGACAGAGTAGACTTTATTAGATTAGGACTTATATATGAAATGATTTCTTAAACACAATTGTATGAGAATTATAGGATTATTACCTAGTATTTATAGATTTTATAATATTAGAATAAATTATATTTAAAGGGAAAATATTACAAAAACATTCATATTGAAGGCTCACATAATTTGGTTTTAATGGATTTCAAGGTTATGCGGTGTGTGAAAACTCTTCAAATAGTGATTTTAAAATTCATCTAGTCATTTCTGGGACTAGTCATCTTTATAGAGATAATTGAAAACATCAACATAAACTGAATTTAGTAGGAATTAACTCATTATAACAACCTATAACTTTTATACAAGAGAATAAGTGGTCAAATTTTATAATTTATGATTTTTGTGTCAGAACCTCATAAATCAAGATGATGTTTTTCTGGCCCATATTTCTTATTATTTTCTATAAAATTTTCATAGAGATTTAAATGGGTCTAATTTAAACCATCTATTTATCCTATCATTAATTCTAGATAGAAATATGAGTTGATGGACTAAATACTATATTACTGATATATTCTTTTTAATTCATATGAATTGAATTGAATTTATTTTTTCATTAGTATTATGTGTGGGAAACTAGTTCTATTGAACACGTCTCCAGTAACACAAAGCCGAAATATTAATTTATTATAATAACATAGAAACAAGGGTTTTAATATATAAATACTGATTAGTTTATTTGTATTGGTGAACCATATACATACATGAATCCAATTTCACGTAGGAAAAAAATAATAGTAATGGAAAAAATTTGGAATACTCGAACTGATTCCAAAAATTCAAATTTAAAACCTAGGTAAAGGAAAAAAATAAGGGTGATCTCAAATACTCAGTAAGGGTTACATAAAGTGGTATAAATCATGAATTAAAAAATCATAACAATATGGAAAGCTAAATAATATAACACACATTACATTTAATAAATAACTTTACTATCAAAATTGGATAAGTCACAATCAATACGGGAAGGTAAATAACTTAAAACACATGCCATTTAATTAATAAACTCAGAATATAATGCATACATATATAATATCACATTGAAAATATCATGGATAATAATAAAAACTAAACTATGAAGTATGTAAATGATTAATTATTGGATGTCATGATCTTAGGCATCATGATACCTCTACTATCAAGACCTTTCCTAATAGAATTTAAAACCACTGGCTAAAAACCCATTTGATTTGGCTACTTGATTTGCCTCATGACACCCATCAATGCATCAGGGGGATATATATAACTTGTAATCAAACATATCTACATGTTCGGAGTTTTATTCATATATTTAATAATTTATTTAATTCATCAATCATTAATCCATATCATTAAATATTCATTCTGAGTTATGGATACGTATTTATTAATATTTTCATAGTTAATAAAAATTATATTAAATTAAACATTATTTGTAATAATGGAATAAAATATATGAAATAATAATATATAAAATACATTAATTTTTTTATTTTTGATAAATTTAATTTCTACTAAAAAATGATCACAGAAAATTAATTTTTTCAAGAGAAAGTAAACTACCACCAAATAATATGAGATTATACAATATTTTTTTCCTATTTGGTTTATTTTATAATAAAACCCCTAGAATAATGAACATGTGAAAACCATAGATCATCATGAAAAAAATATTTATTCATGTTAAATTCATTAAAGGGGCAGTATATACACCACATAAAATTGAGTAGCTATATATTAATAAATATGACTAAATGAAATGGAAATTGAGATGAAATCATTTACAATGATCATAAACTTTAAGTGAAAACTAATCAATGAATCCATTTTGTGTCTCAAATGTAAATAAATGTAAATCCAGTTTAAATACAACATAATATATTTAAAATTAATTACACATATAATATAATAATATAATATACAATGAAGAAGTAATATAACCAAATGAAAAGAAATTGATATATGCATTTATTTACCACTTGGTAATTTTTAATCTAAATACCCTTGATTGAATTAATTCAAATTTAAACATAAAATAACATGAATAGTTAATTATTAATGTCATTACATGTATAATGGTATTTATATACACTATATAAAAAATAGGTGCAAAACATTACAATATGCCTCAATGATGGGAAATTGAGATGAAGTCCCTTACCTAATGCCTTATTTTGGAGAAACATGTTTTAACATCTAGTATAATGGTTTTTTAATGTTATTAATTTATAAAGCACCATATTAATATTTATAATATCATATATTATTCTCTTATAATGTTTTACCACATGTTAGTTAATAATATTTCCTTAATTTCATTGTTTAGGGTGTTAATTGCCTTGTTTTCTCATGTATGTTTTTTCATGAATGTTTTGTTTCTTGAACATATAATATAGTTACATAATATAAAGAGTTATATTAGTTTAATTAATATAATATATAATAATTATAATCATTTTATATCTATTTTTGATGTTTGGACAAGGAAAACGAACCACATCGCTTTGTGAAGACAGTAGGTCGTACTTACACAGGAGCAACGATATCATTCCATTAACATGTGAAAGGTTAAGAAAGTGAGTGATATATTAATCATTTTCATTATATATCATGTAAAATATATCACATATATTCACTATATTCATATTTATTACCTTCCATGTAATGTGTATGTGAAAAATGAATCACATCACTCCGCGAGGTGGTAGTTCACCCTACACACAAGCAACACTATCATATTTTAAAAGGAATGGAATGTAATAATGTATATATAATATTATTATTTAAATAAGTATAATAATATCATCAATATAATATTCATATTTTAAATCCATTATTATATACCTTCTTGAAAGGTGGTTATGGAAGACAAATAATATCGGTTCGCGAGGCGGTAATCTGCAGTACACACGATTGAGAATTTAATTTTACCATTCGATAGAAGAGGGTATGAATATATGTTATGAAATTTATTGAATAATACATATGTGACTTAAAAATACTAGTGTTATTAAAAAATTATGACTTTATAAGATTTTAATTTGTTTGAAGAAGAAATAAAATGAAATTATTCGTTTAATAACTTATCTATTATTTGGGGGCTTCATTTGTTTTCCCCCAAAAGCCTTCATAGGTTAGATTTATGATAAATAGAAGGGATATAATATGTTTATAGGAGAGTAAATATGTTTTTTTTCATGTATTTTCTAAGATAAATGGATTTGGAAGTGTTAATACGGGTGGAGAGTGGGTGACCTTTTATAAGTGGGGGAGAGGATAGAGAATTGAGTTTTAAAAGGACTCAATTAATCCCTCATTTCCATCATGTAAAAGATACTAAAATGGTTCCATCTCGAACCATATATGTGATAAGGTATAAATATGTTTATATTTTTTTTGACAAGTTTTTAGTTCATTTATAACCTTTATGTTCATAGATTACCCCTGTATATAAATAAATTTTTAACATAAGCACAATAACCAATTTCTACTAATTTTTCTAGCCGTAATGGTAAAAAATGAAGTTTAACTTTTTAGATAATAAAAATTATTATGATTCTAAATATGGAATCCTTTATTACAAATTAAATTCATAGAAGTGTAATAATATAATTTTAAATTATACCCATAGATGCGACAAAAAGTGGCGTCTCAATGAAACAATTATCATAAGCATGGATGGTTTTAATATCAAAATTAAAACTAAAATTAATTAAAATGATATAAATTATATTTAATATAAAAATAGTTAAACTAATTTTATTTTATAAACCATTTAATATGTAATTTATATTTATAAAAAATTTAAATGAAAAGGCAGTTTTCCAATATAATCAATATTTTTCACTATTGATCAGAAGATTAATCATTTCATAACAAATCAAAAAATCATCCTTAAGATATTTTTGATATTAATATTTAAAACTAGATATTAATTTTATCAAATAAATTTTCTAAATTTTTTAAAAATTATCTTCAATTTTTGTGCGCAAAGCATGATTTAGACATCATTTAGAACAATATAGTTCTTTAAAAAACATTTATTTTTTTTTCAAATGATTCATATTTTATTTCTAATAAATATATTTTGATTTAATTTATTTTATACATGTATAAACCATATAATTTTCATAATTTTTTCTATTTATATTCATACCCACTAACCGAATTGATAGGTTATAGTAGTCATGTTTAAATAATATTTTAATAGAGTATTTTCATTTACACCTGGCATTTTTTGAATCATAAGATATAAAAGTTATTAAATTTAATTAAAAGGAAACAAAAAAGAAAGCTTTAGAGTGTTACATTATTCCCTCCTAGAAAAATTTCTTTCTAAAAATTTCATGGGTATTACCTTATAAATTGATGAGTGTGTTTCTTCTTTATAACATCCTTCTAGTTACCATGATGCTTCCTCCATTTTGTTATTTCTCCAAAGTACCTTTACTATATGAGTTATCTAATTCCTAAATACAAGATCTATAGTATCAATAATGTGAATAAGTTCTTCCCAATAAGATATATTATGTTCTAATTCTATTTCATATTAGGTGAGAACATATGTTGCGTCCAACATGTACTTCCTTAACAATGTTATACGGAACACGTCATGTAATTTTGAGAAACTTCAAATAATTTACTAGTAGTAAGTCACATATCCAATACTTTCCAAGATTTAAAAGTATTTGATGTGTCTGATTAATAGTTTCCATTTCTTATCAAACCTTATAACACCCTTCCATGGAGATACTCTCAAGGAAACATGATCTCCCACTCGGAATTCAAATCCCTTCATATTATTATTAATGTAAATATTTTACCTAATTTGAGATGATTTAATATGAGACTGAATAGAATTTATCTTTATTGTTTCATATTTAACATAATATAGTCCTAAAAGTATTCTCTAACAAACTTTATCCCAAAAAGTTAGAGTATGAAAAATCTTTCCCTATAATTCTTCACATAACATCAGTTGAATACTTCAATGGAAAATTTTTTTACAGGAAAAACCAATCAAATGTAAATTGTAATCCCACACACCTTTAATTTCATTTAATCGCGAACTTAACATTTCTTAAATTTTTTGAATAGTCATTTAAGACTATACATTAGTTCGATGATAGTAGGTATTTTTAAAGTGAAGATCAATATCAAGTGACTTCAGATGAATCATCCATAATTACAACATAAAATGAGGACTATGATTAGAAACGATTGAAATAAGTGCACCATGAAGTCATATAAGTTCATTAATATATATCCATGGGAGGTTATCAAGATAAAAATCTTCTCTTATAGTAATAAAATGTGTATATTTTGTTTGGTGAACAAATATAACCCTTATTTCACCATACTTTCTATAATTCCTTAGTAGTCCTATGATGAAGTCCATAGCAAGGTTATACCATTTTGACATAGGAGTAGTAATAGGTTACAAGAATCCTCTAGGATATTGTTTCACCAATTTCACTTATTGAAAAACAAAGCATCTTGATAAATAATATTCAATTTAAATCTTTAAGTTATCCCTCAAAAAACATTTCCTCAAACCCTATATGTATTGGTTCTATCGGGAGGTATAAAGAAGTTTGATCTATAAGAATCATCCAAAAATTACCTTTTAATAACAAATAAAAATGGAATAAATAATCTATTTCCAAATTTCAAGACACCATCATCACAAATAAAGTGTAAAATTTTCCTATCATTCATATGTTTTATTTTCTTATAAAAGTTATCATCATTAGATTGATAATTTTTTTTTATTTTTAATAAATATGGGTTTATAATTATTTGAAAAAGGAGTGATTTATCTCATTTCATAATAATTATCATACCCATATTTACAATATCCAGGGATATAGGATCCCTCTAAATTATTATTTGGGTTAGAACTCCATGATATATTATACTCAATGCACATGATACATTATTTTCTTTCCTTAGTTGGAAATGTATCAAGAAATCGTAATCCTTGAGTAGCTCATTCCATCACCATTATCTCATATTGAGATCTTTATTAGAAAATATGTATTTTTGGATTTTTTTATCTATTTCTATCACACATATTTCATCATAGAGATAATGTATCCTTATAATAATTCCATTCCATGAGTTATATTTCATCATTTCCCTAGTATTTTGGATCAATGACAAACATGGATTAAAATTAACTTTGATACAATACTTCTGAAGTGTATCATTTTCCACTGCATTGCATCCCAAGGGCCTAAATATCCTATTAGGAGTCTTTATAAATCACTAAAATATAGTTATATTAGTAGTCCCACTAAATGATGGGTGCTTCTTTCCCAGAAAGTTTTCATATATAGGTGAATAACATTATGGAATAGGTTGCTCCATTTAGGAGAGGTTATTTTTTGCAACCTAATTAATATTACCTAATATATCAATGATCCTTTCAATTCCAATGCTAGTTGTGTTAGATTACACTGTAGAAAAATATCTACATTGTCCATGAGTATTGATACCCTTCTTTCTTCCAGGTTTCATTTCTAAAGATGGTATATACCGAACAAACTCATAAAATTAAGAATTTAAAATCAAAATATATAATTTTAAATATGGTTTAACACTTAACATAAATTAAATTTTTTTCTTATTAATATCAAAATAATAAGAATCTTTCTCTTTGGATATCATTATTTTCAAATCCTTCATAATGGTTTCTAAATTAAAGTTTAATTATCCTAAAAATATCCACCAGGAGTGTCAAACTAGGTGTGTTGTAAGACCCATTTTCATGGTCTATTTAATGATATGGTTAATAGAAATACACCATTTTAATAGTTACTACCCTGAGGAACATCTGTTCTCGAACCATGTCTAGTTATAGTATCTAGACAGGGATGTATTTCTGGGAAAAACCATATACCAAACAAGTCCATATAGAAGAAAATATTATGGCCATTTATTAAAAATGAAATAAAAAAGTACAGAAGTTAACGAGGAGGTTCTAACAAAAAGAATTTTCCTTATATATCAAACAATAGAGTTTATGATCATAATAAGACATGTCATTTTCATATTTGTAATTATTAAAAGTTTCCCACTTAGATTGATATTGACCTTAATTAAAGATCCTAAGAATTCCTGCGTTGGCCTTCTTTGAAACCTTGGAAGAAGATCTAGTAGACACAGTCTATGGTAGGTTGAAATTATCTATCAGTGGAATTATATTTGAAGGACCAGGAGTGATTCCCTCCTTGCCTATCATAGGATTATGTTCTATAATCTATGTTTTCCTCAATTTATTTCCCAGTATATCTACTGAAATTTTTCTTATAACAACTGAAATGACCCTGACTCTAGTAAACAAAAAATGGTGTCTTACTTTATTACATTGTGATAGAGACATGGGGTCAAATAAAAATGGATCGATCAATATAGTTGTTTTTGATAACTAGATACCTACAAGATACCAATTTTACATAGGGAAATAAAACATAGATAATTGTAATTGAAATTGTTTTCATCCTTGAACTAATTCCACGAATAAAACTTCATAAGGAATCAGATGGATAAAAATAAAGGTGAGTTTAAATTCATAGTAAGGGTCACATATAGTGGAATATATCCTTAATAAATAAAGAATAATCAATATGGAAATGTAAATAACAAATCACAAATACCATTTAATCTATAAATTTACTATCATAATTGGATAATTAGGAATTAAAATGGAATTGTAAATAACTGAAAACATATTACATTTAATCAATAAACTGATAATAAAATTCATCCAGAGATAATATCATAGTGAAACAATCATGGGTAGTAACATTTAATGAATTTCAAATGAATTAAATTATTAATTATTAGACATCATGTTATCAAGAATCACGGTACCTATACTGCCAACACTATTCCAAAGAATGTTTATAACTACTGGGTAAAAAGACTATTGGATTTGACCAACTGATTTGTCACATGAGACTCGTTGAGGAATCAAGGGGATATTTATAACCATGACCCTCCCATATCAATATTCCAAAATAATTACACATATATCTATTAATTTATTTAATTCATGAATCATTATTTCTTATCATTGAATATCAATATTGATTAAAGTATATAAATTTATCAATATTCCCTAGTTAATCAGAAAACATTGAAAGTAAACACCATATGTAAAAAATGTGTATATTTTAGGAATTAATCATATAATTAATGAACGAATATGAATATTTAAAATAAATTTAATGTCTAATGAAAAATTATCAAAATAAAGTGATTGTTTTAAAATAAATTAAACAATCACAAAAGAAAGTGAGAGTGTACAATATGATTTACCACATCGGTTACATTTAAATTTCAACCCCTAAAAGAATAAACATGAAACAAAACATAAATCATAAGAAATAAATATTTAATTATGTTAGATAAATAAAGTAGGTAGTATATACACCATATAATATTGAATATAATATTAACAAACATGTCATAATGAAATGGAAATTAAGATGAAATCCTTAATAATGATCATAACATTGAAGTGAGAATTAATCAACGGATTAATTATTTTTCTAAAATTTAAATATGGATACAAAAAGTAGAAATAGAACATAATATATTCAATATTCCTAACACACATAATATAGTGATCCTTAATTTTCTTACATTACTCTTATATCATTATAAAGATAAACAACATAATAGTATTACACCATGAGGATCTATAGGTTTAGTGTCTTGGGAAAACTAGGACCCAACATAACATTTACATCATCAAGAATAAACATTCATTTAATTCCTTATTCTATAGATCCTTATTGGAACTTGAATTTTCCTTAGAACATGTAGTCACATGAGGATATACATCAAAAATGGGTGAGCTAAAATCCCAGTAAGAGGATATAAATGAACAATGTTACAATGGGTGAGCATAATCATAATATAGGCAAAGGAAAATGAACATGAGAGGAATTGTTAATAAAATACTTGAAATTTGGAAATGCATAAAAAATGAAACATAATGTCATAGTGTTTAACTACCAAAAATAATTTTGAACAAATATATCATCTATTTCACACATCATTTCACATTACCTCATGAGATTCATCACTTTACCAAATGTATTGGAGTGCTGTATAATTCTGGGCACAACCGTAACATCATAACATTATCATTATCATTCATGCATGATAGAACATATATAAAAAATGAACATTAATAACCCATGTAAAGGAATGGGTTTCATCTCATAATAATAAATTCATAAGCTTTGGTTTCCCAAAATAAAGTGGGAATAACATACTTGCTACAAGAACCATCAACATTGAGTGGGAATGAAAATGTATGTTTTTGAAAGAATAGTTCTATTGAAAAACAATTATATGACATAAAATCTAATGGAATACATTTATACCCTACAAATTTAATGATAATGATGAAAAAATTATTTTTAAGGAGTGACCATACAAAAAATGTAGTGAAGGTTGGAGAACACGAAGAAAGAAAGTTGGGTTCGAGGATTTCCCCTTACCTCGTATATGAGTGCTTTCTTCATTTTAAAGTCCTGTATAACCACATTAGATTCATTAATTAATAATTAAATAACCTTATGTACATTAATATGGTTCATTATGGTTTCATTAGGTTATTTTATGGTCCTTGGATGAGTTAGAGGGTTTAAATCCATTGTTTAGGAATGTTTGTTTTTAGGGTTTTCTTGAACAGTTTCACTTGTATTCATAAATGGAAGTTCATGTAGAACATGGGTAGAAATACATAAATGATATTACATGTTATTAATGATATTAAATGATCTTATAATGAATTTTGTTATATACTATGTGGATGAATCATTAGTTAAAATTTAATGATGATCGTTTGGGAAAAATTGGGTGATTTTTCCACCACAACGAACTTTTTTTATTTAGTCATTTAGTAATTTGTACATAAGTAAGTTACAGAACATTAAAAAGTATATAATACATGTAATATAATATGGTTCAACCATAAAAATGGTTTCATGACCAGATCTTAAATCTATAAAGGAAATTGAAAACATGTCGTTCTTGAAGGTGATAAATTTACACCTCACGAACAATGTTTTCCTTTCTAAAATAAAAAGAAGAGGAGAAGGGGGTTGGATGATATAATTTATCATTAGTATTATAAAATTATATTATATTTATGATATTTGAGTTACCATACCATGTGGATGAGGATAATTGGTGAGATATTAGGAATATAACTTGAAATTGAAAGGAAATTAAAGGAAAAGAGGGAGAGAAATTACCCCTTGAATCCTCTTCTTGAGATACTCCTTAAGGGACTTAGGTTTGGTATTTTGGTGAGAAAAAAATCTATTGGGAGTGGGGGAGGGGATATGGAAGATTCTTGGGTAGAGTTTATGTAATGACCCGAATCTGGAGACCTTCCACTGGTGCCCCGTACCCGGTTCGCCACATGACCTCAAGCGCATTTCCCCAAACGCCAGAGGCCGCCGACTAGCAGCGAGGGCCTTGGTAAGTTATTAGGGAAAATATGACCTCCTTTGGTAAGGTATAAAAGTCAAGAAAACAACAGTCAATATCGGAAGTAGTAAACAGTATACAAACACTGAAACTAAACAGCGGAAGAAATGAACACATAATGACAATGATAATGATGCAGCAGGTACATGTATCCAAGGAAAGCAGCAAACACAATAACATGCTGAAATACAACTAAAAACCAAGTACGAAAGTAAACAACAACTCCAGCAGCACCGCAAGCCAAAGCTCGGTTCTATTCTCTCCAGCTCCAACCAGCAATCATGTACCCGAAGTAGAATGGCCACAATCCTTGTCCACACCTGGAACCATATATCCTCTTTGGGCCGAAAAGCAGGACCCAAACAGGGTGTGAGACTAATCCCAGTAGGCAATCACCAAGAGATCCGTGCCCTACTATCAGTGAGTAATATAGGAAAAGTAAAGGAAGTAAATGCAGTAGAGAAGTAGATTTACACTAAAGTAAGCATTCCTACCAACTCAATTAACAGTTATTTATTAGTTTAGTACAATCATTTAGCTATCAACCATGGAACCTAGCAACAACTCTATACTCCCAATGCAAGCAAGTAATCACAACAGGTAACTCAGCAGTCTACCAAAACAGCAGGCAGTACAAACCCAAGCTTGTTCTTTGGCTTGGTGGAATCGTCACAACCAACCAATAAATAAAGCACTGACTCTCTGGGTGGATCCTACTAGCAAACCCCTATAGTCAAGTAAACGTACAAAGGCAAATACACTCTGGGAATCTCTCACTGCCAATTCCCATGTGGTCTTGCAACGAAAGATATAGACTCTCTGAGGAATCACTTACATCTAATTCCCCCAATAGTCTCGCTACGTAACTAAGGACACTCTAAGGAAGCAAAAAGTCCCATTCCCATAGGTCCTACGATTGATACTAATTATAACAGACTCTTTATGGAATCCCTAATCGTCAATTCCCCCTTCAATCTACCACACCACGTTCACTCAGCCCTGAGCAGTTTAGTCACGCGTAAACGACTGTTAGAAGCCTAATTACGTTCAGAAACTACTTGGATAATAGCTAAAATGCATCCAAAAGCATATAAAAAGCAGGAAAAATACATGCAATCAAGTCAACATGCATACTAGCAATGTGCAATAAGGTTGCCTCATAGGAAAACCGTTGCAAATGGAAATCAACAGCCAAAACAAGGTGAACACCCATGGGGTGATCCCCAAACATGCTAATCAGGCAATTATTAACCATCTAATAACCTCAAGCATACAAGCAATCTAAGGCAGATAACGATACAGGATCAAAAACCAAACCCGAGATACCTGATACATGGGTATCCGACACTTTTTGCACCAAAAACACGAAGACATTCAACGTAGGGAAACAAACCACCTACCTCGATCCCATTAGATCGATATATGTGAACCAGAATGACAGATTCCCCTTAGAACGACGTAGATCTGAGAAAACACAAAAAACTATTAACCTAAAATAACTTGAAAACGTGGAGGAATCAAGAAACAAGGCTAAAGAAGAACAAGGAACTCACCGCTATGCTTCCAACGCAATCGACGGCAGTTGGAACAGAGGTCGGATGGAGGCACGACGGCTCGGAGAAGATTCAGCCGTACGGTCTCTCTCAGATGAACGAAACCTGGAGAAGAAGATGCTTCTATGCGTTAGGTGTGACCCCGGTCCGTTTAATGAAAAAAAGAAATTAAACCGCGTGTACTTTTAGAGTACACAATGTGTACTAGGTATTTTCCGTACTTTGCCAAAATTGGCCTCCACGTCACCCTTACACACCATGTGTGTGGCCTGGACATGGCCAGCACACGGCTTCTGCGGGAAAAGAGTACACGGTGTGTACTTAGAAAGTACACGGCGTGTACTTCAAAAATTTCCAGAAACTTTGTTTTTCTCAAAAAATCCATAAAAAGGAAAAGAGTACCTGAAACGAAGATCCGGGTTCTTACAAACATCCCCCTTAAAGAAATTCGTCCCCAAATTTCCCTAACAAGGCAGAGAAAAGAAACTTCCAACAACTCCAGCCATTGTGATCATACAACTGCGTACCTCTCCTAGGTCTTGTCCTGTACTTTCCTATGCTGCCATAGCACCCGTACCAGAGAAAAAACTGCCCACGTAGAACCTTCATACTTCGATCGAAAATCCGGATAGGATGCTCTTAAAACGATGCATCCGCTTCAAGCTCGACTTCCTCAGGCCGAAAGACGTGAGATGGATTTGAAAAGTAACGTCATAGCTGAGAGACATGGAAGACGTCGTGCATGGCCCGATACCTCTGAGGTACCTGCAACCGATAGGCAACCGACCCAACTCTCTCCAAGACCTCAAATGACCCGACGTACCGTGGTGAAATCTTACCCTATATCTGAATCCTCTTGTGTCCCAACCTCGGTGCGACACATAGGAAAACCTGATCACCGACCTCGAACTCCAGAAGTCATCTCCGCTGATCATCATAAGACTTATGTCGATACTGCGCTGTATCCATCCTCTTCCGAATCATCTTTATATGCTCTAAAGTCTCCTGAACAAGATGAGGTCCCAGAAAAGCAACCTCTCCTGCCTCCAGCCAGCATAAAGGTGATCTGCATAGCCTACTATACAAGGCCTCATAAGGTGACATAAAAATAGTTTCCTGAAAACTATTGTTATAGGAAAATTCCATGAGAGGAATATGCTTCTCCCAAGAGCTTCCAAAGTCTAGGATGCAAGCTGGGAGTATATCCTCAATCACTTGTATCATGCGCTTGGACTGGCCATCAGTCTGGGGATGGTATGCTTTACTCAAAATTACCTGTGTACCCAAGGCCTTTTGAAGTCCCTACCAGAACCGAGAGGTAAAGCGCGCATCCCTGTCTGAAACAATGGAGTGTGGAACTCCATGTAGACGAATGATCTCCCGGATGTATAGTCGTCCTAGATCATCGACACTGAAAGTCTCTTTGATTGTAAATAATTGAGAAACCTTCGTAAGCCTGTCGACGATGACCCAAACATCATTGTTCCCTCGATGTGACCTCGGAAAACCAGTCACGAATTCCATCGCGACATCGTTCCACTTACACTCTGGAATGGGTAACTGCCGCAAAAGCCACGCTGGTCGCTGATGATCTGCTTTCACCTGCTGAGAAGTAGAACATCTCATGAAAAAACCAGCCACATATCTCTTCATACCTGGCCACCAGTACTGGTGGTGTAAATCACGGTACATCTTGGTGACGCTAGGATGAACTGCCCAAACCGAGGAATGGAATTCTCGCATCAGCTCGTCGCGTATATCTTATGGCACCCATACACGTCCCTAGAAATGCAAGATCTCATCCTCGCCAAAGGTCCACCCGAAAAGAGGGTCCCCTACTGACACACTTTCACGTAGGACTAGGACTTCTGAATCTGCTAGATGCCTCATCAAAAATTGGTCCAGAAGTACAAAGGTAACCACCATAGAAGATAGGAAAGTTTTCCCCTACCTATCGTGCACCTCCAAATGCATATCCGAGAACAGAGCCATTAGTTTCCACTCACTGATGGCCTCCTGAACAGCCTGTATCTGAGTTCTCCTGCTCAGTGCATCATCCACTGCATTTCCCTTCCCAGGCGTATAGGCAAGCTTGAAATCGAAGGATTGGAGATACTCAACCCACCTCCACTGTCTCAGATTCAGTTCACACTGCGTGAAGATGTACTTGAGACTTTTGTGGTCAGTTTATACCACAAAATGCTCTCCCAGAAGGTAATGTCTCCAGCAACGTAAAGCATGAACAATCACAGCCAACTCCAGGTCATGCGTAGGATAATTCCTCTCATGTGGCCTCAACTACCGAGATCCATACACAACCACTTGATCCTCCTGCATAAGCACTGCTCCAAGTCCGATGCCAGATGCATCACAAAAAACTGTATAGATCTTGACCATATCTGAAAAAACTAGGATCGGTGCTGAAGTCAATCTCCCATTCAGTTCCTAGAAGGCTGAGTCACAGGCTTCTGACCACAAAAACTTCACCCCCTTCTTAGTCAAGCCCATCAACGGTGCTGATAGGCATGAGACATCCTGTATAAACCGCCTATAGTAACCAGCCATCCCCAAGAAGCTCCGTAACTCGAAGAAGTTCTTCGGCTAATCCCAGGTAACTACTGCTCTTACCTTCTCCAGGTCTACTGATATTTCTCTCTCTGAGATGACATGATCCAAGAAGTGAATCTCTTCCATCCAAAAGTGGCACTTTGAGAGTTTACCATAAAGCCGATGGTCCCTCAGTGTACTCAAAATGATCTCAAGATGTGTTTCATGGCCGTGTCGAGTGTGAGAGTACACCAAGATATCTTCCACGAAGACCACGATGAAGGAATCCAAGTAAGGATGGAACACTCGGTTCATCAGTGCTATGAAAACTACTGGCACGTTTTTAAGACTGAACGGTATAACCGTATACTCGTAGAGGCCATACCTTCTCCTGAAGGCTGTCAGAGGTATATCTGAAGGCCTAACACGAAGCTGATGATAACCGGACCTCAAATCGAACTTTGAGAACACCCGAGATACTCGAAGCTGATCATAGAGATCATTAATCCCCGTCAAGGGATATCGGTTCTTAACCGTCAGCTGGTTCAACTTCTGATAATCCACGCAAAGCCTAAGGGTACCGTCTGCCTTCTTCGCGAACAGGACAGGTGAACCCCAAGGAGAAGTACTGGGTCAGATGAAACCCTTTTCCTGCAACTCCTCTAACTGCTTCTTGAGATCCTGCAACTCAGGTGTAGCCATCCTATAAGGAGGAATGGACACCGATGCTGCTCCTGGCATGATCTCAATCAAGAAGTCTACCTCACGCTCTGAAGGAAAACCTGAAAAGTCTTCTGGAAAGACATTTGGAAAGCGATCAACCACTGGGGAAAAGTCTAACTGTGAAATCCCCTGGTCATCTAGATAAAGACTAGAAATCTGGGCCATAACTCCTCCTAGTCCATGATTCTAGAGTCCGGCTCGACTCGCCTGAATATCCCACTCTCCCTTATGAAGGAAAGATTCACCCTCTGGTGATACGAAACTCACCCTACGGCGATAGAAATCGACTACTGCCTAGAAGGGAGCCAACCAGTCCATACCGAGAATGACGTCATAACCTGTAATCTCTAGGACATAGAGGTCCCATAAGAAACGATACCCTCCAACCTCGAGAGGGAAATCCTTGCACTGATGTACGCTAGATGTCCTCGTTCCCAAGGGCGTGTCGAGAGTCAACATGTCAGCAGATAAAAAGACACAGAGCTCAAGGCTTTCCATGACAGCAACAAAGATAAAGCTATGTGAAGCACCACTATCGAAAAGGGATGAAGATAAAAATGAGGCTACTAAGATTGTACCTCGAACTATAGAGGGTCTGGGATCCTGCTCTTGATAAATCTACTCTACAACAAAAGTCTAGTCGGTACTGCAACCCTATGTAGCCTGAAAACCCTGAGCTGCTCCTCCCTGAGCCTGACCACTATGTCCATGGCCTCTACCTTGACCTGAACGCCCTGCATAACCCCAGCCCCCAGTCTGCTGCGGAGCTGGTAATCCTGCTCCTGTTCGCGGGGTCGAAACTGATCCTCCTTCACTAGCTGCTGGAAGGGGAACCATGCAGAAACGCTGCCGATGACCCATCTTTTCTCAGGATCGACACTCCACTGGGTCCCTCAGGTACTAGGGATTCTTATTACCACTCCTCCCACACTGATAACACACCACTTGGGTGCCAGAAGGGGCATCTCATCTACTATAAGGAATACCTCGCTTCCTCGGGTCGCCTCGAGTAGACTCTCGGTGGCGCTTCCTGCTGTCTGTCTGGAGGGAATCATCCTTGGATGTTGTACCTCCCTAGTCCACAGCTCCAGTCACCCTCAGGTTCCTCTCCGTGATGAGTGCCTGGTTGACTATCATAGTAATAGAAGTCAATTGAAATACATTCACCTGCGATCTGATCTCCGGTCTGAGGCCTTCCTCAAACTTCCTCGCTAGAAACAATGTGTCATTCCCCAGGACAGGAGTGAATCGCTGTAACTCAGTGAAGCGGGAGGAATACTCTATAAATGAGAGAGTAACATGCTGCAGGCTCATAAACTCCCTGGCTCTGTTAGCCCTCAGCGTCTCTGGGTAGAAGTAGTCGTAAAACCTACACTGAAACTCATCCCAAGCCATAGCCTACTGGCGCCCCATCTGAGAGACTATGTCCCGCAATCTCTTGGTGGAGTCTCACAACATATACATTGTGAGCTTCACCCTCCTCTCTAGAGGTGTCTCCATATGCTCGAAGATGGACATCATGGCTTCCAGCCATGACTCCACATCCTGGGGTCCTCCATCCCCTATGAAGGTGGGAGGATGCTGCTGCTGGAAGACCCGCATCAGCTCTGCCATAGTCGGGGCAGGATGCAGAACTACTTGGAAGGTCTGCATGGAACTCATAAAACCCTCTCTGAACTGAGCGTCGGCACCAGTGCCTGGAATCACTGCAGGTGCCATGTCCGGAATGATGGGCGGAACTACCGGCAGTCCCTGATCGGTCGTATCAGGCGTACGATCGCTGCCTGGTTCCTGGTGTGCAACGGGAGGACGTCTCGGTGCCATAGCTCTGAAAGACCAAAACACACCTTCATTAAAGAAGAACACAGTTTCAACACATGAGAGTTTAAACATAATAGGAGGGAAAAACCTTTAAATCTGAAGAAAACATGACTACACGGCGTGTTGTACCACTAAACGACGTGTTTCTTAGAGGTTTACCCTGGGCGTGTACCTTGGCCATACATGGCCATGTAAACTACCCGACTACATGGCATGTTCTTAAACTACACGGCATGTACTGACCCTTTTTTCCCTGTCCGGTTACTCCTACAAGACTAAGTCACATGGACTGTCCCAGCCGAAGACTACACGGCGTGTTTGAGGAAGACACGACGTGTACTAGACATGCCTTACCCGGCCCGTGTTGTTAGCGACACGGCCTGGGACACGGTCAACAGTACACGGCGTGTTCCCAAGGGACACAGCGTGCACTTTAAGGGAAACATCATCCTGTGTTGTTCGTGACACGGCCGGGTACTCGGCTGATCCTTACACGGCGTGTTCCAAACAAACACAGCGTGTATAAGAGAAGATAACACCGACCCGTGTTTTTCAAGACACGGCCGGTTACCTTGGAAAGGATGCACGGCGTGTGAATACCGAACACGGCGTATACTAAAACATGCATTAACAAGCCCGTGTTGTTAGTTACATGGTCGGGCTCCTAGTTAACCTCTACACGACATGTACCTAGAGTACACAACATGTTCCTGAAAAACATTTACAGCTCCATGTCCCTGTCCACATGGTTAGTGACACGACCAAAAACTACACGGTGTGTATATATAAATTACACGCTGTGTATTCTAGGTTTTTCCAGACAGTAGCCTCAAAACTGCACCGGAGCCCAGAAAACATAGAAAAATAAGGGTTAAGGTGCCAAATTCCGATCCGTGGGGGCCCATACTACCTGCGAATCAAAGCTTGGCATCATAACGGTGCATAGAACAAGCCACAGTATAAGAACTCACGACCCACCAAATTCGGATCCTTGAGGGCCCATAACACCTCTAAGATCAAATTTTGGCTTCCATGATAAGAAAACTCCAACAATGATACCCTATCAACATAGCAGATATTCTATCACAACAGCTATCACAACAACATGCATTGTCTATCACAAATCCTATCACAACAACATGCAATCTCTAATGCAACCTAGATGGCATGGCAAGATGCATGGATTGTGATCTTCTAACATGTGCCTATATGATGCATTAGATGGAAAACCCTCATCTCATCGGGTTGCAACAAAATAGAACCGCAATCATATAAATAGTAACAACACAAAATAAGTGCGTCACCCAACAGTGAAATAAATTAAACTGTAACATTTGCAAAACTCAAATTGGTAATATTTGAGGTAATATGGAATTTTCCCTGTACACGGGTTCTAGAACGCCCGAGAATAGCTATTTACCATTTACCTATTCCGTCCTATCCCTGTCTAATGTTGCTAAATAGAAAGTCAATATAAAAAGGAAAGAACTCCTTTGATACCACTTTGTAAGGACCCGAATCCGGAGACCTTTCACTGGTGCCCCGTACTCGGTTCACCACATGACCTCAAGCGCATTTCCCCAAACGCTAGATGCTAACGACTAGCAGCGAGGGCCTTGGTATGTTATTGGGGAAACTATGCCCTCATTTGGTAAGGTATACAATGCAAGAAAACAACAGTCAATAGCGGAAGCAGTAAACATCATAAAAAAACTGAAACTAAACAGCGGAAGCAATGAACACATAATGACAATGATAATGATGAAGCAGGTATATGTATCTAAGGAAAGCAGAAAACACAAGAACGTGTTGAAATACAACTGAAAACCAAGTATGAAAGTAAACAGAAACTCCAGCAGCATCGCAAGCCTAAGCTCAGTCCTATGCTCTCTAGCTACAACCATCAATCATGTACCCGAAGTAGAAGGGCCACAATCCCTGTCCACACCTGCAAACATATAACCTGTTTGGGCCGAAAAGAAGGAACCAAACAGGGTGTGAGACTAATCCCAGTATGAAATCACCAAGAGATTAGTGCCCTACTGTCAGTGAGTAATATAACAAAAGCAAAGGAAGTAAATGCAGCAGAGAAGCAGATGTACACTAAAGTAAGCATTCCTACCAACTCCATTCATAGTTATTTATTAGTTCAGTACAATCATTTAGCTATCAACCATGGAACCTAGATATAGCTCTATACTCCCAAGGCAAGAAAGTAATCACAACAGGTAACTCAACAGTCTACATAAACAACAAGCAGTACAAACCCAAGCTTGTTCTTTGGCTTGGTGGACTCGTCACAACCAACCAATAAATAAAGGCTCCTACTAGAAAACCCCTCTAGTCAAGTAAACGTACAAAGGCACAGACACTCTGGGAAGCTCTCACCGTCAATTCCCCTATGGTCTTTCAAAGAAAGATATAGACTCTCTGAAGAAGAACTTACGTTTAATTCCTCCTATTGTCTCGCTACGTAACTACAGACACTCTGAGGAAGCACAAATTCCCATTTCCATAGGTCCTGCGATCGATACTAATTATAACAGACTCTCTAGGGAAGCCTTAATCGTCAATTCCCCCTTTAGTCTACTACACCAGGTTCACTCAGCCATGAGCAGTTTAGTCATGTGTAAACGACTGTTAGCAGCCTAAGTAAGTTCATTAACTACTTGGATAATTGCTACAATGCATCCACAAGCATATAAACAACAGGAAAAATACATGCAATTAAGTCAACAAGCATACTAGCAATGTGCAATAAGGTTGCCTCGTAGGCAAACCGTTCCAAACGACAATCAACAGCCAAAACAGGAGGAAAACTCATGGGGTGATCCTCAAACATGCTAATCAAGAAATTATTAACCATATAATAACCTCAATCATACAAGAAATCTAAGGAATATAATGATTCAGGATCAAAACCCTAACCCGAGATACCCGATACATGGGTATCCGACACTTTTTTCACCAAAAACTCGAAGACATTTAACGTAGGGAAACAAAACACCTACCTCGATCCCAGTAGATCGATATATGTGAACCACGATGACAGATTCCCCTTAGAATGACATAGATCTGGGAAAACGTACAAAACACTCAACCTATGATAACTTGAAAATGAGGAGGAATCAAGAAACAAGGCTAAAGCAAAATGGGGAACTAACCGCTGCGCTTATAATGCAATCGATGTAACACCCGAGATTTTTATGTAATATTTTGTTTTTATGTTATATATATATATACATATCATCAAAGGAATCTTTCACTACACACTAGCTTGACTTACTTTACACGCAATCGGGACCTTCCTCGATAGCTTGCGTTGTACGCAATACCGAGTTTCACTAAACATCGATATGCTATTAAAATATTATTAAAACCAGCCGTTATGAATAGTAATAACCACTTTATGAAATTTTATAAATTTTATCTTTCAAAATGGACCTCATTTTTGGATTCGGAATACCGAAATTAGCCTAGGGTGAAATTTTGGTATTTTTCTGAAAACTTTCAATTTTTGATGAATAGTGAAACCACAAAGTGGTAGGTTAAAAATTGAATTTTGCATAAAACTTAATTTTACCGCTTCTGTGAATGGAATTTCAAAAATCTGATAGACACGGTTGATATCAGTAAGTAAAATGTGGTTCAATGAGATAAAAATAATTTTTTTTGAATAGTAACTTTTTACTTTTTTTACCGCGGTTAATAGTAAATAGGGTAACTAAGGGTAAATATGATATTAATATTACCCTAACACATGTCCTAATTCTATTGTATAAGTTTAATTCGACCAAAAAAAACCTTATGAATATAATATGACCATTTAGGTCCACTTGGATTAGATTATGACATTTAATATTATTTTATTTAATGAATAGTTAAAATAGTTAAAATCAAAGTTTAATAACTAAAACATTTTTAATATGGGTTTATACATAAGATAAATTCGATTATAAATATTCATTAGAAAGATAAAAAGATTTCCTACATAATGATATTTTATTTATAATTTTTAGACTTTAAATAAATTAATCTATTTATGACACAACGATGATACAGTAATTACCCTTTTAAGTAAATGTTAACATAATTGATGTTATAAATGCTCAAATAAATGTAATATGAGACTTTTTATGAATTCCACTAATTTTCTAGGTTACTATGATATATTAGTGTTGATTTAATAAACTTTTTTCGAACATATAATTCTGTTATGACTTTCACAAAAATCATATATCAAATAGTGTCAAAATTGACACAAAATGGTTTTTAAATAAAATATTATATTATTAATTGTTATTTTATTCTTACAAATCTAATGATCGGCCAAATGACTTAGATAAGGATATATATATTAATAATAAACAACTTGGGGTTCGTTTGGCATGTTATAATAACTGTATTAACCATATAGTGTAAGAAAACAAAAAGTCACGGTAAAAGTTAAATTATTTAACTTAGAGTTAAATCTAATTGATAAGGTTAAAATAATAACGTAAACTTGTCTAAATCCTATTGGTTGATAGGATTTTGACCCATCCTCACTTTACCTTCGAAATAAGACCCTTTGGAACCATTATAAACCGATTTTGACTTTATTATAAAATAATATTTTGAGATATTCCTAAGGTGCCCCTCTCCTCCCTTATAAAAGGGCACCTCCTCCCCCTCCTCCTCACACAAATTTGAGAACTCAAGCTCGGAAAAACCCTGCCAAAATCCCTTCTCCACTTCCCTAGAATAATCCTAGAGGTCCTGGTCTTCTTCAAAGACCAATCATAGTTCCCTATGTGGAGGATTCAAAGAGGCGTTTCAAAGAAGAGGTAATATCCATTACCGATCTTTTCAATTTCTTTCTTCTTCAACTTATTATTCTTTAGTTGTTTCATGATAAAGTAATAACATAAGTATTAATTACATACTTATATGTTATTATAAATATGAAACAACCCTAATTCACCTTCTATCCATCGTACGGAAAAATGAAATCACCGCGCGTGCGTACGTACGGAATACCGTCTCCACGCCGTGGTGTAATCTATTTTCCACCATCACCTTAAAAGGATGGGTATAATGGTGTAATGAGTAACTATATATGATTATTATAAAGTGATATTGATACTTAAATAGTATAAATACACTTCAATACAATTCCACGATCATGGGAACAATATCATCTCTCGTGCGTACGTACGGAATGTTTTTTTTAACTTATACGACATGAATGGATTTTTAAAACATTATTTCCAAGAATCTTCCTTTATAAGTTTTCAAGTCTATTTTTAATCAAATTATTTTAGTTTATAATTGTATGACATGTTAAGAAAAGAAAAGTGTTTTTGAAGTAGAAAGGATATTTTCCTCAAGAATGTAGTTCAAATGTTTTATCAAAATTATTTTCCATCTAAGATAATATAGGGTTCTGTTTTTATCCCTATTATTACATTGATTTGACTATGTTTTGAGGTGCTTATTTTTATGAAGTCATTTAACTTATATTATTTGTTTTATTATGTCTTGATGTTTCAAGAATCCCATTTTTGTTACATGTGTTATGCGATGATGTATGATTTATGATTATGTGGCACACATAAGAAAGGATTCATTATAAGATGGGTGGGACCTATATCTCCCTCCAATGCATTGGGTAAAGATTTTATATCTCATGAGATAGACATGGATGGAATGGAAGGTTATTTCAGTTCAGTGATACAGTACTGAAACGAGGAGTGAACTCGGTTCAGAAATGGAATTTGTCCGTTAAGATAGTCTTGGCAATGAGTCATGACTAACAAGAAATGATTTTCCATGATTATGTGTGCATGACACAAAGTTTCAAGTTTTATGTTATGATTATGGGGATCTCATTTTCACTTCTATGATTTATTCCATGTTAAGATATTATGATCTCTTTTGCAGGTTATGATTTTCAAAAAGATATGATATGATTTTTATTTCCTTTATTTTCCCTTGCTGAACATTTGAGCTCACCCTTTTTTGTATGTTTTCTTTTCCCCAGGCCAGGAAGATGGATATTAAGTAGAATATGCTAAAAGGGACCCTAGATATGATGCAATAAATGGGATACACTGTAGAAGATTTATGAACCAGTTGTTTATGTTTCCTAGTTTCTAAAGACACTATACCTATATGGTCCTTTGTGGTTTTGTCGTATGTTGTAAAAAGTGTGCTTAAATTTTGAAGTATGAACAATGTATGTAAAGTATGGGTCGTTATAGTTAGTATCAGAGGAAAGGTATAGTCATCCTTTGGAAACTAGGATGTGAAAGCCTTAGTAAGAACCCTAAGGATAAGTCTAAGCATAGAACACAATATTAGTGTTTTAGAAATGGCTATGAATAACCTAGGATAAGACCTTAAGTGTGAAAATTTTATTCTTGATTATGTGGTTTTCCCATTATAATTAGTGTTGCTCACATTATTCTTCTTGGTTTTAGTCAATGACTGGAACCTGAAGGAATCGTGTTAATGCGGAATGCGACGGGAAATGCAATGATTGTCCCCCTGAGCAACAAAACGTTATGGGAGCTGGAATGAAAAATCTTGTAGCCATGCTCACACAACTTTCTCAAGCTATGAATCACGCAGGACTTCCAAACGAGCAAAGGAAGGAGCAACATTCTGTTGAATCCTTCATGAGGCAGCGTCCACCTTCTTTCAGCGGGTCTACTGATCCATTAGTTTCTGAACAATGGATTAGTACTACTGAAAAGATATTTTCAGTTCTTCAATGTTCTGAACATGATAAAGTCATCCTAGCAGCGTATCGTTTGGAAGGAGATGCTGATCAATGGTGGAATCTTATTAAGAATATGAGGCAAAGGGATGAAATTGAGTCCATGGAATGGGACGAGTTCAAGGACTTATTTTTCAATAAGTACTTCCCTCATATTCTCCGAACAAAGATGGAGAAAGAGTTTCTTGAAATGAAGAAAAAGGATGATGAATCTGTTGGTACCTATGAAGCAAATTTTACAAGACTTGCAAGGTACGCTTCTGGTATTATTATCCAACCTGAGAGTAAGATCGATCGATTCTTTAGTGGCTTAAAACCAAGTCTTCGAAAGGCGTTATCCATAAGGGACTTCAATAGCTATGAGGAAATCATTCGATGTTCTCTCAAAGTCGAGATAGAGATTGGAGTAACCCATCAGTCATATGGGTTTGATAAGAAGAGGAAAATGGAATTCAAAGGAAAATCTAAAGAGCACACTGAAAAGAAGATGATCTTTCCCTTATGCTCAAAGTGTGGAAAGAAACATGGAGGGAGTTGTCTTAAAGGGACATGTAAATGTTTCAAATGTGGAAAGGAAGGTCATCGGGCATTTGAATGCCGTGATAATGGGAAGAAGATGTCTAATGATGCAAACAAAGGAAGGGATACACAGAATGATCCTACTACACTTCAATGTTTCAAGTGAAATGAGATGGGGAATTATGCCAATCAATGCCCAAATCCAAGGGTTGATGATGATGGTCGACGTCAACAAACTCTTAAGGCTAAAGACAAAGGAAAGTCACATGAAATTTTTATCAGCGATGTGGAGTACAATAACGAAGTGGTGAAAGGTACACTTACCATCCACTCTAAAGTAGAAAATGTTTTATTTGATTTTGGATCCACCCACTATTTTATTTCTGAAGAATTTTCGAAGGGTATCACCGCATTACCTCAACAATTAGATGTTGAGTTAGCTGTGAGAACACCTAATGGCACATCAATCGCATCAGAAGTTTATAATTCTTCTCCGATCGAAGTTTGTGGGAAAGTGCTTCCTGCAAATCTGGTGATCCTTCCTATAGTGGAATTCGATGTGATTCTTAGCATGGATTGGCTTTCTTTATACGGAGCTCATATCAATTGCCAAAGAAGAAAAGTCACATTTCATATTCCAGATCAATCTATGACCGTCTATCAATGCAAGGATGAACATAACCTTCCAGTGGAAATTTCTTCCATCTTATGGGTCTTGATTCCACTAAATTAAGGTTATTTATCTCAAATGGTTGGTGAGAAACTCATGATTAAGAATATTCCCATTGTACGGGAGTTTTATGATGTCTTTCTGGAGGAATTACCGGGTTTTCCAGCAAATCGTGAAGTTGAGTTTTCAACAGAACTCGTACCGGGTGATTTGCCTATTTCAAAGACACCTTATAGAATGGCCCCAATTGAGTTGCAGGAATTGAAGAAGCAACTCCAAGAGAATCTTGATAAGGGATTCATATGCCCTAGTGCATCACCTTGGGGAGCACCTGTTCTATTTGTTAAGAAGAAAGATGGATCAATGAGACTCTGCATTGATTATCGAGAACATAACAAGATCACTATCAAGAACAAATATCCTCTCCCACGCATTGATGACTTATTTGACCAACTACGCGGAGCTCAATACTTTTCCAAGATTGATCTTCGTTCAGGGTATCATCAATTAAGGGTCAAAAGGGAGGATATACCAAAGACGGCTTTTCGTACAAGGTATGGACACTATGAATTTATAGTGATGCCATTTGGTCTTACTAATGCCCCTGCTATCTTCATGGATCTAATGAATAGAGTCTTTAGAGACTATCTTGATTAATTTTTGGTAGTCTTTATAGACGATATTCTTGTCTATTCAAAGAGCAAGGAAGAGCATGAAGATCACTTGAGAATTATATTGAAGACCCTGAGAAAGGAGAAGCTTTATGACAAATTTACCAAGTGTGAATTTTGGCTTCAAAAAGTTTCATTTTTGGGTCACATAATCTCAAAAGAGGGGATATCTATGGATCCAGAAAAAACAAAGGTTATCAAAAGATGGTCGAGACCAACAACAGTAACTGAGATCCGAAGTTTTCTTGGTTTGGCTGGATATTATTGACGTTTTGTAAAAGATTTTTCACGATTATCTAATCCACTCACCAAGTTGACTCGGAAAGGAGTTAAGTTTGTTTGGAAAGAGGAATGTGAAGAGAATTTCAAGGAGTTGAAAAGAAGGTTATCCAGTGCACCTGTGCTCACACTGCCTTGTAGTGGAGAAAGGTTTGTGATCTACAGTGATACATCCAAGAAGGGATTGGGGTGTGTTCTTATGAAAAATGATATGGTAATAGATTATGCCTCACGACAGTTGAAAATCCATGAGAAAAATTTCCCAACACATGATTTGGAGTTAGCTGCGGTAATATTTGCATTAAAGATTTGGAGGCATTACCTTTATGGTGAAAGGTGTGATATTTATACTGATCATAAAAGTTTAAAGTATATTTTCACACAAAAGGAGCTGAATATGCGTCAAAGAAGATGGTTGGAGATGATTAAGGATTATGACTGCTCAATCCATTACCACCCTGGAAAAGCAAACAAGGTGGCAGATGCATTAAGTCGACAAGACCATGCTAGTTTATCCATGATGAGGATCAAAAAAGATCTAATATTTATGGATTTACAAAGGATGGATCTTGGAATTATAATGGAAGGGGAAAAATCTTATCTTTCTCAAATGAATGTTCAACCATCTATACATGTGAAGATTAAAGAGGCACAGAAAGAAGATGTCGAGTTACAAAAGAAGGTGAGAAATGTTCCTGAATTCAATCTTGATTGTGATGGGATAATAAAGTTCAGGAATCGGGTTTGTGTTCCTCCCATCCCCGAATTAAAGAAGGAGCTGCTGGATGAGGCTCATAGTTCTTCATTATCTATTCATCCTGGAAGCACGAAGATGTATAGGGACCTAAAAGATTACTTCTGGTGGGATGGCATGAAAAGAGATGTTGCTGAATATGTCTCTCGATGCTTGGTTTGTCAAAAAGTTAAAGCTGAGAGACAGAAGTCTAAGGGGATGTTACAACCATTACCCATACCCGAATGGAAATGGGAAAACATCACTATGGACTTTGTCACAGGACTTCCTAAAACATCCAAAGGCAATAATGCTATCTGGGTCATAGTTGATCGTCTTACAAAGTCTGCACACTTCATTGCTATTAGAGAGGATTTCTCTCTAGATCAGCTTGCCAGGATATATGTAAAGGAAGTGGTAAGATTTCATGGAGTACCACTTTCTATTATATCTGATCGGGATCTGAGATTTACCTCGAAGTTCTGGCGAAGTCTTCATCATACTCTGTATACAGAGTTGAGTTTCAGCACTGCTTATCATCCTCAGACAGACGGTCAGTTTGAGAGAACAATTCAAACCCTTGAAGATATGTTGAGAGCTTGCTCTATGGATTTCAAAGGAGGTTGGGATCAACACCTACCTTCGGTGGAATTTTCTTATAATAATAGATTTGACTCCAGTATTCAGATGGCTCTTTATGAAGCTCTCTATGGAAAGAAATGCAGGACTCCAACTTGCTGGGATGAAGTTGGGGAAAGAAAGCTATTAGGACCAGATCTCGTTGATGAAATGGCAGAAAAGGTCAGAACTATTCAACAACACATAAGAGCAGCTCAGAGTCGACAGAAAAGTTATGCCGACAACCGAAGAAAATACCTAGAGTTTGAAGTGGGTGATAAAGTGTTCTTACGAATATCTCCCTGGAAGAGGGTTATGAGATTTGGAAAGAAGGGGAAGTTGTGCCCTAGATATATCGGTCCTTTCGAAATACTGGATCGTGTTGGAAAGGTAGCTTACCGATTGGCGCTTCCACCAAATCTCTCTCAAGTTCACGATGTGTTCCATGTATCTCTCCTGAGAAAGTACATACCTGATCCTTCACATGTACTCAACTCAGAAGTTGTACCGCTGGAGCAAGATCTTTCTTATGAAGAACAACCGATAGAGATTCTAGATCGTAGCGAAAAAGTACTACGAAACAAGACCACTCGATTGGTGAAAGTTTTATGGAGGAACCACCAACTTTAAGAAGCTACATGGGAGCTTGAAGATATGATGAGGGAGAAGTATCCTCATCTGTTTGTTACAAAGTGACGAATTTTGAGGGCAAAATTCTTTTTAAGGGGGGTAGAATGTAACACTCGAGATTTTTATGTAATATTTTGTTTTTATGTTATATATATATATATATATCATCAAAGGAATCTTTCACTACACACTAGCTTGACTTACTTTACACGCAATCGCGACCTTCCTCGATAGCTTGCGTTGTACGCAATACCGGGTTTCACTAAACATCGATATGCTATTAAAATATTATTTAAACTAGCCGTTATGAATAGTAATAACCACTTTATGAAATTTTATAAATTTTATCTTTCAAAATGAACCTCATTTTTGGATTCGGAATACCGAAATTAGCCTAGGGTGAAATTTTGGTATTTTTCTGAAAACTTTCAATTTTTGATGAATAGTGAAACCACAAAGTGGTAGGTTAAAAACTGAATTTTGCATAAAACTTAATTTTACCGCTTCTGTGAATGGAATTTCAAAAATATGACAGACACGGTTGATATCAGTAAGTAAAATGTGGTTCAATGAGATAAAAATAATTTTTTGGTGAATAGTAACTTTTTACTTTTTTTACCGCGGTTAATAGTAAATAGGGTAACTAAGGGTAAATATGATATTAATATTATCCTAAAACATGTCCTAATTCTATTGGATAAGTGTAATTCGAACAAAAACAACCTTATGAATATAATATGACCATTTAGGTCCACTTGGATTAGATTATGACATTTAATATTATTTTATTTAATGAATAGTTAAAATAGTTAAAATCAAAGTTTAATAACTAAAACATTTTTAATATGGGTTTATACATAAGATAAGTTAGATTATAAATATTCATTAGAAAGATAAAACGATTTCATACATAATGATATTTTATTTATAATTTTTAGACTTTAAATAAATTAATTTATTTATGACACAACAATGATGTAGTAATTACCCTTTTAAGGAAATGTTAACATAATTGATGTTATAAATGCTCAAATAAATGTAATTTGAGTCTTTTTATGAATTAAACTAATTTTCTAGGTTACTATGATATATTAGTGTTTATTTAATCAACTTGGTTCGAACATATAATTCTGTTATGACTTTCAAAAAAATCATATATCAAATAGTGTCAAAATTGACACAAAATAGTTTTTAAATCAAATATTATATTATTAATTGTTATTTTATTCCTAAAAATCTAATGTTCGGCCAAATGACTTAGATAAGGATATATATATTAATAATAAACAACTTGGGGTTCGTTTGGCATGTTATAGTAAGTGTATTAACCATATAGTGTAAGAAAACAAAAAGTCACGGTAAAAGTTAAATTATTTAACTTAGAGTTAAATCTAATTGATAAGGTTAAAATAATAACCTAAACTTTTCTAAATAATATTTGTTGATAGGATTTAGACCCATCCTCACTTTACCTTCGAAATAAGACCCTTTGGAACCATTATAAACCGATTTTGACTTTATTATAAAATAATATTTTGAGATATTCCTAAGGTGCCCCTCTCCTCCCTTATAAAAGGGCACCTCCTCCCCCTCCTCCTCACACCAATTTGAGAACTCAAGCTCGGCCAACCCCTGCCAAAATCCCTTATCCACTTCCCTAGAATAATCCTAGAGGTCCTGGTCTTCTTCAAAGACCAATCATAGTTCCCTATGTGGAGGATTCAAAGAGGCATTTCAAAGAAGAGGTAATATCCATTACCGATCTTTTCAATTTATTTCTTCTTCAAATTATTCTTCTTTAGTTGTTTAATGATAAAGTAATAACATAAGTATTACTTACATACTTATATGTTATTATAAATATGAAACAACCCTAATTCACCTTCTATCCATCCTACGGAAAAATGAAATCACCACGCGTGCGTACGTACGGAATACCGTCTCCACGCCGTGGTGTAATCTATTTTCCACCATCACCTTAAAAGGATGGGTATAATGGTGTAATGAGTAACTATATATGATTATTATAAAGTGATATTGATACTGAAATAGTATAAATACACTTAAATACAATTCCACGATCATGGGAACAATATCATCGCTCGTGCGTACGTACGGAATACCGTCTCCACAATGTGATGCGACTTGTTGTACATGATCATCATTACATAGTTATTATATAAATGAATTGAATGAATAAATATGATATATTTTACACTAATACCATTATGGATATAAGGTATCTATAACCTTAAAAGAAGAATAATAATTTATTCGGCAAAACACACATAAGAACAAAAGGCAATAAAGACCCGAGTAACAAGTAATAATGAAATATTACTAATAAGAAGTTAAGAATATGAACATATATGATATCATATCAATATGTATCATTCTGGAATAAGTCAATAACATTATTTAAACCATTATACAGGAGCTTCGGACACATACAAAGCATATCGGACCTAAGGTAAGGAAAATATCACAATCTCATTTTATCCGAGATTGTTTTTACTTTTCTATTTACTAGGGTGTATTTTATCATCCACATACATGTTTCCTCAATATGTAATATTTATATCCTTCTACAGTAGTTTATATCCAATTTTACCCTTCGGTGAGTTTTTAGTAAAACATATGAAAGGAATCTTTTTTCGTTTTTCATACGAGGTACTTTTTGACTTTTCTGAAAAAGTATGAAGAATGTTTTTTTAACTTATACGAAATGAATGGATTTTTAAAACATTATTTCCAAGAATCTTACTTTATAAGTTTTCAAGTTTATTTTTAATCAACTTCTTTTAGTTTATAATTGTATGACATGTTAAGAAAATAAAAGTGTTTTTGAAGTAGAAAGGATATTTTCCTCAAGAATGGAGTTCAAATGTTTTATCAAAATTATTTTCCATCTAAGATAATATAGGGTTCTGTTTTTATCCCTATTATTACATTGATTTGATTATGTTTTGAGGAAATTATTTTTATGAAGTCATTTACCTTATATGATTTGTTTTATGATGTCATGATGTTTCAAGAATCCCATTTTTGTTACATGTGTTATGCGATGATGTATGATTTATGATTATGTGGTACACATAAGAAAGGATTCATTATAAGATGGGTGGGACCTATATCTCCCTCCAATGCATTGGGTAAAGATTTTATATCTCATGAGATAGACATGGCTGGAATAGAAGGTAATTTCGGTTCAGTGATACAGTACTGAAACGAGGAGTGAACTCGGTTCAGAAATGGACTTTGTCCGCTAAGATAGTCTTGGAAATGAGTCATGACTAACAAGAAATGATTTTCCATGATTATGTGTGCATGCCACAAAGTTTCAAGTTTTATTTTATGATTATTGGGATCTCATTTTCACTTCTATGATTTATTCCATGTTAGGATATTATGATCTCCTTTGCAGGTTATGATTTTCAAAAAGATATGATATGATTTTTATTTCCTTTATTTTCCCTTGCTGAGCATTTGAGATCACCCTTTTTTTTATGTTTTCTTTTACCCAGGTCAGGAAGATGGATATTAAGTAGAATATGCTAAAAGGGACCCTAGATATGATGAAATAAATTGGAGACACTGTAGAAGATTTATGAACCAGTTGTTTATTTTTTCCAGTTTCTAAAGACACTATACCTATACAGTCCTTTGTGGTTTTGTCGTATGTTGTAAAAAGTGTGCTTAAATTTTGAAGTATTAACAATGTATGTAAAGTATGGGTTGTTATAGTTGGTATAAGAGGAAAGGTATAGTCAACCTTTGGAAACTAGGATGTGAAATCCTTAGTAAGAACCCTAAGGATAAGTCTAATCATAGAACACAATATTAGTGTTTTAGAAATGGCCATGAATAATCTAGGATAAGGCCTTAAGCGTGAAAATTTTATTCTTGATTATGTGGTTTTCCCATTATAATTAGTGTTGCTCACACTATTCTTCTTGGTTTTAGTCAATGGCTGGAACCTGAAGGAATCGTGTTAATGTGGTATGCGACGGGCAATGCAATGATTGTCCCCCTGAGCAACCAAACATTATGGGAGCTGGAATGCAAAATCTTGTAGCCATGCTCACACAACTTTCTCAAGCTATGAATCATGCAGGACTTCCAAACAAGCAAAGGAAGGAGAAACATTCTGTTGAATCCTTCATGAGGCAGCATCCACCTTCTTTCAGCGGGTCTACTGATCCATTAGTTGCTGAACAATGGATTAGTACTACTGAAAAGATATTTTCAGTTCTTCAATGTTCTGAACATGATAAAGTCATCCTAGCAGTGTATCATTTGGAAGGAGATGCTGATCAATGGTGGAATCTTATTAAGAATACGAGGCAAAGGGATGAAATTGAGTCCATGGAATGGGACTAGTTCAAGAACTTATTTTTCAATAAGTACTTCCCTCGTATTCTCCGAACAAAGATGGAGAAAGAGTTTCTTGAACTGAAGAAAAAGGACGATGAATCTGTTGGTACCTATGAAGCAAATTTTACAAGACTTGCAAGGTACGCTTCTAGTATTATTATCCAACCTGAGAGTAAGATCGATCGATTCTTTAGTGGATTAAAACCATGTCTTCGAAGGGCGTTAGCCATAAGAGACTTCAATAGCTATGAGGAAATCGTTCGATGTTCTCTCAATGTCGAGATAGAGATTGGAGTAACCCATCCGTCATATGGGTTTGATAAGAAGAGGAAAATGGAATTCAAAGGAAAATCTAAAGAGCACACTAAAAAGAAGATGATCTTTCCCTTATGCACAATGTGTGGAAAGAAACATGGAGGGAGTTGTCTTAAAGGGACAAGTAAATGTTTCAAATGTGGAAAGGAAGGTCATCGAGCATTTGAATTCTGCGATAATGGGAAGAAGATGTCTAATGATGCAAACAAAGGAAGGGATACACAGAATGAACCTACTACACTTCAATGTTTCAAGTGCAATGAGATGGGGAATTATGCCAATCAATGCCCAAATCCAAGGGTTGATGATGATGGTCAACGTCAACAAACTCTTAAGGCTAAAGACAAAGGAAAGTCACATTCAATTTCTATCAGCGATGTGGAGTACAATAACGAAGTGGTGAAAGGTACACTTACCATCCACTCTAAAGTAGAAAATGTTTTATTTGATTCTGGATCCACCCACTCTTTTATTTCTGAAGAATTTTTGAAGGGTATCACCGCATTACCTCAACAATTAGATGTTGAGTTAGCTGTGAGAACACCTAATGGCACATCAATTGCATCAAAAGTTTATAATTCTTCTCCGATCGAAGTTTGTGGGAAAGTGCTTCCTGCAAATCTGGTGATCCTTCCTATAGTGGAATTCGATGTGATTCTTGGCATGGATTGGCTTTCTTTATACGGAGCTCATATCAATTGCCAAAGAAGGGAAGTCATATTTCATATTCCAGATCAATCTATGATCGTCTATTAATGCAAGGATGAACATAACCATCCAGTTGAAATTTCTTCCATCTTATGGGTCTTGATACCACTAAATGAAGGTTATTTATCTCAAATGGTTGTTGAGAAACTCACGATTAAGAATATGCCCATTGTATGGGAGTTTGATGATGTCTTTCCGGAGGAATTACCGGGTCTTCCACCAAATCGTGAAGTTGAGTTTTCAACAGAACTCGTACCGGGTGATTTTCTTATTTCAAAGACACCTTATAGAATGGCCCCAATTGAGTCGCAGGAATTGAAGAAGCAACTCCAAGAGAATCTTGATAAGGGATTCATACGCCCTAGTGCGTCACCTTGGGGAGCACCTGTTCTATTTGTTAAGAAGAAAGATGGATCAATGAGACTATGCATTGATTATCGAGAACATAACAAGATCACTATCAAGAACAAATATCCTCTCCCATGCATTGATGACTTATTTGACCAACTATGCGGAGCTCAATACTTTTCCAAGATTGATCTTCGTTCAGGGTATCATCAATTAAGGGTCAAAAGGGAGGATATACCAAAGATGGCTTTCCGTACAAGGTATGTACACTATGAATTTATAGTGATGACATTTAGTCTTACTAATGCCCCAGTTATCTTCATGGATCTAATGAATAGAGTCTTTAGAGACTATCTTGATCAATTTGTGGTAGTCTTTATAGACGATATTATTGTCTATTCAAAGAGCAAGGAAGAGAATGAAGATCACTTGAGAATTATATTGAAGACCCTGAGAAAGGAGAAGCTTTATGCCAAATTTACCAAGTGTGAATTTTGGCTTCAAAAAGTTTCATTTTTGGGTCACATAATCTCAAAAGAGTGGATATCTGTGGATCCAGCAAAAACAGAGGTTATCGAAAGATGGTCGAGACCAACAACAGTAACTGAGATCCGAAATTTTCTTGGTTTGGATGGATATTATCGACGTTTTGTAAAATATTTTTCACGATTATCTAATCCACTCACCAAGTTGACTCGGAAAGGAGTTAAGTTTGTTTGGACAGAGGAATGTGAAGAGAATTTCAAGGAGTTGAAAAGAAGGTTATCCAGTGCACCTGTGCTCACACTACCTTGTAGTGGAGAAAGGTTTGTGATCTACAGTGATGCATCCAAGAAGGGATTGGGGTGTGTTCTTATGAAAAATGATATGGTAATAGCTTATGCCTCACGACAGTTGAAAATCCATGAGCAAAATTTCCCAACACATGATTTGGAGTTAGCTGCGGTAATCTTTGCATTAAAGATTTGGTGGCATTACCTTTATGGTGAAAGGTGTGATATTTATACTGATCATAAAAGTTTAAAGTATATTTTCACACAAAAGGAGATGAATATGAGTCAAAGAAGATGGTTGGAGCTGATTAAGGATTATGACTGCTCAATCCATTACCACCCTGGAAAAGCAAACAAGGTGGCAAATGCATTAAGTCGACAAGACCATGCTAGTTTATCCATGATGAGGATAAAAAAAGATCCAATATTTATGGATTTACAAAGGATGGATCTTGGAATTATAATGGAAGGGGAAAAATCTTATCTTTCTCAAATGAATGTTCAACCATCTATACATGTGAAGATTAAAGAGGCACAGAAAGAAGATGTCGAGTTACAAAAGAAGGTGAGAAATGTTCCTGAATTCAACCTTGATTGTGATGGGATAATAAAGTTCAGGAATCGGGTTTGTGTTCCCCCCATCCCCGAATTAAAGAAGGAGCTGCTGGATGAGGCTCATAGTTCTTCATTCTCTATTCATCCTGGAAGCACAGAGATGTATAGGGATCTAAAAGAGTACTTCTAGTGGGATGGAATGAAAAGAGATGTTGCTGAATATGTCTCTCGATGCTCGGTTTGTCAACAAGTTAATGCTGAGAGACAGAAGTCTAAGGGGATGTTACAACCATTACCCATACCCGAATGGAAATGGGAAAACATCACTATGGACTTTGTCACAGGACGTCCTAAAACATCCAAAGGCAATAATGCTATCTGGGTCATAGTTGATCGTCTTACAAAGTCTGCACACTTTATTGCTATTAGAGAGGATTTCTCTCTAGATCAGCTTGCCAGGATATATGTAAAGGAAGTGGTAAGATTGCATGGAGTACCACTTTCTATTATATCTGATCGGGATCCGAGATTTACCTCAAAGTTCTGGCGAAGTCTTCAGCATACTCTGTATACAGAGTTGAGTTTCAGCACTGCTTATCATCCTCAGACAGACGGTCAGTCTGAGAGAACAATTCAAACCCTTGAAGATATGTTGAGAGCTTGATCTATGGATTTCAAAGGAGGTTGGGATCAACACCTACCTTTGGTGGAATTTTCTTATAATAATATCTTTCACTCCAGTATTTAGATGGATCCTTATGAAGCTCTCTATGGAAAGAAATGCAGGACTCCAACTTGCTGGGATGAAGTTGGGGAAAGAAAGCTATTAGGACCAGATCTCGTTGCTCAAATTGAAGAAAAGGTCAGATCTATTCAACAACACATAAGAGCAGCTCAGAGTCGACAGAAAAGTTATGCCGACAACCGAAGAAACGACCTAGAGTTTGAAGTGGGTGATAAAGTGTTCTTACGAATATCTCCCTGGAAGAGGGTTATGAGATTTGGAAAGAAGGGGAAGTTGAGCCCTAGATATATCGGTCCTTTAGAAATACTGGATTGTGTTGGAAAGGTAGATTACCGATTGGCTCTTCCACCAAATCTCTCTCAAGTTCACGATGTGTTCCATGTATCTCTCCTGAGAAAGTACATACCTGATCCTTCACATGTACTCAGCTCAGAAGTTGTACCGCTGGAGCAAGATCTTTCTTATGAAGAACAACTGATAGAGATTCTAGATCGTAGCGAAAAAGTCATACGAAACAAGACCACTCGATTGGTGAAAGTTTTATGGAGGAACCAACAACTTGAAGAAGCTACATGGGAGATTGAGGATATGATGAGGGAGAAGTATCCTCATCTGTTTGTCACAAAGTGACGAATTTCGAGGGTGAAATTCTTTTTAAGGGGGGTAGAATGTAACACCCGAGATTTTTATGTAATATTTTGTTTTTATGTTCTATATATATATCATCAAAGGAATCTTTAACTACACACTAGCTTGACTTACTTTACACGCAATCGCGACCTTCCTCGATAGCTTGCATTGTACGCAATACCGAGTTTCACTAAACATCGATATGCTATTAAAATATTATTAAAACTAGCCGTTATGAATAGTAATAACCACTTTATGAAATTTTATAAATTTTATCTTTCAAAATGGACCTCATTTTTGGATTCGGAATACCGAAATTATCCTAGGGTGAAATTTTGGTATTTTTCTGAAAACTTTCAATTTTTGATGAATAGTGAAACCACTAAGTGGTAGGTTAAAAACTGAATTTTGCATAAAACATAATTTTACCACTTCTGTGAATGGAATTTCGAAAATCCGACAGACACGGTTGATATCAGTAAGTAAAATGTGGTTCAATGAGATAAAAATAATTTTTTGGTGAATAGTAACTTTTTACCTTTTTTACCGCGGTTAATAGTAAATAGGGTAACTAAGGGTAAATATGATATTACTATTACCCTAACACATGTCCTAATCCTATTGGATAAGTTTAATTCGACCAAAAACAACCTTATGAATATAATATGACCATTTAGGTCCACTTGGATTAGATTATGACATTTAATATTATTTTATTTAATGAATAGTTTAAATAGTTAAAATCAAAGTTTAATAAATAAATTTTTTTTAATATGGCTTTATACATAAGATAAATTCGATTATAAATATTCATTAGAAAGCTAAAAATATTTCCTACATAATGATATTTTATTTATAATTTTTAGATTTTAAATAAATTAATTTTTTATGACACAACGATGATGCAGTAATTACCCTTTTAAGGAAATGTTAACATAATTGATGTTACAAATGATCAAATAAATGTAATTTGAGACTTTTTATGAATTCCGCTAATTTTCTAGGTTACTATGATATATTAGTGTTGATTTAATAAACTTGGTTCGAAAATATAATTCTGTTATGACTTTTACAAAAATCATATATCAAATAGTGTCAAAATTGACACAAAATAGTTTTTAAATCAAATATTATATTATTAATTGTTATTTTATTTCTGAAAATCTAATGTTCGGCCAAATGACTTAGATAAGGATATATATATTAATAATAAACAACTTGGGGTTCGTTTAGCATGTTATAGTAAGTGTATTAACCATATAGTGTAAGAAAACAAAAAGTCACGGTAAAAGTTAAATTATTTAACTTAGAGTTAAATCTAATTTATAAGGTTAAAATAATAACCTAAACTTGTCTAAATCCTTTTGGTTGATATGATTTCGACCCATCCTCACTTTACCTTAGAAATAAGACCCTTTGGAACCATTATAAACCGATTTTGATTTTATTATAAAATAATATTTTGAGATATTCCTAAGGTGCCCCTCTCCACCCTTATAAAAGGGCACCTCCTCCCCCTCCTCCTCACACCAATTTGAGAACTCAAGCTCGTCCAACCCCTGACAAAATCCCTTCTCCACTTCCCTAGAATAATCCTAGAGGTCCTGGTCTTCTTCAAAGACCAATCATAGTTCCCTAAGTGGAGGATTTAACGAGGCGTTTCAAAGAAGAGGTAATATCCATTACCGATCTTTTCAATTTCTTTCTTCTTCAACTTATTCTTCTTTAGTTGTTTCATGATAAAGTAATAACATAAGTATTACATACATACTGATATGTTATTATAAATATGAAACAACCCTAATTCACCTTCTATCCATCCTATGGAAAAATGAAATCACCGCGCGTGCGTACGTACGAAATACCGTCTCCACGCCATGGTGTAATCTATTTTCCACCATCACCTTCAAAGGATGGGTATAATGGTGTAATGAGTAACTATATATGATTATTATAAAGTGATATTGATACTGAAATAGTATAAATACACTTAAATACAATTCCACGATCATGGGAACAACATCATCGCTCGTGCGTACGTACGGAATACCGTCTCCACGATGTGATGCGACTCATTCTACATGATCATCATTACATAGTAATTATATAAATGAATTGAATGAATAAATATGATATATGTTACACTAATACCATTATGGATATAAGGTATCTATAACCTTAAAAGAAGAATAAGAATTTGTTCGGCAAAACACGCATAAGAACAAAAGGCAATAAAGACCCGAGTAACAAGTAACAATGAAATATTACTAATAAGAAGTTAAGAATATAACCATATATGATATCATATCAATATGTATGATTCTGGAATAAGTCAATAACATTATTTAAACCATTATACAGGAGTTTCGGACACGTACAAAGCAAATCGGACCTAAGGTAAGGAAAATATCACAATCTCATTTTATCCGAGATTGTTTTTACTTTTCTATTTACTGGGGTGTATTTTATCATCCACATCCATGTTTCCTAAATATGTAATATTTATATCCTTCTACAATAGTTTATATCCAATTTTACCCTTCGGTGAGTTTTTAGTAAAAGATATGAAAGGAATCTTTTTTCGTTTTTCGAACGAGGTACTTTTTGACTTTTCCGACAAAAGTACAAAGAATGTTTTTTTAACTTATACGGAATGAATGGATTTTTAAAACATTATTTCCCAGAATCTTCCTTTATAAGTTTTCAAGTTTATTTTTAATCAACTTCTTTTAGTTTATAATTGTATGACATGTTAAGAAAAGAAAAGTGTTTTTGAAGTAGAAAGGATATTTTCCTCAAGAATGGAGTTCAAATGTTTTATCAAAATTATTTTCCATCTAAGATAATATAGGGTTCTGTTTTTATCCCTATTATTACATTGATTTGATTATGTTTTGAGGAAATTTTTTTTATGAAGTCATTTACCTTATATGATTTGTTTTATGATGTCATGATGTTTCAAGAATCCCATTTTTGTTACATGTGTTATGCGATGATGTATGATTTATGATTATGTGGCACACATAAGAAATGATTCATTATAAGATGGGTGGGACCTATATCTCCCTCCAATGAATTGGGTAAAGATTTTATATCTCATGAGATAGACATGGCTGGAACGAAAGGTTATTTCGGTTCAGTGATACAGGACTGAAATGAGGAGTGAACTCGGTTCATAAATGGACTTTGTCTGCTAAGATAGTCTTGGCAATGAGTCATGACTAACAAGAAATGATTTTCCATGATTATGTGTGCATGCCACAAAGTTTCAAGTTTTATGTTTTGATTATGGGGATCTCATTTTCACTTCTATGATTTATTCCATGTTAAGATATTATGATCTCTTTTGCAGGTTATGATTTTCAAAAAGATATGATATGATTTTTATTTCCTTTATTTGCCCTTGCTGAGAATTTGAGCTCACCCTTTTTTGTATGTTTTCTTTTCCCCAGGTCAGGAAGATGGATATTAAGTAGAATATGCTAAAAGGGACCCTAGATATGATGAAATAAATGGGAGACACTATAGAATATTTATGAACCAGTTGTTTATGTTTCCCAGTTTCTAAAGACACTATACTTATACAGTCCTTTGTGGTTTTGTCGTATGTTGTAAAAAGTGTGCTTAAATTTTGAAGTATTAACAATATATGTAAAGTATGGGTCGTTATAATCGACGACGGCTGGAACAGAGGTCGGACGGAGGCACGACGACTCGGAGAAGATTCGGCTGTACGGTCTCTCTTGGACGAATGAAACCTAGAGAAGTAGACGTTTATTTGCATCAGGCGCGACCCCAGTCTGTTTAATGAAAAAAAGTAAGTACACGACATGTACTTTTAGAGTACATGGAACGTACTAGGTCTTTTCCATACTCCACCAAAATCGGCCTCCATGTCACCCTTGCACACCATGTGTATGGACCGGACAAGACCAACACACAGCTTCGGTGGGAAAAGCGTACACGACATGTACTCAGAAAGTACACGGCTTGTACTTCAAAAATTTCCAGAAACTTCATTATTCTCAAAAACTCCAGACAAAGGAAAAGCGTACCTGAAACAAAGATCCGGGTTCTTACAGTTTATACAAGGATTGAAGTTTGAGAGGTGTGAGGAAATGCGGGTGTGAAGGGTGGTATTTATAGTGGAGGGGAGAGGGAATTTTTTAATATTATATTCATTAATTTATTATTTCCCAAAAAGACAAGGAATAATGAGTCTTACATGACCAATAATAGTAATTTTATCGTGTTAATCCGAACTAATTGGTCTTACATCATCATAAAATTATACATGACTCTATAATTAGTGTATTTTTCTTATTTTGTAAATTATGGTATTTTACTATTCATAAAAAATTCAAGTATTCAGAAAAATCCCAAAAATTCACGCTAATTTTTTTTGACATGTAGAATCCAAAAATGAAGTCCATTTTTTCAAAAATAATTTTTTAAATATGATTAATTTTATTTTTAAATAAAATCATTATTTACATGAAAAATACAGTTTTTAAAACATTTATTTATATTTTCCAAAACATAGGTACATCATACATTTACTTTAATGATATATATATATACTATCATAGGAAAGGTTAATATTCATTATGGTATGTGACTATTCAAAAGGTTAATATTAATATTCATAAGGGTATGTTACTATTTACCAAAAATTAATTTTGTTCTATTAGACTCAAAAAATCACCCTGAATGCAACTGTGTATGTCAAGATTTCCAAATTCAAAACATAGAAGTCGAAAAATTATGTTTAATGGTCACATAATATTTAGTATCATTATATTTCATTTTTCATCCTAATGTTATTATACTATAAGTAATAATTACAATAAGGGAGTTCCTTTCATGAAACTTTGTGTTGTTACATTCTCCCCCCATATGATATTTCGCCCTCAAAATTTCGTTTTACACAAACAGGTGAGGGTACTTCTCCTTCATCGCCTCCTCTAGTTCCCAAGTAGCTTCTTTAAACTTATGGTTCCTTCACAACACTTTGACAAGATGGGTTTTCTTGTTTCATGGAACCTTATCTCTCTACTCTAGAGGCATTACTTGCTTCTCCTCATAGGAGAGATCATCTTCTAGCTATACCACCTCTGAGTTTAGTAAATTTGAGGGACTAGGTATGTAATTTGTCAAGAGTGATATGTGAAAAAAATCATGAAATTAAGCCATATTCAGTGGAAGTGCAATCTGATAGGCCACATATCTGATGCGGTCAAGGATCTCAAAGGGGCCAATGTACCTTGGGATTAGCTTCCATTTTGTTCCAAATCACATGACTCTCTTCCATGGTTATATTCAAAGGAAGAATTTATCTATGATGTCAAACTCCAAGTCCCTTTGACGGTTGTCATTGTAGCTCTTTTCTGACTCCGAGCAGCTTTGATATGTTTCTGGATAACTTAAACCTTCTCCATCATCTCTTGCACAAGATGGGGTCCAAGTATCTTTTTTTCTCCAACTTCATCCCAAAAGGTTGGATTTCTACATCGCTTTCCATAGAAAGATTTATACAGAGCCATCTAAATACTCGAGCGAAAGCTATTTTTGTATGATAACTCAACCAATTGAAGATTCTGATACCATCACCCTTTGAATTCTAGAGAGAAGGATCTTAGAATATCTTCAAGTGTCTGAATAGTCCTTTCGGATTGGCCATCCGATTTGGGATGATAGGCCATGCTGAAATTTTATTCAGAACTCAAAGCATATTTGAGGCTCCTCTTGAATTTAGATGTGAACCTTGAATCATGGTTAGAGACAATCGAGAGTGAAACACCATGCATTCTCACCACTTCCTTCACATATATATTTACAATTTGTACAAGTGAGATATCTTATTGAATAGAGATAAAATGGGCAGTCTTGGTGAGTCGGTCAAACACAACCCATATTGCATTATTTCCCTTCGACGTCTTTGGGAGACCCATTACAAAGTCCATAGTAACATTCTCCCATTTCCACATGGGTATAGGCAATGGATTTATCAACCCTTTGTACTGTTTTCACTCTACTATAACATTCTTACATACCAAGCACCTTGAGATATAATATGTGATCTCCTTTTTCATGTTATCCCATCAAAAGTGTTCATGGAGATCTCGATAAATCTTGGTGATACTAGGATGGATAGAGAATGGTGAGCTATGTGCATTGTCCAATAGCTCCTTCTTTATCCAGGGTGACGAAGGCACAAAAATCCATGTTCCAAACTGAATCACACCTTCATCGTCGATATGGAACTCTTGTAGCTTCCCTTCCTTTACGGCATTCACCTTCTTGTGTAACTCCAGATCATCCCTTTCTTCCTCCTCAATCATCTAATGGATTAATGGTTGCGTAATTATTTGGGAAAATTTGGATGTATCCCCTGACCTTATAATTTCTAAATCCATCCTTTTCATATATTAGAAGATAGGGACTCTCTCAATCTGCATCATGGATATAGTAGTAGTTTCTTTTATGCTTAGAGCATCAACTACCTTGTTCAACTTTACAGGATGATAGTGAATAGAGAAATCATAATATTTGATTTGATCTAACCACCTCCTTTGATGCCTATTGATATCATTTTGTATGAATATATACTTTAGGATCTTGTGATCAGTGTATATGTCACACTTCTCACCATAAAGGTAGTTCCGCCAAATTTTCAAGAAAAAATCATGGCTGTCAGCTCTAGATCATGTGTCGGGTAGTTCTACTCATAGATATTCAACTTCTGTCAGGTGTACACTATCACATTGTTATTTTTCATGAGTACGCAACCTGAGACTTTCTTTAAAATATCACTTTATATCACAAAAAGTCTCTCCACTTTACGGTAGTGTGAGTACAGGTGCAGTGATTAGCCTTCTCTTTAGCTGCATGAATCTTCCCTCACATTCTTCCGTCCAGACATAATTTTCCCATTTCTTTGTTAACTTAGTTAGAGGGCTTGACAATTATGAAAAATTTCTCACAAAGCAATGGTAGTACCCAACTAATATAAGAAAACTACGGATTTCTGTGACACTAGGGACCTGGGCCATTCTTAAATTGCCTTTGTTTTTGAAGGGTCCACAGAAATCCCCTCACTTGTGATCACATGTCCCATGAATGTAACTTGATTCATCCAAAAGTCAAACCTTCTGAACATGGCATACAAATTCTCCTTTCTCAATGTCTCCAACAAAAGTATTAGATGTTTTTCATATTCCTCCTTTCTCTTAGAGTAGATGAGAATATCATCAATAAAAACTACCAATTTTTTTTGAGGTAATGTATAAATACTCGATTCATCATATCCATGAATATTTATAGGGAATTAGTTAGTCTTAAGGGCATCACCAAAAAATCATAGTTCCCATACCATGTGCAGAAGGTAGTCTTCTGAATATATTCTCTCTTCACCTTTATCTGATGATTTCCAGAACAAAGATCCACCTTTAAGAAGTATTTATCTCCTCTTAACTGATCAAAAAAGTCTTCAATCCTTGGAAGTGGATACTTGTTCTTTATAGTGATCTTGTTTAGTTCCTGATAATCGATACACAACCATATTATTCCATCATTATTCTTCACAAAGAGCACTGGTGCACCCCAAGGTGATGCACTAGGGCGTATGAACCCTTTTTCCAAATGCTCTTGTAGATACTTATTTAACTCCCCCAGTTTTATAGTATCCATCCTATAGGGTCACATTGAGATAGAAGTTTCTTTGGGTATGAGTTCTATTGAAAACTCTACCTCATGATCCAAGTAAAGTCTGGGTGACTCTTCAAGAAATACATGACAGTATTGTCTCACAATGGGCATTTCCACAAGGTTGGCACTTTCTTTTGAATCATCCATTTGGGAAACGTATGATTATTCATAGGGAATCAACGCCCACACAGTCAAAGTATTTTTCAATGGAGATTCATGATCTTACATTCATTTGTAGAGGGACATGGGATGGTTTGGAATATGAAATGATATTTCATTTTCAATACAGTTAATACATTCTCTATATAACGAGATCCATTCGATTCCCATTAAAGCATCAAATTCCACCAAGGGAAGTATTATGAGATTCTCTGGAAGAATTCTCCCACATACACTAATAGGAGATGATTCAAACAATTGGGTTGAAATTGTTGCACCACTTGGTGTTTTTACAGATATCTCTACATCAAGGTTTCAAGTCTTTGATTCTATAGTTCTAGAAAACTTGAAAGATATAAAGGAATGCGTAGAACCTTAATCAAATAAGACATTTCCCATTCTTTAGTGAATAGAAAGTGTAACTTGTACAACTTCATTTTCTTTATCCACTTCTATAGTAGTGATGACATAAGCATTCCCTTGTTCCTTTGTATTTGGTGGATGATGACTCTAATTACCCTCGAGGATTCTAAGTTTGGTGAAATGGTTTTCATAGTGCCCTTGCTTCCTACAATTATAGCATTGAACCATGGGTGGTTCTCTCCTTTCTTCCAGAACATTCTCCTTCATTCCCATGTCTTTATAAAACTCTTGAGTATGGTTTCATTCTTTCCCACACTTGAAGCATTCACTCGTCCCTTTTAGGTAGTTCCCATGATGCAACTTCCCACATTTTTGGCATGTGGGTTGTTGAGTTTTATTCCCACCTTTATCATTAGATCCTGTAACATGAAACTACATATTTCTTTTCTTATCACTATAACTGTAGCACCATTCTACAAACTCCATATCCACTTTGATATCACATCGAAAAAATTATTCATACTCCCAAAGTCTTGAATTCCAAGAGCCTTTCTAAGGTGTGGTATTAATACACTAAAGGATCTATCAATTTTTATATCAATGTTGATAACAAACCTGAAGCTTACCTAGAAAGACTTGTGAAACTCACTTCGTAGGTTGTAACAGATTCACTTTTCTTTTTCTAGATCCATATGAATTCGCTTTCCATATTCATATGAAGAGTTCATGGGAAATACTTATTAAGAAACATGATCTTAATGTCTTCCCATTCCATATATTCAGTTTCATCCATTGGATTGGTGATCTTAATCAAAGCCCACCATAGATAGTCCTCTCCATCTAGAAGATAAATGGCTAGTGTTATCATCTCCATCTCAGAATAGTGGAGCATAGAAAAGATATTCTCCATGGATTTGACCAACTGTTCTGCAACTAGTGGATCAGAAGATCCACTAAACTTCTGTGGTCATTGCCGTATAAAACACTTAATAGCCAATTTCTCCCTCTTTGGTGAATGAGGACATTAACAATTATTTTGGTTATTTTTTATAACCTGAGATAGTTGTGTAAGAATCTCCATGATGTTTTTAACTCCACCTCCCAAATCATTGGGGATGTCATTCAGGAAATTGTTGAATTGTCCCTCGCATGAGTTGTTGGCCTGGTTTTTCCTGGTTCCCACCATTGTCTAAAAGAGAAAAGGTTAGAACAAAACATATGTCAACAATTCATGAATAAATAACTTATTAATTTGTAAAATTTCCACTAAAAGAATAACTTATGGGATCCATATGTAAAGCTTCTTGTGTGCATGTTTGTACTTAGTCTCATACTATAGGTTTTATATAGGGTTCATTAACCCTAATTCCCAAATTAACTAATCCTTACCTCTGATACCAACTATAGCGACCCTACTTTTTCTTAAATTAATCTTACATCATTATAAATATAAATAACATAATAGTAGTACACCAAGAGGATCTAGAGGTTTAGTTTCTTTGAAAAACTAGGACCAAACATAACATTTACATCATCATGCATAAACATTTATTTAATTCCTTCTTCTCTAGTGCCTTATTGGAACATTAAATATCCTTTGAACATGTTGTAACCTAAGGATATACATAAAAAGGGGTGATATAAAATCCCAGTAAGAGGATAGATATGAACAATGTAATAATGAGTGAGCATAATCATAACATAGGAAAATGATCATGAACATGAGAGGAATTGTTAATAAAAGACTTGAAATGTGGAAATGCATAAAAAATTAAACATCATGTATTAGTGGTTAACTACCAAACATAATTGTGAAAAATATAGAATATTTTTCACAAATCATTTCACTTAAACTCAGGAAATTCATTACTTTACCCAATGCATTGGAGCGTTGTATAATTCTGGGTGCACCCGTCACATCATAACATTATCATTATCAAGCATGCCAGATAGAACATATATAAAAAATGAACATAAATAACCCATGGAAAGGAATGTGTTTCTTCTTATAATAATGCATTCATAAACTTTGGGTTTCCAAAATAAAGTGGCAATAACATACTTTCTACAAGAACCGTAAATCTTGAGTGAGAATTAAAAGGCATGTTTATGAAAGAAGAGTTATTTTGGAAAACATTTATTTGACATAAAATATAATGGAAAAAATTTATATCCTATAAATGGAAATATAACGATGAAAAAATTATTTTTAAGGAGTGACCATACCAAAAATGGAGTGAAATATGGAGAACTCGATGAAAGAAAGTTGGGTTCGAGGATTTCCCCTTACCTTGTATCTGAGTGCTTTCTTCACATTAATGTACTATATAACCACATTATATTCATTAATTAACAATTACAAAACATTTTTTATATTAATATGGTTCATTATGGTTTCATTAGGTTATTTTATGGTCCTTGGATGAGTTATATGGTTTAAATCCATTGTCCGGAAATGTTCATTTTTATGGTTTTCTTAAACGGTTCACTTGTATTCGTAAATGGATGTTCATGTAGAAAATGGGTAAACATCCATATCTTATATTAAATTTTATTAAGGATATTAAAGGATTATAAATTATCTTATAATGAATTATGTTATAAACTATGTGGATGAATCATTAGTTAAAATTTAATGATGATTGTTTCGGTGAATTTGGGAAATTTTTCGACCGCAATGAACTTATTTTGTTTAATAATTTAGTAATATGTACATAAGTTAATTAGAGGACATAAAGTTGGATATAATAAAAATAATATAATCTGTTTCAACCATAAAAATGTTTTCATGACCAAATCAGAAAGCTGTAAAGTAAATTTAAAACTTATCATTATTGAAGGTTATAAATTAACACCTCACAAACAATGTTTTCTTTTATAAAACAAAATGAAGAGGAGAAGGGGGTTAGATGATATAATATCCCATTATTAACATAAATTTAAATTATATTTATGATACTGGAGTTACCATACCATGTGGATGAGGATATGTGGGGATAGATTAAGAATAGAACTTGAAATCGAAAGGAAATTAAGGGAAAAGGGTGAGATAAATTACATCTTGAATCCTCCTTAAGAGACCTAGGCTTGGAATTTTTATGAGAAAAAAAGATCTTGGACATGGGTAAAGGAATAAGGAAGATTCTAGGGTAGATTTTAGATAATGGTTGAAGCTTTAGAGGTGCGAGGAAATGAAGGTGTGAAGGGTGGTATTTATAGTGGAGGGGAGAGGATATTTCTCAATATTATATTCATTAATTTACTATTTCCCCAAGAGACAAGAAATAGTGAGTATTAAATGACGAAGAATAGTAATTGTATCATGGAAATACGAACCAATTGGGATTACATCCACAGAACATCATACATGACTCTATAATTTGTGTATTTTTTCTTATTTTGTAAATAATGGTATTCCACTATTCATAAAAATTCAAGAATTTAGAACAATACCCAAAATTCACCCTATCCATTTTTTGACGTTTAGAATCCAAAAATGAAGTCAATTTTTCAAAACAAATTTTATAAATATTATTGATTTTATTTTTAAATAAAATCATAATTTACATGAAAAATATAGTTTTTAAAACATTTATTTACTTTTTCCAAAACATAGGTACATGATACATTTACTTAAGTGTCATATATATACTATCATAGGAAAGGTTACTATTTATTATGGTATGTAACTATTTATAAGGGTAACATTAATATTCATAAGGGTATGTTACTGTTCACCAAAAACTATGTTTGTTCTATAAGACAACAAAAATCACCCTGAACGTAACCGTGTATGTCCGATTTTTGAAATTTAAAAAACATAGAAGGGGGAAAATTAAGTTTAATGGTCTCATAGTATTTAGTATAATTATATTTCATTGTGATTACTAATGTTATTTTAATTTTATGAATAATTATAAGAAGGTAATTCCATTGATAAAACTTTGGGTCCTTACACATAATCTATTAATATCAAATACAATCAAAAAGAAATATATACCAATGAAAAGAAATTGGATTATGAAATTCTTTACCACTTCGTCATTTTCATGTAAAGTACCCTTGGTTTAAATTATTAAAATAAAAACTCAAAAAACAATTACTTGTGAATAATTCATGATATTACATGTTAAAGGGATAGTATATACACCATATTAAAGAAATTTTCTGTATAACATTACACTAATCCTCAATGAATGCAAATTGAGATAAAGTCCCTTACCACATTATTCCTTTTGGTTGAACATGATTTAACCTATTGAATAATAGTTTTAATTATTTTATTAATATAATCCATTACCATAATTCATTTTTATAGTATCATAAATGATCCCCTTATAACATTTTACCACCTCTTAATAATATTTCATTATTTTCCTTCTTTTTTTGTTAATTACTTTGTATTATTATCCATGTTTTTTCATGAAAGATAATGTTCTTGAACATATTATATATTTAATTTATATAAATGATGATATTTATTTTATAAATATAATATTTAATCACTACATACCTATTTATATTCATTATTCAAGTTCATGCATGGAAAATTAACCACATCACTTCATGTTGACGGTAGGCTGTACCTACGTACAACTAATGATATCAATACCTTAAAGAGTGACTGGTTATAGAATTTGAGGATATATTAATCATAAAAAATTTATATCATGTCTTATATATCACATATATTCATTAAATTTATCTTTATAACATTCCATGTGAAGATTAAGTGAAAAACGAATCACATCGCTTCATGGGGTGGTCATCCACCACACATATGAGCGACGTTGTCATATTTTAAACAAAATAAAAAATAAAAAATTTATATGAGATATTAAATTTTAAAAAGGATAATAATATCATAAATATAATATAAATGTGTTAAATTAACCATTATATCCATTGTTACATAGTGGTGGTGGAAAACGAATTATATCGGTTCGCAAGGTGGTAGTATGTCGTACACATGATCGATGTTTTTGTTTCCCATTTAATAGAAGAGGGGATGGGTATATCCTATTACATTAACATAATAAAATTTCATTATATGATATATACTAATGTTATTATAATATCATGATTTAAAATTATTTGAAGGAGGTAGAAGAAGAAACAGTTTGAAAACACTCGTTTAAGATCATTACCTTTTATTCAAGGAATTTTTTATTTTTTATTAAAAAGCCTTCCTAGGATAGATTTATGATAAATAATATAAGGAAAAAACCTTAAATATTACCTAATATTGAATTAAATTAATAATTCACATTGAATATCTTTTCAGGTTTAATTTTTTAGAGAATTAGGCCATAACTATTATATCTCAAAAGTTACAAAGTAGACACTTCTACTCAGTTTCCATTTTTTTTTTCATAAAATAAAAACTCTTAAAAAAAGAAGTCATGTCCAATTCCATGTTTTAGATAGAATGAAATTCCTTGATCCCATCCTTGATCCTATTACACTTTATGTCCTGTGAAAATCATTTCAAAAACTTGGGATGAGCATAAAAAGCTCAGTAAGGAATACACAAAGAAGAAAATGATTAGTTTTTCAAAACAACAAGTAAACCATGAACACATTAACATAAGTAATACTTTTAACCTTTATGAAGTAGTAAATAATCTTCACTGAATAAAAGATCACTACTTACCCTTTTGTAACCAAAATATTACCCATATAAATAATACATAACATATAAAGGTAACTTGGGACATAAACATACTTTAATGGAATAACCATACGGTCGACTTCCACACATGTCCCTAAATGGAATATACATAAGGCTGAATTCCATACCCAATGAATTGGAGGTTATAATGTAACCACCCTTCCTAGTATTCATAGCACCACCCATCATTTGGTTTATCACGTAACCACCCGTCAAATGTCCAAGTACCATTGTAAAATTGTAAGATATAAAACAAATATAAAGGAATGAAAAAATTTACAAATTTCAATAATAATATATCACTTAAATATATTTCTATAAAAAATCCATTATCAAAACCATTTTCAATACCAAAATACATAATAGAGTATATGGTATTTATTTTCTTTTTAAAAACATTACAGCTTGTTGAAGAAGCCAAAGATCAAATAATACTCGCGGCAGCGGAAAAGTCGTTGTCACCGCATACGTTAAAAGAAACATTCCTTTTTTTCATTTAGTAAAATTATTTGTAGAAATATATTACCTTTGAATGAAATGAAAAGTAAAAGGTGCTTATACAACGTATAAAGGAAAGTCTTGTATTGAAACAAAATATGCCTCAATGAAAGGAGATTGAGACGAAGTCCCGAACCTCGTGTCTGACTTGACTCGATCGTTCTTTAATCTCCTGAATAACAAACTAAAGTTAATTTATACTTTCTTAAGAACCCTTTTAAAGATTATTATTCTTTTTATATCACTTATTGACATGTTATAAACATTATGTAATCATTTAAGTTAATAATGTTCATTTTGTCGATATTTGGCACTTAAGTCAAAAATGGACTTCTTATAATTACATGTTGTTCATGTGGTCAAAGGTTCATTATATCCAGGATGATATTCATGATTTGAATATCATATATATTATATATATTCTTCATATACATGTATTTATAATAGTACATAACATTTAGAGTTAATAAATGAAATGTACCCTTCATGGAGACGGTAAGCCGTACGTACGCATGCACGCTACTTCCATTTCTATTTCATATTTAATGGAATTAAAACATAATGATAAATAGTAGTATTATAATTCCAATATTTTATCATATAAAATATCATTATACCTATCCCTTATACGTACCAGATATGGTATGAACGAGTCACATCACTTTGAGGGGGCGGTAGTCCGCACTTCCTCAAATGAATTTATCGTGTTTACACATAATGGAAACAAGAAATGTTTGATATATATAAAAAAAATACAGAAGCATAAAGAAAACATAAACATAATATATATCATATATAAATACAGTGACATCTTAATGGACACCATGAAAGGTGTTAAAAGAAGATTGAACAATCATCGTTTCGTGAGGCAGCAATTCGCCACCCACAGAAACAATATGTTCTTTAACCATTAGACGGAGGTGTGTGTAAGTGTAGGTAGAATATTTTTCATAAAAACATTCTAGTATATTGAGGATACTGTTGTTATTTTGGGATCAAATAATAAGAAGATAGTGGTTAGTGAAGAAGGAAAATAAAAGGAAGAAACTTGAGAGAAGACATTACCTCTAAATCATGTAACTCTTTTTGATTTGAGCCAAAGGATTCCTTGGGAAGATTTATGCCAAAAGTGAGGCTTCTAGGAGTAAGAGAGGGATGCAGAGAGATAATATGAGTAGAGTTGGGACGATCCAAGGGCTTGAGAGGTGTGGGTAAGGGGGTAGAGGTGGGGGCCTTTTATAAGAGGGAGGAGGGTCGCTTTTCAAAAGTCTTGAAATGTTACTTTATTATAAAATGATTTTTAGATTTTAAAGGTCCCACACCGATATATTTCGAGGATAAGGTGATAACGGTTCGAAATAAACCCATAAAATAGGTTTTAGACAAGTGTAATTTATAGATTTTAAGTTATCGTTTCATTTTATTTAAATCGTTCATTAATGAGGTAATCACTGCATCATCATGGTGTCAAAAATAAATAAATTTATATAATGTCTAAAAATTATAAAAAAATACCATGATGTAGAAAATATTTTTAGATTTAAAAAGATTATTTATAGTCTATGATATAATTTATGTAAACAAAATTAAAATTGTTTTACTTAGGTGTTACATAGTTTGGTTATATTTTCCTTTCTTTAAAAATAATATGATAAAAGGTCACTATCACACAAAAGTGATTCCATGGGGTCCCTAAGTTAGAAAAAAGCATCCCATGGTCGGAAATGACACAACCAAAATTATTTTGACACATGTTGGTGTCATTTTATATTATTCTGATATTATTTTATTACCCTTAACCACCCGATTACTAATTAATAATGACAATTAAAGATAATTGCTGTCGTTACAATTCATAATGTCCAAAAACAAAAGTCTTAATTAAATAATTTAGACCTTATGATTCCAAATATATAATCCATTTTACCAAATTACAAACACATAAATTTCAGTAATTAATTTAAAAATAATTCCCGTTGTCAAAACAAATAGTGTGTTTTTAGGAAACAATATCTATCAAAAGATTGATAATTGTTTTTGTCCAATTTCTCTGTGAAATTAATTCTAATGACCATAATTGTATTAAATGATAAAAATATATTATAATTACACTTTAAAACCAATTAAAAGGATAATCTAACCATATAATTAATTAGATGAAAAAGCAGTTTTGAAGTAAAATGCAGTATTTTTTACTATTGATTTAAAAATGAACATTGTCAGAAAAATACCAAAAATTTAACCAAAGTAAATTTCAATGCCTCACTTCTAAAGAATAAGTTTATTTTGACATATAGAGCTTATAAAATTTTCAAAAGTTAGATTTAAAAATGTGTTTCCATCAAAATGCGGTAAAACAATCTTTTAAAAATACTAGAGTATTCTATGCTTAAGATTGGATTTATTTTCATTTTAAGCCTCTAAAACACTATATAATTCGTAAATAGACATAAATATGAAAATATTTTATTCTTTACTTACTTGTTATGTTACATCATTCCCCCTTTAGGAAATTGCATCCCCGCAATTTATTTACTTATCGAATAAGTGGGGGTATTTATAGCTCATTGCATTTTTAGATTCCCATGTTGCCTCTTAAACTATATGGTTTTTCCATAGAACCTTTACTTGATGAATAAAATAATTCCTAAACACTTGCTCCCTGTGGTCAAGAATCTTTACGGGTTGTTCCTCATAATATAGGTTCTCTTCCAGCTGAACTACCTCTGGACTCAAAACAAGAGATGGATCTGGCATATACTTTTTCAACATTGAAACATGAAAAACATTATGTACCTGGGACAAACTTGGAGGTAATTACACTCTATATGAAACTGATCCAACTTTATCCAGGATTTCATAATGTCCAATGATCATCAGACTCATCTTTCCTTTCTTTCCAAAACACATCGCACTTTTCCATGGAGAAACTTTGAGGAAGGCATGATCACCTACCTCAAAAGAGAGATCCTTCATCCTATTGTCTGCAAAACTTTTCTACCTGCTCTGAGCTGTTCTCATGTGTTTCTGTATCAGCTGAACTTTTTCTTCCATCTCTTCTACCAATTCTGGTCCCATCAGCTTCCTTTCCCCTACTTCATCCCAAAAAGTTAGAGTTCGACACTGCTTTCCATATAATGCCTCAAATAGAGCCATCTGTATACCGGAATGAAAACTGTTATTATAAGAAAATTCAACCAAAGAAATATGTTGGTCCCAACTTCCCTGTTAATCCATCGTGCAAGCACGTAACATATCCTCCAAGGTCTGAATTTTTCATTCTGACTGCCCATCTGGTTGTGGATGAAAAGCTGTACAAAAATTTAATTCAGTACCCAATGACATCTGAAGGCCTTTCCAAAAATTAAAAGTAAACATGTGATCATGATCAGATACAATGGAGAGGGGAACTCCATGTAACTTTACTATCTCTTTAACATACAACCAATAAAGTTGATCCAGAGAGATTGTATCTCAAATAGGAAGGAAATGAGTAGATTTAGTCAGTCGATCAACAATAACCTAGATTTAATTATTACTTCGAGATGTCTTTGGTAGTCCCACAACGAAGTCTATGGATATATTTTCACATTTCTACTTGGGCACCGGTAAAGACTGAAGCATCCCTTTCGGTAACTACCACTCTACTTTAACCTATTGACAAGTCAAACACTTCACAGTAAAATCAGCAACATCTTTTTTCATTCCATCCCACTAGTAATACTCCCACAGATCTCTATACATCTTAGTATTGCCTGGATGAACTGAAAATGGAGAACTATGAGATTCACATAACAACTCTCTCTTAAACTGTGAATCACAAGGCACACACAATATCTTCTCAAATCTCAAAACAAAATCATTATCAATGTTAAATTCAGGCAACTTACCGTTCTGAACTAGCTCTACCTTTTTCTGCAATGCACTGTCTTTCTTCTGCGCTTGCCTAATTTTGTCTAATAGAGATGATCTCTTTGACACCTAAAACAAAATAGATGAACTTCCTGAATCAACAACTTCTATGCCAAATTTCATCAAATCAAAAACCAAAGTATCTCATTCCAAACATAGCATGGTTAATGAAGCATTTCTTTTTCGACTCAAAGCATCAACCACTTTATTTTAATTTCTCGGATGGTAATGAATTGTACAATCAAAATTCTTAATTAATTCCAAGAATCTTTTATATCTCATTTTCAATTCTTTCTGAGTGAATTTATACTTTAAAATTTTGTGATCGGTATATATTTCACACTTTACCCCATACAAATGATGCCTCCAAATTTTTAAAGTAAAAACAACAACAGCTAATTCCAAATCACATGTAGGGTAATTTAACCCATGTGTTTTCAACTGACATGAAGCATAAGAAATTACTTGATCATTGTGTATAAGGACACAACCAATTCCTTTCAATGAAGCATCACTATAGATAATAAACTCACTATTTCTGGAAGGTAGTTCCAATACGAGAGCATTCAACAATCTTCTTTTAAATCCCAGAAAACAATCATCACATTAATTTTTCCAGATAAACTTAACACCCTTCCGAGTTATCTTAGTCAATGGGTTGGACAACCATGTAAATTTTTAACAAACCTTCGGTAATAGCCTACCAAAACAAGAAAACTTAGAATCTAAGATATATTTGTGGGTCTTGGCCATTCTTCAACAACATTTGTTATTATAGGATCAACAGTAATACCATATTTAGAAACAAAGTGACCAAGGAAAGAAATTTGTTGCAACCAAAACTCACACTTTCTGAATTTCCAATACAATTTATTTTCTTTTAAGGTTTGCAAAATAACCCTTAAATGACTTTCATGATTCTCTTTACTTTTATAAATCACCAAAATATCATCAATGAAAACAACCTCAAAATTATCCAAGAACTCATGGAAAATTATATTCATAAGGTCCATGAATACAACAGGTACATTTGTTAACCCAAAAGGCATAACTACAAATTCATAATGTCCATATCTAGTAGGAAACACGGTCTTCATAATGTCTGCTTCTTTTACTTTCAATTGATGGTACCCAGACCTCAAGTTAATCTTCGAAAAATACTGAGCTCCCTGGAGCTGATCAAACAAATCATTGATATGAGGAGAAGGATACTTATTCATAATAGTGATGTTATTCAATGCTCTATAATTAATGAAAAGTCTCATTGAACCATCTTTCTTTTTAACAAATAAGACAGGATCACCCCATGGTAATGAGATAGGTCAAATGAAACCTTTATCTAATAACTCCTACAATTTCTTATTTAACTCTAAAAGTTCAACTTGAGCAATTTGATAAGGGGGTTTTTAAATTTTCTTAGAATAAGGAACTAAGTTAACAATAAATTCAACTTCTCGATCATGTATAATACCAAAAAACTCATTAGGAAAAACATCAGGATACTCATTTAGCACTGTAACATCATTAATCTAAATAGTTCCTTTTTTTTTCAACAATATGTTAAAGATAACATTCATTTCCATCGTTTACTAGTTTCTCAGCTTCCTGATATGTTATCAAAAGTAAGGGTTCATTATTGTACACAAACTGAAAATATTTCTGAAAAGAAACCTCTTTAGCTCTACAGTCAATCTTAGCATGATAAATAGAAAGCCAATCCATGACCAAAATAACATCAAACTCTACTAGAGGAAAAACGATAAGGTTTCCTAGTAGATTCTTCCCACACACAATGATAGGAAGGTTCTTATAATTTCTTTTTGTCTCAACATTTCACCCTGGTGTTTTTACCATATGTTCAAGATTCATATCTTGATATGGAATTCCCAATTTACTATAAAAATTATCAGAAATGAAAGAATATGTAGACCCTGAATCAAACAACACATTGGAATAATCTGAACAAATAAATAGTGTACCTGATACTACTTCATTTGATGGCCCAACATCTGCTGAAGTAGTGGAAAAGGATTTCACCACCCCTTTATACTTTTAGTCTGACTGCTTTCCCCCAGTTGAGTTCTTCGTTAGACACTCATTTGCATAATGAAACATTTCATTAAACATAAAACATCTTACCACTGTCTTTGCATTTCCTTCTTGACCATATTCCTTACAGTTACGAGCAATATGACCAGACTTACCACACCGAAAGAACTTTATAGACTTGGATAAACATTCTCCAGGATGCATTTTACCACACTTCTCACATGATGGATATTTGGTTTTCTTACCTCCAGGATTCTGTGAGGAATTATTTTCCTTTTACTGCCAACTAGACCTCTTATTCTGTTGTTTGTCAAAGAACACCTGATCATCGGAAAACTCAATTTCCACCGTCTCCGCACATCGAACAAGTTTTTCATAACTTTTGAACTCAAGAGAAGCTAATGAACTTCGATATTTTGGATTTAATCCTAAGCAAAAATGGTTGATTTTACTATCAAGATATCGTATGAAATTTGGAGTATACCTTTCCAGTCGAGTGAACTTTGCTTCATAAGTAGCCACTGAGTCATCCTCCTACCTCAATTCTAGGAATTGTTTTTCCATCCTAAGACGAACCACCTTAGGAAAATATTTCTCAAGAAACGTACCTTTGAATTCATCCCAGTCAAGATCATCAATCCCTTCACTATCCCTGATATTTTTCACCATCGACCCCCACTGATCAGCTTCACCTTAAAAATGGTAAACAGCGAGGCAAACCTTTTGATGTTTTGAACACCCCATGACATTAAAAATTTTCTCCAGTACTTTAATCCACCCTTCTGCTTGCACAGGGTAAGATGATCCTATGAATTATGGGTGATGTTTCCTCATAAAATGCTCCCCTATTGACATGTTTCTCTATGGTTGATCTAGCTGATATAGTGTATGGATTCCACCACCATTTATAGCCTAAGTCAACTGTTCCATCACTACAAAAAACTGTTCAGTTCTGATTCCGACCGTCTCAGGTTGCTGATTTGGAAGGTTGTTTTCCTCCTGATGTCGTCCAAACATAGATGCCCTGTTTCCTCTACAGAAAACCATTCTGAACACAGAAATATCTTAAGCGAAGAAACATGGTAATCTTTAAATTCTAGATCATTTCAATCATACCATAAATTAATTCATGGACATGAATTTAACAATATCCTAACTCCTAAAGTTGTCTAAACCTCCCTTTGATACCAACTATAAGGACCCAGCCATACATATTACCTAATCTTGAATTAAATGAATAATTCACATTGAGGATATTTTCAGGTTTAGAGTTTTAGAGAATTAGTTCATAACTATTACATCTCAAAAGTTACAAAGTAGACACTTCTATTGAGTTTTCATTTTTTTCATACAATAAAAACTCTTAAAAAAAGAAGTCATGTTCAGTTCCATGTTTTAGATAGCATGACATTCCTTGATCCCATCCTTGATCCTATTCCACTTTATGTCCTGTGAAAAACATTTCAAAAACTTGGGATGAGCATAAAAATCTCACTAAGTAATACACAAAGAAGGAAACTATTAGTTTTTTAAAATAACAAGTAAACCATGAATACATTAACATAATTAAACCTTTTCACCTTTATGAAGTAGTAAATACTCTTCACTGAATAAAAGATCAGTACTTACAATTTTGTAACCAAAATATTACCCACATAAAGACCACATAACAGAAAAATTTAACTTGGGACATGAACATACTTAAATGGAATAACCAAACGGTCGAATTCCACACATGTCTCTAAATGGAATAGCGATAAGGCCGAATTCCATACCCAATGCATTAGAGGTTATAACGTAACCACCCATCCTGGTATTCACGACACCACCCATCATTTGTTTTATCACGTAACCACCTGTCAAATGTCCAAGTACCATTACAAAATCATAATACCTAAAACAAATATAAATGAAATAAAACATTTCCACATTTAAATAACAATATATCACTTAAATATATTTCTATAAAAAATCCATTATCAAAACCATTTTCATTACCAAAATACATAATAGATTATTTGGTATTTATTTTCTCATAAAAACATTACGGCTTGTTGAGGAATCCAATGATCAAACAATACTCTTGGCGGCGGAAAGGTCGTTGTCACTGTGTACGTTAAAAGAATCATTCATTTTTTTCATTTAGTAAAATGCTTCTTAGAGAAATATTCCTTTTGAATGAAATGAAAATTCAAAGGTGTTTATACAGCATATAAAAGAAAGTCTTATATTAAAATAAAATGTTCTTCAATGAAAGGATATTGAGACGAAATCCCTTACCTCGTGTCCGACTTGACTCGATCGTTCTTAAATATCCTGAACAATAATCTAAAGTTAATTTCTACTTGATTAAGAACATTTTTCAAGTTTATTATTACTTTTATATCACTTATTTCCATGTTATAAACATTATGTAATCATTTATGTTAATAATGTTCATTTTGACGATATTTGGAACTTAAGTCAAAAATGGACTTCTTATAATTACATGTTGTTCATGTGGTCAAAGGTTCATTATATATAGAATGATATTCATGATTTGGATATCATATATATTATATATATCCATTATATACATGTATTTATAATAGTATATAACATTTAGAGGTACGAAATGAAATACACCGTTCATGGAGACGGTAAGCCGTACGTATGCATGAATGCTACTTCCATTTCTATTTCATATTTAATGGAGTTAAAACATAATGATACATAGTAGTATTCTAATTCCATTATTTTATCATATATAATATCATTAAACCTATCCTTTATACATACCAAAATTGGTATGAACGAGTCATATCACTTTGAGGGGGTGGTAGTCCGCACTTCCTCAAATGAAATTTTCGTGTTTACACGTAATGGAAACCATAAAGGTTTTCTATATATAAAAAAATATTGAAGCATAAAGAAAACATAAATATAATATATATCATATATAAATACAGTGACATCTTAATGGCCACCATGAAAGGTGTTAAAAGAAGATTGAACAATCATCATTTCCTGAGGCAGTAATTCGCCACCCACAAAAACAATATGTTCTTTAACCGTTAGAAGAAGGTGTGTGTAAGTGTAGGTATAATCCTTTTCATAACAACATCCTAGTATATTTAGGATACTGGTGTTATTATGGTATCGAGTAATAAGAAGATAGTAGTGAGATAAGAAGTAAAATAAAAGGAAGAAACTCGAGAGAAGACATTACCTCTAAATCTGGTAACTCTTTTTGATTTGAGCCAAAGGCTTCCTTGGGATAACATCTACCCAATGTGAGTCTTATATGTGTAAGAGAGGGATTTGGAGAGATAATATGAGCAGATGTTGGATAATCCTAGGGATTGAGAGGTATGGGTAAGGGGGTAGAGGTGGGGGCCTTTTATAAGAGGGAGGATGATCACTTTTGGAAAGTCTTGAAATGCTACATTATTATAAAATGATTTTTGGATTTTAAAGGTCCCAAAACGATATATTTCGAGGATAAATTGATAAGGGTTATAAATACACCCATAAAATAGGTTTTATATAAGTTTTAGTCTTATATTTTACGTTATCTTTTCATTTTATTTAAATCATTCATTAATGAGGTAGTCACAATATCATTATGGTGTCATAAATAAATTTATTTATATAATATCTAAAAATTATAAAAAAATACCATGATATAGGAAATATTTTTAGCTTTACAAATAATTTTTATAGTATAAGATATCATTTATGTAAACAAAATTAAAATTATTTTACTTAGGTGTTACATAGTTTGGTTATATTTTCCTTTCTTTAAAAATAATATGATAAAAGGTCACAATCACACAAAAGTGATTCCATGGGGTCCCTAAGTTGTCAAAAGGAATCCCATGGTTTTCTAGGACACAAAAAAAGGATTTGGACACATTTTGGGGTCATTTTGAATTATTATGATATTATTATATTACCCTTAACCACCCGATTACTGATTAATCATGATAATTAAAGATAATTGCTATCGTTAGTATTCATAATGTTAAAAAACAAGAGTCATAATTACATAATTTGGACCTTCTGATTCCAAATTTGGAATCCATTTTACCAAATTTCAAACACAGTAATTTCAGTAATTCATTTAAAAATAATTCCCGTTGTCAAAACAAATAGCGTGTTTTTAAGATACAATATCTATCAAAAGATTGATAATTGTTTATGTCAAATTTAAAAGTGAGATTAATTATAATGACCATAATTGGAATAAATGGTAATAATATGTTATAATTACACTATAAAACCAATTAAAATGATAATATAACCATATAATTAAATTAGATGAAAAAGAAGTTTTGAGATAAAATGAAGTATTTTTCACTATTCATTAACAAATGAACATTGTCAGAAAAATACCAAAAATTTATCCAAAGTAAATTTCAATGTCCCAATTATAAATAATAAGTTTATTTTGAAATATATAGCTTATAAAATTGTTAAAATTAAGATATAAAAATGGTTTTCCATCAAAAGGCAGTAAAACAATTTTTGAAAAATATTAGAGTATTCTATGCTTAAGATTGGACTTATTCTCATTTTAAGCCTCTAAAACACTATCTAATTCACAAATAGACATAGATATGATAATCTACTATTCTTTAATTACATGGTATGTTACAAATAAAGGATTATATGATGTTTTAATATAAGTAAGTAAGTTATTTGGGCAGTGAATTTCCAAGACAAATTGAATTGAAGGTGTGATGAGGGCTGGAGAGGGGGTGTCCTTGGATAAATGGGGGAGAGGTCACACATTTAATTTTTTAAAAGAAACAATTACAACCATGTTTTTATCACGTAAAAGTATAAATATTTAGTACTTATTGAACATTATATGTTTTAAGGTTTATATATTTCCATAAAATGGGGTTTTATAGGTTTTTAGTTAATTTCTATCCAATATCTTCTTAGTTTTACCACGAGTAAATCAATTTTAATCTTAAACACAATAATTAATCTTTACTTCTTTAAAATTAAAAAATGTTGAAAAATTAAGTTGAACTTGTTAGATAATAAAATTTATAATGATTATGAATAAATAATCCTTTTTTTATAAATTCAATTCACATTATTAGAAGAATAAAATTTAATATTATACCTACAGAAGCAATGAAAAAAACACATTTTCATAGAGAAAATTGTCATAAGTATGGAAGGTTTTAATATTAAATTTCAAGATGAAATTAACTCCAATGTCATAAATTGTATTTATTATAATATAATTTGACTAATTATACTTTAAATACTATTTAAAATATAATTTATTTTTGTAAATAATTTAAATGAAATGTTTATTTTAAAAAAAATCAGTATTTTTCACTATTCCTAGAAAAATGAAACATTTCTAAAGAATATGACAAATTCACACAAAGATAATTTTGATATTCTTATTTCAATAATTATGATCACTTTATAAAATCAATTTCCTATTTTTGTATAAAATAATTTTCAATTGTGTGAAGAAATTACTACACTACATCCTTATATAAAAATAATGATTTTTTAAAACATTACTTTTTCATTGAAATGATTCCTATTTAATATCTATTAAATATTTATAAATTTATTTTATTTTATACATTTATAAAAAATATAATTTTTATAATTTTAGTTAGTACTATTTATAGCCTCAAACTTAACTATAACATCCCAAGTAAGTAAATAATTATGGATTTTCCTATATATGTCTATTTATGAATTAGATAGTGTTTAGAGTCTTAAAATGGGAATAAATTCAATCTTAAGCGTAAAATACTCTAATATTTTTTAAAATACCGTTTTACCACCTTGTGATGTCAAACCTTTTTAAATAAACCTTTTGAAACTTTTATAAGCTCTATTTGTCAAAATAAAATTATTCTTTTGGATTGGGACATTGAAATTTACTTTGGATAAATTTTTGGTATTTTTCTGACAATGTTCATTTTTTAATGAATATAGAAAAATACTGCATTTTACTTCAAAATTTATTTTTCATCTAATTTAATTATATAGATAGATTATCCTTTTAGTTGGTTTTAAAGTTTAATTATAATATATTTTTACCATTTAATCCAATTTTGGTCATTGTAATTAATTTCACTTTGGAATTGGGTATAAAACAATGTCAAACTTTTGAAAGATATTGTTTCTAAAAAACCTGCTATTTGTTTTGACAATGAGAATTATTTTTAAATTAATTACTGAAATTTATGTGTTTGGAATTTGATAAAATTGATTCCATATTTGGAATCATAAGGTCCAAATTATGTAATTAAGACTTTTGTTTTTGGACATTATGAATAGTAACGACTGTAATTATCTATAATTATCGTGATTAATTAGTAATCTGGTAGTTAAGGGTAATAAAATAATATCACAATATTATAAAATGACCCCAACATGTGTTCTAATTCTACTGGTTGTGCCATTTCCTACCATGGGATGCCTTGTGCCAACTTTGGGACCCCATGGAATCACTTTTGTGTGATTGTGACATTTTATATTTTTATTTTTAAAGAAAGCCAAATATAACAAAAGCATGTAACACCTAATTAAAACAATTTTAATTTTTTCTACATAAATGATCTCTTAGACTATAAATATTAATTGGAAAGAAAATACAATTTTATATATCATGTTATTTTTATTATAATTTTTAGACATTAAATAAATAAATTTATTTATGACACCATGCTGATGTAGTGATTACCTCATTAATCAACGATTTAAATAAAATGAAAAGATAATGTAAAATCTAAGACTTACACTTGTCAAAAACCTATTGGATGGGTGGATTTCAAACCCTGATCACCTTATCCTCGAAATATATAATTTTGGTACCTTTAAAATCCGAAACTCATTTTATAATAAAGTAACATTTCATGACTTTGCAAGAGTTCCCCTCCTCCCTCTTATAAAAGGTCCCCACCTCTATCCCTTACCCACACATATCAAGCCACTCGATCAGCCAAAATCTACACATTTTGTCTATCCACATCCCTCCCTTCATCCTAGAATCCTTACCTTAGGCAGAAAGCTCTTCAAGAAACCCTTTTGGTTCAAACCAAGGGGAGTTACCCAATTTGAAAATAATGTCTTCTCTTATGTCATTTTGTATTATTTTGCTTCTCCAACCACCTAAAACCTTTTTATTCCTCTCTTTTGAAACAAAACTAGTATATTCAATAAACTACGATGTTTTTATGAGATGTAATTTATTTACACTTACACACACCACCGTCTAATGGTTAAAGAACATACTGTTTCTATGAGTGGCGATTTACTGCCTCATGAAATGATAATTCTTCAATCATCCTTTAACACCTTTCATGGTTGCCATTAAGATGTAACTATATTTATATAGGATATATATTATGTTTATATTTTCCTTATGCTTCTGTATTTTTCATTTATGACATACCTTTATGGTTTCCATTATGGGTAAACGTGATATCGTCATTTTAGGAAGTGCGGACTACCACCCCCTCAAAGTGATTTGAATCGTTAATGCCATATATGGGATGTATAAAAGATGGAGTAAATGATATTATATATTACATTTTACTGGAATTATAATATACCTTTATATCAATTTTATTTCATTCCATTAAATACGAAATAGAAATGAATGTAGCGTTCATGCGTACATACAGCTTACCGTCTCCATGAACGGTGCATTTACTTTCTTACCACTCAATGTTATGTAATATTATAAATGCATGTATATACTAGATATATATTATATATATGATATATACATCATGAATATAATTATGGATATAATGGATATTTTACCACATGAACAACTTGTAATTATAAGAAGTTTACTTTTGACTCAAGTACCGAAGGTCAAAAAAAGGACCGTTTTTAACTTAAATAATTACATAATGTTCGTAACATGGTAATAAGTGATATAAAAGGAATAATTAACTATAAAATGTTCCCAAGCAAGTATAAATTAACTATAGTTTATTATTTAGGAGATTAGAGAACGATCGAGTCAAGTCAGACACGAGGTAAGGGACTGCGTATCAATCTCTTTTCATTGAGGCATATTTTATTTTTATACACATCTTTCTTTTATACAGTGTATAAAACCCTTTGACTTTTACTTTTATTCAAAAGAATCTTTTTATACAAAGCGTTTTACTAAACGACAAAAGGAATGTTTTGCCTTACGTATGCGGTGACAACGACTTCTCTGCCGCCGTGACCACTATTTGAGTTTCGGCTTCCACTACAAGCCATAACATTTTTTTATTGGTATTGAAAATGGTTTTGAAAATGTTTTTATTATATCAATGTGTTTTATTGATATCTTGTGATTTAAATATGGAAGTGTTATGTTTCCTTTATGCATGTTTTATGTGATACGACTATGTTTTGGTTATTGGGAATTGTTTAAGAAGATGGGTGGTTCCGTGATAAACTAAGGGAGGGTGAGCCCGATATAGCTCTCCAATGCATTGGGTAACATGAAGGAGTTAAACTATAAGTTTTCTCCAAAGATATTTAGGGAATATACTGTAATGTGTATTCCAAACGTAACCATGAGGGTTACTCCCTATGTAAGAATGTTATGAATGCCTCAAGTTACCTTTATGTCTTATGTTTTCTATGAGTTATTCATAAATATTATGATTTCATGAGGTATGTTAAAGTGCTTATATTCTATGAATAATGTATTATTTCATTGATTCTTATGTATACATGGACTAATTTTTACTTTTCGTACTTTTATATCCCTTACTGAGCTTTTTATGCTCATCCCAAGTTTTTGAAAGGTTTTTCATAGGTCAATGGAAAGGTACATGATGTGATGATATTGTCAAAGAAGTGTCAAGAAGGAATCCATGTTTTATTTTAAAAATGTTTCCTTAGATAAAGAAAATGAATACTTTCTTTTATGTAACCACCTTTTTTAAATGTGGAATAAAATGCATGATTTATGATCTAATTATCTAAAACTCTAAACCTGAAAAGATCCTCAATGTGTATTCTTGTAATAACTCAAGATTAATTAATGTTTAAGGCTGGGACCTTACAGTTGGTATCAGATGTCGGTTTAGATAACTTTAGGAGTTATAATTATATTAAATGATTATCCAAAAATATTTTTTATGGTCAAATTGAAATGATATTGCATTTGAAGATTATTATGTTGCTTCATCTAAGACATGTTTGTTCAGAATGGTTTTCCGCAGTGGAAACAGGGAAGAAGTGCTAGCAAGTCATACAAAAAGGAAATGACCTTCCAAATTAGCATCCTGAGATGGTCAGAATTGGAACTAAACAGTTTGTTGCAGTAATGGTGCAGTTGAATCAAGTGATAAATGGTGGTGGTATCCATGCACGAGATCAGCTAGATCAACTGGAGAGGAACATTTCACTGGTGGAACATTTCATGAGGCAACATCCCCCATCATTCAGAGGATCATCTGACCCTATGCTAGCTGAAGGGTGGATTAAAGAACCAGAGAAGATTTTTGATGTCATGGGTGTTCAGACAATCAAAAGGTTAGTCTTGCTGTTTACAGTTTGGAGGGTGAAGCAGATCAGTGGTGGCCGCTGGCTAAAAATATCAGGGACACTGATGAGATTGATGCTTTTGACTGGGATGAATTCAAAGGTATGTTTTTTGAGAAATATTTTCCTAAGGCTGTTCGACTTAGGATGGAAAACAAATTCATGGATTTGAGGAAATATGATGACTCAGTGGTTTCTTATGAAAAAAAGTTCACTAGATTAGCAAGGTATGCTCCAAATTTTATCCGAGACCTTGATAGTAAAATCAATTGTTTTTACTCAGGATTAAAGCCAAAATATATAAGGGAATTATCTTATCACGAGTTCAAAAGTTATAAAAATCTTGTTCGGTGTGTTGAGAAGGTGGAAATGGAGTTTTTTGATGATCAAGTGTTCTATAACAACCAATAGAAGAAGAGACCGAGGTGGTAGGAGAAAGGGAAGAATCCTTCAAAAAGGTCTCATGGTAAGAAAACTAAGTTTTTATTTTGTGATAAATGTGGTAAAAATCATGCTGGGGAATGTCTTTTGAATTCTGTAAAGTGCTACCGATGTGGTAAGATGGGACATAAGGCTCGTTATTATACTAAAAAAGAACAGTGTGATGGTAAGAACAAATTTGATTTATAGTTAGTGCAATGTTTCAAGTGTAATGAGATGGGTCATTATGAAAACAAGTGTTCTACAAAGAGCTCAAATGATGGGAAGTAGTCAGACTACAAGCAGAAAGCTATGATTAAATCTTTTCAAACTACTTTAGTAGATGTTGGGCTATCAAATGAAGTGGTATCAGCTAATATTTTTGTATTTTTAGATTATGCCAATGTGTTGTTTGATTTAGGGTCTACACATTCTTTTATCTCTGAAAAATTTTCTAGTAATTTGGGAATTCCATCTCAAGAAATGACTCTTGAACTTGTGGTAAAAACACTCGGGGGAAATGTTGAGGTAAAAAGAATTTATAAGAATCTTCCTATCCTTATCTATGGAAATATCCTACTTGAAAATATTATTGTTTTACCTCTATTAGAGTTTTATTTTATCCTGGGTATGGATTGGCTCTCTATTTACCATGCTAAGATTGATTGTAGAGATAAAGAATTTTTTTTTCAGAAATAATTTCAGTTTGTGTACAATAATGAACCCTTACTGTTGATAACATATCAAGTGGCTAAGAAACTTGTAAAAAATGGAAATGAATGTTTCCTTGCACATATTGTTGAAAATAAAGGAACCGTTCAGATTAATGATGTGCCAGTGTTAAATGAGTAGCCTAATGTTTTTCTTGATGAGTTACCTGGAATAATACCAGACTGGGAAGTTGAATTTACGGTTGAATTAGTTCCTGATACTAATCCAATTTCAAAACCCCCTTATCGAATGACTCAAATTGAACTTTTAGAGTTGGAGGAGCAATTGCAAAATTTATTAGAGAAAGGTTTCATTCGACCTAGCACATCATAATGGGGTGCTCCTGTCTTATTTGTTAAAAAGAAAGATGGTTCAATGAGACTTTGCATTGATTATAGAGCCTTGAATAACATCACTGTTAAGAACAAATATCCTTTGCCTCATATCGACGATTTGTTTGATCAGCTCCAGGGAGCTCAGTATTTTTCAAAGATTGAAATGAGATCGGGTTACCATCAGTTGAAGGTAAGGGAAACAAATATTCCTAAGACCACGTTTCGTACAAGATATGGCCATTATGAATTTGTAGTAATGCCTTTTGGTTAACCAATGCCCTTCTGTATTCATGGACCTTATGAATAGAATTTTCCATGAGTTCTTGGATAAGTTTGTGGTCATTTTCATTGATGATATTTTGGTGTTTTCTAAAAGTAAATAGGAGCATGAAAGTCATTTAAGGGTTATTTTGGAAACCTTAAAAAAAAAGAAATTGTATGGGAAATTCAACAAGTGTGAGTTTTGGTTGCGTCAAATTTCTTTCCTTGGTCATATTGTTTCTAAAGATGGAATAACTGTTGATCCTGCAAAAACAAAGGTTGTTGAAGAATGGCCAAGACCCACAAATGTAACTGAGATTCATTTTTTTCTTGGTTTGGTAGGCTATTACCGAAGGGTTGTTAAAATTTTTTCACGGTTATCTAGTCCAATGACCAAGCTAACTCAGAAGGGTGTTAAGTTTATCTGGATAAAAGAATGTGATGATTGTTTTCATGAATTGAAAAGAAGATTGGTGAATGCTCCAGTTTTGGAACTACCTTATAGGAATGGTGATCTTGTTATCTATATTGATGCTTCATTGAAAGGACTAGGTTGTGTCCTAATGTAGAATGATCAGGTAATTTCTTATGCTTCACATAAGTTGAAAACGCATGAGGTAAATTACCCTACACATGATTTGGAAGTAGCTGCTGTGGTTTTTTCTTTAAAAATTTGGAGGCATCATTTGTATGGAGTAAAGTGTGAATTATATACCAATCACAAAAGTTTAAAGTATATATTCACTCAGAAATAATTGAACATGAGACATAGGATATGTCTAGAATTAATCAAGGATTATGATTGTACAATTCATTACCATTCGAGAAAAGAAAATAAAGTGGCTGATGCCTTGAGTCAAAAAAGTAATTCTTCATTAACCATGTTACATTTGGAACGTGATCATTTGGTTAAGGATTTGATGAACTTTGGCATAGAAGTTATTGGTGCAGGATGTTCTTCTGTTTTGTTTTAGTTATCAGTGAAATCTTCTCTAACAGACAGAATTAAGCAAGCTCAGAAGCAAGACAATGAGTTGCAGAAAAAGGTAGAGGTGGTTCAGAAAGGTATGTTACCTGAATTCAACATTGATAATGATTGTGTTTAGAGATTTGGTAAGAGATTGTGTGTGACTTGTGATTCATATTTGAAGAGAGAGTTGTTATGTGAAGCTCATAGTTTTCCGTTTTTAGTTCATCCAGGCAGTACTAAGATGTATAGAGATCTTCAAGAGTATTTCTGATGGGATGGATTGAAAAGAGATATTGCTAATTTTACTGTAAAGTGTTTGACTTGTCAATAGGTTAAAGCGTAGTGACAGTTACCGAAAGGGATGCTTTAGCCTTTACCAGTTCTAGATTGGAAATGAGAGAATATTTCTATGGACTTAGTTGTGGGATTGGAAAAGACACCTTGAAGTAATAATGCAATATAGGTTATTGTTGATCGCTTGACTAAATATGCTCATTTATTTGCTATATGAGATAATTTTTCCTTAGACCAAATTTCTACTTTGTATATTAAAGAGATAGTAAGTTTACTTGGAGTTCCCCTCTCTATTGTATCTGAACGTGATCCCAGGTTTACTTCTAACTTTTGGAAAGGCCTTCAGAAGTCATTAGGTACAGGATTAAATTTTAGCACAGATTTTCATCCTCAATCCGATGGGTAGTCAGAATGAACAATTCAGACTTTGGAGGATGTGCTACATACTTGTTCGATGGATTATCAGGGAAGTTGGGACCAACATATTTCTTTGGTTGAGTTTTCTTATAATAATTGTTTTCATTCCAGTATATAGATGGCACCATTTGAGGCATTATATGGGAAGCGGTGTCAAACTCTAGATTTTTGGGATGAAGTAGGCAAAAGGAAGTTGATGGGACCTGAATTAGTAGAAGAGTTGGTAGAAAAAGTTTAGCAGATACGGAAACACAGGAGAATAGCTCAGAGGAGGCAGAAAAGTTACGCGGACAACAGGAGGAAGGATATCTCTTTTGAGGTAGGTGATCATGTCTTCCTCAAAGTTTCACCATGGAAAAGTGTGATGCGATTTGGTAAGAAAGGAAAAGCTGAGTCCAAGTTTCATTGGACCGTATGAAATTCTAGAGAGAGTTGGATCAATTTCATACTGAGTGGCTTTACCTCCGAGTTTATCTCAGGTACACAGTGTTTTTCATGTTTCAATGTCAAGTAAGTACATGCCAGATCCATCTCATATTTTGAGTCCAGAGGTAGTTCAGCTAGAAGAGAATCTATCTTATGAGGAACAAACGGTCTAGATTCCTGACCACAGGGATAAAGTTTTGCGGAATAATGTGATTCATCAATTAATGGTTTTTTGAAAAAACAACATGATTGAAGAGGCAACATGGGAATCGGAAAATGCAATGAGGGATAAATACCCCCACTTATTCGATAAGTAAATAAATTGTAGGGATGAAATTTTTTAAAGGGGGGAAGGATGTAACATCCCAAGTAAGTAAAGAATTATGTATTTTCATATCTATGTCTATTTATGAATTAGATAGTGTTTTAGAGGCTTAAAATTAGAATAAATTCAATCTTAAGCGTAGAATACTCTAATATTTTTTAAAAGATCATTTTACCACCTCGTGATGAAAAACCTTTTTAAATCAAACTTTTGACAATTTTATTAGCTCTATTTTTCAAAATGAAATTATTCTTTTGTATTGGGACATTGAAATTTAATTTGGATAAATTTTTGGTATTTTTCTGACAATGTTCATTTTTTAATGAATAGAGAAAAATACTGTATTTTACTTCAAAACTGCTTTTTCATCTAATTTAATTATATAGATATATTATCCTTTTAATTGGATTTAAAGTTTAATTAGAATATATTTTTACCATTTAATCCAATGTTGGTCATTTTAATTAATTTCACTTTGGAATTGGGTAAAAACAAGTGTAAATTTTTTGATATATTTTGTTTCTAAAAAACCCGCTATTTGTTTTGACAACAAGAATTATTTTTAAATTAATTACTACAATTTTTGTGTTTAGAATTTGGTAAAATGGATTCCATATTTGGAATAAGAAGGTCCAAATTATGTAATTAAGACTCTTTTTTTTGGACATTATTAATAGTAACGACGATAATTATCTTTAATTATCATGATTAATTACTAATCTGGTAGTTAAGGGTAATAAAATAATATCATAATAATATAAAATGACCCCAAAATGTGTCCTAATTCTACTGGTTGTGTCATGAACGACCATGGTATGCCTTGTTCCAACTTTGGGACCCCATGGAATCACTTTTGTGTGATAATGACATTTTATCTTTTTATATTTAAAGAAAGTTAAATATAACAAAAGTATGTAACACCTAAGTAAAACAATTTTAATTTTGTCTAAATAAATGATCTACTAGAATATAAATAGTCATTGGAAATATAAAAAGATTTCCTATATAATGGTATTTTGTTTTATAATTTTTAGACATTAAATAAATAAATTTATTTATGACACCATGACGATGTAGTGATTATCTCATTAATGAACGATTTAAATAAAATGAAAGGATAATGTAAAATCTAAGACATACACTTGTCCAAAACCAATTGGATGGGTGGATTTCGAACCCTAATCACCTTATCCTCAAAATATATCATTTTGGGACCTTTAAAATCTTAAACTCATTTTATAATAAAGTAACATTTCATGACTTTCCAAGAGTGCCCCTCCTCCCTCTTATAAAAGGCCACCACCTCTACCCCTTACCCACACCTCTCAAGCCACTGGCTCAGCCCAAATCTGCTCCTTTTATCTCTTCACATCCCTCTCTTCATCCTATAAGCCTTACCTTAGGCTTAATGCTTTTCAAGAAACCCTTTTGGGTCAAACCAAGGGGAGTTACCCTATTTAAAAGTAATGTCTTCTCTTATGTCCTTTTGTTTTATTTTGCTTCTCCAACTCCATAAACCATTTTTATTCCTATCTTTTGTAACAACAACATTATATTAAATATACTAGGATGTTGTTATGAGAAGTATTTTATTTAATCTTACACACACCTCCGTCTAATGGTTAAAGAACATACTATTTCTATGAGTGGCGATTTTCTGCCTCACGAAACGATAATTGTTCAATATTCCTTTATCAAATTTCATGATGGACATTAAGATGTCACTATATTTATGTACGATATATATTATGTTTATTATTTCCTTATGCTTCTGTAATTTTCATTTATGGCATACCTTTATGGTTTCCATTATGGGTAAACGCGATATCTTCATTTTAGGATGTCCGGACTACCGCCCCCTCAATGTGATTCGAATCGTTAATGCCATATGTGGGATGTATAAATGATGGAGTTAATTATATTATATAAGATTTTATACTGGAATTATAATATACCTTTATATCATTATGATTTAATTCCATTAAATAATAAATAGAAATGAAAGTAGCGTTCATACGTACCTATGGCTTACTGTCTCCAGGAACGGTGCATTTCATTTCTTACCTCTAAATGTTATGTAATATTATAAATGCATGTATATACTTGATATATATGATATATATGATATCTAAATCATGAATATAATTCTATATATATTGGATATTTTACCACATGAACAAATTGTAATTATAAGAAGATTATTTTTGACTCAAGTACCAAAGGTCGACAAAACAACCGTTATTAACTTAAATAATTACATAATGTTTGTAACATGGCAATAAGTGATATAAAAGGAATAATGAAATTGAAAAATGGTCTTAAGAAAGTAAAAATTACCTCTAGTTTGTTATTCATGAGATTAAATAACGAACGAGTCAAGTCGGACATGAGGTAAGGGACTTCGTCTCAATCTCCTTTCATTGAGGCATATTTTGTTTTATACACAACTTTCTTTGATACGGTGTATAAAACCCTTTTACTTTTACTTTATTCAAAAGATATATTTTTATACTAAGAATTTTACTAAATGAAAAAAGGAATGTTTTTTCTTACGTATGCGGCGACAATGACTTCTCCGCCACCGTGACCACTATTTGAGTTTCGACTTCCTCTACAAGCAATAAATTTTTTTAAAATGAAAAATAAATACCATGTTTTAATTTTATTTTGTTACAGAAAATGGTTTTGATAATTTTTTGATTATATCAATTTGTTTTATTGATATCTTGTGATTGAAATGTGGAAATGTTATGTTTCCTTTTTGCATGTTTTATGTGATACGACTATGTTATGGTTCTTGGGCATTGTTTATGAAAACGGGTGGTTCTGTGATAAACTATGGGAAGGTGAGCCCGATATAGCTCTCCAATGCATTGGGCAATGTGAAGGAGTTAAAATCTAATTTTTCTATAAAGATATTTATGGAATATACTGTAATGGATATTCCAAACGTAACCATGAGGGTTACTCTCTACTTAAGAATGTTATAAATTCCTCAAGTTACCTTTATGTATTATGTTTTCGATGAGTTTTTCATAAATCTTGTGATTTCATGAGGTATGTTAAAGTGCTTATACTATATGAATAAAGTATGATTTCATTGATTATTATGTATACATGGACTAATGTTTACTTTACGTACTTCTATATCCCTTACTGAGATTTTTATGCTCATCTCAAGTTTTTGAAATGTTTTTCACAGGTCAAGGGAAAGGTACATGATTTGATGATATTGTTGAGGAAGTGTCAAGAAAGAATCCTTGTTTTATTTTAAATATGTTTCCTTTGATTAAGAAAATTAATACTGTCTTTTATGTAACCACCTTGTTTAAATGTGGAATTCAATGCATGACTTATGATCTAATTCTATAAAACTCTAAACCTGAAAAGATCCTCAATGTGAATTATTCATTTAATTCAATATTTAAGTAAGGTTTAAGGCTGGGGCCTTATATTAACAGCTTTTCCATAATTGTCACATTTAAATAATATTTTAATAGAGCAGGTTCATTTAAAATTGTTGTTTTGTGCATAACAAGCTATCCAAGAGAATGAATTCAGTTAAATAGAAGTGAATAATAATTTCATGACATGTTAAACTAAATATTGTGATTTTATTGGTCGATATATATTTTTTATATCCTTTATTCTTACCTCCTTGAGTGATATTGCCTAGGAAAATTTGATGAAGTAGGTGGTGGTACAATTGGTGTTCTTGAACTAACTAGTTGTAGCTAGGGTATCTGGAAAAATATCATTTATTCCCTTGGAATCAATTATACTAGAGTATTTGGTTATATTGAGTAGCTCTTAGGGTTTTTTGTGGAATTAGAAAGTATCTAGAAAGCACATAACCTACTAATGAAATCCATGCGGTCTTATTTTATTGTTTCCCATTGGTATTCAAGACACTTGGTTTGATGGGTAATTTTTTTATTGATTATTGAGAGTCATATGTTCCTATATGATCTTATTATAGATCATTTTTTATTTATCCATAATTAATTCATCTAAATTAGAATACAATAATGAATCATCTATGGAGGACTTTAGGGGAATTTGGTCCATACTAAAGGGCATTTTTCACTTCTCATCCTTGAATTTTTTGATTACTAGATTGATTTAATGGACGAGATTTACATTTGAGGTATCCCATTATAGTTCCAATCAGTACAATTAATTATTTTTTGGATAATACATTATCTTAGCTTCATTAGGGGAACTATTTATCTAGTTTATTTTTTACGTTTCACTGTCAATAATAGGAGAGACCACTCTATGGTGTGTAATACAGATGATATATTCTCTTTGTTGAGAACATAATAGTATATGGTTTGATTATAAAATTCTTCAAAATGATCAGTCTAAGATAAAATCATGTGATATAGTCTTAGAAAGAGTTTAATTCCACCATCATCCATCCTACATAATGAATTTGGGGAATCAATTCTTCATTATTAATGGAATAATTTTCAATCATCTATATGATATATAATTCTGAATCTCCATTGATTTCCTAATTGGACACCTATGTTGTTGGGGTTTGTTTGAGGAATGAAATAATGGCACAATATTCTAGTTCAATTCCATTACATCCCTCAAATAGATACAAGAAATATAGAAAACTAACATGACTAAATATATAATAAAAATCCAAAGGATATATAAATTCATTATTATATTATCCATTCATGATTCTTTGAGGATCTTAGAATGACCAAATAAGTACATGTATTATTTCTAAGAAGCATCTCAAATAAAGAAATACACTTCATCAATGTGTTATGTATATATCAATTCACTTTCTAGGGCATGGTGTACTATAAAAAAATATACCATCTCTTTACCTTTGGATACCTTTTAAGAGACAAATAGAATGTGGAATTTATATAATATTACCTCACACAATTACATATGTCAAGAACACATTATACGATAGAGAATATATTTTAGTGGGCTGATGTGAAAGGACAAATAGACATAATGATGCTACAAATAGTGTCTCAATTTTTTTTATCATAATGATAAGTACAAGATTGTTTTTTATTGACATCAGAATATTGAGCCTCATTATATATAATTGTACTACAAAAATAATAGATACTATTCTACTTTACATCATCAAACTTTTGAGCAAGTAGGGAATAAAGCAATTACTCCTTAGATTCATTGAATAGTATGAGTGAAATTTATTCAAATGGTTTCATCAATATAGGTGGTGATGTGAGACAATTCATGAGGTCATTTAATGTATATTATCAATATTTACCATAATGATTGGTGTCTCAAGTAATCAACATGTTTGTGAAGGGATGAAATTAATAGAAAGTATTTATATAATATACCTAGTATAGAAATGAAATCACCGAACCCCTCTTAATTCATTATTGTTTCTATGAGGCGGTATGTGACGGTATGAATTTTTTTTACCTTATTCTAAAAAAATTACATGGTGGAAGACCACAATGCTATGAAATCTTCATAATATCCCATATAAAAGAAAATTTCTGTTTATTAAATAGTATTATGTGTTTCAATAAATTTTAAAAAAATTGTATCATGATCGACAACAAGATCATAATGATGTTGATACTTAACTTCTAAATATTTAACAAATCATTCAATAATTTTCCTATGAAGGGGATTGTTGTTAGGTGCATGGAATGTTGGTATGTATTATAGTGTTATTCATACAAAAGGTAATTACATGATAGTAGTATACCCCTTGGGGCATATAGAAGGTGGTAGAAACATCATAAATGGGAGCCATATAGTTCATGTTATAGCATGAAAACCCATCCAAAAAAGAAAAGGCATGAAAACCATTTTTTGAATTGATCAAAAGAATTATGATTCAGATTGGTAAATAATTATATTAGAAGTAATATATAAGATACATGAATTTAATACAAAAATAGATATACACATTCCTCTTCTAGATGGATATAATATTGGCGATCAATTTTAGGTATTGATTTAATTGAATGATGTTGTCCTGGATAAGTTATTTATATTTGGATTTCACATTGGAAGTGTATATATATTCATTCTTCTTGATACTATCACAATACCCTTACAATCCTCTTTTAGAACAAAATTCTGGTTAGTGAAATCAATATTCAGTCCACGAATTACCCTATAAATGATGGTGAATACATATTAGTTCACTTCCAATAAGGTGATATATACCTCTTCCACCATCAGTGTCCTAGTAGAAATGATCAATGTATTAATTGAGTTTTACTCCATACCTAGATTCACTTATCCAAGATCAAAATAGTTATAGATATGTTTTAATTTACTATAGGGGAGTGATCTCAAAGATATTCTTCCCTCTAACTTTTAGCTCAGTTTCATTATAATTTGGTGATGATGTAATATTTATAGATCCATATAATGAAATTTGGTCATTATCCATCTCTATTAAATAATAGGTAGGTGTTTATGGATTCGAATAGTTTTGAAATTAGAGCATCATTGCTTTAGGAATCATGGATAATTTCATTTTCCTCATCACTATCATCAGTATTAGATTATAAAATATCAACTTGTGATTGTGGATATATTATAGGGTATGTTTTAGATTATTTGGATAATGTAAACTATATTTAGATCCTAAGGAAGTACTCTGAGACTTTTTAGATACTGAATAATATGTTGGAGAATCCTTATCCATGGTATAATTACCTTCACTACCATATTATCCCCCTTTGTCATTTTAAAGATTAGTGGATACAACTAATATCTTGAGGAAGGTAGAAATCATAATGACATAAGGAATACAAAAATTTGAAGTTATTACCTTGATCTGAGTAATGGGAATCAAATTTGTTATGCTAACAATGACTACTAGGTTTTTTATATCCATGAAAAAATCATTATCCATAGTAGTCCTAATAGAATTATCTATCAAAAAATTATTCACATCCCTTTTTTAGAACCATTTCAATATTTTTATATTATCATGAATTAATATGTCCTTATCACAATCAAACACTATAAATTTTTGATCAACAGAGTACGTGATGCACTGATGGCTTATTGAAATAATTTTCCCATGAAAATGATTCTTTATTATTCTAAACAGGTTATTGAATGTTGAATAAAAAAAGAATTTATAGCTATAGAATATGTCTCTATATAATGATTTTTTATTGACTTGGTTAAAAGTATTAAACTGAGTCTTATCATGATAATGGATTTTATGATTTAAGGGATACAAGTTTACCTCGCTGTAGACTAAGAAGTAGAAGATTAATACCACTATGAGTTTTATTGTGAAAGAATTATTAATAACATCTCGATAAATTATGATTTTATATAGAATGCTAAAAATTATTTTGTATCTGATGTTCCCAAGTATTGAATATTCTCGGTCATGTTATATGAAGGTAATGACCATGTGATATTCAATGGTTTTCTTCATTACATGATATTACATTGTATCTACTAAACTTGACTTGAACTATTAAGGTATCAAAATGTCCTTAATGAGAACCTACTAGAGGTTATTTGAAACATGAATAATGTTCAAGGTTGAAATTATGGATGGATAGTCTATATATATTATCAAAATATCATTCTTCTCGATCTAAGATTTTGTTTTCTGCCTTAAGGCTATTAACTGAATTGAGGATTTCATGTTGATGTTGATTTTTCTAGTATTTTATTTATCTTACTGGAATTAGTGGTCATTTTCTTCAGGGTATCATCATAATTTACCCTCATACAATTTTACGAAGACCCCTAAATCTCACCCTTTTTTGTCATTCATTAAATATTATTTATAAGGATTTATATTATTCAATAGTATTTTTTTAATCTTTGAGATATCATTGAAGTGTATATATATTATTTTATGTAGCATATATGAATTTGGGGTGACATTTCATGAATTTTTTTTATCAATAGCAACCACGTATTCATCAACCATTCTGACCTCTATTTCCTATTTTCATGATTTGGATGGTAAAATCCTATTTATCTACCTACCCTTTATCAGATCATGGACTCACCATGTGGATAATATTAGTGGAATCATATTCTAACTCCTCATCTGATGAAAATTAATAATTTTAAAGTGATTCCCTCTAATTATTAGGGTAGGAGGACTTGAAGAGTTCGATTTGTCCAGGGAACTATGAAGGACTCATTCAATTATTTTTTTTCTAATTATTCTAAAATTATAAAGGGTGTGATGTTTATGGAATATGAGAAGTTATTATAAAGGAAAATATGCCATAAATAGGTTGATTAAATCGATCCCTGAGGATTGAATCTGAATTATGGACCAACTTTTTGGTATCTTGTCATCAGACATTCACATGAAATTTCGTGGAATTTTATTCCATTCTCTATCATCCTTAGGTAAGATAGAGGTGATAAAAATTACATTTATTAGAGGTTTTTCTAGTATTAAATTATTATAATATACCATATTTCTATGATATAATTGATCAAAAATTATTATTAGATATTTTATCATAGTATCCAATGGTTGAGGTAGAAATTTAAATATTCACTGGAAATGATCAATTAATAATTCTTGTATCTAGTAACATGAAAAAGTTTTTTTTTCTATGGAATAGTTAAATAATGTGGCACTTATTGTTCCATGAATGTATAAGAATAATTCATTAAATCTTCATACATTATGGAACCCAGTTCACTTATTACCTCATATTGAGATTTTTTATTTTATTATTATAATTTAGTTTGAGGTACCAAATGATATTATATTTATTTATGGGATAGTGATGGTAATGGAACTAGATTATATATAATATTTATTGTTTCTTCTTTTATTACCCACTATCCATATGTAGTTAGAATCAAATGAGACACCCCCGTGAGAACATGATAACATTCTACAATATTTTTAATATAGTGATAAACTCCTAAACCCCACTTGGATATTTAAATGGGATCAATAGTGTCATCAGTTTTTTTGATGATTTTATATGAATATTTATAATAATTTATCATATGTAAGTTACATGTTTTATGATTAAGTTATGAACTTGATTTTTACAATTAAATATCATACCCTTCATTCTCATATTTATTTAAATTATAGAGGTCAAATATCATTTGATTTATCATTGTAGAGATTAATTGAAAGAGGAATTGTATAAATTGATCATCCCAAACTTTAATGAACCTAGCTTGTATATTGATATAAAAGATGAATTATGGTCCTTCCAAAGCCTATTAAAATCATCTACATTTTCATATTTCATGATTATTATGTATTCCCACCATGGTGGAACATTGAAATAAAAAATCCATCATATTCTATTTCAACTATCCAATTCCATTGATGATTAGGAAGATAGGATTATAAAATTTTGGTGGAGGAGGATTCAAATTAACCAATTTAGCATTTGGTTTTCTCTATAGTTTAATTTCTTTCATTCATCCCAATATGGATGAAATTTAGATTTCTTTGGAAAAAATATAGTCAACTAGTTTTGGTGGGATGGTTGGTGAGGGATACTATAGAGTATAAGTAGCAGTTAGAGCTTGATATGATCAGTTAATTCACGTCTCTTAATTATACATCATATTCATCTTCATGGGGTATCTTTCATAATAATTCTCTAGATACCATCCTAACTGAGGAAATTTTTCATAATCTAATGTCATCAGGATTTGATACATCAATTTCTTAACCCAGATCCTATTAGATGACTATAAATGTAAACAATTATTTGAATGTATTTTTTAGGGTGAAGTAGATTTATTTTTGGGGACACATTGTTCTCTACCTAAAAATTATACTTATTCATATTATGGATTATAATTAATTTTATATTAGTTCATATTAAAACCTAAAATTCAGAATGAAATTTGGTTATTTTATCATCAGTGGTGATAGAATCATCTGACTCTATTTGTTGGAAGGGAGTTGCTACACATTTATGGTTCTGGATATTTTCAACTTCTTCACGTGTTTCATGTAGAACATTATTTAAGATTTAAATTTCCTAATCAGGAAATTCTATATCAATGACAAGTTTTGAGTTATATGTGGGATCAATTATGAAGATATTCTAATATTTATAATTTTATGAAATTACTATGGAATCCACAAAAGTATTAAGTGAATTTTTCACATATTGATTAATTATGAAGAGGGAAATTAGAATCCTCAATATTTTACTTCTTCAGGTACTATTATGTGTAGAGATCCCTATAAGTTCATTCATTTTGATAATGATCCTCCTTGAGATGTGATTTATAATCATTGATATTAAGGGAGTACACAATAGTTTTTATTGAGTTTGTCCACAAAGATATATATGGGTCACATAATAGATGGTTCTTTGAAGTATATTTTTCTAACATCTCCACAATATAGATAAGACCAAATTATATGGGGTTGGTAGTGGTACTGATATGTATCCCACATCATGTTGGGATGGGGTTAAATGTTCTTTTCTTCAATAAATTTTTTCATGCACTATGGATTTATTGATTCCAATGGTGGTTGAGGTATAAAATTCCTTTATCCCTATAGGTTTGGGATACTTTTACATTGCTACCAAGGAGGATATCATAGTAGAAATCATTATTTTTCAAATTTTAATCTATGAATGGGATGAATGTGATAGAAATTATTAACATTAGTTACATTAAACCAATCCTTTTTCTATATCTAAGGGGCTATCTTGCCTATGATAAAAGAATCATTTTACATTCTTAGTAAATGAGTCTATGTGACTATCCATATGTTTTTATCCCCATGTATATTATTTCTAGATTATACAAATGATTGGATTATTCTTAGGGTCCAACTATCATTCGTATACCTAAATCCCAAAACATGGCCCATGGATATGATAATGCATGATGTCATTATTGATGGATACTACTAATTTTGGAGGGGGGTGAAATGTAGATCTCATTATTCATTAAATCCACTGATGTCTACATAAAATAGGGAATAAAAAATCAACTAGTATAATGACTTTAATGTGATGAGGCATGAATATTAGAGATATTCCAATTTTCATCCCAAATTTGGATTTGACATGTGTAGCCAAATCTATTTAGAGGAAAATTTCACTTATCACATAGATTTTGTTGGAATGCTAGTCATAAAAAAATTATTTTATCATAAGGTGGAAGAGTGGTTTATAAATATTCAAGAAAAAGTTTTGGGTTAATTCAACAATCAATGTATATAGAATTTGATATTCAGATGTGGAAATGTGCCACAACAAAACTAATAAATTATCATAAGATAGTTTTTTCCTTATGATGGTAGTATTTTATTAATATTTGGAAGGGGATTTCCCAACGTGAATCTACTTGGGAATAGATTTAAAAATATACTTATTAAGTATAATTTAGATGTTATCAATCCCTTATGTTGTATAGAAGGAAAAATAATTTTATCATTTAATAGATTAAGACCAATGCTCCAGAAAATCCATTGGCTGTGAAGTGATATCACTCGATAAGGAAAATGTGCTTGGTGCAACTGGCTATAATATCTCATAAAACTCTTAGAATTAGGTCATTCATAAAGTAGTTCAGATAATGGGAGGCCATTACTATAGGGATAGAATGTCACTATGTGGGGAAAAATCATAGTTATTTCAATAGGAAAAAACATTATATCCATATCTATATTTCCTAGCATTGGGAGGAAATCAATTCTAGTTGAATGCTTGATTTAAATTTGGAACATTTCAACATCTTCCCTAGTTAGGAACTCAAGGGTGGACAACCTAGATTAAATGGGGATGAAATTTATAGTAAGAAATACTTGATATATTTAAAAGGGTAGATCCTTTATAATGATTGATATTATAGTTTCAATGAAGATTTTCATAGCTCATACCCTGATAACAACACACATGATATATCATCATGTTTCTTCTTGGAGAACCTTTATGAAATACACTCTTGGGAGGATCTGTAGAGTTTTTGATCATTATATCATGTGTAAAATCTCCAAAAATATACTCACCTTTTTCTTATGATGATGATACAACAGAATAATGGAATGATATTGAATGATGTTGAATGACCTAAAAAATATAATAATTTATTTGGGATGGGATATATGCCTTTTATTGGGATATATGTTTCCTTGAATGATATTTTGTGTTTATAAGTTATCTATTAGTAGACTTGATGATTTCACTACACATAAGGTTCTTAATTGATGAAATACCTCCTAGGTGTCTTTTTATAGAATTTGAGATACACCAACAGACTTATTGAGACTGTATAGAAATATATACCAGTTATTTTTTTACATCATAAGACTAACACTCCATGATCTAGTTCTAAAAATCCTGTATGATTTTTTATAATAAATTTCATGTATGAAATATATATAACTTTAAATACCTAATGATATTTTGGTATTGGTATTATAGGTTTAGGAAAACCATGAAAAATGTCCATGTTTTATAATAATGTAACGAAAAATATCTGACTTCACTCGAGCTATCACCTTAATCAAAACGAAACACCTCTGGAACATCAACTAATCTTGTGGAAATGATTTTTATACATAACACAGGAATAAGAGTTCCTAGTTAGGGGTTTTAATACCATTGGTGTACACTTTTGGTTACAAACATTATAAAAATAATTTTTTAAAACTATTCATTGTATATCCAATAAAAAACATTTGATATCATAAGAAGGTTTCCAAAATATGAACATATGGTTTCCAAGAGAATTTCATGAGGAATAATATTCACAATATTTAAAAGATACATCAATTTAAAAACCCAATTTATTTAAAAATATAAAAAATTGAAATTAACAATTATTTCTCCTTGAAAACATTAAAATTTTACTTTGAAAATAATAACATTATTATAGAATATAATGATACATAGAAAATGTTATGAAATCCATTAGGCGACAAGTAATATCACTTTGAGGAAAACATTCCCTTTAGGTTATGGGTTCACTCTCCATTAATAATTATCACATTTGATACTCAATATATATATATATATATACACACACACACAAATAAAACATTTTTTCAAATCTTTCTATTCTCATTATAATTCCAATAAAAATACCTTTTAAAAAAACTCAAGGATTTTTTTTTTCAGAAATAAAATAAATATTATCATATGTTTCCTTAACAAAAATACATACTTTTAAAAGAAATCCATACATTCAAAGAAACATTTAAATAATATATCTTATAAATGGATTTTTGAAATATAGAATATGAATAAAATTTAATGAAATAGAATATCCCATGTCTTAAATTTAGTAGATGAGTAAAATGAATTTCTGGATTATATTACCAAAAGAATATGAGGAATCATATGTTTTTTAAATTTATTTGGAGAGGTGATAATCAAGTATTATGTGAATACCAACTAGTGAGGTGGTATTTAGATATGGTGGTTTGGAATGATTTCATGGTACGTCTTTACAAGAGAAACTAGTATTTAATTGTTATTTAATGATATATCCCCATTTTTCAACATATGTGGTTATCAAATATAATTGTATTTTTATGTTATAGAATCATATTGGTTTGATATAGACCATATATATATATATATGATTTTATTTTCATCTGAATCATGTTTGATTAAAATATATATTAATTGTACATATATAAATGGGTGAAACAAATCAACTGAGAATCAAAACTATGTTTTAAGTGATATGATTCTTTAAAAGTATATATAGAATATATATTTATATATTTATTTATTGAACTGGTGTAACCCAAAGAATATGGTGATGAAATTGGAAATATAATAAAGCCAAAAAATATCTCGAGGAAGGTTCTACTTATACAAGATCGATAGAGAATATATATTTAAGTATTCACCAACCTTAATGAAACATGAATTTCCAAACAAAATATGAAATATAGCATGAATTTGGGTTGATAATTTATGATAGACTTGTTATTTCGATATAGATTATATTGTTTTGAAATTCCGTCCACATTGACATTGAAACCCACCACCAAAAATGAAAGGAAGTGTGTATTCTTTAAATTCTAATGTTATAGGTATATATATATATATATTTATATAAGTCATTTATAATAGCTATAAATATTGTGCCCAATTTTCAACTACCCCTTGGCTTACATGACATTGAGATAGTACATCCTCAATTTGTGTTGGAGGTTTATGCCTTACATCAAAAGGAAGAAGTAGAAGATGAAGAATACATCATTGGGATACCTAGGTTAGATGCAGGGTTGAAAAATATTTTATGGGGTGATCGAATGAACCACATTGACTTGAGAAGGTGGTGATGTTTTAAACATGTTCCTTTAAGACAAGTTAAAATTACCCACACCCACAATATTTTATAAAAAATTTCATCATTTGATCACTTAAATATAAACTTAAAACACTCATTTGTAGCCCATGAAAAGGCACTAAGGTCGACACCAAAACACACTCTCACACATGTAAATAGTGTGTGACTCACATTCTTTCTCCTGTGCATGCCACTAAGTTCACTATGAAAGTGCTATGCACTTACCATGATACTATATGAGATTTACTCCAACCCATTTATGTACTCTAGACGAGTCATATAAAAACATAACTTTCCAATTATAGGCTAGATGAGGTGACCTACTTTCCCATCTATGTAATGGTTGCATAGGTCCATAGATCTATTGTTGGTTGCCTATATTTTCTAACTTTTTATAAAATTAAAATTATTTAATTAAATAAATTCTAAAATATATTAGTGTACTATTTTAGGTATAGGTATATGTTTATTTCAACCACATAATAATTTAATTAAGTTACTTATATTTTTTTATAATTTTATTATCAAATTTATATTTTACTAAAAATTATTGTAAAAGAATATTACTAAAAATTTAACTGATGCTTATAAATATCTTAATTGATTCATATTTTATTCTTGAAAAATTTTATAAGGGTATCATTTATTTATTTTGAATAAATTTGATTAATTTACAATCAAAATTTAAATTAATTATACTAATGAATTTTATTTTATGTTAAATAATATATTATTTTGTTTTAATTGTAAAAAAATTTTAGTAAAAATTTAATAAAAATAAAAATATTCTAGATTTTTTTGAATGTTACATTCTACCCCTATAAAGGAATTATTTTTTCTTCATTATTTTCACCTAAAATTAATCATTTAAGAAGATCTAAATATCCCTATATTTGATAATTTAACTCCCTATTCATACATATTAAATATTATTTTTCCAAGACAAAAATAATATTTGGCCGTACCTCTATCAAGTTATCCACCTAACATCATCATTTCCTTGTTCATGTAGATATATGGTCCTAACGTCAGAACAATGAAATAGAGATTCATATGATACCTTAGATTCCATTTTTACAAAAGAATATCATAAAATTATGGGTTGTCTAGATGAGGAAAATGAATTAGTTTTGGAAAAATATATTTAATGAAATTTAATTTCATAAAATTAAAGAACAAGGTTTTTATAAAACACTCATAATGAGTTTATATTGAAATTATTAATTATGGGTCTTTTAAAAATACCAATTTTTTGTCCTAAAATATAATTATTCTATAAATAATTTAAATAGGCTACATGAGGGTTCCCTTTTTATGAAGTTATACTAAAATCATAGTATGCTTGAAATTCTTGTGACATGGTAAAATATTGAAAGATTCCTTGAAGATGTTTCCCTTATTGGGAAAGGTTAGAAATATAGTACTAAATGATTTGATTTATATAAATCAATGAACCATGGGTTTTTCAAGGTATAAAGGACACGATTGATATTTTATACCACTTATTTTAACATAGTTTCATGTTAGAAGAATATTAAAAATTAAAGGAGCATGATATTGTAATAATAATTTTAAACATGTCTTCAAAAGTGAAATAAGTGTCATTTCTGATCCTCCTCCTTCAATTTTGAAACTAATTTCATAATATGAAAATGATAAAAAACATTTATTTTTCTAAAATAAATATATTAAAAAATAATACATATTTTTTTACCAAACATTAAAATCTCAAAAGTGGTCTAAATTGTTTCTTTGATACCAACTATGACATCCCAAATCCTGCTCTCCCTGATCCAGAGATAAAACATGATTTAAAATGTTTTTAGAAAATTTTTTAGTTGAGACACATAGTGTCCTTTATATAACCTTGGATAGTTTTTTTTCTGGTTATAAATAATTTTGAAAAAATAAATAAATCATAGTTTTAAAATAATTATGAAAAACTATTAGGCTTTACCTGGGTAGCTTCTTAATCAAAACCAAACACCTTATCAACTTCTAATAATAAAAATAAAATTATTTCTAAACATCGATTGAGAATAAAATTTCCTCTTAAGGGTTTTTTTAAAGTAATAGGTAAATGTTTTTGTTATAAACACCATAAATATCAATTTTTTTAAAATCATAATTGTAAATCAAACACATACCATGTGATATAATAAATAATTATACAAAATTTAAATCTAGGATTTCAATAATATTTCTTAATTAATTCTATTAAAAACATATATATATATATAACTTTGAAAACAAATTTTATTTTAGAATATAATAATCTTTGAAATAAACAAGGATTTCTATTTAAAAACATTAAAATTTTACTTTGAAAATATTGATTTTCTTATGGAATATCATGATAGTTGAAAAAGCATAATAAATCCACGAGGACACTTGGAGTATCAGTTTTCCAAAAACATCCCAATGAGTTTAAGGTTTCACTCCCCATTCCAAAGTATTAAATTTGATTGTCCAGTTCCAATTTTTTTTTAAAAAGCATTGTTTTATAGCCTTCAATTTTTTTTATAATTCCATTAAAACTATCATTTTAAAAAAATTATGTAATTAAATTTAAAAAATAAAATAATATTTATCATATATTTCCTTAAGGAAAATACATACTATTAAAATAAATACATACATTGAATGAAAATATATATAAATAATTATTGAATAATTAGCCAAAGTTAAATTCTTTCATAAACATGCATTTAATGTTAGAGATTACTATAGTGCATGCATATACCTATAATAACAAAAAAAAATATTTTTAAAGATAATTTATTGAATTATATGATATCTTTCAAAACCCACATAAAATATCGAAAATAAAAATCATGAAATAATATCCTCTAGAAAACAGTCTTTGAAAGATTAATAAATAATTTTCTCTCACAACTAGGGGTTTTGAAAAATAATATGTTTTTTATGATTTTTTCCTTATAAAAATAGAAGAAATATTTTTTTATAGAAGAGTTTGGATAATATTGAAAATTATTTTTAAAATAAATCTCCCCTGTGTTTTGAAATTAAAAATAAGAATTTTTTAATGGTGTTGAATAAAACTTACATTATATTTAGGAGAAGAGTAAAATGACTTTCCTTATTATTTTACTAGAAGAATTGAAAGGCACTGATGTCTTATAGAAATACCAAGAGAAGTTATTTTCAAGTTTCTAGGGAACACCCAATAGTGTGGTTGAATTTATAAAAGGTGGTATGACATCCCACACATGAAGATTTTAAAACGAATCCTATAATTTAATTTTTATTTAATTATTTATTCTAATTTTTCAATATATGCAGCTGTTATGTCTACTTAGGATCGAGAATATATAAAATCATCTTGGTATAATATGTATAAGAGATAAACACTAAATGTTATTTTTATCTAAATTAAGGATGATTTGATGTATATATATATATACACACAAATTGTTATATATATATATATATGAAAAAAAGATGATCCAAAATTCTAAACCAAGTTTCATGTGATATTCTTATTCAAAAAAATAATAATATATATTTATATATTTCACTATGAAACTGGTGTAACATGAAGAATATAATGAAAAAATTATAAATCTAACCAAGTCACATAAGATCTTTATGATGGTTCTTTTTAATGAAGGTTGATGGAGAAATTAAATTTATATATTCAACTAAGTTGATGCAATTATCATGTCCCAATAAACTGATATATATAATCTGAATTTCGGGTGATCATTTTTTATGGACGATTTTTTTAAATATATGTAATATAATTTTAAAATTCATTCACCAATGACTCAACAAATCATCAATAAAATTTAAAGTTACTGTGTAAGATTTAAATTAAAAAGTCACAAATATATATATATATATATATATTTATGTAACTCATTTATAACAGATTCAATGATTGTCCCAAGGTAATGATGGAGCCCATTAATTTACATGACTTCAAGTTTGGTTGTCATTGATATATAAATGAGGACGATGCCTTGCATTGGATGGAAGTAGTAGAAGAAGAAGAAGACATCAAGATACCAAATTTAGGTGCAAGGTTGAAGAAACCACATAGAGGAAATCATATGATAGTCATTGACTTGATCAAAAGGTGATGATTTAAATTTATTTTTTTATGTTTGGTGAAAAGAACCCACTTCTAAAGTAACACATTAAATACTCTCTTAGGTGAACACTTTTATATATAATTACAACATCATTTAGTGGATTGATCCAAGGCATTGGTGTAGGCACCTGGACACATTTACACACTCACACATGGGCCATATATAGAAAAATAAACTCTATTAAATACATTGAGAATAATATATGATCACTATTAACATATCATGTAACCTAGTATGAACTATGCAAGCCCATGCATGCACTGTAGCCTACACATTCATGCACCCACCTTACCACTTGTGGGATGGCCAAGGTGACTAGCTTACCCACTTATTCAGTGGTTGTAAAAGTCCTTGGATGGCTTGTGGATTGTCCATAACTTTTTCAAAATAAGTAACATTAAATATTTTCACTTAAAATAATTCTAAAATATTTTAGTATGCTATTTTTAGTATAGGTATATATTTATTTCAACACCTTAATAATTTTATTATGTTACAAATGGAATTTTATTAAACTTTTACTCTCAAGTTAGTATTTTAATAATAATTAGTGTCAAATAATATTAAAATGACTTAAACTAAATAATAAAAATATGTTAAATTATTCATGACTTATTTTTTTGAAAGATAAAACAAAGTATAATTTTTTATATTTTAATATTGTATCATATTTATAACTAAAATATAAATTGATCGTTGAAAATAATTTAATTTATTATTTAATCATAGTTTATATTGTTTTAAATTATGAATCAAATAATTGAATAAATAATTTAAAAAATAAGAATATGTTAGAATTATTGGGATAGTACATTTTTTTTTCACTGGATAATGAAACTGTTCTTCTTCAGAATAATGAAGAATATGAACCTTCCCCTTGGATACTATATGGATATGATAATATACTTTCATAGAATAAATAGAATTTTAAATATTGGTTGGATTTTTGGAGACATTATTTTACATTGTAGAGATTTTTTATTGTCTATAAGGATATGATCCTGCCATAAATTGGTTTCCAAGAAATGATGCCAATCATCAGTATAAACATGAATATGAAACCAATCTTATTATTTATTCTTCATTATGACATGCCAATGATTCTCATTAATTAGAGTGGGAATATAGGCTCATTAATGAGTATCATTCAATATATTATCACATAACTCTTCAACATTAATACTAAATTACTCACTAGTTTCATTCAGAGTTTCCTGAAAATCATCTTCCTTTATTTTTAGAATATAAAGAAAGCTTTATGACGTGCAACGAGGAATATAATATTTACAATTACTTTCCTTTAATATGTGATGAAATAAATCTATTATAAGAATATGAATATGATATTTATCTTTAATTTTAATGATAATTTAGGTACATTGATATATTTCATTTTAATTATGTATCAATGGGATTCATATGTATGACAATGTGTATTAGTCTACCTCTAGTAGATTATAAAATATACCGTCAATATTATTATAAAATTTCATATATCCACTAGCATGATTTTTTTTCAAGTATAAATCTTATCATACTCATTAATATAAATTTTGATCTGTTGAATTACTTCCTTATATAGAATAAGAATACGAGAATGTTTCTAGTGTTGGAATGTCTTGTTCCATTAGTTTGATATCGCCATTATTTCTTTGACCAAGATTGCCGGGTGGAGGGTTTTCAGAGTAACCACCTCAATATAATAATGAGTATCTAGTGCCACACAATTTTGACATAAATTATGAATGGTGATGGTATAACAACTATGTAGCTTCATGATAAGAGTGAGAACATGGTCAACCAAATGTTCTCCCTCCCTAATAACAGGGGTACATGTTTCTACACTATGTGGAGAGAATCCTAAATATTTTTTATTGAAGAAAAGTTCCACCTTATTATATACTAAAAATTAGTCTTTGGAGGATCTATATAAGTTTATTTACTAGAGGATATCACACAAAATCTACAATACAATTACAGTACTATATTGACAACACTTATTCATTATCACATGTTACATATTATTTTTGCAGTACTTTTTATGTGATATGATCCTCCCAGGCGAATTTTATATGGATATATTGTTGTTATAGAATATTAATATCCATTACATTGGATTTTAAAATAAGTAAACAATTATTCATTCATTTCATTAGACTTATAGAATCCCTTGAAGTTACAGGCATTAAAAAATACTCACATGAATACCCTTCAGAATAATGTCATGTGTAATATCATGTTTAATCAATCTATTTCATTGATAAAGGTTTCAAATATAGTTCCCAAATTTTTATGGAATCTCATACCATAGTCACTATGTATTAATATATAAATATTATATTAGAGAATACGCACATACATAATTCTCTAGTAACAACATCGAATGTACATTGGAAAATTCGATGAGATTTTAAGATAATTTACACCATTTAATGGGATGTAGTTTCCAAATACAAGACTCGCTTATTGATTTTATATGAATCCATAGATCCTTATTAAATCATATTATGGGTTTAGTTTCCCAAATGATATTTAATTAATAAAAATCATGCATTGATTTTATTATCCCAGTGTATTAATAGTTAACCAATTTTTAATAGTTAGTTGATTATGTTATTTTTTTAGTCAACATAGATGGGAACACTAAAATATATCACCTTATAGGAAGCTGATAAGTGTTGTGACATAAGGATATGGCCTGCATAGAGGGATTCCCATATATCCTTATGCTAGTAATTAAAACCCATGTAATTCTATGAACTGAATAAGACATTTCACTCCTTTTAATGTCGTGTGATAAGGAACTACAAGGTTCCTTTTATGGTCTTCAAACCATTACCTTCTTGAAGAATTATAAAGTCACGTGGAGTAAAAACTCAGTGTAAGGTTCCTCACAATGGATATTAATATACTTACGAAAAATAGTTATGTTATTGTTAACTATCATATCCGTGTTTTCAGTTTGAGGTATTTTCATCATTTATTTTTGGTTTAGAATTTATCAATTGTGTTTTATTTGAGTTTTAGAGAAAAAATGGGAAATTTGGGCTTGGAAGATTAGTGCATAGTTCGTGCACAATTAAGGGAAACCATGTTCCCCTGGACAAGTAATTTTAGGATAAATGTTAGGGTTGGATAGTAACTACCACACATATACTGCACGAATAGTTATGCCATGTGGAAAAATCGTGTGGTTTGTGATTCTTGGATAGAAAGGGGAATACAGTTTCCGTACAGTTTCTAAAACTATGTTGGAAAACCATGCAACCTGTCCAAGTTATTATTAATTGGGTTTTTACATTTTTACCCTTATATTTTTAAAGTAAAGACCCATAATCATCCCCATTCAGGATTCTTCACCCTAGGTGCCTCCTCCCTCCCTCCATACTCACTTAGATATTCATTTTTGTGGTGGATTTGCTGTGTTTTCTCTATAAATATTTAAGTAAGTTCCTTTATCACTTAAGATATCCACTATTATAGGTTTTATATTCCTTATTCTGGGGGGTTTTGTTCTCGTTTAGGTTGGGTGACCTATTTCTGGTTGGATCTTGATTTATCTGGTTCAATATTGATGTTTTTGGTTAAATAATGCCTTTATAGGGTCTCTTGGTGGTGCGTTTGTGGGTTAGAATTGATTTCCAAAAGTTTCTACACTCGAGATAGATGATTTCATGCTTTTACATGATTGGATTAGTTTATCTTGATTCCTTGAATAGTTTAATAGTTTTTATGGATTGTTCATGAGGTTTAAATCATGTTTTTGAAAAGGTTTATGATTCACATGTGATCAAAATGGGTATTCGAAAGTAAATTGGTCTTATTCATTGTATGCCTTGTTTTGGTGCTTCTGGAAAATGTTCCATGCCTTGTGTGGAGGGTGATAAATGTATTTTAAAATGGATTTAAAGGTTTGAATCTGATAAAAGTTCATTTTACATGAGAATTGAGTTTTGTGCATATTGAATTCTTTATTTTCCACCTTAAATGTTCTTTTTAAATTGTGCATTATGTTATTAAAGTTGTTTTTATTAGAATATGATTTTGAAAGGGGATTTTCCCATGGAAATGATTGGCTTGAACATGTGTTCTTATTGTTGTGTTTCCAAAGGGTTTTCATAAATTGTGCAAGTAATGTAAAATGTATTTCCAAATGGTTTTATTATGGAAAGCAGTGATTTCCTTATGTGCTTATGATGATTGGATTGTATATGACATAGTTTTGATATATGTGGTATGTGAAATGGAACCTAAGAAAAAAGGGAATCTAGAGTATCTAGGTGGATGAAACAGAAACAGTGCACTAGTTGATTTAAAAGTGTCCTCAACTTAGATTCATATACCAGGAATTACAATTACAATAGCAACTAAACATGTGATATTATCAGAGACCACTAGACCATGGGATGCATTCCCCTCTTGATGATCACGAATAATAACACAATTTTAGTGACTATTGGACCTTGGGATTTTTTGTCCTCTAATGGATCATGCACAAGGATAACGTTGGTAGTATAGTGGGGGATTTTTATCCTCGAGGTTGGAGGTTTCTTGGGTCCTATTAGTTCTAGTTACTTATAGGGATTTTCCCATGGTTCTTTCTTGTGATGTGTAGTTTATGTAATTTGGTTTTATCTATCAATATATGTTAGACGTTTTAGATATTTAATTTCAAGAAAGATTATTGGTAAAAAGTGTTTTCTTTAAAAAGTTTTTTCCTTGATGAAGTTTCCCTTAAAATAATTTCTTAAAAATGTTTTAAATGGTTTGAAGGAAATTTTCATATTGACTCGTCTTCTAATGTTATAGAACATAATCCTTTAATTTGGGTGGCATCGTACTAGGATATGGATTCCACCCTACATACACCTTTGGGATTATGCAGACTTTGCTTTGTATGGACCAGATAAAGGAAAGATGTATCATGATGGTGATGTTGGATCAAATTTCTGGAGATATACTTATTGTAGGTGTTGTTGGTGGTGGATTTAATGTGATGAATCTATTATCACATGGAGGTTTTGGGATAGTTTTTATTCCCATCTGGTTATTTTAATTTTGGTTTTTGTTTAAAGTTATAAAATTTTGAATCTGAATATTATCATACAATTTTTTGTATATTAGTTTTTGTGTTGTGTATAATTGTCAGTTTTTTGTGATTATGTAAATGGATGAAATCAATCCCAAAGCATATTTTTGATACCTAATCTCTAGATTCCATCCTGTGGGGATCAGGAATTCCCTTTGGGCCATGCCATGGATTAGGTCAGGTGTGAGTTTGGATAGAACCCCAACATAGTTTGTGACAAAATAGTATTAGTGGAAGGTTAAACTCTTTTAGGTCAATTATTATGGAAGATTCTACTGAATCATATGAAAGAAAAACATTTGTAGATATAGATTAAAAACTTTTTTATGAGCATTAAATAATTTTTTATAACATTTTAAACTATGATTTTGTTTTGATATCCATTATTATATAATATAAAATTTTAAAACTCATCAAAATACATACTACCTTATAAAAGAATGAAATAATTAATAGAAATCCTCACTATGGATTTTTTATAATAGCATGGAATGTGATTAATTAAAAAAGTGTTCAAAATGGCAGATTTTAATCAAAAATTTTAAGTATAAAAATATTTTATAAATATAACAAAATAAAAAATGTTAATTGAATACTAAGTTATTAATTAAATTCATTTTTATTGAAAATAAACATAATCAGTCTAATATTTAGATACAAATTCATCTAAAAAACAATATAAAAAATATTGACATCCAATAAAAACATTCCTAATAAAAAGAAGATAATTTGTTGTTTTCATTTTCTAGAATTACATCATATAAATTTTAAACCAATATAGAAGTGAAATGATTAGAGAAATTTTAAAACTCATGGATAAAAAATGGATAGTAAATGTGGTAATTCAATTAATGATGAAAACAAAGTCCTAACAATATCAAATACAATTTGATATTGGAATGAAAACACTTACCTTTACCCCCTAATATAACAAATTTTCATTAACCTCAATTATAATAAACATTTACATCCTGAAAAAATAATTTTCACCCATATTCATGCCTATTTACTTTTATATTGTTCAATTATATTCATTTGATACAAATATATTAGGTAGTTAATGTTTTATCATCATTGGAATTTAGTATTAATGATTATTTCCAACATATTTTGTAAGGGAGATATTGGTTCCTTTTATTTGATACTATGTGCAGAAGTCCTATATTATCTATGTTATTTGAATAATACTGATTTAGTTTTTTATAAATTCCCCGTTCTATTTTATTGACTATACTATTCTGGTTTGTAATAAAAACTTTATTGGAAAACATATTATGGGCAGTTTCCAATGTAAAAAAATTACATAATTTTCATAATTAATATTATTCACATTCTTTTAGAACCATATACATGAAATATATAAATTAATAAAATCTTGTATTACTTGTATTAATTTATTGATAATCTTTTATGGTTAAAAGTGGTGATGTTGGTATTGCATTTTATATGCATGTTGTTGAACCGACCCAATCACAAATATGTTGTACGATTGGATCGGTAAACTTTGGGAGGTATATAATAATAATATAATTTTAGTAGAATCATAATAATGAAAATATAAGATAACTATTGTTTAAGATTATTTTTATGAATAATTACTTTGATAATGTAACTGAAAACGTTAGATATGAACTTATATACTTGACGATTCCACCCCTTCCTAATAAATGGTTCATTCAGAATAAATGATATAGGACTACTTTTTAGAACTAGAGGACACACAATGTTAAATACTTATTTAGGACATGGAAATTGGGTTGATGATCATGAGTTTTTTGAAGTAATAACGTGGTTTTAAATAGGCAGTGGAGGGTTTTATTTATAGGAAATGTTGAGGGGAAAATCTTTGTAATATTATGTTAGGTAATAGGTAATGATATAATCAAGGTAGATTTATCTTAAAAATACGTAGAAATATTGTTTACACATTTAGGTCTTACTTAAACACCTAAAGATTTAAATCTTTAATGCATGTGTATCATTTTGTTTATAAATCTTTTGATCATCAATAATTTATATCTTTTCACTACCTTTACATTATTCAATTTTTAACCAAATATACTAGGTGAACCCTCAAAATGAATATAAATCTGATGATTTAAATTTTTTGATCCATTTAATTGAATTATAACTCTAAATTTAATTCATTTACCTTTTATATAAAAATATACAATTTATATAAAATGTTATTTGTTGAAAAAGGATTATTTAAACTTTATGCACATTTATTCTTAGTTCCTATCAATTAAATATTTTAATAAAATTAAATCTATTTTTTAATTTTATCACATTATTAGATTTATCATAAAAAATGTTCAATTTAATCAATTATGTTATAATTTCATAGTACTTATGAAAAATAATTTATTGAATAATATATATTTTAAACAATTGAAAACCTTTACATTTAGGACAAATCGATGGAATATATATATATATATATAATTACATTAAATTTTATAAAATATGAGAAATTGTTTACTTAAAAACATATAATTTATAGTTTTTTTTAAAATAAATCATATTTAATTAACTTCACCTAACTAAATTAGTAGTCAATTTAGATTCTAAATAATTTCATATATTGTATTTATTTTAAATTATCAATCACTAATTTTTATTAATATTGTTTAATGAAATAAATATTTTATCATAACATTAGGTGATGTTAAATCATAATTATTTTAGTAAAAAAATATAAATAAATTATATATATATTTTAAATTATTTGTAATCTATGAATTATAATATTTTAATTTACCAATCATTCTGAAGGGACTAAATATCCAATGATCATGTTTCCAATAGACATATATATATAGACCATATTTCCAATGATCATGTATATAACTATAATATTCCACTCCAATATATAGTCTTATATAAATTCATTGTATCTTTAATCATATTTACTTGTAAATATAAAGGTCATTTTTTTATTTTTAATTCTCTTTCATATTTCCATAGTTTCAATTGGGTTGATAATTTTAATGTAAAAATAAGAGGACATAGAATTTATGGTTGTTGTTTCTTTATTTATAGATTTATTCTTTTATAAATACTCCTCATAATATTTTATAATGAATTCACATAATGTATTATTTCTTACCCTTCATTGTAATAATTTCTATCAACAAAATTTTTCAAGGTAGATTTTAGTTGATTATTTCATATGAAATAATATATTAAACATATTATTTACCAGAAAAGCGCCCTCAGAGGTAAAACCTCTTACCATTTATTAAAATAAACAAATAGTACATAAAGAAAATACCACGAGCCAAAAAAGACAACTTCAGATCATCGAAATCACACTTGTCACCACATCCATGATAGATTTCATCCTCTATGTCACCAGAATCCCACTCCCAGATTTCATAATGCTTCATAATATTCGAATATTTACTTCTAAGATTCAATTTCTCCAAAGATATACATTCCTCAAAAGATTGTGCACCCTTTTTCAAACCAGAGACTACCCCGCCATCCAAAAGCATGTTACATTGAGAACATAAAGTGACTAATAATGGTTTTGTGGGAGGGATAATAGATATGTTAGAGTACCTCTATGATCAAGTATCAAAAAGAAATTTTTGTATCACTAGCTCAACTATCACCTCTACCAAAACATTATTACCCTTTTCCATGTTAAAATTTGGAGAAATATTATATCCCTTACCTAAAAATATATATCTAATTGATTATTAGAACCATAAATATTCTATTTTTTTAGATTTTATTTTGAAAATAAACAGTTAGAATATTTTCAATCATCAGTTAACTAAGATCGGGTTTCCTCAATATACACATTCCATCTTTATCCCAACATGTTAGAGTTATACATCTTTTCCCATATAGAGCCTTATATAGTAGAATTTGAATAATATAATGTAATCTATTATCATATGAGAAATATTATATGGGAATATATTGAACCCAACCAGCACTGAAATCCATTAATAATGATCTGAAAATATCCTCTTGATTTTAGATGCTCCTTTTTGATTAACCATTTGTCTGTGAATGATTATTAATACTAAAACACATCTCTACAGTATATAAATATTGAATAATTATATACAAAATTTCATTAATCCTTATATCTCAATTAGATATAAAGGATATTGGAACTATACAAAGGATTACCAAAACCATTATAAATATTATAGAAATTCGATCGAGCGAAAAATGTTTCAGAATAAAAATTAAATGTTCTTTATTCAAAAGATGATCTACTATAGTAGAAATTCTGTTATGTATTTTAGAGGTATTTTTAAGTCCTATAACATAATCCATTTCAATGTTTTCCCCTTCCCATATAAGTATTCATAATGATTCCATCACCACCTTAGATGTTTTTATTTTGCTATAAATTTATTGAACACCAAGCATTAAGATATATAAATTGCAATCTCATTCTCTATGTTATAACAAAAAAGGATCTTGAGTTTGATATACATATTTTTTACTTCTAGGATGTATAATAAATTATGGACTATGTTCAAAATTTAGTATATATTTATTCAATTATGGTATTGGATGAACTCACAGTCATTTGTTAAATAATATAATTCTATGAAAATAAATATTAATCTCTAGAATATTTTATACTTTCTTCTCTATCACCATATCATACTTTTATACCTCATACACCTATAAATGGATAGCTTATTGAAAATCCATTTTCAAATTATATGATTTATTCCCATTTATTATTTTTTTGATGTATGCACAATAGAAATGCATGAGTATTGGGTCCCTTTTAATACTCATCATTGATAACATGGAATTATTCTTCCAAATAAAAACATGAATGACATTGTTTTCATTTCTTTGAATATAATGTATCATGCAGTAAAGAATTGACCCAGGTTACCCTCAAACATGGGACACGACCCGATCCTTCACATACCTGAAGGGAGTTCCCGATCCCCATGTGCTGGAGACAAGCACCCAGACATCAAACAAAAAAACTGAGGCAGTGATTTATCCCAACCAGAATAAATACATGGAATATATATAAAAGTAAATAAGGGAACAACATAATACTAACAAAATATATATTCCATAACTGTAAGAATATAATGGAAAACAAAACAATAATAAACACAACTAAAAACTGTAAAAGAAAAGTCTGACTGCATGGGACTCAAAACCAAAAGCTACTCCAATGATGGAATGGAAAAACTCCAACCATATCAACATCATCTACCCGTACCAGATAAGATAAACCTCAATGCCTCACTGAGACGCCTTGCCTTTCCCTACACGAGATGAAAAATAAAGGTCTACGCACCACAGAAGAAGTGCATAGGGTGTGAGATAATGGGCTTGGTAGGATCCCACCAATGTGTTCTATAAATTTTCTATGTATAACAAATCATGTATGGTTATTTTTAAATAAAACATGGCATGATAAGTATTAAATTAGTTTTATAGAAAACATTGTAAACATTTCCTTTTTCAGTGTTCTAAAGAAAAGCATGTATATAATTTCCTAAAGAATATTTCCATATTATTTTTCACAAGAATCAACATGCATATGTAATCTAACTAAGAAATCCCAGAAGTATAAATAGAAGAATAAGTATCATAGCACTAAATAATACTACAGGTCTAGGAATCAGACTACTCATACCAAAATAATCAAGTGCAAGAAACTGATCCTAGAACAATGTGCCTAGGAATTAGAGGAATACCCCATGAGTAAACCCCCAAAAATGTCAATATTGGTCCCCTAGAATAATAGTCCTCGAAAAAGAGTAATTCATCAAAACAAACCTCCTTGATAATCAAAAAGTAATGGGTGATGGCTTTGAGATAAACCTTACACCTAAGTACCCAGGGCAACCCATTTTCTATTTTTCACAAACCCATTTCAGTTTCTTCAAAACCATTGAAAACCATTTATAATCCATTTATCAAAATCTAGGGAAAACCATTTTCCTTTCAAAACCATTTTTCAAACCACATAACAATCATGATAATTTCTTAAATCAATTTATAAAGAAATTTGAAAATAAAAACAAGAAGTTTCATGTCCAAAGGCCAGAGATAGAATCACCCACCTCAATGTTTGAGCCATACATACCCACAATAGAATAAAACACCAAGAACAAAACCCAAAAACACCAAAAGAGACCCTAGGATCTAATCCATAACAATATTGATTCAAACATAACCAGAAAAAGGGTTGGTGGAAGAGAGGAAACCCACAAAACACGAATAAAGATGCCCGGTGCACCACAACCAATGAAGGAAAATGGCCTCCAGAATGAGATCTCACAACATATTTAGAAGAAGATGATGAGAAAAATCCAACTTGGATCATTGGATTTAATAACACAAGGCTAGGGTGTTATCACGATTAATCATCAGGAAGAATAAGAGATAACCCTTGCCTGGAGAGATGTGTTGTAGAAGTAATGATGAACCAGAGCCGATCATATTGAACCAGAAGGTGATATGCCACTGAAAAATGCCCAGGGAGATCTCTGTTCTAAGATCCAAAAGATATGGAAAGAATAGATGAGTGAAACTAACAAATGCATGAATTTGTCTTGGGCATAGTTTGAGTCATGATGTGTACTTCTTGGTCACAACGGGTAGTCCATACTGGATAAGTTACACTGAAAAATCCATCACTTCATGTTAAAAATCATCTATTTAACCCCTACATTATGTGTACCCAAGGTAAAAGATGTGTACCGACTCTTGGTGGGACCCCCACATCACAACTTAAATATGTCCCCATTTACACAACCTTTACTTTAGGTACATGACCTGAAACCTTTCATAAACCCCAAAAAACTATTTTTAAGGGTTCTTAATCAAAAGGGGACTTGAAAAATGTGAAAAAATAACCCGATCAAGGTAATGAGATGTTACACATTCTTTCATTATCATCAGTCAGCTTCAACCATCTCCTCTTCCACATGTTAAACTATTCTATATGAATATATAATTTAATCACTTATGACCAATATATATTTCACAATTTTTATAAAGAGGATAATTCCTTCATATCTTTAATTAAAATTTTATTGATTCTAACTATATATTAATAATAATATATTTTTATCCCAAATATTATTCTTGATGTGTGGAATATGATACCACAATAATATTATACATGATCAAAAACAAAAATAACCCCATTGATACATCATTATATATTACAAACTCATCTCCATAGTAGGGTGGAGTTAGTAATGTTTAGTTACTAACCTTCTATAGATCTCAAAAAAAATTATATATATTCATCCCTCTAGGGAAACATTAATCCTATCCATGTTAACATGGTTAGTGGATTTAAAGGTCGTGCAAAATTTCTCACAAAGTGTAAAAAATATACTTCAAATCCAAAATCTTTAAAAATATTTATTAATGTGGGTTGTTTGTGTAATTTTTTAATCACCTCTTATACGGATGGATCCATTGATATAAACTCACATGTGGTTAGATGACCAATAAATGATAATTTCTATATATAGAATTCACATATTCTTAATTTTTTATACAACTTATCCTTCGACATGTTCTACATCATAATCATCAAATAATTTTTTAGATATTTATTAATATTTCAATATATAAAAATAACATCTGTATAGTGTAATAAAAATCAACCTAGGTATTATAAGGCCCTGACCTTAAACATTACATATTCTTGAATTAATTCAAGAGTTTTTCATTCTATCACATTGAGGATCTTTTTAGGTTTATAGTTTTATAGAATTAGGGCATAAATAATACATAACAAAACCATAAAATAAAAATTGGACACTTTTTATCAGTATCCATTTGATATATAATATATATTTTTTAAAATAAATAATGAATTAACTTCATGGAAAATTACCACAACTTCAAACATGACTTTTCTCTTTCCCCTACCCATCCTTAAACCCTGTGAAAACATTTTAAAAACTTAGGATAAGAACAAAATATCATTAAGGGATATAAAAATAAAGAAACCATTATTTAGGTAAAAAAATGTAAAACCATTTAAATTTTACCTTTATCTTCAATGTTCTTTGAGAGTATTAAATTAAAATATTTCACATGAGTAAAAAAAAGACATTTAGTATAAGTAAAATCATTAAAACCCATAGTAAGAAATTAAACCTCTTTTGGTGACATAAAGAATGATGTTAATAAAACCCATTAAAAACCATTTAAATTGGAATAACCATAATTCCAACATCAAACATTATTTTTTCCAAATGCATTGGATATCTATAATGGGGATCACCCTTCGTATAAGATATACCTGGCTCACTCATTTCTCATGAGCTATAATGGGGATCAACCCTTTGTATAAGTTGTATCTGAGTTACCTGTTTCATATAATTCTCATGTAGCATGGGAATATTAATTTAATTTCATCATAAAACCCTTTAAAAGATCTTTTTCAAACTCATATGAAAAAAACTTTTGGGTAAAAATACCTTTTACTTTTAAAACACGATTTTCAATACTAATATACCATTTTATTTGTAAATCCATTTTAAAAAACAAAATTCAAAAAAAGATAAATATTTAAAAAATAATTAAATCTTTAAAAGGAAGATAAAAATTAAATAATGGAATTAATGGTGGAAAATTCCTAGTCTCTATGTACGTTAATAATGAAACATTCCTTTTTGTGGTTTGTCAAAACGTTCTGTATAAAAAATGTAAAAATATTCCTTTTGAAAACAATTTAATGAAATTCAAATGATATGAAATTTAAATTATGACCTGTTTATATGAAAATAAATAAATATTTAAAATTATATCAATAATAGTGACATGGATAAAAAGTTATAAATATTAAATATTTAAACATTCAAAACGCACCATACCACTTTGAAAATTTAAATCAAATTACACATAAAATAATAACATTTTAAAAAATAGTAAATAACATAATAATAGATATAATATGGATATGGAATTTCAAATGGGATGCATATACACTTTATAAAATAATAAAGGTGTATATCAATAAGAAATGTCTCAATGAAAAGAGATTGAGACGAAATACCTTACAACTATGGTAACATATGAATTGGAATCTCCAAAAGTAATAATCATAAAATGAAATAATTAAATACTAGGAATATAAAATAAATCATGATATTATATTTCTAATGGGATGTAGGTACAACAAATAGAAGAAGTAAGCATTGATTAGGATATTTATCTCAGAGATGTAAAAAGTGATAAGAAATTCCTTTAACTTGAGTCCAACTTGTTCTGTGTGTATTTTTATTCCAGATTAATAAACTTATGTTAATTATTTACTTGATTTATAAACTGTTTCAAGTTTATTATTACTTTTAATTTAATTATTAAAATGTTGTATACAACAATTAATCAATTAAGTTTATGTTGGGTTTTCTGACTATATTCAATTTATGTGTCATGACGACTAAGGTTTATTGTTTATGGTTAAGGGGTCATTATAATAATATCTATAGAATAATAGTCATTAAATAATTAACACCTTTAAAAAAATATAATTTTAAAAACTAAAATAAATTATATTAATGAAAAATGAACCAACATTATAATTATGTAGATGGTTGGCCGTACGAACACATGACTAACGTTCCCATTTTTTCAATGATCATTTTGGAAAGAAGTCAAGTAATATTTATCTTCATATAATTATAGTTATATCATAAATACTATATTATTTAATAATTTATACTTATATATTTAATTTTTGTGATGTAAAAGGAATCACATCATGTTGAGGATGTGTTATTCCACACATCCATCAATGAGGTTATCACTTTTCAGTGCCTAAAATGGTAATAAAGAAGATGATATGTTATATGTATAGAAAGGTAATTATATCATGAATATCATATAGATTTTATGTGTGCCACATATGTTTAATTTAACTCATAATTAATACTTTTTATGCAATCTGTGAATATATGATATCACTTTGAGGAGGCAGTAGTCCACACATCTGAAGGTCCCATGCCCAGTGGAAGCTCATGGGTGGATGTGCCCACTTGACTTTATATCATTAGAAATGATCAATCCAGGATCAATACGATGATAAATTCCAGACTCCATAAATAGAATCACATAAATAGACAAATGAATACGAATAGTCCTGGAACCACAAAAGAGGATCATCACAGGTTGATTATAATTAATTTTATTAATTGACAAGAAGTACCTTTTATGGAATTCTTTCTTCATTGATATTTTTGATAACATTCTGATGTGATTCTTCATTGCATTATAGAATCCAATTGTAGACTTCCTCTAGTGGTGATCCACACATGCACCACGTATCTATAGACATCACCAAAGGAATCTCCGGTTTCTAGAGTGGAGAAGCCTTTGCTTGTGTTGTCTGCCTTAGAGCACCTTGATCCGATAGAGGAGGATCTCTCTCGGTCTTGAGAGAGTTCTATGAGGAAGGTGTTCCTTCAGCCTTGAGATAATTCTCCATAATTATTGTGCACAATGACTAGAGAAAAGTGTTGGGGTTGTGAGGATATTTATAATCGGGTTTGAGGTTATAGAGTTATGACAATAAATAAACGCATTACACAATTTATTTATTTTATTAACTCTTTTTGAGAACCCCCATGTCGAATCATTAATTTTTTGACATGTTCCCACGCTGATTATAATAAATATAATTTAATAAAACAATATTTTTTCCTCAAAATCACAACTTGAAAAACTACACGGTGTGTAATCATTAATACACGGTGTGTACTTGTTTTTCATTTCCTTTCCAAAATGAAAACAACACGGCATGTACATTCAATGTACATGAACTGTATATCTTGTTTTCATTTTATTCATCCTCCAATATTAAAACTATTTAGGATTTCTTGAATAATTATTAAACCTCATACGAGAATAATCTTTATTCTACTTGAGATACTTGAATACACTTAGTGTGTGACCCTCTAGGCCTCTTTCTTGTTGGAATTAGGTAGGATTGCCTAAAGTCCAAGATTATTGTCTAGCAACGGGTCAAGGAACCCAAGAGAAAGAAGTTGATTCCACATTTACGTGTCACCTCATATGAATGATTACCAAGTAATTTAATCCCTTTGTCTCAATATCTCATGAAACAGGTTTCATGGTAGTTTCATAAACCTATATGCTTGATCCATCATTCTTTGAATTCTAGAAATAAACTCCTCATGACATTATGGCCATGGAATTTGGGAGATAGTTATATTTAAATCAAAGGGCCTTATATATCTACTTCTATAAATATAGAAGGGATGAATCCTTCCTCGACTAATCCATTAACAACATGTCATTCATGACGCACCCAATGTACCTTGATTCTCGCCGACTGTCTTCATGATGGTTTTCGTCAGTAAATCTAAGTGAACGAGTCATGAAATGAGTTAATGATAATCTTCCATTATAAGGACCATTACACACACTTGTAGATAGAAATTCCCGATGACACCTAGACATGTGGAATTACTACTGGTGGGTCTGTTATCATAATCTCCCATCTTGGAGATTTCAAAGTGTGAATACCATGAGAGAGAGTCTCATCTTCTTATGAGTACTCGCACATGACAGTCTATATACTATGTGTCCTATCATAGTATGTCATCCAACCGTAGAACTTTATTTAAGAATATTGTTATAGAATTTCAAGGTTCTCATCATAGTGGGGATCTGACATGACCTTATTAATGCAACGAATATTCCAGGACATTATTATATTATAGTCATGTAGAACAATGAACAATAAAAAATAAGCGTAAATTCATGCAATCAAAGTATAAAAAGTTTATTCTCAGGACACAAACTATAAAAAACTCCTACTTGGACTAGAGACAACTTCCTACGAATTTTAGTCTACTAGAACTCACATGATGATCATGTTTCTGATGAGTCAAAGCTTTAGTCTAGGGGTATGCTATGTTGTCTTCCATGGAAATAGTGCTCACTGCAACTTCACCTCTATGAGAAAAATCCCTCAATAGATGATACTTCCGTTGTATATTCTTTGTCCGCTGATGTGACCTTGACTCTTTTTCAACTTTCTCCGCTGTAGTATTATCATAATAGAGTGTGATAGGATCTTTACTGCTAGGTACCACATAAAACTCTTAGACGAAGCTTCGTATCCATACTGATCTTTAGATACCAAAGAAGCTGGAATATACCCAGGCTCTACTATAGAATCTACGACCATACCTTGATTTGAGCTCTTCCAACTCACTACACCTCAATTCAAACTAAAGATGCATCCATTCTATGACTTCATGTCATTTTGAACAGTCTGGAAACTAGCATCTACATGTCCTCTAATGAGTAGTTCCTCATATACTCCATAAAATATGAACATATCCTTAGTAAGACTCAGATACTTAATGATAGTCTTGACTGCCATCTAATGGCGGTCTCCTAGATCAGCTTGATATTTTCCTACCACACTTAATGTGTAATAAAAATCCAGCCTTGTACATATAATAACATATATGACTGACCTAATCGCATATGTGTAAGGGCTCATTTCCATTTTCTTTCTTTCCTTATGTTTCTGAGGAAACATTTTCTTAGAAAGATGAATGCCTTGGGACACTGACAACAATCCCCTCTTGGACTGTTCCATAATTAATCTCTTCAGTATCTTGTGAATATACGTACTTTGAATCAAGACCAGAATTATCTTTTATCTATCACAATGGATCTTGATCCCATGAATATATGTTGCCTCACCCAAGTCTATCATAGAGAAGAATTTATCCAACCATGCTTTAACTTAATGTATGATAGGTAATTCATTTCTAATTAGTAATATGTCATCAACATATGCTATTAGAAAAATGACTACACTTCCTCTAAACCTTTTGTAGATACAAGGATCACATTCGTTATTAACAAATCCATATTCTATTAAGGATTCATCAAAATGAATGTTTCATTAACTTGATACTTTATTTAATCTATAAATGGATTTATACAACTTGCATACCTTGTTGACATCCTTTAGAGTCACAAAACATTCAGGTTCTATCATGTAGACATCAATCTAGAGGTTCTCGTTAAAGAATGATGTTTTGACATCCATTTTCAAAATTTCATAGTCATGGTAAATGACAATGGACAATAGGATTCTGATGGATTTCAGCATCGCAATTTATGAAAAGGTTTCATCATAGTCAATTCCTTGATGCTTTCTAAAACCTTTTGCAACCAGTCGTGCCTTATAGGTGCTGACTTGTCCCTCCATGTCTAGTTTCTTCTTGAATACCCATTTATTACCAACATTCTATACATCAACTAGAGGATCTACCAAAATCCAGACTTGGTTTTGGTACACAGAATCCATTTCAGAATTCATGGCTTCTTGACACTTGGCAACGTCTGTGCCTTCAACTGCTTCCTTGTAGGTAAAAGGATCATCATTGTCAACCAATAATGAGTCACCATCCTCGGTGACAAGAAAATCATATCATTCTGGTTCTCTCACCTCTCTCGTGCTCCAACATAGTTCTTGTGTCTCTGGAACAGATTGTTCTTCCAGAGGGCTTTTTGGAATCTGTTCTTGTACCAACTATTGTGTATCTTGAGCCTCGACATCATCGAAGTCTATCTTGCTCCCACTATCTATTTTGGAGATGTACTCCCTCTCAATGAATTTGGAGTATCTTCCCATTATAACATTTTTATCAAATGGGTTGTATAGGTAATATCCCCTTGTTTCCTTGGGATATCCTATAATGGTACACTTTGTGCCTTGGGGTGAAAGTTTGTTACCTGAAGAGGCCTTAAAAAATGCTTCGATACCCCACACATGTAAATTTGACAACATGGCTTTGCGTCCACTCCATAAATCGTATGGAATACCATTTATCAATTTAGTTGGTACTTGGTTTAGTATGTGTTCTGCTTTTTGTAATTAGTATCCCTCAGAAGGATAATGGAAGACTCACATGTCTAATCATTAATCTCACCATGTCCAACAGGGTGCAGTTCATCCTTTCACTTACACCATTCCTGTAACACCCGGGACTTTTATGTTATCATCAAAGGAATCTTTTTCTACACAACACTTGCTTGGCTTGCTTTACACGCAATCGCGACCTTCCTCGATAGCTTGCGTCGTACGCAATACCGAGTTTCACTAAACAACAATATGCTATTAAAACTAGCCGTTATGAATAGTAATAACCACTTTTTGAAATTTTATAAATTTTATTTTTCAAAATGGACTTCATTTTTGGACTCAGAATATCGAAATTAGCCTAGGGTGAAATTTTGGTATTTTTCTGAAAACTTTCAATTTTTGATGAATAGTGAAACCACTAAGTGGTAGGTTAAAAACTGAATTTTGCATAAAACTTAATTTTACCGCTTCTGTGAATGGAATTTCAAAAATCCGAGAGACACGGTTAATATCAAGGACTAAAATGTGGTTCAATGAGATGAAAATAATTTTTTGGTGAATAGTAACTTTTTACTATTTTTACCGTGGTTAATAGTAAATAGGGTAACTAAGGGTAAATATGATATTAATATTACCCTAACACATGTCCTAATTCTATTGGACAAGTGTAATTAGACCAAAAACAAACTTAGGAATAAAATATGACCATTTAAGCCCACTTGGATTAGATTAGGACATTTATTATTAATTTATTTAAAGAAGGGTTAAAATAGTTAAAATCAAAGTTTAATAAGTAAATCATTTTTAATATAGGGTTATACATAAGATAAATTCGATTGTAAATATTCATTAGAAAGCTAAAAAGATTTCCTACATGATGGGATATTATTTGTAATTTTTAGACATCAAATAATTTAATTTAATTATGACACAAAGATAATGCAGTAATTATCTTATTAATGAAATATTGACAAAATTGATAATATAATTACCAAAATAAATGTAATTTGAGACTTTTTATGAATTCCACTAATTTTCTAGGTTACTATGATATATTATTAATGATTTAATCAACTTGGTTCGAACCTATAATTCTGTTATGACTTTCACAAAAATCATATATCAAATAGTGTCAAAATTGACACAAAATAGTTTTTAAATCAAATATTATATTATTAATTGTTATTTTATTCCTAAAAATCTAAGGTTTGGCCAAATGACTTATATAAGGATATATATATTAATAATAAACAATTTGGGGTTCGTTTGGCATGTTATAGTAAGTGTATTAACCATATAGTGAAAGAAAACAAAAAGACACGGTAAAAGTTAAATTAATTAACTTAGAGTTAAATCTAATTGATAAGGTTAAAATAATACCCTAAACTTGTCTAAATCCTATTGGTTGATAGGATTCCGACCCATCCCCACTTTAGCTTCGAAATAAGACCCTTTGTAACCATTATAAACCGATTTTAACTTTAATATAAAATAATATTTTGAGATATTCCTAAGGTGCCCCTCTCCTCCCTTATAAAAGGGCACCTCCTCCCCCTCCTCCTCACACCAATTTGAGCACTCAAGCTCGGCCAACCCCTGACATTTTCTCCTCTCCACTTCCCTAGAATAATCCTAGAGGTCCTGGTCTTCTCCAAAGACCAATCTTAGTTCCTTAAGTGGAGGATTCAAAGAGGCGTTCCAAAGAAGAGGTAATATCCATTACCGATCTTTTCAATTTCTTTCTTCTTCAACTTCTTCTTCTTTAGTTGTTTCATGATAAGGTAATAATATCAGTATTACTTACATACTGATATGTTATTATAAATATGAAACAACCCTAATTCACCTTCTATCCATCCTACGGAAAAATGAAATCACCGCGCGTGCGTACGTACGGAATACCGTCTCCACGCCGTGGTGTAATCTATTTTCCACCATCACCTTACAAGGATGGGTATAATGGTGTAATGAGTAACTATATATGATTATTATTAAGTAATATTGATACTGATATAATATATATATATACTCCAATACAATTCCACGATCATAGGAACGATATCATCACTCGTGCGTACGTACGGAATACCGTCTCCACGATGTGATGCGACTCGTTCTACATGATCTTCATTTCATAATGATTATATAAATGAATTGAATGAATGAATATGGTATATACTACACTAATACCATTCTGGAAATGAATTATCTATAACCTAAAGATAAGAATAAGAATTTATTCGACAAAACACGCATAAGAACAAAAAGTTATAAAGACCCGAGTAACAAGTAACAATGAAATATTACTAACAAGAAGCTAATAATATGACCATATATGATCTCATATCAATATGTATGATTCTGGAATAAGTAAATAACATTATTTAAACCATTATACAGGAGCTTCGGACACGTACAAAGCAAATGGGACCTAAGGTAAGGGAAATATCACAATCTCATTTTTATCCGAGATTGTTTATTCGTAAGTATTTACTGGGGTGTATTTTATCATCCACGTCCATGTTCCTTCAATATGTAATATTGTTTCCATCCACTTACAATAGTTTAAATCCAATTTTACTCTTCGGTGAGTTTTTAGTAAAGAATATGAAAGGAATCTTTTGTCGCTTTTTCATACGAGGTACTTTTTGACTTTTCCGACAAAAGTACGAGAAGAATGTTTTTTTTAACTTATACGGCACGAACGGATTTATACTGTTTTATAAAGCCTTATCTTCATGAAGCTTCCTCTAAAAGATTTCATGACTATTTTCAATAAAATCTCTTTCTTTTAAAATTGCATGTTGTTTTGTGAAAAGAAATTGATTTTGAAGAAGAAAGGATATTTTCCTCAAGAATTCAATTCAAGTGTTTTATCAAAATTATTTTCCATATAAGATAATAAAGGGTTCTGTTTCTATCCATATTTTTACATTGATTTGACTATGTTGTGATGGAATTATGTTTATGAATTCCTTTATCTTATATGAATGGTTTTATGATGTCATGTTGTTTAAGAATCCCATTTTTATTACATGGGTTATGCAATGATGTATGATTTATGATTTTGTGGCACACATAAGAAAGGATTCATTAAGAGATGGGTGGGACCTATATCTCCCTCCAATGCATTGGGTAAAGATTTTATATCTCATGAGATAGACATGGCTGGAACGGAAGGTTATTTCGGTTCAGTGATACAAGACTGAAACGAGGAGTGAACTCGGTTCAGAAAGGGACTTTGTCCACTAAGATAGTCTTGGCAATGAGTCATGACTAACAAGAAATGATTTTCCATGATTATGTGTGCATGCCACAAAGTTTCAAGTTTTATGTTATGATTATGGGAATCTCATTTTCACTCCTATGATTTGTTCCATGTTAAGATATTATGATCTCTTTTGCAGGTTATGATTTTCAAAAAGATATGATATGATTTTTATTTCCATTATTTGCCTTGCTGAGCATTTGAGCTCACCCTTTTATGTTTTCTTTTCCCCAGGTCAGGAAGATGGATATTAAGTAGAATATGCTAAAAGGGACCCTAGATATGATGAAATAAATGGGAGACACTGTAGAAGATTTATGAACCAGTTGTTTATGTTTCCCAGTTTCTAAAGGCACTATACCTATACGGTCCTTTGTAGTTTTATCATATGTTGTAATAAGTGTGCTTCAATATTTGAAGTATTAAAAATGTATGTAAAGTATGGGTCGTTATAGTTGGTATCAGAGGGAAGGTATAGTCAACCTTTGGAAACTAGGATGTGAAAGCCTTAGTAAGAACCCTAAGGATAAGTCTAAGAATAGAACACAATCTTAGTGTTTTAGAAATGGCCTTGAATAACCTAGGATAAGACCTTAAGCATGAAAATTTTATTCTTGAATTATGTGGTTTCCTATTATAATTAGTGTTGCTCACACTATTCTTCTTGGTTTTAGTCAATGGCTGGAACCCGAAGGAACCGTGTTAATGCGGAATGCGATGGGCAATGCAATGATTGTCCCCCTGAGCAAACAAACGATATGGGAGCTGGAATGCAAAATCTTGTTGCCATGCTCACACAACTTTCTCAAGCTATGAATCATGCAGGATTTCCAAACGAACAAAGGAGGGAGCAACATTCTGTTGAATCCTTCATGAGGCAGCGTCCACCATCTTTCAGCGGGTCTACTGATCCATTAGTTGCTGAACAATGGATTAGTACTACTGAAAAGATATTTTCAGTTCTTCAATGTTCTGAGCATGATAAAGTCATCCTAGCAGTGTATCGTTTGGAAGGAGATGCGGATCAATGGTGGAATCTTGTTAAGAATACGAGGCAAAGGGATGAAATTGAGTCTATGGAATGGGACGAGTTCAAGAACTTATTTTTCAATAAGTACTTCCCTCGTATTCTCCGAACAAAGATGGAGAAAGAGTTCCTTGAACTGAAGAAAAGGGATGATGAATCTGTTAGTATCTATGAAACAAATTTTACAAGACTTGCAAGGTACGCTTCTGGTATTATTATCCAACCTGAGAGTAAGATCGATCGATTCTTTAGTGGCTTAAAACCAAGTCTTCGAAGGGCGTTATCCATAAGGGACTTCAATAGCTACGAGGAAATCGTTCGATGTGCTCTCAAAGTCGAGATGGAGATTGGAGTAACCCATCAGTCACATGGGTTTGATAAGAAGAGGAAGATGGAATTCAAAGAAAAATCTAAAGAGCACACGGAAAAGAAGATGAACTTTCCCTTATGCTCAAAGTGTGGAAAGAAACATGGAGGGAGTTGTCTTAAAGGGACAAGTAAGTGTTTTAAATGTGGAAAGGAAGGTCATCGGGCATTTGAATGCCGTGATAATGGGAAGAAGATGTCTAATGATGCAAGCAAAGGAAGGGATACACAGAATGAACCTACTACACTTCAATGTTTCAAGTGCAAGGAGATGGGGCATTATGCCAATCAATGCCCAAATCCAAGGGTTGATGATGATGGTCGACGTCAACAAACTCTTAAGGCTAAAGACAAAGGAAAGTCACATGAAATTTCTATCAGCGATGTGGAGTACGATAACGATGTGGTGAAAGGTACACTTACCATCCACTCTAAAGTAGCAAATGTTTTATTTGATTCTTGATCCACCCACTCTTTTATTTCTGAAGACTTTTCTAAGGGTATCACCGTATTACCTCAACAATTAGATGTTGAGTTAGCTGTGACAACACCTAATGGCACATCAATCGCATCAAAAGTTTATAATTCTTCTCCGATCGAAGTTTGTGGGAAAGTGCTTCCTGCAAATCTTGTGATCCTTCCTTTAGTAGAATTTGATGTGATTCTTGGCATGGATTGGCTTTCTCTACATGGAGCTCATATCGATTTCCAAAGAAGGGAAGTCACATTTCATATTCCAGATCAATCTACGATCGTCTATCAATGCAAGGATGAACATAACCTTCCAGTGGAAATTTCTTCCATCTTATGGGTATTGATTCCACTAAATGAAGGTTATTTATCTCAAATGGTTGGTGAGAAACTCACGATTAAGAATATGCCCATTGTACGGGAGTTTGATGATGTCTTTCCGGAGGAATTACCGGGTCTTCCACCAAATCGTGAAGTTGAGTTTTCAATAGAACTCGTACCGGGTGCTTTGCCTATTTCAAAGACACCTTATAGAATGGCCCCAATTGAGTTGCAGGAATTGAAGAAGCAACTCCAAGAGAATCTTGATAAGGGATTCATACGCCCTAGTGCGTCACCTTGGAGAGCACCTGTTCTATTTGTTAAGAAGAAAGATGGATCAATGAGACTCTGCATTGATTATCGAGAACTTAACAAGATCACTATCAAGAACAAATATCCTCTCCCACGCATTGATGACTTATTTGACCAACTACGCGGAGCTCAATACTTTTCCAAGATTGATCTTCGTTCAGGGTATCATCAATTAAGGGTCAAAAGGGAGGATATACCAATGACGGCTTTCCGTACAAGGTATGGACACTATGAATTTATAGTGATGCCATTTGGTCTTACTAATGCCCCTGCTATCTTCATGGATCTAATGAATAGAGTCTTTAGAGACTATCTTGATCAATTTGTGGTAGTCTTTATAGATGATATTCTTGTCTATTCAAAGAGCAAGGAAGAGCATGAAGATCACTTGAGAATTATATTGAAGACCCTGAGAAAGGAGAAGCTTTATGCCAAATTTACCAAGTGTGAATTTTGGCTTCAAAAAGTTGCATTTTTGGGTCATATAATCTCAAAAGAGGGGATATCTGTGGATCCAGCAAAAACAGAGGTTATCGAAAGATGGTCAAGACCAACAACAGTAACTGAGATCCGAAGTTTTCTTGGTTTGGCTGGATATTATCGACGTTTTGTAAAAGATCTTTCACGATTATCTAATCCACTCACCAAGTTGACTCGGAAAGGAGTTAAGTTTGTCTGGACAGAGGAATGTGAAGAGAATTTCAAGGAGTTGAAAAGAAGGTTATCCAGTGCACCTGTGCTCACACTGCCTTGTAGTGGAGAAAGGTTTGTGATCTACAGTGATGCATCCAAGAAGGGATTGGGGTGTGTTCTTATGCAAAATGATATGGTGATAGCTTATGCCTCACGACAGTTGAAAATCCATGAGAAAAATTACCCAACACATGATTTGGAGTTGGCTGCGGTAATCTTTGCATTAAAGATTTGGAGGCATTACCTTTATGGTGAAAGGTGTGATATTTATACTGATCATAAAAGTTTAAAGTATATTTTCACACAAAAGGAGTTGAATATGCGTCAAAGAAGATGGTTGGAGCTGATTAAGGATTATGACTGCTCAATCCATTACCACCCTGGGAAAGCAAACAAAGTGGCAGATGCATTAAGTCGACAAGACCATGCTAGTTTATCCATGATGAGGATCACAAAAGATCCAATATTTATGGATTTACAAAGGATGGATCTTGGAATTATAATGGAAAGGGAAAAATCTTATCTTTCTCAAATGAATGTTCAACCATCTATACATGTGAAGATTAAAGAGGCACAGAAAGAAGATGTCGAGTTACAAAAGAAGGTGAGAAATGTTCCTGAATTCAACCTTGATTGTGATGGGATAATAAAGTTCAGGAATCGGGTTTGCGTTCCTCCCATCCCCGAATTAAAGAATGAGCTGCTGGATGAGGCTCATAGTTCATCATTCTCTATTCATCCTGGAAGCACGAAGATGTATAGGGACCTGAAAGAGTACTTCTGGTGGGATGGCATGAAAAGAGATGTTGCTGAATATGTCTCTCGATGCTTGGTTTGTCAACAAGTTAAAGCTGAGAGACAGAAGTCTAAGGGGATGTTACAACCATTACCCATACCCGAATGGAAATGGGAAAACATCACTATGGACTTTGTCACAGGACTTCCTAAAACATCCAAAGGCAATAATGCTATTTGGGTCATAGTTGATCGTCTTACAAAGTCTGCACACTTCATTGCTATTAGAGAGGATTTCTCTCTAGATCAGCTTGCCAGGATATATGTAAAGGAAGTGGTAAGATTGCATGGAGTACCACTTTCTATTATATCTGATCGAGATCCGAGATTTACCTCGAAGTTCTGGCGAAGTCTTCAGCATACTCTGGATACAGAGTTGAGTTTCAGCACTGCTTATCATCCCCAGACAGACGGTCAGTCTGAGAGAACAATTCAAACCCTAGAAGATATGTTGAGAGCTTGCTCTATGGATTTCAAAGGAGGTTGGGATCAACACCTACCTTTGGTGGAATTTTCTTATAATAATAGCTTTCACTCCAGTATTCAGATGACTCCTTATGAAGCTCTCTATGGAAAGAAATGCAGGACTCCAACTTGCTGGGATGAAGTTGGGGAAAGAAAGCTATTAGGACCTGATCTCGTTGATGAAATGGCAGAAAAGGTCAGATCTATTCAACAACACATAAGAGCAGCTCAGAGTCGACAGAAAAGTTATGCCGACAACCGAAGAAAAGACCTAGAGTTTGAAGTGGGTGATAAAGTGTTCTTACGAATATCTCCCTGGAAGAGGGTTATGAGATTTGGAAAGAAGGGGAAGTTGAGCCCTAGATATATCGGTCCTTTTGAAATACTGGATCGTGTTGGGAAGGTAGCTTACCGATTGGCGCTTCCACCGAATCTCTCTCAAGTTCATGATGTGTTCCATGTATCTCTCCTGAGAAAGTACATACCAGATCCTTCACATGTACTCAGCTCAGAAGTTGTACCGCTGGAGCAAGATCTTTCTTATGAAGAACAGCCGATAGAGATTCTGGATCGTAGCGAAAAAGTCCTACGAAACAAGACCACTCGCTTGGTGAAAGTTTTATGGAGAAACCACCAACTTGAAGAAGCTACATGGGAGCTTGAGGATATGATGAGGGAGAAGTATCCTCATTTGTTTGTTGCAAAGTGACGAATTTCGAGGGCGAAATTCTTTTTAAGGGGGGTAGAATGTAACACCCGAGAATTTCAAAAATCCGAGAGACACGGTTAATATAAAGGACTAAAATGTGGTTCAATGAGATGAAAATAATTTTTTGGTGAATAGTAACTTTTTACTATTTTTACCGTGGTTAATAGTAAATAGGGTAACTACGGGTAAATATGATATTAATATTACCCTAAAACATGTCCTAATTCTATTGGACAAGTGTAATTCGACCAAAAACAAACTTAGGAATAAAATATGACCATTTAAGCCCACTTGGATTAGATTAGGACATTTATTATTAATTTATTTAAAGAAGGGTTAAAATAGTTAAAATCAAAGTTTAATAAGTAAATCATTTTTAATATAGGGTTATACATAAGATAAATTCGATTGTAAATATTCATTAGAAAGCTAAAAAGATTTCCTACATGATGGTATATTATTTGTAATTTTTAGACATCAAATAATTTAATTTAATTATGACACAAATATAATGCAGTAATTATCTTATTAATGAAATATTGACAAAATTGATAATATAAATACCAAAATAAATGTAATTTGAGACTTTTTATGAATTACAATAATTTTCTAGGTTACTATGATATATTAGTAATGCTTTAATCAACTTGGTTCGAACATATAATTCTGTTATGACTTTCACAAAAATCATATATCAAATAGTGTCAAAATTGACACAAAATAGTTTTTAAATCAAATATTATATTATTAATTGTTATTTTGTTCCTAAAAATCTAATGTTCGGCCAAATGACTTAGATAAGGATATATATATTAATAATAAACAATTTTGGGTTCGTTTGGCATGTTATAGTAAGTGTATTAACCATATAGTGAAAGAAAACAAAAAGACACGGTAAAAGTTAAATTAATTAACTTAGAGTTAAATCTAATTGATAAGGTTAAAATAATACCCTAAACTTGTCTAAATCCTATTGGTTGATAGGAGTTCGACCCATCCCCACTTTAGCTTCGAAATAAGACCCTTTGGAACCATTATAAACCGATTTTGACTTTAATATAAAATAATATTTTGAGATATTCCTAAGGTGCCCCTCTCCTCCCTTATAAAAGGGCACCTCCTCCCCCTCCTCCTCACACCAATTTGAGCACTCAAGCTCGGCCAACCCCTGAAATTTTCTCCTCTCCACTTCCCTAGAATAATCCTAGAGGTCCTGGTCTTCTCCAAAGACCAATCTTAGTTCCTTAAGTGGAGGATTCAAAGAGGCGTTCCAAAGAAGAGGTAATATCCATTACCGATCTTTTCAATTTCTTTCTTCTTCAACTTCTTCTTCTTTAGTTGTTTCATGATAAGGTAATAACATCAGTATTACTTACATACTGATATGTTATTATAAATATGAAACAACCCTAATTCACCTTCTATCCATCCTACGGAAAAATGAAATCACCGCGCGTGCGTACGTACGGAATACCGTCTCCACGCCGTGGTGTAATCTATTTTCCACCATCACCTTACAAGGATGGGTATAATGGTGTAATGAGTAACTATATATGATTATTATTAAGTAATATTGATACTGAAATAATATATATATATACTCCAATACAATTCCACGATCATAGGAACGATATCATCACTCGTGCGTACGTACGGAATACCGTCTCCACGATGTGATGCGACTCGTTCTACATGATCTTCATTTCATAATGATTATATAAATGAATTGAATGAATGAATATGGTATATAATACACTAATACCATTCTGGAAATGAATTATCTATAACCTAAAGATAAGAATAAGAATTTATTCGACAAAACACGCATAAGAACAAAAAGTTATAAAGACCCGAGTAACAAGTAACAATGAAATATTACTAACAAGAAGCTAATAATATGACCATATATGATCTCATATCAATATGTATGATTATGGAATAAGTAAATAACATTATTTAAACCATTATACAGGAGCTTCGGACACGTACAAAGCAAATTGGACCTAAGGTAAGGGAAATATCACAATCTCATTTTTATCCGAGATTGTTTATTCGTAAGTATTTACTGGGGTGTATTTTATCATCCACGTCCATGTTCCTTCAATATGTAATATTGTTTCCATACACTTACAATAGTTTAAATCCAATTTTACTCTTCGGTGAGTTTTTAGTAATGAATATGAAAGGAATCTTTTGTCTCTTTTTCATACGAGGTACTTTTTGACTTTTCCGACAAAAGTACGAGAAGAATGTTTTTTTTAACTTATACGGCACGAACGGATTTATACTGTTTTATAAAGCCTTATCTTCATGAAGCTTCCTCTAAAAGATTTCATGACTATTTTCAATAAAATCTCTTTCTTTTAAAATTGCATGTTGTTTTGTGAAAAGAAATTGATTTTGAAGAAGAAAGGATATTTTCCTCAAGAATTCAATTCAAGTGTTTTATCAAAATTATTTTCCATATAAGATAATAAAGGGTTCTGTTTCTATCCATATTTTTACATTGATTTGACTATGTTGTGATGGAATTATGTTTATGAATTCCTTTATCTTATATGAATGGTTTTATGATGTCATGTTGTTTAAGAATCCCATTTTTATTACATGGGTTATGCAATGATGTATGATTTATGATTTTGTGGCACACATAAGAAAGGATTCATTAAGAGATGGGTGGGACCTATATCTCCCTCCAATGCATTGGGTAAAGATTTTATATCTCATGAGATAGACATGGCTGGAACGGAAGGTTATTTCGGTTCAGTGATACAGGACTGAAACGAGGAGTGAACTCAGTTCAGAAAGGGACTTTGTCCACTAAGATAGTCTTGGCAATGAGTCATGACTAACAAGAAATGATTTTCCATGATTATGTGTGCATGCCACAAAGTTTCAAGTTTTATGTTATGATTATGGGGATCTCATTTTCACTCCTATGATTTGTTCCATGTTAAGATATTATTATCTCTTTTGCAGGTTATGATTTTCAAAAAGATATGATATGATTTTTATTTCCATTATTTGCCTTGCTGAGCATTTGAGCTCACCCTTTTATGTTTTCTTTTCCCCAGGTCAGGAAGATGGATATTAAGTAGAATATGCTAAAAGGGACCCTAGATATGATGAAATAAATGGGAGACACTGTAGAAGATTTATGAACCAGTTGTTTATGTTTCCCAATTTCTAAAGGCACTATACCTATACGGTCCTTTGTAGTTTTATCATATGTTGTAATAAGTGTGATTCAATATTTGAAGTATTAAAAATGTATGTAAAGTATGGGTCATTATAATTCCACTGAGGCATGTAAGGAGAAGTGAGTTGAGATAGAATCCCAAAATCCCGTTAGAAATCAATGAAGTCATTATTAAGATATTATTTTTCTCTTTATAAGGTAAGTTTCATAATCTTCTTAGCTAGCTGGTTCACTACTTCATTATTGTATTCTTTGAACCGATCAAAAGAATCTGAATTATACCTCCTTAAGTTAATATATCCATATCTACTAAAAAACATTAGTAAAAGTAATAAAGTACTAGAAGCCACCCCTTGCTTAAAATGGAAATGGTCCACACACATCTGTGTGAACTAATTCTAGAATCTCTTTAGCCATTTCACCTTTCCCACTAAATGGGGCTCTGACAATTTTTCCTTTTAGACACGCATGACATACACCAAGTGGTTTTAGTTTGAAGGAATCTAAATACCCATGTTGATGTAATTTCTTCAAATGTTTCTCACTAACATGACTTAGCCGGTGATTCCCAAGTTGGGTGTGGTATGAGTCATGTGAATTAACTTTGTCATCGATTTCTATTACTTGGTTTGTGTAGTCTAACACATAACGACCGTTATATAAATGTTACCTACCAAAAAAATGCTATCTTTATAAAAGTAGAAACATTCATTTCCAAACTTGAAGGTGAATCCATCAGTATCTAATCTGGATACTGAAATAATGTTTTTGGTTACAAAGGGTACATAATGACATCCTTTTAATACCAAGACCATCCCAGTAGGCAATGTGAGGTGGTATTCTCCGATAGCTACAAGACAGAGTCTGGCTCCGTTGGCTGCTCGCAAATCCACCTCACCTCAGTCAATCTTTTTGAATCTACTTGGTTCCTGTAATTGGATATATATGTGAGCACCACAATCAATATCTAATACCCAATTGTTAGAAATAGATAGATTGCATTCAATAACAAATTCACCTGAAGATTCTCCTTAATTCCTTGGCTGGGTGTAGTTTTTCTTCCAATGGCCCTTCCTGACACATGTGTAACAAACAACCTCATGTTCTCTTTCCTCCCCTTTGATATTCCCTTTCTTGGAAGGCCTTGAAGAATATTTGAGCTTAAATCTCTTCTCCTTCCCTTTCATTTTATTCACCATAAGGACAAAAGTCTTTTCACGCTTCATATCATTGTCCAATGGTAGAATAAGGATAATAAGATCAGATAGAGACTTCTCAATGTTGTTCATGTTGAAATTTACAACAATGTTAGAGAATCACTGGGGGAGTGATGCAAGAATGAGATCGGTACCAAGTTCTTCAGGGAGATTAAACCCTATAAACTCCAAGTGTTCAATGTAACAAATGAGCTTGACTGTATGGGGCCCAACTAGGGAACCCTCTCTAAGTGTTATCTGAAATAGAGCCTTAGAGATCTCAAACCTTTACTGTCTTTCTCTCTCATGGTATTGACCATGGAGGTGCTCGAGCATGTTACATGCATCCATGTCTTCATGAGACTTCATGAGCTCACTATACATTGAGGAAAACATCAAATATTGAACGTCGAATGCATCATTCAAATATTGATCATAGACCAAGAAATCATCATCACTCGTCCCTTGGTCAGGCAAATCAGGAAGTAGGAACTCCACCATGTAAAACTTTCGTTCATGGCGTAGGATAACCAGAAGGCACCTAAACAATTCATGAAAGTTACTGACAGTTAGGATATTGTATTTATCCATAATTGATCATGGAGAAAATTTGGTTGATGAGTTTGTCAAATTAATTCTACAAATTAAAAGAGAAGATTTATTAGTGCCTTTTGATTACATTTTATGAAAAATAATATATGAATTTATTAATTCTCCCACTATTTTTTCAAGTCCCAATATCCCCCACAATTTAACATGGAATTCCAAGTTTCTATGACAATCTAGTGGCAAGGATACATATTACACTTTGCATAACCCCAACAAGGGTTGGTCAAGCTGTTTAAAGTTATTTAAGTAGGCAAGTCTTTGCCAACTATGAGCTTACAGTTCCTTGATATGTTGAGTGGAATCCCCAATCCTGAAATCCTAAATTGGATTTCCTCAACACTTTACTCTATTTTACAACAAATCTACCAAGGGCTACTCCTCTTGATGTAAAATGTTTAAGTCAACCCAGAACTTTCATAAGAGCTTCTTTTATAAAAGTAAGTGTCCTAACAAGGGCTGGCCGAACACCTAGTTTTATTAATTCTTTCCCTTAATCAAGTAACAGAAGGCCTGATATGACTTAATATGATATTTGAGGGATTTCAATCTTGTATACATAGTTTCGCATTATCAGAAGCTTGTTAGTATTATGTGATGATTTCTTAAGTGATTAACCTTGTTTTGATAATGTTTACACATTGTCCGGTTTGTATTTTATTCCATATTTGCATATTTATTTATTTCATTAACTATGTGATTGTGACAGAACATACATAATAAATAAACCATGCAATCACACAGAAATAAAATAAGATTGCATGATCATGATCTTCTATTGGTTAGCTTATCTAGCTGTTTTGATAAGCTAACCCTGACCTAGGGAAAAACACATTGATCCCGGTGGTTTGTGTTTTGCAGCTCCCACCTGTCCACCTTTGTATCTTCTTGCGTTGGTTTTTCCTCAGCTTCAAATTTTTAACCGGCTCGTCTGGATTGGGTGATCCACCTTTACATGGGGTTTACATTAAAGAAACCATGGTCACACATGCCCTATATTTTATTAGAATAAGGATCACATGCCAATGAATTTAAATTAAATATATTTAAATGAAACCATACACACAGAAAGGGTCCTTGGGCTAGCTCATGATCATCCATAGCAGGCAATGACATTTACACATATTTAGTATTCAAATTCTTTTAATCGTTCTTTTATTCAAGGTAATTCACGCTTGAATTAAATTAATTATGATCTTATAATTAATCAATTCTCTATCTTAAATTCCTTTATGAATTTCCTTTAGATCCTTCTCATCCATATTTATTATACGGGTCTTTGTAATTTGGAGGAAACCTGGTGAAATTCCATTTCTGGAAAGTACATAGCGTGTAGGAAATATTACACAACGTGTATTTGTTTTCACATTTTATCCAAAGTACAAGCCAGGAGATTTGGCATGTTTTTTGTAATTTGGAAGTTTCGGAGTCCACGGCTTGTAGATTAATATAACACGGAATGTACTTCCTTGTTATGCGGTTACCATTCTGAAAATCCCATGTACACGGTTACACAGCTTCTCCTTGTACATGGTTTCACCTAAGCTAGATTGGACTACACGACATGTTGATTCAACATACACACCTTGTATTCCGGTTTCCACGTGCTGTTTAGTTGTGGTCATGTACCAGTTCATTGAACCTAAGTATACGATGTGTAGATTTCACTACACTTTGTGTATTAGTGTGTTGTACAGACAGAATGAGAGGCTCCTCCGGATGATTTCCTCATTTTTATTTTAATCAAAATCAAAATTAAAAGGTCATTTCTTTGATGTGAATTGAGAAACGAAGAAGGAAAAAAAATATCCCGTTCATTCAGTTTTATAGAATGATTTATTTTAAATTGAATCAAATATAAATGCGTAAATTATCAACAAAAATTAAATAACTATAATCAACGTTGGGATCTCTATGATACCACTTTGAAGGTCCCAGGCGTAGTGGAATCTTGTGGTTGGATGTGCCCACTTGACTTTTTTTCATTAGAAATGATCAATCTGGGATTAATATGATGATAAATGCCAGACTCCACATATCGAATCACAGAAATAAACAAAGAAAAAGAATAGTCCTAGAACCACAAAAGAGGATCATCATAGGTTTATTATAATTAATTTAATTAATTAAAAATAAGTACCTTTTATGGCGTTCATTATTCATTGATATTTCTGATCACATTCTGATGTGATTCTTCATTGCGTCGAAGAATCCATGTGTAGAATTCCTCTAGTGGTGATCCACATGTGCACCACATATCCTTGGATGTTGCCAAAGGAATCTCTGGGTTCTAGCATGGAGAAGCCTTTGCTAGTGTTGTCCACCTTAGATTGCCTTGATCTAATGGAGGAGGATCTCTCTCAGTCTTGAGAGAATTCTTGGAGGAAGGAGTTCTTTCGGCTTTGAGAGAATTCTCTATAATTGTTATGCACAATGATTAGAGAAAAGTGTTGGGGGTGTGAGGATATTTATAATTGGGTTTGAGGTTATAGAGTTATGATAATAAATAAATGTGTTACATGTTTTATTTATTTCATTAACTCTTATTAAAAACCCCCATGTTGAATCATTAATTCCTTGACATACACCCACGCTGATTATAATAAATATCATTAAATAAATTGGTATTATTTTCTCAAAATCCCGACTGGAAAAACTACACGGTGTGTAATCATTAATACACAAAGTGTACTCATTTTTCATTTCCTTTCCAAAATTAAAACTATACGGTGTGTACATTAAATGTACACGATGTGTATATCATGTTTTCATTTTATTCTTCCTCCAACATTAAAATGATTTTGGCCTCCTTGAATAATTATTAAACCTCATATGGGAATAATGTTTATTCTACTTGAGATACTTGGATACACTTATTGTGTTACCCTCTAGGACTCTTTCTCTTTGGCATTAGGCAAGCTTTCCAAAATTACAAGATTATTGTCTAGGAACGGGTCAAGGAACCCAAGAAAAAGAAGTTGATGCTGCATTGATGTGTCACCTCATACGAATGCTTACCGTGTAATTTAATCCCTTTTTCTTAATATCTCATCAAGCAGGTTTCATGGTAGTGTCATAAACCTATATGCTTGATCTGTCATTCTTTGACTTCTAGAAATAAAATCATCATGACACTGTGGCCATGGAATTTGGGTGACAGTTCTATTTCAATCAAAGGGTCTATGATATCTACTTCCATAAATATGGAAGGGACAAATCCTTCCTTGACTTATCCATTAAAAACATGTCATTCGTGATGCAAATAATGTAACCTACTTCCAGCAAACTATATTCGTGATGGTTTTCATCAGAAAATCTAAGTGCGTGAGTAATGACATGAGTTAATGATAATATTCTTGTCCAAGGACCGTTGCACATGCTCATATATAGCAATGTACTATGACACCAAGACATGCAGAATTACTACCGGCGAGTCTGTTTTCATAATCTCCCATCTTGGAGATTAAAAATGTGAAATACATGAGAGAGAGAGAGGCCCGTCTTCTTACGAGTACTCGCACATGACGGTCTGTATACTATGCGTTCTATCATAGTATTTCATCCAACCATTGAACATTATTTAAGAATATTTTTATTTCATTTCAAGGTTCTCATCATAGTGGGGATCTACCATGACATTATAAATGCAACAAATATTCTAGGACATTATTATATTATATTCATGTAGAAAAATGAATAATATGTAATAAGTGAACATTCATGTAATCATATTATAAACAATTGGTTCTCAGGACACCAAATCTAACAATGTCCAAAAATGATATTATCATATTTATACAAAATGGAATGAATGAGGGAATTTGAATATGACAATTATAAAAGTATGAATAAATCATAAATAATATATATATATATCTTATAAAAACATTGTGTCCTCTATAATATCCAACCATTAGAGGTGGTAAAGGAAAATCTAACGACATTGTAATGTGAGGCTGTAGTTTTTTGTAAACCAATGGTGATTTCGTTACCCATTTGATTAAAGTGTGTGTAGGTGTAGGTCGAACCCTTAACATAAAAACATATCAATATATTTAAGAAACTTATGTTTTTATATAATCACAGATTAATAAGAAATGAATGGGTGGAGAATGTAATAAAACTTAAACAAATGTTGAAGAATGTTACCTCCTTTTTCAGGGTACCACTTTTGGTTTGCATTAAAGGGATTCCTTGGTAGGATTTCTTACTAAAGTGAGGAATCTAGGGATAGGGTAGGGATATTTCTTACTAATTTTATTAGGTTTTTTGATGAACCAAATATATAGCACCCTAAATATTTATGATATGTATCATTTTGAATTTAGTTTTTTTTGACAACATTGGTTTCACACACCAATCTTAAATGAATAATGATATACAATTAAATATCATTATTTTAAAAAAATAATTATAAATTAGCCATTAAATCGGAAGGAGTGAATTGTATTATTTAAATATAAATAAATAAATAAATATTTTAATTAATCAAATGTTTTTTCATTCATCAAAATTATTTAATATGCATAAGATAATAGTGAATCCAATTTTAGGAAATAAAAGTCTATATTTTTCTCAAGGTAGTTGAACCGCCTTTTAATGATTCACTTGTTTTAAAACTAAATGTTGAAAATTTTAAAAATTATTTTGAAAAAAATAAAGTTAATATTTAAATTAGGAATGTCAAAATTATCTAAGGGAAAAATTTTGGTATTTTTTTGAAAATATTTGTTTTCCGATGAATATGTGAAAGGTACCAATTTTTTATTAAACATTCATTTTCATTATATTAATAAAACATTTATGATTTGAATAGTAACCCAACCTATGATGGTAGAAATGAAATTAGTAAATTTTATAAATGGTAATATGATATAATAATATCATAGTACATGTAAATAGATGTTTTCGAAATTATTAATTAAGTGTGGATATTTTTATAAAGCATAACTGTTTATTTAGAATTTTATAATTAATAAAATTATTTAAAAGAAAATTTCTTTTTGTAAAATGTATTCAAAAATAAATTTTTTTTCTTATGATTATAATATAATTTTGTGAGACTTTAATTAATTTTCAAAGTGTTATAAAATTAATTATTATTTTAAAATTAGTATTTTTTAAATAAATGATGATCATACTAAAAATTAAATTTCTCATATTTATAAAAATATTTTCATAAAATGTAGTTAATTTGTTAATTCCAAATTTCATAAAATGTTTAGGATAATGTTTTTGGGAATTTTCTAAAATACTTGATTTTATGGTGAATAGTAAAATTTGGTAATTTAGGGTATAAATACATTATAAGTTAAATACATTATTACTTAATTAATTTCTAATGTAATCACCATAATGAATTAATTTCATTAATTATTCTAATATATTTTGTTAAATTATCAAACCATTCACATTCTTCATAAAAAATAACAAACAAAAGAATAAAACGTTTGAGAAACACCCCTCTCCAGCACTATAAATGCCACCCCTCACCACGTCTTCTCCTCAAACAACCAATTCCTAAAGCATGTTGAATTTTTAACCAATATCTCTCCCAAACCTCTCCCCATTTTTTGGTCTTTTTGGTGTCATCCAAAAGACCATTTCAATGTTCCTGAAGTAGGTTCTCAAGGGGAAGAATTCAAGAGGAAAAATCCCCATTCTATTTTGATTTTATTTTAATTTATTTTATTTTTGTCTTTTTCATACCTAATATATACAAGAATGAATGATATCTATAGTATATTATATGAATTGGAATTTAATTATGTCATTGTCTTATCGTCCATCAAGTGACTTCTCCTTTTTTTGTTTATTTTAAAGATAAAAACACAATTCAGGAGGTACAGATTGACCACCTTTACAGACGTCATGTTTTCATTTTTCAATTTCACCTTCATTGATGGTCATAAAACCATTTTTATGGTTAAAAAGACTATTATATATTTATTAATTCTTCTGTTATGCTTTTAAAGCAATATATATACATAATATTAATTAATGAAAGATAAATAGTTTTTGATTATTGAAAAATTGCAAAAATAATCTAAATGATTATCACTAACATCTTATTTAATTATTCATCCCCTCTAAAAAAATGAATTATAAAAACATTAAATATTATTTAATATAATTAATAATTTATAATTTCAATTGTGGAAAAACATTTTTATATTACATGATCTTCCATATGCATATAAAATTAAACTGATCATGAAAATAAATGAAACAAGCACTCCAAAATGATAAAATTGTATTTTATAACACATAAAAAAGGCCATAAAAGAAATTAATAAAAATATGATAAATAAATTTAATGTATAAAAGGTAATTAATTAATTAATTAATTTAATCTAATCATATAATAAATTAAGATCAAGTCCAGAACACATATATACAAAAAGTAAGAGTTTTCTAAGCTCAATTTTATTTCTTTGTAATATTTCTTATTCACCACTACTTATTGTGTGTGGTGAGTTTATACTAAAATTTTATGTACAATATCATGAATATATTTATATTAATTTTTTTAAATGTTTCATTTAGTGGTCATTAATTTTATGGGGCATATAGTTCAACTATTTTTAGAGTTGTAAGGGTTTCTTCCCGAACCACCATTTTTCATTCAGGTTACGCTATCTCCCTCTTTAACCCAATGTAATTCTTAATTATTTTTATATAATTATTCTAAATTCTTTTTATATGTTCCAAACTCAAATATCCAGATCATTTTATCTATATTTGATGCGAGAATACTTGTTTTATAAGGTTCTATTTTCAATTCATCCCATTAATAAATTTTGATTAAAAGGATCTTCCTAATTTCTTACCCATTTTCAAGTACCATCCATAATTTTTAAGGAAAAATTATATTAATAAAAAAACACTTTTTAATAAAAAAATATTTTTAATTCATGGTTTTATTGAATTTTTTTTTTATTTTTTCTGTTTTAAAAAATCGTTTATATTTTCCCTTCAACCCCACTGAGGCAACTCATTTCTAATGTTTCATAAAAACTTTTTTTACTTGTTTTCACTTCAGATGGAAATAATTTATGCCTAAAACATAATTTAATTCTAATTTCCCATTATTTTATGAAATATACATGTTTAAAATAATATTTTTATGAAAAATAAAAATTCTTTTCTAAAAGAACCCTTATTTTTATAAAAAGGGTATTTCTCTCAAGAAGTTATCAATGATTTTATTAGATTAGTTTCATGTATGATTATGATTAAAATATTAAAAATTGTTATCTGAAACCTTGACTGAATGCCATATTTTTATTTGATATATGAGGATTTCATAGGTCTTAATAAGTGATGGGTGGGGCCCCCTATAGCCATTCGATGCATTAGTAGGTCTAATGAGAAAAACTAGACTGGGTTTTCGCTAAGGACTTACCCAGTTATATATAATTATTAGATGAGTCCTTGATGGTATGATTATGATTTTTGGAATTATGTATTCGATAATTATGATATTATTAATTTATATCCCATGTGATTGTTCAACTAGAATAATATATGTGGTTATGTTTCATTCTCTTGTGATTATTTATATGGACTTATTTAATCAACTTTTATCAATAACATATTATGATCATGATTATGTTTAAATTCCATGTTTTATTAGTTATTCATCATTACTTAATGTTTTTGTTTATTTTTGATAGCTTATACTTTATTTTTACCCTTATTGAGCATCTGAGCTCACCCCTTAATTATGTTTTATTTTTCTCCCAGGATGTGAAGATGTATATTATGAATGACTTGGAGGGATTATCTGGGAGTTAATGGATGTTTCCAATGGATATTCTATGTTGTTTTCCATTTTAAGTTGTAATTTAGAACTTATGTATGTATTTTGTTTTCAAAATCTACTAAACTCTTTAGTCATTAGGGATGTTTCCTCTATGTTTATTATACCATAGTAATCAAGTAAGGCACCAGCTTAAGGTTACTAGGTTCCGAGTGTTTATAGTTAGTATAAGATGATGTTTAGTTGAAAATTGGGAAACTAGATATAAAAAATAGTGATTAGGAAACATATCCATAAGACAGGATTTGAGGATAAATAGAGAATAACATCATATAATTTTGGTAAGGTAGATAATATATGGGTATTTCTAGAAATATGTCTTTGTGTGGATACATCCTGTGGATGTGGTTTTGAAACATGTTTACCTAGGGGTAACAACACCAACAAGGTTCATCGGGCCTAACTCAGCAATACATGGTGCATGAACACTAGGCATACTATGCACCTGGTTTGATACTCTCAAGGTATGTGATTTGGATAATTAAAATTATATATACAAACCATTATTAAGTATTTAATAGTAAATATAACCTTAAAGAAACCATGTTTATGATTATAAGATTAGTTATGCTTAGATTTTTCAATTTATATTAAATGTTTATTATTTTTTGGATTATACATTATGTTTCATAATTAAATAATCTAATATTGTGTAATGGTGCATATAATAAAGAATGATAATTACATCAATGTACATAATCTAAAAAGTAATAATGATTGTTTATTCTATGGGTTTATATTAGTATTTCTAAGGGAAGTAGTCTAAAAAATATTCTCATCATATGAGAAAATAGTATGACATAATAAAAGGATATAGAATGAATCATCAAAGTCTTATGGATTCAAAGGGGATCAAGAGAAGAAGAGGGGATCTAGGAAAAAGATAGATAAAGGGAAGAAGGTAAAGTATCATTCTTCCTAATGTGATATTTTTTGAAGGAAACACATTGGTATATGCTTAAGAGTAAAATGAGTTTTCATCAAGTGCTTAGAAAAAGGCCACCGTGCTCATGATTATAATGAAATGAAATAATCTTCCATTGTTTAGTGGTTAAAATACAAAGATATGGTATATTACATAAATAAATGTCTCAAGTGTCCATGAAGTATACAAAAAAAATAGGATAATGGATCCCGATCAAGCTTATTCTACTACTAGAGATGAAGAGTAATAATTAATATTCTTGTTTTTGGATTGAATAATTATGTTATTTTAATATTTTAACCATAATTATTTTGTTATTTGAATCATAATATATATACATATTGTTCCATAGTAATTCGTTTTTAAGAAATTTGAAGCAAGTTGTGAATAAAACTAGTAATCCATAGAAGTGATTATGTTGTCATTTGATCTTCTTGAAAACGCATGACTTGGGAAAGATACCCATAAATATGTGATTTATGTTTAGATAATATTAAATAGATGTTTATCAGATATTATTGAAGACCATGAAGGGGGTTTGTGATCAAATAGTTTATGTTATGCTGGAATTATTAGATGTTTGAATTTAATTATGAGATTTTACTCTTGGAAGCATGTATGTTTCATAAATTTTTAAAGGATATTATGGTATTCATATATTTTGAATGTGGCATTAAGTATAATTTTTTTTGATAATCTATTATTAAGTTGATTTAATTTCCTTCCTTCTAATTTTTTGGTCATTGAATGTGGATAGAGATGTTTTAGATGAGTATGAAAATTAACCACTTGAGTAATGGATCAAGGTAAACTTTGAAAATTATTTTCCATTAATAACATATTATAATCTTGTTGGTTTTAGTAAAAATTTAACGGTCTAAAGAATTAATTTGAGACTATATGACTTGTTAAAATAACATTAGGCATGAAAACTTCATCATTAACATTCTTTTGTAGGTGTAAGGGATTAAGTGAAAATAGATCGAATCATAACCAATGTATGAGATTAATCTTATGAAATGAGAATTATTCATGTAAATTTTATTTTCTTAGGTGCTTATAATAATCCATCTACCCAAGGAAAAATATATTTGAACCAAAAAATTATCTGTTTACTTTTATTTTTGGAAAATCAATGGTCATTTAATTGATCAAAAGTTTACAACTTTACGATGGTTAACTTTATGTTGAACATTTTATATATCACTCTCTATCAAAACATGATGGTTAGATTATTACTCAATCTCCATTTTTTTTACTTTTTGATATTTTTTTACTATTTGAATGCCTAGTTTTTTTGTAACCTATACATTTTCCTTTCCATCTTATTAAGAAAATATTTTATTTTATCTACATCTGATGTGGGTTTACCACCATGGAATTTTGAAGTATCGACCTTTGATTTTTTGAAGTACAATTTTATATTGTGACGATTCAATTTATTAAATGGAGGAGAATGTTACACCCCATTATTTTATGATATGTATCCTTTTTAATTTAATTTTTTTGACAACATAGGTTTCACACAACACCATGCTTAAATGAATAATGATATAAAAATAAATATCATTTTTTTAAATTATAATTATAACCTTGACGTTAATTTGGTGGGAATTAGTAGTATTAATGAGATTTATATAATATATATATTTTAATTTATTTAGACTCATCCACATTATTTTATAGGTATAAGATAAGAAAAAAACCAACTTTACGCATTAAAATATTATATTTTCTGAAAGGTAGGTTTACCTTCTTTTAATGTAATACTTGTTTTAAAACTACATTTTGATTTTTTTTCATATTTTTTGGAATAAAATAAACCAAATTTTGAAAATTATAATTTCAAAATTATCTTAGTGTGAAATTTTGGAATTTTTATGAACAAATATATTTTCCAGTGAATAAGTGAAAAATCCTATTTTTATAAAACTGCCATTTTCATTATATTAATAATATACATATGATTTGAATAGTAAACCTAGATATTTATGTATAATTTTTTTGGCATCTGATAAATGGCAATAATATAAAATTAAATCATAGTATAAGTAAATAAATGTTTTAGAAAATATTAATTAAGTGTTGACATTTTTATAAAACTTTAATGTTTATTTTCAACTTTATTATTTATAAGATTATTTAAAGGAAAATTAGAATAATAATTTTTTTTCAAAAATAAATTTTTTTTGTCTTATTATTATAATATAATTTTAGGAGATGTTAAATAATTTTTTAAATTGTTATAAAATTAGTTATAATGTTTAAAAAAGTATTTTATAAGTAAATAATGATTTTAATTAAAATTAAAATTATCATATTTATAAAATTAGTTTCATAAAAAAGAAGTTCATTTTTCAATTATACACTTAGTAAAATGTTTTTTATGAATATTTGGGATTTTTCTAAAATACTTGGATTTTTTTGAATAGTAAAATACATTAATTTATGGTATAAATACATTATAAGTTAAATACACTATTACTTGAGTAATTTAAGATTTAATCATGATACAATCGAATTTCAATTCATTATTTTCAAATATTTAGTGATAATTCTCAAACTATTCATAGTTTTTAGCAAAAATAATAAACAAATGTATCAAATATTCAAAAAACACACCTCCGCCACTATAAATACCACCCCTCACCACATCTTCTCCTCACACCACTAAATAATGGAAGCTTGTAAAATTTATTCCAAATACCTTTCCGAAACCACTCTCCCACATTATGGTCTTTATTGTCTCACCCAAAATCCCATTTCAATGTTCTTTATGGAGGTTCTCAAGGAGAATATTTCTAGAGGTAAAATCCCCATTCATTCTTTTAATTTTCTTTCAATTTATTTTATTTTCTTATTTTTTTCTTACGTAATATATCTAATTATTCATGATAAGTCCATTATATTATATATAATGAAAATTTATTATGTCAATGAATATAAAACATCAAGTCTCATTTTATTTTAAAGATAAAAACATAGTCTAGGAGGTGCCAATTTACAACCTTCATGGACGACGTGCTTGCGTTTTTCAATTATACCATCATAGACAGTCATAAAAAATATTTTATGGTTAAAAAATACTATAATATATGGATTAAAACTTATAAAATCTTCTTTAACCAATATATATGCATAATATTAATTCATCAAACAAAACTAGTTTGTGATGATTTAAACCCCCCCAAAATAATATAAATGATTGTCACTAATATATTATCTAATGATTCATCCTCAACCCAGATAAAAAAATGAATTATATAACCATTTAATATTCTATAATATCATTAATAACATATCATTTCTATTATAGATAAGCTATTTTCATTTTACATGATCTTCCATATCCATATAAAAGTAAACTGATCATGAAAACCAAGGAAACAAACGCTCCCGAATGGTAAAATTGTCATTTATTACTCATAAAAAATTCCATTGATGAACATAATAAAATTATAATAAATAAAATAAATATATAAAATTTCCAAATTAATTAATTAATTAATTCAATCAGATTATTTGGGATATTAAGATCAAGTGCAGAACACATTTAGACTAAAGGTATTTGTTTTCTCATCTCACCTTTATTTCTGTGAGAGATAACTTATTGACCACTATTTATTGTCTGTACTGAATGTATACAAAATTTTTACATATAATATTATTAATCTCTTTATATTCATGGTAATAAATGTTTAATTTGAGGATCATTAATTTTATGGGGCATACGGTTTGACAGTTTTCAACATGGTAGGGGTTTTTTTCGAACCTCCCTTTTTCTTCGAGGTTATGATATATCTAAATTTACTCCAATTTAATTCATAATTATTTTATAAAATTCTTATAAATTATATGTATATTTTATAAACTCATATATCCATATAATTTCATCTATATTTTATGGGAGAATACATATTTTTCAAGGTTCCCTTTTCAATTATTCCCCTTAAGCAATCTCGATTAAAGGGAACTTCACAATTTATTATCCATTTCAAGTATCACCCATAATATATTTTAAGAAACAATTTTTTTTATAAAATAAAACTTTTTTTCTCAATAAAATATCATTTTTAATTTATAGTTTTATACAAATAATTTTTAACTTTTACATTTTAATGAATCTTTTATATTTTCTCTTAAACCCCACTGAAGCAGACCATTTCTAATGTTTCTTAAAAACTATTTTTACATAGTTTGGCTTCAGTTGAAAATAATTTATTCCTCAAAAATAATTTAATTTTACTTCCCATTTATTTTATGGGATATACATGTTTAAAATATAATTTTTATGAATAATAAAAATGTTTTTAAAAAATAACTATTTCTTTTAAAGAAAAAGGCTATTTCTCTCAAGAATTTCACAATGATATTATTTTAGTAATTTTATATTTGATTATGATTAAAATATTTCAATGTGGTATGAGAAACTTTGATTTAATGATATCATTTTATTTGATATATGAGGAATTCATTGGACTTAGTAAGTGATGGAATGGTCCCGTTATAAACCCGCAATGCATCGATGTGTCTCATGAGAAAAACTAGTCCATGTTTTGGCTGAGTAATTACAAATGTGTGTAGAATTTTTGGATAAGGACATGATTTTATATTTATGATGTCAGTTATTATGAAGTCCTTAATTATGATATTAGTAATTGATCGCCTGTGCGATTATTTTATTAGTAGAATACCCATGGTTATGTTTCGTTGTCTTGTGATTATTTATATGAAATAATTTAATCAGATTTTATTCCTTCCATATTATTCTCAAGATTATGTTTTAATGTAATGTGATTTTATTTATTCACCATGACATAATGTTTATGTTCATTTTGGATAGTTTCTGTTGTATGTTTTACCCTTACTGGGCATCTGAGATCACACCTTTATTATGTTTTATTTTCCTCCAATATGTGATGATTTATATTATGAATTACTTTCAATTTTTTTTGTAGTTTATGGATATTTCCGATAGAGATTATATGTTTTTACTTTTATGTTGTATTTTAAAACTTATGTATGTATCTGGTTTTCTAAACCTGCTAAACTATTTGATCTTTTTGGCTGTGACTTCCTTGTTTATTATACCAATGTAATTATTTAAGGTACTAACTTCGGGATACTAGGTTGGGGGTATTTAAAAATTGTTCTAGAGAGGTGAGACTAAATGGAAAGGGTGAGTGCGTTTTTATAGCGGAGGTGGAGTGAGATTATTATAAATATAAAAAGGTAAAGACTATTGAGAGGTATACTTTAATAATGTAACTCCAATAATGGTACCAATTATAAAAAATATATGATGTGGTTGAATATTTTCCTTCTATTGGGTTTTGGACAAGTTTTTAGGTCATTTGGACTCTAAAGATTAAATTATAACCACTAAGTAATCACATTTTTACCATAATTTCTGTAATTAATTTTAATTACTTTCACTAATCATTTTGGTCCAAAAATAAGTTTACTTTATTATAAAGTAGAAACTATGATGAATCTAAATATGGAATCTACTTTCCAAATTCCAAGCAGAAAAGTGGCAGAAATTAATTTAAAATTTACCCCGTAGACATGACGACAATGAAGGTTTTTAAAGTAAACATGTTCTAATGTTTGGTAAGTGTTTATATCTAAATTCAATGTAGGTTTTTTTTCAAATGACATAAATTGCTTTAAATGATATAAAATTTAACTAATTAAACTTTAAAACCAATTAAAAACCTTATTTAACTATATCAATAATTTGGACTAAAAATAAGTTTTGAACTAAAATTCGATAGTATTCATTATTCATAAAAATATGAAAGTTCTCAGGAAAATATCAAAAAGTCAACCAATGTAAATTTTGATATTTATATTTCAATTTTTTTTTCATTTTTTCATATAAAAATTATAAAATATTCAATTTTTTAAAGTAATACTGACATTAAATGGTCGAATTTTTTTTATATTAAATAATAATATTAATAGTATATTATTGTTCGGTATAACTCAATATTATGTGAAACATAAGACTCTGGAGATACCCATTGTTGCATTTCATGCATGCTACTATACATAACATACCATTTAAGGTAAAATTACTATTTAATTCAAAAATATTTATAAATATGAAAAGACTTATTATTTCATTACCTGGGATATTACACCCCTTATATTAAATTGGTTTTTATTTTTATTTATAATTAATTGGTCACCAGTGAATTAATATTATATACATGTGTAGACTATAATTTCATATTTTACTTAATATCTTACATTCTTTAATTTTAAATTTCTAGATGACAACTATCATAAAAATATTAATATTATATTATTGTCTCTTAAGAATCATGACTTGTGTGTAACATAAGTCATCAAAGGGAGTTATTGTAGCATGAAACACAAGGTAAAATTGGCATTGATTGTGATTAAAGATAATCTATGTATAAAATGTAACATAATAAATTAATGAATTTATATTAGTTTGAAAGAATATATTTCATAAAATATCTAGGTGGTACATCCTACCACCCTTAAAATTAATTTCATCCTATAAATTCATCTCAATTGTCAAATCTTTAACACTAGAAATTTATTTTACTAGAAACCCAAATCAAAAAAATTAATTCCAATACATTATTTTAAAAAAGAAATTTTAACCATAATGGTTAACCAATGTAACATCTAGTGGTGTTTCTATGTTAGAGAACATATGATTGGAGAAAATAATAGATGTAGAAGAAAAGAATTAAAAATTATATAGAGTGATAAATATCATTGATCACTAGTCACTAAATGATAAATTGCAAGTTAAGAGCCTCAATACCACAAATATAAGATGATTTTTAATACCATTAGTTTGTAAAAGAAGAAGGTATTAGGATAATTTTTTAATATCCTTTTTCTAGAATTGAGGAATTCTTTTACTATCTAATAACATAAGTAAATATACTTATTTCATGAGTATAGATTCACCCTTTAATTAAATTACACCATAAAAACATCTATTGCTCTAAAAAATGAGCACCCAAGATGAATTTTCATGCCTAAATAGATAGAATAAACATATAATGGATCACGTAATCCTCACAATTATTACAAAATATTCTTCCAAACATTAGATATTATCCAAAACCAAAATGTTTAACATATAGTAAGATAAATTAAACACCCATGTGATGAGATAATGTATAAATATATGAATGTGAATAGTAATACCCAATGTTAAAACTAAATCATTTCATAGATATATAACCGTAATGGCCCACAATAACATCAAACTAACATCAATAAAAATAGCGGAATTATTCCTAAAATAGATATTATACATATAACTAGGAAATCTATATAAACTCAATAAATTTTTCCCAAGTTATTTAAAAATTTTAAAACATTAAAAGTTTGGTGCCTAAGATATTAGAATTATGATAATACTTTTAAAAATATAGAACTCCTTAGATATTATATCACTCCACCAGAAGGAACAACATCATCTATATAAGTATCAAAAGATTTCACCATCCCTTTTTTTCTTCTGATCATGAAAATATCCACCCTAATTAATTTTTAATAATATTGGTGCAAAGAATTGGTCACCCAATTGACGCCCAACACCCTGAGTAATTTCCTCCAGACACAAATTAGTATAATGTCCCAACTCATTATAGCTAAACCATTTTACTATTGACTATATATATGTAATCTCATTTTTTGATTGTTCAAGACTCTTTTCCTTATATTCACTAACCCTATGACCAAACATACCAAAATGCTAATAATTTCTATATACTGATATAAATTCCACAAAATTTATTTTACCACAATCTGAACATGTTTTTATATTTCCTCTAGAATTATTAGTCGGTTTCTTCTCCATTTCCATCCACCTTGAAAGTTTCTTACTTTTTTCATCTCATGGAATGCAAGTGTCGGAAACCACCATTTAAATTTTCTTTGCATAATGAACCACTTCTTCATTACACTTTTATTCTTGAGAGGCCAATGCTCTTCATAGAACTAGTTTGAATCCCAAATTAAAATATATGAATTTTACAATCAATGTATCAGAAAAAGTTTGGTGCATACCAAAAAAATATTTTTATGTCTTATTGATATGAAGCCCTAGAATCTTCACGTTTTTTCCAAAACACCAGGAACTGTTTCTCCATACTGAGAGAAACAAACTTAGATAAATATTTTTCAAGGAAAAGATTATAGAATTTTTACCATTACAAGGAATAAAGATCATATTTCCCTATATAATTGTTAACCAAAGAACACCATCAATAAACCTCACCTTCAAACCAATAAATGGAAAGGGTTTCATATTAACGTTTCAAAAATCCCATGACTAAAAATTCATATCCAGGGAATTGATCCATATATTGACTTCAACTGGGCTAGACTCTCTATTGACTGATGGGGGGATGTTGCATCATGAAATGATCCAATATCACCATGTTCCTTCATGTTAGGTTGGGATCCTCTTTAGAATGGATACCACAACCATTTATAGCTTTTTTCAAATGACCCATAATTGTAAAAAACTACTCAATTCCAGTTCCAATCATATCCTGATTCTCTTTTGGAAGGATAATTTATTCTATATTCCTTTTCCAATGTGGGAAACCATTATGAACAAACATACTATAGATGAATATAACGACCCATACTTTACATACATTGTTAATACTTCAAAATTGAAGCACACTTATTACAACATATGACAAAACCACAAAGGACCGTATAGCTATAGTGTCTTTAGAAACTGGGAAACATAAACAACTGGTTCATAAATCTTCTACAGTGTCTCCCATTTATTTCATCATATCTAGGGTCCCTTTTAGCATATTCTACTTAATATCCATCTTCCTGACCTGGGGAAAAGAAAACATAAAAGGGTGAGCTCAAATGCTCAGCAAGGGCAAATAAAGGAAATAAAAATCATATCATATCTTTATGAAAATCAAAACCTGCAAAAGAGATCATAATATCTTAACATGGAATAAATCATATAAGTGAAAATGAGATCCCCATAATCATAACATAAAACTTGAAACTTTGTGGCATGCACACATAATCATGGAAAATCATTTCTTGTTAGTCATGACTCATTGCCAAGTCTATCTTAGTGGACAAAGTCCCTTTCTGAACCGAGTTCACTCCTCGTTTCAGTCCTGTATCACTGAACCGAAATAACCTTCCGTTCCAGCCATGTCTATCTCATGAGATATAAAATCTTTACCCAATGCATTGGAGGGAGATATAGGTCCCACCCATCTTATAATGAATCCTTTCTTATGTGTGCCACATAATCATAAACCATACATCATAGCGTAACCCATGTAATAAAAATGGGATTCTTAAACAACATGACATCATAAAACAATTCATATAAGGTAAAGGAATTCATAAAAATATTTCCATCACAACATAATCAAATCCATGTAATAATAGGGATAAAAACAGAACCCATTATTATCTTAGATGGAAAATAATTTTGATAAAACACTTGAACTCCATTCTTGAGGAAAATATCCTTTCTTTTTCAAAAACATTTTTCCTTTCTTAACATGTCATAAAACTTTAAACTAAAAGAAGTTGATTAAAAATAAACTTGAAAACTTGTAAAGGAAGCTTCTTGGAAATAATGTTTTAAAAATCCATTCATGCCGTATAAGTCAAAAAAAACATTCTTCGTACTTTTGTCGGAAAAGTCAAAAAGTACCTCGTACGGAAAAACGACAAAAGATTCCTTTCATATTCTTTACTAAAAACTCACCTAAGGGTAAAATTGGATTTAAACTATTGAAAGTGGATGTAAAAAATATTACATATTGAGGGAACATGGATGTGGATGATAAAATACACCCCAGTAAATACTTACGAATAAACAATCTCGGATAAAAATGAGATTGTGATATTTCCCTTACCTTAGGTCCGATTAGCTTTGTACGTGTCCGAAGCTCCTGTATAATGGTTTAAATAATGTTATTGACTTATTCCAGAATCATACATATTTATATGATATCATATATGGTCATATTATTAGCTTCTTGTTAGTAATATTTCATTGTTACTTGTTACTCGGGTCTTTATAACTTTTTGTTCTTATGCGTGTTTTGTCGAGTAAATTCTTATTCTTATCTTTAGGTTATAGACAATTCATTTCCAGAATGGTATTAGTGTAGTATATACCATATTCATTCATTCAATTCATTTATATAATCATTATTAAATGAAGATCATGTAGAACGAGTCGCATCACATCGTGGAGACGGTATTCCGTACGTACGCACGAGTGATGATATCGTTCCTATGATCGTGGAATTGTATTGGAGTATATAGATATATTATTTCAGTATCAATATTACTTCATAATAATCATATATAGTTACTCATTACACCATTATACCCATCCTTGTAAGGTTATGGTGGAAAATAGATTACACCACGGCGTGGAGACGGTATTCCGTACGTACGCACGCGCGGTGATTTCATTTTTCCGTAGGATGGATAGAAGATGAATTAGGGTTGTTTCATATTTATAATAACATATCAGTATGTAAGTAATACTGATGTTATTACTTTATCATGAAACAACTAAAGAAGAAGAAGTTGAAGAAGAAAGAAATTGAAAAGATCGGTAATGGATATTACCTCTTCTTTGGAACGCCTCTTTGAATCCTCCACTTAAGGAACTAAGATTGGTCTTTGGAGAAGACCAGGACCTCTAGGATTATTCTAGGGAAGTGTAGAGGAGAACATGGCAGGGGTTGGCCGAGCTTGAGTGCTCAAATTGGTGTGAGGAGGAGGGGGAGGAGGTGCCCTTTTATAAGGGAGGAGAGGGGCACCTTAGGAATATCTCAAAATATTATTTTATATTAAAGTCAAAATCGGTTTATAATGGTTCCAAAGGGTCTTATTTCGAAGCTAAAGTGGGTATGGGTCGAAATCCTATCAACCAATATGATTTAGACAAGTTTAGGGTATTATTTTAACCTTATCAATTAGATTTAACTCTAAGTTAATCAATTTAACTTTTACCGTGTCTTTTTGTTTTCTTTCACTATATGGTTAATACACTTACTATAACATGCCAAACGAACCCCAAATTGTTTATTATTAATATATATATCCTTATCTAAGTCATTTGGCCGAACCTTAGATTTTTAGGAATAAAATAACAATTAATAATATAATATTTGATTTAAAAACTATTTTGTGTCAATTTTGACACTTTTTGATATATGATTTTTGTGAAAGTCATAACAGAATTATATGTTCGAAACAAGTTGATTAAATCAACAATAATATATCATAGTAACCTAGAAAATTAGTGTAATTCATAAAAAGTCTCAAATTACATTTATTTTAGTATTTATATTATCAATTTTGTCAATATTTCATTAATAAGATAATTACTGCATCATCTTTGTGTCATAAATAAATTAAATTATTTGATGTCTAAAAATTACAAATAAAATACCATCATGTAGGAAATCATTTTAGCTTTCAAATGAATATTTACAATCGAATTTATCTTATGTATAACCCCATATTAAAAATTATTTACTTATTAAACTTTGATTTTAACTATTTTAACCCTTCTTTAAATAAATTAATAATAAATGTCCTATTCTAATCCAAGTGGGCCTAAATGGTCATATTTTATTCCTAAGTTTGTTTTTGGTCGAATTACACTTGTCCAATAGAATTAGGACATGTGTTAGGGTAATAGTAATATCATATTTACCCTTAGTTACCCTATTTACTATTAACCGCGGTAAAAATAGTAAAAAGTTACTATTCACCAAAAAATTATTTTCATCTCATTGAACCACATTTTAGTCCTTGATATTAACCGTGTCTCTCGGATTTTTGAAATTCCAATCACAGAAGCGGTAAAATTAAGTTTTATGCAAAATTCAGTTTTTAACCTACCACTTAGTGGTTTCACTATTTATCAAAAATTGAAAGTTTTCAGAAAAATACCAAAATTTCACCCTAGGCTAATTTCGATATTCTGAGTCCAAAAATGAAGTCCATTTTGAAAAATAAAATTTATAAAATTTCAAAAAGTGGTTATTACTATTCATAACGGCTAGTTTTAATAGCATATTGTTGTTTAGTGAAACTCGGTATTGCGTACGACGCAAGCTATCGAGGAAGGTCGCGATTGCGTGTAAAGCAAGCCAAGCAAGTGTTGTGTAGAAAAAGATTCCTTTGATGATTTATATAACATAAAAGTCTCGGGTGTTACATTCTACCCCCCTTAAAAAGAATTTCGCCCTCGAAATTCGTTACTTTGTAACAAACAAATGAGGATACTTCTCCCTCATCATATCCTCAAGCTCCCATGTAGCTTCTTCAAGTTGGTGGTTCCTCCATAAAACTTTCACCAAGCGAGTGGTCTTGTTTCGTAGGACTTTTTCGCTACGATCCAGAATTTCTATCGGTTGTTCTTCATAAGAAAGATCTTGCTCCAGCGGTACAACTTCTGAGCTGAGTACATGTGAATGATCTGGTATGTACTTTCTCAGGAGAGATACGTGGAACACATCGTGAACTTGAGAGAGATTCGGTGGAAGCGCCAATCGGTAAGCTACCTTCCCAACACGATCCAGTATTTCAAAAGGACCGATATATCTAGGGCTCAACTTCCCCTTCTTCCCAAATCTCATAACCCTCTTCCAGGGAGATATTCGTAAGAACACTTTATCACCCACTTCAAACTCTAGGTCTTTTCTTCGGTTGTCGGCATAACTTTTCTGTCGACTCTGAGTTGCTCTTATGTGTTGTTGAATAGATCTGACCTTTTCTGCCATTTCATCAACGAGATCAGGTCCTAATAGCTTTCTTTCCCCAAATTCATCCCAACAAGTTGGAGTCCTGCATTTCTTTCCATAGAGAGCTTCATAAGGAGCCATCTGAATACTGGAGTGAAAGCTATTATTATAAGAAAATTCCACCAAAGGTAGGTGTTGATCCCAACCTCCTTTGAAATCCATAGAGCAAGCTCTCAACATATCTTCTAGGGTTTGAATTGTTCTCTCAGACTGACCGTCTGTCTGGGGATGATAAGCAGTGCTGAAACTCAACTCTGTATCCAGAGTATGCTGAAGACTTCGCCAGAACTTCGAGGTAAATCTCGGATCTCGATCAGATATAATAGAAAGTGGTACTCCATGCAATCTCACCACTTCCTTTACATATATCCTGGCAAGCTGATCTAGAGAGAAATCCTCTCTAATAGCAATGAAGTGTGCAGACTTTGTAAGACGATCAACTATGACCCAGATAGCATTATTGCCTTTGGATGTTTTAGGAAGTCCTGTGACAAAGTCCATAGTGATGTTTTCCCATTTCCATTCGGGTATGGGTAATGGTTGTAACATCCCCTTAGACTTCTGTCTCTCAGCTTTAACTTGTTGACAAACCAAGCATCGAGAGACATATTCAGCAACATCTCTTTTCATGCCATCCCACCAGAAGTACTCTTTTAGGTCCCTATACATCTTCGTGCTTCCAGGATGAATAGAGAATGAAGAACTATGAGCCTCATCCAGCAGCTCTTTCTTTAATTCGGGGATGGGAGGAACGCAAACCCGATTCCTGAACTTTATTATCCCGTCACAATCAAGGTTGAATTCAGGAACATTTCTCACCTTCTTTTGTAACTCGACATCTTCTTTCTGTGCCTCTTTAATCTTCACATGTATAGATGGTTGAACATTCATTTGAGAAAGATAAGATTTTTCCCCTTCCATTATAATTCCAATATCCATCCTTTGTAAATCCATAAATATTGGATCTTTTGTGATCCTCATCATGGATAAACTATCATGGTCTTGTCGACTTAATGCATCTTCCACCTTGTTTGCTTTCCCAGGGTGGTAATGGATTGAGCAGTCATAATCCTTAATCAGCTCCAACCATCTTCTTTGACGCATATTCAACTCCTTTTATGTGAAAATATACTTTAAACTTTTCTGATCAGTATAAATATCACACCTTTCACCATAAAGGTAATGCCTCCAAATCTTTAATGAAAAGATTACCGCAGTCAACTCCAAATCATGTGTTGGGTAATTTTGCTCATGTATTTTCAACTGTCGTGAGGCATAAGCTATCACCATATCATTTTTCATAAGAACACACCCCAATCCCTTCTTGGATGCATCACTGTAGATCACAAACCTTTCTCCACTACAAGGCATTGTGAGCACAGGTGCACTGGATAACCTTCTTTTCAACTCCTTGAAATTCTCTTCACATTCCTCTGTCCAGACAAACTTAACTCCTTTCCGAGTCAACTTGGTGAGTGGATTAGATAATCGTGAAAAATATTTTACAAAACGTCGATAATAACCAGCCAAACCAAGAAAACTTCGGATCTCAGTTACTGTTGTTGGTCTTGACCATCTTTCGATAACCTCTGTTTTTGCTGGATCCACAGATATCCCCTCTTTTGAGATTATATGACCCAAAAATGCAACTTTTTGAATCCAAAATTCACACTTGGTAAATTTGGCATAAAGCTTCTCCTTTCTCAGGGTCTTCAATATAATTCTCAAGTGATCTTCATGCTCTTCCTTGCTCTTTGAATAGACAAGAATATCATCTATAAAGACTACCACAAATTGATCAAGATAGTCTCTAAAGACTCTATTCATTAGATCCATGAAGATAGCAGGGGCATTAGTAAGACCAAATGGCATCACTATAAATTCATAGTGTCCATACCTTGTACGGAAAGCCGTCTTTGGTATATCCTCCCTTTTGACCCTTAATTGATGATACCCTGAACGAAGATCAATCTTGGAAAAGTATTGAGCTCCGCGTAGTTGGTCAAATAAGTCATCAATGCGTGGGAGAGGATATTTGTTCTTGATAGTGATCTTGTTAAGTTCTCGATAATCAATGCAGAGTCTCATTGATCCATCTTTCTTCTTAACAAATAGAACAGGTGCTCCCCAAGGTGACGCACTAGGGCGTATGAATCCCTTATCAAGATTCTCTTGGAGTTGCTTCTTCAATTCCTGCAACTCAATTGGGGCCATTCTATAAGGTGTCTTTGAAATAGGCAAAGCACCCGGTACGAGTTCTATTGAAAACTCAACTTCACGATTTGGTGGAAGACCCGACAATTCCTCTAGAAAGACATCATCAAAATCCCGTACAATGGGCATATTCTTAATCGTGAGTTTCTCACCAACCATTTGAGATAAATAACCTTCATTTAGTGGAATCAATACCCATAAGATGGAAGAAATTTCCACTGGAAGGTTATGTTCATCCTTGCATTGGTATACGATCGTAGATTGATCTGGAATATGAAATGTGACTTCCCTTCTTTGGCAATTGATATGAGCTCCATGTAGAGAAAGCCAATAAATGCCAAGAATCACATCAAATTCCACTAAAGGAAGGATCACAAGATTTGCAGGAAGCACTTTCCCACAAACTTTGATCGGAGAAGAATTATAAACTTCTGATGCGATTGATGTGCCATTAGGTGTTGTCACAGCTAACTCAACATCTAATTGTTGAGGTAATACGGTGATACCCTTAGAAAATTTTTCAGAAATAAAAGAGTGGGTGGATCCAGAATCAAATAAAACATTTGCTACTTTAGAGTGGATGGTAAGTGTACCTTTCACCACATCGTTATCGTACTCCACCTCGCTGATAGAAATTGCATGTGACTTTCCTTTGTCTTTAGCCTCAAGAGTTTGTTGACGTCGACCATCATCATCATCCCTTGGATTTGGGCATTGATTGGCATAATGCCCCATCTCCTTGCACTTGAAACATTGAAGTGTAGCAGGTTCATTCTGTGTATCCCTTCCTTTGTTTGCATCATTAGACATCTTCTTCCCATTATCACGGCATTCAAATGCCCGATGACCTTCCTTTCCACATTTAAAACATTTACTTGTCCCTTTAAGACAACTCCCTCCATGTTTCTTTCCACACTTTGAGCATAAGGGAAAGTTCATCTTCTTTTCCGTGTGCTCTTTAGATTTTTCTTTGAATTCCATCTTCCTCTTCTTATCAAACCCATGTGACTGATGGGTTACTCCAATCTCCATCTCGACTTTGAGAGCACATCGAACGATTTCTTCGTAGCTATTGAAGTCCCTTATGGCTAACGCCCTTCGAAGACTTGGTTTTAAGCCACTAAAGAATCGATCGATCTTACTCTTAGGTTGGATAATAATACCAGAAGCGTACCTTGCAAGTCTTGTAAAATTTTCTTCATAGGTACTAACAGATTCATCATCCCTTTGCTTCAGTTCAAGGAACTCTTTCTCCATCTTTGTTCGGAGAATACGAGGGAAGTACTTATTGAAAAATAAGTTCTTGAACTCGTCCCATTCCATAGACTCAATTTCATCCCTTTGCCTTGTATTCTTAACAAGATTCCACCATTGATCAGCATCTCCTTCCAAACGATACACTGCTAGGATGACTTTATCATGCTCAGAACATTGAAGAACTGAAAATATCTTTTCAGTAGTACTAATCCATTGTTCAGCAACTAATGGATCAGTAGACCCGCTGAAAGAAGGTGGACGCTGCCTCATGAAGGATTCAACAGAATGTTGCTCCCTCCTTTGTTCGTTTGGAAATCCTGCATGATTCATAGCTTGAGAAAGTTGTGTGAGCATGGCTACAAGATTTTGCATTCCAGCTCCCATATCGTTTGGTTGCTCAGGGGGACAATCATTGCATTGCCCATCGCATTCCGCATTAACACGGTTCCTTCGGGTTCCAGCCATTGACTAAAACCAAGAAGAATAGTGTGAGCAACACTAATTATAATAGGAAACCACATAATTCAAGAATAAAATTTTCATGCTTAAGGTCTTATCCTAGGTTATTCAAGGCCATTTCTAAAACACTAAGATTGTGTTCTATGCTTAGACTTATCCTTAGGGTTCTTACTAAGGCTTTCACATCCTAGTTTCCAAAGGTTGACTATACCTTTCCTCTGATACCAACTATAACGACCCATACTTTACATACATTGTTAATACTTCAAAATTGATGCACACTTATTACAACATATGACAAAACCACAAAGGACCGTATAGGTATAGTGTCTTTAGAAACTGGGAAACATAAACAACTGGTTCATAAATCTTCTACAGTGTCTCCCATTTATTTCATCATATCTAGGGTCCCTTTTAGCATATTCTACTTAATATCCATCTTCCTGACCTGGGGAAAAGAAAACATAAAAGGGTGAGCTCAAATGCTCAGCAAGGGCAAATAAAGGAAATAAAAATCATATCATATCTTTATGAAAATCAAAACTTGCAAAAGAGATCATAATATCTTAACGTGGAATAAATCATAGAAGTGAAAATGAGATCCCCATAATCATAACATAAAACTTGAAACTTTGTGGCATGCACACATAATCATGGAAAATCATTTCTTGTTAGTCATGACTCATTTCCAAGACTATCTTAGTGGACAAAGTCCCTTTCTGAACCGAGTTCACTCCTCGTTTCAGTCCTGTATCACTGAACCGAAATAACCTTCCGTTCCAGCCATGTCTATCTCATGAGATATAAAATCTTTACCCAATGCATTGGAGGGAGATATAGGTCCCACCCATCTTATAATGAATCCTTTCTTATGTGTGCCACATAATCATAAACCATACATCATAGCGTAACCCATGTAATAAAAATGGGATTCTTAAACAACATGACATCATAAAACAATTCATATAAGGTAAAGGAATTCATAAAAATATTTCCATCACAACATAATCAAATCCATGTAATAATAGGGATAAAAACAGAACCCTTTATTATCTTAGATGGAAAATAATTTTGATAAAACACTTGAACTCCATTCTTGAGGAAAATATCCTTTCTTTTTCAAAAACATTTTTCCTTTCTTAACATGTCATAAAACTTTAAACTAAAAGAAGTTGATTAAAAATAAACTTGAAAACTTGTAAAGGAAGCTTCTTGGAAATAATGTTTTAAAAATCCATTCATGCCGTATAAGTCAAAAAAAAAACATTCTTCGTACTTTTGTCGGAAAAGTCAAAAAGTACCTCGTACGGAAAAACGACAAAAGATTCCTTTCATATTCTTTACTAAAAACTCACCTAAGGGTAAAACTGGATTTAAACTATTGAAAGTGGATGTAAACAATATTAAATATTGAGGGAACATGGATGTGTATGATAAAATACACCCCAGTAAATACTTACGAATAAACAATCTCGGATAAAAATGAGATTGTGATATTTCCCTTACCTTAGGTCCGATTAGCTTTGTACGTGTCCGAAGCTCCTGTATAATGGTTTAAATAATGTTATTGACTTATTCCAGAATCATACATATTTATATGATATCATATATGGTCATATTATTAGCTTCTTGTTAGTAATATTTCATTGTTACTTGTTACTCGGGTCTTTATAACTTTTTGTTCTTATGCGTGTTTTGTCGAGTAAATTCTTATTCTTATCTTTAGGTTATAGATAATTCATTTCCAGAATGGTATTAGTGTATTATATACCATATTCATTCATTCAATTCATTTATATAATCATTATTAAATGAAGATCATGTAGAACGAGTCGCATCACATCGTGGAGACGGTATTCCGTACGTACGCACGAGTGATGATATCGTTCCTATGATCGTGGAATTGTATTGGAGTATATAGATATATTATTTCAGTATCAATATTACTTCATAATAATCATATATAGTTACTCATTACACCATTATACCCATCCTTGTAAGGTTATGGTGGAAAATAGATTACACCACGGCGTGGAGACGGTATTCCGTACGTACGCACGCGCGGTGATTTCATTTTTCCGTAGGATGGATAGAAGATGAATTAGGGTTGTTTCATATTTATAATAACATATCAGTATGTAAGTAATACTGATGTTATTACTTTATCATGAAACAACTAAAGAAGAAGAAGTTGAAGAAGAAAGAAATTGAAATGATCGGTAATGGATATTACCTCTTCTTTGGAACGCCTCTTTGAATCCTCCACTTAAGGAACTAAGATTGGTCTTTGGAGAAGACCAGGACCTCTAGGATTATTCTAGGGAAGTGGAGAGGAGAAAATGGAAGGGGTTGGCCGAGCTTGAGTGCTCAAATTGGTGTGAGGAGGAGGGGGAGGAGGTGCCCTTTTATAAGGGAGGAGAGGGGCACCTTAGGAATATCTCAAAATATTATTTTATATTAAAGTCAAAATCGGTTTATAATGGTTCCAAAGGGTCTTATTTCGAAGCTAAAGTGGGGATGGGTCGAAATCCTATCATCCAATAGGATTTAGACAAGTTTAGGGTATTATTTTAACCTTATCAATTAGATTTAACTCTAAGTTAATCAATTTAACTTTTACCGTGTCTTTTTGTTTTCTTTCACTATATGGTTAATACACTTACTATAACATGCCAAACGAACCCCAAATTGTTTATTATTAATATATATATCCTTATCTAAGTCATTTGGCCGAACCTTAGATTTTTAGGAATAAAATAACAATTAATAATATAATATTTGATTTAAAAACTATTTTGTGTCAATTTTGACACTATTTGATATATGATTTTTGTGAAAGTCATAACAGAATTATATGTTCGAACCAAGTTGATTAAATCAACAATAATATATCATAGTAACCTAGAAAATTAGTGTAATTCATAAAAAGTCTCAAATTACATTTATTTTAGTATTTATATTATCAATTTTGTCAATATTTCATTAATAAGATAATTACTGCATCATCTTTGTGTCATAAATAAATTAAATTATTTGATGTCTAAAAATTATAAATAAAATACCATCATGTAGGAAATATTTTTAGCTTTCAAATGAATATTTACAATCGAATTTATCTTATGTATAACCCCATATTAAAAATGATTTACTTATTAAACGTTGATTTTAACTATTTTAACCCTTCTATAAATAAATTAATAATAAATGTCCTATTCTAATCCAAGTGGGCCTAAATGGTCATATTTTATTCCTAAGTTTGTTTTTGGTCGAATTAAACTTGTCCAATAGAATTAGGACATGTGTTAGGGTAATAGTAATATCATATTTACCCTTAGTTACCCTATTTACTATTAACCGCGGTAAAAATAGTAAAAAGTTACTATTCACCAAAAAATTATTTTCATCTCATTGAACCACATTTTAGTCCTTGATATTAACCGTGTCTCTCGGATTTTTGAAATTCCAATCACAGAAGCGGTAAAATTAAGTTTTATGCAAAATTCAGTTTTTAACCTACCACTTAGTGGTTTCACTATTCATCAAAAATTGAAAGTTTTCAGAAAAATACCAAAATTTCACCCTAGGCTAATTTCGATATTCTGAGTCCAAAAATGAAGTCCATTTTGAAAAATAAAATTTATAAAATTTCAAAAAGTGGTTATTACTAATCATAACGGTTAGTTTTAATAGCATATTGTTGTTTAGTGAAACTCGGTATTGCGTACGACGCAAGCTATCGAGGAAGGTCGCGATTGAGTGTAAAGCAAGACAAGCAAGTGTTGTGTAGAAAAAGATTCCTTTGATGATTTATATAACATAAAAGTCTCGGGTGTTACAATGAATAAATAGGGAAATATTATATTATATATCATTTTAACATAACCATAAAGTAAAATATTCTATGGTAACTCTATTAACAATATACTAACTACTAAAGTAGTCTAAAAACTTATTTTGATACCAATTATAAGGTTGTGGCCATAATCAATACATAATATTGAGTAAAGTAAATAATTTTACTTTCTCCTAAATTGAAAATCTTTTATGGTCTAGAGTTTTAGATAACTATTCCATAACTCATACATAATAAAACCATTTTATACAAAGTGGAAACTTATGATAAGTATCCATTTTTCCCATAATATAACAATTTTAAAATAAAGGTTGAATTATTTTCCTAGAAACTCTCCATGAATTACAATGTGAATTACTCTATTCCCCTACCCTTCTACAAAAACTATGATTTTTTAAAAACAAAGGATGATAAAAAAATCACAGTAATGTGTATAAAAATCAAGGAACCCATAATTTCACTTAAATCAGGAAAATTCATATAACATTTACCTTGATATTGAAATTTATTAGAGAATGGGAAATAAAAAATTTCACTTGAATAAAAAACATACATTTTTCTCAAGGATAATAATTAAAACCCATAGCATGAAATTAGAATTTTTTTGGTGAATTAACGAATTATATATTTAAAACCCTTTAAAAACCCTATTAATTGGAATAACCACAAGGATAACATCTAACATTATCATTAACCAAGGCATTGGAATTATATAATGGGGATCACCCTACATATAAGTTATATCAGACTTACCCATTTTTCACGAGCTATAGTGGGGATCGACCCTTCATATAAGCTAAATCAAACTAACCCATGAGCTATACTGATCATGTAAAATGTAAATAGTAAACTAATTTCATCATAAAACATTTTTAAAACTTGATTTAAACTCATTTGTAAAAAAAATTTGGGTAAAAATATCATTTCCCTTAAAAACACATTTTCAATGCTAAAAAACTATTTTTTGGAAAAAATATTTTCAATAAAAAAATAAATATTTAAGCAAATTTTAATTATTGTAAAGGAATCCAAAAATAAAATAATGGAAACAATAGAGGAAAATTCATTTTTTTAGTGGATGTTAATAATGGGACATTCCTTTTGTCGAATGAAAAAAGTTTGATATAAAAAAAATAAAAAGATTACTTCTGAAAACCATTGAATGGAATTGAAAATAGGCATAAAATGTCATTTATAAACCTTTTATATCCAAATAAATAAATATGTAATATAATATAACGAATATTGACATCAAGAAAATGATTTTAAAATTAAATATTTAAACAATTATTACATATTTTTCCACTTTAAACAATCGGGTCATTATCCACTGGAAATTATAACATTTAAAAAACATTAAATAAAAATATAATTGATATAATATGGTTAAATAATGTCTAAGAGGCTATATGTATGCTTTATTAAATAACAAAGGTGCATATAATCAAGTAATTTCTCAATGAAAGGAGATTAAAACAAAATCCTATAAAACTGTGGTAAATGAATTGATAACCCCAAACGTAACAATCATAAAATGAAACAAATAAATACCATGGATTTAATATAAATCATTATATAATATTTCCAATATTTTAGTATATACACCACCTAAAATAAGTAAGTGGTGATTGTGACACTTATCTCATTGATGTAAATGGCAAGATAAAACCCCTTACCATGAGTCTAACTTGTAACACGTGTGTCTGTATTCCTAAATAATAAACTTATTTTAATTATTTAATTTCATAAAAACGTTTTTCAATTTTATTATTACCTTTATTTTAGTTATTAAATATTTTTATACAACTACTTAATCAATTATGTTTACGTTAGTTGTTTTGACCATATTCGATTAATGAGTCAAAATAATGAAGGTTGGTTATCTATGGTCAAGGGGTTATTATAAAAAAATTTCTAGAATAATAATCATGATATAATTAAAATATTTATACCTAAATTATAACTTTAAAACCAATCATTAAATATGGTTATGAAAAATGAACCAATGTTACAATCATGTAGATTATAGGCCATACATATGCATGAGTAACATTCCCATTTTTTTAATGATGGTTATAGAAAGATGTTATGTAACATATATATTTATAGAATTATCATTTTTCCACAAATACCATATTATTTAATCATATATATTTTTAGATATAATTATTATGGTGTGAAATGAATCACATCACATCGAGGATCCAGTAGTCAAGACATCCACGACTGATGTTATCACTTTTTTAGTGTGTGAAAGGTTAAAAAAGAAAATTGTATGTTATATTTACATAAAAGTAATTATTTAATTAATATAATATTTATTATATGTATGTAAAATAATTTTAATTAAACCCATTCTTAATACATTCCATGTAATCTATGAACGTATCACATCACTTTGAATAGGCGATAGTCTACATGTCCAAAAATGATGTTATCATATTTACAAAAAAATGAAGGCATAAATTTATAAGTATATATCATTTAAATAAGTATTAATATTTCATAAATATTATATATATATATATCATATAAAAATATTTTTTCCATCATAATTTGAAACCATGAGAGGAGGTAAAGGAAAAATGAACGATATCATTACATGTTGTGGTAGTTCTTTGTACACGAATGATAATTTTGTAACCCATTTGATGGATGTTTTTTATGTTTAGGTTGGAACATTAACATAAAAAATATATTTTTAATTAGGATACTTATTTTATTTTATAATCATAAAATTATAATAAATTAATGGTTTGAGAAAGAAATGAACCAAAAATGGATGTGGAGGAATGTTACCTAATTTTTGTGTAACTCCTGTTAATTTGCACCAAAGGGATTCATTGGTTGGATTTAATCCAAAAGTTAAGACTCTAGGGTGAGTGTAGGGATTTTTGGAACATATTTGTTCATTTTTTGGATGATAAAAATGGCCTTGATTGGTGTGAATAAATGTGAAGGGTGAGTGGGGTTTTAGTGTGGAGGAGGAGTTGCATCCTTATAAATTTAAAAAGAAAAACACTATTGAGAGGTGTCCCTTATATCATGTGACTACAATAATGGTCCTAATTCAATATAATATGTGATTTCATAAAATAAGTTCTATAAAATGGGGTTTGGACAAGTTTTTAGGTCATTTAGTCTCTAAAGAATAATGTTTAACCACTATATAACCACATTTTTACCTTAATATTATTAATTACATTCAGTAATATCTTTTGATAAAAAACTAACTTTACTAAATCATAATTTATAATTTATTATAATTAAAAACATGGAATTAATTTTTCCAAATTAAAATCACATAATGAGAAGAAATTAATTTAAAATCAATCCGAAAGACAGGATTACAATGCAGGTTTTTTACGTAAAAATGTTCAAAAGATTGATAAGTTTTTATATAGAAATTAGATTTTTAATTGTTTAAAAGGAACTAAATTGGTTTAAATGATATTAAATATATATAATTACACGTAAACAAAATTAAAAAATAATTTAACTATATAAATACATTGGACTAGAAAGTATTTCTAAACTAAAATTTGGTAGTATTCACTATTCTTCAAAATATAAACCGCCTCAGAAAAATACCAAAAAAATATCCCGAAGGAAATTTTTTATTTCAATTTCAAAATAAATTTTATTTTATCATAAAAATATTTTATACGTTTCAAAATTTATTTTTAATGTATGTTTACAATTTAAAGGATGAAAAATTACATATTAAATAAAAATAGTAACAATATATTATTGTTCAGTATAACTCAGTATTGCATGCAATGAAACAATTTAGAGAAAACCATTATTGGGTTTTGTGCATGATATTGGAAAAAAATACCTTTTAAGGTAAAATTTAAATTTAAATTATAAATATTAATAAATATGAAAATATTTATTATATTATTACATCAGATCATACATTCTTTATATTCAATTGGTCTTTATTTTTATTTATAATTAATTAGTTACCAACTAATTTGTCATATAAAAATGTGTAGAATATAATTTCATTGTTTAGTAATATATTTAATTACCTTAATTCCAAAAGCATTGTGATAACTATCATAATAATATTAATAGTATATTGTTTTCTGGTAGGACTCGGGCTTATGTGTAACATAAGTCATCAAAGGGATTCGATGTTGCATGCAATGGAAGTTAAACATGGTATTGAGTGTAATGAAATATATACTATGAATAGAGTGTAACGCAATATATTAAATAATTTAAATTAATTTCAAATAATGCATTTCATAAAATCTCAGGATGTTAGAGGTATTCTCTAAAGATTATATTTTTCAGATCTATTAAGATAATTGCAGAATTTATAACTATAAATTTTATCAATATAAATTAATATTCTCCATATATAGTATGAATTGTTTTCATCATTGTATCATATTATTTTACTTTTAATTGATGATATCTTGATCAATGTCAAATATTTGAAAAGTAATTATTCACTAATAGTTAATCAAAAAATAAATATAAGGTAGTGGGTACTTATTATTAATAATAATTTTGGTAAGTCCACAATAATCAATATAGAGATGCATTGATCTATAATCCCTCTTTAAAAAATGGAATGGTTCACCCCATGGTGGATCACATGGTTGTTTATAATCCTTTTCCAAATTTTATTCAATTTGATTATGTAATTCTTTCTACTCTATGGGGACTATTATATAAAGGCTCTATTATATTGAAACAAATCCCAGTATAAGTCAAATTGACAACTCAAACTGCCTTTTTATAGTAGGGATACAGATTTACTCATGAAATAAAATAATGTACTCATATAAAAATTGTATATATTTAATATTCACTTTATCCTTGACCATTTTTTCTATAAATACCCCTTATAATTTAGTATTATGATCCATATAATTTATTAAATGTACATTGGGTATTCATCATAATCTTTACAATGGTATAAGTTAATGGGAATATTTCGGATATGAAATGTGATTTCCATGACTTAATAATTAACAATGGACTTATATAGTGAGAGAAACTCTAGTCCTATAATCCCATCAATTATGAATAAATACAAAATATTAGGTTATATATATAAATCACATTTTTTGAAAAATCAGTTATAAAATAGTTATATAAATGAAAAACACTCATCAAATCACTTGAATTTTTAATAAATAGTTAAATTAATAAATATATAATAAGTGATTAGATTTGAATTGAAAATGTTATAGACATTAAAGATATAGTATAAATAGAATTCAATAAAACATTTTTTAATTTTTAGTTGATAATAAATGTAGCTTCCACCACATTATTTTATTGATCCAATTTAGTAGATGTAATTGAATAATATATTTTTTTTTCATTGTATTATGTAGTTTCAGATGTTAATTATCAACATTTTCATATTAATTGGTGATATTGCTTTCAAAATGATTATACTTCTTATAATTTATTCATTTGATATTGGGTGTTGTATTTTGATGAACGTTCATTTCAATAATTTCATTATTTTTCCACTTCATATCTCAATGACATTCATGATACTTATTACATTCTCTTTACCTCTTATAGAATTTACCCATTCCATGGAGATAGTTACTATCATGATTAATTCTACATTTTAATATGTAAGAAGTTGATTTTTTATATTTCATTGGTCTTATCACCTAAAATATACTTAACAAACTTGTTTCCATTATTTTATAAAAAACCATGGGAATAATTGGAGTACCCTATTTCTATTTCTACATTGGTAGAACATTGAATAATTTCTTCACATCATCAAAAATACCTTATCGATAAATCATTTCAGATAATGGGGTTTAAGATAATAAATACAAAGTTTATTTTACATTCAGTGTCAATGTTAAAATTGCAAACGTACATTTAATGGAGAATTAATTTTTCATCTTAAGTATGAATTAATTTTTCCTCTATTTATTTCAAATCAAATAATTCTATTTCCATTTTAGTTTAATGAGTTCAGGTAAAATATTTTTGAAAAATATATTATCAATCTACTTCTATCTCTTGGATTCAATTTAATTTCCTTTATTTTCAATCTGAATGAAGTTCTACAACATGCCATCATCAACATCCAATAAATAAGTAGCTAAAATGGACTTATCATTCCCTGATAAATGGAGAATAAAAGATATAATTTATATATTATTAATCCATTATTGTGATATTATTTAATATGAAGTCCAACTAAAGGTTGGTGTCATTTCCATAAAATGGACTCAATGGTGAGTTGTTTCTTAATTGGTCTCTTTGGATGATCATTATTAATATGATATTTGTTCATAGATTAGCATATTCTGGTGAGAATAGCATTGAGATTTTCCACTATTGTTACAACCGTGTTTAGTATTCATAAGAAAAATAACATAATTTTCCATGGAACTAATTAGTATAAAAATTCCTACTAATTAGTTTTATTAACTACATAAATAGTTTCAGTTTAAAATAATAATAAATATTGTAAGAAATCAAAAGATAAAGATAATCAATCATAATATTACCTAAATAATGAAACATTAATTTCATCTTAAGACATATTAGGCTCATCAAAATTTAATTTATTTCAACATAGGTTATTTTAGGCACTTTACTATAATATTATATGATTTTAAAATGATATATTATGTTTGATAACAAGAAACAATATGAATAAATGAAGCCTGAAATATTTTTATTTTAATACAACCATTATATCCAAGCTGTTTAATTTTCAGGTCTAAATAATATTAACTACTTTTTGAAATATATATATATATATATTTGTTTTAATCAATACAAATTTATCGACTAATTATTAGTATATAAGAATTCATTATTTTGTAAAAAAAATTTATTCGTCAAAGATATGTTTTCTTCAAAAATGGATTTTATTATTTTTTAAAGTAAATAATAATTTTTTTGAAAATTTTAAAAAACTTTATTTGAAAAATGACAATATTATTGAATTTATCATTAAAAATCATCATAAAATTAATTTTTTATATAACTAAAATGTATGAAAAATACTGATTTTCATTGAAATATTTATTTTTTTCTTTTAAATCACCTTCAAAGTAAAATAATATTTTGGATTGGTTTTAAAGTGTAACTAGTTATGTTTTGTTATGAATTATCAATATATGATCTTTAAAAAAAAATTATACATGCATTGAGTATAAAAACATTTTATTTTTTAAATGGCATTAAAAAAAACTATTTTTCATTGCATTTTGACACTTTGATTTTAAATTTAATTTTAAAAATTATGTGAATTTAATTTTGATAAATTAATTCAATATTTAGAATTATGAGTTAAAAATTTATTAAAAATAAAAATATTATTATGAGACAATATGAATAGTATCTTTAGTAATTTATTTTGTTACAGTAAGTGCATAATCAAGTAATTAAGGGTAAAAATAATATGTCAATGACTAGGATATTAATGTAAAAATTGTCCAAATTTTGTTGGATGATTATTTTGTTGATAATATTTTATGTTTCTTTTATATGAACATTTATTTCATTTTTTATAAAATTATAACACTAATAATATTTAATTTCAAGAAAAGACTGACATGTCACACTGTAGGTTTTAATGTGAATTATATTTTTTAATGGGGTATCTAGAGGATATGTTGAAATATAAATATTTTTTAAAAAAATAAAATAATTAGATAGACCATGTTAATTAATTAATTTATTTAATAATTAAATAATTACCTGAAATACTTACACCAATCTGATGCAATAATTATTTAATTATTGTAAATATCAAAAACATTATACTAAAAATAATAATAGTTATATAATTAAAGATAATTTTGGTTACCCATAATTTTTTTAGATGAACATGAAATTTTGGGGATATGATACAATAATTTTATCAAGTTCTATGTTTTATATTGATGTTATTAAAGTAAAAGTATTGAATATTGTTAAACATGACACTAATGATATTTTATGAAAATGATACTTTAATAAATTATTTAAAAATAATTAAAATATTAAACAAAGAAAAATGTGAAATGTAATGGTATATAATATCATTGATTTTATATTTCTAGTTCGATTGAAACATTATATGTTAAAATTTCAATATTTTAATATTGAAAAATATGTTACTGTGGTTAAAGTTAAAATAGGTTAAATAAGGGTTAATCCAAATTATAATGATTAAAATTCCAGAAAAACATGTCTCATAACCATAACCTACCAAATTATCTTAAAAATGTCCTTTTACTCAATCTGAAGGTGCTTTTATTCTCAAAATACCTACAGTATAGTTTTTTAGAGGTGATTTAATGGAGTCATTTCGAAGAAGAAGTAATCACTCTAACCGATCACTCTATTTTTCTAATATTCTTTACCTCCACTAGACATATGATATTTACCATAACATTATAACTTCTGTATCCTAAATATTTTGATATGTTATTATGATTATGAAAAAACTATTAAAAACCCTCTTTCCCTTCAATTTATAAATGAATGCATCACTCATGTATACATACAACTTACCTTCTTCACGCAGAAATACAATACAATTCACATAACCATATTTAATAGAGGGGTATTATGATGGGCTTAATATTAAAATATTATATTTTTGAAAAAATTATAATTCTACAATGACAATATATTTTATACCTTCTTATGATCTAATATTTTGGAGAACAATAACGTCGCTCATGCCTATGTATGGACTACCATATGCATGATGCGACGTGATTAATTTTTCATTTACATTTCACATATATGGTAATAAGGATGAATTTAATGAATATATTTGATATATATGATGTAATAATGTTTCCATAAAGATTAATTATTATTTAATTTTCTTTCATTCCATCAGTCAAAATATGGAAACAAAATTCAGGCGTACGTATGACCTACCATATCCACGTATAATGTAATGAATTTTTCTATCTATAATTTTTATGAATTATTATAAATATATATTTAATGAATATATATAATATTTATACAAAGATTATAATTATATAAGTAATTAGATCACAATAAATTTATACGGTCAGAGACTTTCGAAATGAAAGATACATGAAAAATAAAAAATTACAACAAGAAAAGAGTGATTTTAACAATTAATTGATAACAACTGAGTGATATATATATATATTTTATGATATATATGATTATGGTTATAGAATTTATCTTTTATAGAATTATATTTGTTATACTATGGTTCAAACATGTATAGAGGAAATCAAACCTGATGTAAGGGAATTCGTCTCAATTTTCTTTCATTGAGTCATATTATATTGTTCCAGACATATATTATTTTATTAGTAGTATATAACAAACCATTAAAAATTAATGTCATGAATTTATTTACTATCATTATTTTTTTTACTATGTTATTCATTCAAGTGGCATGTTTTTGAACTGATTACAAAGTTATATGGGATTTTCTTCACATTTTTGTTTCTATGGGACACATGCTTTATGGACTACCATTTTCTTGAATTCATCATATATAATAAAAATGAATCTTTTTTATTATTATTATAATAAAAATTATTTTATTTACATATACAGAAATCCATTTTTATTTCATGGGATTGTTATTAAAATTATACTAAAGTGGTAAGGGTTTATTTTTTACAATCTCATCTTTATTTGGGAATGTTTATGTTTAAGTCTATATTGGGGGATATTTATCTTCCATGCCCTTGTTTTCTAAAAATATTTTCAATTTTTTATAATTATATTATATGATTTTTGAAACTCATTTTCACCCATGAATTTATTTTTATAAACTATTTTTAAAGGAATATTTCTTTCAGTTTCAAAATGAGTTACATTGTGAATTTTCCAACAAAATTACTAAATTAATGTTTTTAAACTTATATAGCATGAGTTAATTTTACTTATACCATGAAACCTTAATTAATTTTACTTTTCTTCTAAAGAATTCAAGGTTATTTTCCTAGAATTTTTTTCATTTATAATTATGTGGATTTCAAAAGAAATGATTTTAAAGTAGGAAGGTTATTATCCTCAAGAATTATTTCAAGTGATCTTTCAAAATCAATTTACATTTAATATAACATTATTTAATGTTACTTATTTTTTCTTAGGAATATGATCCAATTATACCATCCTTACACTTTCTTTGGTTGGTTTATGATTACGATGGTATGATATTTATGAAACTTGTTCCCTTTCCACATGTTATGTTATAATCAAATGACTATGAAACCCATTCATTCCATGGGATCTGATATAAGGAATGATTTATGTTCATGTGGAACAAATATTCTTGGGTTTCATTATGTGATGGATTATACCTATATCTATATTTAATTAATTGGGTAATGATTTATATATCATGACATTGACATGACTAGAATGGGGAGTGAACTCGGTTCATTAAGGGACTTTATCAGCTATGATGATCTTGAGAGAGAATCTTGACTACTCTTTTGATTTAGGGAATGAATTCATTCTAGTTTAAGAAATGAGGTACCATTGGGAATGCTGGTGTTTCTCACCTAGGATCTATAAACACCCATGTATTATTGATGCTTCTGAGTATGGAACAGTTTATTTTTTTCATATTCTATATTATCATTTCTCATGTTCATTGCACGATTTATGAATAATACCTTAAGAACTTCCATGTTTTATGTCATCACCCAAGATTAAGATATTCGCTTTGAAGGGTAATGATTTCAAATGATATTATCATTTTCTCATTCACATATTTTCAAATTATTCTTATATGACCATTAAAAACTTATTTATTTACCCTTAATGAGCATTTGAGCTCACCCTTATTATATTTATTTTTCCCTTGGTTATGAGGAACGATGTTTAATTAATTATGGATATAAGGATTCCAAATGGGTGATGTTGATAACACATTGTGAAATAATAAATGATGGGTAAAGTGGGAGATAATATTGATTTTTAAGAGAAAATTTTTTATGAATAAAATTCATTATGTGTTTTTCCTAATTCTTTATGATACAAAAACTACAATTTCCTAGGGTATGAAAGAGATTTAATATTTCCTTTTGATGTACTATTGTTTGTATGGAATAAATTTCCCACATTTATCGATATCAAATCCAGAAATGTAATTTTTATATTTTTATCACCATATTAGTAAGTGTGAGTTCAGGGATATTATAGTTGATATCGAATCATCATTTAGATAACGTTAGAGATTATTATTTTTTAATTCTAGGTTATCTTATGAGTTATATATATCATAATAGGAATATAATATTGAGGTTGATCATATGTTCAATGTTTTACGCACCCATTTTTTATGTTTAAGGAAAAAAATTTGAAAGTGACTTAGGATAGTTTTGGGAGATGTATTTATCATGTTTGAGTAATATGTAAAACATAAGTTTGTGTTGTGAAAAGTTTATTTCTATTGGAATGATATTTTCATTTTTTGGATAAAAGTTTAATTGTATGGATAACCTTTAGGGTTTTTATGATCTCGAATTTTGTGGTGATTAAGGGTTATTACATTTTTTAGGATGAAAAATAAAAAGTATGAGATCTCCTTTGATGTTATACCTTTTTGTCCATGTTGAATATAAAAAGGTTATTTAGAGTATTTGTATTACATTTCTGAAAATTTTATAAGGATTATATAAATAATATTTTTGAAAACAGAAATCCCATAAGCTGTGTGACAACCCTTCACATTCGGTAAGGTCACGAGGTTTGAACCTACAACTGAAGGGTGATAAAGGTGAATCACCTACCAATGGCTGATGTGATTTACTGATAATTTTACCATTATTTTTACCATTATTTTAAAGATATGATAGATAATGTTTTCATTCATTTTTTAAACATGAGTGTTATCATATATATATCCATGGGAATGGAAATTGATTTGGTGTTAAGTTTTTAATGTTATTTCAAGAGACATTCACTACTTTTGGGAACCCTATATGATAAAGGTAAATAGTATATTATAGATTTTTATTTAGGGAATAAAGGGTGAATTTTCATTTAGATACATATATGATTTTTGTGTTGATATATGGTGCTTGAGGTTATTTAAGGAAATGGTTAGTATATCTTGGAGTTTATCTGTTTAGGGAATACCCATTTTGTTAAATATGTACAAATTTTATCTTGAAAGATGATGTGATCAAATGCATTAGATTTTTGTGTTTCATTATTTTTCTAGAATATTTATGGAATTTAATAAAAGTAGTTTATTGAATGATCTAAGTTGAACTTTGTGTTATATTGTTTAAATTTGGAGATTAATTAATTTTTAAAATTATCTTACCTTGGGATAGCTATTTTTGTTTTGGTTAATTATTAAATATAGAAGTAATATTTTTTAATTTTTTATGTATTATTTTATTAATTAAATTTTGTTTTTCCTCTTTAGGCATGAAAATTTTATATTGATCGATAATCATTCAGAGAAAATGACGAGATTACGGTGGAAATTGAAAGATGAAAATTATATCTGTTAAGTAAATATTCATAATTATCTTTAAAAATTCCAAAACTCATATAAATATCTCTTTAAATAAAAGTTTTATTCGTTTACTTTTCATATTGAGAAATCGATGGTTTTTTACCCCATAAAAATTAACGGTTTTGTGATTGTTAAATTTCCTAGGACCATATCTCTGTCACTTTCTAAAAATCCTTTGGAGTCTATTTTCTCCTCATTATCCATGTTTTAACTTCCCAAAATTGATTTAGTACATGGAAACCTAGTGTGTTTTTGAATATGACCTTCATAATTCCCTTCATCTCTTTTAAAGGGGATATTTTAATGAGTCTTTTTATGATTTAGGATTTCAGAAAAGGTATTTTGAATATTCAAACACTTAGATACATGGAAAATGTTCAAATTGAGAAGAATTTTTTTTAAAGGGGATAGGGTAATCTAATATCCCAATATTTTAAAAGGAAAAAATATGTTCTATAGCATGTGACACCAAGCATAAATGTACCATGAAATACTATTATTTAAATATAACCGTTATAACATAACTGTTAAATTGGATGGTGTGGTCACTATTAACTACATTTTGAATATATATATATATATATATATATCTGTGTGTCTGTATTATGTTTTTAATCAACAAAAATTTATCGATTAATTCTTGGGAAAAAATAAAACATTTTTTAGTAAATCCACTTTATTATTCAAAAACATACTTATTCAAAAAATGTTTTTATTTTTTAGAATAAATAAAATAACTAATTTTTGGAACATTTAGAAATTTAATCTGAAAAAATTATATCATTTTTGAATTAAATATTCAAATTTTATGTTAAGACTAACTTTTTATAATTTTTTAATAAGTTTTAATTTTCAATGAATAGTTAAAAATTATGATTTTCATTGAATATTATATTTTTCTTAATTTAAAAGAATATATTACATAAAATTATATTCTAGATTGATTTTAAAATTTAATTAAATTATTTTTATTATATATAATATAAATATATCATTTGAAATTAATTTTATTCAATAGTTTATTATAAAAACATTTTACACTAAAAGGGAATTTTTATGAGAAACTTTTTTTGTTGTGTTTTTTAAATTTAAATTTAAATTAAATTCTATAAGTTATTTGTATTTGATTTTTTAAAATAGATTCCATATTTTTAATTAAGAGGTAAAAATATAATAAATATACCAATTTTATTTTTTGTCATTAAGAATTACATCTTTAATAAGTTTTGTTACCACGGTAAATGCTAAATTAGGCAATTTGGGGTATAAATAAAATTAAAAAGACTATAAAATGACCCGAAAACATGAATTTTTTTTATATTAATAGTAATTATCCTATGTAATCATTCACGGTTTGTTTATAGGATCATTTATCTCATTTTGTATGTGATTATAACATTTATAATATTTTTTGTCTAAAAAAGTTAAACATTTCACACTCCATGTATTAATTACAATAATATTTATAATATGGGGTTATCTGAATGATATGTTTTAATATAAATAGTATTTATACAAATAAATAATTTTTCCTCATCATTTTAATTTATTTATAATTTTTATGAAATAATAATTACCTTAAATACTTACATAATGATGATGCAACAAATATTGTGTTAATTGAAAAATCAACAATATGATCATATAAATAATATAATTTTTATAATTTATCATATTTAAGGTAATAAAATAATTTTATTTATTACTAGAAATTTTTTTGGACATCTAAAAATAATTTTATAGTTTTTTTTATTTTATTGATGTTATTAGATTCAAATAAATGAATAATCTTAAAATTGTCACTAATGATATTTTATGAAAATAATATTTTATTAAATTATTTTTAAATCCTAAAAGTAATAAATATTGAAAATGTGAACATATTATTTCTTAAAATCTTATAAATTGTCCATTTATGGTCCAATTTAAACTTTATAAGAGAACATTACAACCTTTAATAATGAAAATATTTTTACCGTTGTTAAAATTAATATACCTCTACTAAGGGTTGATTTAAATAACGAGGATTAAAATTGCACCCAAATATGTTAAAAATATTTTTTTTGACGTAATTAAAATCCTATACCACTTTATATTCATGTTAACAACCATTTTTAATTAATTTTCACTAATACAGTCTTATTATATATTATTATTTACGAAATTCCAAAAGTGCCCCTCACCTCAATTATAAAAGGAAACCTGCTACCTCACTTATTTAAACTGATTTTATCCTTATATATTGAACATACACTATAATATTATATTCTAAACTTAATTATAAATGTTATGTATGTTCTTTTATTCTTATATGAACAACTCCACAACCCATTCGTGGAGATCAAGATGAGTCGTTTCAATGAAGTGGAAATCACTCTCACCGATCACCTCCTTTTTCTACCCTTCTTTACCTACTCTGAATCATTAAAATTTATAAAAAATTAATATCTTAAGTATCATATATATTATAAAATTTTATTATGACTATTAAAAAATAGTTATACACCATATTTCTCATTAAATTATTAGTGAAAGTATTGCTTGTGTGCACGCACGACTTTTGGTCTCTATATAGCGATACAATTCAGTTTTCGTCATCGTATTTTATGGATGATTATTATGATGGGTTTTAAATTTATATATTATATTTATGACATAATTATAATATTTAAAGTTTATATAATTTTATATTCTTATCATCCAATATTATAAGAAACAATAAGATCACCCGCGCGTATATACGGACAACCATCCCCAAGATGCGACGTGATTAATTTTTCATTTATATTTCACAAGGATTGTAATAAGGATGATTTTTATGAATATATATGATATATATTATATGATAATTATTATTTAAAATTAATTTTTTGTTTAACTTTCTTTCATTCTGTTAGTTTAAAAATGGAATGAGTGTTCATGTGTACATACGACCTACCTTCTCCAGGAACGATGTAATTCATTTTTCTATCTATAATTTTTAAGAATTATTATAAATACGTATAGAATGAATCTATATTATTTTTTACCCTTAAAAAAATTCTATTAGTGATGGTTTCATGATCAATGTATAAACACCAGGACTTCCTAACCAAAACATAAATGAAAAATAAAGCAGTTACAACCCGAAAACAGTGATTTCAACAATGAATTGATAAAACATATGTGATAAAATACTATATATAATTAATATATGGTTTGATATATTTGAGTAAGAATATTTAATATACTTACCTTAAATCTATATTTATTATACAGTAGGTTTATTCAAATACAAAGGAAATTGAACATGCGATAAGTGACATCGTCTCAATTTTATTTTGTTGAGGAATATTTTAATGTTATAAACCAATATTATTTTATTAGGGATACATAACTTCAATTTTACATTTAATATCATGAATTAATTTATTTTGAAAAATTTATTTATTCATGGGGTGTACGATTCAACTGATTACAAATTGGTACTATATTTTTATCTCACTTTTATTTCTGTGGGACACATACTTTATATGCTACTTATTTATTTAGTATGGTGTATATACTTCCCAGGAATTTATTTTATCATTAAGATAATAAAAAATATTCTATTTATATATGTAACTATTTTTATTTCTTTCATGGTTTAATTATATAAAAAAAATACTAAAGCAGTAAGTGTTTATTTCGCGATCTCATCGTTATTCATGATTATTTATGTTCAAGTACTTACTAGGGAATATTTATATTCCATGTTCATGCTTTTTAAAAATGTTTTAATTTTTTATCTAATCTCCAATAATTATCAACTTTCATTTTCACCCATTAAGGATTTTTTCGAAATATTTTTAAAAGGAATCATTCAATCATTTTTCAAATGACGTACCTTCTAACTTTTTTGGAAAAAATACTAGAATGAATATTTTTTTAACTTATACGTCATGAGAGGATTTTCCCAATTTCATGAAACCCAAGTGATTTGATGATTTTTAAAAATATTACAAGTTTATTTTCAATGAAAAATTGTTCCTTTATAATTTTTATCATTTTAACGAAATGATTTCAATATGGAAATGATATTTTCTTCTTGAATTATTTCGAGTGATATTTCAAAAAAAATTCCAAAAATATAACATGATTTGACTTTACTTATGATTTAATGGGAATATGATCCCAAGATGCTGTAAATACTCTTTATTTGGTTGTTTTATGTTTATGGTGGTATGATATTTATGAAATATGTTATTTTTTCCATGGGTTATGTTATGATGAAATGTTTATGAACCCTATTTCTTTGAATGGGTTCTGATATAATGAATAATTTTTGTTCTTATAGAACAAATATGTATGGATTTTCTTATGTGATGGGTGGGAAATATATCTCCCTAAAATGAATTACTTAAGGATTTATATCTCTTAAGATAGAATTGACTGGAAAGGGGATTAAAAATGCTCCATTAAAGGAATTGTTCCTATATTATGGTATTGGGAGTGAACCGTGAATACTATGATTGGTTGGGGAGTGAAATCATTCCAATATGAGGAATGAGATTCCACTTGGGATAATGGTGAGTCGTACCTCGGACTGCATCCTCCTATGGAATTTCTATACATATGTGTATGGAATATTTTAATATTTTATGCCTATACCATATTCTCATGGCTCATGTTCATTACTTGTTTATGACTCACATCTTATGAAAATCCAATAGTTTTTTCATCATTAAAGATAATGATATTTGACTTTGTAATTATTTTAAATAATAATATTATATAATCATACCTATAATTTTATAATTATATGATCATTAACAACCCATTTATTTACTGATATAGAGAATTTGATCCCACCATTCTTATCTTTATTTTTAATATAGTTTTTAGGAAGTTAGTAAAATGAATTATGGATAGAATTTTCCACATTGAAGATGTTGAAGACCTATTGTGAAATAATAAAATGTGAGTATAGTGGGAGATAATTTTGATCTTTATGATCCAGTTGTTTATGAATCTAAGTCATTAAGTTGTTATCCAAATTCTATAGAACTCTAAACCAAAAATATATTAGGGTATGTAAGTGATATAATATTTCATTTTTATGCTGTAAGGTTTTGATGGAAAGAAAAAAATTGGACCACATATAATGGTTTCAAATCCGTAAATGTAATTTTTTGTTTTTTATCACCAAATATGGATGTTCAAGTTTGGGGATGTTAAATTTAAACTTATTAATCATATATTAATTCTAAAAAATTACTAAACCCCATTCTGATGCCAAATTAAAATCCCAAGATCTACACTCAAAATTATAGGTATAGAAATACAATCATTACATATAATTTTTTTAAGAACTATGTGACATGAAAATAAAATAAATACATATTACATTATATTATATTATATGAATATTAATTATATCTCATATTAATTTAATCATCCAATCCTATTGGATTGGTGAATTTAGAGAGTATATACATTGAAAACTGATTTTATAAACCTCCTTCAAATTCTGTAAAAAATACCCATTTCATACTATACACATATATACATATCAAATATCATAGTATTTTTAAAAACCTGTTGAATAAAAAGATAAAAAAGGGATGATATTAGATTCATAGTATTGGTATACATGAATTTCCACAATAAAATATAATAGATGATAATAAGTTAGAATGTGGGTAATTGAACACAATAAATGTTAATATGCCTTCCATAAAATAAATCCTACCAAATTTTACCTGGATCATAAATAATGGCTCTTAACAAAATTAATTGGTAACATCATAAATCATTAGTCATTATTCAATAATACATGATCATGGAATATTCACAATGTATAAAATAAAAATATTATTGGAATATTAACATGTATCAAATAATATGTACCATGGTAAAGCATTAGATAATTAATATAATAATTGAGTATTCAATATATATTTTCATAATATAGTAGTATTGGGGTACCCAACTATGTACCTAATCGGGCTTGGGATTATGATTCGGGTAACCATGGGCTTGGGTTAACGACCCATGTACCCTTGGGCATGGGATGAAAAACCATGTACCCTTAGTATTGAGTTCAAATCCAACATAACCTTTTGAGATAGTGGGGTATAAAATATTTTCCAAGGTATTATATGTCTATAATGGTTACGCCATTCACATAATGATAGAACAATTATTTATAATCCATGTAATCATGAAAAAATTCATCATTCCACCATAGTAAAATTTACCCACTAAAAAATTAGCATCAGTATGATTATAAGCCATCTAGAGAAATAATATGGACAATATAAACATAGAATATCCCAAATGAAGCTTTATAAATAGAAAAATTTATGAAACTAGAAAAAGATACTTTTATAAAATCATTAAAAAATATCTTTGACATCAGTTATAAATATATATAATTTTTGTTTAATAAAATTTATTTTAAAATATAAAATTTTAAAAATAATGTAAGTCTTATTTCTTATTGAAAATATTAAAACATGTATCAGTTGGTTCATTATGGAAAATAGTTATATAATCATAAAATGGAAATCTTATTGAAATCACTAAAAATTAATACGCTTTTCTACATTCTATAATGAGGGTCATATTTTTCATAACATCCCCACATGAATAATATTTAAAGAATATTAATTTTTTAAAAAATTTGAGTTAATTTTAAAATATCATTAATAAATATCTATAATATTCTTATAAGAACTAAAATAACAAAATAATAAAGGAAGACATATATGAAAGTGATTCTATGTTCAAAATAAGTGGTAAGGTTGACTTTTCCTTCTTTAATTAATTGATATAAATTAGGATAAATAGTTAATGTAAAATTTTATGAGGACATGAAAAAATCCTGAATAACTAGAGTAGAATAACAGAGTGTTTTTTAGATACAAATATAATATAACTTCCATATATGGAAAAGTAGTCATATCAATCCCAAATTCAAATTGTGGCTAGATATGAAATCCTTAAAATTACACTCAACATCAAGAAAATATATTTAAACTCATGTATAACATTTAAAAATAACATTATTATTTATATATTTAAAATTATTCTTGTCTATAACCCATTTTACTCATCAATTATAATCATTCAATGCATATATATTTATTCTTTAATGATTATTTTCATCATCAAAAGTTAGTAATACCATTATTTTGTACTTGTTTCAAAATAGAGATATACTACCCTATTAATTAATATCAATTGAATTATTACTAGATTAATCATTATAGTGAAATCATTTCACTTCAATTATTTCAATTTTATGCTATTTATTTGAAGAAAAGTATGGTTATGGTATGTGAGAATGGAATCAATGGATACATTTTTTTGTGTAATTCACTATTAATAATGATTTATTTAATATAAAATTTCCATTCCAAACATTTGGAACGATATTTTGGAAATATATTAGTATTTAATATCATATATTTCTATTATTCATGTACATATACTTATTCATAAAAAATAGTGTTGATGTAAAAATTACATCATTCATATAAGTGGTTTAATAGAACTGAACAAGAATATGATATAATATTAAATGAGAGAATGTTCATAAATATATAATATATGTATTATTTTAATAGAAGAATAATTATACCAATATAGTCGATTCATAGTAGATAAGTATTTTTAGAGAGAGTGGATATGAGAAGTAAACTTAAAATGTTAGAGAAGAATATAGATTCGTACTTGATGAATTCTCCAGTTTTTGATACTGGTTCCCTAAAAATAATGGTATATGGGATCTTCTTGGAAACATAATCCACTAAATATTTAATTATGATTTATTATATTTTAAATTGTTATATAATTATAATTTTTTTGAGGAATATAGTCGTTCTGAATGGTTAAAAGAATTTTCTTTAATGTAAAAATGAATGAAATTTAATCATAAAAGTTACAAGGTAATGGGTAAAAACAGAATGAACTAGAATATAGTGAAGAATAAATGTTGATGAGAAACACATTTATTACTAACATAGCTATAAAATGCTTCTGGAATGAATGAATATAATTTTAGTTTTATAAATTCCACACTCTTAAAAATATATATATTTGACCCCTTAATAAGTTTTCAAATATTTTACTATGGTAATTATTATTTTACTAAAAATATAATCTAACCAAACATACCTCACTCGAATATCATGATTCACCATATAGGAACAATTTAGCCTAATTAAATTTATAAATATGATAAATTTATCTTTTAATTTAAATTGATAATCTGTAAAAAATTATCTATGTAATAAAAGGTTTATATTTACATTTTTTGTTTTTATTCATTTATTTTCTACATTTATAATTTAAATGAGAGTAAATATATTTATTTTTTACATGAAACATTACCGGATCTTCATCATTAAAAATATATCAATTAATATTATTACAATTTTTTTTTTAAAATTAATGAAAAATAGATTATTTAAATTTATATCTTATAAATATTAAATGACTTTAAAGTTACATATAACCAAGGAAAAACATTAAATTAATTTTAATTAACATTAATATATATATTCAAATATAATTTTTTATTTCATTAAATTTTATAAAATTACTGATTTTTTAATGAAACCCATAAAATATATAATAATATTTTTTATATAAACAATATTTAATTACCATGAATTAATACATTAAAATTATTTAATGTTCCAAAATAATTTATTAGATTATATATATTTACATAAAAAATAATAATTTTTTATTATCAAAATTATTGAAATCATTATTCATTAATAATAATATGCACCATAGAAAAATAATTTATAACAATATATGTTTCAATTAATAGTTTATATTTTAAATTAATTATTTATCCTTCATTAATTATAATATTTTTTTTGAACCTCATTTCAAATGGATAAACCCAATCATAATATATCCAACATCCATACTTCTAATAGTTATATGTCTAATTACAATTTTCATTTAGGCCATGTATATAATGGTCTAATTCTATTACTATATATTGTCTTAGATAAATTAGAAGAATAATTAATCCTATTGACATCTCTTTCCAAATATCTTTTATATTTTTAAATCTCTACATTATTTGTATTGTCGTAATTTGGGTGATGATCTTCTTGGAAATCCATGAGGATAATGATTCTACATTAATAGTGTTGTAATTTAATTTTTGATTTATACCACATGTTATTTTATTAATTCTTATTATATTTGATTTTTAATAATTTTTAAGGCTTTTCAATCATTATAAAATTTTATCTTAATACAATTTATCATAGTTCCAATTAGTTATGCATTTCATATAAGTAAATCTATTCTATATTTAGTTTCATTCATAAGAAAACTCAAAGTAAAATCGTGGTGTGTAAAAGGAATCATCCAAATTATTTTGACTAAGTTGTAACACATGGAAAATTACATGAATCTGATCCATATATAGACTAATTTCTAATCGTCACACATTATCACTAATAAATATTAACATATATAATATTCTGAAAAATTATTGGTTATTATAAATCTATTTACCAAACATTCACTTCTAATTATGAGGAGATATGTTCAAGAATACTAGATACCTAATTCTAAATTCCAAATGATATAGCCAATGATTTATATAAGATTTTTGAAAATGTTAAAAAACCTAAATCCTCACGTGAATCACCTAAACCCTTTATATCTTAGTCTATACTAATTACGATCCATGAATTACTGATTCCAAAAAAGATTTCCATCAATATAAAAATATATAAGGTCATTCATAAATTCCTTTAAATTGAGCTATACCAATATTTTAGTGATTGTACATATTATATTAAAACAAAATAATGGTAGGCTCTGTAACACCCCAAGATTTTTTAAAATAAATTGAAATGCATGAAAATTTGTTTTAATTAGATAGTTATAATTGGCATTTAAACATAATTTTTCTACTTCTATGATTTGAATTTCAAAAAATGGTCATATATGGTTGTGATCAGTAATCTATTTAGAGTCTGATAGAACTAACTTGTTTTTTGGTGAATAATAACATACCCTTATGAATAGTAATATTAAAAGTAATATAACCCTTATGAAAAGTAAATCATATTAATATTTTATTTTCTTAAGGTTATAAGATAATGAGAATTATATTTATATTTCAAAGTTTTAATAAATAAGTTATAGATTTAAAATTCTTATTTTTTAATAAATTAAGATTTTATTTTAAAATTAAATTAAAAATATTTACAAAATTATTTTCACAAAATGGTGTTCATTTTTGAATTCTAAACTCCAATAATGGTTAGGGTAAATTTTTGGGATTTTTCTAAAATTCTTTAATTTGTGGTTAATAGTAAAATATGATAAATAACGTTAAATGATAAATACATGTTTTACTGCCTCATAGGTTATTCATGGATGATGTAAGCCCACTTGGTTCGAAATCATATGAAATTATTACTATTTGGGGTCACATGAATCAAGAATCTTTATTATCTTACGGAAAAATATTAAAATAATGATTAAAATAATGCAAAATCCCTCCACTCCTCCACTATAAATACCGCACTCATCCCCATCTTCCTCACACACCTCTTATGACTTCAGAATTGTCTAAGTTCTACCAAATCCCCTTCCCAAGGATCTTCCCCACATCCAAGACCTTATGATCTCTCCAAAATCCCAAAACCAAATGCCTTAAAGAGGATCTCAAGGAGAAGAGATCAAGAGGAGGATTAAACAAATTTTATGTAAGAAAAACCTCTGGTAAAAGAATTCTTATCCCAATTTCCATTCTTTGGTTTAACCTTATACTCTACTATTTATTTAGTATGAAAATAATTTGGGTGATGAATTTTGTCAATATTATTTTTAATCACGTGTATTAATAGTTTATATATATATTTCATTTACTCTATTATGAATCACTTCAATTATAATATTTTTGTTAGAGCATTTTCTTTTAAAATCCTCTTTTAAAATTATATTTTAAAAAATTAAAAAGCAATATTTTTATGCAATTATTCATGTTTTATGATTATATTCCAATTCATGGGAATTGTTTATGATGAATGGTAGGACCTAAATCTCCCTCTAATATATTGGGTATGCATAAGTTTGTGGTCGGCTACATGGTTACTCAAAGTGCAACTCCGATGGTTACACAATATGATTTTCATGAGGGTTACATTGTAAGGTAGCCATGAGTGTTACAAATTTTAAGGTATCCGAGAGGGTTACATGATTAGGTAAGTAATTCCACATGGTACCTTTATGGTTTTATTTATGTTCTTTATGTTTTATGGAAATCTCATTGAAATATCAAGTTTCACAAAGTATATATGGGTGAAAAGTATGTCTTTTTTGAAAATGCTTTCATACGTTTACAAGTATTTCTAGACTAATGATTTCTTTTTTCCTTCTTTTTATATCTCGTACAAAGATTTTTGTGCTCATCCAAAGTTTTTAAATGATTTTCATAGGTTATAAGGATGTGTAAGGCAAAGATGGAATCCAAGTTGAATGTTTTGAAGATTTTTCAAAGAAATTATGTTTAATTTGAAAAGTTTTATATTTGGGAAGAAATGGATACTATTTTGTTGAATTTGATCTATATGAATGTGTAATGTTATGTATGTATTATATCCAAATTCTCAAAAACTATAAACTTGAGAAGATATTCAATATGAAATTAAGTGATTTCCTGACTAAAATTTAATATTATGTAATGTAATATGTTTGAGTCATTATAGTTGGTATCATAGGATATTTTAGATAACTTTAGGAGTTAGGATAATATTAATAAAATACCATAAATAATTTTTACTCTATGGTTAATTTTAAATGTTACAGAATTTAAATATTACCATGTTAAGATATGTTTGTTTAGAATGGTTTTCCATAGAATAAATAGGGTAACAAAAGTGGAAAGGTACAATCATAATGATATCCATCTGAATCTATTTCCTAGAATGGTAGTGATTGGAATAATAAATTTGTGACAGTAATGTATCAGCTAACACTGGAAATAAATGGTGGTGGGATCCATGCAAGTGAACAACCAGAGCCACCACAAAGGAACATGTCAATAGTGGAACATTTTATGAGGCAACACTCTCCTACTTTTAGTGGATCATCTGACCTAGTAACTGCTGAATGATGTATTAAATCCATTGAAAATATATTTGATGTTATGGGATTTTTAAATAATAAAAAGGTAATTCTTTCTGTTTATCATTTCGAAGGTGGAGATGATTAGTTGGGGTCAATGGTAAAAAATATCAGGGAGAGAGAGGGGATTGATGCCTTAGAGTGGGATTAATTTAAAAGTATTTTCCTTGAATTCTTTTTCTTAAGGTGGTGCGACATAGTATTGAGATTAAATTCCTTGACATAAAGAAAAATAAGGAAGATTCAGTGGCAGTGTATGAAAAAAAATTCACCTGACTGGCGAGGTATGCTCCAAATCTTATTCTGGAACTTGATAGGAAAATCGACCACTTTTACTTAGGATTAAAGCCAAGGTATCGAAGGGCATTGGCCTCCCTTGAATTTGATAGTTATGAGAAACTTTTCTAATGTACTGATAAGATAAAGATGGTGTTTTCTGATGAAAACTTACAATTTCATGAAAAGGATAAGAGGAGGTCCATATGGAAAGCGATGGGTAAGAATCAATCAATGAAATCTAATTGTAAGAAAGTCCAGTCTCTAGTTTGTGAAAAGTGTTGAAGAAAGAACCTTCGAGAATGAATTACCAAAACTGGGAAGTGTTTCTAATGTGTTATGCTTGGAAATATGGCCAAATATTGTAATGAAATTGATCCTAAAACTAATCCTAATAAAAAAATATTAAGTGTTTTAAATGTAGTGAGATGGGTCATTATGAAAATTCCTTCCCAAAAAAAGATCTAAATGATTCAAAGAAGCCAAAATATAAACAGAAAGATGTAGTGAGATCCTTTGGGACTACATTTACATATATCGGGCCATCCAATGAAGGTGTATCAGGTACCATGTTTGTTTACCCATATTTTTATAATGTATTTTTTGATACAAGGTCAACACATTCCTTTATTTATGAGTACTTTTTAGGTAAATTGGAAATATCTCCTCCAAAAATGAGACTAGAACTTATTGTTAAAACATGATGGGAAATATTAAAGCAAATAGGAATTATAAGAATCCATATATTGTGGTATGTGGAAAGACATTACATGCAAACCTTTTTGTTTTTACCTTAGTAGAGTTTGATGTCATTCTAGGAATGGATTGGATTTCTATTTATCATTCTAAGATAGAATTTAGAGCTAAATAAGTTATTTTTCAGAAAGAGTTTCAGTTTGTATACACGAATTAACCCATAAAATTGATAACATATTAGGATGTTGAGAAACTATTAAATGAAGGAAAAAATGTTATCTTGCTCATTTTTTTGAAAAAAAGGGAACTTTTTAGATTAATGACGTGCCTTTGGTAAATGAATATCTTGATCTTTTTTCCTAATGAGTTACCTGGTGTCATACCTGATCAGGAAGTCGAATTCACAATTGACTTAGTTATGGATACTAATCCAATTTCAAAACCCTAAATAAAAAGGCTCAAATAGATATTTTTGAATTGAAAAATAAGATAAAATAGTTTCCTGATAAATGTTTCATTCTTCCTATCACATCACCATGGGGCGATCTTGTTTTGTTCGTTAAAAATAAAGATGGTTCCATGAGGCATTGGATTGATTATAGATCCTTGAATAACATTGCTGTTAAAATCAAGTATCATTTTCTTATATCGTTGAATTGTTTGATCTGATCCAGGGAGATCATTAACCTTCCATGATTAACTTGAGACTTGGAAACCATGAATAGAAGGTGAAGGAGGATGACATTACGAAAACAACTTTTCGTACTAGATATAGGAATTATGAATTTTTTATTATTCTGTTTGGGTGAAGTAATAAACCTACTATATTCATGGATCTTAAGAATAAAATATTTCATGAGTTTTTGGATGAATTTGTAGTTGGGTTTATTGATGACATTAAGAAATTTTATAAACGTAAAAAGGATCACAAGAAAACATCTAAGGGTCATTTTTAAAACCATAAAGGAAAATAAACTTTATGGAAAATTTTTCAAGTTTTATTTTTGTTTGCAACATATTTCTTCTCTTAGGAACATTGTAAATAAGGATAGAATAATAGTTGATCGTTCCAAAATATAAGTGGATGAAGAATGGTCAAGACCTACAAATGTTTCATATATTCTTTGTTTTCTTGGATTAGTAGGTTATTACCTATAGTTTTTTAAAAACATTCACTATTATCTATAACTATATCTATTATAACACAAAATGGGGTTACATTTTTTTGGACAGATGAATGTGATATTTTTTTATAGAAACCAAAGAAGAGATTTTTTAATGCTCTAGTTTTGTCCTTGATGTCCCGAAATCGGGTGTTTTTTATCTACATTGATGCTTCATTGAATGGAATTTTTTGTGTTATGATACAGAATGATCGTGTAATTTCTTATGTTTCATGAAAACTAAAAACTCATGAGATAATTATCCCACACATGATTTAGATTTGGTAGCTCTGGTTTTTTCTTTAAATATTTTGTGGCATCATTTATACAGAGCCAAATGTAAAATATATACTGACTATAAAGGTCTTAAGTATATATTTACTTAGAAAAAATTAAACTTGAGGTATAAAAGATGGATTTAATTGATAAAATATTACGTTTTCATGATCAATTACTATCCAGGAAAAGAAAACAAAGTGGTAGAATCCTTGAGTCGAAAACATCAAGCCCCATTAACCATGTTATGTTTGGAACATGATCCCTTGATTAATGTTTTGATGAATTTTGGATTGTAAGTTTTTGGTGCTAGAAATACATCAATTTTGTTTCTGGTTTCAGTGCAATCCTCATTATCAGAAAGAATTAAGAAAGTGTTGAAGGAAGACCGTGTGCTATAGAAAAAGGTATAATTGGTTAACATGGGTAAGTTTCTAGAATTTAACCTTGATATAGATTGTGCTTTAAGATTTTTTAAAAGATTGTGTATGCCTTGTGATTCCCACTTTATGTAATAATTGTTGTGTGAAGCTCATAGTTCTCCATTTTCAGTTCATCCTGGTAGTACTAAGATGTACAGATACCTTTGGGAGTATTACTCATGGGATGGAATGAAAATAGATATTGTATAATTTACTGTGAAATGTTAGACATGTTAAAAAGTAAAAGTATAGTAGAACTTACTGAAGGGGATTCTTTATCCTTTACCAGTGCTAGTGTGGAAATGAAAAAAATTTATCCATGGACTTCTTGGTTGTACTACCAAATAATTATCGAGGTAACAATGAAATATGTGTCATTATTGATTGACTGATTAAATCTTCTCATTTCATTCCTATTCGAGATACCATATGTTTGGATTAACTTTCTCAACTCTACCTCAAAGAGATTCTCAGGATAAATTGAGATCCTCCATCAATTGTATTTGACCTAGATCCAAGGATAAATTCTATTTTTTGGAGGGCCTTTATAATTCATTGGGAGCATAATTAAATTTCACAACATCTTTTCAATATCAATCAGATGGGAAGTCAGAACAAACAATTCAGACTATAGAGGATATGCTTCAAACTTGTTCAGTAGACTAATAGGGAAGTTGGGATCATTATATTTCTTTATTTGAGTTTTCTTATAATAATTTTTTTCATTATAGTATATTTATGGAACCTTTTTAGGAATTTTATGGGAAGTGGTGTCAAACTCCAATTTTTTAGGTTGAAGTGGGGGAAAAGATGTTAATGGGACCAGAATTAGTAGAGGAAGTGGTAGAGACAGTGAATATGATCCAGCAACACATGAGGATAACACAGAGTAGGCATACAATTTATGTCAACAATGATAGAAAATTATTTTCTTTTAACATTGGGGATTATATTTTTATTAGAATCTCACTATAGAAAATCATTATGTGTTTTGGTAAGAAAAGAAAGCTAAGTCCACGATTTATATGACCTTATGATATTGTTTCAAAATTTGGACTAGTGTCCTACTAAGTAGATTTGAATCCAATTTTATTTTAGGTACATAATGTTTTTCATGTTTCGATGTTGAGAAAGTATGTGCCAGATTAATCTCATGTTTTTAGCGCAGAAATAGTTCAACTATAGGAGAAACATTCATATGAAGAGAAACCTGTTCAGATTCTTGGTCGAAGAGAACAAGTGTTTTAGAATGAGGTAATCAACCGTGAAAAGGTTTTTGGGAGAAACAACATGGTTAAAGAAGAAACATGGTATTTTTAAAATTCTAAGAGGGAAAGGTACCCTCACTTGTTTAACATGTAAATAAAGTTTCGAGGACACAATTTGCAGAAGGTGAGGAAAATATAACCACATAATGCTTTTAAAAATAAATTTAAATTCATGAAACTTTTTTATGTAGACAGTTATAAATAGCCTTTAAACATAATTTTTCGAATTCTATCTTTTGGATTTCAAAAAAAGGTTTTTTGCAGTTGTGCTCAGTAATCTATTCAGAGTTTTATAGAAACAACTTGTTTTTTGGGGAATAGTAACATACCTCTATGAATAGTAATATGACCCTTATGAATAGTGAATCATATTATTTTATAATTTTCTTATGGTTATAAGATAATGAGATGTTTATTAATTTTTCAAGGTGTTAAAAAACAAGTTATAGATTTAAAATTGTTATTTTTGAATATATTGTGACTTAAATTAATTAATAAATTAATAATATTTAGAAAATTATTTTCAAAAAATGGAGTTCATTTTTGAATTCTACACTTCAAAAAATATTTAGGGTGAACTTTTGGGATTTTTTTTGAAATTCATGAATTTTTGATGGATAGTAAAATATGATAAATTATGATAAATGCTAAATACTTGTTTTTTTGAATCTTAGGTGATGCAAGGCTGATGTGATTCCACTTGGTTCGTAATGAAATGTAATTATTACTATATGCAGTCACATGAATCAGGATTATTCAAATTATTAACAAAAAATATTAAAATAATATTTAAAATAATGTAATATCCCTCCTTTATTCTATTATAAATACCACCCTCATTCCCCTCTTCCTCACACACCTCTCAAACCTTGAGTATTGCCTAAGTTCTTCCAAATCCACTCTCTCAGGCTCTTACCCACGTCCAAGACCTACTAGTCTCACCAAAAATCCAAAACTAAAGGCCTTAAGGAAGATCTCAATGAGAATAGATCAAGAGGAGGTTTAAACTAGTTTGAAGTAATACAAACCCATGTTAATAAAATTATTAACCCGATTTCTATTCTTTGGGTTAACCTTCTACTTCATTGTTTATGTGGTATTAAAATTGTTTTTGTGATGATTTTTTCTATATTATTTTTAATTATGAGTATTTACCATGTATATACATATTTTATCCACTCTATTAAGTCTCACTTAAATTAAATGATAAATTTAAGGGGATTTTCTTTTATAATCTTTTAAAAAAAAATCTATTTTACAAAATTCTAGAGAAATGCTTTTATGCAATTATTCATGTTGAATGATTATGTTCTTGTTCCTTGGCATTGTTTATAATGAAGGGTGGGACCAATATCTCCATCCAATTCATTGGTTATGTGTTTATTGTAGGTCGACTGTATGGTTAATCCAAGTGTCACTCTGATGGTTACATAATAATGTAGCTGTAAGGGTTACATTGTAAGGTAGCCATGAGGGTTATAAATTATAAGGTAGCAGAGAGGGTTACTAGATTATCTAATTAATTCTTCAAGATACCTTTATAGACCTTATTTATGTTCTTTATGTTTCATTAAAATCTAAAGGAAATATCATGTTTCACAATGTATGTATATATGGGTGAAAAGTATGTATTTTTTGAAAATGTTTTTATACATTTACAAGTTTTCCTGGACTAATAATTTATTTTTCATTATTTTTATATCCCTTAAAAATTTTTTTGTTCTCATCCCATGTTTTTAAATTATCTTCATAAGTTATAAGGATTTGTAAGACAAAGAAATAAGCAAAGTGAAATGTTATGAAGAATTGGCAAATAAATCTTGTCTTATTTGAAAAGTTTTATATTTTTTAATAAATGGATATTACTTTTGTGGTATCGACTCTATATGAATATGGAATGTTATGTATATATTATATCCCAATTCTATAAAAATCTAAACAAGAAAATATCCTCTATATGAAAGCAGGTGAGTTCATGACTAAAATTCAAGATTATTTAATGTAATAAGGCTAGGTCCTTATATGTTCTCCACCCATGTCCCTCCAAAATCCAGCATGCATTCACCCAAAATGTTTTCAATTCATCGGGTAGCACTATCCATATTACAATCTATATGTGGATAAAAATATCTATTGTCTTAAAATTTAGAGGCAAAACACACTATAAAAACTTCCATATATTAGATATAAAAGCTAGTCCATAACTAAATATTACCACTCTCAGAACACTATGGTTTCTCAAGATCACCTCAAAATATTTCCACTATAATTCTCCCTCTATGCTTGAATCCATAATAACTAGGTTGTTATATGAATTCATCAATAAAAAATAACCAATATTGTATAATATATACCTTAACTGAGGGTAAGTTGGTTAGGATGTCTTTCGACATTACCACCCTCTTTCGCTAAGGGATATATAGAGTTCAATCATTCCCAAAAGGAATATGATGCACGACCTTAGACTTTTTGGATAGTAAACATCCAAATAATAACTGTATGAATGAGATATTTATCTATAAAAACTTTAATTGACTCCCAGAGGAATCATAAATGTTATCCAAACTAGGATTTACTGCCATGGGTGATCTATGAAACATGTAAAGAACCACATTTAACATCTCCATGGGAGTGAATAAACTCCCCAATAATAACACCAGATATAGATCAACCTCCAAAAATATCACAACCCCCACCCCAAAAAATTAATCCCCTCCTACATCCACCTTAGAAACACCAAAATGAGATTCTTACACCAATTATATCAATGATTTCTTCATATTCATTTGATTGACACACCATATTCCTTTTGCATCATCTATATTAAGATAAACCTCTATATACTCCTCCAACACACTCAAATAATCATAAAACTCACAAAAGGTATCACCAAGAAACATCATTCTCATTTCATTAGTATAAAACCCCCTTTCACCAATTTATTAGAATACTTTAAGTTTTTATCCAAAGATAACTCTGTCCACTACTATAGTTTCATGTTCAAATAATTCTAAGAAATGATATATCTAAATCGAATCTAATATGTGATGACTATAAAATAATCACTATTGAAATTCAATTATCTATAACTCAATGAAAACATGAATACACCATGCTCGAGATTATGGGTATCATAGTAATTTTTATGGGGTAACATCTATAATTATGAAATTATATTATTTAACTCTATATAATCAATAATAAACCTATGTTATGGTTTGAGTCATCCAATAAAACAATAAACATAACTATATTCTATTTTAAACATAATAATTTTTATGGGGTAACCCCCTTTCACCAATTTAATAGCTTCCCAAATAGATAATGGCATTGAAGATCTAATAAAAAAGCTCTGAGATTCTCTACATACATTTCGTAAAACTCAAAATAAATTAGGCTATCATCATTAAATATCTCTAAAATTAATTTTAGAAACTATTGGAACATTGATTTTATCATCACAAAGAACATAGGTGGTGAATTCAAGACACTAAATGTACATCCCACAATTTTAGTATACATTTATCATTAAATAATTTTTTATCATCTACATGTTTCACAAGCTGTAGAAACCCCAAATGAATATGGGACAACCAACATTTTTTATCATACTCTTTGGTCTTATTAAGAGATCTAGAGGAGCTTCTCATTTATATTTTAAGAAGATATAATGAAATTTTTATTAATTTAATAATAATATTTAAATATATTCCTTACTATATTTAATTTTATACATTCAAATTAAATATTTATTTTGAAAGTGTTTTTTTATTTTTAAGAAATAGTTATAATTATAATTAATTTAATTTTTAATTAAATAACAACTAATTTAAAATTTATTATAATAAAATCATTTTTACATTTAAAAATATAAATTTATAAAATTGTTTTTTCTGATATTTTAAAAAAACTAAATATATTATTCATTAATATAATGTTTATATGAATTTTACGTTGATAGTTATTTAGTTATTAATTGATAAAAAACATTATTAATAACTTGTAATGATTCAATAAGTTATTTTTCTATTAAAATAGTCTATACATGTTTCAAAAATTATAATTTAAGTGTCAATTTTATATTAATTTTATAAGTAATTAGATTAAATGATGTTGAAATTCAAAATCACCACATCAAAATTTTTAAATTAACTAGAATTAGTTTTTTAGAAAATAATATTTAAATTGTTAAATATGTATTCAATGTTATAGAGGTATAATTGGTAATCTTATATGGTTAAAATTTTAATAAATTTACATGACACATAAATCTTATAGAATACATTTTTTTGTTTTATTTTTAAACCCAAATGTATCACCATTCTATCATTTCCTTAATCACCAAATTCACATTTAATTCTATCTGTACCCTTCAGTTATATTTAATTTCCATGGACATGTCCCTCATTTTCATGTATAAAATGATTCTACTTCCACCATCATCAAACTGTATTATTCTTTTCAATTACACTATAATTCATACTAATTTTACATCATTAGGAATACTCTTAAATATATTGAATCCATTGTTAATAATAAGAACTCATTATCATCTATTCAAAGGAAATACATTTTGAAATGGTGTGATTTCAAAAAATTTGGATCCAAGTTAATTTTTATTTATTTCAATTATATTCTCATATCCGCAATTTCTAAGACAAGCTTATATGCTATAGTGATGTTATATTACAAATATTATCCTTTTGATAATGTGATATTAGTATTATATTACTTTAGACTTATAGTATTTTATGAACATGAAATTATAAATTGCACAACACAATAAAATTATTAAATGATAATACATTACCATTGATTGTTCGGTCAATAGATAAATATAATTATGGTAAAAATTAACTACAAAAACCATGTTCATTGAATAAATTTGAAATTGTTAACATTATATAATAATTATAATAATCTATAATTATTTTCCAATATATACAAATAATTCTCCACATAATAATCTCATCAATACAATTTGTACTTCTATAATCACCATAACGTAGGGATACAGAAACATGGTAAATGGTTATAATCATATGATGAATAAGGGTAAACATAAGTGATAACAATAAAAGATAAAAAGGTATCATAGGATGAGATTATAGTTATTATAAAGATACATTTGAAAACCATACCCCACGATGGATAGATCATAAAATTTGATCTAAAACATGAGATAAAATATGACATTAATTAGGGGAGTGCATCAACAAACATGATTAATGAGGGATGAAAATAATCCTAATAAAAAACATAATAATATAAAACATATTTCAAATAATTATTACACATTAGTATATAAAACCTTTAATTTATGAGACACACCATCATTTAACACACATATGGGTAACTAAACGGTACAGAAGAATGCCTATCTCATGAGATATAAACTCATAGACAACACCTTGCATGTTGATATTTGAAACCACCCATAATCATCCATACTTATGATATACACTTGAAAATAATTTTACAATCACATAATAAAGAACATATGAAATAAAAATGGGTTTCATAACTTGGTTAATTGATTCTTATATGGAAATAACCATTATAATAAACCCATGGAAAATAATTTGGTATTTAATGATATTTAGTATCACTGTAGATGAATAAAATTCAATGAAGATAATAAATAATATTTTTTACACTATGAAGATAATGTTTATAAGGGTAATTAAATAATTTCTCCAATAAATTGATGAATTGAATGTAGGTAGACACCGTTAAATTAAGGTATGGAAATATAGAGTGTTCAGGATGCAATTGGATTATTAAAAATGATATGTCTATTCACATTGTACAGATTGGAAAAAAAAATGGATTTAAAGGATCATATCCTTGATGAAAAATAAAATTATATAATATATTGAGATAAATATGGTTTATTATCAGAAAATAACAAATCTCCTATGTGAAAATGGAATCATAGAATGAGGTGGACATAAAAAAACATCCACAAAAAAGAATTCTTTGAACATTAATAACCATGAAGGGATCGTGAATCAAATTTAATGAATATATATATATATATATATATTATTGGACTAATAATTTATCACGAATCCATTGGGGATAAATTTGTTTTAATATGAACATAAATATGGATTTGAAGACATAAAAGATCTTTAGAAAAAATTCTTAATAATGATGTAAAATAAAAACATACATACCACATTCATAACTTACTTTTTAAAAGTTTAGGAGGATTATATTGAAAACTTGTACCAATAAAAATTATCTATAATAATGGAGTTTTGCATATGAAATAATGTTTTCTATATGGAATTTTCATCCAATTATAAAAAATATTAATATGAAAAGAATAATTTTTTTTAATATGTTTAAAATACATTTTTTGAAAATACACATTGTAAATAGAGTTAAAATATAATTGAATTGTAAAATTATTTTAAAAAACTGGATAATAACTTAAAAAAAATTATTGTGGGAGAACCCCATCATGGTAGAACATGGTTCAAAATAAATATTTATACCTTAATGAATATAGATTTCTTTTATGAACATTGTTTTTAGGAAGCATACTCTATTTGGTAATAAATATTTAATAAATTTTTTTATGTATGAATTTAAATACATAGAAAATAAGAATATTATACCAAAAATAAAATTATAGGGTAAAATATTATTAGATAATATGAAATATGTCTAAGGTCACTATCATAACTCAATGAAAGAATATTTTGTGACAAAAAATACTTATAATAATGGAAATAGTTTAGTTAAAAGACATCCGATGAAAGGAATATTATTTTCCTAAGTATAAACCATGATTTACAAGAACATATGAAACATAATGATATTTTTATGAAATATATTTTTAAATAATTTATTTCTTTGATAGCCTTCATTTGAATTTACACCATGTGAATGTTGCGCTACATGCAACACTGGCTTAGTATACATTACATGAAAAATTAAGTTTCTATGAAACCTCATTTTATTGTTATAATTATTTAAAAAAGAAAAATATAACCTAGTAATTAGAATTGAAAATTGAATCATGATTATATAAATTATGAAATCATGGTTTAAACATGTATTTATAATTCTTTTACCAATTAATTATAAATGAATGAAAACCCATTTTAAAAATACAAGGAAAAGTTTTTTCTAAAAAACCATTTAAATGTGCACAAGTCTTCTTTATACTAATAAATAACCAAAATACTCTTGTTGGATTATTTTAATAAAATTTATATATAATATATTTAATATAATGATGAAAATTCATATTATATGTTTTCTATACGTAATATAAGAACAAATCCAGTTTTTTTTGATAAAAGAAGTATTTTTTATAAAGAGGCATATTTTACTCCTTTTAATGGAGAAGTAGTTTTAAATATTGTTTTTGACACTTTATAATTTAAATTGGAAAGAAACATGTTATATTAAAGTGATTTATTAAAATTTATTTTGGCTAAATTTTCATAATTTTTATGATATGATTCATTTTTGACGAATAGTAAAAAACAATATTGTTTTTTAATTGAAAGAAAATTTTTCATCTAAAAAAATTATAGTATCAAATTTTATATATGAATGGTTTTAAGGTATAATTTGATTATATTTTTATAAATTAATATAATTAATATCATTGGAATTAATTTAACATTGAACTTTTATATAGAAACATTTCAATCTTTTGAATGTTTTTGCATTAGAAATATGTTTCCTCGTTCCATCAATAGAATTAAATTTTAATTAATTTATGAAATTTATGTTTTTTGAATTTTGAAAAATAGATTCCATATTTTGAATAATATGGTCCAAATTTGGTAAAAATTTCCCTTTAATTATTGTGCAATATGAATAGCAACATTAGTAATTTTTGATTACCATGTTAAATGGAAATAGGGTAATTAAGTGTAAAAATAAAATTATAAATATTATAAAATCAACCTAAAACGTGTAATAATTTTATTGAATTTTTTTCAGCATCCCTAATAATGAAATTATTAGTTATTAAATCATTTATGTCCTTTTTTATGGTAATATAACCTTTACAATTTTATATTCAAAGGAAAGTAAATTTTCTCATACATTTTTTAAAAAGATAAATATATTTAATATGAAGTTATATAAGAGATATGTTTGACTATAAATATTTTTTATAAATTTAAAATGTTTATCTACGTCATGATATTTTATTTATATTTATTAGTGATAAAATAGTCACTATAAATGGTGACACAATGATGATGTAGTAATTTTTTACTAAATAGACGAATCAAATAAATGATATTAAAAATATTAAAATAAATATAATTTTATCTATTGAATGTTATAAGATAATTATTTGGAGGATTTTGAAAATATTTTTTTAGGGTTAAAATAGTTGGTTCGAATATATCATGTTTTTATGATATTTTTAAAAAGTAAAATGCTTAATTGTGTCAAAATTGACATTATTTATATTTTAAAATAAATAATATTTTATTAAATGATTTAAAATTTATAAATATCTAAATTTTAGCCAACTGATTTAGATAAGTCTAAATATATGATAAATGGATAACTTTTTAGTCGTTTGTGATTTTATTTTAATTTTATTAACCATCAAAATGTAAATTACATGATATCATAGTAAGAATTAAAAAAGGTTAAATAATGGTTAAAACTAAGAGATAAGGAAAAAAAATAGAAAAAACATAAAAAATTTAAATTCAATGAATTTATATTGACCTATTATAATCCTATATTCTAAATATTTCATTTTGGAACAATTTGGTCTAGAAATGTAATTTTTATTAGTTTAATAATTTGAAGAATTCCAAGAGTGCCCCTCCCATATCCCATAAAGGGTACCTATTCTTATATTATATTAACACCTAAAAAAATATTTGGTTTGGTAAATATCTACCAAAATAAATTCATATTATCCCCCAACCTTTTACATGCCTTTGTGTGGGAGAAACACCCTCATTTGATGTGTTAAGGTATTAATCAAAGGAGCTGTTTCAAAGAAGGGGTAATTGATTTAATCAATCACTCTCTTTTATACTCTTCTATGACCCCTATTAATATATTATATATATCATAAAATAATAACTTCATATTAATCAATATTATGAAATTATATTATGACCATAAACACACCATTATACATCCCCTTTCTCACCAAACAAGAAGTGAAAGTATCATTTGTGTGTATGTTTGGATTACTGTTTACACGTAGAAAAACGATTCATTTTCCATCACCATATTTTATGAGTGGAAATTATGATAGGTTTAATATTTATATATTATATTTCTGAAATTATTATACTTCTATAATAATAATGTCATATCTATAATTTTACCAACTAATCTTTAGGGGAATGATAACGTCACTGATGAATACATTTGGCTTACCATCTTCATGATGTGATGTGATTCATTTTTCACATATATTTTACATGGGTGGTAATGAGGATGAATTTTATGAATATATATGATATATATAACATAAAATTATTCTTTAATTATAATATATCATATAATTCCCTTTCTTTTTATATAAAAAGAAAATGAAAACATCGTTCGTGCATATGTACGACCCACCATATCCATGAACGATGTATTTTATTTTTCATATAAATTTTTTATGAATCACCATAATTAAATATATACTGAATATATATATGATATTTATTTAAATTTTATCATTCTTTAGATGATCAAATCATGATCTATGTAAGAGGACCAAGGATAACAAGTCAAAACATTAATGGAAAACAAAGTAGTTATTACCCAAAGCATAACCTTAACATATAATTTTTAATAAGAGAGTAATATAAAGTTATAAGTAAAATATATGACATTATATATATTAAAATGGGTCTATTTTAAAATTTTAATAAAATTATATTTATTATACTAGAGGTTTCAACGTATATGAAGGAAGTCATGACTTCAGGTAAGGTATTTCCATCTCACTTTTATTTTCCTTGAGAATCAAGCCATGTTCACCACATATTTCTTATATGTGTTGTATATATTACTCATGAATGTATAATATGTTTCTTATAGAGAATATTTTTGGTATATACATATCAGTTTAATGATATATCTTTTAAGTGGTTTAAGGATCAAAAGATACCAAATCGATAAGTGAATTTTGTCTCGACTTCCCTTCATTGAGGCACATGTTATGTTATGCACCTATATTATTTTATGAAGTGTATGTTAAAAATTTTTATATGTTTTATCACAAATATCATTATTTTCATGATATTAAAAAATTTCATGTAATGTTATTATCTCTTCATCCAGAAATCTGTATTCCTTTAAAATAATGTTTTCAAATATTTTTACAAGGTTTTAAAATGATATTTTAATCATTTTCAATTAAAATGATTTCAATGATTTTTAAAATGGTTTAAAATCTAACTTTATATCTTTTCAAGGTTATTTTCATGGAATTGTTTTGATAAATGTTTTATTATTTAAAAAATATTTTTCATAATGGAAAGGATATTTTCTAAAGAAATGAATTAAAAAGATATTTCAAAATTATTTTCCTTCTAATATGACATCCATTGGTGTTACTGATGAAATATTGGGAATATTATCAAAGTATTCCATTCATATTATTTATTTTGAATGGTTTATGTTTTTATGGAATGATGTTTATGAATTTCATTTCTTTTCAATGAGTTACGATGTGATGAAATGTTTACGAAACACATTTCTTTTCATGATTCATGATGTGATGAATAATTTATGATCTTGTTGAATATATATATATATATATATATATAATTTCATTATATGATGTGTGAGACCTATATCTCCCTCCAATTTATTGGTTAATGATAAATGTTATACGAGATAAACAAGAGGGTAAATGGGAGGTCTTCCTATGCTCACAACTCGAGTGTACACGAGAGGTAATCTTAATCACCCAACAAGATGGTATATAAGAGGTCATAATAAGCCCAAAACCAGATAATAACCGGAGGAAATACAAATCCCAAAGAAGGTACATGGGAGATTAACCCAATCCTAACATATTATGAATGTCTTGGTAGGAATCATTGATGTAAAATATTCTAGGCTTATGTGTATGCACCAATTTCCATGTCTTATTCCATTGTTATACTCTGATAGATCAAGATCTTTTATTATATTATGATTCATGTGTTATTAACAACAAATATTTATTCCATTAATCACGTATATGATCTTAGATTTGCAGGGTATGACCTTTAATTTTTATGCTCATGTTTTCATACACTTATGGCCTTGTTATGCTTGTGTATCTTCCATGTTTACAATTACTGAGCATATGGGATCAAAATTTCTTTTTTTCCTCTTCACAGGTTATAGATAAAGGTTTTATATATGATTAAGTAATGATATTATCTTTATGTGAGATGTTTAAGATCATTCACCAAATTATAAGAATGGGTTTATGCTTCAAAAAGGCACAAACCATTTATGGTTTAGTAAATTACTGGAACTTGTAGGAACTATGTTAATTATGAATGCGATGGGAAATAAAATGATTTTCCTCCTGATGATTTTTTTTGTTAGAGTTGGAATGAAAAATATTGTCACTTTAATAATGAAAGATATGAATCATGATGGACTTCCAAATGATAAAATGAAGGAACAAACTTATGTTTATTCATTCATGAGGAAACACCCACCTTATTTTAGTGGGTATTTTATTCTACTTGTTGATGAATAATAAATCATTACCACTGAAAAGATATTTTCAAACATTAAATGTTCAGAAAATGAATTATTCATTGTGGTTGATTATCATTTGGAAGGTGAAACTGATCAGTTATAGTATTTTAATAAGAGCATGAGGGAATAAAAATAAATTGAATCTTTGGAATGGGAACAATTTAAGAGGATATCTTTTTAGTAATTACTTCCATTTTATTATACTAACAATGATAGAAAAATAATTCCTTGAGATTATTAAAAAATGATGATGAATCAATTGGTATCTAAGAGTATAATTTTACAAGACATGAATGGTATGCTTCTGGGTTAATCATCATCCTTGAAAGAAAAATTGATTGATTCTTTGGTGACCTAAAAAATAGTCCTTGAAAGGCCTTGTATATAAGATAACTTAATAAGATATGAATAAGTCATTCAATTTATAATAAAGTTAAAAATGGAAATTGGATATTACCACCATTCATCTGGTTTTGATAATAAAAGGAAGATTAAGTCTCATGAAAACTTAAATGGTGGAAGTAAATTTCAGGTGTATGTATGCCCAAAATGTGGGAATAAACAATCAGGTGAATAACTAAAAGGGACAAAATGTTGTTACATGTGTGGAAAGGAAGGTCATCGATTAGCTAAAAGATGGAGTGATGGGAAGAATGTAGATAATGATGTGAATAATAGGAAATCTCTAAAAAATACACCTCCCACAATTCATTTTTTAAATTTCTAGGAGTTTGGGAATTATAATAAAAAGTTACCCAATTCAAGGACTAATTTAGATGATAATCCATAAACACCTCTTATGAAAATGTAAAAGGAAAATCTTATTCTTTCATACTGGATGAATTGTACCATGATAATTAAGGAATAATTATCCTTCTCTCCTTAGTTGGAAATTTCATGTTTGATTTTATATGAATGAACCCTATGAAAATATTATTGTTCATGCATTAGTGAAATTTATTATTATTATCTACCTGGAATATGGAATAATGAAATCAAATATTTTATTGTTATAAGGATGAAATCAATTATCCCATAGAAATGTTTTTTTAAGAAAATAACTTCTATATGGAATGAAGAATGATTTGGGTATTCAATAATGGTTTACAAGAATACCTGATGAAGGTATTCACATGTATGGTATGTGAAAAACAAGAGATAATTTATGATATATATGGGATTAATGATAATATATTTTTTGGATATTTAGTGACCTTATTTCTATTGTTTTTGACCCTCAATTTTCAGAGGTTTTATAAAGTTAACCATTTATGGAATGGTTTATATTAAACTTCAGATGAGATTTTAGAGGGTAAAGTATTATATCACCATAGGAGGACTTATGCATATTGGTTAACATGGGGTTACTATTTGGATGTAATATTAAATAGACGGAATAACCTATCATCTTATATATCTCAGGATCTAATAATTCTTAATGAATGGAAAATTCACCTTTAATTCTTTGAATAAGAGATTAATTAGAAATTGATCAAGGAATAATGAAAGGATGAGGTATTCATATGAAAAGTAATGAAATAAAATAATTATTTCTTCCCTTTAAAATTATTAAACTCTATATAAAGGATCTTGAAACTAAAAATTTTATCATAGTAACTTATTTTCCAATGAATCAAATTGTCCCTTTTATCATCATATATTTATGAATTTTATGATTGTTACCCTTCTCCTGACCATATTATCTATAAATCTCCATCAGAAATTGATTGTCATATTTTTCTCCTATGTCCTTGTTTTCACTTTAAAGCTATTTTTCCCTATGTGGAAACCTAGTTATGAGTTAATTTTGGTACCTTTATATTTCTAACTCTTCCTTTTAAATGGTGTTTTAGTATTTATTTTTATGATGTGGGATTCTATGAAAGAAACTTTCAAGTATTAAGCATTTGATAACCCAAAAAAATTTTGAGGGAGAAGTTCATTTTAATGGGGGTAGAATGTAAATAACTAAGGTTTTTATGATATATATTTGTAAATTATTGATTTATCTGATATATTAAATTTCATGCTACACCATGTTTTTCTTATGCTACACATAACACTGGGTTAGCTGGCGTTACAAACAACACTGGGTTTCAACGAAACATCATTTTATTATTGTAATTATTTAAAAAGTACAATTATAACATATAAATTAGAATCGAGTATATGAGTAAGAATAAATAAATTATGAAATTATGGTCTACACATGAATTTATAATTATTCTAAAAATTAATTATAAATGAATCTAAAACCCCTTTTCAAAATAAAAGGAAATGTTTTTACAGAAAAAATAATGAAATGTGCAAAAGTGTGGTTTATACCAATAAATAATAAAATAAATCTTCTTGGATTATATTAATGAAATATAAATATAAGATATTCAATATAGTTTGTAACATTCATATTATGTGTTTTCTAGACCTGATATAAGAACAAATTCAATTTTAAGGATAAATCAAGTATTTCTCTATAGAAGAAGATTTACCGCCTTTTGATGGAGTTCTCATTATAAATATTTTTTTGAATAATTTATAAGTTATATTTGAAGAAAATAAAATTCTTATTTAAAATAACAATATCATCATATAATTTTGTTTAATTTTTATTTTTTTCTAATAAGATTCAGTTTTCGATGAATAGTGAAAATAATATTTCTTTTCTAATTGAAAATTGAATTCTTGTATAAATAATTTGTACTATTAAATTATAAATATTAATGGTTTTAAGGAATAATTAGACCAAGTTTTTATCATTTAATCCAATTAATTTCATTTGAATCAATTTCACATTGAATTTGGATACAAAAAAATCAATCTTCTGAAGGTTTTTACTTTAAAAATCCATTTTTTCGTTCAGTCAACGAGATTATTTTTTAATTAATTTCTATAATTTTTATCTTCATAATTTTTAAAAATGGAATCAATATTTTTAATAATTATTCTGACATTTATTAAATAGGTTCTTTTTTTGGGACATATGAATAATAACTTTAGTAATTTTTTTTCACCACGATTAAGGGTATATCAAGTAATTAAGGTTAAAAATAATATTATAAATATTATAAAATTACCCTATCACATTTCATAATTTTATTTTATGATTATATTAAATCCATATGCATTAAATAATCGGTTAAGATAAAATTTAATTCCTTTTGGACGAGAATATAACCTTTGTACATTTATATTCCAATGAATGTAAATTTTTTCATACTTTTGTGTTTAACATGATAAATATTTTCAATGTGGGGTTACGTAATGGGAATGTTATACTATAAATAGTCTTTATAAATTTTTTTTATCTACATCATGACAGTTTATTTATAAATTTTAGTGATAAAATTATTTCATCAAACGAGGACACAATGACGATGCAATAATTATTTAATTAATGGAAGAATCAAATAAATGATATTAACAATATCTAAATAAATATAATTTGATATAATTAATGTCATAAACTAATTTTATGGATTACATTGAAATTTATTTTTTTGTGTAAAATAATTGGTTTTAAGATATAATTTTTATGATATTTTTAAAAAATCATGGGATGAATAGTGTTAAAAATAACATTATTGATATTTTTGAAATAAATAATATTTTATTAAATGATATAATTTTTTTAAAATATAAATCTTCACTGAATGATTTTTATAATTCTTAAAATTTCATTAATGAATCATTTATATGTCAATTGAAATTTTATAGTAATTATATTATCCCTCACAATGTAAATTACATTATATCACTGTTATAATTAATATGGTTAAATAATGGTGAAGCTAAATGATAAGGATTAAAAAAATTAAAAAATATATAATGTTTTTTGATGAAGTAATTTAGACACATAATCATCATATATTATAAATAAATAATTTTGGATCAATTTGGATTAGAATATTAATTTTTATTACTTGAATATTTTGAAGAATTCTATGATGCGCATCCCCTCTCCTATAAAAGGGAACCCATTTTATCTTTTATTAATAATTATAATCCTATTTTGTTAAGAGAATATCAACCAAAATTACTTTCTATAATACATACTCACTTTATTGAGGAATTATTTTATGCATAACCCATTCCTTAGAGGAGTTAAGGCGTTAATCAAAGGAGCCGTTTCAAGGAAGAGCTAATCGCTCTAATCGATCACTCATTTTTTAAGCTCTTATACGCCTCCTTTAAAAATATTATGTATATCATTAAATAATAAATTAATAATCATAAATATTATGAAATTTTATTATGATTATGACAACACCATTCTACAAACCCCTTCCCATCGAAGAAGAAGTCAAAGTATCACTGATTCATATGTAGATCTTACCGTCTCCACGTAACAATACAATTCATTTTTCATCACCATATTTTATGATTGGAAATTTTGATGGTTTTAATGTATAAATATGATATTTATAACATTATTATAATTATATAATTTTAATATCACATATAACTTTTTATCAGCTAGACAATTTGTTAATGATAACGTCGCTCGTGCATAGGTATGGTTTACCATCTCCACGACGTGATGTGATTTTTTTCATCTATATTTCACATGGATGGTAATAAAGATTAATTTCATGAATATATATGATATATATAAAATTAAAATTATTCTGTAGTTATAATATATCATATACTTTCCGTTATTTTAATATGACAAGAAAATGAAAATATCTTTGTTGAGTACGTACAACATACCGTCTCTATGAACGGTTTATTTTATTTTTTTTCTATAAATTTTATGAATCACCATGAATAAATATATAATGCGTATATATATGATATTCATATCATTTTTATCATTATTTTTATGATGAAATCATGATCAATGTAAGAGGACCCAAGATAACAAGTCAAAGAATGAACGAAAAAACCCGGTTATTACCCGAAACATAACTTTACCAAGGAATTGTTAATAAGTGAGTAATATAATGTTATAATTAAATAATATATGGTATTATATATATTAATATGGTTATAGGGTAGATTTACAACAAAATTATAGTTATTATATAAATGTATTGAACATATAGGAAGTAAGTCAAGACCTAAGGTATGGGATTTCGGTCTCACTTTTTTTTATGAGATACAATCCATGTTCACAACCAATCTATTATATGTGGTATATAAGTTTACCATGAATGTATATTATGTTTATTACCCTTAATAAAATGGGTATTTAAATATCAATTTAATGATATATCTTTTATGGGTTTTACGGCTCAAATGTTTCCAAATTGGTAGGTGAATTTTGTCCCAACTTGCCTTCTTTGAGGAACATGTTAGGTTATTGAACTATATTATTTTATGAGGTGTATATACTGACCATTTAAATTTTTGTCCTTAATATCCTTATATTCATGATATTATATGTTTCGGGTAATTTAATTATATATTTTGTTGGAAATCCATGTTTCTTCGATACAACGATTTCAAAAAATGTTTTAAATGTTTTTAAATGATATTTTAAGAATTTTCCTGAAAATGGTTTTAAAATATGTTTAAAATAGTTTCAAATATTACTTTATAAAATTTTAATTTTATTTTAAATGATAAATTATTCATAAAAGTTTCATGACTTAAAAATAATTTTTCAATTCGAAAAGGTAATTTTCCTCAAAAAATGATTTTAATAGACCATTAAAAATTATCTTCCTTCTAATAAGACATCTGTTGGTGTTAATCAATACTTATTGGAGATATGATACAAGGATTCCATTAATAGTATTTAATTTAATATTTTATGTTCATATGTAATGATATTTTAGTATGTTGTTAATTTTCAATGAGATATTCTATGATGAAATGTTTACGAAACCCATCTATTTTCATTATTTCCGATGTGATAAACTATTTATGATTTTGTGGCACATATATGTATGATTTCATTATGGTGAGGTTGGGACCTAAATATACCTATATTATATTAATTAAATATAAATGTTCTATGATCTCAACAAGAGGGTACATGGGAGGTCATCCTAAGGCCACATCAAGAGGGTACACAGGAGGCATTCTAAGCCTATAACAAGAGGGTATACAAGAGGTCATCATAATCCCAAAACCAGAAGGTACATGGGAGGCCATACCAATTCTAAAATAGGTAAAACAATGATTAAACAATCCTAAAATACTATTAATTTCTTTTTCGGAGTCATTGATATGTGATATTCTAGGCTTATGCATATGTCACAATTTCCTTGTCCTATGCATTTTTTATACTCTTCGAGATTAGGAACTTTGATTTCCTTATGATTCATGTCGTATGAACCAATAATATTTATTCCATGACACATTTATGCGATCTTAGATATGAAGTGTATGATATTCAATATTTATGATCATTATTTCATACCCTTATGTTCATGTTATTCTTACGTATCTTCCATGTTTACACATAATGCACATACGAGCTCACCCTTTCTTATGTTTCCTCTCCTTAAGTTATAAAGAATGGTTTTATGTAGGATTAATAAAATGTAATATATTTAGGTGATATTTTGAATACCCTTAACCAAATTAGAATAATTTGTTCCATGCTTCGAAAGGCACTAAACTATTATGGTCCTCGGTCATGTGTTTCTGAAATGCAATGAATATTCCTTTAAAGAGATGTAACATCCATGTCTGAAAATCATAGTTTGTTATAAAATAATTTATAGAAAATTTGTGGGAATTTAAATTAATGTAATAATATATAAGTGAATCATGGTTTATATCATTTATCATGTCTCAATGAATAATAATTGTGACCAAGAAACCCATGGCTTTCCCCCCACATAGTATAATGCAACTCAAAGACACTGTATAGAAAAAATAAATACTATAATAACCTATTTAATAAAATTATACATATACATAAACTTTATTAAATATATGTCATAATTATTTCATAAATATAAATTAATTATTATTTTTATCTATTTTCAATATCAGGTGTGAGTTACCATCATCATATTGAAATAGTTATGTAATATAGTTGTTATTATTTATTATTCTCCTAAATTTAATTTTTACCTGGGGATTAATATCAATATATGGTATTATTTTTAATAATTTATATTTTCTTCAATTTAATTCATGTGAGAATAAACCTTTATCCTTGAATAATATAACAATAATAAGCTAGTTCTGGTGATTCCTAATAAACAAATGGCATTTTATTAATTAGCGACTTAAAAAATATTGATACCCTTATATAAGAAACTATAAAACATTATATAAATATACATATCATATGATACCTATAATTATGTTCCCACAATCATCTATTATATAAATACATGACATTTTTCAAGTATATGATTAAATAGACAAAAACATAAACATGATCTGGTTACTAGATTGTTATGTGGTCGTTTAGTTTTAATATCATTATAACACATAAAAAATGATCATATTAATTTTTATTAGTTTTATATTTCATAATTGTAAATATGTATAAAAATATATAAGGATATTAAAATAAAACATAATATTAAGAAATTGTTTATTACCTTATTAGTTATCTTGTATCAGACAGTTTATTTAATAATGATTTTTTTATTATTCATATAATAAGTATTTTTTTAATTTTTTTGGTAGAAAACATTATTTATATCATTAAAATATTAGTTATAATTTTAATTCATTATTATTACCAACCATTAAAATTTTTCATTAAATGAAATATAGAAATAAATCATTCCTTAGAGGTGGTAGTTCACACGTATTCCTTGATGATGATTTGGTTTTATACAGAATTGAGAAAATGAATAATAGATATTATCATTTCTGAATAAAAAAAATATCATAAATTAAATAATTATATTATAAATTCTCTATTAGGACTTTTCTGATAAAGAATTCATGAGAAACGAAACATGTTGCGCTATCGTGATGTTGTCTGCATGACTAACGAAGAATGATATTTTTCATATTAAAAGAAACGTGAAAGTTGTTAATAAATTTAAAATTAGTATAATGAAAATATAATATACAAATGATAATAATTTAATCATTTTATCTGTATTAAATGTAATTTCATAAATAATAACTGCATATAATTGAATTGAAATTACAAAGTGGTGGTTATAAATTTATACCTTACTTTTTGGATTATATAATTTGATAAGGGGTTAGGGCTTCAAGAGATTTTTTTTGAGAATATTAGAACCTCTATAAGGTGTCAAGTAAATTTTTCGAGGTTTGGTTAAAGTATGGGCCGAACAAAGTGTGTATTAATTTGAAGGGAAAAGAGTACAAAAGTGAACTAGTTTCACTTAAAAAGTAATTAAAATTTTGTAAATACCCATAATTTTGACAATAATAGAAGTCCCTCTCATGTATTATCACTATAAATGTGAGAAATAATTAATAGTGTAAGAGTTATAGTTGAGTTTTTCCTCATACACCCATTCCTAAACATGTTTTATATGTGTTTTCAAATCATTACCTTAAGATTTGTAATTATTTTTTACAATTTTTAGTTATTATCATAGTAATTAGTTGTTGCCTTACTTAGGCTACCCTTTATTTACAAAAATAAAATATACACTATTTAAATATTAAAACAAAAAAAATTCAAAAAATGAAATAATTTTATTATCAATAATTTCTAAAAGTAATTGAAATTAATTTTAAAATACTAAATGTATAATATATTATGTATTTTTGAAATATATTTTTTTTTCAAAAAGGTCATATATGGGGTTTTAATTGAAACAAAATTTGTTTAAATTTATAAATTAACATATAAAATACACATTCATTCATTGGAAATTATTTTATGAATTTACAATTCATACATATAAGGACATAATGTCTTAAAAAAAGTTTTTCTGTAAAAAATATTTTCTTACACTATTCACCTAAAAACAATTTTTTTATAAAAGTAACAAAATTTTTTACTATTATAATATTTTTATGTTTAATACAAAAATGATTTCAATTTTTTGATATTAAAATTATAAAATTAATAAATCATAATTTTAATGAAAATATAATATATAATTAAATATTTCTTAAAAAAAGGCATTTTTAAAAATATTTTTTTTAATTTTACTTCATATTTCAATATAAATAACGAAAGACTTATACATAATATAAAAATATATATATGAAATATTTTAAATAAATTTATGTATTATCAATTTAATTTGTTTATCCAAAATATTATTCCCCATTTTTAAATGGATCATTGAATGGAATTCTTAAAATATTAACAAGGAATAAAATAACATGTAATTATTCAACTTGTGTAATAAATCATCCCTTCACAAATAAATAAGTCACCAAAAGTGATTCACCACATGGGGAATTACAAAAAATTAGAAGCAACATGTATGATAATAATCTGGAATAAGAAAAACCACCATGGTACAATGCGAAACAAAGGGGAACATATAAATGAGACATAAAAATTCAAGAGGAACACATGATACCAAAACATTAAAACGTGAATTTTCTAAAATAGTCCATGTGTAACCATTAATCACTAACAAATAATCCCACTATAAATACAAAGACCAAAATGATATACAATTATGATAAAAAATTCCCTTCCCTTTACCGGAGTATTACAAAAAAGAATATAAGACTACAAAAAGGTAAAAGTATGGTGGGAGTAAAAAGTCTAGTAGGATTCCACCAATGAATCTATTTATGTTTTAATATAAAAAATGAATTATTTCTATCATTATAACAAACACATTTTATAAAAAATATTCATAATGTAAAAATATTTTATAAAAATATATCTTTTGGTTTTCATAGAAATATACCATATTTATCAAATCCATTAACATGTCAAGTACAAAAGAAAATAGGTAAGAAACTAAGAATAAACTATATGATAATCATGTGATAAAATAACCATGAAATATATCATCGTATAATAAAAAAAATCTATAAATGGAAAAGAAAGACATTTAGGCTCTAAAATAAGGGTATAAGATCAAGAAATGAAATTAAACATCAATCATAGCCTATGATGGATCCAACCAATATAAAATCTAGTGGAATTACACACAGTAATGTTTCATAAATCCTCTTGTAAAATTACACATAAAAAGTGTGAAGATTCTGTTATCTATGCACCCATGTTTACCGAATGTGCTCAACTTTCTAGAAACCATTTAAGAAATGCTCATATTTAGAAAAACAATTTCAGATCCAGTCCATTCCTTTTAAGGGGATGAAATCACATTTCAAAACCAAAACAGACAATTAAATAATTGGTTTGTAAATTTTTTTAAGTAAAAACCATTTATAAATGTGTATCATTACCAACATATCCATTCCAATGTAAAATAAATAAATTAAAAAGAAAAAGAAAAAGAAAAAGTAATTGACCAGAACACAAAGAAATTTACAAAATATATTAACTTTTATTGATATAATGACCTCAATAATAGAGGAAAGTAATTTTACATCAAAAAAATATATTTTAAACAAGAATATCGGATGCCAAAAGACATAGAGAAAGTAAAAACTACACTAGATTGATTGAAAAAACCAACCGATCATAACCAGATCTAGAAACACAGCGAATGTTACTGTTGTGTCCTACTTTAGACAAGAAACTAGAAGACCAATTTCTATGGAGATGTGATAATATCACGATGGGGATCAAACACCGAATAGAGTGGTTTAGAAGTACAGAGATAACCCATCATTTCAAAAATCATCCTATAGTTCGAGAGTAATTCCAAAACATTGAATAGAAGGCGAGGCCTAGGATGTGGTGTCATAAAAACCACTAGAAAAAAATATTTCATATTGTTAATACATTTCACATTGAAATTTCCATGATTTTACAAAATTCAAAGAAGGAATAAACTTTGGTTCAATTAATCATGATGAACCCAATTATGAAGTGAAAATATTTTCACAGCTTTTATTTTATCACCCTTAAAATGGGCCTCACAATATGTTCCCTACACCAAAATCACATGATGTAACAGGTCCATAGAATGAATATGTCCATTTAAAAGGTTTTAGTTAAAATTATACTAAAAAAATGATGAACTATCTCCAAATGTTTCTCAATCTCAAAGAGGACACCCTTAATCCCAAGAACCATTTATACCTAGACCCCATTAATTCTAAAAATCATACATCCATGAATGTTTGATTAAACTAGTTTAATGAAATACCTGAAAGAATTTAATGTTACAATTCACCCCATTATATAGTAATTCTATTCCCAGAAGGTCCTTATCATCTTGGAATTTTTAAAAGTGAAGAAAACTACTGCCTCATCTATAACACCATCTCCCACGTCTCATGGCTATCCCATATTTACTTCCATAGTACACAGACTAAGGTAATTTTTTACAAAGCAGTATAGTCTTCTGGAGATCCCTAATATAATATAGTTTCTCATCCATAGTGGTGTCTGTTTGAAGATCAAAATCTTCCCACTCAATCATATGTGAGGGATATATCTAATACCTTCTCATATAAGAAACATAAAACACATCCAGAATTGAATTCAAATGAAAAGTTAATTCCAACTGATATTCCAGATTTCCAATATTCCAAACAATCTAAAAGGGGAAAAAATCCTCAGTGATAACATTCCTTGTCTACCAAATAGATGGTGTCCCTATTGAGTTGAAACACTTGAAGAAACTCTGTCACCAACCTAAAACTATAGTATGTGACAATTGTAAATGATTTTTGGTTACTCTGGGATGAGATCAATATCTTATAATTCATCCTCACCTTTTGAATCCTTTCTATAATATTTCTTGACCTAGAAAAGGACCACCCTCCCAACTATGCCCAACATAAGAGATAACTACATGGACTTCAATATAAAGCCACAATGTGCTCTATTCTAATCAAGTAATAATAAATATTTTTATTTTAATACATGAATAGAAGAAAATGTTATTACTAAGAACCACCTAAATCATGATCTCATGCCTAAATAATATCCTCATGAATTTGGAAATAGCTCTCTATATTTACATTCATCTAGCTATGATATGTTATGATAAATTTAAACTAGGAACCCATCACATCGTGCAACCCTTTTGAAAAGATAGATTTGAACCTATGGTCCTAGATAGAAATAATCATGGAGGGAACCCATTATGTTTCATAACCTCCCAAGCTTATAAATTTTGGATCTATTCTACCTTTTCCATCTCTTTTTGTGGAGAGTAAAAGCAATGATTACATGATTTGATCTATGATAACCCAAATCAAATCCACCCCATGGGGAGTACATAATAATCCAAAAATAATGTCCATCGATATCTCATCCCACTTTTATACTGGAATAGGAATGGGTTCTAAAAAACTGATAGGTATTTGGTGATCTTCTTTAATTCTATGATAGGTAACACATCATGATTAAAAATATATAATTGATTGCCTCACTATTAAACCCAAATACTGACATATCTGGTCATGATACATCTCCATAGTCTGTTAGTTTATGGACCGAAAATGATGGTGTTTAATGTTTAACAAATCGTACCTAAGAGAAGAAAAACAGCATACATCAGATACAAAAATATCCACTAGGAGTTCAGGACTGCTCAACCAAGGTATCCCAACAATTTAGGATTTCACTAAAGTGCTATAACATAGATCTGGGTACTTGATCAAGCTTAAGCCATTCATCAAATGATGTGGGATTCTATATGATAGACAAAAAACCTACCCAATGAGATCTTCCACTCCCTAACTTATCTATGTAAAAAAATAATTAGAGAAAACTCTGATAACAATTACTTAAAGGATTGTGCTAGTAATTTATTTACCAGTTTATTAGAGAACATATTCCATTTCCTAAGAATATAAGAAATATTAAAAAAAAATTAAGACACTCAAACCAACATATTTGTCTCTGTTCATATCCCTATGAGTGAAAATATACTTTAAGATCTTATGATGAGAATATACCATACAGAACTCCATAATGAAGTAGTGACCCATTGTTTTGAGTTCATGTATAACCACTGCTGAATAATGATCAGGGGTTGGGTAGTTTTTCTCAAAATGGAATAAATATTGAAAGCCACATGCCACCACCTATTTCCTCTACATCAAGAAACTCACCAAAATTATACTATGAGAATGACAAAAAACATCATAACCAAAACCTGGTCATGAAAGAATCAAAACTAGACTATAAGTAAACCTCAACATCAGTTCCTCAGAATATATCAAACATTTTTTTCCTTCCACTCAAACTTTACACCCTTATGGATTACAACTATCATCATAATTATTTTCTTAGATAAGTCACAAATGACCTTCCTGATATTACCAACCAACCCAATAAGCATCAAATCTTAAACACATTTCTGGGCTTCTTCCATTACATAACTACCTAGACAATTTAAGGATTCACTAAGATTTCCCTATATGATATAACATACCCTATAAAAATAACTTTACGAATCAAAACTTGCATCTGTTATGATTTCTATATAAGTGATATTCCCTCAATATTTTGAAAATGGTATCCAATTGTTTCATGTTCTCTTAATATATCCCGGATTAAACCAAAATATCATCCACAAACACAACAAAAAAGGAGTCCAATATATAATGAATGTTTTGGATCATTAGTGCCATAAATACCATAGAATCATTAGTGAGACCGAATAACATAAATAGAAATTCAAAATTACCATACCATCTCCTAAATGATATCTTAGGTATATTCTATTCTTGGAATCTCAACTAGTTATTCCTTGACCGAAGGTCAATAATTGAAAACCAATGAACCCATATATGTTAATCAATGATATAATCATTTATTTTTGGTATTTATATTCAATATTATCACCGAATTTAACAATCAATAATCAATACATTGTCTGAGGATCCCATTTAACTTATTATAAAAGAGGACATGAAAAGCGCATTGTACATTTATAGGATGAATAAATCCCTTAACCTTGAGTTATATGAGATCGATATTAAGTTCAAGCTACTTCTTATGAACCATATGATATGATGGAAACTAAATGGGAATCATAATTAGTAGAATAACTATGGTAATATTGACCTCTCTATGTAGTGGTAAACTAGAAAAATCACATGGAAAATCCTTGGGTTATGAAAAACCTACCACAGTAGGTGGAATTAACATAGAAGGGTCAAAAAAATTTAGGATCATTTCTGGAAAATGTCATGAGATAACCCTAATGTAATTGAAAATATACACCACTCTACCGGACATAGAATCACACTCACCTTGAAGGACATGAGTGATTCTATCCAGAGATATAGAATGAATATGATAGTGATAAAATTGATCAATTACTTAACATTGATCGTAAAATGCATTCCAACAATTATGTTAAAGATTTCATAATCAGGGATGATGAAGTTCCAGTTCCCCTCATGGTCTCTTATAGTCAATTGACACATGAAATAATTGAATCATTGTTTTTAGAGATTTTGTAAAGGATTGTAATGATTCAAGAAGAATGACATAAGATCCGATCAGAAGTCAAATTAGTCAACTAACTTTTATGATATAAAATAATGAGTAGATACAATATCAATAAAATATATCACCATATACATAGAAATAAAAAGTGCACCTCTAACTATAATTAGTCCTATTTTAGATTCCTATGGTGCATAATCCACTGCAAAAAGGTGTTTGGTCTCTATTACTCCCTAATAATTCTTATCCAAATTAAACTACACCTTAGGATAAGGATAAGAACAACTTCAATTAGATGCATTGATATTAAACTACGAAACCTTAGTGAGAGTGGATTCATCCTTACTTATTAAGGTATTAATTTCTCAAAAACCCTATAATGGAATGATTCTCCACCAGTATAAAAAGTCTTAGGAGCCTCTATATAATTAGGATTTTTATGACATGGACTTTAAATATCATATAAAATAGACTAATTACCTCTTTAAAAGAACCCTAAATATTATTTTGAAGAAAAATAGATAAATTTTCACATCCTAATATAGCCAAAAGATACACCATTTAAAATGAAATTAGAAATTGATGCTCCAACCAAAACTATATTTATATCCATTTCAGCATCTGCCAAAGAATCCTTATAGACTATCTATAATAATGTCACAATGAGAATTATAATCATCATTGAATAAATATCAACCCATAATTCTAACTCAAACCTCAATGAATTTAAAGAATACATGGAGACTATCGCTAGAAAAAAATAAACCAACTAAGAAAAACTAGTGGAATACTATTTAATGAAATGCTCCACCTAATATAGGTTTAGACACTCAAGGTTCTGTTATCCACTCATGATATTAGGATAAAACATCTGTTTGAATATTTTCATGAAATATTTTCTTGTATGATCCTCATACAAGAAATCTTTTACAATAGAGTTACACCACCTTATTTTTGACCCCTCAAGAACACACATGAAAAACTCACCTTAGAGTCTTCATGAATTTTAATAAAGTCTATGAACCTCATAATTTTCTTAGAAAATTATGCATATTCTGAGGGTCATTTTTTAGAAAGTTTTTTAGAAGGATGATTGTTTGTATATTACATTCCATGATACATTTGTCGTCATGGGTTCACAAAACATTATTGACCAAGAGTTTAAACAGTGTAGAATATAGCTTCTACAAAATAATGTTCCATCATAGGATTTTCCTAAAGGGATTTTCTTATATTTTTCTCTTTTATATTTAGAAGAGATGTTCTAAAATGAATTATTTAAAAAATACCAGACAAAACCCCATAAGTAATGATCATATTCATAATTCATAGTACACAATTATTATATTAACAAAAATACCTTTAAAAGAAAATGATTTAATGTAGTTATGGATTATACAAATCAAAGATTGATCAAAGAGAAAGAGCATAAAGATTTAAAAATCCTAATTTTCGGTTCAATCAAATAAAATCTACCACCAAGTATCAAGAATTGAAATATCCCTAATCACTTATGGTAAATTTATTTTTATCACGGAATTAATATAGAAATACCACATTATTTCACATTACATCCAAATTACTATGGTCATATCTTCAGTTAAATGAGACACTAAATGAAACCCTATTATTTTCACAACACCTCTGTCATGGTTATGTCTAGGATAACAATTTTTAATGAACCTATGCAGGTCAACTAAAAAGTCACCCAAGGTGATATGCTATATGATATTATACAAAAAGAATCATAAAAATGATTGACAATAAATGTGAAAAGACCACCGTAATAAAAAAATGAAATAAAGATATCATATCCCTATGAAAGAAAAAATCCACCAAAATATTATAAAATAGAAATATAAAACATGATGAGTGAAAATAAGACACTATACATGTATCCATCACCCCTAAACCATATTGCTATGATGATGTAACCCAATAAGAGAAACTGGAATGCTAAAAAATGCCTTTCCCTTTACTTGATTCATTAAAAACAACTTTTATAACCACACAAATGAAAAATTAGGATGTGAGATCAAATATTAATAGTATACCACCAATGAATCTATACAGGTTCAAATATTAATAATTCACTACATATAATATTAAAAAAAATCTAGTATACAAATAGGTTTCATAATGTAAAACCATTTTATGAAAAAAAAGTATTTGGTTTTGATAATAGAATACATATTAACTAAATTTAGGAATATGGAATGTACCAAAGGATATAGGTAAGTATCAATGGATACAACATAGGATAATCATGTGAGAAAAAAAACCATGAAATATTTCATCAAGAGATAATCAATCCTTAAATGAAAAATAACAGCAATTGAGATCTAACATATGGGTATACATAACAGAAATGATGGAAAACCCTAGTATATGCCTTAGGTGGATATAAATAATATATCCTACACTTTCATTACACACACTTATGTGGTATAAAACCATTTTTGGAATTATAAACACAAAGAGTGAAAAGTATATGCAAGACAACTCCAAGGTTACCCAATGGTCTCATATTTTAAAATTTTTCCCTAAAAATGATCACATTTGGTATGAAAATTTCACATTATATCCATTATATTTTTATTAATGAAAAAACATTTACAAAACATAACCACCCTTTAAATAATTTAATCAAATGAATGGTGTGTGAAATCCCTTTTAAAGAAACCACTTTAAACATGAATATTTTCCAAAAAATCTATTCTAATTTAAAATAAATCAATTTAAATTAAAAAATAAAATAATAGACAAGAACTAAAGGCTATTCCTTAAGTATACCTTTTTTATACATACAACTACCTTACGAATGGAGGAAACCAAATCACCTTACAGAATATAGATTAGAAACATGATTATTGGTCACCAAATGACATGGAATGAGAGGATACCACCCATATTTGATAGAAACCACCAAATAATCATAACCTAATCTAGAAATAGAGAAGAAGCCACTACCATGACCAATGGAAAAGAATAAATTGAAAGATTACTTAACTAGGAGAAGCAATGAAACCTCTAAAGGGATTAAATGATGAATAGAGTGATCTCGAAAAATGGAGATCACACAAAATCAGAAAATATCCCCAAGGGTTCTAGAGTAAGTCCTTCATGTTGAATTATAATAGAGTATACACACTCAAAATGATAATAACCACTGGATAAAAATTATTCACATTATGAATCCTTTTCAAATTGTGAATTCTATGATTTTATAAATATACTAAACAAGACATCACCTTGGGTTGGATTAATCTCGATTGACCAATTTGAGATGTGAAAAGATATCACAGATTATTATTTTTCATGATCTGAAAGAGACTCATAGTATCTTCCCTACAATGGTTTCATTCCCTTTAACTAGTTCATAATGTGAATACTTCTAGAAGGCAATCCGCATTCTAGATTCAACATATTTATCCCGAACCATCTTCAAAGAATTTCAAACCCAAAGTGAACCCCAATAAACCTTTCAAAAATTTGTACATGGAATCCATCAATACCAATAAACATACATTCCAAAAAAAAAATCAAAAAAAGGGAAATAAATAAATAAAATAATGCGAAGTTACAAATTGATTAATATCTTTTTATATTCAGGATGTAATATTAATATTTTATTATTCATTTTATTCGTGTGTTCTATTAGTTCATTGTTATGTATGGCCATATATTCTTATGATAGAATCATCTTAATAGATCCCAAATATCAACTGAATATAATAATCATTATCATTCATCAGTATACCACATTATAGAATGGGTCTGTTTAACTAGAAATATGAAAGACGAAATACTATATTCAGAGTATCCATAAAAACTTATCCAAAAATACACTAAAAAATTTAATATATATTATTAAATTTAAATATATTATTTTATTATAATTATTTAAGGGAAACAAAAAACCTAATTATCAATATAATTTAATCCATTTTCCTCACGAAATTAAAAAAAGAAGATGGTAGTTGATTTCATTGATGAAATATATACACATCATTGATTAAAATTAATATTTGGCTTCATAAATACCTGATTAAAAATGATTAAAAATTATTTAGTAAAATAGAAACTATAAAATTTGTTTGAATAAACATTGAACCAACATCACAATTATGAAACATGTATAAATCAATTTTTTTATTAACATCCAATTATGAAAATAAACTTTTTATAACTAAAATATGTGTAGGGAATGATTATAAATAATGATTATAAATGGTAATAGATATGAATAAGGTTCCAAATTAAGTTAATATAAAAATTATATTCATTATATAGGTTGACAGATCATGTTAGATCTATCATGATTATAAGATAAGGGTTTTTCATCTCAATTTTCCTTCATAGAGACATGTTTCATATTATACATTTAAATTAATTTATATAGTGAAATTGAATCCCCATTAACTTACTATATATGTACTGTATTTATATTATTTTTATTAAAATCTATCATTAATTTCCCCTCTTTAATGGGTTGTGATTCATACTTTTCCCAAACCTTAAATTTTTTAAGTCATCCCTGATTCAATATGTCCTAATAAATAATATTATTACTAAAATAAACTTTTGTAGGTTTATTCTACCATAAAATATTGGTAAATTTTAGTTCCTCCAAATATTCCAGGTAATTTAAACTTTCACTTTAAAGCCTTCTTCTTTTATGGAGTTCATTACTCCCAAAAATATCACTTTTTTGTGAATAATTCCCATCCATACAAATGAATTATTTCCCATTATTTGATTATTCATTCATTAAATCTTTTTTCCCTTCTATATTTTTAATGATGAATTCAGATCATCTATTACCCTTATTATATATATATATATATATATATATTTTAATATTGGAAATATATATCTTTTTTATTTATGTTGGTATTTCTAAAATAATACCTAAGATACTTAAAAGGGAATCTTAATTAACTTTTTCAATTTTTTATCATCCACATCACAATTCATTAATGGATATTTATTTAATTTCACGGTCCTATAATTAGGAAATTTCTAAAAATAATATTTTCGAAAACACACCTTCCCACCCTTTCAATAATGATTTTTAAAAGAGACACATAAGTCTATATTTTCAAACTATAGTTCAAAATATTTTATAAAATATAATTTTATAATTTCACATCCATTTTCAACTCTATATACGAATGATTTAACTCTCATGTAGTAATATTAATTATGAGTATCTAAGATATTTTAGTATATAATTTCTTTGAGTGATATATTTTTATTATCTATTGATGTTTATATTGATTCCATTTTCTGATATTCATTTGAATTTTTTTGGAAACCCATTTTCTTTCTATATGTTTTAAAATGGTATGAAATATTTTTGATTTCATGTTTCAGGAAAATATTTGGATTATGAACATACTATGGATGGGGTCTTTTATTACATTTATATGGGTGAGGACCATCATAGCCATCCTTTGAATTGTTTAATCAGTTCTAATTCATGAGTAAATGATGTTATAAATAGAAAATGATGTTATGTTAATAAATTGAAGAATGAGAATTTTAGTTATTTTATAAATTTTATGTATGGGATTTGATGTTATGCTATGAACTTTATGTGTGGTAATTGTTGTTATTATTAAAATATGATTTATGGATATTATTTTAAGTTCACAACATTATATGTTGGAATGGTTACATTTATAACGGTCTATAATTTTATGACATACGATGAAAGTTCCTTATTATTATGTTATGTGCCTATTTTATGTTCTATAGAATATGATAAGTGTATTTTAATGTTTCGACACTCATATGTCATGGTATATGTTTTGAATATGGATATGATATGTCCTTTTATTATTCCGTATAAATAAATATAATTGATTTATTCACTTTTTCTGGAATATATTAAACCCATGATCATTTATTTACAAATTATTATGATCTAACACTCTGTGACATTTGTATAAGTACTCCCATAACATTACATTAAGTTTGATAATTTTAGTTTTACTTTATCAATAAATTATATAAAAGAATATATTTGAAATTATGTTTTATTTATTGGTATATGTAGTAGATATTGATTTAATAATGTTTGATACAATATCTATGTGACTTATCTATAAATACTTCAAACATCTTCATTCTAGTATTTTGATATATTTTTTATTTGTAATGTATACATACCTTGTCTAAATTTAAAATTATATATATATCTAGTTCATCTCAATTTGTACAAAATAAACATTTTAATGAAATTTTTTACAATTGAATTTGGTAGTTTAGGAGCTCGTCAGTTGGCATTAGAGAAGGTTTTAATAATTTTTAGGGATTATGTCTAGAAAAATTTAATGAAATCACCAAGGAAAAATCTATGTATTTGAATAAATACTAAAATCTAAATAATGTAATGATTTTATAGTTTCATAGAAGTGAAATTATTGGCTAAATAAAAAGAAGTGGATGAATTATCCTTAAAAATTCCCCTATGGGTAATGACCATTGGAAAATTTTGGTTGTGTAAAATCATGATCTTAAATTTGTATAAACTTTTTTTATCCTAACTACACAACATTATAGAAAATACCCATGGATATTTTTTTTTAAAATTCACCTGATTATTATGAACTTTTATGTAGGGTTTAATTATATCATTAATTAACTTGATGGTGTAATATGAAATTAGTTATTCTAGAGAACATAATAGGAATATAGTCACAAATAACAAATTTTTGATAAAAATGTTCATAATTTATTGTACTGCTTCCATTTATGGGTTAATTATACACTATTAATAATTTAATTTTTATACATTCTTAATTTAATTAATCACATACCTCAACATTATATTATTTAATGTAATTTTTAGAGGTAAAAGTCACTAAGTTTGTAATGGTTTTGATGGAAAATGAAATAGTTTTCCCAGAAGTAAAACCAAACAGGATGGGTGACGGAGCCCAAATTTCTTTATAAATTTCTACAGAACTCTATTAATCAGTGAACGATAAAGAATAAATCATTTTCCTCCCAACCCAAATAATTTAGGGGACATATTTTATGTCCACTATAATTTAAAATCAACCACCCACATGTAAGATGTTTTCCCACCCACTAAATTTCGAGTAATGGATGCCTGAGAGTGTCCTATCTGATGTTTATCATTTAGAGGATAAGGCTCTCCAAATTTTTTACCTCAATAACAGATCAATAAAAATGAAAAATATTAACTCTATGGAATTAGAGGAGTTAAATAAAAATATTCTTCACTAAATATTTTCCAAAAAACATATTCCATGAAAAAATAGTGATAATTCCTAGAAATGAAACTAATTGAGGATGGATGCATCAATATATTTTATGAAAAATAAATTGGACTCATGAGGTATGCCTGTAGTTTTATTAATAATCCCAAATTAAATTTATAATGATAAATTAGTTTCCCAAAATCAAGTATTTGAAAATAATTATCAACAATAAAATCTGAACTCTTTGAAGATGTTTTTGAATGGGTAATTATAGTGGAAATAAATACTGGATACAGTCATAACTATTTTTAGATTAGGTTATAAAAAATGAAAATAGTGTTTTATAAAAAAATCCATTGATATATCACATGTATTAAATAATATACAACCACCTAAATGAAAAAAAATATTGATATAAGAACCCCTAAAACATTAAAAAATGAATATAATAATATTTAAATTTGGGTTGGATAGACCATCATGCTTGTAATTTTTAAAGGTAGATGAAGAGGATTGAAAATACTATATAGTAAATGATTATATAACATAATATACCATCAATACATCATTGATTCAAATGTATGGATTTTTGTAAATATAAAATTAAATTCCACAATCTAAGGTCTAAAAATTAGAATACGTATAAAAAAATGAACTCCCAATAGAATTGGATAAATTGAACAAACCACAAAATGATAAATGGTAAAGATATTTATATTCCTTTTTACCTCACAATGATCTTCTTGAGTAAACTTTTTGAAAGAGAAGTATGGATTAATTCATCTCAGCATTGATTATAATTATCATAACTTGATTACAGTTTTTCAACAGTACCATATGCCAAGTATTGATTATTTTTTATCTTTATAGATGTTTTAATTAATTGATAAAGTTTGATATTCTATTAATATAACATCAATTAATTAAAAATAGACAAGATATACTAAATAAAAACATTATCATAATATATCGTTACTAAAAATTCCTATTAATTCCTTTTAGCATTGTAAATTAAATAACATAATTCATGGATTTAATGAATACAGTCTTTAGAAAACACCACATTAATTTTTTATAGTCTTTATTGATGATATTCTCATATATTTTATGGGAAATGTAGAATATGAAGTGAATTAGAAAATTTTTATATATACCATTTAAATGAAAATATTTTATGCCAAGTTCATCAAATTGATTATTTATGATATAAAAAATGTCATTATTGGGTAATGGTATCACAAATGAGGCTATATTGTGGAAATATAAAAAATATAGGTGATTAAATAATATTCTAGATGAAACACATTGATAGAGATCCTGTTTGGTTCTGAATGCAATATATTCACCTGTGATGGGAAAATAATTATAATTTATTTTAATATTGAGTTTCCTAGAACACTGATTGATGGTCTTTCATGTTAAATTTATAAATAATTAATATATATCTAGATTAAATGAAGAAATCATCTTATTGTCCTCTTTTCTAGGATGATTCTCCTCTTTAAAAAAACTCTTTCAAATTTACTTAACTGAGATGTGTTGAATCAATTGTAGAATCCCTCAAAAAGTGACCCACACAAGTTCCTATGATCTCCATGGAATGATATTGATTTTCAGGTGGTAGCATGGTTATTCAATTTTCATTAATTTTTATGTTTAACATTCATTTCTCATTATTTAGAAGGAGATAGAAAAATTAATTTGATAGAGAAACATGTTGTGTGCAAGTATTACCTCTCTCTTGATCAACCCTACATAATATAATAGCCATCCATTTATAGATATAGTGTTTATGTTAAAATATTATTTAATTTCATGCCAACCCTTAATTAGTATGATAAAATTTATTAAAAACCATACCAATAATAATAATAATAATATTTTATGGAATGAATGATACTTGTACAATAAAAAATATTATTTGATGACCTTGTAAATTAATACTTATTATTAGATACATTCATGGTCCATTTTAACTCCTCTTGAATTTATCTAAATCATAAATAAATTTATTGAATAATTTTTCATCAATAAATAGTTGAGATTTATAAAAGGTGAATAAAATTATTCCTCTGTCTTGAGAATAATATTTATTCTATTAATTGGATTAAAAAATATTATTCAAAAAAAAATTAAAACACATAGTGTGTAACCTTTTAGGATTATTTATTTTAATAATTATATACTATCACATAAAGTACCAGATTAATGTCAATAAATTTATTAAGGAAATAAAGAGAAAGAACATATTTTTGCAAAAACCACCAGCACATAAAAAGTATCACATTATTGTATAATACCATTGTCACGATATCTCATAAGAAAGGTTGTATATATGTGTCATCAGCTAATGTTATTTGTAAATAATTCTTTGAGTATCTAAAATTAACACATCATTGGACCATGGAACTTAAATTTAATGCAAAAATTATATTTCAATCAATTTTTAGATATATTATCTTTTATAAGGATGAATAGGAAAATTCCGACCTCAAGATATTATTTAATAACACATCACTCATGACACAACCAACATATATAACTTCTCCAAGAATCTTTATCATCATGGATTACGAAATAAAACTAAGTGTATGAGTTGTAACATGTATTAATAATAGTATTAAAGTCTAAAGAATATAAACATATTCTTAGATTGGAATATTAGATGATAAGAAACTTGTATAATTCCTACTTACCAGTCTATTATTATAGTCTCTCATATTGATGTTTACCAAGTGTGAACATTAGGTGAATAATTCTCATCTTCTTTTGAGTACTCTCACATGACAGTCACATTCTATATTTCCTATAATACAACGTAACATTACCGTAGAACTATGTTTTGGAATATTTTTATAGAACATAACAGTTATCATTATAGAGGGGAACTTATATGACCTTATCAATGTGATAGATATCCTAGTAAATTATTACATTAAAGTCTTAAAAAAATAGAAATTATTTAATAAGATATTATTAATATTAAAATAATTTTATATACATGAAAACAAAGTATATGAATTTGGTCATAGGACACCGACACCAATATAATCTAACTTGTACTAATTCCTACTACCTATATCATTAACTTATCTTGCCCTCAAATGATAATAATGTTATTTATTAAGTCAAGGATTTACTATATCGGTCTTCCATATTTTCTTTCATGGAAATAACTTTCATTGAAACCTAACCTCTCTGAGAAAAATACCATAAAATACGATACTTTCAAAGTATGTTCATAATCTTTTGATGTTTCCTTGGATCCTTTGAAATAGTCACCAATGTAATATTATCAAAATTAAGTGGGATAATATGTTTACTACTAGGTACCATGTTAATCCCTTGAATGAAGTTGTTTATCTAGACTACTTATTTAGCTACCTCAAAAGCTCTAATATACTCAAAATCTACTATATAATCTATGACAAAAACCTACTTTGAGCTCTTCCTTCTCACTATACCTCCATTTAAAGTAAAGACATATCGTATTTTTGATTTAAGATCATCATGATCAATTTGGAAACTAGTATCTTTATAACATCTAATGACTTGTTCCTCATCTCATCCAAAGACAAGGAACTTATCCATATTCTTCCTTAGATATATAAAGATAGTCTTGAATTCCATTAAATGGATGCCACATAGGAAATAATTATATCATCATAAAACACATAATTCATAAGATACAACTATCATAGCACATATCATATCATACATGACTACCCCAATTGCTGAAGCATATGAAATCCTTATCATTATATTTATTTACTCTTATTTTAGAGGACACATTTTCCTATAAATATTAATTCCACATGACACTTGAACCAATCCCCTATTATATTTTTTTATTCCATACCTCTTCAGTATTTTTTCAATATATATACCTATACTTAGGATGAACAACTTCTTGGATTTATCATGAAAGATCTTGATCAAAATAATATATGATGCCTCACTAATGTCTTTCATAGAGAATAATTTATTCATCAAGGATGTAATAGATTGTATGATTGTAATTTTATTTTGAATATGTAATATTTTATTAACATATAATACTAAAAAACAACCACACCCCCACTAAAACACATATATACACATGGATAATATTTATTGTTTATGAAATGAAATTATTTTATGGATTCATCCAAATGAATTTTCCATGACCTAGATGCTTTAATTTATCAATTAATGGTTTTGGTAATATTTATATCCATTTGGACTCTTTTGGATTCACAAACCCTTCAGATTTTGTCATATAGACATCTTTATGATGGATCCCATTAACAAATGTTGTTTTGACATCAATTTTCAAAATCTCATAATCATGGAATACCGTAATGGAAATTAGAATTATAATGTATTTAAGCATTGTATCTAATGAAAAGGATTCATCCTAAATTATTCGTTGACACTATTAGAACCACTTTGTAACTAGTAGCACTTTATAGGTACTGACTTGACTTTTATGTCCTATTTATTCATGAATAACTATTTACAACCAATAATATTTTTGTCTAATAGAGGATATGCTGAAATATAATATTGGTTTTGGTATAAGGATTCTATTTTATAATTAATTCCTTATTGCCACATGGTAAAATAAGTCCCCTTACTACTTACTTGCAGGTTAGAGGATCATTTTTATCAACTAATAATGAGTTCCCATTATCTATTACTAAAAAACTATAAATATTTGGTTATTTGACCAATCTTGTATTCTTACGTAGTACACGTGTCTCCAGGTCACCTTCTGCATCCATGTGGATTTGTGGAATATGTCCTTGTGTGAACTCTTGTGCATATGGATCCTAGAATTTATCAAATTCTATATCTCTCCCACTATCTCTTTTATATATTAGATCATTCTCAATAAAATTTGGAGGTCTACCTACCACAATCTTTTTTTCAGATGGATTTTATGGGTAGTATCACTTTATTTCATTGGTATATCATATAAATTTATACTTTGTGACTCAGGGTGCATGATTGTTATACGGATAAATGTAAACAAATTCTTCACAACCCCACACATTTATATATTACAACATAGGTTTCTTTACATTCCATTATTTGTATCGTATACCATATGTCACATTAGTTGGACCTCAGTTTTTTACATATGATGTTGTCTATAATGTGTATCCTCAAAAGGGTAATGGAATATTCACATGAGTCATCAATGATCTCACTATATCTACCAACTTGTGATTCCTCATTTTGATAATACCATTCCATTGATGTGTTTTAGGAGGAGTGAGTTGTGATATAATCCAAAAAACAAAAAACATTTCAATGAAGTCTTGATTTATATATTCTCCAGAATGGTATGAGATGAGTTTTTTAAAATTCTTTCCAATATGGTTCTCAAATTCATTATTTCATTACGTAATTTTTTCAAAGGAATCAAATGTATACATCATCAATTATAAATATCCATATCTTCTAAAAGAATCAGTAAACGTTATCAACAATGAGTACCCAAATTTTAATTTAATAGGAAACTGTCAACACACACCCGGGTGAATTAATTATATAAGGTCTATATCACTTTCATATTTTCAACTAAACATAGTTTTGGTCTTTGTTACTTATAAATATTCATGCCAACACCATGTGGTAATAGTTCAAAATAATTTAAATATCCAACTTTGTGTAATTTTTTCAAATATTTTTCCTTTCTTTTACCTAGTCAGTCATTCCACGGCTGGGTGTGTTATGATTTATATGAAGTATTGTCATTATTTATTTTCATTTCTAGTTTATGTAATCCAACACACAAATACTTAAATTTAAATGTGACTTACAATAACAAATGACATTATTATAAATGAATTTTATTAATCAAAAATAAAATAAAATAAATCCATTCATATGTAGTCTGGATACATAAATAAAATTTTTAGTAACATATGGTAGATAATAAAAACCTTTTAAAACTAACATAATTTCATTTTGAAAAGGGAAATGGTAGTCCTTGATATATACCAAAACAAGTTTAGCTCTGTTATCTTGTCATAGATCTTCCCTCCTTAGTAAATCATTCTAAATATACGTAGTTTATGTATTTAAACATATATGTGAGCACCAAAAGTTGTATCTATTACCCATTATGTAGACATATATAAATTTAAATTGATAAAAAATGAACCTAAATATTCCCCTTGTGTTATTCTCATGGTGAAATTTTAATTCCAGTGGAATCCAATTCCACATGCAAAATATATAGTATCCATTTACATTACTCTACCCTCAGTCTTCTTCTTCTTAGATGGGAATTAAAAATCCTTGGGCTTACATATATTCTATTTCATCATATGTTTAATAAACATTAAAAAAATGGATTTTCATGATTCATTTCCTTATAAAAATAATGAATAAGTGTGAAAATAGCTTAATGTTATTTCTCAGTGTTTTTTATATTAAAATTAACAAAAAACCAAGGAAACTCTAAGGGAGTGGTACAAGAATGAGATATGTGTACAGTTTTCAAGATTTTAATCCATATTACCTATATGTTGTCAATGTTTCTACCAGGGTCGGCCCTGGGTCAAGCCCAAAGAGCCCCTGGGCTAGGGAAACACTCAATAATGAAAAAAATACAAACAAAGGGAAAAAATTTCTTTTTTTACTGTAGGTATCAATTCTTTTAGGGCCAAATTACTGATATTGGTCTGGGGAAACTAAATTCTCTAGGCCGCTACTAGTTTCTTGTATTCTGGAATACATGAGACCCAAATACCACACCCTATGAAAGGTTTATCTAAATGATAAACTCAAAAATCTCAAAGCACTCTTGTTTATTGACCCTATGATATAGACCATGGAGACACTTGAACAGGTTATTTGCATCCATGTTTTTCTTATAATTAATGAGTTTACATGACATAGATGAAAGAATCATAAATTGAACATTGAAAACATCATTCTTAGGTTTTTCATTGTCAATGAACACTTCATCACTAGCCTAATTGGCAGGTGGATCAATAATTTTGTATTTTAGCATGTAATATTTCCTTTCGTGGAAAAACACAACCCAAAGGTTTCAGAACCGGTCCTGGAAGTTACAAATAATGGATACGGTCTTTCTCTAATAATAATCCATGTAATATACTTTATTAAGAACATTCAATTTTATTTATAAATTTAAAATACCATATTATTATAAGTTTTCTTTATTACAAAATACACGAGGAAAATAAAATAAATGATTTTATTAAATATAAAAATATTTCCCCATTCCCCAATAACCCTCACCATTGATCAGGAAATGTATAATTTCATGGGAATTCTAGTGGAATAGATCCATATTTCCCTTATTTAGGATCTTCAAACTCTCAAAGAAAACAATAAGTTGGTGTTTAGGTAGGTGGGCTTCTAAAATATGTTCTTGTATCTCATTGATTCATTGAGCGAACTCTCCAATCCAGATATCATGACTTGTATTTACTCAAAACATGCCTCAAAATTTTTATTGAACAATATTTTTTCATAAAATAAAAAACAATTTTAGTTATGTCAACCCAAAAATCCCATGATAACTCTTTAATAAAATAATGTGTAAAGACTTTTTACTTTTTAACACTTTTTCCTATGGTCGCATTACAAATAAAGTAATGGTAGGCTTCATTAAACATAATATATAGTTTATAAATTTTAATTTATTATGACTCAATTTTATCTTGTTTTATCCTTTTCATTAATTTCTAATATTATGTTGATTTTTTTAATAAATGAACCATGTTGTAAAAAATATTTGTGTGAGTACATTTATTTAAGTTCCATGTTTGAACATTAATTCCTTTATTTACGTGATAGCAGTATTTCATCCAATAATTAAATAATGAATAAGATAGAAATAAGATAATAAAGAATGAACCAATCGTGATATCATCTAATATTTGATTTATTGAGCACATAATAAATCAACCTTTGACCAAGGAGAATAAATACTTATTCCAATCTTGGCATAAGTTACCACATTACACTTATATACATGTGTATCATATGTTTTGGAATCATTATGGTTCCATCTTGAACCACCTCTATCCACCTTGGGATATTACCTGAATTAAATGTATTTATAACTCACTTGCAGGTGAGCGGAACCAAATGATTGGTTTAGTGGAATCAAATAAATAAATTTGTACACCTATTTTTTATAAATTAATATATATAAGGATGAAAAATATGACATAAAATTTAATTTACTATTATATAATTTCAAACTAATAAAATAAAATAAATAAAATAATTCCAAAATATAAACTAGTATTAGTGATGCTCAAGATAGGTCATAAAAAACCAACATTTATGTACTTAAAATTATTCTATTACTGTCATATAAATTAAATATTTAATATGATAAAACATGCACTAATTAATTGGATTAGTTAAATTATTAATCAATTAATTTTTTTTATCTTATTCCATCAATAATTAAAAAAATTCATATGCGCTGTGATGTTAAATACAGTTATTACATTATTTTATTTAATAAATCAAGAAAACTGTACACAACATTGTATAAAGAAAAAATTAAGTTATTAAATATCTGAACTACTTTGTATGGTTTAATTTTAAATAATAAAATTCAATGACATATTGTTTATTCCTTATGTTTTATAATTTCATAGCCTGTACTGTAGTCTTAGTGACCCATCGAACACGTACAATTTCTATAGTGTGTAGAATTTGATGCATTCAATCTATAATTGTAACATCCTAGGTAAATAAAGAATAATATATTTTAATATTTATTAATATTTTTGAATTAAATATTAATTTTACTTAAAAGGGGTTTCTATGTTCGATAGTGTACCCGTTACACAACAACGAGTTTCTTTAAAATCTTACGTTGCACACTAATAAAATAATATAATTATTTTAAATGGAAGTTAACTCCTAGTTGTTGAATTGGCAGGAATGAACAAAACTAACTAAAATAGGATTATATATATATTTTAAATGTATTCACTTTTATCCAATAAAATTTAGAGGCTTAAAATGTGAATGAATCTAATTTTAAGCACAATTTACATTAAAAGGCCGATTTACCACCTTTTAATGGAAAAAACTATTTAAATCTAGTTTTCCTCACATTAATACAATATATTTGACCAAATAAAATCATTCTTCATAATGGGGACTTAAAAATTTACTTTGTGTAATTTTTTGGAATTTTTCCGATAAAATTCATTTTTTAATAAATAGTGAAAAAGATTGTATTTTAATTCAAAACATTGTTTTATTGTAATTTATTTATCTAGTTAGATTAATTTTGTAATTGGTTTTTAAGTTTAATTAGAATATATTTTTACCATTTAATCCAATTTTGGTCATTGTAATTAATTTCACTTTGAAATTGGACATAAACAATAGTCAATCTTTTGATAGTTATTGTTTCTTAAAAAACGCTAATTGTTTTAACAACGGGAATTAATTTTTAAATTAATTAATGCCACTTATATGTTTTGAATTTGGAAAAATATACATCATTTTTTAATTTAGAATATCAAATAAATCTTAGGATTAATTTTTGGTATTTTTCTGAAAAACTTCAATTTTTGATGAATAGTGAAACCACTTAGTATTAGTTAAAAAAGGATTTTTCATTTAAATGAAATTTTACAAATTCTGTGAATTGAATTTCAAAAATAAGACATATATGGTTATTATTAGTAAGTAAAATATGGTTCAATAAGATGAAAATAATATTTGGTGAATAGTAACTTTTGAATTTTATTAATCGTGGTTAAAGGTAAATAGGGTAATTCAAGGTAAAAAGGATATTATAATTACTCAAAATTACCTTAACACTTGTACTAACCTTATTGGATGAGTAATGGACGATCATGGGAATCCTTGGGTCTACTTTGGGACCCCATGGAGCCACTTATGAGTGATAATGACACTTTAGATTAATTAATTTAAAGTAAAGGAAAAAATGACATAAAAAATTGTTTAGTAAATTATTTTTTTATTGTGTTATATAACTAATATTTTTGACTATAAATATTTATTTGAAATATAAATATTATTCCTACATCATGGTATTTTTTTCTGTATTGTTTATACATCGAATAAATTAAATTATTTATGACTCAATAATGATGCAGTGTTTACCTCATTAATAAATCATTTATATAAATAAGATTATAAATAATAAAATTACAACCAAAACATGTCCAATTATTATTGTATTATTTTATTTCGACCATGAGTCATCTTATCTTTGACTCTAATGATTTTTGGACCTTTAGAAACTGAATATAATTCTATAATAAAATAATATTATCACACTTTCAAAAAGAGACCCTCCTCCCCCTTATAAAAATCCCTCACTTATATCTGATTCCTCACACCTTTAAATTCTTTAAAATTGTCCAAAATTTGCCCAATTAACCTCCCTAGATCCATATATTCCACCTAGAATCCTTACCTTAGGCATAAGGCACTCCAAAAAACCATTTTGGTTAAATCCAAAGGAAGTTACCCAAATTAAAGGTAATGGTTTTGCTTAACTTATTTTCTTTTATATTAGTTCTCCAACCCCTAAAATCTTTTTATTCATTTCTTTTATAGAAACACCAGTATTCTAAATATACTAGGATGTTGTTATGTTAATTATTTGAACTAAATTTACACACACCTCCATCTAATGGGTGAAGAATATAATGTTTCTGTGGATGGCAGACTAAATCCTCACGAAACGATGATTGTTCAATTACCTCCTACCGCCTCTCATGGTGGCCATTATGATGACACTCTATTTATATTTGATATATATTATGTTTATTTTTTCTTTATTCTTTTGTATTTTCCATTAATATCATACCTTTATGGTTTCCATTATGGGTAAACATGATAATTTCATTTGAGGAAGTGCAGACTACCGCCCCCTCAAAGTGATATGACTTATTATTTCCATATGTGGGAAGTATAAAGAATGGATTTAATGATATTACACTGTAATTATAATATACCTATGTATCATTATGTTTTAATTCCATTAAAATAAGAAATAGAAATTAATGTAGCGTTCATGCGTACGTACGGCTTACCGTATCCATGAACAGTGCATTTAATTTCTTACCTCCAAATGTTATGTAATATTATAAATACATGTATATATTGGATATATATGATATATATGATATCTAAATCATGAATATCATTCTGGATAGAATGGACTATTGAACACATGGACAACTTGTAAATATAAGGTGTTCATTTTTGACTCATGTACCAAATATCGACAAAACGACCATTATTAACTTGAATGATTACATAATGTTTATAACATGGTAATAAGTGATATAAATGATATAATAAAATTGAAAAAGGTTCTTAATCAAGTAGAAATTAGCTTTAGTTTATTATTCAGTAGATTAAACAACGATCGAGTCAAGTCAGAAATGAGGTAAGGGACTTCGTCTCAATCTCTTTTCATTGAGGCATATTTCGATAATATATATACCTTATTATTTTACATGTTTTATTGTAAAACCCATTGAATTTTACTTTCATTCAAAGGTAATATTTTCCTACAAAGTGTTTTAATAAACCACAAACAGATTTTTTTAATGTTTGCAGTGACAATGACCTCTCCACTGTAGAAATCATTATTTGGATTCCTCAATAAGAAATAATGTTTTCTAAATTGAAAAGGAAATCCCTTATTCTGTTTTTGGGTGTTTTTGTATTGAAAATGGTTTTTGAAATGAATCTATTATTTCAGTATCTTGAACTTATTTCTTGTGATTGAAAATTAAATGTTATTAGTGAAATGTTTATATTTGAAATATTTTATGTGTTATGATTTTATAATGGTACTTGGACATTTTACGGGTGGTTACGTGATCAAACAAATGACAGGTGGTGCCGTGATAAACCAGGATGAGTGGCTACGTTATAACCTCCAATGCATTGGGTATGGAAGTCGGCCGTATGACTATTCCATTTAGTGATATGTGATGAAGTCGATCGTATGGTTATTTCATTTAAGTTTGTTTATGTCCCAAGTTACCTTTATATATTATGTGTTATTTATATGGGTTTTATGATAATATTTTGGTTATGAAAGGGTAAGTAATGATATTTAATTCAGTGAAGAGTATTTACTACTTTATAAAGTTGAAAAGTATTACATATGAAAAAGTATTCATGGTTTATTTGTTGTTTTGAAAAACTAATTGTTTTTCTTCTTTGTGTATCCCTTATTGAGGTTTTTATGATCATACTATGTTTTTGAATTTTCTTTTCACATGACATAAAGAATATTAGGGTCAAGGATGGGATCAAGGAAAATTAATGCTATCTTAAACATGAAACTAGAAATGACTCTTTTTTTCAAGAGTTATTATTTTGTGAAAAAATGGAAACTGAGTATAAGTGTCTACTTTGTATTTAAAATGAAATGTAATAGTTATGGTCTAATTATCTAAAACTCTAAACCTTAAAATATCCTCAATGTGAATTATTCGTTTAATTCAATATTAGGTAATGTTTTAAGGCCGAGTCCTTATAATTGGTATCAAAGGTCGGTTTAGACAACTTTAGGAGTTGGGGTATTGTTAAATAAATGTACATAAATTAATTTATGGTAATATTGAAATTATAAAACATTTATAGATTACCATGTTGCTTTTCCTAAGATATTTCTGTGTTCATAATGGTTTTCAACAGAGGAAACAGGGCAACTATGTTGGGACGACATTAGGAGGAAGACAACCTTCCAAACGAGAAACCTGAGATGGTTGCAATCAGAACTGAACAGTTTTTTGCAGTGATGGCACTGTTGACTCAGGCTATAAATGGTGGTGGTATCCATGAATGAGATTACCTAGATCAACTGTAGAGGAACATGTCAGTAGTGGACAATTTCATGAGGCAACATCCCCCATCATTCAAAGGATTATCAAACCCGGTGCTAGTAGAAGGGTGGATTAAAGCACTGCAAAATATTTTTGATGTCATGGGTTGTTCAGAACATCAAAAGGTTATCCTCTTGTGAGATCAAAAGTTATGAAAAACTTTTTCCATGTGCGGAGAAGTTTGAAATGGAGTTTGCCGATGATCATGTGTTCATTGATAAATAGCAGAATAAGAGGTTCAGTTGGTAGAAAAAGGGAAGGAATTCATCAAAAAAGCAAGAAGGTAAGAAAATTAAATATCCAACTTGAGAGAAGTGTGGTAAAAAGTATCCCGTAGAATGTTTATCAATGTCTGGAAAGTGCTTATAGTGTGTTAAGTGTGGTCATATTGTTCGTAACTGTAAAAAAGATGATGAAACAAGAAATGAAAAGCCAATAGTAAGATTTTTTGAGTGTAATGAAATGGGTCATTATGAAAATGAGTGTCCAAAAAAGAACTCTACTGAGGGAAAGCAGTCAGAATAAAAGTAGAAAGGGGTGGTGAAATCCTTTTCACCTAATTCAGCAGATGTTGGGCCATCAAACAAATTAGTATCAGGTACATTGTTTGTTTGTTCAGATTATGACAATTGTTGTTTGATTTAGGGTCTACACAGTATTTCATTTCAGAGAAGTTTTCTAATAAATTGGGAATTCAATATCAGGACATGAATACAAAACATATGGTAAAATCACCAAGTGGAAATGTTGAGAAAAAAAGAAAACATAAGAACCTTCCTGTCCTTTTGTGCGGGAAGAATATACCTGAAAACCTTATTGTTTTGTCTCTAGTAGAGTTTGATGTTATTTTGGGCATGGATTGGCTTCAGAGCTAAAGATGTTTCATTTCAGAAGGATTTAAAATTTTTGTACAAGAATGAACCCTTTCTTTTGATAACATATCAAGAAGATGAGAAACTAGTAAAAGATGCAATTGAATGTTACCTTGCACATATTGTTGAAAATAAAGGAACTGTTTAGATTAATGATGTGCCAATGGTAAATGTGTATCTTGATGTTTTCCTTGATGAGTTTCTTAGTATTATACCTGATCGGGAAGTTGAATTTAGTATTGACTTAGTTCCTGATGCTAAGACAATTTCAAAACCCCCTTATCGAATGGCTCAAGTTGAACTTTTAGAGTTAAAGAAGAAATTGAAGGAGTTATTAGATAAAGTTTTCATTCGACCTAGCACATCACCATGGGGTTCTCCTGTCTTGTTTGTTAAAAAAAAGATGGTTAAATGATACTTTTCATTGATTTTATAGCATTGAATAACATTACTGTTAAAAATAAGTATCCTTTGCCTCATATCAATGATTTGTTTGATTAGCTCCAGGGAGCTCAGTATTTATCAAAGATTGAATTGAGATCAGGGTACCATCAGTTGAAATTAAAGGAATTAGACATTCTGAAGACTGCGTTTCATACTAGATATTTCAATTATGAATTTGTAGTTATGCCTTTTGGGTTAACCAATGCACCTACTGTATTCATGGATCTTATGAATAGAATTCTCCATGAGTTCTTTGATAGGTTTTTGGTTGTCTTCATTGATGATATTTTGATTTATTCTAAAAGTAAAGAGGAGCATGAAAGTCATTTAAGGGTCATCTTGCAAACCTTAAAAGAAAAGAAACTTTATGGGAAATTCAGCAAGTGTGAGTTTTGGTTACAACCAATTTCTTTCCTTGGTCATATTGTTTCAAAAAATGGAATAACTATTGATCATGCTAAAAAATATTTGTTCAATAATGGCAAATACCCACAAATATAACTGAGATCCATAGTTTTATTGGTTTGGATGGTTATTTCTGGAGGTTTGTTGAGAATTTTTCATGATTTTCTACTCCAATTATTAAGTTAACTTGAAAAGGTGTTACATTCATTAGACTAGAGAATGTGATGATTGTTTTCAGGAATTGAAAAGAAGATTAGTGATGTCTCTAGTTTTGGAACTGGCTTCTAGAAATGGTGAGTTTTTTATTTAGAGTGATGCTTTAATGAAAGGAATTAGATGTGTCCTTAAGCAGAATGATCAGGTAATTGTTTATTCTTTATGTCATTTGAAACCTCATGAGTTAAATTACTATAAACATTATTTGGAATTAGCTGCTGTTGTTTTTGTTTTAAAACTTTGGAGGCATCATTTGTATGGAGTAAAATGTGAAATATATAGTGACCAAAAAATTTTAAAGTATATATTCAATCAGATAGAATTGAACATGAGATAGAGGAGATGGCTGTAATTAATCAAGGATTATGATTATGCGATCCATTACTATTCGGGAAAAGCAAATAAAGTGGCTGATGCTTTCTGTCAAAATATTAATGCTTCATTAACCATGATACGTTTGGAACGAGATCCTTTGGTTTTCGATTTGATGAACTTTGGAATAGAGGTTCTTAGTTCCCGAAATTCTTTTTTTTATGTTTCTAGTGTCAGTGAAATCATCTCTATCAGACAGAATAAAGAAAGCGCAGAAAGAAGACAGTGAGCTACTGAGAAAGGTAGAGTTGGTTCAGATGGGTAAGTTTCCTGATTTTAACGTTGATAATGATTGTGTTTTGAGGTTTGGGAATAGATTATGTGTTCCTTGTGATTCACAATTGAAGAATGTATTGTTATGTGAAGCTCATAGTTCTATGTTTTTAGTTCATTATAGTAGTGGTAAGATGTACAGAGATCTTCAGGAGTATTTCTGGTGGGATGGAATGAAAATAGATATTGCTGATTTTACTGTGAAGTGTTTTACTTGTCAGTAGGTTAAAGCAGAGCGGCAGTTACCCAATGGGATTCTTCATTCTTTACCGGCCCCCGAGTGGAAATGGGAAAATATATCCATGGAATTTGTTGTGGGATTATGGAAGACATATCGTGGTAATAATGCAATCTGGGTTATAGTTGATCGATTGACTAAATATGTTCATTTCCTTCATATTCAAGATACTTTGTCTCAAGATCAGCTTTCTCGGTTTTATGTTAAAGAGAGAGTCAGGTTGCATGGATTTCCCCTCTCCATTGTATCTGATTGTGATCCTAGGTTTACTTATAACTTTTGGAAAGGCCTTCAGAAGTCATTGGGTATTGAATTAAATTTTTGTAAAAATTTTCATCCTCAATCAGATGGACAGTCCGAGAAAACAATTCAGACCTTGGAGGATATGCTACGTGCTTTTCACTAGATTAATAGGGAAGTTGGGACCAACATATTACATTTGTTGAATTTTCTTATAAAAATAGTTTCCATTCTAGTATACAGAAGGCTCTATTTGAGGAATTATATGAAAATCATTGTCGAACTTCAGATTTTTGGGATGAAGTAGGTGAAAGGAAGCTTATGGGGTCAGAATTGGTAGAAGAGATGATAGAGAAATTTTAGTTGATTCAGAAACACATGAGAGCAGCTCAGATTAGATAGAAAAATTATGTGGATAACCAGAGGAATGATATTTCTTTTGAGGTAGGTGATCGTGTCTTTCTCAAAGTTTCTACATGGAAATGTGTGATGCATTTTGGTATGAAGGAAAATCTATGTCTGAGGTTCATTGTACCTTGTGAAATCCTGGAGAAATTTGGATCAGTTGCGTATATATTGTCTTTGCCTCAATGTTTTTCCCATGTACAGAATGTTTTTCATGTTTCTATGTTGAGAAAGTATATGCCAGATCCATCTCGTGTTTTGAGCCCAGAGGTAGTTCAGTTGGATGAGAATCTCTCTTATGAAGAACTACCAGTACATATTCTTGACCATAGAGAGTAAGTGTTATAGAATAAGGTAATTCACTAGGTAAATGTTTTGTGAAAAAACTATATGGTTGAAGAGGCAACGTGGGAATCTGAAAATGATATGAGGGATAAATACCCCCACTTATTTTGATATGTGAATAAAAATTGCGAGGAAGCAATTTCCAAAAGGGGGAAGGATGTAACATCCTAGGTAAATGAAGAATAATAGATTTTCATCTTTATTAATATTTGTGTATTAAATATAAATTTTACTTTAAATGGGTTGCATTGTTCGATATCGTACCTCACACGAAACAACGAGTTTCTTTAAAATCTTACGTTGCACACTAATAATATAAAATTTATATTTTAAATGGATGTTAACTCATAGACGTTTTATTGGAGGGAATGAAAAAAACTAACTAAAATATGATTATACATGTTTGTTAAATGTATTTACTTTTATCCAATAAATGTTAGAGGCTTAAAATGTGAATGAATCTAATTTTAAGCATAATTTACATTAAAAGGTCGATTTACCATCTTTTAATGGCGAACCATCTTTAAATCTAGTTTGGGTCACTTTAATACATTCTATTTGACCAAATAAAATCCTTCTTTAGAATGGGGACAACAAAATTTACTTTGTGTAAATTTTTGGAATTTTTCTAATAAAGTTCATTTTTTTAATGAATAGTGAAAAGATTGTATTTTAATTCAAAACTGCATTTTAATGTAATTTATTTATATTTTTATCTTATATTTTTTAATTGGTTTTAAAGTTTAATTAGAATATATTTTTATCATTTAATCCAATTTTAGTCATTGGAATTAATTTCACTTTGAAATTGGACATAAACAAGTTTCAATCTTTTGATAGTCATTGTTTCTTAAAAACATGTTTTTCGTTTTAACAACGGGGATTAATTTTTAAATTAATTAATGCCACTTCTATGTTTTGAATTTGGAAAAATAGACATCATTTTTTAATTCGGAATATCAAATAATGCTTAAGAGGAATTTTTGGTATTTTTCTGAAAAACTTCATTTTTGATGAATAGTGAAACCACTTTTTAGTAGTTAAAAAAACAGACATTATCATTTAAAAGAAATTTTACCACTTTTTTGAATCGAATTTACAAAATCCAACATACATGGTTGTTATTAGTAAGTAAAATTTGGTTCAATAAGATGAAAATAATTTTTTTTGAATAGTAACTTTCGACTTTTAGTTACCATGGTTAAAGTTAAATAGGATAATTCAAGGTAAAAAGGATATTATAATTATTTAAAATTACCTTAACACTTGTCCTAACCTTATTGGATGAGTAATGGATGACCATGGGAATCCGTGGGTCTATTTTGGGACTCCATGGAGCCACTTATGAATGATAATGACACATTAGATTAATTAATTTAAAGTAAAGAAAAAAATGAAATAAAAAACAATTTTTTATTAAATTAATTTTCATATGGTGTTATATAACTAATATTTTTGTCTATAAATATGAATTGTAAATATAAAAATATTTCCTACATCATGGTATTTTTTTTTATAATTTTTAGACTTTGAATAAATTAAATTATTTATGACACAATAATGATGTAGTCTTTACCTCATTAAAAAAATCATTTAAATAAATAATATTATAAATATTAAAATAACATCCAAAACCTGTCTAATTATTATTGGATGATTTTATTTCTACCATGGGTAATCTTATCTTTGACTCTAATTATTTTTGTACCTTTAGAAACCAAATATCATTATATAATGAAACAATATTATCACACTTTCCTAAAGAGCCCCTCCTCCCCCTTATAAAAAGCCCTCACTTCTAACCAATTCCTCAAACCTCTCAAGACATTAGGCTTGTCCAAAATCTTCCCAATTAAGCTCCCTACATACCTATCTTCCACCTAGAAGCCTTACCTTAGTCATAAGGCACTTCAAAAAACCATTTTGGTTCAAACCAAAAAAATTTACCCAAATTAAAGGTAATTGTTTCTCTTAACTTCTATTCTTTTATTTTACTTATCCAACCCCTAAAATCTTTTTATTACATTATTTTATAGAAACAAAAGTATCCTGAATATACTAGGATATATTTATGATATGGATTCGAACTTCACTTAGACACACCTCCATCTAATGGGTGGAGAACATAATGTTTCTGTGGATGGAAAACTAATGCCTCACGAAACGATGATTGTTCAATTACATCCTACCACATCTCATGGTGGAAATTATAATGACAATATATTTATATATGATATATATTATGTTTATGTTTTCTTTATGCTTCTGTATTTTAAATTTATATCATACCTTTATTGTTTTCATTATGGGTAAACGCGATAATTTCATATGAGGAAGTGCGAACTACCACCCCCTCAAAGTGATATGACTCGTTGATTCCATATGTGGGACGTAGAAAGGATGGATTTAATGATATTATATATGATATTATACTGTAATTATAATATATTTATGTATCAATATGTTTTAATTCCATTAAAATAAGAAATATAAATTAAAGTATCATTCATGCGTACGTACGACTTACCATCTCCATGAATGGTGCATTTCATTTCTTACGTCCAAATGTTATGTACTATTATAAACACATGTATATACTTGATATATATGATATATATGATATCTAAATCATGAATATAATTTTGGATATAATGGACTATTGACCACATGGAAAACTTGTAAATATAAGGTGTTCATTTTTGACTCAAGTACCAAATATCGTCAAAATTACCATTATTAACATGATTTATTAAATAATGTTTATAACATTGTAATATGTGATATAAAAGTAATAATAAAATTGTAAAATGTTCTTAATAAAGTAGAAATTAACTTTAGTTTATTAGTTAGGAGATTAAATAATGTTCAAGTCAAGTCGGACATGACATAAGGGACTTTGTCTCAATCTCCTTTCATTGAGGCATATTTCAATAATATATATACCTTCTTATTTTAGACGGTGTATAGTAAAACCCTTTGACTTTTACTTTCATTCGAAGGGAATATTTTTCTACAAAGCATTTTACTAGATGACAAATGGAATGTGTTTAACGTTTGCGGTGACGATGACCTCTCCACCACCATAATCGTTATTTGGCTTCCTCTATAAGCATTAATGTTTTCTAAAATGAAAAAGAAATCCCTTATTTTGGTTTTGGGTGTTTTGGTACTAAAAATGGTTTTTTAAATGGATTGATTATTTCAATATCTTGAAATTATTTCTTGTGATTGAAATTAAATGTTTTCAATGAAATGTTTATATTTGAAATATTTTATGTGTTATGATTTTATAATGGTACTTGGTCATTTGATGAGTGGTTACGTGATAAACCAAAGGATGGGTGGTACCGTGATAAACCAGGATGGGTGGTTATGTAATAACCTCCAATGTATTGGGTATGAATGTTGGCCATATGGATATTCCATTTAGTGATATGTGTGGAAGTTGATCGTATGTTTATTCCATTTAAGTATGTTTGTATCTCAAGTTACCTTTATATGTTATGTGTTCTTTATATGGGTTTTATGGTAATATTTTGGTTACGAAAGGGTAAGTAATCGTCTTTTATTTAGTGAAGAGTATTTACTACTTTGTAAAGGTGAAATGTATTACTTATGATAAAGTATTCATGGTTTAATTATTGTTTGGAAAAACTAACAATTTTCCTTCATTGTGTATCCCTTACTGAGCTTTTTATGCTCATCACATGTTTTTGAAATTTTTTTCATAGGATGTGATCATGGAAAAGTCAATGATGTGATCAAGGTTGTGATCAAAGAAAAGTCATGCTATCTTAAACATGGAACTGGACATGACTCTTTTTTTTCAAGTGTTCTTATTTTGTGAAAAAATGGAAAATGAGTAAAAGTGTCTACTTTTATTTAAAATGAAATGTAATAGTTATGGCCTAATTCTTTAAAACTCTAAACCTGAAAAGATCCTCAATGTGAATTATTTGTTTAATCCAATATTATGTAATGTTTTAAGGCCGGGTCCTTATAATAATATACAATAAAAATACATGAATCATAGTCTCAAATATTATTGGGAATTAATGAAGGTTTTAAATTAATAGAAATTGTAATGATCAGAGAGTACTATAAACTTAATGACCCTTGGAACTATAGTCTATAATGTTTAAGGAGTAGTTAATTAATTTTATTTTTATTTTTTTGTATGTAGGAAATGTATAGTTTGTGCATCATCGATTTACATGACATTTACATATATTCACCGATTATGCTCATTATAAGACTAGGAATTCAACATGTACCTATTAGGAATATTTATGAAGTACATATCCTATATATATGATAAATTATATCTACTTATAGTTACACAACTTTATAGTCTATACAAATCATGTATTAAATATAACAGATGAATTAATTACCTGACACTGTTTAACCCTGTGTATTCCATCTTAAAAATAGGCTGACGAAAAGGTGTTTATACCAAATATACTGAATTTAATTCTGAAAATCCATGTTGTAACACCCCAAGTTTTCATAGTACGTTATCTCTTCAAAGAAATTCAATAACTTGTGTTACACGCAACACCGAGTTCGAGCGCACCAGGACTTACCAAACTAGTCGTTCAAAAAGTGGTTATGAATAATATTGACTTAATTTTGAATTTTATAAACTCTATATAATTTTAGGATCCATATTACATGTTTATTAAACTTAATATAAGAACAAATTCATTTTTTAGATAAAAGAAGTTTTTTTCAAAAAATGCAATTTTAACGCCTTTTAATGTCGAACCTTTTTTAAAACCAATATTTGACACTTTTATATATTCAATTTAATAAAATGAAACTATTATTTAGAATTAGAACATAAAAATTTATTTTGGATAAATTTTTTGTACCTTTCTGACAACTTTCATATTTTGATGAATAATGAAAAACAGTAAATTTTAATTAAAAAAACTTTTTTAATAGAAATAATTTATAGTGTTAAATTATACATTTGAGTGGTTTTAAAGTATAATTAGATTATATTTTTATAATTTAATATAATTTATCTCCTTGGATGTAATTTCACATTTAAAATGGACATAAACAAGTGTCAATCTTCGGATAGTTATTATTTCTTAAAAACACGCTTTTTGTTTGGACAATGGGAAGTAATTTTAAATTAATTTCTACCACTTCTGTGTTTTGAATTTGGAAAAATGGATTCCAAATTCGGAATCAGGAGTTTCAAATTTTTTATATAGGTAACTTTTATTTTTATACATTATGAATATTTACTACTGTAAATATTTTATTTACCATGGTTAAAGGGTAAATCTGGTAAATAGGGGTAAATAAATATTATTATAATAAAATTAAATTACCCTAAAATGTGTCCTATTCCTATTTGTAGATAAATGTACGACCATGGTCATCATTTGGTCGATTTTTGGACCCCATAGAGCCACTTGAGAGTGATTATGAAACTTTATATCAATTAATTTATAGTAAAGACAAAAATGACATAAACATATATATTTTAGAAAAATAATTTTTAAAAGGGGTTATATAAGTTATATTTTAAACTATAAATATTCATTTAAAATTTAAAAATATTTTCTACATCATGGAATTTGTTTTATAATTTTTAGACATCTAATAAATAAAATTATTTATGACACAATAATGATGCAGTGTTTACCTCATTAAAGAATGATTTAAATAAATGAGATTATAAAAATTAAAACAATATCCAAAACCTATCCAATTATTATTGGATGATTTTATTTATAACATGAGTCATATTTTACTCTAATGTTATTATTTTTTGACCTTTAGAATCTGAAAATCATTATATAATAAAAAAATATTTTCAAACATTCCTAAAGAGCCCCTCCTCCCCCTTATAAAAGACCTCACCTCTAACCCATCCATCACACCTCTCAAGCCCCTTTAATCGTCCAATATCTAAAAACGTAAGCTCCCAACATCCCTATATTACTCTTCTAAGACTTACCTTAGGCTAAAGGCACTTCATGGAAGCCTTTTGGTTCAAAACATAGGAAGTTACCCGATTTAAAGGTAACATCTTCTCTTAAGTTCTTTTCTTTTATTTTACATTTCCAAACCCATATAATCTTTTTATTCATTTATTTTATTACAAAATCAGTATCATAAATATAATATCTTTATTTTATGATAATTATTTGAACTAAACTTACACACACCTCCATATAATGGGTATAGAACCTAATGTTTCTGTGGACGGCGAACTACTACCTCACAAAATGATGATTGTTTAATCTTCTACTACCACCCCTTATGGTGGAAATTATTATAGAAATGTAATTATATTTGATATTTACAATATATATTTTATCAATAATCTTCTATAATTCTCTTTTGTGGTATTATTTTATTGTTTTCTTGTGGTATATATACAATAATTTCATTTGAGGAAGTGCGGACAACCGCCACCTCAAAGTGATACGACTCATTCATACCATACCTGGAATTTCAAAATGATGGTGTTAATGAACATAAGTAATGTATATAAAATATTATATTATAATGGAATAATGATGTACGTATTTATCATTTGGTCTTCATTCCTTTTAAAATAAAAAAATGAAATGGAAGTAGCGTTCGTGTGTACGTACGTATTACCGTCTCCAAGAACGTGATGAGATTCATTCCCAATACTAACCATTCAAGAATAATTTTTATTTTATTATTAAAAATAATATTTAAGAGAATTATATAATTATAGATATGAATCAAATACATCCTATCCATAACAAACATGACTTACGTAATAAAACGTATAAAGGGAAACAAATCAGTTAACACCCAAAATAATGATACTACTAAAAAATTATTAACAAATAAATACTATAAGATAACATATGATATCATATTTATGTACATGGTTCTTTTATAATTTAATAAAAATTATTTAACTGTTATACAGGAGGTTAACGTACCCTCAACCAAGGAAAAGTACAAGGTAAGGGTTAATTCCTCGATCTCATTATTATTCGATATTGTTTATGTGTAATTTTTTTCTGGGAAATATTTATATTCCATGTCCATGTTTCATAAAAGAGTTTTAAAAGGGATTATTTTTAAGATAATCTTTTACTAAAACATGATTTCAAATGTTTTAAAGATTTATTCTTGTTAACATTTCCCATTAATGTCCATGTTTTCAAAATGGTTTTAAGGATTTATTTATATAGATAAGAATGTTTTAAAATGTTTATTCTTTTCAAATGTTCCAATGTGTTATGTGACACTTTGATGGAAAACTATCTTCTAAATGAAATCCTTTATAAATTGTGTGACTTTTAAATGATTTCATGAAAAAACAATACTCTCTCAAAAACTTTTACTGATCATTTTCAACTATGTCAACATCCTTTATAGGATATTATTCTTGATCGAGGTTGATTTATTATAATAAAATATTCTATATTTTATTGAATGAGTTGTGATATGTTTTACTCTGGTGTGATAGTTTTATACCATTAATGGTTTATGGTTAAAATATTTAAATTTCATATTCAAGTTTTAATACAAATGTTTATGTTATGTTTCAAAATTTTTATATGGGGAATGCATTGGACATAGTAAGTGACTGGTGTAGCTTGCTATTTCTCCTCAATGTATTGGCAGGTCTCATGAGACAAAATAGTTTCTTGGCATAAGGCATTGAAAAAATCTTATTTGTAGTCTTGGAAAAAGTCCTTAACTATGTGGTTATGATGTCCAACATTATGCATTCCATCATTATGAAATTAGCTATTGATATAACATGTGATTTTTTAACTAGTAGAATATCAATGTGAATAAGTAAATGGAATTATTTGATTTCTATTTTCCATATTATACGGATGTTTAAGTTTAAAAGGATTTTGTTTTAGTTTTATACATTTCCTTATATGTTTATGCTTATTTATAAATGTTTTGACTATATTGTTATCCTTACTGAGCATCTGAGCACACCCCTTTCTATGTTTTATTTGTCATAGGATGTGAAGAAGTATATTATGACTGACCTGCAGGGATATTCTAAGGGATATGAATGTGGTCAATGGAGAAACTTTTGTTATTATTTTTCATTTTATAATGTAACGTAACATTCATTTTTGTAATTTATTTTACAAGATAACTAAACTGATCAGTCCTTCGGGACATGATTCCTTTTAATCACGCCAATGTTATGTAATAAAGCACCGAATATGGGTAACTGGGGTCAGGGCATTAGATTTGGTATCAGAGAAATTTTAACATTTAACATGGAAACTAGATTTATAAAAAATCTTATTAGAGTACATTACCCTAAGATATAATTTGAGGATTAGTATTAAAGAAAATCCTATAATTTCAGTAATGTAGAAATTTAGTAAATTTTCCAAGAAATAAATAACTTTTTGGATATGAGTAGCTATAGGAGGCTCTGGCACAAATGTATCTAGGAGTCAAACTCTGACAAGGAGTTTTGGGCTTGACTTGGGGTATCCTGGTACACAACAACATGCCTTACTGCACTCTTGGTTATGGAACTCTTAGGGGGTATGCTTAGGATAATTAACATTTTCTTTACAGGCCATAATGATGGATTTAGGATTAAATACTTCCTCCAAAAAACATTTTTTTGATTATAGATTATATGAATAATCATTTAAATTTACATTAGGTATTTTAGAAGTTTGGAATTATGCATTGTGATTCAAAAAACAAACATAGTGTAGGACATTTTTTAAAAATGGAGCCCAGTAGATGGAATGAGAACTCCAATAATATGCATGATCCAAAGAGTAAGAAGGACCATATTTTTCAGGGTATTAAGCCAACATTTAGAAAGGAAATAGTCTCCCATGTATTTTCATCATATGAATAAATATTATCTTATGATAATAAGACAAGTAAAGAATTATATGAGTCCTATGGCTTTGAAAGGAAGCTAGAGAAGAAAGGGATGGTAGATAGAAAGATGGATAAAGGGAATAATGGAAAGAAGGATTTTCCCATATGTTTTAATTTTGGAAAGAATCACTTTGGTAAATGTTTAAAGGGAATGTGAGTTTGTTATACATGTGGAGAAAAAGGACACCAAGTACGTGCTTGAAAGGGTAAGAAAAAGGTTTCAAATGTACAATGCTTCATCTGCAAGGAGTTGGGAAACTATGAGAATCAATGTTCATTAGAGTATACCGTAAATGATGCTATTGGAGAATAATCAAGTTATGATATTACCACAGATGAAGAGTAATGAATAGTTTTTTTATATTGATATTAAATAGTTATGCCATTTTAATGTTGTATCAACTATGTACTGGTTATAATAATTATGGAGTATATAAGGATTTTATTGCAGTACAATTTCATTATGAAATTGATATTGTGTTGTACCAAGATAAGTGACTCAATAGAAAATTAAATTTTTAGAAAATACATGGTTGATGGAAGATAAAATTTAATATGGTCGTGATACTGTGGTATTGATTTTGGTATAAGAGATGATTGATTTGGAAAACTTATATTGAATATTATTAACTACATTGGAACTAATTAATGTTTTTATATTCCATCATTGTTGGTGATTACAACATTTTTGGATTTTAGGAGTATATCCAGTATTCTATGATTTACAGAAAGAATAAAAAAGTACATACCTATTCAAATATATTTTTCTCACAATTAATTTTATTACCATATTTTAAGAGAATACAAGATGAAGGTATTCACATGAATATTATGTGACCTTCCATATAAATTTTGGACTGCGAGTTCAGACAAAAGTACTGTGGATAAGTATAAGGGTTGGAATAGATTATCTTTGACATTGGATACTATTCTTAAGGATAGATAATTCCTTGAGATTATTTTTGGATTTTCATAAAAAGGAAAACTCGGAGGTCAGGTGACAACCCGTCGCGTTCAGCAAGGCCGTGAGACTTGAACCCACAACCAAAGGGTGACAATGGTAATCACCTACCATTGGCTTAAAAGATGTCTTAGTTTGTATAATTTTGTTTTTTTAAATATTCTGACAAATTAATTATAAATTAATTATTTTTGGAACACTATATGGTTAAGATAAAAAGAATATTATTGAATTCTATTTTCTTTTAGAGTGAAAGATGAGTTTGTTGTAAGAATTAGTTGAAGGATGAAACTATACATGTCAAGTATATTTTTCCCTCTTATTCTATGAATAATTTAATTCTTAAAAATTAGGGAAGGGATTTTAAAACCAAAAACATGTTATCCTAATACCTTATGTTTTATTGAACAGATGATATTTTAAATCATCATTGATTGATGGTTTTGAGGCCCTCAATTTTACAATTGTCTGTGATTGATGAACTCAATCACTCCTTATAAATATTTAAGTTTTCCACCAATTAAATGTATTTAATTACCACAAATATTCTCTTAATCAAGATCATAATTTGGTGGTGACCTTTTCATTTATCTTTCTCTCTTATTAAGACAAGATTTCATGAACATAATTTCACATGTGGGTTTTCCACAAAGGTAATTTTCTATTTATAATTTTTTTTTTCAAATAAAAATTTAAAATAGTGAGGAATAAATTTATTGAAGGTTGGGGGGAATGTGGAACCCTAAGATTTCATAGTACGTTATCTCTTCAATGAAATTTAATAACTTGAGTTACCAGAAACACCGAGTTCTAGCGCACCACGACTTACCAAAGTAGCCGTTCAAAAAGCAGTTATGAATAGTATTAATTATATTTTGAATTTTATATACTACATATAATTTTAGAATCCATATTATGTGTTTCTTAGACACAATATAATAAAAAATTCATTTTTTTGAGATAAAAGAAGTATTTTCCAAAAAAATGCAATTTTTTAGCCTTTTAATGGAGAACATTTTTTAAAACCAATATATGACACTTTTATATATTAAATTTAATTAAATTAAAATATTATTTAGAATAGGGATGTAAAAATTTAGTTTGGATATTTTTTTTATACTTTTCTGATAACTTTCTTATTTTGATGAATAGTGAAAAATACTAAATTTTAATTAAAAACGCCTTTTTTAATCAAAATAATTTATAGTATTAAATTATAAATTTGAGTAGTTTTAAAGTATAATTATATTATATTTTTATCATTTAATATAATTTAGATCATTGGATGTAATTTGAATTTTAAACTGGACATATACAAATGTCAATCTTTTGGTCGTTATTATTTCTTAAAAACTCGCCTTTTGTTTTGACAACAAGAAATAATTTTAATTTAATTTCTTAAACTTCTTTATTTTCAATTTTAAAAAATGGATTCCATATTTGGAATCACGATCTCCAAATTTTTTAAATAGGTAAATTTTATTTTTAGACATTATGAATATTTACTTCTGTAAATTTTTTTTTACCATGGTTAAAGGGTAAATTTCATAAATAAGGGTTATCAAATATTATTATAATAATATTAAATTACCCTAAAATTTTTCATATTTATATTAGTTGATATATGTCAGACCATGGTCATCCTTGGGTTGATTTTGGGACCCCATTGATCCACTAGAGAGAGACACCGACACTTTATATTAATTAATTTAAAGTAAAAACAAAAACGACATAAACATATATATTTTAGTAAAATAATTTTTACAAGGGATTATATAAATTATATTTTTGACTGTAAATACTAATTTTAAATAGAAAAATATTACTACATCATGGTTTTTTTATAATTTTTAGACATCAAATAAATAAAATTATTTATGACATAATAATGATGGAGTGTTTACCTCATGAAAGAATGATTTAAATAAATGAGATTATAAAAAATAAAACAGTATCCAAAACCTGTCAAATTCTTATTGGACGATTTTATTTTGAATATGAGTCATATTAACTCTGAAATTAATGATTTTTGGTTCTTTAGAAATCGAAAATTATTGTATAATAAAATAATATTTTCAAACATTCCTAAAGAGCCCCTCCCCCCTTATAAAAATCCCTCACCTCAAACCCATTTTTCACACCAATAAATCCCCTTGGATCATCTAATATCAACCTAATTAATCTCCCTACATCCATATCTTCCTGTTATAATCCTTACCTTAGGACAAAGACACTTCAAGGAAGCCTTTTGGTTCAAACCAAAGCGAGTTACCCGATTTAAAGGTAACATCTCCTCTTAAGTTATTTTCTTTTATTTTACTTCTCCTACCCTATAAACTCTCTTTATTACATTATTTTATAAAATAACCAGTATCCTAAATATAATAGGTTGTTTTAGTGAGAATTATTTGAACTACACTTACACACACATCCATCTAATGGGTATAGAACATAATGTTACTGTGGACGGCGAACTACTGCCTCACGAAACAATGATTGTTCAATCTTCTACTACCACCTCTTATGGTGGCCATTATGATGTAACAATAATTATATATGATATTTAGGATAATTGTTTTATCTATAATCTTTTTTAATTCTATTATATATCATACCATTATTCTTTTTAGGTTGAATATATATGATAATTTTCATTAGAGGATTCATTAGAGGAAGTGCGGACTACCGCCCCCTCAATGTGATATGACTTATTCATACCATACATGGAACATATAAAGGATGCTGTAAATTAAATTAAGTAATGTATATAAAAAATTATATTATACTACAATAATGATACACTTACGTATAATTTGGTATTCTTTTCTTTTAAAATAAAAAATGAAATGGAAGTAGCGTTCGTGCGTACGTATGGATTACCGTCTCCGTGGACGCGAAGAGATTCATCCCCATCGTAACCATTCAAGAATAATTTTTATTTTATTTATAAATATAATATTTAAGAACATTATATCATTCTGGATATGTATCAAATACATCCTACCCATAACATTCCTGACTTACGTAACAAAACTTAGAAAGGAAAATGAATCAATTAACAACCAAAACAATAATACTACTAAAATATCATTAAAAAAGTAATATCTGAAGATTATATATGAATTAATAATTTTTCATTTGGTTCTTTTATAATTTAATAACAATTATTTATCAATTATACAAGTGGTTAATGTACCCTCGACCAAGGAAAAGTACAAGGTATGGTTTAATTCCTCAATCTCATTATTATTCGAGATTGTTTATGTGTGTGTTTTTATTGGGACCTATTTATTTTCCATGTCCATGTTTCATAAAATAGTTTTCAAAGAAATTATTTTTAAGGGACTCTTTTACTAAAACATCATTTTTAATGTTTTAAAGATTTATTATTCTAAAATGTTCTCATTAATGTCCATGTTTTAAAAATGGTTTTCAGTATTTATTTATATGGACATGAATGTTTTAAAATATTAATTCATTTAAAAGTTTCAAAGTGGTATGGGACAATTTGATTCAAAACAATCTTTTAAATGACTTCATTTATAAATTTTGTGACTTGTAAATGATTTCATTTAAAAGGGATATTTCTCTCAAAAAAAATTTCTGATAATTTTCAACAATGTCAACATCCCTTAAGGGATGTTATTCTTGATAAAGTTGATTTATTATAAAAAAATCATCCATATTGTATTTAATGAGTTATGATATGTTTTACTATTGATGTTCTATTTTTATACCATTCATGGTTAATGGTTAAAGTATTGACCTTCTGTATGCTAGTTTTAATATGAATTTTTATGTTATATTGAAAAATTTTTATATAAGGAATGAATTGAACAATGTAAGTGATGGGTGGAGCCTCCTATAACTCCTCGATGCATCAGTAGTTCTCATGATACAAACTAGTGTCTTGGTAGAAGGACTTGAAAAAATCCTATTTGTAGTCTGTGCACGAGGCCTTGACTATGTGGTTATGATGTCTGAAATTATGAATTCTATCATTATGAAATTAGCTATTGATATTACATGTTATTATTCAACTAGTAGAATATCCATGCGAATAAATAAATGGAATTATTTTATTTATATTTTCCATATTATGCTGAAGTTTATGTTTAAAAAGATTTTGTTTTAGTTTTTTACATTAACTTAAATGTTTATTCTTATTTATGAAAGTTCCTACTATATTGTTATCCTTAGTAAGCATCCAAGCTCACCCATTTCTATGTTTTATTTTTCCAAGGATGTGAATAAGTATATTATGACTGACCTGTAGGGATAGTCTAAAGGACATGTATGTGGTCAATGGAGACAATTTGGTTGTTGTTTTTCATTTTATAATGTAATTTAACAATCATGTATGTAATGTATCTTCCAAAACTACTAAACTGATTGGTCCCTCATTACTTGATTTATTATAATCATGTGAATGTTATGTAATAAAGCATCAAATCTGGGTAACTGGGGTCAGGGCGTTACACATGTGAAAACTTTTACGGTCTACACATAGTGCATTTATTACATGCGGTATATACTTATTTAAGAAAACCTCATGTCCACATATGTGTCATTTTTTAATGAACATAGATTCATGACTTGTAAAAAAGAATTATATGATTTTTTTATACTATTATCTAACTAAGATCATTGGCACATCTATATTAGATCTTTATATGTCAGCTTCATTAATTATTAACTGATCTTGGTAATAGTTTTTAAAAAATATTATCATTAATAAGTAATTAAGATGATAGGATATGAAAAAATTAAAATATGAAATGAATCCAATATTCAAAATATGAAACAACAAAAAATAAAATAATTAATTATAAATATGAATGTGAAATCTCCAGTTCTGATTATTTTGGTTTCAATCGAATTAAAATAACATTTAGTGGATGAATAATTAAAATATCTTTTTATATTCAGTTTTCAGAAAACCTAAGAGAGGATATTTCATGTTGAATTTGTTATCAATTTTTTTATATATATAGAAAATTATTAAGTTATCTTAGGATCTGTTTCGATGATGATGATATTCAGAAAAACCCTTTTTGATAACCATTATTTCACTATATGGATTCAAGTGTTGAATCCAATTATAAATTATCTATTAATTCTCTTTTGATCATTAGGAAATGCAAATGTTTTATGGGTGCAGTCATGTCGAATTAATTATCTCTCATTGTTTTTTTAATCTATTGTCCTTCGATCTTTAATGAATCTCCCTTACATTTATTGATAATGAGAATGAGAGAGAAACAATAATTCAAGAGATAAATTTATTATTTCAAATGATTCACTATATCTGGATTAAAAGAACATAATATCACTAACATCTATTTATATAGCTTAGTTTTAGTTTAAATTATTATTTAGTTGCATTTATTTTCACATATAATATAATAATATATATTAAGATATATGATAATAATAATATTTTTTGTGGGAACATGCACTAACATTCACAATAAAAATATTATTTCACCAACTTGTAAATTAATATTTTATATCAGACGTGGTATTGATCCATTTGAACCCCTCTAGACATTATTAAACACCCGAATAAATGTTTTAAATATTAATTCATTAATAAATATTTTCTATTGATAAAACCAGAATAAAATTATTCATATTTCTTAGAAATAATATTTATTCCATTAATTGAATTAAAATAGAATTTAACAATGATCATTGGTAACACTTAGTTTGTGAACCTCTAGGATTATTTATTAATGGAATCAAAGAGAATCTCCTAATGTCCAAGAGTACTGTCTAAAAACGGGTCAATGTACTTAATAGAAAGAACATAAAGCCATAAAAATGACAAAATCATAATAATTATCACTATGTAATATAATCATTATATCACAATATCTCACGATGAAGGTTTCATATATGTGCCATCATCCTATATGCTCAATATTCTTTACATTTACTTTATAAAACAAATATATTGTTGAAACTTGTCCATGGAATTTAATGTGATGATTCTATTCCATTCAAATGGGTGAGATTTAAGTTTTATTAAGGATGGATGGAAAGAATACTTCTACAAATTATTCATTAATAAAACAACACTCATGATGCACCCAAGGTATCCTAATTTGCAAAGAACTACTATCTACATAGTTCAAAAAAATATCTATGTGAGTGAGTTATAAAATTTATTAATAATAATATTAATGTATGTGGAAAATTATATATTTTTACATATTATAGTATATGATGAAACAAAAACATGCAGAATTATTACTAATGATTCTATTATCATAATATCCCATCTTTAATATTACAAATTTTAACCACCATGATAATATGTATCATCTTCTTACAAGTACCCACACATGATAGTCACATTCTAAAGGTCCTATAATAGAATGGTTTCCCACTTCTTAACTATATTTAAGAATATCATCATTAGGCTTCAAGGTTTTAATCATAGAGTGGTACTGAAATAAAATTATCGGTGGAAAAGATACACAATTCCATTATTAACTAATATTCATGTGAAATAATGAAAAATGTGTAATAAAATTTTATTAATATTCAAATCTTTGAATATACATGTAATCAAAGTAAAAAAAAGTTTTTCGTAGGAAAAAAATCCAATTAATTCATAGTTGTCTAGGTTTATGATGATAATATCTGTGATTAGTGACAAATTTATCATGATGTTAAAATCCCCTACAAAAGTTCAGCGGGAAGAGAGTGAAGTTCCTCTATATTGAACAATATGAATAATGATTCAATAAAATAAATATGATATTGGTCATTACACCTTTACATTCATAAACCAGCATTAGAGGTGGGATTTTTGTATATAGTGATTCTTTGAAGAAGGTATATGTTTGTGTACTAATGAAAAATGATAAGGTAATTTCAATTAAAACATTCTAATTAGAGAATCATGAGAAAATTTACCTTATTCATGACTTTTATTAGGAGGTAGTTGTATTTTTATTCATGATTTTTCTTCATTATCTCTATTATGAATATTATTATATAAATACTAATGAGAAATCATAAATTATAAATTCATAAAAAAGTACTTGAATATGTTCCATTTTTTATTTCTAGAGTCAATCAATGCCTATGATTTCTTAATTAACCACCATTCAATAATTGAAAACATGGTGGAAGATTCTATATGTAAAAGAGATCATGTTGTTCTATTAATTTTTTTGTTAAAAAGAACCCCATAATTAAAAATATTCAATGGATGGTTATGATAATAATAAATGGAGTTATGGTATCCACACTTTCCAAAATAATTCATAAATAATTATTCTTCTTAAAGATTATGGAGGGTAAAAAATAATTTTGAGATACAGATAAATATATATTATATTTAGAGTTCAATGTGGATGATAATTGGTTCATAATATTCAGAAGATAATTAACTTTCCTTAAATAAACAAAATTAAAAGAGTAATTGGAGGATTCATAAAGCCCAACCATATCTATTAAACAAGGAGGCACACTGATGTATACTGATTGTAAGAAAATCATCTGTTTGGAAAATAAGTAATGGGATATGTGGAGGATGATTGATGATGACTGGAATACCATTAATCAAATGTTGTAAATCAAAAATACAATGGTATGATTCAATAAATATATATACCAATATTGAAGTGGGATGACACAACCATGTATATTTTTTTAATAGATCCCTATATAATTTTTAAGGGAATATATCCATTTGGAAAGTGGAGGATCAAAATATAAAGTCACCACAGTTAATTTTTATTTGATAAAATTTACAAATTTAAACAATTTACTTGTATAAATAAATTTTTTTATGAGGATTCATGGGGTATAAATTTAAATTTTTTTTGATGAAGATATTAATATCAAATATAAATTATCAGGCTGTATTCAATAGGAACTGGATATATAGGTAATATTTGGAATATATTATCTTTTAAAAGCCAATGGTGTAAGGCCACAAACTTATATTAGCCTACAATGTTATTCATTTGAGGCTTTATAGTGTACCAAAAGTTCATATATTCTTCACCCACATTAAAATTCATGTATTTTCATGTGGTATGTTGGCTAGACACACACTCTTATATTCCTTCAGGTGGTTCCTTTCCAAATCATTTTTTACTAGGATTATCATATGGTCAATACATTGACTATGAATTCTATTTTTCTATATATTTGGTTGATCAAATAGGTTGATCAATTAGGTCGATGATTTTTCATGATTTTGATCCATGTAGTGTGGTGGATCTTTATAGTGTAAAATTTATTGATGTGGCTTATTTTTAGATTCATGTAATAAATTCATGTAGTGTGGTCAATACTCATAGTATCTTGGTTGTTGATTTATTAAATGTTATTCATCTTATAGTCGACTAATGTGCTAGATTCACAAGGATAAACATCATGGATGTGCATATGATTATGTATAAAATCAACAATTTTATGATAATGGAATAATATTAATTTTTAATAGAAAATAAGTAAATATTAATTTAAAAAGGGTTTATTAAAACATAAATCAATAATTATAATTTATGTCTTCAGATTAATTTATGTTCGAGGAATTAAATGAGTGATGGATTTTAAAATTAAATCCTACCAAATTATAAGTGTATTCAAATAATGTTTGAGTACAATTTTTTCAAATGGTTGAGATAAAAAATATTTTGTGTCTTAAAGGTGGTCTTCATTCAGTATTTTATTTTGATTCATTTATATTTATTTGGAGAAATCTAACCAAGACTCTTGATGTCTTCCAAACATTATATTTTCAAAATAAATCACTTCTTATGAGTTTCAATTCATGTGTGAGAATCCATATCTTCTATGCTTATGGAATAGAAAAATATAGAATCTCTAAAAACATAGGTTATTCAATTCTTTTTTTTTAATTTTCAGAAGACTTTTTTGAATAATTATTTATCTTCATTTGTTTAAATGGATGAGATTAAACATAATATGATTACAATATAGTTTTATTGAGAAATGAGAAATGGAATTCCACAAGCCTTGGTCTTGTTATTTAATTTTAAAAATAAGTAAATAATGAAGAGGATAATAACACATAATGAATTAATACTGCAAGCTTATAGAAAATATATATTATTCCAACTTCTGTTAAGTCTCATATAGTTGTATATGATTCATATTTTTATTATTTATTGGAAATTATTGAAATTAAAGGGAATATCACATGGCACAATTTTATCTAATTATTATTTTATTATAAATATTATTTTTATAAATATAGAAACAATATATTTGAAATTCAAGTATTATCATAAGTTATATATAATCAAAATATCATTACATAGGAATTAAACCAATGGTCTGGTTTTTTGGATCATAATATTTTATACATTCTTCATGTTGTTACATATTGATATTTATTATATATTATCTAAACTATTTAGTTTTTATTATATTTTTTGTTTATTATAGTTTAATATATCAATATATAAAATAGTGTACTTTTATTAATGTTTCATGGAAGAGGAATTCTAAAAAATTATTTTTCTTATTTAAACAATTTATCCTAAGAATTATTCATGAATCTTGTTTAAATTGATTGGATTATTTTGTGGAATAATCCATATATACTTCTTGATATGGGAATATTATGCATACTAATTTAGATAATTAATGATTGGAATTTGTATGATTATTTTCTAAAATAAATTCATTGAGGCTTATCAATCCATCCAATTTTTATTAAAGGATACAATTCTTCGGTTATTTGTCCTTAGTTTCCCCTTAATTTTTTTATAAAAATATCTTTATATCATTGTGTTCATGATCTACGATGTTACATCCTTGTTTTATTTTGTTGATATACTGATATAACTGGGAAAGTTGATAATTAATGGGATATATTATAAGATATATAGTGATAGTTATTACTGATGGTTGGTGGATAGATTATACTATTTGAAATGGTGTATAGAATGACCCAATGTTGATCATAATGAATTGATACTTAGTATTTCTTTATTATTTTAATTTTACTGATCGTCTAATATATTATGATAATTTTATAACAACTTGATATAGTATAAATCTATGTAAGACATAATCATATTATTCCTAGTAGATGAGGGTGAGTCCTAGATTTCCTAGAATTTATAAAATGATTATGAAAATAATAAATCAATGAGGAGGGTTCATAGTGATCAATGATGATAAAGATATACATAAGAATATAATGTGTTTTCTTCAAAGAAAGTAGGAAAATAAAATTATTGGATTAAACATGGAAACGATTGATAATAAATAATATATATATATATATATGTATATGAATAATATCTACCATTCATTATTTTTTATATTCATAATATCTAGACCTTAGTTTTTGACACCTTATGTCTTCTAGAATGATAGAAATAAAATACTCTATGCAATGTAATTTTCCTTAGCATGGTTTTTTTAAATTTATCTTTGTATTTTTTTTATTATGTACGCATGAATATATGTATTGATAGTAAATCATACACCCAATTATTGGGGGGGGGGGTGTATTTTCTTCAACATCAATGATTTTTATATAATGGATAACATCATTCAACATCTAACATGCAATACATTAAATGTAGTTATGTGTTACTATATATCTGGATATAATTGCTTAAACTATATGGTGTGTTCCAACCCGAGCGGTGATGACACTACATTTTAGTATATATTTATATACAAGAATTAATGACTTGAGGTAATGTCACATACTTTTATCCTGTAATATAAAACACGTCATCCCATATGTGTACATGTGTGGAATATGGTGGATTAATGTATACAGATTTTACATGCATCATAGTGGCTTCTAAACATACACTTGGTGAAAAATGAGATGAAAATTAAGAGGTGTGTGGTTACATATAATGAAGAATGGGTATGATATAATTTCATGAGATTTAAGATTACATATGAGAACAAAATGTGAGATTATAGGGTCTGAAAACATCAAACTTGTGGGGATGTGGAAGTAGGTTACAACAATTATATATATATATATATATAGATATAGAATTATTTAATTCTCTAAATTAGATGGTGTGTTTTCCATAGGGAAAATAGAAAATAGTATTAACTATTTAAGTGATGAGTCTCTTTCTTTTATTAATTCATTGAAATTTTTTCCTGATTTACTCACATTTTTCACATGGGTTTGAAGGGATCATCATTCTAATTAGACATGTTATGATCACTATGAATATATATAGACCATTTTTCTTATCTAGAGGAGATGGTTATAAATCTTGGTATTAATAACTCCAATAATTGTTCATACGATATTTTTGATTCATAGTCTCTTCCACAGATATACATTTGGATCTTTTAGATGTTCCAATTTTTAATTGACATTACATGTGTTTCAATATCATTTTTATTTATGCATAGTGATTTATAGTGGTTTCTCATCCAAACTATTATCTTTTAAATTTATATAAGGAGTAATTACTCAAAATTGTGTCACTAATATACCCTTGGTTCTATTCACCAACCCCTAGGTTATTAGAGGATGTTTTGGGTGGGGGATGTCATTTCCTAATTTTTATCAATACCATCCTAGGATGGGTAACTTTTTATGGAGGTGGATTGAAATAATTTGTATAAAGGGTGATTGTTGAGAGATAAGTATGAATTTTGTGTTTGGAAGTAGTGTGGATATAAGATTTGGTAAGGATATGGTATTAGTTGGATTTAATACATGATGTCAATATAGTTGAATTTCTAGAATATTGGATTTTAGAGACCAGTATGATCCTATATAAGGAATATGTAGTTTAGTAAACATGTTAAGTGACGTGCTATTGATTTTTGGGTAGAGACCTATGTACGGGTAACAAATCTTTATTTTATCTTCCCATGTATGAATTTGGTAAGAAATGAAACAAGATTTTTAAATGAATCAATTAATTAACTCTAATTGATATTTTATCATATTATCATTAGTTCTTAATTTTTTTTCTTTTTAAGATATTGTTCTAGGTTAATGTTACTAGCATGATCTTACTAATGACGTTCAATAGGGGATTCGTAAGATTCTCCATAGAGTGGGGGTCGATGATGATGAATATTAGAGGCTTAAAATCCATTATTTATTGTTCCATGGTATAAAATACTAAAATGGATCCATTTTAGATTTGGTGAAGGAGGATTGGATACAAAATTTGAACATAGGTTACATTATAATTCATTCATGGAAGGAGAACTATGATATATTGATTATGATAATGTTGTGTTGTTCTTCTTGATAGCATCAGTATTTTTTTAATATGGATCATAAGGATTCCACTGTTGTCTAGGAGAGGTTATCAAATCAGTTTTTGGATGATTATAATTGTTCAGCCACTTTGGTGACTAGTCAAGAGAAGATTATCACCTTAGATAATTGGATTCAGGTTGTACGGGATTTTAGTATCTCATATAAGAACATTATATATTATCCTTTAGAACATATACCATATGGGGAGTCATAGGATACACATTTCATGGAGGCATTGAATTCAACGATCTAATTTTCGGTCACCCAAGTTATCATAAATAAATATTGTGAGGTGTTAGAAAAGGCATAGGTCAACAAGAGGATGTTTTCTAGGATGAGTTCATCAATATAAATCACCAGAAATTATTTTTCACGGTGATACTCTATGACCATATGTTCATAGATTCCTATTTTGAGTAAAAAAATTTATTTGTAGGGAGAATAAATCATCCATATTTAGATTACACCATTAGATAAAAGAATTATTATTCCCATTACAATGGTTAATTAATGTTTGGTTTATTTTTTTGAAATAATAAAATACATAAGTGATACTTCCTAAATTTCCATAGAATTAAGAATGGGTCTGATTTCACATTCCTGGTCAAGCCATTGAATGAGTATCAGGTGAGTTAGTAGAAACAATAAGGTCATCTGGATTATGATCAATTAAAATGGGACTTGGTAGGTAGAAGAAATTCTCTTGGTTCCCCTCATCTATAAAGATAAAATGAAGAGATCTATAGTGGAGGTGGTATAGATTAAGGCCAAACATGTCATTGGGCTATATGAGTTAGATTCCTTACATTTATTTTCCATCTCCACGAAATTATGCAATCATTTATGGTAATATTTTCCCATTTTTTAGTTTTTTGTACTTGTATTGACTCAATATATATCCAAGAATTTCATTCACATGCTCTAGTCTATCGTATAGTACATGAGGTGAGGAGGCTTCTTATGCCCATATTGTTGACTATAGAAGTTAGAGGTCGATATTGCTTGTTTGGTGGGTGAAAAATTGTGAGTTACTACTAATGTTTCTCTTATCCTGGGGAGAAATATGATGTTTATAAATACAACCAGAAAAAATCATCCTCAGTATATATTGGAAGTATTCAGTGCATGTTATCTTATATTCAATCACGAGGTGATTCCCATTTTATGATTTGAATATGAACATAATGGTTTTTTTTAGTGAGTGAGACCCTCATATATATTTTAGGAATTATGGGTGTTTACATTCTTTGATAGTCATGTTGATAAGGTTTTTTAGATGATCAATAGGTGAAGTTTCCCATGAATTCTGAAAAAAGCCCATATTTCAATCTAGAAGAATAATGACACTACTCCCTCATTGGGAGATCTATTCGAGGAAAGAGCTGTAAACAAATATTTCTCTGATATTGATGTATTTGAATAGTATGGTCCCTTTTAGTCTACTTGATCCATGGATTTATACTAATGGTCTTCTAGTGTGAGGATTCATTCAGATATGTGTGTTTCCATTGGGATCTCGGATTAAATTGAAAAAATGGAAGATGAAAATATGGTTTTAGGTTCTAATTTTCATCATTTGAATAATAAAATTTTCACAAAATGTTATAATACAATATAGATTTATAATTAATTTAATTAATTAAATGATCATGCTAGTTCTTGAATATATATTTGTCATATGGATATTATCAAATGGGATTATAATATGATTACATTCCAAACACTACTTTAAGATTTTGTTATGGCTATTATTAGATTATTATGAGTCCATTTGGTGTTAGAAATGCTCTAGTTTGGTTCATGGTACTGATAAATATAGTTTGATTTTTGTAAATAAATATGATATTTATAGTCATTATTGATGACATATTTTTTATATGTAGGATTTTGGGCATGGATATAGTCTTCAATTTATACTAGGATTTATTTAGTATCATTTATGATTTGGGTCACTATTAAATTTTGAGTTCTAGGCTCATGGGGTCCACTTCATTGGGAAAGTCATATCTCAGTGTGGTGTTTTTATAGATACATTAATGATACATGTAGTTGTTTATTAGGTATCTCATAGGACATTTCAAATGTGATTAGTTTCTATGGTCATTAAATATATTATATGATGTACATCCATGAATTATCCCAGACTATGAATCTGATGAAAAAATTTTCTTGGAAGGATAAAATTTTCCTATTCACTAACTAGTTCTTGGATATATTTTATTATTTTAAATAGAAATTGGTTATTTATTTAGTTATTTGACTTCCAATGGAAATAATTTCACTTGAGGACTATTGTGACACATCACATCTTGGATTGGGTTGCATGTGGATACTATATAGGGTGGTAATCTCTTATAGGTATCATTAGTTACAACCACATTTAATCATCTACCCCATCTATTATCATGAGTTGGTTGTGTTTTTGTTTTATATGATATAGTTTTTAAATTATTTCATCAGTGAACATTTTGTGGTCTTCATGTATCAAAAGTTTATTATATATATATATTTTCTCCCTACGTGATTTTAATTTATTAAAAATAATATAGGGGGGTTATTTTTTGACAATTAATTCATGAATTATATCACACTAGGTAATGGGAATATTTTCCAAGATTTCGTGAGATAGAATTCATGTTTTGATTTGGTTATGGAATCTAGAGACTGATGGAGAATGATGAAGTATATGGAAGAATCTTATTAATAAAAGATAAAATATGAAAGAAGATGATGAATTTATTAGATGATAGTGTACTCATATATTGTATGTCAGGTAATGGAGTCCAATATATGATATTTCATTATAGAGGATTAGCTTTATTGAGTTATCTATGATAAATATCTTAAGATAATATCTCAGTATCGACACTAAGGAGTGTTGTTCATGGGTGTTCCCTTTAATCATTTGAAGATATGTGATGTGTTACTCCATGATTTCAAAAACCATCCCTCGATGATACATCCTATTATGGGATAGTTGTATCATAATCTTAGTTTTTTATTGTCTTGTATGAAGTTACGAGTTTATGTGTTTTTCTCCCAGTTTTCTCTTCCATTAATTTAAGGTTAATAATTATGTTCCTATTATTTTTCATCATCCTATATATATTCCCTAATAGATGTGGTATGGAATATCAATGGTATTTATCACTAGTATTCCTATATATTAGGGTTTTATGATGATTTATAAGTGATCATGGGAAGATTCAATAATTTAGAACACTTATCAGTAATCTTGTAGTCTAAATCACTAGTGGTTTTGCTAAGGATTCACCAGGTGGAGATAGTGAAACTTCATAGGGTTATGAATATGATAATAACAGATCAAAATCCTTGTTTTAACATATGTGTCTAAATATATAATTAGTTTGGATTTTTCTCCTAGTTAAATATTAGCACCACTTTTAATCCTTAGATAGATGGTCAGAAAGATCTTGCTATCTAGAAACTAGAGGACATGTTTCATGTATGTTTCTTATAGTTTGGAGGCTCATGGGTGGGGCACCTACCATTGACATAGATTTTATTTACAAAAAACAGATAATTCAACAATTTTTATGGATCCAATTCCGGTTTTCTATAGCTGAACATTTTGATACATAGTTTTTGGAATGAGCATGGTGAGTTAGATATTCTATGATAAAAATTTACATATTATATGCATAGAATGTAAATTTTATACCTGTGTGAATGAAGGATTCCTAGGATTGGAATAATTTTTATGATGATCAAGGGAGGATACCTGTGTGGTTTGATGCTAGTGAAAATGTTTTCTTATAGTTATATCCTCATCTTGGTAAGTGATGATTTGGCCAGGGGATTATGTTTTCTAATTAGTTTATCACACATTTTTATGTTTTGGAACATAATGAAGATATAGAATATTTGTTATCTCAATACCCATATCTGATCTATAATCAAGACTTCTTATATGTATCATAACATTAATAATAAACAAATGTTAAATTTTACATCATTGATTGGGAAAAAATGCATTTTCAAGATGGTTATAATTTTTTTGGAATCATCAATTATTATTTAGGACTTTACGGAGAAGACCTAGTGATGTTGTGTTGTAACATTGGTTCATGTCCATTGGAGGAACTATTTCATAGAGGACATCACTTAAGAGTTGTAGTTGTAGATGCATGCTCTATATCTAGAGTTTTTTATAGTTGTTCATCCATATTGAGATGAATTGTTTGATTCCTTTATATTGAGCCAATATGATTTAAATTATGTTGTTTTATGATATCATTTTTTGGCCATTATCAAAATATTGTTTTTGGGCATTTCATTGTTTGAGGGTTATCCCTATTGGGAGTGTACTTTTTTATTTGTGTATAAATATTTTTGGTTATGTGCCTTATTATTTTGATGTGTGGTTGTGTAATTTTTAGCAGGATTATTGATAAGTATCTAACTCTGTGGTTATTTGGACCCCTTTTATTTTATATTCTAGTATTATTTTCAATTTCCAAGGAAGATAATTATTTGAGTAGTATCGAATATAATATCACATATTTAAACTGTGATGTCCCTAACCTGGATGCTATTGAGTGGTGCCCTGAGCTCAATTGGCCCCATGGCCTCAAGGGCACCTCCCCACATTCTAAGGGTTTCTATCTAGTAGTGAGGGAATATGGTGTATCCATGGAGAGAATATTCCCTCATGTCATAGTGGCACAAAATAGGTATATGACAATCGATGGTTAAAAATAGTTGAAGCTAGAAAAATAAAATGAATTGTATTGGAAGATATGGATAAACATCCTACCACTAATTAATAATAAAAAGAAAATAACTGATTCATATACAAAATGATAATGTGTTTCAGGTGTTTATAAAACTATAAAATACGTATATATGACAACATAAAAAAAATTCTATACAAAAAAATAAATACGAATCAAAAAACTATCCAAGCATCCCAAACACTAGTCTAGTCATCTACTACAAAGATCCATCCTAAGCATGAAATCCAAATCAGGTTTCCAAATATGGATTATTACCCTTATCAACACCTTTATATATTTAATATTCCAAGGTAACATTAGGTACATAGATAGAGTGTTAGATAAATATCTGTAGGCCACCACCAAAGACGCCTATAAATTCCATTATATTTACATAAACTAAAACAGTGTGAAGTTTTATATATAGGAAAAGAAATTGAAAATAAATCACTTATACCTTCTTTAGCCTCCGCTGGTAATGTCTCTGAAAATGAGACCATTTAATTAATTCATCTGTGTTTAGTTTATATAGACAAGTCACACAAGGTGTAAAAAATACTTAATATATATTATGATAACTATAATAAAGGATCCATTGTATAATTAGGAATCCTATAATTATAATTATAATTATAATGAAATAGGATCAAAGGTGATAATAAGTCTTACTTAACCTAAGGGGTTGATCCAAATATATAATAACATTTTGTATATCCATAATGAGTTTGAGTGTAATCCATGGGGAATCATCTAAGGCATTGCACTATAAATAGTTTTAACCATTTCCAAGATTATCAACTAAGGTAAAATGGGCTACACAGGGCGGGGCCCAATGGGGTGAATCCATGGAGGCACATGTATGAAGACATCAAGCTGGATCAAAGTAGTGTACCTAAGGAATCCTAATTTTTGGAAGATAGTGCAGGGATATTTGGAGTCATTTTGGGTATGATCTTGAAGGAAAGGACAATTTTAAAAGGTGGGGTTTCTCCCATGGAAACCAACTCCATGACTCAGAATGGAATCCTCTAAGTGCTTAAGGAATTCACTCAGGAATAAAAGGATGGATGAAGTCTGACCCCACATATAATGATAAAAAGGTTCATATAAAATATTTACCCTATTCATAGTTTATTATTAAATTTAGTACAATTAATACTAATTCCCTTTGATAATTAGAAATGTTTATTCGATTTCCTTTTATAAAAGTTGAAAGGGATAGATAAGGCATCAAACCATTTATTACATTCATCTCAAATAAAATTTTTCGGTTTATTCATTTACAATTCATAATAATGAAAAGATGGTATAAGGAAATGAAACCATATTAAATTGAATCACAATTAACTAGGCCATGTGATATCTATAAAAATACTTTCCATTCAACTTTCGAAAGGTTAATTAATTAATGGGGAAACTAACCCTAGAATTTTGATGTAGAAATAATAAATTTTCTATCCCTTTAGAAAGTAAGAATCCATTTATTATATATGAACACTTATATTAGAAGGGTTAAGTGATAATTCACTTTAATGGTGGCACATACAATCATAAATAACTATAAAATAATAAATTTGGAAGTATCTTACATGTGGTGGATGTCTTTGAGGTCATAAGCTCAAAAATCATGATGATCACACATAGAAATGAATACAAAATACATGAAAAATTATTATAATCACAACTTATGAATTTAATAAGAAATGATTCATGAAATTTTTATGCACATAAAAAATCTAGTTTATAAGATAGTGATACTAGAGGGATGAGTCAGAGACCACCTACCTCATGCCTATAGAACTCTCCTCATATAGTATCAGAACATTATTTTTCCTAGATCACAATAAAATGAAAGAATGTATCACCAACTTGAAAATAGGTCGTATGGTCTTGTATAAAGATAAATCTATTGAGGATAATAGAAATGATGAAATGAGCCTAAAAACTAAAGATAATATTTGGAGGAATCGAACAAGACCAATTGTTTTCAAATATGACATTGGAGGTAAAAATTGGAAAAAACTATGAAAGAGGTGTTTGGGAGCTCCAACGTGAAAAAATGGAGACCTTCTTTATAGTGGTGGATAAAATGAGAAGGATGGGGTTAAAATAGATGTAAGAAAAAAAAATCATTTTTCCCAAAATCTATTGGGTCACACGGTTTGGTCGCACGATTAGAAAAATTGTGTCCCTACCATGCACCTATCACTACTTAGGGATGTACCTCACACGATTTCATGCAAAAAAAAGACTAACCATGAAAAAACTATGCTGTAATCTTTTTCTAATAGTTACAGAGCTATCCACATGGGCGTGCACCCTTAACTGCATGGTTTCATCAAACTGTGCCGCCACCGTAAGCCCTATGTCCATCTGTCACATGGTTAGGGAAAACCATGTAGACTAGCTCAGACGGTTTCTTCTAACCGTGTAGACTAGTCCTTTCCTCAACCATCCCGGATTATGATCTCTAAATAATCCCCACAAACTCCCAAAACATATGTGATCTCATTAGGAATGCATAACAGGTCCAAAATCAAGAATTTGGATGGAATTTAAACTATCCATACATAATAGGAATATCGAGTTCTTACAGCCTTTCCCCCTTAAAGGAACTCATCCTTGAGTTCACTTTCCAAGGTCTATGAAATGATTTCTATGAATAACATAGACCCCTGAGCATGTACTTCAGCCTCCCACTCCCATGTCTTTTCTTATACACAAATGTGCCTCCATAGAACTTGTACTAAAGGGAATTTAGTCCATAAAAAGATTTCGTTATCTGGTCAATGTTGTGTATAGGATACTCCTTAAACGAAGCATAAAAATTGTAATCAACCTCCTATGGATCTAAATTTTGAGATGGGTTGGCATGATAATTGTGGTGTTGTGAAACATGGAAGTCATCCTCCATGTCACGGTACTTATGAGGTAATAAAAACTAATATGATACTAACCAATATAATGATGATACCCCTTCCCTTGATTCAATATCCATATACCCCCATGACTGGGGAATACCTGCATTAGACCAAGATCCCAGAACTAAACTATGTAGGTCATTTATGGTGATCAACATATGATTTCTATTTATAATGAGCAGTAGGCATACGATTCCTTAATAGGTGAAACTACTTTTATGTATCCGGAACAAGATGAGGACCTAGTAGCACTACCTCTCCTACCTATGACCAACATAAAGGTAAAAAAACATCCATCCAAAGAAGGCCTCATAGGAATCCATATTAATCATTACATGATATCTATATTTATAGGAAAAAATGATGTGAGGGATATGATTATCCCAATAACTAATGAAATTAAGAAGGAATTTCTAGAGCATATCCTCCATGACCTGAATCATATATTCTGAGTGACCATTGGTCCGAGGGTCAAAAGTTTTACTCATAAGCCTTATGTACCCCTAACTCTATGTAACCCATGAATGAACCTTAATGTGAAGCAAGAATACCTAGTTGAAATGATAGTTTGAGGGACCCTGGGTAGCCTTATCATCTCATGTATGCACAATATTCTCATCTCATCAGTTGAGGAAGACTCCTAGATAGGAAAGATGTGGGATCATTTAGTCATTCAATACAAGACCACCCAAACTAAGTATCTTCCTTGAGAAAGTCTCAGTAAGTCAACTAAAAAGTCTATTGGAAGGTATTCCCATTTCATTTCTGGGATTAGAAACGACTATAAAAATTTATAAGTTCACTGTTTCTATCCCATCACCTACAAAAAATTGGAACACATAGTGATAAAAATCATTATCTTTTGTTTCATCTAAGTCCACCAATCCTGGCATCTCATATCTCGATACATATTGAAGATACCTAGATGAACATCCCACTAAGAAGAATGTAAATCCTACATCAGATTCTATCTCATAACTATATGACCCCATATGTGTCAATGGATATATAGGATGTCATCTCTATCCAAAAACCAATCTATAAGAATTCCATGACTTGAAATACACTATTGGAGAACCACGTCTTTAGGATTTGAAAATTACATGCTCTTCACCTTAACAAGGAGAGAAGAGGTAACTATAAAGGTTGTAAGATAATATTTCTTATGAATCAAATGAAACTATAGATCATGCTTAGAGATGGCCCCATAAATTTCCATTCATCACTAGCTTCCTATATGAAATGTTACCAAGTATTCAGGCTTAGTGCATCCGCCAACAAATTTCACATTCTAAGTTTAAAGGAAAAATCAAAGTCAAATGACAAATGTTATTTGACTGACATTCACTATCTAAGATTGAATTCAAATTTCATAAAAATATATTTTATGCTCTTGTGGTCTGTATACACCATACTACACTCACCCATTAGATTGTGTCTTCGATAGTGTAAGCAATTGACAATAGTTGGAAGCTCAAGGTCATGCATCAAATAATATTTCTCATTATTCCTCAAATGCTAAGTTCCGTACATTAGAATCTATCCTCATGTATCAGCACTACTCCTAGGATGATTCTATATGTATCATATAAATTCTTATAGCCTCATTCAAGATCTGTCAGAATAAGAATTGTTGACGAAATAAACCTTCCTTTATGCTCCTGAAAGAATTTTTTGCATGCTTCTAACCCCTAGAACTTTACACCCTTCTTTCTAAGTCTATTAAGATGTGAATCCAGGAATGAGAATTACTTTATGAAATTCGTATAATATCCAACCATCCCTAAGAAACTTCTTATTTTAAACATGTTATTTGGATTCTCTTAGGAAACCACATCACTCACGTTATATTGTTCAACTGATACTCCTGATTCTAAGATAATATGACTGAAGAAGTAAACTTTTCTAATATTGAGGTGTGACATAGATATCTAAGAATAAAGCTGATTATCTATAATTATATTCAAAATGATATCAAGGTGTCTAGAATGGTTGATATGATTATGATAATTCACCAAGATGTATTCTAAAAAGACCATGAAAAAAGAATATATATAGGGGTGAAAAAATATATTCCTGAAATACGTGAAAATGGTGGGCACATATATAATACTGAACAATATAACAAGATAATCAAAAATACCATACCAGATACATAAATGTTTTTGAGTTATGTCTGAATTACTAACTCACTGGCGATGATAGCCTAATGTCAAGTTGGTTTTTGAGAATACACTAGCTCTTCAATGTTGTTCAAAGTTATCATATATCTATGGTAGTGGATACTGATTATTAACTATAATGTCGTTCAATCATCATTAGTCCATGAAAAAAATGAAGGGTCCCATCCAACTTCTTTGAAAAATTCATTGGTGATCCCCATCAAGATGCGTTGGGTCTGATAAATATGTTAGACTCCAAATCATCAAACTATCACTTCAGACCCCTAAGCTCAGTAGGTGTCATCATGTATGGAGGAATGTACACTCGAGATTGTAACCGCCCAAGATTTTATGAAAAATATTTTTTTTATTTTACTAATGTCTTGTGTTATACGCTACACCAAAAGAAGCTTGCACAACACGCATCCTTGACTTACCTTGCATTACACGCAATCGCGACCTTCCTCGATAGCGTGTGTAATACGCAATACTGAGTTTCACTAAACAACGATATGCTATAAAAATATTATTAAAACTAGCCGTTATGAATAGTAATAACCACTTTTTAAAATTATGTAAATCTTATTTTTCAAAATGAACTTCATTCTTGGATTCGGAGTATCGAATTTAGCCTAAGGTGAAATTTTGGTACTTTTCGGATAACTTTCATATTCTGATGAATAGTGAAAATTACTAAATTATAATTAAAAACAACTTTTTTAATCGAAATAATTAATAGTGATAAATTATTAATTTGAGTGTTTTTAAAGTATATTTAGAATATATTTTTACAATTTAATACAATGTTGGTCATTGGTTGTAATTTCACATTTAAACCAGACATAATCAAGTGTCAATCTTTTGATATATATTGTTTCCTAAAAACACGCTATTTATTTTAACAGCCGGATTTAATTATAAAATTAATTAATGCAACTTTTATGTTATGAATTTGGTAAAATAGACTTCATTTTTGAATTCGGAATATGAAATATAGCTTGGGATGAAATTTTGGCATTGTTCTGAAAAACATCAATTTTTGATGAATAGTGAAACTACTAAGTGGTAGGTTAAAAACTGAATTTTGCATAAAACTTAATTTTACCGCTTCTGTGAATGGAATTTCGAAAATCCGAGAGACACGGTTAATATCAAGAACTAAAATGTGGTTCAATGAGATGAAAATAATTTTTTGATGAATAGTAACTTTTTACTTTTTTACCACGGTTAATAGTAAATAGGGTAACTAAGGGTAAATATGATATTAATATTACCCTAACACATGTCCTAATTCTATTGGACAAGTGTAATTCGACCAAAAACAAACTTAGGAATAAAATATGACCATTTAGGCCCACTTGGATTAGATTAGGACATTTATTATTAATTTATTTAAAGAAGGGTTAAAATAGTTAAAAACAAAGTTTAATAAGTAAATCATTTTTAATATGGGGTCATACATAAGATAAATTCGACTATAAATATTCATTAGAAAGCTCAAAATATTACCTACATGATGGTATTTTATTTGTAATTTTTAGACATCAAATAATATAATTTATTTATGACACAAAGATGATGCAGTAATTATCTTATTAATGAAATATTGACATAATTGATAATATAAATACCAAAATAAATGTAATTTAAGACTTTTTATGAATTCCACTAATTTTCTAGGTTACTATGATATATTAATGTTGATTTAATCAACTTGGTTCAAACATTTAATTCTGTTATGACTTTCACAAAAATCATATATCAAATAGTGTCAAAATTGACACAAAATAGTTTTTAAATCAAATATTATATTATTAATTGTTATTTTCCTAAAAATCTAAGGTTCGGCCAAATGACTTAGATAAGGATATATATATTAATAATAAACAATTTGGGGTTCGTTTGGCATGTTATAGTAAGTGTATTAACCATATAGTGAAAGAAAACAAAAAGACATGGTAAAAGTTAAATTATTTAACTTAGAGTTAAATCTAATTGATAAGGTTAAAATAATACCCTAAACTTGTCTAAATCCTATTGGTTGATAGGATTTCGACCCTTCCCCACTTTATCTTCGAAATAAGACCCTTTGAAACCATTATAAACCGATTTTTACTTTAATATAAAATAATATTTTGAGATATTCCTAAGGTGCCCCTCTCCTCCCTTATAAAAGGGCACCTCCTCCCCCTCCTCCTCACACCAATTTGAGCACTCAAGCTCGGCCAACCCCTGAAAAAATCCCTTCTCCACATCCCTATCAACATCCTAGAGGTTCTGGTCTTCCTCAAAGACCAATTCTAGTGCCCTAAGAGGAGGTCTCAAAGAGGCACTTCGAAGAAGAGGTAATTACCATTACCAATTCTTTCATCTTTATTTCTTCTTCCACATCTTCTTCTTAGGTTGTTTCATTATGAAGTAATAACATCAGTATCACTCATATACTGATATGTTATTATAAGTATGAAACAACCCTATTTCACCATCTATCCATCCTACGGAAAAAGAAATCATCGCGCGTGCGTACGTACGGAATACCGTCTCCACGCCGTGGTGTAATCTATTTTCCACCACCACCTTACATGGATGGGTATTATGGTGTAAAGAATAACTATACATAGTTATTATAACATCATATTGATTCTGATATATTGTATAATCCACTCCAATTCAATTCAATATTTATAGAAATGATATCATCGCTCGTGCGTACGTACGGAATACCGTCTCCACGACGCGATGAGATTCATTCTCCATGTTAACCATTTAAGAATGATTATAATGTATATATATAAGAAATAATAATGAAATATATGACATTATAAAGCTACTGGATTTATGTATATATACATATGTATGTCATCTACTTACTTCCATTTCAAGACAATAAGGAAAGAAAAACAGCGTTCATGCGTACGTACGGACTACCGTCTCCATGAACGGTGTTTTTCATTTTATTTATCTACCTATTATTTATATATATATACTGAATATATATGATATACAAATCATATTTTATATTCTGGAAGTAAGTAAATCATGATATAAGTAATAATGATGTCAAGAACAACAAGTCAAAACACCTACGATAAATGAAACGATTTTACCCAAAACGCTTCTTTAACATGGAATTTACAAAAGAACGGGTAATATAATGTCATAAGTGAACCATATATGATATCATAACAATGAATATGATTTTGTAATAAGTCAATAACATTATTTAAATCATTATACAGGAGGTTCGGACACTTACAAAGCAAGTCGGACCTAAGGTAAGGGAAATATCACAATCTCATTTTTATCCGAGATTGTTTATTCGTAAGTATTTACTGGGGTGTATTTTATCATCCACATCCATGTTTCATCAATATGTAATATTATTTCCATCCACCTAAAATTGTTTAAATCCATTTTTACTCTTCGGTGAGTTTTTAGTAATACGTATGAAAGGAATCTTTTGTCGTTTTTCGTACGAGGTACTTTTTCACTTTTCCGACAAAAGTACGAAGAATGTTTTTTTTAACTTATACGGAACGAACGGATTTATACTATTTTATAAAGCCTTATTTTCATGAAGCTTCCTCTAAAAGATTTCATGACTTTTTTTCAATAAAATCTCTTTCTTTTAAAATTGCATGATGTTTTGTGAAAAGAAATTGATTTTGAAGAAGAAAGGATATTTTCCTCAAGAATTCAATTCAAGTGTTTTATCAAAATTATTTTGCATATAAGATAATAAAGGGTTCTGTTTCTATCTATATTTTTACATTGATTTGACTATGTTGTGATGGAATTATGTTTATGAATTCCTTTATCTTATATGAATGGTTTTATGATGTCATGTTGTTTAAGAATCCCATTTTTATTACATGGGTTATGCAATGATGTATGATTTATGATTTTGTGGCACACATAAGAAAGGATTCATTAAGAGATGGGTGGGACCTATATCTCCCTCCAATGCATTGGGTAAAGATTTCATATCTCATGAGATAGACATGGCTGGAATGGTAGGTTATACCGGTTCAGTGAAACAGGACTGAAACGAGGATTACTCGATTCAGAAAGGGACTTTGTCCACTAAGATAGTCTTGGCAATGAGTCACGACTAACAAGAAATGATTTTCCATGATTATGTGTGTATGCCACAATGTTTCATGTTTTAAGTTATGATTATTGGGATCTCATTTTCACTTCTATGATATATCCCATGTTATGATATTATGAGCTCTTTTGCAGGTTAAGATTTCCAAAAGCTATGTTCTTATGTATATGATGTGATTGATATCTATTTTGTTTACCCTTACTGAGCATTTGAGCTCACCCTTTTATGTTTTCTTTTCCCCAGGATAAAAAGAAAGGTTTTAGGTAAAAAAAAGGAAGATCTTTATGGGAGATGTTGAAGATCTTTCCCCACGATTAGAAGATTTTATTTCGAGTTTCCAAAGACACTAAACTATTACGATCCTTGTGTGTGTGTTTTTGTTATGTACTAAGTATTCCGCAAATGTAATGTAATATCCATGTACGATAAGCTTCGGGTCTCTACATTTGGTATCAGAGGAAAGGTTTAGTCAACCTTTGGAAACTAGGATGCGAAAACGTTAGTGAGATCCCTAGAGATATTTCTAAGGTATGTCTAGGGATTCCCCTAAGGATAAGTATACGTATAGGATATAGTCCTAGAACTACGGTAACGATCTTAGAATTTAACCTAAGATGTTAGATATTGAGGGTGCTCCCCCTTTACTATGTTGTCTTCCCTAGTATGATTTCGCCTCTCACAAAATTATTTTTGTGTTTTAGTTAATGGAGGGAACCAGAAGGAATTTGGTTAACATTGAATCCAATGGACAAATTGGTGACTATGAGCAACAAAATTGTGTGATGCCTAGAGATAAAGATATTCTGATTATGCCGAATCAGTCATCGCGATATATGATTAACAAGGTGAAATTTAGTGGTATGACTAATTCATCAAAGAAGAGGAAGATAAACTATTATGCATGTTCGCATGTTGAGGAGCATAAAGAAAGGAAGATTGAGATTTCTAAAGAAGGGAAGAAGAACCTTGAGGAATACCTCAAATGGAGGGACCGATGTTATCTGTGTGGAGAAAAGGGTCATAGAGTGACAGACTGTTATGGAGTTCAATGTCTTATTTGTGGAGAACATGGGCATTGCCCAACTCAATGCCCTGACCTAAAAAGATACTTCTAAATCAAGGAAGGACTTCTTCCAGGACAATCATTGAAGTGTATGGACTGAAGTGTTTATGTATTGGTATTCAAGAATAATGTTGTTGAGGTACTTTTATGGTGTATTGAAATATTTATGTATTGGTCTAGTGTGGTCTTCAATAATTTTAAGGTATCGGTAACCATGAAAAGTGATTAAAATATTTTGGAAAGTAGATAATATGCCCATAATGAAGGGATAAGGAGAAAATCAAATGTTTGATAGTATTCATGAGCTCATGATTGATATAAGGACTAAGTGATATCATGGTTTGAGTATATAGAATTTTGAGGATTTCGGTATGTGAAAAGTGTTAACTTTTAACTGCATTCAAGTTTTCACTAAGGTTCAATGGGTATTCAAGAGAGTACAAGATTAAGGCCTTTGAATGTTTGGAATGTGACCAACAAGATATATCTTATGATATATGGGGATCAACGATGGTATTAAATCTCTGGTAATCGATGTCACTATATTATGAGAGTGGACTGCAGTATTATGTATAAGCCTAAAGATTAGACTGGATTATGTTGGACATAAGTTAGTATTGTTTAAGGATAGAAGATTTTCAATATTATTGATGGGATGTTATAGTAACGTAGTTTTAGAAAAAGGGACAACCTACAGGACGGGCGACAGCCCATCGCTTCGGACAAGGCTGTAGGAATCGAACCCACAACCAAAGTGCGACTGGCCTTTATTGCCTACCACTGGCCTACAGGAAGTCCCTGTTTAGTAGAAACTAGTTTTATTATATTAAGCAGTATGATATATGAAGTATAAGTCCATTTTAGGAACTATATATGATTAATCTCACTATAGAATGACTTATGTATATTTAATAACTTTTGCTTACCTTTTGTTTGAGACAGATGGAATGACCCGTCATTCTATCACATGATCTGCTAACACTTCACGAATAACAAATTCAACTTCATTTATTTAAGAGATGAAGTGGAAATTGTTCAAGGCACGAACAACAGTGATATTGTATCAAAATAAAGTAAGTATTTATTCTAATTCAAATTTTCAACTTTAGGGAAATGATCTTGAAAACCAAAAATGTTGTCCTAGTGATCTTATACCTGATGAATCAGATGGTACCTTAGATCGTCACAAATTTATGGATTTGTGATTACTGGATAGCCATGTTCTCTACCACTCTCCATCAGAACATGATGGTTAGATTTCTCTTCCATATCCATATTTTCACCTATGTGGAAACCCAGTGATTAGTTTATTTGGGTAATCGTTACATTTCATACTTTAGATTTTAAAGCCAAGTTTTGGTATTCCCTTTTACGATGTGGGTTTCTATTAAAGAAACTTTCAAATAGTAAACCATTTATAACCCCGACGAATTTCGAGGACGAAATTCATTTTAAGGGGGGTAGAATGTAACCGCCCAAGATTTTATGAAAAATATTCTTTTTTATTTTACTAATGTCTTGTGTTATACGCTACACCAAAAGAAGCTTGCACAACACGCATCCTTGACTTACCTTGCATTACACGCAATCGCGACCTTCCACGATAGCGTGTGTAATACGCAATACTGAGTTTCACTAAACAACGATACGCTATAAAAATATTATTAAAACTAGCCGTTATGAATAGTAATAACCACTTTTTAAAATTCTTTAAATCTTATTTTTCAAAATGAACTTCATTCTTGGATTTGGAGTATCGAATTTAGCCTAAGGTGAAATTTTGGTACTTTTCGGATAACTTTCATATTCTGATGAATAGTGAAAATTACTAAATTATAATTAAAAACAACTTTTTTAATCGAAATAATTAATAGTGATAAATTATTAATTTGAGTGTTTTTAAAGTATATTTAGAATATATTTTTACAATTTAATACAATGTTGGTCATTGGTTGTAATTTTACATTTAAACCAGACATAATCAAGTGTCAATCTTTTGATATATATTGTTTCCTAAAAACACGCTATTTATTTTAACAGCGGGATTTAATTATAAAATAAATTAATGCAACTTTTATGTTATGAATTTGGTAAAATAGACTTCATTTTTGAATTCGGAATATGAAATATAGCTTGGGATGAAATTTTGGCATTGTTCTGAAAAACATCAATTTTTGATGAATAGTGAAACTACTAAGTGGTAGGTTAAAAACTGAATTTTGCATAAAACTTAATTTTACCGCTTCTGTGAATGGAATTTCGAAAATCCGAGAGACACAGTTAATATCAAGAACTAAAATGTGGTTCAATGAGATGAAAATAATTTTTTGGTAAATAGTAACTTTTTACTTTTTTACCACGGTTAATAGTAAATAGGGTAACTAAGGGTAAATATGATATTAATATTACCCTAACACATGTCCTAATTCTATTGGACAAGTGTAATTCGACCAAAAACAAACTTAGGAATAAAATATGACCATTTAGGCCCACTTGGATTAGATTAGGACATTTATTATTAATTTATTTAAAGAAGGGTTAAAATAGTTAAAAACAAAGTTTAATAAGTAAATCATTTTTAATATGGGGTCATACATAAGATAAATTCGACTATAAATATTCATTAGAAAGCTAAAAAGATTACCTACATGATGGTATTTTATTTGTAATTTTTAGACATCAAATAATATAATTTATTTATGACACAAAGATGATGCAGTAATTATCTTATTAATGAAATATTGACATAATTGATAATATAAATACCAAAATAAATGTAATTTAAGACTTTTTATGAATTCCACTAATTTTCTAGGTTACTATGATATATTAATGTTGATTTAATCAACTTGGTTCGAACATTTAATTCTGTTATGACTTTCACAAAAATCATATATCAAATAGTGTCAAAATTGACACAAAATAGTTTTTAAATCAAATATTATATTATTAATTGTTATTTTCCTAAAAATCTAAGGTTCGGCCAAATGACTTAGATAAGGATATATATATTAATAATAAACAATTTGGGGTTCGTTTGGCATGTTATAGTAAGTGTATTAACTATATAGTGAAAGAAAACAAAAAGACATGGTAAAAGTTAAATTATTTAACTTAGAGTTAAATCTAATTGATAAGGTTAAAATAATACCCTAAACTTGTCTAAATCCTATTGGTTGATAGGATTTCGACCCTTCCCCACTTTATCTTCGAAATAAGACCCTTTGAAACCATTATAAACTGATTTTGACTTTAATATAAAATAATATTTTGAGATATTCCTAAGGTGCCCCTCTCCTCCCTTATAAAAGGGCACCTCCTCCCCCTCCTCCTCACACCAATTTGAGCACTCAAGCTCGGCCAACCCCTGACAAAATCCCTTCTCCACTTCCCTAGAAACATCCTAGAGGTTCTGGTCTTCCTCAAAGACCAATTCTAGTGCCCTAAGAGGAGGTCTCAAAGAGGCACTTCGAAGAAGAGGTAATTACCATTACCAATTCTTTCATCTTTATTTCTTCTTCCACTTCTTCTTCTTAGGTTGTTTCATTATGAAGTAATAACATCAGTATCACTCATATACTGATATGTTATTATAAGTATGAAACAACCCTATTTCACCATCTATCCATCCTACGGAAAAAGAAATCACCGCGCGTGCGTACGTACGGAATACCGTCTCCACGCCGTGGTGTAATCTATTTTCCACCACCACCTTACATGGATGGGTATTATGGTGTAAAGAATAACTATACATAGTTATTATAACATCATATTTATTCTGATATATTGTATAATCCACTCCAATTCAATTCAATATTTATAGAAATGATATCATCGCTCGTGCGTACGTACGGAATACCGTCTCCACGACGTGATGAGATTCATTCTCCATGTTAACCATTTAAGAATGATTATAATGTATATATATAAGAAATAATAATGAAATATATGACATTATAAAGCTACTGGATTTATGTATATATACATATGTATGTCATCTACTTACTTCCATTTCAAGACAATAAGGAAAGAAAAACAGCGTTCATGCGTACGTACGGACTACCGTCTCCATGAATGGTGTTTTTCATTTTATTTATCTACCTATTATTTATATATATATACTGAATATATATGATATACAAATCATATTTTATATTCTGGAAGTAAGTAAATCATGATATAAGTAATAATGATGTCAAGAACAACAAGTCAAAACACCTACGATAAATGAAACGATTTTACCCAAAACGCTTCTTTAACATGGAATTTACAAAAGAACGGGTAATATAATGTCATAAGTGAACCATATATGATATCATAACAATGAATATGATTCTGTAATAAGTCAATAACATTATTTAAATCATTATACAGGAGGTTCGGACACTTACAAAGCAAGTCGGACCTAAGGTAAGGGAAATATCACAATCTCATTTTTATCCGAGATTGTTTATTCGTAAGTATTTACTGGGGTGTATTTTATCATCCACATCCATGTTTCATCAATATGTAATATTATTTCCATCCACCTACAATTGTTTAAATCCATTTTTACTCTTCGGTGAGTTTTTAGTAATACGTATGAAAGGAATCTTGTGTCGTTTTTCGTACGAGGTACTTTTTGACTTTTCCGACAAAAGTACGAAGAATGTTTTTTTAACTTATACGACACGAACGGATTTATACTGTTTTATAAAGCCTTATTTTCATGAAGCTTCCTCTAAAAGATTTCATGACTTTTTTTCAATAAAATCTCTTTCTTTTAAAATTGCATGATGTTTTGTGAAAAGAAATTGATTTTGAAGAAGAAAGGATATTTTCCTCAAGAATTCAATTCAAGTGTTTTATCAAAATTATTTTCCATATAAGATAATAAAGGGTTCTGTTTCTATCCATATTTTTACATTTATTTGACTATGTTGTGATGGAATTATGTTTATGAATTCCTTTATCTTATATGAATGGTTTTATGATGTCATGTTGTTTAAGAATCCCATTTTTATTACATGGGTTATGCAATGATGTATGATTTATGATTTTGTGGCACACATAAGAAAGGATTCATTAAGAGATGGGTGGGACCTATATCTCCCTCCAATGCATTGGGTAAAGATTTCATATCTCATGAGATAGACATGGCTGGAATGGTAGGTTATACCGGTTCAGTGAAACAGGACTGAAACGAGGATTACTCGATTCAGAAAGGGACTTTGTCCACTAAGATAGTCTTGGCAATGAGTCATGACTAACAAGAAATGATTTTCCATGATTATGTATGTATGCCACAAAGTTTCATGTTTTAAGTTATGATTATTGGGATCTCATTTTCACTTCTATGATTTATCCCATGTTATGATATTATGAGCTCTTTTGCAGGTTAAGATTTCCAAAAGCTATGTTCTTATGTATATGATGTGATTGATATCTATTTTGTTTACCCTTACTGAGCATTTGAGCTCACCCTTTTATGTTTTCTTTTCCCCAGGATATAAAGAAAGGTTTTAGGTAAAAAAAAAGGAAGATCTTTATGGGAGATGTTGAAGATCTTTCCCCACGATTAGAAGATTTTATTCCGAGTTTCCAAAGACACTAAACTATTACGATCCTTGTGTGTGTGTTTTTGTTATGTACTAAGTATTCCGCAAATGTAATGTAATATCCATGTACGATAAGCTTCGGGTCTCTACAGAGATGCTCATAGAACAAGATCAATCATAAAATATACATATATCTCTAATGGTAATCTAGAAAAATCATCTGGAATGAAATCCCTAAAATGATCTACTGTGGGATAAAAATATGTAAGATGTACTCCCTAAACCTCCATGAAAAGTCTAGAAATATGGTAGGACACTACACCTAGATCATGATAATCTGGTCCATCTTTTAGTGGCCTAGAAATTGAAATCATCCTTGTGGAGATAATAACATCCCTATGGTGATGTAAAAGACACCCAACATTGATATAAGTCTATAGAGGCATGATATGGAACTATCCAATCCATTCCAATAATGACATCAAAGCCTATCATCTAGAGTATTTATTAGTTTCATAAGAAGTGATAATTTCCAACCTCAATGAGATAAATACATACACTGGATTATACCATGTTGGATCGTAATGTATATGAAGATGGATCAATAAAGGAGGGGTGGGGTGAATTTTAGTTTTAAAACTTTTCATTTTTATCCATAATAGAATTTTGTTTAATTTTTTTAACTAATTCAATTCACAGTTCCTCAAAATCTATTAAAATTCTAATTAGACATCGATTTGAGTATGGATATAGAAGTATTGTAATTGAGCTGATTGCAATAAAGTTATCTACATGTAGTAAATGAAATTAATCATAATCATTGTTGAAACGATTTAAATATATTAAATATATAATAGATCATAATAACTATGGTTATGATGATCAGATTAAAAAAATATAGTGATTTAGTTATAAAGGGTATGAAAACATATCAAGTAATTAAAAATTATCATAATTATAGAAATCATAATAAAAAATGTAAAGAATATAAAATGAATATATAACATAATCCACTTCCTATTATAAAGAAGTGGAAATTTTTACAGGTAAAATCATACAATTATTTTAACCTAAAGTGGAGGGTATCAAATATCCTTGGATAGAGGTCTATTGATTTAAAATTTAAAGAAATTATCTCTTACCCACACAAGGGTAATCCCTTGACATGATCATCAACTTATATCTTTCAATCCTCACAAGCCCTCTATAAAAATAGTGATAGGATCCTTTGTCTTCCTAGACTCAGAATCCATCAATCTTCAATTGATCGACGCAACTACCTTCCTGTCCATGGAAGACCTCAATCAGAATCACCAATAATCAGTGTCTCACTAAGAAAATCAAAACTCTTTAAATTAACAAATATGTAGAATGAGAAGTTCACAACTTGACATCTTCAAATTCTCTCACACGAAGCAACAATTTGACAGAGGTATCAAATTCATCAAAAGTTCATCAGCCCATTAGTGTTGAGCTCGTTCAAATTACTCGTTATTTCTAGGCTAATGTCCCAACAATCAACTTGGGTTGAAACAATTTAATTTTTAATGAATATTTATAGGGAATTGGACCCCTAAAATTTAATGGCCACATTGTAACTAATAAAATGATATTATTTTATAATACATATTGAAATAGAATATATGACATCATTTTTATTAAAAGGTATTCCTGTCGATATGATACTATTTTCTGAATACGATAATATGGGTTGGAAAATAATTTAACTCTTATAATAATTTTGAATGTGAAAAGTAACCGAGTACTATGATTTTCTTTAAGAAAAGGAATATTATTTATCTTATCATTGTGACACAAAATGGTTTGTAAGATGGAAATCATATTCATCATGTTTGATGAAAATTGTATTAGGGGAGTACGATATAAATAATATCCGGGTTCATAACTATAATCATATAAATTATCATTTCTAAAAAACATATTGGTATTATTATTATCGTATGCATATCAAAATCATAATGATAAAATTTAAAAAAATCATTGATATAATAAAGCAATATATGAAGTCATTTGGAAAGAGAGTTTGTGATTTCCAAAACAAAAAGGAATAGAAATTTTAGAACAAGAACTTTTAATCAAAAATATCCCCCTTTTCATAAAGCACATACCATAAGTTAAAAAAATATTGGATTAAAAAATTAAATATTTTTCATATTCAGAAATGAACATTTTTTACTTTCTCCAATTGAATTATAAAACTCTTCTGAATATAATTTGAATATGATTATCTTCCCCTTAGGATACATAAATCCCTAAGGATTTTATTCTTCCAAAAAATCCCCCCATACTAAAATGCATTCTCTTTTTGTAATTTTCATTCTCCCATTATACTTTTTATGAGAATTTCTCCCCCTATCAAAAACATTCTCCCCTATATCAAATATTATCCCCATATATAAAACATTCTCCACCTTTTTAATTTTTAAAAAGAAACTAGGAAATACTTCTTATACCTAAAAAGGGTTAGAGAAAAAAAAAATATGATGAAATAAATAATTTGATCATCTATAAAAGTGAATGAAAATTCATCCAAAAAAAGGAAAACATTCAATAAAAAGATATGTTGATTTCAAAGTAATTCATTTAGATTTGAAAAATAAAAAAAAGAGTTCAAAAAAATTCATTTCTTTTCCTTTTTATTTTCCTTCTCCTAGTCCTTCTTCATGATATCTAAAACAACTACCTTCATATTTTTGAATAATTTACTATACCCCATGGAATTTTAAAGATATTCTTGTCGAGACCAGAACTTTTTCTCTTAATAGTCAAACAATTGGTCTTAGGTATGAATAACTTCTTCCTAGTATTTCGTCTACTTTTTCAGAGTACTAATTTTGGATTCCTGATCATTTATCTTCTTCTATTGGACTTGAATTCTATCAATCAGCAGAATATTTTTATTTTTAAACTTAATGATATCATCCTAATAAAACATTAGTTTTCAAAATTCATATTGAATAACATTCATTTTATTTGTAGTCACATTTAAATCATTATAATTTCTTTCTTCTGGCCCTCTAAACATTTTCAATTTTTGAGCAGGAGCACTTTGCATATTGTTGAATACAGTTGTGAGTTCATTCAAAATTCCTCTATGATATTAAATTTTCTCTTCATGATTCTTTATACATTCCTAAACATTATGATACCATTTAATATTTTTTTACTATCCTTTCTACACTCTTTAAATATTTCATCAAACACTTTGAAGTCAACCTTGTGTTTTATCAAGTTTTTTCTCTTAAGCATAATAGAGTTTGATCCTTTGTTTTTGTTTTCTATAGAAAATTCTATTTTCACTTAGATTATTGGTAAGTAAAAAATTTAAATTTCAGTTTTCCTATGTGCATGAAGAACATATTTATCTCCTTTCAAATAGATTGTTTAGTCTGAATCATTGTCGTCTTATAATTGAGACTCTCTTCACTACGACTTTCTTCATTTTCGTTATATGAATTTTGATTCCGATTTACATCTGATCTGGTTTGATAATATATATCCAAAATACGAATGACATTAACTGTTGGGATGTTTTTTCAGTTTCCATCTTCTGAATAAGATATCTTACAATAATTCTCACCTGATGATTTCATTGGATTTTTATCCGATTGATACATTTCTTCTTCACCGACTTTCTTTTCCTTAATTATTTTTCTTTTTATTCTTCTTATTCATCTATATCATCTTATTCTATGATATATTCATCTATCTATCTCATTTCATTATCCTATTATTCTTTTGAAACATTTTATTGAGAGAATTTTTGTGGATCTAATTCTACCACTATTTTATTACCTTTTCTTTTAACATGTACATAGTGAATAGTTGTTTCTTTTGGAATCAGTTCCCTGTTATTTATTCCATCACTTGATTTTTCAACACATTTCACCAAAATATTAATATCAAAACTACTAGAATTTCTATTTTTCTACTTATTTTCATTTTCCTGTTCTTTGAGGGTGTCATTGGATTGAATATTATCGGCAAGACCCTCAGAAGGATTGACACCGAACTATGGGTCTCCTTATTTTCTTTTAGTATGATATTATCTCCACTTAGAAACCATTTCATCTGATAATTTCTTTTTCTTCTAAACTTTTATTTCGGTTTTAGACTTGGGTTTCTTTATTTTCTCTATAATGATCAGTACAAATTGTTTTGGTATTCCTTGGCTTCCTCCAAATGTCTCTTTTTGATATTTAGATTCAACATCCTGAAGGAACATTTAAATTATAGATCAAAATGAAATTTCATTTTACGTACTATATCATCACTAATACAAATAACTCTTAGATATCTCGGTACTTACTGAAGTGGAATATTGAAAGAAATAAATTTTTTTGAATGAAGTTACTGAGGATAGATGGAAACATGATCAACAGGGACTTGATTTCATCAGACATGAGACTATTAATGGCTTAAAAAATTTAGCTCATTAAGTTGATATTCCTTATAATTACAAGATTGTCTTCTATAAATACATCTAAAACATTGAGAGTTTCTCTATCACCAATCCTTGGGATTAATAAAACCTTGCATCTAGGGTATGGTTAGACTATTGTCAGTTGAAATATTAGTGTTGTTTCTTATATATTTAGGATTATCAAAAGGATATTTCTTAGACCGTTATTTTATGAATTCCCCCCTTTTCATTTGGAAAGGTAGGAGGGGGACAAAAGATATCACTTTCAAATGTAACACTAATAAAAAATGCTGGTTGTTTTTCTGACATACTAAATCCACTATTGTAAATTTGAAAAGATACCTTCATGTCTTCATAATCCTCCATATATTTCTAGATTTGTAGACCTGATATACTATAATTGGATCTTTAGCCTTATGTTTTTCAATATATAATGACTCTGATACTTGAAACTGAATGTTTCTTTTCAGAGATGAATTGTATTTGTCATAAAACCATCTAGTGAGAAATATTCCTCAAAATAACTTCATTTTTGAATAATCCTTTAGTTCCATTTCCTTTGGAGAATTTTCGGATGATTAAAACACGAGTACAGTTTAATACACTATGTATAGAAACCTTCAGTCTTGGCTATTGCAGGAGTAGAAGAGCTTCATCGAAAATAATAGGACAACCAATGTGGGATGGGGGTGGGGGTTCCCCTTTATATAGAACAAGGAAATATGGAAATTGAACTTCTATAGTTTATATTAGATCTATGAGATCTAACTGTTGAAATAAATGAACCATTGATTTTTTTATAAATGTTATCATATTCTATGTGAATCTCATGAAATTTTATTAACTAATACCAAAAAATATAAATGTGTTGAAAAAATGTGAAAAGTATTAGGAATTGTGACTTTGGAATCTCAAGATAGATTTTGTTTTGGTTTGAAATTTTTTTTCATCAAATGAAAATAAAACTTTAATGAAGCAAAAAAATTGAATACTGAAAAATATTGAGGTCAAAAAATATTCTAGTTCCGAAATTTTTTTTTGTGCCATAAAATTTTGTGGTGCTGAAAAAATTATGTGATGCCAAAATGTTTTATGGTGCTGAAAAAATTATATGGTGCTGAAAAATTTTCATTGAAATAAATGTTTTATAAATTAGAGAAACATATGTACTCTTATTTTGAAAATGAGTATCTTAATGTTAGGATATGGTTTAAATACGAAATAGATATGAATGATTACTTTATAGCGATCATTCTAAGATTATGTTTAATGTATTCAAATCTATTGGAAGGAAATGGTTTTTTAAATATACATAATTTTTTTTATTTCATTCTAATAAATTGTAAAATGATATCTCCTTTAAGTGCATAACACAAAGAAAATGATACCTAATATCTATGTGTTTTTCACATTAGTTATGTATGAGGTTTTTAATTAGAGAAAATGAACTATTCTTATCATATAGTATTTGAGTTTTAGTAAAACTCATTCTATAATTAGTGAGTGTGTGTTGCATCCACCACACATGAGCACAAAAACTTCCAGCTATTGGATATTCAACTTCAGCAGTGGAAAGTGCTACTGATTGTTTTTTCATACATGACCTAGAAACTAAAGAATCACCTATGAAATGATTGGTTCTGGCTGTACTTCTTCTATCCATTTAATAACCACCAGAGTCATTGTAACATCCCAAGTAAGTAAAGAATTATGAGTTTTCATATCTATGTATATTTATGAATTATATAGTGTGTTAGAGGCTTAAAATGAGAATAAATCCAATCTTAAGCATTAGATTCTCTAATATTTTTAAAATATTGTTTTACCGCCTTTTGATGGAGAACCATTTTTAAATATATCTTTTGAAAATTTTATAAGCTCTATTTTTTAAAATAAAGTTATTATTTAGGATTGGGACATTGAAATTTACTTTTGAAAATGTTTTGGTATTTTTCTGACAATGTTCATTTTTTAATGAATAGTGAAAAATACTGCATTTTACTTCAACAATTCTTTTTCATCTAATTTAATTATATAGTTAGATTATATTTTTAATTAGTTTTAAAGTGTAAATAGAATATATTTTTACTATTTAATCCAATTGTGGTCATTGGGATTAATTTCACTTTGAAATTGGACATAAACAATTGTCAAACTTTTGATAGATATTGTTTCTAAAAAACCCGCTATTTGTTTTGAGAACGAGAATTATTTTTAAATTAATTATTACAATTTCTGTGTTTGGAATTTGGTAAAATGGATTCCATATTTGGAATCATAAGGTCCAAATTATGTAATTAAGACTTTTTTGTTTTCGGACATTATGAATAGTAACGACGATAATTATCTTTAATTATCGTGATTAATTAGTATTTGGGTAGTTAAGGGTAATAAAATAATATCATTATAATATAAAATGACCCCAAAATGTGTCCTAATTCTACTGGTTGTGTCATGGCCGTCCATGGGATGCCTTGTTCCAAACTTTGGGACCCCATGGAATCACTTTTGGGTGATAGTGACATTTTATTATATTGTTTTCTATAAAAGGGAAAGTATAACCAAAGTATGTATCACCCAAGTAAAACAATTTTAGTTTTGTTAACATAAATGATCTCTTAGATAATAAATATTCATTGGAAATATAAAAATATTTCCTACATCATGATAATTTTTTAATAATTTTTAGACATTTAATAAATTAAAATTTTTATGACACCATGATGATGCAGCGATTACCTCATTAATTAACGATTTAAATAAAATGAAAAGATAATGTACATTCTAGGGAATAATATTGTCAAAGACATATTGTATGGATGTATTTAGAACCCTTATCACCTTATCCTTGAAATATATAATTTTGGGACTTTTAAAATCAGAAACTTATTATATAATAAAGTAACATTTCTTGACTTTCTAAGAGTGCCCCTCCTCCCTCTTATAAAAGGCCCCCACTTCTACCACCTTACCCACACCTATCAAGCCATTGGATCGGCCAATATCTTCTCATTGTTTCTCTCCACATCCCTCTCTTCATACTATAAGCATTTCCATAGGCAGCAATCTCTTCAAGAAACCCTTTTGGTTCAAATCAAGAGGAGTTACCCGATTTAAAGGTGATATCTTCACTTGTGTTCTTTTGTTTTATTTTTCTTCTCTAACCCCCTAAACTCTTTTTACTACTTTATTTTGTAACAAAATAAGTATTTTAATTGTACTAGTATGTTGTTATGGGATGTATTTTATTTACACTTACACACTCCTTCGTCTAATGGTTAAAGAACACACTATTTCTGTGAGTGGCGAATTTCTGCCTCGCGAAACGATGATTGTTCAATCTTCTTTTGACAACTTTCATGGTGGCCATTTAAGATGTAAATATTCTTATATATGATATATATTATGTCTATTTTGTCCTTAGGATTATATATTTTTCATTTATGGCATACCTTATGGTTTCCATTACGGGTAAACGCGATATCTTCATTTTTGGAAGTGCGGACTACCGCCCCCTCAAAGTGATTTGATTCGTTAATGCCATATGTGGGACGTATAAAGGACGGAGTTAATGATATTATATATGATATTATAATGGAATTATAAAATACCTTTATATCATTATGATTTCACTCCATTAAATATGAAATAGAAATGAAAGTAGCATTAATGCGTATGTACGGCTTACCGTCTCCATGAACGGTGCATTTCATTTCATACCTCTAAATGTTATGTAATATTACCAATTCATTTATATACTGTATATATATGATATATATTATATCTACCTAATGAATATAATTCTGGATATAATGGATATTTTACCACATGAACAACTTGTAATTATAATAATTTTATTTTTGGCTCAAGTACCAAAGATCGACAAAATGACTGTTATTAATTTAAATAATTACATAATGTTCATAACATGGTAATAAGTTATATAAAAGGAATAATGAACTTAAGAAATGTTTTTAAGAAGTATAAATTAACTCTAGTTTATTATTCAAGAGATTAAAGAATGATCGAGTCAAGTCGGACATGAGGTATGGGACATCGTCTCAATATCCTTTCATTGAGGCATATTTTGTTTTATACAAAACATTCTTTTATACGGTGTATAAACCCCTTTTTATTTTAATTTTATTCAAAATGAATCTTTTTATATTAAGCATTTTACTAAACGACAAAAGGGATTGTTTTTTTCTTACGTATGCGGCGACAAGGACTTTTCCGCTACCGTGACCATTATTTGAGTTTCGGCTTTATCTAAAAGCCATAACTTTTTTTAAATGAAAAATAAATAACATATTTTACTTTTCTTTTATTTTGGTATTGAAAATGGTTTTGATAATGTTTTTATTATATCAATGTGATGTATTGAAATCTTGTGATTGAGATGTGGAAATGTTATGTTTCCTTTATGCATGTTTTATGTGATACGATTATGTTATGGTTCTTGGGAATTATTTATGAAGATGGGTGGTTCCGTGATAAACTAAGGGCGGGTGAGCCTGTGATAGCTCTCCAATGCATTGGGTAACGTGAAGGATTTAAATGCTAAGGTTTCTCTGAAGATATTTAGGGAATATACTGTGATGGGTATTCCAAACGTAACCATGTGGGTCACTCCCTACGTAGGGATGTTCTGAATCCCTCAAGTTACCTTTATGTCTTATGTTTTCTATGAGTTATTCATAAATATTATGAATTCATGAGGTATGATGAACTGCATAGGTTTTATGAGTAATGTATGATTTTATTAATTCTTATGTATACATGGACTAATGTTTTCATTCCGTACTTTTATATCCCTTACTTATCTTTTTATGCTCATCCCAAGTTTTTGAAATGTTTTTCACAGCTCAAGGCAAAGGTACATAATGTGATTATAGTGTCGAGAAAGTTTCAAGCAAGAATCCATGTTTTATTTTAAATATGTATCATTTGATAAGAAAAAATGAATATTGTCTTTTATGTAACCACCTTGTTCAAATGTAGAATGTAATGCATGATTTATGATCTAATTCTCTAAAAATCTAAACCTGAAAAGATCCTCAAGGTGTATTCTTGAAGTAACTCATGATTAAGTAATGTTTAAGGCCAGGGCCTTATAGTTGGTATCAAAGGTCAGTTTAGATAACTTTAGGAGTTAGAATTCTATTAAATGATTATCCAAAAATATTTTTTTATAGTCAAATTGAAATGATATAGCATTTGATGATTACCATGTTGCTTCATCTAAAACATGTTTGTTCAGAATGGGTTTCCATAGAGGAAATAGGGAAGCAGTGCTAGGAAGGCATACAAAAGGAAATGACCTTCCAAATTAGCATCATGAGATGGTCGGAATTGGAACTGAAAAGTTTTTTGCAGTAATGGTATAGTTGACTCAAGAAATAAGTGGTGGGGGTGTCCATGCACGAGATCATCCAGATCAACCGCAGTGGAACATGTCAGTGGTGAAACATTTCATGAAGCAACATCCCCCATCATTCCAAGGATCATCTGACCCCGTGTTAGCTGAAGGGTGGATTAATGCACTGGAGAATATCTTCGATGTCATGTGGTTCTCAGACAATCAAAAGGTTAGTCTCTCTATTTACCATTTGGAGGGTAAAGCAGATCAGTGGTGGTCGATGGTTAAAAATATCAGGGACGCTGATGAGATTGATGCACTTGACTGGGATGAATTCAAAGGTATGTTTCTTGAGAAATATTTTCCTAAGGCTGTTTGACTTAGGATGGAAGAACAATTCTTGTAATTGAGGAAAGAGGACGACTTAGTGGCTACTTATGAGGAAAGGTTCACTCTATTGGCAAGGTATGGTCAAAATTTTATCCGAGACCTTGATAGTAAAATCAATCATTTTTACTTAGGATTAAAGCCAAAATATCAAAGGGCTTCAGCTTCTCTTGAGTTCAAATGTTATGAAAATCTTTTTTGATGTGCTGAGAAGGTGGAAATGGAGTTTTCTGATGATCAAGTGTTCTATAGAAACCAACAGAAGAAGAGACCGAGGTGGCTGGAGAAAGGGAAGAATCCTTCAAAGAAGTCTGATGATAAGAAAATTAAGTTTTGAGTTTGTGATAAATGTGGTAAAAGGCATGCTGGGGAATGTCTTTTGAATTCTGGAAAGTGATACCGATGTTGTAAGATGGGACATAAGGCTCGTGACCGCACTGAAAAAGACCAGGGTGATGGTAAGACCAAATTTGATTTATAGTTAGTGAAATGTTTCAAGTGCAATGTGACGAGTCATTATGCAAATGAGTGTTTAACAAAGAGCTCAAATGATGGGAAGCGGTCAGAATACAAGAAGAAAGGTGTAGTGAAATCCTTTGCAACTACTTCAAAAGATGTTGGGCCATCAAATGAAGTGGTATCAGGTACTTTGTTTGTTTTTTCAGATTATGCCAATGTGTTGTTTTATTCATGGTCTACACATTCTTTCATATCTGAAAATTTTTCTAGTAAATTGGGAATTCCATCTCAAGAAATGACTCCTGAACCTGTGGTAAAAACACCTGGGGGAAATGTTGAGGGAAAAAGAATTTATAAGAATCTTCCTATCCTTATCTGTGGAATGAACTTACTTGAAAACCTTATTGTTTTACCTCTAGTAGAGTTTGATGTTATCCTGGGTATGGATTAACTCTCTGTTTACCATGCTAAGATTGATTGTAGAGCTAAAGAAGTTTCTTTTCAGAAATATTTTCAGTTTGTGTACAATAATGAACCCTTACTGTTGATAACATATCAAGAGGATGAGAATCTTGTAAAATATGTAAATGAATGTTACCTTGCACATATTTTTGAAAACAAAGGAACCGTTCAGATTAATGATGTGCCAGTGGTAAATGAGTATCCTGATATTTTTCCTGATGTGTTTCCTGGAATAATACTAGACCAGGAAGTTGAATTTACTATTGACCTAGTTCCTGATGTTAATCCAATCTCAACACCCCCTTATCGAATGGCTAAAATTGAACTTTTAGTGTTGAAGGAGCAATTGCCAGATTTATTAGAGAATGGTTTTATTCGACCTAGCACATCACCATGGGGTGCTCCTGTCTTATTTGTTAAAAAGAAAGATGGTTCTATTAGACTTTTCATTGATTATAAATCTTTTAATAACATCACTTTTAAGAATAAATATCCTTTTCCTCATATCGATGATTTGTCTAATCAGTTCCAGGGAGCTCAGTATTTTTCAAAGATTGATCTCAGATCGGGGTACCATCAGTTGAAGGTAAAATAAGAAGATGTTCTGAAGACCGCGTTTTGTACAAGATATGGCCATTATGAATTTTTAGTAATTCCTTTTGGGGTTAACCAATCCACCTGTTGTATTCATGGACCGTATGAATAGAATCTTCCATGAGTTATTGGATAAGTTTGTGGTTGTTTTCATTGATGATATTTTTGTGTTTTCTAAAAGTAAAGAGGAGCATGAAATTCATTTAAGGGTTATTTTACAAACCCTAAAAGAAAATAAATTTGATGGGAAAGTTAGTAAGTGTGAGTTTTGGTTGCAAAAACTTTCATTCCTTGGTCACATTGTTTCTAAAGATGGAATAACTGTTGATCCTGCAAAAACAAAGGTTGTTGAAGAATGGCCAGGCCCCACAAATATAACTGAGATTCATAGTTTTCTTGGTTTGTCAGGCTATTACCAAAGGTTTGTTAGAAATTTTCATGGTTATCTAGTCCAATGACTAAGGTAACTCGGAAGGGTGTTAAGTTTATCTGGACAAAATAATGTGATGATTATTTTCAGAAGTTGAAAACAAGATTGGTGAATGCTCTAGTTTTGGCACCACCTTCCAGGAATGGTGAGTTTGTTATCTACACTGATGATTTGTTGAAAGGAATTGGTTGCATCCTAATGCAGAATGATTAGGTAATTCCTTATGCTTCACGACGGTTGAAAACTCATGAGGTAAATTACCCTACACATGATTTGGAATTAGCTGCTGTTGCTTTCACTTTAAAAATTTGGAGGCATCATTTGTATGGTGTAAAGTGTGAAATATATGCTGATAAAAAAAGTTTAATGTATATATTCACTCAGAAATAATTGAATATGATACATGGGAAATGGCTAGAATTAATCAAGGATTATTATTGTACAATTCATTACCATCCTGGGAAAGCAAATAAAGTGGCTGATGCTTTGAGTCAAAAAAGTAATTATTCATTAACCATGTTATGTTTGGAACGTGATCCTTTGGTTAAGGACTTGATGAACTTTGGAATAGAAGTTGTTGGAATAGTATGTTCTTCTGTTTTGTTTCATGTATCGTTGAAATCTTCTCTATCAGACAGAATTAAGCAAGCTCAGAAGCAAGATAGTGAGTAGCAGAAAGAGGTAGAGCTGGTTCAGAAGTGTATGTTACCTAAATTAATCATTGATAATGATTGTGTTTTGAGATTTGGGAAGAGATTGTGTGTGCCGTGTGATTCACATTTGAAGAGAGAGTTGTTATGTGAAGCTCATAGTTCTCCGTTTTTAGTTCATCTAGGTAGTACTAAGATGTATAGATATCTTCGAGAGTATTACTGGTGGGATGGAATGAAAAGATATATTGCTGAGTTTACTATGAAGTGTTTGACTTGTCAACAGGTTAAAGCAGAGCGGATGTTACCAAAAGGGATGCTTCAGCCTTTACCAGTACCAGAGAAGAAATGGGAGAATATATCCATGGACATCATTGTGGGATTGCCGAAGACACCTCAAGGTAATAATGGAATTTGGGTTATTGTAGATCACTTGACTAAATCCTTGCTATATGGGATACTTGTTCTCTAGATCAACTTTCTTGTTTTTATCTTAAAGAGATCATCAGGTTACATGGAGTTCCCCTCTCCATTGTATCTGGTCGTGATCCCAAGTTTACTTCTAACTTTTGGAAAGGCAGTCAGAAGTCGTTGGGTACTGAATTAAATTTTAGAACACCTTTTCATCCTCAATCAGATGAGCATTCCAAACGAACAATTCAGACCATAGAGGATATTCTACGTTTTTGTTTGATGGATTATCAAGGAAGTTGGGACAAACATCTTTCTTTGGTTGAGTTTTCTTATAATTACTGTTTTCATTCTAGTATACAGAAGGCACCATTTGAGGAATTATATGGGAAGCGGTGTCGTACTCTATCTTTTTGGGATGAAATGGGTGAAAGAAAGTTGATGTGACCAGAATTGGTAGAAGAGTTGGTAGAAAAAGTTCAGATGATATAGAAACACATGAGAATAGCTCAGAGCAGGTAGAAAAGTTATCTAGACAACAGGAGGAAGGATCTCTCTTTTGAGGTAGGTGATCATGTCTTCCACAAAGTTTCACCATGGAAAAGTGTGATGCGATTTGGTAAGAAAGGAAAGATGAGTCCAAGGTTCATTGGACCTTATGAAATTCTAGAGAGAGTTGGATCAGTTGCATACCGAGTGGCTTTACCACCGAGTTTATCTCAGGTACACAATATTTTTCATGTTTCAATGTTAATGAAGTACATGCCAGATCCATCTCATGTTTTGAGTCCAAAGGTAGTTTAGCGGGAAGAGAACCTATCTTATGAGGAACAACCAGTCCAGATTCTTGACCATAGGGAGAATGTATTATGGAATAATGTGATTCATCTAGTAAAGGTTTTGTGGAAAAACCACATGATTGAAGAGGCAACATGTGAATCTAAAAATGAAATGAAGGATAAATACCCCCACTTATTCGATTAGTAAATAAAATGCGGTGACAAAATTTTCTAAAGGGAGGAAGGATGTACCATCCCATTTAAGTAAAGAATTATGAGTTTTCATATTTAGGTCTATTTATTAATTAGATAGTTTTTTAGAGGCTTAAAATGAGAATAAATTTGATCTTAAGCATTGTATTCACTAATATTTTTAAAAGATTATTTTCCCACCTTTTGATGGAGAACCATTTTTAAATATATATTTTGACAATTTTATAATCTCTATTTTTCAAAAGAAACTTATTATTTAGGATTGGGACATTGAAATTTACTTTGGATAAATTTTTGGTATTTTTCTGGAAATGTTCATTTTTTAATGAATAGTGAAAAATACTTCATTTTACTTCAAAAATGTTTTTTCATCTAATTTAATTATATGGATAGATTATCTTTTTAATTGGTTTTAAAGTTTAAATAGAATATATTTTTACCATTTAATCCAATGGTGGTCATTGGGATTAATTTCACTTTGAAATTGGACATAAACAATTGTCAAACTTTTGATAGATATTGTTTCTAAAAAACCCTCTATTTGTTTTGACAACGAGAATTATTTTTAAATTAATTACTATAATTTCTGTGTTCGGAATTTGGTAAAATGGATTCTATATTTGGAACCATAAGGTCCAAATTATGTAATTAATACATTTTTTTGGACATTATGAATACTAACGACAGTAATTATCTTTAATTATTAGGATTAATTAGTAATCAGGTAGTTAAGGGTAATAAAATAATATTATAATAATGAAAAATGACCCCAAAATGTGTTCTAATGCTACTGGTTGTGTCATGGACAGCCATGGGATGCCTTGTGCCAAACTTGTGGACCCCATGGAATCAATTTTGGGTGATAGTGACATTTTATTATATTGTTTTCTTTAAAAGGGAATGTATAACCAAAGTACGTATCACCCAAGTAAAAACATTTAGTTTTGTCTACATAAATGATCTCTTAGACTATAAATTGTCATTGTAAATCTAAAAATATTTCCTATATCACGATTTTTTTTATAATTTTTAGACATTAGATAAATTAATTTTTTTATGACACTATGATGATGCAACGATTACCTCATTAATTAACGATTTAAATAAAATGAAAAGATAATGTAAAATCGAGGACATACACTTGTGAAAGACCTATTGTATGGGTCGATTTAGAACTCTTATCACCTTATCCTCGAAATATTTAATTTTTGGGCCTTTAAAATCCTAAACTCATTATATAATAAAGTAACATTTCATGACTTTCCAAGAGTGCCCCTCCTCCCTCTTATAAAAGGCCCCCACCTCTACCACCTTACCCACACCTCTAAATCCATTGGATCGGCCAATCTCTATTCATTTTATCTCTAAAAATCCCTCTCTTAATTCTATAAGCCTTACCTTAGGCAGAAAGCTCTTCAAGAAACCCTTTTGGTTCAAATCAAGAGGAGTTACCCGATTTAAAGGTGATGTCTTCACTTGTGTAATTTTGTTTTATTTTGCTTCTCCAACCCCCTAAAATATTTTTATTCCATTATTTTGTAACAAAAACAGTATCATAATTATACTAGGATGTTTTTATGAGAAGTATTTTATTTACACTTACACACACCTTCATCTAATGGTTAATGAACATACTGTTCCGGTGAGTGGCGAATTTCTACCTCACGAAACGATGATTGTTCAATATTATTTTAAAACCTTTCATGGAGGCCATTAAATATGTCACTCTATTTATGTATGATATATATTATTTCTATGTTTTCCTTAGGATTTTGTATTTTTAATTTATGGCATACCTTATGGTTTCCATTATGGGTAAACGCGATATCTTCATTTTAGGAAGTGCGGACTACCGCCCCCTCAAAGTTATTTGATTCGTCAATGCCATATGTGGGATGTATAAAGGATGGATTTAATGATATTATATATGATATTATACTGGAATTATAAAATACCTTTATATCATTATGATTTCACTCCATTAAATACAAAATAGAAATGAAATTAGCATTCATGCGTACGTACGACTTACCGTCTCCATGAATGGTGCATTTCATTTCATACCTCTGAATGTTATGTAATATTATAAATTCATGTATATACTGGATATATATATGATATATATGATATCTACATCATGAATATAATTCTGGATATAATGGATATTTTACGACATGAACAACTTGTAATTATAAGAAGCTTATTTTTGGCTCATGTACAAATGATCGACAAAAAGACCATTATTAACTTAAATAATTACATTGTTAGGTCCACAAGGATGAATACCATGAGAGGGGGGGGGGTGAAACATGGTATGAATAATTTAAAAATAATGCCTTTTCTGATCTTGTTTCGCTGTTAAGAAAAATACTCTTCTCTCCCTTTCCTGTTGCACAGTATAAACAAAGAGTAAAGCAAGCACATGACACAAAAATATTTACTTGGTTCACCGATAAGGGATATGTCCAAGGAGAATATGCCGACTGGTTGTTGGTCGTACCAAATTCCACTAAACCTCACAAGCTGTGGATTACAAGTTTAGGGCACAGTCACTCTGTCCTAGGCTCACTGCCTTTATAAGGTTTAGGGTCAGCTCAATGCTTTCCCAAGAGTCACTCCCTGTTTCTCTCTCTCTGGCTCACTGCCGGTGGAGAGGATCAACTTCTTCATCTTCCTTCGCTCAGTCCTCTAGAATGGAATCACTCATAGATTATAGACCTATATGACTTTTCATTTTCATGAAGGAATGCATCTTCCACTATATGTAAATGCTCTGTTAAAGTCCATCATTCACCCGTAGATGAATCTCACTTTGCACCGAAGGTATCGGGCAATCTTCCAGATTTCACGCAACCCGAAATAACCATCGTGAATCAACCATTACTTGGTGCACATGTGTAACCCGACATGCAAGTCCTGGCATGCAAGTCACAACTGGCGCACAATTCCACCTCAGTCAGTTGCACGAAACAAGATTATTCAACTACAAACTAGCACGACACACTCCCCTTTACGCCCAAACCAATATTGGCGTGCAACAAACAACAATAACCCTTCTTCAAATCTGGCGCACAAGTCCCACTTGCGCGATACACCACCACTTGCGTGACAACCACACCTGCGTGACGAGATATCTGATTCTTCAAAGTGTTGAACTCCATTAAGAAATGAGGAGGGGTGGTCTAGTATTTATAGGCAATTTGACCACCCTGCGCGACGACGCACAAGTCTCCCTCAGCACGCAGGTCTCAGCGCACAGGTCTCAGACCCTACAAGTCACTTGCGCGACATACTCCCAAACTTGCACAAACCTCTTTCTTTTTCGATATTTTGAAGTTTTGATCTTGAAAAACAACAGGCGCACAAGTTTCCAATCTTCCTAGGCACTAGCACGCAAGTCCATTCACTTGGCATGAAAGTCACCTGCGCGACCAACTCAATACTTATGCGACCCTTATCCCTTTTCCATATTTTGATGATCTGATCTTAAAAAACATATGGCGCAGAAGTTTTCTATCTGTAATTTTTGTACCGCCTCCAGATCATCCATTCCTTTGTCAAAGTTCTTGAATCAAACATTGATCGTTAACCACAGCTTTTGAACTCGACATGCCACCATGAAATCACATTTGTCAACAAATTTGTATGTCATGGTTTTCTTTGTCAACAATCACAGCACAGTTTTCCACTTTGTCAAAAAACACAATCACCTCAAAAATGCTTCAATGATACCTTGAGGGATTTTTTCCCAACATAAATAATGTTCATAACATGTTAATAAGTGATATAAAAGGAATAATGAACTCAAAAAAGGTTATTAAGCAAGTATAAATTAACTCTAGTTTATTATTTAAGAGATTAAATAACAATCGAGTCAAGTCAGACACGAGGTGTGGGACTTCGTCTCAATATCCTTACATTGAGGCATATTTTTTTATACACAACTTTCTTTTATATGGTGTAAAAACCCCTTTGACTTTTACTTTTATTCAAAAGGAATCCTTTTATACGAATAGTTTTACTAAACGACAAAAGGGAATGTTTTTTTCTTACGTATGCGGCGACAATGACTTCTCCACCATTGTGACCATTATTTGAGTTTCGAATATAGTGACATAATTTCTCTCAATAATATTTACCAGCATTTTTTTGAAGCATTTATATGCTTTTCTTTTCCCTGAGTAGCCAAGGAATATCCCCTCATCTCCTCATGACTAAAACTTTATGTGATTTTCCTTGTTGAGTATGAAACACTTACTTCCAAAGATTCAAAAATATTTCAATGTCGGCTTCTTTCCGTACCATATTTCATAAGGAGTTTTCCCTTCCTTCAGACACAACAGAGACCTGTTCAAAATATAGACCGATGTCAAAATTGCTTCCTTCCAAAATTTCACTGGTAGGTACATTTCAATAAGAATTATTCTGTCATGTGGTTGATGATCTGATTTATCCTCTCAACCACTCCATTTTTTGGGGAGTTCTCACTGATTAAACTTTATTCCTTATTCCGTATTTCTTGAGATAGTATTCAACTTGACTGTTTGTGAATTCTGTTCTATTATCAGTATGAAACTTCTGAATTTTCTACCCAAGCATCCTTTCTGATTCCCTCCTATACTGCTTTATGCAACTGAACACCTCTGTCGTATGGGTAACGACAAATACCCAGTCCATTCTACTATAATCATTGATGAAAAGAACATAGTACCTTTCCCATTTATAGCTCGTGGTGAGATAGGTCCACATACATCTGTATGCACCAATTCGAGCACTCTAGTTGATTTCGGTTCATTTGGATTTTATGTATTTCTGATGATCTTCCCTTGTTTTCAAGCATCACACACATGAGTGCGATCACACGGTAGTTTGGGAAGGTCTCTAGCAGCATCACACTTTAACAGATCTTCCATGGATGGTTGGAATAGATGACCAAGTCGCTTATTCCACAGTTGGTTTTCTTCCTCTCTGGATAAAAGGCACATATCTTCTTCCCTACCTACATGGAAAAGATTTCCCTTTGTCCTTTTTCCCTGAAGAACAACTACTCCATCTTTTCCTTTCACAACACACATCTTCTTGGTAAATCAGATAGAATTCCCAAAGTCACATAGTTGACTGACACTGAGAAAGTTATGACTAAGACCCTCTACTACCAAGACATCAGCATGTCTCATTTCTTTTCCCTCAAACTTGGCTTTTCCTGAGCCAACAATCTTCAGACCTTCATCGTTTCCAAATTTGAAAACATTTTCTTTGTCATATTATATGCCCGTAACAAGGTCCTTATTACCCATCATATGAGATGTGCAACCACTATCAAGGATCCACACACTAGATCGATATGATGTTATAAGGGTAATTTCTGCCACCACGACCTTCTCATTTTTATTTATCTTGGTCCATACTTTTTCATTTACACTAGACATGGATTGAGTATTCTATAGTTTATCAGAGTATGATGGACCATATTCATCTTGAAAAGCAGAAAATCTATTCTGCATTTTAACTCACCTATTGGTATATTGATCTGCAGCTTGCGAATGTTTCGATTCTGCATTGGCACATTTCTCCAAATGGTCAAAGTGCAGTACCTAGCCATGTGCTCAAATCCTCCTCACCAAAAACAGTGTCCTTCAAAATATGTTCTGGAAAACCGTTCTCTATTTGGATGCAACCTCTGTTCTTGTTCCCTTCAGTGTCTCTTGGCTATTGGACACACATACTGTGAATTTCCCATCTTTCCACAACAATAACACATGATATAAGGTGAATTCATTCCTGTTATTTCAGCACTACGAGTTTCCCCTTGGGATCTTAGAATATTATTAATCTTCATTTTTCCCAAATCAACCTTAAATCTCGGGATGGGTGCTTGTGGTCTGACTTCAATTTCTACTGATTTTTGCTTCTGATCAAGCCCTGAATCAGCCTTAACGTTTGAGCTCAATTGCTGTATCTTTCCTGCTAAACTACTAGGATCCTCTTCCATATTTTCAATCTTCATAATTACCTGCTTTCCCAAGAATGTGTTGGGAATCAAGGGTTTTTTCTGGTTTTTAACATTCCTCCACAGACTGAAAACTTCTTCTTCAAGCTTTTCGATATGCTTGACGTGATCTTTCACTTTTCTGTACATTCCATCGATATCACTTTTATGTTCTTCAATCTTGATCTTACACTTACTAACTGATTTTGATTTCCCTGGTGTTGATGACTTGAGTTTTTAAATTTCTTCCAACAACTCAGACTTCTCTTCTTCCTGCTGTTGCATATAGAGTTTGGATTCATGAAAAACTTTATTGGCTTTCTTCGTTTTGGCTCTCCAAACATCTATCTCCTCAAGAGTTTCTTCCAACTCAGCTTCCATATCAACTCTTCCTTCAACTTATCCTTCTTCCAAAGCATCAGTTTCTTCTTTTTCTTGAGAACTATCGACGACCTCCATGATAGCATATTCTCCTCGATCTTTGCAGTTCTCTATTTTTTCAACCTCTTCACCCTCAGACTCATCTGAACTGTCTATTTCCTGTGAAATAAGATTCTTCTTATTAAAGAAATTTCTCTTGAACAGTTTCTTCCCTTTCACATAGGCTGAAGATTTCTTCTTGGGAATTTCAACATCATCTTCATCATTTTCTTCTTAAAACTTTTTGTGGAATATGGCTGCAAGATGTCCAAACTTTCCATATCTAAGTAATTCAAGAGATAGTTTTCCTTTGAAATTTCCTTTTCCTCTTTGAATATTTTATGGGAGGAATGAAATTACCTCATTTGTCTCTTGTTCTTCCTAAGAGTCTTCAATGGTGAGCTTTTTAAAATCCTTGAATGCCACCTCTTTGGATTTCCCCTTTTCCACATCATCATTATCATCATTTCTAATTTTATATGCAACAATAGTGCTATGTAGGTTATCCAATGTAAGATCTTTCGTATCTTTATCTTCAAGCACTGAAACATTTAGATTGAACTGAGGTGGAAGTTTCTTCAAGATGCGCTTCACAATTTTTATGTCTTCAATAACTTCTCCAAGACCTCGCATGTCTTCTACTACAACATTTACCCTGTCGAAGAATGCATCCACAGACTCATTTGGGTTCATTCTCAAATCTTCATACTTGTTCCACAACACTTGCAGCTTTGCCTCTCTGACCTTTGTATCCCCTTCATATATATTCAATAACTTTTCCCACATGGCATGTGATGTTTTTCAAGACATCACCTTTGTTTATATGGGATTGGATAGGGATCCCCCTAAGTCATTGATTTCTTTGGCATAAACATCCAACTCTTTATGCTCAGTTTCTGATAATGCACCACTATTAAGATCAGATGTTATGCAATGCATTGCTGCTGTAAAAACGTCCATTCCCAAAGATCGGAAGTAGTGTTGCATCTGATTCTTCCAAAGCTAAAAATTGTTTCCGTCGAAGATTAGAATCCCTTTATGATTAGTGACCTCAATTGAGAGAAGAACAACTGTCAACCTGTTGCTCTAATAACAATTGTTATGTCCACAAGGGTGAATACCCTAAGAGGGGGGGGTGAATCATGGTATGACTAATTTAAAAATAAAGCCTATTCTGATCTTGTTTCTCTGATTAGCAAAACAATCTTCTCTCCCTTTCCTGTTGCACAGTATAAAAAAAAAGTAAAGAAAGAACAGGACACTACAATTTTTACTTGGTTCACCGCTAAGGGCTACGTTCAAGGAGCATACGCCGACTGGTTATCAGTCATACCAAATTCCACTAAGCTTCACTAGCTGTAGATTACATTGTTCAAGCACAATCACTCTGTCTGAGTCTCACTGCCTTTTCATGGTTTAGGGTCAGCTCACTACTTTCCCAAGGGACACTCCCTGTTTCTATCTCTCTGGCTCACTGCCAGTGGAGAGGATCACCTTCTTCCTCTTCCTTCTCTCACTGCTCGGGAAAGGATCCACTCATAGTTTATAGACCTGTAGGTCTCTTCATTTTCATGAAGGAATGCATCTTCCTCTATATGTAGATTCTCTGTTGTAGTCCATATTTCACCTATAGATGAATCTCACAATGCACCAAAGGTATTAGACAATCTTCCAGCTTTCACGCAGCCCGAAATAACCGTCATGAATCAACCCTTACTTGGCACAGAAGTCTAACCCGGTGCGCAAGTCTCGGCACGCAAGTCACAACTGGTGCGAAAGTCCACCTCATACACTTGTGCGACACAAGCTTCTTGAACTCCAAACGTGCACGACACACTTCCCTTTACGCCCAAACCAATATTGGCATGCAACAAACAACAATAGCCCTTCATCAAATCTAGCGCGCAAGTCCAACTTGCACGACACACCACCACTTGCGCGACCACCACACCTACGCTATGGGATCTCTGATTCTTCAAAGTGTTGAACTCCGTTAAGAAATGAGGAGGGGTGGTCCAGTATTTATAGGCAATTTGACCACCCTGCACGATAGCACGCAAGTCTCCCTCGGCGCGCAGGTCTCAGCGCACAGGCCTCTGCCCCTACAAGTCACTTGCGCGACCCACTTCCAAACTTGTGAGAACCTCTTTAATTTTCCATATTTTGAAGTTTTGATCTTGAAAAACTATAGGCGCGCAAGATTCCAATCCTCCTAGGCACTGGCATGCAAGTCCTTTCTATTGGCGTGCAAGTCACTTGTGCGACCAACTCAATACTTGTGCAACCCATATCCCTTTGCCATATTTTGATGATCTGATCTTGAAAAACAAATGGCACACAAGTTTTCATGCCATCAAGTACACAGTGTGCAAGTATCTTTTCCAAAAAACAAATTTTCATCATTTTTCAATTTTCAGGCCCAAAATATTGGCAAACAATAGAAAACGGCGCCACCTTGTATCTGTTCTTTTTGTACCGCCTCCAGATCATCCATTCCTTTGTCGATGTTCTTGAATCAAACATTTATCATTAACCACAGCTCTTGAACTCAACATGCCATGATGAAATCCCCTTTTTCAACAAATTTGTATGACAGGGTTTTCTTTTTCAACAATCACAGTGCAGTTGTCCACTTTGTCAACAAACACAATCACCTCAAAAATGCTTCAATGATACCTTGAGGGATTTTTTCCCAAAATCTACCCCTTTGGGATTGTAGACAAATCTTCCATACAAAGATACATCATTAACTCTTCAGCCACCACTCGCCCAAATGCGACTCTGATAGCGATCAAGGATTTACTCAACACATACTCTAATCCCACATGAGAAATGCTCGACATGATAAACAAGAGTAATTGAAAAGTTCATCAATGAATCACTTCATCTCTTACACCCATTGTTGACACCAAACTGATACAAATTTTCACCAAACTAATACCAATTGTTGGAAATATTCTTCCAACACCACTCATCTTCTTTTATCACGATCCTCAGCTATCGTGATATCTATTCTTTGATCAATCACTCATAGCATCGTCAGATTTTATACGCTCCCCCTTTCTCATTGCTCCCCCTATCTCACTGCTCCACCTGTCAGCTTCTCCCAATATCATTCATGATTTATCAAATAGCCACACTGTCTCCCCCTTGAAAAATCACTATCCCCCCCTTTGTCAATGAACTCAAAGATTGTTCCTTTGTAGTTTGTAACAGAGTAGGGAACAAAATTAAACACATTATGGAAAAACACATCAGACCTCGGGGAGAGGGGGAGGTTCCACATCCACACTCTTTTAAGTGCGGGGAGTCGACTGAACTCCCAGAGCCAGTCGATGCCTTTCAAAAGCTTCCTTGGGTAAGACCTTTGTTAGAATGTCTACAACTTGTAGTTCTGTAGGCACATTCTCCAACTTCACAATTCCCTGCTCAAACATCTCCTTGATAAAATGATACTTTATCTCAATGTGCTTTGTCCTTGAGTGACGGAAGGGATTTTTACTGAGATTTATAGCACCTGAGTTATCACACTAGATTCCGATCGAAGACTTCACTTCAACTCCAATATCTTCAAGCTGCTGCTTCATCCACAATAACAATGTGCATGCTTGAGTGTCTGCAATATACTCAGCCTCCATGGTGCTCAATGAAATGAAACATTTCCTCTTCCCTAGCCAAGAAATACACAATCCACCAAGATAGAATGCATCTCCTGATGTGGATTTTCTATAATCAGCTGATTCAGCCCAATCTGTATCTGTGTAACCCAATAACAATGACTGATATTTGTCATTATACATCAGACCGAAATCCACAGTGCTTTTGATATACTGAAGTATTCTTTTTTACTATAAGCATGTGGCTTCCTTAGGATTACCCTGATATCTGGCTGCTTGGCATGTGGAGAAAACAATATCAGGCCTGGTTGCGGTCAAGTACAACAAGCTCCCAATAATTTCCCTGTATTTGGTAATATTAACTGCCTTGCCATCCTCATCTTTTGATAATTTCATTCGGGTATCAACCGAAGTCTTCATATCCTTGTAATTCTCCATACCAAACCTTCTCAAAACCCCCTTGGCATATTTGTATTGAGAAATGAAAGTTCCAATACTTCGTTTTGTCAGCTGTAAGCCAAGGAAAAATGTTAGCTCTCCAATAATTGACATTTCAAAATCATTTTTCATGAATTTGGTGAATTTTCTAAATTGAACTTCATCTGATCCGCCAAGTATTATATCATCGACATAAACCAACACCATAATCCTTTTATTACTGTCCTTTCTAAAATAGAGATTATAATCAACTCCCCCACACTGCAAACCTAGCTTCTTCAAGTACTAATCAAGCCTTGAATTCCATGACCTTGGTGCTTGTTTCAGCCCATACAATGCCTTGTTCAGCCTGAAAACATTGTTCTCATCCTCATGAATGAGAAAACCATCTGGATACTCAATATACACCTCCTCTTCCAGAACACCATTCAAGAATGTGGCTTTGACATCCATATAGAACACTTTGAACTATCATTGCACTACTATGGCCAAAAATTGTCTGATTGTCTCCAACCATGAAACCAGTGCAAATGTCTCGTCAACATATATTCCCTCTATCTGGGTGTATACCTTGGACATTAGTTGTTCTTTGTTCTGAATCACTATTCCATCTTCATTCATCTTGTTGCGGTAGACCCATTTAGTCCCGATGAAATTATTTTTTTCTGGCCTTGAAACAATCTCCCACGTCTAGTTCTTCTCAATTTGATCAAGCTCTTCATTCATAGCCTGAACCCAGTTTTCATCTTTAGCTGCGTCGAAAAAACATTTTGGCTCCACCTGAGATAAAAATGATGTTTTCTGTAATGATTTCATTCTTTGAGTCTGAACTGGAGTAGTCTAATCACCAATGATATTTTTCCCATTAATTTCAGCTCAACTCTTTGGCTTCATTGCAGACACAGACTTGACACTTTCTTGTTCATCATCTATATCTTCTTCTGAGTTGGCCTCTGCCACTTCTACTCCCCCTGCGTTACTTACCTCATCATCACCTTCATCCAGAAACTGTTCACTGGGTCGTTGATAGTTATGTTCATTTTCAACTATAGTGACATCATTGCTCTCAACAATTTTACCCAGCCTTTTGTTGAAGCATTTATATGCTTTTCTTTTCCCTAAGTAGCCAAGGAATATCTCCTTATCTCCTCGTGACTCAAAATTCCTATGATTTTACTTGTTGAGTATGAAACACATACTTCCAAATATTTGAACATATTTCATTGTTGGTTTCATTTTGTAACACATTTCTTATAGAGTCTTCCCTTCCTTCAGACACAACAGAGACCTATTTGAAATATAGAGCGATGTGAAAACTGCTTCCTTACAAAATTCCTCTGGTAGGTCTTTTTCAATAAGCACCATTCTAGCCAAGTTATTGATTATCCGATTTCTCCTCTCAACCACTTCATTCTATTGGGGAGTTCTCACTAATGAAACTTGATTCCTTATTCTGTGTTTCTTGAGATAGTCTTCAACATGACTGTTTGTAAATTATGTTCCGTCATCAGTACGAAACATCTAAATTTTCTGCCCAGGCATCCTTTCTGATTCCCTCCTATACTGCTTTATGCAATTGAACACCTATGTCTTATTGGTAACGAAAAATACCCAGGCCATTCTGCTGTGATCATTGATGAAAATAACATAGTACCTTTTCCCATTTATAGCTCGTGGTGGGATAGGTCCACATACATCTGCATGCACCAATTTGAGCACTCTAGTTGATTTCTGTTCCTTTGGCCTGTATGTCTTTATGATGATCTTCCCTTGTTAGAAATCATCACACGTATTGAGTGTGATCATGTGATAGTTTGGGAAGGTCTCTAGCAACATCACACCTTACTAGATCTTCCATAGATAGTTGGCATAGATGACCAAGTATCTTATGCCACAATTGGTTTTCTTCCTCTCTGGATAAAAGGCATGTATCTTTTTACCTACCTATAAGGTAAGGACTTCCCTTTGTCCTTTTTCCCTAAAGAACAACTGCTCCATATTTTCCTTTCACAACACATATACTCTTGATAAATCGGATAGAATGCCTAGAGTCACATAGTTGACTGACACTGAGCAAGTTATGACTAAGACCCTCTACTACAAAGACATCAGCACATCTCATTTCTTTTCCCCCAAACTTGGCTTTTCCCGATCCAAAAATCTTCATACCTTCATTGTTTCCAAATTTGTCAACTCCTTCTTTGACATATTTTATGCCTATAATAAGATCCTCATTACCCGTTTTATGAGATGTGAAACCACAATCAAGGATCCACACACCAGATAGATCTGATGCTCTAAGGGAAATCTCTGACACCACGAACTCCTCATTTTTCTTTATCTTGGTCCATACTTTTTCTTTCCCACTCAGCATGGATTGAGGCTTCGAATCTTTATCAGAGTATGATGGACCATACTCATCTTGAAAAGCCGCAAATCTATTCTGCAATTTTAACTCACCTGTCGGTTTATTGATCAGCTACATGCGAATGTTTTGATTCTTCTTTGGCACATTTCTCTGAATGGTCTAAGTGCAGTACCTAGCCATGTGTCCAAACCCACTGCACCAAAAATATCCCCCTTCTAAATATGTTTTGGAAAACCATTCTTTGTTTGGATGCCACCTCTATTCTTGTTCCCTTCGCTATATCTTGGATATGGAACATACATACTGTGAATGTACCATCATTCCACAACAATAACAAATGATATAAGGTGTATTACTTCGTGTTATTTCAGCACTACGAGTTTCCCCTTGGGATCTATGAATATTCTGATTCTTATTTATGCCCAAATCAACCTTTAATATCAGGACGCGTGCTTGCGGTATGACTTCAATTGCTACAGATTTTTTCTTATGATCAAGCCTTGAATCAGCCTTAACATTTGAGCTCAATTGCTGGTTCTTTCCTGCTGAACTACTAGGCTCGTATTTAATCTTTTCAGTCTTCGTAATTACCTTCTTTCCCAAGAATGCATTAGGAATCAAGGGTTTTTCCTCGTCTTCAACTATCCTCCACAGACTAACAACTTCTTCTTCCAGCTCTTCAATACTCTTGACATGATCTTTCACTTTTCTGTTCAAACCATCGATATCCCTTTTCTTTACTTCAATATTGAGGTTATACTCACTAACTGATTCTGAGTTCTCTGGTGTTGATGACTTGGGTTTTTCAATTTCTTCTAACAACTCAGACTTCTCTTCTTCCTACTGCTGCATATAGAGTTTGGCATCACGAACAACTTTATTGTCTTCCTTCATTTTTTCTCTCCAAACATCTATCTCCTCAAGAGCTACTTCCATCTCAGCTTCCATATTAACTCTTCCTTCAAATTCTTTTTCTTCTTCCCCAGTGCCAGTTTCTTCTTTTTATTGAGAACTGTCGACGACCGCCACCATAGCATTTTCACCTCAATATTTGCAGTTCTCTATTTCCTCAACCTCTTCAACCTCAGACTCATCTGAACTGTCTATTTCTTGTGAAAGAAGATTCTTCTTATTGAATAAATTTCTCTTGAACCACTTATTCCCTTTCACATTGGCTGAAGATTTATTCTTGGGAATTTCAACATCATCTTCATCCTTTTCTTCATGAAACTTTTTGGGGAATCTAGCTGTGAGATGTCGAAACATTCCACATCTAATGCATGCAAGAGGTAGTTTCCCTTTGAAATTTCCTTTTCATATTTGAAGATTTGAGTAGAGGATTGAATTTACCTCATATGTCTCTTTTTCTTCCTGAGAGAATTCAATGGTGAGGTTTTTCAAGGCCTTGAATGCCACCTCTTTGGATTTACCCTTTTCCACAACATCATTATCATCATTTCTCATTTCATATGCAACAAGTGTGCTGTGTAGGTTATCCAATGTAAGCTCTTTTGGATATTTTTCTTTTAGAACTAAAACTTTCGGATTGAACTGAGGTGGAAGATTCCTCAAGATGCACTTCACAATTTTTATGTCTTCAATAACTTCTCCAAGACCTCAAATGTATTCTACTACAACATTTACCCTGTCGAAGAATGAATCAACAGACTCATTCGAGATCATTCTCAAATCTTCACACTTGTTCCACAACACTTGTAGCTTTGCCTCTCTAACCTTTGTATCCCCTTCATATATATTCAATAACTTTTACCACATGGCATGCACTGTTTTTCCAGACATCACCTTTGTATATATAGGATTGGATAGGGCTCCCCCTAAGGCATTGTCTGCTTTGGAATCAGCATCCAACTCTTTATGGTCAGCTTTTAATAATCCACCACTATTAAGATCAGCTGTTATACCATGCATTGCTGCTGTGAAAACGTCAATTCCTAAAAAGATGAAGTAGTGTTGCATCTGATTCATCTATAGCTGATAATTATTTCCGTCGAAGATTGGAATCCCTTTATGGTTAGTGACCTCCATTGAGAAAATAACAACTTTCAACCTTTCGCTCTGATACCAATTGTTAGGTCCACAAGGCTGAATACCCTGAGGGGGGTGGGGGGGGGTGAATCATGGTATGACTAATTTAAAAATAAAGCTCGTTTTGATCTTGTTTTTCTGTTATGAAAAACACTCTTCTCTCCCTTTCCTATTGCACAGTATAAAAAAAGTAATGTAAGCACGTGACACATCAATTTTTACTTGGTTCACCGCTAAGGGCTATGTCCAAGGAGTATACACCGACTGGTTATCGGTCATACCAAATTTTACCAAACATCACTAGCTATGGATTACAAGGTTCGGGAATAGTCACTCTGTCTCAGGCTCACTGCCTTTACAAGGATTAGGGTTAGCTCACTACATTCCCAAGGGTAACTCCCTATTTCTCTCTCTCTGGCTCACTACCAGGGGAGAGGATCACCTTCTTCCTCTTTTTTTATCCACTACTCTAGAAAGGATCCACTCATAGTTTATAGACCTGTAGGTCTCTTCATTTTCATGAAGGAATGCATCTTCCTCTATATTTAGATGCTCTCTTGAAGTCCAGATTTCACCCGTAGATGAATCTCACTTTGAACCAAAGGTATCAGGCAATCTTCCAACTTTCAGGCAACCCAGAATAACCATCATGAATCAACCCTTACTTGGCGCGCAGGTCTAACCCGGCGCCCAAGTCACAACTATCACGCAAGTCCACCTCAGACACTTGTGCGACACAAGCTTCTTCAACTCCAAACTTGTGCGATGCACTTCCCTTTATACCCAAACCAATATTGGCGCGCAACAAACAACAATATCCCATCTTCAAATTTGGAGCGCAAGTCCAACTTGTGAGACACACCACAACTTGCGTGACCACCACACCTACGTGACATGAGATCTGATTCTTCAAAGTGTTGAAATTTATTATGAAATGAGGCGGGGTGGTCCAGTATATATAGGCAATTTGACCACCCTGCACGACGGTGTGCAAGTCTCCCTCGGCGCGCAGGTCTCAGCGCAAAGGTCTCTGCCCCTGAAAGTCACTTGCACGACCCACTTCCAAACATGCGCGAATCTCTTTACTTTTACATATTTTGAAGTTCTGATATGGAAAAACAATAGGCGCGCAAGTTTCCAATCCTCCTAGGTACTGGCGTGCAAGTCCTTTCACTTGGCGCGCAAGTCACATGCGAGACCAACTCAATACTTGCACGACCCTTATCCCTTTTCCATATTTTGATGATCTGATCTTGAAAAAAATATGGCTAAATGTTTTCAAGCCATCAATTACACGGCGCACAAGTCCCTTTTCCAAAAACCACTTTTCTTCATTTGCCGATTTTTAGGCCCAAAAATTTGGCAAACACAGGAAAATGGATTCACCTTGTATCTGTTCTTTTTGTACCACCTCCAGATCATCCATTCCTTTGTTGAAGTTCTTGAATCAAACATTTATCATTAACCACAACTCTTGAACTAGGAATGCCACCATGAAATCACCATTGTCAAAAAAAAATTATGTCATGGTTTGCTTTGTCAACAATCACAACATAGTTGTCCACTTTGTCAACAAACACAATCACCTCAAAAATGCGTCAATGATACCTTGAGGGATTTTTCCCAACATACATAATGTTCATAACATGGAAATAAGTGATATAAAAAGAATAATTAACTTTTTAAAGGTTCTTAAGAAAGTAGAAATTAACTCTAGTTTATTATTCAGGAGATTAAAGAACGATCGAGTCAAGTCGGACACGAGGTGTGGGACTTCGTCTCAATCTCCTTTCATTGAAGTTTATTTTGTTTTATACACAAATTTCTTTTATACAGTGTATAAACAACTTTTACTTTTACTTTTATTCAAAATGAATCTTTTTATATGAAGCCTTTTACTAAAAAAGGACTGTTTTTGTCTTATGTATGCGGCGACAACGACTTCTACGCCACTGTGACCATTATTTGAGTTTCGACTTCCTCTACAAGCCATAACTTTTTTTAAATGAAAAATAAATACCATGTTTTAATTTTCTTTTATTTTGGTATTGAAAATGGTTTTGATAAAGTTTTTATTATATCAATGTGTTGTATTGATATCTTGTGATTGAGATGTGGAAAAGTTATGTTTCCTTTATGTACGTTTTACGTGATATGATTATGTTATGGTTCTTGGGAATTTTGATGATGATGGGTGGTTCCATGATAAACTAAGGGCGGGTGAGCCTATTATAGCTCTCCAATGCATTGGGTAACATGAAATAATTAATCGCTAAGGTTTCTATGAAGAGATTTAGGGAATATACTGTGATGGGTATTCCAAATGTAACCATGAGGGTTACTCCCTACGTAAGAATGTTATGAATGCCTCAAGTTACCTTTATCTCTTATGTTTTCTATGATTTTTTCATAAATTTTATGATTTCATGAGGTATGATGAAGTGGATATGTTTTATGAGTAAATTATTATTTCATTATCTCTTATGTATACATGGACTAATGTTTTCATTATGTACTTTTATATCCCTTACTGAGCTTTTTATACTCCTCCCATGTTTTTGAAATGTTTTTGATAGGTCAAGGGAAAGGTACATGATGTGATGATAGTTTCGAGGAAGTTTCAAGAAAGAATCCATATTTTATTTTAAATATATCTCCTTTGATGGGAAGAAAGAATATTGTCTTTTATATAACCACCTTGTTCAAAGGTGGAATGTAATGCATGTTTTATGATCTAATTCTGTAAAACTCTAAATCTAAAAAGATCCTCAATGTGTATTCTTGAAATAAATCAAGATTAAGTAATGTTTAAGGATGGGGACTTATAGTCATTATCAAAAAATATTGTTAATTCAAAATACTTTCCATAAGAGTAAAAAGTCCCTAATCCCTAATTCTCTTTAAATAATGAAAAATTATTTTTATAGATTTTAAATTTGATTCCATTGTATTTTCTTAATAGATTTCACATAAACATACTAAAAACCTTATGTCTGGATGACTAGATGTTAATTACAGTAAACTTTCTATCATCCCTCTAAAAGTTGTTTGATTTACTGGATGTCCAGCTTCATTAATTTCAAGAGTATTTAAGGTACCTATTAGAGTAATAATAATCATAGTATTTTTATATCCATACTTTTTATGAATATATTTAATATACTTATATTGGTATATATATGTTCCTTCTGTTTTTTTAGAAATTAGAAAACGAAGAAATAATGTTAACTCACCCATCATACTCACCTCAAACTCAGATTTTATAATATTTTTAAAAGAACCTATTAAATATTTCTAAGTTAATTCGAATATAATGCATCATTATAAATTTTAATGGTTAAAACAACTTTTTTTTCTTTCTTTATAATTTTTTTTGGATCAGATGTTCCCTTAAAAAAGTAGTTTTTAATAACATATCATGTTAATATATTATACAAGTCTCCAGGGGCTTTTCTAAGTCCATATAATGATTTGGTAAGGTTGTAAAAATATTCAGGATGTTTTGTATCTTCAAAACATGGAGGGTGTTCAACAGAAACATCATGTTGAACACATTCATTATGGAAAGCACACTTCACATCCATTTTAAATTTTTTGAAATTAAAGAATGATGAAAAGGATAATAGTATCTGAATATATTTATGTCTATCTACTGAAGAATAGGATTATTAATAATCTATTCCCTCTTATTGATTACAACCGTTATCAAATATTCTTTCCTTATTTCTAATTATTAGTCCTTTTTAACAAATTTGTTTTTGAATAGCCATTTCACCTTAATTATAGAAGTTTATTTAGGTGTTTTGACCAAGATCAAGACTTTATTCCTTTCTCTTTAATTTAGTTCATCTTGCATTGATTTAATCAAATATTTATCTCCTAAAGCGTCATTAGGACTTTTAGGTTTGAATTATGAAAAAAATTCTAGATTTTCTAATTCATTTATAAAATAACTTCGAGTCCTTATAGGTTGATTTAGATCACTGATAATACTATCACATGGATGATTCTTATGAAACAACTTACTTGGGTTATGTAAAACATGTTCCTTAATATAAGATAGAATGTCTCCCAGAGTGAATGCATCAAAAAAATTTATCTATTATTTTCTTTATTAGAATATTATTCTGTCAAAGGATAATAATTAGTTTTGGAAAATACATGAGAAACTATTGGTTAGGGTTGTTTAAAAAATGACCCATTTCATCAAATTTAACATGTACTATTTCTTCAATAGTAAAATAATTTTTATTGAAAACTCTTTAAGACTTAGAAGCAGTGGAATATTCTAAAAAAATACCTTTTTTGGATTTAGGGTTGATTTTATGTAAATTATCTTTTTTATTCAAATTCAATACTTTAAATCCAAATAATTTTAAGTATGAAACTTTTCGTTTTAGGCTGGTCCATTACTCATATGGTGTTTTATTAATAAATGGTGTAATTAAAACTCTATTTATAGGATAAAATGTAGCACTCAGAGATTCAGCCAAAAAATTATTTTCAATTGAATATTCAATCAAGATGGTCCTTGTTATCTCTTAAAGAATGTGATTTCTTCTTTCAACAACACCATTTTTTTGAGGAGTTCTGGGAGTTGAAAAGTTATGTGTAATCCCTTTCTTACTACAAAAAATTTTGAAAATCATAATTTTCAAATTCTCCACCTAGATCGCTTGGAATAGTAATCATTCATTGTTTTTTTTCATTTCAAACATTGGATACAAAAGATTTAAAATAATAATAGGCTATATATTTTTTCAATAAAATAGACCCATGTCTATCTAGTGTAGTCATCAACAAAAAAATACATAATTCTTTCCTATAATACATATTGTTTGTATAGGACAGAATAAATCCATGCACACCAACTATAAATAATTATAAGTTCAATACTAACTAATTTATTTAATGCTTGACTTATGTTTCGTGTTATATAGAAAAGGGTCATAGAATTTTGAAGAATCAAATATAAGTTCTGGTAGATATTTATTAAGTACTTTATTTGAAAATTTATATATTTTCTTATGGTTAGAGTTTCATAACTTTCTATTCCATATCCAATATTGTATTTTCATTGCACTAAGGCATGGTTAGTCTGGGATCCTATGGTTTTTTAATATTAGTGTGTAAACATTCTCAGGCTGATTGGTAGAAAAAATGAATTAATCAATTAATTGTGGACTTCACATTTATAATTACTAAAATTCATAGGGTATCTTTCATCGCATAAATGACTTATACTTATAAGGTTGTTCTAAATACCCTTAACAGATAAAAAATTTAAAATCAATGATTTTCCAAAAAAATTTTACGATAACAATAATCTTTCCTTGAAGAATTGTGTCTGAAGGTAACTCTTACACTTTTCATTCCAATTATCTTTTCAAATAAGTACTTATTACCAGTCATATTCTAAGAACATCCACTATCCATGTAACATATTTTTTTCTATTGGTATATCATTTTTTTTCCTAGAAATCAATTATAATTTTGGATCCAATCATTCTTCGATCTAGAATTGTTAAAAAGATAAATTTTTTGAATCCACATTTATTTTAAAAAATGGGGTTTGTTGAACCCCAGATATTGAATTTTATTGAAGGAAAATTTTTTATTCCAATTATATCCACATTGAAATTTGGCTAAAAAGGGGGAAGATTCATGAATAATATAATTGTATCTAAAAAATAGTTTTTAATGAGTATATCCCATTGTTGAACTATTACCTTAGGGATGAAGTTTTTTTAAAAAAAATTTCAAATCCTTATTTACTAATGGTAAATTTTTTCAAGATTATATTTAATGAAAACATTTCACACTTTTGGATGATAACTAAATTCTTACTCTCATTAATATTAGATTCAGATGTCTGTGTTGTTTATAAAATATTTTTCACAGAAATTGAATTATTAAAAATCATTAGAAAGATTATCTTCTCAGAATTAGCTTCCTCATGGTTTTTATAAATATAATCAATTTTAAAATTTTTATTATCATGATATTAAGAAGGATATGATATTTAATTTTTCAAAACATTTATTCTTGTATTTACCTTTTCATGTTTCTTATTAACTTTACAGTTTTCATTTTCTGGTAATTTATCAATTCTAGAAACCATTTCATATGAAGGTAATGTGTTATTTTCACTACATAAGAATGATTATACATATGGATATGGGGATTTCCTCTAATTAGGACAATCTTTATTTAAAGACAAGTTAGTCAGAGATTTAATATTGTGTACCTTTTCTATGAAATATTGATTTTCTATAGGTATTCTGGCAAGAAGACCAATATTCTTTGGTCGTGAATTCTCATTTTCTTATGATTAATTTGAAGATACTTATCCACTAGCAATCTATGAGTTATTTTACTTTAAGAATTTAATTACTTTTGGAAAATATTAACTTTTTTAATTCCTCTTAGAATATATTTCATTTCTATCAATTATTTTCATCTTTGGAAAATCGAGTCTTATATGTCCAATATTTTTCATTCATGATAGGTAACATCAGTATCCTTTTTTAACCACGTTTCTTTACATATATATATTGAAAATATTTCATTAAAAAAATCTTGTTCATCCTTTGAGAAATATTTTCTAACTCAATTTTTGAATGTTCGGATTCATATGGTTCTATTCGAACTACAAAAATCTTCTTTGTTTATTTGAATACCTTTTTAGTAGCCTTATCTATCATCTTATTTTATGTTTAAGTAAAATCTGCTACACAATTTTTTTTTCCTTCATCTATTTTCAATCTATTCCCGTATTGAACAATAGTTCTAAATAATTCATAAATAGTTACATTCATGACCTTTCATGATTCATCAATGATTGTACTTTTTTATTCCCATTCATATCACATTATATCTATGATCTTTTCAACTAAGATATCATCATCTAATCCCTTATCAAACATAGATTTTAGACTATTAAATATAGTCTTGAATCTCCGTTGAACCTTAACAATAGGTTCTCTATAAAGAAATTTAAAATCATTATAATATAATCTTAGCATAGATATTCTTATTTAAAAAACACTGGATGTACCAAAATGTATAATTTATATCTTATTCCAAATGTTGTTGGCTTATTCAGAAGATGAAATTTGGAAATATATATTTATATTCATAGATCAATGTAATGTATTTCTTACCTTATAATTCAAATAATATTCTTATTTCTCTTGATTGGTAAATTTTCTATCTTCTTTGTCTGTAAATTTATATTTTCCACATAGCATAACAAATTTATAAAGTACTATTTTGATTAAAAATGTCTTCATTCGATCTCTCTAATATTCATAATCATTTAAATAAAAATTTATTTGTCTATTTGGATTGATATTTTCAATTGAACTGACATTATGACCTTATATCTTAAAAAAATTAAAAACTACTTTTTCTACAATACATATTAGTGAAAAAATATGTAGATTTGTTTTATAAAACAAATATATCTAAATTGAAAAAGTAATGTAAGATAATATATGAGCTATAGAAACCTCATCTGATACACATTTTTCGATCATAATGCTTTTGAAGATAGCACAATACAAGAGGTGGTGAATAGTTGGTTTAAATATTCTCATTTTTATCCATAATAAAATTTCATTTAAAGGAATTGAAACTAATTCAATTCACAATTCATCTTAATGTATTAAAAAATTAATCATATAGATCCCTGAGTCTGGTTATAGAAGTATCATAATTGGTTTGATTGCAATAAATTAATCCACATGTCCTGAATGAGATTAATTGTATTCATGGTTGAAACTATTTAAATATAGTAAGAATATAACAGATCATAATAACTATGGTTATGATGATCAATTTAAAATAATACAACAATTCAATCATGAAGCATACAAAAACATATTGAGTTATTTAAAAGATCATAATTATGAAAATCGTAATCACAAGTTACAGAATTGAAAATGAATATATAAAAAAAATTCACTTTTTATTATAAAGTAGTAGAAATGATTACAAGTAAAAGAATATAATTATTATAATCCAAATTAAAGGGTATCCAATGACCTTGGATAGAGGCCCCTTGATTTATATATTCAAGAAACTCTGTCTTACCCACACAAGTTTACTCCCTCAATACAATGATTAGATTATGTATTTATATCCCCACAATCCCTCGATCAAGAAGTTGATCAGTATATCTGTCTTCCTAGCCTTAGAAACCCTCAATCTTCATATGATTATCACAACTATCTTCATATCCATGGAATCCATTTACCGTAATCACCAATGATCATTTTTTCAAAATTAAAATAAAAACTATTTAATATAATAAGTTTGTAGAACAAGTATTTCAAAACTTGAACTCTTTAGATTATTTCACATGAAGTTTGAAATTTGACAAATCTCTTGAATTCATCATGATATTAGTATCCCTTCACCATTGATCTCATTCAAATGACTTGGTATTTATAGTACAATGTCCCAACAGTCATCTTGGATTATAATGGTTGATCTTTTCTTAAATATTCATAGGGACTTCGACACATAACACTCCAATGGTAATATTGTAACTAAAATGACAACATTGGTTTAAGAAACATGTTGAAACAGAATATAAGACATCATTTTGATAAAATAGTTTTCCTTTAGATATGATACTATTTTTGGATGAGATAAAATGTGTCTAAAAATAATTTAACTCTTATCATAAAATAGAATCTGAATAATAAATGAGTATAATGATTTTATTTAAGACAGAGAATACAATTTATCTTGTTATCATGATATTTAATGGTGTGTATGATGGAAATCATAATCGGCATATCAGATGAAAATTATATTATATGAGTGTGATGTAAATCGTATCAAGTGTTGCAATGATAATCATTTAAAGTATCATTTCTGTAAAACTTATGGTTATTATTATTATCGAATGCATATAAAAATTGTAATAATAAAGTGTAGTACAAAATTCTTGATATAATAAAACAATATATGAATTTCTTTGAAAAGAGAGTATGTTAATTAAAAAACAAAACGGAATAGAAAATTCATAAGAATTATTTTGACTCAACATACCCTCTTATCATGCACCTAATGGTGTTTCTAGGGTCCTCACACCCTAATAGAAGATAAATTTGAACCCTATAATTTCATAGATGATTAGGAGATAGAGGAATGAGGAGAATCTGTATTGAAAGAGGAATATGAAATAGTAGAGTCTACTATAAAAGAACCTCATATAAAAGATGGTCATGTACTCCGATCCTCAGGTACATGGTGTAAAGGATGCAACTAACCTGATGGATGACCCATTTCTATAGATGGAATACCTTGAGAAGGTACACTTTATAGATGCTAATAGTCATTGTCTAGTTACCATGACTATGACCTCTTCTTCATCCTGTATTTCCAGTGCTATACCAAATCCCCCCTGAACATTGTGTAATTGATTCTACCCAAAAAAGTGGAGCATGTACAAATCCACTTCCACTATAAGTAGGTGTAAAGGTATGGAAAAATATTTGAATATGTCCCATAGAACTATAAGTAAAACACCAAAGAGTTTATTTATCACACCATGGATTCAGAATCCCCTACCACCGAAAATGATGGAATATAATGGAACTTCCTATACGAGTAATATGACTTCCACTTATCTGATGAGAAAGCTCAAGGCTACACTTCTGGATTCTTTAAGAACTACTACCCAACCTTGTCACCGATCCTTTTTGTCTGGTACTATAATATTCCCTCATGTTTCACTTATAAATAAATGTTTTACTGATGATATTAGTAAATTTAGGTATGTAATATACATTCTCTTCAGTGGGGATGACATAACTGAGACTATCTATGAAGCATCTGGCATGAGATAACTCATCATCGACTGGAATCATTGAAAATTATGCATCTTTATAAAACACATTGAGTAGTGAATAATATACATATTACCTTACTATTGGAGAATGAACACTTTAGATTAGTTAGATATCACCCTTTTATGAAAGATGAAATCACAGTATCCAGTTTGGAAGTCTATACAAACAATGACCCAATAAAGATTAGCCTGAGTGATCATATCCCCCCAGATTTTGGATAATTCATGAAGCATGTTGGTTGAATGATTGAACCTTATCTCTAGAGGCATCTCTTGATTTAAAATGAAAAAAATTATGGCCTCTAGCCAAGAAATAGTATCTTTTAAACCACCATACCCCAAAAGGTAGGGAATATGCTTTTTCTAAAACTCACCAATCAAATAATACATAGTTGGTTTATGTCATGGATAACCCTTCATGGAATGAATCATACATAGGAAACCCTCTCCAAGTAAAGTGTCTATTCCCAAATCAGGTATAATAGGTGGTTCCATAGGTGGAAATACTGTAGGGATCACTGATGGCTAATGGCCCACATCCTTCGGTGTGTGGTCATTACCACACTCTTGGTGCATCACTAAAGGACTTCACAGTGGCATAACTATAAAAATTCCAATAAGATACCTCAGAAAATGATTTAAGGGTAGATAGAATAACCAATGGAATAATATTTGAAGGATAAGGTCTCATAACCTAAGGTATTACCATAACTACCCGCATAGATGGATAGGTATTGGTAAGTGTTCTAGTGGATTTACTGGGGTTCCATTACCTCGATAGTCTAATACTCTTTTACTATTCATTTACTAGAATCTATTAAATTTTATAATTGAAGGTTACATTATTTAAAATTTTCATATATCCAAATATCAGGGTTTGATTAAATATAGATTTATTCCCATCTAATAAGGGACCATACACTTAATAATTTAATGTGACCCCCACTTAATTATAATTGATTATCATCTATATTCAGTCTTATAATGCAACATGTGACATAACATTGCTCGACCTAGTAAATTACCCCTTCTAATCCAAGAGGGACCATAAACCACATGAATTTATAATGTTAGTATCTCAATCACATCAAATAGAATGTCATGTAACCAGAGGTATGTATCTGTCATGGGTAGAAACTAGCTAATAATGATGCCTCCATCAAAATATATAGAAAAACACTATTTATATTTATGTTTAAACATTAAATAACCAAATCAATTACCATATAGAAAATATTCATTTTCATAGGAATATATAGAAACCATGGATCACCGAATAATCCCAAGATACTCAATTAGTGAAATGCACCAATATTGCATGGAATTTTCATGAAATGTGAATTCTAGGTGCCTAAAATGATGCATGTTACAATTCTTCTTATTGGATCAATCTGAGGTAGAATTTCCATTAAATATATCATGTATCAAAATTCATGTGCATCACCCAATGGGTAAAGTATATCTACTATAATATGAAAAATATAGAATTTTTTTCCCATTACGAAACATAATATTTACCACGATCATAGGTTAGAAACTCCCAGGTATCGCTTAGAATTATGTTTTAAGATGTCTTAGTGTATTGTCTATATTTACCAAAAATTAAGAAAAATGAAAATAAAAATTTTCTGATACCACATTATAACTCCTCATACCCAAATACATCTAAATAGTTCCTTGAGCCTTGTAGGACACATGCCCTCAAGAGTGCCTACCCATATGCTAGAGGTCTCTAAATAGTAGTGTGGGCCTAGGGTATGTCGGTGGGTAGATTATGGCCTCATGTTAGAGGGAATCACAGTGGATATATTAAAACAAACATATAAAAATTTCTTAATCTTGAAAAATAAACTATCTAGCAGTAAAAGATATATATAAAATACTAATATGTAAATAATAATCACATCCTTAAAAACTATTTATATAAAAAAATAAAATGTATGTTATTTGTCTATAATAATAGAAAACTTGAATACATGATAGCATGCAATACATGAAATAAAAAATAAGAAATAAATTTTCTAAAAACAATCCGATAATCTCGAGTACTGGCCTGATCATCTACTACCAATCCTCATCCTAAGCATCAGTCAAGATCTGGTGTCCAAATGGGGACACATTCCCTTATCAACACATGAATACATATAATTTGACCAGGTATCATTGGCTGACCAGATATAGTGTGAGGTAAATATTAGAAATACACTACCAATTGCATATATACAATCCAATCTGTGTATGGAATATGAAATAGTGTGAAATTATAAGTAAAGGTAACATAATTCAAAATAAATCACTTATAACTGATTCATCCTAAGCTGGAAATTTCTTTGAACATGTGATCATTTAATTAATTTTTTTACATTAATTTTATATTCATAAGTCACGTGAGGTGTAATGATCACTAACAAGATATCATGATAACTATAATAAAGGATCCATGGTATAATAAGGAATCCTATAATGATGGTAATAATGAAAGAGGGTCCAAGAAGAAACTAAGGAATCTTCAACCTCAGGGGTTAATAGAACTCATAAATAACATGATGTCTATTTGTAAGGGTTATAAGTGTAATCCAAGGGGTTTCAACTGAGGAATTACATCGTAAATAGTTCTAACCGAGTCCAAGGATCTTATCTAATGTAAAATTGGTTAAGCATGATAGAGCCTATTGTGTTGAATCCATGGATCCACTTGTCCAAAGACATCAAGTTATATCCCATTAGTATATCCAAGACATACTAAAATTTATAAGATAGTGAAGGTCTCCTACCGTGTCATTTTGGGTATCTATTAGTAGAAAACGTCCATATTATATGGTGTTTATCTCCTTTAGAAACAAACTCCATGAATCAGAGTGGAATCCTTAGAGTGATTCAGGTATTCCTGAAGGAATCCAAGGCCAGATAAATTTCAACAACTCCTTTTAAAATAAAAATGTCTATATACAATATGAAAATTATAAATAGTTCATTATTTAATTTCATCCATGTAATACTGATGCCATTTAATAATTCATAAGGTTTATTCTATTGACTTTAAAACTATGTTATAAGGATATAAAAGAAATGAAACCATTAAATAAATTCATCTTATATTCTATTATTAGTTTCATTCCTTTACCATTCATAACCATTAAAAGGTGGGATAAGAAAATTCAACCATATGCAATTAAATTATAATTAAATAGGCTGTGTGATATCTATAAATATAATTTCCATTTAACATATGAAAGGTTAATTAATTAATTGGGACACATAACATAGAAGGGTCAAGTTGAAACTATTAATATTCTATCAATTTATCAATTAATATTCTAAGGATTATATAATAAAACTTATCTTTTTGGGGTCAAGTGATAACACACCCAAACAATGGAACATATAGTCATAACAAACCATTAAAGGCATAAATAAGGGATCACCTTACTTGGGGTGGAAGGTGTTGAGGTCATAAACTCCAATGTCTTGATGATCACTCAGAAGAATATATTTAGAACATGATAATAATGATTATAAGAATATAATATTAATTTAAAAATAAACACCTCATGAAATCCGCATGCACACAATTACATCAGTTTATAAAATGTCCATAATTGAGGTATGAGTTATAGAACTCCTACCTCGAGCCTATAACACTCCCCTAATCTAGTATCATCCCATAGATTTTCCTAGATTAGGAGAAAATATAAGAATGGATCAACACACCAAATAGATCTTATAAGAACCAGCATTAAGATAAATTTATCGAGGAGTAGAGAAATAAAAAAACTGAGCCTAAGGACTAAAGAGCTTACGTGGATGAATCTAATGAGACCAATGATTCTAGAATCCGATATTGGATAAAAAAACACGGTAAAGAACTATAGTGGGGGGGGGGGGGTTGGGAGCTCTTTTGAAAATAAAGTGAGTTATCTTATATACTGGTATGAGAAAATTAGGGGTGGGGTAAGGTTAAAATAGATTTATGAGAAATTTTTTCATTTTATCCATAAATTACACAGTCACTTGGTTTGACCGCACATTTGGCCAAACCATGTACCAACCATGATCCTCCCAATGCCTATGGATTGGCCCCAAATGGTATATTTCTTATGGTTTGACTAACCATGTAAAAATAATTCTCCATGCCTTTTCTAAATGTATTAGAGCTACCCATATAGGCGTGCACCCCTAGAGGCAGAGTTTCCTCAAAACGTGCAGCCTAGTAAAGCCCCATATACAACCCTCACACAATTAGAGGAAACTATCTAGAATGGATCACATGATTCCTAATAAATTTTTTGTCTAGTCCATTCCTTCACCGGTTGGGGTTTTGAGCTCCAAATAATCCCCAGAAAACCCTAAAACATTCGTGAACACATTATGCATCCATAATAGGTCCAGAATAAGGAATTAGAACAAAGATTAAAGGATCCATTCCTGATAGAAAACCCATTTTATTTAATCAACAAACCTTCATTATTTATTCCTTTCTATGTTAATTGGGTTTTAAATGTAATTTACATCATTAATTTATTAGTTTTTTTCTTGAGGTTACTTGTCTGAATATGCAGTAATAAGTTTTTTCATTTGTTTTCTTACCTGACCATTTGTCTACATGACTATTTATGAAATTAATACTTTTTTCTGGAAGTATCATTATTTCTTGTACAATTGATCCATATATCATTTCAACAAGGTCAATGATATGTTCATGATATCAATATATGCCCGAAAATTGATCATTATTTTTTATTGGTTCTGCATGCAGTCTATTGTCAACATTGTGTAATAAACCCATAAAGTGATTTTGAACATCAATGTTTCTTAGTTTTTTATGAATTAAATTTTCTACCTCGTGAGGTCAATCCACTAGGTCTATTCTCATGACCAATATTTATAGGTGGTCATTTAAAAAATAAGTAAATCCTGTATATTTTGAGAATGATATAAAATTCATTCTTATTATAAAACAGAGAATGAATATAGGAAAATACATGACTTAAATACCAAATCGAAGAGGTTAATTTATATTTATGAATTCCATTATTTAAATGAATTTAAATTATTCATGGAATAAGAAATTAAATATAACCATATTACAGGTGAATTAAAAGGTTTGTTTGATATTTTTTATGAATACCCAAAATAATTGTATTTTATTTTCCTCAAAAGAAAATATCATTACATCATTCATATTAATTTCATTCTCTTGGGTCCTAATAATCCAATATTGATTCATGAAGTCTTATAACTCTTGTGTGATAAACATGAATATGTTATATGAGATTATATTCCAATGTGGAAACCAAACTCTCCTTTGTTCTTGGTTTAGCAAAATCAAAAATCTCCTCGGATATAGGGGATTCTATTCTTCTCATTTAATTTATTCCCGTTATTTTTAAATCCTTCTATAAAATGCTTTTTTATATAGTTTATATTTACCTTATTAAGGTAATATTTTGAAATTATAAATGAATATGAAAGGAATTATACCATTTCATATATATAATATTATTTTAGGAAACAATGATAATAAAGAAGAAGATAATAATTCATAGTAGAATGATAATATTAGCATGTAATGAATATATATGAGTCCAAATTATAAGAAATCATGAGTAAATTAAAATGATAAATAATATTTTAATTAATTTCCATTGCTTCTAAATGAATAAACGTTACATGTTGTCATTTAATTGTTTTATTTTTTATGATAGAATTAATTTCATTAATATGGATATGAAGTAAGTAAAATATTAAAATTAACACATCTTATTGATAATTAATATGTATTGATATATGAATTATATAATTCTTTGGATTTATTTAACACAAGGTAATTTAAATTAATAATGATGTTTCCTCTTGATATTTATTATAATGTGTCTTATATTGTTGGAATTTATTGTTGATACTTTTTATCATGGGTTAATTTCTTGAAATTTATAAAACAAAATAATTTCAGTAATGTCAATTTGGAGGGGCATGGTCTTTAATTATTATTTTTATTTGAACTTATGATCACAGAATTAATGATCAAATCATGTTTGTAATAATTTTTATTTTTTGTTGTTGTTTTATATAGGTCTCTTTATTTGGGAATCCCATTCATAACACATCTGTTAACTCATGATTTGAATTAAAATATATATTTTCTAAAAAAAGTAGGGTCATGAAATAAAAACATTTTTTTGTTAATGGATAAATCTCCATGGTATTCTAGCATCAATTTTACCTCAAATTTTTTTTTTCTAGAAATATCATTATCTGAGTTTTAACTATATTTAATGTTACAACCTTTGTTTCTTCATTATTAAATGTTATGCTAAGGATAGTTAATGAAAAATGGGGTGGAATCTCAGGGTTGTAGTGTTTATTGATGCCAATATTGGAAGAACATAGCATTATTTGGGAAATGGTGTGAGTGATGTAACTAGGGAGAACATAATTATTTTCATGTAGGGATTTTCATGAATGATTCTTGTTTAATTCATTTAAATTGTAGGAAGTCTATATATTGTATGATTTATTTCCATCTACTTGAATTATTATCATTAAATTATAAATATTTGAATATATATTTTTATAGAATAGAATGTTTTAAATTGTTCCAAAAAATTTAATAAATAATAAAATAAACTAATAATAGTATGGAGTTTGATCAGAGTGATCTTAAATTATGTTGACATACTTTAGAATAAAATAAGTAAATTTATTCTTTTAAGGAATTTTATTATATTAATGATTTAATAATCATGTAAATGAATAGATAATAATATAATATCATTTTTTTGTTTAGTTAACAATGAAAATTAATAATTGAATGTATTTTTTTGATGTGGCCTAAAATGATGGAAGGTGTATGTCTTATGTGACAAAAGAAAAATATGGATATTAGGAAATTTATTTTTAAATTGTGTGGATTCTTGTCATATATAAATTTTTTTGGTTTTATACACATAATGTAGCACCCAAAAGTTTAAAATATCTACCTTTAGATATCTTTACAATACACACAACCCCCGATTTGAACAAAACAATATGTTGTCACATTTTTTAATAGTTAATTAAATTATATCAATTTTAGAGAGTTTATTTATATATTATATATCCGAAAATAAAATTTTACACTCATCTAATAGGCTTATGATAATATCAAACACAATATTACACATAAAATACTATTTTTTTATTAAGGCAAATTTACTGCCTTTTAATTGAAAACCAATATTAAATTTTTATTTTTACAAAATTATGAATTTATTTTGATAAAATATTATTCATTTTTCAATTCATAATTTTCTAATTATAATAGGGTGAATTTTTTGGATTTTGATGAGAAACGTCATTTTTTTCCGAATAGTGAATAATACTGCGTTTTAATTAAAAACTGTCATTTTCATTTAAATAATTATTAATGTTAAATTATTTTATATTTTTTTAAAGTAACATTGGATAAATTATGCATATATTAATACAATTTAGTTCATTATTATAGATTTAAATTTTTAATTAAATATAAAAACACAATAATCTTTTGAACATTTTTCTACTAAAACTAGTTAATTCGTCTGTCTGCAGGATTAGCATTAATCCTAATTTTTCTGCTTTTCTGATTTGAATTTTGAAAATCCTACATAAAAATTTTTAGTAAATATATTATTTTTGATGTAATATTATCAACTTAGTTTTTTCCAAAAATTATTAGTGAATGTGATTAAATTTAATTACAATGAATAAGGTGCAATTAGGCTTAAAATAGACTAAAACCCTAATTTTAAGGGCCAAAATTACCTGGACACTTTTCAAACACCATTTTATGGAAATATATAGGCCATTAACTTTCTATTATTATTTTTCAGTTGTTTTTATGACTTTTTTTGGTAATATCATGTGTAAACCTAACTTCTATTCAAGAATACTAAGTGAGTCAGTTTCCTTCCATATAAAAGGCCACCACTTCTACCCATTTTGCACAGTTCTCAAAACTATTAAGTTCAGAAAATCCCTAGCCAAAATATATCCCAAAATCCCTCCCCACAACCTAGATTCATCTCTTAGGTTGGAATGAAATCCAAGGAATCTTTTGTTACACACCAAAAGAAGTTACCCGATTAAGAGGTAATGCCTTCTCTCAAGATCTATAGTTTCAATTAACTTCTCTACTACCTATACATTTATTATTATGTGAAATAATAACAAATAAAGTATAATAAATATACTAGGATTTGGTTATGTTAATACTTTAACCTACACTTACACACACCTCCATTTAATGGTTATAGAGCATACAATTTTTTGTATATAGTGAACTACTACATCACGAAATGATGATTGTTCAAATTACCCTACCACCTATCTTGGTGGATATTATGATGGAAAATATATTTATATATTATATATATTTTAATTATTATGTATCATGTTTTTTTAATTTATGTTTATAAATTATATTTATTCTATCAAAGTTGTGTAAATACGATAATTTGGTTTGAGGAAGTGTGGACTACTACTCGTTAAAGCGACCTAATTCATTCATTCCATACATGGAACATATAAAGGATATTTTTAATAAATAAATAAAAAATATATAACATGGATATGATAATTTAATTATTATATACATATGTATGATTTATTTTTAATAGTTTTAAGACAATAAAGAAGTGAATGTATCCTACATGCATACGTACGACCTACCGTCTCCATGAACGGTGCACATCCTTTATAATTTGAAAATGATATGGAATATTATAAATAAATATGTAATTAATATATATGATAATTTTTTTCCTGATTTATATTCTGGATATTATGAAACCATTATATATTGAAAAATAACAACAGATTACAAGTCAAAATGTATTTGAGAAAACACGGTCATTAACACCTAAAATAGTTAAAATATTGAAAGAGTGTTAACAAAAGGTTAATAAAATATTGTAATAAGTTAATATATGATATTATAAAAATTATTTAGGTTGTTTTATTAGTTATTAACAAATTTTAAACCATAATAATGGAGTCAAAAACAACACAATAAAAGTAAGTGTAGGGTAATGGTTTTTGTTTCAATTTACGTTCCATTGAGACATAATTTTCTTATACACCAATTCCATTTTATCAATTGTAGATAATAACTATTTACATGTTATATCATGAATCCAATACTTATCATGATATTATTAGTTTTATTTATTAAATTGGAATTATTATTTAAATGTTTCAATGTGGAAGGGGACACATTGGAATGTTTAAATATTATTTTTCATCAAGACTTTGTAAATGTCCTCAATGCTTGTTGTACTTTACCTTCTATGAGGTATTATTAATAAATACATATTGTTTATTCAATATGGATATTTGATAAGGCACAATATTTATTTGATATATGATGAATGATTTGGGAATACAATAATTGGGTTTGGGACCGTTTAATGATATACCACATGGGTTGGGGACCATTGAATTTAGGTGCATTGACACATCAGTAGTTTATTGAGAAAAATTATTTGGATAAATAGTTTAAAGTATCTTTTGGTGGTAAACATATAATTTTCTTTGGAAACATGATTTCTAAAAAATAGTAATTTCCTTTATTATGAATTTAGCTTTTAATTATCCATGAGATTTTGCATCGACATTTCTATGGATGAGTTTCATTTTCAGTTCACTGATTGAATGGTTTGTGTTTCCACCTTCTAAACTTTCCATATTGTAATTTCCTTATGTAGTTATTAAATTTTATATGTTATCAGTTATTTACCTTTCCATTTTTTGATTAATTCTATTAATTAATTATTTTTTTAGATTTACTTACACATAATAAGAATTTATCTCACCCTTATTATGTTTCATTCCCCAGGTTATGAAGACAAAATCTTGGAATAATAATTCAAGGACATAGTTAATTTTCATTCTATGTTTCTTGTCTGTATTTACTAGTTCCCATTATATTATGAGTATCATTTATGTTATTTGGATTTCCATGACTTCTAAAATGAAAAATACATCTGGATATTATTATTTATAATAATGATACGGTAATTTAATAATTAACCAGATACATGATTCTAGGGTTGGGGTGTTACATTTGTTATCAAGGGAAGTTTAGCTATAATCCTGGAAAATATATTAAGAAAAAATAGATTAGGGATCATGACCCTAAGACAGAAATTGAGCATAAGAATATAATAACTACCTAGAATTTTAATATGGTAGATATTATGTGGGTATTCCAAGAAATATATCCCAATATAGATATAACAAGTGGACATCATTATGGAATATATGTAACTAGGATTAACAAATCATACAAGGTGTTCCAAGCCTGACTCGGGGTTACCTGGAACATGAAAATAGGCCTTAATGTGCACCTAGTTTGACAATCCATGGGGATATGATAAGGAAAATTCAAATTTTTTGTCTTATATTTATGAAGGATTTAAAAGTAAATATTTTCCCAAAGTAACTAGAATTTAGGATTCAGGGATTTATGTAGCATAAATTTATGTTATGTTCTATCCCAGGATTAGATTTATAGAATGTTCATAATTATATAAGAAAATATAAAATATGTCACTGTATGGAAATGGTTTCTGGGAATAATAATTATTTCAATACTCGTGGACAACTTAGATATTTCTCTCATGAGGAAATAAATACAACTAGTATTCAAATAGAGAAAATCATACCGATACAAGGGAAACATAATCATGTAAAGACAAATAACCTTACTCGAATAGAGAAATAGTTCCATGAAGATAATTTATTATGTTGGGCCACTTTATGTGGCATAATCCCCCATCGTTTAGTGGGACAACAAATCCAATTGCAGATGAGCAGCACATTAAGTCTCTCAAGAAGATATTTATAGCCTTGGAATATAGTTAAAATGAAAAGATTACACATACAGTCTATTATCTCCAAGGTGATGTTGATCAGTGGTGGTCTCTAATATGGAATAAAAGGTGTTAATAATAAATTTAACTGATGTAATGTAGGACTTTTAATGAGAAATTATTTTATAAATACTTTCCCCTTGATCAACAAATTGAGTTGATGAGAAAGTTCCTTACCTTAAAGAAGAAGGAGGAAGAAAGTGTTGTAGAATTTGAATCCATCTTTACAAGTTTATCCAGGTATGCTATAGATTATATTTGAAACACTTAGTTCACAATTGACCACTTATTTGAAGGTATTAATCCAAATATTATAAGGGCACTTGTTTCTTATACTTTCTCATCATATGTGGAAATATTTTTATGTGCCATCGATATGGAAAATGAATTATCCTGATCCAATTCATTCAAAGGAAAAAAAGAATATAAGAGTCCATATGAGCATCATGAGAATAGAAATGAGTCAAAGAAGAAGAAGGGAACGAGGAAAATCCCACCTTGTGAGAACTATGGAAAAAATGACTCTGGGAAATTATTGAAGCGACTATTCTACTATTTTATTTATAGTGAAAAGCGTTATGATATTAAAGACCACAATAAGAATAAGGAAAACACTAATATTTAGTGTTTCACCTATTAGGAGATGGGGAACTACTCTACTAAATGCCCAAAGTGTCAAGGGAATTTATTACAAAAGAGGCAAAGGGGAGATGTAAAATTATATGCGATCACGATGGTAGAGATTGATGTTCCAACTGATGTGGTGGAAGGTACATTAATTATATCTTCAAATTTAACCATTGCATTATTTTATTCTTGATCATTTCACTATTTTATAACCACCTAGTTTTCCAAGATAATTAGACATTTCCCTTTTTTAATAATAATATATTTTTCGGTAAAAACCTTTAAGGGAGTATCATTGCAACAAATATGTTTCGGTCTATCCCAATTATGAAAAATAAACATACCTTATGGGTAGAACTTAAAATCATACATATGGTTGGGTTTGGAATTATTCTTGGTATTGAACAGCTGCCAAAATATGATGCAAAGCATTATTATAATAGAAAAGATTTTATGATTAGTGAGGAAAATGTTGAATCTATATTCTTTATAGAATAAGCTTCCCCACTTAATTTTTATTTAGATATACTCTTAGTAGTTTATTGAATGAAATTCATAGAGAAGAAGAAAACAAATGTCTAGTAAAGAAGGAGGTAATATCCAAATTTAAAAGGAATATATTTTATAGGAATACATTGATTTATTTCTTATGGATTTACCTGGACATTCCTAGAATGTGAGGATGGATTCTATATATATTTAATCCTTGATGCAAGGCCAATATAAAAAACTCCCTATAGAATGGCCATGGTAAAATTTGAAGAGTTGAAGAAACAACTAGAGTATTTGGGTAATAAGGGATTTATTCGCCCTATTGTTTCACCATAGGGAGCCATTGTCCTCTTTGTAAAATATAAATATGGATCCATGATGTTGTACTTTTATTAAAGGGAAACAAATTCCATTACAATATTGAACAAGTATCCACTACCTCATAGTGATGAATTGTTCGATCAACTTCATATAGCCCAATATGTTTTCAAAGAATGATATTATTTATTTATATCCTCAATTTCAAGTGATAAAGGAAGAAATTTTTGAATAAATATTTTTGGAAAAGGTCTGGGTGTTACGAGTTTACAGTTATTCCATTTTGTATGACTAATGCACCATTTTTATGGTCTTAATGAATAGTGTTTTCAAGGAATATCTTGACAATTTTGTTGTAGTTTTCATTGATGATATTCTGGTGTCTTCTAAAACCTAGGAGGATCACTTGTGGATCACCATTAATAATCATAGAAGGTATGATTTATATGTAAAATTTAGTAAATGTGATATCTAGCTTCAAAAGTCTCTTTTATTATTCATATTGTTTCTAAATATGGAATATCAGTTTATCCTAGAAAGACAATGGTAGTTAGAGAATGGACTACACCAAAAAATATAAATTAGGTATTTAGTTTCCTTAGTTTGGAAGGTTATTATAAATGATTCATTCATAATTTTTCCTGATTATCTTACCCCTTAACCAAGCCTATACATAAAGGTGTTATGTTTGTCTGGATGAAGGAATGTGATGAATTATTTGATTAGCTAAACATAATATTGTTTAATGCTCCAATATTGACTCTACCATCAGGTTGTGATGGGTTTTTCAGATATAGCATTTCATCGAAGAAGGGACTTGGTTGTATCTTAATGAAAAATGAAAAATTTATTCTATATTCATTAAGGAAATTGATGTCTCACAAATAGAACTACCGAAACCATGATCAGGATTTAGCAGTTCTAATATTCTCTTTGAAAGTATAGAGACATTATCCTTATTGAGAATGATGTGAGATATACACTAATAATAAGAACCTGAAAGAAATATTCTCACAAAAATATATCAACATGATAAAATAAAGATGGATCAAACTACTGAAATATTATGGTTTCTCAAAACACTACCACCTAGGGAAATAGAATATGGAGGAATAAGCATTGAGTAGAAAAGATCTTGAAGTTTGAACCCAAATGAAGAATGAGAAGGATCCTATATTCATGGATCTAGTGAAGATGAATATTGTAATTTCAAAGGAAGGGGATGCATAAATAATTTATCAACTTATTGAAAACCATATTTAATATAGAGTATAAATTATTTTCAATCTGATGATGAAGACATTCAAAATAAAATTAAAGGGGTGAATGATGGAAGATTAGCAGACTTTTTTTGTTAAGATGGTGTTTTAAATTTTGGAAAAATACATGGTGTTCCATCTACACCTAGTCTAAAAATTTAATTTTTTTTGATGATGCTCATAGATAAAATTCCTCTGTACAGCTTGGTAGCACAATGATGTATATGGATTTGAAGGAACACTTTTAGTGGGATAACATGAAATGAAAAATTGCAGAATATATGTCCTGGTGTCTATTTTTACAACAAAAAAAATCTATAAGACAACATCCTAAATGAGTTATGAAATGACTTTCTATACCTACGTGTAAATGGGATGAAATTACCATGGACATTTTTATAGGGCATCAAATGATTCCTAAAAAGAATGATACAATATGGGTCATTGTTGATCGCCTAACTAAATCTATACATTTTTTCTATATAAGAAGACCTACTTCTCAATCACCTTGAAAGAATCTATATTAATGAAGTTGTAAGGCTTCATGGAGTACCGCTATAAATTTTCTCTGATCAATACCACCAACTATTCATGAAAATTCTAAAAGTGTCTTCAGAAGTCCCTTTATAATAAGCTTCATTTGGTATCTTCCTAACATACACAAACTGATGGAAAATATAAAATAACAATTCAAACAACGGAAGACATGATGTGATTATTTTCTACTAATTTTAAAGGTAAGTGGGATCAATACATACCTCTGGTGGAGTTTTCCTATAATAATAGTTTCCATTCACATATTCAAATGGCACCTTAAGAAGCATTATAGGCCCAAAACATGTTGATGGTACAATGAAAAAGGTTAATTCTATTCAAGCACTTATAAAAACAAATCAATGTAGTACAAAGAGTTATGCCAATAGTCGAAGAAAAAATTTGGAATTCCAAATGGGAGATCATGTTTTCTTAAAGATATCTCCAAGAAATGGTTTTATTTGGTTTCTTATGAAAGGTAAACTGAGTCCCAAGTACATGAGACCTTTCAAGATTTTTGTAATAGTTGGAGCTATTTTTTATTGATTACCATTACCGCCAAATCTCTTAATGGTTAATGATGTGTCCCATATATCCCCATTTAGGATGTACATGCATAATCCAGTACATATTCTCACATCTGATGAAATAGAGTTAGAACCTGACCATTCTTATTTAAAAGAAACTATCTAGATTCTTGACATCCGAGATCAAGTATTAAGGAATTAGACGACTCTTCTGGTAAATGTTCTTTGGAGAAATCAAAAAATTGAAGAAAAAACAAGCAAAGAATATGATTATATGAAATTAAAATACCCATTTTTTCAAAGGTAATAACCCTAAAATATTTAGTATTAATGTTTTGTTGGTGGGAATAATGCATCATCCCTAGGGTTTACTATATTTACCATTTTAAATCTTTGCAATATACACAACACCCGATTTAAATGAAAAATTATTTAGTCAAATTTTTTCATAGTTAATTAAATTATATCACTTTTATAGAGTGTATTTATATATAATATATCCAGAAAAATAATTTCACACTCATCTAATAGGCATAGGATAAGAACAATCCCAATATTACTCATAAAATACTATTTTTTATAAAAGCAATTTTACTGCCTTTTAATGGAGAACATATTTTAAATATTAATTAATACACACTGATGAATTTAATTTGACAAAATAAACATAATTCTTAAATTCATAATGTCCAAATCTTCTTATGGTGAATTGTTTGGATGTTTCCAAGAAACATCATTTTTTGATGAAAAGTGAAAATTAAAGCGTATTAGGTAATAACTATCTTTTCATTTAAATAATAATTATTGTTAATAATGTAATATTTTTTTTATAGTAACATTGGGTCAATTATAAATCTATTAAAATAATTTATTTCAGTATAATCAATTTAACATTTAAATTTAATATAAGAACATAATAATCTTTTGACCATTTTTCTACTAAAACTAGTTAATCTGTCAGTCTTCAAGATTAGAAGTAATACTAATGTTTCCAGTTTTGTGATTTGAATTATGAAATTAAAAAATAATATATTTTAATCAAGATAATATTTTATATCTATTGTGATCAAATTAATTTTTGAGAAAAATGATTAGTGAAAGTAATTAAAATTAATTACAATGAAAAAGGGATAATTAGGCTTAAAATGGACTAAAACCCTTTGTTTATGGGATAAAATAACCAATAAAATTTTCCAACACCCATTGGATGGCCATATATCTTCCATAAAACTTCTATTTTTTAGTTATTGTTATTTTGTTTGACTTTTTTTAGGTAACAACATGTTTACACCAAACATATTTTCAAGAATACCAAGTGAGTCCTTTTACTTTCCTATAAAAGTCCACTACTTCTACCCTCTCCTCAATCCTATCAGGACTCTTAAATTGGGACAATACCTACCAAAATATTCTCCCGATATCCCTTCCCATGATCAAAAATCCTATGTTTGGTTAGAAAGAAATCCAAGGAAGCTTTTGGTATACACCAAAATAAGTTACCGGATTAAGAGCTAAAACCTTCTCTCAAGCTCTCTAGTTTCATTTCCCTTCTTCACTACCTATACTATTTTTATTCTATGAATTAATAACAAATACATTATCCTAAATATAGTTGTATAATTTTATGAGTTCTACCTAAACTTGCACACACCTCCATCTAATGGGTAACAAACATACTATTTCTGTGTACGACAAACTGTTGCCTCATGAAATGATGATTTATCAACCTCCCCTACCACCACTCATTGTGTCCATTATGATGGAAACTAAATTTATATATATGATATATATTTTATTTACAATGTATCATTATTTTTTAATTATTATTTAGAACATACCTTTATGGTATCCATGTTTTGTAAATACGATAATTTCGTTTGAGGAAGTGTAGACTACCACCCCTCAAAGTGATATGATTCATCGATGCCATGCATGGAATGTAAAATAGTTTTTTTTCAATAAAAATATATAAAATATACATCATATATAAGATAATTTAATTATAATATAAATATTTAACATTTAGTTTTAATTATTTTAATTCAAAAAAGAAATTAAAGTTGTATTCATGTGTAAGTACGACCTAGCATTCCCATGAATTGTGCTCTAAATTTCTAATCACAAAATGATATAGATTATTATAAATACATATTTACTAAATATATATGAAAATTTAGTCTTGGTTTACATTATTGTGATTATTAAATGATTACATATTTAATAATAATAGCAAATAACAAGTCAAAAGTTACATTAGAAAACTAGGCAATTAACACCCAAACAGTTAAAATAATGAATGAGTGATAACAGAAGATAAATAAATTATTGTAATATGTTAATATATGATATTATAAAAATGTGTTTCGTCATGGTATTAGTTATTAAAATATTTTGAACCACTATATATGAGGATAAAGGACATAAAACAAAAATTATGGATATGGTAAGGGATTTTGTCTCAATTTATGTTCCATTAGGACTTACTTTTATTGTGAACCAATTCACATTAATTTGGTGTGTACATATCCCATTTAAATGTAATATCATTAATATACTTCTTCTGATGATATTATAAGATTCATTTATTTCAATATGAATTATTATTCAAATGTTTTAATGTGTTATGTGACACATTGGATTGTTTAAATATTATTTCTCTTCAATAATGTATTAATGTTAACAGCCCTTGTTGTACTTAACATCATCTATGGTATTATTTATAAGTATATATTCTTTATTCAATTATTATATTTTATAAGTAAAATAATTTATTTTATATATAAGGAATTCTTTGGACATGAAATACACTGGTTGGGGAACCTTTAAAGAATTCCCTATGGGTTGGGGACCGGTGAATGAAATCCCCTCGATGCATCAGTAGTCTCTTGAGGTAAATTAGTTGGATAAATAGTTTAAACTATCCTTTGACAGTAATGATATCATGTTCCTAGAAATCATGAAATATGAAAAATAAGAATTTATTTTATTGAGAATTAATCTATTAATTATACATGAAATTTTTTATCGACAGATCTATTAATGTGCTTCATTTTCAGTTCATTGATTTAATGGCATGTGTTACAAGTTTCTCATCTATCCATATTGACAATGAATTATCTGGTTTATTAATGGAATGTTTTATTAATTATTTACCTAGATATTTTAGTTTAATTGTAATGATTCATTATTTCTTCCTCTTTACATACTGTTACTGAGAATTTGATCTCACCATTATTCTATTTCTTTCGCCAGGTTATTAGGAATAAATATTTGAATAAGAATTGATGGATGCATTTTATTTTCTTTCTATGTATCTTGTTTATATTTTTTATTTCTTTATATATTATGGGAATCATTTATGTAATTTGTATTTCTAATTCCGCTAAACTGAATGTTCCTTTAGGATTTTCTTCTTTGTAATAATCCCAATGTAATGTAATAATTCTCCAGCTCTTGGATTATAGGGTTAGGGAATTGCACATAATAACCCATTTTTATAGGGAGAATTTATCCAAATTTTTTTGTCTCTAGGGAGGGGTGTGTTATCTCCAATAATAGGTATGTAAATGGAATATAAGGTTAATTCTCCCTCTCCTCCCTATACCTATATCTCCCATTGAATATACTTATGAATATGTATATCTTTCTATATAGTGGTTTAATGTGTTATATGTGTTCCTACATAGTATATGGGGGATATTAGTTTTACTATACATTTATGTGTGTTTATTAATGACTTATGGTTATAGAAAATATATGTATCTAGTAATGGTGTCTATAACATATAATAGGTGTACATGTTTGGGTCGTGATGGATAATGGTATTACATATTTATAAGGTTTGGAGTTTCTTTTGGATGTTCACTTGGTAATGGATGGGATACTAATGATGGGGAGTGAGGATGCATAGAATTAAAAATGGACATGATAAGATTAAATTAGTTTAATGATTAATTATTGATTTGATGACCACAGAATTTAATCCATTGGGGTGTGATAAAAATTTACTACTGGGGATGTCGAAGTTGTGTATCATATAAATCTATAAATTCTATTGTTACCAAATAATTTAGATCTATGTGTTACATGGTGAGTGATGCATAATGGGTATGGAAAAATGTTTTATTTATGTAGGAGGTATGTTATATTCATTTTTATTCATAATATTTTAGAGCAATTCCAGAAATTTCTTGTCAGATATTTCATAGAGTATAATATTGTGTATATATGATATTATAACCCAATGTGTATATAAGATTACATTCACGAATACAAGTTCTGGTAGGGGATTAATCTATGAATTATTATCTTTATGTGTCATTCAAGTTCTTTTACAACATCTTTGTCAGTTCTGAGGATTTTACTTTGGTATAATTGATTCTAATATTTTTTGAATTAAATTACATATAGTTGTATTTTTATTCATTTATTTATGGTGTTCATTGGTGTTTTTTCATCGTATCTAATATTAAATAATTTTCTATTGATGGTAATTACTCCCATACATGTGATTAATAAAACAATTATGCTATTTCTAACTTGTGGACTATTGGTAGAAGTATCAATTGGTCATTATCTCTTATTATTAACTATTAGTCAGTGAGGTGTACCATTCAAGGGAGGGTTTCATGAATTATTTTCAATTTAAATGAACTATTAAGACATTAGATGGTGTTCTAATATCCCATTTGGTTGATTTCAAGGTAAGGTATAATGAGCATATTCTTTTGAATATATTTTTTATAATAATAGTTTTTGTTATAACAATGAAATAAAATAATATAAGGCTCTATATAGAAATAAATTCATGACTCTAACATACTAGGGTTATTTTGGAGGGAAAAACCTATTAGGAAAATATTTTTTCTATGATATTTCAGATACATTTCGCCTATTTTGATATATAAAATGAATAAAATATTATATATATGGTATATAATAATACATTTATATGAGATACTTAATTTTATTTTGGTAATAATGAATTATACATGATATATTTTTGGAAGAGGGTGATGAGGTTAATGAAGAAAGGTAATCTGATCCATATAAATATCAAACCATTAATGATTACTGATCATGGTGAGGATATATTACATATTATTACTCACTCTACAAATCTCATGTATAGGTGATGTGTTCCACATTATCAACAACCACCCAATTTCAACCACCAACTAGACAGCCATTCCAGTGCATGGCAAGACATAAGAGGCATTCATACTCCTCTTAGGGTTGAAACTAGTGTCAGACATTAGAAATAACTCAATTGTGAAAAATTTATCAAATATTATATAAATAAAAAGAATAATATATACTATTACTTATATCTAAAAATAAATGAAAAACTTAACAAATCATTTTAAGCACTATAAATACCTCCATGTGACCTCAAAGGTCACCTCCATCAATGGAAACACAATCTTTCTATAATAATATTATAATTAAGATAACGTGGAACTAAATATTAATAAAAAATATCAGGATGATAATTTAAATTCCCACTAGGTATTCCAAGATGAAAAAATACCCTATGAATTACATTTAAAGATAAATCCAAACCATGTGAGTTTGAAATAAAATATTAAATATAGGTACTGATTTAATTATTAATCAGAAAAAAGATTCCATTTTAAGAAATACAATTTTAAACAAATTTTTAAACTATATTTTAAAATATAAAATTCCATTCAATAAATCATTTATAAAGGAAAAAAATTACTAATATAGTTGTCTCCATATGAATGAAAAAAAACCTAATTCACAAAGAATCACAGATAATGTGGAAGTTATAATACATGTAAAAAATGTCTCATTACAGAAAACCCCATGGGAAGTCTCTAAGTAGCTATCTTAGTGGAGACCTAGGTTCCTTATAAGTTCAGCGATTAACTACGGACATAAATTTCTATCTTCTAATCAACCCTTGTAATTCCCATCATCATAATTTAGTTAGTATTGTATCGTAATCCTGCTAGGCAGGGTGGGTCATGGCTAGTATACTTGTCCTAGTTTGGCCACAAATAATCTTAAGATTATTTTGTTTCATTCCAAAATTTAGTTGAGTTTTATTAATCTGTGATGTATTTATATATAGTCCAATTTTAGAAAACAACAATACAGATTTAATCCTATGATATCCCTTCTTAAGAACAACCCCTTTCTGAGTCACAAAAACAAAGAACATGTCTATTCATTAAGGAAATATCCCAAATCACATATTTAGTAGACACACCACATTTTCACATTTGGGATAATTATTTAATAGGGGTTTTATATTTTTATAAAATACACAAAAGTACACACCATTACACATCATTTTATAAAAATTTTACATTTCAAAAAAAATGTTAAAAGATATTTTAACATAAAACCCCATGTTGGATATTCAGATTAACTATGTAATAAAATATAAACCATTTCTAAGAGAAAAAACCAATTTTTTCATAGATAATTTATACCACATTAAAATAAAATAAACACTTTTGATGGACTCAAGAAATCATATAATAAAAATTACAGGTTCATACATAGGAAAACTTCATCAAAAAAATATTTCTTTTGATGAAGAAAATATGTTTCGATACAGAAGAGGTCCACAAATACAAAAGTAACCTTCCTTTTATATATACACACATATGAACAAATATTTATTAATAAATTCCCCATTCTTCAATGTATACATTCCCCTCTCCATGAGGGAACATGCAAAAATTTGGTGTATATATATATTCCTTACATATTTACTTGTGTGTAAGTCACCTTCAAGAATGTCAGTAAAATGACACACTTAGGAGGTCTAATGTATTTTATAAAAAACCAAAAACTAAAAAAATATAAAAAATCCCAACTTAAAATTGAACAATATTGACAGTAGAGTAATCCTTACTTAAACTGATGGACAACCCATTTCCTTCAATGATAGTGGAAAAAAAACTTTAACTGGGCCCCACGAAACCTAAAAATCCACCACTATTAAATAGAAAACCAAAAATTGTGTTTCATAATGGATATGGAACATGAAATATAAGGGGTGGGGGTGGGAGTGGTTAAAAATCAACATGACAATAAATAATAAAGAAAATGATACTTTACAGTGATGAATGCACTAATATTAAAGCTGGTAGTGGGCGAGAACCATGGAGGAGGAGTGGGGGGGGGGAATCAATAGAGGGATTGGTCCATAGGGTGATTTTCAACACATAGAGAAATGGGGGGAGACTGTTGGGTCTTATAAGCGGGAGGGGAAGGGAATTAGTTATAAGTTATTATTACAGTTATTATTATTTTGGATTAATTTATTATTAATAATAATATGATTATTTTATTTGCAGTTTTTATCTTATTAAAACACACATAGTTTGGCCAAAAATTCATCCAAACCATGTAGCAACCATTTTCCACTACTAGTGGCCTTTGAAACATCACATGGGTATGTTACATGATTTGGGAACCCATGAAAATGCCGTGTGATCATCTCGGATAAAAACTACATAAAACTCACACAATCTACATACGCTTTCTACTAACCAAGTGACCACCATTTGAATTGGATGAAAAATAAAAAAAAATTAAATTTAAAAGCTGGTCTGACCTGAAAATAAAAAATATAGTCAAATATAATTAATAATTCATGTTAGGGATGTGACAATTATCCCCACAATAACACTTTTTTCCTGAGGAAGATTTGAAGGATATGACTAACTATAACACAAGAAAAAAAGTACCCAAATATAACCCTCAACAATCAAATTATCTAGAAATTATAACTAAAATACCACCCAAAACCTAAAACTCTAAGACCCCATGAAGGTTGTAGGAATATCCTCAAGGAACCATCTCATCATAAAATAAAACCACTAATGGGATACATAGGATCAAACAAAAAAAATGAAATAACTAATAGAGATATAATTACATCTACAATCATAACCTAATATTAAGGAACAAACTAACCCCTATCATAGAAATTTATAAACAAACCCATCATGGTATTTTGAGGATCTCTATAAGCCCTACCATATGGCCCATTACCAAGGATGACCAACTATCACTATGACCGGGGTCAAGAAGGGTGGTGGAAAGGGAGTATACCCATATAAATTTCTTAGAGATCATGTTTTCCAAGATCTCATCCGATAGTGGTCTCCCCACCATATTAAGAATGTGTTTAAATAATGATTTCCCATGTTGAATTAAATCATAATTATATAAAAAACCTCAAACATCACTATGATATCTTAGCTTTTTGAGTCACACCTGATCATATTAAGGGAAGACATAAATATGACCCATAGTGGGTGTACACCATTTAAGAATGGACTAGGTAGGTGGATACACTAAGATGAATTCTGAATGGAATACCATCCAAAAAAATAGATAAAACCAAGGAAAATCAAACCTTTCATTGAACTAGATCATGATTCATAATTCCCCATGATTGAGTATCTCTAGACATGCACCAACCAGAACCAAAAACACTCCCAAAAGTGAATCACTATCCAATAGCTCAAACTCATATGGAATAACAACAAAAATAACAAGAAAATGGGGCCACAAAGATCTCTAGAAAAGATTTTTCTAAAAAAACCTCAGTAGGGAGAAACTTAAACAGTTTCCACTCTAATGATGGAGAAAAATAATTGGATGTATATCTGTATGAATGAAAATTCCTACACTACATGAAGGGATTCAATCTGAGACCTATGGTTAGAGACCTAATGTCTAGATGAATTTTCATTCACACAGTCAGGTGCTTATATTTGTTAAATGAAACTCTCTATTTTAGTTGGGCTACCTACAAAACCCCATCTAGTGAACAAAGCCCCCACTCTGAGTTGAGCATCATTTTATAATCCACTATTGATGAAGTATTATTTTACTATCAAATCATGATAGTGGATGATAATATAAGAAAACCAGGTTGTATTCCAATGTTTGAAAGGATACAACTCCACCACTCTATTTAGTATCTAGGTTGAATCATTAATTATAATAACAAGAGAAACACATATTCATAATTTCTATAAAGACTCCAGTTTCCCCAAAATCAACATGTCCAAGCCTAAAAAAATAACTCACACTAATTACCAAAACATTTCTTAATTTAGATATCCAAGTAGTCATCTTATAGTCTAGTCATTCTCTCTTTAATGGAACATTTATAGGGCATACTCAAAAATAAGATGCACAAATACAAATAAAAATGAATCATATATAAAAACACTAAAATTCAATAAAAAATGAAAACAAAAACTGAAATAACCATTATGACCTAATTTCGATCATTTTAAATCCAAAATCCAATTACACAAGACTTTAAACAGAAAAATAAAACACCGAATAACTGCTCACTCGCTTTTCAAAACATTTAAATCCTCCTTGTTTGAAAACCATTTTCATAAAACATAGTAATTATTAAAAAAATATACCATTAGTTTTCAATGAAGCCTAATAAATATATACATCCCAACCAGATCAATAAAACATCCAAACTTATAAAAAACTATACACTTTCCCCAAGTGTACATCCGTATAAGTGATCACCCATAGGTATACAAATGGTTAATTCAAATCATTTTCCCTTCCCCAAAAAAATATCCAAACTATATTTCATGTTCCCACCGAATTTTTGATGTCTTATTTTATTATTAAAGAAAAACATTTCAAAATTCAAAAGAAAAATCCATTTCATATTTCAAAAATATTTTCTGAAATCACAAATCATTCTCAAAATCCATTTCCTATTCACATTTTACTATAGTTTTCAAAGACCCCTAAATACATTCCATTTTCAAAACAACCCATTTCATCTACAAAGAATAAAAAGAAATTATTTTTGAAGATTAAATTTCAATATATCAATTATCAATTTAAAAACCAAGGGAAAAACCATAAATCCAACTCCAAACATAACCAATAATAGAAAAAATGAACCCAACACTCAATATAAAAATATCTAAATCCCATAGGAATAGTCGCTGGACATAGCCTGTTCATACGGTTTTGTAGGACAAATGCTAATTGGGTGAGAAAATTAAGGGTCATCAATGGCCATTTCATAGTCTACACATGGGTTTCCAAACCATTCAAAGCAACCATTCCCCCTCATAATCTCTCTGATAATAACAAAAAAATCCTCTGTACCATCTATAAATGATCATATAAAAACAGAGGGCCCTGGAAACACCTAATATCTAAGTAAATTTTTTTATATAAAATCACCATAGACCACAATATAAATTCATGTTTCCTTAAAAATAGGTGGCGATCAATCACCTAACCACAAATTACCACTTGAATTCTAAAAATACAAGCTATGATCTTTTAAGAATCCCTAAATAACAATGGCTAATTTCTATGATAGAATTTTGTCATGAACTCACCTGGGTCAACCCCAAACTAGTCAAATGAACCATCCCAAAAAAGGTTCAAGAATCATTACCGATCATCCTAGACTAGAAATGAGTGTCTATTATCTTATATAACTCTATTGGGAATGATATTAATCTAAAAAAATAGATAAATAAAATAGGATAAGAAAAATTAATACAGAAAATGGAAAATATATGGGATACTAAACTAATAAAATTAAACACTAGACATACCTCCATGTGGAAGTAAAAGTTACTACTTACCACAAAACCACATTCATTCCATATGGGAACCATATATTTGAGAACCTATAACTAAAAAATTATAAATAATATAGGCATGAGAGTTCAAATGTGTGGTTGGGATTCCAATAATAAACAGGTCCCTATGTTGTAACGTTAAATTGAAACCCAAATCATGCTAGTTTGAAATAAAATCTTAAAAATAATATTTAATTTCCTTTTTAAACAATTATCATGTATCGATGTAATGAAACATATTTTTCAATTTATTTTATTTTTTTTAGAAAAATAAAATACCATTCAATAAATTATTTTTAATGGCCGAGGAGTACTAAATTGGGTCTCTCTATTGGAAATAAAAGCAAAGAATTTACTTAGTAAATAAATTAGGAAATAATGGAAGGTATAATATATGTAAAATTTGTCTCATGAGAGAAATAACCATGGGAAATACCTATGTAGTCAGGTTAGTGGGGAACTTGGTTCCTTGTAGTCTTGATTGTCAACCATAGATGTAAAGGTTCAGCTGTAGCTCGATCCAACCAATCATCATATTCAAAGTTTATTTATTGTTTTATCAGTATCATTCTATAAAGGTTTATTAATTTCAAGAATACTTATTTTACTATTCCTAACTAGATACCAAGGACTCCCAAGTGATATGTATAAATTTTGGTGAGTTTTGCTATGATATCTTTTATATACATATAACAGAGTTACAAAAAACCACTTTTCACCTATAATATCCCTCCATAAGTAGATCCCATTTACTATTCACATAAACTATGCCCAAGTCTATTCACCTTGAACATAACCCAAATCAAAAATCTATCAAACACAAATAATTTACAAATCAATGGGAATTCTATAAGCGACATTTACAATTATTATAAAAAAATCAAAGTAAAAACCAGTCCCCATCCTTTTATGAAAACATATTACATTTGGTTTATAGATATTTTCCACAAATAAACAATGTTAAATATTTAGGAAAATTATGTAAACAAATTAAAACCCATTTCCAATATCCAATCAAATAATTTCATAACACATATACAACATATAACAACAAAAACATTATTTTAAACTACTTAACCAATCAGGGATTTAAAATTAAAATATCATAAATAGGGAACGTTCTTCAAAAAATGAATCTTTTGAAGATGGATATCTTAATCCACCAGAAGTTGATTCATGGATGAAATAGACAACATCATTTTATCGTTTAATGTATACTAAACTATATATATATATATATATATATATACCATTAGATCCAATGTAAATAGTCTTCTATCCATGAGATATTATGTAAAAAGAGAGTATATATATATATATATTTATATGCCTCACTTGTGTATGTGTGTTTATGTTACCCTGAAAAAGATTAGTATAAATACCCCCAAAGGAGGTCCACGATATACTAAAAAATAACATAAACTCAAAAAGGGAAAAAATCCAAAAAATACACTAATGTTGAGAGTGGAATAAATATTACAGAAAACAAATGATGAACCCACATTCATTATCAAAAGTTTGTAAAATTGACCTTAACTAAGCCCGATGAACCCTAAAAATCATGAATCAAAAAATTAAATAACCAATATTGTGTTAGGTTTTTCCATTAGCACATGCACCACATTAGAGAGAAGAAAAAGAACGAATAAAATAAGCAGGAAATATTATGAGACATTACCATGATGAACATACTAGGAATCTAAGGTGGTAATATCTAGAAACCATGGTGGAGAAGGGAGGAAAGAAAATTCCATAGAGGTATTTGGATGTAGGGTGTCATGTGACACACACAGTAAAGGGGGGAGGTGGTTGAGTAACATTAGATGGAGGGGGAAGAGAATTAATTTTTTAACAAAATAAACCATTTCAGATAGAAAAACTGTATTATATTCTATGGTAATAGATTCTTATTCATAATTGTAAATTGATTCAGATTCTAGTAATCAATACAAAGGTAAATTGTTTCATTATATTTATCGACAATGAGAACAGGCACGGTCACACCCAGGTTTTTAGGATTTCCTTTATCCTAGTTCAGGTTGGGTCCCCAATAATATATCTTGAGAACCTTGTGTGATGTGTTTAATATTTTTTGGTATTATTTCTATTTTATATGATCCAGTATCATTCTTTTGGTTTCCATTGATGTCTTAGAGAAAAATGGAAATTTATGGTTTGGATAGTCTGGGTGCATGATTTTCACATGGTTAGTAACAATCGAGCGTCAATCCTAGATATCGTGTGGTAAGATACAACACCCACTGCACAGCTGTGAACCTTATCCCATGCAAGAATTTTTCATGTGACTCATTTATTAGAGGTGGGAACACAATTTCTACAAGGTTTGTCAAACCGTGCAGACTAACCATGTGGCCTACTAGGTCATTAAAAATGTGTGATTTATTTCTCCCTCCACCCGATCTTAACCCTCATTACCCCTAAATTCTCCTCTCACTCAGGTTCTACCTCCCCTTTCACACCACTACATTCATCCTCCTCCCTTGGGGACCAAATTCTTTTTGGATTTGGGTGGTTATTCCTCAGTTCATAAAGTATGTTCCCTCCCTATCATTTATTCTCTCTATTTAGGGCTTTCTTCTCCTTTTTCTTGGGGTTATATCTCTCCATTAGCTAGGTTTCCTATTTTTTAGGTTGGATACAGAAATTTTGGTTTTTATTGAAATGTCTTTGGTTAGATATTTTCTCCATTATGTGTAGTGGTGGAGCGATGGGAATTTTTCACCAGATTCTGAAAGTTTTTCCATTTTGAGGTAGGTTTACCATGTAATTTCCCCTTTTAATTTAGGATTCATTGGTTTGATGTATTTAACACGTCCATTAATTACTAATTAGTGATATTTATCCTTGAAATAATTATTTCATGTGAAAAGTGGAGAATAATTTAATTTTAAATGTTAATTATAATTGCATTATTAAATATTTCACACCATGTGTTTGATTAAAAGCCCATTTTCCTTTTCCATGTGTTTTGGGAGATCTAAAGCATGATTAGGCCTTGAGAATATATTTTGGATATGAAAAATGATGATTTTGGTTCCTTGAATGGTATTTAAATATATTTTTTGATTTTAAAAAGAATGTATATATGTTTTAAAATATGGGTTTTCATGCATTGTCAATTAGTGGCCCATTTTTCATTTTGATTAAGATGGGTTTGTATAGAAATTTAAATGTGATCACTTTGACGTAATTGTTTTCTAAATGGTTTTGAAATGGAAAATAAGATGTTTTTCCAATTTTTGAGGTAATTTAATTGGATCTTTAGATGTTATGCTATTGTGGAGAATTCTTAAAGTCCCATTTGGAACTTCTGTGAAAATAGTGAATCTGTTTATTATGAAAACATCCATTGGGTTATTCTCATGCATTATTTGTGTATAGTGGATGGGATTTCCTTTATATGGAATCATTGTTGTCCATTATGATAATTAGAGGTCCTCAGTATGGACTCCAAGAGTTCGATTCTTTTTATGGCACATGAATCGTTCCTTGGGGTGACTCATGGTGAGACCTGTTGTTGAATTACCATTATATATGCATGTTATTTGATGCTCAGTTTTCATCACTTGGATCAAAGAACATTATATAAATGCGACATGGGAACCCAACATAATGAGATAAATTTGTGAGAATGATTTATGCATTGATAGTTCACATACCGACCAGTGGACCATAATAGTTGGATATATTTTGGATTATTGATATGGGATTTGGGACCTCTGTCTATACTTATTTAGGGTGGTCATTCATTTGGGAATTTTGAATTCATCATGTTTGGAATGCTACCGGGGATGGGGTCTTATTTATTTGTTTGTTCTATATTATTCTTGATCTCTAGGGTCCACCTATATTTATCATCATTTAGTTTCTTGTAGTAACGAATGTGATAGTTATATATATATTTTCATTTACCTTGTTATGTGAATGTTGTGTATCATGATTTTTTAGTGATTATTTGGAAATGATGTGTTGGTTTATAATATTTTATGAATTTTTTTTAAATTTAATGTGGTTTATAATCTCTACTTACATTGTAAATGAAATAATCACTTCCCTTTCTAAAATGTTAGTTGCATGTTAATGGAATGAACTTGGTTTTATGAAATGATCAAGGTAAATGAGTTATATTTTTTTTAAATAAAATTTAAATAAAATGTTACATTTATATATTGAAATTAAAACATGAAATTTATGTTTCTTTTATTCTAATGGATGTTCATTAGGAATAGATTATCGGGCTAGCCTAGTGAGTTTTAATACTCATGGATATAGTTTTTTTCTTCTGTTTTTATCATAGTGAAGGATTCATCTTGAGTTTGATTTCCATGGGTGATATATGATCATTGTGTAGGAGAGTGAGCCATAGGGTCACATAGAGATAGTGTGGATGTTCTGTTTAGTTTGTTTATCTCTATGGGTTTTGTACCTTTCAGTTTCTTATAAAGGATGTTCAATTCCTTTTTACTTATATATTGAACTGCTTTGTAGGTATTTATATTTTTTAGTTTCATAATTATTTATTGGGAGAAATCATTCTAGTTGTGTCTTATGATGGGCTTGGTGCATGTTTTCGTCCTCGGAGGATTAGGAATGCCTCTCGGGACTTACAAGGGATCGGCTTGGGTAACTGGTTCTGGGTTTACCCGAGTTGGTTCTTAACAAAATGGTATCAGAGTAGGTTGTCACTTTGGAGGACCTTTATTTTTGAGAACCCATTGTTACTTGGGGAATTCAAGGTATAATGAGTAGGATTTTTGGGCTTTAGGTGTACGTGAAGGAAGAGTGTTACAAAATCTTTCTCATTCGGAACCTTAGGATACGATGGGTTCTCTCGGTTTGTCGGTGTCGTTGGTTTCTGTGGACTGTTTGGCATTGGGAAATGAAAAGGGACTTTTATAGTGGCCTCTATGAGAATGTAGGGCCTGGTAAGCCATGTGGAGGCCATGAAATTACCATATAATTCTATTTATTATGGTGGTTTTATTGGGGTATGGCTGCTAACCATATGACTGAATCACCATTCCACACAAGTCTTCCCCTAGTGAATCATTTGGGTCTTCTTTAATTTTGAATTTTTTTTTGAAAACTATTTTTTTTGGAATTGTGGTTAACTAAATTTAAAATTTAAATGACCTTATTTAGGGTAAGTTTGAAATTGGGTTTTTGTGAAATGAATTTTTGAGATGAACTGAAAAATGGTTTTGATTTGGTGGCTGGTAAATTTTTTGGAAGTCTTCAGAAATTTTTGAAATAAATGAAATGGTCTAGATTAGACATGTAAATATCAAAAACGAGTTTGAATGAATGGTTTTCATTTCCTTAAAAAGGGTTTTGTGATATTTGGATGGGACTTAAAATTTTTTTGGATAGAAGTTAGTGAAAAGATCATTGTGGGATTTGAAAAGTAAGGGTGTGTTAAATGTTTTACATTTGGTGTTTCTGTGAGTAACCACATGCATAAATATTTATGAGGAAATGACCAGGTGCCCGGTATTCCATGATAATGTGCATGGGTGAGGCCCATGGGACACTAATGATGGGTGTTGAATTCTTTAGAGCTCTTTTTTTATTTTCAAAAAAAATTTAAGGGAAAAATTGGATGTTTGATAGCTCATGGTGGTGTGTCGTGTCCCTTGTATATTTGGAATTGATAATTATTTTGTGATGTTTGATGTGAAGGATCCATTTAGTAGGATTGGTTTTGACTGAGTTCTTTATTTTCCATATTTCTTAGTGCTCACCCCCATTATGGTATGAGGGATACCCACGATACAGCTTCGGGTGGTACATCACTAGTGAATGCTCTAATTGATCAACCGAAATACCATTTTATTGAGTTCATGAAGTTAAATCATACTATATTCTAGGGTCAAGTAAATGTTGTTGAGGAAAATGAGTGGTTTCAGAGGATTGAGAGGGAATTCCGTTTCCTTGAGTTTTCCGAGACATTAAAGATAAATATTTCAACCTTTATGATCGAAGTCACAACCTTGTAATGGTGAAAGTCTTTGTCTCAAAGAATGTCTTGGAAAGATATCACCAAATATTCGTTCAGGTCTTCCTTCATCCAAAATAATTTCACTTAGATGTGGAGGGTTAAGAACAGTATGGAGTTGTGTGGTCTTTAAAATGGTGTTGGATCAGTGTTGGAATTCTTTCATTGCTTCTTATACATGTAACTATATTAGCTAGATTATGTTGGAAATGATACCATGAAACCTCATCTTTTGATACTCGGGCTTCATCTTGAGCTGCATTCGAAGGTGGAAGAGATAAACTTAACCACCTTCTCTGATGTGGTGAGGTAAGCCTTTTGTGCTGATGTTGGGCTAACAGGAGGGCGGGTGATGGCCAGTCTTCCTCTAGTCTCTGCAAACAGAGAATAAGATTCTAGTATAAATAATGGGAAGCCGAATGATGTTGGTGGTGCAGGTAAGAGAATTGAGAGGCATTCAAACCTCTCAACAACCTCTTCATGGTGAAATGTTGTGACATACCATTAGTGTGGAAATCATGGATATAAGATATATTCATTCCCACATTCTCTAAGAACCTTCCATACCTGTGGATTCATGGATCACTGGAATCCATTCTATTGAGGTGTTTCCAATAAGAACCATGAAGCCAGAATCGAATCTTTGAAGGACACCCCAGACTATTTGTAGGAGTAGGGTGTTATGTGAGTTTAGTTTTGGGTCTCTCTTTCTGTAATGTTTTTTGTTGTAATAGTTGATCCTGATGGTGTTATATGGTGGTTCATTATTATTTATGTTGAATGTATGCTTTTTACCAAATCCTTGTGAACTTCAATGTCAAGGGAAGTGTGTTTTTGGATGTTTTGGTCTGTTTTTGTTCAGGGGTTTCTCTAGCTAGATGGTGATGCAGGAGATTCTTTAATCTTTAGAACTCTAGCCTTTGGTCCGGGACTGAAGTTGGTGTGTAGTCAGGGAAACCCTAGGGGTGTGGAAAGGCTTTGGTTTATGTTCTATTATCTGTATGGAAAGTGTTGGTAGTTTAAGCCACCTATGAAGTTGCCTTGTTTTCAGATGTTCTATTTTTTTGAAGGTGGCGTGGGAACCATGTTTCTACCTTGTGACCCCTCTGAGTTTGAGAGTTTTCTCCTTAGTTATAATAAGTAATAATCATCTCATTTCGTAAGATATTAGAGGTTTTGTTCCATCGAATATATGACTCCTTTTTTATGGACCTCACATCTTGCATGTGCTAGTTAAATTTTTATTGTTGGTGGTTTTCTAGGGACCGTTGTGCAATTAGTGTATGTATGTGGTGGTTTTGATGGTCAATTATATGGGACCTAACTCCCCTCCTCCAGTGGTGGGATTCCTTAGTTAATATGGTAAAATTTTCATGTTTGTTGAGTCTTTATAGTTTTTATAGTGGGGAGACCCATCATGGGGCTCATTGAAATCTTATCATGAATGAAAGTAGCATAATCTAGCCTCTATTGATGGTGAGTCTTTCTTCCCTCACCATGTCTATGTATTGGTTCCATTTCTAGTTTTAGTTTGAAGTGGTATTTCTTATGTACAACCACATACTCCTATGTTCAACTTTTGAGTAAAGGATGGGATGGGATTAGTCTTTTATTTGGTTTGGGTAAGGTATTAAAAGGTTCTAATTAGTTGTTGTTTAAACATGGTTTTTGGTTTTGGAAGGATGGTTGTGTTCCTCTAAATTTCATTCATGATGTTCTGTTTTAAGGCTGAATGGAGTAGGTTGAAAGTTATGTGTCTTTTTTATTGATCAATTGGAGGTGTATAAACGTTAGGGTATGGGTGGAACTTATCAAGAATTCCATTTTGGTCTCATAAGGTCTTCTTGTTAGCTTCTAATTTTTATTGGGGATGTTTTAATAGTCTCTTCTATTTTCTTACCTTGGGAATCTTGTTGAGTGATAGGGATGTAATGGGTTGGGATTTCGGGTAATCCTTGGGTTGGATTTCTTGTTGTAGAAAGCATTATGGTGGGGAGAATTGTCAGACCCACATTTTTAATCTTTCTTTTGTTGTAGTTTAGGTTGGTTCCCCATCCATTTCCCTCAAGAACCAAGTGTGATGTGTTTAATATTTTGAGTTATTATTTCTATTTTTATTTGGCCAATATTCTCTATTTGAGGTTCCTTTTTTTAAGATAAATGAGATTTTTAGGTTAGAGGGACTAGGAACATGGTTTGAGTACAGTTAGTATTAATAATACACCATGCCCAAAAACCATGTGGTAGGAGGAAGAACCTCCCGTACAGCCTTTGCAAGACTGTGTGCCTTGGACTAGGTAAGTGTGTGGCTAGTGTCGCATCTGGCAGAGGCGAGCACATAGCTTCCTCATGGTTTGGAAAACCATACGGAATGATCGTGCATCCTTCCAGGTTAATAAAAATTTGGGTATTTTTTTCTATACACCAGATTTTAACCCTCCATAACCCTCATTTATCCCCTCCCTTGTGTTATTAATCCCATGTTGTGATTCCCATTTCATCATCCTCCCTTGGCACCTTAATTCATCTTGGATTTGGGTGGTTCTTCCTCGATTCATTATGTAAGTTCCCTCCCTCTCATTCATTCTCTATATTTAGGGTTTTTTTCTCATTTTTCTTCACTTTCTCTGTCTCCCTCACCTAGGGTTATATTATTTAGGTTTGGATCCATAAATATTTGGTTCTATATTAATTTCATTGGTTATCTCATTTCTCCCTTAGGTGTGGTGGTGGTGCGATTGAAGTTTTGCATTGGATTTTGGAAGTTTCTCCTTTTTTTGAGGTAGGTTTCCCATGCACTTTCCCTTTTTAATTTAAGATTCATTGGTTTCATGTATTTGGAATCTTAATTTATTAATAATTAGTGCTATGCGAGGCTTGAGATATTTATTTGGTGTGATAATTGGATATTAATTCAATGTGATATGTGAAATAGTATTGATTTGTTAAATTTTGCACACAGAGTGTTCGATTAACTGCACATTTGGATTTTTGATGTATTTTATGGCATTTAAATCATTTTTAGGACTTGATAATATATTTTTGATATAAAAAATAATGAATTGGTTTCCTAGAATGGTATTTCAATGTAGTTTTGTTTCTAAAAAGAACGTGTATAGGTTTTAAAATGTGGTTTGACATGTGTTTTCAATTAGTGGACCATTTGGAATTTTAATTAAAATGGTTTTATATTAAAATTGATATGTGATTAATTTGAAGGAATCGTTTTCTAAATGGTTTTTAAATGGAAAAAATATTTTTCCCCCATTTTTTATGAAGTTTAATAGGTTCTGTTGATGTTATGGTTTTTTTAGAGAGTGTTTAAAGGCCTTTTTAGGACTATTGTGAAAATAGTGAATCTGTTTATTATGAAAATGTTCATTGAGTTATTCTAATTCTTTATTTGTGTGTAATAGATGATATTTCCTTGAAATGAAATCTGTGTGATCTATTATGATAATTGGAGGTCTCTAGTATAGACTCCATGAGTTCTATTCATTTTTTGGAATGTGAATCGATCCTTGCAGTGACTCATGGTGAGGCATGTTGTTGAATTACTTTTATATATGCAAGTGAGTTGATGATATATTGGAATCATTTGGATCACCCCCATTATATACAAGACACATGGAATCCTAGCATATTGAAATAATTTTATGAAAATGGTTTTCGCATTGGTAGTTCCCGTACTGACTAGTGGCCCATAGTAGGTAGATATATTTGGGATTATTGCTATGGGATTGGGCCCCTCAATATGTCTTGTGTTAGGGTTGCTGGGTATTGGGAAATATTGATTTCATCATGTGTGGAATGATACCAGGGATGGGGAACCATGTATTAGTATGTTATGGGATTATTCCTGGTCTCCTAGGTTCACCTATGTATATTGGATTTTAATTTCTTATAGTAACAAATTTTATACTTGTATTTATATGTTCATTTCCCTTGTTATGTGAATATTGTGGTGCCTTCTTGTGTAGTATTTATTTGGAAGAGATGTGTTGGTTTCTAAAAGAGTATAATTTTTTTAAATTATAAGTGTGTAATAATCTCTCCTTCCATTGAAAATGAAATCATCACTTCCCTATCAAAAATTTGAGTGACACACTAATAAAAAGAAATTGATTTTCTGAAATGAATAAAGTAAATGAGTTTTACTTTTTTATAAATAAATTGTGTATAAATGGTTACTTTTATATATAGTAGATCAAACTTGAAATTGACGTCTATTTTATTTTAAAGGAATTTCATTGGGAATAGATTGTTGGACTAGACTACTATATTTTAGTACTCATGCCTATAGTTCTTTTATATTTTTATCCTGGTCCAGGTATGAACTCGAGTTAAGTATCCTTGGGTGAAAGTTGATCATTGTGTTGGAGAGTGACCCACCTGGCTAGATGGAGACAGTGTGGCTGTCCAGTTCGGTTCGGTTATCTGTATGATCTTTTTAACATTTCAGTTTCATGTAAAGGATATTCAGTTCAGTTTTTTATTTATTTAACTACTTTTTTAATCATTACCTATTTAGTTTCATTATTATTTTTTTGGGAAAAATAATTATCATTGAGTATTATGATTAACTTGGAACATGTCACCATCCTAGGAGGATCAGGACTGCCTCTTGGGCCTTGCAAGGATCGGCTTTGGTGACTGATTTAGTGTTGACCCAAGTTGGTTTGTGATAGGACACACCAATTGAGAAACACCCAGGAATTTAAATCCATCCAATATTATATGATACATCTAATTATTGAATTCTTTAAATTCATTAGGTTTTATACTAGATGTGGGAATAACTACCATATGGGAATAAAACACAAAATTAGTTGAAAAATCCCCCTTTATTACCAATAGAAAGCTAGAGAAACTAAAAGAAAAATGCCAGGAAACACAATAAAAATTGGATGGGGATCACATCTCAAAGATTATCCCTCAATTAAAATATTAGACAGTGATATTTCCATGACTAAATTTAGATAAGGTTATCTAGAACTGATCGACCTTAGGAATCATTCTTCTTGAAAATAATAAAACACCCTCCTGGGGATAATAATAGAGACCACCATAAGCTAACATTCAACGGAGGGATTATGAGTAATCAGCCAAACCATCAAGGAAATGATTTCATGTTTTTATATCTATGACCAAAAAACTATTTTGCAAAAAAAATCTCTAATAAAGAGAAATAACAATCAGGACACTGAATACCCAACTCCCTCTTTATTTTTTGGTGTCATAGTAATATCAATAAAAGAAAAGGAAATCCACATATGAAGGATATAAAAACTCCCAACACAGGTTGATATAAACAATTGAGATACACCAGTATGAAATAAACAAGTCACCAAAGGTAAATCTATTGGGATGTTACCTCTCAAAATAGATGGACCTACATTAGATTCCTCTAAAGAATCTTCTACTACATAGAGAATCTTTCTTCTAAATACATATTTTTGGAACCCCTTAGTTACTAATGAATTTCATTGCAGCATATCACTCTATGGTGGTGATGATCCTATTATACTGCATGGAGAAGAAATTATATAAAATAAATTCTTTAGGTGTCCTGAGAAACCAGACTAACAATAGATCATTTGTACCTTATTATAAACCCTTTTTAAAATCCATACCCTTCCACAGAGAAAGAATGTGAAAGAGCCTCTTCCAACAATGTAATGAAGTTTCTATAGACCCTTATTTATATAAACACCACAATAAACATCACACATTCTCTTTCTTTTAAAGTAACTCACAAAACTCCCATTATAAGAAAAAGGAACTCCCATCAAACCTGAGTTACCATCCATATCCCTATCAACCATCAACGCTCTATCCAGAACATTAACATAAAACATTTGCATCAACAAGGAAAAATGTTATTGAATATTATGTCATAATACTATCTCAAACCATCAATCCGTAATCTTATCATTGTATATAAAGTGAGGGTAAAAGTGACGAAGCACCTAAAAATGGTTCCGTAATAGGTCATGGTTTAGTTACCCTCCCAGAGGTTAAGAAAATCCATAGATATCACCAAGAATATCAAGTCTAGATTGAACTAATCATTGAAATAAAAACCAAGGTAATTTGACTCTAAGAACTCATGATTCATCACATTCACCATCAAATCTAACTATCTCTTACTAGGACCATGATCCATGAGGGTATCACATTTCACTTTAATTGAAGTAGGAATTTATCAAAAAATAAAAATCATCTATATCTTGTTCAACAAATCCCAATGGTCTCAAGAACCATAAAATCCTTATAAGGATTGTGTTTTAGGATGAATAAACTACTGAGAATGATATCCTGATTTATCACTTTGAGGTTCCACTACTATATCCTAAACGGTAGCAGGTGCAGGTACTGTCCCAAGATCTTGGAAAACACACCCAAATATCTCAAAAATATTTATTCCCATAGGAGGATTCACCTACTATGGTTCCCCAATATCTTCCTCCTAATTCAAAAACCATTTCAGAGGTATGATTCTAAACGACATCAATAGAGAAAACTGAAATTGTTTTCAAATATACATAGATCATTAACTCAAAAAGAGACCATGGAACATTAATTCCATAGAGTAGAATTTTATATTTTGATTTAAATAAACTCATATGTAAATTAGGAAAATAAAATAATAATATCAAATAATTTTTAAAAAAACTATTCCCAAACATCCATTTTGACTTAGGGTTCACTATGAGGAGTTTTATATTGGAATATTTTCATAAATACCTCAAAAGATACATCAATCTTACCTTATATCTAGTAGGAAAACCTAACTATATACTTACATCATTGAAATGTACTCAACCTAAATTGGATTTAATAACACTTTTTCACAAACCAACCCAACTACCCTTCTAGGCTCATACCCAAGATGACTCATTCATTTCCCAAAATGGTGTGCCTGGTCCCCATTGGTTTTAGAGGATCACCTAACACCATATAATAAACTCAAGGGTATTATTTTTTCCCGAAAATATATAATAAAAAAGATACATTTTACTATGCTCAGAGCCACTCAATGAGAATGAACTAGAATCAAATGGTTGAAACCATACCCAAAAGGTATATCATCAATGGAACCAATATCATTTGAGGTAAATTCTTAGATATGTGCTATATAATACTTGTATTTTCATACATAGTTATTACATCATTTTATCTGAATATTCATTAGAAGACACAAAGAGATATCAAAGTATCCTAAATGTATAATTCCATTGGAAATATAGAAATATAAAAAAATAATTCATATGTGAATTACATCATATTCCAAAAATTTATACATATTTATCAAACTTCTTAGACATAAAATTCACAATAAATTCATTCATAACCTAAGAAAAAAAATCATAACGAACCTTGATCTCAGATTATAAATAATGTAAAACAAGGGAGATATGTAATAATAACATGAAGACAAGTGTATGAGAATAAGAGAATAAATTTTACAAACCATTCCTTACACATCAATGACCACAATCTTGATTAATGAAATAAATATTTTTAGATCACAAGACATGAATGTAAATGAAATAATATTTCATTATCCATGATATAATTACATTATTAGGGTACATATAATTGTGGAATACAAATAATAACATAAAATAATTTTTCTAGTATTCATGGCCCACTTCAAAAAGTATCATAGTTCAATGGGTTCACTCCCCAAACCATCATAGTAGTAGAAGATCACTTCCAAAACAAAAATGTCGATAAAGTACCATAATAAAATAGGATTACTCATAATTTCATTTCGTTGAATCTCATAAGATATAAATCTACACCCAATGAATTAGAGGGAGTTATAGGTCCCACCTATCACATAATGGAAATCAAACATATGTGTTCCAAAAGAACAAAAAAAAACATTCATATTATCATACCCATTAAATGAAAAGAGTTTTATAAACATTTCATTATCTCATAACCAATAGAAAATAGTCAGGTTTCATAATAATTTCATCATTTCACCATACAATCATATCCTAAACCATGGAAATAGAAGTGGGTTTCACAATAATACTATCATTATATAACCCATGTGATAGAAACAAGTATCATAAATATATGATCATCATTAACATAAAATATTTAGGGAATGAATACGAATGTTATCTTTGGTTCATATCCCCAATAAATAATAACTGGCATCAATTTGTGTTATCATAGATAGAGAATTATTTTTAAGTATTAATGAAATGAAATGTTTCTTGAGGAAAATAATTTTCCTTTAAAATTTACCATTTAAAAATAAAAATTGATATAATATTTTTGAAAACCATTTATTAGAAAAATAATTAAATAATTATAAAATAATATTTTAAAAATAATTACTTAATGATGGTGTAAAATTCCATACATTCTGTATATGTGAAAGAATATTCCTTTTACTTTTTTGGTAAAATTCAAACGGGCCTTGTCTGGAAAATGACATGATGATTCAATTAATTGTTTTTGTAAAAAATTAAAAAATAAATAAAATATTACTTAATAAATTAGTTTTATAATTTTTAAAACATTTTGATTGAAGTTTCATAGAACATGGATCTTGATTAAAAACATAGTTTCAACTGAAGAGAGAAATAAATCTGATTTTTTAAAAAAATTTATTTTGAAATCAGGAGTACATAAATAGAGGAAAATGAATGTAAAATAATTATTCACTTGAAATAAATATAAGAGAAAAAACTTCATGTGTTTTCTGAGAGATATATTATAATATTTCATCATTGAAATCATAATTATAAACAATCCTAGAAAATAATTAGATTGTAACATAAAATCATTACCACATCGGTAACTTTGATATGTAGGCCACATGAAGGAATAAAATTTAACGAAGCATAAATCCAATGAAAGTGATATAATAAAAGGAATATGTAAATAATCAAAATTTTTTGTAATGAATCTTAAAATAAATTAATTGGAATTACATAAATCATATAAAATAAAAAATGTGAGGAATAAATACTCTATCTCAAAGAAAATAATATTTAGACGAAAATACCATACATTAAGTCACGACGTCATTCATACATGATAAAAAATAATGTAAAATAATTATATTTTTATTATAAACCTATTATAGAACAATAAATATATATATCATAACAATTTTTATTTTATTATGACCTATTACACCCTGTTTATTATCAATTGATTGTTAAAGTCATATTTCATCCTATTACTGCTTTTTTCATATATGGTTTGACTTGTTACTTTTGGTCCTCATATATTGTTTTACAAAATATGTTTTCTTTATATAAAACAATTACACATAATATTTCAAAATAATTTATCACTATTCATATTGTTATGTTTAATATCTTATTCCTAAACATAATGTTTAGGTAATAATACTAATAATACATCATGTTTTTTTAAATTGATGTTGCTTGTTACATAAGATAAAATCAATGTTGTTTGCAACCGATGCAATCAATGATATTTAGTTTATCCAAAACAATTATTTCATAAAACATTATGGTGTTAAATTATAACCCACAAATAATTAATTTGTCCCTATATATTCTATCACATTAATAGAAACAGGTTAGGATATTTTTACCTCATTATATCCTAAAGTCACAATGTAGCTTCCTCAAATTGGTAGATTCACCACAAAAAATTTACTATGTGAGTTGACTTATATTTTAGAAATTTATCAATATGATTTATAATCTTGACTAGTTTTTCCTCATAAGAAATATATTTCGCTAGTGGTATAACAATTAATTTAATACTTGTGAAGGATCATGTATGTACATCCTTAGGAGAGATATTTGGAACACATCCCAAACCAAAGAGAGGTTTTGTTGAGTGTCTAAACGATATACTACATTCCAAATACAATAAAGAATTTGAAATTGTTTGATATACCTAGGAATTAACTTTACATTGTTTCCAAATCTCATTACCTTATTCCACATATATAATATAAGAAAAAATATGTCACTAAATTCAAAATATAGATCACACTGATGATTGTATGGAAAATTTTTTCCCAATCTAAACTACTACGATATGTTTTTTAACTGGATATAAACTTATTTTTAATGTCATCATCTATCTTAGTTTCCAATAGCTCTAACTCTCCAACATCATTCCCAAATATTGGAGTTCTACACTTATTCCCATAGAAGGATTCATAATAATCCATCTGAATTCTTGAGTGATGTTTTTTATTATAAGAGAACTCATCTTGATGAATATGTTGATACAACCCACATTTAAAATCAATATAAAAGGTCTCAGTATATCCACTATGGTTTTAAATATTAACTCATATTGACCATCTATCTTAGGATGATATGCATTATTGAAACTGAACTCCATATCCGAAGCCTTTTGAAGACATCACCAGAACATTAATGAAATTAATAGATAGAAATCAAAAAAAATGTAATGAGGTACTCAATGAAACCTTATCACATCATTAATATATATAATATTATTATAATCAAGAGATAAGTTCTCTCTAATATCAATGAAGTGTTCAAACATTGTAAGGCAATCGACTAAAACCCATATAGTGTTATTGTATTGATGTTTTGGGAGTCTGAAAAAAAATCCAAGGTGATGTTTTCCTATTTATATTTTGTTATGGGTAATTCAAGTAACATAACCTTATAATTGTCCACTCTTCCTTAACATGTTGGGATAATATGAAACAAGATACAATCTTTTCAATATATCTTTTTATTCCATCCAACCAGAAATACTCCATCAAATATCCAAACATTTTCATTCATCCATGATGAATATAAAATGAATAACTATTACCTTCCAATAAAAAGTCTTTCATCAAATATGGTATGGATATAACACAAACAACATTATTTAACCCCGTCAATCCATCACAATCATGGTAAAAATCATGATTTTTTTATCCTTCTTTTACTGTTCTACATCTTCCTTTCATAGCTCTTTAATCATTACTTGGATAAATGTTAAAAAATTTAATTAAGAATTATAATATTTATCTCCTTCTTGATTTACAGATTGATACTTTCAAAATCCATAAATATTGGATCATTTGTGATCTATATCATTGATATTATAACATGATCCTTTTGATTCATAGAGTCATCCACCTTGTTCATATGCCAAGGGTTATAATGTATTGAGAAGTCATAATCTATAATCATTATAACCAAATTCTCAAAAACATATTCAACTCATTTTTTGGGAAAATATACTGTAAATATTTTGATCGGTATATATATCAAAAGTTTCTCCGTAAATACAATTATTCTATATTTTTAATGAAAAAATTACCATTGTGAACCCCAAATCATGATTTGGGTAGTTTCTCACATGATCCATTAATTTTCATGTATTCTATGCTTTATCCATTTCATTCAACATATGATCACATCCTAATACCTTATTGGGGGAATAAATATTGACAAAAAACTCATATCCACTATATGTTAATGCAATCATAGGTGCACAGACTAAAATTATCTCTAGATCATTGAAAATTTTCTCCCATTATTTAATGCAATGGAACTTGGATACCATCAGAGGTAACATGGTGATTAGATTTTATAGTCAAGATAAATTCTACAAAACCAAATAATAATATCTAATTAAACAAGAAAACCTTCAAATCTTAGTCACTGTGGTGGTTCTAGCAAAACCAATCAATATCCTACATATTTAATCAATCTATTTATATACCCTCTATTCGGATTATATGCCCCAAACTTAATCCTTATGATACCAAAAGTCAATGTTTGGAATTTTGTTACCTACATTATCTTTAAATAGTGTATTTAGTATAATTATCACTTTATCTTACTGAAATTTATTTCTATTTGAATAAATAAGAATATCGTATACAATGAAATCCACAAACACATCATTGTAATTCCTAAAGACTATATTCATTAAATCAGTTGTGATAACGAGGGTATTATTAAGACTGAATTAAATCTATATATATTCATAGTGTCCATACCATATATGGAATGTTTTATTGTTTTATCACCCTAATTGACCCTCAATTGATGATATCTCTAATGAAGGAAAATCATAGAAAAGTATTGACACCCACATAGTTGATCATATAGGCTATCAATACAAGGTAGAGGATACTTGTTCCTCGGGTTGATCTTGTTAAATTCTTGATAACCAACGCACGTTTCATCAATCTATATTTTGTTTTGAAAATGTGTCCAGGAAAACCACAAGGTGACACATGTGGGTGAATAAATCCTTTTCCAAGGTTATCCTATATTTTTTTTTCAGTTTCATATAACTCAATTGGGGCTATTTCATTGGGTGTATTTTAAATAGGTGTGGCACCGAGTATGAATTATTTTTAGAACTCATCCTAACATACCATTGGAAGGATAATAATCTCTTTATTAAAGACATCAAAAAAATCCGGTACAATACAAATATATGGACATGACCTTAAACATAACATAATCATGAGTTTTTGTTAAGAATTTACATTATTTTACATTGAGAATCTATTTAGTAATAGATTTCTATAATGTTAGATCATAATTCATATGTATCAACCCATATGTATACAATGTGGTTACCACTAAAACAATATCCATTTCTTCTAAAACACAAACCATTAAAAATATAACATGATTTATTTGAAAATTATACATAACCTTTAACTTATATTTTGTTATTTCTTTTACACATACTTATAACCTATGAAAACATTTAAAACACTGATATGAGCATAAAAATCTCAATAAGGGATATGAAAAGAAGGAAATAAACCATTAGACCATAAATACTTATAAACATACGAAATCATTTACACAAATACGTACTTCTCACCCATAAAGTATCATGTATATCCTTTTTGAAACTTGATATTTCAATAAAACATATAAAACAAAAATAAAACCATAAAGGTATCTTGGGGAATGATTTACTTAATTTTTGTAACTGTCATGAATACCTTATTATTTGTAACCCTCATGACTAGCTTATAATGAAACCCTCATGGATACTATATGGTGTAACCATCGCAGTTACACGTGGTGTCACCACATGGTCAACCTCTAATATAAACATACCCAATGAATTAGAGGGAGATATACGTACCAACATTCCTCAAAATCAATTCCCATGATCCGTAACATAATCATAAAACACAAATAATTTCATAAAAACATTGCTGGTAAATGTTGTAAAATAAAATTATAAAAGAGGATTTTTAAAGTCCCATAAAAATGTTATATATTGAAGTGAGTATTGATTAAAATTACAAAATAAGTGTCTAAATTATAAATAATCACAATTAAACATAATATAATCAAAATTAAATTCAAAACTAATCTCAGAACCACATAATTAATGAGGTAGAAGGATAACATAAATAATGGAAACTGGGTTCAGAATTCCCTTAACTTGGGTCTATCTTATGTATTTAAACCTCTTGTATAATGGTTAAATTATTGTTATTAATATTTTATATAAAAAAATTAATGTCTATAAAACCTTATATGAACATTTTATAACATCATTTCTTATATTTATTAATAATATTTTGTTCTTCAAATTGTTTTAGGTGAGTTCTTTACATGATTTCCATGGTTGGTTTGTAAAGGATTTATAGTAGAATAAATGAGAAACTATATAAGTGTAATGGAATGGTATTAATATGTTTATAGAATATTAAATGATACCATAAATAATTTTTTTCATATATTATGATGAATTATAAGATAAAACATTAATGATATTCGTTTAGATCATTTTGGCGGTTCTTTGATAATCACAAATTAGTTTTGTTATATAATTTAATAATATGTATATATATTAATTACAGAACATAAAATATATAATATAATTCACATTAATTTTTTAGCCATTAAAATAGTTTTATAACAATATTTTATTGAAGTAAATGAAAATGAATGCACATCGTCCACAATGATGGTAAATCGACACATCATGGATAATGTCATTATTTTCAGAATAAGAGGTAGAGCAGAAGAAGTATGATGATGATTTTTTTCATAAACATGATAACATTCCAGTATATATAAGATACTATAGTATTTATGCATCTTGTATTTTGTGAGTTGAATAGTTTATAAGAAAAGAAAAATAATTAAAATGAAAATAAAAGAAAATGATAGAGGATTTTTACCTATTGGTCTCTTCTTGTTGAGATTCTCCTTAAGGCCTTTGGTTTTGGCCTTTTCATTAGAACAGTAGGTATTAGATGTGTATAAGAGCCTTGGTAAGAGGACTTGGTGAAATTTAAACAATAATCAAATCTTGATAGGTGTGTGGTGAAGAGGGGGTGAGTGGTGGTATTTATAGTGGAGGAGAGGGTGAGTTTTCCATTATTTCAATCATTATTTTATTGTTTTTCTCTATAGAAGCAATATAGTTAGTTCATGTGATTGAAAATAGTAATTAGAGCATGTTATTTCAAACCAAGGGTTCTTACATCTTCCATGATGTTAGTAATAATGTATTTAACATATAATATATATATATATATATGGTAAATTACCCTATATCACTATTCAAAAAAATTACAAGTATTTTAGAAAAAATATAAAAAATTCACTCTTACAATTTTTCAATGTGTATAATTCAAAAATGAACTCCATTTTTTGAAAATAATTATATATATGATTAATTTAATTTTTAAATAAAATTAAAATTTATTTTAAAAATAAAAAATTTAATACTATAACTAATTTTATAACAAAATGAAAAATTAATCAATTGATGATAGAATAATATTATAACCATAAGAAAATAAAATAATAATTTATGATTACATTTTATGAAAATACATTTCCATTTAAATTATTAAATTAATCATAAAAGTGTAATTAAATATTTATGACTTATGAAAATACCAACACTTATATGATGATCATTTTATCTTTTAAAAGATGCCTAATTTTTATTTATACATTCACTAGTGACGTTACTATTAATTTGGTCAGATTAATATTCATAAGGTTGAAGTTATTATTCATAGGGGTCATGTTACTATTCACCAAAAATAAAGTTGATCCTATCAGACTAAAAATGTATTATTGATGACAACCATGTATGTTTGTTTTTTGAAATTCATATCATAGAAGAGGAATAATTGTGTATAATTTCTAGAATATAACTATCTTTTCAAGACAAAGTGTAGTTTTTTAGAGACATAGGGTTTCATGAATTTCATTCTATATTAAATATAGTTTAAAATACTTGGTGTGTTACATTTTCCCCACCTTTCTTGAAATTTCATCGTTGAATTTTTTTTCACATATTAAACAAATGTGGAGAATTTTTCCCCATAGAATCTTCAGATTCTCATGTTTCTTCTTCAACCATGTGGGTTCTCCAAAAATCCTTTACCTAGAGGATTAACTTATTCCACTATAATTTCTCTCTATGATCAATAATTTGAACATTATTTTATTCATAAGATTGTATCTTTTCTAGATGAAATAATTATAGGCCCATGACATGAGATGAATCTGTCAAATAATTTCTCAACATTGAAACATGGATAATATTGTATAACTGATATAAACTCAGAGGAAAAGCTAATCAGAAAGTCATTGGTCCTACATTCTCCAGGATTTTATTTTGTCCAATAAACTCTAGACTTATCTTTCCTTACATAAAAAACACATCACACTTTTCCATGGTGAGATTCCAAGAAAAACATAATCACCTACATTGAAGGAAAATTATTTCTCCCTATTATCTGCATTACTTTTCTGCCTGATCCTAGATTTCCTCATGTGTTGATGAACCATCTTCACTTTTTCTCCAACTTCCTCTACTAATTATGGTCCGATCAAGTTTTATTCCATGACTTCATCCAAAAATGATGTAGTTCGACACCACTAACCATACAATGTCATAGAAGGTACCATCTGTAGACGTGAATGAAAACTATTGTTATAAGAAAACTCCACTAATGAAATAATATGACCCCAAATTCCCTGGTAGTCAATTGAAAAAATTCAAACCACATACTCTAATTTTTTAATTGTTCTATTAGTCTATCTATCTGATTTAAGATGAAAAGTGGTGCTGAAAATTTAGTTTTGTGCCCAACAAATTTTGAAGGCCTTTCTAAAAGTTAGATGTAAACCTTAGATAACTCTCCGATACAATAGAAAGAAAAACTCTATGTAACCTAACAATATCTTTGAGGTACAATAAAGAAAGATGATTCAAAGACACAATATCTCAAATAGGAAGGACAAGTTCATATTTAGTCATTCGATCAATAATAACCCTAATCATATTGTTACCTCAAGACGCCTATCGTAGTCCCACCAGGAAGTCCATGGACATATTTTCCCACTTCCACCCTTGCACTGGAAATGGAAGAGGAATACCGTTTTTTAGTTTTTAGCTACTTTAACCTATTGACATGTCAAATATTTAATGGTAAAATCATCCATATCTTTTTTCATTCCATCTCACCAGTAATAATCTTGATGGTATATGAACATCGTATTACTTCCAGGATGATCTAAAAATGGAGAACTGTGAGCTTGACACAACAATTTATTATTCACATAGGAATCACAAAGAACCCATATTCTTTTTCAAAATCTCAATTCACAATATTCTTCAAGCTTAAATTCTAGAAACATACTTATATTAAAAAAATCCTACCTTTTTCTGTAGCTCATGATCTTCCTTCTAAGCTTCCTGAATTATTTATGATAAGGATGACAACACTGAATCCTGAGAAAAAATAGACTAATTTTTTGCCCCAAAAACTTCCAAACCAGAAATTATAAAATCATTAATAAAGGCGTCTTGTTCCAAACATTACATGGTTAATGAATCATATTTTTTTCAACTCAAAGAATCTGCCCCTTGGTTTGATTTTCTATAATGACAGTTGATCATGCCATCATAATCCTTTATTAGTTTAGGACATCTTATCGGCCTCATGTTTAATATCTTCAAAGTGAATATATAAATCTTAATATTATGGTCAATATATATTTCACATTTGTATGTGTATAAATGGTGAAACCAAATTTTCAAAGAAAAAACATCATATGATAATTCCAAATCATGTGTTGGGTAATTTAACTCATGGAGTTTTAGTTGTCATAAAAATAAGAAATTATCTAATCATTCTGTATTATAATACAACCAATTCCATTCAATGATGTATCACTTTAGATGAAAACTCACAATTTCTATAAGGTAGAGAAAAAACTAGATCATTACATATATCTTCTGTAGTTTCTGAAAAATTACATCACATTATTCTGTCTAGATAAATTTAACCCCTTATAGTGTTAAAATTGTTAGTGTGATAGATAAACATGGAATGCTTCTAAAAAACCATCGATGATAACCTTATAATCCATAAAAACTATGAATATTTATAACATTTGTATGTATTGGACATTCATCAACAAATTTTGATTTGGAGGGATCAACTATTATTTCATCCATATTTACAATGTTCCCCTGAAAAAAAAATCAATTACAATAGTAATTCTCATTTTCAAAATTCTCTTGTATACCTTATATTATTTGAGAGTTTTCAAGATAATACTTAAATTATTTTCATGATCCTCATATATTTTGGAAAAGTCCAAAATATAATCAACAAAAACAACAACAAAATTATAAAAATATTCATGTAATATTCTATTCATAAGATCTATGAATACAGAAGGGGCATTTGTCAAACCAAAGGGCATAAAAACATACTCGTAATTACCATATGATGTATGAAAATATATTTTCATAATTTATTCCTCCTCCATCATCATATGATGGTACCTGGATATCAATTCAATCTTGAAAAAATACTGATCTCCTTGGAGCTTAGAAAAAAAGTCATCAATATGAAGAAAAGGGTATTTATTCTCAACAGTAAAGTTATTAATGCCTCTATAATCAACTAAAAGTATCATGGAACCATATTTATATTTTTTTTAAAAAATGGGAGCATCCCATATTGAAGTGCTAAGAAGAATGAAGACATTATCAAGAAACTCCTACAACTGAATTTTCAATTCAAAAAGTTCAACATGAGACGTTCAGTAAGGGGGTTTTGAAATTTTCTTAGCATCAAAACCAAGTCAATAGTAAATTCAAATTCTCATTCTATTATAACATTTGGAAATTCATCAGAAAAAACATCATGGTGTTCATTTACCATTGGAAAATCATTAATTTGAGTGGTTCCCTTATTTTAAAGAATATGATCAAGATAAAATTCATTTCTATATTTTAAGACATTCTCAACTTCTTGGTATATTATCAATTGTAAGGGATCATTATTTTTTAAAAACTGAAACCCTTTAGAAAAAACAACTTCTTTTCCTCTATAATTAATCCTTGCATGATAAACAAAAATCCAATCCATACCCAGAATAACCTTGAACACTAAAAAGGAAAAAACAACAAGGTTTTCAGGTAATTTTTTTACATATACAACAACAAGAATATTATTATAATTAAGTTTTATATAATGTTTTCCCATTTTGTTTTAACCATATTTTCTAGTCTCATTTATTGAGGTGAAGTTTTTAATTTAACATAATATTTCTCTGAAATAATGGAATGTTTAGACCCCATATCAAACAATTCTTTATAAAAATATAAGTACAAATACAAATACCAAATACCACTTCATTATATGGTCCAACATCTAAAGATATAATGGTGAAGGATCTCACTACATCTTTTTTCTTATAATTTGGTGGCTTTCCATCATTCAGATATTTCTTTGGGAAATTATTTTCATAATGAACCATCTCTTCCAATTTAAAGAACTTTATAGTCTTCTTATCATGATTAATCTTAAAATCATTTTCATTAAAATCTGGATCCATATATCCAAACCTACCACATCACACACACTTCCTTGTTTTGGTAAGACATTCCACATCATTCCCTTTACCACACTTTTCACAAACTATAAAACAAACATTATTACCTTAAGATTTCATTTATTGATTATTACCCATCACTTTCCATCTAGAAATCTTCCTCTTGTTGTTTTCAAAGTATATTTTATCATATGAAAAATCTATTTTTACCCGCTCAGAACATCAAAAATTTTTCTCATAACTTTTGAATTCATGGGAGGACAATGACCTTCGATATCTTAGCTTCAATCTTGAGTAAAATGATCGAATTATCTATCATGATCATGGATAATATTTAGAGTGTACCTTTATAATCAAGTTATGTTTGCTTCATACATGGTCACCGAATCATATAAATTTGGATTTAATTCAAGTAATTTATTTTCCATTATAAGTCAACCACCTTAAGAAAATATTTTTTAAGGAACATATTTTTAAATTCATCGTATTCCAAGTCATCAATCTCCTCACTACCCTAGATATTCTTTACCATTGACCACCACTGGTTTTCTTCACCTTTAAAATGATAAATATAAAGACTAACTTTTTTATAATCCAAACATCCAATAACATCAAATATATCTTCAAGATATTTAATATATAATTCCATCGCCATTGGGTAAGATGATGCACTGAAATAAGGTGCGTGTTTCCTCATAAAAAACTTCACTATAGTCAAGTAATTTTGTCGTATCTATGATTTTTATCTTGAATAGATTCCATATATATTTGTATCTTGTATCAACTGAGCCATTACTATAACCAACTGCTCGGTTCTAATATCCTATATTCCAATTTTCGGGTTTAGAAACATATCATTCTCTCAGTGACCTTCTACTTCAGTTTTCCTGTTACTTAGATAGAAAACCATTATAAAAAAACATATATTAGATGAATAAAATGGAAATATGTAAATGATATATAATTTCATAATAAAAATAAGGTAAAAATCATTTATGATATTCTATTAACATCATAAAAACCCCTAAAATTTACTAAACCATCCTTTCATACCATCTATAAGGACACTACCTTAAACATTACATAATCTTTAGTATCCATAAATAATTTAATTTATTTTACATGTAATATATTTATGGTTTTAGAGTTTTAGAGAGTTTGGACACAATTTATTCAAATCAGCCCACAATAATACAAAGTGGGTACTACTAAAACAATATCCATTTCATCCAAAACACAAAACAATAAAAATATAACATGATTTCTTTTAAAAGTCACCATAACATTTTACTTGACTTCCTTATTTCTATTAAATATATTTATAAATTTTGAATGAATTTGTAATCATGATATGAGGAAAATATTCTCAGTAAGTGATATTAAAACAAGGAAAGAAACCATTATCCCATGAATAATTTTAAAAATATGAAATCATTTTTAGAAATTCATATGTATCAACTATAATGTTTCAAATACTAACATTGTGAAACATGAAATTTCCATAAAATATAGAGAACATAAATAAAACCATAAAGGTTTACTGGTGAATTTCTTACATATTTTTTTACCCTAACATCCACCTTATTATTTTTAACCCTCATGACTACCTTACAATGTAACCTTCATGGCTACTTTATGGTGTAACCATTGTAGTTACATTAAGAGTAATGATATGACCAAAGTCGTCAATAAAAATAGCCAATTCATTGAAGGGAGATGTTGGTTACACCATTCATCACAAACATTGCGTAAGATCCAAAAAATAATCAACAAATAGTAATAATTTTATAGAGACATTACTTTTAAAATTTATAAAATAAACTTTTAAAAGATGTTTTTTAATGGACTGTCCCCTTTAGATGTCATATATTGGAATTGATAATTGATAAAAAATGGAATAAGTGTATAAAATGTAAATCCACATAATACAACATAATATAATTAAAATTAAACTAAAAAAGAATCTTAGTATCACTTAATTAATGAAGTAGATGGATAACCCAAAGAATGGAAATTGGGTTTAGAAATACCTTACCTCGACTTCATCTTACTTAAAATGTGTTTAAAACTCTTGTATAATTGATAAAAAAGTGTTATTAATATTTTTTATAACATATTAATTCTTATAACACCTTATATGATCATTTTATTACATCATTTCACTTATTTATTAATAATGTCATCTTCTTCCCATTATTTAATGCGAGTTTTTTACATGATTTCTATGGCGGGTTTTAAATAATTTTCTTATCGAATAGAAGTGAAACTCAAAAAGATCAATGAAATGATATAAATATGTTTCTATAATATTAAATGATACCATAAATGATTTTTTTCATATATTGCGATGAATAATTAGATAAAACATTAATGATATTCTTTTAGATTATTTTTGGGGGTTTTTCGATAACCACGAACCAGTTTTGTTAGATAATTTAATATTATATGTGAATGTTAATTCCATAACATAAAATAGGTTTTATCACAAAATTTAGAAACTATTAAAACCATTTAAAATGGTTTTACTACCATATTCGATGGAAGTAAAGGAAATTGAAAACATATATTCCAAGATTTTGGTAAATCTACACATCACATACAATGTCTTTATTTTTAGAATAATAAGGAGTGGATAAGAATTAAGATGAAGAATTTTTCCATCAGCATGATAAAATTCTATTATATATAATATAATTGAGTGTTTATTCCTCTTGTATAAGGGGAGGTGAAGAGAGTATAAGAAAATGAAATGAATTGAAATGAAAGTAAAAAAAATTAAAAGAGGATTACAACTTTGACTTTTCTCCATGAGATCCTCCTTAAAGACTTTGGTTTTGTCCATTTTGTGAGACCAGAAGGTCATGGATGTGGGGAAGATCATTTGGAATATTATTGGGTATAATTTAGACAATGATAAAATTTTGATAGGTGTCTGGTGAAGAGGGGTGTGAGGGGTGGTATTTATAGTGGAGGAGAGTGTGGTTTTCTATTTTTTAATCATTATTTTTTTATTTTTCTCAAGAAAAAAATAGTATTTGTTCTTGTGACTACAAACAGTTAAAATAGAACATGATTTATAACCAAGGGTGATTAAATTATCCATTTTGTTATGAATAGTATATTTAACTTATTATGTATATATGCGGTAAATTATCGTGTCATTATTCATAATTAAAATCAACTATTTTTGAAAAATTCAAAAAATTCAACTTAACCGTTTTTCAGCATTTAAAATTAAAATCATAAATACATTTTTTGAAAGTGTTTTCTTATATATGATTAATTCAATTTTTAAATAAAATCATAATTTATTCGAAAAGCAACAATTTTAAAACTATAACTTCTTTTATAGCACCTTCAAAAATTAATCACGATTTCATAAAATTATATTATAACCATATGAAAATAAAATAAAAATTTATGATTATATTTTATGAAAATAAATTTTCTTTTAAATTATTAAATTTATCATAAAATTGTAATTAAATATTTATGACTTAAAAAAATACAAACACTTATACTATAGTCAAATTATCATTTAAAAGATTCATAAATTTTATTTATACATTATTTGCAAGGTTACTTTTAATTTGGTTATACTACTATTCATAAAGATCAAGTTACTATTAATAAGGGTCAAGTTACCATTCATAAGGTGTAAGATACTATTCAAAAAACAGTAAGTTAATCCTCTCAAACTCTAAATGTCTTACTAATTGCTACCATTTTTTTTCTATTTTTCAAAATTCAAATCATTGAAGCGGAAAAATTATGTTTAACACCTAGGTTATAACTATCTCTTTAAACCAAATTGTTGTTTCTCAGAGACACATTATTTCATGCATTCCTCTATATGTTAAATTTATTTATAAATAATTTGGGAGGTACAATTAATACCATTGAAGTCATGGTTTTCCCCAAATATATGAGAAAAATACCCCTAATTAATTTGGATCAAAACCCATAAAATGGATATTAATTTTATTAGAAGTTATAATCATCAGTGCACTAATAGTCGATCATAGTTTAGTTTGGAATATAAAATATGACTTCACTTCATTATAAGCTGATGAATGATTTATTTAGATAAATGAAATCCATTAATAAAATAACATCAAATCAAAACAAAGGAATAATTATAAGACATTTAGGAAGTAAATTATCACAAACTTCAACTAGAGAAGAACCATAGACTTGAGATGTGATCATCATACCAATAAGGGATTTCACTAAAAATTCTAAATATAATAGTTTGAATGTAATCTTGATACCATAATAAAATTATTTAGATATTAAGGAATGGGTATAGACATATTCAAATAAGAAATTAGTTGTTCTAGAGTGGATGGTTTGTATGACTCTCACCAATTTTTTATTTAACCCCTCATAAAAAATAGTGATCTCATGCAATTTCATGTTATCTATTGGCTTAATATGTTTCTGATGTCGATCATCTAAATTAACCATCATATTTTAGAACTAGTTATAATAAGTCCCATAATCTATTCATTAGAGACACTAGAGTGTGGATGGTACATTCTATGGAACTTTGTCTCTATTTTCTTTATTAACAAACTTCTACCATTCAATTCATCGTTTTTTAATGGAAGAGATTCCCTAAAACACATTAAAAATTTACTAACCCCCTTAAGACAACTTCATAATTGTTTCTACCCAGACATATATTATAATTGAAATATTATATTATTATATCCATGTTTTTTGGATTTTATTTTGTAATGAATTTTCAAATTCTTTTCAAAACAAAGATATTGATATAGAACTCCAACCTCTATTTCCACATTGACAGTACATCAAACCTCAACTTAATAGATACTAAACTTACTTTTGGGTAATTTCCTTCAGAGACACGGATTTATTCTAATGAATAAATGATCAACCATTCATTTAGTTTGGATGATACTTTTAGAAGGACACCTCGCTGGCATTGAAAAGTTTTCCTTGTAGGTACCATCCAATTCATCTCCCTTTTTCTTTAGCTCAAGGAACTCCATTTCAATTTTCATTTAGATAATAGGAGGAAATTAGATATTGAATAATAAGTTATTGATCTCATAATAATCCATGAAGTCAATTTCATCATGATCCCTTCTATTCATGATGAGAGTTCACCATTTTTTCACTTTTACTTCCAAATAATAGACATAAAAATTACTTTTTCTTTATCCAAACAACGGATAAAGAAAAATATAATTTTTGTGGTTCTAATAAATTTCATAGAAACTACCAAAAAAACATATCCACTTACAGAAGGTAAGAACTTACTCTTTAAGGACTCAACATAATGATGTTCCCTCCTTTGATTGTTTGGATCTGCTACTTGATTAATGTCAGGTGAATGTTTTGTAAGCATAAAAACAAGATATTTCATTAAAAATACAATAAAATTTTACTAATATGGATAATAATCACTACATTTTCTATATCACATTACAATAACATGGTTTCTTTGGGTTACAAACATAAAATAAAAACAAAAATCATATTCAATGAAATAGTAATCCTTATGGGGAACAACATAATAATGTGAAATAATAATAATTTTTCTAATTCATGACACCTTATTTTAAATCTATGATGAATTAGGTTTATAATAGTAAATTTATAGTCACTAAAATATTAAATAATTAATGATACATCATATATATTAAATGAATTTCCAGTCATTATCCCCAAAGAGTGTCAAACTTGTTGTTAATCAGGGCCTGTTTTCAAGAACCATGTGATGATTGAGTCTAAGTCAATATGACATTTTCATATTTATTACCCCCAAGTAATTATATTATATATCCACATCCATTTATAGTTTATATAAAAGGATTTAATTTCTTAAAAACCACTCTCTCTAATTTTTTTCAAAAATCACATTACATTTTCCTATAGTTTGAAAAATCCAAACATATATCCTCAGACAAATCCTTAGAGTTTTCAAAAATGTAGTCTCATCCTAGATTTAGAAGAATATATAAAAATATCCTTTAATACCTACTATAGAGACCTAATATTTATATATATTGATATTACATACTTTTATATGATCATTAATTATATAATAAAAACAATTTTTTGAGTATTTTAAAGGTATATTGCCTTTGGAAACATGAAAAAATACATGTTCACATGTGAACTAAATCATACCCTATTAAGTTATTCATAACAAGCACACATCTTATTCATTTCATATGAAATAAATTTCGTCATAACCCTAGGGAAGGAAACGTGATAAATGGTGAGATAAGACTCTAGGTAAAGGTAATCGAGTTAGATACGTAAGCCTAACACGTATATAAGGGTATGAGAATGTGACCATAACAATTGAAAAACGTAGCCTAAGTATTAAATATCATAATATTGTGTCATGTCATAAATATTGGAAGTTCACAAGGCATGGATAATAAGGAAATAAAAGAACATGATCCATGAGAGAATAACATTTTCCTAAGACATAGAATTATTTTATACACACATCAATAGAAAATTATTTTTATGGTAATCAAGGCTCACTAATAAGGCTACGATAGTTTAATGGGATCACTCTCAAAACTGTCATAGAAAACATGGTTCATTCTAAATACCATCATAATGATGAATGTACCATACTAAGGTACGATCACTCCCCATTTTAGTTCTGTCTATCCCATGAGATATAATTATTTACCAAATGTATTAGATGGAGATATAGGTTTCATGTAGCATATAGTGCAAATCATACATAATTTTTCCCGAGTATCATAAAAAATTCTTCATAACATAATGATGAAATGAAATGGGTTTTATAAACCTTTCATCATATCAAAACATGTGGAAATGAAAAAAGATTCATAATCATTTCCTCATTTCATCATATCATAACACATGGAAAAAGATGAATGTTTCATAAGATTTTTATCATGTTATAACACATGGGAGATAAATGGGTTTCATAAATATATTTTCATCATAGAAATAACCTATTTAGAGAATTAACAAGAATGGTATATTTGGGTCATATCCCATATAATTCATATGTTATATAAAATTATTGCATCATAGATGGAGAATTATTTTGAATGTTATATCACCTGGAATATTTCTTCCGAAAAATAACAACTATTTGAAAATCAATTTTCAAAACTATAAATTCATAAAATATTTTGAAATAATTTTCATTGAAGAAAACTTTAAAACATATAAATGATTGTTTAAAACATTTTGAGTCCCGAAAGTTGTACAATTTTGTACATGATGTAAACATTAACACAAATATTACATTCATATTTTCAGTAAAATCCAAAAGTTGTTTTTTGGAAACCAACATGAAAGTTCCTTTTAGGTTTGTTATAAAAATAATACATGGATATCTAGTTATTTAATAATTATTTTTTGGATTTATAAAAAAATATCAAATCACTTTTATAAAATCTTTATTTCGAATGAAAACATGTTTTTTAATGAAGAGAGAAATAAAGATGATTTTTTCTTAAAAAAAATTCCGTTGAACTCTCAAATACATAATTTGAAGAAAATAAATCTAAAAATTAATTTTAATGTAATAAAAATTTGAGAATAAATTTCAATTTTTTATTGAGATATAGATCATAAGATCTCACCATCATAAACATAATTGTTAATGATCTTAAAAAATAAAGATATTATAACATAAAAAACCACTTTTGTAACATTGAATTATAATACCCATGAACGAATAACATTAAATGAAACATTAAATATAATTTTAATAAATATTTTCATGATAATAAATGTAAAAGGGGCTGTATATACCCCTAATTAAATAAGATATTTGCATAACATAACATATGAATCAAGGAGGGAAAATTGGAACAACATGCCCTTTCCCGTTTGAAAATTAAGAACTGAAAACACAAAAAAAAATAGATACGCTATAATTTATATATAAATTTTATTAATATGTGGATAGTCATTATAAAATATATGCATAGTTCATATATACAAATCATTATATAAGCACATGGTGAATTTGTCTTGCATCTCAAAGAAAATTAAAGTGAGATGGAAATATCTTACCTTAAGTCTCACCTTCCATTATACATGTTTAGATCTAATATTTAATAAATATATATTTACTATAAACATATTATAGAACCATACTTATACAAGATGTTTACATTAGTGAATAATAAATCCCCACTTTGATCTTATTTTAATGTCACCCTTCAGTGATAGTAGTCAATGTAAGAATGACAGGGAACCGACAAATACCTCTTAATAATGATGTCAAAATCCATCATCTCAATGGAAAATAGGTACCATACATTGTGATAACCAACTATCTAAATTTGGAACTACCTAAACTAGCATACACTATCCAATATAATCCACAATTGAGTATCATTTGTCATAAAACCCTAAAAAACTGCACATCAATCCATGTTATCTCCACAACAGGAACAACGATAAAGGAATGAGAAACACCTGTATTTGAAAGAGTAGATACTAAAGTAGAGGTGAGCAGGATATTAACTCACACAATGGAAGGTTTTATAGTATAATACATAGTAACAAGATGAACTATGTACACCTAGACTAATTCGTGGATCAATGATAATTTCTAAATACCCTGACATGGTTTGATCTGATGGAGCTATAATTTTTGTGTCTGGCACCCCAACCATGACCACAACCTAGAGGTGATAATCCATCAACACTCCAACTCCCTACCTGACGAGGATCTTCTGACCCCACTCCTAAATTAAGAGTCGATGAAAACACTCTCACACTAGCTAGTGGGGAAAAATTACCATAAAATTACTACAAAATTACTATAGATTACCCATCACACCACAATACCAGCACTCAACTGGTTCCCTAGTACACTGGGGTCTTTTAGGTTCCAGTCTACAGAACCGAGGGAACTTCAAATGGGTACATGAGTACTTTCACTGGATACTAATATCACTACATAAAAGATCTGAAAGATTATTCATATTGTTAGTTGTAATAGTTCATGATCTTATTGCCTTTCTATCCTAAATAAAACTCCCAAATTATATTAGGTTAAACTTAGTGTTATGCGATGATTTAGTATCCATGAAATAACATAAGGCCAAAATATAATCACATATGATCAAATTTTATACCTGATACCGTCATCGAATCATCTAGATTTATAAAACTAATCAACGAAGCAAATAGGTGTGAAACACTGGGGATCCATGAGGTTTGTATAATAGTCCATGATTGTTGAGGTTCTTTAATCAAAGTGTATACTTTTTTTTCTCTTTTATCCCTCAACGTATTAGGATAGAAATTATCCTAGAAATCTGTATGAAAATCCCCTCAAGACATATCCATTTGTTTATATTTCTGGGTAAAAAAATACCACCATCTCTTAGAGGAATCCCATAGAATATATATAGAAATATTCACTATCCTCTTGGTAAGTGTCTAAAAAATCTTGAAAATTTATATCATTGTCTCTATACATGAAATTACAGCCTATAGATCACCATTCCCTAAAAACATGGGTGAATTATTATATAAAAACTCTCATGTCAACTCTTCCATAGTCGGTGCAGGTAGTGGGGCTTGCATAATAGTCTGTATAAAGTGTGGGAAACCATCACAAGACTATGCACCAATTCCCATATCAGGTATAACTAGTTGTGCTACAAGAAGAACTACCAGAGGTTCTATGGGTGACCTAGAGTCTACCAACTCCAAATCATTATCATTTCCACCCTCATAGCACGTGACTCATGGACATCATGGTTGAATTTACATAACAATTTATGAAACATGCCTCAATATAAAATTGTATAACTTCTAGTAAGGAAGATATTAGATTAGTATAGGTGAAATCCTTCCAATATACAATTCATACCCCATTTGATAGTTCCAAAATCTATTTTTTGGAAATGAAATGATCATATGATATGCAACAGACACCAACTAGTCCATACTAATGAGGTTGGATCATGGTCAATGTCTATTATTTACGTCAAAATGTCCCAATATAAAGAGTATCAGTTAAATTATATAGAGGAAAACACTATTTAAGCTGCAATTGGTATTCACATTTAAGGGAGACCATTTATTTGAAAATAATTATCTTAACAGTTTGTAAGAATACACTCAGGTGTGTGTGTGTGTGTATCTGGGTCCTATTAGATGAGTTTTCCTTAAAAATTTATTAAGGGCCAAAGATTTTATATATTTATATTGAAAACCATTTAATTGAAATTGACTATTTATCAATTCCCTGATGTGGCTATGATGATTTATGTTAATGATTCTTTTCTACATTAGCCAAGGGTAATATTTTATAACCATAAAGAACATCAAACCACAAGTTCAACACCAAATTGTGAAATCAAGGAAACATAAATAATAAGAATCTTGAACAACATGTCCCATCCCAGGTAATTTGTATTTTCAATGTACATGGGATAGATACTACCAGACATATGCTCGTGACCAAATCCCAACACATACTCCTTATCCATTCTACCATACCATTTAATAGGGAAAGAAAACAATGGAAATGAAAAATCCTCAGATACCACATTGTGATGTCTTTAACCCACTTCACTCAACAGTAATCGAAACTAGTTGGCCACATGACCTCAGTGGAGCCTCCTCATATACCAGAGGCTACTAACTAGTAACGAGGGTCCATAGTGGGATGTGCAGAGACTATACCCTCGTGATTCGAGTGTATCATAGTGGTATACCCATATCAATCAACATAAGAAGTATATTGATAACTGAAAAAATAATTAATAAACATCTATAACATAAATAAAAAAGTAATCACAATCATAATGGTATTATACCAAATTATTATCTTGGCATTCTATACAAAAGGAAATACATAAAGACAAGAAAGCATGTACTCATATAGTCAAGTATTTTATAAGAACTAAAAGGAAAAAAATAATATCTATAGATAGAATCATAATCTATATAGATATCCTATAATCCCACAAATCCATGCTATAATAAATCAAGAATGAATAACTAGGTGCTTTACCTTATCCCTTTATGCAGCCATGAAGTCAGTATGCATACCAAATAGTGGCTCGTTAAGGGTGTGAGATAATCCCAGTGGCCACCACCAATGGTGTCTGATAAAATCTTGTCCATGAATATATTATAAATAGTGTTCAGGTTACAATAAAGATGTTAACGAATTGAGGTAATAAATAACCCACAAAGATCTGGGTTCCCTTATTACACCCATCATATGCTACCTTCTCCAACAAAAATAGAATATATATGAGTAATTCTTCAGTAGTTATTTTATTTATAATAACGTCTCAGTACATGTATCATATCCCAATAATACCTCATGAAACATATCTTTGAGATATATGTATAATAATCCCATCATAAAATAAAGTCTCTCACTAAATCTATTCTCATACTTTGTCTTGGTATGCATTATATAATAAATTTTTTATTCAATTCAAAATCAACCTATGCCCATCCATGGAAATTCTAAAATGGAAGCTATGTGTCTCCCTCAGCATATCATAAACCCATCACCCTATAAGCCAATCCATGTCATTTATCATGGAAACCTTGGTATATATATAGGTGTGGTATAATGTAACCATCTTCTGAGTTCGTTCTTTGTGTTCTATAATGGAAGCCCCTACATCAGTCATGGCATATATAATAATAAACCATCACAGTCTATTCTTGGAAGTTCATCTTGGGAGTCCATGTTTCACTAATGGAATAATAATTCTCACCCCTCCTAGTCTATTATTGGTAGTACACATAGGGAGTCCATGTTCCCCTCATTAAATATATAAATCATCTTCCCATTGATTATATCAATGGAATTATATGAGAACCCATGTGTCACCCACAATGCATGGAAAATTCATTACCATCATGTAATTATTTAAGAAAAAATATTCCATTTTTAGCATTCTATGATGGAACCCATCTCTCAAAATTGGAGTGGAAACATGAATGGACATGGACCCAATGACTAACCATACTATTTATGTTCACGTTTAATTCATATGTACATCATGTTTATAGAACATTTATCTCACCTTATAAGGTGTCCCAAATCATTGAATAGGATTCAAAGGCCCAACATACAATAAATTCTCTCATTCATATCAATTTGGAATTTTAATATTAACAAAATATCAAGAATAAGATAGAGGGTAAATAATTTCCATGAGAATAGGTCCATGGTCTTCTACTCCATTTTTTCAGTTCATTTGACATGTCATTTAATTCAATTAAAATCGTATAAAATTTGTTTAAGTGAACACGCTTTAAAAGGAGAATCAAATTCATAGGCCACCCATGGTGGGTTTATTCATTTTAGAAACACAACCTAATGGTTTGTTCTATTAAACCTTCATAACATTTAGTGGTTAATGAAAGGTTCTCTTGAGTCATATAGGTTAGGTCTAGACATTTAATATTAGAATCATTCCACTTCATAAGAGGTGTTCTGAAAATTTATTACATGGAACAACGATATATATATATATATATATATATATAGTAAGACTGTGAGGGAAAAGAATTAGACCACCAAAATTACCTGGTAGTTTAATTATCATATGTTTTGTCCCCTAATATGGGCTTGAATACATGAAATTGATTTAATAGACAAACACCCTAAAAATAATACATATGAGCTCAAACATAAATAACTATTTTTTACATCAAGGTAATTAATGTGAGGTGAGATATGAAAGAAAGAGATTACTAGTACACAACCAATGAGGCCAACAATTTCTTGATTAGAGTCAATATGGGAGAGGTATAACCATGCTTGTATTTAGGAATGAAGGAGGATTGAATGGAGGAGAGAGGTTTACATAGAGTTAGAGGTGAAAGGAAATTAGGGGTAGGGGAAGGGGAGTTATTTAGTTGAATCAAGAGAGAAACCATAAGTTTTAGAATTTTAAAAGGGATTTATAGTTCGGTCAAACACTTATACTAAGTGTGATCTAAACATGATCCCAACATTGTCTCAAGACACACATCTCAAGAGATAGGCACATGGTTTGACTAACCGTGTGTAGCATGTATAAAAACCATTTGTTAAGTGTCTTGAAACACTCACATGTGCCTACAGACTGGGTTTCATGGTTATAAAATTCCATGCAGCCCATGATTGGTCATTTAACCATTCCTCATGGATTCATCAAACTATACCGAATTAGATTTATAGTTTCTTCTTGTTGTGTGACAAGATATTTTCTGAAAAAAGACAAGGATCTGAGATGCATACAGGACTCTGACACCCTCACAACTCCTATGAACTCATTAGGAACATTCATATGGATATAATTAAAGAATTAAACTGAAGATAAAATGTCACATACATTGATTAGAAATTGGGTTCCTACACCAGAGAAGAATGTTTACTATCCCTTGGGTATGTAACCAACATCATCTGAAACTCTAATTCACTCTAATTTTGGGAACAACATGATACAAAAGTATTACAATATAGGCCATATTAATGATAATAGCGAGTCATAATAATATACAATATAAGGAATCATGTAATAGATCATGGATTTTATATATATAATGTACATACCACCACCCTAGTCTAGTAACATTTTCCAAAATGATAGTTTTCATTATACTCTAGGTGGACCTCCCAATACAATAGAGGATTATGACTTGTAGTGGGGGATGTGATGGTATGTTGGGGATATTATACCTTAAGCATCAGAGTGAACTATAATTAAGTAAATAAATATATATCATAAATAACATATAATTATATAGAGGAAGAAAAATATTTAGTCATTCTTGATAATCAATTAAATGCATTGAGGCCCAAACAACCAATTTATACATACATATACCACCCATGGGATATTAACTTATAAAAACTCAAAAAAAAAAGATTTAAAATGATGTTCCCTTAACATCCATGATCCATACCTCATCTAGGGATCCGTGTACAACCCTGAGTAATTCACTAAATAATGTTATCTTATTCCAATATCCAACTCGGGGTCTACAATTACCATGTGGGATCTTGTGAGGTACCCAAGTTCAATGGAAGACTTAGAAGCACGTGATTATAAAATTACTATGGCACCTGTAATGTTTTAACGTACTATACGACATGTTCAATGATATGTTAACATGAGATTCCCAATATAAATAATTAATTATTGAAAAATAATTAAAATAACCAAAATTGCATCCTTCAAACCAATTCTGGAATGTCACTGAGGATGTTTTGATCTCTTGACAACCACAATATCCAAGACATATCCTTGGAATATAATAGATTTGTATCACATGAAAATCTATTTGGAGTATTCCAAAACATCAAAAGAATCCACTATAAAATTTTTGATTATAATTTATCATTGACCCCCTACAGTGTTTTTCTTGTCAATGGAATATTCCCAATGGTGTCACATACCTTCATTATGGGATATTTTGTATCTAGCCTCAAGCCCCATGTATAACAAGCCTCCCCTATGAGTCATCTCCAAGAGGGGTTACCCTCATTTTCCACCTAGGATATTATATACTATATAAACTGTTATGTGGTCTTCAGTATCATAAATGTTTTTGGGAAAACACCCAAGACACCAAGTATATTGCATCCAAGAGAATCCACACGAAGTATCTCAGCCCCACCTTCTAAAAATGTTCTCAAAAAAGGTAATCTTCAAAAAAAAAGGAATACAACATATATTATTCATAAAGTTCTGACTAGGTCAGTACACTTTCCCAAAAAAGTATCCATAGCATATTATCGAACATACTAATCTAGGAAAATTTTAATCCATGCCTTGACCATCAGTAGTTGGGTGAATATATAAAGAACCAAGGTCCATCAGGGGCCTTGGAAATTTTATCATCTTAATCAAGGTACACCAATTTAAATTTCATAATAATTAATTAATTAAAAAATATAATTTATATATTAAAATCATGCATTTCATTAAATTAGACACACAAAGAATTTCAGTGGAAAGACCACATGCCATAGGTTCAAATCAATATAATTAGTTCCATAATTTCTGAGGTATACCTCATATAATTTTTGGAAGAATTTTAAATTTATCACTAATGTATAATAGCATTGTGAAGGACCGCCAAGGTTCGTCCATGCTTAGTCCAATTCCACATCAATAACTAATCTACTAACACATGACATTAAGCTCAATAATTAATTCTATAAATTATAATTTATTAAATAACATTATTTGAATTATAATTTTTTTTTGAGAAAAATCACCCTGTCACAATGTCACAGCTGAAATAAATCACGTCACCCATTGAAGATTTGTTGTGGACTATTAACACCAATCAAGATGAAATACCTAAACAAAAATGAAAAAATTATAATTTAACATATTTTAGTCTAACAAATTATGAAAACATTATTGAACATCCTAACATGATTAATCATTATAAAAAAATGGTTCGGATGGAATCTTAGGAGGCCCTTATCCAAGGTAAAGGAACTCCCCTTGAGAATAAGTTGATTATTCCATGATATAGTTGAATATAAATATAAATAAAATAAATAAAAGATGAAAATTTGAATGAGGGAATAGAGAACCGACTTATTATAAACAATTGAAAGACATACCTACATTCATTGATAGAAACCTTTAAAAATGCCTCCTCGGTGAGGATTAAATAATGGAGGATGGGGTGAGGAGTCATCCTTTGGTCCAGAAATTTGAGAAGAAGAGAAAGGTAGGGTTAGAGATTAAACCACATAGTTAAAGAATGATAAAAACCCATTTTAACATTAATATAGGAAACCATTTCCTTTAGTAATCTATTTGGAAATTACATATATGAACTATGATCTACCATATATATAAGGACATCAATAACCCAAGGTCACAACACATGGTTATATATACATTTTCCATCCATGATACATATTTTCAATTATTTAAGATGCTTTCATGGTTTTCCCATGTCCACCATACAATTTCGAAAACCATGTTCCTACTTTATTTTGGATATTTGTTTTGGTTAAATTGTAACACCCGAGACTTTTATGTTATATAAATTATCAAAGGAATCTTTTTCTACACAACACTTGCTTGACTTGCTTTACACGCAATCGCGACCTTCCTCGATAGCTTGCGTCGTACGCAATACCGAGTTTCACTAAACAACAATATGCTATTTATGAATAGTAATAACCACTTTTTAAAATTTTATAAATTTTATTTTTCAAAATGGACTTCATTTTTGGACTCAGAATATCGAAATTAGCCTAGGGTGAAATTTTGGTATTTTTCTGAAAACTTTCAATTTTTGATGAATAGTGAAACCACTAAGTGGTAGGTTAAAAACTGAATTTTGCATAAAACTTAATTTTACCGCTTCTGTGATTGGAATTTCGAAAATCCGAGAGACACGGTTAATATCAAGGAATAAAATGTGGTTCAATGAGATGAAAATAATTTTTTGGTGAATAGTAACTTTTTACTATTTTTACCGTGGTTAATAGTAAATAGGGTAACTAAGGGTAAATATGATATTAATATTACCCTAACACATGTCCTAATTCTATTGGACAAGTGTAATTCGACCAAAAACAAACTTAGGAATAAAATATGACCATTTAAGCCCACTTGGATTAGATTAGGACATTTATTATTAATTTATTTAAAGAAGGGTTAAAATAGTTAAAATCAAAGTTTAATAAGTAAATCATTTTTAATATAGGGTTATACATAAGATAAATTCGATTGTAAATATTCATTAGAAAGAGAAAAAGATTTCCTACATTATGGTATATTATTTGTAATTTTTAGACATTAAATAATTTAATTTATTTATGACATAATGATGATGCAGTAATTATCTTATTAATGAAATATTGACATAATTGATGTTATAAACACCAAAATAAATGTAATTTGAGACTTTTTATGAATTACACTAATTTTCTAGGTTACTATGATATATTAGTGTTGATTTAATCAACTTGGGTCGAACATATAATTCTGTTATGACTTTCAAACAAATCATATATCAAATAGTGTCAAAATTGACACAAAATAGTTTTTAAATCAAATATTATATTATTAATTGTTATTTTATTCCTAAAAATCTAAGGTTCGGCCAAATTACTTAGATAAGGATATATATATTAATAATAAACAATTTGGGGTTCGTTTGGCATGTTATAGTAAGTGTATTAACCATATAGGGAAAGAAAACAAAAAGACACGGTAAAAGTTAAAATAATTAACTTAGAGTTAAATCTAATTGATAAGGTTAACATAATACCCTAAACTTGTCTAAATCCTATTGGTTGATAGGATTTCGACCCATCCCCACTTTATCTTCGAAATAAGACCCTTTGGAACCATTATAAACCGATTTTGACTTTAATATAAAATAAATATTTTGAGATATTCCTAAGGTGCCCCTCTCCTCCCTTATAAAAGGGCACCTCCTCCCCCTCCTCCTCACACCAATTTGAGCACTCAAGCTCGGCCAACCCCTGCCATTTTCTCCTCTCCACTTCCCTAGAATAATCCTAGAGGTCCTGGTCTTCTCCAAAGACCAATCTTAGTTCCTTAAGTGGAGGATTCAAAGAGGCGTTCCAAAGAAGAGGTAATATCCATTACCGATCTTTTCAATTTCTTTCTTCTTCAACTTCTTCTTCTTTAGTTGTTTCATGATAAGGTAATAACATAAGTATTACTTAAATACTGATATGTTATTATAAATATGAAACAACCCTAATTCACCTTCTATCCATCCTACGGAAAAATGAAATCACCGCGCGTGCGTACGTACGGAATACCGTCTCCACGCCGTGGTGTAATCTATTTTCCACCATCACCTTACAAGGATGGGTATAATGGTGTAATGAGTAACTATATATGATTATTATTAAGTAATATTGATACTGAAATAATATATATATATACTCCAATACAATTCCACGATCATAGGAACGATATCATCACTCGTGCGTACGTACGGAATACCGTCTCCACGATGTGATGCGACTCGTTCTACATGATCTTCATTTCATAATGATTATATAAATGAATTGAATGAATGAATATGGTATATACTACACTAATACCATTCTGGAAATGAATTATCTATAACCTAAAGATAAGAATAAGAATTTATTCGACAAAACATGCATAAGAACAAAAAGTTATAAAGACCCGAGTAACAAGTAACAATGAAATATTACTAACAAGAAGCTAATAATATGACCATATATGATCTCATATCAATATGTATGATTCTGGAATAAGTCAATAACATTATTTAAACCATTATACAGGAGCTTCGGACACGTACAAAGCAAATTGGACCTAAGGTAAGGGAAATATCACAATCTCATTTTTATCCGAGATTGTTTATTCGTAAGTATTTACTGGGGTGTATTTTATCATCCACGTCCATGTTCCTTCAATATGTAATATTGTTTCCATCCACTTACAATAGTTTAAATCCAATTTTACTCTTCGGTGAGTTTTTAGTAAAGAATATGAAAGGAATCTTTTGTCGCTTTTTCATACGAGGTACTTTTTGACTTTTCCGACAAAAGTACGAGAAGAATGTTTTTTTTAACTTATACCGCACGAACGGATTTATACTGTTTTATAAAGCCTTATCTTCATGAAGCTTCCTCTAAAAGATTTCATGACTATTTTCAATAAAATCTCTTTCTTTTAAAATTGCATGTTGTTTTGTGAAAAGAAATTGATTTTGAAGAAGAAAGGATATTTTCCTCAAGAATTCAATTCAAGTGTTTTATCAAAATTATTTTCCATATAAGATAATAAAGGGTTCTGTTTCTATCCATATTTTTACATTGATTTGACTATGTTGTGATGGAATTATGTTTATGAATTCCTTTATCTTATATGAATGGTTTTATGATGTCATGTTGTTTAAGAATCCCATTTTTATTACATGGGTTATGCAATGATGTATGATTTATGATTTTGTGGCACACATAAGAAAGGATTCATTAAGAGATGGGTGGGACCTATATCCTCCTCCAATGCATTGGGTAAAGATTTTATATCTCATGAGATAGACATGGCTGGAACGGAAGGTTATTTCGGTTCAGTGATACAGGACTGAAACGAGGAGTGAACTCGGTTCAGAAAGGGACTTTGTCCACTAAGATAGTCTTGGCAATGAGTCATGACTAACAAGAAATGATTTTCCATGATTATGTGTGCATGCCACAAAGTTTCAAGTTTTATGTTATGATTATGGGGATCTCATTTTCACTCCTATGATTTGTTCCATGTTAAGATATTATGATCTCTTTTGCAGGTTATGATTTTCAAAAAGATATGATATGATTTTTATTTCCATTATTTGCCTTGCTGAGCATTTGAGCTCACCCTTTTATGTTTTCTTTTCCCCAGGTCAGGAATATGGATATTAAGTAGAATATGCTAAAAGGGAGCCTAGATATGATGAAATAAATGGGAGACACTGTAGAAGATTTATGAACCAGTTGTTTATGTTTCCCAGTTTCTAAAGGCACTATACCTATACGGTCCTTTGTAGTTTTATCATATGTTGTAATAAGTGTGCTTCAATATTTGAATTATTAAAAATGTATGTAAAGTATGGGTCGTTATAGTTGGTATCAGAGGAAAGGTATAGTCAACCTTTGGAAACTAGGATGTGAAAGCCTTAGTAAGAACCCTAAGGATAAGTCTAAGCATAGTACACAATCTTAGTGTTTTAGAAATGGCCTTGAATAACCTAGGATAAGACCATAAGCATGAAAATTTTATTCTTGAATTATGTGGTTTCCTATTATAATTAGTGTTGCTCACACTATTCTTCTTGGTTTTAGTCAATGGCTGGAACCCGAAGGAACCGTGTTAATGCGGAATGCGATGGGCAATGCAATGATTGTCCCCTTGAGAAACCAAACGATATGGGAGCTGGAATGCAAAATCTTGTTGCCATGCTCACACAACTTTCTCAAGCTATGAATCATGCAGGATTTCCAAACGAACAAAGGAGGGAGCAACATTCTGTTGAATCCTTCATGAGGGAGCGCCCACCATCTTTCAGCGGGTCTACTGATCCATTAGTTGCTGAACAATGGATTAGTACTACTGAAAAGATATTTTCAGTTCTTCAATGTTCTGAGCATGATAAAGTCATCCTAGCAGTGTATCGTTTGGAAGGAGATGCAGATCAATGGTGGAATCTTGTTAAGAATACGAGGCAAAGGGATGAAATTGAGTCTATGGAATGGGACGAGTTCAAGAACTTATTTTTCAATAAGTACTTCCCTCGTATTCTCCGAACAAAGATGGAGAAAGAGTTCCTTGAACTGAAGCAAAGGGATGATGAATCTGTTAGTACCTATGAAGCAAATTTTACAAGACTTGCAAGGTACGCTTCTGGTATTATTATCCAACCTGAGAGTAAGATCGATCGATTCTTTAGTGGCTTAAAACCAAGTCTTCGAAGGGCGTTAGCCATAAGGGACTTCAATAGCTACGAGGAAATCGTTCGATGTGCTCTCAAAGTCGAGATGGAGATTGGAGTAACCCATCAGTCACATGGGTTTGATAAGAAGAGGAAGATGGAATTCAAAGAAAAATCTAAAGAGCACACGGAAAAGAAGATGATCTTTTCCTTATGCTCAAAGTGTGGAAAGAAACATGGAGGGAGTTGTCTTAAAGGGACAAGTAAGTGTTTTAAATGTGGAAAGGAAGGTCATCGGGCATTTGAATGCCGTGATAATGGGAAGAAGATGTCTAATGATGCAAACAAAGGAAGGGATACACAGAATGAACCTACAACACTTCAATGTTTCAAGTGCAAGGAGATGGGGCATTATGCCAATCAATGCCCAAATCCAAGGGTTGATGATGATGGTCGACGTCAACAAACTCTTAAGGCTAAAGACAAAGGAAAGTCACATGCAATTTCTATCAGCGATGTGGAGTACGATAACGATGTGGTGAAAGGTACACTTACCATCCACTCTAAAGTAGCAAATGTTTTATTTGATTCTGGATCCACCCACTCTTTTATTTCTGAAGACTTTTCTAAGGGTATCACCGTATTACCTCAACAATTAGATGTTGAGTTAGCTGTGACAACACCTAATGGCACATCAATCGCATCAAAAGTTTATAATTCTTCTCCGATCGAAGTTTGTGGGAAAGTGCTTCCTGCAAATCTTGTGATCCTTCCTTTAGTGGAATTTGATGTGATTCTTGGCATGGATTGGCTTTCTCTACATGGAGCTCATATCAATTTCCAAAGAAGGGAAGTCACATTTCATATTCCAGATCAATCTACGATCGTATACCAATGCAAGGATGAACATAACCTTCCAGTGGAAATTTCTTCCATTTTATGGGTATTGATTCCACTAAATGAAGGTTATTTATCTCAAATGGTTGGTGAGAAACTCACGATTAAGAATATGCCCATTGTACGGGAGTTTGATGATGTCTTTCCAGAGGAATTACCAGGTCTTCCACCAAATCGTGAAGTTGAGTTTTCAATAGAACTCGTACCGGGTGCTTTGCCTATTTCAAAGACACCTTATAGAATGGCCCCAATTGAGTTGCAGGAATTGAAGAAGCAACTCCAAGAGAATCTTGATAAGGGATTCATACGCCCTAGTGCGTCACCTTGGGGAGCACCTGTTCTATTTGTTAAGAAGAAAGATGGATCAATGAGACTCTGCATTGATTATCGAGAACTTAATAAGATCACTATCAAGAACAAATATCCTCTCCCACACATTGATGACTTATTTGACCAACTACGCGGAGCTCAATACTTTTCCAAGATTGATCTTCGTTCAGGGTATCATCAATTAAGGGTCAAAAGGGAGGATATACCAAAGACGGCTTTCCGTACAAGGTATGGACACTATGAATTTATAGTGATGCCATTTGGTCTTACTAATGCCCCTGCTATCTTCATGGATCTAATGAATAGAGTCTTTAGAGACTATCTTGATCAATTTGTGGTAGTCTTTATAGATGATATTCTTGTCTATTCAAAGAGCAAGGAAGAGCATGAAGATCACTTGAGAATTATATTGAAGACCCTGAGAAAGGAGAAGCTTTATGCCAAATTTACCAAGTGTGAATTTTGGCCTCAAAAAGTTGCATTTTTGGGTCATATAATCTCAAAAGAGGGGATATCTGTGGATCCAGCAAAAACAGAGGTTATCGAAAGATGGTCGAGACCAACCACAGTAACTGAGATCCGAAGTTTTCTTGGTTTGGCTGGATATTATCGACGTTTTGTAAAAGATTTTTCACGATTATCTAATCCACTCACCAAGTTGACTCGGAAAGGAGTTAAGTTTGTCTGGACAGAGGAATGTGAAGAGAATTTCAAGGAGTTGAAAAGAAGGTTATCCAGTGCACCTGTGCTCACACTGCCTTGTAGTGGAGAAAGGTTTGTGATCTACAGTGATGCATCCAAGAAGGGATTGGGGTGTGTTCTTATGAAAAATGATATGTTGATAGCTTATGCCTCACGACAGTTGAAAATCCATGAGCAAAATTACCCAACACATGATTTGGAGTTGGCTGCGGTAATCTTTGCATTAAAGATTTGGAGGCATTACCTTTATGGTGAAAGGTGTGATATTTATACTGATCATAAAAGTTTAAAGTATATTTTCACACAAAAGGAGTTGAATATGCGTCAAAGAAGATGGTTGGAGCTGATTAAGGATTATGACTGCTCAATCCATTACCACCCTGGGAAAGCAAACAAGGTGGCAGATGCATTAAGTCGACAAGACCATGCTAGTTTATCCATGATGAGGATCACAAAAGATCCAATATTTATGTATTTACAAAGGATGGATCTTGGAATTATAATGGAAAGGGAAAAATCTTATCTTTCTCAAATGAATGTTCAACCATCTATACATGTGAAGATTAAAGAGGCACAGAAAGAAGATGTCGAGTTACAAAAGAAGGTGAGAAATGTTCCTGAATTCAACCTTGATTGTGATGGGATAATAAAGTTCAGGAATCGGGTTTGCGTTCCTCCCATCCCCGAATTAAAGAATGAGCTGCTGGATGAGGCTCATAGTTCATCATTCTCTATTCATCCTGGAAGCACGAAGATGTATAGGGACCTGAAAGAGTACTTCTGGTGGGATGGCATGAAAAGAGATGTTGCTGAATATGTCTCTCGATGCTTGGTTTGTCAACAAGTTAAAGCTGAGAGACAGAAGTCTAAGGGGATGTTACAACCATTACCCATACCCGAATGGAAATGGGAAAACATCACTATGGACTTTGTCACAGGACTTCCTAAAACATCCAAAGGCAATAATGCTATTTGGGTCATAGTTGATCGTCTTACAAAGTCTGCACACTTCATTGCTATTAGAGAGGATTTCTCTCTAGATCAGCATGCCAGGATATATGTAAAGGAAGTGGTAAGATTGCATGGAGTACCACTTTCTATTATATCTTATCGAGATCCGAGATTTACCTCGAAGTTTTGGCGAAGTCTTCAGCATACTCTGGATACAGAGTTGAGTTTCAGCACTGCTTATCATCCCCAGACAGACGGTCAGTCTGAGAGAACAATTTAAACCCTAGAAGATATGTTGAGAGCTTGCTCTATGGATTTCAAAGGAGGTTGGGATCAACACCTACCTTTGGTGGAATTTTCTTATAATAATAGCTTTCACTCCAGTATTCAGATGGCTCCTTATGAAGCTCTCTATGGAAAGAAATGCAGGACTCCAACTTGCTGGGATGAAGTTGGGGAAAGAAAGCTATTAGGACCTGATCTCGTTGATGAAATGGCAGAAAAGGTCAGATCTATTCAACAACACATAAGAGCAGCTCAGAGTCGACAGAAAAGTTATGCCAACAACCGAAGAAAAGACCTAGAGTTTGAAGTGGGTGATAAAGTGTTCTTACGAATATCTCCCTGGAAGAGGGTTATGAGATTTGGAAAGAAGGGGAAGTTGAGCCCTAGATATATCGGTCCTTTTGAAATACTGGATCGTGTTGGGAAGGTAGCTTACCGATTGGCGCTTCCACCGAATCTCTCTCAAGTTCACGATGTGTTCCATGTATCTCTCCTGAGAAAGTACATACCAGATCCTTCACATGTACTCAGCTCAGAAGTTGTACCGCTGGAGCAAGATCTTTCTTATGAAGAACATCCGATAGAGATTCTGGATCGTAGCGAAAAAGTCCTACGAAACAAGACCACTCGCTTGGTGAAAGTTTTATGGAGAAACCACCAACTTGAAGAAGCTACATGGGAGCTTGAGGATATGATGAGGGAGAAGTATCCTCATTTGTTTGTTGCAAAGTGACGAATTTCGAGGGCGAAATTCTTTTTAAGGGGGGTAGAATGTAACACCCGAGACTTTTATGTTATATAAATTATCAAAGGAATCTTTTTCTACACAACACTTGCTTGACTTTCTTTACACGCAATCGCGACCTTCCTCGATAGCTTGCGTCATACGCAATACCGAGTTTCACTAAACAACAATATGCTATTTATGAATAGTAATAACCACTTTTTAAAATTTTATAAATTTTATTTTTCAAAATGGACTTCATTTTTGGACTCAGAATATCGAAATTAGCCTAGGGTGAAATTTTGGTATTTTTATGAAAACTTTCAATTTTTGATGAATAGTGAAACCACTAAGTGGTAGGTTAAAAACTGAATTTTGCATAAAACTTAATTTTACCGCTTCTGTGATTGGAATTTCGAAAATCCGAGAGACACGGTTAATATCAAGGACTAAAATGTGGTTCAATGAGATGAAAATAATTTTTTGGTGAATAGTAACTTTTTACTATTTTTACCGTGGTTAATAGTAAATAGGGTAACTAAGGGTAAATATGATATTAATATTACCCTAACACATGTCCTAATTCTATTGGACATGTGTAATTCGACCAAAAACAAACTTAGGAATAAAATATGACCATTTAAGCCCACTTGGATTAGATTAGGACATTTATTATTAATTTATTTAAAGAAGGGTTAAAATAGTTAAAATCAAAGTTTAATAAGTAAATCATTTTTAATATAGGGTTATACATAAGATAAATTCGATTGTAAATATTCATTAGAAAGCTAAAAAGATTTCCTACATGATGGTATATTATTTGTAATTTTTAGACATTAAATAATTTAATTTATTTATGACATAATGATGATGCAGTAATTATCTTATTAATGAAATATTGACATAATTGATGTTATAAACACCAAAATAAATTTAATTTGAGACTTTTTATGAATTCCACTAATTTTCTAGGTTACTATGATATATTAGTGTTGATTTAATCAACTTGGTTCGAACATATAATTCTGTTATTACTTTCAAACAAATCATATATCAAATAGTGTCAAAATTGACACAAAATAGTTTTTAAATAAAATATTATATTATTAATTGTTATTTTATTCCTAAAAATCTAAGGTTCGGCCAAATGACTTAGATAAGGATATATATATTAATAATAAACAATTTGGGGTTCGTTTGGCATGTTATAGTAAGTGTATTAACCATATAGGGAAAGAAAACAAAAAGACACGGTAAAAGTTAAAATAATTAACTTAGAGTTAAATCTAATTGATAAGGTTAAAATAATACCCTAAACTTGTCTAAATCCTATTGGTTGATAGGATTTCGACCCATCCCCACTTTATCTTCGAAATAAGACCCTTTGGAACCATTATAAACCGATTTTGACTTTAATATAAAATAAATATTTTGAGATATTCCTAAGGTGCCCCTCTCCTCCCTTATAAAAGGGCACATCCTCCCCCTCCTCCTCACACCAATTTGAGCACTCAAGCTCGGCCAACCCCTGCCATTTTATCCTCTCCACTTACCTAGAATAATCCTAGAGGTCCTGGTCTTCTCCAAAGACCAATCTTAGTTCCTTAAGTGGAGGATTCAAAGAGGCGTTCCAAAGAAGAGGTAATATCCATTACCGATCTTTTCAATTTCTTTCTTCATCAACTTCTTCTTCTTTAGTTGTTTCATGATAAGGTAATAACATCAGTATTAATTACATACTGATATGTTATTATAAATATGAAACAACCCTAATTCACCTTCTATCCATCCTACGGAAAAATGAAATCACCGCGCGTGCGTACGTACGGAATACCGTCTCCATGCCGTGGTGTAATCTATTTTCCACCATCACCTTACAAGGATGGGTATAATGGTGTAATGAGTAACTATATATGATTATTATTAAGTAATATTGATACTGAAATAATATATATACATACTCCAATACAATTCCACGATCATAGGAACGATATCATCACTCGTGCGTACGTACAGAATACCGTCTCCACGATGTGATGCGACTCGTTCTACATGATCTTCATTTCATAATGATTATATAAATGAATTGAATGAATGAATATGGTATATACTACACTAATACCATTCTGGAAATGAATTATCTATAACCTAAAGATAAGAATAAGAATTTATTCGACAAAACACGCATAAGAACAAAAAGTTATAAAGACCCGAGTAACAAGTAACAATGAAATATTACTAACAAGAAGCTAATAATATGACCATATATGATCTCATATCAATATGTATGATTCTGGAATAAGTCAATAACATTATTTAAACCATTATACAGGAGCTTAGGACACGTACAAAGCAAATTGGACCTAATGTAAGGGAAATATCACAATCTCAATTTTATCCGAGATTGTTTATTCGTAAGTATTTACTGGGGTGTATTTTATCATCCACGTCCATGTTCCTTCAATATGTAATATTGTTTCCATCCACTTACAATAGTTTAAATCCAATTTTACTCTTCGGTGAGTTTTTAGTAAAGAATATGAAAGGAATCTTTTGTCGCTTTTTCATACGAGGTACTTTTTGACTTTTCCGACAAAAGTACGAGAAGAATGTTTTTTTTAACTTATACAGCACGAACGGATTTATACTGTTTTATAAAGCCTTATCTTCATGAAGCTTCCTCTAAAAGATTTCATGACTATTTTCAATAAAATCTCTTTCTTTTAAAATTGCATGTTGTTTTGTGAAAAGAAATTGATTTTGAAGAAGAAAGGATATTTTCCTCAAGAATTCAATTCAAGTGTTTTATCAAAATTATTTTCCATATAAGATAATAAAGGGTTCTGTTTCTATCCATATTTTTACATTGATTTGACTATGTTGTGATGGAATTATGTTTATGAATTCCTTTATCTTATATGAATGGTTTTATGATGTCATGTTGTTTAAGAATCCCATTTTTATTACATGGGTTATGCAATGATGTATGATTTATGATTTTGTGGCACACATAAGAAAGGATTCATTAAGAGATGGGTGGGACCTATATCTCCCTCCAATGCATTGGGTAAAGATTTTATATCTCATGAGATAGACATGGCTGGAACGGAAGGTTATTTCGGTTCAGTGATACAGGACTGAAACGAGGAGTGAACTCGGTTCAGAAAGGGACTTTGTCCACTAAGATAGTCTTGGAAATGAGTCATGACTAACAAGAAATGATTTTCCATGATTATGTGTGCATGCCACAAAGTTTCAAGTTTTATGTTATGATTATGGGGATCTCATTTTCACTCCTATGATTTGTTCCATGTTAAGATATTATGATCTCTTTTGCAAGTTATGATTTTCAAAAAGATATGATATGATTTTTATTTCCATTATTTGCCTTGCTGAGCATTTGAGCTCACCCTTTTATGTTTTCTTTTCCCCAGGTCAGGAAGATGGATATTAAGTAGAATATGCTAAAAGGGACCCTAGATATGATGAAATAAATGGGAGACACTGTAGAAGATTTATGAACCAGTTGTTTATGTTTCCCAGTTTCTAAAGGCACTATACCTATACGGTCCTTTATAGTTTTATCATATGTTGTAATAAGTGTGCTTCAATATTTGAAGTATTAAAAATGTATGTAAAGTATGGGTCGTTATATAAATAGTAAGAACTAGATGTGTAATTATACTATGTCTTGTTATATAACTCCAAAAAACCCAAACATTATTCCTTAAACCGTTGAGTCACTCCTGATACCCACTTAATATCATCCACAAAATCCCACATTAGGTCCTTAGAGGGGGTCTAAACCACTACAGTATATTGAAATGGCCCAATCAATATAATTCCTTTCTACCAAACCAAATGTTAAAATTTACTTTGGTTTCAGGAATCCTAAAAAAATTATATCTTACAACCTCCAAATTATATCACTTCTCATTCTTAAGAATTCCATGTTAACATATATGAATATTTATTGGCCTAACTAAGTTTTCCCATCATTATTAGATCGTCTAATTTGTTTCCAAAATGAAAAATGAGATTATAAATGAAATAATCCAACCAATGGGTCATAAGTCACCAAGACATGAAGTAACACTCATATACATTTCCAAAAACTCTGAGAAATCACTCTACTAAACCAATAAATATAAGGACATGACCATGTCATCATTTAATATCCATTCATCCTGTGGTTGTCCCCACTAAAGGTCTTCACTCATTAAAACGGAATTCCAATGATTTGGTACCCTATAAATTAAGATTTTTCATGGTAATTTCATAAACTAATTCCAAAAAAATATTCCTAACATAGTTCCTAACTCACTGCACCTAATCACATATGATAATAATAACCCTAATTTTAAATTCTTATATAAATGAGACAAAATCTTGTGAACCAAACCCAAAACGAGATCGCATAATCATTTATATGAAAAGCCCATAAATATTTTAAGAAAAAAATGTCATGAAATAAATTTTTTCTCTTATGTGGTTTCCCCAAACCACATCCAATTACAAGAGAAATAATAAATTAACCCACCACTTGATTTATTTTCCCAAAAATAATTGAGTCTAGCTGTTCACATACTCTAACATAACCAATCACTTTGATATTAACCTAATAAAATATTTTGGCCAACAAAATTCCCACATTGACATTCATACCAAAAAGTTGATGTGATTCCTCTGTTGGGCCCTCACCAGATAATCCATTGAGTTTTTATTATATTCCACGAGAATAGATGCACTCCAATCGAAAAAATTTGGATCATGACAAATAACATTGAGCTTCATGCCTGTGGTTGGACTCCACTCATGATTATTTTTGAAATCATCTACATTATTCCCAATAGAATCCACATCAATAATGAACCATTTCATACCAATATTTCTATGCAAAAATACCATTCTTACCACCATTCACATTCACACGTGACTAATATACTTTTCTAAAACATAACCCCTGACCAAATTATTTTCCCACACTACAGTAGTGACAATATTTTCACATCACTAGTCAATATCCTATTCAATACATACCACATCCAATCCTTTATCCAAATAAAACTCAATATTGAGGACTTATTAATTTAACCAATCCTTAGAAAACCAAGTCAAACGAATCTCATTTAAACTCTCATCCCCTAAATAGATATACAACTATATACCGATTCACATTTTAAATAGGTACCATGGAAAACAAAAATTACAATTACTATCCCATCATGATTACTTGGTGTATGTTATTGAAACAAATAACCCATAACGTGACCCATTCCATCATTGAGTTTCACATCATAAGAATTATGCTGAAGTTCCTAACCACTTACCATGATCCCAAAGAACATAAGTATCATCTATCCAGAATCATCATTTTAACTCTACATAAAACTGTCACTTCACTTATTTCAAGGCCCATCATAAAATATTTCACTACACAGGTGTCGTTCTCATCTATATTCTTAGCTTTCACTCGTCACCATTCGAAAGCCTAAAGCATTTACCCATCATCACACATCACTCATTTGTGCATCCACATCACTCTCTCTTGAGGTTCCTTCCCCAGGGAATCTATGTCCACTTCATTCCTATATAAAATATTCATTTTCCCTAATGTACATCAAATAAAAAACTTGAAGCAAAAAAATTATGTTTCATGTCTCAATAGCACCCATAAATTTGATCCAACACCCATTGTTGGGTTCCTTTGATAAAAAAATCCCGGAATAACTATGGTCAAATTTATATCTCTAGGGTTATTAAGGAATCCCTAATATCCCAAAAAACATGTTTAATTAAGTTGTTGTAACTCATGTTATAGTATTCACTACACTTGTCCAATCATTAAACAAAAACTCGCATTCCCAACTATCCAAACACAAGGGAATCGACTCTGATTGAGGATCCTAGAATGAGACTAGACCCAGAGAATCACGTCTCATTGTCTTGATATTATTAATACACAATACTAAAAAATCCTAGATTAATTGAATTATGAGTATCAAAATCACTAGCCTAATTATATAGATAAGTATTCCATGTGATATGTGAAAAAATTGAATCGATTCTATTGAAACATTATATAGACACAAAAAGTAAAAAACCCTAATAGGGATCATCATTAAGAACCTAGTCCCATACTAAACCATAAATTTTACATCTATTCCTATGTAAGTGGACTTCATCATCATCCTAACTATTGAGCATCAGACCATGGATCTATATAACCTTTCATCTGAGGAAAATGAATATATCTTTATAGCCAAACAGAGTAGAATTGCACTAAGTAATTATATTAGAAAATTGTATATGAGAAGTTATTGAAACATTAAATAGATGAGACTCGGTCTTATATGAAAATATTCAAACTATCAAGTATATGGAATATGGATCCATCATACCTACTATGATCCCAAAGACACACATTGCCTTCATAGGCCAAAAGTCAAAAATATATTGTTAGACTCTTTCCATCAAGACAAGATCCAATGACCATAAATCATAAATCACAAAAATTAAAACATCAAGTGAATCATATGAGTTTAAAATACCAAAATACATAACATCACAACCATATATCATTAATCATATACCAAGAATAACCAAGACTTCCATCAGAAGAGGTGTTCAGGACATGCCTTTCTCGACTCCTTAAAAAGTGATTAAATGTCTCTATATATCTTGTTTATCAACTGACAATACAATAAGAAAATAGAAAAAATATATGATACTAAATTGTAATTTCACACCATCCTAGACCATTATCATATGCATGATTAATTATTTCTACTACATATAGGTTCACCACCCTTTATTCTAAAGAATGATGACTAGATGCATGGTTATAATATGATACAATTCTTAATTGACTCCAACTGTATCATAATGCACAATATGGAAACAAATAACCTAGTATCATGAATCAAATAAAGAAATAATGGACAACTAGCAAATATTTAAAAAATGGACAATCAATGAAATATATTAATTCCTATATAGCCACATCATATATACTCTTACATCCCCCAGTACTGATTGATATAAAAATATAAATCAGTAAAAGAAAAAAAATATTGTATCCTTGATATACCTAATACAAACTCTTCCCATCCTCCATGTATTTGCATGAGTGATGTTCCCGGTCATTCTATACCTTAGCCTCAATCCAAAATGTCCTTGAAATGACCATGTTTGTGTTTCTCATGAACCCATTTTTAATTGAGGCCCAGGAACTGTGAGATTATAAACATAATAGGGAACCACCCATATGGTCCCATACACAAAAGTATATAATATTGTATTTTCAAATATGAGGTACAAAATAAATAATAGATGATGAATTATAAGTAAAATAACCCATAATACCTACTTTTATATGATTCTAATATGTCACTAAGAATGTCATGAAATCATGAACACCATAATGATAATATATTCCACTAGAAAATATGAAATATCATTATCACAAAACATTAAAAATGATGTTTTCTAGGCTATTACATCACATAACCCAGGGATTTTTCTTTAGAATTCATCATATACCACCCCTAACAAGAGTTTTCTTAAAAAGGAAAAATTTCTACTAAAATCACATAGCTCCCATTTGGGATTTTTCTCATCTATGAATAAGCCCCATGTATCACATACCTCACCCATGGGAGTATTATCATCCGGTAATATACCAAAATATTATCACAATAATGTGGAATAATAAAATAATAATACATCCTAGTATAAAAGATCAACCTCACCTCCAAATCCACATCATCTATACTAATACTATCAAAGACCTCAAAACTAGGTGAGTTTTTTTCATAGAGAATAATTCCCCAACACATATAACCTATCATAGTATAATAACGACTCTATGAAATAGACCTTTTATATATATTTGAAACCACTCTATTGAGTTTATTTCCAAAAGAAAATATGTATAAGAGGAATACTAGAGAACAAAGGCGAAATTACATTATCCCAGATATTTATGTGAGACAATATAGATTGATCCCAGGAAAAAAATTCAGAATCCTCAAAAAATACCATCACATCCCATTTGGCCATAGTCCCGGTCATATGAAACAAATGAGGGTATCTTTAGTTTCATCATGAATAAAATTTTAAAACATAAATAAAATGTAAGAGTTGGTGGAATAGAAAATACTCATCCCTTTTTCATTATCCAAACAACAATCATAATTAGTATAGGTTCTAAGGTGTCACCCAGTACCATTTATATGCAAATCAATGTATACCATCTCATGTTAATCTCCAAGATAGATTACCCACATAGGTATCAGAAGCAACTACAGAATAGAAAAACCCTCAAGTGGGACCTTAGTGTCATCAAGGGTGTTAGGAAAACACACAAGAAACTAAAGACATCACTTTCCACAACATCAAAACAAAGTATCTTGGCCCTTTTAGCTATAAGGGATATATAAATAAGATAATATTTTAGAGATTAAATATTACCCATTTTAATTATAATGGTCTATTTATTTTGTTTCACTCTCTCAATCTATCATTCCAGTCATCTGGGTCGACTAACATGAAAAAGAATGTTCCTTTTTAGGAACTCCATCATTGATGACATGGAGAACAAGACAATATAAAATTCCCATAGGGGCCTAGGAATGTGGTTCATCCTAATCAAGGAATACAAATATTATTTTTTGAAAGAATACAAATAATAAAAAAACTCATTTATTATATTTTAATTATGCTGTTTATTTTAAAAAATTGTTGATAAAAACAAGGGGGGGCCACATTCTACAAGTCTGAATAAAAATCATAAATATCACATGGAATGGTACATAAAACGCCTCCCAATTTTGTAAGTTATCCCAATTTATCTATAAATTCTGGTATCTCTTCTAAGTCAAACCATGATCTGTACATGCTCAGCACCAACCTATATTTATATAAAAATATCCAAACAAATTCTAGGAATATAATAAATTAATTATATGCATTAAAATTATTTAAAACACTAATATAACATTTGGAATATTCCGAAAAGACTCATTATATCATTATGCAATAATAGATCCAACTTCCACCAACCATATAAGACCATCTAGGGACATCCAACACCTATCATAATAAACTCCATAACTGAAAATTACAAAATAATTATGAATTTAGTTTATGTTAATCCAAATACATAATCAAATTAATTACTTTTTCATTTCTTGGAACGGATGGAATATCAAGATTCCTTCATCTTTGGACAAATGAAAGCTATATCTGAATAATGAAGTTCAATACAGAAATAATGTAATCACCAAATAAAACCTACCCGAATAATATATAAATTTAATTCATTGTAATAGTGGATCAATGGATAATGATATAAGGTGATACATACCTCGAATTTGTGATTTATTCTACCAAAATACACATCCATTGTGAGGATTTAATAGGGGAGGAACATTGGGAGGATCCCTCCCCTGGTCGATGAGCTAGTGGGAAAGAGAATGGGGGATGGTTGAATCAAACTATTATGAGATAATGTTTCAATATCTCTTTTCAAATGGGAATATTGGTAGTCACTATGTTTTACCACAAGTTTTTTCAAATTGTTGACTAACAATGCACCCTACACTATCCACATATATCCATTTTACATGGGTAGGATTTATAGTTATACTTACCATGATCCATCCATGATGTAACTATTAGAATTAATATAGAAACTTCTATTGGTTTCAAGGGTCTAACACATTGATACACAAATAGTAGTATATTTCAATATAGTCTATATGGAGTAGGTTCAATATTATTGAATACCTTACACTAACATTGCTCCCTAGGATATAATTAAAAAAACTATGAGGACAGAATCCTAGGAGAACTACAGAAATATCCGTATGAACATATTACCATGTACATATCAGTTCTTTTATGGGGTTCCAACCCTATAAATTCCATTGAATGGTTTGATTTATAATTATTCCCATCCATGAAACAAAAATTAAAAATTTCATACAAATATTGGAATCTTATATAAACTTGGGACCATTAACATAATTATAATTATATAGTAATATAACACACCTTATTTTTAGAATTTATGGTTTTGACATTCTTTTTTTTGGATTAGTATTTTTTATAATGATTTATATGGATTCTATAACTATAATGCATGGGAATTAGAGGGAATGATAGGTAGTTGAAATGTTTTAAATTATGTTATTTACCAATATATATTAACATTTTTATAATGTTACTTCATGATAAATCAAAAATATATATACTATTGTTATATGCCCCTACTTCTTTAATCTCTTAAAGGATTACTATATATCACAATGTGAATAAAGTATTAAAATGATTCTTTAACCAAATATCAATTTCTGATATGGTTTTTGAGGAAAAATAATTATTAATATGTCACACAATCTAGTTAGGTTCATTGATATAGAGTAAGTTTTGGGGATTTATATTAAAGAACATCATAACCGAATGACCTATAGTAAGAAAAAACAATTAAAATTTGGTTAGGATTATGTGGCATGAATTTTTGTCGAAATGAAAATTCCCTTTCATTCTCAAGTTCCTAGAATCACAATTAAGGTATAGGTGCCAAAATTTCTTATGGTGATTGATAATAATTTACAAAGGATTACAAATACTCATTGAATTTGTTTTTCTATTTTGATGTTAGTTTTCACATAGAGGACATCTCCCACTAATGTTTATTACTTTCATAAGAACAATAGTTTAGGGAATAATAAATATATAATATATTCTAATTCGTATATTTAATGATAAAATGTAGAATCCATTAATTATATCACCATATTTAGAGCCTTTATTTTTTATTTCATTGATCATATGAGATTAAATTTCTTTATTATACAAAATACATATAAGGATTCATGGATCTAATATCCAAATAAATGAATCATAGAGTTCTTTATTAAGTTTATAAAAGTTAAAATCCAGTTATGATTATCAAATAAATTACATATCATTATTGGTGCTATTGGTAAAATTTTCCTGCCAAAAAATGTAGTTACATTTTTACTATACAAAATGATCTCCTATAAGGATAACTATCATAATTAACTTTATTATGATCAAAAAATACTTCTGAGACATATAATAGTATAATTGTTTGGTCATTTCACTTCTACATCGACACATGACATGGCTATGTGTTACCATTATTTTATATATTATCAATACTTATGTGCCCCAATTTCAACATAGTAATACAACATCAGTGTACCTTCATATTGATATAAATTAATCAAAAAATATATAATAATATATTAACAGTGTTTTTATGTTCATATTATAGCCCCAAACTGCTATAATATGTTGATATGATATGAAATCAATGTAAATTACATTACTCTCTCTATGATCAACTAATATTCTATAACAGAAAGTTTAATATATCTAAATATCATGCTAGGTACCTGATATGGTATTCAAAAATAACCTTTTCTAGCTATATCTATAAATCAAACTCTCACAATACTCCACCTTGAAAGGTAAAATATTATTAACCAAAATTTATCTAGTAGTTTTCATATGTGAATAATTATTTTTTTAACGACCATAAATCCATTTTTATACAATTGTAACCTCTATAGTCACTCTACTAATTATGATATCACTACTTTGAGTGAAATCCATTAAGATCATAACATTATAATATATTTTCATTTCTTATGGTGTGTATTGATATTAATGGAAATTTTCAATAATAAAATATTATTAAAAAATAAAATAAATGGTTATCACTACAAGGTATGATTCAAATATATAATATAACGAGTCTTATCAAGAGATAATATTTAGCTATAGAAGAAGTTTGTATACATTCAGATGTCACCATATAATTGGTGAACATAGGATTCATAATTCATTACTCATTAATAAATGTTTTATTTTAGAAAAAAACATATGTGAACTATGACTTAAGATTATTATAACCTTTCTTGAGATTTTCATCAATGAATCCCCCCATAAATCACTTTTTATCATGATGATGTACTATAAACATAGACTATACAAATACTGAATTGTATAATTTTTTTACAGAACCCCGCTATAGCTCACCCAATATTATCTTAATATCATTCTAGAATAATTTTGTTTTATAAATCATGAAACCTATTTTATGACGAAGAAGAATGATTGAATTCCATGTAAAATAAATAAGTAATTATATTTATTAATTTGATCTATTTCAATATTATTTATTCATTTTATTGTAGTGAGAAAATATATGTGATGTTGGAAATAATATTTTTCTTTGTTTTTCAATAATTTAGATATTATATTCCTTGTCAATGTATGAACACTTATTTAGTTAATATATAATTTGAGATATATCGTGATTGACCATGTTTCCAAAATAATTTTTTACTGACAGTATGTCTATCAAGGGGAACAATTATTTTACAACAATTATAAATGACAGTAAAAAATGAACTTTCTATCTTATTAATAATATTCCATAAAAATATAATGCATGAAAATTATCTATTTCCTTTTGAGTAATAATATTCATCTAATGAAATTAATAATATAACTATAACATAATTTTCATAGTAAAATTCATTTATTTTAATCCAACTATAAAAAATATTTAATATTCATTATAATAAAAGTAATTATTTCAAAAAAATGTTTCAATATAGGGTTTCACCATGATAATGAACAACAAAATATCTTATTATATATATAATATTAAGAAGGACATATATATTTTATTATGAATAACTAAATTAAAATTATATAAACCCGATATAGAAACTAGGAAAATGACATGAATGATTTCAAAAGTTAGATTTATGACTATTTATAATAGGTAATATTGTCTTTGGAAGGATAAAATGGACACTATAATAGTGACCATGATATATGACTATTGTAATAATAATTTGAGTATTATATTTAAGAATATAAAATAAAATATAGATAGAAATTTGATAATATTATAATCAATAATTAAATATAATGTAGATTGATCCAGTAATGAGAACATAAATTCTAATATATTTCATGAAATAAAATTATTATTTTTAAAATAGTTTTCCACTCATTGTCACCAAATGAATTATTTTGAAACACACCAAGTGTATTGTCTGATAATTTAACTTTGTGTGATTTGAAAACTATTTTCATAAAAATTACTTCAGATTTTTAATTAATATGCTGCAATTAGCTGATTCTGGATTTTTTTATAAATTTATGAACTAATTATTTTTGGGTAATTAGGAAAATATTATTGGCATATACATTATTCATTACTTCATTAGGATAATAAAATAAAATAAATTTCCATATTATTAAATCAAGAAAAATAAAATAATTTATTAATAATATGTATCATAAAATATTAAGATCAATATGTAAATGAATAATGGGTTTCAAATATTTATAATGGAAATTTAAAATTTTAAAAAATATTTTTTGGGAAATCATATTTTTATGGAAAATGTAATATTAAAAACATGTAATAAGTTAATTAATATAAAAATATCACAAATCATGACTTGAATATAAAATTCAATGGTTTAAAACAATGGGTGATCTCATGGTATTATAGTTTCCATAACATATATTTTTAATGAACATATTCCACCATTAAAATATAATTCTCCAATTTTTTCTATAAATACCCGTCCATCCTCTAATTCCTATTTAGTAATAAATGAGTGATGATGGTTCCCCTTTCTAATTCACTCCCACTATACCTCTAAAGTGTTCATCAGGGTTTCCAAAAGTTATTTCTCTTATTAATAGAAGATATGTAGAAATAAAGGTGTTCATTGTATGATATCATCACTTAATTTTTATAATCCACTAGAATCACTTTTCATTCAATTATGAAATTTCTCAACTATTCATTTCTATAAATAATTTTTTAATATTGATGTGAAATCACTTTTTCACTCTCATTATTTCACCTTCATAAATCTTTATAATGAAATACTATTTCCCAAAAATATAGTCTTTATTATTATTGTACCTATATATGCTATATTTTTTATTATAGATATATCATTTCTAACATGGAATTTTTTTGAAGAAGGATGGTGGAACTATAGTTGGTGGAACCTTTTACCCGTCCCATGTTTATTATACTAAATTATTTCACATGTTTCCCTATTAATTCATATAATAAAATATACGATATTTCCCCTTAAATATATTTTGAAACATAAATGTGTATAAAATATAATAGAATAATTATTCTAAATTAAATACATTAGAATATTATCATCTTTTTTCTCAAGTACCACTGAAGTGTAAAGTAATAATTGGTTAATGATTATTTAAATATTTACATGACAAAGTAACCCACCACACTAATAAATTATCATCCATTTCATAAGAATTAATTCATTTATATTATCACCATTCCACAAGATTTTATTCATTCTAATGATATTCACCTAGTATCCCTCTTATTACTATTAAAATTAAAATAATCAAAATCCAAAAAATTATTTTTAGAGCCATATTTGTTTTAAAATATCAATGATTATATAGAAAGTTCAAGAATAAATATTATATAATGTAACATTTTTTAATTCTCGTTACATAATAGATTAAATAGATATATAATTTTATTGATGTGAATGGAATCACATATCCCATTGATGCATCGATATGCATCATGGGGTGAAATATCATGGGTATTTTGTTTGTTCTACCAATGTATTCTTGATGAATTGGATTATTAATTAATTGTATAGTTATATAACCCAACATTATGCATTATATCATTATCGAATCAGTTACAATTATCTATGTGATTATTTATTTCCATTTATAGTTTGTTAATAGATATATTATGTTCATGTTCATAGTTAACTATAATTATTATATTATTTATCCATGATTTATTATGTACTACTTTATTATTTCATGATAAATTTCAGAATACCATACCACTAATCGAGCATCTAATCTCACCCACTTATATTGTTTCCCTAACTCCAAGGGTATATTGAAGATTAATACATATAAACTAAAAATAAATAAGACTAATTAATAAATTTTAATGTATAATTATACTAATAATTAAATATATTTGTATGTATTAAGAAACCTTTTATCTATTCTCATGAGTCTATTAAACTATTGGATCTCTTGTATTGTGTTCTATGTATCACATGACATTTTAATAATATAATCAAATGATATGGGAAATTATATTATACGTTGTTATAGTTTTTTCATGGGAATGTTTAACATTAATTTTATAATAATGGAAAGGAATAATGTTTCCACTGTATTGAACCATTTGACAAACACAAATGATATTATTGAAAATTTTCTAGATTATATTGAATACATGAAATTAATTTATAATAAATTGGGTCAGCTCAAGGTTAATTTTGTATATTATTTATTTATTATTTTATAGTAATTATATATGTTTATGAGTTATGTTAAATATTAATTAAAATTATTTATGGTCAAATAATTAATTGACAGTTTGTTCTGACTAGGAATCCTACCTATTCACTATTATTATCCATTATCCAATGGTTATCAAAAGACTACTACAAAGTTCAAGGATATATATTTCCTAAGTTAACATGTAGGATTGGGATATCTATTAGAACATTCATTGATTTATAATCAATGTGGTCTAACAAGGTGGTCGTTCCTAGGTGGTCTAAATACAATCACATGGATGAAATACAGATTGATTAACAATACTTCCTAATAAATAATCCAAATGAATAAATTATTTTAGTATTTATTGTTTTTTACATACTCTATTTAATCCATATTGGCCCATGTTATACCCAGTTTTTCATATCTATTTAAAGGAACCTTATATAAGGCCTTTATATGATTTATATATGGAATTTGGGCTTTAAAATCATTAATAATGTATGTATTATTAATGTAATCACCTTCCATTATATTCATATTCATACTCCACTAAACAATAATCAATATTTATTATAATTCCACTATCCCAATTGTCCATGGAGGTCATGATATAATTTATGTTTTATTTAAAATTGATATTTTAAATTTATAGGGATAGAAAATTATTCCTTTTCATCTACTATAGTTTTCACCACTAAAGTTTAATTTTCTTATCAGCGGGATGATGTAGGTTTTAGAATGTATATTTTATCGACATTCCACGGGCTCTTGAGGTTTCTATAACTCACAATTTAATCGGTATATAATTATATATGCTAATATGGATGATGTTATAATGGTTATACTTTTATTTTAGTCACAAATTTAATTTTAATTTGTTTTGAAAATGTACATTAATATATATATTCAGAGAAATTTTTTTATAAAATATTTAAATAGTCTATTTTCTATTTTTTATGTAATTAATGTTGTTTTTTGAAACATAAAAAATATTTTTTAATGAACTCTCTATAAGAAACCATGTTTTTAGAACTAATTGGTGGTTTATTTAGTAATTTGGTTTTAATTATTTATTTTAATAAAAATTAATCTGTCATTATTACTAGTTTTTATGTTATCAATTATTCTAAGTAATGTCAATTAAATATATATTTCTAAAATATTTATTTGATACTAAATTAAATTTATTTTACATGTTGACCTAATTTTGGAAATTTTCTTTTTTAAAAGATATTCGAAATCAATGATTTGACATTATAATTAATTTAATGCTGGATTTTAAATTTTATGACATTAATTAAAGCTAAAGGATTATTGGGCCCCACATACTAAAGGTATTTAAATTATATAATACAGACATAGATTGAGAACCATAATATAATTCATTATACACGAATATGTATATTGTGAGTTGAATTTTATTATTTATGTCATATTTATTTAAATGTAAAAGGTATTATTTTCAAAACATGTTAATTAATGATAAATGATACTAATATTTTGAAACAAATGAATTATTTTTTTTTTGAAATTTTATTATGGTTTTAATACACTTTCTTTATTATCCTATATTATTAAGTGTCATAAAACCCTGTGATAATTGGTTGGAGGTGAAAATATAGTCAAGAAACTAAACATTATGATACTATAACTATTATCCGCTAGTGAATATCATGCTCTAGAAATACGACATGAATCCTTTGGAGACTATGTTAGAGAATGTTCAGAGGTAAATTTTTGTGAAAAGTATCATTATTATCATATATGGTTCCATCAATTTATGTTTCAGACATTATCACTGGAATATATGGTGTTTCGTATATTTATTTTTGTTATTATTGTTTTTTATTCTTATTAGTAAATTAATATTACATAAATTGTATTATATACTATTATTATTTTAACATTTGATCATAAATTTTATTCTTTTTAATTCACTCCTTCCATGGTTAATTTTTTTAATTAGTTAATAATTTTATTATTTATTTTTGGAAAATACAAAAAGAGTTGTCTATTGTTTTGGTATTTATCATAAATTTATTTTAAAATTTATTTATACTCTCAGTTTCACACAAAATATGGGGGTCCTATTTCAAAAATTATTATCTTCAAAAGGAGTTTATTTTAAAAAGAATTTAAAATATTTTTGTGTCTCTGTATGAACCATCTGTGCATTTTGAATGTTTTCAATGTAGTTATTTTGAAATATGTAATTGTTACTAATGGTTTCTTATAAGGAATAAATGTTTCATTTAAGTCTGTAAATATTTTATATTTGTTAATATTCTAAACTAGCATAAAAACAATTTATTTTCAATCCTATTTAGGATTATAATTAATGAAATTGTTTTTAAATGGGCTTTCATAAAATCTTTGTTGAAATAAAACATTGCACAAATATATCACACCTTATAAATTCAGACCATTGTGTTTATTGTTGACATTGCTTCTATAGTCTGACCAATTATATTTACTTATTTTTTTGATGTTTTCTTATAAATATTTTAATATATTTTTGGAACGTATAGGTTATCTTAGTTCATAAAGAGATGATTATATGGTATTTAGATTTATTCATATCATCTATTTTTTTGTATGGACATCTTTTCCACTTTATATTTATGATATATTTTATTTAGTAAAACTTATGTATTCTATTATTATCATATATGTTTGGTTATTTATGTTGAATAATACATTTATTAGTTTAATTTTATACTTCACATTGTTCATTTTCATATCTGTGGAACAAAAATATGTAGATGTACAATGATGAATTCTTATAAGTGGTATTATATTTAATTATTTATGTTTAGATGGTGAAAATATTCTCATATGGTTATTTTTTATTCCTTTGTACTATAATTTGTCTTGTGGGGACGAGGAAAATTCCTCAGGTCCTCTGATGTTAACACCAACATGATGTGGTCGGTTGACCCATGTTGCTTTGTTATGAAATGGTAGGAGATACATTTTTTAGGAATTCTTTATTAAAAAAGAAATGATCTTCATAAAAAATAAAAATACGACGATTATGATCCATATCAATTTATGATAAAATATTTTCTACTACATGATGTTGTTCTATGTGTCATAGAAATGAGTTTGTTTTTTTGTTGTTTATTGTATATTTTTCTCAATATTTATATTATAATAATTATATAATTAAATTTTTAAATATTTAATTTTTGGGATATAATTATATGGATAACCAATTGTACATGGTTGGGGAAAAGATTCCAAAACAATGCACAAACCAAGAATTGGGTTTTGGACACCCTCAAGTGAGTGTCATGTGGTCTTGAGAAACATGAGGTGAAAATGTGCACAATCATTTAACCAAATATATTTTTTCAAAGTCCTCTAGAATGAAAATTGAGTTTAATGAGTTCTATATTCACATAAAAAGGACTAATGGTGTTGTTTATAATCTGTTAATTTACTTAACTAAATTGATTAATAATTATTATTATTATCATTATATATGGATATATTATGAAATGATTAAATTTCATTGAAAAATATAATTTCATCAGGATTCCTAAAATGAATTTTGTGTTATAAAAGATTTAAAAGGATAAATTTTAATTACTTATTAAACATCAAATCATGCATTTGAGTTTTTATATTAATTACCTATATACAATGAAGTGAAATTTAAATGTATATCCTTTTTCAAAAGAGTATTTATGTTTATTCAATGGTATATATAGACTTGATCATTATTTATGTGATTGATATAAAACTAATTCTAACTAGTTATCGGGGAATAATAATAGTTTTACTCATTTTCTATAGTCTATAAAGTAAATTAAAAATATTTATGGTGAAATGTTTTTATGAAAGACTTTATTATGGAGTTGGATAAAAATAATTTAATTGGATTTCAAAATAACATTGAATGAATATGATGTATACATTTTTGTTGGAAAATAATTAATTAGGTAATTATAAATGAAATGGGATGTTTATATTATTATAATATTTTATAAATGTAGATATGTTTTTATATGGGTATCATATTTTGTTTTATTTTGAACCTACCTATAATTAACATATTAATAAATTTTTCGAAGTTAATATCAATAGATATTTGTTAAGATATATTTTCTTTCAGAACTAGTGTAATATTTATATAGTTTGATTCTACTAATACTATGAACATAGTAGTGTGTCTGAAATCATTCCCACTCTTGAATTGCATACAAGCCTACAATTATAGACACAACTTATCTTTTTTGGTGATCAAGGTCATCTTTAGTTTGTGGGGTTCCTATAGAAGATCATGGTAATCATTAATTTATTATAAACTCATAAATCCTTTAAGGGTAATAAGATTTTTTTATGGGGACATTGTAACACCCCAGGTAAATAAAGAATATGAAATTTTCACATTTATCCATATTTGTGAATAAAAAATTAATATTACTTTAAAGGGTATACTATGCTCGATGGCATACCCAATACGCAAAAATGAGTTTCTTGGGAATATTACGTTGCACTCTAATCATAAAATAATAATATTTTAAATGGTAGTTAACGCCTAGACATTGTAATTGCGGGAATGAATAGAACAAACTACAAAATTATTATATATTTTTGTCAAATATTTTTACTTTTTACAAAAAAAATTAGAGGATTAAAAATGCGAATGAATCCAATTTTAAGCGTAAACATTCTAACATTCTTTAAAAGGTTGATCAACCACCTTTTTGATGGAGAACCTCTTTTAAATCCACTTTTTGACAATTTTATGTGTTATATTTGACCAAATAAAATTCTTCTTTAGAACCGAGACATGAAAATTTACTTTGTGTAAATTTTTGGTATTTTTCCGACAAAGTTCATTTTAATGAATAATGAAAATTGTTGTATTTTAATTCAAAACCACTTTTTAATCTAATTTATTGATATGATTAGATTATCTATTGAATTGTTTTTAAAGTTAAATTAGAATATATTTTTACCATTTAATCCAATAGTGGCCATTGGAATTAATTTCACTTTGAAATTGGACTTAATCTAGTGTCAATTTTTTAATAGATATAGTTTCTTAAAAACATGCTATTTGTTTTGACAGTGAGAATTAATTATTAAATTAATTAATGCAACATATATGTTTTGAATTTGAAAAAATAGACAACATTTTTGAATTCGGAATATCAAATATAGCTTAGGGTGAATTTTTGGTATTTTTCTGAAAAACTTCAATTTTGATGAATAGTGAAACCACTAAGTGGTAGTTTAAAAACTGATTTTTTCGTTTAAAGGAAACTTTACCACTTCTGTGTTTTGAATTTCAAAAATCCGACATACATGGTTGTCATTAGGATGTAAAATTTGGTTCAATGGGATTAAAATAATTTTTTGGTGAATAGTAACTTTAAAGTTTTTAATCACGATTACAGGTAATTAGTGTAATTTAAGGTAAAAATAATGTTTTAATAATATGAAATGACCTAGACACATGTCCTACCCTCATTGGATGTGTCATGGACGACCAAGAAAATCCATGGGTAAACTTGGGGACCCCATGGAGCCACTTTGGTTGGAATATGACATAAATAACTTTTTATTTAAAAATGTCACAAGCATGAGTTGTTTTACTATAAAAAATTTTAAATGGGGTTATACTTGTCATATTTTTGACTATAAATATTAATTAGAAAGATAAAAGGATTACCTACATCATGATAATTTTTTTATAATTTTTAGACATTAAATAAATTAAATTATTTATGACATAATGATAATGCAGCGATTACCTCAATAATAAAGGATTTAAAGAAAATGAAAAGATAATGTTAAAACTATAACATAAACTTGTAAAAGTCCTATTGATGAGTATATTTCGAACCCTTACCACCTTATCCTAGAAATACATCAATTTTGGTCCTTTAAAATTCGAAACGCATTTGAAAATAAAGTAACATTCTGTAACTTTCCAAGAGTGCCCCTCCTCTCCTCTTATAAAAGGCCCTCACCTCTACCACCATACCCACACCTCTCAAGCATTTGGCTCGGCAAAACCCTGACCATTTCATCTCTCCACACCCCTATATTCATAATTTAAGCCTTAATATGGGCAGAAGCCTTTCCAAAGAAGCCTTTGAGCTTAAATCAAACAGAGTTACCCGATTTAAAGGTAATGTCTTCCCTTGTGTTCTTTTGTTTTATTTTGCTTCTCCAAACCCCTAAACTCTTTTTATTACTTTTTTTGTAACAAAACCAGTATATTAAATATACTATGATTTTGTTATAATAAGGATTCGAGCTACACTTTCACACAACTTTGTATGATGGTTAAAGAACATACTGTTTCTGTGGTTGGCGATTCTCTGCCTCACGAAACGATGATTGTTCAATATTCTTTTAACACCTTTAAAGGTGGAAATTATGATTTCAATGTATTTTATATAAGATATATATGGTATTTATGTTTACTATATGCTTATTTATTTTATATTTAAAACATAGCTTTATTCTTTTCATGTTGTGAAAATGCGATAATATCATATGAGGAAGTATGAACTACTGCCCCCTCAAGTGATGTGACTCGTTTGTGCAATACTTGGAATTTATAAAGAATGAAATTAATGAAAATATGTGACCTATATAACATATATATTATACTGGAAGTATAATATATATCTACATCTCATTTATTTGTAATTCATTTAATATGTCAAAAAAAATGAATGTAGCCTTCATGCATATGTACGGCCCACCGTCTCCATGAACGGTGCTTTTCATTTTTTTTATATCCAAATGTTATGGAATAGTATAAAATGAAAATTTACTGGATATATATGATATTTTAATCATTAATAATATTCTTTAAATGATTTAATTATAACTACATGGGCAATCATTTTCAAACAAGTTCATTTGTTTTACTCATGTACCAAACATCGGCAAAAACGTCTGATATGAACTAACATTATTAAAAAATTATTATAACATTATAATATGTGATATGAAATGAATAATAATATTTAAAGGTTTTAATTAAGAAATTATAATTTGAACAAATTTTATTATTCAGGAATATAAACAAACGAACAAGAGAAGTCGGACTTGATGTAAGGGATCCTACCCCTCTCTTTCTTTTTAAGTACACTCTTTTATGTCATTCCATTTAACCCCGTCTTTCATATGATTGGGATGTTATTTTATATTAATCCTACTTTACTTTTTATGTTAATATGGTTAGAGACCCTATTTTCTCTCATCAATCCATTTTGGATGTTTTGAGTGGCGCCGTTAGCCTGCCGAATTTTCGTAAGAGATCCAACCTCTCTTTTTCTTTTAAAGTACTCTCTTTTATGTCATTTCTTTTAAGCTCATATTTATTATGTTTGGGGATGTTTTTTTATATTCACCATACTGTAATTTTTATGTTCATATTATGAGAGACCCAAGTTTATCTCATAAATCCATTTTTGGAAGTTTTAAGTGGCGCTGTTAGGCTGCCGAGTTTTCGTAAGGGATTTTTCATCTCACTTTTATTCCTGTGACATTTATGCTAGGTTTGCCACTATTTACTTTGAGTGGTGTATGTATTGTAAATTATTCTACTCTCTGTGTAACGTACTTTCATTTATGAGTATTTACATCAATGTTGTATAGCCCTTCTTTCATAGGGTGTACGTTTCGAAAGTTACCCAAATCGGTAAGGGAACCTTTCACCCTGCTCTTTTTAAAAGAGTTCTTTTGTTATGTCTTTTAATTAACATACTATTATTTTGGGATATGTTCTTATATATCCTTATTGATGTAAATTTTATGTCCAAGTGATGAGATACCCTTTTTATCTCTCATCAACTCTTTTTTTTGAATTTTGAAGTGACGCCGTTAGGCTGTTGAAATTTTGCAAGGGAACTTCTTAACCCAATTTTGGTTCTTTGGGATAAACTTGTTCTCCTTGAATATGTCGTTCTATGAATATGTGTGAATTTCCTCTTATTTTTTTACACTTAATATCCACTTAAATCTTGTGTACTCATTTTTCACACATAATTATGTAATTTATTTATCCTTAATCCAAGGATACCGTCTTTGTAAGGGACTTCGTCTCAATCTCCTTTTATTGTGGCATATTATGTTTTATACACAACTTTATTTTATACGGTGTATAAACCCCTTTGACTTCTATGTCTATCCAAAAGGAATCTTTTTAAACTAAGAGTTTTACTAAATGACAAAAGGGAATGTTTTTGTCATACGTATGTGGCGACAACGACTTCTCTGCCACCGTGACCGTTACTTGAGTTTCAGCTTCATCTACAAGCCATACCATTTTTTCAAGGAAAAATAAATACCATGTTTTACTTTTATTCTATTTTGGTATTGAAAATGTTTTTCATAATATTTTTATATCAATGTGTTGTATTGATATCTTGTGATTGAAAGGTGGAAATGCTATGTTTCCTTTATGCATATTTTATGTGATACGATTATGTTATGGTTCTTGGGAATTATTATGAAGATGGGTGGTTCCGTGATAAACTAAGTGCGGGTGAGCCCAATATATCTCTCCAATGAATTGGTTAACGCGAAGGGGTTAAACGTTAAGGTTTCTCCGAAGAGATTTAGGGAATATACTATGATGGGTATTCCAAACGTTACCAAGAGGGTTACTCCCTACGTAAGAATGTTATGAAGGCCTCATGTTACCTTTATGCCTTATGATTTCTATGATTTATTCATGATTTGATGAGGTATGATAAAATGATTATGTTTTATGAGTAAAGTATTATTTCATACATGGAATAATGTTTTCTTTTCGTACATTTATATCCCTTACTGATCTTTTTATGCTCATCCCATGTTTTTGAAATGTTTTTCACAGGTCAAGGTAATGGTGCATGTTATGAAGATAGTGTCAAGGAAGTGTCAAGAAAGAATCCATGTTTTATTTTAAATATGTTTCCATTTATTGGGGAAAAACGAATACTATCTTTTATGTAACCACTTTGTTTAAATGTGGAATGTAATTCATGATTTATGATCTAATTCTCTAAAACTCTAAACCTGAAAATACCCTCAATGTTAATTGTTCATTTAATTCAATATTAAGTAAGGGTTAAGTCCGGGGCCTTATAGAAATAGTAAAAAATACACGTAAACAATTATTCCATTTTACATTTAAGAAAAAACTTATAGGGTATTCATTAAATATATATTTATAATGCTGGAATGTTAAAAAGTTTACAAATTTTGGAAGTTAAAATAATTTATAAATATTTATCATGTTGATTAAGTAGTTAATGAATATTCCATGAATTTCTAAAAAATATTGTTACTCTCTATTAAATTGACATTTGATGGCCGTAAAAATTCACGATTATTCAAAAGAGCTTTTTACCCATTAATATGTTCATGCATGATTGACTTTTTAAAAATAAATTATTATGATGTATTGAGTTAGGCAAAGATAAGGGTATCCAGTCTTGTAGAATGTTAAATGAAATATTTATTTTATTTAATTATTTTCAATAATGATAATGCTAATATCTATTGAGATAAGTTACATAGAATAATAGTTTTTTATGAATGAAATTGGGAAAATGTGATAAATTTTCTTATTGGAGAAACCATAAATGGTTATCTATATATACTAGGTTCAGAAGATATAAGAGAATATTTTATTTTTGGGTTCAATATTCCTATATATATTAATCATACTAAAGAATATTTTTAATTATTGGAAGAATTAAATAATGTTATATAGATAATTATTTACAAAGAATACATTTAAAATATGAATATATAATATAATATTATTGGTCTATTAAAATACGAAAATGATTGAATTATATATGTTTCATTATTATAATTAACAATTTTTAATATTCTTACATGATTTATAAATAAAAATGTATGATGTTAGTGACATTTATTAATATGTAAATCATGTTATTAATTAATTAGGAGTTGGTCAAAGAATGTTTATTGATTCATCTGTTGAGATTGAATAATGTTTGAGATAATTTAAGAATTTAAATCTCTAAGAATATTATTGAAGATTTTAATGAATCATGTTAAATATATAAGTATTTTTTCAAGTATTAGAAGAAGGATTAATATTTCTAAGAATAAATTTATTTTTTTTCTAGAATCTAGAGAATGATATGAAAGTAATATGATAATTTTGATAATGTATAAAGTTAAAATATAACATATCAATGTTTATAAAATATTATAAAACAAAGCATTGTCAGTCTGATATGTCACATATATCACATTTTATATATTGTTTTCCAAAATATTGGTAAGACAATTCAATTCATTCAAATGTTATTTCATGATGGTTAGGTTTGAAAATGTTAAGGCAATTAATAAACTAAGATATGTATTATATTCTAATCTATATGTAAGATCTTTAGGCATTATATGCAAAAGTATGAAGTGGGTGAAAATTTTCAAGTAACATAAGATTTCTATTTTGATATTCATGCTACAAATTTCATACATAAAATTATATTTTTTCGTATAATAAAAGAATTTTTAAATGATAAATATATAATATATTCAGTGGGAATATGAAATATTTTAGATGATATAAATGATATTGTTTGAGATTCGTAGGAATTCCGAGATCATAAATAATATATCATTGAATATAGATATGATTCACCAACACTTATAAATGATATTACTGATGATTTATAAAATATGTGATGTTTATTTTCAAAATTTTAGATTTAGAATTATAGTGGCCCGATTGGGGAATAATTTTTTTGATACATAGTTTTTATTTCAAATAAAAAATATCATGATGCTATGGGATATTCACCGTCGATTTGAAAAAAAATTCTTTATAATGAAGAGAGAACCAATGTAAGGATAGTTTAATATTAAATATTTTATATATTAAGACCATTTACAAGGATCATATTCCATGTATTTCAAGGGTTATTCGTGAAATATAAAAATTAAAATATCATTTATTATTTTGGGTTATAATTTATCTATTATAATAATTAATCTGATAAGGTCAATAGATAATTTTTCATGGTTTGAGGATCTTGGGAAATAGTATAATGTGGATCTAAAATTGAAATATTACAGAGGCAATTGGGCAACCAAAATTTTGATTTTATTATTATAAATTATAGGAATTAATTCTATGGTTTTCATTTCTATTGTTATAATGAATGAAAAATATTATCATATCATCTATTGAAGAAGAAGGGTAATAGAAAAATTTCAATAATGCTATGAATAAGATCCTTGTATATTAAATATGATAAATATATGACCAATACCTACAAATACCTTGATTACTTTTTATACTATTAAAAAAGGAGAGATCCATAACTTTATGCGAGTGTACATTCTTGAGTATTGATGAATAAAATGTTGAGTGAAGGTGATGTTGTTTCTATTAATGAACTCATGAATCAATGTACAAATAAAAGAATAATGCCAATACATAACCTAATGAGGATCCACCTAGGCTAATAATAAGGAGACCAAGTCATGGTAATCCCACACCACATTTTACAATGGGTTTTGACTATAACAACCTAGGTATTTATAGAAAAGTTTGTTTTTATATTTATTATCATTCTTGAATTAAATGGGAAAATTCATAATGTTAATTAATTCTTAAAATAAATAATTTATTATATAGATATTTATTTTAAGAATTAATTTTAAAATTGTAGAACTTTAATTTGACAAAAACTAATTTCATTTTTGGATTCATCATGTTGAAATTTTCATATAATGATTTTTTTGGATAATTTTCTGAAAAAGATCAATTTTAAATGACAATTGAAATAGCCTACACTTTAGTCCAAAACTAATTTTTTTTATAATTTAAATATATCCTTAGATTATATTTATAATTTGTTTTAAATTATAATAGAATAATTTTTTTATAATTTAAACCAATTCCTATAATTAGAATCAATTTGAAATTGATGTTGGATATAAATTTTTTTTGAATATTAGACTGATTTTACTTAGAAAACCTATTTTCTCGACATGTTAGTAGGATTTATTTTAAATTAATTTTAGCTACTTATGTGTTTTTATTTATGAAAAAATAGAGATTATTAGATGTAATTAGTATGATATTTATTATATAATAGTATCAAAATAATTTTTTTGAAAATATGAATAATATCATTAGTAATTATTATTTTTAGCACGATTAATGGTAAACTGAGTAATTAATGATAAAATTAATATTATACGAAATAAAATTTACACTAAAATTTACTCTAATTTCATTGTATAAGTTTTTTTCGACCAAACCCATCCATGGTTCGATTTTAGGAAAACTTCAAGCCACTTGTATGACTTTAATCCATTTATAAAATTTTATTCAATGGAAAGTCAAGTAAATAAACTAATGATTTTTTTGACAATGGTAAAAGAAAATATACATAATATGGTAATATAAATGATTATTTTTAACCTAATTAATTTATTTTCTTGGTGGTTTTTTATTTTTAATTTCTAAATATGAAATAATTAGCATTAACCCATGTGCAAGGCTGATGTAGTTCTTGTGAAAGCATATAGAAAATAAATAAAATGTTTTTATTAAAATTATAAGAATTAATAAATGATCAAAATTTTAGCTAAAATTTTTTATATAAGATATTTACAAAAATTATCATGTTTTGACTCAAATTTGGGATATTTGGGACCCACATATACCACTTTATGTCCTTTATAATATTTTATTTTAAAGTAAATCATGGTCTTCACACTAAAAGGTTTAGTTTGTATTATATTTTAATATGTGTTATTTACGGATGTGTTTTTAAAATAATAAAGTTATTCGAAAATATAATAAAATTATATTTTTTATGTAATTTTATTTTTATTCTTTAGGGAATAAATAACTACAACATTGGCTTTCACAATAATGAAGCAGTAATTTTTTTCATAATAAATAAATCAAATTAATGATATCAAAAATAATAAAAATAATATTGTTTGATATTTAAAATCCAATTCACTAATTCACTAGTTTAATATGATAATCCTAATATATAACAAAAAAATTATTCAAATATGAAACATTTTATATGTTTTTAAATTTAAATGGTATTAATAGTGTTTAATTTTATAAAATCATTTTTCTTGAATATAATATTTAATTAAAATTTATAAAAATGAAAACAAATTGAAAAAGGAAAAAAATGAAAAAAATTTGGTCTAAAATGTGATAAAATATGTTTTTATCACATTTTAAATTCATTAACTCTATATTTGGCTTAATATAACTTTATATTTTTAGTAATTCCAAAATTAATCCTCACCTCAATTTTTCAAGGGGGATCATTACTCCAAAACTTTTCATCACCATAATCCTTTTTATTTTAATATACTCTAAAAAATTCAATTACCGTCATTCCTTTCCACATTATAGTGCTTATGGTGTCACAAAAAGGCCGCTTTCAAGATCCTTCATGGAGTTCTTAGAGAAAAAGTTTTCAAAGGTAAAATTCCTTCTTCTCATCTTTTACAATATTTCCCTATTATACCTTAGTCTTACCCATATCCAATGTTTCATGATAACTCCTATATCATATAAACACTAGTATTTTTTTATGTTAAATGTTATATTCATCTTTGAATCTATCATTTCATTATTTTATTCTTAAAAATGATATCCTCGTTCGTGGCATGTCAATTCACCGCCTTCGTGGGTGATGATTTATCGTTTCATAATACCGAAATCATGGGATGTTTATATTGACAGGTAATTTTCTAAAATTTACTAATATACATATTTTATTACTTTGGGAGTGTTATTACCATGTGATAAAGAAAATCTATAATGAACCAACCATGGAAACCATGAAAAGAACACACCGAAACGATGGAAATAACTAAACATTGTTAATAATTGGGTAGAAAATATTATAATAAGATCATATAAGGTATTATAAACATGATTATATTTCATTAATATATCAATAAAACTCTTCAAACCATAATATAAGATGTTTTAACACATTATATGTAAGATGGACATGAGGTAAGGTAATTCTTAACCTAATTTCCATTTTTTAGGATTAACTTCTACTTCGTTGATTTTTTAGGCTAATATTATCTATGAAATGAATATTTATTATAGTATGTTTTTTTATAGAATAAATACATAATCCATTCAAATTATTTATTTTATCTTCAATGTTATGATGTTTGTGTGGGAAGTTTCATTAAAAAACCTTTTTAAAATTTTTATTTTCACAAAATTTAAAATCGTTGTTTTTATGATGAAAGTATCCTTTCATTATGATTATATTATGGTTTAGGGGATTTTTTTATTTTTAAGGGTGTGACCTATATATCCCTCATATTCATAGTGTATATTTATATTGGAGTATGTCTACACGGTTACTCCATGTGTTACTGTAATTATTTCACCAAAAGGTAGTCATGAGGGCTACATTGTAAAGTACATGTGAGGGTTAAAAATCATAAGGTAGTTGAAAGGGTTAAAATATTATATAAATAATTACTTATCTTAACTATATGGTTTATTTATGTTTTTCTATGTTGTATGTAATTCAATTGTTTTCACAATTATGTATATGATACTTTATGGGTGAGAAGTCTATCTTTATGGAAATGATTTCTTATAATTATAAGTATTTATTGACTACAAGTTTAATACATTATTTTTATATAAATTACTGATATTTTATGATCATCCCATGATTTAATTTTTTTTCATAGGTTTTAAGGATGTATAATAGAAAAATTGAATCCAAGATAATGTTTTTGAAAACTTTTCTTGAAAATATTTCTTTCCAATATTAAAAACTATTGTATTATTAAAGAAATGGAAACTGTTTTAGTAATACCCACTTTTTATGCTTTCGGGTTGATATTCATGAATTATGTCCTAATTTTCTAAAACTATAAATTTAAATGATTTTTGGGAATGTAATAATGTGAATTGTAGAAGTGTTTACTAGATTATGTAATGTTTAAGGTTGGGTCCTTATAGTTGGTATCAAAGCACAATTTAGACATATTTAGGGGTTAGGATAATGTTAATGGAATATCATAAATGAATTTTACCTTATGTTTATATTTAAATGATATATAATTTGAAGATTACCATGGTGATTAATCTAAGATAAGTTTGTTCAAAATGGTTTTTCTCTAAAGAAACAAGGAATGTAATGTTGGAAGAAACCGAGAGAATGATATCTTTTTGAATACGCAACATGAAATAGTGGGAATTGGAAGCTAACAATTTTGTGATAGTAATGGATAAGTTCCATCAAGTTATAAATGGTGTTGGAATCTATGAAAGAGAAAAACCAGAGCTACCACAATTGAACATGACGATAGTGGAGCATTTTATGAGGCAAAAACCACATGCTTTCAGTGTATCTTCTCTATGAGTAAAATATAAAGGGTGGATTGAAACCCTTGAAAAAAATTCAATGTCATGGGGTGTTCAGATAATCAAACAGATACTCATTCAATTTACAGTTTTTATCATGAAGCTGGAAAGTGGTGGCCAGTGGTCCAGAATATAAGATATAATAAGGATATTGATGCCTTATAAATGGATTAATTTAAGAATTTATACCATGAAAAGTATTCCCCTAATGTGGTCTGACATAGGATGGAAAATAAATTCCTCAAATTGAATCAAATTTAGTAATATTAAATGGTCATGTTTGATGAAAACCTCACTACTTTGGAAAGGTACAGTAAAACTCATCTTTGAGATCTTGATAGTAAAATCAATAGATTATACCCATTATTGAAGCCATGATATCAAATGGAATTGGACACCCATTATTTTAAATGTTATGATAACTTTTATAATATGTTTAGAGGGAAGAAATGGATTTTTAAGAAGATAAATTGTACATTGAAAATAATAAGAAGAAGAGTTCCATTTGGAAAGTGATGTGTAATAATCAATAAATAGAATCTGAAGCTTTGAATGTACAATTTCTTGTTGGTGGGATGTGTGGTAAAAAGCACCTTGGGGAATGTCTTAACTAATCTGGGAAGTTTTTTCATTATGATATGTTTGGACATATGGCCTGATATTTCATTTGAACTGATCTTAAGATTAATTAGGATATGAAAAATGTATAGTGTTTCAAATGTACTGGGATGGGTCATTATTAAAATACCTTCCCAAAGAAAGATTTGAATAATGTAAACGGTATAAATTATAAGCATAATAGTATAGTGAGATCCATGACAACCAGATCACAAGATTTTAGGCCATCCAATGAAGTGGTGTCCGGTTCTTTGTGTGTTTACTCATATTTTTAAAGTATTGTTTGATACGGGGTCCACACATTCCTTTATTTCTAGTATTTTTTCAAGTAAATTGGAATTTTCACACCAATAAATGAGACCAAATCATAAGGATAACATAGTAGGAGGAATATTACAGTAGAAAATAAATTATAATAATATAACTATTCTTTTCTATGAGAATTCATTACCTAAAACCCTGTAATTTTCCCTTATAAGAGTGTTATTTTATTCTGTGTATGGATAAAATTTTTGTTTTTAATGTCAATATTGATTGTAGAAATAAATTACGTTTTTTATAAAGGGTTTCAGTCAGTATAAATGAATATTCCCATACAATCAATAACATATCATGAAGCTGAGAAACTATTAGAATATGTAAATGACAGTTATCTTCCACATATTGTGGAATACAAGGGAACTATTTAGATTAATGGTATTCCAATGGTGAGTGAATACCTTGATTTTTTCTTGATGAGTTACCCAGTGTTACACCTAACCAATAAGATGAAATTTTTCTTTATTTAGTTCATGATGTTATGCCAATTTGAAAACCACCTTATCAAATGTCTAAAGTCAAAATTATTGAATCGAAAAATGAATTAAATAAGTTTCATGAAAAAGGATTCATTCATTGTAGCACTATACTATAGGGTGATCATGTTCTATTCATTAAAAAAATGTTTTTCTTCAAGAGATATTTCGTTGATTATTTAGTTTTGAATAACATTACTATTAAGAATAAGTATCATTTTCCACATAGCGATGAGTTTTTTGATTATCTCCAAGGAGCTCTGCATTTTTAAGAGATTGAATTTAGATCTAGGTATAATTATGTAAATGCGAAGAAGAATGAAATCATGAAAACAACATTTCATACTAGATCTGTGCATTCTGAGTGTTCTTTTATTCCATTTTGTTTAAAAAATACCCATATTATATTCATGGATCTTACAAATATAATATTTTTTGAAAAGTTAGATAAGTTTAGTTATGTTTTTATTGATTATATTTTAGGGTTTTTAAAAATTTATGAAGATCATCAAAAGAATTTATGGATTTTCCTATAAAATCTAATAGAAAATAAGTTGTATGAGAAATTTTGAAAATGTGATATTTTGTAACAACATATTTATTATCTTGGGAACATTGTAAATTAGGATGGCATAACAATTGGTACCAGCAATACAAAAGTAGTAGATGAATTTCAAGACCTAAAAATGTTACCAAGATTCATATTTTTCTTGTAAAAGTAGGTTATTATCGAAATTTGGTTAAAAAAATTCTATAGTTATCCTTCCCACTAAATATGATAACATTAAAAGGGGTTAAATTTATTTGGATATAAGACTGTGATGTTTGTTTTCAGTAATAGAATAAGAGATTAGTGAGTGTTGTAGTTTTGGCCCTGCCTTCCACAAATAGAGACTTGGTAATCTATAGTGATGCTTCATTAAAGGGACTTGGTTGTATTCTGATATATAATGACTAGGTCATTGCATATTTTTCAATAAAAATGAAACATCAGGTGTTAATTTACCCCAATCATGATTTGAAATTATATTATATGGTTTCTAGTTTTAAAATCTAGATGCATCAATTATATAGAGCCAATTGTTAAATATATATTGTCCACAAAATTTTAAAGTATATATTTACTTGGAATTAATTGAACACGAGGAATGTAATATGTTGTGAACTAATAAAGGAATATTATTTCATTACCATTTACCATCCTAGAAAAGAAAACAATGTGGTAGATTCCTTGAGCCAAAAACATCATTATTCATTAACCATGATAAATTTGGATCATGGCCCCCTGATTAATTATTTGATGATTTTTTTCATTAAAGTTGTAGGTGTAGAAACTTCCATTAATTTTTTCAAGTTTCAGTCTAGTTATCTCATATAGATAGAATTAAGAATTCTTATAAGGAAATAAAGTTATAGAAAAGGTAGAATTAGTAAAAAAGGGTAAGTTTAAAGAATTTAATGTTGATAAAGATTTTTTTTCATATTTGGTTAGATGTTATGTATGACTTGTGATTCACATGTGAATAATGAGTTGTTATGTGAAGATCATAGTTCCCCATTGTCTGTTCATCATGGAAGAAATAATATGTATATATAACATTGAGATTATCGCTGGTTGTATGGAACGAAAAGAGATATTCGTAATTTTATAATGAAATTTTTGACATATCAAGAGGTAATGTAGAGAGACAACTACCAAAGTGGATTCATCAAACATTTCGAGTTCCATAGTGGGAATGAGAATATAAATCTATGGAATATGTGGTGGGACTACCAAAGACATCTCAAGGTAACAATGCGATTTGAGTTATTTTTGACCGACGGAATATATCGACACGTTTTCATCCAATTCTGGACACTATTTCTCTATATCATATTTCCCATATATAAATCAAAGATATTTTTAGGTTTTTGGAGTACCCCTATCCATTGTATATGATCATGATCCCAGGTACAATTTAACTTTTGCAAAGGACTTCAGAAGTCATGGGGCACAAAATTAAACTTCATCCCAGCCTTTCATCCTTAATAAAATGGATAGATCGAGCTAACAATTCATAAATTAGAATACATGTTAAATATTTGTTAATTGTATTACCTTGGAAGTTGGTATCAATATATTATTTTAGTTATGTTTTCTTATAATAAATTTTTTCATTCCAGTATAAAGATAGTTATTTCTGAGGTATTATATGGAAATTGGTGTTGAAATATTGTATGTTGGGATGAAGTTAGAGAATGTTAATGGTACTAGAATTATAAGAGGAAGTGGATGATAATGTAAAGACGATCTTGTAGCACATGAGGATAACATAGAAAAGGCATAAAATTACGAAGATAATAGGAGGAATGACTTTTCTTCTGAGGTAGGAAATCATGTTTTCATTATAATCTATCATTGGAAATTTATAATGATTTTTTTAAGGAAAAACTAAAACATGGTTCATAGGGACTTATGAAATCCCAGAAAATGTTTAACTAGTTTTTTATTGAGTATCGATACCTCCTGGTTTATCTCATGTACACAATTTGTTCATCTTTTAATGTTCTGAAAGTATGTTCCAAATTCATCACACTTTTTGAGTGCATAAGTAGTTAAACTGGAAGAGAACATCTCTTATAAAGAGAATCATGTTTAGAGTCTTTATATTAGAGAGAAGTCATTTTAGAATTATTTAATTATCATGTTTATATTATTATAGAGATACCACAAGGTTTGAGAAGAAACACAGTAATTTTCTAATGCTATGACAGAATTTTATCCTCACTCATTTAATAAGTGAATAAAAATTTAAAGGTTTTAATTTCAAGAAGGTTTGTGTAATGTGAAATCCAAGGTATTTATAGAATAATTAGATTTTATATTTTTTACTACTCTTGAAATAAATTGAAAAATTTATTGTGTTAAGAAATTTTTAAAATTAATAATTTATAATATGGTTTTTATTTGAATCATTAATTTTAATTCATATAATTTTAATTTGAAAAAACTAATTTCATTTTTGAATTATTATGGTATAAATTACGTTAGTATGAATTTTGATAACTTTCTAAAAGAGTTCAATTCTTAATGAATAGTGATAAATACTGCAATTTAGAAATCTTCATTTTCTTATAATTTATTTATATCATAATATTATATTTTTGATTTTTTTAAAATATAATTAAATCATTTTTTTATAATTTAATCTAATTCATGTCATTGGAATCATGTTTACATTGAAATTGGAAATAAAAACATTATGAACATTAGAATGTTTTTACTTTTAAAACCAATTTTATCGCTATGAAAACATGAATATTTTTAAATTAATTTTAGATACTTATGTGACTTGAATTTTGATAAAAGAAATATTTGGATGTAATTAGTATAAAATTTATAATATAATAGGATCAATATATTTTTTTTAAAAAATAAAAAATATCTTTAGTAATTATTATTTTTTACCACGGTTAAGGTTAAATTGGGTAACTATGGTTTTAAATATTATTATTAGAATTATAAAATTACCCTAAAAATATTCAAATTTTATTGGATGAGTTTTTTTAGCAAAATAATGAATTGGTCAATTTTAGGACAAGTTGGTTCCATATGGATAACTTTAAAGCATTTATTGTATTTTACTCAATGAAAAGTAAATTTAACTAATCGAAGAATTTATCTGACATGGATATAAGTAATTATATATAATAAATGGATATATATGATTATTTTGAAACTATTGTGGTAATTTATTTTTAATTTTTAAGTATGAAATAATTAACATTAATGCATGTGTAACACTGATGTAGTGCGTGTGCAACCATAAGGAAAATAAATAAAGTGTTTATATTAAAATTATTTGAATTACTAAATGACCAAACTTTTAGCTAAAAATTTTAATATAATAAATTTCCAACCATTATCATTTTTTAATTCAATTTTGGGACATTATGGGCCCACACTAAGCACTTTATGACCTTTATAATATTTTACTTAAAAATAAATAATGTTGTTGACACTATAAATTTTAGTATGTATAATATTTTAATATGTGGTTTTATAGAAGTGTATTAAAAAATATATATTATTTTGAAATATAATAAAATTATATTTTTCATGGAATTTGTTTTTTTTATTTTTAGGTAATAAATAACTACCCTAATGGCTTTCAAAATAATGATTTAGTGGTTATTTAATTAATGAATAAATAAAATTAATGATATTAAAAATAATAAAACAAATATGATTTGATATTTTTAAGCTAATTCCCTAATTACCTAGATTAAATTTATAATTCTAAAATATAATAATAATATTTGATTCAAATTTAAAAACATCTTTGACGTTTTTATTGTCAAATGTTTTGAATAGTGTTTAATTGAAAAAATCATTTTTCATGAATAAAATATTTAATTAAAATTATTGAAGAATAAAAAGTTATTGAAAATGGAAAAAATGAAAATAGTAAATCTAAAATGTTATATAATATAATTTTATCCAGTTTTAAAATTTAAAACCCTATATTATACTTAATATAAATTAATATTTTATGTAATTCCAAAATAACCCCTCACCTCAATTATAAAAGTGGGATCATTACGTCAAAAATTATAATCACAATGAGCATTCTTTATCGATTATCATGTAGAAAATTTTATTATCCTCACTCATTTCCACATTAGAGTTCTTCTGGTCTCACAAAAAAACCACTTCAAAGAGCCTCAAGGATGTTCTCATGGAGAAGTTTTCAAGAGGTGAAATTAAATCTTGTCCTCTTTTAAATTATTTTTCTCCTCTACCTTCTTCTTCCTCAAATAAAATTCTTCATGATAACTCTATTATCATATATATAAATAATTTTTTAATTTAAATTAAAAATTTATATTTTAATCTCTTATATTATTTTTTTATTCATAAAAATGAAATTGTCGACTATGTTGTGTCAATTCACCAGCTTCGTGGAGGATGAGTTATTGTATCCTAATACCGTAATCATGGGAGATTTATATTCATTTATAATTTTTTTAAATGGACTAATATATATATTTTCTCACTTGTGGATTGTTATTTTCATTTTTCAAGAAAATCCACAATGATCCGACCACTGAAACCGTGAAAAGAATGAAACGAAACTATAGAAATAACTAGATATTTTTAATAAATGGGTGAATTTTTTTATAACAAAACCGTGAAAGGTATTATAAAAATGATTTTATATATTTAATTTATTATCAAATATATTCAAACCATTATACACGATGTTTTATGATGTTTAATGTAAGAAAACCCGGGGTAAAGGAATTCTTAACACAATTTCCATTATTTGGGCTGACCTTCTACTTCATTGATTTTGTCATTATAAGAATATTTAAGAAATTAATTTTTATTAAATTATTATTATATTATGTTTATTTATATTTAGAATACATATTCCATTGATTTCATTAATTCTCCCCTCAATTAATTGATATATGTAAATGATTTTTTTTAAAATCCTATTAAATATCTATTTTTACAAACTTATCATGAAATGTTTTTATAATGAATGTATTATTACTTTATGATTATCTTATTCTTATTGGGAATTTTTAGGATTATTTTTTGGACCTATATCTCTCTTTAATTTATTGGGAATTTGAATGTTGATGGTTGGCTATATGGTTACTCCAAGCGTAACTACGATGGTTACACCTTATGGTAGACATGAGGGTTTCATTTTTAGGTAACTATGGGGGCTAAACATAATAAAGTTGTCATGAGAGTTTCAATATTAGGAAACTAATTCTCCAATATTTCTATATGGTTTATTTATGTTTTTATATGTTTTATGGAAATCTCATTTTTTTCAAAAGTATGTATATGCCACTATATGGGTGAGAAGTTTGCCTTTATGAAAATGATATCTTATACTTATAACTGTTTATATACAAATGGTTTCTTTCCGTATTTTTATCTCCCATAACCATTATTTTTCCCATATGATGTTTAAATTTTTTATAGGGTTTAATGCTGGGTAATAGAAAAGGATAAGGCAAGATGAAAGTTGAGTAGAATTTTTAGGAAAATATTTCATGTTTTAGTATTTTTTATTATAGAAGAAATGGATATTGTTTTAGTTGTACCCACATTGTATTCTGGTGGTTTATATTGGTGTTAATTATGTCCTAATTCTTCAAAACTCTAAACATAAAATATACGTGGTAATTAAATAAATTTAATTCTAAAATAATTCACTGGATTATGTGTTTATTATGGCCGAGTCCTTATTTTGAAATTTACCTAACAGGAATATATCACAACATTAGAGGTTGATTATAAAGAAAACTATAATAAACCCGTATCCAATGCTTAGGATATATATATTTCAAAATATATAAATATAAAGATATTTTTCCTAAAAAATACATTTCATAAATGACACAATCAAAATAAACAAATGCCAAAAGCTTATTTCATTCTTAATATTGCATTTGAAAATACATAAAATACAAATCATAGGGAATCTTCTTCATAATGCCAGTAATCAATGATCACTATCTATTGTAAGTGATCACCAAAATGATCATGAATCACCATGTACACTAATTAGTCACGATGAATCACCATGCTTCTTCCGTGAATGAGCCACAATAGTTATACATCAACATTGAGAATCTATAAACATGTGTGACATCTGTAAAAAAAACTTCTATGAACAAGCCCCAGGATGTTTTGAGTGTACAAATTCACAATAGTATTCACCGAAAACCCTAATAAGAACACAAATAATTATGTCACTGTAACTCATAATATAATATTTGATAAGAAATTATTCAAAAAAGGATAAAAACACATTTAAGGTCATTACATCAGATGGTGATGATAATACAGAATAAAAAAATAAGTACAATCATGATATTGTCTATAGAATGATTCCCTAGGGATATATTAAATTTACCACTCCTCTCAACTCCAGTATAAGAAATTACACACCATATGAACACCTACCTATGGATTTATGTTGATGGACATTACACAATGATGTTGATATACATAGAAATTGAAATGTCTTCTCTTTTGCAACATAAAGGTGGACCTGGACTTCAAACAAGGATGGATACCTATAATGTGAGTACCATCCCCTACTAAAATAACTATCCTATTCTAAATTGAACCATATAACATGTATATATTATATATTGTGTTTTTTCACCACAATGGTTGGATTATATCAATTCTAGGGAGTTCTTACTCTATAATGAGGGATGTCGCCTCGCTCGATATCTTTCAAGGGTGTATACAGATTCCACATAGATATGACATATGGATTATGTTTTTTTGGAAGTACAAACCCTATATATAAATGGGTGATATATGACAAGTGTATTAATGTCAATGCCTCTATTAGGTTAGTACTAGCCTTTGAAACTCTCAAATAATCTTTCATAATCACCATTGTCAGTTAATATCTGTTAAATAGAATAACCCACCTACAAAACCTTACCATATATCATAGATATAGAAAATTATGCTATTATTAAATTCTACATGTAATATCACATAGAATGGATCAACAACTTGTCCAAATAATAATTAATTATGGATAAATGAGTAGCAGGAGGCTCTGAAATAATTACATGGTGTTTCAATATGATAAAAAATGTTTAGCCACCAATAATTAATCGGTTCTTATACTGTATCCCATAAGACATGTAATAATTATGAAGCATAATATTTGGGTCAGTCATATTTTGTGTTTTCGATGAAATAAAAACTGGGGAGTATCCACTGTAATCATGTCGAGTAATCTATGTTGTGGTAGTTAAAAAGTGGGGTTTAAAACAAATCATTATGTTCCAATGGGGAACCTACATATATATACTTTCTATGTGTTGAGCTGACTGGATAGGGTTACAAGGTGTGTGTGACACTACGGGGCATGTGAAACATACATGGTGGGTCTATGGGTGTATGTTCATTTGAAATTAATAATCAGACATAGTTGTAAAAAACCAAGACCTCCTCAACTCACCGCTAGAGGTGCATTAGGGGTGTAACCACTGGTCTATGCCCCATGGGGAAATAGGGAATGTGAAACATAAAATAGATAGAAACCCAAGCTACCACAATACTTATGTTGCACATCAGACATTTTGCTGAACTACATTTTACATAGTCAACATTTTTAAGGAACTCAACATCCCAATTATTTTCTCCCCATTTTAATTAAAACCCTCACATATCACACTAACATCAATATTGACCATGGTAATTTGGAAATGAAAATGTTCAGATATCAATTTTGATTTACCTTTCATCGAATCGAAATCAACAAGTTAATGTATTTCATTATATAATTCCTCATATCAAGAAAAATCAACCACTATCATACATTACTTAAAGTCCTATGCCATTTCTCATGAGTCCCTAAGGTGACCTGAAATCTCTGGATTTTTATCACCAAAACCTTAATTTGGTGATTTTATAGAGTTTTTTTATCAAATAGAATTTTTTTTATTCGAATGCCCCCGAAGGCCTTCAATTTTTATTTATTTCTAATAATACCCATTTTAAGGGTTGAAGGGTAACCCTTACTTGGATCATAGGATTTTTGACAGAGATGAAATCATCCCGGACAATGAATACTTGAAACCATCCCTCCCTATCATCTACATCGTGATTATTTCTCCACATTCACATTGATGTTTAGCGAACTATACAGTGTAGTGATGTATATTCATGGTAACAATGGATATTTTCATACCCTCTCATTTTTCCAATTCCTATATCTATGAAATGGTGAATGAAACATGCTTTGAATCCTCTTCATGACCTTATTCATAATAGAATCTATCTGTTTTGTGACTGCAGAGCATGTGGACCGAAGTTCATAAGGTGGATGAAAATCCTTACTGACCCGAAGGTCTAGGTGGACAGATTGAGTTGAAGGACTCTATAACCCAACTGGTGGCCTAATTCTGAATTGTTTTGACTTATACAATATCAAATTGTACCCAATACAATACTACTACACGTCCCGACATAATACTACTATAGTAACATAGGAAGACACCTCTATCCATATTTTATCTTGGGTCTCATGGATACACTTGAAGAGTCCTCACCAACTAGGTTGAGACTCATGTGAAAAAACTTGTGTATGTTTAACACACATCAGACCATTTGGGGATTCTCTAAGACAACATAAACTGCACGTTCCCTAGAAAAGGAATGACTATGAATCTCCCTATGAACAATATTCATAGTTTCTGAGTTTGAAGAGACTCAAGCCTAAGATAGATCCCCCAAGAATGATCATTTGTGACAAAACAATTGTATTTTCAAAAATAATTTATATTTAATATATTAAAATTGAAATTAAAATTCAGAAATTAGATTAATTAATATGGTGATACCCTAATTAAAGAATTATAGAACCTCTATTATTCATGTCCAATGAAATAAATGTTAGTATTTAAAATAAAAAATAATAAATAATTACATTGATGGAGAGTAATCGGTGCATAAAACCAATTATCACAAAAAATGATCTTTTTTCTAAATTGTTCCAAACCAATTCTTCATCCTCTAATCCATAAAAAATTTCACAATAATTATCTTCCTCTATCCTATCTCTATCTTTCTATATCATAGGTCATGTTTTGTAAATTGTTATCTATTCTTATAGGGAAGCCATAATATGGGATTTATATTCCATTTCACAGGTTTAGACTATAAATATTCGTTGGAAATTAAATTTAATAGAATAGAAAACACTTATGAGGTCCTATATCGAGAAATCAATGGAGAATTGAAATCATAAATGAAACCTAGGATAAATCCCCCATTTGAGCTGAAACCATTGCCTCAATTTTCCAATCCAATCAATAATATATGTGATATAAGAATTTTATAAAATATATGCCTTAAAGAACTAAATATAATTTAATATATTTATTATATATTTAATAATAACCCTTAACATAGTAAATTCCATACAAACACATCAATTTAAGTCAAAATATATATTAAAAATTTCCATGACATGAAAACATTTAAACCAATGGATTAACCAATACCTATAGCTCATGGGATAATTAATTAATCTATATATATAAATAAAACATATATAATAAAAATAAAAGTACTAAGAATTTTTATAGGACATGGACTGAGGGAAAACAACCAACCATATGATAAATGAAACCATTAAAATCCTGTTTTGATGTTATTTACTCGGGTAGATTTGTTGGTTTTACATTTAGAAGGGGCCAAGAAATTGAATTCAAAATAATTATATATGACTTGATAGAGAAAAATCATGGTCATTCTATCCTCTAGACCTTAATATTAATTTATCCTTGTTAATGAAAAAGTAGTAGCTGACCAATATAACCCACCATGATTTATGTAAAAAAACACTCCCTCACATGAATGTTCCTCATAATGGAGTGTCTAACCCTATGCTCTCTTAGAAAACCATTGGACATGAACTAGGTATTATCCATCATCATAAATGCTATATTATCTAGATTATATCATTAAATACATGAAAAATATGTATTTATACTATATAAAATTATTAAAAACCAATAACCCCATACACCCATATTAAAATTACCCATTAAGGAGGGTTCACTAGGTTGGGTTCCTCACTTACAACATTTAATGTTTTTTTTTCATTAAGGTCTTGATGTGAGAGTAACCCATCCATTCCATAATCCAAAAATTTGTGCTTCACTTGATTTCTCACCAACTCTATAACAATAACAAAGTAGTCATCTATATTATATTCTAAATTAACACTAGCAGCCATAAATTTTCTTCTACATTGGAATTTCCAAATATTTTCATCCCTACTCAAAGAAATATTTGTTTTTTCCTTATTTTTATTATAAACAATCTATCTATGAGGATACTGTAAAAAATATCTACCTTAACAAAATTCCAAACACCATAACACTTATTTTTAGGTTTCACAATCTACCACAAACAAAATTTGGTTTTCATTATCATTGAGGAGACTATGTTCGATCGGATGTAATCCACCATATATCAAATTTTTTAAAAAATTAATTTTAAATCTACCAAGTTAGTGTGAATATTAACTACATAAAATGGGTCTTTATGTGATTTTCAGACCTTGTTGATTCACAAGGAAGTCAAAACAATAGGAAAAATTTCAATAGGGTGGCTCATTCTCATGGTTTCTATCATTATATTCTTCATGATCACATCATAAAAACTTCCATCCACCAAGGAATGTAGCTGCTACTCCCCCAAAAATTATGAAAAATCCTTACCTAAGACTCACAAGAATATTCTATAACACTAGGACACTAGATAGACATCATCATTTTGGACTTCTAAAATAAGGGAATAGTGTAGGGGCCACATACCATCAATAAATAGTGATCTATGTCAGACTATCCTTGCTAGAAAAAACTGTCACAAAACTAGATACTCATAGTGAGTTCTGTAATATTTAATCACATAGATCTTCATCATAATAAAAAACCTAAAAACCACTTCTGTTGTAATCATATCACAATATCTTCCAAAAGATTAATGAAAAATTTCAGGACAAATAGTATGAATCAATATTACATACTGAAATAGTGTTCTACACATCTAACACCATCATTTAATGCTAATGAGAAACACCGTAGATTCCCAAAAGACTCGTTAATGAAAAAATTCTTATAATGGTTCCATCCACATGCCTGATAATGATGTGAAGGTGTTAAATTCAAATTATCCACCATTTAAACTAAATAATTGAAATTCATGTAAACAATTACCTTCATGTTTTGGTAAGTTTAATATTTGGGTTTACCATAAAATTCTTCCTCACATTCCTTTTATATAAATTGGAAATGAATTATGATCCACACAAATAGTTCGTTAAACCTTTCTAATAATTTACTAGGCAGTAATGTTTCTGTATTAATTAATTTTGAATGATCACTAATCTAAATTGGGAGTCAAATACTAAGGAATAAGGGACCAACCTCATAAATAAAATATTCAATCACATCACATCACCATTAGGTAGAACCAGCCCTCACTAGCCTGAGAACCACTATAAGTATCTTCTAAAATGGAAAATTTTATGATATTTAATCTTAAAAAAAGTTAGGCAGAAATCACTAGATAGAATTGTTTGAATTAATTTCACCATTAGAGGAAACTCTATAGATAACTCATGGCCAAGATAAGGTCCCCTTTGATTCTAAAACTATAGTTACCCAGCCTTTTCATACATTACTATTACATCATTTTAAAGATAAACAACACAATAGTATTACACATGGAGGATCTAGAGTTTTAGTGTCTTGGGCAAACTAGGAATACACATAACAAGTACAACATCAAGCATAAACATTCATTTAATTTATTCTTCTATATCTTCTTATTAGCACTTGTCCTCTCCTTAGTAAATGTAACCACCTAAGGATATACATAAAAAGGGGTGAGCAAAAAGCCCAGTAAGAGGATAGATAAGAACAATACAGCATGGGGTGAGCATAATCATAACATAGTCCAAAGATCATGAACATGAGAGGAGCATAAATAAAAGATATGAAATGTAGAAATACATAAAAATGAAACATAATGTCTTAGGGGTTAACTAACACACATGCTTGTGAACAAATCTAGAATCTTGTTCACACATCATTTCACATTTACTCATGATATTCATCACTTTACCCAATGCATTGGAGCGCTATATAATTCCGGGCGCACCCGTCACATCATAACATTATCATTATCATGATTGCAACATAGAACACATATCAAACATGTACATAAATAACCCAAGGAAAGGAATGGGTTTCATCTCATAATAAAATATTCATAAAATTTGGGTTCCCAAAAGAAATAGGGAACAACATACATGTTACAAGAACCATCAACCTTGAATGAGAGGTAAAAGGTGAGATCTTGAAAGAAGAGTTATTTTGGAAAACATTTTGATGGACATAAAAACCAGTGAAAACCATGTATATCCCAGAAAATTAAAGGAAATGATGAACAAATGATCTTTGAGGAGTAACCATATCAAAAATGGAGTGAAAGAGGGAGAACCCGAAGGAAGAAAATTGGGTTCGAGATTTCCCCTTACCTTGTACCCGAATGCTTCCTTTTCTTTAATGTCCTGTATAATGACATTATATTCATTAATTAGAAATCCAAAACCATGTGTACATTAATAGGGTTAATTATGGTTTTATTATGCTGTATTATGTTCCTTTGGATGACTTATAGAGTTTAAAAACATTGTTTGGGGATGTTCGTTTTAATGGTTTTCTTGAGTGGTTCACTTGTATTCTTAAATTGATGTTTGGGTAGGTCATGGGTAAACATCCAGAACTGATATTACAAGTTATTTATGAAATTAGAGAAGCTTTAATGATTTTATAATGAGTTATATTAGATCCATGTGTATGAATCATTAGATAAGAATTAAATGATGATTATTTGGGTTAATTTGTACGATTTTTGGATCACAATGAACTTGTTTTAACATTAAACATAGTAATATGGACATAGGTTATTTAAATAACATAAAATAGAACATAATACATATAAAATATTCTGGCTCAACCATAAAAATGGTTTCATGACCAGATTGAAGGTAGAAATGGAAGAAGAGAGTATGTTGTTTTTGAAGGTGATAAATTATCACCACATGAACAACGTTCTCTTTAATAAAATAATAGAAAGAAGGAAAGGGTATGGGGTGATATAATATACCATTATAATCATAAGATTACATTATATGTATAATACTGGAGTTGAAAAACAATTTGGATGAAGATAGGTAGGGAGAGATCAAGAAAGGAACTTGAACTTGAAAGGAAATTAAAGGAGAAGAGAGAGAGAAATTACCTTTAGGATCCTCCTCTTGAGAACCTCCTTAAGGGCCTATGCTTGGTCTTTTGATGAGACCAGGAGCTATTGGGCGTGGGGGAGAGGCTAGGGAAGGTGTTTGGGCAGATTTTGGAGAATTCTTGGAGATTGAGAGGTGTGAGAAAAAGAGGGAGTGAATGGTGGCTTTTATAGTGGAGGGGAGAGGGGTTTCCTTAATATAAAATTGATTAGTTTATTAGTTTCACCGAAGACAAGGAATAATAAGTCTTGAAAAACCAATAATAGTAATTCTATAATGTAATCCTGAACCATGTGGGCTTACATCAGCATAACATCATCGATGACTCAATTAATACATTATTTAGCTTTTATTGTGAATTATCAGATTCTACTATTCATCAAAAATTCATGTATCTCAGAAAATTCCCAAAAATTTACCCCAACCATTTTTCGACGTGTAGAATCCAAAAATGATGTTCATTTTTCAAAAAAAATCTTCTAAATAAAAATAATTTAATATTTAATTAAAATCATAATTTACTTAAAAAATAGTTTTTAAAATTAAAACTGATTTTGCAGTTCTTTCAAAAATTACGTAGGGTCTTATAAAATTATCTAAAAACTACTAGACATTGGTTCATTAATTTATGAATAAATTACAAGAAAATAAATATTCTTTTAAATTAATTAATTAATTATAATTAATTATTTACGACTTATAAAATACCAAAAATGTTTACTAAGGTCAAATTGTCACTTTCTAAGATGTCTAAATTTTATTTTATTATTCATAGGTAATGTTCCTCTTATTTACTATTCATAAGGGTCATGTTACTATTCACCAAAAATTATTTTTGTTTCATTAGACTATAAAAACTATCTTGAACACAACCGTGTATGTCGGATTTTTAGAATTCCAAACATAGGGGTGACAAAATTATGTTTAAAGGCAACGTATCACTTAGTAGTTCATTATTTTGTGTTTTTATGACACAAATATAATAAGGGAATTTTCCATTGAAAAAATTTGGGTCTTTACATTCTTCCCCCCTTAAGAAATTTCTCCCGCGAAATTTCACTTTACACAAACAGGTGAGGGTACTTCTCCTTCATTGCCTCTTCTGGTTCCCAAGTTGCTTCCTCAAACTTATGGTTCCTCCACAACACTTCGACAAGGTAGGTCGTCTTGTTGTGTAGAACCTTATCACTTTGGTCCAAAATTTTTACCGGCTGCTCCTCATAGGAGAGATCATCTTCCAGCTGTACCACCTCTGAGTTTAGTACATGGGAGGGGTCTGGTATGTACTTCCTCATTAGTGATACATGAAACACATCATGAACATGAGCCATATTCGGTGGAAGTACCAGACGATAGGCCACGGCTCCTATACGATCAAGGATCTCAAAGGGGCCAATGTACCTTGGGCTTAGCTTCCCTTTCTTCCCGAATCTCATGACTCTCTTCCATGGAGATATTCTAAGGAAGACTTTATCTCCAACGTCGAACTCTATGTCCCTTCGACAGTTGTCAGCATAACTCTTTTTTCCGACTTTGAACAACTTTGATGTGTTTCTGGATGACTTGATCTTTCTTTGTCATCTCTTGAACAAGATCGGGACCTAGTAGCTTTCGTTCTCCAACTTCATCCCAATAGGTTGGAGTTCTACATCGCTTCCCATAAAGAGCTTCATACGGAGCCATCTGAATACTCGAGTGGAAGCTATTGTTGTATGAGAACTCAACCAATGGGAGATGCTGATCCCAACCACCTTTGAATTCAAGAGAGCAGGCTCTTATCATATATTCAAGAGTCTGAATAGTCCTTTCAGACTGGCCATCAGTTTTGGGGAGATAGGCCGTGCTGAAATTTAATTCATTACTCAAAGCATGTTGAAGGCTCCTCCATAATTTAGATGTGAACCTTGGATCATGGTCAGAGACAATCGAGAGTGGAACACCGTGCAATCTCACCACTTCCTTCACATATATCCTTTCAAGTTGTTCAAGTGAGAGATCTTCTCGAATAGCGATAAAATGGGCAGTCTTGGTGAGTCTATCAACCACAACCCATGTCGCATTATTTCCCTTTGATTTCTTTGGGAGACCCGTGAGAAAATCCATAGTAACATTTTCCCATTTCCACATGGGTATAGGCAATGGCTGCATCATACCTTTGCACTTTTGTTGCTCAGCATTAACTTTCTGACATACCAAGCACCTTGATATGTATTCCGAAATCTCCTTATTCATGTTATCCCACCAGAAGTGTTCTTGGTGATCACAATACATCTTGGTACTTCCAGGATGGATAGAGAATGTTGAGCTATGTGAATTATCCAATAGCTCCTTATTTATCCCGGGTGATGAAGGCACACAAAGACACATTCCAAACCGAATCACACCATCATCGTCGATATGGAACTCTTGCAACTTCCCTTCCTTTACTGCATTCACCCTCTTTTGTATCTCCACATCATCCCTTTGTGCTTCCTTAAAATTCTTTTGAATGGATGGTTGTGAAATCATTTGGGCAAGGTAGGATGTATCCCCTTTCCTTGTGATTTCCAAATCCATTCCTTGCATATCCAAGAAGATAGGGTCTTTCTCAATCCTCAACAAGGATAGAGTTACATGTTCTTTCCTTCTTAGAGCATCAGCTACCTTGTTCACCTTTCCAGGATGATAGTGAATAGAGCAATCGTAATCCTTGATTATCTCTAACCATCTCCTTTGATGCATGTTGAGCTCCTTTTCTGTGAATATATACTTTAGGCTCTTGTGGTCGGTGTATATGTCACACTTCTCGCCATAAAGGTAGTGCCTCCAGATTTTCAAGGCCAAAATCACGGCTTCCAGCTCTAGATCATGCGCCGGGTAGTTCTGGTCATGGATCTTCAACTGCCGTGAGGCGTAGGCTATCACATTATCATTTTTCATGAGTACACAACCTAAGCCTTTCTTTGATGCATAATTGTATATCACAAATCTTTCTCCACTTTTCGGTATTGTGAGTACAGGTGCAGTGATCAGCCTTATCTTTAGCTCCTTGAAGTTTCCCTCACATTCTTCCATCCATACATACTTTACCCCTTTCCTTGTTAACTTAGTTAGTGGGCTTGACAATCGTGAGAAGTTTCTCACAAAATGTCGATAGTACCCAGCCAATCCAAGAAAACTATGGATTTCTGTGACACTAGAGGGCCTGGGCCATTCCTCAATCGCCTTTGTCTTTGAAGGATCCATAGAAATTCCCTCGCTTTTGATCACATGTCCCATGAACGTGACTCAATTCATCCAAAAGTCACACTTGCTGAACTTGGCGTACAACTTTTCGTTTCTCAATGTCTCCAGCACAAGTCGTAGATGTTCTTCATGTTCCTCCTTCTTCTTGGAGTAGATGAGAATATCATCGATAAAAACTACCACAAATTTGTCGAGGTAATGTCTAAAGACTCTATTCATAAAATCCACGAAGATTGTAGGGTCATTAGTAAGTCTGAAGGGAATCACCAAAAACTCATAGTGCCCATACCTTGTATGGAAGGCAGTCTTTTGAATATCTTCCTTTTTCACCTTTACTTGATGATATCCAGAACGAAGATCCACCTTTGAGAAGTATTGGGCTCCTCTTAACTGTTCGAACAAGTCATCAATCCTTGGGAGAGGATACTTGTTCTTTATCGTGATCTTGTTGAGTTCCCAATATTTGATACACAGTCGCATGGTTCCATCCTTCTTCTTTACAAAGAGCACTGGCGCACCCCAAGGTGATGCACTAGGGCGTATGAACTCTTTGTCCAGATTCTCTTGCAGCTTCTTCTTTAACTCACCCAGTTCGATATGAGCCATCCTATAGGGGCACTTCGAGATAGGAGTAGCTCCGGGTATGATTTCAATTGAGAACTCGGCCTCACGATCTAGTGGAATTCCAGGTAACTCTTCGGGAAATACATCACTGTATTCCCTCACGATGGGCATTTACTCAAGGTTGGCACTTTCCTTCGACTCAACTATTTGGGCGATGTATGCTTCTTCATAGGGAATCAACACCCACACCGTTGAAGGATTTTTCAAAGGATATTCAGGATCTTCCTTGCATTTATAGAGGAGCATGGGATGGTTCGGAATAGGAAAATATATTTCCTTTTCCCAACAGTTGATATGTTCTCTATATAACGAGTGCCAATCCATTCCCATTATAGCGTTGATTCCACCAAGGGAAGTATTACGATATTTTCCGGAAGAATCTTCCCACATACGTTAACAGGAGAAGAGTAAAACAATTGGGTTGCAATGATTGCACCACTTGGTGTTTTTACAGATATCTCTACTTCAAGGTTTCGGGGCTTCAATTCTATAGTTCTAGCAAACGTGGAAGATATAAAGGAATCCGTAGAACCATAATCAAACAAGACTTTTTCCATTCTTGAGTGAATAGGATGTGTACCTTGTACGACTTCATTATCATGATCCACCTCCACAGTAGTGATGGAATAAGCCTTCCCTTGTTCCTTTGGCTTTGGTGGTTGCTGGCGCTGATTACCATCGAGAGCTCGAGGTTTAGTGCACTGGATTGAATAGTTCCCTAGCTCCCTACAGTTATAGCATTGAACCACAAGTGTTTCTCTCCTTTCATCGGCTACATTATCCTTCTTTTTCATGTCTTTTCGACACTCGTGAGCAAGGTTTCCTTCTTTCCCACACTTGAAGCATTTCCCCGTCCCTTTGAGGTAGTTCTCATGGTGCAACTTGCCACATTTTTTATATGTGGTTCGTTGTGTTTTCTTCCCACATTTCTCATTAGATCCACCAGCTTGAAACTCCATCTTTCTTTTCTTATCACCATAGCCATGGGACCATTATCCAAACTCCATCTCTACTTTGAGATCACACCGAACAACTTCTTCATAACTCCCAAAGTCTCAAATTGCAAGAGCCTTTCGAAGATGTGGTTTTAATCCACTAAAGAATCTATCAATTTTGCTATCATTGTTGATAACAAAACCCGAATTATACCTTTTGAGCCTTGTGATATTTGCTTCATAGGTTGTGACAGATTCTCCTTCTTTTTGCTTGAGCTTTATGAATTCTCTCTCCATCTTCGTGCGAATAGTTCTTGGGATGTACTTATTAAGAAACATTATCTTAAAGTCTTCCCATTCCATCTCTTCAATTTCCTCCCTTGTCTTGGTGTTCTTAATCAAATCCCACCATTGATCAGCTTCTCCATCTAGACGATAAATGGCTAGAGTCACCTTTTCCGTCTCAGAACAGTGAAGAACAGAAAATATCTTCTCCATTGAGTTGACCCACTGTTCTGCAACTAGTGGATTAGAAGATCCACAAAACGTCAGTGGTCATTGCCGCATAAAACATTTGATAGCTAGTTTCTCCCTCTTTGTTGAAGGAGGGTGTTCCCCATTATTATGGTTATTATTCATAACCCGATATAATTGTGTAATCATCTCCAAGAAGTTTTGAACTCCACCACCAAAATCATTGGGGATGTCGTTTGGGAAATCGTTGCATTGGCCCTCACAAGAGTTGTTGGCCTGATTCCTCTGGGTTCCCACCATTTTCTAAAATAGAAAAGGTTAGAACAAAACATAAGTAAAAAAGTCATGAATAACTTATTCATTTAAACAATTATACCAAAAACATATCATATGGGATCCATAGGTTAATATTCTTGTGTATGTGTTTGTACTTATTCTTATGCTAGAGGTTTTCTCTAGGGTTTACTAATCCAAATTCCCAAATTAACTAAACCTTTCCTCTGATACCAACTATAGACAACCGACCTTTTCTTACATTACTATTAAATCATTTTAAAGATAAAAAACACAATAGTATTACACATGGAGGATCCAGAGGTTTATTGTCTTGGGCAAACTAGGACTACACATAACAAGTACAACATCAAGAAAAAACATTCATTTAATTTCTTCTTCTATAGCTTCTTAGTAGCACTTGTCCTCTCCTTAGTACATGTAGCCACCTGAGGATATAAATCAAAAGGGGTGAGCTAAAAGACCAGTAAGAGGATAGATAAGAACAATACATCACAGTGTGAGAATAATCATAACATAGGACAAAGATCATGAACATGAGAGGAGGATAAATAAAAGACTTGAAATGTGGCAATGCATAAAAATGAAACATCATGTCTTAGTGGTTAACTACCACACATGCTTGTGAACAAATCTAAAATCTTTTTCACACATCATTTCACATTTACTCATGAGATTCATCACTTTACCCAATGCCTTGGAGCGCTATATAATTCTGGGAGCACCCGTCACATTTAAACATTCATATTGCGCTATATAATTCCTGGCGCACCCGTCACATCATAACATTATCATTATCATGCTTGCCACATAGAACACATATCAATCATGTACATAAATAACCCATGTAAAGGAATGGGTTTCATCTCATAATAACATATTCATAAGCTTTGGGTTCCCAAAATAAATAGGGAACAACATACATGTTACAATAACCATCAACCTTGAATGAGAGGTAAAAGGTGAGATCTTGAAAGAAGAGTTCTTTTGAAAAACAATTTGATGGACTTAAAAACCATTGACAACCATGTATATCCCAGAAAAGTAAAGGAAATGATGAACAAATGGTCTTTGAGGAGTAACCATATCAAAAATGGAGTGAAAGGGGGAGAACCTGAAAGAAGAAAATTGGGTTTGAGATTTCCCCTTACCTTGTACCCATATTCTTCCTTCTCATTAATGTCCTGTATAATGACATTATATTCATTAATTAGAAATATAGAACCATGTGTACAATAATAGGGTTCATTCTGGTTTCATTATGTTATATTATGTTCCTTTGGATTACTTATAGAGTTTAAAAACATTGTTTGGTGATGTTCGTTTTTATGGTTTTCTTGAGTGGTTCACTTGTATTCTTAAATTGATGTTTGGTTAGGTCATGGGTAAACATAAAGAACTGATATTACATGTTATTTATGATATTACAGAAGCTTTAATGATTTTATAATTAGTTATATTAGATCCATGTGGATGAATCATTAGATAAGAATTAAATGAGGATTATTTGGGTTAATTTCTGCGGTTTTTGGATCACAACGAACTCGTTTTAACATTTAACTTATTAATATGGCGACAGGTTATTTCCATAACATAAAATAGAACATAATACATAGAAAATATTCTGGTTCAACCTTAAAAATGGTTTCATGACCATATTGAAGGTAGAAATGGAAGAACAGAGTATGTTGTTTTTGAAGGTGATAAATTATCACCACATGAACAACGTTCTCATTAATAAAATAAAAGGGAGAGGGAAAGGGTATGGGGTGATATAATATACCATTAGAATCATAAGATTACATTATATTTATAATACTGGAGTTAAAAACCAATTTGGATGAAGATAGTTAGGGAGAGATGAATAATGGAACTTGAACTTGAAAGGAAATTAAAGGAGAAGAGAGAGAGAGAGAAATGACCTTTAGGATCCTCCTCTTGAGAACCTCCTTATGGGCCTAATCTTGTTCTTTGGATGAGACCAGGAGCTCTTGGAAGTGGGGGAGAGGCTAGGGAAGGTGTTTGGGCAGAGTTTATATAAGGCTTGGATATTGAGAGGTGTGAGGAAAAGAGGGAGTGAAGGGTGGCTTTTATAGTGGAGGGGAGAGGGGTTTCCTTAATATAAAATTGATTAGTTTATTAATTTCCCCAAAGACAAGGAATAGTAAGTCTTGAATGACTAAGAATAGTAATTGTATAAGGTAATCCCGAACCAAGTGGGATTACATCAGAATAACATCATCAATGACTCAATTAATACATTATTTAGCTTTTATTGTGAATTATCGGATTCCACTATTCATCAAAAATTCAAGTATCTCAGAAAATTCCCAAAAAATTACCCCAACCATTTTTCGAAGTGTAGACTCCAAAAATGAATTCCATTTTTCAAAAATAATTTTCTAAATATTAATAATTTCATATTTAATTAAAATCATAATTTACTTAAAAAACAGTTTTTCAAATTAAAACTGATTTTGTAGTTCTTCCAAAATTTATGTAGGGTCTTATAAAAATATCTAAAAAATATTAGACATTGATTAAGTAATTTATGAATAAATTACAGGAAAATAAATATTCTTTTAAATTAATTAATTAATTATAATTATTTATTTATGACTTATAAAATACCAAAAACGTTTACTAAGGTCAAATTGTCACTTTCTATGATGTCTAAATTTTATTTTATTATTCATAGGTAATGTTACTCTTATTTACTATTCATAAGGGTCATGTTACTATTCATAAAGGTAGGTTAATATTCATAAGGTTATGTTACTATTCACCAAAAATTATTTTTGTTTCATTAGACTCCAAAAACTATCTTGAACATAACCGTGTATGTCAGATTTTTAGAATTCCAAACATAGGGGTGAAAAAATTTTGTTTAAAGGTCACTTATCACTTAGTAGTTCATTATTTTGTGTTTTTATGACATAAATATAATAAGGGAATTTTCCTTTGAAAAAATTTGGGTCGTTACAAAAACACTATAACATATGGTGTAATGTGAACAGCTAACACTGGAGAAAAAAAGTTTGATGGATTATAAAAAAAACATTTATTTTAGATTAGTTTCTAATATTTATTAGAAACCATGGCCATACCGTTCCCACATCTTTTAAAATCCCAAAGATCAAATCTATTGGAATGTAACCATCATTTTAACAACTCTAGAAAAGCGTTATTCTTCCCCCCATACGACACACACATCCAATAAAAATTTCAAAATATAACAACTCTAACTCAGATAACATTGGGAAAAAATGTTTATAGGAATGAATAATAATAAATTCGGATATCTTAAATTATATTTTCAACCCAAACAACAGAGATCAAAATTCTCACTAAAAATCAATCGAAGAAAATATCTCAGATGGTCTAGTGGTTTAGATCCATTTTTGAATAGATTCACATGTTATAATGTAGGGTCCAAAATTCAATGGTAAATATATATCTCAAACATTATCGAAAATAAATTCCATGGTAATGTAATCCAATAAAATGTTTCAGAAAAAAAGTGTTTAACATTAATAATACACATAATTATTTCAGGTATCCAAAAAAGTGTAAGATCTAAGGTATATATATTTTACTATAATATGTGTTGGTGATTTTTTTATCATAAAAAAAAATAATTTTGTTTCATAACTATTTAACTATGATTTTGGAATTTTTTTAACTAATTATCATTATAATCAGAGTAAAAGGTGTTTGTTGAATATTGATTTAAATTTTCTTATAATATATATAGTAAAATTTATAAACCTATAAAAAATATATATCAAACATATCCAATGTACATAATAAATCATTCAAATATTATTTAATAAATATCCACAAATTATATTTCACGGATAAGGAAGTATTTATTGAGAATTATGGTATATTCAATATTAACAATATCATAAAGGAATATAATTACTACAAAAATAAATCTCTCAATTAAAAGATTAAACATATCATATACTTCCCTAAAACATCGGAATCCTTGATCAGAAAGATCAGAATTACCTTCATCTCTCAAACATGAGTGACCTCAATTATAGAATCCTCAGTTTCTAGTAATTAACCATTAATTTATGATTTTTATCTATATAAATTATATGGGTAAATCTTGGGCGAGTTTGGAGAAATTTTGGGAGATTTTTTTGAATTTTATAAATATGCATAGTTTTGGAAAACTGCAAAACAAATCATGGAAACAATGCATTGTGGGATAGGGAAAAAGGGAAGGAACACTAATAGCACACAGTTTTCCCTAACCGTGCCATCAAAAAAGAGAAACTGTATTCTTTTTGAAATGGATTTAGGTTTTTCAGATAGTTTCATCAGCGTGGTTGGAAAACAATTCGGATATCATTTTAGGAAACCATGAGAGGTCCATCCTAAAATAATTGGATAGCTCATAGTCAGTACATGGGTTTCCTAACCATGCAAATAAACCAAGCACAACAAGAAACTATATTCTTAAAATGTTAGTTTAGATCAGCCTTGTGTTTTAATGCAACATTTCCCCCCAAAACGGCCCTAACTCCATATTTTTCCCTCTAAAATTTAATGTAAGGTTATCCCATTGATCTGGAGGCAATACAAAGTCTTCTCTTATTTATTTTATTCCATAATGTTTTGGTTTGTCTTCGTTATTCATTGTTCTCGATGGTTTCCATAGAGGTACTTCATGATTTTTCTCAGTTTATTAGATCTACGACCATTTTAGGTAGATATAAGGGTATGTATGACAAATATAAATATATTTTAATTGATTGGTGATATGGGAATAAATATAAGGAAGTTTCTTGGAGATATTTCCTAGTTTTTTTTATTTTTTCATTTTGTTTAACATTTTTTCAAAAACTCTCGACCTAGATGGCTTCACTCATGACACATATTTTTAAAAATTATTGGCATAGTTTAAAATGGATTTAATTGATTGAAATTGAAATTAAAATTTAAGTGAAAGACATGGTATAATCATTAAATAGTGATGTTTTTTGATTTTAGGTGAAATTTTGACATTATTGTGTTATACCATGATAAATGATTTTCAGATGTTCAATTTTAAAAATGTATCTCGACTCGATTTATGGAAAACCATTTTCAATAAAAATTTAGCTTATTTTAAATTGTTTTTGATTCGAGATGGATTTGGAATGATTGTATTGAAATGGTTTTAGGTCATACATGGTAGTGTGTATTCAAATTTCATTATGAGGCATGGTAGAAATATGACATTGTGCTTGGTGACAATGGTGTAACGGAACAAGGGATATAACATTCTTTTGATGAATTGGTAGATCGATGAGAAACCAATCCTGAGTATGGAATAGTCATATTGATTCATGAATGGTTGGTTGTGTGGATATTTGGAATGTATTTGTTATTCCCAAAAAGGAACGTGTGAAATTTTTTAATGTATTTTTGATTTTTTCCATTGGAAATTCATGTTGTTTGAGAAAACAGTTTTACATTTTCACCTTTTTAGATTTATTTAAAAAATGTTTTGGAATATATTTTATATAATTTTTTTATATAAATGTTTCTAACATGTTCTATCCTAGTGGAATGCTTAGGTAAGTCATTGGGGAAAACCTATTTAGTTTTAGTACTCAGCCCAAGTTTCAAACATTGGTGATTTCTTAGATGGAATCTTATAGAACATTGGAAAAGGAAAATTTTCACACCTATTTAGAAGTACCTTGTCATACATAGGCTGTTTGGTGAATTTAGAGCATAAAACTTGTGAGGATTTTGAGTCTTGTGGTTATCTTTGAGTTTTAATAGTTTTTCATTCGTTTTAAAAATTGATATTTTAGTCTTCCATTGTGGAATTTGGTTTTTGTTTGATTTTGATAAATGAAATGTGTGGTTGTATTTCATTGTTATCATATATAATAGTGATTTTTTGGTGATGGGTTTTTTGGTTAGTTGTTTTATTCTCAAAGGTAAAATTATCCCCCACATGTATTGAATCTCTTCAAAATTCATTATTAGACTTTGGATTCTTGGGGATATTACATAAGTCCAAGTAACATTCTTACACCTTTTCAAGACAATGAGGAGAAGGAGGAATGTTATAAGTGGTATCATCTTGATCCTTACATTGTGGAACTAGTGGAAGTAGTGGGCTAAGACATGGCCGGTCTTTGACTATGTATTGGTTTTTGGTCTTGGAGTTAAAAATAAATATGGTCTATTCATTGATTTGGGAACATTGAATGGAGTAGGATTGTTAGAACATGAAATGTATAGTTTAAAAGGGAATAGAAAATATTTTTACGCTTAAATAAAAGTTACCATGTTTTTGGGTCCATAAGTGTATTAGATATACTTATAAGATTTGGAATCTCATTGTCAGTGGTTTATCCAATGAGGCGAACATGATATGAATTAGAGGAATGACATCCCACTAGTAGTGCCTACATAATTTCAAGTAACGATTTATGATTTTGTGAAAAATTGTTATTTTTTGATAATTTTTAAATTTTTTTAAGAAGAATTATTTACAAAATAAAACAATGTGGTAATTTGAAAAAAATATATTTTCAAAAGAAGGTCGATATTTTTTTCACAATATGTTTGAACATGGAAATGGATGATTTTTTAATGTAATGATGTGTTAATTGATGTGATATAATTTTAAATTCAAAGACTTAATTTTATAGAGAGGGATACTTATGATTTTTGTTTTACTTATGAAAAATTGAACATGATAGGAATTATAGAAAGCAGCTAGAAGAATATACTAAGAATGTAGTTGCACCTGAGCCATAGGTGAACCAACAGCTGGGTCAAAGTATTTTCCATGTATTTTAAGATATGGAAACATGGAATTGGAGGGATGATCCAAGAGAAGTGGATCATTCTTTATGTCCCACAAGTAGGATCCTCTCATCTTTTTGGGTGATTCTGAACTAGAAAGTTGGAGGTGTGGTAGAATAGGATGAATCACATCTTCAATTTCATTAGTACACAAATAGATTTGAATGTTATTATTGTGATGTATATGATCAAGGATCATGCATTCTAGTGGGGTGATGCAAGCTCAATTTGATTTAAGGCATGGATGGGAGGATTTTGAAGAATTATTCAATATACAATTTTATCCTCACATGTTCAAAATTCAAATAATGAAATATTTATTTAGTTTTAAGTAGTAAAATATCTCTATCATTGAGTATGCAACTAAACTCATGAATTTAGTTCACTTTTCACTGTAATTTTATATTAGTGGAACCTTGAAGGCAAACATATCTGAATCAGGGATAAGGTAAGAGATTCAATCAATGATTATTGTGATCTGTATTACAGAATATATAAGGACGGGAAATAGAGTGATAGTGGATGGATGAGATATCTTAGGATCTATTAGAGGAGGATGTTTGTTGATACCAATGAGAAATGGTGGGAACTCTAATTCTGCGGTAAAGTGGAAGAGGGACACCAAAATCTAAGGTTGGAGCAGGTATCAGAATCAAATGGAAGGATCAATGAATCTTCCTCTAAGACCCATGAAAATTAATTGATATTTTCAATGTGGGTCCATTGATAACATGAAGCGAGAATGTATGAACCCACAAAGAGAAGGCCAAATTTGAAACAATATAAGCTATATTCAATAATATTGTAATAGTTCTCTGATGTTAGGTGCTCAATACGCATATGAACATTCTCTAGAATCATATGCACTGATGGGTGAGGGTGGAAAAATCAGTCTCATCAAAATAATAGAGATAGACATTTTGATTTTAGGAATACCATGACTCCTCATCATGGGCAATCTAAACCAGGCAGTAAGAAGGAATATGCAGTGACGATGCAATTATATTAAGCTTACCTTGTGATTGTGGACGATCTGACAATACCATTAATTGGGATAGGGGAAATTATTTTGAATTATACCCTCAGGAAAGTATCATTTTATACTAGGGAATTACATTTCTTTATTTCTTCTCATGCTATTGATTTTATAATAATACAATTAGAGATGATTCCCTCCGTGATAAAACATAAAATCCCTCTTTGTCTAATAGTATTTCAAGCCTTTTATGTGGAGGATGTTCTATAACTATTGATAAGGGCAAGATAAAATAAAATATCTCTATGTTGGGCATGGGTTTATATGATGTAATCGAAGGTATAGATTGGTTGAGAATGTTCAAGGCTCACATCAACAGTTATAGAAGAAAATTATTTTTGTGAATGAGGATGGAATCAAGCATCTATTTATAGGAGAGAGAAATGTGATGAAAGGTGAAACATTCTTTTTGGAAATAGTTGGGGGGGGGAATTTAATTCCATTTGTTGGCTTTAACTTACGAATCATTATAAGAAATCAAGAATAATTGTTTTCCTATAGTCGTGGATATGTTTTTATACGTGTTTCTTGAAACTTTATCTTAGTTTCCACCTTTAAGGGTATTGAATTTTTGGATTGATCTCATTATAGGGATCAATATTATCTCACATATGTCTTATTGAATAGAAACTATTGAATTAAGGGAGTTGAAAGTGCATTTGGATGAGATAGAAAGAAAGGGTTCCATTCAGCGTAGCATGTCTTCATCGGTATAACCATTTTTGTTCGTAAAAAAAGCATATGGAACTCTAAGGATGTGTGTAGATTATCAAAAGTGTAACCGTTTTATGAAAAATAATAGGTACCCAATACCACCTATTGATGATTTTTTTTGATCCATTAAGGGGAGATCAGTGGTTCTCTAAGATTGAAATATGATCAGGATATCAACAATTTTCTGTTCATATGGAGGATATTTGAAAGATAGATTTGAGAAGAAGATATGGACATTATGAATATGTATTAATGAATTTTATTCTGAAGAATGCGCTATAGGTCTTCACTGAATTGAGGAATTAGATATTTTAGTGACTTCTGTATTCTTTTGTTGTGGTGTTTTTTGATAGAATATTTGTGTATTCTAGTACAAGGGCTGACAATGAAAAACACTTTGTGATAGTGGTCAAAATCGTTCGAGATGATTGTTTTTATTCCAAATTATCATAGGGTAATTTTTGGAGAAAATAGGTTTGCTTTATTTTCCATGTAATTTCTAAAAGAGGTGTTTTAGTGGATCCTAAAAAGGTAGAAGTTGTTATCTCTTTGCATCCGCCAAAGAATATCTTTGAGATATGGAGTTTTCTTGGTCTAGCTGATTGTTACTGACACTTCTTTAGTTATTTTTCAGGACATAATTCGACTATAATAGAATTTACAATGAATAATGTTCATTATAATTGACAAGTGAATGCCATAAATCTTTTTAAGATATGAATGATCTCTTTACATCAACACATATCTTTCTATTTACAGAATAATGACAAGGGTACATGGTGTATTGCGATTCATTGGGATCTAGGATGGGTTTTTTTTACCAAATATGGGGATCATTTTTCTCTCATAGATAAAATTAGTTATTGGTTCATGAGAATACCTACCCAACACATGATTTTGAGATAGATTCTGTAGTCCATGCCTTAAATACATGGCTTCATTACCTTTTTTGTGGTAAATTTATCATGTTTACAGATCAGAAGAGATTAAAACCTATTTTCTCACAAATATATTTTAATATATGATAAATAATATGGATGAATTATCTCCAAATTTTGGTCATTTAATTGATTTATACACCAAGAAAATGAAATTAGGGGTAGATTCATTAACCATAATGCTACACACCCAGCTGGAAAAAGAAGCTTCAGATGAGGGGAAATTAATGTCAGTACTAGTCAACATGCATGTAGAATGTGAATACCAAGGTGATGAGGAGGTTTTCTTTCCATTTTAAATTGATCATAATTTGGTGTATATGATAAAGGAGGAACAGACATCTGATACATAATGCATGGACATAAGGTCAAAAGATAATAGTGGGGAGACTATTGAGGGATAAAGGTTGGATGGATGATCAATGTTCTGATTCAGAAAACAGATGGCTCTACCTATTCCATTCAAGGAAAAACATATTCATTCTTACCACTATTTGATATGGGCTCTTCATCATTGAATAATGTATATTTATAAGGTGTTGAAATCATAGTTTTGGTGGGACATTATAAAAAGGAATGTGGTTGAGCTTGTTTCAAGATACTTAACTTGTCAACAAGTTAAGGTATAACATCAAAAAATGGAAGTTATGTTATATTCTTTACCTATTCTATTATGGAAATGGGAGCATATAACTATGGATTTTGTTACATGCCTCCCATGACTGGTTCGGAAACAAAATTCCATATGGGTGATTGTGGATCTGATCACAATGTCGCTCATTTCATCAAAATTCATGAAACTCATATGGTAAGGGATCTATCCAAAATATATATCAGAGAAGTGGTAAAGAAACATGGAATACCATTTTTGATCATATTTTACAATGATATGAGTTTTATGTCTCATTTCTAGAAATTTTTACTGAATTCCCTTGGGACCTAATAGATTTTTAGTAAGCCATATCATCATCAGAAGGATGACCAATCTGAATGGGAAATAAAAACCCTGGAAAACATGTTTCGAGCTTGTGTAATGGATTTTGGTGGATCATGGGAGGAACACATACCCTTTGTATAGTTGTCAAATAAAAGTAGCTTTGAGGTATCGATACATATGGATCCCTTTGAATCATTGTATGGGTGTCCCTATCATTCTCCATTATTTTGTGTTGAAACATGTGATACTTTATAAGTTGGGATGATCTCTGTTCAATAAAAAATAGATAATATTTAATTAATAAGAAATATAATGGATATGACTCAATTTCTTCAAAAATCAAAGGTGTATTATCATCAAAGCCCACTGTCCTTCATAGTGAGGGATCATGTGTTCTTGAGGATTTCTCTAAGGATTATAAATGAATTTTTTGGAAGAATAGAAAGTTATCTCCCTGATTTATAGGCCCATTTGAGATACTTGAATGGGATGGTGTGGTTTCATATAATTTTTCATTTCCACAATGTTGTAGTTTGGTACATAACGTGTTTCATGTATCTCTGTTAAAAAAGTATCACCCTGATACTGGGCATGTGATCTTATGTGATCACATTGACCAAGACCCAAATTATTCATTATTACATATCCTAATGTGGATTTTTTTAGGCAATATAAATTATTTTGGGAAAAAAATTCAATCTAGAGTGTGTTTTTTTGGAAACATGGTTATATTCTCGAAGGGACTTTGGAACACGAGAATGAAATGCAATAGTTCTGGCTGTAAATATTTCATGGAGTCAATGATTTTATAAAAGTCTAGGGATAGAGAGGCAAATGGTGGGAAGAATTTAGAACCTTTGGTTTCTATAAAGTAACCATTCATTTGTTATTTTTATGTATATAATGTATATGGGTGATGTTTGGGAGATTTTAGAGTACATTGGGAGGGATTTTGGGAAATTTCTATAGGTCCATGGTTGGTGCGCAGGTTGGGAAAACCATAAAACACCTCCAGGAATCTATGAATAGTGAGATAGTGGGAAAAGGGAAGGCGCACTGGTTGTGCACAACTTTGCAAAACCATGCATCCACTAAGGAGAAACACTACGCTTTGAGAAATGGATTTGGTTTTTTGAGAAAAAGGCTTCAGCACAGTTTCCAAATGGTTTGGAAACCATATGAGGAGACCAAGAATGTTACATCCTTAAGTTAATGGCTAGCACATGGTTAGGGCACGAGTTTCATAACTGTGGGACTAAACTATTCATGATGTGAATGTAGAACCTTAAAAAGTGGATCAAGCTCAACCTTGTGTTTTAATGCCTCATTTTTTCCAAAATATCCCTAACATAGGATTTTCCCCACCAAAGCTTATGGAAGGATATCCCATTGATCCAAAGGTAATACAAAGTCTTCTATGGGTCATTTGAGGCCATATTATTATGATGAGTCTTTGTTCTTCCTTTTCTTGATGGTTTTCTTAGATATAATTCACTCTTTCTCTAAATTTGTTAGATATATGCCTTCTATGGTTATATATAAGTGTTTGGATTCCAAATGTTATTTTATTTGTCTTGATTGATAATAATGTAGGAGATCTATGGAGGCTTCAAGGAATTTTGACCTGATTTTGTGAGGTTTTTCGGGCTGTTTCTCATTTTCACAAAAAAACCTCAAGGTTGGTGGGTTCACTCTCGAATCCTCTTACGGAAATAGATTTTATTAGTTTTAAATTTATTTAATATATTGAAATTTATTGTGATTTTTTTGGGGCTACTTTGTGTATAAATATTGTCTTTATTTTTAACAGTTTTCAATACTGGTGAAAATAGAGAAGGTGCTCCTGAGTTTAATGAAAATGTTTATAGAGAAATATTGAACGAATTATGCCTGAGGAATTTCTTTGGATTCATATAATTGGATGTCACACTTGGAAAATTCATCATGTTTTTTAAAATCTGATGATTGTTGAAATAATCCAAACATCAAAGAACTTGTGTCAAAGGTGACAGAGTGTTTACAAAAATAAAGATTCATTCATTCAAGGATGAAGATTTATTTAGAATTCATAATGCATAGAGGTTAGAAGAAGTATATAAGGTCATATAATATTTTATTATTTCAAGAAAACTATATAAGAGCTTGAAGATCATGTGAATCTGAGTTTCTTCATGAAAAATAGACAATGATTTTGTAATGTCTATTTCAAAAATATCAGAAGTTGTTTGGAGAATTCATGATACAAGATTTATGATGAAAAAGGTGATAAAAGGTTATTCCAATCATATTTAGTTTCTATTATAAATATTGATGTTGCAGGAAGAAAGGGAAGCCACAATACCTTCTACTAAAAACATGATGATGATGGAGGTGATCGATTAAAGAATATATATCATGATAGATAGGATTTATCATGACAGAAACTGATTGTTGAAGAAACAAGATGACACTAAAGAAACATGGGTTTTCTAGTCAAAGTAGATATTTATAGTTGTGTTGTTTCCTAGTGTTTTGTAACTTTTTGGGCTTGAAAATCCTGAATTTTTATTTGGAAGTGGATGGATTTCCTCATAAGAGTGAACAATTTCTAGAATGCTGAAAGAAATAAGCAAAGGAAGAGAACCAAATACCTCGAAACATGGACCATGAACCATTCCCAAGAATGGTTTGTAGTCATGTACCATGTAATAAGAATGGTACGTCAAATGGTTCATGGAATGGGTCACGGTACCGAACATGGTTATCTATGGAAGGAGTTTCAGTATGAGGGATGGATCATCATTGGTGGAAAAGTTGCAGTATGAGGACAATGAAGGGAAGTTCATGGAATGAATAAGAGTCATGTTGACCACATAATGAAAATGGTTTGTGAGACAATTTCAGTTCACGGGAGAATGTAGCACACGGTAGAGGCTCACGGTATGTGGAATGAGAATAGTTTGTGGTGATGATTGTCCCACATTGAAAATTTGGGAAAACGGAATAAGGGATTTTTAGAATTTATTTCCCTATATAATGAAACCTAATCCCATCACTATGTAGATTGAATTTGATAAGAAACAATCATCTCAATGGAAGAACTCATCTAAGTTGAAAGATTTCTTGTGGGAAGAATTCTGTGAATGAAAGTGGTCTGCTGGAGAGATTATGGCGAGGATAAAGTGGTACAAATAAGATGAAATGGTTTGATGAATTGGAATGAACCATTCGTAGAATAGATTCCACATAGCATGAAGTGGTATGCAGGAGACAAAATGATTCATTCAATTTTAAGATGAAGTACACAGAAGTAAGAAATAGTTTGCAGAACAAGAAGGAACAATCCATAGTAGAAGGAATTATGGAGAAGTATAAGATATAAGAATAATAAATACACTAAGGTGATATGTGGATGTGGTATGTATAGGTGGTTTGCAGAGGTAGTATGTAGAAAATGTGGTACACGAAGAACACATGGTACGCAGAGAACGCACGCTACGTGGAGTAGGCATGGTACCGAGAGCAAACGTAGTATGTAGAGAAGGTTTGCTAAGAATAATAGGGGTGATACATGGAGCATGTTTTTGGATCATATTACACCAAATAAACACAAGAGGGGGGGGGGGGTAATTGTGTCTTTTTATAAATATTCGTGAGATTGCGTTCTACTCTTTTACTTTAATCAGTTGAATTAATGAAGCGGAAATATGAAGTGCAGAGACACACAATGTATAGTGGTTCAGGGAACAGGAATCCCCTAGTCCACTCCACCAATTCTCTACTCCACGAGCTGGGTGATTTTCATATCTGGTACTTATTTCAATAGACCTTTCAACAACTGAGTATAGGTCGTTGACACCTTTACAATCTAAGGCAAAACAAAGCCATCTGGTTGACTCACAGAACCTACACTGCTTAGTACGAGAATTCGGTCACTCAAGAATAGAAAAGAAAGCCTTTTGTATTCTGAAAATACTTTCGATATGTTCTTCACATTTGCAATAGAATGAAATTCATAGTAGATAGATCGTGACCTTCAGAAATAATTATCTTTACAAAACAGTCATTTTGAGTCGATCCTATTGTAGTGGATATTGAAATATAATTCACTACTTTAACAGTAGTAGATTCACAATATATTTTCAACGTAGAACAAATGAAACATCCACCGTGATTCTTCATCTTCAATAAATAGAACTCTATTGTTCTTCCTCAATCAGAAGATCTGTTTTTTTAGTAGTCTCTTTTTTTCTTCCATTTTGTAAATAATCTAAAGAGATTGAGAGAAAGTTCACTTTTCTGTTTGGAAAATCTCATAATGATAATGAGCACTTCTCCAGTAAATTTGGATCCACAAAAGTCACCTTTTGATTTGAAATATTCAAATATTTGAACATACAGATTAGTCATAACATCCCTGAAGACTCAGCATAAAAATATCCTTTTAATTCGATCCTTAACCCATTGATCAAACAAATTTGAATCAGTCAAAGTCGCACTTTAAAATCAGCTTTAAATCTGGATTGATATCAGATTAATAATCAGCTTGCTAAACATTGAAGAATAATATCAACTTTAAATTATATGATGTAAAACTTAATGATGAGTTGTACAATATGAATCCTCTGAACGTAATGTAGATTATTAATGTAAGTTTGATGACATATCTTTCAAACGTAGGGTTGACAATGTATGGTTGATCAAAAATGTTTGGTTGGTCATCCATACTTTTCCCTTCAATATACAAACGTATGATGAAAGATCCATACTTTTACTTGATCCATAGTTTTCTAAGAATGTATTGTTGTTTACAAAAGTAAGGTTGACGAACCATACTTTTGAGAAACAAATGTAATGATTAACACTTACATACGGTTCTCCTTCCATACTTTTCTAATATCATATATGTAGGGTTCCATCTTATCATAGGGTTCCTCTTCCATTCTTTGTCGATAACGTATGGATGATTAACCATAATTTTCTCTTATCTCATAAAATATACACTAATTTTCATGCTTACACTATGTTTCTCCACCTAGGGAATGAATAGTGTTTCTAGAATACACTATAGAAGATCCCAAATATGTAAAACATGAACAGTGTTTCCAGAATACATTAAATGCGAATACCTTAGAAATTAATTCTCGTTGTTCAAGAATTTAAATACATCATACCCAAATAATAAAAAAATGAATAATAAATTCCTGCAATATTCTTAAAAAAACATTAGAAAATAATTAAGGGTATTTGTGAGCATCAAAATTATCATAAAGAGATAGAGTATTGTTTTCAAAAAACTCCCCCTTTAAATAAAAACATTATGTATTTTTGAATAAAATACTTTGTTAACAGTCTCACCCTTTTTGATGATCACAAAACCCATAAAATAACCAATAAAATTAACTTACAAAAATTAATTACATATAGTTTTGAATTGGGAAAATAATTTCTCTGTTTAATTTCTCCATTTTAATTTCTCCCCCAATATAAAATGAAACAAACAAAAATTTTGTGTTTATCCAAAATTCTCCCCCTTTTTCTGTTAAAAAAAGAATGACAAAATATTGAATATAACACAGATTAATGTAGCACTAAACGTAAGTAAATTCTATATCATTAACTGTTGGTCAATAATTAAATCTAGATTATTGGCATATCAAACCAAGAATAGTAAAACAAATAATAAATAACAGGAATCAAAATTTTCATTGAGATTATGAAATATGTACAATCATGATGAACATAGGAATCAAGGTTTGGGAAGGATATGAGATATTGTCTATTTCCTCTGAACTACAAACATGATTTCTGAAAACTGCACCCTCTGCAGTTTCATCATTCCATCACCTAGCCTAATAACAAGATCCCTGGTCTCTTGAGTTATATGAATATATTTTATGAGGTTGACTCTGAAAAACTCATGAAGCCATTCTTCCTTCTCCATAAATAAAGACAAATTTTCTATGAACTGAGTCAGAACAAGTCTAAGAGATAGTTTACTTGATGTGAACTGATCGACTGAAAATTTCTGATTGTCTAACAATACTGATAAAGGAGCACTGTTGAATTGAAGATCGTGAAATCTGTCACTAATATTGCTCATGGAAACTGTGGTAGCTTTAAACTTTCTGAGTAAATCAAGTGAAGTAGCTGGTCCACTAGCAACACTAGTCCCAATCAATGCAAATTGTGTCTCCAGAAATTCATTAATTTCTAGCAGATATGACTTCTTTACCATTTATGATTCCATCTTGGAAACCCTTTTCAACATCTCTTGTTTAAAAGCTTCAACATCTTTCTATGAAACTGTACTTATTTTAAGTCTCTGAAATTTCAACTGTTATGATTCTAAGGCTCTCCTTAGAGTAAGATTTTCAGATTCCAAATGAGACATCGTTCTGTATAGCTATTCGACTTTCTTATTGTCTGAATCAGAGCCACCTTGATCTTGATTTTCACTCTCAGTTCCAGTGTGATGCAGCAGTACTAAAGGTTGCGAACCTGCATCATAATTGTCTTTTTTCCTTCTCCTGAGCAGGATGATCAACATATTTTTCCTCAGAGTCCTTCCCAGAATCTCCCAAAAAAATACTCATGAAGTACTTCTGTTTGAGCTTCATAAACATGATCATCATGAACATTAGCAATAATTTCTTCCGTTGGAGTTTCTAAAAGAATATCTTTTGGAGTTTCCTGAGGTCAGGCCACTTCCTCACCTGGCTCTGCCTCTTGTTCCCTTTGAAGTGTAACTTCAACATCAGCTACAACCTGTTACTTAGTCTCTCCTTCAGCTTCTTCTTGAATTCTAGATTGAATCTGAGGTCCTAACACTGGTTCTGACCTCCAAATAATAGCTTCCATTTCTTTTTCAGAAGCAGCTTCTCTTACAAAACTATAAGAGAGTAAATCTATTATTGTTAGTACAGGGGAAACAAGTTCCTCATTAACAATTCTTTTTCTATAAGTCTGATGTAAATCGTGACTTCTCTCTTCCTCAGTGGCTTCTATTTCAAATCTGATTCTTCTTACAAGAGTGTTGACTCACAATTCAGCCTGTCCCTCTTTGGACTTAGAAGACTGATCTTGATCCCTCTCTCTTTCTTCCTCAGCTCTTACTAGAAAAAGTTTCCCTTTTAAGGTGCTCCAAAAATAGCGAATTTTTATTATGGTCCTAGCAGCAAAGGAGTCTCTATGAAGGCATCTTTCTCAGGATTCCACTAGCCTTACCATATCCTTTTTGAACATAATTTTTTAGAGGAATCAACCAAACGGATAAAAATTCATCCTAGCCTCACTTTGAAAGTATTAGTAAAGATACCTTATCACGTACCTAGGAAAGGTTAGCTTTATATAACTCATGAATAGAAACATTATATACATATCTGGAAACAAAATTCTCTCCAACTCAGACATCCTCAGTGCAATCCTAGTTTACAGAAATTTAACTAAAATTTTCTGATCTAGATCCTTGTCCTTCATGAACATCTTCTTTATAAAAGTAGAACGAAAAAGAAAAAATATAATGTGATTAGATTTATGCACATAATCTCCTATATTTTTCAAATCAAAAGGAAACACTCCCTCATGAGGGCAGTTCAGAATCTAACCAACTTCCATAGAGGATATCAAGACCTCTCTATCTTTTATCTTAGCGACCATAGTATCTTCCTTGTATCCCAATCTAAATTAATCATACATAAAGAAATATTGTCGTTCTACTTCATAAATAAACTCAGACTTCTCACCATTGAAGGTATTCTCTATATTTTGAAAAGTGAGATCTTGTTTCAACAGAAGATTCGTTTGACATATCCATTACAGGTCTATGACCTTTTCCTAAAAAAAATTTCTTCCTTTTGAGCGCTGTTTCTTAGAATTGGTGGCCTCGACCTCATCAGCTCTCTTAGTATTTTCCATTTCTACGAGAATCTGTGAATGTTTGAATGTCTGGGTTTCAGAGGTTCGAAGATTAGGGTTCACGAGCATTGGTGCGATTTCGCGAGTTTGAAAAGTTTTTGGTAGAAATGAATCAATTTAGAAGTCGAAGGGATTCTGATAGACTTGATTCCCATGTTTTTATTAAACATTACATAGATTTTAAATAAAACTAAAATCAATTATTCGGGGAAAAGCAGAAGAAGATAAAAAAATTATTCTTTTTAAATAACTAAATTATTTTAAACACTACTAAAATAGAGAAACAATATAGTAAAATAAAAATTTATTTAAAATTAAATAAACCTATCTCCCCCTTAATAAAATCAAACCTTGTAGTGGGAAGTGGTTTAGAAAATATATCAACTAACTGAATTTTAGTACCTACAAATTCCAAAGATATATCTTTTTTAAGAACATGATCTCTTAGAAAATGATGACTTATATCAATATGCTTAGTTCTAGAATTATTAATAGGATTTTTTGAAATATTTATAGAACTAGTATTATCACATAAAATAGGCGTATTATTAAAATTTACCCCAAATTCCATAAGAGTGTTTTTCATCCACAACACTTGTGCACAACAAATACCATCAGAAACATATTATGCCACAACTGTTGACAAGGAAACTGAATGTTGTTTCTTACTTGACCATGACACTAAGGATTTCCCTAAAAAGTGACAAGTTCCTGAAGTGATTTTCCTATCTAATCTAAAACATCCAAAGTCTTCATTTGAATATGGAATTAACTTAAAATTAGAAGTTTTGGGATAAAGAAGAGATTGAAAAAAAGTTCCTTTTAATTATCTCAAAATTCTTTTCATAGCAGTTAAATGATATTATTTAGGATTTGATAGAAATCTTACACGATGACATACTGAAAACATTATATCTGGCCTGCTAGTAGTAAGATATAATAAACTACCAATAATACCTCTATATAACTTGTTGTCAACTGATTTTCTAGTTTCATCCAAATCAAGTTTTATATTAGTACACATAGGAGTTGTATATGTCTTGCTGTTTTCATGTCCAATTTTCATTAATAAATCACTAATGTGTTTTCATTGGCTCAAAAAATTTCCAAAATCATTTTATTCAATTTGAAGTCCTAAAAATAAATTTAATTCTCCCATCATGCTCATTTCAAATTCTTTTTTCATTAACTTTCAAAACTCATGAAAAAGGGTTTTATTAGTTGATCCAAAAATTACATCATCAACATATATATTGAACGAATAAAATATTAGAAATTACAGTTTTCTTAAAATGTGATGGATCTGACATTACAGAAGTAAAATAATTTTTCAATAAAAAATATCTTAATATTGCATACCAAGCTTTAGGTTCTTGATGAAGACCATAAAGAGCTTTAGTATGTTTAAAAATAGAATCATGTTTTTGAGAATTTTCAAAACCAAGAGGTATCTCAAGAAAGACACCCTCCCTTAAATAACCATTTAGAAAGTCCTACTCAACATCCATATGAAATAATTTAGTGTTTATATGAGATGCATCGGCTAAAAGAATTCTAATGGCTTCTAATCTAGCTACATGTGAAAAGGTCTCATCACAATCTATACCTTCTTCATGATTATATCCTTCAGCTACAAGTCTAGATTTATTTATAGTTATTATTCCTTGATCATCTTGGTTATTTATAAAGACTCATTTGGTTCCTATCACTCGATAATTCTGTGGCCTTTCAACTAATTCCCAAAAATAATTTCTTTTGAACGGGTTTAATTCTTCTTGCATTACAATCATCCAGATTTTCTCATCTAAAGCTTCTTCTATATATTTGGGTTCTAATTAGGATAGAATGGCAGATATTTCTACAAGATTGCATATATTTCTTCTAGTTTTCATTGTTGGGTCTAAGTCACCTATTATAGTTTCTAAAGGGTGATTATTTAGAGTTATAGTCTATCTAGGAAGTGCACTTATAGGTTCTTCAGTATCATGTTCTTTTGAAATGGAATGAATTTCATTTATATCTTTTTCAAAATCAATTTTCAAGTTCTCAAGTCTCATGTTATCACTAGATTCAGATTCATCCATTTGATCTATCCTTTTCTCAAATGGGTCAGATTCATCAAATTTCACATGAACTGATTCTTCATCAATCCTTGACTTCTTATTATAGAATCTATAAGATTTGGAGGTATCTGAATATCCTAAGAAAATGCCTTCATCAGATTTTGGATCAAACTTAGCATGATTTTCCTTGGTTTTCAAGATGTAAACCTTGTATCAAAAAACATTAAAGTAATTTACATTAGGTTTGCTGTTATTCCAAAGCTCATAGGGTGTCATTTTCAAAAGAGGTCTAATTAAAACTCAATTCATTATATAGTAGGATGTGCTTAAAGCTTCTACCAAAAAATATGTAGGAAGACTGTATTCATTTAACATATTCCTAGATATTTCCTGAACATTCCTATTTCTTCTTTCAACAATTCCATTTTGTTGAGGTATTCTTGGTGCAGAGAAGGTGTGTTTAATACCCATATTTGAGTAGAAGGAATTAAATTCCTAATTCTAAAATTCTCCACCATGATCACTTCTTAAAAAAATTATTTTTAAAACCTTTTTCATTTTGAATAGATTTACAAAAACATCCATATAATGTAAAATCTTAATTTTTAAATTTTAAAAAGAAAATCAATGTATGTCTAGAATAGTCATCAAATAAAACATATACATATAATTTACCAGCCATGCTTTCTCCTCTTGAAGGTCCAAACAAATCCATATGGATATGTTTTAGAGGTTTAGATGTAGAAATTCTGTTAACAGATTTGAAGGTTGATTTGTGTTGCTTTCCAAGTTGACATACATCACAGAATCTGTTACTTTCAAATCTAAGACTAGGCAAATCAGAAACTAATTGTTTCTTAGATAATTTATTTAAAATATATACATTAAAATGTCCAAGTCTCCTATTCCAGATCCAAGATTCATTTACTTTAGCAGTTAAGCAGTTCTCTTGTTGTTTATACAATGAATTTAAATCCAGGGTATACACATTGTCAGTTCGAGGTGCTCTAAATTTAAGCAGTTTATTTTTAAAAACAGAAAATAAATTTTTAGAAAAATCAACATCATAACCATCATCACATAGTTGAGAGTTACTTATTAGATTGTGTTTCAATCCTTGTACATAAAGTACTTTTTTGATTGAGAGAGCTTCCGAATTTCCAACTGTTCCAATACCAATGATTTTCCCTTTAGAATTGTCACAAAAAGTGACAAGTCCACCATCTTTTTGAGTGAGTGTAGAGAAATTTTATGAGTTTCCACTCCTATGAATTGAGCAGCCACTATCCATATACCATATGTCCTTTTTACTTTTGTGACTTCTCCTTCATCTGTTTCTGCCATAAAACACATGTTAGCTTTCAGATCTGTTTCTTCCTTTTCTAAGTGTGATTCAAAAGTTCTATTAGAGTCTTCAGATACACTCCATGTAGCTTTCATGGTTGTCCATATATTCATAATCATTTATTTTGATTAATTTATCTTTCTTGTCTTCTTTTAGCTGAGGACAGTCAGGGCTGATGTGTCCCATTTTCTTGAATTCATAACATCTGAATTCCATGTCATCCTTTTTGAATGATTTTTTGAAGCCCTTCTTCTTTCTATAGAATTTAGTGAATCTTCTGGCTAGTTGAGCAAGTTCCATATAATAATTTGATATATTAGAACATTCTGATTTCTCTTTTACACTTTTCTTCATCTTTCTATTTTTTGCTCTGTGATGACACATTCAAGGCAGTGCCATCTTTTTTGATAAGCACTTTATGTTCATTTTCTTCATCTTCCATCTCATCTTCATACCTCATTAGTGTTCCAATCAGTTCTCTCATGGTTAAGTCTTTGATAGGTTTCAACTGTCTGATTGATGTAGTGATTCCATTCCATCTTGTAGGTAGTACTCTTAGTACTTTTAAAGCTTGATCAATTTGTTTAATGGGATCTCCCAAAGCTATTATGTTATTGACAATATCTATCAATCTTCCATTCATTTGAGTAATACTTTCACCTTCAACCATTATAAAAGTATCAAATTTAAGATTAGAAGTTTCATATCTCATTTCCCTAATATTGTTAGTTCCTTCATAAGAAACAACAATAGTTTTCCACATTCATATGCCGTCAGGCATTGAGATATTCTATTAAATTCATCAGGTCCTAAACCACATATAATGTCATTCATTTCCTTTGAGTTCATATCATATTCTTCTTCTGTAGCTGCACTACATGTTTCAGGTTTTTCTGGTATTTCATATGGAGTCAAAATTTTAGAATATACTCTATATCAAAGGGTTTTCAGATAGATAATCATTCGTGACCTCCAGCATCCATATTTTTCTCTATCAAATTATGGTGCTCTGAACATAGACATTCCCACTCTTGTATCAGTCATCTTTCTCTGTGTATAATCACTTTTAGCATGTTATGGCTCTATCAAAAATCTCAACCTTTGATACTAATTGTTGGATTAGATTACACCAAATATACATAAGAGGGTGGTGAATTGTATCTTTTCAAAAATCATTGTGACATTATGTTCTTCTCTTTTACATTAATCTGATGAATTAATAAAGTGTAAATATGAAGTGTAGAGACACACGATGTATAGTGGTTCAAGGAATAGAAAGCCCCTGGTCCACTCCACCAACACTGTACTCCATGAGATTCGTGATTTTCACTATATGGTCCTCATTTCAATAGACCTTTCAACAAATGAGTACAGGAGGTTGACACCTTTACAATCTAAGGAAAAACAAAGTCATCTGGTTCACTCACAGAACCTACACATCTTAGTACAAGAAGCCGGTCACTCAAGAATAGAATAGAATGATTTTTTTATTTTGAAAATACTTTCCAGATGTTCATAAAAATTTCAATAACATGAAATTGATAGTAGATAGATCATCACCTTTATAAATAATGATCTTCACAAAAGTGTCATTCTGAGTCGATCCCGTTGCAGTAGATATAGAAATATAATTCACAACTTTAGTAGTAGCAGATTAATAATAGATTTTCGATGTAGAACGAATGAAACTTCAATAGTGATTCTTCTTCTTCAATAAACAGAGTTTTTACGTTCTTCTTGAATCAATAGATCTATGTTTTTTGATAGTCTCTATTTTTTTCCTTTTTATAAATGATCGAAAGAGATTGAGAGAGAGATCTCTTTTCTTTTTGAAAAATCTCATAATAATAATGATCACTTCTCCTAAAAATATAGATCCACAAAAGACGCCTTTTGATTCGCAATATTCAAATATTTGAATTTACAGAGTAATCGTAACTTCCCTGGAGTCTTGGCATAAAAATCTCCATTTAATTTTATCTTTAACCGATTGATAAAACTGCTTTGAATCAGTCAAAGTCGCACTTTAAAATCAGCTTTAAATACGGCTTTAAATCAGCATAATAGTCATCTTGCTAAGCGTTGCATAATAATATCGACTTTTAATTCTCCGATGTCAAACGTAAGGTTGAGTTGTACAGTATGCATCCTCTGAATGTAACGTAGATCATAAATGTAAGGTTGATGATGTAGCCTTCAAACGTAGGGTTTCCAACATATGGTTGATCAAAAATGTATGGTTGTTCATCCATACTTTTCTCTTCAACTTACAAACGTATGATGAAAGATCCATAATTTTACATGATCCATACTTTTCTAATAAAGTATGGTTGTTCACAAAAGTAAGGTTGATTACCGTACGTTTGAGAAACAAACATAATGATTAACACTTATGTACGGTTCTACTTCCATACTTTTCTAATATCCCAAACATAGGGTTCCTTCCTAACGTAGGGTTACTCTTCCATACTTTGTCGATAACGTCTGGTTGATTAACTATAATTTTCTCTTATCTCATAAAATATACAGTTCTTTTCATCCTTACGCTATGTTTCTCCATGTAGGGTATGAACAGTGTTTTCAAAACACGCTAAAGCAAATCCCAAATATATATAGCATGAACAGTGTTTCCAGAATATGCTAAATGGGAATACCTTAGAAATTAATTATCATTGTTCATGAATTTAAATATTTCATCCCGGAATAATAAAAAAAATGAATAATAAATTCTTGCAATATTCTTAAAAGAACATTAGAAAATAACTAAGTGTATTTGTGAGCATCAAAAATTTTATAAAGAGATACAATATTGTTTTCAATAAACTCCCCCTTTAAACAAAAACAGTATGTATTTTTGAAAATAATACTTTCTCAACACATGTGTGGTATATAGATTTGGCATAGTATGTGGAGCCGGTGTGGCATGTGGAGTATAGAGAGTTTGTGGAGGAAGAATTTGTTCATGAAGCACTCCCTTCATGTGGTGTAAGACAGTTCATAGAAGTGGAAATAATACGTGGAAAATAACTGAAACGTCATTCCCTGCTGATATTCTATATCAGATAAGAAGAAGGAGTGTGGCCAATTCATATTCAATTATTCAGGTCATATTAACTGTGATGATTCTTGGTTGGGCTAGTTCTTATTGTTTTGAAAATCATTAAGTGAGTTTTTTATTCTAGTAAGAAGAATAAGTTTTAGTGATTTTGGTTTTTCACTGAAGAAGAAGAAGAATAAGAAGGCTGTTTAACTCTTATGTTTGATGCTAGGAATCAAGAAGAGGTTTAAATTCCTACTGCTAAGAAAGTAATAAGTGAATATTAGAAGATTAAGCTACGTTGTGAAATCCAATAGGTCTCACTTTGTGGAAGAATCTATTCGTGTTGAAAACCCAATTTAAAATTTAAAAGACTATCTTGGGGGGGAGTATAAAGAACTAGCAAGGCGTTGGAAGTTTGACTAGGTTGCCTCCAGTTGAAGGAAGAGTATTGTTTCCCTCACCCTCCAAAGTGTATGGACTCACACTATCTAGATTATTGTTTTCTTAGAAAAAACATTGTACCAACTACTACATTATAGTATAGAATCCATGTATTGCTCTAACCCATACATGGAAAATATGTAGCTACTATTATTGAGTGGGGAACCTTGAAAAAATATCTTGTGGAAATTTTCACTGCTTTAATATTATTGCATGTGGTAGGGAAAATAGAATAATAGAATCAAGAAACTAACAATTCAAGAGGTACATGGATAAATTTTTTAAATTGGTTTAAATATTCCACAACCCCAATTCACCACCACTCTTATTGTTTAGCATATCCCAATATTTTTCTCTCCATTGTTATAATACGGAAAGGTTCACCTATGTTGGATACTCTATAGTGAATACATTCTATTTTGAATACTTGATTTTCTTTCCCGAGTCATCAATTATGTGAAGTTTCAGTGATGATTTTGAAACCGTTGAGCAGAAGAGTATATCTACCAAGACCATGTCGAACAGTTAAAATAATGAGAAGAGAAAGCTGATGAAAAAGACCCTCTTATATAAAGAATAGGATGAATCTGGTTCCCCATACCTTGTTGGCAATGAGGAAACATCATACCTTGAATGTAATGAGAAGGTAACTCAATATTCCACCAAGATGATGGATAACATTCCTACCTCCAATGATTGGGAGGTATGTGTTAGTTCATTTTAAAATTATTCTCATGAATAAAATTCCAGTACATGTGGTGATGATCAATCAAAAAATTTACAAGAACTATTAGTTGATAGATTATAAATGATTGTTGATAGTATTCTTGAGTAAAGTGAATCCCTTTTGTTGATTATATCAATGTATGCAATAGGATGTATCCCACCTGGAAGAAAAAAATGATGTTTCGGAGAAGGGAATACCATATTTTTTTGAATTTATAAAACTCTCTAGATATGTGTGACCCCTTTTGAACTATAAAGAGGGAATTTAAAATGAGTTACACAAAATGGATAAAAGAATTTGAAGAAAAATAGTGAGTCACCAAGACTCTAGAAGAGAAGATCCATGAACTTGAAAATGAGTTGCGGAAGTGGACTAACGTCAAGGGTTTACATTTTGACGAAATATCCCTGAAGATCATGGAACATGACTCATTGTTACATCATAAAGTTCTGATGCATGAAGAGGAAGTTGACAGATTGATGAAGGCTTAGGAGGAAAATATGATTACGATTGATGATCAAAAAATCATACTCAATATGAAATGTCAAGAAATATAAGCTCAGTTGAAAAACATGAGAAGGCTCATATTGTTACCTCACAAAATAAAAAGACTATTTTTACTGGTACTCATTTCCCACTAGAGTATTTTAAGGTTGAAATAAATAAAACATGTGATAAAAAGATCATGACATCATTCAATGATCTATCACATGACAGTGAAAAATAAAATGTATCATCCAAACCATCTTGTACTAATGTTTCTAAATATGTTTCCATAAGATATGCATGTGGGAAGAGAAATTAAAACAAGTATTGATAAGGAAATGAGATTATATATCTACCATCTTATGAAAGCCATTTCATTTTTTTCAGATAAATATCCAACATACACAACCCAAATATCTAGAAGCATTTTTTCATTGGAAAAAATGGTTATAAAAAATGAAACTATAAGGAAAATTAATTATTTTAATCAACATAATGGTATCTTAAATATCTATAATATCACAAAACATCATAATATTACCCAAGTAATATATACAAATGGTGTGAGATATAATTCCTCATAAGAGAAAAGAAATGAAAAATATTCTTAATATATAAGTCACTAAGAAAAAGATGATTAAGAAAATACCTAAGAATATTAATATGAGTGCATAACATATAGATTATGGAATCATAAGATCCTAGAAATAGTATAAAACACCATCTAAGAATGAATAAAAATTAACATCCAAGACAACATCAACTGGTGAAAGAGTCCCATCATGAATTAGTTTTACTTAATAATCCCAAAAATCTGAAATTCCAAGACAAAACAATTACCCAATGATTTGGATCACTATCGTGTTTTAACCATCATATGGTGCATATATATATGTTTTGTACATAATGTTGTCAAATATATGACATATCCATATGAAATACCCATAGAAACAAATGGGTTTAAAAATCTTACCTCATATCAAAATCAGTGGATATTTAATAAATATTATAATAAGTTGATAAGCATAAATATTTGAAAAATTAATATACGAATAAATTATCACAGTTCCCCAAATATTCTCTTAAATTAAAAAAAATCTTGAGAATGTTTTGACAATTTAGTATATAAATGGGAATTCAAAATGGTGTTTTAGAATATCATCTAATGATGTTTGATGAAAGAAAAAATACAGAATATTTAATTGAAACCAATAGGTAAAATGTAATTGATATCCACTGAATAATATTTTATTTAGTGATATCATGATTTTTTATGGACATTAAATGTGCATTACAAATAATGATTATGGGATAAAAAGTCCCCCTTAATCATATTTTATTTACAAAAATGGAATTTTAGAAATAAACATAATACAATTAAAAAACCATAAAAGGAATGGATAATAATGTAGGTATATAAGTAATTGAAATACATAATGACTTTAGAATCATTCCATAACATAAAATAGATATACAAAGTGATTTATATATGGAATGTTCATAACCCATAAAAAATATCGTGGTTCGGTGAGATCTCATAACTTAGATCCATACTCATTCCAAAAAATATCTTAATGTCATAAATTATAAAATAATAATAATTAATTACTAAATTTAGATCCATTTCCATTTATATTTTATTTTACATAATTTTATTGTACTCATTTTCAACAATTTCAATGAGTTATAATGTATAATTTCTATGTTCCACGTGTGTTTGTTTTAGGTATCCAAGGTAGAATCACTTAAGAAAAATTGTTTATGTAATTTTAAAAAGAGGAAATAACTATATAAGGGAGATGAGATTATATTATTTTGAATCTTTTAATCAAAATGGTCCCAAATATCTATTTTTTGTTTTTACATAATAATTATTCATTAACATAAAATGTTAACAATATATGATTAGTTAATTTAGGCGGGTTTTCCATCCATCAAAAAATATTTATGTTTTTAAAATTAAATATCAATATATTAATTATATACTATGGAAAAATATATTATATTAATACTTAGGTCATTACAAACCACTATATGTGACTTTAAGTGTTCTATGAATGTGATAATGGAAAAATTAAAACTCAGCATCCACAATGGCGGTGAACCTAACATAATATGGGGGATGTTTTTGTTTTTAAATTCAATAGGGGATGAAGGGGATATTAAATATATATATATATATATATATTAACAATTTATAATATTATCAATATTGAAATTATTGTACCATATTGAATAAGAAATTCACGAAGAAGTAGAAGAGGGAAGGAAATAAAGAATGTTTGGTTGGGATGGTTACCATATCCTTTGGATATATCCTCTTAGGATTGTACCTAAGGAACCATGGGATTGGAATGTTTGGATCAGAAATCATAATTTACATTGGGGATAGATGATGGGATAGTGCGACAGAGTTTGGGTAGGCTTCAAGTCATACATAGTGTGAGGATAGGGGGTGGTGATGTTTTTTTAAAAAGAGAATGAGAGGAGATTTATTGGATATTATATTTATTATTTTTTTCCACAAGAAATAAAATAATGATAAATATTGTGAATATATAAAATAATTGGTGCTTGTATGTTCAAAATATTGTCTTTTTTACATCATCTTATATAAAATTATTTCTGTATTTAACTTATAATGTTAAATAACTTATTTGACAATATTTTTCTATTCACCGAGAATAAGTAATGAGAACTCCACCAATTCACATGATCCAAAGAGTAATAAGGATCATATCATTCATGGCCTTAAGCAGACATTTCGATGGAAAATAGTCTCGAATTTATTATCATCATGTGAGGAAATAGTATCATGTGTTAGTAAGATAAGTAATGAATTAGTAGTGTACTTTTTATATTAAAGGAAATAATATAATAAGATGATTGAAGGAAAAAAGGTCGTTAAAGGGAAGAAGGGAAATAAGGATTTTCTCGCATGTGATAACTATGGAAGGAATCCCCTTGTTAAATTATTGATGGGATTATGAGATTGTTATAAGTGTGGTGAAAAAGGGTATTAAGTTCATGATTTCAAGGGTATGAGAAAATTTTCCAAAAAATAATTTTTTATCAATAAGGTGATCGGACACTATGTGAATTAATGTCCCAATCATCAATAGAATATACCCTAGATGATGCTCTTGGAAAATGATCACATTATGGTACTGTCCTAGATGAAGATGAATGATTAATATGACTATTGGAGAATTATGTAATTTGAATATTGTATTAAAAATGAAATGTTTATAAGAATTTTTGTGTATAAAATGATTATATTACAATAATTGTTTATTAAGGAATTTAGACGGCATTTACCAAGTAAAGTGAAATATTTTCAACTTAATGTTTTTGAAAAATATATGGTTGAGGGATAGAGAACCTTTAATATGATTCTGACACTATGATAATGATTTTAAAATAAAGAGATTATTGATTTGCACAATTTATATTTGATATTATTGACTACCTTGGAACTAATTACTTGTTTATTTATTCCATCATTGCTGGACTTTACAACATATTTGGATTTAATGAGTATATAAAGTATTTAACGTTTTATGTAACGAATAAGGGAAAAAGAACTTATTAAAATAGGGGTTTATTATAATTAAGGGTATTACCATGTTTTAATAGAATACATGATAGAGGTATTAAAATGTTTTTTATGTGACAAAAAAAGATCTTCATTACATTATGTAACCTTCTTTATAAATTTTTGGACTCTGAGATTTGAATAAAGTATTTAAGATAATTCTAAAAGATGGAATGGATTATGTTTGAAATTGGATAGTATTGTTTAAGGTTAAATGATTTATTAATATTATTTTTTGAGTGTTATAATAATATATATTTTTTGAAATGGAAACCTGTAGGTTATGTGTCAACCCATCGCGTCTAACAGAGCTACGAGAATCAAACCCACAACCGAAGTACAATAAGGATTTATCACCTAACATTAGCCTATGTGATTTCCTTGTTTGTATAATTCAGTTTTTTATTTTAATGGTATGATAGGTTAAGTATAAAATCATTTTTATAACCCTATATGATTAAGATTAATATTATATTATTGAATTTTATTATCTTTTAGAAAGAGAGAGGAGTTTGTGGTATAAATCAGTTTTAAGGGTGGAACTCTACTTGTCACGTATGTGTACTTATTTTGGTTCTTATTCATTGGAGTAAATAAATTCATAAACTCTTGTGAAAGAATCTGAAAACAAAAAATATTTTCCTAGTAATTTCTTTTCTGATGAATAAAATAGCCCCTTGGATCATCACATATTTATTATGTTGTAGTTGTTCACATTTTAATAATCATGTTCTCAATCACTCTCTATCAGAACATGATGGTTACATTTTCTTTAATGCTTATGTTTTCCTACATGGGAACCTAGTATATGTTATCTCTGGAGACCTTCGTAGTTCCCTTTCTTTATTTAAAATGGAGGTCTCATTAATCCATTTTCTGATGTGGGATTTCAATAATGATATTTCTAATAGTCCAACCCATAATTTTTTATTCAAAGATTAATTTGTAAGGATGGAATTTATTAAAGGAGCGGGGAATGTGACACCCTAATATTTCACAAAATTTTATCTTCAATATCTTTTGTTTCATGCAACACCAAATTTTCTTGGGATATATGTTTGATTTAATTTTGGCGAAACAACATTTTAGTATTATAATTTTTAAATGTTATATTTATAAATATTCGATTAAATATAAAAATATAAATAGTATTAAAAATTTTAAATGTCATTAATAATTTTTTCACATAAATGAAAAACATTTATAATGGAATGTATAAGTTTCAATAAAATAATTATATGTCTAGAAATACTATTTTCTTAAAGAAACTATTTTTTATAGCCTTTTTTGAGTAGAAGTAAATTTAATTTTAGAAATTCATATAAATATAATATTTTATGATAGACAACATTTTAGAGTTTAGAATATCAAAATAAACTCCGGTTGAATTTTTCATTTTTTTCTGAAATGTTTTTATTTTTGAAGAATAGTGAAATTGTTGCACTTGTGTTTAAAAACTGAATTTTTCAATTAAATAATTAGTTTATTTAAAATTTATTTTAAAAGAAAAATGTATAAATAATAAACATATTAACCCAGTATACTACATTATAAGAATTATTATAATATAATTAGATATAAAAATTTATTGAACCTTTGAATGTCTCCTTTACCCACTTTCTAGCCTCTTCTACGGATTAAAATTTCATATAATTTTACCACTTCTATTAATTGAAAAAAATGGACTTAAATGTTTTTAATTAATATGAAAAATGAGGATCAATAGGATCAAAATAAATTTTTTAAATAGTAACATTTGAATTTTATTTACCACGGTTAAAGGTAAATAGAGAAATTAAAGTTAAAAATAATATTATAACAGTATAAAATTACCCTAAAACTTGTGCAAATTTAATTCAATAAGTATGTTTCAAACAAAACCAACATTTTGAAAAAAATATGATTCTTGTTAAGACACTTTTTTATGATTATGACAATTATTATATTTTATTTAAACTATAGCTAAAAAAGTCTTATTCAAATTTTAATAACTATATGGTTTTTTTAAAACAAGGTTATATAAGTGATATGGTTGGCTGTAAATTGTATCTATAAAGGTAAAATAATTATATACATCATAGTAATTTATTTTTTATTTTTAGAGATTAAAAAATTGGAATTAAGGATGACATAATAGCATAGAATTAATTATTTTATTAATATAAATATCAAATATATGATATTAAAAATATTAAAATAAATATAATTTTAATTAATTAATGATTTACCAAAATTTTATATATTACTTATACATGTTCGTGACATATTTTGAAGTATTATTTTAAAGTTGTCATGCTGGAATGATATTTTTAGAAATGAAAATGTTGAATAGTGTCAAAATCGACATAAATGATACATTAAAATAAATAATATTTTATTTAATGTTATAATAATAATTAAATTATTTGGATCTGAAATATAACTTTTTTAGTGTTAAATATTTTATAAATGTCCTAATTGGGGTTCTTTTGTCATTTTATACTAACTATATTAACCTTATTGTATAAAAATTCATGTAAAGATGGTAAAACATAAATTATTTAACTAGGGATCAATGCCAAAAGACAAGGTAAATTATATGACCTAAAAATTTCTAAAATTCCTTTTTATGTGTATTTAGACCCATATTTATATTAGCCTCTAAATAACTCACTTTGGAAATATTTTATATCGAAAATCATTTAATAATAATAGAATTGTTTTGGAGGTTCTAAATTTTCCCTCACCACTCTTATTAAAGAGAACTTATACTTATGTTTTATTCACAAATATAAATCACTTTGTATTGGCCTAAAACCACATATTTTCTCTCCCATCTTCCTTAACTTCATTCTAGATGACATAATTTGTGTAGAAATCCAACCTATGGAGTCATTTTTTGAAAATCAAAAGGAGACACTTTATGAAGATGTTATTATTTTACCAATTCAATTCAATTTTATTTTTTCTTCTACTTCATATTCCAACGCCGTTTTCATAATAACCTAATAACTCGAGAATATAATATAATATAAGATATTATTATGATTATTGGAAAAAAATATATTACTTCTTTTAGTCGGCGTATGAAAAACAATATCCCCATGTGTGTGTATGTACGACATATCATCTCCACATTGTGGTTTAAACTATTTTTTATGTATAAATTTTAATATGAGTATGATTATGAATATAAAGTATTTAAATAATAAATATTACATAATATTGTTTCCATATAATAAATATTCCATCCAATTACTTAGACTTTACCATTACAAAATTATATCGTCGCCCGTGCTTACGTACAACCTACCTTCTCCACGACTCGATGAGATTCATCCACCATTACAACCATTTAAGAATGATTATAAATTTATATATAATAAATAAGTTTGGAAGATGTGAGATAATAATTCTACTATAATATATATAAATATATATATATCATTTACTTTCTTCTATTAAATACGAAAATAAAATGTAAACATCATTCATTCGTTTGTACAACTTAACGTCTCTATGAATAGTGTATTCCATTTTTTATGTCTAACTGTTATATATATTTATATTCTAAATATATATGACAAATATATCATTTTATACATTCTATAAGTATGTAAATCATGTTCTATGTAATAATATCAAGAATAACAAGTCAAAACATGTATGATAAATAAATCATTTAATACCCAAAACGTTGTTTTATCTTATAACTGATAATAAATGGGTAACATATAGTCATAAATGAATATTATATGATACAATATATATATCTATGATTCTATTAAAAGTTAATAATATATTTGAAACCACAATAAAGGGATTTGGGACACATAAAATGAGTATCAGACCTTAGGTAAGGGAATTCATTCTTTCATTTATGTTTTGTGAGATATAAGACATGTTCACCACCTATATCATGAGTCTGGTGTATGTATTGACCATATTATATTTTTTATCATGAATAAATTTATATTCATGGTATTTTAAGAATCATTTTATGTTATAGGACTAATGATTTAAATGTTCAATGTGGTATGGGATGCTTTGAAAATTTAAGGAATTAATTCTTTCTCCATCTTAATATTCATGATAATAATTTACAAAATTATTTATATGGATATAAAATGATTATAAAGAACATTTTATTTCAATATTAATGATAATTGAAGGTTTTTAAAAAATTATTCTTTTTATGGTTTCATGTAATGGGCTATTTAACTAAAACATCTTTTTAAATGATTTAAAAATTTATTCTTCTAAAATTTTTCTCATTAATGTCTCTGTTTTCAAAATCGATTTATGTATTTATTTATATGGACATGAATGTTTCAAAATATAAATTTCATTAAAATGTTTCAAAGTGGAATGGGACACTTTGATTCAAAAATCACTTTTCAAATGTCTTCTTTTATAAATACACAACTTTTTAATAAAGGGATTCATACAAAAATATGAATTTGTATAAAGATATTTTAATGATTTTAATATAGTATTTTCATCTATGCCAACATTATTTGATGGATCTTATGCTTAATTGAGGTTGATCTCTTATATTATCATTTTCCATATTTTATTGACTGGTTTATGATCAGTTTGATTATGGATGTGCGAATTAGATACCATTATTGACATATGGTTATAATGTTCTTGTTTTATATACTAGTTTTTAAGTAAAATTATTATGTTGTTTATGGTTCACAATTTTCATATGAGGAATGAATTAGAATTTTAATGTTATATAGAGGGTCCCACTATAGCCCTAAGATGCATCAATAGGTCTCACGAGACAATATAGTGTCATGGAAGGAGGCCTTGATCGAATGGGTATTTATGGGATTGGCATGAGGCTTGGACAATGTGGTTATGATGTCAGACAATATGAATTCCCTCATTATGAGATTATATATTGATATTACTTGTGATTATTCAACTAGTATAATATCCATGTGAATGATTAAATTACATTATTTGATTTATTATTTACATATTATGTTAATGATTATGTTTCAAGGCCTGTGTTTTAGTTTAATAATTTCCTTAAAAGTTTATGCTCATTTATGAAAGCTTCTACTTAATATTTTAACCTTACTAAGCATCTTATCTCACCACTTTATTTTGATTTATTTTCTCCAAGATTACAATAATTGTTTAATGATTAATATGGAATGTTAATATAGTAGAATAATATCATTTTAATATTATTATATATGTTGAATTTTGTGTTTGGAATTATAATGTAATGTTCGTGTTTGTAATCTTTTTTCTATGACTACTAAACCGATCAGTCATATATGATTTGATTCCCTGCAATCATTAAAATGTATTAAAATAATACACTGGCTCTTTGAATTTGGGGTTAGGCCATTACACACCCCATATCACATGTCATAACATACCACCCAAAGGCACTTAGTACATCACATCAAATTTCACCTGACTACACCTAGGCCATCACTAGTGACTAATATCCAAAACTGGCCCATATCATCAATGAGACTGATGGATGAGTGGGGAGAAAGGGGTAACCATCCATACATATCACCACTAACATTGATGTTAGGTTAAAAATATGAAACCTAGAACCACTATGAATCGGTATATTTATCCAACAAATGTAGGGAATATATAAAAATAACAAACAATTCATGGTTTATAGATAGAACTCAATAAAAAACCAATGTGTTCACAAAAATGCACTAGAACTAATCGTAACCACTACTGCAACACTTGTAAACTATCACAACTAATTCCACTACTATATGATACACACCATATAACCAACACTCAATCCCATCATTACACATACATTTACAGATCCAATTTACTAAAATTTACACTACAAATTATTTTTAATGTTCATTTCATTTAATCCATTAACAACTCATCAATTTCAATAATATATCATTTATTTACATCACTTTTCCATGTTGTTTTATCATAAGAAATTTAATCTGAGGATAACCATGAAACGAAAAAAACACCACATAATATGTCACCCATCTCACATCGAACAATGTATTCATGTAACACCAAATATAAAACCTCATCATATAAACCACATGTCTCTTCCACTATATATAACAGCCACCAAAAGTCAAATTATACATGACAACCTCACTGAAAAACATTGCTACATGGAACACCCTTACCACACAACAACACTGTCACACCATAACCACGACCCAAAAACCTATAAGACATCCATGCTAACCAGAAATAAAATTGCATCAACATAAACTGTAATTCCTAATCCTTCATAACCACTACCTCACAACATCACAAACCACATTGGGAAATATAAAAAAAACATGCATAAAAAACAAAAATATCCTATAAACCACATTTTTTAAAGGTAATTCATCACATTATAACATTATTTATAATTGGTACTATAAAAAACTCATTTTTCATAGGAAACCATTTTATTAAAAAAAATGAATTCATTAGAGTTTTATTCAGTGTGAGATCAAAAACAAGACAATAAGGGTCTTTAAACATATCGTTATAGTATAAATAATGCCCATAACATCCTATATTTTCAGTATTGGAAACAATAATGCTAAATATCAATAAAAACATATAACAAAATAGTAAACGATGACATATATCCCACAAACACATCAATTTCGGTTATTCAAATTCATTATCTCGTTATTCAGATCCTTATTATCCACCCAAAGGTATGAAATACTATTCATTAACTACAACTATCACATAAACCATTGATAATGAGGACACCGAACCTCAATGTGGATGTTATTATAAGTTTTACACCATTTGGTGAATAAGAAATATTCCAAAAACCACAACTACATAAATGAAACGAAGATGAACCTACATTGCATTAAATAACTATAAAAAAGTATCCCCAAACACATAAAAACCAAAAGAAACATAGTGATTCCTTAAGATAAGAATGATGGAAATATTTAGAAAAGAGAGAAGAACTCAAAAATTATCTCTAATGACCATCCAAAAGAACTCAATGATCAAGGAAAGGGAAGAAAGGGTGGAAGGTCTACCAATATTGATGAGGGGTTTCCATAAACCGAGATAGATGAGGAATTAAACGAAAAAATACCATAAAAATATCAAAAACTTGAGAGTCTCTAATATTATTTTTTAAATCTCAAATTTAGGATGTCAAATGCACGGTTTCTGGAAAACATACACTATTAAAACAACCTTAACCCACAAATACATTTTTCACTGAAACCCCATTGGACCTTAGGAAGAAAATATTTTATTCCATAAACATTATTTTTTTTCAAAACTTCTTTTGAACACAATACATAATGAATCGTTCCATACAAGTTGTAAAATATACCTTTATGTAGTAAACCCCTATTTTATAGTGTAAAAATAGACTTGTAACTCTATTGTATCTCCATCTTCTAATGAACCTCATTTATCCTTATCTGAGAACTCTCTAGCAAAAAAAATTAATGGAACATAAATTAACTAACCATTACATTCCATGATTCTCATCAATCACCTTCATTGTCTCATTATTTGATGGTAAACATTGTCATAAACCAAATTATACTAACCATTCTTTTTCAATTCTAGTCTCTTGGGAATTAAATTTTCTTATACATTCCACTATATATTCTATATTCACATAATATCTAGGAACATACATTATATTATATATATATATATAGGATGGTTAATCCATCATTTTTTAGATGAATAATTTTTTTCCTCCAATTATGACATCCATTTATATGCCTTTAATGTATAAGTATATTAGACCCTTTCCAATCATCATAATGGACAAGGTTTAACCTTCCATTCTACCTAGAAAATCTACCCATTTAGATTTTCTCTTAGGAAAGTTGTGGATCATGTCATCATATTCTTAGACTAGACCAAAAACTATTTACTAGCGCATATTAATATCCTCATCTATTCCAAATTCAACAACTTGACTCCCAGGTGTTACATGAACCTCTTCAAGATCAATAGTTATCATTGGATTTTTTTGTCAAAATTAACTTGATTGAAATCATATGACTCATTATCAACAAATTTTGATCTTTTAAGATTAAATTTTTATTATAACAACAATCATAATTTAAATTTCTATAATATCTAGATGAGAATCATTAAACCTATAGATTAGTTATGGTTTATAGATAATTGGAGAAATATATGCGGATACTTCTTTTATGATGAAAACTTTTCACATAGTTTGAATGTCTATAAAGATTGGATACTTTTCAATCCACGTAATGTATATAGTTTAAGGATGTTATATACTTATATCTTTTAACAATTTTTTTTATTTCTAAGGACGGTTGTGCATCAAGTAGTCATTTTCCTTGATTAGATCAAACTATCTTCATTCCCTCATATTACAAATCCTCAATATGAATATATAAATGAGGATATTTTTATCTATATATATTTAAAACATTTCCTCTTTGAGATAACAATTATAAATTTTTATGTGATTATAACTATATCTAACTTCAAATGGAGCATTAAATAGATTTTTCCACGAACTATCATATTCCATAGGATTTCTCTAAAAAATTATCATTTTTACACTATAAAAATACTAATAAATTATTTATAAGATAACTATTCACTATAAAAAAATAATTTCTTGGAGGGTAGTGTAAGTATTATTGTGGTTTTAATATTCCTTTTGAATTCATTAAATATTTATGTATATTCATTTTCCCAGAACCAATTTAGTCCCTTCCAATTTAGCTTGTTTTTTTGGGATTTATAATCACGGTATGCTTCCAAAAAAATCATTGTAAATATATAGTTGTACTAGTGAAACTACATATCTCTATTACAAATGTTGTTCCACGTAATTCTATAGACGTCACTAGTATATAAGGTTCCTCAAATATACCATCTGTAGTGATAAAATACAGTTACAATAATACTTCCTCAATCAAAAACTCAAATTTACTCTACAATACTTATAGATTCTTTATTTGTGCTTAATATATTATTCAAATGATCCCAATGATCCTACTTTTTTGTTCTATAATCTAATAATATCATTTATAATGAAAAAAAATTTAGTTAATGTACAATAATACAATTCGTTATATATAGGAAGACTATTGGTAGATTAGTGGGTCTGAATGGGTCATATATAAATTCATATGGTTTTTACCTTATTATAAAGTCAATCATGGGAATTTTAACCTTCTTTAACTTGAATTGATGATATCAAGACTGAAGGTCCAACATAGTCATATTATGGTTTCTATATAGTTAACGAACAAGTCATCAATCTATAGTAGTGGATATCATTAATTTATAATGATTTTATTGATATCATGATAATAAATACAATGATCTATTGGCATATAATTCTTCTTTATTATGAGGATCAGTGAACCCCATAGTGAATAATTCAAGCATATTTTTTTTAATTTATTCTTCAGTTCTTACTCTCCAATAGTAGACATTATATAAGGATTTATAGATGTGGTTAGGGATCCAGGTATATGATAAATTTAGATCTCAACCTCTAGGTCAAGTGGAAGATCATAAAACACTTTAGGGAGTATATTTTTTATATTCCCTCAAAATGGAAATGTCTTCAAGCATGATTCTTTCAATTTTCAATCATTTCATTATGATATGCTATCTCATGGCATAATATTATCCATCTACGAGATAATTATCCAAAAAGGATATTGTTATTTGTCATTATTCATGTACATAATCTTATGTTGAATCATGATTTGGTGATAAATAATTAATTGTAGATGATTTATATACTTTTAATGCAATAATCTCCCCATTTACAGTTCTGAAATAAAACCCCAACACCATATTTTGAGTTATTTTTGAAATAGTTCAATTACCTTCTCATGATATGTTTTAATTTGATGAAAAATAATTATTTAAGATATTTGAAGCACAGAAATTTATAATGATAAAAATATTCTCTTTTTGATTTTATTTATAGTCATATAAAATTTTAAAAAAATTAGTATTGAGAATACATAAACTTATGAGCGTATAAAATGGGGAACTATGAATATAGAAGGAATTACATAAAAATTAAATGTATATACATTATTATGAATATTATGGTCTCAAATAATGTTATCAACAATAATTTTCCTTATCTTATCAAACAAAGTATTCACTTTTGTTCACAATAGTTCTAGATAAGGTCATATTTTGTTAAAGAATATACCTTAATAGTGTCAAATCATGTGTATTGATGTTCCTATTTTTCATTCATACGGTACTTGTCAACATAATACCTATTGATCCTTTTTGAGGTTATTACCCCAAGTTACATCTATTTAGAGTCACGTCCACATATTGTACCACAAAATAGATTCCATTTATTTAAAACCACCCACTCAATACTTTTCCAACATATTATAAATGGCATCCTATAATTATAAAAATCAATAATATTTTTAATGATATATTCTAGTCATAATCCCAGAATAAATTACTACCCATTTCATTTGACACCAACCATAGAAACCAAATCTTCTTGTACAAATCATTCAATATTTGTTAAAGAGATATCAAATAAAAAACCCACAGATAGAGGGGACGTGTGTAATACAATGAGTAAGATCATAATATAAAAAAATGATAAAAAAGTAAAATTAAATCATATTAATCTCATTAGTGTTATCTAAAATTTATTTGAGCTCTTATTACATCATAATATAACTTGTGCATTGCATATTGAAAGCGGTGAACTATAAAGACCAGTAATGGAATAAATATGATATTAAGGCATATAATACGAGTCAGCATACATAATATGGAATCATAAAACATAAGGATAATGAAAAATACTATGGGAGGATAACATAAGGAACATGGAATAAAAAGACTATGGAAGTATGTATGTGAGGAAAAAACATAAAACATGACATTCAAAAAGGCCCAGGCTAACTACAAAGACATCATCACTTGATGGAAAAACACCCGTCATTGATTTAGTTTACTCACTAACCACACACTTATCATCTCATGAAAAAAAAATTAAGAATTCAATGGATCCCGATATAGGTTCACCCATCATAAAATGTACATGATTATGTTTTCCACAAAATGTAATTGACATAAAAATTCATCATAGTAAATTCCCATGAAAAGAATTTTTTTCATAATTTGACCCATATAAAAAATAAATTTCAGTTTCATAAAGAGTCCAATGTGAAAAAAGAAGTAAAAGTTGTGGACATTATTAGCTGAATGAATAATAATAAGTATCAAAATATGATGTTCCCTTAAAAATATTATCGAGATACAGTAGGGAATATAGTCTATAAATAAAAAATTAAAATATATATGTAAAAATTCATTTATTATTTTGGAAGAAATAAAAAATTTAGAATTTTCAATGAAAATGTGATGTAAAATATAACAATTATTCCTAAAATAGTCCACTATTTAATGATGACAAGAATGGAAATTAAGACATTAAATGAGTGTTGTAGAATTCTAGGACATATAAAAGTTCTAATTAATTGGTTTTGATTTTAAGGAAGGAATTAATGAAATAAGATTATGACATTTATAACCCATCAAAGAATTGGATGGTAAATTGTTATTTATTGTAGAAACATATATACAAAATATGCATACATTAAATTACCTAACACAGGGAGATAATGTTATTTGAGGATATAAAACTCAAAACCAAATGAAAATAGTGTTGTTCAACTAGATCCCTTACCTTATATAAATAATCATATTGCACATTCACTTAGTCTAGGAAATAATAAAATTTGCTTCCTAAATTAATTCAACAATATCCATTAAAACTATATTTTTTCAAATATAATTATAAAATGTTAATTTAAAACAATTTAAATGCGATATAAAGTTTAATTTCATTGTTTTCACGGTTCCCATTTCATGGTTCAAAGGAAACATCACCTATGAATTATTTGAGTTCGTGTAAAAAGGGACTATAAAATCACAAAGAAAAATAAGAATTATTCATGTCCATTAAAAAATTATAATGGTTATAAATATCTATATTTTTTCAGATATTGGGAATTTTCTTTTATCAAATATGGTAATATTATATGGTTTGTTCATTGAGATGAGTCTTTTATCCATGATGAACTTTTTACACTTCATTAGATATCATGGATACATTATGATTAAAAAATATGGAAAAAAATTTATACACATATTCATGAACATTTTAAACTATTTTTAGTGAATTTAACATTCCATGAAGGAAATAATTGAAAACAAAAAATCATCATCCATATAGGTGGTGAACCTACCAAAATATTATTGATTTTTTGTTTTTGTATTATTAAAAGGGATAAAATAGATATTCCCTATATATGATAATAATGTATTATATTAAAAATAATTAATTTATTATACCATTATGGGTAATAATAGATTGAGTAGGAATAGGGGAGAAGGAAATATATAATTCCTAGTTGATTGTGTTACCCTCTCCTTTCAAAAAATCTTCTTAGACTTCAATATAAGAATCCTTGGGATTTTAATTTTTGCAGTAAAATGATTCAAGTGATTCAAGTGAGAGATTTTGGGAGATTTGATATGATGTTTTTTAAAATCGTATGAAAATTAGGTGAGAGGATAAGGGGTATTGCAGGGGGGTTATTTATATGAGGAGGGGAGAGTTCCTGAATATTATATTATATTGATGTTTAAAATTTTCATGAAAACCAATAGGTGATGAATCTTGTGACTTTATAATATATAAGGTTCTTGTGAGATCTAACTAATGGGTTCCTACACAACCCTTATGCGATTAAGTATTCATTTAACAAATAATGTTAAATATCATATTTTACAATATTTGACTATTCAACAAAAGGCCAAATGTTTTAGAAAAATATAAAATATTCAATCAAACAATTAATCAACATGTATATTCCAGAAAATGAATTTATTTTTTGAAATCATTATTTCTAAATTTTTTTTATTCAATTTTGAATTAAAATACATATTTATTTGTCCAATTTTTTTTTGATATTAACATTGATTTTCTCAACCAATTGAAAATGTCCATAAGTTTTCATAAAAACACAATATTGTTATAATAAAACAAAATATCAACTTATAAACAAAATTTATAAAAATAAAAACTAAATTATATCATTATATTTTCTATAAAGAAATTATGATTTTGAAAAATAGAAAAAATAATATTATTGTTTTTTATACATTTATTTACTTGTATCATGATATAATATATCATAATCTCATTTTATAAGGTATATAAATACTTTTTTCACTTCCATAATTTTTGATACTATTCTAACTATAAGTTTACCAATCCAAATGGATGGATTAATATTAAATCAAGCATTTTCCAATCCCAACCATCATATTTCTAACAGTCATATGGCTTCCCTACCTTCCCTAAAACGACACATTTAATTAAATATTCATTCAAGTATAATTTCTCTCAGTTTAATATATAGTTACCTTTAAAAAATGTATATTTTAATAAAAATATTTTTCTTCATTTAAATTATGTTTTTTGTGAGTGTAGTTATTATTGTGGATCAATAAAATAGAAATTTTAAAACATTATTTTTCACATTTTCAGTTTTTATCCCATTTTAATAATTTCAATTTTTATAGACACAATTATACATTAAAATTATTGTAAAAATAAATCCAATAAAATATTGTTCGTTATATATTTTAGTTTTGTAGAATAATATAAAACTATTTAACTAAATTGGGGAAAAGAATATAATATTAAGGGAAATTCTTTTGAGGAAATTATAGTTCAATAAAACAACCTTCATATAACATAGTAATGATCAAAGCACTAAAAATTCAATGTACTCTAAAATTGATATCCAACTATACAAATTATCATAATGTAAACCTAGTGATTTATGGGGAATATCATTTCAAAATGAATATGATATTTTCATCCATTAATATACATCTACTTTTGAGACCAATATGGATATTCACCCATTTATCATTGATCTGTACAAGAAAATGGTGTTTCGGACCCAACTACCATAATAATAAATCTATAAAATAAACCTTTAATCTTATATAGAGCATATGTGGGTGATCCAAGCTATATAAATGGGTGTAAACCTATTCAAGAGATCATATAGTTCAGGTGGAGGACTGTCACCCCAACCGAACACTATGATTGGGTAATAAAAAATATACTGATTACTGACCCATTCACATTGTGGGGGGGGGGGGGGTACCAAACCAAACATTAAATAAAATTTGGGGGACCCAACTTGAAATTATATCACCTATCATGGTAGTTCCTATCCTAGAAATTCTTTGATATTCATTACTGAACTCTATCATTAGTTAATCTAGAATAAATAAATTAACTCAACAACAAAAAATTTACCGCATATAAAATATTGAATGTATGGAAATCGTAACAAAATATAATTAAAACATTCATGTTGAACACTAAATATTTCTAAAAAAGATACCCAATACATATAAATGGAATTATTGTCAGAATGGAATTTTGACACATCATGTACATAGGATACATGATTTATAGCCTCAAATGATAATCATGGATGTCTACTGGAGCCCAGAAAATTTAATTATTTTCATAAATTGAATATAGGTCCATATTGTTTATAGATTTGTAATAAAATGGCAGTCCTTGAAACATGGTTAGAGTTAAATAGAATATTGGTTCTTCCACATGTATTTTAGACCTAATCATCCCCAATTCATGTACCCCCATACGCATTGTGATGGACATCAATGGGTATATGGTGTGTCAGTCATGGAACAATTTATGTCCTTATTATTGTGGAATGAAACCCTTCCTACAACTACTTGAATCATACACGGTGTGATAATTTTTGAACTACATTTCTTATAGTCTATATTATAAATAAAACCAAGTTTCTCATAGATCTTATAGACATTTTCATATAATATTCCATAAATCATGTTGTAATTACTATGTATAACCTATAGTCAAGTAAGTACATTATCTGTGATCAATTTCCATTGTTTTTTTTGAAAATACTAAACCCCATAAAAATTTACAATATCACTTCATACACCCTAGTAAAAATCTTCATACATGGTTCTTTGTTAAATATACACCACCATTAATCATGAATCAATGAACAACCCGTAGTCATTCTCAGGAAGAATAAGAGAAGATACATTATTCATTATCCTAAATACTGAAATGAAAATGAAAAATATAAAAAATAACAACCTAGCCTGATTGAGATTATCAAATGAAAAAAAAATTCAATTATAAATATAACACGATCCATTATTTAGAATGATTATAGTTTTTTCATCGAAATATAATCTATCAATGATTCCGCAATATAATGTTCCTTCTATAACACCCCAAGAGATTACAATATTTTCATTTTAGAATAAATTTAGTTGTGTTCCTATATTTATTTATATGAATCAACAAGTTAACCTTTTGTTTTACACAACATAAGGTTTATCTTTCACTAAAAAAATATGTTGATAGCTTGTGTTAGACAAAATAATGAATTGCTTCGATGGCTTTCGTAACTGATAAGACAAATTTTTACCTAAGAGTAACATATTTTTAAAATATTATTATATAATATGATATAAAATAGCCATTAAATTAGTAGTCCTGAATAAGATTAACTACAATATGAATATATATGATTGAATTCATTGGTTACTAATTAATTATAATTTTTTATAAGAACCAATTTAACATAAATAGAATTATTTTATAAAACTATTATTATAGGAGAAAGGTGTTTTATCATAATAAATGAAATTAATTACTATTACTGAATGATATTAATTAAATTCATATATATAAATATATTATATTGATTACTATAGTTTTTATATTCAACCAATATATTTTATAGGAATATGATAATAATAAATATATTTTTACATTTAAAAATTATATTTTTCAAAAAATTTCATTTTACCACCTTTTAATTGAGAACCTATTTTAAATCAAAATTTCAGATATTTTATGTATTTTATTTTTTTAAAATAGTATTCATCTTTGAAATAATAACATTAAAATTATTTTAGGGTTAATTTATTTTATTTTTTAGTGATGTTTCATTTTTGATGAATAATGAAAAATACAGAATTTTGATTGAAAACACCTTTTTCATTAAAATTATTTATAATGTTAAATTATATTTTTAAATAGTTTTATGTTAATGTTATATAAATAAAACGTATATTAATAAAATTTATTTCATTGAAAAAAATTTATCTTTTACATTGGATATAAAATCAAAGTAATCCTTTGACCATTTTCACTTTAAAAACCCGATTTGACTTCCTGTCTCCAAGATAAATTTTAAATTAATTTGTCCATTTCTATCATTGGAATTTGAGAAAATGGATTAGATATATTGAATCTTAAAAATTTATAATTTATAATATTATAAATTTATTTTTTGACAAAAAATATTGGTGAAAGTAATTAAAATTAATTACAAAAAATAAGATAAAAATATCTTAACACGAGACTAAACCATAACCTTTAAATAAAATTGACCTAGAAACGTGTTTAGAAGAACTTTTATGAAAATATTTCCACCTTATACTATATTTTATCAAATTTGGTACATTTTTTTGAGCCAATTTACATGAAAAGTTTTGGGTGGAATTCCCTTTTAAAATTTTTACCAGAATTTCACTCATCCTCCTCTATAAAAAACACTAACAACTCCCATTTATTCACATGAATAAAACAATTATTATCATAAAAACTATTCAAAAATAATATCTGAACATCTCTACCCTCTTCTTTGATGCATCTTTTTCAGATGACATACAACCCATGAATTCTTTTTGCATATACCAAAAGAAGTTACCCAATTATTTGGTAACATTTTCAACGATCTATTTTATTTCATTTAATTCTCCATAAATAAAATTATATTTATATAGTTATAGTACAATGAAATCAGTATATTGAATATAATGAGATATTTTTATTATATTTTTTATACCAAAACTTTCACAGACATCCCCTAAATGGGATAATAAATCGTCATTCAGGCATTCGACAGTCTATAGCCTCACGAATTGATATAGTTTGTTCTTATACTAAAACATTTCATGTATTAATAATGATGGATTTATATTTTATATAGGATATATATGTTATATATTATTTTTTAGTTTAATTTAATTTTTATATAACATATTCCATTATTCTTCATATTTTGTGGGAATTCGATAACTTTGTTTGTGGACGTGTGGACTACTTCATTCTCAAAGCAATGTGATTCCTTAACACTATACATGGAATGTATTAAGTATTATTTTAATAAACATATTTGACATATATGATATAAATATGATATTTTGACTATAATATAAAATTATTTCACTTATTTTTTAATCATTTAATATAAAAAATAAATAGATTTAGTGCTCATGAGTGCATACAACCTCCCTTCTCCATGAACGGTGAATTTAATTTATTATCTCCAAATTTTACTATATATTATAAATAAATAAGTATTTAATATTTAGGATATTTAAATAATTTATTTTATTTTAGAGATTAATAAATCATTATCTAATAAATAAGAATAGAAACAAAAAATCAAAACATACACAAAAAACAAGGCAATGAGGACCTCAAATGATGAAAATGATAAAATATTGCTAATTAATGGTATCTAATATGTTATAAAGGACTATATGTGAAATAATATATGTTAATATGGTTATAGCGTATGTTTATAACAGTATTAAAAACATTATATATGAGGTTAATCAGAATTGAAACAAAAGCACATGTATGGTAAGGTATTTTCATCTCACTTATTACATATTTGAGATAAGTATCATATTAACCACTTAATTATTTTATGTGGATTATATAATTCCCCTTATGCTAAATTATATCATGAATTATTTTATATTTATGGTATTTAAAGTTTTCATTTAATGACCATTACTCACGGGGTTTACAGATTCAAAGATAACAAAGTGGTAATTGATTTTTTTTCACAATTTTCCTTCTTTGATATATTTTGTCAAATTATACAGAAATATACTATTATAAGGTGTATATATTGATCATCTGACATGTAATATCATGAATACCCTATCTCTGATGATATTATATGTTTCATTTAATTTAATCATATCATGGGGTTTATTATTCAAATGTTTTATAGTGCTATGGGACACTTTGGAATGATTACAGATTATTTTACTCAAGTATGATTTTAATGATATTTCAATGGTACTTATATTCACCAACATCAATAATCATTATTGTTACTGATCACCCACTAGGGAAATATAGATAAATCTATATTATCTATTCAATATAAATATTTAATGACAATGCACACTTTTTAAATTAAATCTATTATTCGATATATGAGGAATGCATAAGATAGATACTATCATGCCCCAAATTTGTGTATTGTATTATTATTATCTTTTATGATTTTTTTGGGATATGATTAATAGTTATATTATTATTATTATTTTAATATTTTTTTATTGTTTTCCCTCTTATTTCATTCCTTTTTTCTCACCTCCTTCTTTCTCACCTTTTATCCTTGTGTCGCACCCCACCCCTCCCCCTTTCCACCTGAAACATGCTTCCATCCTCCACTTTGGCTGCTCTCCCTCCCACGACCTCCCTCTAGATGATCCCCCCTCTCAACAACGACCTTCCCTCCCGGCTCCCCCTCAATCCTGCATGGTGACCCCCCCTAACCAATACACTGATTCGTGCGAGACATCCCCGTACTCTGAGATCCAACCTCGATTTTCAAATCCCATTGGGTTTCATCACTTTTCTCCTTCAAATAGATATTGTAAGTCACTCTGCTCCCTCATCTTTTGATTTCTGACTTTGATTTGGTCCCCCATTCAACTTACAAAATTTGGATGAACCTAGGGTTAGGTTCTAACATGGATTTTTGGCGTTCTTATTATTATAGGTTGGTGCGGGAGGCCTCTCGGGTCATGTCGGTACACGTTCCAGCAACTACCACCGAAGGTGAGGTAGTTCGTTTTGTTTCGGCCTGTTGGCTTTGTTTCAAGGTAATTTTTTCTCATGTTGATTGGTTTTTCACCTGCTGAATTAAGGTATTTATGTGTTTTAGAGTTCATTGTGATTATCTTGAAGTGAGAAATCCATTTTTGATAGGGTTGATGTAGCATTCAATTTTTAATGTAGTGTTTTTACCTGATATTGAGTGTTTTTCTAGGGTAAATTTTTTTTTTGTGTTATTTGTGGTCATTTTATAATACATGTATTTGGTGTATTAAATGATAAAGGGCTGTTTTTTTTTGTATCGATATTGTTTTGGTGTGTTTATATTTTATGAAGTGGGTTGAGTATGCAAATAGGTGTATTTGTGTGTGTGTGCCTTGTTATGAAAATCTTTGGATGTGTTCGATCAATTTTTTAAGTAGTGTGCCTTTTGTTTTTGTGGGTACATGTGGTGTGTATGTGTGGAAAAAGGATCTTTGAAGAGAAATGTACCACACTAATAATGTTTTACTTGTTGTGAATTTTTCTATATGTTTTGTAAATTATTTCAAAATATGGAATGTACGTTTAAATGTCACTTTGGTGTAATTTTTTTTTTCAAGTGGCTTTTCATATATGATGTCATGTGTGTTATTAGAGAAAACCTTTGATGTGTTATTTTGAAATGTTTTGTGGATTTTTTATGTATTTAATTATTTTTAGAAATTATATGTGTAGTGTGTTGGACCTCACTACGATGGTTTTGGGCTACGGGTGTCTAGGTATCCTACATGTACATGCATGGGGTAAGACATATATATATACCCTCTTGGTAAATATTCTTTCATTGTGTGGCGAATATGTGCAATATAGCAAGGGGTGTATATATATATATGTATAAATTCATGTGTGTGTGCACGCTATGTGTCGGTTCGAGTGGTCGTCGACAAGTAGCGGCATGTTTGAGGTAGGCCCCCAGTGCCTATGCCTTTAATTTGAATTTCATAATGGTTTTCCTGTTTTAAAAATATGTTTTACATTTACACTATATACACATGCTATGAAATCGGGTTGTGGTTGCTTCAAATCATTATGTCTTATGTTGGAAATTGAAATTTATTTCTACTGCCATTGGTCTTAAGTGATTTTTCATAAAAATTGATTTCCCATGTGGTTTTGAATTGGTAATGGGTATTTCCCAAGGTGTATGGCCTTTTGGCTGGTTAGTTGTTAAATGTGTTACCTTTAAAAAACTAAGCCCATTTTTTACCTTACGAATGTTTTATGAATAATAAAAACCTCTCCGGAGGCGCTCCCCCTTGGTTTTAAAAATAATTTTTATATTGAAGGCTTTATTATGCGACTAATTTAATACTTATTCATTGTGTGACATGAAAGAGGGGGAATGATTTTAAGGGGGAAAACAGTGGTGAGAGGTTTAATGGGATTTAGATAAATAAAGTGTTATGAACATGTATGTTTTCTTGATAAAGAAAACTCACCACCACATGAAAAAGATCATAATGGGATACCTGAGATCAATATTTTCATTGTTTTGAAGAGTATTTTGACCTCAGCACTAATCATCTCCATACTTGAATCATGTTTGTATTATAATATGTATTGAAACACATCATGAGAAAGACTACGAGTAGTTTTGATATTGGGGGTTTGGGTGGTTTCCTTTTTCTCAAGACTGGTGAAGCTTCATGAGATCAATTAAAATAATCATGATCTATATAAATCTAAAATTGTACATGTTGTAATATGATGGTGTAATTATATTATGGATGTGAGGATTATGGTGTGCATTGAGAACATGGGAAAACAGTGCATTTTTGTAGTATGGACTGAGTCATTGGTATAATTTGTTGCTAGAGCATCAACTGTGTTTTTAATTCAAGATGAAATAGTCTTTGTAAGTGTGAGAGTCTATGTTGAATACATAAATTGAATATCCCTTCAAAAATAGTACATGAGCCTTGTGATGAGATCCTACTATCGATGATATTTTTCTAAATTAACCAAGAGGTTCATGAATCCCATGGGTGAGAAACATTGAAAATGATATTTGTTATTTTGACGGTTCTGGATGAGATGAATATAAATTATTTATCTTTTTAAGAGGTATTATATTTATGAGAGATCATATATGATTGGGGTACACTATTATGTTGGTTACACAATAATAATGAGGTTATAAAATTAAAGGGTATTTTTGTATATCAATGGATTTGTTTGAGTATCTAATAGGGGTTTTAAATGCTTCTAAATGGGTGGTATAACCTATTTTGAAAAACATGTATCATTAGATATATATAAAATAATGATATGTAGTGATGAAAAAGGATATAATAGGATTTTTAGTACAATGATTTCCAAATCAGTAGGTAACGACCAAGAGAATGGGGATTTCTAGGTTATTGAAGAAATAACCTCATCTGTAATGGATATGTGATGATATCACAACATAGATCCTAGGTACATTACCTAGAAAACCTCAAAAAATGATTTATTATGTGTTATCATGGATCTACTGATATTGTTTTCAAACTCCATTCAAATCATGGAAACATTCAACATGAAAATTATTAGTAATCTCAATTTTTGGAAAATATTTTAATTGCAGGGCTGTAACAAGATTTATCATTTATAATCAAGATCCCAATTTCAAATGAAGATTTTATGTCGACCTTTATTTGGTTTTGGGATCATAATAACTTATTATCACAAAAAATCATCATCAAATTGATATCCAATTTGGGAAGATGGATTTTATTATGGAGGATATGTTACGAGACCTTATTTTAGACATCAGGGATTAGTATGAAAATAATTAAGCACTCATCATGTTTTCATATGATATCAACATCCCTAGGTTGATACTAGTGAATCAACTCAATGAATTGTATGAAATTCCTTGTCATTATATTTTATGTTTGATCCTGTTCTGTGTGTAAACTATCATTAGACCCAGTATCATGAAAGAGATATATGATCAAGATTATTTGAGTAGAATGTTTTTCGTTAATGTGAAGAGTAGAATTTAATGTTGTGATGACCATTAGAGATGATTTTTTTGTTTGAGGCTGGTTATCAAGGGTTTCATTGGATATCACCTCTGATATTTAAAATATATATTTGGATGTAGGGAAGTGTTTCTATTAGGTTTTCTAGGATATTTATAATTGTTAAGATGATTGGTCAAGTGGATAACTTATTATCCATTCCATAATTCTACAGTTCCATTCCTTCCATGTTTTATTTGTCCTAGCATCTCGAATTTACACATACTCAAATTACTTGATAGATATTGATGATTTTGAGAGGTATTCTTATTCATAATTTTAAAAAAATATAATCAAAATCATAGACCATAATTAGAGTAATCTGAAGGGAAATTTTACTCCTCTAGTGATATTGTTGTGGGTGAACAGGTAGGATCCTGAGGAGATCAGACAAATGGAGTCTGATATAAAGGAATATATTTCATGACTAGACCCATCAAGGAACACCTAGATTATATTAAGTCAATAGTAACCCTCCAATACCATATCTAATAAGCTAGGGGTGGATACAAGAATTGAGTAAGAATATCTTACAAATTAGATAACTTATGTTAACTACATTCACACACACTCTTCCCCAAATACCCATTCACTGATTAAATGTAATTTGGAATTTATACCATAATGCCTAAATAAAAATTATACCATAAAAATAATAAGAAAAGTTTCGATAAATTTTCCAAATATAATCCTTTCACAAAAATTAAAAATATTTTACCATTCTTAGAGGGTGGGGAGAATTGTATAACGCAATATATGGTACTACGAAAATCTTCTAGACAAAACTATGATATGGCTTAATATTTTCCTCCAAGGAAATAGTAAAAAGGTCTGTTTTATGAATATTACATTACATATGTGGGTAGATCCCATGTAGGGTTGTGTATAACAATACCCAGTAGGATACCCAGACGTCACCAAACCCAAAACATCAAGTGAGTCACTAGCTAATCACAATGTATGTGAACAAGGATATAATAAATTTAACTAACAACAAAAATAACTTCAATATAATCATGATAGACTCCATGTCTCATAGAGGTATCAACAGTAATTCCATCCAAATGATTTTTCACAAGGATTTAGGTAACATTCATCCAAGAGATCTCACTCTATATGCTATGAAAACACTAATGGCACCCATCTGAGAGGTCATGCTCATCATTTTTTCAAAAGATATAGTTTTTAAAAAATATATATTGATAAATAGATTATGGATCACACCAAGGGATTGGGGGGGGGTCACCATAAAATCTTTCAAGAATAAACATCTATGTAGGGTACCATACCCCTATCAGTGTTATTTATAATGCTTCCACAAATCCTACACAGTGAAGAGAGTACAATAGTGTATCCCACGCTAGGACTCACATTGGTATTCATGAAAAATATATTTGATCCAAACTCATATAGTGAATAATTGTCTTATACTGAAGATGTATTGTTACACTATACCCTCATAGGCATGGACTAATCCAACATACTCAACTAATACTAGTTTACTCTAACACTATTTTGGGGAATCTACCCAAGAACAAAAAAGAAATAAACTGAGAAGAAAAAAGGATCAATTATTCAGTTATAGGAGTACCTGACATTCCCCATAAGGTAACACAATGTTTCATAGTAATCGTGGAACTTCCCATGTATCGATCTCACATGGAATGTATTTATCGAAAATATAGAGTGTGTTCTATAGTTGTACAATGTGTTTACATGATCATATAGTATTGCTTTTTCCATCCTTTATATTATGTTTACCATAATCCATGAACATGTAGTAAGGGAGATCCCTTGTACATAGGCCATGTAAAAGTACTTTTCCAGAGTACACGAGGTTTACTGTTTGTCACATAGTGCGTAGTGGTTAGGTTGGCACTCAGCTTCAACCTCTTACCCATGGATGTATACCTTTAGATATAAATAGTGTTTGTCCTACCATGCCCATCTGGTAAATCCATGTAGAATCCTTAGTATGTAGTCTATTTATATGTTGATATTTCCTCCATGGGTTATATGGTGTGTTAATTAGAACACATAGCATATAACACAAGATAGATTCAATGGATTTTACTCCCTATACATGTTGAGATATTCAAGTAAGGTTCAAATAGAATATATACCCACATAACTGAATTTGATTCTTATATCCACATGGAAACCATAACTACCTCATTAAGGGGACTACAAGATATTTTTATTAAATAATAAGCCATGTTTTTTGGTATTTTACCGAATTACTAATTAATTATCTCGTTCCACTCACACCTTCTCCTATGATGAATATATCCTGATTCTCTACTTGAATCATATATCAAATTTAAAAAATCCATTTTCACTATCAATGGTCGAATGCCTTACATAACACCACTCAAGAAACTTCCACCATGGAACTATGTTGTTTCCACACATAAAACCCAAAGTGACATTCCACTGATCTATACTCAGATTGGAAAAAGTACATAATGAACCGAGATCAATTATTTGATTACATTTCTAAAGATGTGTTGATGATAAATTGTGAAAAGGTAGAATTCAAAATGATATTTCATTTGTGATTTCTCAAATTCCCAACCAAATAGAATGTCGAGGAAGAAAAACATTAGAAAAGGCCAGAGAAAATAATCTAATAAAAAATAGGATAAAACCTTATACGTTGATCATTATTTCATCAATTCTTATTCATTAGAATAATGAATGAAGAACCAATAAGTAAGAACCAAATATAAATTCCCAAATCAGAGTAAGATAAACTAGATCCAACAAGAAGGAATGACCCATGAATCCTTTTGTTAGTGGATTTTATTCATTTACTTCATGGGATAATAAAATGGGGAAATAAACCATCATGAAACAAACACCCTACCTCAAGTTGGTATTGATCAATGATGAACATATTCAGGTTGGTTTCCCTAGAGATATCTATGAAGTTTATATTCTTTGACGATCTATGAGATACTACGATCTCTGATCCACAATCCAATTATTCAAAAATTCTCTTCCAAGCTCTCCTCTCAAATCTTCTGGGTAATGTGGCTATCCATACGATTTTTCTATAGTCATATATTAATAGAAGGATATAGGAGATGAAAAATAATTAATTAATTTAATAAATTAATTTACATATTCTCCCCAAACCATTATTTAGCCATGAAAGTCACACCATAAATGTTCTTTCACACCTTAGTTATAACACGAATAAGTGATTTTGTTGAAGTCTCATATTTCAACGCAGCAAACCCATTTTAGAGTTGTTCAATTATTTCTAAAATGCAATAAATGTGGGATATAGGAAAATTGATATTTTCATTATAGCAGCACCAAGGCCCTTTCCACCATATAATCACACAATGTATACATTCTTGGATCATAAAATATTTATTCAAATATTTAAATTTAGAAAGTGGATAGAAATATTTATTTCATTCTCCCTATGATTATTTTTTATCAAGAAAAGAAAAAACATATTTGCAAGTGTAGTTATAGATCTATATACTTGGTTTCCCCCTCATATAAGCTCTCTTAAAGGTTCTCATGCTATTAAAAACATAGTCCTATGGAAAAACATTCCCAAAAAAAAGACATCTTCCATCAATGATAAAACAGCACTACATTGGTTAAACTCATAAAAATGGTATGTCCACCGTAAATAGACAACTCAAATCGGTCTATGTCATGTAAAAATTCATTCACATATCTTTTCAACTATGATATTTAGTGGAAATACAACAACTAGTATAACTATGGTTGCATGGTCATGTAGAATTCAACCCCAATAACCCATCTTATTACTAGAAGAAGAGACCAAATATCATAGTGATACTATTCAATCCTTACCAAATATATATAAGCCTTTATTTTGGGAGATCTCTTAAAATGCACAATATCCTCATCGAAGTCCAAATGCCTCTAGTATTAGTCCACAATTAAGTAATAATATTATTGGTAATTCCACCTATGTATGTGGATGAAATTCCCTATTTATAACCATAACTAGAACCATTTCTATTCCAAAAACTAAATTCTCCCACTAGATACGACAATTTGAGTGGTGACCCAAAGGGTCTCGTGTAAATGGCCTCAAATAGAGGAACACAAATAGTGGAGTTTTAGCTATTATTAAAAAACTACAATAAGGGTCTATGATCCTTCTATCTATAAACCAATGATAAAATACCATCTCATATAACATTTTATGGAACCAAAATAATACATTGTAGTTATCCTATGGCCTTGTGTTGAAAATTATATCTCAATATAAATTGAGTCATAAAGCCTCCTAAATCCTCACACTAATCAGGATGGGTAGTGAGAATGATGGATTCAATGGATCCTTTAACGAATTTAATGTAACTACACTGCCTCCTATATGAACAGGTGTTTCAAAAACTCCCTTATACACAAGTAAAAGATGGTTAGGATGTTTGAAAAAATTTCCTATCAGACGATGAACACTTAGAAAGAGCCATGATAACTTGCATATCATAGAAGATCCAACATGAAATCCACAGAGATACCATACCAATTACACATTCACCCAAGCACATAACCCATAAATTACTAATAGTTCTGATATAAGTACTTAAACATTAAAACAATCTACAACATCTTTAGAATCCAATCCCAATGTCGATTGGTCTTGGTACATCCTCATATCTCTTAGATGTTCTAATGGGGGTGGAATAATACTTAGTAACTCTTCCCATATTGTGAATAGTTTCATCATCCATAGAAAAAATAATAGCATACTCTCCACCTTTGGGAATTCCATCATGAACATGTACAATGGATATATTTTCTGGTATTGTATCAGAATCAATATCCCCATACTATACTTCCCTGACACACTAATCAAACTGAGGCATAACAATAAACGACTAAAGATACTTTATAAAACCCTAATACTCAAGGTTAAATATAGTGACCTAAATTTATTATACATAGCTATTACATCATTATGTATAAATATTCATTTAATTACCAAAATTAATGCATGAGGAAAGTGATAGTTTAGCGTATTTGGAAAGCTGGAAACATAATAAAAAGTTCCATAGGTAAACTACATCATCCACCACTAATATCATCATAAATACTATCCTTCAGAGATATATCAAACATATTAAACATCTTCATAACCTAGGGGAGGTAAACATAAGAAATAGTGATCATAGATTCTGAGTAAAAATAAGACATGGACATACATAAGCATAACATGAAAATATGTGTCTGCGAACATGATAATAACACTTAAAAACATACCCTACATGCCCATGATACTAATCATGTGTCATTTAATAATTATGGAGATTTCATAAGGAGTGAATTATAAGGGAATAAAATATCATGATCCATTTGGGAAAAAATTTGTATAAGACATAGATTTTTGGTATACACATAAAAATCTAATATCTTATGCTAATGATACCCACAAAGACATGAATGATGTTTTATGCTTGGAATAAGAAACTGGGTACGTGTTATGGGCTTGGTCTAAATACCGATGTACCATATTTTTTAGGCTTGTCCTAACCAAAAATAGACCCACTTTTTTTGGCTTGGGCTAACCACTTGTGCAACCTTTGGTCTTGTAGAACATTTATCACCCCTTAATTAATCGGAGGGAGATATGGTTCCACCCATATAATAATGAATATAATAAATATGTGTACTAAAAGAACATAATAAATTCCTCACATCATAAATGATGAAATGAAATGTGATTCAAAAACATTTCCTCATATTATAACCTATGGAAGAGAGAACTATTTCATAATCATTTAATCATTTCAACATACCATAACCCCTGTGAAAAATAACATGTTTTATAATAATTTTATAATTTTATAATGCATAGTGTATAAATGAGGTTCATAAATGAATTTTGATCACAAACCTTCAGATATGTAATATGAATGGTATCCAGGGTTCATATCCACAGAAAATCTAATGTTACATCACGAGATATTATCTTATATAAATAAGGATTCTAAAAGATACACCACTTTGAAAGATTGTCACGGATGTAAACTTTTCATTGAAAACAGTTTTTAAAAAATTCATAAAATCTTTTGAAAATATTTTTCATTGAAAATAATCTTAAAAACAAATAATGGGAGATTTAAAAATCATTTATATCATTTCATGATTAAAATATCATTCCATCATGGAAAATATTTTATAAAATATAAAATATTATGAGATAATTATTCGTTGAAAAAAATTGAATCATTATAATGGAATCATTGATGAAAATATTTTTCATGATGATGAGATTTTTTTTTCTATATCGTACATGTTAGAAAAAATATTTCTTTTACATTTTCGGTAAAATCCAAACAACCATGTTTTGGAAAAGCACATCAATATTCCATTCAATTTTATTTAAAAAAATTTAATCCTGGTTAAATATTTTCTTCATAAAATCATGTGGTAATAATAACATTTTTTAAATCATTTAATTACCACATGTTTTTTGACGAAAACTGACTTCCAGCTGAAGAGGGAAATAAATTCATATTTTGATAAAAAAAATTATCTAATTATTTTAACTAATAAATAGTGGAAATTGAAAAAATTTCTTGATATATAAAGAATTATCATATGAGAAAAAAATTCATATCTTTCTTGATAGATGGATTATAATATTTTATCCTTGGAATCCTAATCATATACAACCCCGATTAACTATGAGATTGTGATATAAAATTGTATCCACTTTGGTAGCTTTGAATCGTAAGTCTCATGACACAATAAAATAAAATAGAACATAAAATAGTAGGAGAATAGTTAATTCATGATAATAAATGTAAAAGGGGTTTTATATATACCTTGTATAAGAATATTGTTGTATAACATAAAATATTTCTCAAAGAATGAAAAGTCAATATAAATATACCCTTTTGAAATATTTTCAATTGTAAGAAAAAATAAAGAATAAAATTAAATATAACATTAAATAAAATTGAAAAATGGAAATTAATGATGTAAAAATTATTTGTGTAAGTATTTACACTATACAAAAGATGAGATTTTTGTATTTTCATATATCACTCCGAAATAAAAGGGAGACTTCAAAATCAAATACTGCTTCAGTATGTTCTAAATCATAAACACCAGAAATGATTGATCATAAAATTGAAATTTAAATCCAAATAAATTTATGTATAATTATCATAAAATAAATTCATTAAATGTATATACATCAAAAAAAGGTGGTGAATATAGAATTTGTCTCATAAAAGTAAAAAGTGAGTTCGAAACCCCTTACCTTAAGTATTGACTTTTATCATACCTGTCCAAACATCATGTAAAATAATTTTATGTTTATTATACATATGTTACATAACAGTATATATATATATATATATATATATATCATACGATATAATATTTTCTTATGGCCCTTTATTACATGTTTATCAACAATTCCATTTTAAAATTGCGTTTTGGGTAACAACAGTTTGGTTTTTCAAATATGTTTTCATTTTTTACTTTCGGTACACTTATAATTTTCACGATTCAATAATATTTGGATTTTTAAACACACACAAACACACAAATATATATATATATCAATATATATTTATTATATATTTATTTTTTGTTATTTATAAAATATAGTGAATGGAATTGAAACACACCATTCATTGAGATGATATGTCATAAGTAAGCATGAACGTTGTTTCCATTTTCAGTTTGGATTTATATAAAGAGTGGAAAATGATATATTATAATTATTAATTCATTTTTATTTCATATATATCACATATTTTCATTAAACCCATCCTTATTATCTTGTCAAGTGTGAATGGATCACATCACTTTATGAGATAGTAGCCCTCTGTAAACCTGAACGACGTTATCATATTCCCAAAAAATAGAGAGTATGAAGGTAGATGATATATAATAATTCTAAAATAATAATAATATATTAAATATGAAACATAAATAATAAAACCATAATTATAACAATCTTTTAGAGGTGGAAATGGAAAAACAAATTTCAACAGTTTACGGGGTGATAGTCTGCCATACACAATATTGATGATTTCTTAACCAATTTAATGGAAGTTTATATGTTTTTTAATCACAAAAATAACATAAAATATATGAGTATATTAGAGGTAAATTTTATATCATATCATCTTCATATACTAATAATTTAATGTGTTTTTGGTACAAATAAAAAAATGCTTGTTGATGAAAGTTACATCTTCTTCTCGTATCCTTCTTATGTTTGCCCAAAAATCCTTCCTATGATGGATTTATATTCAAAATAATGATTCTATAATGAGATTAGAGAATTTGATCAGTGATTTTTTTGGTACATTCTGAACCAAAATGTTTTTATATCATTTTAGTAAAGAAGATATGAGGTGGCCTTTTATAAGTGAGGTGAGTAGCAACTTTTAATTATTTTAAAAAAAGAATTCAACCATTATATTTAGTGTATTAAGGATCCAATAATAGTTAATTGTAAATAATTGAAGATATGTTTTCTAAATACGGGTATAAAATGGGATTTGGATAAGTTTTTGTTTATTTTTAACCCCTATCATTTTTGTTTAACCTACCATAAAACCCATTTCTACCTTAATCGCGATAAATATTATTTTTTTAAATATTAATTATAATAAAAAATTATATTGAATATATTAGATTATATAAATTATTATTATTTCAAATATGGAATAAATTTCTCCAAATAAAATATATAGAGTTTAAGGAACATAATTTTAAATTCATCCCACATACACGATGAATGTGTAAGTTTTTAAAATGAAAATTTTTAGACTTTTACAGACTTGTTATATTAAAATTAAATATGAAATTGATTAAAATTTTTTAAATTGGAATATTATTTGTATTATTGAACTAATAACACTAATAATCAAATTTAATATATAATTTTATGTATTAAATAAATTAAATGAAAACGGAGTTATCAATTTAAATTCAATATTTTTTACTATTCATCAAAAAATTAATTTGTTTATAAAATTAAAAAAATATCACCCTAGTATAATTTTGACATTCTGTTTTTAAAAACAAATATTTATTTATCCAAATAATTTTACGAAATTCTCTATATTATTTTCTAATTAAATGAGGTAAAATATTTTTAAAAATATATATATTTTTGATAAATGTAAATATTAGACTAAAAAATGAATTATTATTTTATAAATATTTATTAATAAATTTATATAAAGTAGGAAAATTATATTTATATTTCAAAAATTATTTAATATTATTAATACCTATATATATAATGAATAGTTTATAATGGAAAAATTTAAATAAATATTATTTAATGGATCATAGAAGCTTGGTGTCGTGTGCCCTGAAAACATTAAAAGAAACTAGTTATTGCATGCAACACAAGATAAAATCAGTGTTTAATATAATTAAATTAATAATCATTATTTTTTGTAAAATAAAATATATAAATTATTAAATTCATTTGAAAAAAACATTTCAAGAAATATTCAGGCACTAAATTCTCCCCCTTAATATTAATTTTTCTCTAAAATTCTGTCTTGGTCATCCTTGCATTAACATTGGAAAATATAATTATAAAACACACATCGTAAAATCTGTTAATTAAAAAAAATTAAAATGATAAATGGATGCACTATATTCATATGGAACAACACACACAATTCTTCCAAAAAGGAGAAGATAGGTGGGATGTTAATACATGCACATAAATAAGAAAAGTAACACTAAAATACTAATTGAAAATGATAGGAACATAGTAAAAATAAAAGATAATGACCCCAAAGTCATACACCAGTGATGTGTGAAAATATTCATTGATAGAATGAAATATGATTATAATAGAATTTTTTTTGAATATCCATTTCTTAAAGATGATGAATTTACAATAGAATATATACTTATATTATTTCATTATTTTTTGTAAGAATAATCACAGCCTTTGGTTGTCCCTTTTTCATAATTTTCTTCTTATTTTACTCTAAGAAATAAATGTAATTTTTTTTCTGAAACACTAATGGATCGTTATAGTCATAAATTGAATGATAATACATTCCTTCTATATGAATTTCTCACCAGAAAAATATGTTTGCACATGTTATCCAATATGAAATAATATTTATACGGTATAGTAATAAACTAATCTTCAAACCTCGTCAAAAGTTCAATATAAACCATTATATAAATCTTTAAGCTTATAAACCTTCCAAAATTAAAAATTTAAAAACAATTTCACTATATTTTTTAAAATCATCATAAATTTCATCCCCCAAACAACATAATGTGACTCTCAATTGTCGCATACCAAACATGTGAACACATTCATCATTTATTTTATTAAAAAATTGTAATGACTAAATTTCAAAAAAAATTTAATGAAAACATGAAAAATACCTCATTTCATGAATAAAAACACAAATAATTTTATGTATTCCAAAAATCCAATATTTTTATAAAATTAATCAATGACCATATAATATTCTTTTTCCAAAAATACTTAATCGGTTCCAAGGTGATTCATAATATCCAATTTACATTATCCATATAAATCATATCTTTATCCCAAAAATCATTATCTCAACATAACGAACTTTTTAATATTTTTATTCCATTAATCATGTGATTTTCATAAAATATCAAATTTCCATTTATATCACTTATCATCATTCAAAATATACTTTGAAATCCTTAATGATAGACGTATATCGAATAATAAATATTTATTTTATAATTATTCATTTCAATACATAGATACTTCAATCACCCCACATCCTTTTCAAACCATTAACTAGGATTTTTCATCTTATTCTACAATACTTACAATATTTTATATGTCATTCATATTATCTTCATCATTAGTAATTCAACAATTACTCATAAAACCTCACTATTTTATTTTATTAGATTTCTCTCTATGACATTTATTTGTATAATCCATATAATTTACACATTTAAAAAATTCATCTATTGATAATACTTTAAGGATACCAGTCTCCGAATGCATTACAATAACTAAAATTTATATTTTTCATCTGAAATCACTAACTTTGTGTACTTTTATTCCACAATAAAAAAAATAACCGCATTCCACTAAGAAATTAATTAGAGTGATTATTTCCACATCCATAACATATAATAAAATAAAATATACTTCCTCTATGGTCTCCACTACCCTAAATCTGAACGCACACTTTTATGGTCTTCTTTGGTGTGTCCAATAGTTGTTTAAGGTGAAAATTGTTAATCATATCTCATCATAACTAATTAGGCATATTCACTACATCTGTTACTCCGATAATCTTCTTATTTACCTTATCATAAGAATATTTTCCATAACATTCAATGATAACTCAGTTTCTTTTCGTTCCTACCATTAAATAAAACAAAAAAATCAGAGTGTGAGAAAAACTAATATTATTAAGAATCCAAATAATCATTAAAATCTCTTATATGATGTCTAAATATTGAAACATTCATTTTTATCTTTGACAGCAAAGGTCTATCCTATTTCATTCATTATCATCATCTGATTTAAATCTATTAAGAAAATTCATAAAGAGTTTGTGAATTTCAAAATCATATCCCCTAGAAGTGCCATAAGACATGTGTGGAAAGCCCCATTATTGTGAACCATATGATGAAAGAGTCTAGCTCAATGTTTCCTTTTTAGAGTTATTATTCCTAGGTACCTCTATCCCAAATCCACAACCACTATTTTTACACAAACAGTTATGCAATTTCTCAAAAACTACAAACTATATCATTTAACAAAAGTCAAGAATAGTTTTCTATACATTGAGTCATACATTGAATTATCCTTAGAGGCATCCCTATACATATCCTTAGAAATATCCCTAGATGTCTTACTAAATTTATCTCATCCTAGTTTCCAATAGATAACTGAAAGTATACTTTAATACCAAATGTAGCTACCCAAGATTATCATTTACATATATTACATCATTTGTATGAATATTCACTACAATAAAAAAAACATGCTTGAGTACAATAATAGTTCAGTGTCATTAGAATATTGGAAACATAAACAATTATTCGATATGTAAACAACATCATCTCCCTCTAAAATAATAGTAATTAGATCCCTTCTTATACATATCATACGTAATAGATTTCTTCATAGCATCAGAATGGAAAAATAACAAAGGGTGAGATCAAATTCATAGTAAGGGTAATCACGGGATATAAATACTAATAAAGTGAAAATAAGAGAATAGGAATATTAAAATAACATTTCAAAACCATACGTTGAATATCAAAGATAATAATATTTATTC